>OX352305.1:18570898-23370898 GCA_947086415.1 Pammene aurita | reverse complement strand
TTATTTACAAAAAAAAATGACGAAGCCTCATATGTAGTCCACAATAGAGCATTCACTATTAAACTGTTCAATGATTTCAATTTGAAAGAAGTAGGTAAATAAAAAATAAAGTAGTGAGATAGACTAACAAAATCCTCCCACACTTTTCGTTACCTATATTAGAATTTAGTTGCTATCGGATAAGTATATTTTGTGGAAACCTTTTTAGCTTGACAGGATTTTTACAAACCACATTTTTTTATTAAATTACCCGCTAAGCAAATTGTATAATAACGAAAATTTCTACAATTCAGAATAAAGGCCTTTTATCCTTGTAATAATATAAATCAACTTAAAAATATTCCAATCATATATTCGTCAATCATATGAACCGAATCATGATTGACTTAAGTTGATTGGCGTTACTTTAGTTTAAATCAGCACCCGTCGTTATTGATATATTCTTAGCGAAATTACTTAATTGTTTTGTGTTATCAGCGATGATTTGATAATGAGAATTTTTAATCAAATCACCGATTTCAATCATGAGTCCCCAACTCTGGAGCAAATGAACCTCGGTATCACACACGAATTGTAGAAATAAACCATTTTTAGCTACCATAGACAAATTTAAGCATTTACCTCTGATTTTGTCTACGAATTGATGAATTCAGAACTGAATTCAGATCAAGTGTGTGGAGTGCCGAATACGGTCAACGGCGATCCAGACGTCAAGTTGGCGCCATGTCGCGGTGAGTATAGACCCCTTTACCTCAGTCACTCGCCGGATTTCAAATGGGCGAATCTGCCTCTGCCGGTTTAGGACTACATTTACGAATGGATGTGCGAAACTGCGAATATTTTATGACATTCCTGCTTTTTCAATTAGAAATCATATGATAGATTTCTAATTCTAGTTTGCAATATTTCACTTACCTCCCGGTGGTGAGTGTTCCGAAGGGAGTTATGGACTTAATACTAATTTATTAATTTATTAATGATTTATTTATATATTTTTTGACACAATTTTTTTTTTCACAAGAGTGATGAATAAAATTGTGTGTAATTCGTAAGAATATTGCAAACTTGAGTAACAAGGGCCGTTGACAAAACAACAATTAACCTGGTATTATAGTGACTAGTTAGATATTATTATGTGTCGCCGGGAAGTTATATTATAAAAATATTACCCGTAAATGTTCAAAGTAATGTATTAAATAAACAGTACTGCTTCTTTAAATTAACAATTTATTTACCCTATATACGTAAATCAACCGAATACAGTGTTGGCGCGATTTTTTTTCTTTAATTTAATAAAGTAAAATATCACTTCTCGCAGATTGACGGCAGTCGCACCGAGTCCTAACTGTATGAATAAATCGTAAATATTGTAATGAAGCTTTTAATGCAATGAAACATTATGAATTTGAATGTGTCAAATTCGTGATAGAAAATGTGAGATAGACATATGCAATGACACTTCAATGACAAGTCTGCACTCTTTTCGTGAATTGTCAAATAGCTTTTTACAATTAAGACCTCTATGCCAGCCAGATAAGGTTTGGTTTTGTATATTGATGACTTAATTTTGATTTTGTTATTATGTCAGATATTTATGCGGTCGACCTGTCGTCCGATGTTAAAGCTTTCACAGTGGTTAGATATTTATGCCGGTGGCAGTAGTCACATAATTCTGATTTTGATGGGTAATCAGATATTTTTAAGCGGCCGGATCCGATATTTATGCTGATCGATGCAAAACGATGTTTATGCCGGCCACAAAACATCACATATTTTTACCGTGGAAGTGTCGTCATATACTTTTGCCCTCAATGGAGAATCCCCACAGTCATATATTTATGCTGGTGACTGTACCTGTCAAAACAATGAATGCTTAATAAAATTAGTACATAGTTTCGCTGCGTACTACATAACATAACTATTATCGTTGTGATTTGTGATATTGACATTGTTTGCGTTTCATGGACATTGAAATGAGGAAAAGACGTATAAATCGAATAAACGTACTGGAGTTGACTAGGTTACGACTTGATTTTATACCCAGCAGTTAACCCCGTTAGCATCTACGGACCAATCTATACATATCTTTGTGTTTTAAAAATGCCGCGGTAGTATATCAAGTTAAACAGCAAATAAAAAGAATGCGTGTTTGTTTAAGTCATCCAACACCCATTACTCATTTCGCTTGTTGCGTAGCCGAAAAAAATCTCGTTTTTTCGGTTTTTCCTGTTTTTCCTATATAAATGCAGGAAAACGTACAGTTTTCCTAATTAGTAGCGGCCAACACCGAGATGAGAGGGCAACACAGGTCGCGGATGCGCGCGCCGGTCGGGCGGCGCTAGTGCGTGAAGTGAGTCTCGACCCTGCGGCTCGGCGGAGCGCGCGTGCGGTCGCTGCTAGTGCTCGGTGGTACGCTGCACCGGGGTGGCCGGGCGAGGCGGGCGGCATGGGGCGGCGGTAGCGGCGCGGATGTGCGCGCGCTCGGAGGCGGTGGAGCTGGAGGTGCTGGGCGCGGAGGGCGAGCCGCGCCCGCCGCGCCCGCTGCGCCTCTCGTTGCTCGAGCTGCTGGGCAAGCTGGTGCGACGCGAGCCCGCGCCGCCGCACCGCCGCAACCGGCATAACCATCGCTTCCGCACTTTCGTCTCCTGCGGTTCGTCTATTGATTCCTAGTCTCACCCCTTGTGAAGCGATATGTAACAACTATAATCACGCGACCTATGTGTGTCATGCGTTTTTTCCGTCCGAAATGTTAATTATTTTGAGCGATCGCATTGTTGATACTCTACAAGGAGTGGAAATATAAAGGGAGTGGACGATGGCACAGATTGGCCAAGGTTAAGCGTCGCGCCCCCGCACGGTCAACGGCCGAGCGTTTCGGCGGTCACAGTATGAACCGCCGCCGCTGTTTTGTTATCGATTCGCCGCCGACGTTCTTCTTAGCGATGTTGTTTTACTCACTACAAACTAGGAGAAAACTTCATCCCAAGTAATCTGTTTAATGATCCTATTATTTAAGTATAGCTATCAATGGGCAAATCTCGTAGTTATCCATATTTGCAATGTCTTCTGTTACTTTTTAGGGTTCCGTAGTCAACTAGGAACCCTAGTTTCGCCATGTCCGTCCGTCCGCCCGTCTGTCCGCGGTCTAGCTCAGTGACCGTTAGTACTAGAGAACTGAAATTTGGTATGAGTATGTGTGTATTAATCGCGCTGAAACAAAGAAGTAATGGTATGAATTAGCGCACGAAATTGGTACGACATTATTCACGTAGATACGTAAAGACATGGTTATTCATATAACTGATCGCCTATGCATATCTATAATCTGTGCAGAGGTGAGATCAGACATCTCTGCGTCTCGGACTGTATGGTTGCTTAGATACTATGGAACATACAGCCTTGGCCAGAAGTGTTGAGCATAGCTTTTTTTCGTTTACAATTTTGATGTTAAGTATTAATTCCCTATCATAACAATGTACGATAACGTAAAATGTTATAATTTATTGATATATCTAGAAAACTTCACGTAATAACACTTTCAAGGTACCTATAAAATATGAAAAGTGGAGGTCCCAAAAATGCGAATTTAAGTCGGTGCGACAAATTGCAAATATTCTACGCAGTTACTACTTACTTCACCAAAACATGCCTGTTCAGTTTGAATTAATTGATAAAATAACTTCAAAAAAGATAGAAACGCCGGTCTAAACTTTCGAGTTTTGTATGAAAATCGCAAGGGTGCTCAACACTTCTGGCCAAGGCTGTGTATCCGAAGTTACTTCGCCATACCCAAACGTGCGTTTGTATAAATATTAAATAAATATCAAATATTATGGGACAATCTTACACAAATCAACCTAGTTCCACGGTAAGCTCAATAAGGCTTGTGTTGTGGGTACTAGGAGACGATATATTTAATAGATATATACATATAAATACTTAAATACATAGAAACATCCATAACTCAGGAACAAATATCTGTGATAACCACACAAATAAATGCCCTGACCAGGATTCGAACCCGGGACCTCCTGCTTCGTAGGCAGGGTCACTACCGACTAGGCTAGGAGGCCGTGTATAAAATTGTATTCCCAAATTGTACCTGAACTAAATAACAGGAATTTGTTGACCAAAATTCATATATTAATGTTATGGCTTGGCTATAGGTCTTTGTATTTAATTACCGTAAAACGGGGTAAGAAGGGATGAAGCAGATGGGCAGTTGGGTCATGAATGGGGAGAGTAGAGAGGCTAGAGGGGCGAGTTGGTGTTTTAAGATCAAGGTTGTTAAATCGCGACGTAAATAAAATATTATTGCTTTAATCAAGTCAAGCTATTGCAATGTTTGTAATCCAAAAATGTCAATCCTACAAATTTTCCCAACTCACCTTATTGCTATTCCTACCACCCCAACTACGGGGTGGGGTGGGATTTCCTACTATGTATTTTGTGTTTATCATTAAAACTATGAAATTAATCGACAGATGATAACTAAAATATTAAAATTCATACGCCTGGACTATATTTTATGTATAAAAATCAACGTGCCACTTTTAAAAATAAATTTGTATCCTGGTTTGAACTTCGGTTTTGCCCCTACTGACCGCATTTTACGGTACCTAGATAGTTGGTTTTTTGTTGATTGGTAGGGTAATTGTGCTAGTTTTTGTCCACACCTTATTTATATATACATATATTTAAAAATATAATTTCAATTATATATATTTGAAAAGTTTTTCCCATATATTTGTAGCAGTTTAATCAGGTAAACTGGTACTGAATGGGAAACTAGTATAATCACCTCTATGCTCTTTGGTATATATGTGGCAATAGAAAAATGTTTTTGATTGTTTTCAATAAACACGGTCTTGCTTGACGTTAACAACGGGGAAGAAATGAACAGACTACATCTCCTTTCAGCATATATACTATAGTACGCGAACCAGTGTTGGCCGTTAATTTCATTTTGAATTGAAAATTGATCAATAAGATTGAAGATTAATTCCGTAACTAATCAATTACACTAACATCAATTTTTACTAACGTTAGTTCGCATTGATTTTGTGACGTCGTCAATTACACTAACCGTCAATTAGAATTAACCTATTAGTTACACTAACGTCTCGAAAATTTAATAAGAATTACAGTCAATTAGATTAACGTTAGTGTAACTAAATTAATCCTGTCTTACACTAATAATTAATTTTAAAACTGCATCTCGGGTTCGGAAGTCGGGACCAATATCACAAGATGGAGCTCATGCTGGACCCTAGGGCTACCTACTGGATCTCGGGTTTGGCGCATCATAGACTCATGCTGTTTGGGCTCATTCGACTTGTACTGATGAGCAGATGGTACCGGTATCAAAATCTGGAGCTCATGCTGGACCCTGGGGATCCCTACTGGATCTCGGGTTTGGCGCATCATAGACTCATGCTGTTTGGGCTCATTCGACTTGTACTGATGAGCAGAGGGTACCAGTATCAAAATCTGGAGCCAATGCTGGACCCTGGGGATCCCTACTGGATCTCGGGTTTGGCGCATCATAGACTCATGCTGTTTGGGCTCATTCGACTTGTACTGATGAGCAGATGGTACCGGTATCAAAATCTGGAGGTCATGCTGGACCCTGGGGATCCCTACTGGATCTCGGGTTTGGCGCATCATAGACTCATGCTGTTTGGGCTCATTCGACTTGTACTGATGAGCAGATGGTACCGGTATCAAAATCTGGAGCTCCTTTTAACTTTTACTTTCTTAGTAAAAGTCAAAGTGAAAGTGAAAGTCAAAGTCAAAGTCAAGGTCAAGGTCAAAGGTCAAAAGTAAAAGTAAAAAGGAGCTATACCGGTACCATCTGCTCATCAGTACAGGTCGAATGAGCCCAAATAGCATGAGTCTATGATGCGCCAAACCCGAGATCCAGTCAGGATCCCCAGGGTCCAGCATGAGCTCCAGATTTTGATACCGGTACCATCTGCTCATCAGTACATGTGGAATGAGCCCAAACAGCATGAGTCTATGATGCGCCAAACCCGAGATCCAGTAGGGATCCCCAGGGTCCAGCATGAGCTCCAGATTTTGATCCCGGTACCATCTGCTCATCAGTACAAGTCGAATGAGCCCAAACAGCATGAGTCTATGATGCGCCAAACCCGAGATCCAGTAGGGATCCCCAGGGTCCAGCATGAGCTCCAGATTTTGATCCCGGTACCATCTGCTCATCAGTACAAGTCGAATGAGCCCAAACAGCATGAGTCTATGATGCGCCAAACCCGAGATCCAGTAGGGATCCCCAGGGTCCAGCATGAGCTCCAGATTTTGATCCCGGTACCATCTGCTCATCAGTACAAGTCGAATGAGCCCAAACAGCATGAGTCTATGATGCACCAAACCCGAGATCCAGTAGGGATCCCCAGGGTCCAGCATGACTTCCATCTTAGGATACCGGTCCCATTGCTTATTAATACAAGCCCCCGAGTCCAGAGTCAAAATCGAAACAAAAATCAAAACCTCGTAGCTTAACCTAAATTCGCGTTTAGTTAGGTAAATTATAAATGTCAATTACCAATTTAATCTACACTAAAAATTAAATTAATGTTTCAATTTTTGAGAAAGACTAAAAATTAAATATCTTCAATTATTAGTTATTCGCAAAGGATTAACACGTTAGTTACAATTAATTTCAATTCTAATTGAAATCAATTTGCACTAAACTATTAGTGTTCAATTTTAACTAACGTGTTTCAATCTTCAATTTTTAATTTTCAATTACACTAACGTTCGGCCAACACTGACGCGAACAGTTTTGAGCTTCGATAATTCACAAGTGCGATTTTCTTTTTTTTTTAGAGAATATAATCTGATCACTTATAGTTAAAAATATTTTCTAGCAGTTTTTGACGTTGCGCTAGATATTATATAGATATTTGTTAATAGCACCAAGAAATCATTATACAAGATATTTTTTTCTTAACCATACTATTACATTCAACTATTTCAACATCATCTGTCATTTTATAACAGTTTGGTCAATAGATTATGTGAGCATAATCGAAATAATTTGTAAAAATATAAGTAACCTTGAATTCTAAACGAATGGCAAATGGCTAAGTCGACATATGCTCTTGACATAACTGTTATAAAATGTGAAGTTACGTTGGAGTGGTAAAAACCGATAACCTGGTGGAGAAAAACAAATTTGCATAATCTTTTCTTTGTGTAGCAAACAAATACAAGTATTATACTTAGTGCAATGCTAACAATTGTAAGAAAATATTCTTAATGATTGGTACTTAACGTATTCTAACACAAAATAAAATCAGACTTGTGTATTATTTCATTTTATAGGTTAAAAAGGCGTACCCGTGCTCCACTAATAGGTCATTGCGTAGGTTGATCGTATCGAGGTCAGTAAAACAACTCACAGTGACGGAAATCTAGTTTTGCCCGCTGAAAGCTTTCATTCATACACAAAATACTAATTATAAATGCAAAGATAGCTATTTATGTATGTTTGTTTATGGGTCAATCAAGTTTTTTGTTTTTGAAAAAAAAAACATAAAAAAAAAACGATTACTTGACATTTTTATATGCTTTCATAGTAGAACATATAATTAACTTTACAGTTGGTTCAGACTTGTAAGACTAATGTATGTTTTAAAAAGCATAAAACAGAATTCGAGACCAAAAGTGGTCCCCTGGGTTACCGTGAAATAATTCAAAATACTGTTAGTCAGCAAAAAAAATATCAGTGCAATGCGTTAACAAAGAAATTCGTGTTCCTTATATTTATAAAATATAATGAAAAATGTTATATGTAGGAAGTTATAACAACAAATTGCGTCTCCTGAGTCACTAGTGACACAACTGTATAAATTTTCTTTTTTATTAAATAATAACACATTCGACTAAAACATCTGTCATAGGTTTTATTGTCCTGTTTAATTGAAATGAAATTCATGTAACACTTAAGCCTCAATTCTTCGGTGAAAAAAAGATGAAAATATATGCAATTTTTTGGGGACATATTAGTGACTCCAGAGACAAATCGGTTACTCAAGAGACTTTTAAGATGGAATGGACTAAATGCTTAGTGTATATAGCTTTTAAAGCTCTCATTTCCCCTTAAATCTCCAGTCAACCCCAAAGTTACTTAATAGAGAGAAACATAAAAAAGTATGATTCAATAGCTTTCAGTGCATTACGTTACCAAATGCTTTAACAAAAAGGAAAATGTATCATGACTTACCAAGAATAGAATAAAATGTCACTGAACATTTTTTTTTACAGCAAGAAGAAATTATGCAGGTAACATACATACATACAGGGACACTATTTTTGTATGAATTATTAACTAGGAGTTAAAGTGGTCGCCATGCTCGAAATCGGCCGGAAGGGATCAGCATCATTTTTGTATGGCAGTGTAAATGTGTCCCCTGGAAAACCGGTGTTTTATGTATAAATTATAAAATGTATTGTTCCATAATATATATTGCTCAGTTGCCATTTAATAGTCTAATTCAATGTCTAACATATTTTTTATAGTTTTAAAGTGAAAACAGATTCATTAGAAGTGACACATAAAAACTTTAAAAAGTTGATTAACCCTTATTACTCATTAACGCCTTAACCATAAGAACTACATCCATAGAAAATGATGTTTGCTATGAGTTCCTGAAGTAAAACTGTCGTGTGTTGTGTATAATGTTAATGAATGGTGTTAATTACCTTAGACATAAAGTCGATATTACAACAGATATTGTTGAAAACAGTTTGATCTCAGACAATATCAACCATTCTATAAGCAACAAGTGGAGCGCTCAATCTGCGTTCATTCATCTCGTGTAGGCGGTTTCCCATCTTGCTGTAAAATAATAACTCGAATGTCACATATAATAATGCTTTCCATTATTTAATGCCGCAGCAGCAGGATAAAAAAACAACAGCAATATTTATTGAAAGTTGATTTACAGACTTAGATGTTTTTGTGTCAAAAATGACAATTAACTAGAGACTTCCTTCCGATATCAAATTTATCGATAACAGATAATTTTAATAACAAAACCATAACGGATGAAAACCGTTTTCTTAAGCTCTTTATAAAAACTTTAAGCTCTATAGTATATATACCTTTCAAATTCATATTATGTGGCGGAATGATCACAGCTGGGATATTTCAAACGATTTATTTTATTATGATATATATGGATCAAGTGACGTTAAATTAAACCTTTGATCCCGATTGGACCGATTTGTGCCTCAAATCGAAAAAAAAAAACAACAATTTATCCGTTAGCTTTTCTACCTTCTTTGGTCTGTTTGTATATTTTATTAGTTTACATCATATATAAAAATAAACATAAAATTATATAAACGATATTTTCTTAACACAGTTTTATTTCTTCTCGGAACTTTTTATTTATGTCATCTTCTTGGCAAAAGTTCGTTAATTTGACTTGAAAAATTAGTTAGTTACCATGTCACGTCAGATATATACGTTTACTTGTGCATGTAACGAAGAGAAGCTAATGAAATGAATAACGTAGTAACTATAAAACATCTGCATATAGAGCCTATTGTCACATTCACATGCTATTAGTGGGCCGCGAGGTGCAGGGCATCGCACCACTGCACTGTTTCAATTAAAACTTGTGACCGAATTTGCAAACTGAATAACTACTTCTGCTCATTTACACTATACAAAAAGGCTCGCACATTTTACTTTAAATACCAGTATCGCAATATGTACCTATGTACATATCATTGATCTCCATCTCTCTTCTCAGGTCTTTACTTGTGTAAGTTTTTTTAAACAGTACCTAAAGCTGAGGGCAAACGGCGTCGTATTAGAAGATAACTTAATCCTTTATTCATCTAAGTAGTTTTTCACTGACCTAACAAATACAATTTTGTTGCTTTCATTTAGTCCGGTCACGAATTACAAATGAAATTTGGCAGTCGTGACTCGAAGAGACACAGCTGTAGTTTATCGGGCGTACTGCTAACGCGCGAGGAAAGTGCCCATGAAAACATGATTAGTCGTAAACGGAGAGCAAGATCGATCGGCGTCTGCTTGGCGCCCGCCCCGAGCGTCGCGTCTATCACTTCAGTAAGGGCGCTATAGCAACAACTATGTATACGCCACCACGCCCCGCGGGCCCGTCATAACACCGGCTTCATAAATTGCACTCTGTCGATTACTACTACTAACTTTCAGATGCTAACGTGTCCATATATATATATATAATCCGAGATTTTT
The DNA here is from genome assembly GCA_947086415.1 of Pammene aurita. Classification (NCBI taxonomy): domain Eukaryota; kingdom Metazoa; phylum Arthropoda; class Insecta; order Lepidoptera; family Tortricidae; genus Pammene; species Pammene aurita. The sequence goes on along the minus strand of OX352305.1, from coordinate 23,360,640 downwards.
AGCTATTTACATAGTTATTCCCTGGTTACCAGACGTTAGGTTTCGCTGCCAAGAATTTTAGCCATTCGTCAATAGAGCGGTCGGAATACGTAAAAAATACAATTTGTTTCTTATAAAAAATTAAACTCTGAAGTGTTATATATTGTTTTTATTTCTTTTTTTACTACTTTACATATGTAACCAAATTACCTGAAATGCCTTTTTTGTGCTTTATGTTCTTAGGTAATCAATCAAAAACTAAAATTATTAGGTACTCTGTAATTTAAAAATCATCGACAATATCGCGCGAGAAGCGTCGCTTGTTTATTTGTAGGGTTTTTTTAAATTTAGAACCACGGATTTTGTCAAGATAGTTTTTGGTGACCCTATTCCAAGCCGTTTTTTATCTCTTTGTGGACGTTGTTAACAAGGCTAGCTGTGTTTAAAACGACTAAAACAAAACAATGCCTTAAGAGCACGGCTAATTATCCGAGCTGCCCTGGCCGTCTATCCCGTTCCCGTTCCTTACCCAGCTTAATGTCCATTCGGACCAGTGAAACTGTGACCGTGTGATCCTTAACAAGTATGTTTATTTTGATATATCTTATACTGGTTTGGCTCTGAATGTTCGCTACCTAAGCGATATGCAATAACTCCCCTGTTCATGACACAGTCTGCATTATGTTTATGTCCTTCCTTTACATAAGTCGCTTTGAGCTTAGCTTTCATTGATAACTTCCTGATCTTTATGAGGATTAATATGGACACGTCCATTCAATGGTATTCGTAGGCAGCTTGCGTTTAGCGGGGACGGCCTTTTGGGAGCTGTGCATATTTAAGTATAAGAATATCTTGTGTAAGATATTTGACCTTATTCTTAGTTTACTAATAACAACAACAATGTTAATAAAATAAACCTAAGAAGGTATACCTTCTAAACTAAGAATAAGGCCAAATATCTTAAACAAGATATTCTTATGATACCATTAACTTTAATCTTGATATGAATTATGATGTTTATATCCATTTAAAACATAACATAACAATTCAATTCATAACAATTTTAGCTTAGTTAGTCTGGATGGCCATGCCTGCGCTTAGCATTTTTAAAACAAATTGGTACCTAATTCAACGTAATAATTACACAGTAAAATTGAAATTATCGCTTGCAGACGTTTCTGCTTAATACAAAATTAATTTAATAAGTACATTGATGCGTAAAATAAGCATACTCTGCTTTCGTGTAAGAAATAAAATACACTATACGGCAATTAAGAAGGAAAGTCCGCAAAAAAACCCATAAAGATATCGGTCTTGATGACTCTTAATTCTACTTTTATTAGTTTTACGTTTATATTAGCTCAGAAGATAATGAATCATACACGATTGAGTCTGTACAAGTACATCAGAATGATAAACATTGATTCCTTTTTACCCAATTACTGAAAGGGAGAAGGGTTATTCAATAAGTAGTCTTGCAGCCTACACAACGCTACTCAAGCGTACGTACCTCATTAAAAATCCAAACCCATAGGTGAGACTTGCTCGGCTGATCGGGATACTAGGGATCGCATCCTAATGGGTGTGGTAATCATTTAATCCTGAGTATAATGGTTAGAGGTAGCTAATAAATCCAAAAATCGGTATTTTATTTAAATAACCATTCGTTTAACACTTTTGCCGCCAAGAACCCGCTAGTCGGGTTCATCAACCGACTTCAAGATTTCGAAGGAGGAGGTTATAAATTCGTCGGGATCTTTGTTGTATGTTCACCGATTATTCGAAGACGGCTGGACCGATTCGGAAAGTTCTTTTTTGTTTGAAAGATTATACTTCACAGTTGGTCCCATTGTAACCAGGTCAGGATATGATGATGGGATCCTGGAGAAATCGAGGGACCTTTTCAACTATTATAGGCACACCTATAGTGATTTTAGTATTTTTTTTTACAGCAGCTCGAGCATTTGCTTTTGGAAAGGTGGATGCAAGGTGAAGTCGGTTCTTTTTTGTTTAAAATTATTTTGTATAAGATTTAGGTGCTTGGCACTAACAGTATTGATAATTGACCCTTGATAAATGGACATAGATTTTGATATAATATCTTTACTGAGAAATCTACTTTTTTTTTGTAAGCATGTATACCTTACCACTGAATTGAAGTCGGAATGTGTTAATAGGCCTCATTAATAGAAACCATTTAAATAAATGTATTTATAGACCCGATCAATATTACTCGAGCATTCAAAATTACCCGCATTCCTTGTGTTAAGACTTTTTAGAGTTCTGCAGTCAATATGGAATAAGTAGTTGTAATCAAGTTAGTACTTACTAAATAAGCTTCAATATGGAATTGTACGCCGACAAACTGGTAACTTTTGTGATGTTTTCAATCAAAGGTACATCATTGTCGGTTGTTAATAGAGTCTATTTCTAAATTAAATTTTATGGCAAGTAACGCCTTCTTGTTACCCGACAATGATGTACCTTTGACTTGAAAACATCACATTTATTCATAAAATAAAACAAAGTTTTACGGAGGTTCCTTACACGAATAATAATACTGGACTTTGACCATTTTTTGATTCAGCGATCTGTTTGCGAGACATTATTTACAGCGTACGACTTATTTCTTCGCTTACATAAGACACCACAGTAAAGAAAACGGAATAAAATGCAAGCTAAATGTGGGCGGGGGAAGCCCAATAAATACATTACTCTTGCTGCAGCGCGCTAGTTAGGTGTCAAACACCTTGGCGCGTTGTATTTACGTATTTCTACGTTCTATTTTTTTTTTTTTTTTTTTTTTTTTTTTTTTATTAATTTAAACTTATATTATACATGTTACTGTAAACCTCGCCAAACTGTGACGTTTGATGGCGAGATGCGCTCATTGTTTTAAACAAAAAAAAAATACATAGCAACTCAATCTAACTTAACCTATTTATTTACTTACTAACATTCTAAAATCCTCTAAGTTAGGTAATCTCTCCTCGAGTACCGCGGTGTGGATTATGTTGTGGTAGAATTTGTGCATAATGTGCATTATGTCTCAACCGGCTTGTCCTCGAGAAGAGAGGACCTTAGCCTCAACTTCAACCTTGGTTTACTGAGCTGGGGACTTTGTCTTAATATTTTAATTTTATTAAATATTTTTGGTACTAAATATGTTGACATTCTTTCGCCATAGTAGTTGTTTGCTCTAGGTTCTACTAATCGTTTTTCTCTTACACTTCTTGTATTATACTTATTTTTAGCAAATAATTTGTACAGATCATTATAGTAGTATTCTAATCCTATTAAATATTTAACTTTTTTATCTATAGGTAAGATCTTACACAAGGGAAATAACAAATCGTAGTCTTTATTGCACTTATCTTTAACTTTTTTGCTTACTAAAAATTTAAGCAGTCTAGTTTGTATGTTTTTAATATCACTAATATAGGTTTGAAATGTTCTGCCGTATACAATAAGTCCATAGCTAATTAACGAATCCGCGAGTGCGTAATAAACAATTCGTAAGGTTTTCTTACTTAACGCTCCGTTTAGTTGGTAAAATTTCCCTAACACTGACCTCAGCCTGTTACAAACATCGTTTACGTGAGATTTCCAGTTAAAGTTTGTATCGACAGTTAAGCCTAAGTATTTAAATGTTTTTACGTACTCTAAAGTGTCACACTTACAGTTGACCTTATTAAGGTGTAAACACTCATACGTGTGCCCTATAATAGTTAAATTTTGTTTATCAATGGTCTTAGCGCGTTGGTTGTATGGCGAGTGTATATGCATGCATTTAGTTTTAGAGAAGTTGAGAATAATTCCGTTATCGTGTGCCCATTTACTGATACCCTCAAAATCTTGTTGCACACACTGTTTAATATATATATATATATATATATATATTTTTGTTTAGTTCTGTAAATATACAAACTCGCACGTTACTTTACCTTTTTGTTTTGTAAAAGTCCGATGTCTGACTATAGTATTAATCTCTGTAAAATTGTAAATAACTTGACCGTATCGTCTGTATCCAACTTCATACTTAGCACACGTTACATGTTTTTTTGTGCTTTTTTTACAGGTATTAGTGACTTTGACGCCTAATGAATCTATTAACAATGTATTTGTTTCCTTGTTTCAGAGAATGAACGGAGAATCAAAGCCAACAATAGGGAATACAATGCCCAGTTCCGTTACGCTGTAAGTCTATTTGTATTATATCACACTAACTGCAGCCGTACATTATTTCTCGACACTGCGGTGCCTTTGTTTCATTCGCTTATAGTAAATCAGACGATGTTGCGTTGTCACTTCACAGACGAACTAATATTATAGGGAAATCACAAAGTAGCAGTCTTTTGATGTAATGGAAAGTAAATAAATAAAATACATATGCATTTAAAATAGCCATGTCTATAACAAACGACTACTTGCATTTTCAGTCCGTACACAGTACACATTCTAATTAATACAGAATACAGCATTTATTGGTAAAAGTAAGATACATTTTTGCAAGTCATATGTCATCGGTTATTATTTCATAATTGTAAGCATAAGTATAAGTAATTGATTTCCTATTTTAATTTTTATAATTAGGCACATATTAACATTTTAAACTCAATTAGTAAACTTTCTTATATTAAGATGTATACGGTGCTGAGTCAATAAATACACGGTATTTTTGTGAAATCGTCAATACTATAATAAGCTTGATTTAGAAGGAACAACTTCAGTTTTTTTTAAATTTCGCATCTGTTTTTGATTCCTTTATATCCTTTGGTACTGCATTGTCGCCAAGGGGCGACCAGGACGGGTATTGCGAACGCATTTCGTTATTTTAGTTTTTAAACGATTCAATTAGAAATTTAAGGGTAACAATAGAACAAAGAACGAGCCTATTATGGTCCGTCACGTGCCAATACTGCCAATACAATTGTAACAATCAGCTCGAGTTTAATAATATTGTAATCCTTTCGATAAATCAGAAATAAAATATTTTATGTACACCAATATCATAAATCCTTTATTCCGCGTTCGGAAACCGTATCAACCGTATGTAATTACCACCATTATTGCAACCAGTAACGTAACATCAGTGTATTATCTTATCTGTGACAGTGTGGTAAAACGTATGAAAATTCATTACCTACGGTAACGTAATGAAAATCTGCCCTCCTCTCCGACCGCCGGCACGCGCCCACCCGACCGCCTGCCAATGAGTTGGTCATGTCGGTGCAATGGCGGTCATTCTATTGGTTTCGCGAACACTTCATTTAGTAGAAAATAGTAGTTTATGTAGATCACACGAGTGTTTTAAGGCCTAATTACGTACAGTTGCATACACTGCTTTATCTACACTCATATTATATATATTAAATTAAGTGTTCGGAAACCATAGAATGACCGCCATTGCACCGCCATGGCCAACTCGATTGTGCCGGCGGTCGGGGAGGCGCGTGCCGTTGGTCAGGAAGGAGCACAGGATTTACATTATGTTATCAAATTCGATGTTCGGAATTTTAAACTCATAACGTATCAATATATGAGCATGTAAAGTTAAAATTACGTTACTGCCACAGATAAAAAGCTTATCATAGTAAAATCGGTTGTGGTAATGCTAGCCATTGCCTACCGTTTTTGAACACGTTTTAGAGGACTTACAGTGTGAGTGTAAATAAAGTTTATGTAACTGTTACGTAATAAGGGTCCTTAAAACATGGTGTGGTAATAAGATCACACGAGTGTTTTAAGGCCTAATTACGTACAGTTGCATACACTGCTTTATCTACACTCATATTATTTATCCTAAATGCCGTATTCCGAAACCATAGTATGGCCGCCATTGCACCGCCATGGCCAACTCGATAGTGCCGGCGGTCGCACGGGCGCGTGTCGGGCTGTCGGCGGCCGCGCGGGAGCGTGCAGGTGTACATTATGTTATCAAAACTCATAACAGTCATAACACATCAATAGTTGAGCATGTAAAGTTAAAATTACGTTACTGCTACACATAATAGTAGTTTATGTAACTGTTACGTAATAAGGGTCCTTAAAACATGAGTGTGATTTTATGAAACGAGCCGCAGGTGAGTTTTATAATAAGATCACACGAGTGTTTTAAGGCCTAATTACGTACAGTTGCATACACTGCTTTATCTACACTCATATTATTTATCCTAAATGCCGTATTCCGAAACCATAGAATGGCCGCCATTGCACCGCCATGGCCAACTCGATTGTGCCGGCGCGGGCGCGTGTCGGGCTGTCGGCGGCCGCGCGGGAGCGTGCAGGTGTACATTATGTTATCAAAACTCATAACACATCAATAGTTGAGCATGTAAAGTTAAAATTGCGTTACTGCCACACATAAAAAGCTTATCATAGTAAAATCGGTTGTGGCAATGGCCTACCGTTTTTGAACACGTTTTAGAGGACTTACAATGTGAGTGTAGATAAAAAGCTTATCATAGTAAAATCGGTTGTGGTAATGCTAGCCATTGCCTACGGTTTTTTAACACGTTTTAGAGGACTTACAATGTGAGTGTAGATAAACTATTATTTTCTACTCCTGTACTTTTATCTGTCATTTATACATTCGTCAACACCTATATAAGAACATACATAATATGATTGAAGAAAAGTATATCTAGTCTATTTCCCAAAAGGGCCATTCCACGTGAATGAGGGTTTCCGCGATCGAGTTTTTCACTAGATGGCAGCACCGTGGCGACAGGTCTAGCTGTCACAATCCACCAATCATGTTTAACCATATATTTTTTGATTGGTGGATTTTGACAGCTACTGCCAAAAAGACCTGTCGTCACGGTGCTGCCATCTAGTGAAAATCTCAATCGCGGAAACCCTCATTCAACAAATCGAGTGTGCCGCATGATTTTTGATTTGAAAAAAAAAATTGAGGATATACTTTATGGTGGCAGAAGTGCTAAACCACCGCTATTAATTTTTTTTCTCTATTAATTTTCGAGCTTATTCCATTCGAAGTTAATTGGGGGGTCAAATTACTGCTTGTATATAATCTGCTCTAACTTTTTTTTTTAACAGATAACGAAATAACTGTTGCTGTGTTTGATTAGGTAGGAACTGTGCGTTTGATATTGTATGACTAAAATAATTTATGTCAACTACAAACAAAATGGTGTCCATCCAAAATGTTCACGTCAATTGGTAATTTTTTGCAATTTTAATTTTTTTGTGCTGACTCTGTTGCATATCAAGGATATTTTTTATCTGAAATATTAAGTATTTGCTCTGTTCGTAATGTAAAATAAATATTATCTTGTTAGAGTAATAACTTCTAACAGAAAAATATTAGTGAAAATTGAGAATTTCAAAAAATGCTCATGTTTGACCCCCAAGAAATTCACGTGGAAAAAAAAATTAAAAATTGAATTTATTCAGAAAATATAGTCGATGTCTTCTTTAATTAGATTCAGTTTAAAAAGTTTTGTTATTTTTCCTATTTTTGGATATATGATTTTTTTTATCTGCTTATTTCGTGCATTAATCTCTCATTGTATTGATACAATGCAGATTAAAACATTTATGACTATAACTTTTGAATGTATGGCAAATTATGAAAATTCAATAAATTAAAGCCAGACGGTTTAAATTCACTATAAATATATTAAATTATATTTATATAAAAAGAAAAACAAACATTAAGTACTTGCAAACTTTTGCTACTTCGAAATTTTCTGAAGTAGAATAACGTCGCACTTTTAATTCATTTTGAGAAATGGGAACGAAACTATGATAGGAACGTGTATTTTTTATGGTTCTCATATTTTTAAATCGCTCTGATAGGTACAGCTCAGCTACATCGACATCTGATTTTGAGACGAAAAAGAACATGATTCCAAGAATTTTGTTTATACAGAACTCGTGCATAACTTCAGGGGATAAAATTATTAAACTGAACTTTGAAGATGAAAATTGAATAAAAACTTAACTTCTTATCAGTGGTATACAACGAATATTCATGAAAAGAATACTGTACAACACAAGCACTTCCTAGGTACAAATAGTTTTCACCACTTCATTATCTCTTACGAGTAAGTACGGTCTCATAATAACTTCGATAAGGATTATTGGCTCATTTGCCTATATTCATATTTTAGCAATGTAATGCAAATAAGGCGTGTAAACACGCCGAAAGGCATCGGCTATTCATTACACGGCTAAATTAAGAAACATTCGCAAGTGGTTTACAATTCTTGTCAGGTAACAGTGCATAGTCGAGTTTTCTACCCACATTAAATTTACAAAATAAGTTATTGACATTTCAAAAGATTTATTTGAACATAAAAAACATGAATAATAACCATATGATCAATTAAGATCCCATTTTTATTCATTTATAACACAAAATATTTTGTATCGATTTCTGTGAAAAGTAGTACTTTAGAAAAAATATATTTCTTAAACAAGCAAAAATAACAAAATTTTTGTAACTGAATCTAATCAACAAAGATCTTGAACATATTTTCTGGATATAATCAAAATTTTTTTTTTTCTTCCACATGGGTTTTTTGGGGGTCAAACATGAGCATTTTTCGAAATTCTCAATTTTCACGACTGTTTTTCAGTTAGAAGTTATTATTCTAAAACGATAATATTTATTTTACAGAATGAACAAAACAAGTACTTTATACTTCAGAAAAAAGTTATCCTTAATAAACGTCAGGGTTGACGCAAAAAAAAATTAAAATTGCAAAAATTTACCAGTTAAGCGTACATTTCAGGTGAAGACCATTTTGTTTTTAGTTAATTCAGATAACTTTTGTCATCTTTTATTATATCCATATTTCTTACTTAATCAATCAAAGTAAAAATTATTTCCTTATCTTTAAAAAAAAAAAAGTTAGACCTAATTATGCACAAGCAGGAATTTGTCCCAACTATTTACTTCGAATGGGAAAATCTCAGAAATAAAAAAAAGTAAGAAATAAATGATGGTGGTTCAGCACTTCTGCCACCATAAAGTATAACCTCAATTTTTTTTATCCAAATCAAAAATCATGCGGCACACTTTTTAATTCGAATTTGTTGAAATCACGTGGAATGACCCAAAATAGAACTTGTTCTGTAAAATCGCCAAAATAGTATAGCGTGCAAATAAGACTTTAGGACAAAATAAATTATTGCCAACCTAAGAAACCTAAATAAAAGCAGCGTTTTTGAAAAAACTTTAAAAACAAATGACAAAGTTAACTAGTGACAAGTTACTTTGAAGAAATCTGCAAACATAGAAAATATGATTTTTATTGATCTTTTTTCAAGAGACGCAGAGAAACGAATTTTGAATTTAGGTTCTCTAGAACCCACGTGTAAATTCTTCTTTTAATTAGATTTTCTTAGTACATTACCTAGTTAGTAGGTATATAATATAAGTATGTATTAATAATGTTTGATTAAATAACGATTGCGTATGTTTTTGTTAAACTACAGCTACTAGTACTGTGCTTGAAATACAGTGCAGGATTCAACTTAAATTATTGTTGATCGAATATATGTTGTTTCTTTAATTTTACATTTTATGTAAAGTTTAGTATGTAGTCGTAGAAAAAATATTGTATGCAACTTGTATAACTGAGTCAAAATATACTCGTGGCGTCTAACTTACGATGTCTTGTTCTCCTTGCGGCTCATGCTAGTTCTACACATCGACGGACGCATCATCAGATTGTATCTGGGTCTCTTTCTTATTCAATAACGAGAGAAAGAGACGCAGACATAATCTGCTACGTCTACAACTGTTTCATAAAATACTATTAAGCTTGATTCACACACAGCGCGGGCGCGGGCGGGCGCGTGACCGAGCGGGCCCGCGACGCTTTTGTATTCAGTAGTTTTATATGACCATCTTCACACACGCAGCGGGCGCGGGCGGTCGCTTTTTTTCCCGCGCCCGCCCGCGCCCGCTGCCACAAACAGAGCGCGGGCGCGGGCGGTCGCTTTTTTTCGTCATACGTTCATTTGTAAACAAGCCCACACACAGAGCGCGTGCGCAGGTCGGGCGCGTGCGCGCGTTTAATTGAAGTTGTATTTTTTTACAAAAAAAATTGAAGTTAATGAAAAAATAATAGAATGTGTTCGCAAACACAATTGTTTGTGGGTGTAAAAACCGATCTTCGTATGTAGAAACACAGTTCTTTACACAATCGATGGTAGTCTCCAAATTTTAAACCTTTTTTATTGATTTCGTGAAACCATACTTTCTTTTTTTTTCGAATTCTGTTTCTCAAAATAAGCAGACATAATAATTCGTCGTCTGAGTCCGTATCCTCCGACATGTTAGTACAGACTGCCTCGGAGCCGCCGCCGAGCATACACACTGCGGTGCGGGCCCGCGGCGGGCCCGTCGCGGGCCCGCGCCCGACCCGACCCGCGCTGTGTGAAAGCCAATAGACCCGTCGCGGGCCCACTCGTAGTGCAGTCATTGAAGCGAAAAATACGGTCTTACCTCCGAATTTTTTTACTGTGAACCGATTTGCATGAAATTTTGGAATTAGGCTCATCTTACCCTTAACTTCAAAAGTGAAAATGATCTGAACTCCGCCTATTATTTTTAAGGGGTGTAAACAACCCCTTAATGGAAAAATTGACATTGAGCCATTTTATCGCAAGAAAACATGTCTAATAGTAAGTGGTGAAATTGTAAAGTATTTTCTAACATAATTACCTCATATTAAAATCATTTTCAACCCCTTGAAAATCTTACAACCCCTGCAAACAACCCCTAAATTGAAAAAATCACAAAAAAATACTTTGGTATGACATAAAAAGATGTAAGTATAGAGTAAGTAATATTTTATATTCTCTATAATAATTATCAAATTTTTAACCCCCTTTTAACCCTTGAAAACTACCCCTTGATAAAAAAAAAATTTTTTTTTTTATAAAATGAAAAGGATTTAAATATTATTCCACACTCTCGAAAATGATTATCATATTCTTAAGCTTTTCTACCCTTAAAACTACCCCTAAATTAAAACAGTAAATATATATGATTACATATTTAAAAATAATTTAAAAATATTATAGTCTATGGTTCGTTCTAGATTGATGAAATATGAAAGTCTTCTACGATTCCGAATCGATCCATGACACTGAATAAAGTGTTATCCTTCTTCGCTTAGCCCAAAACTGTAACCTGCCGGTAGCGCAGGCGGTGATGCGGACGCTGGGCCGCATGCGGTAGCGTCCCTAAAGGCCTAACACCTCCGGAGGTTGACATCGGAACAACGAGCGGCATACGCGGGTTTCGTATTCCCTCTTAGGAGGTGTTTAGTTATGGTCTTTATAGACCACGTCGCGTCAAACTGATGGAAGCTGCACGACGGTGGCTCGCTGTTCCTGCGAGCAGGCTGTCGGCGACGCTGGCGCTCGACGTGCCGGTTGTCCAGCACGAGAGTTCAACGGGTACGCCGTGGGCCTGCGACAGCTGTAGGCCTGCCGTAGTGTAACCAGGTACCGAACCGTTAGCTAGCGCGGGATTCCGCAGCCGAGAATATACTGACCAATTGTAAGCACAAACCCTGTTTGTTATTAATTAGGGAGTTAAGATATAAAAGAAGTGTAGTGGAGGGGTATTTACTGCAAATGCTGAATATAAGTGTGGGATGTTTAATAAATCTTGTCGCACAACCTGGGATTTTCATTTTACAAAACCAAGAATCATTTCAATATATACACATTACAATAGTTGTGGGTCTCTATTATACTACGTACTTTCACATTGCTCCAAATATTCACACTCCGAAATTTTCAGTTACTAAGTAGAAAAAAATATGATAAGTTTTTACCAGGAGTGCGATTTTTGAATCTCACCAAGTGACTAATTCTCACCGATGTGAGTGATTTCCGATAGTAAATCACTCACATCGGTGAGATTTAGTCACTTGGTGAGATTCAAAAATCGCACTCCAGGTTTGTTTAGGACCATAACTCCTTCAATTTTCATGCTATCACAATTTATAAAAAACCATTGTAAAGGTAATTAAGAGAGCTACAACATCCTTCATTGCAATATATAGTAAAAAACCTTTTTCTAAAACGGTGAAGGGTTAAAGGGCTTAAGAGAGGCTGTGATTGCGCTGCCACGCGCTCTTTAAACAATCATATCTCCGTCAATTTTTGTTTGACAGAAAAAACAAAAAAACCAAATTGTTTGTCAGAAAAATACCTAAATTTTTAATCCATACACTTTTATACGTATCTGTCGTCATTTTTGAGATATTATGAAAAAAAAGTGGGTTTTTAAAAAATTTGAAATTTTGTTTTTTTTTAAATCGTGACTTTTTTGAAAAATATATGTCCTGAAGCAGCCAAACTGATATTATCTATCAAACTCTTCATAATAAAGTTAATTCTAGGCGGAATACGATTAATTTTAATTTTGGTGGAAATGGCACTTATGAAACCCATTGATTTAAAAGAAAAAACATTAGATGCTCCCCTTATTTGCAATACAGCTCACTTATTTTACGTGCAAAAGACTTTTAATTGTGCTCATTTTAAAGCTTATTTCAAGCACTACAAAACCCTATTGTATTAGAATGCATAAAATGCATCTGCTCGCCGCTAGATGGCATTGACCACATCGATTAAATTTCAGACAAAATAAAAAACGGCTTTGATCTTTAATATCTAGCTTAATATTGCACTTAGAATACTTTATAAAAAACCAAATTGTTCATTGTTTTACCTGCTACAATTTTGTTTTTTATAAAATTTTCGATAAAACGTATATTTTTGGAGATATTTGCAAGAAACCGATGAAAAACGTGAAAAAATTGCGAATTTTCAATTGCCAATAACTTGAAAAGTATTGGATTTTTTGAAAAACTTTATAGATGATTTTTTGCTTAAAATTAGGCCTTCTGTCGATATCCGAGGTTATTTTGAAAAAAAAGAAATTCACCCCCGAGAAGGGGTGGCAACCACCCCCAGGGTGGTTGCGGAGTTCAAATCATTTTCACTTTTGAAGTTAAGGGTAAGATGAACCTAATTCCAAAATTGTATGCAATTCGGTTCACAGTAAAAAAATTCGGAGCAATAATGCTTCAATGACTGCACTATCGGTCACGCGCCCGCCCGCGCCCGCGCTCTGTGTGAATCAAGCTTTATCGATAACTTAAAATCCAACCTGCATGTTACTGCATTTATTTGACTCCATCGAAGGATGTTACTAAATATTTTCGTAATTAAATTTGCAAGTTCTTTTAAATTACCACGATATAATGCACAAAAACCGCGCAAAAATATACTTATTTTTCTACAAATTAGATAGTGTTTTAAATTACCACGATATAATGCACAAAAACCGCGCAAAAATATACTTATTTTTCTACAAATTAGATAGTGTTAGATATTTGAAATACTTCTGTATGAAATACATTATTGCAAGAGATTATTTCTACTAAATTTCTTTTTATAATGAGTACGAAATGAGACACTCAGAATTTGCTGGCATTGAAAAATAGCATGGAAAAATAGCATTCAGAATTTGCTGGGACACTCAGGATGGTAGTGATGGATGTCATCAGGTCATCACATCATTATCGCTTGCGAAAAATGTGGCTTAGCTTGGTCAGCACACCATGCTGCTGGTTCGAAATATGACGTTACCAAAAAAGGCTCATTAAGTAACAATAAGCTACGCTCGTAGCGCTACGTCGTAGCCGAAAATATAGTTTTCTCGGTAGGCATTCGAGATTAAGGCGGAATAGCTACATAAAAAAACCCAGAAAACGTCAATAAAATTCTGATAACACTATATTACTGACTGTACTCCACTTTGTTTCAGAACAACTACATCAAAACATCGAAGTATTCGATCATAACGTTCCTGCCGCTGAATTTGCTGGAGCAGTTTCAGCGGCTTGCCAACTTCTACTTCCTGTGCCTGCTGGTGCTGCAGCTGATCCCCGCGATCTCGTCGCTCACGCCCATCACCACCGCCATCCCGCTCATCGGCGTGCTGGCACTCACAGCCGTCAAGGACGCCTACGACGATTTCGTAAGTTGACCCTCTGTTGAACTCCAGCGCGGCTAGCCGACTACTTCCTGTGCCTGCTAGTGCTGCAGCTGATCCCCGCGATCTCGTCGCTCACGCCCATCACCACCGCCATCCCGCTCATCGGCGTGCTGGCGCTCACAGCCGTCAAGGACGCCTACGACGATTTCGTAAGTTGACCCTCTGTTGAACTCCAGCGCGGCTAGCCGACTACTTCCTGTGCCTGCTAGTGCTGCAGCTGATCCCCGCGATCTCGTCGCTCACGCCCTTCGCCACCGCCATCCCGCTCATCGGCGTGCTGGCACTCACGGCCGTCAAACACGTCTGATCAACACGTCAAATAATCTGGCGTACGAATTCGGTAGTGCGCCCGCCAAATCAAGAAAAATAAACAACAAAGGAACTGCCGCACTATCCTTTTACCGAAGCCATTCAGGCCATATTAGACCCCGCTCTAACTCTTTTGTAGATAAAGCTAGAAGTATGAAATTACAGTGAAAAGAAGGTACGGCATATTTATTATAAAATTATAGACATCTCGCTGGCCCAATATTACAGGGTTCTATGTTTCACTTTTATTGAATCGAAATTTGAACATTAGTGACACTGAGCTTTAATTTAACTACCCCGAAAATGCAACATATAAATAACCCTGTCCTGTAATATTGAGCCAGCGATCTATTATTCAAAGGGTCACAATGACATGTTGTTAGTAAACTCCAGTGGGGATTGAGTTATATGCACACGGGCTTGGTTTTACATTAGATCTCGATGCTTTTTGCTGTAACAGAACTGCGTTAAAGACTGTCATTTCTGTACATGTAATGTTTTTGATAGGATTTAATATTTCTTAACTTGTCAAACCGTAGGTATAAGTAAAGCAGGCATTTATCAGATAACAATAGATGCGACGTCACGCTTTGTTATTTATCTCTATCGCCAAGTATATGTATACCTACGACGAAAGCATTAGCATTTTTACTTGCTTTAGTTCTCTTGCATCTACTCTGAATTGATATTAAAATTATTAAATATGTTCACAATCCCAATTTAAACAATGACGGACATTTTCTGCAGGCAATAGGCACATTTTAAGGTCCCAAAACATAGTAAAGTGAAAATGGCTTACTTACGTTTAGAGTCTGTAACTTTAAATCAACCAAAGGTCAATATCTTAAACCATATCTCTCATGCTCAACTAAATATATTATTTATTTTCACTAAAATACAAGCATAAGAAAGACCTTAACTAAAAAATATAGCGCTAATATAAAAAAAAATAACGAGACTACCCTGGCCCCTGATGATGATCTTGCAATTCTTGCAAACCGCCATCGCAACCGTCTTACAGCTAATTGGAGTGCCCTCGACGTAGTCAAAGCCTACTCCGGAAGTGCCTCCGCCTAATTCGACACATACTATGGACTGTTCTATTGTAGCGGCAAAGTGATCTCGCGCAACTTTGTTATTTGGGGAACAAGAGCGCGTGTAAATCATTTTGACCACATCATCCTCTTATTTAACTACTCCTGCTGCTGACAGTTTAAATCAAAAATAGGTCTGTTTTATCCGAATTGGGAAATCTAAGTTTCAAAAAGTGTGTAAAATCTATTATCATGGAATGGATTCAATCTGAAAATCTGCAACGACAAATCACTAATATGCATAGTAAACGACCCGGGCTCACACACATTGGCGCTCCCTTAGTAATTTAATGAAAGTGCGACACTGCTCATATCAGATCTGTCAATGTCTACGACCTTTACTCGTGTAATTTACAAAAATTAAATGCTAGGGGTGAAGAAAGGTATAGGTGTAGTATAAAATAGGATTCAAGCGATTAAGTTTGCAATTGGCGGCGGAGTACTTTCCATAATAAGCGAGCACCGTATACGCGATCATCGTAAACACTTTATGAAACGGAGTCTGTAAGTGGTATTCTGTGTGCAACTGACTATAAACTCTTGATCGAAGATAGACTGATACAAACGTAGATATACTCATAGCGTGTTTGCGTCACTTACGTAATAAGCATGATTATTATCGCAGAATGGAATGATCCACTTGTATATAAATTGCAGTTATCAATTCCGTGATTCATGCACACTCAATTGACTGTTGCAATGTGCGGTGGAAACTACCTACTGCACACAGAAAACTCTATTGTATTGCATAGTTACCAAGGACGTCGCGTAATCCTTAGGAAGGCTTCACTTGGCTCAACCTTTGTAATAAAAATCTCTTTAATTTTTGTGTCAAGTGTTGTCGTGTCGTAAATAGTACACATGTCATTGAGTTTTTTATACCACAGTGAGTCTATCCGCTCTTAGTATTTTACATGTACTATCGGGTTCAGAATTGCATGGCCAATTTATGAATGAATTCATTGATAAATTGACCATGCAATTTTGAACCCGATGGTACAAGCGTTGTATTAACAGAGATTAAAAACCCTAGGCCGTGACGAGTGGCGGAAGCGAGGGGAGGCCTTTGCCCAGCAGTGGGATACAATATAGGCTACGGAAAAAAAAAAAAAAAAAACCCTAAAAAGGCTACTGGATAGAGTGGATAGGTTTAATTAAACCTACTAAGTAAGTAAGAAAATGTCAGTTAATGCTATCTCAGTGTCACCAACACACTATGACTACATACAAGTACAAGACTACATAAAAGTGGTTATTATAGCGGGAAATAACCTCCAGAAGGGCGTGCCTTCATTAAATGGTCTATACTTAGCGTGGTTTACGTTTACGTACTGGACACACGAGATTTGGTTCAACATCCTGTGACGCGTGACGTCATTCACTAATTCAATATAAGTTAGTCATTTCCATTAGGCTAAGTATTGTGTATGTCTGGGATGAGTCAACAGTCAAATATTGCCAGTCAGTGAACCGTGAATATAAACATTAGCTAGTCACTGTAGATACCTATTACGTTTTGTTCCGGAAATTATTTTATAACCATCTATTTATGAGGCATCTAAATAAACATGATAAATACCCGCTGCGGGCTGCGGGTGGGTGGACTCTATTGCTGAACCTCACACTATCCAGCACGGTTAGCACAAGAGTGACGCGACAGTATCTCGCACGCGAGATAGCTAGTCTACCCATGCTTTTCTGACTGTATCAATTAAAAAGAGGCGGGTAGTCTATCTCGCGCACGATATACTGTCGCGTCACTTAGGTATGTGCTTACCGTGCAGCATATGTGACGATTTAAAGTCAAAGGCACATCATTGTCGGTTGTCAATAACGCGTTACTGCCATAAAAAAATAATTTAGTAACAAACTCTATTATGAACCGACAATTATGTACTCGTACCTTTGACTCGATGGCGACGTGTCCAGTTTTGGCTACAAACGAGGCGGCCATTTTTTTAAGTACTCCTTGAGCATATGACTTTAATCGGTTTCGGCTCATCATGGAACACCCAGACAGTCGATTGGTGTTTGGAATCTGGATCGTAAGCATAAATCCAAGATTTATCACCACTGGCAAAGTCATAAACGTGTTTTGAATCACTGCAGAGTATTGCAGCACCATCTAACGCAAGCCGTTTTTTGGTCAGCAGTACCTAAGCAAGTGTGGTATTCAGCGAGAGATAAATTTTGTTACACTTAGCTTTTCATGCCAAGTTTTTTGAATGGTTGTAACTGAAATGCCTACAGAAGCTTCTATCACACCACACGGTATGTCTCATGGCGATCTTCGATGATCAGAAGCCGTACATCCCTAATGTTTTCTTGGCTCATAGCGGTTTTCAAACAACCTTCACGCGGTCTATCACTGAGAGCAGAGCAACCGAGCTGAAATTCTAAATACTAACATCCTACAGTCCGATTGCACAGTGCTTTGTCACTAAAAACAGTAGTCAGATCTTCAAAGCACTCATTAGTGTCAAAGTAGCATTAAACCTCTTCTAAAGTTATACAACGAAAATTTACCTTTGAAATTTCCATTTTGACTGACTTGTTAACTTTAACTCGACGGTGGTGTACTAAAACGGTTCGGTCAATCATGACATTCATGTCATGACTCATTTATTTGTTCTCTAATTCTACAATGAAGTAGTTTTACATGACACTAGATTTTCTTTAATAATTTGAGAGAATTTATCAAACGACACAACTTAAATGGCACCCCCCGTATTTGGGGGAAGCTTCGAATGATCACAGAAATAGATTTATGACATGACAGTAATTATTTATATTGATCGACACAATAACTATCGGTTGTAGTGGCGTGATATATAGATAATAACATTAATAACAATAATATTGCTGGATGATGGAGGGTTATACATCCATAACTACCAAAAATCCTGATAAATTAATGATAGACCGTGGACGTGTTGTACATACCATAATGCTATTATTTTATAAGTATGTTGGTACTTAGATTGCTATTATACTCGTAAATGCAGCATTAAGTTGAAGTCGAGTATTTAATGTACTCCACAAACAATTGATAAGGGGTGTAATTTTCCTTATAAAGCCCCACTATAAATATCTGAGATTACCTTTTGCTTTTAAGTGCTTTTTGTTTGTTATTGGCGTTGTTAGGCAGCTGTACCCTTCAGACTACCTTTTAACAACTTATATACTTACCTCAACGATCTTTTGTGTCACTGTATTGTTACTAAAATGACCTACAATTAGTCAGTCATTAACAGTTATGTTTGTTGATAACTTTGTAACATCCAAATGAAAAAACATTAGTACGAACGCCATAGAAGTTAGCACATCGTGGCAGTTTTAAGTGTTTGAACGTATTCCATGGCTAAGTAGTTACCTAAGGCGACCTTCATACCTGATTTAACCTTGTTCGAAACGGGGCTTCTGAGGTCAAAAGCTTGTCCCGAATCGTTTGACCAATCGATACCTGTAAATATATCGGGTGTCGTTCATTTGGATAAGTAGGGCACAAGGTTTCTTGAATAAAAAGTTAATATTACATGTGTTTCTAAGTGTCTATTCTCAGATAAATTTAAATGAAGATATATCCAATGTCTTTCTTGAATACGATAATCTGGGTGTACGGCAGTGCCCCGCCAAGTCGAGAAAAACGAACAACAAAGGCAAAGGATGGTACCCTTTTCCCGAAGCCATTCCGGCCATTTTTGGCCCCTCCTCTAATTCTGTTGTCGATAAAGCTAAAAGTCTGAAATTTCTGTGAACAAGAGGCCATAACACAAATATATTCCTAATTAATATCATTGAATTTAAACATATAGGTACTTCTAGAATGATTACATGTTGCATGTTAAATGTCCTTATTTTTTATGTCACTGAGTCACTCACTCACTGATCCCCGATCATCGTATATCTAAGGTACTTCTAGCAGTCCCACAAGCTCCAAATTTCGAACACTTTTAGGGTTTAGGATATAAAGCCACTGAAAACCTAAACATATCGCAATATCAGTCGGGTTGTCTAGTTTTACCAACCGCACAAGTAAAATTGTAATCCTATATAAATACATGCGATTACAAAGTTACTTTCATAGTGCCTGCAAATAGTAATAATAAAGAGCTAGTAACAGACAGTACACTACGATGAGAGATGCGAGTATAAAATATCGGTATGGGTGTAGATATATGCGTAAGTATGAATATAGTATAGGTATGAGTAGGTATGCGTATTAGTATAGATAACGTTTGGGTACGGGTATGGTATAGTTATAAGTATGGGTATGAGTACGAGTATGGTTGATTATGGGTATAAGTTTTCTACTGATACGAGTTAGGATTCATCATACTATGCGCTTTGATATGGGTATCGTATGGTATATGTATGAATGAGTATGGCATGGGTATGAGCATGCGTATTAGCATGGATATAGGTTTGGGTACGGGTATGGTATAGCTGTCATGCATGATGGGTATGAGTACGAGTATGGTTAATAATGAGTACGACTTTTGCTTTAAATATGAGTAAGAACTTATCATACTATGGGCTTTGATATGGGCATTGTATGTTATAGGTATGGGTGAGTATGAAATGGGTATGAGTATGCGTAAGTAACATATATATTCATATTCATATTCATATTCATTTATTTCGTAAATGCACAGATACAATACACGTCAAAAGAAAAATAAAACTAAAATTTATACTAAAATTAATACTAGTGAGCTATTATATAATACTAATTCGCGATTTATAACAAAAGTCAAACGATGTCAATTCTGATTACAATAAAGCTACACATTTATAATTAAGATAATTTTATGTCACATAATTCTCTAAGGTCAAAGAAAGCATTTTCAATCAGCCATTTTTTTAATTCCTTAAAAAATGAGTTGTTATTTTCTAGGGTTTGTATATACTTTGGGATGGCATTATACAATTTTGGTCCGATTACATAAGTTATTTTGGTAGACTTGGTTAGTCTGCAACTACACTCGCGATCAAAAAAATCGACTCAAGCAACATTTTTTACTTTTGGTCGTATTTCCGGAAAGCGGGAAATATTTTAATAAAACTTTGAATGCAATTTTATTACGAATTTATTCAGCTACAAAAAACAGTAAAAGACATCGATCTCAGTTGCGTAGTTTTTAGGTTATCGCAGTTTTTGTACAAAATGGCATTTTACATGGTTATGATATGCACGAGTTGTGCCCTCTTGAGACCAATAAAAACCGGTGTAACCGGTTATTTCTTATCATTCGCTTATCAGAAGTTGACCAGTGCACATCTCCTCGCAATCTTACACCGGAATCACCTTCGAAAAATGGATACCACCGAAGCTGAAGCCACCGAAGTCGTCACCTTGGTGAATCGAGGATTCTCGCAGCGTTCTGTTGCTGAGCAGCTGAATTTAAGCCAGTCTGCTGTCTCCAGAGTTTATCGTCGGTTTTGTCGGTTTGGAACCTTGAAACGGAAACAAGGATCTGGCCGTCAGCGGTGCACATCGGAGAGGGATGACCGCTTCATCGCCACCTCCAGTCTTCGTAATCGCCACCGTACCGCTGTTGCCATCCAGCAAGACCTGATGCGGAACCGGGTTGTGCCTGTTAGCACCTCAACAGTTCGGCGGAGACTCAAGGAAGCCAACCTTACCCCAAGAAGACCTGCTACTGGGCCCAAACTGACTCAGAGGCATCGGGACGCTCGGAAGGAATTCGTGGCGACCTACGAAAATTGGACCTACGACCAATGGAGCCGCGTACTCTTCAGCGACGAGTGCAGAGTGTGTCTCCATGGCAGCGACAGAAGAGGACGGGTGTACCGAAGACCTGGAGAGAGGTTCGCCCGGTGTTGCTTCGCTGAAACAGTCGCCTACGGTGGAGGTTCCGTCATGATGTGGGCGGGGATTTCCATGGAGGGGCGGACCGAGCTGGTTTTTGTTGATGGCGGGGGTCGAGGCGGTGGTTTGAATGCAGACAGGTACATCACCGACATCCTGCAAGACCATGTCGTCCCCTACGCCGGGTTCTTTGACGAGGGGTTCCATTTCATGCAAGACAACGCCCCTTGTCATACCGCCCGCGTCACGAAGGAGTACCTTGAGGCAGTTGGCATCCCGACTCTGAAGTGGCCACCTCTGAGTCCTGATTTAAATCCTATCGAGCACTTATGGGATTACCTGAAACGCAAGGTTCGAGCTCGCAATCCTGCTCCGGAGACAGTTTTGGCCCTGAAAGAAGCTTTGGTCGAAGAGTGGGAAGCATGCCCCCAGGATACCATCAGGAAGCTGATAAGGTCAATGAAGAGACGCATGGCATGTGTGAAAAAGGTTTTTGGTGGTAACACCAGGTATTAAAGATAAAAATAAATTGTTATTCGTTCATGAAAATGTTTTTTCTTTCGTTGTTAAGGTCATTTTTGCACCCAAATTTTACACCTCCTTGGTATGCTAGCTTGTTTTTCATGAACTGAAATTTTTCGCCTGAAAAACATGCTCGTATTGAAAGCTGACACTGTTAGCTCTAAAATGGTACCGTTGCTTTTTTGATCTCATGATTGGTTCCTGAGATATTAAACGATGAAATTAAAAATTAGTTTGAGTCGATTTTTTTGATCGCGAGTGTAGTCGTTGCTAGTATTCCTCGTTTCCTATCTCTTAAGTTTCGTAGGTTGCCCGGTCTTAAGGGAAAATAAGTCATGTTGGTCCTAACAAACTTTATTATATTAAATATGAATTGAGACGGGATCGTCATAATCCGTAACGATACGAAGAGCTGTCGAACTGCTGGTGAATCGGGAGGAACACATGCTATTATCCGGACTGCTCGTCGTTGCAGTACGAACGCACGGCGCCAGTCGGCGGCAAGTCCCCAGAACTCTAGGCTATAGTTTAAAGTTGAGTGAAATAGTGCAAAATAACAATTTCGTACCTGTGCCTGCGGGAGTATGAAAGATAGTCGTTTTAGGCCGAAACAGACCCCTGCCAACTTTTTGCAGACGTTATCAATTTGAGTGTCCCATTTCAGTGCAGAGTCAAGTGTTACTCCTAAGAACGGGGCATTTTTTGCCTGTGGGAGTACTGTATTATTTACTTTGACAGCGAGGGGCCTTGGGGGGGGGCCGCCTAAGTGAAAATGGAGTACCTGAGTTTTCGTGACGTTCAGAACTAAACCGTTGACAGAGAACCAATTAAGCAGTTTATGAGCATCGCTAGAAATCAGTTTTTCTAAACTGTCAACATCTTGAGCAATTAGGATATCACATGCGTCGTCAGCGAAAATATACATGTTTCCATCTACAACGTCCGGTAAATCGTTAACTTGAATAAGGAAGCATAGATTAGCGAGCGATGATCCCTGGGGTACCCCAATGTCCACACCGCCTTCGCGTGATCTTACAAACCCGTTATTTAGGAGTACTGACTGTTGCCTATTTTTCAAGTATATTGCTATCAGTATGGTATTGGTATCAGTAGGTATGAGTATGGATGAAGAAATGGGTTACTACTTACAAGAAGGAATAAGATCCCATCAAAAACATTACATGTACAAAAATGTGACAATGCAGTTCTCCTACTGCAAAAAGTATTGAGTTCTAGTGTAAAACCAAGCCGGTGTCCATAGAACTCAATCCCCACTGGAGTTTACTATAGTTCAAAATCTGTAAGAATGAACTTTTGACACTTCAGTATTGACGTCATTAGTGATGAGGCTAAGACGTATCGTTTGTCAAATTTAGCGATTATTTATGAATTGTTCGAATCGATTTTACTACAACCGATTTTTTCTTGTTATATGCCTATATATTTTGTATCACAAATCTTCTCAAATTATAACAATAAGAATAAGAGAATAAGAATAATGTTTATTGACTTAAACCTAATACAAGTGTAAGTAATATTTGCACAGTACGCTAATAGCTTAAGAGAGAATTATGTATTAGGTTTGAAACAGTTTCACCGGAACTGAGCCTCTGTCTCCCGAACTAGGCGGATGCCTGTGACTCGGAAGTCAGTGATTCCACCGAGAATATGAGTTGAGATGAGTTGTATGCAGTTATGCCTAATATACAAAAATAAATTAAATAAGGATAACTTAACTATTACAAAGCAGAAAATAAAATGATTTAGGTAATGATCATTTAATAATTGTTATCTACTATTTATGTATGGAATTATAATAATTCCATAATTAATGCAATATGATAAGAAAGTCTTATATTGTCTATTGATTACATAATCGATTTTATCGACTTACGGAAATGTTATATGAATCGGAACAGTAGACATGATCACAACACTAAATTTAAAAAAAAGGAGGCGTAGACCGTAACTGTTTGCATGCTAAATTGTTATCGTAAAATATTCAATAACTAAGATATGAAAAAATTTAACATTAATTAAGTTATGTTTATAAAAAGTGAAATATTGTGTTTACGTACATGACAAGCTGTAAAATCGTTATGGGATTTTGTTTATAATTTCAAAGTGTCTTGCGCGTTTACGTTCTACGGGCGTTGCGATGTGTCAAAAGTTCATTCTTACAGATTTTGAACTATAACAACATGTTGTGATCCTTTCAATGTTAGACGTCTATATTTTTATAATAAATAGAATAACTTGGCAATCGCACATGGCAATTAATCATCTAATAATATCACATTATGTAATACAATATGTACACATTCATAGGCCGGCTTGTGCTATACGTATATTTAGTCGTGCGATGACCAAATCATTATATTAATTATAAAAATATACCTAGATAGCTAATATTCAAAGGATCACAATGACATGTAAACTCAAGTAGGGATTGAGTTATATGGATATCTACCAGCTTTTTGCAGTATGACCAAGTACCAATTCATTCTTAATTGCAAGCAAACTGCCGATCCTACTGTAAGAAGGCATGAGAGATACGATCTTTTAGGTTCCTCTACATATATTCTCTTTTCGAATTACCGTAACGACCCTCTCATAGCAATTACCAACCGCTACGTTCGTTGGTAGGAAATCGCTCTAAAGGATACCAATTGTACATACTACAGGTGGGTTGTCTAATGAATCTCGGGCAACATGTAATCAGGGTCTAGGATAACTTACTCGTATAATTATCCCATCGCTCCTGATTTATATTAACTGCTTTGTTTGCAGCAACGTCACCAAAACGATTCCCAAGTGAACCACCGGCGAGCCAAAACCCTGCGCAATGGCAAGCTCGTGGAAGAAAAGTGGGCGTCTGTTCAGGTGGGAGACGTTATCCGGTTGGAGAACGACCAGTTCGTGGCCGCGGACATCCTGCTGCTCAGCAGCTCTGAGCCCAACGGCCTCTGCTACATTGAGACTGCTGAGTTGGATGGGTGAGTATTTATGAAGCAGGAACACGACGGAGTATAAGAGGGCTCCAAATTTTTTTAGGCTGGGCATATGTTCGCGGGACGGATTATAAACTTAGCTATTCTCTCCTGCCCGATTGGCAATTTAGTGGGCCGGACCCACGAACTAGATGCCGGACCCAACGCACGGGCCGTAGTTTTGAGTTGAGACCCCTGGGTTAGACTAATACTATAATAACATTACTTGTGCCTTTTATACACGATGCCTCACACATCCACGTTCCTATAAGAAATAAGTTCCTTTCCAGCTAGTAATCTCATTCGAAGCATTTCATCTTAGTTCAGTTACTATTAGTAATCTAATTCGTAGCATTTTAGTTCCGTATTATCCATTAAAAACACTCGAGGCTCTTGGCCTGACATTCAAAACCTTTGTGTAGGTGTAAACCTTGTTTATCCATTTTTTATGTAAATTATGTTTAAACTGTAGGTACTGTAAAAAAAATGTGCGATTAAAGATACACGTTAAAGTTTCTTTATAGATAAAAGTTCTATTGCTCTTTTTTTCTTTTTATGACTTAATTACGTAGTCTAAATATTCTAGCTTGTGCCTAGGTATGCGGACAGTTTTTATTTTACTCATTATATTCATGTATTTAACTTCGGCAAAAATAGGGATAAAGTCCCGTAATCTACCGGGAAGGATAAAAATAAAAATATTTATAAATGTATGTACATTTGAACTAAAGCGGTTTTGCATTAAATTTCATGTCAGTGACTGAATTACGTTTGTCATGCGGTTTGTTTGTGGTTTTAAATGACTGTTCACGCTGTTCCATTTGCATTCCAGAATATATTGTTGCAATTTAATTGATTCACCTTTCAATCCTTTACTTAAAGTCTGTGTACCATCGCCCACACTGTTAACTGCCCATCAGTGGACCTTATGCCTTTTGTAATATGGTCCACCGATGTACAGTTAAGAGTGTTGCTGTTTGTACTCGTAAGTTAAATCTATACCGAACGGTAGTACTAATAGTTATTCTGTGACCGAACAGTTCAGTCCGAACTCAGCCCCTTTTAAATATATGACATCTTAGTTTCGCAATACGGAAACAAGACTTTAAAATCAGGTGAGGGTGATAAATTTTATTTCATCCTAGAAATTAAGCAACCGAAATACCGCCAACATACTTAAGTACAATTACCGGCAATAGTATCTTCCTATATGAAGGCGGCAAAAATGTGACACGCTCTTATTTGTAGGGTCATAAGAGCGTGTCACATATTTTAGCGGCCTTCGTGTAGGGAGATACTATTGCCGGTGACTGTATATGTAAGTTAGCTTTTCCCACATTTTACTGGTACTGGTAGAATCAGTATTTATATAATTAGGTGGAAACTATCTCTGAGAATACCAATATGCACTCGGGGAATCCCCGTCGTCATAGCGACAGATAAAACATATGTGTAGGTTTCATGTAGTTCCGACATGTTAAATGGCAACTTTGTGCTCAAGTGATAAATCGCATGCACCAACAGTGTCCGTACTGTCCGTTCATTACTTACTCGCAACACATTGTATTTCATTGGAACTACTGATAACTGATAGTGCGACAATCCCCTTTATCACACACCGCTTTCTCAGTTTGTATGTCTAAACGCAGCTTCGTAGATAATTGTGTCGTTGACGTTTTGTATGGGAAACAACAAGTCAGGGGTATATCGTTGTCGGTTGTTAATAGAATTTATTTCTAAATAAACTTTTTTGGCAGTAACGCCTTATTGACAACCGACAATGATGTACCATCGGGTTCATAATTACATACCCAGTTTATCAATGAATTCATTCATAAATTGGGTATGCAATTATGAACCCGATAGTACCTTTGACTTGAAAATGTCATAAGTATGGATAAAGAAACGATAAGTCACATCAATTTATCAAAC
This sequence comes from Pammene aurita, assembly GCA_947086415.1. NCBI lineage: Eukaryota > Metazoa > Arthropoda > Insecta > Lepidoptera > Tortricidae > Pammene > Pammene aurita. Next base: position 23,333,925 of record OX352305.1, on the reverse strand, counting down.
GCAGATATAGAACATTGTATAATGTTTCCCATTTGTTGCTTTTGAAATTTTGTATTTGTTAGATGTGACAAAATTTACTACCTAGTTGGTTACTAAGTTCTGTTACCAGATTTCTGACTGATAAAATATAAAATAAAGTTAGAAAATCAAAAATTAAAGTAATTATTTAATAGCCTAATTTTTAATGAACATAATATGGTATAATAATACACAAATCACATGAGAAATTCATTGAAAATCCTTTTAAAGCACAAGATTGCCTGAAGACGCAAACACGCGGTAAATTTAAGAAAATTACACTTTACAAAGTGCATCAAAAAATATTGCACTTTTGTTTAGAAGGTTCCATTGCTTGTTTGTAAGAAACCTGTTTATTAGAGGTAATTGCGTGACCACCATTTAATTTTCTTGCGATTCTATTCCACAGATATTCCCATTTGATATATTGCCTATTTCTAAGTTTTTCACAAAATACAGATTTAGACTGCTATGGAACAAGCAGACTTACAACGTATAGTCTAGTATTTTATGGGATAGCCCCACGTGAACTATACATATACCAAATTGAAGCTAAATAATATAGCTACCGAATTGTGTAAGACTGATGCGTCTTAAAGGTGATTAAAAATAAATAGGATTTAAATCAACACGACCAAGGAGCGTAATTTTGACGTATATATTTCACGCCCTTTTCCGAGTGCTATAAAGAATTATGAAAAACTGCGACAATAATTTTCAATTCAATATATTGTAATCTATTCACTATTAAATAAGCTTTTAAATTATGTACGTTAATAATTAAAATGTTGCTACCTATTCCTATTTATTTAGTGAAAACTCTAGTAACAGAACTTAGTAACCGACTAGGTAGAGAGAGGGGTTGTTAGGTTTTATGACAACGAGTAGTTTTTAAACGAATAACAACGGATTTGCACGGTTCACTAGGTATTTTTTGACTTTGAATAAATAGCTAACAAATATATTACAACTCAAACGTGCGTAACATAAAGCGAGCAATTTTTACAATAGGTACTTAATTATTTTTCTTGCCTGACCACTTTTTCAGCTGAGCAGGTAGTATAGGTACCAACCTCCCTACATTATTCTCCTAGCGTGCAATTCTATTTACCGTAATTATTACTATTGATTAATACCTTTATTACTACTTGACTTTATCTATATTCCTTGTTATTTATTTTACATGTTTTACGCTTCACTTACAAAGGCATTGCGTGACGTCCCTCAATCCGCGCTCTCGTATGCATAATTTGTAGCTACCAGAGATTTTCCCTACTCGCGTAATATGCTTTTAACGTGATTACATGTATATTGCCATGTGCCAGGTATTAGCACTCTAAATTATTACATATTTACAATGAAAATACGCTCCTTTTTAGGGCAGTCGTGTAAAAAGAAATATGGAATAGACAGTGGAAAACTCCCCTACGAGCCCTTTGTCCCAAATGAGGGATGACCGGAAGAAATCATCACCATCAATAATCATCAATGCAGTAGACAAACATAGTTGAAGAATTTATATTTGATGCCAATGTCTGGACACCAGCAGGTAGTGGGGCAGCTTATACATTTGATTCAGTTCGATGTATGAAGGGCCATCGCCCTACGTGATTTGGTAGCTGTATTGTCAAACACTTGCTCTTGACAGTCTAATTACCTCGAAATATACAGCAGCCGTGCATTATCTATTTCAAATATCAAACCATAGGGTGTTCGGCACATGGGCCGTCAAATATTTTCGGGGTGCTGGTGGGGTCATTTGCTTCCTTTCCATCCTTTGATTCTTAATCTAAAGAGGAGGTTCGATTTTGTATTTGCTTTTACTAAATAACTCTCTTCGACTCTGCTGCCCCTGTTTCTTCTGCAAATAAAAAAAACGTACCTCCATGACCGTGACTTTTAGGACCGAGAGTTCAAGATTGGAAAGGAAGGAAATGATCTCACAAGCACCTCGAAAAAATTTGTCGGTATGGACCGGTATTGTGCCGTTTGGGCACATGGGTGCCAAAACCCTGCATATTCTTCAACTGCGGACGCCTGTTATAATATTTATGTCTATAGGTTTACTAATGTAGATGAAAATTCGTTTGAATGTCATGACCTTTAGCAGTTGAATGCATTGACACTATAGCGCGAAGTGGTGGTAATAGCAATTATACCAATCAAGTCATTATTACCTTTGTACATTAAGAATAAGGCTATGATGATACTAAACGTGATTTCAACTAGCAAGGGCTTTATATAAGGCAATATATTTTCAATTAAACATATCGAACATGAAGGACGGAGTGTTGTGGGGTCGAACGGTTAGAATGCGTGGGCGCATGCGTGCCTTTACAGTTGGCTCAAGGTGGTAACCTTTAGAACATCAGGTACAGTGACTTGTCGTCACCATTGCAATGTTAAAATTGGCTGTAACCGATCAAGGACCGTGTGGTGTAATTAGAAGCACGCTGGACAGGCAATCCAGAGGAAGCTGGTTCGAATCCCGTGATGATCTAGAGTTCACTTCACAGCTCATTTTTTCATTGCAATGAACATCTGTTTCCAATTTATGGAATCTTAACGTAAAAAAAACATAATTTAGGCGTTAAATCGACTACAATTTTATTAACGAAGTTATATACAGGCTGATTTCTGGGTCGTGATCCGGAAGTACATTTTCTGACTCAGTAACACTGATCAACATTACTGTATGGTAGTATTTTCTCAATTTTTTTCTAATTTTTCAAGTAAAATGAATCTTAAATTAAGTAAATCATGGTCACCCTATGACTTTTGACATACGCTGTATGGGAAACTACAAGACGTTACATTGGGTAGGGTGACCAAATCGTATTCAAAAAAGGTTTTTTTTCTACTTATCATCTGAAAAATAATTATCAATATTGGCGATAAAAAAATAATGACCACCATCATAAGGTGTATTTTGTATCATGCCTTGTTCTCTTGCTCCACGACCCCGAAATCACCTGTGTATAAAATTGTGGGACTACTTTTTGGTTAATTACATGTTAATTTGTTTTGTTACAGGGAGACGAATTTAAAATGTCGTCAGTGCCTTTTGGAGACGGCCGCGATGGGCCAGGACGACGCACAACTGGGCGCCTTTGACGGCGAGATCGTCTGCGAGACACCCAACAATCTACTTAATAAGTTTGAAGGTAAACTGACGCTTAGAGCTAATTGGGCGACAATTGCTTGCCTTCGGTTAAGATGACGCGTAAATGGGCGCCTTCGACAGAAGACGTCTGCCAGACACCCAACAATCTACTTAAATAAGTTTGAAGGTAAACTGACGCTTAGAGCTAATTGGGCGACAATTGCTTGCCTTCGGTTAAGATGACGCGCAAATGGGCGCCTTCGACAGAAGACGTCTGCCAGACACCCAACAATCTACTTAAATAAGTTTGAAGATAACACCGACGCTAAGGGGTAATTGGGCGACAATTGCTTGCATTCGATTGGCTAAGATGACGCGTAACTGGGCGCCTTCGACGGCGAGATCGTCTGCCAGGCACCCAACAATCTACTTAATAAGTTTGAAGGTAAATTCTTAAAAGGTAGTCCTCATTTTCCGTGCTCGATAATGATATGTGACGTTTTCAAGTCATTGTCGATTGTTAATAGAGTTTATTTCTAATTTAATTCTTATGACAGTAACGCCTTATTCTCAACCGACAATGATGTACCTTTAACTTGAAAACCTCACATATTATGTCACTTTTTACCATATGATTTTAAGCCATCCGGCTCAAGGCTACACCTATGTTTTTATTCTTAGCAACTCGGACTTTTTAGGACTCGGTTAAAATAACTTTACAAAATTTAAACAAACTATTTTTCAAAAGGTTGGGAACCCTGTTAACTGGCCTCCACTCGTAAATCACCTAAAACAAATATTTACCAAATACTTAAGTTACCGCGCATCACGTCATGAAGTCCTAAAACTACGCTTACGTAATAGACTCAAATATTCACACTTACATCATAGGCATTATAAAGGTTTTATCGGCCTATTACGCGTAGGTCGATACCTGCTGTTCGAAACGATTTAAAAAAGTTCTTCTTCTGTACCTCTTACGTTGTTCTGGATTTGAGACTAGATCAGATTGACTATAAAGATGTCTCATTCGACTTGAAATAACAAGGTGCAAGGTTTTCATTAGTTAGATTGACCCGCGAACTACATATTAGTGGCCTCTTTCGAGGTGTGTGCGGCTCGGTGGGCTAGTTTACCTATTTTCGTAGTCCACTTCCCAAATTGTTTTTAGTAAGTGCGAGTCATTTTATTAGTTGCGTTTCCACACGACATACACCCTGTCCAATAAGTTCGAATACACATATTTTTGCGTTGACCCTGAAGGCATACAGGCTGCAGGCCATCCATTTATATTAATCTAAAGAATAAGTTAACTTGAACATAATGTAATAGTAAAAAACGCCAAGGACTTGAAATTTGTCTTCACTCTTCAATGAAGTACTTCCGATTAACAATTTAGTACAAAAGTTCGTAATGGCGACTGCAAAGGTGTTTTTTCAAGGCGGTAAAACTTTTTGGAATCAAACGCAATCTCGTTTACACAACAATGAGAAGGTCTTAAAATAGCTCCTCTTTAGAAGACAGGAAAAAATCTGGTCAGCTACGCAGCTAGAACCATTAAAATACTAAATATCGTGAGAGTGCGAGTTTAGAGGACAAAAGCCGCTTTATCCAAAAATCACCTGCCGATCTAAAAATTTTGAGGAGATCCTTACGTGGTATTTTGGAGGTGGATCCTAGATATCATAGCTACAATAAACGTGAAGTTCATCGTTTTTCCGTAGCAATCGAGAAAATTAGAGTACATAATCCAACTCAATACATTCCTGGCACGTAGGAAGGAGTTGATTTTCTGACGAGAAACTCATTGAATTAAAATAGCCTTACAATGCTCAAAACGGTCGTTTGTGAGCAGCAAGTATAAAAAACAGCTTAAACCATGAGGTTAATGTTCCCAGACTCCAGAGGGAACTATTGGTGGTAGTGTGGGGTTCAGTTAAATATGTGGGGCCAAATTTCGTTATATTTACCGATAAAGTCGCACATTAATAATGAAAATTATAAATCAGAGGTTTTCGTCGAAAAACGCTCCTGAAAATTAGAAAACTGTGTTTCGAAATAAAAATTAAATTATTTTCTCACAAAATTGTGCTCAAAACAGTGCGAACGTTGTTCAAGCTTTGAGAAAAGCTAATTTCGATGATTATATTGCCGAAAGTAAACGGCCACTCCATTCTCCAGATTTGCGTTTATTACATTGATTTGGTATGTTTTTACATGCCTTGTAGGCACTTGTAGGTCACATTATTATAAAATAGCAAATATGGACAGTGAAAAAAAAGATATCTAGCATATTTGGGACGAAATAACCTTGAAAGCGGTTCTTGCCGCGTGAGATTGAGTTGAAAAATGTAGTCAGCTAGTAAAATAGGTAAGAGGTGGAGTTAGTCCAAAATATTTGCAGCATATTTTGTATATTAGTATAGCTTTAATAAAATACAGATTTCACTACAATAACTATTCGCACAAAAAAGTTATAAGACCTCCAAAGTGTATTCGAACTTTTTGGACACGGTGTAAATAGGTCAAATACGGCTTTTCGTGAACAAAGTATTTCCCTCTGCATGATTATTCCTTAGGACCCAAGGATGGAATTGACAAGTGGAGCCACCAAGATTTTTGATTTAAATTTTTAGATTGGGGGGCCTCCTAACTTTATCTTGATATCACTTCAGTTAAGCTACTAGGCCAAGTTTGGTATCGTTTTCGTATAAATTGGGGATGCCGAATTCATTTATGGTATCATTTTGAAACCGTTCCGAAGTAAAAACATATAAAATAAAATAAAATACGTTTGTATACAGGAGGGGTTTTTCTCTGCAGAATATTAACAAATAATAGGGCTCTCTAAATCACCTTTTATTTTTTCATGATTCATAATTATTTAAAGTTATTAATATTTTCCTTGTGGAATAGGGAATTCCAAATTAAATTATGTTTTATTTTACTTGTTTTTGCTTTGGAACTCAGTCAAACTGATACGATAAATGAATTCGGCATCCCCGATTTATATGAAAACGATACCAAACTTGGCCTAGTAACTTAACTAATGGAGATAGCAATTTTTTCTGCTAACAGCCACTACATCATTCGTTCATAAAATTTAATATCGAGCGATAGTAAAATACGAGGTTGCGTGCTGTTGAATAGAATAAGGATGTTTACTGTAACATTTAAACGGTTAAATACTAAAAATGGTATAAAACTTAAATTAAACCTATTCTAACAAAATTAAGATCAATACCTATTACCTACAACTACATACCAGTCATTCACGATTTGGAAATGTTAGTTATATTATTTCTTGAGACTAGGCGGCCAAGCAGATACTGGACTCTTTATGCAATTTAAATGCAACCAGGAAAGTGTAATGATGACTTTTTAGAACTTGACTGTGCATAATATGCATGGTGCATTGCGCACTTTAATGGACTATCATGGACCCATATGTCAATGAACCCGTAACTATTAGAACGTTTGCAGTACCTATACTGCACACATTAGACAGCATACTGTGACCATAATGTGAACGTGTCCTAAAATAAATATACATGTGTTGATAGGAGTTGATTTCAGTCCGTTCACCCGCATTCGAAACATTTGCGAAACGGCGGGAAGAGCGCTATGCGCGGGTGTCGTAACGATTGACGATGAGGTTGGGTAATGGTAACTGCATAGCACACTCCGATAATACATGCTTACATGCTGTCGACTATTGTACTGTGCATTTACTGCGTATAACTAACTGTGGATAGTAATTAAAGGTTTCTAACTGCAGATGCCGGTAGTTGTCGATACATGTCATAACAATAATATGTTTAGGTATGTTATAATTAACACTTATACGTGTAGAAATAAGTATCAAGGAAGGAAACTTCAGGAACATTATATTGTACCTATTTATTAATTAATTAACAAGTACCTATTAAGGAAAAAATAATTAATGTGTTTAAACTAGTTATTAAAATATAAAACAACCTATGGTATAAATAATGTAAAGGTTTTAATATAACGACACTAGGTATCTAATAGTTCACATAAAAACTAGTCTAATTTACGTAGGTTTTATAAGGAGCCAGGTTTGTGTCACGAGCTCCGGCTGAGAAGCCCTAGCCTAGCTGAATCTACAATATCGCCAGTTACCTTAGGTCCTTATAGTGAGTCTTCTCGAATTGGCCAGTGATCGTCTATTCCTCTACGTTGTGTTTGAAATAACCAGGTTCAGCACAGTAAAGAAAGCTCGCCCGTGCTCTGCCCGTCCTTCACCATGCTTCCTCATCGACCTCCTGTTTTTTTAAGATTGTATGACAAACGGCCATTAAGTACCCCTAGACCTATATGGGAATATTTTCATGAAGATTGTCTTTGTACGATGTCAGTTAGTCCGAGTAAGTATAGAACAATGAGCTTAAAGTAGGGAGGATACGTTCAGTGTGTCGATTTGTCTTTACTCAGTCCTTTTAGCTATTTGTATTGTATGTCATAACATAAACCTAGAATTGATGGGCCCATTAGAAGAATACCTACCTTGTCGCTGTGAAATGCTGTCATTATCATTATTAAATAAGTATATATAGGACACATCTAAGAATCATCCTTATACTACCGCTGTCTATATATAGTTGTTTTGCCTAGTTACAAGGTCAGAAATACCGGATTCGCAGAAAGTCCACTCTAGCACTCAAAGATTAGTAAGGAATGAAGTTAGGGACACAGGGGGGGGCCTTTAACATAAAATACACACAAACACATCAAATAAAATTACTTTGGTAAAGCGGGATATTATAGTATTTCAAGCATAAGGTTTTAGTGAGACTACATATATGACTAGAAGTACTTAACTTTCTTGTGGCTGAAGTCTGCCTGTAATCCCTACTGCACATGCGTATCCTAGTGGTTTCTGGTGCAATATTTTTCTGTATACTTGATAAATACACGATCTTGTATACTTGATAAATTTGACGGTTGTTATAAACAAACTCCAATGTCAGTGGTTTTAAATTTGAAATTCTGAGAGTATTCATTCTTCTAAGGCATAGACAACAGTAGAAGTAAGAAGGCTGATATACACTATATAACCAAGCAGTTTGGTTCCTAAAAATATAAAGTAAACCTAAAATATAATTTAACAATTATAAATATTTGAACGGGTGATGAGATGACGGCGGCCCGTTACATTTGGCAGCAAAGTATAGAAGGTAGATTTTTCACTTGTCTCAGCTTCAAACTGATCTATTTCCCTACCATAATGCGACCCCCTATAATGAAGGAGTAAGGACTGCCCTCACGATCTAGTCTGCGCTTTTATTTCTGCCTACTTGCAGCTGTTAAGTAAGGTCATAGAAAAAAATAAAAATACTTCGCGTAAAACCTTGGCGATGCATAAATGTATGTATGCCCCTTGATGGCAGAATTAATAAAACTTTCCTTCGTTCCAGGCACGCTGACATGGCGCGAGCACGTGTTCTCGCTGGACAACGACAAGATCCTACTGCGGGGCTGCGTGCTGCGCAACACCTCGTGGTGCTACGGAGTGGTGGTGTTCGCCGGCAAGGACACCAAGCTCATGCAGAACTCCGGCAAGACCAAGTTCAAGCGCACCAGCATAGATAGGCTACTTAATTTTCTTATTATAGGGGTAAGTTAAACTGGTTGGCTAACCAAAGCCCGGCATTAAAACGCGAGCCAATACCCAGACTTGAGAACAGAATAAAGTAGAAGGTATTTTGTACGTCGTGTAGATACCACCTGCAAAATTGCACGGACAGTTTATGAATGACACTGTTTGTAGTACCAAGGTGCTCGTACCAGCTCGTGTAGTTAATGCTGGACTTTATAAGAGCTAATCGTATAGTGACGTATCTTATTAGGCAGATGATGCTATGGAATGAAAGTGACTGAAAGTCGGGAGACCAGACATAGCGTGACGAAATGATTAGCGACCAAAAAGTATTTGTATGGAAGAATGGGAAACATACTGAAATGAGAAAATCATAAGAAAGGAACATTTTGGAAATTTTGTTTGTTGGAGAGTCTGCCATCTTTTAGTCTAAATTAAAACTTGAAACTAACTCCACGCCAATAGACGATGCTACCCCAAACATTTGACTCACGGTACCCTTGCACATTGTTGGTCCTGCCATCTAAATCCAAGTATATCGTTCTGTGTTGACCAAACATTGCCCTAGAGTTCATGTTTTGCCTCGAAAGGGGCTTTAAATATGGGAAAATTGCAAAGTTTATTTGACAGATGCTTTGCGCTTAAAACGCTCTTTGGAACACGTTGACGTCACAACTCATGCTTTGACACATAACGACATACACACACATAGAAGATTTGAATTCAACTGCAACTTATGAAAATATCCTAGCACCGTTTCTTCTAAATCACGATATGATAAATCAGATTGCCTAGAACTATTTTATTCTTGTTAATCTTGGTTAGTCTACTACTAGTAAATTAAATCAATTTTTCGTTTTCTGCAAGTCACTGTAGGTGAAACGTACGTACGTACCCTATTGTCAACAAATCGGTAGGTGATTGTGATAACGTTCATCGAGTTTGTTTATCAGTGGAGCTAAAGTGCAGTTAAAAGTTTCTTAATAAATAATGTCGCGTATTGAATTATAATGGAACTGAATACTTACTCGCTTATTCAAACGTGTTTCAAACCACATTTAACTAAATAAGCGTTTGACCTCTTCTGTCACTTTTACAGTCGTGTTTCTTAGAAACAGACACAACATAAATATGACACATAATGAAGTTTATGAATAAGTGAGTTAGTTGTTGCGGTCTACACGTTGTGTTCTAGAAACTATTTAAAATTACACATTGAAAACAATTATTGGGCGTATGTCTACTAAAATATGTGATATGGTGCGATATGGAAGTAAAAAATAGCCCTTGCGTGATATAATGTCGTGTTCGCGTACTCTGCACCGGTGCCGTGCCGGATACGTGCCCGTCTGGCCTGACGCACACATTCTACCTCTTAGTAGCAATTTTTCATTAACTTACTGTTCTCTGCTATAAGCAAGCGTACAGGTATTTCAAAGTCAATTTGAACTCGACAAATGGTTTTTATCCATTTGATATTCTAGATTAATAGAAACAAAATAAAGTCAATATTCAAAACACGGTACCAAATGGTGCGATGCTTGATGATTAAATATATAATTATTTATCCGTCAATCACAATTTTGAAATACCTGCTACTGCATTGTCTCGTACTGTACTGTACTTTCATTTTCTCCCACCTCAAAAACTTGGAAGTAAATATTTAATGGTAATTCCAACAAACAGGCGGTAAGGAAGGTAAATGGAAAGTTTTAACCCTAAACAACATACGTAGAACATTATTTTCCGTCGTAAAATTACTTGTTCTAGTAATGAATTAATAAAAAATCTAAGCAACACTAAATGTAAAGACCAACTCAAGATACATTATTCCGACAAGTTCGACCAGTGACCATGTGAGTCAACCTTAGGGTCGATTATTCATACCTGCAATAAGAATAGGTATGAATAACTTTGCAAACATTAAAGCAAGACAGAATAAAATATTAAAGTCAGCTTTTTATTTGAAATCACAGTCAACGTAGCGAGTTAACGTATTGATTAAGTTATTTTTGGCCTCGCGTCATCTCCGCATATTGTACGGACGGTAATCTTCTGGTTTAAGTATTAAACTATACTACTGGGTGTATATTCCTATCGCCTTCTTACTACGGAAAAAAATGCATTTTTGGCGTTTATTTAGGGTAAACCAGGGAGTTATTGCCCACCGCCAGTGATTGCCCGCTTTTTAAAACGACATTCTCTGTTGTTTGTTTTGTACCATTTTTGTAATAGTAGAATTTGCTAGATGACGCTGTTTATAATATAGAAGAGTTTTAAAAATAAAAACTGGCAACACTTAAAAAAAAACAACAGTAATGGCGGATTTTGTCGATACATGTGAACGTGTTACTCAAACAGGTAAATTTTTAAATGATTTTCTTAAGGACTTACTTGCTTCAAAGTTTATTCTGAGATTTTTTTATTTGATATTCCCATGTAATTACATATTTTGTGATTAAATTAATAGTAATTTCGTAGTTTTAAATATACGTCGGAGTTGAGTTTAGTATTTAAACGGTTATTTTACCGGTGGGCAATCGCTGTAACAAAGTTTGAACATTTTTAATTATTGCCCACCGTAGTTTTAGTAATTGCCATAGGTCAATAACTATAGTTATTGCCCGGGCAATAGCCGTCACGGTAGATTATTTTTCGTGTTTTGTATTTATAATAATTACATTGCTTATTAAGTGTGGTCAATAGGTCTTCGAGAAGCTGTTAAAAGTCCAACACCGCAGATGGAGGACTTTTATTGACTCGAAATTGTAATTTCCTTACCGCCCGTGATATACATAATGTTTTTCATCACACTTTCTAAGGAAAAACACAATTTTTAACGTAAATTCGGTTAAATACGGTGGCATTTCAAACATTCGTCCGCCATTTTGTTCTTTTAATTGACGTTTAGTATGAAAGGCACCGACCCTATGGCAAACAGCCACGATCGATAATCGTACAAAATATTTCAAAACGGTTGTTAAAATTATGTTTATTAAAATATGAAAATAAATAAATAAATAAATATTATAGGACAATCTTACACAAATGGAATAATAAACATCAATCTTTTAAAATCTACATTTTAAACGAATTTTTGTCTTTTTGTCTCTAAACCTTCGTGGTCCGTGTGTGTTATTTAGCACTTTAAAATAGTAGTTTTCGATACAAGTGCGAGAAGTGTGTCATTTCGCACGAGTCCCGAGGTTTCTTAGCCCGAGCCTTTAGGCGAGGGTCAAAACTCGGGACGAGTGAAAATGACACTTCCGCACGTGTGTCGAACAACATTTATATAAAGTACACTTTTTGATCAATTGTATTAAAAAAGCACTTTTCCTGCCGTTGGAGAAAAATGAAACTTTTCTCCCGCTTCGCATGCGTGCAATAAATAGCACATTTAGAAAACAAGTGTGATGAAAAAATTCCATTCTTGCAGTGCCCATGGAGTACGAGTATTCAATATCTAAATTGTTATTATTGTTTTAATTTCAGTATGCCAAAAACACCAAAAGTACAATATAGAAAAGAAAATTTGCAGAATGCGATCAAAGCTGTTCAAGATGCTGACAACAAGTTGTCTACAAGACAAATTGCTGAAAATTACGGTGTTCCAAGGACCAGTCTTCGGTATTACATTGAAAATCCCGGGCATAAAACTAGTCTAGGGCCATCACCGGTATTAACTGTTTCCGAAGAAAGTCAACTAGAGGAATGGATAATAATCTCGGCCAGAAAAGGGTTTCCTCGAAATAAAGAAGATATTTTAGATACAGTGCAAAAGTTTCTAGTGGAAAATCCTCGTCCTAATTTATTTACAAATAATAGACCCGGTGATGGTTGGTGGAAGGCATTTTTGAAAAGACATCCGAGGTTGACAATAAGAACATCAGAAGGAGTATCAAAAGCAAGTTCCTATGTCTCGGAAAAAGATATAAGAGGGTGGTTTGCTGAAATCAGCGATTATGCTAAAGAAATAGACTTGACTCCCATTTTAAATGATCCAAATCGTATTTTTAATGCAGATGAAACAAATTTCCAAATTTGTGTTAAAACTGGCCAAGTGTTAGCGGAAAAACAACAACACACACAACAACAACAACACACAAGCTCCTTTACAAGTCGCAAGTCAGACCCCACATGGAGTACTGCTGTCACCTTTGGGCGGGAGCACCTGGATACCAGCTTGGGCCCTTTGACTCGGTACAAAGGCGCGCTGTGCGGATCGTCGACGATCCCAAACTCGCGAGTGATATTGAACCTTTGAGTCTAAGGAGAGACTTTGCCTCCTTATGTGTGTTCTATCGCTTGTACAATGGGTTGTGCTCCGAAGAACTGTTTGATATGATGCCCACGGCAGCTTTTTATCACCGCACCGCTCGCCGCCGGCAGGGTGTTCATCCTCACACCCTGGAGCCCAAAGGGTCGCGCACAGTACGGTTCAAGAGGAATTTCCTCCCACGAACGCTGCGGCTGTGGAATGAACTCCCTGCCGAGGTTTTCCCAGCGGGCTACAGTATGAGGTTCTTCAAAAAAGGAGTGAATAGGTACCTAAAGGGTAGGCAACGCGCATGTGAATCCTCTGGGGTTGCAGGCGTCCATAGGCTACGGTAACTGCTTACCATCAGGTGGGCCGTATGCTTGTTTGCCACCGTCGTAGTATAAAAAAAAAAAAAAAAAAAAAAAAAAGGTGCTAAAAATGTATATAATATTGAACAATCTCAAGCCAAAGAATCTATAACAGTTTTGTTCACCTTTTCTGCCGCAGGACAAGTCTGTTGTCCGTTCGTTATTTATCCTTATCAAAGAATGCCTATCAAAAAAATTAGCGATTCTGTACCGGACGGATGGGGAATCGGAAAGTCTGACTCAGGATGGATGACTACGGAAACTTTTTATGAATTTATAGCAAATGTGTTTCATCCCTATCTGGTCAGCAATAATGTCAAGCTTCCAGTTATACTCTTTGTGGACGGCCATAAAACGCATTTAAATTTCCATTTGAGCCAACTTTGCACTCACCTTCAAATTGAGTTAATTGCATTGTATCCGAATGCTACAAGAATCCTTCAGCCCGCCGATGTAGCTGCTTTTAGACCTCTAAAGATGGGATGGAAAAAAACTGTCAGAAAATGGCAAAATGAGAATAATAATCAAGGCGTGACTAAATTGAATTTTGCTACTGTGCTTAATGAAACTGTCATAACCAGTTTAAGGCCTGAAATATTAGTGAACGGTTTTAAAGCCTGTGGCCTGTATCCATTTAACCCGGACGCGATTGATTATAATAAATGCCTCGGAGACAAGAACGAGAATGTCACATCGCAAAAAAATAAAATGATACCTGACTCTGCAATGCTAAGTTACGCAAAATTCAAAGAGATCATCGGAACAACTCTTTCCAACGACTTTGAAAACCGTAGTCAGAATTTGCCTTGTCAAAAGAGTAATGAACACTTGAATAAGTTGTTCCAAATATGGCAAGCATATCACGACGTGGAAGTTATGAGTACCACTAAAGAAGGAATAGACTCTTCAGTTGTTACATCGCAAAAAGGCGACAAAGCAGTACAAGTAGTAGATTTTCCTAATGTATCACCGCAAAGAAATGAAGAAGAGTGTGTTGCAGAGATAAATGACTTCAGTGAGCTAGCTTTAAAGACACGAGACTTTAAAGAAATAGAAGGTGCTTTATCTCTTGATATTACTTCCACCGTACCCGAGAAGTCAAAATTTGAGTCTACGCCTTCTGTGGTCACGGTGAAGTCAACTCTTGAGCTGTCAAGTCCACAAAGAAATGAACAAGGATGCGTTGAAGAAGATAGTGAGCTAGTTTTTCAAATACCAGACACATTTAATGAAACAGAAGATGCTTTATCACTAGATTCACTAGACCTTACTTCTCCTATACCCGGAACGTCCAAATCTGTCATGGTACAGTCGTCTGGTCTGTTGCCAAGTCCTAAAATTGTAAAAAGAAAATGTTCTTTAGGAGAATATTTAGCATACCCAGAGACGCCAGTAAGAAAATGGAAAAGGAAAACTGAAAGACAACCATATGCCATTAGCTCCCAAAATTATAAAGCTGCTCTACATTCTAAACAAGTAGAAAAAGAAATTTTGATAAAAGTAAAAGAAGAGAAGAAGTTAGTTAGAGATATGAAAAAAAAAGAAAAAACGAATAAAAAGACTGAAATTACAAATAAAAAAACTGTACAATTAAATAAAAAACCAATCATAGATAACGCACAATTTATTATGAATGATCCGGGTGAAACTCAATATACTAAAGAAGGAAAAAAAAATCTGAAACGGAAAACAACAAACACGGGAAACAATGACCACCAAGAAGTTCAAAATTTTGAGCAACAATCTGAACCTATACTAAAAAAGATAAAAAAAGAAATGGGTGTTAAAAGTAAGGGCAAAAAGAGAACCAATAAGCAATTACCAGAGTCTAAACGGATAACCGTTTTAAGAGAAATAGTTATAAAGCCCGGTAAAAATAGTATTTGTGCAGTTTGTTGTACTAATATGAAAAAGAATACGAGCAGATTGACTTGCAGTTCCTGTTCGGCAAGTTTTCACGTGCGATGCATTCCACGGAAGCATAAGGAACATATACCCGACAGGACTGAATTAAATTTATTCATGTGCCATAATTGTTACATAGTGGAAGATTCTGGCAACAGTGACGATTCTGACTAATTTTATTTCAGCTAACCATATTTTTTTCAATAAAATGTTTATAATGTTCAATTTTATGTTGAAAGTCAAGTTAGACTGTGATTTATGATTTTAAGTTACTGGGCAATCACTGTGCTGTGGTACTGGCAATAACTGTGGGCTCTGGGCAATAACTGTACTTTTTACAATATTTTTATTTTGTTGCTTTGTTTTCTATGTCACGTAAGACTTAACTTAAAACTGTTAATTATCTATAGAAGGGTTTATTAGGTAATAAGAAAATAGCAATAAAAACGAAGTTACTACGTTATTTCTATGTTTTTTTTAATGTCATTCTGTTTGCGACCCTTAACTGGGCAATAGCTATACGGTTTACCCTATATTATAGTAAGTTTTAATGAAAGTAGTAGACAGTAGACTACACTACTGGACTGAGCCTATTTGAATAAAAGTTATCGTGTACGACTTGTCCTTACTTTGCGGTGGAAACACTCGAATACAGTAGATTCACCCTATTGTTCATAGTCGCTAGTTCCAAAGGATCTTGAAGGTATACATATTCTGGTTCTCCTCAAGTGTTTGCTCGCTTGTAGTTAACCGCGGATGGAAATGACGGCTCTGAATGTAAACAAACACGGCGCGGCGTCTGGTGCTCGACCAAATGGGCATCGAACGCGATTGATGGCCTGCCACGTTAGACACGTTACCTTTCTCTTAACAAATAGACGGGATGAAGTGATTAAATCGATCACACCGGTTTTTTACTTATTCAGTTTGAGAAAGTCTCGTTCCCCGTTTTACGTATTGATATAGCCTTGAAATATAGTCGTTTTTAGACAGTGACGTAGTGGCATTTTTTTATGGAACAGCTGTCGCGCTACCATCGAAAAATACTAATATGTCAAGGTTTTAAATAATGTCAATAATGTAATATCCTCCTTACATAACATAGGTACGAATGTCGAACAACCTAGTATACTTAAATATTGCATTTTATTCACGATCGCTCTAAATAGAAGGTATTTAGATAGTTTTATTATGCTTTATATGATTTGTAAAGTCGTGTCAAGTCATATAAATATTTAACAAACTTTACGGCTACCAACAATAGCTATGTCCTGTCCACCCTTGTGGGTACAGTCAGCATCAGAAGTAGCTACGCAAACGAAGACGTCAAAAGTCCTTTTTAAAAGGGAATAAGAGCTTTCGACGGCTTCGATTGCGTAGTTACTTTTGATGCTGAAACTTTACGGCTACCAGCAATAGTCATGTCCTGTCCACCCTTGTAAGTACAGTCAGCATCAGAAGTAGCTACGCAAACGAAGACGTCAAAAGTCCTTTTTAAAAGGGAATAAGAGCTTTTGATGTCTTCGATTGCGTAGTTACTTTTGATGCTGAAACTTTACGGCTACCAGCAATAATGATGTCCTGTCCACCCTTGTAGGTACAGTCAGCATCAGAAGTAGCTACGCAAACAAAGACGTCAAAAGTCCTTTTTAAAAGGGTATAAGAGCCTTTGACGTCTTCGATTGCGTAGTTACTTTTGATGCTGACTGTACCTGCTGCAGAGTTGAATGAGTGAATGAATGATCGCTTGTGATTGCAGATAGTGTTCTTCCTGCTGTCGATGTGCGTGTTCTGCACGGTGGCGTGCGGGGTGTGGGAGTGGCTGTTCGGGCGCCACTTCCAGGCGTACCTGCCGTGGGACTCGCTGGTGCCGGTCGAGCCCGCCTCGGGCGCCGTCGTCATCGCGTTCCTCGTGTTCTTCTCATACGCCATCGTCATGAACACTGTTGTGCCTATATCGCTATACGTTTCCGTCGAAGTAAGTATACTTAATTCTATTCACTTTATACCGTTATAACTAACTCTACTGCAAGATTTACAGTAAAAATAGTGATTATTATTTAAACTAACATGACCTATGAATCATTATTAGGCATTTATTAAGTTTTGTTTTTCAATTTGAAATGTTAATAGAAATTATAAACTTTGCATGAAAATTGGAAGATGCCCATGAAAAACGACTCAAAATGTAGTAAATAATATATTGACAAATACTTACATGTTTGTTCCTTTCTAGGTAATAAGGTTTGCGCAAAGTTTTCTCATCAACTGGGACGAGAAGATGTATTATGAGAAGACCGGGACGGCCGCCAAGGCGAGGACGACAACGCTGAACGAGGAGCTCGGTATGTTCTCGTTCATGTATACAAACAAACCATAGTCAACATCCATATCATACTCGTATCAGCTGATTGGCGTCCACTGCTATAGATCTGCCCCAAAGATGTTAACAACGATCGGTCGTTCATTAACCGGTTTTTTACGGTCTTGTCCAAATCGTTGTTTTACGTTGTGGACTTTCTTAAAACTACAACTACTCTCAGGCATTAAGGCTGCGTTTCCATCAGAGCTGTGCGAGGAAGCGTTGCGAGAAATATGTTTTTCATGAACCAATAGAAACGCTTCGTTTACCTATCCTCGCGCAGTACAGCTCTAGTGGTAACAGCTCAGCGGAGCGAGGTTTTTGTACATAACGGGTCGGGTGATGTCACAAGAATGTTTATCTGATCCGCGTTTCATCGACATAGCAGCAAAAAGTAGCCTGAGATCACAAACCAAGCTGACCAAGATTAACATTTATTTTAGGTCAAATCCAATACATTTTCTCGGATAAAACGGGCACGTTGACACAGAACATAATGACGTTCAACAAGTGCTCGATCGCGGGCGTGTGCTACGGCGACGTGGTCGACGAGCAGACCGGCGAGGCCATCGAGCTCAACGAGGTATTTATACCAGCTGGTACCTCTGCGGACTTATTATGTACTCCTAGTGAAAAATGCACTACTGAGAACGCACGAGTGAATCTATCTTTACTTACACTGAAAAAGACATTAAGTTGACTTATACGGTGGAGCAATGTATCGTAGTCTTGGTTTTGATGGTTCAACTTGATAACACCGTACGGTTCCGTAAGTATGCAAAATATTTGACACATACCTTCAGTCAGAATCATACCTTTATAATTATTGCTCCACTTTGTTGTTTTTTTTGTTCTTTTACCTATGGCTCTACAGTTGCATAATATGTATCAAGAGTCCATGCATATTTTAGGCACATTAGTAGGTAGAGAGTAAAATTCACCGCTGTTATAATATCTGCCTCCAACTATGATTATTTTAATCGAAACGGTATCCAACTTTGAAACACGAAATTAATGGATATTTGTCGATCGAAGCGA
The DNA here is from genome assembly GCA_947086415.1 of Pammene aurita. Lineage (NCBI taxonomy): Eukaryota > Metazoa > Arthropoda > Insecta > Lepidoptera > Tortricidae > Pammene > Pammene aurita. Next base: position 23,315,253 of record OX352305.1, on the reverse strand, counting down.
GAACTTCGAACTAAACAGAACCGACTTCTAAAGATGGAGTAAATTAAAAAAAAATACTAATATGTTTTTTAGGTAATCGTTTTCATATTGTTTGGAGAGTCGATTTTGGTATCAGATATAATATTTGGGTGATACATTTAATTTGCCGGTCATTTTAAGTATTTTTTTTTTGTAATCGTTTTGATATTATTTGGTGGTAAAATTTTGGTGGCAGATCTATTATTCTAGTGGCCAATGTTATTAATTAGGTCTTCGACTTCGTATTTATTTGGTGATCGGTTAAGTCATACCCTAACTTTATGACTGCGTTTGTAAGAATTGCATTTTTCATTACGAGGATTGTAAACATATACTTTTTCTCTCAATAAAACCGTAGTGGAGCACATTGATTCTAGACATCACGAGCATGTAGTGTAGGCATCCATACAGATGCGCTGCACCGGACAGCGCCTCTAGCGGCCATACTTTTGTTTTGCATGGAGTTGGTTTCATCAAGTTTGAATTTTTCGAGTGAAGATTGTGATTTGAAATGTTTTGTCCCCGTCTAGCTTTGGGGTGTTTCGTCTGAACCGTAACCTTTAAAGTTGATTTTACTTTTGTTTTGTTTACCAGTTTGTGCATGTTTGCTGCACATATTATGTAAAATTTGTGTTTGTTGGTACTCGCATTCTAGGATGCGTGACATCACAAAATGTTGTTTACACTACAATCTGCCACCCACCGGTCACAATATCTCACACGTATTGCATGTACACACGATGCAGTTTGGTTTAGTAGCTTTATTTGCAATTATTATTAGTTATATTATAATGTGTTAGGCTGTAAAATTGCCTACAGGTTCCTGATGGTATTTTATGAATAATATTTTTTAATATATAGCGCCTAGTTTTCTTTGCGCTCTCATATCACACGATTGGCGTCATTTTGTTTCGGTATCGATGCCTCGCGCTTATTCCTGGCTAAAAACATGATATTCATTTTAAATTAAGCGTCAGAAGACAACATATCAAATATTAAGAAACAACCAGGCGGCATCAGCTACGTGAAAATAGGTGGGTCCTAAATAGTCCGTCGTACTACATACAAATATAAGTTACAACGTTTATAATTTGGCTCAGGAAATGCTAATACGCAAAATCGATCAAAGGGAATTTAATTGGTTTATTAACACAGATAAGGTGTATAAATTTGGACTTTATTTATTAAACAAATTATAGGGCAGATGCCTTGGTTGTGGCCACAGTGCCCATTTTGGCCATTTTCAACTTTATTAGGGTATAGACAAATTTACAGGTCTTTGGTCTATAGTTAATATAAGAGTAAATTATGGCAGTACAGATGACAGTGTCATCTGTACTGCATCCATGAAAGTATATGATAAGGCGAATCTCCTCAACATTTTTCATATTTTTTTGGACTTACGGTTCAAAAGTTACATGGGGGGGGGGGGGGACGGGACGACGACACAATTTTTCAGTAAATATTCACTTAATCACAAAATAGTTAAACAAACCTCAATGTTATTTTTAAAGACCTATCGATTGATGTACATACATCGGGGTTTTCGGTGCACTGTCATCTGTCATGTATCAGTTGTCATTCGGTTATCAGGACTCAGGAGCCATGGAAAAAAGTGGCCAAAACTGGCTCCTGGACCCATTTCTGACATTTAATTAAAGAAAAAAATAAGATCTAATATCAGAATCTTAACAGCAGAGATTCATATAAATATAGTCATATATTGTCAATGTGGTACATAAAAAGTGTCATAATTCCTTACTGACACAAAATGGGGGACGTCTGAATAGACAAACTCTCCTTAAAGTGGCCAAAACCGGGGCATCAGCACTATCTGCGTTGGACTAAATGTAAGCTACAACTGTTAGAAGAGGGGTGGAAGGGGTAAATATGAATATTTGGGGCGACATAGGTAATAGGAGTAGGTATAAGATATTGTACAAGTACCAGGGTGGCATAAATAGTGAGATGTATTGGGCAGCGCGCCGGAGGGTCGCGGCCGGGGCCGGGCTCGGCGTCGCGCGCGCGGCTGCTGGAGCAGGAGCACGAGCAGGGCCGCAGCACACCCGGCGCGCGCCGCCCCACGGACGCCCGCGAGCATGTACGCGCTCACGACACAACACACTACACACACACACACACACACACACACACACACACACACACACACACACACACACACACACACACACACACACACACACACACACACACACACACACACACACGCTGTGAAAAAGAAACTCGACAGTTGCTTGACCAGACTGTTTATGTCTTTGCCACAGATTTTTTTTATTTGAAATTAAATTGTGCAACAACAGACGGCGCTCTATAGGAGTTACAATTGTTAGATACGTTAAAAATACTCATCTGATTGGTTAGTCCTAACTGTTATCACCTATGTATGAATTGTTTATCGTTAGGTTTATTTTGTCTTCGAAAACTTTTGATTGGATTTCTCTTTGGTTTTGTTCTATAAGAAGTTCTTCATATATAAAAAAATAAGACACTTTTGGTATAATAAAATAAAAAAAAAACAAATCAATTACAAGCCTGTAAAGTAATTCAGTAAAACAACTGTCGAATCTCTTAGGTCACAATCTTATTCAGGGTCACGCGTGTATGCTATGATTGAATCTGCTTTGAATGCATCGTACTAATCATAGAAGCTTGTGCGACTGCATGCATGCTGGTTACAATGTAATAGTAACGAATGACACGCGTTACTGTGAAAGCTAGACATACCAGCAAGTAAAATATCAATATATTAAATTGTATTTATACTTGGTTTATGCCAAATATTCAGAAAGTGTTGCTTTTTGTTTGGCATGTCGATACACTACTTCAGTCCTACGTTTAAAAACATACCCTTGTACAGTCGCCATCAGATATATCAGAGCAGCTAAGGTGGTTACAAATATCTGAACAACGCCTCTATTGTCAAGGCGATAAAGTGCATGTTCAGACATTTTTGAGTACCTTGGCCGCTCCGATATATTTGATTGCAACTGTACGTACTTTGAACGTGCTCAAATACCCAATCCATAAAAAGTATTTATCTAGAGATTCTGTTGGATATTTGAGCAAAATGAGCAAGATTCGTTACCTAACAGCACACCTCGAAGTAGTTCGTCGTTCTTTTCTTTCTTTACTGGAATGGTTATATAGGCTAACACATCTTGTTACTTTCTCTTTCCATAACACCTAGATACGTTATGATCTAAGTAACAGCTACACCAAAAACCTCTCAACACGTAAACTATTTCAGGGCTAGTGTCTTCTACAACTAAATAAACTTAACCCAGCTTACTGTATCTGTTGGTGAAAGTGTAAATAACCGTTTTTGTTTGTGTTGCATGCGCTTTGCATTTTGTTGTTCTCGTAGCAAGCTTTTTTAATGTACGATTTAATCTGTGCGCTTTTAATTGAATCGCGCCAAACATGTAGTCCGATCTGAAGCTAGTTCGCGCAGTAATTTTGTATATATTTTGCTACACTGCCGCGATTCGTACCTATATTCAGAGCAGACTAGATGGATGGCGTGGTGTGTAAAGTCTGCTTCACACCCATTACGTCGCGCCGTGGATCGTCGCCCGTGCCTGCGCTTTGATATCGGGGATTATTGCAGCGGCGCCGAGGTAATGGGTAAACAGATTTGCTCTAAATCGTCCCCGAGATCGATGACTCAACTTTATTACTTTCCACGTCATTTTGTACTCTATATTTATGTTAGAGTAAATGGTGGGTTGATTGTAAATGCACGTAAGCAATTAAATCGGTACCGGGGACGTACATCTATCACACGATCGTATCAGAGGTTGGCGAATGGATATTAGGGATGTTATTACATTTAGTGGCCTACCTCATTATATTTACGCACATATTATAGTTGTGCTGGTGATTTACAATTTAGTTATAACTGTCAAAAAATATGATCATCAGCTATCTTGAAAGTCATACATTTTACGCTCTTAACGATGATACGTTCGTGACATCAACTGCATTTGAATCGCATTTTCGAATTCACTGTTATAGTCAGCAGCAGACACACGAAAGTTCTGAAATTGTAAGAATAAGGCACAATTTTATAAAGATCTTTTACATATTCTAAAGCTGTATTGCAGATAATGGATCTGATTTAAGCTCGCAAGCGGACCCTGACTCCAAAGCAGCAGCTGATGAGACTATTTATAAAATAATGCCTATATCTGCTGCTGACGTCACTAACCAAGTTTACCAAGCCCGTGACGCCCGCAGAGCACGCAGCCGCTGGACTTCTCGTTCAACCCCGAGCACGAGGCGGACTTCAAGTTCTTCGACGAGTCGCTGCTGCTGGCCGTGCAGCGCGGCGACCAGCACGTGCACGACTTCTTCCGGCTGCTCGCGCTGTGCCACACCGTCATGCCCGACCAGAAGAATGGCCGGCTCGAGTATCAGGTATTTATCCTGTATCAACACTGGAGTACATTAACTGCCGACCCGACTATGCTTATCAGTGAAGCATACAGGCGCTGATCCAGGATTGCATTCAGGGAATCAGGGAGAGGCAATTTCCTTCACAAAAAATCTTGCGGTCCGCACCTATGGCCGCCGTAGCACACGAGGCTTACGTGGCAGGTGGGGGGCAAATGCCTCTGTTGTCGCCCCCCTCCCCCGAAGCTGACCCCGCGTTACGGGAAATGGCGAGGAGAAAGAAGAAGAAATAATGAAGTAGATTTAGATTCGGCGTAAGAGAAATGCGACAGGTCCAGATTTTTTAAAAATCTTTCCGGTCCGTGAATTGTTTTTTTGCCTGGACTGCTGTTATTTAATTCTGCTTTTACTAAACCTTCATTTGTCTATATTGTATAAAACGATTAGGTTGCATTTTCAATAAATTATACGAGTGCGTACTAAATTTTTTGAACGTAGATCAAAAAAGATCCACCCTAAAATAATTGTCATTGAAATGTTTATTGACCAATTTTTGTGGATTTGGTTCCCGTTTAAAATTTTTCCATACTATATATTCCTTTTCCTGTCTACAAGAAGCGAGACATTCTCACTTTTTCAAATCAGATTTGGGACAATAATGAAATATTATATAATCTGTTTGTTCCAGGCGCAATCACCAGACGAGTCGGCGCTGGTGTCCGCCGCCAGAAATTTCGGTTTCGTGTTCAGAGAACGCGCGCCTAATAGTATTACTATAGAAGTTATGGGTAAGACAGAGGTGAGGATATTTCATTTTAATATGACAGTATCAAACTCTGACTGTAAAAAACCCCTTGTTTCATTTGTAAAACTTAAAACACAAATGTCGAAATGCCGTGCGGGTTGTACTAATGATTATCTGTTTGACAGATGTTTATAAATAACGCTACAAGGTATTTAGTTTAGTTAATGCGAGTAACGACAATCGGATCTGAATATGGACTTGTGTAATTAATCTAATCTTTGACATTTTCATAAGTGTTCCACGTGTATATGAAACTTTAATTTTATTTTCAAGGTCGTTTCTGTTGACTGTTCAACTATTGATAACTATTTAGTAGTTACCTACATTACAAACACGGCTTATTAATTGAATTTGTTCTAGCTGGATTTTGATATTCATCATTTTTTTTGTTTCAGGTGTATGAACTGTTGTGTATATTAGATTTTAATAATGTTAGGAAAAGAATGTCCGTGATATTAAGGAAGGATGGCGAAATTAGGTTATATACAAAAGGTGCTGATAATGTAATATATGAAAGGTTAAAAGGAAACCAAGACGGTGTGAAGTCGAGGACGCAGGAGCATTTAAATGTAAGTCCGCTATATTTTAAATTATTTAATATTAAGTTTTTCAAGAAAATAAACGTAATTTTATTTGTTATTTTCAATCGATGTGCAAGTACTCGTTTTGAGCTTTTAATATGCAACAACAACATTTACGCAATATTTTTATTTTAAAAGTTTGTTAATTTATTTAGTTATCGTGTGATCCAGTGTTAACAGAACCGTGTAACGCTTGTAGAAATTCGCGTGTGAAGGGCTACGCACGCTGGCGCTGGCGTGGCGGCCGCTGGACGAGCGCGGGTTCGCGGAGTGGAAGCGGCGCCACCACACGGCCGCGCTCGCGCTGCACGACCGGGACGAGCAGCTGGACGCCATCTACGAGGAGATCGAGACCGACCTGCTGCTCCTGGGTACCAACTAACGTCTAACTTCACGCGCCATTCTTGTACACGGAGACCTAGCCACGTCAGATATGACACAATAATGAGAGTCGAAACCCTTCTCGTTAGTTTGCTATACTATGCTCATTTCTGGATCCGGGCATCTGGCAGCTATAAAGTGGTGGAGGTCAAATGCAAAATACTTTAAGAATACAAAGCCTAGAGTTCTGGTTTTGATGCATTATTATGAGAAATTATATAAATAATTAGATTATATCATTGCCAAAACATTCTGATGGGGGAAAGTAGTCCAAAACGATGTCTAATGTATTTCATAGTTTGTCGCCTACTGTTTCTGTTTCCGAAATTATACGCAATGATTTTTGTTCTAATGTTAAAATATAGGCTCTGTCCTCTATAAATAAGACAACTTCGGCAGTTTTTACTAATTTTGGTATCACTATTTTCCAATTCAAAAATTTTGCTAATCTGTCACTCTGATCTCCACCCATTAAAAGCTGCCAGATGCCCGGATCTAGTAATTAGGATAGTATTGCAATCTTACTAGACTGGTTTCGTTGCTCTCATTATTGTGTCATATCTGACGTGGCCAGCTCTTAGTCCATTGTATTTGGTCGTGCGCCATGCATGGCCGCCTTATAGGGAAATATTTCGAGGGTCGAGCGATCAAACCCGATAACTCGAGGTCATTTTTATTGTACGAGTAATAAGAACTCTATGTCAAGTCACGTATGGTTCTAATTTCAAAAACATTTTTAATTGGTTTAACCGCTCATCCCTCGATTTACTATCCATTATTCAGACGTTCGTTTATTACGAGCCAACCGTAATTGGTTTATTAAATTGTCAGATTTTAAATTGATGGTTTGTGTTCTGGTGTCCACAGGTGTTACAGCAATTGAAGACAAATTACAAGATGGAGTGCCTGAGACGATAGCAAATCTTAGCATGGCGGGCATCAAAATATGGGTGCTCACCGGAGACAAGCAAGGTATGAAGATCAAATCAAATAAGTTGCTGGGTTAATAGTGATCGCGCACAAGTTATCTAAAATGTTTGTATTTGAATTTTAGAGACGGCGATAAACATCGGGTACTCGTGCCAACTGCTGACTGACGACATGGCCGAGGTGTTCGTGATCGACGGCGTCGCGCACGACGACGTGGAGCGGCAGCTCGCCAAGTGCCGCGACTCCATCCGCGTCGTCAACACCTTCCTGCCGCCAGGTGAGGACACTGCTGCCGCTGCTGCCGACGACATGGAGCGGCAGCTCGCCAAGTGCCGCGACTCCATCCGCGTCGTCAACACCTTCCTGCCGCCAGGTGAGGACACTGCTGCCGCTGCTGCCGACGACATGGAGCGGCAGCTCGCCAAGTGCCGCGACTCCATCCGCGTCGTCAACACCTTCCTGCCGCCAGGTGAGGACACTGCTGCCGCTGCTGCCGACGACATCGAGGTGTTCGTGATCGACGGCGTGGTGCACGACGACGTGGAGCGGCAGCTCGCCAAGTGCCGCGACTCCATCCGCGTCGTCAACACCTTCCTGCCGCCAGGTGAGGACACTGCTGTCGCTGCTGCCGACGACATCGAGGTGTTCGTGATCGACGGCGTGGTGCACGACGACGTGGAGCGGCAGCTCGCCAAGTGCCGCGACTCCATCCGCGTCGTCAACACCTTCCTGCCGCCAGGTGAGGACACTGCTGCCGCTGCTGCCGACGACATCGAGGTGTTCGTGGTCGACGGCGTGGTGCACGACGATTGTTGCAGAAATTACGCTATTTCAATGATTATTTAACATGGATTTCAACCTCAAGATTTGATTGCAATGTAATTAGAAAAACCAATAGTAATGAATGGGCAAGAAAACTTAACCTAACTATCTAACTTTTGTCCTCAGGCACGTCCCCGGCGGGGGCGGAGGGCGGCGGCGTGTGCGGGGCGGGCGCGTTGAATGGTGGCGCGGGGGGGGCGGGGAGGGGGCGGGGGGGCGCGTCGCCCGCGCGCGCCGCCGGCGTCAAGCTCAACGCGCCCGCCGTCTCCGTCGTCACATTTAGGTGGGAACATAACATGCATGAGCACAGGTAGAGAGAACAAGAGCTACACCTATTCACTGCCACCCCCACCTGCCACCACTCATGCCACCCATCTCCCCATCGTATGCCACGAGAGGATGGATTCGTAATCATTTCTGACATTGTGTCGATAGGCCGGCGGGATATATACAAAAGGCGTTTCAAATTGTATATTTTTTATAAGAACGGCAATGTGCTATCTAGTCAAAATCTGGTTAAAAAAAACAAATCGGAAAAAATTCACAAAAAAAATCCGTATACATATTTCCAAATATTTGGCCCATGAATGCCTGCAGATAAATAAAACCACTTCGTAGCTTTATTAACTAGCCTACCAATCAAGAAGACAGCTTGACCTTTAAAATCTAAATTTAAACATACTTTCGTCAGGTGACAACCAAAACTCACTAATTGCAAAAAAAAATTAAACGAAAATAAACCTTGTTCTGTTACAAATACAGTTATATTTACTATGGTTATAAATTTGTGGTAGTAGTTAATGAGTTTCGGTTGTCACCCGACGATATATCTCTCTATGTTTTTAAAATATAGTAAATAAAAGTAACTAAATTAAAAATTTCGAAAGTATTACAATGCGATTGCGACTCCATCCTCGGTAGGTGTTGTGTTAGTGATCATTGTGAATTAAACTATGCATTCTGTAGTCCTGTTTTCTGTATCGCTTTCATATGCCTAATAATATGAATTGAGTGACATGTTTTGTTTACTCAATATTTATATTGAAAAAAAAAAGTGGATTGCCATGTTAATATGAAAACGACCATTACGTAGAAACTTAATAACTTCTAAGATATCTTGAATAAAGGGATTTAGAGCTTCAGACTTGTTTTTAACAGAACTCGTGTTAAGTAATATCCAATGCGTACAAAAAAATCAGGATCTTTGAACATCAAAGTTTTTCCTGAATATTAAAAAAAATTAGTACTTGCTCATATTTAAAAGTCAAAGAGAATAGAAAATATATTTATTTGTCAGGTGAAAGTATATAATATAATAATTTGTGTTTATAAACTATATGCCTGAATAGAATAGCATACGTAACATTTGGAAGCAACGAATTGGAGCTTTATATAGGAAATGTAACGATGTATTAATATGCGAGGGATTCTAACCGACTTCACTAATGATGTTTTCAGCACTATCCTACTAAACCTTCTGCAACCATGTGACATGTAGCACCTTTCTGTGGAATCTCGACGCCTGGATGATCGCTCTAAAACAAACGAATTATATCCTTATTTCCTTTTACTTAGAGACTCGAACCGCCTGGCAGAAAACGTTTCGTTTGAGTTTGAGCGTTGGTCAAGCGGAGATAAGGTCCAGTCTGTCCTATTTGGCCCCTACACCCAGTAAGAGTGCTCTTTTTCTCTTAAACCTGTACGGCATTTCTATTTAACCTACACAAACCTTTAGATGCTAGTAACACAATTAAAATTGAACCTTAACACGCTGCCTTTAGAACCATATTCGAGCAATATGTGAAGTCCAGTGGTAGCATATATCTGTGTATCATGTAATCGTGCGTTGCTTGCTATTAATTTATTTTCATTTAAAGTCGTGTTGTGATACTGATGGTTGCTACTATTGGCGCTTCAATAAATTGGTGCAGTATTTGTCATAGTTAGATAACCTACTAAATTATAGTATGTCTGTACAGTATTGAGTATACTTTAATTGCTACAATTAGAATGGTCTCAGTATTTATGATTGGATGCATGTATATTTCACTTACAAGTATGACGGACGTAAGTTTTAAGTTGAATTGCCAGACTTGCTAAATTGAAGTATTCAGATTCACCATATTCAGATTCAGAATTAATTAAGATACTCGCAAGTAATTTAACTGTAATTTAATAGGTGCTACTAGTAAACTGTAGGTGGCTTTGTATTAGTACTATTGTTATCAACTTACAGTAATTGATATGTATGAACCACACAAAAAACCTAATTGGTTCCAGTAAATTTCCGTCTCAATTTGGATATAGCACTTACAAATATAAATTACACATTACACAAACCTATAAATTACAAAATTTGACCCAATGAGACCGATACTTTTTGGCACCTAAGCGGTATCTTTATACACAAGTAAAACGTATAAGCTAAAAATTTTCTAACGCCATCGATAGCGAGGGGATCACATTGGGTTCCTTTCTAAATTATGTTTTTGCAGTAAATTATTCCCTAATAACTAGACAAGATACCTAATGTCGTTATACTGAATATTGCGTCAATGGTTACTACATTTGCGCTATATCATGAAGGAATGTAACAACATAACGATATATTGGGTCTTCAATCATTTGTCAGTCTAGCGACCTAGACCTAGGGGTTGTTCCTTTTGTCTAGATGCCCTAAAGAGTAGATATTGTTACAAGTAGTGTTATTGTACAGGGCTACCCCTGTATGTGTATCGTATCGTTGGTGTTCTGACGTGTGTGCTTGCAGCAACGAGTACGCGGCGGGCGGCGGGCCCGCCACGGCCGACTCGCACGACCACGGCAACGACGACACCAACGGCTTCGCCATCGTCATCAACGGACACTCGCTCGTGCACTGCCTGCACCCCAAGCTCGAGGAGAAGTGAGTCACAGACACGTGGTAACACTATAATACCCACAGCAACATACTTCACTGACTAGTGATATTATATCATAAAATATAATAAGACAATTACTAGTGCGGTTCGGAGGATCCAATTCTCCTGGCAGTTATCTCTGCACCCCCTTTGGATATGACCTAATATTTTTCACTATTTAAATGAAAGTTGTAAAAGTTTTTATTGCCTAAAATAAAATGTTATACGTCAAACGTCATCCGCGGTTAACTCAAACATTTATTTGCACTATTACACGTCAGACAGTTTATCAAAGTAAAAGAGAAAAAAAAACCACCGGTTCTAACCCTACACCTCTAAACTAAAAGAAGCGACTTGCTGTCCTAGCTTGTATTGTATGCCCCATCTCCGATGGCATATCACACCCACAAACATGTGGGGCTATTTTGCGGAGCTAATACTAAATACTTCCATGATTTCATTGTTAAAGCCGACTAAGGGGTACAATTTGCCTGAAGCTTACATGACGTTTTACAAATTTTTATTAAGCGAGACTGTAAGTTACACTTCGTCTTTTTTCAAGATTAAAAAAATTTTGCGATCGTTGTCGTGCGATTTCTGGGGAAACGATTTTAAAACGCGCCATTTTGCCTGTTATTGTCTTAAGCGTATCACTAATATTGGGCACAATTAGTCTAGTTTAATTTTTTACCTGATATGGCTGAAGAACAAAAGAAGATACATGGGCGAAATAGAACCTTATATTTCTAAGTAACAAAAACGGAAGTATATATTGTTGATTGTTTGTGGTGTAGGTTCCTGGATGTGGTGCTGCACTGCCGCTCGGTGATCTGCTGCCGCGTGACGCCGCTGCAGAAGGCCATGGTGGTGGAGCTGATCAAGAAGGCGCGCCGAGCCGTCACGCTCGCCATCGGCGACGGAGCCAACGACGTCTCCATGATCAAAGGTGTGGGTTCACTTCAAGCATCATTCGCTTTTTGTTTACAACCAACTAAGGCGTAGCTATAATATATAGTCTGGCTAACCAAAAACCGCAGTAACAGTAGAAGTAATAAACTATACTCATCACTTTTTTAATATAATTTTTTCTGTATATGCTAGAAGTGAGACAGTTCCTGGCTAAACTACATATCTTATTACTTAGAAATAGTCAGCACACTGACTCAATTTTATTATAGTTGTCTACTCAATTTGGAAACAACAACAAGGTTAACAACCGTTTCGAATTGGCGATAAAAGAAAATAATCAACTCTCCTTGGGCGAGAGGGCGTAGTCTCATTTGGGATGCGACATGCGTGAGTACGTTCGCTCCGTCGCATCTCAACCACACGGTGCGGAAGGCAGGGGCTGCTGCGGAGACTGCGGCGAAGCTCAAGCTTTCAAAATACTCAAACTTGAAACCACTATATGACTTTGTTCCGGTTGCGGTTGAAACCGGTGGACCCTGGTGTTCGGAGGGGAAAAAGTTTATTAAAGATCTGGGGCAGCGGTTGAGGGACCGGGGTTGTGGTACTCGGTCCTTTGTAATGCTTTCACTTAGTGGTGTTTATTTCCGTAGCGGCGCACATCGGCGTGGGCATCTCGGGGCAGGAGGGCATGCAGGCGGTGCTGGCGGCCGACTACTCCATCGCGCAGTTCCGCTTCCTGCAGCGGCTGCTGCTGGTGCACGGCCGCTGGTCCTACTTCCGCATGTGCAAGTTCCTGCGGTACTTCTTCTACAAGAACTTCGCCTTCACCGTCTGCCACTTCTGGTTCGCGTTCTTCTGCGGGTTCAGCGCGCAGGTCAGTTCTAATCTAGCTTAGCTCTGCATCGGCCACTCCACGGTTTTAGTCTCAAATTTTAATGTAATCGTGTAAAAAACATGTATTTAAACTTTGTACATACTATGGAAGGATTGATGTACGAAAGTTTATACAACGTTGCAGTGACAAACTTTAGCATTATAATATAAAACATCCGTTGGCAAAGAGAGTTGTTGAAGTTTCTTAGGCATTTTTTTTTTATGAAAGTGAGAAAAGTGTACCTACACTGCGAGCAACTTCAACATGATGATTCATCAATCATCAAATCGGATTATTATTTTTTCTCTTTGAACTTGTTGTTTTCTATTAGTTTCATTTAACATTTGTAACGTTCCATACCTTTTGGTTGGGGTATTTAATATGGTTGTAATAGGCAAGTTTATTTAACATTGATTTAGGATACCAATGTTAAATTGAATATGCTACATTTTGTCTGTCAATTTCACGTGTTTAATGATGAATGTGGTCCACAGACGGTGTTCGACGAGATGTTCATCTCAGTGTACAACCTGTTCTACACGTCGCTGCCGGTACTGGCGCTGGGCGTGTTCGAACAAGACGTCTCCGACGCCACTTCGCTGCAGTTCCCCAAGCTCTACGTGCCGGGCCACACCAGCCAGCTGTTCAACAAGACTGAGTTCATCAAGTCCACGCTGCACGGCTGCTTCACCTCGCTCGTGCTGTTCCTCATCCCCTACGGTACGTGACGTGTCCCAACCTGGCTTAATTCAAGCATGTGCCTTTCAAATTTCAGAAATATTAAATCGCGCTATGAAAAATACTGACATGCGCGTCAAAAAACCAAATGCATATCAAAGCGATGTTCTGACGTTTGCTTTGAATTTTTTGATGCGCAAATCAGTATTTCAGTTAGGTTATGGTTATTTATTGACGTACTTTTAAATACTAGCCTTAAAAAAATACACGTGATAAAACAAAAGCACACACATGGCACAGTGAAACAGATTAACTTTTTCTCGTATTTTTTTACATTATATTTTAATAGTGACGTGTATCTACAGGTACTTACAAGGACGGCCTGGCGCCCGACGGCAAGATCCTCTCCGACCACATGTTGCTGGGAAGCGTGGTAGCGACGATATTAATCATAGACAACACGACACAGGTAACACACTTTATTCATACAATATGGTACAAATCCTCTTCCTCATCGTAGCTTCCTCAAGACCGTGCACCCGTGGCCTGTTAAATTTTTTGATGGTATGAATTGGCGAAGCAATCTGAAATCTGTTGTCACTTGGTTGAGTTTATGAAGGAACGCCGGTTCGTAAAGGAAAACCTAGTCCTAGGTGGTGAACCAAATAGTAAGACCACAAGAAAAATAATTATTGAGTTTATAAGAAACGTGTCTCTTAAACACGGTAGGGCAGATGCCCCGGTTTTGGCCACTTTACGGAGAATTTGTCTATTCAGACGTCCCTCATTTTGTGTCAATAAGGAAGACTATTTATGTACTGAGTCATTGAAAATATATTACTATATTTATATGAATCTCTGCTGTTAAGATTCTGACATTAAATCTTATTTTTTTCTTTAATTAAATGTCAGAAAGGGGCCCAGGAACCCACATCACGGCATCTGCCCTACCCCGAATTTGGCAGTCTGGTTTAATGGTCCTGTACGACCCGTACCTCAGATTGACAAAAGTCTACGTTAGTCAATTTAGTCACTAAAAAACTTATGCGCCATATCGAGCTCGAAACGCGATTATTTATTAGATTTTAAGTCTTCATTACTAAATTTTTTTTGCTATACGCTATACACATAAGCGCATAATTGTATTTTAGGACCACGTCCGATGGGCAAGAGATGTCAGTGTAACCGTTATATTTTGTAGTGGCTAGTTAGCATCCATTTGGGAAAACTTTCGACCGGCCAACCTCATTATGTACAGTCGCCATCAGATATATCGGAGCGGCCACGGTACTCAAAAATATCTGAACATGCACTTTATCGCCGTGACAATAGGGGCGTTGTTCAGATATTTGTGACTACCTTAGCCGCTCCGATATATCTGATGGTGACTGTACGATGTTGACGTAACGTGTAACAATGTGTTGTTTGTCAGATCGCCCTGGACACGACGTACTGGACGGTGTGCAACCACGTGACCATCTGGGGCTCGCTGGTGTCGTACTTCGTGCTGGACTACTTCTACAACTACGCGATCGGCGGGCCCTACGTGGGCTCGCTCACGGTCGCGCTCACGCAGGCCACCTTCTGGTTCACGGCCGTGCTCACGGTCAGTCATTTTTTTTTTTTTTTATACCACGACGGTGGCGAACAAGCATACGGCCCGCCTGATGGTAAGCAGCTACCGTAACCTATGGACGCCTGCAACTCCAAAGGAGTCGCATGGGCGATGCCGAGCCTTTACAAAAAGGAGGATTTCACTGTGTTGACGACTAAAGGAACAAGAAGGTCCCTCATCGTCAACACACTGGGTCCTCTTTGAGAACACCTCTTTGAGTCATGTTAAAGTGTAATGATTTGATATTTGTATGTTACACGTGTTGGGAACAAAATGGTGTGAAAGGGATAAAAAAATAAGTAGTGTAATAAAATTAAATATTTACATGTTCAAAATATACAAGACATCAAAGTGTCAATTTCTATTAAACTTTTTAGTTAAAAAAATATGGTATCATTCTGTTTCTTATATTTTATTTAATGTATAGACTATAAGTGAACGTAATTTACTACAAGTAAATATAATTTGCTTGTAGTATATACATTAAATTGTCTAAATGGGTAACTGATGACGTCATCGGGTGTGGATATTCTCCATGGACCGTTTGTACATAGGCTGCTATTTATATATCCGGAAACCGGGATTACAATCTTCTTAAATAGCATATTTGACCTCCATGGTAAAATTTGAATTTTTTTAAGTACTGGCCGGTATATTTTTTCTTTCTTATTAACGCTCGTGTTTTGTTTTTGACGGGTTTTAAATGTCATCTCGCAGCAAGAATGGAACTCACTCGTGAAAATATTCGTGCTATGATTTATTATGATTTTCGGCGTGGTTTAACGCAACAACAGTGCATAGATCAACTAACTTCAACTTTTGGTGATGAAGCCCCATCTAAAACTACTGTGTATCACTGGTTTAGTGAGTTCAATCGTGGACGTAGTATGCTTACGGACGAAGTTAAGGCAGGTCGCCCGAAATCGGTCGTTGCACAACAAAATATCGATGCTGTGCGAAAACTTATAATAGACGACCGACATGTTACGTACCGCGAGATAGAGGCGACTCTGGGTATTTCTATGACCAGCATTAATAGCATATTACATAATTATTTGGCTGTAAAAAAAATTTGTTCGCGTTGGATACCCCACAACTTAACAAAAGAGCAAAAAGATGCTCGCGTCGAATGGTGCAATAAAATGTTAAAAAAATATAACCGTGGTGACTCAAAAGCCGTTTATAACATCTATACAGGTGACGAATCCTGGATCTATGCATACGATCCCGAAACGAAGCAACAATCAACGGTATGGGTGTTTCAAAATGAGCCGAACCCTACGAAAGTTACTCGTGCAAAAAGTACATTGAAACAAATGGTGGCCTGCTTCTTCGGTATTAATGGCCATGTAGCTACAGTGCCACTAGAAAACCGTAGAACGGTTAATTCAGAGTGGTACACGACCATTTGCTTACCGGAAGTATTTGAACAAATTCGTAAAACTAACCAGCGACGAAGAATCATTCTTCATCATGACAATGCCAGCTGTCATACGTCACGCGAAACAACTCTATTTTTGGAGGGTCAAAATGTGGAATTAACGGGTCATCCGCCGTACAGCCCTGACTTGGCACCCAACGATTTTTATTTATTTCCAAATATAAAGAATAAATTACGCGGTCAACGATTTTCGACCGCTGAAGATGCTGTCGACGCATTCAAACAACACGTTATGGAGGTACCTCAGGCGGAGTGGCAGAAGTGCTTTAAAAATTGGTTCACGCGAATGCAAAAGTGCATAGATCATCAAGGGGAATACTTTGAAAAACAATAAAACCATTTTCAGCCGTGTACGTTTGTTTGTTTTTTTGTTTCCGGATATATAAGTAGCAACCATAGAAAATTACAATTATAACTTTTATTTCTGCCATTCGTATTGTTCTGTGCCTACTCTTGTAAACAGTTGATCGTTATAGAGCTGGCTACGTCATATATGCCACAATAGTGAGAGCAACTTTTACCCCTCTAGTTAGTTTGCTAAGAGTATATAGTGTGGAAAGATAAGTCGGGCCCTGGAGGGAAACTGCTTTAAAACGTTGAGATAGCTCAGTTCACTGAAAGGAAACATTATTTTATTTTTCCTAAAAACTAAAACTGCATTCACAGTTTTTGTCTTAATTTTCAGTTTTTCCATACTAATTGTATGAAATATATTTTTATTATTATTTATGGGTTCTCTTGTGCCCTAAACTTGGTTGGTATTAAGTTTTTATTCAAAATTGTCCGGCAAGGTTGACTTTTACGGTTAAAAACTAGGCGGCGAAATGCCTAGTTTATGGTCAAATAAAAATTAAAAAGTTACGGAAATTGCAGGCTCGATTTCGCGACATAAATGTTGCATACAAATTCCATTTTTGTGGAGGTACAAACTTTTTAAAAAGTTCAACAGCCATACAAAAATAAAGGCAAAGGTCCTAAACAGCCAAAACACAACATCGGTATTTGTTATTTATAATGTTGGTACCGCGACTTTTTAGTTATCTCAAATAGCTTACGATAAATTCAGAAGAAAAATACACACACACACACACATCGTATTAAATTAAACGGACTCCCAAGGTCGTCCGTTTAAACGTAATACTCAGCCATCAATGTGCTACTTCACCTCCTCGACAATAATGTACTATTATCTTTGTTGGAAATAGGATCGATTAGCATCAATTGTCATAAACATTATTTATGGCAAAAATTACAAAATAGTTTTTTTGTAAACTGTACTCTTTTCCAAAAATTTGTAAATGCAGTTATGTCCCTTTAAAAAAATTAAGGAATGTTTCTTTTCAGTGAATTGAGCTATCTCAACGTTTTAAGGTAGTTTCCCTCCAGGGCCCGACTTATCTTTCCACACTGTATAGTATGGTCATTATGCATATAATACCCAGATGATAATCCTGATGGTGCCGGTGGTGTCGTGGCGGCTGGCGTGCGCGGTGACGCGGCCCACGCTGGCGGAGCGGCTGCGCGCGCGCCAGCGCTGGCGGGAGGCCGCGCCCGCGCCGCGCACGCCCTCCGCGCGCCGCGTGCGCCGCTCCATGCGCTCCGGGTACGCCTTCGCGCACCAGGTACATACACACTTATATATTTTAATTATATATTTTTTTAATGACGATAATCATCATTAAAAAAAAGTACTAGCAGATAGCTGCGCCGTTCTCGAGAACGTTCTCCGTTTCGTATGGCGAACGTTCTCACTCGAGAATATTCCCCATACAGATCGGAGAACGTTATTGAGAAAGTATAACTCTATGCAGATAGCCCTATGATTATTAAAAAAAAAACATATCATTAAATATATTCGATTTACAGCCCATAATTTTTGTCTCCACGTAGTCAATGTTTAATGTTTCAATTCACACATTCTAGTCTACAAAAAGAAATCTTCGTTTGGTGTCAAAATTTCAAATGGATTACAATGTGTGGAGTTTTTAATAGAAATACCGCGAATATGGCTGTAATATTTCTTGGCCGACTATACCAACCACTGTGACTGTTTTAAGAGTTATAACTTCAATATTTTAACCACAAATTAAATGAGGCTCAGTTATGCAAATATATATGTATACAACATTAACACAATGTACTCGTATTATCCAGGAGGGCTTCGGGCGCCTCATCACGTCGGGCAAGATCATGCGGCGCATCCCGCACGCGGACGCGGCGCTGCACGCGCTGGCCGCGCTGCCCGGCAAGTTCAGCGCGCGCCCCGCCACGCCCCCGCCCGAGCAGGCCACGCCCCCCGGGCAGGCCACGCCCCCCGACCCCGCGCCCGCCCCCGGCACGCCGCCCAGCCCGCGCGCGCCCAAGCAGGACCTCGACTCCGTGGACTTATGAGCGCCGCCGGTGCCGAGGAGCCGGCCTGTAGTTCGCTAGTGCCCTGGCGTGTGAGCCGCGTGTGCCGTACGTGGAGTCGAGCTCCACAATATCACTATCGCATTAATGTTTTAAAACTGGAGCGTGCGTGCAGCCGGTGCTCGATCTCGGGGCCGTCGGGCCCCTTTTGTACTTTAATATTTATTCGGCGCGCCGATGCGGCCGCGATTTCCTTAAAAAGACGTAATGTATCGAGAGTAAAGTTTGTAAATACTGAGAGGGTTACGAACGAACCATAATTTTTTAAATAGACGGCATAATGTCGTCGCGACTCATATTGTGATAATGTTACTAGAGTTAAAATTCGTATTATATTATTACCTAACTATATTAAATTATATTTGTTGATCGAGAGTATATATTGATAGATATTTATTATGGTACGTGCTAAGATTACTCTTTTATATCGGAAAGCGTAGTATTTCGTAATATTTGTTTACGTGTTAGACGACCTAGGTCCGTTCCGCGAGCACTCCGATCATTCGGTATCGTTTTATTAGTTCCGGTGACCGTTCACACACTGTTAGAACAACATTAGTTGTAGTGTCACGGTACCTTCTATAATCTCGATGACAATTCTTTAAAACGGTTTATTATATTTTCTTTTTGAGTTTGTTGTTTTCTACTAATTTCATTGAACTTTGTTACATGTTTTGTCTGTTGATTTCACTTAAGAGCTTAATGTTTTCAATGATATTTGATTGTCTTCTGTGTCCGAAAACTTAGAAAAATGTGCATTTAAACTGAACTGTCTAATTCAGCAAGCAGTGAAAACGCCACATTCATTAGATATTTAAGACGTCAATTTGTTATTGTTGTGCCAACAACGTCGTAGCCTAAGTGTAATTAATTATTTGGCCGATATTAAAAAAGTACCTACCAATTGAAGTATTTATAAATTGTACAGTTGAATAATAAGCTGATCGTCCTATAGTAGTAACCGATCCGTGTAAATGAGTTCTGGACCGCTGTCGCCGAAGGGCGCGCCGAGAGCGTGCCACATGCCTTATATCTTAGAAATATCTGGATGTTGCATTTTAACTGCATGCGAATTGAAACAAGAATTTGCTTTGGAATCGATTTTATAATAAAAAATATAATTCTTAATAACGGTGTTTTTATTTAATAGTTGGTTTCTTAAAATGGACTAGTTCGTCTAGACGAAGAGAACAAGTTCCTAATCTGTCGCTTTCAGGGTTGCAATAAGAACATAGGAGCAATAGGAGCAGAGTAGGGGACTGTGTCTCGTTTTGACTAAGTAGGTAATGAAATGACGTCATTGGACAGAAGCGAGCTAGTCACCTATCCTATGAACGACCGTTTTGCTCGGTAATAAGGTTCAACTGTGAATAAAAGGGTATTAGACATTGCAATTTGTAGGGTTCAACCTGTCGGATTGGTAGGTGTAATGACACCTAGGGAGTACGTGTCCCGTTCTAGGGCGGTCGGCAGTGCCCCGAGACCCAACCTCCCTACGCGCTCTGCCGATTGCGCAGTGAAATAGCAGCTAGGGCGGTAGGGTCGTTAGGGAGCTGTTTATGGAGATCGTTAGAGTTATTTTACCTTTTTTATTTATAATGTTAGCCATTTTCTAAACATTCCATCTGGTTTTTTTACTACAATCACCTACCAATCTGACAGGTTGAACCCTACAAATTGCAATGTCTAATACCCGTTTGAGTTATGTCCGTTTCTCTCTTGGTAACTGGGTTTGACAGTTTGACAGATACAATACAAGCTATACTGGCGCCGTCTGTAAACACTTTTATTGAAATATGTGCTGAATAAAATACGTCTTCATAGTTCAGCCATTTTATTTGCAGAGCGTCATGTCAATACATTTAAACATAGAACATAATCATAATGCCAGGTAGGCATAGACAAGACAACAAAACTCAACACACCCCCTCAAGTGTAGAACTATAAAGTTATACAACTTGCAACATTAATGACAAGTTATACAACTTTTAACAAAATAATATGCAAATCACTAACTTAAATAAACACAGAACTTCTGTCTAGTAATTTTACAACAAACATTCATAATAAATCTTACAGTTATGCAAGAGTTACATGAAATAATCTTGGTTATATGATATTTAATTTAGACATAAAATATACATGTTTCACTGTTGGCAAAGCCTTAGTGAAAATATCAGACATATTTTCATCTGTTGGAACATAAGAAATATTTATAAGTTTCTTGTTAACAATGTCTTTAATATAGTGATATTTTATTTCAATATGCTTAGAAGCTTTGGTTTTCAAGTCTGATTTTCAATAAGTTTAATTGAGCTTTGGTTATCCATCAATAACAAGGGTATATTAGATATATCTAATGAGAAATCTGTGGCTAAACCCTTGATATGCATAAGTTCACTTACTGTATGAGCTCCGGCAACGAATTCTGCTTCGGATGTGCTTAGCGCAGTGCAAGTTTGTTTTCGAGAGAACCAGGATATAATGTTCTTACCATGAAAGATGGCACAGCCACTGGTGCTTTTTCGATCAACTGTATCAGCCGCCCAGTCAGCATCTGAATAAGCTGTGAGAGTAGGATTATCAGACTTGATATATAGTAGGCCCTTATCTGCTGTCCCCTTGAGGTAACGTAAGACTCGCTTACCTGCCTTCCACAAGTCTTCAGTTGGTTTGTCTAAAAATCTGCTGAGATAGGACACAGCATAGGTTATATCAGGTCGACTGTTTGTAGCTATGTAGAGCAACGAACCAACTAGCTCTTTATAAGGGACATTAATTACTTCTAAGCTGGCATTCGTATTGAAGTTTACCTCCATGGGAGTATTTGCTTTCTTACAATCTTGCATCTTGAATTTTTCTAAAAGTTTCTTTATCATGTCAGTCTGTCTTATTTCTAATCTATTCTTTTTTCTTGTAACTTCTAGACCTAAGTAGTTTTTAACTTCTCCAAGTTGTCTTACTTTGAATTCTTTCTTCAGCAGGCACAGAATCTCTTGGTTTTCTCCAAGTATTAAAATGTCATCAACATATATAGCAATAGCCAGATATCTCCTTTTCTGTATAAACAAGGGTCAAATTTAGATTGATCATACCCATTTCTTGTAATGAATTCATGAAATCTAACATTCCAACATTTGGGAGCTTCCTTGAGTCCATATAGAGCTTTCTTTAGTTTCAGTACTTTTCCTTCTTTTATTTGTAAGCCTTGTGGACATTTAATATACACTTCTTTGTCTAAATATCCATTTAAGAATGCAGTTGGCACATCTAGCTGTATTAGCGGTTTATCAAGTTGAACTGCAACACTCAACAATAGTCTCAATGTTGATAGTTTAGCTACTGGAGCATAGTTGTTATATGAGCTTCTTTGTTGAAAGCCCTTGGCTACAAGTCGCGCTTTCTTAGTTCCATCTTGTTTTGTTCTGAAAATCCACTTTGTATCTATAGCTTTACATCCTTCAGGCAATGTCGCTTCTTCCCATGTCTCTAACTTCTTTTGTGACTCCAGTTCTTTGCTGATTGCAGTTACCCATTCTTCATTTTCTATGGCTTCTTCAAAGTTCTCGGGATCTCCAGATAATAAACAATATGCCGCATAGTTGGTGTCATAATCTTGCAAATCTTTAGGCTTCTTTACTTGTCTTCCCGATCTCGTTCTAAGTTCTTCTGTTCCTTCTGTACTTATCTCATTCTTTTCTTCATTTACTGCCGTGTCATTTCCATTTTCTTGATTTTCTTGAATATCATCTTCATACATTTCATTATCTTCATGTTCGTTACTTTCATTATTTCCAGTTTCTTGCTTTTCTGCTTCCTTTTCATCATCATCATAGTGTCCATAGCTTTCTTCTCTTTTCTTTGATTTCAATTCTTGATATTTAAATTGAGTCTCATCAAATCTGACATCTCTTGCTACTGTTACCTCATTTGTTTCAGGATTCCATATGCGGTAGCCATTTGGTGCATATCCTACAAATATCATTTGTCTTGCTCTTTCTTTGAGTTTGTCTTGTTTAGGTAAAATGTGTACCCATACCTTAGATCCAAACACTCTTAATCTTGCCAGGTCGCGATTCCCAATCATCTTTTCAGCCGGTGTCTGGAAATTTACGGCGGAGGATGGGCAACGGTTAATTTGGTAAACTGCACACCTTACCGCTTCTCCCCACAATGACTTTGGAAGTCCTGTTTCGACCAGTAGAGTCCTAGCTTTGTTGTAAATTGTCAAATTCATGCGTTCTGCCGTCCCATTGGATTTTGGACTGTAAGGAATTGTGTATAATATCAGGATACCTTTCTTCTTGCAAAACTTGCTGAGAATTTCATTTTTATACTCACCTCCATTATCACACTTAATCTTCTGTACTTTGTTTCCATATTGTGTTTCAATCTTGTTTATTTGTAAGCCTTGTGGACATTTAATATACACTTCTTTGTCTAAATATCCATTTAAGAATGCAGTTGGCACATCTAGCTGTATTAGCGGTTTATCAAGTTGAACTGCAACACTCAACAATAGTCTCAATGTTGATAGTTTAGCTACTGGAGCATAGTTGTTATATGAGCTTCTTTGTTGAAAGCCCTTGGCTACAAGTCGCGCTTTCTTAGTTCCATCTTGTTTTGTTCTGAAAATCCACTTTGTATCTATAGCTTTACATCCTTCAGGCAATGTCGCTTCTTCCCATGTCTCTAACTTCTTTTGTGACTCCAGTTCTTTGCTGATTGCAGTTACCCATTCTTCATTTTCTATGGCTTCTTCAAAGTTCTCGGGATCTCCAGATAATAAACAATATGCCGCATAGTTGGTGTCATAATCTTGCAAATCTTTAGGCTTCTTTACTTGTCTTTCCGATCTCGTTCTAAGTTCTTCTGTTCCTTCTGTACTTATCTCATTCTTTTCTTCATTTACTGCCGTGTCATTTCCATTTTCTTGATTTTCTTGAATATCATCTTCATACATTTCATTATCTTCATGTTCGTTACTTTCATTATTTCCAGTTTCTTGCTTTTCTGCTTCCTTTTCATCATCATCATAGTGTCCATAGCTTTCTTCTCTTTTCTTTGATTTCAATTCTTGATATTTAAATTGAGTCTCATCAAATCTGACATCTCTTGCTACTGTTACCTCATTTGTTTCAGGATTCCATATGCGGTAGCCATTTGGTGCATATCCTACAAATATCATTTGTCTTGCTCTTTCTTTGAGTTTGTCTTGTTTAGGTAAAATGTGTACCCATACCTTAGATCCAAACACTCTTAATCTTGCCAGGTCGCGATTCCCAATCATCTTTTCAGCCGGTGTCTGGAAATTTACGGCGGAGGATGGGCAACGGTTAATTTGGTAAACTGCACACCTTACCGCTTCTCCCCACAATGACTTTGGAAGTCCTGTTTCGACCAGTAGAGTCCTAGCTCTGTTGTAAATTGTCAAATTCATGCGTTCTGCCGTCCCATTGGATTTTGGACTGTAAGGAATTGTGTATAATATCAGGATACCTTTCTTCTTGCAAAACTTGCTGAGAATTTCATTTTTATACTCACCTCCATTATCACACTTAATCTTCTGTACTTTGTTTCCATATTGTGTTTCAATCTTGTTTATGTACTCAATCAGCTTCTCTGTAGCTTCACTTTTCTTCTTCAATAGGTGGACTTCACAAAAGTGTGAAAAGTCGTCAATAATAGTTAGATAGTAGACTTCACCGTCAACTGTTGGTGTACTTACTGGACCAGAAATATCTGTATGAATCAACTCACCTATATGTTGAGAACGTGGCTTGGGAGTGGGATGGAATGGCAATCTTGTTGACTTACCTTGCATGCATGGCTCACACGGTGTTTCACTGCAGGGCAACCTCATAATATGCAGGTGTTTCCGGTTGGCGTGACCTAGACGGCGATGCCACAGTAGCTGATCCCTATCAGTAAGCATGCACTGTGTTGAATTTAATTTCAAAGTTATGACATATAGATTTCCCATTAAATTTCCCAATATCTCCTGTGTTTTATTGTATACATAGACATAATGTCTATCAAATTCAATTTTGAAATCTTTTTGTATTAGTTTTCTGACAGAAAGCAGATTGTGAGAGAGATTTGGCACAATTAACCCTTCAATGTTTACAGTTATATTATCAAATTTTAAATGCAACTTACCCCTTTTATTACAAGTTAAATGTTGACCATTAGCCACACTTTACGAGGCATTTAAACAATTATTCTTAAATATTTACAATGAATGTTATAAAATACAAATTATCCGCAGTAGTAATAGAGACAATAAATCTTGGGTTAATCATAATTTAAAGAAAATGATTACTGAGCGTGATAGATTGTTTGAGTTATGGAGTAATGACCCAAAGAATATGTTAAAAAGACTACATTACACTAGGTATCGAAATAAGTGCTCAAAAGCAATAACAAAATGTAAAAATGTATACGATAAAGAAAGTATATTAGCTTGTAATAAAAATATTAAAATGTTATGGGATAGGATAAATACTATGATGGGCAAGGAAAAACAGTCATTAGATTCTGTAATATTGTCTAACATAGAGGAAAGTGACTAAAAAACAATCTGTAATAATTTTGCATTAACATTCTCCTCAGAGATAGATAATATTAAACATTCCTGTGATAATAAATGGCTAAATTGTGAAAATTACGTACAAGAATCGGATATGTGTATGCGATGGCAACCTGTGTCTAATGATTATGTGAAGCGTGTAATCAACAAAATGAACAGCAATAAATCACCAGGATGCGATCTCATACGCATGTCCGACCTAAAAACGGTAGTAAATAATGTGAGTCCAGTTTTAGCAAAGTTAGTCAATTTATCTGTGTCCCATCATAAATTCCCAAACAACCTTAAACAGGCAATTGTGCGCCCTATTTTTAAGAAAGGTGATAGAAAATTGTACTCTAATTATAGACCCATATCTATATTGCCTAGTGTAGACAAAGTTATTGAAAAATGTATAGTGGATCAAATAGGAAGTTATCTCCGAACCAATATTACCAATATTCATTCGCGGCTCGAACGTCGGCAGAGCAAGTTGCGCTACACTGTGACAAGTGATTTGTGAATAGAACCAATAGATAGATTTGTGAATAGATTCAATAGATACCCACGATCATGCCGCCCGTCACCAAGCCTCCAAGATGTGAAAAGTGCCAAAGATGTATAAACAAGAGAGCACCAGGACTCGAATGCAGCAAATGTAGGCATATTGTGCATGCGACTACGGAATGCGCCAACCTCACCAACAAGCAAATCGCTGCTATACGAGCCTCCGACAATCTGGAATGGGTTTGTGAGGGATGCAAGACGATCACACCTCGTAGATCATCATTCATCATACCAGAAGAATTAGAGCAAGACAACGAAAGCTACGATAATTTATTTCAAAAAAACAAAAACGCCTTACCATTGGATGTTAAAAAATTACTAGAAAGCATCTCGGTTGATATTGAAAAGGCCGTTAAAAAACAACTGGAGCAGCTGCAAACCTCCATAGACTTCTGTAGCAACAAAGTGGACGAATTTAACGACGACATAGAGGAATCGAAGGACAGAATCAAAACACTAGAAAAGAAAAACGAATACCTACTTAATAATAATAAAAATTTACAAACGAAATTGATGGCCGTTGAACAAAGATGTAGTGAACTCGAACAAAAACTGCTGAATAACTGTATTGAAGTGGTAGGAATTCCATACAAACAGGATGAAGACGCACATAAAATCAGTGCAAACCTAGCCAAGAAACTCAATGTGGACGAAACCCTGATAAAATACACGAAGAGGCAAACCAAATTTGGAAAACCTGATAACATATTATTAATTAAATTGAAGCAAACCGCCGACCCCACGAAATGGGTGCAAACTGCCCGTAGTACGCGACCTACAATATCGGATGTTACGGAGGAGGCACCCACTACCGGACAGGGAAATAATAATATTCTAATTAGACATTCACTAACAAACTATAATAAAACCCTCCTGTATCAGGCAAAAACTGCTCTTAATGGCAAATACAAATTCATTTGGGCTAACCGCGAGGGTAGGATATTGGTACGTAAAGATGAAAATAGTAAAATTCACGCTATCAGGTTCGAAGAAGACATAGTACAGCTTCCTTAAATACGTATTTACCAAATCTACACTTTTACCTACCTACCCTATAAGTAAGTAAGGACAATAAATGTAATAATGGCTGCTCTTGATTCAAATATCCTAGAATTATTCAACTGTACAAACCTATGTAACTACTTTTCGCAGATACCGAATACCGGTTTAAACTTCACTTGTATTCATATTAACATAAGATCTATGATTAAGAACTTTTCCAAACTAGAATGCTGCATAAATGATTGCAGAACTAAAATAGATGTTATCATTGTTACCGAAGCCAATATCAAAGAGGAAATCAGCTCGCTGTTCAATTTACGGGGGTACACAATGCACACGAAGTTAAGAAAAAATCAACGCGGAGGGGGTATCATAGTATATATACAACAAAAACACAAATTTAAATTAGACAAATACAACACTTTATATTGTGAAAATGTTATCGGAACTATTTCTACACAAAATAACTTTGATATAACTGTGTGTGCACTGTATAAACCACCATCCAAAAGTAAACACTTGTTTCTAACTAAAGATTTAGCATCCATACTAAGACGCTACGACTCCAGAAATAATTTCATGCTCATGGGAGATTTAAACATAGACTTAAAAACCGATAATAGCATTAAGAACTTGTACTTAAGCATGTTATCGGAGAAAGGTCTTCTGTGTGCTATTTCAGACTTCACAAGGATAGAAGAATATAACGGGCAAATTACTCAATCATGTATTGATCACGCATTCGTAAAAAACCACAGAGAAGACCTTTACTCCGGCGCGCTCGGCACTGTTCTGCAAAGAGAATATAATCACTACGTTTTACTGTTCTGGCCGACCATCGAATGATCTGTGTGACGTTCACTGGCTTGACGCGTATACAGGTGAGGCAAAAATAATCGCAAAAATAAATACTAATCTAGTACTTGAGGAGTTGAAAAATGTTCCGTGGCATCAAACAAACGAAATGAATTGTCCTTTAGAAATTTATAACTTTATTCAAAATAATTTCTTAGCCATCTATGAAAAGTGTACAGAAAAGATTAAAATATCAACAAGATCGAAACGAAATAAAGAAAAATGGGTGACAAAAAAAATACGAGACAAATGTAATAATGTAGATAGGCTATATAAAGAATGGAAGAAGGACCCTTCTAACAGGATTTTAAGGACAGAATATAACAAAGAAAGAAACAAAATACACAAAAAGATTAATAATTCTAAAAACCAATTCATAAATAAAAAAATTAACGAAAGCAAAAATAACCCCAGAAATCTATGGATAATACTAAATGAATTAACAGGCAGAACCAAAAATACAATTGAAAATATAATACACAAAGCTTTTAATTCGAATACTTATAGCGAAAAAAATATTGCAGACAATTTTGCGAAAACGTTCCACAACTCAGTTCGTGAGATATTACCCCGGTGTGACAAAGAGATTTTAACGAAATCTTCATACTCGAAATGTTCCAATATGTCAATATCTTATAAAAAATGTGACGACTTTAGTATTCATAAAATGATAAGCCGCATAGATCCGCACAAAGGTCCGGGTTGCGACTCTATACGTCCGGTAGATTTAAAACTGGCAAGCAAGTACATTTCTATTGCAATTGCAAACCTAATTAACTGTAGCATCAAGACTGGAATATACCCTAAACAGTTAAAAACAGGGATAGTAAGACCAATTTACAAAAAAGGACAAGTCGATATTTACGAAAACTACAGACCTATAACTATTTTACCCATAATCGACAAAATTTTTGAAAAATATATATCTAAATTAATATTTGACTTCTACGACACGCACAACATACTTACAGACAGGCAATTTGGATTCAGGCCAAGAAAAAGTACATCGATGCTCCTTTCACAATTTACAGACGAAATAAATACTAAGTTAAACAACAAAGAGCACGTGCTCCTTGTACTGATAGACTATAGTAAAGCATTTGATACGCTGAAGCATGACCTATTAATAGATAAACTAGAGGATAGTGGCATAAGAGGGCCTTTGATAAACTGGTGTAAAAACTATCTCAGTGACAGAACCTACAAAGTCAAACTGGGCAGTTCCTTGAGCGAAGAAGTTGACGTAACAATTGGCACAGCACAAGGATCTGTCCTGGGTCCTTTACATTATCTTTCTTACGTAAATGACGCGGAAAATGTAATTAAAAACTGTTCCATATACCAATATGCGGATGACACATGTCTGGTCATATCTGATAAAAATATGAACATGGCGCTTAAGAAACTGCAAGATGATTTCAATGCCATATGCAAGTGGTCACATGACGCTGGGCTGGTGCTTAACGCCAAAAAAACCCAGCTCTTATATATCAGTTCCGGACGTAGATTAACGCCAACTAATATTAACATAGTAGCGCATAATCACAATTGCCTTCATATACTGGATGGAAACTCTCCAAGTTGCGGATGTCCCACGATACAACAGAGTAATCAAGCCTCTTACCTCGGTGTCATTATAGATGAGCGGTTTAATTGGGGTATACACATAGATGCTGTATGTGATAAACTGCGAGCAATCCTCGCTAAGTTTTCCGTCATAAAACATAAGGTACCATACAATATATTAATAAATATGTACAATGCATTAGCAGAATCAATCATATCATATGGGCTCACAAGTTATGGTAGAACATTCAAAAGTTATTTAGACAAAATATATAAGCTACAACTCAGATTGCTAAAACAAATAGTCCCTAAGAAAATCAAACTCGAATTCGGACACGATTATAACAAACTTTTCAAATTCTGCAAAATAATGCCTGTTCATACTAAAGTCAAATATTTAATTTTAACAGACAACATAAATAACAAATCAATAATGAAACCAATTCAATTAAAAATACATTTAAGGAAAATCACGCATAAGAAATTAACAACGATTGGTAAAAACAATAAATACGGAGAACGGACGTTACCGTATATAGCACCTAGGTTATTTAATGAAATACCCTTGAATTTAAAGGACACAATAAATGAAAAAAATAAAAAGAACATCTTAAAGAAATATTTTTTCGATAGCATTTAATGAAATAATACTAAATAATAATACTGGCATTACATATAAACTACAATATACCTACGTAATATTAAAAAAAAAACACACTAACGTAATATTAATGCTAAATAATACTCATAACCAACATGTACTAAAATAAGTAATATCTCAAGTTTGGAGTAGACAAATTGAATCAACCTGTACGCGCAACACGCCCCACTCGAGATCCAGGTAAACAAGTCCGATCCATGGTATTGAGTATCTTACCCGATTAAAAGCATTCATGTTAAGGAAAATCAAGCTACTTAAGACGTTCCGGCCATGCACACCGTTTAGCGATAAGCAAATGCATGGACGGGACGGCTTAGTAGTGAGTACCTACATACCACATATAATTGTACCTGAGTGAAACCATTTAATATTACCTCCCGTCAAAATTATAAGTTTATATAATCTCACTTAAGTAAATATTTTATTGTTCCTAGTTTATAATGATTTGTATCTTTTATAGTGTCAACTTGTACTGTATGATTTACTTCCGCGGATGAGGTGTCGGTACAAACCCGATAGGGTTTCACGGCGCTTATCTTGTAAATTTTTATATGAACCTTAATATAAAAAAATTTAATAAAAAAAAAAAATTAATAATAATAATAATAATATCTTAAATCATTGTCAACATGGATTTCAGAAAGAAAAAAGTACTAACACTCTATTATCTACCTTCACTGATGAGATTAACAACAATTTAGCAAATAAACAATTCGTAATAGCCGTATTTTTCGATTTTAAAAAAGCGTTCGACACACTCGAAACTGAGACGCTTCTGAAGGCCATGGAGGAGTGCGGGGTGGGGCGGCCGTTGAACCAATGGTTCCGCGACTACCTCACCGCGCGGTCCTTCCGCGTGAAGGTGGGCTCGGGGCTAGGTGACGAGCAGGCCGTCCGGTGCGGCGTGCCGCAGGGCTCCGGCTGTGGGCCCCTCTGCTACCTGATGCACGTGAACAGCCTGTGCGGCGCGCTGCGCCACTGCTCGGCGCACATGTTCGCGGACGACCTGTGCGCGCTGCGCGCCGGCACCGACCTCGCGCAGACCTGCCGTCTCGTGCAGGAGGACGTGGACGCGGTCGTCAAGTGGTCTCACGATAACGGGATTGTGTTGAACGCTGACAAAACTAAATTGATGTTAATTCATTCTCCCTACTTGATCCCTAAAGTTATTTTGCCATCAATTTTTACTCATAGTTTTGTCTGCCTACATACTAATATAAAACCTTGTAACTGTCAGCCCATACAAAGAGTTAATTGTGTCACTTACCTAACTTACCTTGGAATGAAAATTGACGAACACTTCTCCTGGACTACACACGTAGATTTCATATGTAATAAGTTAAAAATAATTTTAGGTAAATTCTATCATTTAAGTTTTAAAGTTCCCACTAGTACCCTAAAATGTCTGTACAAAGCACTAGTTGACTCCATCCTTAGTTATGGTCTAGACTGCTATGGTCTTACATTTAAAACAAACATGAACAAACTAGAATTATTACAGAGCAGATTCCTTAAATTACTAGTAGATAAAAAGACTAAAAATAACTTAAAAAACAATTACAAAAAATTATTCAAAATCTGTAAAATCATGCCAATAGGATCTAAACTCAAATATATTTTAGCAGTTAACCACCATGGCAGTCAAGACCATCTACATTTAGTTAAGCATAAGTTAGCTACTACATAGGCTGCTATTTATATATCCGGAAACCGGGATTACAATCTTCTTAAATAGCATATTTGACCTCCATGGTAAAATTTGAACTTTTTTAAGTACTGGCCGGTATATTTTTTCTTTCTTATTAACGCTCGTGTTTTGTTTTTGACGGGTTTTAAATGTCATCTCGCAGCAAGAATGGAACTCACTCGTGAAAATATTCGTGCTATGATTTATTATGATTTTCGGCGTGGTTTAACGCAACAACAGTGCATAGATCAACTAACTTCAACTTTTGGTGATGAAGCCCCATCTAAAACTACTGTGTATCACTGGTTTAGTGAGTTCAATCGTGGACGTAGTATGCTTACGGACGAAGTTAAGGCAGGTCGCCCGAAATCGGTCGTTGTACAACAAAATATCGAGGCTGTGCGAAAACTTATAATGGACGACCGACATGTTACGTACTGCGAGATAGAGGCGACTCTGGGTATTTCTATGACCAGCATTAATAGCATATTACATAATTATTTGGCTGTAAAAAAAATTTGTTCGCGTTGGATACCCCACAACTTAACAAAAGAGCAAAAAGATGCTCGCGTCGAATGGTGCAATAAAATGTTAAAAAAATATAACCGTGGTGACTCAAAAGCCGTTTATAACATCTATACAGGTGACGAATCCTGGATCTATGCATACGATCCCGAAACGAAGCAACAATCAACGGTATGGGTGTTTCAAAATGAGCCGAACCCTACGAAAGTTACTCGTGCAAAAAGTACATTGAAACAAATGGTGGCCTGCTTCTTCGGTATTAATGGCCATGTAGCTACAGTGCCACTAGAAAACCGTAGAACGGTTAATTCAGAGTGGTACACGACCATTTGCTTACCGGAAGTATTTGAACAAATTCGTAAAACTAACCAGCGACGAAGAATCATTCTTCATCATGACAATGCCAGCTGTCATACGTCACGCGAAACAACTCTATTTTTGGAGGGTCAAAATGTGGAATTAACGGGTCATCCGCCGTACAGCCCTGACTTGGCACCCAACGATTTTTATTTATTTCCAAATATAAAGAATAAATTACGCGGTCAACGATTTTCGACCGCTGAAGATGCTGTCGACGCATTCAAACAACACGTTATGGAGGTACCTCAGGCGGAGTGGCAGAAGTGCTTTAAAAATTGGTTCACGCGAATGCAAAAGTGCATAGATCATCAAGGGGAATACTTTGAAAAACAATAAAACCATTTTCAGCCGTGTACGTTTGTTTGTTTTTTTGTTTCCGGATATATAAGTAGCAACCCTCGTAGAGCAATGACCGCGGGCAAATATGAAGTACCTAGAGTGTCCAACTACTATGGAGACAGGACACTCAAAAAACGACTACCATACCTGCTTAACTCTTTGCCCGTGGACATTGTAAATGAACCAAAAAAATCTAGATTTAAGAACCGCCTGAAAAGGTATCTTTTGGATGTCCTATAGAAGGGCCGAGTAGCCTTTCTATGGGACACCCTAGAGATACCTGAGATCTCATCTGCTTAACAAATTGAATAAATAGATAAGTAGACATATAACATAAAGGTAGTATTAAGATATGTAAGTATAATGAATGAGACTGTATTGACTCCACAGTCAAACTATAAAATATAGTTTTGTGGAGCGATGATTCATCTTATGTTTGTACCATATTTAATAATTAAATAAATAAAAAAATAAAAA
Organism: Pammene aurita; assembly: GCA_947086415.1. Taxonomy (NCBI): domain Eukaryota; kingdom Metazoa; phylum Arthropoda; class Insecta; order Lepidoptera; family Tortricidae; genus Pammene; species Pammene aurita. The sequence goes on along the minus strand of OX352305.1, from coordinate 23,281,870 downwards.
AAAAACATATATTTCAATATTTTTATCTAAATTCACTACATCCGTCTATGACGGATACGGAACACCTATTTATAACTGAATATGAATTAGTATTGTTCATATTCAGTTATAAATAGGTGTTCAGTGGCACCAGAGTCCACAATAAAGTTTACTGTATCACTAGATCCATGACCCGCATGTAGTCCTGCTCTTAGGGCTTCAGATGCCGTAAACGATATAACGATGTCCTCGTCGTCAAAAGCTGCACTTGTTGATTGTCTTGGCCCGTTATAATGCATTCCACCTCTTCGGTTCGAGTTGCTCCTGTATCTAGAGGGAGCCCGGTAGCCTCTGGGTGGGAATCTTCCTCGATGGTAGCCTCTGTATGTCGATCTGCCTCGATATGGGTCCGAATCCATCCAAGTATCACAATCTCTCATCATGTGCCCTTGTCTACCGCATCTGTGACAAGATAGGAAGGCGTCTTCTTCGGTTCTTGATGTGGAAGTATCTTCCTGATTCATCTTCAACTCAGCGTCTAGCAGTCTAGCTTTCAGCGTGTCAATTTCAAGTGGCTTGTCCGTGATAAGAGTCTCGATAGCAGTGATTACGTTGTCGTAGGCTGGTGGTAGTGAAGATAGTAGGTAGCATACTTGATCCATTTTGTCAACTTCTGCCCCGATTGCGGTCAATTCTCCCAATAAAGTATCAAATTTTAAGAAATAATCTTGCAGCTTTTCATTTGCGCCGCACTTTAACATAATAAGTTGTCTCTTCAGTCTTAGCTTGTTACATATGCTTTTCCTTTCAAATATCTCTTCTAATTTGCTAATCATCTCTGGTGCAGTCTTGCATGTTTTTACTATTTCTATGTATTTATCACTAGAGGGCGGAGTACCGGTGGCAAATTTCACACTTAATGTATGGAGTCGCCTAAGTATTCTTATGATTAAATAAGTAACGAATAAATGATTAATTTTGCATAATAATTTTTAGGAACTTATAGAAATTATCTTACGAGCATACAAATATAATGTAATATGTTGTTAATATCTATAATACATAATAATATGTTTTCTTATCAAAACATTATCATTAGGTACTAAATACTAGACTAAGAAGTTATACCTGCCAAACGATAGGTATATTATTTTCAAGACCATTCAATTACAATTGAGGACTGGAATTATGTGTTCGAGGTCCTCCTCACAATCTACACTTAAGTGCGTATCCATGTTATAAAATGAATGGACTATGGCCACATGTTCCTGGTTTTTCGGAGTGAATCGGTTTCTTAATTTATTGAAGATCCATTTATGAGTGGAAAACGATCGCTCTACATCTACCGATGTCATGGTTGCATGTTTAAGGACTTGTTTATAATTTTCCATTGTAATCATATTCCTTAATTCGTCAGCATCTGGGTTTCTATCTAGAACCAATTCGAGTTTATTTCGCACGGTTTCACTTCCTTGGAGGCTTAAAATACTCCTAACTATATCTATTACCAGAAAACTTTCTTCTATCGGAATTTTAGTGCATTCTAATTTTTCTATCGATTCAGGTATAATTTCGTAACAATTTTTTATAAAGCTTAACTCGTTTTTTAAATTTTCATTTTCAAACAACTTCTGGGCTTTTCTAATGGCAATAGCTTCTTTACTGTTCAATTGCATCAAAACATTTTTAATCACGTCAAAATGTCTATCGTAGTAAAAACTTGCATTTAACCAGGTGCCCCAACGAGTGATAATGGGTTCCGGCGGTAAAGGCACATTCTGCGCATGGTCCCTGAAAAATCGGACGCGGTGTGGTGATTTAAAAAAAATCTTCTTGACCCTTGAAGCAAATCAAATTATTTTGTTCAATATTTTTTGATTTGCAATTTTTAAGTAGTTACACTACTATATATAAATTGAAAATAGATGTCATATACTTCAGAAAAAGTGACCAAACCCTCCGGTGTCCGAGGCCAGATTTGAACTGGCGTCTTCAGCTTTCGCGGCTGACAACGGCGCCTAGCCGTTTCAAATTCAGAGATTGCATATAGGGTAATTGTGCTCCTTTTCGTCCACTTATCGATTTTGCCAGCTTTGTGATGCAAAAAGAATATCTTAAAGTACCCTTACTTAAATGTATTATATTTCATTTTATAGCTTATATAGTCTAGTTTATGTTAATATTACGCGATAATTATCCATACTTGCGAGATTTTGTATAAAAAATATTATTTGAAAAAGTGGGGTATTCGTTAGTTTTCGTCCATAAATGTCAGTTTTCCGTCCTGGGCTCTGCTAGTTTTCGTCCACTGAGTAGGGTGATTATTTCTGAAAATATCCACTTAATCAAAAAATGATAAAACAAACCTCAATGTTATTTTTAAAGTCCTATCGATTGATGTGCAACATGATGATTTTTGGTAAAAAAAAATTGTTATATGTATGGAAAACCCCTTGTGGCTCCCCCCTAAAAAAAATATTTTCAGCAATTTTAGTACAATACTAAGTAGGGGTATACAAAATACACCTTCTGTTATAATTTCATCAATATTAGTTATAGTCTTCAAATAAAAAATGGCCATGGCATACGGACGAACTACGGACATGACGAAACTATAAGGTTTCTGTTTTTGCCATTTTGGCTACGGAATCCTAAAAACTAATGATAGTAAGGATTAACACCATGTTTTTTTATTTCCGTACGAGTACGATTAAGGAAACGAAATGGCGTAGTTAGTTTTTATAAATTTGTTTTTTCCATACAAGTATGTATTGTTAAATCGATCACGGTATTATATTTAACTCAACCAAACAATCGAATATTATAACTAAGGCATTTTATCACCAAACAATGATATTGTAGGCCTTTAATGTTAACCACTGTCACTGCTTGTACTATAAAGCCTTGGCCAAACAGCAAGCGTGGCGCAGCGCCGCGGTCGCGCGGCGCGACCTGCCGTGCGACGACATATCGCCTGACTTCGTGTCACTGACTTTGAATAGAACTTCATACGCGAACGTACTGCTGCGGCCTGCGGTCGGGTTCCAACTTGTTTGTACCTTAGCCTTGGCCAAACAGCAAGCGTGGCGCAGCGCCGCGTCTGCGCCGCGTGACGCCGAAGCGATGACTGTTCAAACAGGGCGCGCGCGGATCGCGCCAGCCTCGCGCTCTCAACACGCCCTCATTGCGCGCGCGTGAACACGGCGCGGCCGTGCGCGATGCGGACGTGACTCGCTCATTCCTTCCGAAGCCAAGATTATTTTTTCGAAGAGAAGATATTTTTTTCTATATCCATAATCACAATCACAGTATATTGCTACGCTCGCACGACGCACCGCGCTGCCTAACGTCCGACTGATGTGACCCAGCGCGGCGCAGCGTGCCGCCGCGCAGCGCTACGCCCGCGCCGCGTGGACGCGGGGGGCCGCGCGGCGCGGGGCGCGATAGAAGCGGGGCGCGGCGCCGGCGGGACGCAGTCTGTTTGACGTCGCTAACCTGTTAACATGTGCCGCGGTCGCGCCGCGCGACCGTGGCGCTGCGCCACGCTTGCTGTTTGACCAAGGCTTAATGCAATTGACACGACTAGCGTAGTCAACCGCGCATTGGATCGTTCATTATTGGGTCGTTCCTTAGAGAATTCAACCCGGAGTAGCCATGTCTGCCGTTTTCTTTACAAAGCAAGTCTGCCGATTTTTGCGGGGGAGGGGAACGTCAAGTGTATTCTGTGGCTATTCGTACGTAACGTACAAATAGGTGTAAGCATGACCACTGGTCATATGTTTTCGGCAAAGGGGAACGCCTGTCAATGGCGACTCCGGTTGGTTGAATTCTCTAAGGGTCGTGCATTACCCGGAAAGGTTTCCGATTGGTTCCGATCAGATCCGAAGGTTATGCGACTATTTAAAAAAGTAGCTTTTTTCATAGTAATCAGATCAAAACACGAGACTTCCTTTTTTCGGATATTTGTTCAAATATTTAACAGCGCATGTTTTTGTTTGTTTGTTTTCGTGTGGTTTTAATTGCCGGTAAATAGATAAAGGTGATGTGATAGTGCTTGGTGAAAATAACGGATAATATTCATTGTGAAAGATGTATGGGTATGTGTGCGTGTGTGTGTGTGTACGGACGATGGCAATGGCACGATCACAAAGCTTTCTTTTGAAGTGAAATAAGCAGAGCACGCCATAGTATGGAGGTTATAATTGTTATTCTACTACCATTTGGTCATTCTAATGTTAATTATAGTTTTGTCTTCTCACAAATAACTCGTATATTAACGATAACAATGCAACAGAAGAGCTAGTTTTAGTCTTTGCTCAAGTCATTTAAATGTTTTGTTTATTACATTTATTTACGTAACATTATATGAGGAATGGACAGAAACTAAAGTGTGTAGGTAATCAAATATAATATTACCATACTACTATATACTATAATATTACGTATTAATTAAGTATTTTGAAGTAAAATAACCATTAGAAATTTTACCTAGCTGTCTGGATTTCCGGGATCAGGTGGTCGCAAAACTGAAATTTATACCAAATTGCTTTGCTAGTTTTGGTCCACAAAGTTTATATATTAATTATATTCTAAAACTTTAATCTCCACTTAAAATATTGTACAATTAACTTTAAAATAGATAATTCATGCCAAACATATTTAGTGCACTGCCTAAATCATTAATAAAACTCATCATAAACTTTTCCCGCCACAAGTTTTTTTCTTCATTGCGATGACATTTGCTAGGGCCGAATTCGAGGCGGCTATTAATGTTTTATTTTTAAAGGCACTGTTGTGTGCAGACCGGATTACCACGTCGAACCAAGCAGCGCTGACCCGCTGTATCATTTACCAGGTCATGTAGGGAGATGAATAAAAACACTTATTTAGAATTGTAAAACATTTGAGCAGTGTAGTTGCAGGTGTTTCCCCGCTGGGAGTAGTTGTAGAAGTGAGGTTGAAGTGAGCAACGAGTACGAGTGCTGACCTCTTTTATGGGTTTTCTAGCGTGCTCGTACTAGTGGCTGGTATGTGCCGTGTATGTGAGACATTTATTGGCTAATAAGCTTATAGTATTACATGTTTGTAGGAGGGTTAAAATTGATATTTATATAGGACATTTCTTCGTAAATTAGTACAAAATTCTTATAATCTAGACATTTTGCGTATTATGACATGATATCAATAAAATTAGACACAGATAAGACTTAGCAACTAGACATAGAAACACAATATTTATACACGTTATTAACACAAACAAATTGGTATAAACCGAGAAAATGATTGACTTAGATCTAGTTATACACAAACAATGGCAATTTTAAGCTATCTGCGACAATTCTCCCCCACGTGCGTCAGCACAGTCGATTGGTGCAGAGCAGATGAGAATGAGTCTGGAAACCGGGCGGCGGATATTTTCTACGTGAGTTTATATATATACAATGGCTACTCTTATTGGTCATCGGGACCGGGAAAGAGTTGTGCGATTTCGCCTCTAGACCATGTAACTCGTGGCGTAGTACCGGCGGCTATGTCGCCTACGTGTAGCTTCGTAGACCTTTGTTGAACACTGGATCGCTGCATCAAGTTGAGGCGATATTCTCGTATCCAGCGCTTCCATACGTGGTCGTCAGGCGGGATCTTCTTCTGGATCAGGCGCCGTTCTGTCGTGGGATGTTTGAGACTATCGGGCAGAGAGTTAATTGCCTCGGATAGCTCACGTTCTGTGCCAAAAAGGTTCGTGGCATCGTCTGAGTTCAGAACGGAAGGCACATCGCTTTGAGATATCATTCTGGGTAGCGGTAGGGAGGTAGAGGGCGCCGATAAGGAGGCGGCGGGCTCTAAGTACATCGCTCGTGTGATGAGACGTGTGTACAATACGTTCCCTCGCTTTTCTCTGCGGTGGCCGTAATTTTCAACTGCGGCGGTAAGCGGCGGTTGATTCGCTATGAGCCTCTCTTGCGGTAAGTCGCCTACGGGAACCGTGAGGTTGGCCCCGTTACAGGTCCGACACCTTTGGCACTTATTCGTCAGATAACGAATGCTACCGCGCAGTCTGAAAATGCAGTATTTTTGCTTCAACTCGTCGAAAACGGTCGCGTGATCGTCATGGTTGGACACTTCGTGGAAATGGTGGATCAATAATTTTGTGAATCCATCTTCAGCATGCAGGGCGGGTATATGTGTTCCGTCTCTGTCTGTCACTATCACGCCATTTCTGTCCAATTTCACGTCGACTCGATGTAGTGAAGACTTCTCAGGCAGCGCGCGCCCGGCTTCCAGTAGTCGTATCTCTTCGGCATACGACTCATTTTGGCTCCGTTTAATCAGCAGTATCTCCGCTAGACTTATGTGTCTGTTATTCATTTCTGTTTCTGGATTTCTATTGACAGACAATCTGGCTTTGAATACCTCGGCAGCAACCAAAACTCTGGCCGTAGTGCGAACCAGCCTAGTGAACTTCGAGAACCTACATATCTCGGGCAAGTATGCGAACTCGTTTTGAACGGTATTTACGGAGCAAACCGGTTTTATGACGCGCTCTTCGCACGTTTCTACGACGGGCTCTACTGTTTCTACTGGCGGCAAACCTATTGTGCGTTCGCTTTCGCCTCCCCCGCTGAGGGACGTACCCTCTTTACACTGGACTAAGCTTACGTCCGAGATTACGTTCGGGTTGTCGGAGGCGAATCCGTTTCTAACGTCTACTGAATTTATATCCTGCTCATTTACGGGAGCTAGGACTTCGTCGTCCGTCGTTCGCGGCACCATGTAGCCTACGAACGCTACAGTCGGATCCGACGATTGATGTGGTGTATCTAGCGGCCGTGTCGCATCTATGGACACTTCCCCCAAATACGTAGGCGGGATGGCAATTGTGTTAATATTGCTAGTACTATTTTCCACGGGCGCAGTTGCGTTCAAACCGTGTAGCAATTTATGGTGCCCAGCTTCGCATCCCTTGACGCCACAAGCTACGTATTTGCACTTGAAGCGACCATAGTGCGACGCGTCCAGACACTTGTAACACAACTTTTCATTTTTAACCCAATCCCAACGTTCGGCTACCGATGCATTCAAAAATTTAGTACACGCATCTATTTTGTGTTCGTGATTATGACAAATTAAACACATATTGCGAGACGTAAACCGTGCTGGCACCGAATGTTGTTTGGGCTTCGTTCCCGTATACGCGGGCTCTTTAGCCTCGCGGGGCTTCGTTTGAGCTACCGTCGGTGACCTATACTCCGACGCGCGAGCTTCGACTTCATCGCTTCGCGGGCGAGTGCTCTGGTAGCTATAATTTGAGTCCGAATCGCTCGAAGAATCGCGGGAAAACACGGGAGCGGGAGCGTGGGCGGGGGCGTCACGACGCCCTGACCTGCTTTCCGGCTCAAAGGATATCGAGTTTACACGCGACTTCGTATATCTACTTCGATTCGTTCTTTTAACCGCGGAACTGATCTCTAACAGAAATTCTGAGATCGCGACTAAATCGGGCGAGTCCAAATTGGCTTGTTTGAACTTGCCCCATTCGTACCTAACAATGAGGTTCAATTTATCTACGATCTTGTTGACTAGCTCTGGCGCATACAGATATTTTTCTTGCTTTAATGATTTTATTGTCGCTACTGCATTTGCGACGTGCGCGGCAAAAGACACGATATTACTGTTATCTTCGGCTAGGCGCGGCATGCGTTTAACATTATGTAGCTCAGTCAACACGATCTCTTCAGGGTTCCCGAACTGCCTCTCTAAGGCCTCCATTATCTCGTATGGATCCTGGACGGTATACATTATGGATTTCACCGCGGTACGCGCTTCACCTTTCAACGCGCGCCTAATTCGACTGACGTTATTTACGTAACTAAACATGGGCGCGGTATCGTCAAATTCGGCACGGAATGCGATCCATTCTGTGATATTACCGTCGAAAGCGGGTAATTCGGGTGGCCTATACATAATGGGCGCATAATGACTGGACACATCTCGCGGCGGGCGATGAGTACTCATATGCGGCTCGCGGGGCGCGGGGGCGCTGGGCGCCGGCGCGCTAGTAGCGAAATTATTACGTATTGTGTGTAACGCGGACGCTTCATTTTTAGTTACGTAATTGCTCTGATCTAGCTGGGACTGTCGTTCTACCCAATTCCTCACGCGTTGCTCGTCTTTTTCGACAAGAGGTTCGGACTTACCGCTAACAGATTGCGCCTCATGCTGGGCAATCTGTAGCCTTAACTTGGCAGTTTCCGTCTCTTTATTAGCAACGGCGAGGGCGGCTTTATGAACCTCGAGTTCCGCTAGCAACAGAGCTAACTTTTCGTCGCACTTTTCACTATACACACTTCGATTTTCGCGCACTTTTTTACTACCGCGGTCGCCGCACTGAGAAAAGCGGTCTTTTTCCCCGGCGGACGTGTTAGGTTTACACGATGTCCCCGGTGGACTTTTAACTAACGTCTTTTCCGCGTCGTCTTCCGATATTTCCGAATAAGCGGGCGCCGGCGCTCTTGCCGGCGGCGGCTGTAGACGCGGTTCGACACTAGGACCATCGCCAAGAGTGCTGCTGGTGCCTTTGTCCCATGTATTGGTATCGCCGGAGGTTGTTTCACCAGACGGCGGGGTAACGGCTCTGGAGGGTTGTCCCTTGTGTGAGCGAAGAGACATCTTGAGCGTATGATCGGACATCTTCTTCTTTCTTCTTGCTTCTTGACGCACGTGGGGTTCCCTAACCTTACCTACCTAAAACCTAATGGCTGACACTGCCTAGTGCAGTGAAAGCGGCCCTACGTTCACTTTACTTACTCGTGGGCGTTAATCCCTGATGCACTGAATCTCGCGCAAAGGCTAAGTGCAAGTGCCAGAGCGTCCGAAAGCAGTGTGAAGACGTCAACCATGTGACGTTGCAACGAAAGTTGCCAGGACACGAACGTGGAGTATGGCCTCTACACGAGCGGTCCGTCCAGCAAGCTGGTAAATAGCACAGGGCTCTTCCGCGAAAGCGGGCAGGTGTATCAGCGGTTAGGCCGGACACCGTATGAAGATTCTGAGCGAAATTAATCCAGCTCAGCGCGTACTTGTTTCTTTCTTCAATTGGCCGCAGTTTTCTGATATCCGGAGCTCGAAGGACCAGCTGTTGTGTGCAGACCGGATTACCACGTCGAACCAAGCAGCGCTGACCCGCTGTATCATTTACCAGGTCATGTAGGGAGATGAATAAAAACACTTATTTAGAATTGTAAAACATTTGAGCAGTGTAGTTGCAGGTGTTTCCCCGCTGGGAGTAGTTGTAGAAGTGAGGTTGAAGTGAGCAACGAGTACGAGTGCTGACCTCTTTTATGGGTTTTCTAGCGTGCTCGTACTAGTGGCTGGTATGTGCCGTGTATGTGAGACATTTATTGGCTAATAAGCTTATAGTATTACATGTTTGTAGGAGGGTTAAAATTGATATTTATATAGGACATTTCTTCGTAAATTAGTACAAAATTCTTATAATCTAGACATTTTGCGTATTATGACATGATATCAATAAAATTAGACACAGATAAGACTTAGCAACTAGACATAGAAACACAATATTTATACACGTTATTAACACAAACAAATTGGTATAAACCGAGAAAATGATTGACTTAGATCTAGTTATACACAAACAATGGCAATTTTAAGCTATCTGCGACAGGCACTGTTGTGTGCAGACCGGATTACCACGTTGAACCAAGCAGCGCTGACCCGCTGTACCATTTACCAGGTCATGTAGGGAGATGAATAATAACGCTTATTTAAAATTGTAAAACATTTGAGCAGTGTAGTTGCAGGTGTTTCCCCGCTGGGAGTTGTTGTAGAAGTGAGGTTGAAGTGAGCAACGAGTACGAGTGCTGGCCTCTTTTATGGGTTTTTTAGCGTGCTCGTACTAGTGGCTGGTATGTGCCGTGTATGTGAGACATTTATTGGCTAATAAGCTTACAGTATTACATGTTTGTAGGAGGGTTAAAATTGATATTTATATAGGACATTTCTTCGTAAATTAGTACAAAATTCTTATAATCTAGACATTTTGCGTATTATGACATGATATCAATAAAATTAGACACAGATAAGACTTAGCAACTAGACATAGAAACACAATATTTATACACGTTATTAACACAAACAAATTGGTATAAACCGAGAAAATGATTGACTTAGATCTAGTTATACACAAACAATGGCAATTTTAAGCTATCTGCGACAATTCTCCCCCACGTGCGTCAGCACAGTCGATTGGTGCAGAGCAGATGAGAATGAGTCTGGAAACCGGGCGGCGAACTTCTCCTGCGCGAGTACGTACAATGGCTACTCTTATGTGGCCATCAGGACCTGGAAAGAGCTGTGCGATCACGCCTCTAGGCCAAGTACCTCGTGGCATCGTGCCGTCGGCTATAATTACTACATCTCCTACGTGTAGTTTCGTCGCGTTCTGGTGTGCACTGGATCGTGGCATCAGGTTTGGACGATATTCTTTCAGCCAGCGTTTCCAGAAGTTGTCAGCTAGTGCTTGAGCTGTTTTCCAGGACGAAAGGCTCATATTTTCGTCGGAGAAGACTCCCAGCGGGGACATAGCGTTCGATCGGCCGATGAGAAAGTGGTTCGGCGTGAGCGCTTCAGCCTCTAAGTCAGGATTCACTGGGGTCAGCGGTCTGGAGTTTACCAGGTGTTCAGCTTCCAGCAATAGCGTATGGAGAACTTCTTCATGGGGTGCTCTGTCTTTTAGCGTGACTTTCAGAGCTGTTTTCACGCTTCCGACTAGACGCTCCCAAGCCCCGCCGGCGGAGGGGTTGCCAGGCGGGATCTTCTTCCAGATCATGCGTCGTTCGGTCATAAATTGTTTGAGACTATCGGGCAGAGAGTTTTTGGCCTCTGATAGCTCGCGTTCTGCGCCGTAAAAGTTTGTGGCGTTATCTGAGTACAGAACGGTGGGTGCGCCGCGTCGAGACATCATTCTTCGTAGCGATAGGATCATAGAGGCTGCCGATAGGGAGGCGGCTAGCTCTAGGTGCACGGCTCTAGTGGTGAGGCACGTGTAAAGGACGCCCCATCGCTTTTCTCGGCGGCGGCCTATGACAATTTGCATAGGACCGAACAAATCTACGGCTGCTGCGGTAAATGGCGGTTGATTCGCCTTGAGCCTCTCTGGCGGTAGGTCGCCTACAGGAACCTTGAGGGTAGCTCCTTTATAGGTCCGACACCATTGGCACTTATTCGTCAGATAACGAATTGTACCGCGCAGTCCGACTATGTAATATCTTTGCTTCAATTCGTTGATCACCGTCGCATGATTTCCGTGGTTGAAAAGTGCGTGGAAATGATGGATCAACAGCTTGGTAAATGCCTCCTTAGCGTGCAAGACAGGTATATGGGCTTCGTCTCTGTCTATTCGGGCATCTAGCACAATTATTCCGTTCTTATCAAGCTTCATAGCAACTCGATGTAATGCAGACTTCCTCGGCAGCGCGCGCCCGGCTTCCATTAGTCGTATCTCTTCGGCATACGACTCATTTTGGCTCCGTTTAATCAGCAGTATCTCCGCTAGACTTATGTGTCTTTTATTCATTTCTGTTTCTGGATTTCTATTGACAGACAATCTGGCTTTGAATACCTCGGCAGCAATCAAAACTCTGGCCGTAGTGCGAACCAGCCTAGTGAACTTCGAGAATCTACATGTCTCGGGCAAGTATGCGAACTTGTTTTGAACGGTATTTACAGAGCAAATCGGTTTTATGACGCGCTCTTCGCACGTTTCTACGACGGGTTCTACTGTTTTCTCGCGCGGCCAATGCTCCTCGGCTTGCCGTATAAAATCAGGCCCTATAAACCACCGGTGGTTAGCTCCGAACTGGGCCGGGACGCCCTTAGTAGCGTCGTCGGCGACGTTTAACGCGCTAGGTACCCAACGCCAATCGGTAGGTTTAGTTGTGTTTTCTATTTCGGCTACTCTATGTGCGACAAAGCTTTTGTACCGACGTGGATCCGACCTTATCCAGGATAACGCTGTCCGAGCGTCGCTCCAGAAATACCTATGTTTGATGACATAATCGGACTCCTTTACTACTGTGTCGGCTAGCCGTGTCGCTAGCACACAACCTTGCAATTCTAACCTAGGAATGCTGACAATACGCAACGGTGCGACTCGCGCCTTGGCGGCTACTAAGGCTGCGGACTTTTGTCCGTCCGGGCCTTCGCTAACTAAGTATATCGCGGCGGCGTATATCTTTTCGCTAGCGTCGCAAAAAACGTGCATGTCGGCCTCTCTATTTCTCGCGGGTACGTATCGCGGTATTTCTAACTCCCTAAGTTGCTGAATATTACTCACGAATGAATTCCACGCGGGTGCGAGCGAGGTGGGTATAACGGTATCCCAGCCTATCCCTGTACGCCAGACTTCCTGCATCAATGCCTTCCCTAAGACAGAGATCGGGCTTACGTAGCCTATGGGATCGAATATCGACATCGCGCTACTCGTCACCTGTCGTTTAGTGGGTAATTTCGTACCGTTGAGCACGTCTTCGGGCGTGTTGCGTAAATTTACGTTAAACCCTAACGTGTCGCGTCTATGGTTCCATTTTAAGCCTAATGTGCGTTCGCTTTCGCCTCCCCCGATGAGGGACGTATCCTCTTTGCTAGGAACTACGTCAGAAATTACGTTTGGGTTGTTAGAGGCGAACCCGCGGAGCTCGAACGACGCGCGTAAATTAAGCGCGTAAATTTCGTTTACTATGCGCCTAACGTCGCTCTCACACTGGTCAAAAGCTACGACTAAGTCGTCCATATACGTGCTTTTTATAGTTTTCTCAGCGGCGATCGGAAATTCTTTCGCATGTTCGTATGCGTTTTTGTTTTTGACGTACAATGCCGTCGTCGGCGAAGCCGCGGACCCGAATATCAGTCTTTTCATCCTATATTCTTGCGGTGAGGCTGAGCGGTCCTCCCCCCGCCAAACAAAACGTAACGAATCTCGATCGCGTTCTACAATCTCTATCTGCAGGAACATTTCTTTAATGTCGGCTATTACCGCGGTCCTGCCTTCCCTAAAACGGACTAACACGCCGAATAAGGATTCTAACAGATCAGGACCCGCTAGAAGAGCACTATTTAGCGACCTACCGTACGCGGTAGCGGCTGCGTCCCAAACTACGCGCATTTTTCCGCGCTGCGGATGAAACGTTGCGAAATGCGCCAAGTACCATGCCCTAGGCGCGTCCTGCGGGGGCGGCGAGTCTACTTTTTCCGCGTAACCTTTGTCTAACAGGTTATTTATGTGCTTAGTATACTCGATTTTCAGAATAGGGTCGCGATCTAACTTATTTTCCAGGCTGTACAGCCGCCGTAACGCGTGCGCTTTATTATTTGGCAATTCTTCGTTATCGGTACGCCATAACAAACCCGCTCGGAACCTATCTTCCCCGGGGATTTTTTCACATGTCGCTTCTAGTAAATCTATTGCTCTTTGATCGGGATCGGCCCGAGGTAACTTTTTAACTACCCCTAGTGACTCGATATCGAAATGTTCCTTCATGAGAGCTAAAGCTTCATCGTCGGCCGTTTGTGGCCCCATGTGGCCTACAAACGCTACGGTTGCCTCCGATGACCTATGCGGTCCGTGCAGTGACCATCCTAGCCGCGTCAAACTAGCTACCGGGAGGTGCGATTTACCGCTGATAATTTGGCGCGTCACTATCAAATGCCAATTATCTTGACCTATAATTATTGAAGGCGCGGCAGAATCGTAACACAGCTCCTCGGCTATGTCGGCTAAATGGTCGCACTGCGCGACTATGTTTTTGGAGACGCCTTGCGCTCCTACGTTCAATCGATTGATGGTAAGCGCTTCCATCATTTCTAGATGCCTACTGCAAAAGCCGCGGATTGCGAATCGCACGTTACAAGAGTCCGGATCGCTCACGCTCCCACCTATACCTTCTATGTCGAGCGTTTCTCCCCGCTCTCGGGGCATTATACGATCGGCTGTTTCGTGTGAAATCAAACTAAGGGCCGCCCCTTCATCTAACAGGGCTAAGGCTTGCGTAGTACCTAGTGGGCCCGTAACCTCTACGGGCATCATTTTCAAAAACGTGGGCGCTATTCTAATCGCGTGAACGTTACTGACTTTTTTGTCTTCCACGGGCGCTTTAGATGCGTTCAAACCGTGTAGTAACCTGTGATGCCCGGCTTCGCACTGTTGCACTCCGCAAGCCACATACCTGCATTTGAAGCGACCACGGTGCGCCGCGCCTAGACATTTATAGCACAGCTTTTCGTTTTTCGCCCAATCCCAACGTTCGGATACCGATGCATTCAAAAATTTAGTACACGCTTCCACTTTGTGTTCATGATTATGACATATTAAACACTTATCACGTGACGTAAATCGTGCTGGTACCGAATGTTGTTTGGGCTTGGTCCCCGTATACGCGGGCCTTTTAGCCTCGCGGGGCTTCGTTTGAGCTACCGTCGGCGACCTATACTCCCCCGTGTGAGCTCTATCTACTCTATTTCGCGGGCGAGTGCTCTGGTAGCTGTCGTTGGAGTCGCTCGAATAGTCGCGGGAGAACACGGGGGCGGGAGTACGGGTGGGGGCGGTATGACGCCCTGACCTATTGTCCAGCTCAAAGGAAACCGTGTTCACGGCATTTTTCGGCTTCGGACCTCGATGACGACTCGTTCTTTTAGCCGCGGGACTAATTTCTAGCAGAAATTCTGATATCGCGACTAAATCGGGCGAGTTCAAATTAGCTTGTTTGAACTTGCCCCATTCGTACCTAACAATAAGGTTCAACTTATCGACGATCTTGTTGACTAGCTCTGGCGCGTACAAGTATTTTTCTTGCTTTAATGATTTTATTGTCGCTACTGCATTTGCGACGTGCGCGGCAAAAGACACGATATTACTGTTATCTTCGGCTAGGCGCGGCATGCGTTTAACATTATGTAGCTCAGTCAACACGATCTCTTCAGGGTCCCCGAACTGCCTCTCTAAGGCCTCCATTATCTCGTATGGATCCTGGACGGTATACATTATGGATTTCACCGCGGTACGCGCTTCACCTTTCAACGCGCGCCTAATTCGACTGACGTTATTTACGTAACTAAACATGGGCGCGGTATCGTTAAATTCGGCACGGAATGCGATCCATTCTGTGATATTACCGTCGAAAGCGGGTAATTCGGGTGGCCTATACATAATGGGCGCATACTGACTAGACACATCTCGCGGCGGGCGATGAGTACTCATATGCGGCTCGCGGGGCGCGGGGGCGCTGGGCGCCGGCGCGCTAGAGGCGAAATTACGTATTGTGTGTAACGCGGACGCTTCATTTTTAGTTACGTAATTGCTCTGATCTAGCTGGGACTGTCGTTCTACCCAATTCCTCACGCGTTGCTCGTCTTTTTCGACAAGAGGTTCGGACTTACCGCTAACAGATTGCGCCTCATGCTGGGCAATCTGTAGCCTTAACTTGGCAGTTTCCGTCTCTTTATTAGCAACGGCGAGGGCGGCTTTATGAACCTCGAGTTCCGCTAGCAACAGAGCTAACTTTTCGTCGCACTTTTCACTATAGACACTTCGATTTTCGCGCACTTTTTTACTACCGCGGTCGCCGCACTGCGAAAAGCGGTCTTTTTCCCCGGCGGACGTGTTAGGTTTACACAATGTCCCCGGTGGACTTTTAACTAACGTCTTTTCCGCGTCGTCTTCCGATATTTCCGAATAAGCGGGCGCCGGCGCTCTTGCCGGCGGCGGCTGTAGACGCGGTTCGACACTAGGACCATCGCCAAGAGTGCTGGTGGTGCCTTTGTCCCATGTATTGGTATCGCCGGAGGTTGTTTCACCAGACGGCGGGGTAACGGCTCTGGAGGGTTGTCCCTTGTGTGAGCGAAGAGACATCTTGAGCGTATGATCGGACATCTTCTTCTTTCTTCTTGCTTCTTGACGCACGTGGGGTTCCCTAACCTTACCTACCTAAAACCTAATGGCTGACACTGCCTAGTGCAGTGAAAGCGGCCCTACGTTCACTTTACTTACTCGTGGGCGTTAATCCCTGATGCACTGAATCTCGCGCAAAGGCTAAGTGCAAGTGCCAGAGCGTCCGAAAGCAGTGTGAAGACGTCAACCATGTGACGTTGCAACGAAAGTTGCCAGGACACGAACGTGGAGTATGGCCTCTACACGAGCGGTCCGTCCAGCAAGCTGGTAAATAGCACAGGGCTCTTCCGCGAAAGCGGGCAGGTGTATCAGCGGTTAGGCCGGACACCGTATGAAGATTCTGAGCGAAATTAATCCAGCTCAGCGCGTACTTGTTTCTTTCTTCAATTGGCCGCAGTTTTCTGATATCCGGAGCTCGAAGGACCAGCTGTTGTGTGCAGACCGGATTACCACGTTGAACCAAGCAGCGCTGACCCGCTGTACCATTTACCAGGTCATGTAGGGAGATGAATAATAACGCTTATTTAAAATTGTAAAACATTTGAGCAGTGTAGTTGCAGGTGTTTCCCCGCTGGGAGTTGTTGTAGAAGTGAGGTTGAAGTGAGCAACGAGTACGAGTGCTGGCCTCTTTTATGGGTTTTTTAGCGTGCTCGTACTAGTGGCTGGTATGTGCCGTGTATGTGAGACATTTATTGGCTAATAAGCTTACAGTATTACATGTTTGTAGGAGGGTTAAAATTGATATTTATATAGGACATTTCTTCGTAAATTAGTACAAAATTCTTATAATCTAGACATTTTGCGTATTATGACATGATATCAATAAAATTAGACACAGATAAGACTTAGCAACTAGACATAGAAACACAATATTTATACACGTTATTAACACAAACAAATTGGTATAAACCGAGAAAATGATTGACTTAGATCTAGTTATACACAAACAATGGCAATTTTAAGCTATCTGCGACAGGCACTATTTGTCAAATTACTTTTTTATGATAGTAGAATTGTTTCTTAGATATTATGGATCGCAACAAGACCAAACTTCCGCAGGAAAATTCATTTACGTTCAAGTTTTCTCCATATATTTGTAGCAGAACCGTCAGGTGGACGGAAACTGACTATGGACGGGAAACGAGCACAATCACCCTACATGAGAAAATTTGTCAAGTTCCGCCGTGACCGGGTGGTCTAGTGGTCAGGAATCTTCTTGACATTAGATATTAAAGAATTGACCAATTTATGTTCAGATCTTATCTGCTCCGCGACTCTGTGTAGTCCATGAGCGAAACAAGTTACGTGTCGTACTTTAGTGTAATTTTAGTGTTTAAATGTATTGACATGACTCATGTCAATACATTTAAACATAGAACATAATCATAATGCCAGGTAGGCATAGACAACAAAACTCAACAACTTTCGCCCACGGATCAGAAGACAATCCGGATAGTACTTTTACTATATTTCCCTAACCACAGTTGAACCTTATTACCGAGCAAAACAGTCGTTCATAGGTCACTAGTAAAAACATAGCCTAATTATAAAGGTCATTCAAATTTTTGACAGCTCGTCCGAAAAGACCTCACCTACGTCACATAATGATGCCATTCGTTGACATCTTCAATTCAGTCAGGGAGTTTAATTAACACACTATTCATGTTCAAAAATGTTAGCGTGCCGTTACTAAGTTTATTTTGTGTTTTCTAATTATTTTATACCTAAAATAAGCTTCATATAAATTTAGGTAATTTAATATAATACTTTTAGTTGGCAATTCATTTACGGCATGTAATTTAATGAGGACTTTTTTTTAACATTGTGGTAATACAACTATTTGGCGAGTATTACACTGACAGACGGCCATATTGTATTATCTCTGTTTCTTTTAAACTTATCACGCTGTTTCATTTTTGTCTGAGATTCCCAAATATTTTATAGATATATAATAATAGTTGCTCGTAATAAATATTGGTGTAGTGTAACTGCGTGTAAAACTTCATACCAACGCACTGAATGTGGAATTACGCTAAAATATTTTATAAGTTACGTTGTAATTGTAATGGAATTACATTATAATCTTTAGTAACATATTTATGAGCGGATATTTGTCTATGGTAGGCTAAATTTTTGTATGGAGGCCATAGACAAATTTCCGCTTTTGTTTACGAATAGCTAAATTCCGCTCTAATGTGTCGTGCCCCTTAAAAACTATAACAGTTTATGGCCGGCCATGAATTCCGTCATAGGGACACCATAAGTAGATAATATTCAATACTGTGCGGAAAATTGTCTATGGTTTGTGAAAATTGTGGTTTGTGGAAACCGCGGATCTTCCGAGTCATTTTCAAAATCCGCATCCACCTCCGCATCAAATCGATGCGGAGCTCATGCGGATGCAGATGTGGAACAAGTCGGTACAGGAACGTTTCTGCGACGGCGCACGTGCTAGGTACCTAAAGTAACGTATGTAGGTAATTTCACCATTACCCAATCGGAATATTGTTACATTTTCGTGATTCGTCGATCGAGCTCTATGTCCTTGACGGATAGCGACAAGAAATGACGAGTTTGTTTTGTTCTGATTTTAGTGTTGAAATGCTATTGTAGGGTCTAAGGGCTTTGTATGATGTGAGTAGTACAAAACTTTAATATTTGTTTTTTTTTGTGTACTTATCTTGCAACCGCATCCGTATTCCAGGGATGTGAGCCTTTTAATATCCGCATCCGCGGATGTCAAAAAATAAGTATCCGTAATATCCCTGATACAGAGCTCCTTCTTTGACGTTACGAATCATGTTGTCCCTTCTTAACGCATGACAAGTTCTCTTTCTCACTTAGGGAAACGTATCGGATACTAAATGTCAAACTCAATTTTTTGACAGAGATGCACACTTGCACACCCTTGGTATGGTGTCGTTTAGATATACCCAATGATTTGTTTTTTAATGGCACGGCATTTAATTTGCATTCTTATTATAATGTCTAGTATAATTACTAATAATAGAGGTAATCCTCTATTAAATAGTTTTCCGTATTTTAAAAGTTTGAGAACCGCATCGTTCCCTGATGACGTCAGTGTGGTCACTGACGTCACGAGGTGTCAAAAATTTAACTGACCTGTATAATTAGGCTATGAGTAAAAAGTAATAAAAACGGTCCGATAGAGAGCATAATGTAGGGGGTGGTGTCTCACTCTCACAATGCTGCCAACTTATGAAACATACCAATGTGGTTTTATTTATCTACATTTATTTTAGTAACACACTAGAAGTTACTTCCTACTTATAATAATTTATTGCAAGATTTGAATTAATACTGTGTTCCCTTTTAGCTGCTTTGAATTTTTTTACGACGTATATATTATTTATTCATTAAATTAAAGAATATTGCGTCTTACTACTGTCTAGTAGTAAGTTTTGTAATATTTAAAATACGGTCTGGTATCCCCATCCCATTAGTCCCATCACTGACATAATATGTCACTGATATTATTTCAAATGACGCCGCTCAGCTCAACAACATTACGTAACAACATTTTAAAGTAAAAACCGGCCAAGAGCGTGTCGGGCCACGCTCACTGTAGGGTTCCGTAGTTTTCCGTCCGTCACAGTAAGTGTCCCCACTTAAGAGTTAATAACACCGCCATGTAGGATATGATATGAGAGTTCCATGTACAGCGACATCTATCGGCAAATTGAGTAAACTATTGCGCGCGAGCATAAAGTATGGAAGATGATTTTTATGGGATAATTCTTTATTGCGTGAACCGATTTTCACCGTTTTTACTTTATTTGAAAGCACGTCATTTCATTGTAATTTTGTAGAAATTACAGGTACAATAAACACCTGCTTATACGGTTAAATTACAAACTTAGTTCAGAAATTATTTTGTATTTTTTTTTCAAAAACTATTCATCCTATCTAGTTCAAAATAATTTTCCAAGAAAGTTTTTATAAAGTTCTACTTTTGAGATTTTTTTCATATTTTTAAAACTTATGGTTCAAAAGTTAGAGGGGGGGGGACGCATATTTTTTTACTTCTAGAGCGATTATTTCCGAAAATATTTACATTATCGAAAAATGATTTTAGGAAACCCCAATTCATTTTTAAATACCTATCCAATAATATATCACACGTTAGGGTTGAAATGAAAAAAAAAATCACTCCCCACTTTACGTATAGGGGAGGTACCCTAATAAAAAAAAAATTTTCACTTTTTATTTTACCACTTTGTCGGCGTGATTGATATACATATTAGTACCAAATTTCAGCTTTCTAGTGCTAACGGTCACTGAGATTATCCGCGGACGGACGGACGGACGGACGGACGGGCAGACATGGCGAAACTATAAGGGTTCCTAGTTGACTACGGAACCCTAAAAATGGTCAAGATATGCTGCGTAAAAGACTGCAGGGGTGAGACTCTACAATAAAGTAGACTTTCCTTTCACCGGTAATCCACAATCATTCAATTTTACGATTTAACAACAAGTTAAGATTGTCAAACAATAGGGTGACTATGATGTCGGCAAGCTGCGGGTCGGTTTTGTTGTTTTTACAGACATGTACATAAGTGTACATGGTCTGTTCCTAAGTATTACTTACACAGGACAGGAGTGGCCTGCGGGTCTTTTTAGGCCCTTTCGAAAGGGTCCTAAAATGGCACAAGGCCATACAAAAAATGGTAGTAGTGGCAGTATAATAAATAAATAAATAAATATTCAATAAATATTATGGGACAATCTTACACAAATCAACCTAGTCCCACAGTAAGCTCAATAAGGCTTGTGTTGTGGGTACTAGACGACGATATATGTAATAGATATATACATATAAATACTTAAATACATAGAAAACATCCATAACTCAGGAACAAATATCCGTGATAAACACACAAATAAATGCCCTGACCAGGATTCGAACGCGGGACCTCCTGCTTCATAGGCAGGGTCACTACCGACTAGGCTAGGAGGCCGTTAAAATGTACTTTATTGTACTACAAAGAAAAATACAACAGGAACAATATATACAATATTTGTACATGGAAGAGATCTCTTCCAGTCAACCATTGAGCAGTTTGTTATTGATGTTTTCTTTATTCACCTTTAAGTATATTAAAGTCGGAGAACTGTCCACATCAGATATGACAGCCACGTAATAGTCAGAGCCACGAACCCCCTGTACTTACTTAGTGTTAGTTTGCTACACTAACTATCCCCTATTTTAAGACGCGGACATCTGGCAATTGTTCATCGGTGTTATGCAAACGAGTTGTAAGAAATAAATATCTTACAGTTCTAGGTTTGATGCAGTGCACTATCATGTAATTAATAAGATTATATAATTTTCAGGAGTTTCTGTTGGGGGAAAATAGTGCAAAATGACGTTACGTTAATGTATTGTTTGGCGCCTACCTACTGTTTTCCGTAGCGATACGCAATGTTTTTACTTTTTTGTTATTATATTAGCGATAGGCTTCGACAGTTTTTACCTATTAACTGAAATATTTTGCTGGTCTGTCACTCTGACGTCCTCCGATAAATAGCAGCCAGATGCCTGGATCTAGCAATAAGTGTAAAATAGTAAACTAATTAGAGGGGTTCTCTGCTCTTATTATTGCGTCAACGTATCTGAAGTGGCCAGCTCCTTAAGTCAGTAGAATGTATAAGTTCCCATATGAACTATGAGACTTCTCTTTCTGGACAATACTTACTAGACGACAAGCATATTTAATTTTATATTTATCTTCATACTATCCCAATCCCACATACATCATAGTACATATGGTCACCCTACTTAGAATGAGATGCAGCCCCCTACATTACCCTCTCTTTCGGCCTCACTTTGTGGTCGAAGTATGACCTCCAGATTGTATTTAACTTCATGCTTTCGCCCGGTCAATCCCATTTTCGATGATGGCTTTTTTATCGATTAATACTTAAAACATTTATCGATGACTGCTCATTTCTGTTTGAAAAAGGTGCAAATAGGGCAACCCGATAACAAACTTTACTGAAAGTATCCTGTTTTATAAAAAAAATGACAATATTGACATTGACAGCCTGAACTGCCTGACAGAAGTGACAGATAATTATATTATAATATAACCATTATAACCTCGGAATGCTGGATTGCACAGCATACATGCGCGATCTTTTATAAAGTTGAAAAATGAATTGCCAAATTGTTCCCTGGGTCCATAGCAAAGAGTGGTTTGAAGTGTATGAAAATATTTATTCCTCGTCCTTAAAAACTAAAGAAGAAGCGCTTGAAATATTATTAGTGTGGAAAGCTAGATGCCCGTCTCTACCGGCTGGCATTGAGTCTACGCTTGGTCTACTGGAAGTATACATTCAGGATTGTTTAAATGTAGTACCAAATGAGAAATTATTGCGCCTGGCATATGCCACCGCAATTATGCGATTTGTGAATCACATGCTTGATGCAGACATAGCCAAAGGCACGAGTTTACATCAAGCGGCCAGAGTCTCCGATGTTCCAGATTGGATTATAGACCTAAGGCATGACACTGCACATAGTAATGTTCTACCATCGATAGAGATACTCAGAGAAGCATCATCAATAGGCTTGGAATGGTTAAACAACAACTATTGGGTAAAGCACAGAGACTATATAAAAGATTTTGTAACTGGCCATGAGGTTATAAACAGTATAGACGAAAACAGAGTAGCAGTTTTAATTAATTTCTGCACCACATTGAGCATTTGTGCAAGCAGTAAAATAAAAAATTTAAGTGACATTACTGATAACAATATGAGAGAAGCAATAATTAATGATGCCAGGGAATTGTTTGCAAATAGTATGGA
Organism: Pammene aurita; assembly: GCA_947086415.1. Classification (NCBI taxonomy): domain Eukaryota; kingdom Metazoa; phylum Arthropoda; class Insecta; order Lepidoptera; family Tortricidae; genus Pammene; species Pammene aurita. The sequence goes on along the minus strand of OX352305.1, from coordinate 23,259,096 downwards.
TTTTTCCAACCTGAAGACTGTGTCTATAGCGTCTTTGATCAATACCCTTAATATCAATGCTAAGCGGCTCCTTAAGCCAAGAAATACATCCACACTTGTGAACAAAGCTCTGACAAGTGAAGACTCACTCATCCTTTCTCTAGAGCTGTTACATTATTTGTGTGAAACTGACTTTTATGTTAAAGGCAAGCTCAGTTTTCAATACATGCAGTGTTTTGAGGTATTGCTTATATTCTTACAAACAAATGATTTGTTAATGGACTTTGTTCTGGATTTAATTAAATTTACGAAAGAAGATAATGATGGTGAAACACGCAAGCTTGCTGCTCTATGGGTTACAGAAATATTACAAGCACTGAAAAAATCAGTGCTATTCAGTCATAAAATAAAAGGGTAAGTTAACTCTTACATCATTGAAATAATTTGTGTTGTAGACATAAGGCATCATGTCAAGTTCAAGGAAAAGATCTAAAAAGAGGGAATTAATTTTATAAACAAGTTATCTTATACTGTGTAAGGTCAACATATTTTTTTCAAAATTTCGGTTGCTGATTGAAACTAGCCAAGTCAAGCATTGAGCTTCAATTTGTACTAAAATATCTGCGTATCTTATTATGCACCAAAATTAGCACCCTTTTCAATGTAAATCCTTTTATTGATGGAGTAATATTGAACTTGGTTCTAATTTTTACACCTTTTCATTTGAAGTTAAGATGCATTTCACATTTATATAACTTAATTATTATTATTTATTTTTGTTGTTAGTGTATTTATCATTATTTATTTTTGTTGCTAGATGTACGTAAATAATGCAAGTAACTTTTAATTTTCAGAACTGATCCTGATCAAACTAGTAATAAGAAGAGAAAAGAGTTACTACTCTTATATAAACATTGGTTTCCAAATGAGAAACGCAGTGGACTCTTGCTTGACCTTCACAAAGGTGTTCCCAGTGAATGGAAGGAAATAAAATACATTCAACCTATTATTTCAGCTTACAACCCATATCTGATTTACTTTATTAAACCTTTGCTTGATTTAGTCGAGCCATGTGTGCCCAAAACCAATGTGGATAAAATTTGTTCATTAGCTAAATTAATCTCAACACCAGAGCCCAGTTCTGCACAGCCCTCGAAAGTATACACCGTCGAAGACTTACAATCGGGACCAACTGACAGAGCGCTAGCTCAGGATCCAGACTCTGATTGTATGGAAATATGCGAGGAGGAAATATTGGATAATACCACAGTTTGTGAAGAGGAATTTCAAACGGGTATTTGGCAAAGAGCTTCCTCAAATCACAATTGGTCCCTATGTCCCATTGGAATCTTGCCTTGGCAAATACATAAAGTATAGGAATAATATAAATCTTGAATAAAACATTTGATTCCACAGCAATTTTTATTTTTTTCGTAGTTTGTATACAGTATAACATTTTGGTTACATTTCATTATACATATTGACACATTATAGGATCCCTAACAATAAATTGAACAATATACATGTTATTAGTATATTACAAGATTAACAATTACAAAGGATGTTCACAGTCATATAGCATACAGAAATATGATCTAACAAAACTTGAACGGCATAGTATTGGTCCGTTAGCACACTAAATCATACTAACAAATATGCCTAGGTCTAGATCATAACATAATTAAGTAATTGGTAAAATATCAAAGTAATATCATGTCAAGTATTTGTTTAAATATACAGAATGATATTTGCCCTAATGAAAAGACACAATAGAATGGCCAAAGCGCGCTTTAAATTTTCATATAGACATGATAGGTACATGATAATTCGTACTAGACACTGACAGACCAACGCGACAGCAACAGGACCAACCACAGCGACAAGGCTTCGAGCAGGCCTTTTCAATAGATTCGTTAGGGACTATAATCAGATACAATTTTTATTTTGCTATTTTTTTATATGTATAGGCACCTGAGGGGCATATAAATATCAAACAATAAAATTGATAGGCACTTTTAGAAACTAAATTGTTAATTAAGAGTTTTAGCAGTTTCTTAGATAAAATGTGGTTCTTTGCTAAAATAGTTTTAAAACTAATAAAAATATTTACATAATTATAATTGCTAAAAGAAACTTAATTTACACACACTTCTAAAGTGTCCATAGTTTTGAATCAAACAGTTATAATTTTTTACATAATACAACTTATCTTAAAAATGACCTGAGTATGTTCCCATTGCTCAAGATAGTTTTAAAAATAAGGAAATCCTATAAAATACTTAAATATGAACATTTATTTAACAGAATAGTGATAAAAGTTTACTGGGACTAGCGACACCACAGCGAGTACCGACAGCAAAAACACTCCAATTGTTGCAATTCTGACAAAATACAAAAGGTACAGAAAATACATGCAATTTCGACGGCTTCGCCCTGGCGACGTAGAACCCAATGCTTTGCACCTAATGTTTTAACAAGTGAAGACTTTTGCTTCCTATTGTCTACTCTAATTTATAAATAAGTCATTGCCCTTTTTGAGATTCTAAACGGATATTATGGCATAATAAACGTTGTGTTACTGATGTAAATTAAACTCCTAATAGAAACCGTCATCCTGAATAATCATGAACGACGCATTGAGCGACATACCTCATCTTGGTCAAAGGTACAAGAATATAATATAAATATAGTTAAATGATAAATTTCCCCGATATTCGTTGTATAGTAATAGTTGACTAAGTAATATTAGAAAGCAGGTAAAAAATATTTGTGACTTAATAATAAATTCAATAGCTTATTAATAGACAGTCTTTAGATAATGAAGCGAAATTAAAAGTATAAAGCAAAGTATGTAGGTATGTTTCCTATTTATTGTAATAATCTGTTTGTGTAGTCTTTTATGGCAACCTGACTGCGTATGTCATGGCGGATGTTAAAATAATTAAGCATGATTGGAAATAGCATATTTTACATATTTAAAACAGTTTAGAGTAAAAAATTTAATGACTAATATTGGCTAAAATAGTTAATTCATCTAACAATTACAGAATTTAAATCACAATCAACATACTATCGCCTAAATAAAGAAAAATCTCAATTTAACCTTTCGGAACAAATTCGCAACGAACTTTAAAACAAATTGCTAATTCGGTAAAGTTTTACATATTTACAGACAAAAAATATATCTTAGAATATAATGCAAAGATAAAGTTTGTATGAAAAATACTTTTCATAATATTGTATCATTTGGACACTCGCGGGACGACGCACGGCTCGCCCCCAGTACGAGTGAGCTCTACTGCAGTCGCAGCTACGCGCGGGCAGTCGACCTCGACAGTCAAGTAAGCGTTCAAGTTTCCGTAAACACGGTAACACAATTGGCCGTATTTGTCCAAATAATCTTGTTGCAACTCTTTCTTTAACATCAACAAGATTTGCTCCAATACAACGGCTAAGTGTGGAGCCGAGGTTATAATGTTTGATCAAACAAATAATATTATTTATTTATATGAAGTATTTTTCTTGGTAGGTATCCGCTTGATTTGCCGACAAGTTTTTCATCGAATATTATTTTGTCTACAACGTTTCATCGAATTTTTAGTTTTCGTATTCTCGTTTGAAGTTTTTTTTACTTAAAAAAACTATGTAACGAACTTGATGGACGATTCATTTCATGTGGCAGAAATACTAGACATCAGCGTTTATTAATTCGACGTATTAGTATAATACATATTTTATTTGTATGATCAACTTCACATTTGTATTCAAAAGTAAACTAACTAAAAATAAATTAAGTAAAATCGCGCCGATTACTCATATTATTGCTAGAAAATATCAGAAATGAACTACCAGAAAATTAAGTTTTACTAGGTTACGTCATAATCATAATGTTACCGCATACAAAACCGAATTGCTGTCAGAAGAGTGGGTTAGGTTAGACTGCGACCACACAGAGACACGACTTGTAACCAAAAAGTAGGTAAATAGATTAGATCTGCGATAACACGCAGAACTGACTTACTACCAGAAAAGTAGGATAGGTTAGAACTGCGACCACACGCAGAACCGACTTGCTACCATTAAAGTAGGTTAGGGAGCGTTCATTAATCGCGTCATACGTTTTTGGATTGTTTTAGACCCCCCCTCCCCCATGGTGATCTTTGGTGATATTTTCAGGACCCCTCCCCCCCCCGTCCAATATGACCTGTAATTTTTTTTAACTACAGTAAGTACCTACAGTTTTCTAACACGTGAACCTACGTAAACTACATGTAAGTACACATATCTCACTATTTTAATTAAAATAATCTTTAATAGAAAAAAACCGGCCAAGTGCATGTCGGACCACGCATAATAGGGTTTCGTACAGTCGCCATCAAATATATCGGAGCGGCCAGGGTAATCAAAAATATCTGAACATGCACTTTATAGCGTTGACAATAGAGGCGTTGTTCAGATATTTTTGACCACCTTGGCCGCTCTGATATATCTGATGGCGACTGTACCTACTATGGAAAAAGTAATATCAAAAGGTCGTATCTGCCTATGAAATAAGTTTTTTGGAGATAACTATAATTCTTAAACCGATAACGTTCTCAATTTTTTCAAGTTATAGGTAGGTCCACTATTTTTTTAGACTTACGGGGTGATGATTATTTCTTAAAATATTTACTAAATAAAAAAATTTTTAAACAAACCTCAATGCTATTTTGAAAGACCTATCGAGTGATGTGCATCATGTTGATATATGGTAAAAAAAAATGTTTTTGACAAATTGTTACATATATGTATGTATCGAGTCTTCGTTTCCTCATGGCTGAGGGTCGCGATCAGATGAAGTCGTTGCTCTCGTAACCAAGGCACTCCAAGCTGTATGGAGTACCCCCTCTAAAAATCTTTTTCTGCGATTTTACAACAAAACTGAGTAGCGGCATACAAAAGTACACCTTATGTTCAAATATGTATTAAGATACAGATAGTAGAAAAAAACTTGTCGTGGAGGAGCTCCATACCTACTGGTCTTCACGAGCAGTTTCTATTTCACTAAATAGCACTATTTAAATACAATTGTTTGGTTTTTAGATTTAAAAAAATCGCTATACGTTTGCTTATAAGGTTTCAGGAGTTCCCTTGATTCCTCATGAATCCCGTCAAAAAAATTACACGTGATATCTGTCCAGACCCCCCTCCCCCTGTGGTGATCATTGGTGATTTTTTCTTGACCCCCTCCCCCCCATATACAATATGACGCGATTAATGGACGCCCCCTTAGGTGAGAATAGAATTACAATCACATACAGAACTGACAAGCTAGCAGAAAAGTAAGTTAGGTTAGAACTGCGACCACACAGAGGACAGAGTTGCTACCAAAAAAGCAGGTTAGGTTAGAACTGCAACCCTACACAGAACCGACTTGCTACTAAAAAAGTAGGGTTATTTTTTTCAATTTCAATTTCACAAAACCAATTTTACGAGGAGTACGTCTTACCGGGATTTAGTGTTAAATAGTACACTAAAACGTATATTCCGTATAGCAACCCACCTGCCAGATAATCCTCTACAAATTGAAAATATGTGGTATGACATTGAAATGTTTGAAACGTTGTCTAAGAATTAATATTAAAAAAAAAGTTTGTCGGCAATTTAAATAAACTATTTTTCTTAATCGGTATCATCAGGATTACTTATAAAGAATCAAGATTTAGGGATGCCACGAATAATGGTTTTGGCCAATACAACCAGCATACCGGAGGGCTTCCACCGACGATGATGTCGCTCTTCCCGAATGGTACATAAAGTGGCCGAATACCGAATAGCACCCGATTGTTCGTGGCATCTCTACGAAATAGTAAACACTGAGAACTAAACATATATTGAACGGGAGTATAATGTTTGGCATACAAACAAAAACATTTTGCATAAAAACGAATTGCATAGTTTTAAATATGTCTAAAAACTTTCTGCATAATTTCATAAGGCATAATTATCACTTTGCATAACTTTAAGTTTTATAAAATAATGAATATTCGGTATAATAGACAAATCACAATAAAACATATGATCATAAATATAGTTAGGACCCGCCACTAAGTTGACGAAGCCCCGCTTCGCGGAGCATCTATTTCCGCTCTGAGGGACAAAAGGTAACTAACAAACCTACCTCGGTAAAACTGTTTAGTTTATGTTAGGTAATTACCATTTACATTCTTATACTAAATTAATCTTATGAAATTAGATATTAGTCAAAATAAATAATATATTACAAATGTTGTAATGATAAATCAGTATTATATTATTTGAATGTTATGACCAATTAAATTATGCATTTGTTTATATGCAAATCGTTCATTATGCATATTGGAAGTATGCTGTTTTGAATTTTGTTTTATGAAAATGGAACCGTTGTACTCATAAGAAATCCCTCAAGAACGCTCACTGCAGAGTTGAGCCCACTGCCGGCCGGAGACAAGCTATGATTTAGCAACATTCTCCCACTTATGGGTACACTCGCCTCAAATGGTTAATATATGGAATTTGGAATGTTTCGCGTGTGGTCAACGCACAACGGAATGTTAAAGTCTTAACATGCATTCTTTTTGTATGAGATCACTATTACTATTTAAGTACTTGTCTAGTTTGCCTTCAGCCGCCACTGACTGCTCACGGCGCGACTACTGGCAAGAATATAGTAACTTCGATAAGGAGAAAACATCAACGACTTGTAGGAATAACAGTACCAAACACTAAGACATTCTGTCAATATTATAACAAACTGAGGAACCGAACATGGCGACTCAACTGAGGACTTGGCTTTTAAACATTAACGTAATATAAAAAAGACACAATGATCACATTTCACCGCACGAGTAAACATCAACACTAGTGACTAACACATCTCCTACCATAGTGTAAGGTACCACGGCAAGAATATCGATGCAACTGGTCGGATGAGTTTTGTACACAACCTCCTATAGGCTTTCGATTAAGAACAGTACTTGCGGGCGTCAGCCCCTACAACTAAACAAAAGATTGCTTATCGCACCATTAAACCTCTATAAACAAGTTCCTAATGGCGGGTAACTTGAAAACTCTTTAACAATTACTTTTCAAAATATACTCTTTACAATTTATCCATCTATTGATTGATCTCTTTAGGGTTACCCAAATCTTGAAACACATTTAAAACAACCCATTACATTTCTGATCGTCCGAATGGATCATGTTAATATATAAAAATGTTGTTTCTAAAATAGTTTTTTTTTTCAATATTGTGTATCAAATTATTTTTGTCTTTTATGAAGTCACCTCTTAGTAGTGAGAGAGATGTAACAGTTTTCCACTATTTGATTCTATTGATGTGTTCTTGAAATAAATAAAATTGTAAAATCATAATAATACCACGCACGGACGAGACGCGATGTCACGACGCTTATGTGCAACTCGCTCATGCAGAGGCAATCTCATGTCGCGTCATTTGCATCACCGTAAGAATAGGGCGAGTTATTCCCACATGTTAGCACCAACTTGTTAACTTTGGTATACTTGAAATTTTCGGACACCTAAAAATAATTACAGCTGGGATTTTGTTTTCCCGGTTGTTAGCACCAAAGCGAATTGTTGGTAACTAGCGAAGAGTTGCGGGTTTGGGATTACTTTCCCAGTAGTTATCACCACATTATTTTAAAAGTTGTATACAAATAATAATTCATAAATAATCAAATTATTGACCACTCTTATGAATTTGTTTTGTTGAACAATTAATAAGCTGTAAGCCTTTCGTTATCAATGAAGAAAAAACCTACAGTAAATGGTAAAATGGTCTTTTCTCTTTTGGAAACCTCAATAGTATGTCTTGGTTTTTTTTACGCTACTATCCGGCATTCGGCCGGGTCGTACACAAGTATCCGGTATTCGGCCGAATAGTAAAATTGTGTCCGGATAGGCCGGATACCGGATAGTGGCTGGATATGGGTTCTTCTCTAATGCTATTTCTTACGATAGCGTGTTTATCCTCAATCCTCATCGACTCTGGTGTTAACAAAAGGGAATCTTTATTTCAAGTAGTTCAGTGGTAAGAGATGGGAAAATTTTCCAGCGGTTACCAGTGATAACAAGTCGGTGGTGAGAAGTAGGAATACCCCGGGCGATCTCGTGTGTTGTGCAGCCCCTGGTGGTGGTGGTCCGGCTACACCATGATGGGGTCGTCGGAGGAGAGCTGGCGGTGCAGCAGACGCTGCGAGCGCGCGGACAGGCTCAGGTCGTCCGTGCTGCCGAACTCGCCGTCCTGCTCCGTGGCCGACAGCAGGTCGTCGTCCGACGTCGCCCTGCAAGTGTACAGGATATCAACTTCAAATGCGTCCATCTACTCGATATAAACACTCATATGAATACAACATGGTCTCGTGTATAGATGGTGTGAAAAAAGATCTTGGGTCAGATTGTAATATGGCGTAAAATTTAATTGAACAATAGCGATCCGGACCATCAATCAAGAGGGTTTTCAAAAAAATATTCCAAATCCTCTGATAAAAAAAACATTATATTGAAAATATTTGGAACCCTTATAATTGTTTTGAACGATTAAAACTGTTCTTCAGTAGAAAAGGTAAATTTATAAAAAAAGCATCGCGAGTTACCGTTTCATTGTTTTTGTATTAATGATGGTAATTTGAATCAATTGATCAAAGCATAAAAGTAATATTTAGCTAACCGCAATGAGAATGATAACACGCGTTACTTTTCTTTTGCGATTACACAATAGAATTAACTTTTTCACCGCCTTATACTAATTTGATTCGTAATTCCAAAAAGCTTCTTAGAAGTTACCGAGAAATAAGACTAAAACTATTAAAGTACTAGAGAATGAATACGTATACGATCAATCAAAGAAACCTGAATGCCGTGAATGCCTCGCCGCATAAAACTCAATTAGGAAACATTACATGAGGATGTTTAGGTAAGTTCGTCGATATATTCGGTGATCGTCTTCTGAACGACTAGACACTCGGAGTCGTCTTGCGACGACAGCCGCCGGTAACAGCAGACGGGTATTGACGTGGAGCCGAGCGTGTGTGTGGGCTCGGGGTCGCATTCCCAAACGGTCCTGAAATTACTCGCTTTTAGGAAAGGTTTCGACGAGATTGCTCTCGTCACACATTGTAAGCTAGTTTTCCTAGCTTTTTTGAGATAGAAATGTATACAGACAATTTTTTCAATAACCAGCCATATTGTGCGAGGTGATTTGTTAGGCCAAACTAAATAACTTTTACTATGAGACCAACTTTGCAATCACAAATTTTTTTGGCTGTTTCATACATTTACTTTTACTATCAGACGTCGACGTTTTCTATGGGGAAGCCAATTTTTTTTGGGATTTCATGGTTGGTCGCATAGAAGAAGTTGTTCAGCATCGGGTGTTCCAGAAAGTATAAGCACGAATTTTCAATGCCACACATATTTCCTTGATAAGCAAAAAAAAATTACATTGGTTGCAGAGATTATATGCGAAATGCAGGGCATTTCTCCAGAAAAACGAAAACTGATTCTGCCCAAATGGGTACTGTCAAATCTGTGGGAATTAGCATCTGAGCCGTACGTACGATTATTCGAAATTGTGGTGGGGAATAGGCATGGTGAATTTTTTTCATGTATGGTATCAATCGATTCGTTTTGTTGTGAGGATCAAATGTCTATATGGGGCCAATTGCGTTAAAGCAACACAAAAGTCAGAAATGATACTTAAAGTCCGAGATTTGCATTTGTTTCTCAAAACGCTCCTAACAAAATGACGTGCAAAAGTGACGTCACGATCACACAGTCGCCCTGTTTAAAGTATGGAAAAATTATGAAATTGCTATTTTTACAGTGAAATGTTGCGTTTATGTATATGGTTGCTATACAATTTTACAGTAAAATGTTAAAAATCGAATTTTTAAATTTCGCTTTAAAAAATCGTAAAATTTAGAAATTTTGCAGCTTGATATCTTTGAGCCATTTCAATAGAATTTATAAATTTTCACTTTAGTTGGATATATTGATAATTTTGCATCATATCAACTAAATTTTATTGCATAATTCAACATGTGTCATCATGCCTATTCCCCTTTTAGGGTGCACCAAAAAGTGGACGGAAAGGGGGCCAGAATATCGAAATTAGGCCCGCAAGATTGCACAAGGTGTTAAACAAAACAAAATACACCGTTCTGTCAGGAAGGTGGCCAAAAATACACAGAAATGTTCAACGGGACAAGGCAACAATTGATTTAAAGACCTTAAAAAGCAGAAAAAATCAAAACGGAGCATTAAACAAACTGCATGTGTGAACCAAAACGTGAAATAGTTTTATGATAGCCTACTGTGCCGAAAATCGTCGTGCGTTATTATAGATATCGAAACGCACTATAAAATTTGACTACAAAATCCTTCCGGTACCAATTTTACACCGTATGAGAAAGCCAGGATGTTAATAAATAAATATTATGGGACAATCTCATACAAATCAACCTAATCTTACAGTAAGCTCAATTAAGGCTTGTGTTGTGGGTACTAGACGACAATATAAATAGATAAATACATAGAAAACACCCATAACTCAGTAACAAATAACAAACATCCGTAACTCAGTAACGTGATAAACACACAAATAAATGTCCTGACCAGGATTCGAACCCGGGACCTCCTGCTTCATAGGCAGAGTCACTACCGACTAGGCTAGGCTAGGAGGCCGCCGAGGCCGTTAATGATCCCGTAAAGCCGTTTTCATAGAAACATACCACTGGTCAGATTGGCCATCTGTGAGTGTGGGAAGTTGTCTAAGCCATTCGTCACGACTCCAAAAATGAAGGCCGATGTCTACATCTCGGAGTACTTGAATCGCCGCTTATTGCTCATGATCGGCGAGCATGAGCCTTGTTTCACTTTAGCCAGATTTGGCACCTGTACGCTACTCGAAGACTACGTTATCTTGGTATAGACACAAGAGTCGCATGTACCTAAGGACATGAGTCTGGCGAACTGTCCAGAAGCCAGTCCAATCAAGACTTTTTGGGCTGTTATCAAGGAATATCTCTGAAAAACCATTAAGCCAGCAATTCCCATCGAGACCTTCAAAAGAAACTGGTCGGAAGCCTCCATAGACATCTGAGTTAAATCTGTGCTGAAGCTTATGGCGATTATCACATCGCAACCGGATGCGGCGACGGTCTGCAAGCGTGATAGCGCTATACACATGCAGAGCGCTATCTCGCTAGCGCACCGGCGCCCATGCGGAAACCGCAGCAGTATGAAAGCCGCCTGTGTCGCGCGATAGATCCCAAGGTTTGGTTTGGTTGATAATTGATATACTTTCTGGAACAGTCGATATGACTTACCTAATCAACTCTCACAATATGGCTAGTTATTGAAAAAAAAACATCCTGTATAATATTTTAAATATTGGGATTATTGAATTAAGTGATAATTTTAGTACAATTGCTTTTTGAGTGCAGTTTTCTTATAGTAATGTGACCTTTCTAAAAAGTGGCAATTTAATAATTAATTAAATTAATTTGTGTGAAATATTCAAAAGTTTAGCTTTCGTTAAATTGTTTTTGAAGTAGGCATTACTTTCCCAATATTCTTTTCTGATACAAAGGCTGTTAAGACAACATTAGAAGAACAAAATTTATTTTAGAGAATATGTCTTTGGTACGATTTAAAAGCGTATGAGGCGGGCGGGTAGCGGAGTATCAGCGGCGGCAATGCGAGTGGCGACACGAAGCGACACGGTTTAGAGGCAACATCGTTAATGACACGGCTTCATTTTGAAACGCAGATCAATCGCATATTATACATAAACGCTAGTACGATAATTGTATTATAGTTTCATTTAAAATAGTACACGTGTCATTTTCAGCCAAAAGGTTCGCTTCAATATCGGTTGTCGATAAGGGCGCTTTTTAATTGCAACCTTATTGCAATATCGCCTTATTGACAACTGATTTAAGTTATCTGTTGGTTGAAAACGGTACAAATATAGATTCGTTCGAGATTTCCTGAAATATCATGCAATTTAGCCGTACCTGTAAAAGCAAAAATAATTTATCACTGGTTATTTACAAAGCCAGAAATAGCTAAACTTAAGGCCATAAAAATGTCAACAGTTTTTTTAAATATTAGGACAACTGAATCTTGAAGCAAATCAAATATTTTTGTTCAATATTTTTTGATTTGCAATTTTTTAAGTAGTTACACTACTATATATAAACTGAAAATAGATGTCATATACTTCAGAAAAAGTGACCAAACCCTCCGGTGTCCGAGGCCAGATTCGAACTGGCGTCTTCAGCTTTCGCGGCTGACGTCCTGACCACTAGACCACCCGGTCACCGGGTGTGACCGGGTGGTCTAGTGTAGCCATTTCCATTTTCTTCCTCTTGAACGCCATTAATACCAAAGGCTAAAGTGAAAAGATCAATATCAAAACGTTTGAACCGTCTAATTTCTTTAGCCGCATTTCTGTGAAAGAATCTTGCTAAAGGACACTTACTTAAAGAAACGGAATTAGAAACATCAGGGAAATAGAGATACTTCGTCAAAAAGATATCAAACAACTTGCGACGGTTGAACAGCTCCGATATTGCTCCTTTAGCTCGAAACCATCTACGTTCACAGCAACAGTGGTGTTCAAGAGGCGAATGCGGTAGACAAACAGGAGGTCCAGTCAAGTAGCAATCGTATATAGATATCGCCAATCGAAACTTAAATAATGTATGAAAAAACCGGCCAAGAGCGTGTCGGGCCACGCTCAGTGTAGGGTTCCGTAGTTTTCCGTCCGTCACAGTAAGTGTCCCCACTTAAGAGTTAATAACACCGCCAGGATATGATACGAGAGTTCCACGTACAGCGACATCTATCGGCAAATTAAGTAAACTATTGCGCGCGAGCATAAAGTATGGAAGATGATTTTTATGGAATAATTCTTTATTGCGTGAACCGATTTTCACCGTTTTTACTTTATTTGAAAGCACGTCATTTCATTGTAATTTTGTAGAAATTACAGGTACAATAAACACCTGCTTATACGGTTAAATTACAAACTTAGTTCAGAAATTATTTTGTAATTTTTTTTCAAAAACTATTCATCCTATCAAGTTCAAAATAATTTTCCTAGAAAGTTTTTATAAAGTTCTACTTTTGAGATTCTTTTCATATTTTTAAAACTTATGGTTCAAAAGTTAGAGGGGGGGGGGGACGCATATTTTTTTACTTCTGGAGCGATTATTTCCGAAAATATTTACATTATCGAAAAATGATTTTAGTAAACCCCTATTCATTTTTAAATACCTATCCAACAATATATCACACGTTAGGGTTGAAATGAAAAAAAAATCACTCCCCACTTTACGTAAAGGGGAGGTACCCTAATAAAAAAAAAAATTCCACTTTTTATTTTACCACTTTGTCGGCGTGATTGATATACATATTAGTACCAAATTTCAGCTTTCTAGTGCTAACGGTCACTGAGATTATCCGCGGACGGACGGACGGACGGACGGGCAGACATGGCGAAACTATAAGGGTTCCTAGTTGACTACGGAACCCTAAAAAAGACGTGACATTTCGTTCCCACCTTTTCGATACATTATTACACGATCGCTTGTTGGCTATTGCGTCAATAGAGTGTACCTGATGAGCGTGGGCAGGTTGGAGGTGAGGATGGCCTTCTCCTTCTGTATCTCGCAGATGTGCCCGACCAGCAGGCGCTCCTCGCGGCGCTCGTCGGGCTGCGCGCTGCGGAGCGACGACAGCCGGTCCGTGGCCGTGTGGCACGCCGTGTCCAGGGTGGCGATGTCTTGTAGCATGCCGCGGACCTAACACATTACGTACATTGCCATACATCTCTATAGGCTAATCCTACAATACAGTACAAGTAAAAGAAAGAAAGCCCGAAATCGCAGGTATTTGTGACCCGAGCCGCAGGCGAGGATTGTAAATATGCGATAGAGGGCTTTCTTTTTTACTGCCCGTGGTGAGTACACAATTTTACGTCTGCACCTGGCCATAATGCGAGTTTTAAGTGTGACGTAAAATATATTTGGTCCGTCAGTTAAACTATCAAAAATATTAACCATCAAAAAAAGGAGATATAATTGCTACATGCGTGTGCTAAAAAGGATAGAAAACACATAACATGCGGGAGAAAACACATAAACGCGTGTCGAATCTTGGGCCTTTAAGTAATTACTGCAGGCAGCATTTTCTCTGCCTCATCAATTGAAAGAATATTTGGTTTCGTTTCATTGGAACCTATGACTATGCAGTATTTTTTCTTAACAATGATAAAAGCCCGTTCAAAATCTGCGTACTACATTATTTAGCACGGCGTGACGTCATCCTTGTGGGAGAGTCGTGTGGAGTGTACTCACGGTGCGGATCTTGTCGGACAGGATGGCCTCGAGGCAGGCGGTCTGGCGCGCGATGTCGTGCAGCGAGTCCTGCGCGGGCTGCACCTTGTGCGTGCGCAGGATGCACGGCGTGACGTCATCCTTGTGGGAGAGTCGTGTGGGGTGTACTCACGGTGCGGATCTTGTCGGACAGGATGGCCTCGAGGCAGGCGGTCTGGCGCGCGATGTCGTGCAGCGAGTCCGGCGCGGGCTGCACCTTGTGCGTGCGCAGGATGAACGGCGTGACGTCATCCTTGTGGGAGAGTCGTGTGGGGTGTACTCACGGTGCGGATCTTGTCGGACAGGATGGCCTCGAGGCAGGCGGTCTGGCGCGCGATGTCGTGCAGCGAGTCCTGCGCGGGCTGCACCTTGTGCGTGCGCAGGATGCACGGCGTGACGTCATCCTTGTGGGAGAGTCGTGTGGGGTGTACTCACGGTGCGGATCTTGTCGGACAGGATGGCCTCGAGGCAGGCGGTCTGGCGCGCGATGTCGTGCAGCGAGTCCTGCGCGGGCTGCACCTTGTGCGTGCGCAGGATGCACGGCGTGACGTCATCCTTGTGGGAGAGTCGTGTGGGGTGTACTCACGGTGCGGATCTTGTCGGACAGGATGGCCTCGAGGCAGGCGGTCTGGCGCGCGATGTCGTGCAGCGAGTCCTGCGCGGGCTGCACCTTGTGCGTGCGCAGGATGCACGGCGTGACGTCATCCTTGTGGGAGAGTCATGTGGGGTGTACTCACGGTGCGGATCTTGTCGGACAGGATGGCCTCGAGGCAGGCGGTCTGGCGCGCGATGTCGTGCAGCGAGTCCTGCGCGGGCTGCACCTTGTGCGTGCGCAGGATGCACGGCGTGACGTCATCCTTGTGGGAGAGTCGTGTGGGGTGTACTCACGGTGCGGATCTTGTCGGACAGGATGGCCTCGAGGCAGGCGGTCTGGCGCGCTATGTCGTGCAGCGAGTCCTGCGCGGGCTGCACCTTGTGCGTGCGCAGGATGCACGGCGTGACGTCATCCTTGTGGGAGAGTCATGTGGGGTGTACTCACGGTGCGGATCTTGTCGGACAGGATGGCCTCGAGGCAGGCGGTCTGGCGCGCGATGTCGTGCAGCGAGTCCTGCGCGGGCTGCACCTTGTGCGTGCGCAGGATGCACGGCGTGACGTCATCCTTGTGGGAGAGTCGTGTGGTGTGTACTCACGGTGCGGATCTTGTCGGACAGGATGGCCTCGAGGCAGGCGGTCTGGCGCGCGATGTCGTGCAGCGAGTCCTGCGCGGGCTGCACCTTGTGCGTGCGCAGGATGCACGGCGTGACGTCATCCTTGTGGGAGAGTCGTGTGGGGTGTACTCACGGTGCGGATCTTGTCGGACAGGATGGCCTCGAGGCAGGCGGTCTGGCGCGCGATGTCGTGCAGCGAGTCCTGCGCGGGCTGCACCTTGTGCGTGCGCAGGATGCACGGCGTGACGTCATCCTTGTGGGAGAGTCGTGTGGGGTGTACTCACGGTGCGGATCTTGTCGGACAGGATGGCCTCGAGGCAGGCGGTCTGGCGCGCGATGTCGTGCAGCGAGTCCTGCGCGGGC
Source organism: Pammene aurita (assembly GCA_947086415.1). Taxonomy (NCBI): domain Eukaryota; kingdom Metazoa; phylum Arthropoda; class Insecta; order Lepidoptera; family Tortricidae; genus Pammene; species Pammene aurita. Next base: position 23,243,123 of record OX352305.1, on the reverse strand, counting down.
TGCACCTTGTGCGTACGCAGGATGCACGGCGTGACGTCATCCTTGTGGGAGAGTCGTGTGGGGTGTACTCACGGTGCGGATCTTGTCGGACAGGATGGCCTCGAGGCAGGCGGTCTGGCGCGCGATGTCGTGCAGCGAGTCCTGCGCGGGCTGCACCTTGTGCGTGCGCAGGATGCACGGCGTGACGTCATCCTTGTGGGAGAGTCGTGTGGGGTGTACTCACGGTGCGGATCTTGTCGGACAGGATGGCCTCGAGGCAGGCGGTCTGGCGCGCGATGTCGTGCAGCGAGTCCTGCGCGGGCTGCACCTTGTGCGTGCGCAGGATGCACGGCGTGACGTCATCCTTGTGGGAGAGTCGTGTGGGGTGTACTCACGGTGCGGATCTTGTCGGACAGGATGGCCTCGAGGCAGGCGGTCTGGCGCGCGATGTCGTGCAGCGAGTCCTGCGCGGGCTGCACCTTGTGCGTGCGCAGGATGCACGGCGTGACGTCATCCTTGTGGGAGAGTCGTGTGGGGTGTACTCACGGTGCGGATCTTGTCGGACAGGATGCCCTCGAGGCAGGCGGTCTGGCGCGCGATGTCGTGCAGCGAGTCCTGCGCGGGCTGCACCTTGTGCGTGCGCAGGATGCACGGCGTGACGTCATCCTTGTGGGAGAGTCATGTGGGGTGTACTCACGGTGCGGATCTTGTCGGACAGGATGGCCTCGAGGCAGGCGGTCTGGCGCGCGATGTCGTGCAGCGAGTCCTGCGCGGGCTGCACCTTGTGCGTGCGCAGGATGCACGGCGTGACGTCATCCTTGTGGGAGAGTCGTGTGGGGTGTACTCACGGTGCGGATCTTGTCGGACAGGATGGCCTCGAGGCAGGCGGTCTGGCGCGCGATGTCGTGCAGCGAGTCCTGCGCGGGCTGCACCTTGTGCGTGCGCAGGATGCACGGCGTGACGTCATCCTTGTGGGAGAGTCGTGTGGGGTGTACTCACGGTGCGGATCTTGTCGGACAGGATGGCCTCGAGGCAGGCGGTCTGGCGCGCGATGTCGTGCAGCGAGTCCTGCGCGGGCTGCACCTTGTGCGTGCGCAGGATGCACGGCGTGACGTCATCCTTGTGGGAGAGTCGTGTGGGGTGTACTCACGGTGCGGATCTTGTCGGACAGGATGGCCTCGAGGCAGGCGGTCTGGCGCGCGATGTCGTGCAGCGAGTCCTGCGCGGGCTGCACCTTGTGCGTGCGCAGGATGCACGGCGTGACGTCATCCTTGTGGGAGAGTCGTGTGGGGTGTACTCACGGTGCGGATCTTGTCGGACAGGATGGCCTCGAGGCAGGCGGTCTGGCGCGCGATGTCGTGCAGCGAGTCCTGCGCGGGCTGCACCTTGTGCGTGCGCAGGATGCACGGCGTGACGTCATCCTTGTGGGAGAGTCGTGTGGGGTGTACTCACGGTGCGGATCTTGTCGGACAGGATGCCCTCGAGGCAGGCGGTCTGGCGCGCGATGTCGTGCAGCGAGTCCTGCGCGGGCTGCACCTTGTGCGTGCGCAGGATGCACGGCGTGACGTCATCCTTGTGGGAGAGTCATGTGGGGTGTACTCACGGTGCGGATCTTGTCGGACAGGATGGCCTCGAGGCAGGCGGTCTGGCGCGCGATGTCGTGCAGCGAGTCCTGCGCGGGCTGCACCTTGTGCGTGCGCAGGATGCACGGCGTGACGTCATCCTTGTGGGAGAGTCGTGTGGGGTGTACTCACGGTGCGGATCTTGTCGGACAGGATGGCCTCGAGGCAGGCGGTCTGGCGCGCGATGTCGTGCAGCGAGTCCTGCGCGGGCTGCACCTTGTGCGTGCGCAGGATGCACGGCGTGACGTCATCCTTGTGGGAGAGTCGTGTGGGGTGTACTCACGGTGCGGATCTTGTCGGACAGGATGGCCTCGAGGCAGGCGGTCTGGCGCGCGATGTCGTGCAGCGAGTCCTGCGCGGGCTGCACCTTGTGCGTGCGCAGGATGCACGGCGTGACGTCATCCTTGTGGGAGAGTCGTGTGGGGTGTACTCACGGTGCGGATCTTGTCGGACAGGATGGCCTCGAGGCAGGCGGTCTGGCGCGCGATGTCGTGCAGCGAGTCCTGCGCGGGCTGCACCTTGTGCGTGCGCAGGATGCACGGCGTGACGTCATCCTTGTGGGAGAGTCGTGTGGGGTGTACTCACGGTGCGGATCTTGTCGGACAGGATGGCCTCGAGGCAGGCGGTCTGGCGCGCGATGTCGTGCAGCGAGTCCTGCGCGGGCTGCACCTTGTGCGTGCGCAGGATGCACGGCGTGACGTCATCCTTGTGGGAGAGTCGTGTGGGGTGTACTCACGGTGCGGATCTTGTCGGACAGGATGGCCTCGAGGCAGGCGGTCTGGCGCGCGATGTCGTGCAGCGAGTCCTGCGCGGGCTGCACCTTGTGCGTGCGCAGGATGCACGGCGTGACGTCATCCTTGTGGGAGAGTCGTGTGGGGTGTACTCACGGTGCGGATCTTGTCGGACAGGATGGCCTCGAGGCAGGCGGTCTGGCGCGCGATGTCGTGCAGCGAGTCCTGCGCGGGCTGCACCTTGTGCGTGCGCAGGATGCACGGCGTGACGTCATCCTTGTGGGAGAGTCGTGTGGAGTGTACTCACGGTGCGGATCTTGTCGGACAGGATGGCCTCGAGGCAGGCGGTCTGGCGCGCGATGTCGTGCAGCGAGTCCTGCGCGGGCTGCACCTTGTGCGTGCGCAGGATGCACGGCGCGAACACTATCGCCAGCGCATTTGGGCCCATTCTAGAAAAATAAATTGACATCAACCAAAAGCTAAGATCTGCATAAAGATTTATTTTATACGTTACATCTCAAAAAGGACATATGTACAGTCGACGTTAAACATATGATTATTCTTTAGCATAATAATAATGTCGAAAAGTGTAATCACATCTTTGACTTCGTCTATACTGCAATTTGTAAAGAACCTTAAGTTTACCTGTTATTTTCTTCCCCTAACGCTACCCTCGCCAAGTGGAATATTAACCTCTCCACGAGGTCAAAATTGGGCTTGGGTAACTTTCTTAGAATCGTGAATATGCTGGATACTCGTTCCTGCAAGCAAAAACTTTATATTAATACAACATAAAAAAAAAACTTAACGTTCCAACTGGGTCGTGATTATGCATTAGTAAAGTGCGTGTTGTCCACGTAAGGTTGGAGTTTAAAACGCTTCGGCTATCAATTGATTTTCAATATAAATGAAACTTCCCAGGATCCCGTTTGTTCAGTTAAGAGAAAACCGAAGTGTTTTATTCAAAGTGTATGTATACCTGGGGGTCGGAGATATCTGCGGCGATGATGAAGTCGTCGTACAGGTCGAAGGTCAGCAGCGGCTCGGGCAGGTCGCGGAAGAAGCCCTTGAGCACGGAGGCGCGCACGTGCACGGCGTACAACATACCGGGGGGTCGGAGATGTCTGCGGCGATGATGAAGTCGTCGTACAGGTCGAAGGTCAGCAGCGGCTCGGGCAGGTCGCGGAAGAAGCCCTTGAGCACGGAGGCGCGCACGTGCACGGCGTACAACATACCTGGGGGTCGGAGATGTCTGCGGCGATGATGAAGTCGTCGTACAGGTCGAAGGTCAGCAGCGGCTCGGGCAGGTCGCGGAAGAAGCCCTTGAGCACGGAGGCGCGCACGTGCACGGCGTACAACATACCTGGGGGTCGGAGATGTCTGCGGCGATGATGAAGTCGTCGTACAGGTCGAAGGTCAGCAGCGGCTCGGGCAGGTCGCGGAAGAAGCCCTTGAGCACGGAGGCGCGCACGTGCACGGCGTACAACATACCTGGGGGTCGGAGATGTCTGCGGCGATGATGAAGTCGTCGTACAGGTCGAAGGTCAGCAGCGGCTCGGGCAGGTCGCGGAAGAAGCCCTTGAGCACGGAGGCGCGCACGTGCACGGCGTACAACATACCTGGGGGTCGGAGATGTCTGCGGCGATGATGAAGTCGTCGTACAGGTCGAAGGTCAGCAGCGGCTCGGGCAGGTCGCGGAAGAAGCCCTTGAGCACGGAGGCGCGCACGTGCACGGCGTACAACATACCTGGGGGTCGGAGATGTCTGCGGCGATGATGAAGTCGTCGTACAGGTCGAAGGTCAGCAGCGGCTCGGGCAGGTCGCGGAAGAAGCCCTTGAGCACGGAGGCGCGCACGTGCACGTCGTACAACATACCTGGGGGTCGGAGATGTCTGCGGCGATGATGAAGTCGTCGTACAGGTCGAAGGTCAGCAGCGGCTCGGGCAGGTCGCGGAAGAAGCCCTTGAGCACGGAGGCGCGCACGTGCACGGCGTACAACATACCTGGGGGTCGGAGATGTCTGCGGCGATGATGAAGTCGTCGTACAGGTCGAAGGTCAGCAGCGGCTCGGGCAGGTCGCGGAAGAAGCCCTTGAGCACGGAGGCGCGCACGTGCACGGCGTACAACATACCTGGGGGTCGGAGATGTCTGCGGCGATGATGAAGTCGTCGTACAGGTCGAAGGTCAGCAGCGGTTCGGGCAGGTCGCGGAAGAAGCCCTTGAGCACGGAGGCGCGCACGTGCACGGCGTACAACATACCTGGGGGTCGGAGATGTCTGCGGCGATGATGAAGTCGTCGTACAGGTCGAAGGTCAGCAGCGGCTCGGGCAGGTCGCGGAAGAAGCCCTTGAGCACGGAGGCGCGCACGTGCACGGCGTACAACATACCTGGGGGTCGGAGATGTCTGCGGCGATGATGAAGTCGTCGTACAGGTCGAAGGTCAGCAGCGGCTCGGGCAGGTCGCGGAAGAAGCCCTTGAGCACGGAGGCGCGCACGTGCACGGCGTACAGCTCCAGCCGCTCCACGCCCTCCTCCGGCCGCTCGTCCAGCAGCCGCCGCAGCTCGCGCACCTGCACCCACCACGACACACGTTACCACCTACAAACAACACTACATGGCGGTCCTGCCAAGATCCTACTACACCTAAAAGATATTGAACCATTCATATACTAGTTACATTCCATATTTGTACAACAGCGCCGCGACGCACGGCGTGCTCGCGACCATTATTGCTACCATGCTGTATAGAAGGCTCAAATTTCATTGACGCCAATAAGACACGGCCAGTACGGCCGTACATTATACCATACGGTATAATGTACGGTGTAATGTAGGTATGGGGTGTTAGGATTCGCCCGTATGGGCGGCTTTTCAAAGTAACTGCATGTCTTCAAGCGATGGTATTACGATGGTAGATTATTTTCATGCCGAAGGCGATAGATTTACACTTTCAATTGTAAAAGTAAAATAAAACCATTTATCCCAAATAATTCTCGAGATTAGGTAACTCATTGGATTAAACACGGATAAAACGCGAAGAGCAGGGAAATAATGGCATCGTTCGAATTAGCAGAAATGCTATAACAAATAACTGAATACATTCAGTTCCCTAACGACTGTATCCGCTCTTCTATACAGCTTGTATGCGGACTTTTATTGGTATGGGTATTTAAGTTGGGACACTTACAATTAGTGTACTCGTACCTTGGAACTGAGGCCGCTTTTCCGGTAGAGCCCTTCGGTATAAAGGCCGGTCATCTCGATGGTGGTGATGAGGCGGTCCACCACTATAGGGATGTTGCTGTCGCCCGTCGGTAACTCGCTTAGAGGGACACCAAACACCTAAAAATACCAAAATGAACCTTCAATGAACCTAGGCGTTTGGCACGCTCGCGGGCTGTATCCAGCCCAAAGCCCGAGTCTCGAGACCGGATCTGGCCACGAGTCTTGTGGTCGGATCCGGCGGGCCGTAGTTTGAAGGGATGCAGGGGCGGCACTTCTATACAAGTCCAAAAGCCGGGCTTGTATGGAAAGGCCTTGCCTTAGTTACTTTACTGTAACCGCATGTATTGATCGATCTAGATTTTTAAACCAAGCGCCGAATGAATCTGTTACAATCATTTCTGCGGCGCTGGAGGCTGGTACAACCGCCACACACAAAGTAGCGCCACTGCCACGCGTGGCCGCGCGAATATCTAATCTAAGGCGAACTGACACTGAGCGCATCCCGCACATCGCTCCCACTCGCCCCGCCCGAGCGGGCTTTAATTATTATCGTTCTCACTATAAACACCGTGAAAGTCGTCTTATAATGTATAACTATTTGTTGGTATCTATAGCAATAAAATATATAACGATTTAAGCGGGCTTGTTTTGGAGTGAAGTTAGTTGCATTTCGACGAGCGCCGTAGAGGAGCACTCATAAAAATGTCTAGTTTGTTCCTATAAAAGGTAAGGTAAAGGAACAAACTAGACATTTTTATCATTTCTTTCAAGGGAAAGTGTTTACATTAAAACAATAATGGATTAAGTCGTGTTTTGTGACGGTTTGAGGTGCGTGCCAGTTTTAATAAACGAAGGCTAGGTAAAATCTTTGAAGTTTGTTAAAATCAACGTATCATTTGCTCGCTAAACCTACCTACCCGACTTGTGTTGTGTGCAGGTATTTCTCAGATAAACCAGTTGCATGAGCGAAAGTTTAATAGGGCTGCTTACAAAATACACTAGGCTAGATTGTTCTCATGCAAATAACTTGTATTGCTGTTGAAGCATATTTTTTTCGAAAGATGATGACATGTTGAGTATGTAAAGATTCAACAATTACTACGAACTCAAATCTTTACTCCAAAACTGGGCACGCTACTGAAAGGATTTCCGTGATGAAGCTTATACAATGTCCTTTCCCAAGACAAACTATCTCCATACCTAATTGATTTCACCCTAATCGGTATTACTTTTGAATTGACATACAGCCTTGGCCAGAAGTGTTGAACATAGCTCTTTTTTGTTTACAATTTTGATGTTAAGTATTAATTCCCTATCATAACAATGTACGATGACGTAAAATGTTATGTTTTATTGATATATCTAGAAAACTTCACTTAATAACACTTTCAAGGTACCTATAAAATATGAAAAGTGGAGGTCCTAAAAATGCGAATTTAGGTCGGTGCGAAAAATTGCAAATATTCTATGCAGTTACTACTGACTTCAACAAAACATGCCTGTTCAGTTTGAATTAATTGATAAAATAAATTCAAAACAGATAGAAACGCCGGTCTAAACTTTCGAGTTTTGTATGAAAATCGCAAGGGTGCTCAACACTTCTGGCCAAGGCTGTATAATATAATAAGTAAGGATGTAGCTGACCTTCCCCCGCTTGCAGACGCCGAGCTGCTCGCGGCCGCCCGCGTCCACGGCGCCCACGATGGCGGCCGACGCCGCGCCCGCCTCCTTGCGGCACTGCGCCCACACCTGCACCACGCACCCCCCCCCTCGGTCATAACACATTCACATCACGGGTACACTCGAGCGCGCAACAGCACACGCAACGCTTCTATACAAAGTAGTTACGTTTCATTGGAAACAGAATAGATGCCCAAATTAACCGTGTAGGACTCCGGAAACTGCAGGATCCTGCGGCTAATACCGTCCAAGAAATAGGCCCCTGTTCTCGCCTAACAATATTTGTCTATAGGCCCGTGTCCAATTTGTGATATGTTACTAAGGCTACTTCCCATATTTAAATGCTGCACCAATGGTCACAAGCATGCATGGATGCGCCGCGCGGTGTGAGTACACATTAGCTGAATGCTAGCGCGATCGATTTGCATGACAAGTGATAGCGATAACTTGCAATTTTTTTATTTTATTAATGGGAATTAGATCGATTCTTATTTAACGAAAATGTATAACTATTATTTCCAGAAAGTGAATATTCACTTGGAAAAGCACGAATAGATCCCAATCCAATAAAAGTGTAAAGTTTACCTTCATGTAGCATTTCTTGTGTGACACGAGCTTACACGTCTGGCAAATGAGTGACCGCTCGATGGGCCACATGAAGAATGTCTTGCAGACCTCGCACTCCGTAGGAATGTTTATCATTGACAAAATAAACGTATGCCCTTTGTACTGTATTGGATCGTCCACCTAAAATTTAAAAAAAAAAACACTTTTAGTACATACTATACATGGCTGCAATGAATCGACTTTTCCTTGTCACTTGAGGCCATGGTTACGTTCCCCTGGCTATTTAAACCCGCAAGATTCATATTTCTATGGTAGTTCTCCTTTCCATAATCGGTCCAAGCATGATTATAAAACGTGTCTAATATTTCTTCTAACAAACTATGATATTATTGTTCCCAGGACATAATAACAACAAGGAATAATTGATTCACGAATAAATGTTGTATTTATGTTTCATATTGTTTATAACGTCTATGTAAACCAAATGATAGAACTCTTTTCCATAGAAATATCTAAATCTGTCGAATCAGAAAATCACGACGCATCCTTTCATCAACTACTTCTTGGTTGTATTGGCGCAACAGTGGCGCCCGCATGACAACTATGAGACACATTAATTAATGTGAATGTCAAATCTCATGATAATTGACAACTGTCAAATATAATGAGATTTGAGCGCACGAAATGTTTCCACGTTCAGCAGCAGTTATTCTTTTAGATTCACCAACTACGCGAAATAAGGGCCGCATTTACCTTTCTCTTCTTATCCTTTTTCCGCTTGGTCCGCGCCTTGTCTGTGTCGTGCTCGCTCATGAACTCGTCCATGAACCCTCGGAAGGCGTTGACGCCCATGGTGATGGACAGCGTGGAGCCTTCCCGCGCGCACACGGTCTCCATCACGTGCAGGAAGTTGCCGATGAGGTCCTTGTACTTGAGCGCGGAGCCCCGGGTCTCCACCACGCTGTATGTGGCTACTAGGTTGTCTTTGAACTCGCGTAGCGCGTGCTTGAATACCCTGTCAACCTGTGGGTAAATGACCTCGTTATAGGATTGCTATTAGAATTTACTGGGAGCTTGGGGTAAGCTTTTGAGAAATTGCACAGGGTCACTGCGGCTAGCATAATTTAAGTTGTTGTTCGCGACTGCATACTTCAAGCGCGACTCGAATATGCAGTCGCGGGCGACAACGTAAGTCTGTTAGTAATTGTCTTGAAAATAGGTCACTTTAGAAGTACTGATATAGACAGAACACGCAAACACTACACCGAGTTTACAAGTGATAAAGTGACAAAACATCAAATTTATAAAAAAAAAAGACGTTCATAGTATCCCTAGCTGTTCCCGCGGCTTCACCCGTGTGCGTTTTGGAAAAAAAACTACCCTAATTGTTGCTCCGTGGTTATAAACTGAGATTATAAAATAATTCATGAAATTCTGTGTAGCAGTTTTCGCGTAGTTTGCGAACAAACAGATTTGTCTTTACGCGTTTATGTATAGATTTCATTGTAGGAAAGAGAACTAGCGGGTGAATCCAATTCATCCATTTCTTTGATTACTTGACAGTAATATTGTCAGTTTTCTGATGTACTCACCTCTGATTGCTTTTCGTTCTCACTCGACTCCATCTGGAAGATCTTCTTGGTGATGAAGTTCTGCATGGCGTGCAGTTCCGTCGCGTCCGAGATGATCTTGTCCGTCCGGTCCATGAACTCCGACGTGCCGGTGAGGTTGAAATTCGTACTGGAGGAACTTTTGTGTTCAGCACCCATGTGTGGTTTCCTGTGTCAATATATAGACTTTTTATTAAGTTTTTTTGATAAATTATCTTCAATATGTTTATGGTCCGTGGAAGGCCAACGAAAGCAGGGTGCCAGCCGCTGGTTGAATGCCATTGAAGAGGATACACGCGTCGGGCTCCATGGTTCTAGGCAATAAATCGGGGAGGGTGGCGAGCATCAAAACGTAGACCGACTTATGGCGGTCACGACCCTCAGACATGAGGATTCGACTTAGATGAGACGAGTGTATTAAGGTATTATGGAGACTTCACTTTACCTGTACTTGTGCCTGCCCCGGCCAGGCGCGGCCACGGGGCTGGAGCACGGCATGGTGATGACGCCCTTGTTCTGGATGCACTTGGTGTGGTACAGCTGCTTGCAGTCGATGCAGCGCTGGCCCTGAGTCACGAACGCGTCGATCGCCTGGTGGCAGTACACGCACTTGTCGCCTTTCGCGAATCGAGTGCCTTTTCGAAACCTGAAAGATGACAAAATTGCAGTCACTGTGGCAAACAGTGTTTAACAGAATAAAGGATGGGCAGACTTTGCGCCAAACAGTGGGTTAGTTCAAATTTGCTTTTATGGATCGAGTGCGATGGAATAGCGCAGGGGTCGGCAAACCACGGCTCGCGAGCCGCATGCGGTTCTTTGAAGGGTCAGTTGTGGCTCTTCAAGTTCCGAAATTTTTTTATTAATCAAATATTATAGTGTAAAACAGAAAATTGCAGCTCTATGAGCTTCTAAAAATTCCATATTTTCCGCCATCAGGCTCTTTGTCAAAAAAGTTTGCTGACTCTTGGCATAGGGTAGTGAGCTCTTCAAACAAAAGGTGCGGTCTGAAAGAGAGTATCACAGTAGGAGTTGTCATACTGTAATATCATTACAAACCTTAATGAAAACGAGATGCCTCTTATATTTCTCTTTCGGCCTCACTTTTTGGTTGAAGTCCACAGACTTTCTCGAGTTCGCTGCGCCATAAATCGTTGGACGGTCGGAGTTGCGGCGCCGCACCGAGCCGCATCATCTCTGCCGCTCTACACACACTAGTACTGTGGCGAGAGTACCTGTGGCCCGCGATGCGGAAGAGGCCGTTGGTGGTCTGGCCGATGTAGTCGGTGGAGCGCTGGTCGGCGGGGCGCGGCTCGGGGTCGGAGTTGCGGCGCCGCACCGAGCCGCATCATCTCTGCCGCTCTACACACACTAGTACTGTGGCGAGAGTACCTGTGGCCCGCGATGCGGAAGAGGCCGTTGGTGGTCTGGCCGATGTAGTCGGTGGAGCGCTGGTCGGCGGGGCGCGGCTCGGGGTCGGAGTTGCGGCGCCGCACCGAGCCGCATCATCTCTGCCGCTCTACACACACTAGTACTGTGGCGAGAGTACCTGTGGCCCGCGATGCGGAAGAGGCCGTTGGTGGTCTGGCCGATGTAGTCGGTGGAGCGCGGGTCGGCGGGGCGCGGCTCGGGGTCGGAGTTGCGGCGCCGCACCGAGCCGCATCATCTCTGCCGCTCTACACACACTAGTACTGTGGCGAGAGTACCTGTGGCCCGCGATGCGGAAGAGGCCGTTGGTGGTCTGGCCGATGTAGTCGGTGGAGCGCGGGTCGGCGGGGCGCGGCTCGGGGTCGGAGTTGCGGCGCCGCACCGAGCCGCATCATCTCTGCCGCTCTACACACACTAGTACTGTGGCGAGAGTACCTGTGGCCCGCGATGCGGAAGAGGCCGTTGGTGGTCTGGCCGATGTAGTCGGTGGAGCGCGGGTCGGCGGGGCGCGGCTCGGGGTCGGAGTTGCGGCGCCGCACCGAGCCGCATCATCTCTGCCGCTCTACACACACTAGTACTGTGGCGAGAGTACCTGTGGCCCGCGATGCGGAAGAGGCCGTTGGTGGTCTGGCCGATGTAGTCGGTGGAGCGCGGGTCGGCGGGGCGCGGCTCGGGGTCGGAGTTGCGGCGCCGCACCGAGCCGCATCATCTCTGCCGCTCTACACACACTAGTACTGTGGCGAGAGTACCTGTGGCCCGCGATGCGGAAGAGGCCGTTGGTGGTCTGGCCGATGTAGTCGGTGGAGCGCGGGTCGGCGGGGCGCGGCTCGGGGTCGGAGTTGCGGCGCCGCACCGAGCCGCATCATCTCTGCCGCTCTACACACACTAGTACTGTGGCGAGAGTACCTGTGGCCCGCGATGCGGAAGAGGCCGTTGGTGGTCTGGCCGATGTAGTCGGTGGAGCGCGGGTCGGCGGGGCGCGGCTCGGGGTCGGAGTTGCGGCGCCGCACCGAGCCGCATCATCTCTGCCGCTCTACACACACTAGTACTGTGGCGAGAGTACCTGTGGCCCGCGATGCGGAAGAGGCCGTTGGTGGTCTGGCCGATGTAGTCGGTGGAGCGCGGGTCGGCGGGGCGCGGCTCGGGGTCGGAGTTGCGGCGCCGCACCGAGCCGCATCATCTCTGCCGCTCTACACACACTAGTACTGTGGCGAGAGTACCTGTGGCCCGCGATGCGGAAGAGGCCGTTGGTGGTCTGGCCGATGTAGTCGGTGGAGCGCGGGTCGGCGGGGCGCGGCTCGGGGTCGGAGTTGCGGCGCCGCACCGAGCCGCATCATCTCTGCCGCTCTACACACACTAGTACTGTGGCGAGAGTACCTGTGGCCCGCGATGCGGAAGAGGCCGTTGGTGGTCTGGCCGATGTAGTCGGTGGAGCGCGGGTCGGCGGGGCGCGGCTCGGGGTCGGAGTTGCGGCGCCGCACCGAGCCGCATCATCTCTGCCGCTCTACACACACTAGTACTGTGGCGAGAGTACCTGTGGCCCGCGATGCGGAAGAGGCCGTTGGTGGTCTGGCCGATGTAGTCGGTGGAGCGCGGGTCGGCGGGGCGCGGCTCGGGGTCGGAGTTGCGGCGCCGCACCGAGCCGCGGGCCGCGCCCGGCGCCTCCAGCAGCGGCCCCATCATCTCTGACGCCGCCCTACAAATATAAATCATTCATTACATTAAACTCATTACAAACTTTTTACCCGAACGCCAGGGGCCTCCGCTACCTCTTCGCGGGTCGGATTATATGGCGTATAGCTCTTTTCTCCGGCCCGTACGACTGGCTCGTGGACCGGATCCGGTAGGCAAACCGAGCTAATTTAGCTTTCCTTCAATTAGTGGCCGTAAAAAAGGTGGTGGAGTAGTACAGCAGTAGTGTAGTGTGTTGTGTAGGTACCGCTTGATGTCGTGGTGGTCGTGGTGGTCGTGGTCGGGGGACGGCAGGTCGGGCGCGCGGCGCGGCGAGCGGCGGGCGGCGCGCGCGGGCACGGCGGGCGGCGCGGCCGGCGCCTCCGCCGCGCGCTGCAAGGCTGCGCACGCTGGAACACAACAACACGTCGAATACTTGCACACATGTCTTCACTCTGATAATAGTAGATTGTTTGACAACGATCAAAAGCAGGCCATATTACCACGAGGTAAAATTGATCGAGTGGTAATATGGCTTCTAGACCGGAGTTATACATACTATTTTTCACTTCGATTGAGAGAAAAAAACAAAAAAAAATTAAATTTGGTTTAAGGTCATTCTATTTTTTAACTGCTTTAATTAACACAGATACAAAATATAAACACCGCGAATAAATGCCACAGCCGACGATATAATTAGCGCTTTAAAGCGCTTCTATTGATCAATTAATTCATTTATTTTAAACAGTACACGCACCAAAAAAGAATTTAGCGTTCCGATTAACTTCAATATGTGTTGTAATTGGTGAATTTAATATGTTGAAGTATTCAATTAAAATTGTTTTGTAAATCATAAATATGTATTCATATTTTCCCTAGAGGCTAAATATACTACTTTAGCTTAATATGACACACTTTTTGAGCATGAGAAGTGAAAAACTAATATTTCGTCTCGAACTAAGAACTCGCGATTTATAAAAAAAATACTATCAAACGGCAAGGAATTGACCAGTAAAACAACACCCCTACGATAATCGCTTTCGGGGTTTCTAGGATCAGTCTTGCTCATATTTTAAAAAATCGATATCAACTATAATTTGATTTAAAAAAATTAAAACTTCTAAAATGATTGCGGATCAAACTATAAAAAGTCTAATACTTCAAAATGTAAAGACGTGCCTCTAGCCGGGTGACAGACTTTAAATGTAAGAACTCACTTCGCTGCACGCACGACTTACCAAAATAATAAAATATCAACTTAACACACACATTCACATATCCCATCATCAGAAGAAGCACTGTAAACAACACAAGGTATGCAAAACATTTCTCATCGGCCGTGTTCTTGTGGACCGACACAACTCTCACTGACATCCTGTCATCACTGCGCCTACACTGAATATTGCCCGTTTAAGTTTAGTAAGTTTATTAAGATGAAAATAATTACAACTTTGTTTAATTTGTAAAGGGAACAAACAATAGCGTAAACACATTAGTGATGAGGTCTATTAAAGATATACTCCCATGGAAACGCATAAGATTATCTAATGAGTTTAATGCAAAACAAGATTTGCTAATGAACAGTTAGCAGACACCTTTTATAATATAAAAATTCAGTTGGTAATTACTATTATGGTTGTTGTTTATATTAGATATTTGAAACAAATCAGTCGGTAATCTGTAACAGGTTGGTTTATATGGTTTTTTAGAATGAGTAAGTAAGTGTATGTATGGCGTAATAAATAGGGTAAGAGGTATGTCAAGTTTTGGAAGAACTTTTATTCCCATTTAGTTTCCCAAAGTTTTCACTCTCTATGCCTTAGGGAATGTTACGGGCAACTCCCACTACGCCTGCGTGAAATATGACGTTTAACAAGAAAGTCTCATGAAAGAAGTGTTGTGTATAGCTGTATAGTCGTTTCACGAAAGCTGGCGCGAGATTTGTGACATATGTTTTTGGACCCGGGGTATGTCCTTAAACTACGTCCAGATCTGGGTATGTCCTTAAACTAGGTACGTCAAAAAGAGAGGTATGGGCACTGCGAATGGCATCTCGCTAAGTGTGTAAAGTGTGGTAGGGCACGTTCAGCGGATGTCATCTCGCTCAAATCTGGAGCAGAGCCGGACTGGGGGAAGTACCTCCACCTTACAGAAAACCACAGTCAAATAGCACTAGACCCTACTCATAGTGTTGTGTTCCTGCTGGTGAGTAAGGTTGCCAAAGAGCTCAAAGAGGACCCAGTGTGTTGACGATGAGGGACCTTCTTGTTCCTTTAGTCGTCAACACAGAGAATCGTCCTTTTTGTAAAGGGTCGGCAACGCGCATGTGACTCCTTTGGAGTTGCAGGCGTCCATAGGTTACGGTGGCTGCTTACCATCAGGCGGGCCGTATGCTTGTTTGCCACCGTCGTTGTATAAAAAAAATATATATTTTCATATTTCATTTGACCAGTACGTGTGATATTTACCAGTAAGCTGCGACGGCGGCCTCGCGCGCGCCGGGTCGCGCGGCTCGCGGCGCACGGGCGGCAGGCTCAGCAGCGCGCGCGGCGAGTGCGGCGAGTGCGGCGAGTGCGGCGAGTGCGGCGAGTGCGGCGAGTGCGGCGGCTGCAGCGTGGTGCTCGACAGGCTGCGCTGGTACACCGCGGGGGAGCCTCTTCTGGGGAGACGGGCCGAGTCAGCACACAGAGTCTACAGGCCTGTGATGCCAGCCGACTGTCGCCGAACAAACACGACAGTTGCCGCCCAAATGTTATCATAGGCCTGCTGGATGATGATTCAATAGGCAGTACGAGGCGGCAAAGCCCAGTGAAGCATTACAATTTTTTGAGAAGCGTGCGTGTTTTGCTATTGATAATTTGGTCTGCCAGACACACACGATGAGCCGCCAGACCGCAAAGACGCGCGCACGCCGCAAACCAGGTGTTACGAGCCTCGCTGATGGATTAAAATTATCGACGTTCTTTTGAAATAAGCGACAAGCCAGTTGAAAGTAGTATTGACGAAGTCGTTGATTATTACTAATAATAATAATCATTGGAACACAACCAATTATTTGACCACACAAAAAAATTGGCTGCAGGCGTTTTTGTAAAAAAGAAGCCAATTTTGGACCAACATAATTTTAACCTTCTTCCCGTGTGACGTAGATAGTTTACCTGGATCCACTCCTGTTGGTATCGGAACTGTCCGCAGGACTCCAGTCGCCAGCGTGCCTCAGGTACTCTTCGCTACTGCTCGCTATCGATTCTGCTAACTCTCTCTCCCGAATCTAGGGAAGGAATTAGATGATTAGAAATTACTAATATAATAACTATTGAATTCTTCAGTAGCGTTCTGCACTAATGAACTTCTAATGCAATTTAACAACTTAGAAGTGGCTGTTTGAAGTATCTAATCTGGTTGAAGAAATGATTGAATGAGTTATACAAGATTTTTCGATATTAAAATCATTGAAACCACAAAAATATGAATATCCCGTTTATCATGTGTATTTTCGCAAATTTGATCTCAGGACACCTGCTATTTAACCAGAACTGCAACTAAAAACTAAACACTACACGCCGCAAATACACTTACACGTTTGGCGTGGTCTTCATAGTGTATGATGCGGCCGTAAGTCCGCAAAGATATATGAACCATGACCTCCAGAAATATGTATTTAAAATAAACACGAACGAGACCTAACGCCTTGCGTGCACTTGTTTGCAGTAATTCCTCAGAACTGCAGAAGTCAGAACTACGCGTAAGTATAATTTAATTTATACAAGGGTGTAATAGTTATGTTTCCTACCGCTAAGGTTGAGTCAAACTATATAATCATCTTATCTACTTAAGTTCACATACAATAGGATTTTCATATCATGTTCAAAACCTTGTGACATAAATAAAGAAGTGGTTATTGGTAAACATCGGTATCAACGTTCAAATTTCGTGGCAATGTACGGTTGGCAGAAAAATAAATACAAACAAATCACTTAGTATTTTTAACCTTTATTTTGTATATGTAAATAAAAAAGCCCCTAAATAGTACATTTCCTAATTAGGGTGGTAAAACAAAGAAAGGCCGCGCAATCGCAATTGTTGCGGCCCAAGCTGCAAGCGAGGGACGTAATTATGCGATCGAGGGCTTTCTTTATTACCTCCCGTGTTGGAAAAATATGTGCACATTTGGCCAGAAAGCGGCTCTATCCGTACGCGTAGCGTGCGGAAAAAGCCACTTTATGTCCAGGTGTGGCATACAATATTTTACGAGTTAGAATAGATCACTAAAATTTGTTCCATAGATTTTGCTGTCAATCTTTGACGTCTGTAAGAATATATCCATTTTAAATGACTAAAAGATCTTTCCACGCTGACTGAGGTAATAGGAAGGTATGTCAAGCATTGAAAATTTTGCACACAGTTTTTATTTACACTTTCTGGTATTTCAGCCTCGTTGTTTTTAGATAGTTGGTTAATTATTTGTACAGTCTTATAACCATGATTTTTCTTTAATACACTTTTTAATTTAAAATAAACTTTTCTGGCATTTTGATGTAACCTTAACGTTGATATTTTTTTTTGCAAACCATGAACAATGTTTAATGATTCTGCTAGACTCAGTTTTGGATCCTCCAATAATTTTATTGACTTAGCAATTATACTAAAGTGTGTATCGACGAATAGTAACTCAGTTTTTAAATTCCGGTTACGGAAAATTTTTTTTGCTTTAGAAATTGCACTCGCTTCACGCGGATTTAAGGCATCGATGACAGATTTGATTTTATCATAATGCATGTGATAATATGAGGCAGCATTTAACCATGTTCCCGATCTTGTTATCACGGGTCGGGGTGGTAGAGGAATATTTACACACATTTGATGAAATAAATTTGTCCTTGAAGGAGCGTTACGAAATATTTTTTTGATACAGTCAATCAAACTGTTTATGGTCGGGTAAAGACTTCTAATTATCTCTGCGACTCGATTACATCCATGTGCTATGCATGTTACATGAGTCATATTTTTATATTTCTGAACAAGGTTTTTAGCTGCTTTTACCATGTAGGAACCGGCATCCGTTATAAAAAATAATAATTTATCCATGTTTTTTTTGTATTCATCGCCCCAAAGATCTTCAAGGGTTTCCTCAACGAGTTTGGTTATTGTCGAATGGTTAGTCGCCTCCAATACCTTAGAAGCAAATAAATGTGGCTGGGTACTAGTTCCATCTAGAGCTCCGATCAAAATATTTGCCACTTTTTTTCCCACGGAATCTGATGTTTCATCAACACTGAGGTAAATCATTTTATTTTGTAATTTCTCTTTCAATTCATTTTTTTTCTTTTCATACAATTCAGGTAAGCATTTTACTCGTATTTTTGTTTCACTCGGCACAGTAATATCGTTTCCATATTTATGATTTAAAAGGTTTTCTACAAAATTTCTAAATTTAGGATTGTCTAATTTTGACCACGGTATATTCGAACAAATCATAAACTCTGTTAAATCTTTATTAAATTTTTCTTGTGCATTATTTTTATGAATTTTGTTGTGTAAATCTGTTTTTAAATGGCGGTCGATACTAGATTTAGAGGGAAATAATTTCGAATTACACAATTTGCAATATACGATATCGTCTTTAATTTCGAAATCAGCATTATCTCGTATTATATCCTGTAAATGGCAGCGTGAATCAGATAATTTATCTTGATGAGATTTTGATTTCAAATGTTTCTCTATATTGTACCTTTTCTTTTTTATATTAATTTCGCAAATAGTACAGCAAGCACCTTCGTTAGTGAATATAAAATCAGTATACTGCGTCAAATCCATTTTCTCAAGTCTGATAGGGAGTTGGGTAAAGATTTATCAATGCTAAATTGTAGTTGTAAGTGTTTTTAAGAACTATTATCGTTGAAGATTTTACCACATATTATTTTGCATGACAATTAAATTGACATTTGTTGCCTATTTGGCATTTAGAATTTTTTTTACAAATGGATAATGAAATGAGTATTGAGGTTCTATGACGTATTAAGAATATAAACCTCTTTAAATATATGTACAGTTTACCAAAGTACGATTAAGAATAAAAATAAATTAAATGTTATTTATTACTAATAAATAAAACAATGATACCTATGTATTTCTTTTTTTGCGACCCTTACCAAGTGCCACGAAATTTGAACGTTGATACCGATGTTTAGTTATTGGTTACCATTGTACCGCATAATGGGGTGAGTAGGGATTGCGTGGAGAGTTGGGTTATGTATGGAGAGAGAAGGGATGCCAAGGGGGTGAGATGGTTTTTAAAGGCTACTGTTACATACCTAAATAATGTATTCGTATTACAAATGGAGCTCCGATCTATAGTGATATTCATAAGAAAAAAAATGATCCAACAATGTTCCAAAATCACCTTTGTATGAAATCCCATCTCACCCCAACTACGAGGTACTACGGGGTGCGGAGGGAATTTGTGTTTATCGGTAAAGTTATGAAATGGAACTACCCAAAATAAAATAAAAACTAAAATACAAACGTCCGGAACATTTATTATATATACCATTCAGTTTATATGTAAAAATAATATGTTATCGACGTTTGAATGGCAGTTTTTAATTAAACATTTTGTACACACACAGTTAAAAATTTTGGGAGGGTATAATTAATCTTTTTTTTCTTAAATACCGTAAAATGTTACGGTATTTAAGAATAAAATGATTAATTTTACCCTCACCAAAATTCAAACTTCAAAACAGAAACTCGCGGTTGTATAAAAAAAATTACACACTGACCTTATTCTTTTCAGCCATGAGATAGTTTTGGTCTATCCTAAGCCAGAGTAGCTCATTGGCCAAGTCTTCGGGAGTAATCTTGTTGGGCGGGATGACACCCTGCGGGTACTTGTTGGTGCTCACGCTCCAACTCTCGTCTGGGGACGATTCGTTTGCCTCCGACTGGTTTACGCTGCAGTTGACAAGCAAAATTAAACCCTAAATAGATAAACATAGATACTAAAGTCGTATTTCGTTGGGTTTCTTAGTGGTTTGGCGCCGTGACGGGATTACAAGTGATGCGAATCTATTGTTGTGATTTGTAGGTGTGTTTCCTCTGACGTGCGGACTTGATTTATTAACAACGTTTTAGGGTTCATGACTCAAAAGCGTAGTTGGTTCGTAACAACTCTATTTACCAGTAAAATTTGTTTACACGAATGTCTAGAATGCCAATTTTACATTTCGACGCGATCACAAACCACGGATTGAATTATTGACATTTCTAAGTGCTGGGTACAAAAATGATCGGGAAGGTTCCACAAAAGTTACTGGATTGTTTTCAATCTTACCTTGAGTTACTTTGTTTTAACGGCTGCTCGGTAATATTCTGCGTTTTGGAGACTCGTCGCTTGCCATAAACTTGCGCCGTAGACGCGTCTGTGATTAGGATCTCGCGCTTTTTCTCCAAACTGACAAACAAAAGCGGAACAAAATTATACCGCAAAAAGAGATTATTTTAAACAACAGATCCAAAATTTGTCAAAAGATGTCATTTTATCTGTTCGAACTCGTGTCCGAATTATCATTTTGGAAATAACTTCAAAGTTTTAAGCCCTGTGTCACTGTAAGGTTACCAAATAGCTCAAAGAGGACCCAGTGTGATAACGACTAGGGACCCACTTGTTCTTTTAGCCGTCAACACAGTGAATTCTACTTTTTGTAAAGGGTCGGCAACGCGCATGTGTCACCTCTGGAGTTACAGGCGTACATAGGCTACGGTAGCTGCTTACCATCAGGCGAGCCGTATGCTTATTTGCCACCGTCGTGGTATTAAAAAGAAACTATAGCGACACTCAGAATCACAATGTTTAAATTTACATCCATCAAAGATTTACCTCTGAATGGGCAGAGACTGCGTCACTCTTAGTTTCTCTCTCGTTTCTTTCCTCTCCGCCTCTTCCTGTATTAGCATGTTCCTAAAAATGAAAGAGCACGTGAGATGAGAAGTATTCCAGTGGATCAGGGTTTATGGGTGGCCGGATATCAACAAAGTTGTAGAACTGTCAGTCGTAAATGTCGACGTTGACTCATCGTTACTATTGGAAGCTAGTCTTCATTTTGCGTAGCACATATTTATAAGTATATGAAGAATAAACAGGGTACTTCAACCCACAGCCCGCACAATATCTGAAATATATAGGTCATATTGAACAACTTTTATTAAACAACAACCTTGAAATAGCGAAAAAAATTATGCTGTCCTATAGATGGATAATTTCGACTGAAACAGAACAGCTGAAATGCTACCAGTGCTACCACCAATAATTGTGACGTTTTTAATCAAAGGTACCATCAGGTTCAAAATTGCATGGTCAATTTATCAATGAATTCATTCATAAATTGGCCATGCAATTCTGAACCCGATAGTACATCAGAAGGGTTACATCATGTCTCACTCCATTGTACCCGTTTTTCCCGATGCGCTTACCGCATATGAGGGCTAATGAGAGTAGGGTTGACACATCGCTTATCACTTTATGGGTGCGTTCGAGAATATGTTACATTTTCAAGTCATAGGTACAGTCGACGTCAAAGATATGTTTACACTTTTGAGCCTTATTACAAATGAGTAAGGTGCAAAACGACTGTACATCATTGTCGGATGTTAATAGTTTATTTCTAAATTATCAACCGACTTCAAGATTTCGAAGGAGGAGGTTATCAATTCTTCGGGATCTTTGTTTTTGCAATTTTTTTTTACGTATGTTCACCGATTATTCGAAGACGGCTGGACCGATTTGGAAAATTCTTTTTTTATTTGAAAGAGTCACAGTTGGTCCCATTGTAACCAGGTCCGGATCTGATGATGGGATCCTGGAGAAATCGAGGGAACTCTTCAACTATTATAGGCACACCTATAGTGATTTGAGTATTTTTTACAGCAGCTCGAGCATTTGCTTTTGGAAAGGTGGAGGCTCAGTGAAGTCGGTTCTTTTTTGTTTATTTATTTTTTAAAGCAGTTCACGTCTTATTGACAACCGACAATGATGTGTACCTTTGATCGAAAACGTCAAACGTCATTTCCGCCAGTGTTTATGACATATATCAAACCTGCACGGATATATAGAGCACATTGAAACCCCTTTTTTTTTGAGCGTGCATGACAGCTAACGTTTTCATTCCTATAGCTAAATGTCAATTACTTATTCTGTGGGTACATAATTGTCGGTTGTCAATAAGGCGTTACTGCCTTAAAAATTCATTTAGAAATTAACTCTATTAACAACCGACAATGATGTGCCTTTGACTTGAAAACGTCACAACTTTTTACACGGTTTTGTGTACGTACTAAGTTATTTGTCAATATCTGAATATAAAGAAAACTAGGGGTTGAATTAGTAGGAAATTAAAACTCGATACTCACAATTGTAAATCAATAATATTCCTAATTTGGTCGATGCTTTGCCGCTTCGTGAAGCCATCGGTCTCCGACACGAGTGCTGCTTTTCTGTCATGCTGTCAACACATGTGTCACGACGGTGTATATACAGTTACATACCATACAATCAAACACATAGAGTTCACTTTCGTATGAATTTCATTTACGATTAGTTACAGAATGCGTTGAAATGAAAATTTAGTTACAGTACGAACAGGTCACATTACCAAAGCCAACATGATTATTTCATACGTGATTAATATTATAGGTTAATAACGATAGGTTTGTTAATTCAGTTACATTGTACCATCGGGTTCATAATTGCATACCCAATTTATCAATGAATTCATTCATGAATTGGGTATGCAATTATGAACCCGATAGTACAGTCACCGGCAAAAGTATCTTCCTACTCGAAGGCCGCAAAAATACGTGACGCGCTCTTTTGGCCCTACAAATAAGAGCGTGTCACATATTTTTGCGGCCTTTGTGTAGGAAGATACTATTGCCGGTGACTGTACCTATGGTAATTCGGTCCGCACCAAAAGTTGCATTCTTATTAGAGCAATTTACATTAGCAGTAACTAAATCTAGATTTCTCAAACTCACACATACAAACGTTCCGTACATTCGCATACGTTTAATATGTCCTGACGGCTCTCCACTGCGCTGAACATAACTCTACACAAATAAAATAAAAAAGAGTTCTGTAGGATAAGGTGCTCAGTTGATTCAAGATTTAGTGCTACAGACTCAATGGCAAGCAACGTGAAGCGTCCAAGTATTCTGAACAGCGTGCAGTGAGGTCAGTGAGGCCGTACGCATGTTTGAATTTGTTTGAAATGAACGCCGTGCCAGACACTCCTCTGATTGCCCCGCTCAAGGGTCCACTAAGATTAAACACTTCGATACTGACAGATTAGCCTCGCCGGTGATATTTAATTTAAAGTTGTCAAAGTCCGAATAACGTATTTACGAGGTTTTAATTCATTCGAGTAATGTCGATCATGCCGTCACTAAAGTGGAAACCCGTCAGACATTACCTCACGCCACAGACTAAACAGACATCGCTTCATCGGTCACCACACATAGGTTTTATTTTAGTCGTAAGATGCTATAACGCGAGCAGCCATATTAAGTTGCATTTTACGCCATTTTATACTAAGATAGTCCAATGTCATCGGCAGAAATATTTTTAATTTACATGGGCCTATCGAAAACTATAACGTACATACTAAATACTATGTACGGGGGCACTATGTGTGGTGGCCAAGAGTTGTGCCAATGCTCCACAATCTTTAGTTCTGACCTCTTAAGCTAAAAATATCTATCTCCAAAACATATTATTTTGAAAATGGAATTGTGTGCTATAAGAATTTAAAGTTTATGATCAGAAAATACAGCTAATAAATAAGTTAGAAGCCACAAATGCTCATATTCCGCGTGTTATTTAGTTGTCCAAGGATCAACTCTTCATACATTAACTTGTGATGTTTTAACTGTCAGGCATTGATCTGCAAATGATTTTTTATGCTGGAGAAATTGTAATTATTCATCCAAAAATGTTGAGCGTGTAATTAGTAATGTTTCCTTATCAAGTTATCATTTTGCTATTAAAAATACGTATGAAGCAAGTACTAACAAATTGGCATGCACGGTTTCATACTATTGCTTCTTCTAGCTTAATATTTGTTCTCAGGGATTCATGTTTCCATTCAATATATTTTAGAGATAGGTATATTCAGCTTAGGAGGGCAGGATAACGTCCCGCGTGTACCTCGGTGGCGGGCGCGGGCAGGCGGCGCTCGGGCAGGCGGCGCCGCAGCAGGCAGCCGCGCGCCGCGGCCTGGAACGCCAGCACGGAGCGTCGCAGCCGCACGTACCAGCGCCGCACGACGCTGCCGCGGAAGAACGCTTGCACTTTCGTGGCCGCCTCGTGACGGGATACGAGCCATTGTCTGGAAGTTTATTGGGTGTTAACATTGACTTAGAATATAGTAGAGGTACTCAAACAAAATTTACCGAAAATATGACTCGTGAAAATTTGTTCTTACTAGCACTATTGTGGGGCCATTTTTGGACTGATTATTATTTTATATTGTTTAATACACTAGCAGCTATGAGCTGATGCGTGTATATCACTGCACTTGTTTATAAGCATAAAGTTAAATTATTTTTGATTTCAAATGTTTATCTAGTCTGTTTTTAAAACTGTTCACTGAGGGGGCACTTATCACTGTCTCTGGTAATTTATTCCACTCGCGCACAACTCGATTGCATAAAAAGTGTTTTCTAGGATTGCTTGCGCTGGGTCCTCGATTAATTTTTAGGCTATGGCCTCTCAGACGATGATGCCTACTCATAATAAACATGTTTTTTAATTCTGGTACGTCATAACAATCATGTAGGATCTTATAAGTGTCAATGAGGTCGCCACGCTGTCTTCTTTGCTCCAGAGTTGTCAAGCCAAGACATCTAAGCCTTTGTTCATATGGCATGTTACGTAATCCATATACCATTTTCGTTGCCCTGCGTTGCACCTTTTCAAGCATATTCATATCCTTCACGAAGTATGGACTCCAAATTTGGTAAGCATATTCAAGTAAAGGCCTAATGTATGTTTTATATAGCTTCAGAAATAATGCCCTATCAATAGTCTTGAAAGCCTTTCGTATGCAGTATGATAGTGAATTGGCTCTTTTCGTTATTTCAAGAATGTGCATATCCCACTTAAGGTTGCTTGTTATGGTGATACCAAGATCTTTTTGTGAAGTAACTTTCTCCAGTACTTGAGCTCCTATTGTATATGGAAGCTGAGGATTGGTACTCCCAATATGAAGAACAGTACATTTATCGGAATTTAGCTTTGATTATTAAACCAACCGGATGCGAGACGCGCACTAATTTATATCAGAAAAAGTCTGCCAATTTCGGCGCGGGGGACGAGGAAACGCACACAAATACTGTTAACACTAATGCATTTTCCATTGACGTCGCTACACACGCACACGATAAAATTATCAAACACTAGCATAAAATATACTCACACAAGTATAAACACAGACACAGACAACCTGTCCGTGAACGAGATAATGTCATCTTTAAGTAAACGTACACAGTGCGAGGAACGCGTCGATAATAATATACTTAAGTATCGATATTTGTGACGTTTTCAAGTCAAAGGTACATCATTTTTAGGTTAATTTCTAAATGATTTTTTTATGGTAACGCCTTATTGACAACCGATAATGATGTACCTTTGACTTGAAAATGTCACATTTTATCGTAGATTTATTTATCGTATGCCTACATGTCACTGGATATAGATAAGCATTTCTTCCCTAGGGTAGTGGGAAAGCAGATGATGAAGAAAATCCAGTGAGTGCTGCGAGGTCCAGGTAGGACAGTAGAGCTGCCAAGTTTGTAACTCTTTTAGCACCACCTAGGGATTACGTGTAGGGTTGTCTAAGGTGTTTCCTACGGACGCAGAGAAACATTGATCGTAGGTTAGTTATATATTTTTGTTTATTTACCAAGTATAAGGTTTAGCTATTGATATAATTATAATGTTAAGTTGTGATTAAATATCAAGTTTTTCTACCAGCATATTACTTACAATGTTAGTATTCTATGTAAGTTAGTTTGTCTATTTGTTCAGGACAAATCTTGCAAGCTGATTTAGAATAACTTTTATATTATCAATTTAATATTTTGATGTGTATTTGCTTTTAAAGTTAGTGGAAAATACTACAAATTGGAAACAAATAACTATTACAATGAAACATTGAACTGCAAAGAACTTTGGAACATCACGGGATTCGAACCCACGTGTTTAGGTTACCGTTCCAATGTGCTTCCAATGAGGGTTTCCGCGATTGAGATTTTCACTAGATGGCAGCACCGTGACGACAGGTCTTTTTGGCAGTAGCTGTCAAAATCCACCAATCAAAAAATATATCGTTAAACATGATTGGTGGATTGTGACAGCTAGACCTGTCGCCACGGTGCTGCCATCTAGTGAAAAACTCGATCGCGGAAACCCTCATTACACTAGACGTTCCTTTATCCACCTCAGTGAATTTTTCACTGTAATGAACAATGATGAATCAGTCACTAGCGATATCGTGATGTTCCAGAGTCCTTCGCAGTAGATATTTTGATTGTAATGGGCATTTGTTTCCAATTTGTGTTTTTATTTCTATTATCTCTTCTTCATTTTCTATTATAAATAAAAAGTATAACATACTGCTAATGTTAATATCGATATTTATTTTTGTGCTGTCCCATCACTAAAACTTACCCGTTAGGTACAGTGATACCAGAGTCAGAAATTAAAAGTGCCTATTTACTCGTAAGGGGATAAGTGTGTATACCGTACCTTATAATAAATAAAGTATAATCCATACAAAATTAAAATGCTACATAAAATGTATGGTGAAAATAAAGGAACGAATTAATTTCCAAACAGGAATATCGTTATTTCAAGAATCTACAAGTATATTTCACTTAAGGGGCGCCACACATTAGAGCGGATTTCAGTGCGAAATTCAGCACACTAGCTGAAATTTGTCTATTAAAAGGGAAATTTGTTTATGGTAGCTGTATTTTTGAGACCATAGACAAATTTCAGCTATTGTGCCGTACTACAAGCACACATACGCTGATTTTCTTACGCTGGTTCTTCTCAGTTGGGGCTCCTTTCCGAACCAGTAGTAGTTTATTGCCCTTCCCATAATACGGTTTTAAAAAGATTTGATTTCAATACAGTTGTTAAACCGGTGTTTATGTTTTATTTCATTACCGTGCGTAATGTGCTATAGGCTAGTTTATCCTGATAGTGTCAGTTTTTTGAGTTCCAAACCACCTTACAGCCCTGCCCTCGGCGGTCCTCGACGACATATATAATTTAAAAAGCTATGCGTGTGAATGTGTTTTACCTTTGAAGTACTGACGTTAATCTTTTCATTTTTGTTAATGATTAAAAATAATATGTAATTTGAATAATTTAAAAGTCGATTAAAATACGTTTAGAAATAATTTAATAACAACACACACACAGACACACTGCTTTTTTAACAGAGCAATGCTTTACAATTATGGCTGTATGCCGAATGGGTCTCTGCCTAACCCACGGGGTATCTTTTAAGTGTAAGTAGCCTAACCTGTCATAACAATGACAATGAATGACATAATGGAGGACGTATTTCTGCCGCACTGGAGTCGATTACTCTTGTTTGCAATATTTCACTTACCTCCCTCGATGTAATCGTGTTCATAATTGCATACCCAATTTATGAATGAATTCATTGATAAATTGGGTATGCAATTATGAACCCGATGGTACAATGTACTATGAAGAGTCAAGTTTAAAAATTACCCTAAAGCAGATGTAGTACCATTAAGTGGCAACACTTTTTGATTGACAATATTTTTTAGTTTTTTGCTAATTTCGTGCACTATTTGATGATATTTAGACGTAATTATACTTACAGATGAAAAGAAACGTTATCCTTATGTAAACTAGATAATTCAGATCTTTTCTTACATGAAAACACGCAGCAATTCGGCATTTTTACCTCAGATCGTTCCGGGCTGACTGACATTCATTGAATGGCGTTTGACGCGCGACAACTAGTTTTATATAACCGCTACGACCAGTGGTCTTGTACTTTTGGCAGAGGGGGACGCCTGACAATTACCACTCCATTGGTTTATTTCTCTGAGGAATTTAGTGACATTAGCCAGTCCTGTGTCCAACTTATAATTCTATTAAGGTCTTCTTGTATCTCATTATGAGTGACGAGTGGGTTTCCCATGATCTTCGTGTCATCAGCAAAAAGTGATAATTTCGACTTGATAATAGACTTAAGATCCGTAACAAAAATTCCAAAAAGGATTGGCCCAAGGACTGATCCTTGTGGGACACCACTTAGTACTTTTGTAGGTTCAGACAGTTCTTCTCCCAACCTGACTCTTATTACTCTCTCATTTAGGAAGTCCCGTATCCAGTTCAGTAGACGTCCACGAATCCCGTAGTGCTCTAGCTTGCAAATAAGCCTTTTTATAGGCACTCGATCAAAGGCCTTCTCGTAGTCCAGGTAAATAATATCTGTTGGGAAGTGCTCGTTCCAGTTTATAGTCCAATAATCGAGGCAAACCAACAGATTAGTGACTGTTGACTGCCTTGGGATAAAACCGTGCTGTTCCTCGATTATAATATGCTCCTGTGATAGAAACTGTCTAATATACCCAGCAATAATCTTTTCCATTACTTTACAAGCTATGCACGTTAAACTTATTGGTCTATAGTTAGCCGCAGTCAATTTATCACCTTTTCAACCGACTTCAAGATTTCGAAGGAGGAGGTTATCAATTCGTTGGATCTTTGTTTTTGCTATTTTATTTTTTTTGTAAATAGGGGTAACAGTAGCTTCTTTCCAACTTTCTGGTAATGTACCTGTTGTGAAAGACAAAGTCATTATATACGACAGTTGTTCACCCAGCACATCACTGCATTTCTTTAGCAATATTGCCGGAATACCATCTGGTCCCATTGCTGTATCGTCCTTGAAGGTGTTTATTGCTTTTTTTACCACTTCAGAAGTAAATTCAACTTCGTCCAGCGATTTCAACACTTTAGGAGTATTAATTGGAGGAATTGGTGCGTTTTCAGGTTCCCCAACGAATGATTTTTTAAACTGGGTTGCAAAAATATTCGCTATTTCACTGCTTTCACTTGTGATAATCTGATTGTTCAATTTCCTGTATTGTTTATAATTTTCTTCGGATTTGTTAAGATTATAAATTTTCCATTTTATCAGTTTCTGTTTAGTTAATTTAATAATGTCCGGCCCAATCCATGGTTTATTAATGTTAGTTTTAGATTTTCTTTTAACGGGAACTACCTCTGTTATAGCGTCGTGAATTTTGTTTTGTAGTTGGACCCAAGCTTTTTGACAATTAGAATAATCCTTTATGTTAGAATTTGTATCGGCAAGTAACAAACTAATTTTGTCGTAATCCGCATTAAAAAAATCTTTGCGTTGTTGTTTCGCTGTCACTGTATGACAGTGGTTAATCTGGAATTGTAAGGTCGTAAGTAATACCATATGATCACTCTTACCAATCGGCGGGTTATGAACTACATCGGTACAAAGGTCCTCTTCATTGCAAAGAAATAAATCCAAAAGCGATTCCTCGTTATTTCTTTTTCGCGTTGGCTGTGTCACAAGCTGTTGTAGATTAGAATCGACCAGGACCCCTACGAACTCTTCATGAAGAGCGTTGTAACCTTCGAATTTCAGCAATGGCCAACTAATGTCAGGCAGATTAAAGTCTCCTACTATGAGAAGAGCTCCTTACCAAGTTGTTGTAGTCTTTTTAATTGTTTCAAATAAAATTTTATCACTCTCCTCCAATGTATAGTGTGTAGGGCGGTAGACGCCCGCAAGTAGCAACTTAAAACTACCATAAGTAATGTTAACCCAAAGTGCTTCCACATTGTTTTGATTGTTATATTCCGGGTGTAATGTTGAAATAATTGGCAATGTTTCGTGTTTCTCTGCTACATATATCACTACTCCGCCCCACCCTCTGCCAATACTCCTGTCATGTCGAAATAAATCCCTTTAATATTTATTAGATTACTCTGGATTGTCGGTTTCAAATGTGTTTCCGTAATAATTATTAAAACTGGTTGTAATTTATTTATTTCCAGCAAGAATAAGTCTCGTTTAGCCATTATGGACGCCAGGTTTGTGTAGCTGTACAAAACCATTTCCTATGAGTTTTTTACAGTTTGGCTACCCTGATGGGCTCTGACAATGGTAGGTTTGCCATTGAGGTATTTATACTATCCTCAAACCAAATAGACGACTGGGATCGTAAAACCATTAGAATCGTATTGTCTCTTTCGCACCCGCACGCCCTTATGCAGCGTGCCTGTTATCAGCCGGGCCGCATAGGGCAGATAGAAAGCACACGGTACGAGGCATGTCGATAAGATAATATGCAAAAATGAAAACAAAGTAAGTAATGCATACAATATTTTATATTACGAAATAAATACTTTTAAGACTACAATTAGGTACTTTAGAACTAAAACATAGTAAGATTTAATAAATAAAAAATATTATAACATACAGTTTCATCGAAAAGTATTAAAATTATTATTAATAATATAAATAATTATTATAAATTAAGTATTAATATTAAAATTAAAAAAAGCACTTTTCTTCCATCTTTTGTGTTCTTAAATCTATATCCCAGAGCAAGCATTATAGTTCTCATGGATGTAACAGAGCACTTGAAGTCTGATATTTTATTTTGAGCTTCTTGTAACACTTTTTCTACGCTTGGATACTCTCCGTTCGCATAGAATGACGAAACAATTCTTTTTATCACAGATTTGTCAAAGTCGTCTATATTGGTAACCGTAGCACATCCTTTGTACCCTTTTCTTGGGGTATTGGGGGTCCCTGCTTCCAAAACTGCTTTGCTTATAAAATCGGCGTACCCTAATGACTGTGTCATTGTGTTATTATATGTAAAATAATTAGTTTGATAGTCTAATGACCTACGGTATCAGCACGATACTGAGAATAACTTAAACTAATAAAAACATATAAATAAATTACATTATTAAGCAATGAAAATATAATCAATCTTATCGACATTTAATTAAATCCAGTATCGACATGCCGCCATGCCTACGGCCGCCGGCGTTTATTGGCTCAGTCGTCCGTTTGGTTTGAGGATAGTATAATAATAAGGTCGGGCTCACCTGCCTCAATCCTATTGTCAAGTTCGGTGCGAAGTTTCTTCAGGTACTCACGTTGGTATGGGGTTAAATCATTTTTGACATACGTTCTTATTGCGGAGGTTATTCCTGTTCTTTAAAACCTTAACCGCTGCGGTCCTGTTCGAAAAAATCAACTTGAGTGGACGTGGCTTGTCAGCAGACTGGGGTTTACCCAATCTAATGACAGCCAGCGGCGCTTCAACCGGGAATTCCTCCAAAATATCTTCCACAAGTCCAAGGTCATGACTTTTTCGCGCTTCTATGGAGTCTCCTGTCGAAGATATCTCTGGCACGCCAAACATAATGACGTTAGCACTTCGTCGGTTACGATCCTCCAACTCACTAATAATATTTTCTAAGCCGAGCTGTTGGCCTTGATTTTGTTTCAGAGTCTCGATTTCTTGTTTCAGCTGATCCACTTGTTTCCTTAGGGCAGGCAATTGACGTACTCCAAGCACACAGTCTGGGCATAAATATTTCAATGTCGGTGATTGAAGAGCAATTACCCTTAACTCTGTCACAAGCAATCCACTACACTTTACACATATCAACCTATCACATCCACCACAAACTATTTTTGGATTTTGACTGTCTAGTTTATTTGTACACTGCATGCAGGAAGCCATCTTTGAATTGATTTGTTAGGTTATGAGGATGAATTAATTCAGTTCAAATTTGACTGCAAATACACAATCAATGTTTTAGATAACACTTCCACATAATATTTGAACGTTAATTTAACGAAAGTCACAGGTTTCACGGTAAAACAAACTAATTTTCGATAATTAGACGCTTTTTCAAACACCAGTTACGAAATACACAAGTGCAGTTAAAAGTGAGGGTAGAACATAAAAAAAAATGTGTGATTGTGTGTTACGAATGCAATCTAAACAGCCAGGCCTGCCAGAAACAGTAGACTAAAATAGCTAGAACGTATCGACGACTAGCCAAACTATGGAGTTACATGCCAGTCTATATTCGGGTTTAGAGTAAATGACCAAAGAAAACCAAAATTAATAAGGCTTTCTTTTCTTCACGAGTGGAACAAAATTGCTCACATGTCAGAAAATTAAGACAAGCCGCTAGGAATCGAGTTTAATGAACGGCCTGCCACTTGTATTAACAAGAATGTAAACATTTACTTGGACAAGTTAACTGTCAATGTCAATCGCTCATTGCCAGAGCAGAGCTGTTGGCAACTGGCAATTGCTGGCTAAGTACTAATTTTAACACATTCATTGCCACCCAGCCAAACAAGACATCCGCACCAGGCCACACAAATTTCGTCATATAAAGCTGTAGTACCACGATCTCGACTATCGGTTCGTCCGGCCTGGGAACGAAATCATAAAACACCCGATAGTCGGGTTTTCGGCACTGAATGTGTTAACGAACGAGCTTGCGAGTCCGTTAAGCATAATATGGATCTACTGAACGATAGTTCGGTCAGGAGTATACCTGCAGGCTTGCTGGATGAGCAGGCTGGCGCGGCGCAACGCGACGAAGCGGTGCCGCTCCAGCACGGCGCGGAACCAGCGCTGGATGGTGATGATGGACGCCATGATCTGCTGGTGCAGCTTATACTCCAGCTTGGTCTGCTCGCTCTCGCGCATAAAAATCTTGGTGGCGCCTGCATTCAATAACATCAATTTAATAATGATACATATTTCCAATAGTTGACTCAGTTTTTTTAACTTCTGACTAATTCGTAGAAATAGGTAACACTTATTTTTAGGTGACGGCGTAAAAATGTGTCAAATAATATGAGCTATAGAAGATACCTAGAGGCCCTCCCCCTGCCCGATGTGCCCAAATTACTGCACCCATGCAAACATGCACGAAGCCATGCGCTTAGTAAGGGATAGAAGCCTGTGGAGGAACCTGGTCTTTAACAGAAGGACATGATGTCACGATCCTCAGCATTGAGGGAACGACTGATGATAAGTGGTTCCATAGTTAAATCCAAATCCAATCTTATTCGAGTCAATACTAACAAACTCCTTTAAAATTTAGTTGAATTAAATTCGTTTTTCAAAAACGTACACAGTTGGTTATACTTATCGCACTAAGCAACAAAATGTTAGCTTAATGATTTTTCTACAACATTTATGACTTTTATGGCATATACAGTTGTATAGCTACAACTTACCAAGCTGATAATTATCCCTGTCCAAGTTCAACTTGGCGAGAAAGTGCCTGACGTCGATCTGCGAGCTCAGCAGCCCCTTCGGCAACAGTATCCGGTACAACTGGATGAACTCCTCGTACGTCAGCCGGACGTTGTAGCCGGCCTGCCGGATCCGGACCGTTTCCAGCATGCCCGTGTAGCGGAGCTGCCGCTGGACGGTTTCCTCGTCGAACACATTGGGGACTTTGTCGCTGTTGGACTTTATGCACCTGTGGGGCGATTGGTAAAAGAAACTTGAGGTATATGTATGGTTAGTTTTAAATCGATTATTAGCTTTTGCCCGCGACTTCATACGCGCCTGAATTCAATAATAACAATTAAAATACATCTCCTTCTTTTTTCTTTCGTTTTCACCTCCTAACTTCTCGCATGGCGAAACCCGGAATCGTACAATAGATATTAAATTCTAATTAATGATTAATGCTTTGACCGCCAAGCATCGGACCCCAGCTCATATATTGTTATATTGTGGACGTGATATCATGCGCTGGCGCTGGGGGCACGTATCAAGCGCTGGCGCTGGGGGCACGACTTTCTGTGCGCGTGATTTCACGTCTTTGGCGGTCAAAGGGTTAACAAGAGTTCAATATCTACTAACGCGGATCCACGTTCCATCCTCATGTGAGAGGTTAATGGAAGACTTCCAACATAAATCCCTTATCCTTCCCCGGGGCTCAAACCATCCATCCATAATTTCATCTAAATTGGTTCAGTGGTTAAGACTAGACGAACTAAACCGACAAAGTTATTTAGGCATTTATAAATCTCTAAGGACTCAACATGTATCATTTTGTTACCACATACTAAGATATTTCTTGACAGATCTACATAATTTCTGTGTTCGTACATGGCGTCCCTGCCAGGAAAAACTCCTAGATTCTTTTTACTAGGCCTCAGCTGTTCCATCTGCCAATTGCTCAGTTAACAGTACAAATGACCAAATCAGTTGTTCAGACAACAGCAGCACGCACCTGATGAAGAAGGGGTTGGCCTGGTTGAGCGTCTCCATGAGCGCGGCCAGCGAGTGCTGGAACTGCGCGGCCACCGTGAGCGGCTGCTTCCTCTTGCCGGCCAGCGCGGCCGTGCGGCCCGCCACGGTCTTCACGGACTGCAGGTTCTTGAGCCCCTTCTTGGCGCGCTCGCGCGGCCTGAACGACTTGTACTTCCTGCAATGCTATGCACTTCAGTACGGGGCACTGGCGACAGTGCGCGTGCGAAGCGGCGAGGCAACGTCGACGGTAAGCAGCAGCGGTGTGATGTGAGCATGAATGGGAGGAGCGATAGGCTACATCGCAGAATATTTTTCTCAAACATGCTCGGAAATGTTCCTGTTACGTTAGTAATTAGAGACCAGTAGGGACTCTATTCCAAGGCAGGTTCAGCACGACGTACGTAAAGGATTTTCATACAACATTAAATCACTCAGCCAGTAACTGAAGCACTAAACAAGTAATTTTATTTCCTTACATGTTTGAGAAAAGCACTATACATGCTTCGACCGTAATCAGCTTACCTGGCTTCGTATTGTAGCCGTCCTCGTCTTCGACTCGGACGGCTACTAAATACTCAGCCAGGAAAGCTTACTTACTGGTCTCTGCAGTAATGTACTATTACTTTCACGTATGGGCACCGCTGCCGCTTACTGCCGCGTAATGTTTTGGCCGAGCCGAGTGCAATAGTGTATGGAACATACATTGAAGATCAGTGAGAAATAGATGTGTTTTGAACTGACAATGGTCTTTAGACCTCAGATTTGGATCAGTTTAGATGTTCCGTTATTTTGGTCTGAGATGGAAATTGAGAAATGAACAAATAAAAACCGGAAAACTTCAGACCAAGTTTACAACTCATTTGCCAAGAATATTTTCACAAGCTACATCACTCTCTACATTCGTTTTTAGAACCAGTTTGAAAACACGTCTAATTAGCTTATAATACCCAAAATTGTGTACACAGATCCGCTATTACCCTGGATAGAAACGAGTTATCACATTGAAACACAAAATGCACGGAAAATTAAATCCCATAGCCGACACCGGAAATCAAGAGCAAGTGTACATCCCCCAACCAATAGCTGCTAATTCATCAAACAAAATCGTCAAAACGAGTGGTCGGTATAAAACTTTGTAACATCTTTTACAATTAAATATGACTGTCTAAGACATAACGAGATAAACTTACTAAAGTACTACAGAGGCTTTATCAAATAAAGTAATCTGTTCATGCGGCAAGCATAATTTAATAAAATAAAAATGAATGTGTAAGGGAATCGTAAGGCATTGAAGTGGGGCGGCCGGTGGACGTTTGTTTGATGAACGCTGAAGTGCGAGACAGACAGAGAGCGGGCATAAAGTCAGACACCGCACGTACATAACGATCTGGCTGGCGCGCTGCATGACGTCGGTGTCGTCAAACGTGCGTTCGTCCCGCTCGCGCTCGAGGCGGCGCGTGCGGGTTTCGGCGAGTCTGTAATGTTTTGTCCCTTTCCCCCCAAGTCGCGGCGGCGGCTCGGCGCGCGTTACGGCAGGCGCGCGCGGCGTTCTGCGCGGCGATGAGTTGGGAAAGGAAATGACGATTACAAAATTAATGAAACAGAACTATTCAAATTAAAATCGAATTAAAGTGTGAGTAGTATTGCTTCGCGCATGCATTACTGGTGCCGTTTAGAGTGATTAAATGCGCAGGGTCTACGTGTGGTGATTATGATACCGGAAAGTCGATCCGAATGGACGTTAGAGCGTCAGGCTGTGTTTAAAGCGTCGGGATTTCAAATGGGTCTGCGTTAAGCATTATTAAGCTGACGCTAGGAGCTTGTCTTATCAAAATGTCTACTTAAACTTGGGTCGCTAGATACTATCTAAACACAGCCTCTAGATAGATAAAAGGAGTGACTAGTACCGGAGATAAAACGACGTCCATGCGTTGAGAGTGCACATATAACAAATATAAGCATGCCATATTCGTTCACTTACGCAATTCGGTTGATTGCGAGATTGATTGACGACACTGTCGCCAGTTGGCTGAACAAGACACATTTCATTACGTCACACAACTGCATAAGCTTACAATACTTATATAATATATTCGATATTATGATATGTTCGGTAACATTTATATTCGGAGTTTCAGACATGCTTATAACACTTTAAATGCTCGCAATTGCTGCCAGTTTACATGTTATCCATGTTAGACATTAATAGGTTGCATGTTAGTGTTGGATATTTGATGTTTCTGTAGGCGCCTTGTTATAGTCCATCGGTTTTATATAAAATTATTGTATTTAAGCTGCAAGCTTTTATTAGTATATTGTTGTAGAGGCTTGATAGTAAGCTCGAGTTAGTTCGAGAGCCGACCCGCCAGGGGAGGCCCTCGAAGATACGAGTCCACCTATAGCGCTTTCGGCCGAGATATTACATAGTGCTTTTCACGTCTACTGTGAGGAAATAAAAAAAACATTTGTCATAATAATATAAATGCTTTAATAGAAATTAATATTTTTATGGGCGTGAGGACAGTGAAACAATATCCAATTCAGTATTCTATTCCCGCCTTTTTACTTTTTTTTCACTTTCAAGAAGCGTTTTTCTGTTGTTTGCTTCAAACCGACTCATTACTTAGAGGCGTTTTTGATAGAAAACCACAAACGGCTAAAAAAGTAAAAACGCCTTAAGGGTGAATAAATGGTTTTGACGTTTCTTTTTTTTTAAAACAGGTGGTTGGCCCGATAAAAAACCTTATTTTATTTTTGAAACACAAAGTTGTGCCAAAAAAAAACCTTTTAATGTTTTTAATGAATGCAATGACATAACTGGACAATTTACTTTCCAACTAATGACATTTCATCGCTACAATAACATTGCTGTAGTGGTGGTTTAGGTGCTACAGCTAATGCTTACTTTCCAGCTTGGATATTGACCATCTTTTGTCACATTTCCGAACAGTAGCGTGAAAAGGTTATTATCAATTCTTACAAAAGCACATTGTATTGTTGCGCATATAGGCATTGTAAGCTGGGGTCACGAACACAACATGAATTTAGTTTTTTTCTTTAATTTTGTATATGCAATGCCAATTCATTTACTGTTTCATTTGTTTTATGAATAACAGCTCTGAACATTGTTTATTACTTTTGGCTGATACATTAACGAAACGGAAAGCTCAGTTTAAAACCGAAGGACTATATATAAACGCTACGTAGATATCCAGCAGTGGCGGGGATATGGATAAGCAAGCCGGGGCTAATTAAACTTTTTCTCCCGTGTAGCCCCGAATAGTCTCGGTAAGCCGGTGGTGATTAGGCAACCCGCCACTGGTCACTAATATGCACTCACCCGAGAAGGTCAGCAGACGCTAGAGAGGCGCGCGGCACGCGAGACTCTCGCGCTCTGTTCTTTCCTGCGTCTAGGTTTGTTCTGCAATACGTGTGACAAAAATAACACAAAACCTGATTTGTATTGTTTATGATACAGAAACAAATTCTATTATTGTTAGCTTTTACGTTACTTGTATATTAGTTGTTAGTATTTTCTGTATTATTTGGATCTTAGGAATGATTTGTATCCGGATTGTTAACCTGATTCGTAACTAAGGACGACTAGGCGTCACCTTGTGTTTTATATCCCTTTTGTGGTTTATTTTGTTCAAGGATTAAAGAAACGCGGTTTAAGCGAACGCAATTTGTATGTGAGAAAATTTCAGGTTTTTAGTTAGTTTAGTTACACGTCGTATATCGTCGCACGCTTAGCGGTTCCAAGATGAACGAGTGAACGGCCCAACGGAACTTTTCTGCTTTTTCAATTAGAGCTCTGCGACGTTGGCATAAGGTGTAGTGTGGCGTGTGGCGTGTGGCGGTACTCACCCCAGGAAGCTGTCGCTGGGCGAGTGGATGGAGGCGCGGGGCGCGCGCGCCGCCCCGTCCACGCGCAGGCCGCGGTGCCTGCGGCCCGCCTCTTGGAACGCGAAGTACCCTCTGGAAAATAACTCCACATTTATAACAAGTTTAAAATTATTTTTCACGTTACTGTTCGGAAATGTGACAAAAGATGGTCAAAAACCAAGCTGGAAAGTAAGCATTTGCTGTATGTAGCACCTAAACCACCACTACAGCAATGTTATTGTAGCGATGAAATGTCATTAGTTGGAAAGTAAATTGTCTAGTTATGTCATTGCATGCATTAAAAACATTAAAAGGTCTTCTTTTGGCACAACTTTATGTTTCAAAAATAAAATAAGGTTGTTTATCGGGCCAACTACCTGTTTAAAAAAAAAAGAAACCTCAAAACCATTTATTTACCCTTCAGGCGTTTTTACTTTTTTAGCCGTTTGTGGTTTTCTATCAAAAACGCTTCTAAGTAATGAGTCGGTTTGAGGCAAACAACAGAAAAACGCTTCTTGAAAGTGAAAAAAAAAAAGTAAAAAGGCGGGAATGGAATACTGAATTGGATATTCTATTAAAGCATTTATATTATTATGACAAATGTTTTTTTTATTTCCTCACAGTAGTCGTGAAACGCACTATGTAATATCTCGGCCGAAAGCGCTATAGGTGGACTCGTATCTTACTAACTCGATCCACCTAATAGCTTACTTTCAAGCCTCTACGAGTACAACAATGTACTATGTATGCCGCGACTGTAGGAAGCCGCTGCTTCCATTCCAACCCTGGGCACCGGGGGCCTTGCTCCTTTGTTGCGACATCTATTAAATTTTACAAATACAATTTTGATTTTACCACTTTATCGGCGCGATTAATATATACTCATACGATTTTATAAGTACAAACTAACTCTGGAGCTAAATCGCGGATAGGCAGACGAACTTGGCGAAACTATGAGGGTTTCTAGTTGACGACGGAACCCTAAAAAGCATGTAAATTGTTATAGTAAAAACCAATATAGCATGCAAATAAATGATGGATGGTTACGTAATGGAATACGTGGTAGCCGTAGTAGTAGAGTACTGAGTAGAGCCTTAGTGGCGAGCGTACGACGATGCGTTTAGCGGTACGAACAGCATTGCATCAAACTTCCAAGCATATTTTAAACAGCATTCACTGAGGCCTCTCCGATACGTTTGCACTTGTTTATCATCGCCGCTCGAACAGCCACTCAGTTTGCACCGTTGTTTGTTCATAAACGCTTTATAAATCCTCTACTCTTCGTTCGCAAAAGCCTATAATTATAACCACCATTATTGCAACCAGTAGTGTAACTGCAGTGTATTATCTGTGCCAGTGTTGTAATAATGTATGAAAATTCATTACGACATCCACCATAATGAAAATTTAGCCCTCCTCCCCGACAGCCGAGGCAATCGAGTTGGCCATAACGGTACAATGGGCGTCATTCTAATGGTTCCCGAACACGTCATTGAGAGTTTATAATGTGTGTGTAGATAAAGCTCAGCACAAACACTCGTGTTTTAATGCCCTTTATTACGTAGCAGTCACATATACTATTATTATAAAGGGAAGTATTTATGTGTTAATCTAATTTCAACGGCCTCCTAGCCTAGTCGATAGTGACCCTGCCTATGAAGCAGGAGGTCCCGGGTTCGAATCCCGGTCAGGGCATTTATTTGTGTGTTTATCACGGATATTTGTTCCTGAGTTATGGATGTTTTCTATGTATTTAAGTATTTATCTATATCTATCTATTATATATATCGTCGCCTAGTACCCACAACACAAGCCTTATGAGCTTACTGTGGGACTAGGTTGATTTGTGTAAGATTGTCCCATAATATGTATTTAATCCTTTAACGGGTATAAGGGTGTCAGAAATTACGCGAAATTGAACCCTATCGCTTTCAAATACAGTTCAAAAGATGGTGGGAAAGTGATTCCGTATGTGTTAGTGAAAGTGATCGAACCTGAAGAAGGCGCGCACGATGGCCCAGCGGAACACGGCCACGGGGTCCACGCCCACCAGCTCGCGCACGAACGCCAGCGACGAGTTCTTCAGCACGCTCACGATGTCCTGCCGCATCAGGTCCAGGTTCTTCTCGCGCATCGCCGTTGCCTGCAAAAAGTCACGAACAATATAGAAAATTTATTATTTTACAACCTATGGTATATAATAATGACAGATGGGTTACGCACACTCCAAAAGTGAAGCACTTAAAATTGGTGAATTCAAACAATTGTCGATAGTCGCGCACCGGCAAGCGAGAGTTGTAGTCGTGTCAATGAACTCCCGTCACCCGCGTGAGAAAGAGACACTCTGTAATTTTCTAACAATGAGAGTGACAAAGATCTAATGATTGTCAAAAAGATAAACAACAGAATCGTTCCTAGGTTATGAAATAACTCTGCAAGTATTTTTTATGCTCCTTTTCTTAGAGTATAACCCATCCATGGTAAATATCATTGTTTACAACAGTGTTTTTATCGACTCAGAATTAGGAAAATAAATAAAATTACAAGGATAAAAACGATATGCGGTTAATGAACAGTACAGTCACCGGCAATAGTATCTTCCTACACGAAGGCCGCAAAAATATTTGAATCGCTCTTATGGCCCTACAAATAAGAGCGTCTCACGTATTTTTGCGGCCTTCATGTAGGAAGATACTATTGCCGGTGACTGTACCAATATTTTTTTTACTTTGATAAGAAGATTAATCTTCTTACCAAAATCATCGTGTTTTGCTCAAAACTAAAAAATACGTTGAGGTTCAGGAGAAGATTAGCTGAAGCACAGACTATTAAGTCAACTAAATATAGGTTTTGAAATATGCCTTAATCTTTTAGTTTCATAAAAATAACAATTTATAACTCTGGACAACTACAAGAATGATCTTAACCAACTTTTGTGAAGTACAATTTTCATAAATCATCGGCGTGTTTGGGTCTGAGAACAATCTTCAAGTTTACTAGGATTTATAAAATACGCGATCTTGATTATAAGTTAATCATATTATATTTTAATCTGTATGAAATAAGCTTTCTAATCAGGTCTACATTTTTTAAATAAAAGCTTTGTATTATATTTTATCACTCAAAACCCTTGTGACAGAACTTAGGAACCGACTAGGTAATCATCATTTTTCGGCTTTTGCCGTGCTGTTGTTCAAAATAGTTTAAATCATAGTTTCATTAAATTCTGTCGATATAAGTACTATTTATAAGGAAATACTACTTAGGGCGGCCGTATTGCCTATGTAACACCCTGGCATTTCAATAAAATATTTTTATCAAACAGAAACTAAATTCTAAGAGGAACGTTACCTGGTACTTGACCCTGCCAGCGTAATGCCGCACTACGAACGCCGGCTCTCGCCGCTGCGGCTTCTCGTAGAACGGGTTCTCCTCGTGCACGGAGTTGAACTTCTGCAGCAGCGTGTCGTTGGTAGCCCACGGGAAACTAAAATTTAAAACAAAATATTGAAGAATTTGTTGTGGTTTTTAACAAGTGGTGCTTGAAAGCGTTTAAAGTGGTCCCCGAATCAATGAACTGAGCAACTTATTTTGGCTATTCCGAATCAATGAACTGAGCAACTTATTTTGGCTATTCGTCATAAGTTCGTCTATTTTCGACTAAGTTTTTTGTATTACAAGCATAGTCTCTACGTAAGGTTTGAAGTGCTAACTAATTTTTTTAAGAAATTCTGTTGGCGTCTGTTTTTTGATGCAGCGTATTTGTTATGTAAAAAATTTAACGTAAGTTCATTTTCTTTACCTCCGCTATGTACTTTTATTGTATCGGGCATTTGTGAAAATAATAATATTAATTTCACCATTTAAAAAAAAACTGATGTAAAACACAGATATTGTAAAATAACGGATGACTGTTATTGGCTTTTTTTAGGGTTCCGTAGCCAAATCGCAAAAAAACGGAACCCTTATGGATTCGTCATGTCTGTCTGTCTGTCTGTCTGTCCGTCCGTATGTCACAGGCATTTTACTCGGAAACTATACGACGTATCTGAATAAAATTTACACATAAGGTGTATTTTGTATGCAGCTACTTAGTTATGTAGTTAAATTTGAAAAAAAAAAATATTTTTAGGGGGGCGCTCCATACAGGTAACTAAATTTAAAAAAAAAAAATTTTTTACCAAATATCAACATGTGACACATCAATCGGTAGGTCTTTCAAAATAACATTGAGGTTTCTTTGACTATTTTGTGATTAAGTGAATATTTTCTGAAATAATCGCTTCGAAAGTCAGAAAAGTTGTGTAGCCCGTAACTTTTGAACCGTAAATTCAAAAAATATGAAAAAAATTTAAGAGATGCGCCTTATCATATACTTTCAACGAAAATTGTTTTGAACATTATCGGTTCAGCCATTTTTGAGTTATCTCCAAAAAACTTCTTCCATAGGCATCAGATACGACCTTTTGGTATTAGTTTGGTTCTTATTCCATTGAAGGTACGGAACCCTCCTATGCGTGGTCCGACACGCACTTGGTCGGTTTTTTATGTAACTACTATTATATCATAGTTATATCTATGGCTGTTGTTGTCCTGAATAGCAATATAATAAAATAGGTGTGTTGCCTTCTTCCGAACAGTTAATGGTCCTTGCCTAAAGTACTGCCTGCAGGGGCGTATTTACCCTAAGCATAATGCCAGAGGCGGCGTGAGCCACCCCACGCGCTGGGTGCAGGGCGCACTGTGGGCTGAAAATCGGCTTTCATAGAAATAGAAATCGATTTCATAATTTGTACCTTTTTCTTCTTGAAATAGCTATAGCTAGGTATTAATATGTCGCAAAATGAGTCTTTTTTTTTTATGGAGAATAGGCAGACGTTTGACCTCGATCTCACCTGATGGTAAGTGATGATGCGGTCTACGGTGGAGCACGCTTACCTATGAGATACCTATTTACTCTCGCTTTAAAGAGACCCAAATTGTACTCAAGTGTAGTCTGAGGTAATTTGGTTGGGAAAAAAAATAATTATAATAAAATAAAATAAAATATGTATGGAGCGAATGAGAAAAAATCAAATATTCTTCAAAAATAAAAGCCAAACCGTTATATCCTCGCAGATGGTTATAGTGCCTATTATTCTTGATTTTTTGTCACACTAAATTCAAAAAACATAATTTTTTCGAGTTCAAGAAAATCAATTTTAAAAAAAGTGCACCTGGTACAAAAAAATTGAGTATGACAAAAAATCAAGAATAATTGGCACTATAACCATCTGCGAGGATATAACGGTTTATTTTTTATGTTTGAAGAGAATCTGATATGTCCGAAACGCTCCATACATCTATGTCGAAAGAAAAGCTCACTGCTCCCATAGTCTAATTATAAAGGTCATTTAAATTTTTGACAGCTCGTCCGAAAAGACCTCACCTACGTCACATAATGATGCCATTCGTTAACATCTTCAAATCAGTCAGGGAGTTTAATTAATACACTATTCATGTTCAAAAATGTTAGCGTGCCGTTACTAAGTTTATTTTGTGTTTTTTAATTATTTTATACCTTAAATAACCTTCATATAATTTTAGGTAATTTAATATAATACTTTTAGTTGGCAATTCATTTACGGCATGTAATTTAATGAGGACTTTTTTTTTTAATTGTGGCAATACAACTATTTGGCGAGTATTACACTGACAGACGGCCATATTGTATTATCTCTGTTTCTTTTAAACTTATCACGCCGTTTCATATTTGTCTGAGATTCCCAAAATATTTGATAGATATACAATGTTTATAATAATAGTTGCTCGTAATAAATATTGGTGTAGTGTAACTGCGTGTAAAACTTCATACCAACGCACTGAATGTGGAATTACGCTAAAATATTTTATAAGTTACGTTGTAATTGTAATGGAATTACATTGTAATCTTTAGTAACATATT
This sequence comes from Pammene aurita, assembly GCA_947086415.1. Classification (NCBI taxonomy): domain Eukaryota; kingdom Metazoa; phylum Arthropoda; class Insecta; order Lepidoptera; family Tortricidae; genus Pammene; species Pammene aurita. The sequence goes on along the minus strand of OX352305.1, from coordinate 23,199,382 downwards.
TATGAGTTTAATTTATTTTTTCAATGGACTAAGCCGTTTAGTAGAAATCAATACGCAAATTTAACAGTATAACGGCATGTCGTTAACTTTGTATAACGGGGAAACTATAAGTAATAGGAATAAATCAAACGTTGGTAATATTGTACTTACATAGAATGTTTTTTTTTTGGATTGACCCATTAATGAAGAATATCCCATAGGCGCACCGCACCACACATTAGAGCGGAATTTAGCTATTCATAGACAAAAGCGGAAATTTGTCTATGGTAGGCTGAATTTTTGTATGGAGGCCATAGACAAATTTCCGCTACCATAGCCCAATTTCCGCTTTTGTTTACGAATAGCTAAATTCCGCTCTAATGTGTGGTGCCTCTTAAAAACTATAACAGTGCATGGCCGGCCATGAATTCCGTCATAGGGACACCATAAGTAGATAATATTCAATACTGTGCGGAACATTGTCTGTGGTTTGTGGAAATTGTGGTTTGTGGAAACCGCGGATCTTCCACATCATTTTCAAAATTCGCATCCGCCTCCGCATCAAATCGATGCGGAGCTCATACGGATGCAGATGTGGAACAAGTCGGTACAGGAACGTCTCTGTGACGGCGCACGTGCTAGGTAAAGTAACGTAGGTAATTTCACCATTACCCAATCGGAATATTGTTACATTTTCGTGATTCGTCGATCGAGCTCTATGTCCTTGACGGATAGCGACAAGAAATGACGAGTTTCTTTTGTTTTGATTTTAGTGTTGAAATGCTATTGTAGGGCGAAGGGCTTTGTATGATGTGAGTAGTACAAAACTTTAATATTTGTTTTTTTTTGTGTACTTATCTTACATCCGCATCCGTATTCCAGGGAGCCTTTTAATATCCGCATCCGCGGATGTCAAAAAATCAGTATCCGTAATATCCCTGATACAGAGCTCCTTCTTTGACGTTACGAATCATGTGGTTCCTTCCTAACGCATGACAAGTTCTCTTTCTCACTTAAGGAAACGTATCGGATACTAAATGTCAAACTCAAATTTTTTGACAGAGATGCACACTTGCACACCCTTGGTATGGTGTCGTTTAGATATACCCAATGATTTGTTTTTTAATGGCACGGCATTTAATCTTATTATTTTGTCTAGTATAATTACTAATAATAGAGGTAATCCTCTATTAAATAATTTTCCCTATTTTAAAAGTTTGAGAACCGCATCGTTCCCTGATGACGTCAGTGTGGTCGCTGACGTCACGAGGTGTCAAAAATTTAACTGACCTGTATAATTAGGCTATGACTGCTCCTAAGTTTTTGACTCAAATGGACTCAGAATTTTTTATTAAGGTCAAAGTAATGAGTAAAACCTATTTCTAAAAAAAAACTTGAAATTTTTTTTTTTTAAATCCATTTTTTTTTTAAAAGTGCACCTAGTAGAAAAAAATTGAGTATGACAAAAAATCAAGAATAATTGGCACTATAACCATCTGCAAGGATATAACGGTTTGGCTTTTATTTTTGAAGAAAATTTGATTTTTCTCATTCGCTCCATACATATTTTATTTTATTTTATTATAATTATTTTTTTTTCCCAACCAAATTACCTCAGACTCATTTTGGGACATATTAATACCTAGCTAAAGCTGTTTCAAGAAAAAAAACCGGCCAAGAGCGTGTCGGGCCACGCTCACTGTAGGGTTCCGTAGTTTTCCGTCCGTCACAGTAAGTGTCCCCACTTAAGAGTTAATAACACCGCCATGTAGGATATGATATGAGAGTTCCATGTACAGTGACATGTATCGGCAAATTGAGTAAACTATTGCGCGCGAGCATAAAGTATGGAAGATGATTTTTATGGGATAATTCTTTATTGCGTGAACCGATTTTCACCGTTTTTACTTTATTTGAAAGCACGTCATTTCATTGTAATTTTGTAGAAATTACAGGTACAATAAACACCTGCTTATACGGTTAAATTACAAACTTAGTTCAGAAATTATTTTGTATTTTTTTTTCAAAAACTATTCATCCTATCAAGTTCAAAATAATTTTCCAAGAAAGTTTTTATAAAGTTCTACTTTTGAGATTTTTTTCATATTTTTAAAACTGATGGTTCAAAAGTTAGAGGGGAGGGACACATATTTTTTTACTTCTGGAGCGATTATTTCCGAAAATATTTACATTATCGAAAAATGATTTTAGGAAACCCCAATTCATTTTTAAATACCTATCCAATAATATATCATATCACACGTTAGGGTAGAAATGAAAAAAAAAATCACTCCCCACTTTACGTATAGGGGAGGTACCCTAATAAAAAAAAAATTTTCACTTTTTATTTTACCACTTTGTCGGCGTGATTGATATACATATTAGTACCAAATTTCAGCTTTCTAGTGCTAACGGTCACTGAGATTATCCGCGGACGGACGGACGGACGGACGGGCAGACATGGCGAAACTATAAGGGTTCCTAGTTGACTACGGAACCCTAAAAAGGTACAAATTATGAAATCGATTTCTATTTCTATGAAAGCCGATTTTCAGCCCAGTGGGGCGCCGGTCAGTCAGGTACCAGCCCATAAGGTCTTCACGGCCCGGGGCGCCAAATATCAAAATCGGCCCCTGACTGCCTGTAGTAGTAAGTACTCACTTGCACTGGTCGTCGAGCACGCACAGCAGGCCGCCCGGCTTGCCCTCGATGAGCTGCAGGCAGCCCGTGTTGTCCGAGAACCCGATGTCCGTCCACCGGATGCCCTCCCGCCGGTACTCCTCCTGCTCGTACTTGAACACGTGCTGGTTGAAGTAGTATTGTAAGTGCTCGTTCGCGTAGTTGATGCACAGCTGTTCGAAGCTGTTGCTGGGACCGAAGTCCTCGAAACCGAATATGTCTAGAACGCCTGAAATTAGACAAGTTTTTCGTTAGTTATTTCGAATTATGATAACCATAAAACCATAACTTAAAATTACTGTAACATTGGCAATAATGGCACAGAGAACCATCGAATTAGATTAGCTTATGGACACGCTGTTGTGTCTGGCGGGTTTTTTTTATACTACGACTGTGGCATACAAGCATACGGCCTGCCTAATGGTAAACAGTTACCGTAGCCTATGGACGCCTGCAATCCCAGAGGATTCAAATGCGCGTTGCCTACCCTTTAAGAACTTATAGATATTAATCTGCATCTTGACAGATTAACACACTAAACGTGTACTCTAATTTGTTCCTAGTTTTTTGTAGATATTTAGTAACCTGAATCTTAGCAGATATACTATAATTGTGGTAAACGGGCGTAATATAATGTATGATGATACCCCCTACAGGGCGCTAGCAGGCAGTCATTCAAATTTGAACCTTAAATAATCGACTTAAAGTTATCATTCGAACGAGAAGCCTGCCGCCGTAGAGATTATACAATAATATTCGATGGCGACGTACCAATGCTGTGCCCCTGGTGCTCCCGCAGCGTGTCCTTCTTGGAGAGCAGCGCGTGGTTGACCTGCATCACGATCCAGTCGAACAGCGCGCCGTACAGGCACTTGGCCATGGCGTCGCGGGTCGCTATGGCTTCTCCCATTCTGTAAGGAATTAAACAATATATCAGACCAGGTGTACTGCCTTTTTGCCGAATTATGTTTCGTCAAATTTCATTTAGCAACCAACTTTTCGCCGAAGTTTTATTTTGCAAACCAATCTTTGGCATAATTTTACTTCGTAATTTTTTTTATTTCGCTACATTTTTTTATTGCAAAATTTTTATACGTCAAATTTTATGTGCTAAAAAATTATGAAGCAAATGATGATTTGCTTAGTTAAATAACGATTCATTAAAAGCAATTTGGGCAAACAAATATAAATTGGATTAAAAACGAAACTGCTCCCAGAGATAGGTAGGTTATGGTTTTTTTTTATGAACCTAAAAACGAAACTGCTTCCAGAGATAGGTAGGTTAGGGTTATTCTAAAAACGAAACTGCTAACAGAGATAGGAAGGTTAGGGTTATTTTTTTATGACCCTAAAAACCAAACTGCTAACAGAGATCGGTAGGTTAGGGATATTTTTTTATGACCCTAATAACGAAACTGCTTCCAGAGATAGGTAGGTTAGGGTTATTTATTTTATGACCCTAAAAACGAAACTGCTAACAGAGATAGGTAGGTTAGGGTTATTTTTTTATGCCCCAAAAAACATCAATACATTTTACGAAAACTTAATTGACATCTTAAAAAAATCCCAGGTAATAATTTGTCTAACAATAATTAATCAAATCATTAGTTGGGAAATGATATCAGTTGCGAAACGTTGAGTTGGGAAATAAAAATTTGCCCAAATAAAAATATGGGATACGTAGTTTGGGGAGTTAAGAATTTGCTTAATATTTTTTGTCGAAACTTTAGTAAACCATCAGACCATTCTTCTTCCATTATACCCTTTGCTTCTCGTACATCCTGTATAAGGTATACTGCTTAAAGCTGTCATTATAGCTGCAGGTTGTGACCGTTTTTTTTTATTGTACTGTCTTAAAATTTTCATTATTGTTTATTGAATTGATCTTAAGCTGAAGTGGCGGGAAAACTTTCGAATATCGTCTACCCATCGACTAATTAATGCACGCCATTCAATAGGAATCAACGACGACCAAACAGTTAACATATTCACCTGTTATCAGGTTATCACTCTGCCTAGCAAAGTGCGTGTACAGTCGAGGACAAAGAGATGTATACACTTTTGGACCTTATTACAACGCAATAAGGTCCAAAAGTGTATACATCTCTTTGTCCTCGACTGTACCGTGTGCCGTATCAGTTCCCGACCAATTGGACTTTGATTTATTTTGATATTACAACGTCTAGGCACTGATTCATAAGCAAACCTAACCTAACCTCAATCTCTCCACTTTGAATATGTATAATCCAGGAACATGTAAACCCATACGATAAATAAACAAGTGGCATACGAATGGTTGAAGTAACTATCTATCGCGTATGAAATTTCCGCTAGGGGCGCTAGTGTACACTGAGGTCTTCGAAATGTCAAATTCCATAGTAATTAAATGGGATTCGCGGAATTATTTCTAATTTAACAATGTTGTGAATATTTTGCCATATCAGGATATTAATTATGGCAAATATGAGTTACGAGTCATTAAATGTGAATGTTTTAAAAGCGGAACTAAGAAAATCCTCCTATTCTTCCAAATAAAGCGGAACTGCGCAACACTGCGGCCTCGTCGATATTTTTACAGTACGGTCTATTATATTAAACATTATTTAAGCGTAAATTTGGTTTTCACAAACGTACTTAATAAAAAATTACAGCTGTATTACAGCACCTCAGTCTACAGTGGCGCCAACTGGTGAGTAAAAAAACGGTAGCCCTCATTGTGGTACCTGTAGTTGATGACGAGCGTCTCGCCCGAGGCGCGCGCGCGCTTGGAGGTGAGCGCGGCCAGCAGCGTCTCCTGCTTGACGCGCAGCAGCGACGATATCAACGAGACCACCTCGGGGTTGCGCACGCCCACCGCCTCGTCGTGGTGATACGACTTACGCTGCGGTTGGAACTCCACGTTGCCTGGAAATATCAAACGATCATCATTCCTCTAGTGTTAGGTTAGGTTGGGTTCCTTACACCCTAACGTATGAGTAGAATTAAACGCCTATTTATCTAGACTCTATAGTCGCTAGGGTGGGTCGAAAAAAATTTTTTTTTATTCGCGATTTCTAATAGTGCGGGATTGATGATCCATTTAAAAACAAACACTACCTTATGTTTTTTATTTTTTTTTAATTATGTTTTCTACCCGCGCATTGCGTTTAAATTTTTCAAAAAACACCGAATACGTTTGTTCAAAAATATATGCCAAAGTCAGTTTAAAGATTGTTTTAAAACTGTTTTAACGTCGGGAATAATAAAATAATAATAATACGCAACTACTGTGAGCCAAGGTTACACTTCCAGGAAGCTGAGGGGTGCGGGGGAGGGTCACAAAGTTCGCGATGCTTGCGTAAATTACGACGCATTATTTTAGTGACACCAATTACTTCTATGTGAAAGGTCGCGTTACTTTTAATGATTTCTGTTAATAATTTAATAGTTTTTTTTACTGTTATTGTTCGAAGTGACATTTATTATGGAGATAAGCAGTAGAAGATCAACCAGCTGTCGTATTTTTGGTTCGTGTGATGAGCTAAATGAAAACGAACTACCCACTTACAAAAATGTTATGAAATATTATAACCTCATACGATATCGTCTTAAACTCGAAAATAATTCTAAAAAGGAGCCATCCGTCAATGAGATTTCCGAAATAGTAACCCAGAAAGTCGAAAGTTTGTGGCTAAAGGCTTCTATACCGATAATATCTCACGTTCGTGTATTGCAACTATTGAAAGCGTATCACGCTAAGTGTAAATATCTTATTAAGTCTTGGAAGCGTCTTTCAGAGGTAAAAAAACAAGATTTTTTGTTAAGTTCTGAAAAACTGCTTGATTTAAGCGCATGTAAGTGCAAAAATTTTACATTTTGCAACTGTCCTAAAGAAAAAAAATGCCCAATGGCAGAACAAATGTTTCTGAGTGACCAGAGAACTAATAGGAAAATGGTAATGGAACGAGTTGATTTGACGGCAACTCGGAAGAATATCAAATCCATGAAACGAAAAGAGAAATTACAAATTTATTATAGTGCTACAAAAACAACTCAGAAAGATATTGTTCACGAAACCTCTAATAATTCCATGGAATCCGAAAGCGACGTGGAAGCGGCTTCGCCAGAACGTTTACTGGCTCCACCATCGGCAAAAAAACGTAAAATCGAGTCACTGAAGAACCTAGCAAGTATTAGCGATCGATACGGACTTTCAGACAGAGCCGCTGCTGCTGTGGCTTCAGCTGTCCTGCACGACGTTAAAATGAGTGACGAAGTGATTGATAAGTCAAAACTACGTCGGGCGCGACAGAAACTACGTCGAAAAACTGTGATTGAGGCGCAGATTGTGAGTATTCCTGCTATATATTTTGATGGACGAAAAGACAAGACACTCGAGCTTGTAACCAAAGAGGGAAAAAAATATCGAACTACAAAAATAGAAGAGCACATTTCAATTATCAAGGAACCCGAATCAATTTATATTGGTTACGCTATTCCACGTGATGGAACTTCCAAAAGTTTAGAATTATCGATTCACGAAACCCTTATATCTCAGGGTATGTCTTTGCAGGATACAGTCGCTATTGGATGTGACGGTACTGTTACAAATACTGGAAAATATCGTGGGGTTATACGACTATTTGAACAACGTCTAAATATACCTCTCCAGTGGATAATATGTCTTCTACATATGAATGAATTGCCCTTAAGACACTTGTTTTCGTTTCTTGATGGAAAGACAACTGGACCAACCACTTATTCTGGTGCTATTGGAAACCGACTTGACGACTGTGAAAAGCTTGATGTTGTATCTTACGAACAGATAGAAGGGACATTACCAGACATATCTAAAGTCGAAGATCTTAGTTCGGACCAACGTTACCTGTACGACATAGTATCAGCTGTTATAAATGGCGTATGTCCTCCTAATTTGTCGCATCGCTCTCCAGGCAAAATGTCTCACGCCCGATGGCTTACAAAGGCTAACCGAATCATGCGGCTTTACGTTTCAACCAGTAATCCATCGCGCAACTTAAAACAACTTGCTGCCTTTGTAGTCAAAGTTTACACTCCCGTTTGGTTCGAAATCAAAACACACCCATCGTGTAAAGACGGGGCAAGACACTTATGGAGGTTAATCTCACATTCAAGATATCTTTCTGCAGATCTGAAGAAGGTGGTTGATCCAGTGATAAAACGAAACGCATATTTCGCTCACCCGGAAAACCTACTCCTGGCTATGTTAAGCGATCCTCAGAAGCACGTGCGAGAGCTCGCTGCCAGGCGTATTCTGAAAGCCAGAAATGCCACTACTTCTGGTAATCTTCATAGCCTTCGTGTGTTCCAGGTGCCTAAGATTAATCTAGATGCTGCATGCTATACTGATTTGATTGACTGGCAGGAAACATACACTCAACCTCCGATACTAAGCGATGTTACTGATGAAGCCCTACTTTCTATAGTGGAGTCAGGAGGCAGCGACGAAATACTTTTCCTACGGTTACCCTGTCATACACAAGCTGTGGAGCGAGCGGTAAAGACAGTCACTGAAGCCTCTTTACAGTTATGCAACAAAACGGCCAGGGAAGGTATGATAAAAGCGAAAATTCAAAGCCGAAAAATAATGCCAAAATTCGAAAGTAAGAAGGATTTTAACGCTCTTTGAACGTTTAAACATGGTCATTTCATTAGTATGTTTTGTATATTTTTTAATTAAATACACGTCTTATACCATGTTACTTGCATTTTTAATCATAAAACACCTATTTTGAATGATTGAATAAATAAAAAATGTTTTTTAAGATTTCAGTAAAAATCAGAAATTTTCAAAATTTCAAAATCAATGCGCGGGTAGTTAGAAATAACTTACAAAACTTTTTTTTTCTGAATTTTGAAGCTTTAAGGGTGGGTCAACTTTTTATCACTATTATAAAAAAAATAGACAAAAATAAAAAAAAACCCCATACTAAAGCGACCCACCCTAATAGTCGCGCTGTCATTTAACCTTTTCGACGCCAACGACGGACATATCCGTCATAAATAAACCATACGTTTTACTGAAGAAAAAGTTCAAATTTTATTGAATCTTAAAGTCACGCCGCGATTTTAAGGTGTTTATATAGGTAAAAAGTGGAAAAAGTGAACTAACAACACATAATTATAACACTTAGTAGCCACGTAATGGTCCCAACTCAGCATGGTGCTAGCCTGGCTGGGCTAACGCTTACGTCTTCCGTCGTGGCCATAAATGAGTAAAAGCACCGAGTGCGACACCACATTGCAAGAGATAAAAAAGACACAACAATAAAACAAACAGCTGGTAAAGAAATCAATTAATACAGCATGATGAATGAATTTATAAGATTCCATTCATTCTACTTTTCGTTGTACATAAGTTTTTGACACTTTATCGTAAAATGCACATTTTAGAATACTTGGCCATTACTTTCGCTTGCTGTTCTGTGATAGAGAAAGAGGCTTAATTAGGCTATCAATCCCGATAGCTTAGTTTAATAATAATAATAACTGTAAATATTCTTAAGCTTGATTCACACACAGCGCGGGCGCGGGCGGGCGCGTGACCAAGCGGGCCCGCGCTCTGTGTGAACAAGCTTTAATCACAGTAACTCAGTGGTCGTTGATTGGCTCCCGATTTGTATGAAAATAAGGCATTTACCCTGATTTAAACTTTCACGGTTTTTACACATATCTATTTGTAATAACGGGACTTAACCGTCCGTCGTCGGGAGTCTTTCTTCGGGACCACGGGGACAATGTCGTCCTCGAAACGTCGAAGGTAATTTTTAAAAATATATACGCGGTTAAGTCCCGTTATTACAAATAGATAAGGCATTTACCACTGCGTTACCATCTTTTTACATTAATCTGTATTAATATATGAATTTTGGTTATCAAATTATTATTTGGTTCAGGTACAATTTGGGAATACAATTTCATACACAAATTCAATGTCTATCATACTTTTTTCGGGCAATAGATTAATGGTCAAGAAAAAGTAGAAAGAGCTAGATAAAAATATATGTATAAATCTAAAAATTGTGTCCGCGACTAAATATGACGTATATAGCGGGCAGCTCGCGCCATCTTTTGCAAAACAAAAAATAATAATTTTCGTAAATTTTATTTCATGTTTGCCAACAGTCAATTAAGAGTGATACTGCTAGTACACACAAAGGAGTACGCTCGGTTACGTTATAATAAGCGTAGGTTTAGTGGAAGCTACAGCTGTCTGAATTTTCGAGACACAGGATTAATTTCTATGACAAACTGACTACATCCATACATCATTTGTATGAATAAAATTTTGGTGATTCGCGCTTTTTTCCAGTAAGGGAAATGGTTGGCCAGAATATAACGTTGCCTAGCTGTAACGAGGCTTTCAAACAAACGGATCAATTTGGCTTGTACTATTATTAAAGCATCTTATCCGCAACCTTGACTGAAAATGACTAAATTACATACTAGTTGCATACTTGGAATGAATCAGTGTGAATAATGGCTGAAACTTTGCAAACATGTTGACCTCAATGTCTATTTAGATTTTAATTCAGCTCAGCCACATTTTCCTTGAGTGTGATGTGATAAAAATAGCCTGTTTATTATTATGTACACACCTTGGCGTGACTTTGAACCAAATATTTAGTATTATTTCTCCCGAATTGCGAATGTCGTCATAATGCTGTTGTTATTTCAAGGAATATGTAAAAACTTTAAACAATGCATTATTCAATTAACACATTGATTCTTCGTTAATTACTGAACATTAACGTATTTACTTTTGGAATACCGTTAAGATCATAATTATAGTAAGCATAAGCATAATTAAGTAAGAAATAAGGGGTCAATAAACTAATTCCTGTCCCATTTAATAATGATACCTTGAACTCATTTAGATATCCCTTCATGTAAAATATTTACGAGTGATTATCGAAAGAGTTATCAACGTTTATCTTAAGATAAGAACGTGCAGATAACGAGAAATTAAAAACCGCATGACACTTATATGAAGTTACGGAAGAACACAAGGCTTTCGAATTTTTGTATGGTTCTCCTACTGAACAAGTTAATAAAATTTAAACTATCCCAACTACTAACTACCGAATTATCAACTGATTCATCAATACCAGCTGAGGAGATTCGATGATACATTAGTACATACATACATACATTCAAAGATAGCAAAAATAGCGACCGGCAACAGGAATCTTTGGCTTTTCCGTAGTAAAATTGCCGACGAGTTTAGGATTTGCTCCAAAAACTCGTCAATGACAACTAGAATCATACCTAAAAGTAGAACCGCAGACAGCACGGCGAACAGCCTCCGCTGCTTGTCCATGGTGAAGCCGACCATCTCCATGGACTGCTTGAGCCGCGAGAACTCGTACTGCTCGTCCACGCCCGGCACCACGCTGCAGCCCGTCCGCGACAGGTAGTGGTACTTGTCCACGCTGAGCAAGTGCAGTTGCTCTCTCTCCTGCTCGGATGCACCAGCCAATAAATAGTAAAACACATGGTAGTTCCGCTCGTTGCGACCTTGACTGCATATCCTCGACTTTTCAAGCAGATACTTTTGCACGACGGCTCCGTGTACCATGCCATTTTCCTTGTAGTTAACTTGAATAAACTTCCCGAAACGGCTCGAATTGTTATTATGAGCAGTTTTGGCGTTTCCGAACGCTTCTAGAACGGGTCCGGCGCTTAGTATCGTTTGCTCGACACCACTACCGTGTGAACCTTTCTGACTGAGGGCCGTTAAATGATGGAGCAGGAAATTCGTACTTTCCGTCTTCCCGGAACCACTTTCTCCACTGATCACTATACACTGGTTGTTTCTCTCGCGGACCATATGATGGTAAGCCGCGTCGGCGACGGCGAAAATGTGCGGCGGAAGGCTCGACCCTATCCTCTTATTCTGATATAGCTTCACATACTTGGGGTTGTAGATAGGATAGAATTTGAAAGGATTTAGAGCTATTAATATAGAACCGACGTATGTGTAGATGTATCCCGCCGCAAATCTTGCTCTCAAGTTATCCAATAGCGTCTGTTCATTTAGTTCCGGTAGTTGGCATAGGTCTGGATATTCGCGGTCTTTTGGCTGATATAAAAATCTCTGGAAGTAGTCTTTTATTAGCTGCGGGTCGACCGAGAAGTTCTCCATCCACGGTTCGTCTGGTATTTTCTCACGCAGATAAAACCTATAAATAGATATAAAATATATTAGTTATATCAGCTGAGTGATCATGAAAGGCTAATATATAAATAATATTTACTTATGAGTCATAAGAGCGGAATGAAATCTAAACATTTGTGTTGCAGAATATTTTTAGAGTCGTTTAGCGGCGACTGAACAGTCGCCGGCACTCGGGCAGGAAGGAATACGCGTTATCGGCGCGGAGCAGGATACGTGCGTCACCGCCTGACATTAAATTATCCTCAAATCACTGTTCAATTCGTTCCTTTAAAACCGTGTGCGACTTTAAACGATCTCTTAATTATTAAGTTTCATTAAGATGTTCTTCTACTTATTCGAGACCATATATAGAGATTAATTACTATAATTAGTCGGTATGAATCATACCTAAACATAGTAGACATTGTCGAGATAACTCCGATGTAAATAGTGTCGCCGCGACAAAGCGCTTAAATAAACAGATACATAAACAAAACCGTAGTTATGCAAAAGCGTGTAAGCAAGGTTTCGCGAACGCACGCACTTATACCGCGGTAATTATTACGGGACATGATTGTAGCTCCAGCGACACTGTAATAACGTGTTAATGGGGAAAATGTTCACATTTTACTAACTTCAGAACAAATAGCCATTAGGAAATTATATCATCCTTACTTCCCTTTATACTTTGTAGGCATGCGATTGATATGTTACGCTAGCTATGTTGGTAAATAAACGTTTGCATGCGTAAGATTGATAATACATATTTATCAATGACTAGGATCGAATTTCACATTCTAGTCTGGTTAATACTTTAGATGATTATAGATAATTTTGCGCAGAGGTATCTTGTGTCTTGTCATGATACATATGTCGTTCGTAAAAAGATGAACCTCAATGCTAAATAATTCGTTATTCGCCTTTGTATCGGAGCAAAATTAATAATGACGCAAGCGCCTTTATAGCGGTAAATCTAAATAGAAAAGCCGAAATATGTTCTTTACAGTAATATAGCAAGAAACATTGTCGACCTCTGAGCAGTCCGTTTGTTCCCGAGCTTTTCCGTTAATTTACAAATCGGGTTGCCTATTTAAAAAGTCTCATGGCTCAATTCGTTTTATGACAACACTGATGACATGATGACTAATGCGGCGCGAACATTCCGAGTTAATCCCCAAGTGACTGTCGTCGTTTCAGGGAAAATACAACCAAATCCTGACGAAGGTGATAAGGACACGCATTAAAACTTTAAAATTCTCAATTTGGTTTGAAACCACCAGTGCTCCTAACGCGCGCCAATAGTATAAATATGAGATGCACTGCGCGCTTGCAAAGATGACATTACAGTCTAATATTTAATGAGACTTTTAAAGTTCGCATGTGGCTCCAGTGGGACGAGATGCGGAAAAAAAACATGACCTTTGCCCAACAGTGGGACAATGTGGGTAATGATAAAAATATGACTGAGTCATATGGGCCGCAATTACCTTTCTAGTGTCATTACTGCAAGAAATATCAAGGTTAACAATAATAAGGCAAACTGCCTACATTAAATGTTTATATACTAGTACCCATATCCTTTCGTATAGTTAGTTAAGTATCGTTACAGTTTTAAGTATTGCAAAGAAAAAACAGATAACCTAAATAAACATATCGAACATGATTAATTAATGACTACCCATACGTTAATAATTATATCCGTCACATCGTTTAGGTCCTAGAAATAAACTTATGAACATAAATGCACTCAAAAAGGCAAATGATATCAAAGTTTACATCGTAAACTAGGATTTCCTGAATATAAAACAACACACTGTTGGCTGCAACCCACTCAAGGTCTAATTTAAATGCTTGTGAATTTAGCCTGACCTTACAGATTAACTTAACATGATTACACCTCTTACTTAATAATAATCAGGATTAATTCTGATTTATTTAATGGTTTTTATATTTATATTAGGAAACAAATTAAACTAATGAAAATATGTAGAAAATGAATTGAGACATGGCAGCGTGCATTTTAGGAAATGTTATAGCACAAACATTTTTTTTTTAAATCCGGTGACAATAGTCAGACATGACAAGGAATTTTCTATTATTTTTAAAACTGACGAAATAATAAGATATACAGAGTTGAATATAGGCACCATAGTAATTTGATTTATGAATAGTTCAATTTGATTCAATATTTATTCATAAAATAATAATTTTACATGTCACATCATTATATCACAATTATAGTATTTTTTCATTAATTATAATCACAATAGTGTACTTATAATATTTGTATGTCTAACATTTATGTACCTATGAGTTCCCTGTTACTCGAAATAAACGAATTTTAATTGAATTTATCAGTTTCTGTTTGAATAAACGCCTATGACTAATTTCATCCTTGCCATTCGTAAGTTTACATTTAGGTACTGAGTAAAGTCAGCTTACCTATAGTACTGTCCGGAGGTGCTGTTAGGCCACAGCAGCATGACGGCGACGGGCGACTCGTTGGGCCCGAGCCTGCGCTCCTTGCACTCTCCGCTGACCACGTCCCCCACCACCTGGAGGTCACACGCATACATAATTTTTGTGTACAAACGGAGTGGACGCTCAGCATAGCAGGGTGTGCAGTTCTTAGATTACTTTGAAGCTGCTCGCTACGCTCGCTTTCTTTTTAACGCCCTAGAGGAATTTGGAGTCCATACCGCTTCATCATTTATGTTTAAACAAAAGTGACTGCGGTCTAACTTCTTATCTAGTAAGTTTTTTTTATTAAAACTGTCGTGAGTCAAAATATATATGTATAAATACAGTAAGGTTGAAGATATAGGAATCTAGGTTCTCAGAAACGTGTCGCGAGTAGTGACTAAAAGTAGGTACGTTAGGTATCCCGTGAATACCTATATGGAAAAAAAAATTACCAATATTTTTATTTATTTATCGTGTCTATAAAGACTCCGATAAAAAAAAAAAAAAAAATACTTTTTTACCACGACGGTTGCAAACAAGCATACGGCCCGCCTGATGGTAAGCAGCTACCGTAGCCCATGGACGCCTGCAACTCTAGAGGTGTCACATGCGCGTTGCCGACCCTTTACAAAAAGGAGGATTCACTGTGTTGACTGCTCTTTGGACTTGTTCCTTTGAACAAAAGGGTACCTCATCGTCAATACACTGGGTCCTCTTTGAGCTCTTTGGCAACCTTACTCACTAGCAGGAACACAACAGTATGAGTAGGGTCTAGTGCTATTTGGCTGTGGTTTTCTTTTTAAGTATCTTGTTTGGCACAGTCAATCAGATCAGTCGAATTGTTACTAATACTATAAAACTTTCGTGAGACTAACATATTAAAAATATTGATAACGGGTTACTCACGTAATTTAAGTCGATTTTTGCTCGACATGTTTCGATCAATTTACGATGATCATTTTCACGAGCGGCCTTCGGCGACGGCAGCAAAAAATGAAATGATCATCGTAAATTGATCGAAACAGCGCGAGCAAAAATCGAATTAAATTACGTGAGTAACCCGTTATAAATATTAATGTTATTATTACCTTTAAAAATGTATCTTTCTATGCCATCTAATTTCCAAACGCACAATTATTGATGTCTTTCAAATTCATTATGACACTGACATGGAAATTTTTAAAGTAACACTACAGTCGCAAATAACCTAATCAACACGTTTTGCATAACAAAATGACACCTACAAGCTGTCTAGCCGTGTTACATTTAATAATTAAGGTCAATACGTACCCAGCCCACGGCACAGGTGCACCGAGGAATGCATCTCGGAATCTAATGTGACTAACGTACTATATGACAAACAATACGGACATGTCCATTAAGAGTGACTAAGGGAAAAGTTTATCATTGCTTCCTGTCACTCCTTAACACGTCTGCTGAAATATGAATGCTGGTTGGGACAGCAAATTATGTAGCTAAAATGAAAACTTGCTCGTGTGCTATTTCACGCGCAAGTGAAACGGGAAGTAAATGGCATTTTACTCCCACTATCCTCATGATAATATAAAAGTTTTTTTGCCCGATTCTTTTTTATTACATTATATTATGTTTTTAACAGAAAACCCTGTGAAATACTTTTATAATTCGTGGTAACGTGTGTACTATTAACTAAACCAATTTTGAAAGCAAGATTGAAGAAAACTTTCGCATTTTACTCGGGAGTTATAGCTTTTTTTAATTATGCCACTAACTCATACAAATCAAGAGGGTTATAATTAAAAACAAAATGAGTTTTACTTTAAAATACTGACATTATGAATTTTTTTTTTGTTTATGATTAAAAAATAATAATTTGAATAATATATAAGCCATTTAAAGTATTTGTTACACGAATTAAAATTGTGGCTGTATGCAATGGGTCTGTACTTTCATGCACACGGCCCCTTGATGCACAACATACTATTTTATGTTTAGGTACATTTTCATCCCAGAGAAAAGCTACTTTGCTAAAAACTAGCAGTGATGGCATTGCAGAATGCAGGTAGCAGGTAGTAATGATAGGGTACTATAGAGAAAGGGTTTTTTTCCAGTCTATGGCAAAAGTCTTGCTGTCACACTGAGTAGTCTGAGTACAACTAATTGTTCAGTGATTTGTTTTTGATGTTAAACAATATCAAGGGCTTTTAAATCTCTCTTTATTTACAACTACAGTAGAATCCACTTATGAAATGTGATTGCATTACATATATTCACATTTCTTCTCATGCTCATGATAATAAAAAAAGATTTAAATATTTTATTTTGCTTGGTTCTTTTTTGTTTGAAATTATATGTATGTTTTTAACTGAAAGCCGAGTGAAATAGTTTTATAATTCGTAGAAATGTATGTTAGTAGTACAAAACAATTTAATATAAGATTGAAGGACACTTTTATTATAACTAAAGCAAAAACCAAAAAAAGAAAAAAGCTATTTTATTAAATACTTTGATTATTTGCCACAAATCTAGAGGATACTGGTTTAATCCCAACCCTAGGCCTTAGTTCTTTTTTCTTTCGTATAGTCTGGCTGGCCAAAAGTGCAGTAACGGTGGAAGTAATAAGCTATACTCATCCATTTTTCAGCAGCGAGGATACGAGCGTAAGAAAGAGACAGTATGATTCTCTCTGTCTATGCTTGAAGTAAAACAGTCTCTGGCAAAACTATACAGTCCAAATGGGTCAGTATGGAGAAGTCAGAAACTATGAGAGATCTGTTCTTAGGAACCATGGCAATGATTTTAGATTTAATAATAATGAAATTCAAACTTTTTTCAAACTCTGATACATAACCGGGAATCGAACATGCCGTGGGCATCATGTCGAACAGTCCTTCAGAGCATTAATAATTTCTTATTAAATATAAAAAATATTGACATACGATAACCATATACAGAAATACTCCATCATTGACACTGTTAACTAACTCATTCATAAACCTTGTTGTAATAATTTAACAGATAACTTCCACCACTGGTCAGTTCGTTCACTGTTCGTTCTAAATATTAAATAATACTGTAACATACCTCTGCCAGTTCAAATGGTCCTCCCGAGCCATTGTTTAAGTTCAGCTTGTCGGCGATGCAACAAACTATCTCATCAGAGCTGGTCTGCTTGGACGCTTCCACTGACAGAGCCTCATATTGTGCGGAGAGTGCACCCACAAACACCTGTACAAAAGGATGTTTAATGTATAATTTAATAATACCATTTTTTTTATATACAGCCTTGGCCAGAAGTGTTGAGCATCCTTGCGATTTTCATACAAAACTCGAAACTTTAGTCCAGCGTTTCTATCTTATTTGAAGTTATTTTATCAATTAATTCAAATCAAGGCATGTTTTGTTGAAGTTAGTAGTAACTGCATAGAATATTTGCAATTTGTCGCACCGACTTAGTCGCATTTTTTTTACCTCCACTTTTCTTATTTTATAGGTACCTTGAAAATGTTATTGAGCGAAGTTTTCTAGATATACCAATAAAATATAATATTTTATGTCATTGTATGAAAGGGAATTAATACTTAACATCTAAATTGTAAACAAAAAACAGCTATGCTCAACACTTCTGGCCAAGGCTGTACTTGAAACCTCTATGAGTATTTGACTCTTAAATTAATAGGGCATTATCCCAGTTCATTCATATAAAGTCATTACCGAAGCATGTCATATGTGTAAGCCTAATAGCTTGATTTACCAAAGCTGGTGTGAATAAAAGGAACCAACAAAAAATATCCTAATAAGGTATGTAGGTATAATTTTATGAGACTATCCTGTCACAGTAGGCATACTTAAAAGGATTGTTATTCATTTATTGATTTATCATATGGCATATAACATGTTTACTACCAAAATTTTTTTAGATATTAAAATCTAGGTATACATTTGAGATCCACTGGTTTCCCACTAAACTTGGTGATGGGACATTCAAATACAATTTGGTGTACCGTCTGATTTGGATAGCCACACTGGCATTCAATAATAGAGAGATTAAAGGGATTATGACATACAAACACAAATACTTTTGCTTAATCATTTGATTCATACACTTAACCTGTTGTTAAGTGAGGTTTGGAAGTTCTGTTTTTTATACAGAGGTGACACAATGAAGAAATCTGGATGTGTTGCTATTACGAGGGAAGAAACAATTCAATATATATCTATCCTTACATGTGCCACATTACAACTATGGATTAGGTTCGGATGTTTAATGTTTTTACTTCAACAAGTTTGCAACAATGTCAGTAATATTAGGGCACATAATGCTATAGCTATTAATTTACTAAGCGACAGTTAATTTAGTATATACAGGGTTTCAGGCGTAGGTCAAGACGAACAAATGATTCTACACTATCAAGAACTGCCAACATAAACTTAATTATTATTATAAATTTGAGGTTCATGCTGAATTTCACTTTGAGACTTACAAAGTCAGTGTCAAGGTAGTGTGTCGGGCTGGACCAATAGATTGGAGCCTAAGCTTTCATATAAAATGTCATAATTTGAAATTTACATTGTTTTAATAGCATGATTTGTTTTGAACAAATTGAATTTTATAGTTTAAATATTAATACATGACCAGTTTCTCATTTATGCCATTATTGACATTTATCCTAAAATAATATTGGTATTTTGATAAAGATTTATCTTAAATGTGCTGTTTTCATAAGTTTCAATTTAACAAATTAGTCATAAATCAAGTAAGAGAGTAGATTTTCATAAAACTGAGTAATATCTCTAAAACCTTATCAAAATGTTGTTTGAGCATCCTGTGCCAGCTAGCCTTGAAAATGTCATGTCACTGACCTGCACAATGTATCTGTGATTTTCTGTGTGAGCCATCCTGTGGCATCCTAATGCTTGCAGACTGATGTTAGCGGTGAATCCTTGATTCTCATGTTGCACTGCCACTGTACACTTGTTGAGCACACACAAACATGTGAATGATCATTTAAACAACACAAAGGTATTTCTTATCCTTGTACAAACACTTATAAACGCAAAAACATCAACTGCAGTAAAGTCCGAGTGTGCATTTATGTTGTATTTAGACAAAATTGCTGAAAAGCGGGTCCCATGCACCTGACCCCCAGAGAGCTGAACTCAACCGTGACAGGTCCATAAAATGTCATATCCCGGCAAATACTGGTTTTTACGGCGTTGCTTCGCCTTGTCTGCTATTCTGGTGCCTCTCTATTAGTAAAATGCTCAAACCCGTAGAGCACAAAGAAGAGAAATCTTAGATTTGGGTCACATGCTGATTAATTGGAATGGTCTCTTGGAACTCTCTTCTTTTTCTTTAGTATAGGTCCTCGGTAAATGCTTCAACGGACGAATTACCCACCAGTAACCACACAGTAATGCAAATAAAATAATCACATTACAGATAAAAATAACACCATTTAAAAGTGCAGCGAAATCGGTGTCTCCAACAACCTGTTATTTGTCAAACACGACTTTTGTTAACACACCACGTAATCGCACCCGTTGAACTTCTGCAATTTTATGAACAAGAAAACATTTTTCACTTTCTAAAGCTTCATTTGTCATTAATATTTTAATTCAAGTTACGGAAATTGTTTTCATGGAGCAATCTAAACTACAGAACCACCATTTTTATTTGTGTCTGGTAGAATTGAATCGTGTATTTAAATGTGATTATTCCGAAGAACATTTAAAATGTATGACATTAGTCACATTGTCTTAGCACTCGTATTTGGTAGTATTATACCATAAACGATATAACATAGAATTGTGCATAAAGTAATGTATAATATTTTTCATACTTTATCTGTACGTTCTAAAGGTGTTAATAGACGTACGTACCCATTACGTATTAAACCGGAGTTAGACCTTGCAATTTGTAGGGCCCAATCTGTTGTGGTACTCTGCCTCTCCCTGCTCTCCTTCAGCTCCCTATGAGCTCAAGCTCTTATTACACCTCCCAAACTGACAGATTGGGCCCTACAAATTGCAATGTCTAATACCAGTTTTATGCCTCGATGAGAATGGGATAAGTCTTTAAAGCCCTATTACACTTGAGGGCTCAAAGAGGACCCAGTGTGTTGACGATGACGGACCTTCTTGTTCCTTTAGTCGTCAACACAGTGAATCCTCCTTTTTGTAAAGGGTCGGCAACGCGCATGTGACTCCTTTGGTGTTGCAGGCATCCATAGGTTACGGTAGCTGCTTACCATCAGGCGGGCCGTATGCTTGTTTGCCACCGTCGTGGTATAAAAAAAAAAAAAAAAAATTGTCCTAATTAGCTTCCTAAATGTGTTAGTTTCTAAATTTAGTCAGGTCTAACCGCATTTAGCAAGTAAATTTACTATTGAAAAAAGTTAGGATGCTATTTAGGACACTAAAAAAAGTAAAGTGTAACAGGGCTTTTATACAGTTTTGCCATACACTTACGTCAAAATTAATATGGATTGACAGCTATCTCA
The DNA here is from genome assembly GCA_947086415.1 of Pammene aurita. NCBI lineage: Eukaryota > Metazoa > Arthropoda > Insecta > Lepidoptera > Tortricidae > Pammene > Pammene aurita. The sequence goes on along the minus strand of OX352305.1, from coordinate 23,178,604 downwards.
ATCCCATTCGTATGGATGGTACAAGAAGGATATAAATCTCTATGTTACAAAAGTGTCCGTCAAAAGGCGATAAACTGATGGCGCCACAATTATATTAAATTTGATTAAATTAATTTTGAAATAAAAAATAAATAAATCCAAAATAATTATTTGTGGAGATGAAAAACACTCTGAATATTAATTTTATTTAGTAAGTCATATAAGTATTAAATATCGGTAATTAATTTCAAGTGCTGAACTATACCTAGCGCCACCCGGAGATATTTGGAACTATTGTTTAGTGCTTAAGGCCCTGTTATACTTTACTTTTTTTAGTGTCCTAACTAGCATCCTAATTAGTTTCCTAAATATATCTCCCAGTCACACTAGTCCTAACTAGCATCCTAACTTGGATCCTAAATTCACAATAAACAGAATCAGTCTGCGATTAAAGTTTTAGAAAAAAAAGGATGAAAAATCTATGACATTTAGGTCAACTGGCGACTAAACGCTGTTACACTTTACTTTCTTCCGTTCTCATAAGGATGCTAACTCAATAAGTTCGTCAGTGACCATCCTAGCTTCCTAACTAGGTTACTTTTTAGGAAACTACTTGCTAAATGCGGTTACACCGAGTTCGAGAATTCGAGTAAAAAAATTGACTCATTTTCGCGAAAATAAGTAAAAACTACTTCGCGCCATACACATTTAGCTTTTCTAAGGACCAATGTTGGAGATGTCACGTTGACAGTTGCCTTCCCCATACATTGCGGTTTTGATCCATCGATTGATTTCGATGCACCTACCTAGACACCAACGTATCGAAATCGCCGGCGATTTTTGCGTCAAAAACCGATATTTATTAGACATTGCAATTTCTCGGGCCAAATCTGTCGTGTACCCTGCCTCTCCCTTACCATACCTGAACTCCCTAAAAGTGCCCTAACTTTTATTACACCTCTCACTCTGACAGATTGGGCCCGAGAAATTGCCATGTCTAATACCGGTTTTATCGTCGAAGAAGTTCGTCGAATCATTTGCTTAAGAGTGCCAACACGAATAGTGCTGGCGCCCGCCTAACTGGAAATTTATCAAAATCCTAACCAATTTTCTTCCATATAGCGTTGTAGAGCCCATCTCGGAGATCATGAAAACTTAAGTCTTAAAGGTCTTAAATGGCCATAAGTATGTATGGCGTCAAGTTGAAAATACAATTTTTTGGCCTAAATTTATTAACGAGCCTACCGCTCCAAATTTTGACACATGATTTAGCCCACGTCAAATAACCTACATACCAATTTTAAGACCATTCTGGTGGGCACATAAGATTTTAAGACCAGTTGAAGTTGCAATTTTTTGGCCTAAATTTATCAACGAGCTTACCGCTCCAAATTTTGAGAGTAGTTATAGGACCCATTCAACACACCAAATCCCAATTTTAAGACCATTCTGGTGGGCACATAAGATTTTTAGACCATTTTAAGAAATAGTCGACTTCATAGAAAAAATAGCAAATTACTATAAATTCCTTAAAAAAAATATTTTGCTGGCACAAACACAACTGCATATTCATATATAAGTGTCTTGTAATTAAAAATGCCCTAACAGTATTCCGCAGTAAGTCGAAAATTGGAGAAATTCGTCATAGCAGTACTTTAGTCACGGGGGTCTTAAATCACTAAAATTATTATGTATTTTAAACTTAATGTCACAAAATATGATTTGAAAAGCCAGACGTAATGCCTATAAACATTTTCTACCAGTCGCTCATAAGTCTAAACTGATAAGCGTCAAGTTAGGTGCACTGAGAATATATTACTAACTGAAAAATTACGTAAATTTATTTTAAATCCTACCGTTCTACATTTTGACAAACGGCTTAGCCCACATCAAATAACCTACATACCAATTTTAAAACCAATCCTTCCCATAAGATTTTAAGACCAGTTGAAGTTGCAATTTTTTGGCCTAAATTTATCAACGGCTGCCTACCGCTCCAAATTTTGACAGTAATTAAAGGACCCATTCGACAAACCAAATCCCAATTTTAAGACCATTTTAAGAAATAGTCGATTTCATACAAAAAATTGCAAAATACTGTAAATTCGTTAATCATAGCAGTACTTTAGTCACGGGGGTCTTAAATCACTAAAATTATCAGTCATTTTAAAATTAATGGCTCAAAATTTGATTTTAAAAGCCAGACGTAATGCCTATAAACATTTTCCGGCTATCACTACAATCCATCTACTTTGCGGCCTTCCCACAGATAACCGATAATGATTATGACGTATTATTGCCTTCATTAAAACCAACGGTACATGAGTTAAGTTATAGGGTGCCTACCGGGCGTTTAAATGACAAGTCCGTTGTAGACACACTATTTTATAAAAGTATAAATATAAAGTTTTGACAGGGTAACAAGCGTAGAAACAAACAAGCACAGAAGGAAAGAAAGTAAAAAGTTCACAGCAAGGAAGTATAGAATACGAAAGGAAGCGAAACAACATTAAATATTAGCACAGGCGTTAGCAGAAGAATCTGATAGAAAATAATAGAAATGAGACATGCATTCGCCGTCAAGTCGAGAGCGCACTGTCAGAGCGACCGAGCGCCTACTGTCACGGCCGGCGCGCGCATGCGTACGGGCGACGATTCTCTTTCCAGCCAGCTCGCGCACTAGAGGGAGGTTAATGCGTTTTACCTTCATGGTGCTTTGTGTGCAGTGGTCGCCACACTACTCCCCCACGGAGACCGTTGCTTGCTACGGTCGATAGTAATCTGGAAAACGAACAGATCGACCGCAGCGCGTCTTCCTGGTGGTAGTAGGCTCAGCAGCAGGCACCGGAGTAGTGCTGGTTGGAATCCGGTTGGAGCTGGACCATCTAGAGTCGTCATCTCTGGTCATGTATGCTGGTTTAAGTCGGTCTACGGTGACAGTATTCTCTTTACCTCTAATGTCGATTTTAAAAGTTTTGGTTCCTCACTGTAGCACCTTGTATGGACCTGTGTATGGAGAATCTAAGGCTCTTTTTGCAGGTCCTTGACGAAGAAACACATAATCTGCAGTGCTCAGGTCTTTTGGTACGTAGAAAGTGTTCTGAACGTGCCTAGATCCTGGTACTGGATTCAACCTCGAGATGTGGCCCCGTAGTCTGGATATGAAGTCAGCGTAGTACCAGACGCTCGTAAGTCGAAATTAACTACTGAATGGATCGAACAAATCGACCGGGGCAGAGGCAGACCAAAAAGGAGATGGCGGGACGATCTGGACGCATTTTGTAGCAACTAGCGAGAGCATGCACTAGGCCGTGACGCGTGGCGGAAGCGAGGGGAGGCCTTTGCACAGCAGTGGGATACAATATAGGCTACGGAAAAAAAAAAAAAAATATATATATATTTTTTTTTCCGTAGCCTCAAGTTCAAGTCAAGGTATATATATATATATATATATAATTTATATCAACTAGGTATTGTGTTGTGGTCGGTTGAAAACGTGAATGAAATAAGATGTCAATAAGAGACGACTTGAACTTGAAATGTAGCGACGCCGTGTTGAAAAATTGGTGCTGTAGGATTAAAAATAAATTAACGTCATGTTTTCACTCAGTTAATATTCTCAGAGCGCCTAACTAGATATGAAGCTTGTTAGTTTATACCATTATATATTTTAAAGCTTGAGATAATACTAACTGTCAAGATGCTGTGTGGAGCTGTAGATTGCAAGAAACATTTGAAAGGTGAGATCACTGCGTGCTCGAAATGCCCAAAGAAATTTCACTCTTACTGCATTAAGCTAACTCGAGAAGAAAGTAAATCTATGAAATCGAATGACAATAAATACGTTTGCCAAAACTGCAAGGTAAACATAGCAACTGCGATTAACACAAACAAGACACCAACCCGCATGGGCCCAACGCAACAACAGCCGAAGGCGGCCGGCTCAACACCAGAGGAAGCCAGTATTTCAAAGGATTTCATAAACTCTGCTCAGAACTTGGCATCGATGTCGGTTCCTAACGAGATTCTAACTTCATTTACTACGGCCCTCCAACAACTTAAAAGCGTGTTTGACTCAATGACACGAGAGATGAACGCATTCACTACATCGCTCAATGACACCTCTGAGGATGTCGCTTCGTTTCGAAAAGACATTACAGAAATGAAAAGCCAGCTTAAAGAACTTGATTCCTACAAGTCAGAAGTAAAAAATCTTCGCACTGAAGTAATTGAGCTGCGGCAAGAACTGGAACATAAGGAACAGCGCCATCTGCTCAAGAACGTCGAAATTACAGGTTTAACTGAAACAAATGGTGAAAACCTACATCAGCTCGTAAATACAATCTGCGTTAAAATAGGTGTCCAGCTTGACTCCCGCGACGTGGACGACGTGCGGCGCGTAGGCCAGCGCGGCGGCAGCGGTGGCACCGGCGGCGCGGGCGGCATCGAGAGGCCGCGTCCCGTCGTGTTGACGCTGACACGGCGTGCACCGCGCGACCAGATCATGCAAGCCGCTAGGGTGCGATGCGGCCTGACTACCGAAATGCTGGAAATACCGGGGAGCTCCCGCCGCGTGTACATAAATGAACACCTTACAAAAACGAACCGAATCCTCTTTAGCAAAGCTCGAGCTGCAGGAGCCCAACTTAACTTTAAATTCGTATGGACCTCGAACGGTACCATCTACATGCGTCGCTCCGAAACTAGCTCGGTACTACGTATTTCTACAGAAGCTGTGTTGGATAAGCTCTACAAAGGAACCGCACCCTCCCAATTAAAGCCGTTTCAAGAATTGTCTGATTAATAGCGGTTTTACAAATATACTAGCATTATTAGTAATTCTCTTAATGAGACCTATTACCTATTTGAGGCTTTCTGTAGTAGGATTTTATATAACTTTCATGTTCCTATCACTTTATGGATCTCAAAAATATCTGTCTCGTGCAATATCTTACCTTTTCATAACAGAAAACCATTATCTGTTTCCTAATTGTATTATTATTAATATGTTTGTTTTCAATGTTAATCCTAAGTCACATATATCTGACCTGAAGGCAATCCTAAAGAAAACTGCAATACCACAATGTATCTGTCACAAATTTCAAACAAATACCTATTTTTATCATACTGCATCAATCAACCCAGTTTTTGAATGTATACTTGCATCAGCCATTATGTTTGTAGCACTGCACTACACTGCATTGTTTTGTCAAAATGCACCAATTTCCGTGACGTATCGCCACTCTAAAAATGTTTGCCAATCTGAACTCCAATCTTTAAATATTCTGATATCTCTCTCTTACTCCCTAAAATGAACAGTGCAGAAATAGCAGATGATTTAGATTCTGTATTTAATATACCATGTCATGAAGTTCCGTACCCAAACTTATTTAACACCGTTTTTAAACAAAAGAGTGGTTTTAAAGTTCTAACTTACAATATACGTAGTATCAACAAAAATATCGACCTATTTGTCCTAAATTTATACAAAACAGAGGTTGAGTTCGACGTGCTAGTTTTAACTGAGTGTAGACTACAAGACTGCTGTGTATTTGATCAAATCCCGGGATACTCATCATTTTATACCACACATAACATTAATCAAAACGGCGGAGTCGTAGTGTTTGTGAGAGACCACTGTAACGTAACTGTTTCAGAACCCCGGTTTTGTGAAGCTTGCTGCCTATCAATAGATATTCAGAATCAGGCCACAATTATATGCTTTTACAGATCCCCGTCTTTTAGATGTATCACAAACTTCCTTTTTGACCTTGAGAACACACTTAACACTCTTAAAAATGTAAAGCAGCTAATCATTACGGGAGACTTAAATATTGACATTTCCAATTCTAATAACCAGTGTGCAAACGTCACTGAATATTTATGTCTTCTTGCAGAACATGGCCTCTCTCCCGCTATCACTCTGCCTACGCGCGATATGGCATGTTTGGATCATATATTTATTAGAACTAAGCAACTAGTGACTGGTGCGGTGTGTGACCTAAACATAACGGACCATAAAGCAGCGGCCATAGAAATTACGCCCACTTTACCTCTTAACTCAAAACGTAATAGAACTAGGACTGTGATAAATTATGAAGGTGTCAGGTCAGAGCTCTCATCAAGGGACTGGTGCGATGTTCTAAAAGAATCAGATGTAAACAACGCAACTAACACTTTTATAGATACCGTTAAATATACCATCGCACAACACTCTAAATTAGTAAGAATACCGCGATCCAAATTTACTCTCAAACCATGGATGACTCCCGGGCTGCTCCGCTGTGCCAAACATCGTGATAATCTACATTTGAAATCCAAACAATTTCCTCTGGACGCAGTCCTACAACTAATTTATAATCGTTACAAAAATTTCTGTAATAATCTCTTCAAACGACTAAAAGAACAGCACGAAAAACAAGAGCTCTCTGCAAACAACCATAATACGAAAAGGCTATGGAATGTTGTTAAAAATATTTGCAATATAAACAGAAAAAATACTCTACCCACCGAACTCATATCAACACCCGATCCCAAGGAATCTTTAGACAACTGCAATTCATTTTTTTCATCAGTTGGTCAAAAACTTGCGTCTCACATTATTTCTCAGACCGGAGAATCAGAAGAAGCCCTGGCCAATAAGCTCCAACTGAATTGCCCCACGGATAAATCTTTCTTTATGCGACCAACTGATTTCATGGAAGTCGAAACTATTATCATGCATTTAAAAGATGACAGTGCACCAGGCCCGGATGGGATTAACAACAAACTTCTGAAGTGTATTAGAAACCACATTATTGCTCCACTAACACACATTTACAACTTAAGTCTCAGTTCTGGCTGCTTCCCGGAGCAATGGAAATTAGCATCCGTGACGCCTATTCATAAAGAGGGACCAAAAAATATACCAGGAAACTACAGGCCAATTTCGTTACTTAGTTCTTTTTCCAAAATTTTAGAGAAATTAGTTAACAACCGACTAGCCAGATACTTAGAAAATTACGGACTCTTATCCGACCGACAGTTTGGTTTTAGGCAAAACCGATCCACGGAAGACGCCACCACTATTCTTACCAACATTATATCATCTCATCTAGACAAGAACTTAAAATGCATTGGCGTCTTCCTGGATCTGGCTAAGGCCTTTGATACCGTGTCAATCCCGATGTTACTCCGTAAACTACAAAACGTAGGCGTACGCGGTGTCCCACTGTCGTGGTTCAAAAGTTACCTCTGTCGGAGGAGGCAACTTGTCAAAGTGGGTTCGTTTACAAGTTCAACTGAACATATTAATTTCGGTGTTCCACAAGGGAGTATCCTTGGCCCCACCCTTTTCTTAATATATATAAATGACGTCTTAAAATTAAACATAGAAAATGCTGAAATACTCTGTTACGCCGACGATACGGTTTTACTATTTAATGACACAAGTTGGGAACGCACCATTTCTACCGCAGAAAATGGCTTGAAAACTATATCAGACTGCCTGCGTGCCCATCTCCTGACCCTAAACAGCAAAAAAACTAAATTTTTATGTTTTAACAAAACTGAGTTATCGAAACCGTCTTTCGATCCCATTATCAAAATTCATACATGTACCAATTTCCCTACTAAACCCTGCAACTGCGATGCAATTACAAATACGGATGAAATAAAATACCTAGGTCTGTTAGTAGATACAAAACTAAGCTTTAAAACCCACATTCACCAACTATCTACTAGAATAAGAAAATCCATATCATCATCCTCTTGCCCTTATCCCATTTACTTGGGGTCAGCGCAGCGTGTCTTTTTCTTCCACACCTCTCTATCACCCGTCATCTCATCACTCACATCCTTTCTTTTCATATCATCTCTCACACAGTCCATCCACCTTTTCCTAGGTTTGCCTCTTCTCCTACATCCTTCCACATTCATTCTTAATACCTTTCTCGTAACATGACTTTCATCCCTCCGCATAACATGCCCGTACCACGCTAGGCGATTAGCCCTTAATTTGTCAGTTATGGGTGCGACTTTCAGGCTTCCTCTTATATATTCATTCCTTATCCGATCCATTCTCGTCACTCCACACATCCACCTTAACATTCTCATCTCCGTTGCATGCAATCTCTTTTCATCCGTCACCTTTAGGGCCCAACACTCTGATCCATACATGACGACAGGTCTTATAATGGATTTATAGATTTTCCCCTTCAGGCGAAGGGGCATTCGGGCGTCGCAAATGATTCCCGTGACCTGTCGCCATTTCATCCATCCTACGCTAATCCGGTTTTTGACGTCCCGGTCAATATCGCCATCGCACTGCACGAGCGAACCGAGGTATTTGAAGTCGGAGCAGATCGGCAATAAAACGCCATCGAGTTCTATGGCTGCAGAACTGGAGAGACCGCCGAAATCGCAGAACATGTGTTCTGTTTTCGATCTGCTGATCTTCAGGCCAACACTCTCCAGTCTTTGCCGCCACTTCTCGAGTCTGCTCTGTACCTCGAGTCCGTCTTCACCCACAAGGACAATGTCATCGGCGAAAAGCATACACCAGGGTGCCTCTTCCTGTATGTCCGACGACAGAGCGTCCATAATAAGCAGGAAGAGGTAGGGGCTTAGAGCCGAACCCTGATGCAAGCCTACCGTGACACTGAACCTGTCGGTGGCGCCAGCCGCTGACCGGACACGTGTACAACATCTGTTATACATTGACCGAATTAGCTTCACATACTTTCCAGGCACGCTTTTCTCTCTCAGGGCCCACCACAAAACCTCTCGGGGTACTCGGTCATACGCCTTCTCTAGGTCAACAAACGCCATATGCAGGTTCTTTTTTGCGTGCCTGTACTTTTCGCACAATTGGCGAAGTGCAAAAATGGCGTCTGTTGTACCTTTTCCCGGCATAAACCCGAACTGGTTTTGTGTTATATCACTCTCATCTCTCAGGCGTCTCTCAATTATTTTCTCCCATATTTTCATACTATGTGAAATAAGCTTTATTCCTCTATAATTGTTGCAATCCTGGACATCCCCTTTGTTCTTGAAAATGGGCACCAGTAAACTGTCGCACCATTCGTCAGGGATAGTTTCTTCATACAACAACTTATTGAAGAATAAAGTTAGCCACTTACATCCGTCCTCACTCAGTAACTTCCAAACCTCTCCAGGTATATCATCCGGTCCTACAGATTTGCCATTTTTCATACTGCGCACAGCCTTTCTCACTTCATCCATCCCTATCTCTTTCACTACACCCATATTCTCAGGCTTGTTGTTTAGAATCCTATTCCAATCATTCTCTTCATTCATTAGCCTTCCAAAGTATTGTTTCCAACGCTCTTTTATACCTTCATCATTAGTCAGTACCTTTCCTGCATCATCTTTCACACATTTTACATGAGATATATCCCTAGAATTCTTTTCTCTCGCTTTGGCTAGGCGGTATAGCTGCTTTTCGCCTTTAGGACTATCTAACGAGTCGTACAATTTGTCCTGTGCTGCTGCTCTGGCAATAGCAACTGCTCGCCTTGCTATCTTCTTACATTCCTTATACACATTTCTCTTCCCTTCTTTTTCACTCTCCCGTCTACTGTCAACACTTTGCCATTCTTTAAATGCTTGTTTCTTTTTCTTTAATCTTTCCTGCACCTCCTCATTCCACCACCACGTTTCTTTATCTATTGCATATTTTCCTTTTGATTGACCTAAAATATCCTTTGCGGCATTGCGAATACAGCTGGCCATATTGTTCCAACATTCATTCACATTAAAACCTTCCATATCCTTCATTTCTATCATTTTATCAAACACACGTTCTTTGAATTTATTTGCGCCTTCATTCTTCTCTAGCATATGCCATTTTATCTTTGCTGGTCGCACTTCTTTTCGGGTATTTGTTTGGACTTTAATATTCACGTCGATTACTAGCAGCCTATGCTGTGAAACCAGATGTTCCCCTGGGATTATTTTACTGTCTTTGACACAGTTGATTTTATTCCTTTTTACAAGGAAATAATCAATCTGTGTTGCATGGTTTCCACTTTTATAAGTGATTAGATGTTCCACTCTTTTCTGAAACCAGGTGTTGGTGATTGCAAGATCATAAGCAGTAGCTGCTTGTAATAACGTTTCCCCCTCGGTGTTGCGGCTTCCAAAGCCCCAGCCCCCATGTACTCTTTCGTAGCCTCCATTCACTCTTCCCACATGTCCATTAAAATCTCCCCCGATATATACTTCTTCAGTGTCTGGAATATTAATTAAGACCGAATCAAAATCCTCCCAGAACTTCTCTTTCACTGCATCATCACATCCACTCTGAGGCGCATACACACATATCAAATTTAATACTACGTTTTCAAGCATAACTTTTAGGGCGATTATCCTGTCACTCTTTCTACTAACATCCGTCACACCTTGTTTTAAATTAGTGTCCAGGACTATACCGACACCATTTCGTTTTCCGTCGCTCCCACAGTAGTAAAACTTATACCCTTCCCCAATCTCTCTAGCCCTTGCACCCTTCCACTTTGTCTCCTGCAAAAAAGCTACATGTATCCTTCGTTCTTTCATCACATCTGCTAGTTCCCTACCCTTTCCGGTCATCGTCCCTATATTCCAACTCGCATATCTCAATCTCACATACTTTGGTTCCCGGGCTCGCTTCTTACGTCGCCCCCACCCGGGCTGGTGCGACAACCCTTGTCCATTTCCCACAGGAGCCGGGTGCTGCCCCTGCGCGTCGCCTGCGGGGTACGCCCTAGCCCTGTCGCTCATCTCATTTGGTACCAAAGTCATGCTGCTAAAACGATTTGGCATAGTTTTTACAACCGGCCGCCTGCCTGACGTTAACCCTCCTTGGGAATTCCTAGTTGACTTAGACGTTGGTCAAATTTCTCCTTTAGTCGCCTTTTACGACATCCATGGAATAGATCGGAGTGGGCTATTCTTAAGCCGGCCACCACACAGCTAAATAAGAAAATCCATATATATTTTCAAAAAACTACGTAATTCTGCTGATGAACCTTTATTAAAAATGGTATATGTTTCGCTTTGTCAATCAGTCATTAGTTACTGCATCTCAACATGGGGCAGTGCAGGAAAGACCATTAAACTAAAAGTAATGTTTAAAAAACCCTATCGCTTTGCAACCACTGCTCTCTATCCCCTGGCACATGTTCTATCAGTCCGTCAATTATTTTTACACAAAATTTCCCTGCTAACACACAAAACCTCTAAACTAATCCCTAACTACAACTTACTCCTTTCTAAACGCATTTTCAAGTTACCAATCCCTCGAGTTAATTCCACCTTTGGAAAACGCTTTGGAGACTACATCAGATTTACCATCTACAACACTATGCTTACCATGCTCAAAAAATGTAATCTCATGATTTGTACTACTTTTGAAGCTAAGAAACAACTATTTAAATTGTTATTTTCTCTTGACTACGCCGAGACAGAAAGCATTTTAGCTAAGATATCTTGAGTCAAAACTTAATTGTATTATTAATGTTATATTTAAGTATAAGTTTAACCAAATATGCATGTGACCTATTTTGTTACTAAATCGATCTTTATTCAATTCACAACTGTTCACCGCGATACAGGCGAAGCCTAGTGCGGAGACCCCTGAAACTGTCTGTAATTTAAGTTATGTGAAATAAAGATTTAGTTTAGGTTTATGTATGAGGGACTGGTAAAAAATAGGTACTCGTATAGGCATTACGTCCAGCATTTTAAATCATGTTTTGTTCCATTAAGTTTAAAATAAATAATAATTTTAGTGATTTAAACCCCCGCGACTAAATTCCTGCTATGACGAATTTCCCCAATTATCGACTTATTCAATTTTGAATCATAAGACACTTAAATATGAATATGCATTTGTGTTTGTGCCAATTAAGTATATTTTTTGAACGAATTTATAGTAATTTGCTATTTTTTGTATGAAATCGACTCTTTCTTAAAATTGTCTTAAAATCCTATACGCCCACTAGAATGGACTCAAAATTGGGATTTGGTTTGTTGAATGGGTCCTTTAACCAGTGTCGAAATTTGGAGCGGTAGGCTCGTTGATAAATGAAGACCAAAAAATAGCAACTTCAACTGGTCTTGAAATCTTATGCGCCCACCGGATTGGTCTTAAAATGGGTATGTAGGTTATTTGGAGTGGGCTTCACCGTTTGTCAAAATTTGGAACGGTAGGATATAAAATAAATTCACGTCATTTTTTCAGTCAGTAATATATTTTCAGTGCACCTAACTTGACGCTTATCAGTTTAGAGTTATGAGTGACTGGTAGAAAATGCCTATAGGTATTACGTATGGCTTTTCAAATCATATTTTGTGACATTAAGTTTAAAATAAATAATAATTTTAGTGCCCCCGTGACTAAAGTACTGCTATGACGAATTTCTCCAATTTTCGACTTACTGCGGAATACTTTTAGGGCATTTTTAATTACAAGACACTTATATATGAATATGCAATTGTGTTTGTGCCAGCAAAAAAAAAATTTTTTAAGGAATTTATAGTAATTTGCTATTTTTCTATGAAGTCGACTATTTCTTAAAATTGTCTTAAAATCTTATGTGCCCACCACAATGGTCTTAAAATTGGGATTTGGTGTGTTGAATGGGTCCTTTAACTACTGTCAAAATTTGGAGCGGTAGGCTCGTTGATAAATTTAGGCCAAAAAATTGCAACTTCAACTGGTCTTAAAATCTTATGCGCCCACCAGATTGGTTTTAAAATTGGTATGTAGGTTATTTGATGTGGGCTAAGTCGTTTGTCAAAATTTGGAACGGTAGGATTTAAAATAAATTTACGTAATTTTTCAGTTAGTAATATATTCTCAGTGCAACTAACTTGACGCTTATCAGTTTAGACTTATGAGCGATTGGTAGAAAATATTTATGGGCATTACGTCTGGCTTTTCAAATCATATTTTGTGACATTAAGTTTAAAATAAATAATAATGTTAGTGATTTAAGACCCCCGTGACTAAAGTACTGCTAAGACGAATTTCTCCAATTTTCGACTTATTGCGGAATATTTTTAGGGCATTTTTAATTACAAGACACTTATATATGAATATGCAGTTGTGTTTGTGGCAGAAAACATATTTTTTTTAACGAATTTACAGTAATTTGCTATTTTTTCTATGAAGTCGACTATTTCTTAAAATGGTCTTAAAATCTTATGTGCCCACCAGAATGGTCTTAAAATTGGGATTTGGTGTGTTGAATGGGTCCTTTACCTACTGCCAAAATTTGGAGCGGTAGGCTCGTTGATAAATTTAGGCCAAAAAATTGCAACTTCAACTGGTCTTAAAATCTTATGTGCCCACCAGAATGGTCTTAAAATTGGTATGTAGGTTACTTGACGCCATACATACTTATGGCCATTTAAGACCTTTAAGACTTATGTTTACATGATCTCCGAGATGGGCTCTACAACGCTATATCGAAGAAAATTGGTTAGGATTTTGATAAATTTCCAGTTAGGCGGGCTCCAGCACTAGAATGTCCGTTCTCATAATCGTGTTCCCGTACAACTCCCCGACCGACGCGAGCGCGCGTGAGTATGTACGAGTGCGAGTGCCAACACGCATGGCTGATCAGTCGCGCGCTATTCGCCGCGTCATTCGGCTCGTTACTCGCACACGTATGAGATCGGACCATTAAACCGGTATTAGACATTGCAATTTGTAGGGCCCCATCTGTCAGATAGACAGATGTAATAGCAGTTAGGGCACTTAGGCAGTCGAGGAGGAGGAGTTTTGGGCCCTAGAAATTGCAATGTCTAATACCGGTTTTATTGCCTCTATACCTCGATGTCTTAGAGAATTCAAGCAAGCAGGGGCGTATTTACCCTATGGCCAAAAGGGCCATGGCCCGGGGCGGCAGGCTGCCAGGGGCGGCGCGAGCCGCCCCTTGTGCTTGGTTCTGGGCGCCTTTTTCGATGCTGAACTTCAATTAGGTATCGGCAAATAAGGCCTAAGAGTAATTTTAAACAAACAATTTCAAAATGTCACAATATAAATAAACATGAAGGGCGTTATTTTGTACTTATCCCGCCTTTCCATCTCTGCCATTACCATGTACTAGTTGTATCACATAAAGTAAACTGCAATTTTTCCTAAAAGGGCGGACAATATAACCGTGCCTGGTTATTTAACTAAGCTTCCGTTTTCAGTTAGTAAACTTAATCAAGTCATTAAAAGCTGATCGTTGAGAATCCGCGATACGGGTCTATAATCTTTCCTGAACTTAACGTTCGTCCAATCTAGTATATTTTGCACCCTCCAGAAACTCAGTCGTCAAGGTACTGGGAATGGTAGTTTCAGTATGGGTAATGATTGGGAAAGATGGATAGGCTACGACTACAAGCCTATTGGACCGGGCGGCCACCGTATGATCACTTGTAATAAAAAGAATGTAGGTCACAAATCACTTGGTCGGACAGCTCTCAGTCTGGTCCGTTCCGTTCTTGGACACTTTAAGTGGCGAAATTTTTGGGGTGTTTTTACCTCATCGAGTAGCAAGATGAAACCAACCTCATTTGATTGCTAAAGTGATGCTCTTTCAATATGTTTTGGTCGGAAAGCGCTTAGCCTGGTCCGTTCCGTTTTCGGACACTTTTAGTGGTGCCATTTTTGGGGTAATTTTTCCGTTTGTAGCCGAAATTTACCTAAGGCCCTATATTAATAAAATTTGGTGTGTAAATGGCTTTTATAATCCGCCATATTTGGAGCACAAGAATTATTTTTAAAAACATTTTTAGGGGTGTACGTGTAACTATTATAACTCTTGATTAAAACAAAAACAAATACTGAAAATAAATTACTGATTTGCAGTTCGGTACGTTTTTAAGAATAAGTTTAAGGTTACCTAATTATTTTTGTATACAATAAATATTTAATAAGATATTTGTTTATAAATTTTTATTCTCTTCCTAGCTTCTAAAATATGCAATAAAAAAATAAATCCAGGAGGCAGCTGTTAATATTTAAATCTAAATTAAAAACCCTTTTAATAGAAAAAAGTTACTATTCTGTCGAATTATTCCTTAAAGATAACACGCTAGCCTTAGACGAAGCAAAGTAAAATAACTATAATTAAAATTTGACAAAACTATTTGCTATATTACTCTACCAGATATATTATAAAACTTTGTTTAGAAATAAGTACATTGACTCACAAATTCAATAACATGTTTATTCAATTCACTGCCGACATTAAATTTTTTAATCTAAAACTCTTGTATGTAATATCCTCAAGACTTGTTGACATTGTCTAGATTCTTGTAAGAAAATATAATTAAGTACCTATTGTCTATATAAACTTTATAGGTTAGTATGTAAGAACTATTGTGTGCCCTGACAGGGTGTCATGAACTATCTCAAAATTACGAGTATAACACCTTATTATGTACATGACAATGCAATATGAATAAATGACTATAATACACTCTTTCATATAAAATTAATTTTAAAACCAAAACCGACAAGGCTGAATGCTGTCCGACCGAGTGATTTACCGACCTATAAAACTTTTACTTTTCGATTAATAAAAGGTTCCAAACTGCTCCTCGATGAGGTCAGTGACCATACTGTGGCCGCACGGTCCTTACACTACCTTGACCTTACACATACATACGTTACCCGGTCCCATTACGCCTTTTGCACATCTTCGAAGTGGATCGATAACGCGGTACAGCGCAGCACGTTT
Source organism: Pammene aurita (assembly GCA_947086415.1). Lineage (NCBI taxonomy): Eukaryota > Metazoa > Arthropoda > Insecta > Lepidoptera > Tortricidae > Pammene > Pammene aurita. The sequence continues at coordinate 23,162,906 of OX352305.1, read as the reverse complement.
CGCCGTGAAACCAGAGCGAATCCAGAGCGAATCAAGAACGGAATCAAATCCGCGGAACCTCGCCGCACGAACTCGTACTTGTTTCGCTCTCGATCCGCTGAGGTTACGCTCCGAAACGTGTAGCGCTGTACGCTGTACCCGCTACGCAGATATGCAACAGGCGTCAGCAGGGTGTTTTTAGGGTTCCGTAGCCAAAACAGCAAAAACGGAACCCTTATAGTTTTGTCATGTACGTCTGTCCGTATGTCACAGCCATTTTACTCCTACTTTACTACGCTTTACTACGAAATAAGCCTTTAAGCCTTATCTCAATGAAATTTAGACATAAGGTGTATTTTGTATGCCGCTATTTAGTTAAATTGCAGAAAAAAATATTTTTAGGGGGGGGAGCAAGTATGGAGAATACATGTAACTAAATTTCAAAAAAACATTTTTACCAAATATCAACATGTTGCACATCAATCGATAGATCTTTAAAAATAACATCGAGGTTGCTTTGATCATTTTTTGACTAAGTTAATATTTTCAGAAAAAATCGCTTCGAAATTCAGAAAAGTTGTATCCTCCCCCCCTGTAACTTTTTAACCGTAAGTCCAAAAAATATGAAAAAATTTGAGACGATGTGCCTTATTACATACTTTCTATGAAAATTGTTTTGAACATTAGTGGTTAAGGCATTTTTGAGTTATTTCAAAAAAACTTCAGTAGGCATCAGATACGACCTTTTGTTGTTTGATTCTTATTCAATTCAAGGTACGGAACCCTACATTATGCGTGGTCCGACACGCACTTGGCCGGTTTTTTCAACGTTTGACCGTACACTAAGGGTTCAGAGTCTCAATAAAATTTTAATATTCTTTTTGGTTAAGTAACAGGGGCGGCAATTTTTTCTGGCCCGGGGCGCCAAATTTCCAAATACGCCTCTGCAAGCAAGCCATTGACAGGCGTTCCCTCTGCCGAAAACATATGACCAGTGGTCATACACATGTATGGACTGACGTTTATCTGACGTGGCTATTCGTACGTAACGTATATTTGACGTTGCCCTCCCCCGCAAAAATTGGCAGACTTTTTTGTATAGAAAATGACAGACATAGCTACTCCGGGTTGAATTCTCTAAAAGGCCTGTTACACTTGTCCTAGTTAGCTTCCTAAATGATTAAGTTTCTAAATTTAGTTAAGTCTAACCGCATTTAGCAAGTAAAAAGTTAGCATCCTAATTAGGATACTAAAAAAAGTAAAGTGTAACAGGGCTTTAAGCTCGATGTTGGTTCGCACATAAGCGGTCTACAGACGTAAGCGACTAGTCAACTGATAAGAGTGAGAGAGAGCTATAGTTAGAATGAGACAAATTTTTTGACAAATCGGTCGTGGTTGTGGTGGCATCTTTGCGCATATGGGCTTTTCGTTTTACGAAATTTTTGTGATTATTTTAAGAAATAATTAAATTTATTTATTTACAAATTTTATTAAAAAAATACTAAACAATATAATTTGCTTAAAAAAACATTATAGTCTGGCAAACCATTTCTGTCAGTAGAAACTAGCGGCAAATTAAAAATACGTACATGTGGCAACCTTTTGTGATGGACCCGGGTATGTCCTAAAACTACGGCCAAGGCCACCGGGGGATGGGCAGCAGCATCCTTGGAGTACGGTGGAGATACTGCGATCGCCAACCCGCATGCCAAGCGTGGCGATTATGGCATTCACCCCCCATGGAATACACACAAAAACCACGGCCCCGAGTGTCCGGCGACCCCCGGTGCCCTGGTTATGGTAGCGGCCAGGGTACTAGCGGGGTCAGGGGTGCTAAGAATCTCCGGCAAAGATCCGGCTACCACCACCGACGACTCCTGGCCCTGGCAACATATAACACGCGTACACTGCGGACCGACGAAAAGATAGTGGAACTGGAGGAAGGATTGAGCAAGTTGCGTTGGGATGTCATAGGGTTATCTGAAGTCCGAAGAGGGGGAGGAAACGATAACCCTAAAATCCGGCAACTTGCTTTATTTCCGGGAGGGCGACCAACAGTCCCAGGGAGGTGTCGGGTTCATCGTCCATAAGTCCCTCGTAAACAACGTGGTGAAGATCGAGAGTGTGTCGACTAGAGTGGCGTACCTTATACTCAGAGTATCCAAGAGGTACTCGTTGAAGGTCATACAGGTGTATGCGCCGACTTCGGCACACTCCGATGACGAGGTGGAAGCTATGTATGAGGTAGATGGCGCTCGCCGTCACGTAAACAGTGAGCTCCGTGTTTTATGTGATTAAAATGGATTTTTTAAAGAAAATAGACTAAAAATAGACTTAAAGTGTGATAAACTATGAGTTGCGACTGTGGATATATTATCTCAGTGCAGTATAACTTAAAAGTGTTAAAAAAATAAAACTTAAAAATTTAGGATACATTGACGTGAATAAGAGTAATGTAATGAAATAGTGATAGTGAACAAGGATCTGTACGTGTTTAAATACTGTGTATAGTGAACTTACCATTAATAATTTTTAAGAAAAAAAAACCGACTTCAATGGGGGTAGCCGGTGAAGGATTATTGTAGATGGTGCACTTAGATTCCATACAATGAAATAACTTGCTTAAAAAACGCAGCGGAGAGGACAAATCGCCAAACGTGAACTATGCGTCGTTGAAGAGTTCCGTTCTGATTATCATCAGCAGTTCCACTTCATCAAATGTCACTCTTTTGAATGAAAATGCTTGATTTGTTGATAAAAATACAAAAGTCACTTTATGTATGCCTTTAAGATTTGAGGAATTCCCTCGATTCCTCGTGGAACTCATCATCAGAACTTGAGCTTGACGAAAATTGGTCCTGACAATCTAACTTGCTTAACAAACATAGCGAAGAGGAAGAATCGCCAAACATGAACTATGCGTCGTTGAAGAGTTCCGTTCTGTTCATCATCAGCAGTTCCACTTCATCAAATGTCACTCTTTTGAATGAAAATGCTTGATTTGTTGATAAAAATACAAAAATCACTATGTGTAAGCCCTTAAGATTTGAGGAGTTCCCTCGATTCTTCATGGATCCCATCATCAGAACTTGAGCTTGACGAACATTTGTTCTGACAATTAAACTTGCTAAACAAACACAGCGAAGAGGACGAATCGCCAAACGTGAACTATGCGTCGTTGAAGAGTTCCGTTCTGATCATCATCAGCAGTTCTACTTCATCAAATGTCACTGTTTTGAATGAAAATGATGGTTTTGTTGATAAAAATATAAAAATCACTATATGTATGCCTTTAAGATTTGAGGAGTTCCCTCGATTCCTCATGGATCCCATCATCAGAACTGCGTTTTGACAAAAACGGGACCAATCTGTATATATATACTTACAATCAAAAAAAAAAAATTCAAAATCGGTTCAGACATGACGGAGTTATGGAGTAACAAACATAAAAAAAAAAAAAAAAAAAAAAAAAAAAAAAAAAAAAAAAAAAAAAAAAAAAAAACATACACGCCGAATTGAGAACCTCCTCTTTTCAAATCTTGAAGTCGGTTAAAAATAGAGATTCTTCGTTTAAAAATTACATGGACTTTGGACCCACGGCCAGTTATCACATCGGCACTAACCGTGTTGTTCCTTCCGAAGGTTGCCGAACTACCCCGATAGCAGACCCATATTAGCCGAAAGTAATCCGCAATTTCCCTCTGCTCAGCGCAAGTTGCCGTGGCAGTGCGAATTGTGTCGTGTCTGCTAAACATAGAGTCAGGGTTCAAATCCGACGTGACGAAAATAATTTTGCATTTTTTTAAAATTTTTAAATTTTATTTATTTATTATTATTACTATAAGATATTTTTATTTTTTAAGTGTTTAGAATAGAATTTGAGCAATATGGAATGTTTTAAATGCCAGAAGAACATAAAAACTAAAGACTATTTTCTGAAATGTAAGAATTGCAAAAATTACTTTGACTTGACGTGTACAATAGTTACTAAAGCTAGATATAATTTGATGACGAATGACAACAAAAATAATTGGAAATGCTCGTCCTGCGTTCGGCCGAAAAGCGCTTCCAGCACTCCGAAAACAACTTCCAGTTCAACCAGCGCGCCTAAAACATTATCGGAACCCAGTGCCTCAACAATGACGACGGAACAAAATAATACGACACTAGAACGGAACGTTACACATAGGAAACGACCCGATTGTACAGTCAAGGCCAATATACCAGAAGATGACACACCCCAACAAATGTATGAGATGCCTCTTAGATCCCCTTCGTGTGAAAATTTGTCTCAAATTCTAAATGATGATGGGGATAATATAAACTCTACACTGAAAGATAGCACGTTTCACAGTCCCAGTAGTCTCCCTAATATGTCTACTATGGACAATTCATTAGTTGTAGCATTAAAAGTGCAAGTAGAGGAACTAAACACTGAGTTATCGTGCGCTCATGAAGAAGTTGCAAGGTTAAATATAGAGAATTGCGAACAACAACAACAAATAGATAAGCTAAATAAAAAAATTAGTATGTTATTACTGTTAAACAAAGAACCTATAAGAAGTACAACACCAAAAAACCATAGCCCAATCACAAAAAATATACACACAGAGGAGAACATTCAAATTTATGAAAATAAAATTAAAAAATTAGAGGATGAAATATCTACACTAAATAATAAAATAAAGACACTCCAAATAAAGCTAAGACACTCTAAATAAAAATTTAGTTCCTGAAAGTTTTCCTTGTCACTTTATATCTGTCAATAAGGACATGTAAACTATGTCCAATAGTGGCAACAACGCCATTAGAAAGGCGTTTTGTGATGAGTTATAATAAAAAGTGTATTTTTTTTAAATTGGTACTAACTCTGATAATAGTGATAATACTAGGCGTATTCTAGAAAAGTTTATAGGACATTTTAGTATCTAAATATGTTTAGGAATACAATGTTAAAATCTGTCTAGTTATATGGGCCCACGGTGTATATAGATGAGAAAGGTTTGGTTTGGGTCAATTTCGGACTTCGGTAACTACCGCTGAACCCGTAGTTCAACTGAACTGTCTTAATTTCCCTTTTTAAAAAATTGGGTACTTTCCTGGGTAAAAAAAATATGATTCTATTTAGTCCGTCAGTTAGATTATCAAAAAATATTTCACACGTATTTTTTATTTCGTCAATCAAACAAAAATTGGTGAAGATATAGCCCGTTAAAGTTCCGCGTGATAACGTCACATTATTTTGTCAAACAAACAAAAATTGGTGAAGATATAGCCCGTTAAAGTTCCGCGTGACGTCACATTATGACATTATACTAAAAATTGTACTAAAATGTGACGTCACGCGGAACTTTAACGGGCTATATCTTCACCAATTTTTGTTTGATTGACAAAATAAAAAATACGTGTCCAATATTTTTTGATAATCTAACTGATGGACTAAATATTTTTTTTAGGAAAGTAGCCAATTGTTATTTAACTCAACATGTTTAGTACCTACATTATTCCGACACTCGTAATCTTGCTATTGCTATGCATTTCAAACCAGGAACATTTGATTTTAGAAATAGGAATCTTGAATAACAAATAATCAGCCGTAAGTAACCCTACAGTAAAAACAAAACAGCTGGGCAGGTGTCTCCAGGGGCCTATTTCTCGAACGGTATTAGACTAATATTATTAGTGCGCGAACTGTCAAATCGTATGGGTTTCCATGACAACACGCTAATAATATTTGTCTAATACCTTTCGAGAAATAGGCCTCAGGGGGGCCAGGGGTCAAGCAAGTGACTCCTATGAGTGGCTCTATTCTTTATTATGGGTGAACGTCCCATACACCAGGGGTCGGCAAACCACGGCTCGCGAGCCGCATGCGGCTCTTTGAAGGGTCAGTTGTGGCTCTTCAAGTTCCCCTCAGTTTTTGTTTTAAATCAAATATTACAGTAAAAAATATAAAACAGACAACTGCGGCTCTATGAGCTTCCGAAAATTCCATATTTTCCGCCATCAGGCTCTTTGTCAAAAAAGTTTGCCTACCCCAGCCATACACCTACTTAATACAAGGGGAAGAATGTCTCGTTGACGCACTTAGCCTAAATAATTATGATTTTACCGCCTGCCTGCTTGATTTCTTAGTCTTCTGTGTTAGGTAATAAAGCTTGGCTGCTAAATACTAGATCATACAAGGGGTGTATACTGTGACAGTAATTTACTATACAGTATTTAACCTTACATGTCTTATCATCAAAGCCCGGATGACGGGAGCAAATGTGCATTTTTTTCTAGTGCTTAATTAAATATCGACTATTCTATCGACATCCATACCTACGAACAATTTTTGAATCAGAAATTTATTGATCATAAGTTATGAGAAAAGTATCTATTTAAAAGAACTGTCAGTGTCACTCTTATTTTATTATTACGATCATTCACATGAGTATGATATTATTGATAATAATTATAGTATGTAATTAGTTGACTGAAATAATATATAAATTATATATTATTATACAGGTACCTAGGTAAGCTTACATTATATAATATAATGTAAGCTTACCTAGGTACCTGATGTAATATTGTGTAACAACGTGACATGTAAGATAATGAGTTTGACCAATACATTTCTGATTCAAAAATTGTTCGTATGGATGTCGATAGAATAGTCGATATTTAATTAAGCACTAGTGAAAAGTGCATTTTTGCTCCCGTCGTCCGAGCTTTGCTTATCATGTAAACAAACGTGTGTCTATTAGACATCGTAATGTCATAATTTGGAGGTGATACGTTTGTTACTTTGATTATTGTTTATATTTTAAGAAAAGTGTGATAATTTATTTGAGAAGTGTTTGTTTGCATGATAAGACAAGGAAGGATGAACTCTGTATAGTAAAATACAGGATACAGGTAAGCACTTAAGGAGCTGTTCATAAATTACGGCATACATTTTTGATGATTTTTGACCCCCCCCCCCCTAAAATCATCCAATCCTCATAATTCGAATGACCTCCCCGCTGGCAAATAAAATGATGTCATTTCCAAAAAATGCGTTTTAGCTTAATTGCACAATAAAAAACCATTTAGTAGATAATATTTTATAGCATTAACAGTTTTAGAAACACGTACGAATTTCATTCCTTTTTTTACTCATTGAAGCACTTTTTAAAGATGCGAGAGATGATGTCATCTTCGGAATGAACCCCCCCTTCCCCACTCCTACGTCATGCTACCGTCATCCGATGTCCAGACCCCCCCCCGAATTTGAAATGACGTAATTTATGAACAGCCCCTAAGCTAATGTTCGGCTTATTTCATTCGATTGCAGGTAGTGTTTTTTTTGTATGTATCTATATGTTTATAGGGCGACTTTTCCTTACATTCCTGGCGACGACTGATTTTGAGGTAGATTAACCTAAAATCTGTTCTTTTGATCGAATGTTGCAAAATTGTGTGAGGTGCATGACTGTTTAATTGTTTAAGAAATTAGATACAGACAAATACATTTCAGTTCATCATTATAATAAAAAAAGTAACATACGTTTAATATTCACTTAATTATATATTAAATATTTTCGCAACAATTAAGACAGCCATTTTAAAGATTTCTCACATCATAACATTTACAATAAATTAACAGTTAATAAAATAAAGTAAAAGGTATGCTCTGTAGAGTCTCTCGTGCATAAATCCTAACGTCACTTACAAACTAAAACTAGGTACCTAATTTCTTTGGATTAATGCGTATTGCAACTTTCGTGGTTTACAAAATTCTTTATTGCTAAATTATATAAAAGTATGGATTTTTGTACCTTCAATTAAAAAAAAACAAAACAAGTACAATTGGTTGACTTAATGCTTCAAGGTAATATCTACCAGTCAAGAATACCTAGGGCCAAAAATTTTTTTTGTAAATTGACAGTTGTAAGAAGGACTAATTGAGTAAATAAGTAACAAATACTTATAGGACTAAAAAATATTTTTTTAATAATTTTATTTGTTATAGCTTATAGCCTACTTTTCTATAATTCCTACATTTTTAGGAAATTCTTGCAGCCCTTTTTACTGTAGTTATGTGTATTGGTAAACAATATAAAAGAAAGGATACCTCTACGTGTGAGCGTGAGACGCGCTTATGTTTTCGTCACATATCCATGAATGAAGCGGAAGGGCCGTTAGTAGATAATGCCAGTAAGTAATTGATTGATTGCGGGAGAATCTTGCCGATGCCGAACGCCCGCTCCCCGCTCCGACCCACGACACTGACTTTATTGGTTTCAAATCTATATCAAAACAGTCTTCATTGCCTTTATTATCATTAGTTTAAAGTACTATTGCGATTTACTTAGTATATATATTATAATTAACTTTAATGTCATTGAGCAAGTCTATTATGACTTTGTTGATTGGAGTACATTGCCCTTTAGAGGTAATTATTAATCATGGCACCTTGCGTTATCTTATTGCATAAACAATTATATTTTGGATTTTATCTTTAATTTCCTACGCGCACGTTTCGGCTCTATCTATACGTGAGTTATTTATCTGGCACATAGATGGTATTAAGTATTAAGGTATATATATACAAACTTATAGGTAGATACAAAACAGTTAACCCATGGTAGCCATGGTAGGAGAAAACAATGTATCGCCATCACTTCGCCACAGACAACCTAACCTTAACCTTATGTTAACCTTGCATAAGTACTTTCACATGACTATTAGCTGTTTATCTGTAAATAAATCTTGTAAGTCCATGAAGGATGAAGATGAATTAACGTAATGCCAATCATGTCAATAACTTAACGGAATAAAGGGCACATTTTCTTCTCTTAAATCTGGACCCAAAACTCCCAAACACAATATTTTTGAAACATTTACAAAACACATTTTCAAACGCTAATTTCACATAAATATTTCGCGCCCGCGCAAAATAGATTTTATATAGTAAAAGTCCATTGTCCATAATGTCCATCCATATCCTAAGAGATTCCTCAATCATACAAGTCTTCGCGTCCGATACCCGTAAGCGGCAGGTCTTCTGGCCGCGTTGGCGGCGGCGGCGGCGGCAGCGGCGGCGGCGGCGGCAGCGCGGCGCGCGTGTACTCGGCCGTGCTTGGCGAGGTGGTCGGAGCGGGCGAAGCGCTTGCCGCACTCGCTGCAGCGGTACGGCTTGTCGCCGGAGTGGCTGCGGCGGTGCCGCGCCAGCTCGTCGGAGCGCGCGAACCGCCACGAGCAGCCGCCCCACGTGCACCGGTACGGCTTCTCCCCGCTGTGCCGCCGCAGGTGCGCGCGCACGTGCGACGCTTTCGCGTACACTTTCCCGCACTCTTCCACCGGACATCGGAACACTCCCATCGTCGGACAGAACTGCGGCTCGCCCCACGAACGCTTCTCCGTTTTCAGTTCTGTCTTCTGCTTCGGTGCGTTCTTTTCGGGTTCATAGCTGTTCTCGTGCACTCGCATTGTCTCTAAATCGATGCCCAAAACCGACAACCTCCCCAAGGAGTCCTCGCTGCTGTCCGTGGTCTCGGAGCCCGAGTGGGGCGCGTCATTTGAACGATCACTACTCAAAGCTTCCATAAGGAACTCATCGAAATCGAAAGTATTGTCCAAATCAGCGAAATCAAATAGCACTGGAGATCGAGATCTCGCATCGTCCGTATTTCTTACACTACTGCTCACAAACGCATCACAATTAATGTCTAAGTCACTGAACTGCCAGTCGTCGGCGTCGGAGCCGAGGCTCGGAAGCTCGAAGTTGATGAGGCTCTCGACCGGCGAGTACTCAAATAGGAGTTCGTCGCTAAGGAGCACGTCCTCATTGACCGCACTGCTGCCGTCGCGTAGCATGGTGCCCCTGAAGTAGTAAACAAAATTAATTAAATATTTAAAATAAGTTGTAAACAAAATTGTTTAAAATAGTAAACTTTATACCTGTGCTCTACTTTAAAAAATAAATTTAATTTAACTTACAATTTTACGGTCCCAGTATCGTAATGTGTATCTCTAGGATGAGTCGGTTGAAAGAGACAGGCAGCGGCAGAGCAGCTTGGAGTGAAATGAAGCGACTGCGCGTGCGCCGCCGAGCGACGGACGCATGATAACCGCGATCGGCGATTATCGGCGGATCCATGTCCGCAGCCTGGCCAGATTAAACCTTATCAGACGTACTGGCCAGCGTTAGACGCGCGTGGTGCAGACAGATTGAGTCGTGGAATTGTTTGTAAACAACAAGTAACTCGCAGGTGTGGGATATTTTTCCTCAGTTCTCAGAAGTACTTGGAAACTCTTCGTATTGGGTATTTTTTATATTTCTCTTAAAGAAATCACTTAACCTCTTCCCATGGCAGATTTTTTTCTATTCGACCGAGATTAATGAAGGCACCTACCTACTTATGCAAATAGTAACTAAGTATTTCATTTGTCTGTTTCGTCTTTTCCGATTACCAGGGGTTAGATTCCTAAGACTAAAGCATTCCAGATTGTATATGGATACAATACTGATAATGGCCTCAGGGTTTAAGCTGTTTAAGCAACACATGCAGTTTTAACACATGCCAAATTTTATCATGATCGGTGCAGAAAATATATCTAGTCTAAGCTAGTTGACCTTTTTAACGGACATTGGAATTATGTACTTTGTGGCACTCTTTGTAAAAATTCCATGTCCGTAGGTAATCTATTCAGCGGCAATTGCAATGTAATGCCATTATTATTGATAATAAATAGAACAATATCAATTAAATAAGTATGTGCGCTATTTATCAAACATCATTCTTGCCTACCGACGGATCATTCACTTTTTCTTCGTTATCAATGCGGCTTGTTATGTGACCCCAGAGACTTCTTCAACTTTTCATATTTTATATAAGTATGTAGAAGAACATACATTAAACAGAATGTTCTAGACAGATGAGGAAATTGTTTACTTACTCCATTTTGTAAGGGCTACTTTAGGTATTTATCCTTGGAATTTATTATTTCCTTCACGTATATAGAAGAGGGTTGCAGAAGACACCAAATTCCTCAGCACCTCGTTATTCCTTTTCGACTATGGATAAAAAATTAAATAATGTAACTTAGTTATGTAGGTACCTCTACCTACATAACAATTGCGTTTGATAAACATATTTATTTTTGCAAAAATCTACCAAGGAAGGACATCCGCTTCCATTTCCACAACGAGCCAGCCTCTGATAAAATTCTTCTAAAGCTTTACAATATAAAAAACGTAAAAACCATGTATTGGTCCCAATGAATCATGGTTGTTATTTACCTGCAACGTCAGACGATTTGAGCGTGATGTACTCTATCCAAGATAACAGTTTTGACTGTCAAAATTCCCTGCTTGTCTAGATTATATATAAGTGGTCAGGGATTTTTTACAGACAATTCGAGCTCTGGTATGAATAATTTGTTTGGAATGACTTTATTACACTTGCAATTACAATCCTAATCCTACGAGTATATGCACTTGTATGAGTTGCATTGCACTTATACCTATAATAAATATAATTTTCTTAATCTGACCTGAGCCTAATATAATAGGTCGCCGTATATGAATACAGGGTGGACTTTTTTAAAGGGTATTGAAGGCAGCTACGAAAAAGCGCTGGTGGCCTGGCGGTAAAACGTCAGACTTTTAATCCGAAGGTACCAAACACCGGCTCGTACCACTGAGTTTTTCGGAACTTATGTCCGAATTATCATTTGATATTTACCAGTCTCTTTTCAGTGAAGGAAAACATCGTGAGGAAACCGGATCTAATCCTAACAAGGCCTAGTTTCCCCTCTGGGTTAAAAGGTCAGATGGCAGTCGCTTTCGTAAAAACTAGTGCCTACGCGAATTCCTGGGATTAGGTTGCCGCGCGGACCCCAGGCTCAATAGAGCAAAAAGCTGGGACAAAACTTTAGGAGGAAGAAGAAGAACATAGCTACAGTAGTAAGAACGTCTGGGTTAATGTTTTTTATATTGTCCACTCATTCAACGTATAAACGTAATGCAGACAGGTCAACCGAGATGTAGTATTTTTCTTGGTAAAAAAGTGAATAAATCACGTTATAAATCAAGGTCTATCGTGCGCATGTTGTGATTGCGCCGGCGGCCATTGCCGGCGGCAGCCCAGCCGTCGCGTATAGTCAAAGAGCCGATGGTGTAACATAACATTCACCTACATCGCGTAAGATTTTAATTTGGTCACAATTTGCAAAAAAAAACAATCTTGTGCCAAGAAAAGTTTAATAAGGTTTAATGAAAATAGAGCACAACAGAAATTAAATGCGTGGGTATCCATTGAGTTTAGCAATCAAATGTAATTTTTTTCGTACAAAATTTGGACAGTAAGTAAATAGAGTAAGTACAGAAAATCTTGCACGATTTTCGGTGAAACTCTTTAGGGATACATACCTATACCGTTAAAATAATAAAAAACGCTACTAGCCATTATGCCTGCTAATCAGAAAATAGGCAAACCTATTTTTTTCGTTAACAATTTACCTAGTGACTTGTAAAATCCAAATTATCTCCGGATTGCCTATGCATATTTTTGACTCGTCGCCACTGCTATGTATTATCTATACGATATGCAAATAATCACTTGAACATGGTTTAAATTAAATTTTATCAAGGCTAGGTACCTAAGTATGTACCTAAGTTTGTACCATATAAAACATACATAAACATACTCGTACCCACGACATATCTAATGACGAAATAGTTTCAAACTGCTTTGATACTTGTTTTGGTCCCGATTTGTACGCAAGCTCTTGTGTGCGGTGGCTGGTACCGCCGGCATCTGCTGATATCTCACGGATTTATGGCATTTATTATATGTACGTACGTAACGAATCACTAAAACGCACAAGATTCCACAACTATTCATAATAATAATTTTCTATTTACCTAAGACATCAAAATTTAAATAACTAATCCGTTTTAGCCATTCGATAGCTTTTAGTTTGTCTAAAAAAATCAAAAGACCACTTAAAAGCATCATTTAGACTTATTTTTTGGTTACTTATACTAATAGTTCTTTCGTGGCGGCCCTGGATTTCTTTTCGAAGACTATCACAGCTAGGTATGCCAAAGGCAATGTATCCTGCAGATCCTGCCACCATTTTGATCTCGACGAACATAATCGTAATAGGTATAGCAACTAATAATCTATCTGTCAGTGGAGTCCACCGGAGGCTGGCACCGCCAGCATCTGCGCGGTTATCATATCATATCGCATCGCGCTGGTTACTGGCGCCGATTCGTCGCGTCGCGTCGCTAATAGGCAACAACACCAGATTGCTTTGATTCGGGACTATCTCTTTTATCGTGTTTCTGCTATTTTCAGTGGATATACAATTTTAGACATTCTATCAGCATCAGTTACCTACGGACGTGGAAAGCGTTCATCGTAAGTAGCATACTTGAAGACGCAGGTCGCTTTCCGCCAACAGCATCCCCGGTTAATATTATCCTGCGTAGATAATGTTTCAAATTGTGGAGTCAATAAATCGATAGGATTGTTTATTATCTAAAGAACACGCTCCACCACTACGCTACCGCCTCAATGTGGTTGACCGATTTGTGACTGAGGGAGAGCAAAGTGCAATTTGTGCTCGACTCTCATCTCGACCTTCGCATTAAACACTAGTTATTACGACACGGAAAGAAGCAAAAGACACACATTAAAAATTATGTTAAAGATATTTTGTCGTAATGCATCATGCAGGTACGTCAATGGCGGTTTTTTCCCAAATCTCTATAATTGCCTAGTCAAAAAATTTGCTTCCGGGTAAATACGTAGACGCAAAAACTTTTGTTTTTTTGTGCATGAACGACTGGCAACTTAGCCACAGATAGGTATTATGAGATTGCATAAGATTTCCGTTAACCGGACGCAGCTTCGGAATTTGGACTTTTAGAAAAACCCACATGACTACGACGTTAGTGACAAACAAACAAGCGATTATCTGGAACTGTGATGTTAATTTGTTAACTAGTAATTGATATTTCCGCCGTTATTTACCCACAAAGTACTGATGTAGTTGATTAAAAAATATCAATGGTGGCTTTCGAAACCCCGGCTAAATGCGTGTCGGATTGCAATAATTGAGGGTTCTGCACCTTGATACGATAATAAATGCATGAAACAAAAAAACCGGCCAAGAGCGTGTCGGGCCAGCTCAGTGTAGGGTTCCGTAGTTTTCCGTCCGTCACAGTAAGTGTCCCCACTTAAAATAACACCGCCATGTAGGATATGATATGAGCGTTCCACGTACGGTCAGCTGCAGAGAAAAGGTACCACCGTGCCCTACAAACTTGTATGGCGGGTGGTACCTTTTCTCTGCAGCTGACTGTACAGCGACATTTATCGGCAAATTAAGTAAACTATTGCACGCAAGCTTAAAGTATGGAAGATGATTTTTATGGGATAATTCTTTATTGCGTGAAACGATTTTCACCGTTTTTACTTTATTTGAAAGCACGTCATTTCATTGTCATTTTGTAGAAATTACAGGTACAATAAACACCTGCTTATACGGTTAAATTACAAACTTAGTTCAGAAATTATTTTGTAATTTTTTTTCAAAAACTATTCAACCTATCAAGTTCAAAATAATTTTCCTAGAAAGTTTTTATAAAGTTCTACCTTTGAGATTTTTTTCATATTTTTAAAACATATGGTTCAAAAGTTAGAGGGGGGGGGGGGACACACATTTTTTTTTACTTCTGGAGCGATTATTTCCGAAAATATTTACATTATCAAAAAATGATTTGAGTAAACCCCTATTCATTTTTTCACACCACCTGCTCGACAATGCTAAATTATATATCATACAAACCTGACCGAAAGCAAATCATTATAGCCCTTGTCTTTAGCCGGGTTATAATGTTGTACTAAATCTCATTATAACCCGTTGGTTAATAATGTGATTTCACTTCCCATAGTTCTTATTGTTATGTGCTTAAAGTCTAATTTCGTAAAGTCCGCACGGTGCACGGGCCCGCGCCGCCGCGTCGAACTGATTTAAAAGTCGAATTTATTCGGGAAATCGTGCTGGCCAACTCAATTTCAAATATCTAAAACAAATGCCGCGAGTGTCATAAGACGCTGCAGTATACGGAGTAAAACTGCAAGTTCTATAAAAATAGAAGATAAAATTCGAATAAAATGGACTAATGTATCAAGAATCAATTTATACTTTTGATTTACTTTAAAAAATCGGCCAAGTGCGTGTCGGACCACGCATAGCAGGATTCCGTACCTTCAATGGAATAAGAACCAAACTAATACCAAAAAGTCGTATCTGGGCCTATGAAAGAAGTTTTTTGGAGATAACTCAAAAATGGCTGAACTGATAATATTCAAAACAATTTTCGTGGAAAGTATATGATAAGGCGCATCTCCTCAATTTTTTTTTTTTTTGGACTTACGGTTTAAAAGTTACAGCCCCCTCCCCCAATTTTTCTGACTTTCGAAGCGATTATTTCAGAAAATATTCACTTAATCACAAAATGGTCAAAAGAACCCTCAATGTTATTTTTAAAGACCTATCGATTGATGTGTCACATGTGTTCTTTTTTTAAATTTAACTACATAACTAAGTAGCGGCATATAAAATACACCTAATGTGTGTAAATTTTATTCAGATACGTCGCATAGTTTCAGAGTAAAACGTCTGTGATATACGGACGGACAGACAGATAGACAGAAATGACGAATACATAAGGGTTCCGTTTTTTGCCATTTGGCTACCCTAACCCTAATAAAAATCCGTTTCCAGTAGTAGCCTTAGCTATTTTATTGTCTCGCAAGAGGTGAGAAAAGTAGAGTATACTCCTCGGGGATAAAGCTGTTTTGTCACGGGCGCGCTTAAACCCCTCATTGCACTCAGGACTCAGTCTTAATTCCCTCGCTTCGCTTGGGAATTAACTCATTACCCCCTCGCTGCGCTCGGGAGTAAAGTCTGGAGTCCTTCGTTACGTTCGGGATTCAATATCGCGCCCGTGACATAAAACAGTGCTTTATCCCCTTGGTGTACAATCTACTATTAAATACCTATCCAACAATATATCACACGTTAGGGTTGAAATGAAAAAAAAAATCACTCCCCACTTTACGTATAGGGGAGATACCCTAATAAAACATTTTTTTCCACTTTTTATTTAACCACTTTGTTGGCGTGATTGATATACATATTAGTACCAAATTTCAGCTTTCTAGTGCTAACGGTCACTGAGATTATCCACGGACGGACGGACGGACGGGCAGACATGGCGAAACTATAAGGGTTCCTTCCTAGTTGACTACGGAACCCTAAAAAAGATGGCTGTAATAAATAAAGAAACGTAGCAAAACTAACATTCTAATTTCAATAGTTATTTTTCTAATTGCTTAAAAAATACCCTATAGTTATGTGTGTCCTTAATGGTATTGGTAGGTAATTATTATTTTGGTAACAACATTTTTCCTTATTTAGTAGGTACTATCGGGTTCAGAATTGCATGGCCAATTTATGAATGAATTCATTGATAAATTGACCATGCAATTTTGAACCTGATGGTACCTACTTACTGCAGCGTCCGTTCCGACCACAGTTCCGATACTGGCGGTGCCAGGGTCTAACCTCGCGGTCTGCATGCCACTTACTATGTCGTTTCGTTATAAATAAATCTACCACTGGGACCTATTCGAATTGCCCGGATGAGAGGCCGTGACATGGTTTTGACCGTTGTTGTAGTGAGTCACGGAGTATTTATCTAGTCCGTGTAGTGAGTCAAGTGAATGTTAGCATGGCGGGTGGACCTCGGGAAAATCAACTAAAACTGTTTGTAAACATATTATTACATGATTTTTTGGGTCGTTTAAGCCATACTTAGGAGGTCCAGCCACCATCTTGACATCATAGTGACGGGTTGACCTTATTTTGTGCATACTGCATAGCTCAGTGTAAGTTTGCTTCCCTGACTACCGCGAACTTTGACATTTCGTTATCTGTGTCTCTTTCACTCGTATATGCAAGTGCGATGGGGGGAAAAATAGGTTCGCTAAAACAGGTAGGCAAGTACCTATGAGTACAGCATGAGTAAATGCATTTATTTTGTGCCGTTTAATATATCCTTCAAAATTACTTTTTTTATGTTCAACTAACAACTGTTATGTGGCACAATGTATGGAACTTTTTTTAAATTACTAAATTTAGGAAGAGGTACTTACGGTCACTGCACTGACTTTAATTGTGGAGTAATTTAGGGTTTTCTTTACATTAAACAATTCAGTACATTTAAACAATAACAAATAGGTAGCTTGAACCGAAATGGCACAGTCTTGCAATGATTTCTGGATTATTTAGCCCTTTTTGCAAAAAAGGGCTACAATCAGGAAATTTGGCTTACCCAGGTAACCCTCGGGCTCGTGTATAAAAAAATAAACAAATGACAGTTTATATTTCTGAACCTTTTAGCTTATCTGTTAAATTATATGGCCATGGTTATTTACAAAAATGATTCATCACATCTCATGTTAATTGATAAGAAGGTCGTTAGTAGAGCATATGGTGGTCACATGTGCCGAAACCTATGATATCATGATGCACGGCTGCGTCAGTAGTTTCAAATTACGCTAAATGATTGATAAAGTTTTCCATGGGCTTTTGGGGACAACTAAAACTGAACACAATTTTATATTTATACACAGAGTGAAATTTTAATTATTCATCATATATAATTGCATTTATTTTAAAACAGGAAGGAAATTACAGGTGACAATAAAATAAATATTATACTATAAAAAATATTATAAATAACTATAAACTAGAGACTACCTACAATTACAAATAAAAAATGTCCTCCAAATCGCTGCCAATGGGCAGGGTACCCAGAAGGCTGGCCGCATTGCCACGTTGTATAGCGATGCTTACACGTTGTGCAAAGTATTGGCCAGCCCTCTGGTCACCCGTCGTTTCGATTAA
Organism: Pammene aurita; assembly: GCA_947086415.1. Lineage (NCBI taxonomy): Eukaryota > Metazoa > Arthropoda > Insecta > Lepidoptera > Tortricidae > Pammene > Pammene aurita. Next base: position 23,144,966 of record OX352305.1, on the reverse strand, counting down.
ACGCGCCGCTAAATCTTTGTAGATGCGGCGCGCGCTCGGCCCCCATGGTCCCAACGTTTCGACCCCAAACGCCTCAAATATATAACCACTACCGAGGGTGGCGTATTTGCGGCGTTTGAGGTCTTCTGCTGCGGATGCGGCAATGCCAGCATCTTTGCTGGTGCCTGGAAGATGGGACGGGGCTAGAGTATCTACACACGTAGCGTCCCATACCAGAGGCCTTCCCATCCTCCAAGGCACCAGCGTCATGCCGTCGGGCCTCTTGCCGTCGTCCCTTGCCAAACCAACGGGTTCTAAGATGGCAGGAACTTTGACACTGACAAGGGCCCTTCGGATGACATCATTTATGCTGGCGTGACGTGGTATACGCCCAGAGCTTCTGCCGCAGGAGAGGCCATGGTGACCGAGGCTATCCACCATCGCACCGCATTGGCATCGATGTGGAGCGTTTGTTGCTGCCCCTATCCGCAAACTAGTCGCCAGTCTAAAGGTACAGTTATCTAGAAGCGTGCCTATAGTTGATGAAGGCAGAGTCTGTAGCCACAGACCCGACTCCCGCACCGACCCCGACCGACCCCACTCCGCAGTGGCAAGGAGACGAGCTCGATCTGCCGGACCAGTTGACGTGTTAATTAGATTGTTCCGTACTAGTCGGCAGAGCGGCTCGTCCCATTGCCTCTGGGAACAAGGATTGGCAGGCGGGTCAGCATTGGGACAGGTCACTGACCATACATTTTTAGCCTCAGTGCAATGAGCAGCCTCCATGGCCCCGAGAGAAGGGGTTAAAATGCTTTCAACTAAGTTCTGGGCGCTATGCACTGAGGACAAGAAGGCAGGCAACGATACACTGGTAATTTTGCGTATCCCCAGGCCACCGTGCCGAATAGGCAAAGTAGCCTGGGTCCAGGACCTCTCGTCAAAAGATATGTTGAGAACTGATGATAGGGTTTCTTGTATCAGGGAATCTAGTTTTAGAAGTAGGGTCAGGTGCTTCCAGAGATGGCTGCCACGAAGAACATATGTAAATTTAGGAACAAAAAGACAGTATCGAAGTATTGTGTATGCGGTATGCATGTTGATGTTTAATAGACGGTCGGAAAGAGACTTAAAATTTTGAATTTTATCGTTGATGTATTTGTCGAAAGATTGGTCCAAAATAGGGCAGCCAAGGAGGTGAAGCTGGTTTTCACTAATTATTTTTATTCCGGGCGCTATATTTTCGATACTTTGTATTATTCGGTCCTTCTCAGTACACGAGTCGGAAATAAATAGTTCGCATTTTGAAAAATTTAGAGGTAGACCTATAGAATCTCTAGATCAGATGTTAGTTTTTGTAGGTCGTCTAAGACTGTACCTGCATCACCCCCTAGTGTACCGTCGTCTAGGTACCAGACATTTAATTTTGAATTTAGAGATTTTATGAATGGATGGATGGCGAGGCTAAAGATGGCTGGACCTAAGGGATCACCCTGCTGACAACCAACAGACGAGGCCAAAAGGTTTGATTTATATACAAGTTTTGAGGGGGAACTATAACACTGCCATAAAAAATGGTAGGTTTCGGGAATTTTTTCTTTTATTTGGGTCAGAAGGGGGCTTCGGTCCACAGAGTTGAAGGCGTTCGTCACATCGACTTTCAGCAGCACCTCGCCAGCCCGACGCTCCACAAACGTACGCACGGCGTGGACAGCGGCTTCGCAGCCACTTTTTGCGCCAAATCCCAATTGGAGAGGCCTGAAATCTGTGCTCAATTTTTCTAAGACTGCTCGGCAAGCTATTTTTGCCGTGAGACGACGAAAAGTAGTGCCGACGGCGATCGGTCGTATGCCGCCGTCTTTTTTTAGGAGGGCGCATAAGTTGGCTCCATACAGTATATCGATCACGTCCGTGCTGGGCACTTCACCTGCTAGCATTAGGTTCACCAGTGATGTTAGATGTTTTAGGAGCTCGTCACGAGTTCCGTTGCAGTCGCTGCTTAAGACGTCTTTTAGGTGTAGACGGCGTAAGGCCATCTAGGCCGCCGGCTGATCCATTTGGGAACGACATGACGGCTCCCAAAACATCTTCTGGTGTAGCTTGAAGCGGCACGTCAGTGGTCAGTGGAGGGCCGGGCAGGACAGAGTTTGCTGCTGGAAGTGGGTGTTTATTATTAAGAGCCGAAAGTGTATCTGGGTTGTCAGGAGCTATTGCGTCGTTGGAGAAAATTATGCGTGCGGCACCCCTAATATCTCCATCCGCTACTTTGTTTTCTACTATATTAGATATATTTCGTTTGGAGGAGTGATGTTGGGGAGTAATGGGACTTACAGAGGAATTGCGAACGCAGTTCTCTTTTATTTTGGCGGTAAGGGACCTTTTACTCTGATCGTCGTTATTAACATGGAGAACTTTGAACGAAAATGTCAGAAGTTCTTCCCAGGCGCGTTTTGAATTCTCACTCACGGCAGTTTTTATGGTTTCTGCTAAACATTTAGAGACTGCGACGCGGGCGCCCCTGGGTATGCGTTGGAGAGTTGGTAGGGTACTTTTTAAGTTACTAATAGTTTGCCAAAAAGGTAGGTCGGAAGGTACGGTGTGTAGTTGTGAAATGGATGTCGATGGAGGGACAGAGATTACAGGGGCCGAACATGGGACCTGAGGTTTGTGTTTTTTTGCAATATGGATATTTAAACCTTTTGTACCTTTGAAATAACGAAGCAGGGGACAATGCGCACAACGCACATTAATATCCAACGACGCAGTAGACGAAGCGACATTGTTTGCTAATAGGGACATACAGAATCTAATAGCTACTTAAGTAATATAGAGAAAAACTTATGCTACAAATAAAAACCGGCCAAGAGCGTGTCGGGCCACGCTCAGTGTAGGGTTCCGTAGTTTTCCGTCCGTCACAGAAAGTATCCCCACTTAAGAGTTAAAATAACACCGCCATGTAGGATATGATATGAGCGTTCCACCTACAGCGACATCTATCGGCAAATTAAGTAAACTATTGCGCGCGAGCTTAAAGTATGGAAGATGATTTTTATGGGATAATTCTTTATTGTGTGAACCGATTTCCACCGTTTTTACTTTATTTGAAAGCACGTCATTTCATTGTGATTTTGTAGAAATTACAAGTACAATAAACACCTGCTTATACGGTTAAATTACAAACTTAGTTCAGAAATTATTTTGTAATTTTTTTTCAAAAACTATTAAACCTATCAAGTTCAAAATAATTTTCCTAGAAAGTTTTTATAAAGTTCTACTTTTGAGATTTTTTTCATATTTTTAAAACTTATGGTTCAAAAGTTAGAGGGGGGGGGGGACACATTTTTTTTTACTTCTGGAGCGATTATTTCCGAAAATATTTACATTATCAAAAAATGATTTTAGTAAACCATTTTTTGAAATGAAAAAAAAATCACTCCCCACTTTACGTATAGGGGAGGTAGGTACCCCAATAAAACATTTTTTTCCACTTTTTATTTTACCACTTTGTCGGCGAGATTGATATACATATTAGTACCAAATTTCAGCTTTCTAGTGCTAACGGTCACTGAGATTATCCGCGGACGGACGGACGGGCAGACATGGCGAAACTATAAGGGTTCCTAGTTGACTACGGAACCCTAAAAAGGATATTAAAATAAGTAAAGTATGAAAATAGTAAGGCGATCACTGCGATCAGGCACTCCAGTATCGTTATGTACCTACACTATTTTGTCTTGACGATTGTGAGTAGTGAACACTGATCAACGTCTTGTTATGTCCAACATCAAAAAATATGGAAGGACTGTACAATATGTGACATCGAGTTCAGGCTTCATATTTTTTTTGTAGCTTCTACTCGCCAAAAGACAACTCTTCACCAAATTTTAAGTTGCGGAAACGCTTGGTTTGCGAGATAAAAAATAATCAAAGTTCCATATAAAATCCCGATTTTACACCGCCATGACACAATATTTTGCAGACGAGAGGGGGGGAGTGTGATAGTGTTAGGTTCTGGCGCTTCGCCGGCCGCTGCCGCGGCACGCTTGCTTCGCTCGCTCGGCTCGCGCGCTGTAGGGTCGCAGTTATACCTAACACTCCTCCTCGCTACGCTCGTCGTCGTACCTACACCGACCTGCCTTAGTCTGTCTGAAACTACTTTGAACTAACCTAAAAAGTTCCTACAAAGTGTCATGTCGTATCCCCCGCCCACAGACCCCGCCAATTCTATTTGCGTTTTGTTGTACGCGTTTTAATAAAATCGTACCATTTTTAGGGTTCCGTAGTCAACTAGGAACCCTTATAGTTTCGCCATGTCTGCCCGTCCGTCCGTCCGTCCGTCCGCGGATAATCTCAGTGACCGTTAGCACTAGAAAGCTGAAATTTGGTACTAATATGTATATCAATCACGCCGACAAAGTGGTAAAATAAAAAGTGAATTTTTTTTTATTAGGGTACCTCCCCTATACGTAAAGTGGGGAGTGATTTTTTTTTTCATTTCAACCCTAACGTGTGATATATTATTGGATAGGTATTTAAAAATGAATTGGGGTTTCCTAAAATCATTTTTCGATAATGTAAATATTTTCGGAAATAATCGCTCCAGAAGTAAAAAAATGAAAAAAAAATACAAAATAATTTCTGAACTAAGTTTGTAATTTAACCGTATAAGCAGGTGTTTATTGTACCTGTAATATCTACAAAATTACAATGAAATGACGTGCTTTCAAATAAAGTAAAAACGGTGAAAATCGGTTCACGCAATAAATAATTATCCCATAAAAATCATCTTCCATACTTTATGCTCGCGCGCAATAGTTTACTCAATTTGCCGATAGATGTCGCTGTACATGGAACTCTCATATCATATCCTACATGGCGGTGTTATTAACTCTTAAGTGGGGACACTTACTGTGACGGACGGAAAACTACGGAACCCTACAGTGAGCGTGGCCCGACACGCTCTTGGCCGGTTTTTGATAATTATTAATCAACAATTTTCCACAAAATAATGCTTATAAATTAAAAGAATCATTGAATAAATATCATGTAACTATTATTGTACACAAATAAGTCGAAAAAACTGTATTTATGTAAAAACTGAACATAAAACAAATCATCACGTTTTAGTTTTTCTCAACACGTTTCACGAAACGCAAAATATTGTGTCATGGCGGTGTAAAATCGGGATTTTATATGGAACTTTGATTATTTTTTATCTCACAAACCAAGCGTTTCCGCAACTTAAAATTTGGTGAGGAGTTGTCTTTTGGCGAGTAGAAGCTACAAAAAAAATATGAAGCCTGAACTCGATGTCACATATTGTACAGTTGAGCCAAAAATATTTAAAAACTGCACTCAGGTTCACAAAATAATCCTAGAGTCACTTTAAAATCTTCTTGGATTAAATAAATAATCATGTCTAATGTTTACAAAATCTTGACAGGCATGATTGACAGCGGCATTGTCAGCGAATTTGGGGCGTAGTCTCTGGATGCATTCGGGGCCTTCGTGGTGGATTTAGCCAGGCGGACGGCTTTCGGGGGAGGCTTAAGGTCCTGCAAGCTGCCGCTGACCTCAATATACAGCGACGTTTGCGCGTTACGATAAAAAATATGGTCGAGCGAATGACAGGAGATCTCTGTGCAATTTATTTTCAAAAATATAGAGACTTTTGAGACATAATTATTTCATTTGTATTATTAAGTGTAAATAAGCTTTCTCGGGCACTTTTTGTCACGAAAATGAGTAGCCAAAGGCAAAAATAGATTTTATATTAGGGAGTCAAAATTAAGTTGACAGATACGGATGACACTTCTCCGTAATTCAATTACATCATATCATAGATATAAAATGGCGCTTGCCGCTAAAAGATAAACGAAGTGCGCAAAAGAGAAACCAGCACGTATATGAACATTCCACGAGTGCAAAAGAGACACACGATCATTTTGAAGGAGTGACAGCTTTTGAATTTGGGTAGTTAGCTTACGTACCCACGTCGTGACAGCTCATATTTTAGCGTGGAAAATATAAAACAATCGTGAATAAAATAACTTGGGATGAAAAAGGAGAAACATGGTGTCGTGTTGTGTTCCAGATTGGACTATTACTCATAGGAAAAACCCAAGTAATTACTCATTTCACAGGTTTACATGATATTCCGATCGATGTCTTTGAAACAATATTTTATCAAAATAGCAAAATAAATCGTGTAAGTATTTACTAGATACAATTAATTATTAGTGTTTCTAATACTGTGTGCCAATATTTTATCATAATAGTTAATATTTATTATTTTGTGTAAAAACCGAAACATTTATTCGACGCTAGGGATTGACAAAACGTTTTAGGGACTTATATCGATAATTGTTCAATATGAAAATTATAATTATTGCTTCAAAAAAATCCAATGAATAAATTAATCTTATATTCACATTACGTCATTACGTAAGAAGATTAAATTAGGTTCTTATTATATCCAGTTTTAAACGGGGTTTTTTATTATTATAAAGATTATTTAATATTTTTAATTTAATAATAAATAATTTTGAACTGAAAATGGATGTCATATACTTCAGAAAAAGTGACCAAACCCTCCGGTGTCCGAGGCCAGATTTGAACTGGCGTCTTCAACTTTCGCGGCTGACGTCCTGACCACTAGACCACCCGCGAAAGACGCCAGTTCAAATCTGGCCTCGGACACCGGAGGGTTTGGTCACTTTTTCTGAAGTATATGACATCTATTAGGTTATATATAGTAGTGTAACTACTTAAAAATTGCAAATTAAAAATTATTGAACAAAATAATTTGATTTGCTTCAAGTTTAATAAATAATTTTGTTTATTTAATTTTTTTTATACTATAGAATATAATTTGCTTAGAACAAACATGTTAGTTATTAACTATTAGGTAATGTAATAATATTAGTCGAAAATGTGCGTGAAATGAAACGTCAATTAGGTAGTGGGGATGTCAATTGACGTCACAGTTGACTACTTTGACTAGTCGCTTACGTCTGTAGAAGCCTTTAGAACGTATCGATCAGAAAGTCAAATACCGATGGATAATTAACCTGTTGTATTTGGCATCACTATTTTACGCTCACATAGACAATTTAGACACATACATGGATATCATCTTTTTGCCACACTTTTGATCGTTGACAAGCATTCATTGTCATCCCATTCATTTCTCTACATCATATTGAGCGAGGTGATTAGGTGGTTAAGGGTGGAGTGAATTTTCTTTTTTTTTATTATCGAAATGGTTTACATGGAAAAAGAATAAAACGAATAAAATATATTACCTATGCCGAATCTTTAAAATTCATGAATTTTGACTGCCCCAAGGGTAAGTACTGAAAGGCTTTAGTATGACTATCATTATTGACTAAAATCGTTGTACGATTATTAAAACTTCGTATATTGTGGTTAACATATAATTTAAAGACTAAAGACCCATTTGAATAATTGTTTTTATGAAATCGCTGCAATTAAAAACATAAAAAAGGCCTGAAAATTTTAAATTTTATGTTACACCACAGCCTTGTACTCTTTCTTTGTGTTGAAGACTGGCATAACTTTTCTTGATTCTAACCTTGTTCTGATGAAAGTAACTCTTCTTACTTGTCCATATACTACAGCAGCAGCTTTAGTGACAATTTTTAAGCATCTTTCAGTTGCTTGTGTTGTGACACGGAATGTGCTGAATATGGGATAAAATCATGTATTTCGCCGCATCCGGATTTTCTTAACACTAGAAATCATGTGGGTGGATATGAGAGGAAAGGAAGGTTCAGATAAACTAACTTCATTCAAATTAAAAAGTCCTCAGTATAATTGGGAATTAAAATTAAATATTGGTACGATGGTATACCTACGACTCGCGACAAATTACCGAATAATGGTTTGCTTTTCTCTCAGTTCAGGAGTCTGTTTTCAAAGCTACAGTTCTGACTGGTTTTGAGTCATCTACCAACATCTATAATAAAATATGTCCAGGGTGACTGTAATAGCTACTCCTCTGATTTTTTTGTGTTTCGTACCAAAACTTGATTTAAACACTTATAGAATCATTTCGGTCGTCGAAATTGATAAAACGCGTCTTTCTCGGAAACAGTTTGACGTAGAAAAGAAAGCTGAAATTTGGAATAGATGTAGAAAATGTCGGCTGTAACAAAGTATATTTTATTTTATGAGGAAGTTTAGGGGGAATAAGGGGGAAAGTGATTTTATTTTTCATTTGTAAGAATTGTGTGGGGTACCAATAAAAAGCTTGCAAAAAATTAGGACAGCTGACTGATTTCGACTTCATTTTACGTGTAGTAGTTTCGATAAAAAACGCTTTTGAAAATGCAGTTTTTCATAGTAAAATTGCGGCTCTATCCGCGCCTTTTTTTCAGATGCCCTAAAGAGGGGTATGGGTACTTGCGAATGTCATTTCGCTGTGTGGTAGGGCACAGCTCAGCGAATGTCATCTCGCTAAAATCTGGAGCAGAGCCCGACTGGGAAAGTAACTTACAGAAAACCACAGCCAAACAGCACTAAACTAAACCCTACTCATAGTGATTTATTTATTTATTTATTTATTGAAATTATATTTGCAACTTACAGCTAACACCATAGCGTCACACACTCAGTATATATAGCTAATTAAATAACACATTCATTCCTCTCAAACATTCTCCTGCACTCATCTATCAAACTTGCCATCCCTGAGGCGAACAAATCGCACTGAGGAGCCGCGCTGAGCATGGAGTTTAGCACGTGAAGTGCGTGCCGTAGTGGCGAGTAGCGGTAGAGGCCGGTGCGCGCGTCCGCCGGCGCCAGCAAGCGCGGCTCTCGGAATCTGTTTCGCGAGTCGGGCACGAATAACCGCATCACTTCACGTACCAATTCAACGCTATCAACTTTGTTGCGTATAAGACCCAACACAAATTTGACTGTCGCCAGGGATCGTTTCGATTCTAGTGACCCGTACCCCAAGTGGCCTAGGAGAAACTGAGTTGGGTACAAAAACGGGAAATATTTGAATTGTTTTTTATACAAATTCCTTAAAAACTTCTTTTGCACCTTTTCCAACATTAAGATGTACTTTTTCTCGCTGGGATTCCATACAACCGCATTGGTCTCAAGTGTACTCCGAACCAACGCCGTGTATAGAGTCCTAAGGGCGAACGGACTTAGAGACTGGGAATTGCGCAGTACGAAACCCAACTTTTGCATACCATTTTTTGCCACCTGTGTACAATGATCACGGAAGGTCAGATTGGGGTCAAAGTGAACTCCCAGGTCTCGTACTTGGGAAACACGCAGCACACCCTCCCCACCGAGATGGTACCGGTATTCAATCGGAGTAGGTGAGCGAGTAAAGCTCATGGTTTCACATTTTTGTGAGTTAAATTTCAGTGAAGTTTTCACGCTCCAGCGAAACACGGCATCAAGATCGCTTTGTAAGGCCCTGCAGTCTTGCTCTTCCTTGATCACTCTTATCAACTTCACGTCGTCGGCAAATAATAAAATCCCGGCGCTTTCGACAACACATGGCAAATCATTAATATGGATATTGAAGAGCAAAGGTCCTAAGTTGGAGCCTTGACTTATTCCAGATTGCGTCCGGTAAGTGTCAGAAACATAAGGCCCGTATTTAACGAATTGCTTCCTTTCCGCCAGATAGCTAGAAAACAGCTTGAGAAGCCTAGGCGTGAATCCCATGGCCCCTAGTTTCCACAGTAGAACGTCATTGTCGACTTGATCGAATGCTTTTTGGAAATCTAGGTAAATGACGTCTACCTGATTTTTCCTATCCACTTCGCGTGACATAAAGTTGACAAGTGTGACCAAGTTAGTGGCTACAGAACGCTTCGGTAGGAAAGCGTGCTGTGCATTTGACATATAAGGGAGACATTGAGGTAATATATTGGCATGCAGTGCCATCTCAAACACCTTTGCCATAGAGCATTGATTTGCTACCGGTCGATAGTTCTCTACATTACCCTTGGAACTCGTTTTAGGTATGGGAGATACACGCGATAGCTTCCAGCACGTAGGATATTGTCCCGTTGTCAAAATTAGATTAAAAATATAATTGATCGGCTTGATAAGATCGTCAATACAACCCTTAATCACGTAAGGCGGTATGGCATCTGGACCCGCCGCTGCGTTTGATCTTAATTTCTTAATTGCCTTAAGTATGTCCCCCGTGCTGAAAGCCTGCACATCGACGTGCCTCTCAATGTTCTCCGGACTGCCTCTACTGGCCAAACTCGGGTTAAGTACTGGTTTGTCTGGCAAAAACACAGATCTAAAATGCTCAGCGAATGCTGCTGCTGAATCGGAACCCCTAAACTCTATATTACGGTGCTTTACCGTGTGCTCTATGCCCCCTCGGGAACGTAGACTATTAACATACCCCCAGAACTTGCCCGGATTCTTACATAACTGTGTTGATATATTTGACACAAAAGCATCATGAGCTTGTTTTATGTCTTTTTTTATTTTTGAACGCAGGTATGTGAATTCATTCCGTACAGATTCCTCCATATGCATTTTCCACAAAAGGTGAAGGCGAGCTTTTTCCTTTATTTCGGTAATTATCGAATTAGTAAAGTACACAGGAAACAGTCGACTACAGGACGTTTTCCGTTTTTTTTTCGGAACACAGAGATTGAAAATTTGATACAAATTGTCATTAAAAAATTCAACGGCTTCATTCGGATTTCCAAATGTATGTATAGAGTTCCAGTCTACATTTTTAATTGCATGATACATTGTTAGTTACCTTTACTGAAGTCCCAATCAAGGGTGTGGTCTATATTAGATGGCGGTAGAAGTAGTAAGGGTTTGGAAAAGTTATAGTTAACTGTTATGAAAAGTGGAGGGTGGTGGCCGTCAATAACAGACAATTCTTCTCCGGGCTCAGCGCGGCGAATACACACGTCATCTTTCAAATCCACGCTTGTAAGCACTCCATCCAATACCCTTCCATTCATATTTTTTACATTATTAAATTGTTCTAAGTTACAAGCAGATAATAAACAATTATAAAACAATAGACAATTTTCACTTGCGCTGTGATAGTTAAGATCTCCAAAAAGAAGTAACTTATCGCTGCTATGACACATACAAAAGTTTTCAACTTCAAACCATTCTAAGTAGACCTCATCGGGTGCTTTTGGAGGAATCTACACTACGCAGACATACACGTACTGTCCATCAGTCATGAACCTGGCCCAAAGATCTTCTCCGCAAGGTGACTCCAGATGAGATTGGCGCTCAAGCCGAACTGGTTGTCGCGCCGCCAGTAGAACTCCACCGCCGGCGCGGCCTCCGGCGCGGCCTCCGGCGCGGCCTCCGGCGCGGCCTCCGGCGCGGTCTCGCCGCAACACCATCCAATCTCCGACACAGCTCCGTATCGGTAACAGATTCGTTGAGGTTACTTTCAGTTAAAGCTAAAAGCTGAAGTCTGTCGTCTGCCAATGCTAAATTGGCTCTCCACTCCAGCATTTTAGTTCTAAGTCCTCTGACGTTTTGGTAGTACGCATGTAAAATGAATTTAGTGTTCTTCCTCTTGTGTTTTTGCTCGAAAGTTGCGAAATTTCTGCTTCCAAACTTTTATGCAAACTCCCACCGGCCAATTGTCAGGCACCAGTACCGATGACGTATGCTTTTCCGGAACACCGATCTTAAAAGACGCGTAATTTCCACGAGCTTTCAGTTCTTCTACGGTACACTCTACTTCACATTCAAACATAGTTTTCATATGCTCTTGCACTTGCAAGTCCGTAGTGCCTTTCTTGAGATAATACAAATGCAGGTATTGTACTCTCTCTCTGATGCTTCTAGCCCGCTAGGAGTATAGCTGCCCCGGCCCCTAAGTACACTATAGTGCAAACGTTCCTTATTGGAGCTCTTTCCTGACTCCTCTGATGCTTCTAGCCCGCTAGCAGCACTGCCGGCCCCGCCCTTAAGTGCACTAGAGTATAAACGTTTCTTATTGGAGCTCCCTCCTAACTCCTCCGATTTTTCATTTTTCTCCATTGACTTCTGTCCATCTACTGACGATGATGACTTTGATTTCTTGGAGTTATGGTGGCCTACTGCGCCAGCACCTGCTACCTTTTCATTTTTTGTGCTGCCATCCTTAGTAGGGTTTTTGGCGACCGTTTTTGGTGCAGGTCCTTGGTTAGCTCTTAGGGTGTCCGGCGTCTTTGAAGTTTCCGCTTTATCAATAGCAGACAGAAGTGACGTTCTGGCATTTATTGCAACAGGAGTTGAGAGTTTAGTCTCACTTATTATGCATTCGTCCTTGGCTTCGTCAGATGACAACTTTGAACTTCTTATCATATTTTCTAAAGAAGTTATTCTCTCCGACAGATCCTTTATATTCGTCATGAAAAATGTAGTCAGCATAGTGGTTTGTTCGGTTATTGCTCTCTGTAATTCTTCACGGACAATATTTAGAATTAAATCGGGGGAATCTGAGGTAAAAGATCCATCTGGTATTATATAGTGCCTAGGTTTGCGAAAGGTAACATTTTCCGTTGCATTTGAGTCACCCGGCGCAGCTTTATCCGTTGGAACGACATCAGCTGGGGCATCTTCACGAATCGTGTCATTTAGCAATGACTCATCGACAGACATAACCGTATTATCTAGCTGCGAGTTAAGCTGATTGCGTACGGGAGTTCCGTCGTCGTTATCCCGGAGGACATTTCTACTACAGACCGGGCACGATATTGAGAGGTGTTTTTTGTTTTCTCTAAAGTGCGCAGATGTAATATTTAAGCACTTATAATGATATCCCAGCTTACAAACACTGCAACATAACAACTCCAGTTGGTCGATGGGATCATTGCATGCAAAACAATTCATTTTCTAAACCTTCCCTACAATAGGAAAAAACAAATCTCTCAGACAATGAGTTGTGATTCCACAATGCAAAGTCGCTTCTGCTCTGTATAATCTTTGCCGATTGACGTAGCGCTCCCTTTGTGCCGCGCCGTAACTTATCGCTGCCGTCGCTTACTCGATATTGGACGCTATCCGCAGCGCGCAACCGTGACAATCACTTGCACTCCTACGCATCGAGCACACTGCTAAACTCGCGGGTATCCGAATAATTACAGGTACGAGCACTGTTTTTAGTTTGAATTTATGGGTTTTTAGCACTTTTTCAACGTCAACAGGTAATTAAAAACACAACTTGCACTTAACGTCACTCGTTTCTAAGTTTCCAGCGAAATCCGCTACGATTTGCTAATTATTTACTATTTTGTTACTACGGATTCGACACAGATTGATATTGACCATATTGCTGTCAAAGACTCAATAGAGTGATGTATTCTTGCCGGTGAGTAAGGTTACCAAAGAGCACAAATAGGACCCAGTGTGTTGACGACGAAGTACTCTCTTGTTCCTTTAGCCTTCAACACAGTGAATCCTCTTTTTTGTAAAGGGCCAACAACGCGCATGTGTAACCTCTGGAGTTGCAGGCGTCCATAAGCTATGGTAACTTTACCATTAGTCGGGCCGTATGCTTATTTGCCACCGTCGTAATATTAAAAAACTTCGTTCCAAAAACCTACAATCTTATTAAACTCCTGTTAGCAATAGGCAGCCACCTCGAATGAACTATTTTACCGGAATTTCTTTTCAACAAACCTTCCGAAAACGAACCTGTACTACCTGTACTGCGAACGAACCTTTAGCATTTAATCAGTAGGTACTTAACCCCTTCAAACCTGAATTACGAGATTGTGTTTAAAAAAATATTTCTGTCAATTAACTGTATATTTATAGTCTAAATGAACGATTTTAGGTAAAAAAAAATTTTTTTGATTTATATTTTTCTAGATATTTTTGTGTCCATTGTAATGGACAGGAGGACTTAACTGTTGCTTTAATTGTATATATGTATTAGTTTATGTGAGGTTTTTAAGTTGGGCATTAAGGGTACTAAAATAATATGTAACACGTTTTTTTTAAATATTTTTTTATTATTATTTGGTATAAAAAATGAAAAAAAGCAAACTCATTATGTGTTTTGGTGGAATGCTCTAAAACAATTCCTTTCACTTACAAAACACAAATGTATATCGCATTTTAGGCAGTAGACATGTGTTTTGCCTTTACAGCCAGGTTTTTTGCACCTTGTAGCTTCTTTTTTTTTGTCGTATTCTGGTAAATGGTCGACAGTGTCGTACTGTATTTCACTAGCTGGCCTAAATTCGATACACCGGCGACTCTTCGGTGTACTAGGTGGTGTATTTATTGGACTGCTGTTTCCAGAACTAGATGGACGTCCTCTTTTTCTTGAAAGAAGTGGTTGTCCCATTTTTATTAGAGCTTCAGCTACTCGTTGTCGGAAATGCAGAAGGTCTAAAATATCTTTGTCTAATATTTTACAAACTTGACAGTCTTCTTTATATTCTAACCAGCTGTTAGTCACCGCCAAGTCAATCGCGTGAAATATCATTCGCAACGTCCATTTTTTAGACCTTATAAAAATGCGGTACAGGCTAAGTAAATGGTCAATTTTATCAACGCCTCCCATACCGTTGTTATATAGTCGTACAAGTTCTGGACGTGGAATTGATATGTACTCTTTCGACACTTTGTTCCATCTTCGCGCCTCATCTTCCTCTCCGATCCCAACAAAATTAGATGCAAGTATTACAGCTTTGTTATCCATCCATTTGAGGACTACCACATCTTTTGAGCTATTGGTAACTTGTTCTGAGTATCCTTTTTCTTTTTTTGCGCCTTCCCTGTCAGTAATGAGGGGTGGGTTTTGAAATCTGTTTACTCTGATCGTTCCTCCTGCATATATTTCTCTTTCACGCAGATCTCTCAGCAAATTGTAGTTAGAAAAATAATTATCAAAGAAAAGGAAATGTCCAGAGCAAGCTATCCGTTGAGAAAGCTGATATACATACGCAGCTGATGCACCGTAACGCAAGACATAATTTTTATCTATATTTGTTGTGGCTCCTTGATAAATAATGAAGTCATAGACCAGCCCGCTCTTGCCACAAAGCATAAAAATTTTGATACCCCATGGCTCTGGTTTTCCTTTGACATATTGTTTGATGTTCAGATTCCCTCTAAAGGGAACAATCTGCTCATCAACACTTAGAATTTGTTCCAGTTTCAGCTCTAGGCACCGTTCCCTGATCGAATCGTATAAAGGTCGGACTTTGATTAGTCGGTCACTGTTTCCATTTGGAATAGAACTGTTGTCAATAATATGCAAATTATTTCTCAACTGCATAAAACGGTCCCTGGGCATGTTTTCTAAAAATACTTTCATATCCAAAGTTCTATCCCAATACATTCTAATTCGTGGAAACTTTAGATTTCCCATAATAATATGGAGGGCTAAAAATATTTTCATTTCGGTCAGCGAACATTGTTTGACGTTTTTTGTGTTGGCATATAAATTGGTATTAAAAACTATTTCTTCTAGCAGAGACTCCGGAATATATTTATTGAAGTATTCTATCGGTGCCAATGGTGATTCAATTTCTGATATTGGTGAAGATGACCAGACAAATGCAGGAGTTTCAAATTGAAGATGCTTTCTCCATGTGATATCTGGTTTGTTAGTTTTTTTATTAGTTCTATAATTATTTGATCCACTCACTACTGATTCATCCTCCTCTTCGATTTCTTGTTCAACTTCCAAGTTTTCTTCGAGTGGTTGTGGTTCATTTGGGCGTACAATATCACTACCCACACGAGTTGACGTTGATGATGCTGGCTGTATAATTTCATCATCACTTTCTTCGTCGAGGTCTGACAGCGTACCATTTTCTAGAAGATCCAGCAGACTGGCAACGTCTTTGTTTCTTGATAAATCAAGTACTAAAACACAGAAAAAGTAATAATATTCAGTAACATAATATATTACTTGTACACTTTTTTATTTACAGTCGGATCCTAATGTCCATTCCAGTGGACAAACAAAGTTACTCATATTTTGCCAGGAATATTGATAAAAGTTACTTAGATTTTTAGATAAATACAAAGAGATGGTAAGGATAACATATATCTGTACTTAAACACATTTTGCTAGTTTAGCATGCAAATGTACACTTAACTAAACTTAACCAAATACCTATCTATTAACTTCTATACAATATTATCTAACATGCAAAACAGGTCATCTGTAATGTAAAACATTTTAGTTTGGCTGTTTCATACATTCCGGCCGATTAGAGCCGTCGTTTTCAATAGGGAGAGTAAATTTTTTTTTAGGATTTCGAAGTTGGGTCCATTGCAAAAGTTGTTCAGTCAAAATGATCATAAAGGTATAGATTTTAATATAACGCGTCTGAGCGAATGTCTGAGCGCGCACTGTCGGGGATTCCATGTGTTACAATAATTTATATCGAACGAAAAATAAAGTAATTCGCTCGCTAGATCGCTTTTTATGACATAACGCGAGTACCGACATGAAATAAGTAAGTGTCCTGCCTCACTTGGATGCCATGGCGACGTCTCCAGCTACAGTAGCCAAACAATTCATACTGAAATATATGGCAGCTCACTCACCTGGAGACGGTTTGGCGACGTAAGGATGACGTCGTGTCCTGGTTAGGCAGGGCACTAAGATAGAATAGTAGATTGTACACCAAGGGGATAAAGCACTGTTAAATGTCACGGACGCGATATTGAATCATTGGGGGAATTAAGAATGAGTCCTGAGTGTAGTGAGGGGTTCAAGCGGGCCCGTGACAAAAACTGTTTTATCCCTGAGGAATATACCTAAGTTTCTCACCTCTTGCGAGACAATAATAAAGGCTACTGTAAACGGAATTGTATTAAAGTAAATCAAAAGTGAAAATTGATGCTTGATACATTAGTCCATTTTATTACAATTTTATGTTTATTTTTAACGAATCTGCAGTTTTACTCCGTATACTGCAGTTTGTTTTAGGTATTTAAAATGTGTTCCATTTGTGGTGGCCAGCACGATTTTCGAATAAATTCGATTTTCAAATTAGTTCGCGACTGGATCCCGGCTCGCGGGGATGGGCTGTGCGCCGTGCAGACTTTACGAAATTAGACTTTCAGAACATTGTAATAAGAACTATGGAAAGTGAAATCACATTGTTGACCAGCGGGTTATAATGAAATTTAGTCCAACATTTATGACCTGGCTAAAGCCAAGGGCTATAATGATTTTCTTTCGGTAAGGTTTGCATGATTATAATTTGGCATTGTGGAGCTGATGTGAAAAGTAGTGAACCGTTAAAGTGCTCTACATATCGTTCGCCGAACGTGTATGAGGTACATACCTCCACGTAATACACATAATAGAGATACAATGTTAAGAAATAAAGGAAAAGTAGAAAAATCACACACAAGTGGATTTTTCTACTTAAACATTGTGGTGTCGTTAGCAGACGTTCTGCTTAATACAAAATTAATAATAAAGGTACTTACATAAAATAGTAGTTTATGTAACTGTTACGTAATAAGGGTCCTTAAAACATGAGTGTGGTTTTATGAAATGAGCCGCAGGCGAATTTCATAATAAGATCACACGAGTGTTTTAAGGCCTAATTACGTACAGTTGCATACACTGCTTTATCTACACTCATATTATATATATTAAATTAAGTGTTCGGAAACCATAGAATGACCGCCATTGTACCGTCATGGCCAACTCGATTGTGCCGGCGCTCGCGCGGGACCAATCGAGTTGGCCATGGCGGTAACATTATGTTATCAAATTCGATGTTCCAAATTTGAAACTCATTGCTTAACAATATTTGAGCATGCAACGTTAAAATTACGTTACTGCCGCAGATAAGAAACTTATCATAGTTAAATCGTTTGTTGTAATGCTTGTCATTGTCTACGGTTTTTGAACGCATTTTAGAGTACTTACAGTATGAGTGTAGATAAAAGTAATAATTATTTTTAGTGAATTATTATTATGTTTATAGGTATTTGTTTATAACTTTCAGTTTATAAGCGGTAGATTGTAATTTCATATCAATGCAAATAAAGTTAAACAAGTATGCAAATAAAATAAGCGCCTAACAATCTTAGATTCATTGCATTTGCAATATTTGCATAATCACCGGATAGCATGCCATATATAATATTCGGAAAGCAATAAAGCATTCAATCATTTTAACACTTAAATAATTATAATTATTATGATTTCACTTACCTTGTAGTGGAAGGTGTACGCAAAAAACAGCAAATCGATTTACAGTTTAGCCGTTTGGCACACGCATACTATTTAGACGTCAAAATAAAATTTCCTTAGGAGGAGTTTCCTTTGAAGTGCTGACGAGTAATTTTTTTTGTATGTGATTTTTTTTTCAGAGACCTATGGCTTGTGGTATCGTATGAAAGGGCTTTTCAAGACGATTCTAAAAATATACCACATCATATGTAGTTTATTATTTAATTATTAAGTAAAATTATATTTTAGCATTTTTTTTTTATTATAACAAAAATAATTTTCAAAACATATCAATTTTGGGCTTCTCCATACGATTTGGCTGATTTTTTTTGTTAAACATACCACAAATGATACGTGATATCTTCATATCTAACCAAGAAAGCAATTTTGAAAATAATTTCATTTAGTTTTTATTTTATTTTTCAATATTACACAGTGATACAGTTCTACTTCAGTACAATATTCTACAGCACTTATGGTATTGCAGAAAATTAAAAAAAAAACTTAATGATATTATTTTCAAAATTGCTTTCCTGGGTTTAGATATGAAGATATCACGTATCATTTGTGGTATATTGTACAAAAAAAAATCAGCTAAATCGTATCTGGAGAAGCCCGTGGTATGTTTTGAAAATTATTTTTGTTAAATAAAATAAAATGGCTAAAATGTAATGTGATATATTTTTAGCCCTTTCATATGATACCACACGCGATAAATTTCTATAAAAAAAATGTTTTCCTATAAAAAATAAGCTCAGCACTCCCCCCTAAGGGATTTTTTTTAAACAACTGCTTGTCAATAAAATTGTTTTGACCTCTAGTATGCGTGTGGCTAATAATGGCTAAACTATACATCGATTTGCGGTTTTCCTTTGAAATTGGGCTCGTACACCGCCCACTATTGCCGAGATCGTTTCAGTTTCACAGATAACCTCATCGCTTACTTCGCGAAATTTCGTGATAGCAATGCGTTCATTTTATGCATGATTTTAGTACAAATTACTTAACATTGATTTCTGGTTATCATAGTCGTCGATAAGCAGTTACATGGATGTATAATAGGCATACATATATGGATATTCAATTATAACTAGCACGGTCAATTATCATAATTCGAGTTAAATCATGCCTACATTTAATTATTTTGCTACAAAGTATTTATACCATACGCATATGTGGCCAAATGACCAATAACTCCCGTGGGCAATGAGCAAGCAAGTAAAACAAAATGATAGTCAGGGGGTTTCACTATCTCTCTCCATTGTACCCGTTTTTGCCGATGTGTAAATGTCAAATTCAGGAAAGAGAATCTTCTGTACCTTTTTTTTTTAATACCACGACGGTGGCAAACAAGCATAAGGCCCGCCTGATGGTAAGCAGCTACCGTAACCTATTGACGCCTGCAACTCCAAAGGAGTCTCATGCGCGTTGCCGACCCTTTACAAAAAGGAGAATTCACTGTGTTGACGGCTAAAGGAACAAGAAGGTCCCTCATCGTCAACACACTGGGTCATCTTTGAGCTCTTTGGCAATCTTACTCACCAGCAGGAACACAACACTAAGAGTAGGGTCTAGTGCTATTTGGCTGTGGTTTTCTATAAGGTAGAGGTACTTCCCCAGTCGGGCTCTGCTCCAAATTTGAGCGAGATGACATTCGCTGAACGTGCCCTACCACACAGCGAGATGCCATTCGCAGTGCCCATACCTCTCTTTTTGGCGTAGTTTAAGGACATACCCAAGTCCGGACGTAGTTTAAGGACATACCCCGGGTCCAAGTTACCTACTTGTATACTATTACTATTAAGGCGCTAGGCGCTGATTGTGGCCGAAAACTGTTACTTTCTAAGGGATATATCTCAATAACGGGTCATTCAAAAATTTTGAAAAAAATATATGTTATTTACCATTTCATGTACAACATTGTCAACGTTTGAATAAGTCGTGTAACGTATAGTTTCTCCGTTATGTAAATGTAACGAAATGTCGTTTTACGGTTAATTTTGCTTATATCTACTGAACGGCTCATTCGATTTATAATATTGTTGAACTAAAATATATGTACTACAGAACACTACAAACTCAACGTAGGATATTTAAATTGATTAAATTTTCTTAAACAACTTTATCATAATTCCACATTTCGTGCGTTATTAGCTCGAAAATGGCGTTGCTGGCAGTCGTGAGCTAGCTTTGAGACGAGGAGGCTGTGTCGCTCGTCGCTCCGTGCTTCCCTTGTACTACATATACTTGTGCTTGGCCCGTGAGCAATAATATGAATATCGGACTTACTGTGCCTAAAGACTAAATAACTGCAGAGGGTTCATGCGGTGCGGATATAACGTGTCTTCCCGGAATCAATAATGTATACGTTTTATCTTTTAAGATAATGTACTCGTATGCATGTTTATGTACGTTCGTATAAAAAGTGTATTGTATTTAGATTATAATACAAGTAAAAAGCAAATGAAATAAAAATGGAGAAAAAACAAAAATCATGAATCTCACATTGCTCTGAAAACAAATTTGGTCATGTAAGTAAACTAAAATTATTATGTTTTACTCCATACATACATATGCCAAACTAAATGACAAAAATATTTTTTTTGTAAATATGAACATTAAAAATATCGTATATATAGTATTTTTAAAACTTTTTTATTAAGTCAATATTTTCAGAAATAATTGCTTCGAAAGTCTAAATATAATAGCCCCCATCTAACCTTTAACCCGTAAGTCTAAAAAATATGAAAAAATACCAAGAAGGCTTAGTACTTAATTTTCTACGAAAATTATTTCACATATTATCGGTTCATCCGTTTTTGAGTTATCTCCAAGAAACTACTTTCTACGGAACCCTACATTATACATGGTCCGATACAAACTTGGCCGGTCTTTTAAAGATATTTGATAGGTGGTATTAACCCTTAGTAGTAATTTATTTATTCACTTGTTTTGATAATTAATATAAAATTTGTATTTATTTGCATTTCACCGACATAGTAAAGTTTTTTTTAGGGTAGTCAACGCGCATGTGAATCTTCTGGGGTTGCAGGCGTCTATAGGCTTTATAACTGCTTTCAATCAGGCGGGTCGTATGCTTGTTTGCCAGCGTCGTGGTATAAAAAAAAGCTTTTTTTCCTTTATTCTTACATACATTGAACTCTTAAATATCAGCAATTTTTTATTAGATTCTCAATCAGGCTTTGCTCAGTGATAGTTAGTAGACTGAAATTTGGTATGAGTAATTATGTGTTTTAATTACGCCTACAAAGTGGTAAAACAATAAGTATCTGAAACCCATTGTTGGATAGGTCTTTCAAGAAGAATATGCCTTAAACAACTTTTGGATAAAACGAATACTTTCGTAAATAATAGCTTCGAAAGTTAAAATGCTCTTTGAGTTTTGAACCGTGGGTCCAAAAAAATTGGTAAAATTCCTGGAAGTGAGGCCATTGAAATACTTATCACGTATTTTCAATAAAAAATATGGAATAAAATCGGTTGAGCCGTTTTTGAGTTATGCCTATAGTAAAATAACGTAAGTGCCACAAAATATTTCTTTATAGACTACCTTTTGAATGGATGTATTGTAACAGGCTGGCAACTACGGATCCCTACACTGAGCATAGCCCGATATTTTCTTGGCCGGTTTATCTGCAATCCTTTGCAGTTTACTTCGCAATTTCTAGATTTGAGAAATTAGTATAAAGTATAACATTAAAGATTGTGTTTAATCTTAAAATAAAACGCATAATACATTTGTTTAGAACACGGTATTCTTAAAAAAATATGTTTAAATAAATTCGGTTCTTTGGAGTTTTTTATTAAATGAATTGTTAGTCTATTGTATTGCAGTACTAGCAGATTTCCGCAAGTCGACGACTAATGCCTATTTTGCGTGATGCATGCGTCTACTAAAACATAATAATTTTAGTTTACTTACATGACCAAATTTGTTTTCAGAGCAATGTGAGATTCATGATTTTTGTTTTTTCTCCATTTTTATTTCATTAGTTTTGTACTTGTATTATAATCTAAATAAAATACACTTTTTATACGAACGTACATAAACATGCATACGAGTACATTATCTTGAAAGATAAAACGTCTATACATTATTGATTCCGGGAAGACACGTTATATCCGCACCGCATGAACCCTCTGCAGTTATTTAGTCTTTAGGCACAGTAAGTCCGATATTATTGCTCACGGGCCAAGCACAAGTATATGTAGTACAAGGGAAGCACGGAGCGACGAGCGACACAACCTCCTCGTCTCAAAGCTAGCTCACGACTGCCAGCAACGCCGTTTTCGAGCTAATAACGCACGAAATGTGGAATTATGATCAAGTTGTTTAAGAAAATTTATTCAATTTAAATATCCTACGTTGAGTTTGTAGTGTTCTGTAGTACATATTTTTTAGTTCAACAATATTTTAAATCGAATGAGCCGTTCAGTAGATATAAGCAAAATTAACCGTAAAACGATATTTCGTTACATTTACATAACGGAGAGTTACACGAGTTATTCAAACGTTGACAATGTTGTATATGAAATGGTAAATGACATATATTTTTTTCAAAATTTTTGAATGTCCCGTTATTGAGATATATCCCTTAGAAAGTAACAGTTTTCGGCCACAATCAGCGCCTAGCGCCTTAAAAGTTAGATGGGGGCTATTATATTTAGACTTTCGAGGCAATTATTTCTGAAAATATTTACTTAATAAAAAAGTTTTACAAATACTCTATATATATAAGATATTTTTAAAGCCTTATCGTACAACATGTTCATATTTACAAAAAAAAAATATTTTTGACATTTAGTTTGGCATATGTATTTATGGAGTGCCTCACCTAAAATATTTTTTTAGCAATTTAGCCAGAAGACTAAGTAGCGGCACATGAAACACACCTCTAGATAAAATTTCAGTAATATATGTTTTATAATAAAAATGGCTGTGACATACGGACGGACAGACGGACATGTTTCAAAAAACTTTTAATGGTTCCGTTTTTACCATTTTGGCTATGGAACCCTAAGAAGTGTTTGCGCTGTGTTATATTTTAAAGATCTAAATTTAATGGGCTTACAGCTCTCATTTGTATGACGATTTCGTGCACAAATACCGCTCCTTACATGTGCATTTTTACTATTCGCAACTCGCAACAGGCTTAGTTTTGTTAATTTATCGTAATTAAGTGAATTTTTACGGTTAATATTTAAAATCGCAACAAAAAAATAACCATCTATTAAGCTCACTTGCACAGCAAAAAAAATCCAAATTCACATGAAAACACCGCTTTGATGTGCATTCAGTTTTTTTTGCTGTACTAGTCAGTATTTTTTTATTTTTTCTGGTATGCGGAATATTTTTAAATTTCGTAAATTCATAAATATTTTGCCGCTCACTGTACTTCAAATTCAAAATCTTGGTTTTCATTTTTTTACATAATAATCTACTAATCGAGATCGTTATTACTTATCTTATTTAGTAGCGTTCCTAAAAAATGTCACCGTAGTACTTAATCACAGTATTCAAATCACAAAACATCCACAAAAGGATTAGGTATGAT
The DNA here is from genome assembly GCA_947086415.1 of Pammene aurita. Classification (NCBI taxonomy): domain Eukaryota; kingdom Metazoa; phylum Arthropoda; class Insecta; order Lepidoptera; family Tortricidae; genus Pammene; species Pammene aurita. The sequence goes on along the minus strand of OX352305.1, from coordinate 23,121,215 downwards.
TATTATAAATCTGCCCGCGCGTCTTTGAGTAAAGTCATATTCTTTGACCATTATTGCGGTGCATCGCGGCGGATTTACGCACGATCGCAATGAGAAGGGTACGCGGGTGGCGCGGGTAGAGAGCGCCCAAACGCTCAAGGACACTCCGGCGACAATCGTCTTAAGTACTTATTTTGTGTTATACACGGTGCTCGTGAGCATTGCGAGAGATTTTAACCACGAATTCCTGAGGTCATGGTAATCAATGTTATATGAATTTAGGTCAATTTCGCCAAGTTTTTTTTTTGCTTTTTTTCGATTTTTTAAATGCTTCTTAACATAAATGTTATTGGTAAAACTGTCGATTAAAATAAATTAGTATTTTTTTTACGTAAAGTATTCCTAGTCACTTCGATATCTGTCAATAAGAATGTCTAGACTAGACCCCATAAAGGGTGAAATCGCTATCAAAAAAGCGTTTTGCACTGAGTCACAATAAAAAATGTTTTATTTTTATTTAATTGGTAGTAACACTAGTAAGTCTGAAACTAGGCGAATTTCAATAAAAAATAGATGACATTTTAGTCTCCAATTATGATCAGGAATACGCTTGCAAAATGATTTGGGTTCCTCACGAGCACTGTGTATGTAGTGTTTACCTACGTTTAAATTAATTAACGGCTTGAGAATACTTTCAAGGAGTCGATTAGATGTAGGTAACTAGTGTTGTGACTCGCTCATTTTGATGCTTAGGTAAATAATCGAACCCTAAAGACAATAATTTAATTTCTTCTTAGCTGTGCGTTTCGGCATGTTTGTTCGTAGATCCAAAGGAGGCGCGTGCGCTCGTCGCCGTGCACGAAAAAATAATGAGTAAATCTGGGAGCGGGATGACCGGGAAGGATAGGGGAATGAATGAATGAATGAACAAAAAGTCAGTTCAATAGTCAATTAATTGTCTCTTAATATCGTGCAGAAGTCGCCTGTAGGTTTAAAGGACTACCTGGTATATGTTATATCTGAAGAATGAAACGAACGAAATATAATTCTCAAATATAGTCGAGTCATGAAGAGCCTTAAAATGAGCTTTATGCACAACCCTAACAAACACTGGAAAAACAGTTAAACATCCTTGAACAACCACACAATTCCCATTAGTTAACGCGTTTAACGTGTTGAGCGCATACTGTTTTGAAAACTTTGCTCATTGCCCTGAAACGCTACTGCGAGTTCATATGTCACATGAATAAGAGTTTAGTCTTGCCATACCATAGGTCCCGTATTTACCTACGGGACTGTCAGCGTTTTGTCTATACCGATGTAACACATACTCGTACATAAAAGGTCGTAATCAGTCCAAAAATTCGATGCCTTCGACTGGATGACTCTCAAAAGTTTCAAACGAATTCCTGAGTGGGTAATTGAAGTCGAACTGGGTATAACAAATTATAAAAAAAAAACATATTATGAATAAAGTAATATCTACGTCAAAATATGACTGGGCGAAGAAACAGGAAACAGGTAGGTACAACCTCGTCCTAGTGGTTCTCTTTAAACAGTAGGTAATTAAAAAAGGTTTTATATTAATGTGTGTGTGTAATTGGAGTAAATTGTTTTCAACTCGTCGGGATCTTTGTTTTTGCTATTTTTTTTTTATGTATGTTCACAGATTATTCGAAGACGGCTGGACCGATTTGGAAAATTATTTTTTTGTTTGAAAGGGTATAACTTCACAGTGGGTTGGTCTGATGATGGGATCCTGGAGAAATCGAGGGAACTCTTCAACTATTATAGGCACACCTATAGTGATTTGAGTATTTTTTACAGCAGCTCGAGCATTTTCTTTGGAGGCTAAGTGAAGTCGGTTCTTTTTTGCTTAAAAATATTGGTGTTGTCCTTCATTGATTTTTAGTGTGTTGTACCAAACTTCTTGGTTTACCAAACACTCGAAATTGGTAAAACGTGTCTTTCTCAGAAATAGTCTGACGTAGAAAGCTGAAATTTGGAATAAGCCTAATATTTCATTTTAGGGGGCTGTTTGGGGGGAAGCGAAATGTATGTCTAAATATATAAAAGAAGAAACTGACTGACTGACTGACTGACTGATTGACTGACTGACTGACTGACATATCAACGCACAGCCCAAACCGCTGATTCTAGAGATTCCAAATTTGGCACGTAGGTTCCTTATAAGGTCTAGGGATGCACTAAGAAAGGATTTTTCAAAATTCACCCCCTAAGGGGGTAAAATGGGGGTCCAAAGTTTGTATGACGAATCAAGATTTGTTAGACTATTTTATTCAAAACTTCACAGGAGTATTCCTAACGATAAATGAGTAAACACGTGTTTCAGGTTTTTTGAAAATTCAACCCCTAAAAGGGGCAAATGTGGTCACAAAGTCTGAAAATCAACATGGGTATCGTATCCTTTTTGAGTACTTATAGTACGCGGGCGAAGTCGCGGGAAAAGGCTAGTATTACATATAATAAACGTTACTACCCTCATTTTCAGTTTTTATTTGTTTGGCACTAATAAGTCCCGTATCAGTTCCCAATAATAGGGATGATGGCATTGATGACACATGTTGAATTATGCAATAAAAATTAGTTGATAGGATGCAGAATTACCAATATATCAAAATAAAGTGAAAATTAAAAAAATCTATTGAAATGGTTCAAAGATATCAAGCTTCAAAAATTTAAAAATTTTCAATTTTTTAAAGAACGAAATTAAAAAATACCACTCGATTTTTAACATTATACTGTTAAATAAATTATATGGTAACCATATAAATAAACGCAACATTTCACTGTAAAAATAGCAATTTCATAATTTTTCCATACCTTAAACAGGGGCGACTATATGATCGTGACGTCACTTTTGCACGTCATTTTGTAAGGAGCGTTTCGAGAAACAAATGCAAATCTCAGACTTTAAGTCTAATTTCTGACTTTTGTGTTGCTTAACGGAATTAGCCGCATATAGACATTTGATCCTCACATACCATACATGAAAAAAATTCACCATGCCTATTATGGCAACCCAAACAGGCAAGTTTTAACCAATAGAATAACGATAGGTGTACTATCACAGCTATTATGCTTACGGCGCCAATAACAACGATAATATTAAATTAGGACATACTTACATTAATGCTTTCACTTCAGGTTGCTATTGGATCACGTATTCCAATAATGTAGTTGTAGGCGTGGCAGTGTCATTACTGTAGACGTATAAATGATTGTCATACTGGTCAACACGTTTAATTGCAAGAAGAAATTGTTTAATCGCAAGGTCTGTTCAAGGCGGACTACTAGTTCAGCTATTTTAACGGCCTCCTAGCCTAGTCGGTAGTGACTCTGCCTACGAAGCAGGAGGTCCCGGGTTCGAATCCTGGTCAGGGCATTTATTTGTGTGTTTATCACAGATATTTGTTCCTGAGTTATGGATGTTTTCTATGTATTTAAGTATTTATTCATATTTATCTATTATATATATCGTCGTCTAGTACCCATAACACAAGCCTTATTGAGCTTACCGTGGGACAAGGTCGATTTGTGTAAGATTGTCCTATAATATTTATTTATTTATTTAGCTAATTAAATGGTTCGAAGATTATATGATGCCTCCTGAGCCCTGGGCTCACCTCGCCTACTCGAAACTCTTTGAAAGGACAATTCCCATTTTCATACTTTCTCCATCCCCGTGTACACATTGGGAAATAAAATAAACAAAATATTAATCTGCGCATATTTTTTCTTTAATACGAGCATTTTACAACAATATTGAAACGAAATCATCATTTTGAGATCTGCTGCCAACATACACTACCGGCGCTCAACAAATAAACATAAACCGCGCACACTAATCTATATAAACAAGTCGCATAAGTACATACAGGCTTCCCAATATACTCTATACACTATAACTATATCACCGCTGTCGCTCAGAGAACGTTCTAGGCACACCACTTTGTTCGCTCACTAGTAGATCACTTCGTAAACTGTGGCTTTCTTGTCTCCCGAACCCGTCACGATGTATTTGTCGTCCGATGAGATGTCGCAGCTTAGTACTGATGATGATTCTTTTGACTGAGGACAAAAAACATTGAAATTAGCACACTATAGATTTTGTAGTTCGTGGTTTAGATTGTTGGAAAATTAAAGGGCACAAGATTTTTTTAATATGGGCGTGGCGTAAAACAAGGGAAACCTAGGTGTAGTCTAAAGCTTCACTGAATATCGCAGATCTATGCTAGATCTACGGATCTAGCATGTTTAAATATTTGTATAGCATCTATACATATAATAAAGCTGAAGAGGGTCGAAAGTCTGTACATGGAAGATAATCGAAAAAAAGTTGTCTGGGGATACTTAGAATCGATAACAGAACACGTTCCAACAATTTTTAGAATTTTTGTCTGTTTATCTGTTTATCTGTTTGTCTGTTTATTTGACCGCGCATCACGTGAAAACGGCTGAACGGATTTTGATGAAATTTTGGATAGATATAGTTTGAGTCCTGGGAAAGGATAATATATAGTTTTAATCCCGAAAATCAACCCTGGTGGGGGTGAAAATGGGGTTGAAAGTTTGTATGGAGAATTTTTAACCGCTGAAACGATTTAGATAGAAATGGGTATGGAGATAATTTGAGTCTCGAGAAACGTCATAGGATAGTTTTCAAACCCTTGTGGGGGTGAAAAGGGGGTTGGAAGGTGGTATGAGGATTTTTTTACCGCTGAACTGATTTAGATGAAAATTGGTATAGAGATAGTAGATAGTATCTCGAGAAATGACAAAGGATAGTTTCTTCTTCAAACCCCCCCCCCCCCCCCCCATCTTACTTTAGAACCGTAGGTCCAAAAAATTTGAAAAAAATAATGGAAGTGACGCCTGAAAGGTACTTTCAATAAAAACTATCTATACATATAATAAAGCTGAAGAGGGTCGAAAGTCTGTTCATGGAATATATTCGAAAAAAAGTTGGCTGGAGATACTTAGAATCGATAACAGAACACGTTCCAAGTATTTTTAATTAGTTAACGGCTGAACGGATAATGATGAAATTTTGTGTAGAGATAGTTTGAGTCCCGGGAAAGGATAATGAACAGTTTTCATCCCGAACATCAACCCTGGAAGGGATGAAAAGGGGGTTGAAAGTTTGTATGTTGAAAGTTGGTATTGAAATAATTTGTAATTTCTTGGTCAAGATGTTCATATTTATAACATGTTACCCGTCGATGCTTTAAATTTACCATTACCCGCTCTTAAGAAATATTTGAAAATGTCATGAATGTCAAAGGGTTATTGCAGCAAACCAAAAAACTACTACAAAATCATCTAACATTTATAGGACACCGTTTAGGTAGGAAAACATATTAAACGTTTTGTGAAGCAGTCAGATTAGGATTTATTTTTCTTTATAATTAAACAATAGGTACATTATCTGTCTCTCAAGCAGTTTTGATATGTCTTCTTGAAGAACTACGCATTATTTTGTATCTTTATGATCTAATAATGTATTACTGTTTTGAAAAAAATAAGTCCCGTAGAATTTCTTTTCGGTCATAATACTTCTTGGGCCAGAGGTACACCTACAGGGTTAGAACCGGTGGAGTTTTGGAACGAAGTTCTTTATCGGACGGTTCGCGGATGGGGGCCTAGGCGAAAAAAAGTCACGTGACCGTTACGAAAAAGCGTCACGTCACGAAAACGCGACACCCATACGATTGAGAAACATGTAAAATGGAATGAAATAAAAAATATATAAAATAGAATAAAGTGAAGTGAAGTGTAGTGAAACTGAGAAGTGGCAAAGTGATAAAAGTGAAAAAAGTCGAGAACCTCAAAAGTCGAGAAATTTAAAAATGTCGAAAATGTCAAAAATGTCGAAAATGTCGAAAATGTCAAAAATTTAAAATATTTAAATTTCCAAAATTTCCAAAATTTCCAAAATTTCCAATATTTCCAAAATTTCCAAAATTTCCAATATTTCCAAAATTTCCAAAATTTCCAAAATTTCCAAAATTTCCAAAATTTCCAAATTTTCCAAAAATTCCAAAATTTCCAAAATTTCCAAATTTTCCAAAATTTCCAAAATTTCACAAAATTTCCAAAACTTTCAAAATTTCCAAAATTTCCAAATTTTCCACTATTTCCAAAATTTCCACTATTTCCAAAATTTTTAAAAAATGCAAAAAAAATTAAAACCACAAAATTTACGAAAAAGTAAAAAATGAAATAAAATTAAGTACTTCGTTCCAATCGCACTTGATTCACACACTTTCCACGACACTCACGTATTTTATTTTTCTCTGACGTTCATTGGTGTATTGTAATGTGCTTACATTGACGAATAAATATCTTGATCTACACCAATATCATAAATCCTCTATTCCGCGTTCGGAACCGTATGTAATTAATTACCAACATTATTGCAACCAATAACGTAACATCAGTGTATTATCTGTGACAGTGTGGTAAAAACGTATGAAAATTCATTACCTACGGTAACGTAATGAAAATCCGCCCCCCGACCGCCGGCGCAATAATATTGGTCATGGCGGTGTAATGGTGGTCATTCTAATGGTTTCAATGGATTTTTAATATGTGTGTAGGTAAAGCAGTGTATGCTTCTGTACATAATTAGGCCTTATTACGTAACAGTTACATCGCCATGTCCGTCCGTCTGTCCGCGGTCTAGCTCAGTTACCGTTCGCACTAGAAAGCTGAAATTTGGTGAGGCCTGATAAGAACTTTCAATAAAAACTATATTGAATAAAATCGGTTCAGCCGTTTTTGAATTATTAGTCAAAAACGCATAGTGAAAGGAAGTGCCGAATAGTAAACTGACGTAAGCGCCGCCAAATAAACGACCTTTAGAACGGATGTTTTGTAACAGGGCATCATCTACGAAACTCTACACTGAGCATCGCCCGACATGCTCTTGGCCGGTTTTTTTTTCATTGTTATCCCGGAAATCACCCAATTAAGGATTACTAATTCCAATTCTAGAAAATCCCCAGCCAGGTTATACGTAGCCTATAAAAATTCAACGTCTAAAAGGGGGGGGGGGGGTAGCCACTACACTCGATTGAGTTAAATTTGCATGGGTCATGGACCCCCCCCCCCCCCCTCCAAGTGCACCTAAAATAGAAAAAAATAATTTCTGCATTTGTGACACCCCCCCCCCCCCCTCTCACCCCCCAACTGATTTGTCGGGAGGATCGATCTGGATGATATTTGCCGTGGACATGAACGTATAAATACAAAAGTGGTCCTGTATCGTCCGATATACACCTACTACTCTCTATGTCATCTAAATCATGCCAAAAACAAATATAATAAAAAAAAAGTATACATTTATGAGTGTAGTTCATTTAGTGGTAATTGTAAAATATTTTATTAGGACTACTGTCCTCTAGCGTACCCATCTGTCAACTTTACTTCAAGTTCCGCCTCCAGGGTAGCGGGAGAGAAATTAGGGGTGAATTAGCCGCTTACTGACACAGACCGAATTCCACGCGGGCGGAGCCGCGGGCACAGCTAGTTTGTCTAATAAAGTGTCAGTAAATTTTATAGATATTTCAAGAATGAATATATAAAAACAAAGTTCTTTCTTAGGCAGCTCTAGCGGAGTCATTATACAATTAGGTTGTTAAATTTTTGAGTACTATTTATGTGTTAAGCATCAACATGGCACTTGTTTGTCATCGCTTCTTGATACTGCTTGTCTAGTATGCAACAGACCTTTGATTGAAATGATTGAGAGTTAATTTATACAGGTTTATCGTTTAAAAATATTTGTAAGGAAACCGGTTCCATTATTAATAAAGAAACAAAAGTCAATTAAATATTGCTCAGATTTATACAGGTGTGTAATGTGTATATTACCTGAAAGTTGCACCCATAACCAACAAATTAAGCACGGGCATCTTATGCAGAGGGATGAAAGTAATGCTACGAGAAAGATATTAAGAATGTTGAAGGATATATGTAGGAGAAGAAGCAAACCTAGGAAAAGGTGGATGGATTGTGTGAGAGATGATATGAAAAGAAAGAATGTGACTGTGATGAGATGACGGGTGACAAGCTGACAGAGATGAATGGAAGGAAGACCTGCTGCGCCGACCCCAACTAACAAGGGCACGCGAACGATGATGAGTGTGTATGTACTCGTATCAGTGTGTTATGTTATGTATACCTGGAATATGCTGGCGCCGTAGGGCGTGCGCCAGGCGTTGAGCAGGTTGTCCTTGCCGGTGGACACGAACCACTTGCCGCAGCTGGCGAAGCGCAGCGACAGCACGCACGACTCGTGCAGGTGCAGCTGGTACTTGTCCGGCTTCGCCGCGTGCAGCACCTCCACGTTGCTGTTCTCCATGCCCACGGCGAGCCACTCGCCTGGCGACATAAACGTTTGCGGTCTAAATACACATCTAAAGATTCAATCTAATATGATTTCATTCCACCGCTGCAAGTTCATGCCAACGCCGACGTTTGGGCACGTTTTGTATGCCTAACAACACCTTTGGATTTTATCGCGCAGTGAACCGTCTGTACTGTCGCCATCAGATATATTCGAGCGGCCTAGGTAGTTACAAATATCTGAACGACACCTCTATTACCAAGGCAATAAAGTGCACGTTCAGACACCTACATACACACACATACATACACACACACACATATACATTAGTACCTTGGCTGCTCCCAATTATTTGATGGCGGTGTACGAAGTACTATTATTCAGCCTGTATCGGTTGCGTCTTGATTATTTTGAACAAAAACAAAGAACGATTACTTGTGCTTTATGTTATAATCATCATCCTCCTAGTATTTTATTCCGGACTTTTGCCACAACTCGATAGAACCTGGGGTCTGCAATCTAAGTCCAAGTATTACAATATAATGTGTAGAAAATTTTACCTGTAGGGCAGTATCCCAACGAGAATATTTGAGAGCTGAAGTCATGTTGTTGCAACTGCCTGCCTTCTCTCAAATCCCAAGACCTGGAACATAAACAAAAAATGAATTAGACTGATATTTAATCTTTCAAAGGACACAAACAGATAAAGTCGAAGGTTCAAGCCTCCTCGGCGCTCAATTATCTTAATCATTCTGGTTAGGTAAAACCAAAGCGTTATGTTGTTTCTAACCTACACTGCGTAATTAAGGGTTAACAACCAACGAATACAGTATTTTTGTTATGGTTTCCCTAGAATACCATAAACGACAAAGTGATATCCAGCAACAAACTAGCCATGCATTATTGAATTAACGATTGCGTGCATCTTTAAAGGCATCGCGCGTTTTCTCAACAGTTATCCGCATAATCGCTTTTTTGTAGCAATAAATTGCGTCTACTAGTCAACACTGCCATGCTTCAAAACTCTCCATTTGAGCGACAGCGAAATCAAAATTGATAGTCATCAGTGTCGACATAATGCGGTCCTATATCGTCGCAAAGTCATTACAACGTCACAAAATTATCAAGAAAAAGGAACAGACTTCACCTATGTATACCAAGCTACTGTAAAAAATTACTCAAATCACTATAGGCGTGTCTATAATTTTAACTACCGAGAACCCGCCTGGTAGGCACTCGTAATGTTTGCTCAGATGCCGGGCACGCGGCGTGCGGCATTGCGTTGCACGTCGTAGCCCGCCTGGCGGGTTCTGTCGGTTTCTGGCACGTTATCCACGTTAATCACCTGACCTCGATCACCCAGGTGATTGTATTGACGATTTTGTCTTCTGAGATCCCCCAGGTGATTCATTTACGTTATCCATAAGTGTTTCTTTTCCAAAAAACATTTCCTCCGCAACTTAACTAGACGGACTCCTATTTCTGGGCGGTTTGCCCTTCGGGCATCTGACGGCTACCTAACGAACCTAACCTAACCACATGGTCCAATAGGATCACCTGGGGGATCTCAAAAGACAAAATCGTCAAATACAATCACCTGGGTGATCGGGGTCAGGTGATTAACGTGGATAACACCGTTTCTGGTATTGTTCAAAATTTTGCCCGGTTGCGAAAGTGTTAAAAAGGTCCCTGGATTTCTCCAGGATTCCATCATCAGACCCTGACCTGATGACAATGGGACTAACTGTCAAGTTTCAATCAAAAAAATAATTTTCCAAATACGTTCCAGCCGTCTCCGAATCAACAACAACAAACCCTCCTCCTTCGATATGTTGAAATCGGTTGATAATCTAAAAATCCCAATAGTAATATGATACTGACCGCACAGTGTTGTCCAGGCCGCCGGTCCACAGCTTGGTGCCGTCGGCGGAGATGTCGATGCAGGACGCGCCGTCCGTGTGTCCCTGGAACTGCCGCACCAGCGTCTGGTTGTGCAGGTCCCACACCGCGATGTTGCCGTCCGAGCAACAGCTGAAGCACACCTGGAAATACACATTCGACTCTGAGTAGGAGTTTAACTAACTCTCGGATTAGGGATGTCACAAATGATGCTTCTCTCGAATTCGCGAATCAGGATGCGAATGTTACAAAAAGGAGGATTCACTGTGTCGAGGGCTAAAGGAACAAGAGGGTCCCTCGTCGTCACACACTGGGTCCTCTTTGAGCTCTTTGGCAACCTTACTTACCAGCAGGAATACAACACTATGAGTAGGATCTAGTGCTATTTGGCTGTGGTTTTCTGTAAAGTGGAGGTACTTCCCCAGTCGGGCTCTGCTCCAGATTTGAGCGAGATGACATTCGCAGTACCCATACCTCTCTTTTAGACGTAGTTTAAGGACATAACTTATTCAAAAACTATTATTGGTCAAAATGAGTCAAGTCATATCGCCGTTTCTGCGTCCCGTGTATGCGCAAGCATATGACCAAAGGCTGAGTCAACGCGTGTTTTCATAATTTATGCATCGTTAGATCTGAATACGAATGTCAAACCGAATGTTAAAAATTATGTAACTATTCATATTATACGAATGCAGATAAGACTATTCGTGGCATCCCTATCTCAGATAGGGGACGGATAGATTCTTGGACCCTTAGGCCACAGAATCGACGCACGCGACCTAACGAACTGTGGCTCGGTAAGCGGCGAGACGAGCGGGCACCACTGTCGTCCAAAACAAGTTCAAGTCTAACATTTTAATAGCGCCGCCGCCGATCGTGGGCGTCGAGTTTGCGACGTGAGTGGATTGGTGGGGTGTTGTGGGTTTTTATTTAGTCTGTGTAGGGAATAGAAGGAGGCATTTGCTTCGTAATTTCTTAAAGGAGTTAAGGGCATAAAACTTTTTGTTGAAGAATCAGAATTAAAATTACTTTATGTTTTGAATAAACATTGTGCCAATTCTAGTAAGCAGTATAGTTTAAGTTCCGTAGCTGTGTTAATGGCCTGTTACATTGTGTCTGAGTAAAGCTGTTAAGTTAAATCGGTTGTAAACCGCGAAGTTTTGCAACGCGGCCGCGCTAAGATTAAAACTGGTAATTTTCTAGTACGTACGTAAAGTCTTAACATTCTTGTTTTAAGTGTTTCATTTAGTGCCACTATTTACCATGAGAAAACTGAAATAGTGTAGAGAAGATATTCAACTTTGTTCGTGTTTTCAAGTTTATATATTATTCGTGCAAATGCGAGCAGAAGTGGACTCGAAATCAAGTAAATTTTATTGAGACTTGAGACCGATTCACGTTTAATCCGTATTTTGTATCGGAACACATTGTCACGGTGCCACTTAACCTTTACATACAAAAGAAAATAGCCCTTATAGAACGAGCGGAGCATAAGCGAAGTGAAGTTCTTGCACACAACTACGGACACAACGGAACTGTCAGCTGGCTACTGGGGCGTCTGTACATTTCGAGGGCAACGTGTTTCTGATCTTCATTTTTTGGGGTTGTAGCAGAGATAAATAGAATTTGAGAGTTTGTATATGAGCAGGATCGATTAAGAGGTTATGGAGGTAGAAGGCGCGAAATGATCTTCATAAGGGTCTTCGTAAATTGGTCAACTCGTTTGCAAGTAAATCCCGAGTTCTCAGTTCGAAGCGGACTACTAGTTGGTATAGTACCTGTTGTCCTTAGAAAACTATTATTTAGATGAACATAAATGCCCCGTTACTAATAAATATAATACGAGGAGGGTACGAGAGGGAAAGTTAATACAACCTACATCCGTCAACTATTACGGCAAAAGGTTAAATAAATATCTAGTACCGAGGTTGTTTAACGAAATGGGGTGGCTGCGAGACATACCTAAGTTGAGTAAGCCTGTCCTTAAGAGAAAACTCAAAAATTACCTTTTGCAAGTGAAAAGTGTGTAAATGTAGTTAGTTTATTTTATTTTATTTTATTGCGTGTTAATTGTTTTGCATAGGTGCATGATTCGACTTAATTGTATTGCGCGCATCATCGCCAACAAACTGGTTACAGTTTGGCGATAACAAAACTTATTGTAAATGCATGTACCTTATGAATAAATAAATTAAAAAAAAAAAAAAAAGATTGGAGTGTTAAGAGTGGATGGGTGTGACCTCATATGGGTAATTCTCTCAGGACCTCTGGATGTTACTTCGTGTTATACCTTGGAGTCCGGGCTGATGGCGAGCGCGTAGCAGGCGGGCGCGGAGGAGGTGAGCTCGGCCTTGATGCGCGGCGTGGGCGACGCCAGGTCCCAGATGGACAGGTTGGACGCCTCGCCGCCCACGATCAGCGTCCGCCCGTCGGGCAGCAGCTTCACCGACCTTATGTAGTTGTCTCTTTGCTGGAAAACGATTCGAATTGTGAGGAGCTTGAAATGATTTTACTTAATTAACACTGTTTTTAGAATTATTTAAGCTTAAGCGTGATTAAATATGTTTTTTTTTATCGTAGAGATACAAAGATAGATAATGCAATTTTCCTTTTTCCTTCACAGAAGAGCATGCCTCACATTTCAAATTTATAAATGTAAAATAAAAATGTACCCAAAACCCTCTTGACGACAGTTACCCACTCACCAAGCAGTCCAGCTGGCTGACGGGCGCCTTGCTCGGCTGGCTGATGTCCCACACCTTGACGCAGCCCTTGCCGCCGGTGTACACGTACTTGGTGGGCGAGGACACCGTGACCGCGCACACCACCTCCCCGTGCGCCAGGGCCGACACCTGCCGCGCGTGCCGGGGGATGCCGGGGCCCATTAGCGCGTCAGGGGGAAAGGGGACGGGCTGCATTTGCCCTTCCGCTGATACGTGGAATGAGTAAGCTCTGAAAAAGAATGGCGATTTTATTTGAGAATGTGGCAAGGTCGCCATGTAAAAAAAAATATTAATAACTCTTTATTTGTTCCTGAGTTATGGGTGTTTTCTATGTATCTAAGTATCTATATAAGTATGTATCGTCGCCTAGTACCCATAGTACAAGCTTTGCTTAGTTTGGGACTAGGTTGATTTGTGTAAGATTGTCCCCAAATATTTATTTTATTTATGAAGGTGAGTGTGGTTACTGTATGGATCTAGTACTGGCTTATTATCTGAACTTGAATAACTACGAAATATATTTTACGCAAAGTCCGTGGCCACTACACTACACTCGTTGTTTCTGGTAGTATACAAAAATTTACACAACAATTGAGTGATAAAAAAGCATGTACTTACGGTTTGCCACCAGGAATAGGCGCCAACGCCGCCGGTCCGATCGGCGGGCGAAGAGGCTCATAGGCCAGCGCGGCGCGCGCCGAGTACCCGGCCAGGCCGTACGCGTCATGCGCGCCGTTTCCCAGGTACGGATACTGCAACGCGGGGGGTTTCACTGCAGCCTTCAGCGGCGCGCCGGCCGCGCCCGCGCCACTCGCGCCGGAAGTCGGCGTCACGGGCTTGGAGATCGGCGTGCTAGGCTTCTCATCAAGCTTTTTTGCTGACGGCGTTGATGCGTTGCTTGACGTACCTGACCTGGAATTGTAAGTTGATTTGTTATTTTAACGTCATATGTCCTTCTGATAACCTTATGCAAAAACGGTCAAGAAAATGTGCAGTCAATTTATCGCAACATTTTTTGTATGATAACACTGCCAACTGGGCTCGATTCGACATGCCAAACTGTGAGACGTGGATGTCACACCTGTATGGCTAGTGGATAGTGATATCCATCCTGTCCACATGCCAAACTGTGAGACGTGGATGTCACACCTGTATGGCTAGTGGATAGTGATATCCATCCTGTCCACATGCCAAACTGTGAGACGTGGATGTCACACCTGTATGGCTAGTGGATAGTGATATCCATCCTGTCCACCCGTGTCCACACCTAACTGTCAAGCTGTCACTAGGTCTCGCTAGAGCGTTTTGTCTATGGCTATGGCCACCATTTTAGGTGGTGGAATCACTCTGAGTGATTCCACCACGATTTCAACTGTCACAAAAGTGTGATATCATAGTTGTCTCGCAAGCGACTGTCAGTTCTGCCATGTCGATATTGTCTTCCAATAGAATCTTTTAATTTTATTGAAACTAGGCTAATTTTAGCAGACCGCACATTGAATTAAAGCACACCGTGTTAAAGAAGTGACAAGTCACGAAACTATCAAGTTACACGAAACAGAAAGCGAGCTACATGACACTAAAACAAGTCGCTATCTCCAAAGATTACCGCCGGTTTATCCGTCAAAGCGTGTCTAATCCCATTACGGTTATTAGGAGTACACTAAACATTGGTGTCAGTAATTGATTTAGTGCAAAGACGGATTAGTCGGCCGGACGACTCCTACATACACTGACCCTATTAGAGGCATGTATTTGCCTTAACACGGCTTCTTTTAAATGGATAAAGCGATTATGGAGAATTCATGCTCTACAGAGAGCTTGGATCGAAAATGACCGAGGTGTAAAGTCAGTAAATGGCTGTTCCTATAAACTATGTACAACCGATCGAAACATACTTGTCAAAAACTTTTGCACTATCGATAAAGGAAAATCACCCGGCACATACCGATAATACCAACTTTCGGCGTTCGTAGATGACCGAAAACCTGAGTAGTAAACTGAGTAGTAAATTGATCTAATTGAAGAAATCCAGTTTATTTTTGTTTTGAAATATATTTGTGTGTGATTTTGGAAGAGTTTCAGAGTTTTCATGTATTTACTGACGATTTAATGTAATGTTAGGTAGGGCTGTGTTTAATGTAGTCAGTCTGTAAAATCAGGGTTAGAATAGTAGGCATGTCACCTAGGGCTGTGAGGTGGGTGCTCCTTCTTGGGCTGTAGCTTGTCGAGACCATTTTCTCGAGGGGAAGGCGCTCCGTTGTGCGGAGACGTCGGCTCTTCACTCGCGTCGTCTACTACTAGTTCCTGAAATTTATAAAAAAGAAGTTTGTAAGTCGGACGCCACAGCCGAAAGCACGTTTAGATTTATTACATCGGTTAACGTAATCAATGTGTGGAATGAAAAAGTACAGCAACTGGAAATAGATCATCATCATCGCATATTCCGATATACTCTAGCGAGTAGAGATAATATTATTAATAGAAATATCTTTATTCGTGACATGTGAGTGAACAAGTAAAATGTAGTCCTAGGGGTCTGATATTGAAGTACACAAAGGCTATCGTAGCATCGTAGCAAACAATATAAAAAAAGATTCTTACATGGCCCATGTCTTTTTCTTCCTTCTTCAATTTCTTATGGTCAGGTTCAGCCGGACTTCGCGTCCGGTACTTTTCTCTTTCACCGGGTGATATGGAATTTCTCTGCAACAACAAAAGGACACAGCTACAGAAATAGTACACCCACGTTTTTACTCTAACAATACGGTTGGGTAAACATAATCAAACCGTTTACGGTCGGACTTACGTAAAGCAATCAATCGATCATTGTTCGCAAATAAATCGGCGTGCAGCGAAGCGAGCGCTAGTCAATATCAATATCAAAACAAGCTGAGGCAGAGCAAACTGACCGCGTGATTAGCTCGGGGAGTGGTCACCGCCTGCCCCCCGGTGGGGCCGTCGGCCGCAACATTTGGATGAGTGCGCAAATACGGACTAATGAAATAATCATATACGTGACGACCGCTCGGTCTGATTCCGCCGCGTTGACGTACGTATCACGTATATTATTCGCTCTGGCAGATATCGAAATGTATTCGGATTACCGATATTCGGTCGAGTGCGCTGCGCTGTTAGACAGATGCAATTTCAAGTGCACGCAGCCGTGAGGTGAGGGCCGTTTGGGTGAAAAGGTTTAGGTACCTACGTGTCTTGGTATCGTGAAGTCAACGTATTGTAAATACAGCTATGGTTCGAGATAACATGCTTAGACAGTCCAGTTCCTATTCTTTATGATAGCACCCCAAGAACTTTTATCATACTATAAAAACGTCAAGCTTTGTGCTTTCTATGACGGTGGGAATAACTCTTATACCTAAGGGTAAGTTGACAAAAGTTGATACAATTATTAAGGTACACGTCCAGGATACAGTCGTAAATCTATTTCGGATGGCGCTACTGTACCGCCCTCACGTCCGTCTTTGTCACATGGCTCTGTACTGTAATTACTTATGTCGTAACTGGTCATGAATGAGAAACGGCCCATAATCCTCAGCCCTCAGGGAGCGAGGCGTCCGCACGCCAAACCTATTTACATAATCAGTACCTTGACTTCAAGCTAAACCCGAAATCGGTGTTGGTTAACCGTGCGCGTCGGTGAAGATTGAATGTACACCTCAGAGCCTTATATGTGTTAAGTTAAGAAATAGATGGACTGTCTTCTGTCTGACTGACTGTCCTCCAGGATAAAAAGAATACTAATGAACTGGTAAGTTTAAGTCGGCTGTGAAAAGTGTGAACGGAACCTTTGTCGACTGCACTTTCAACCTTGATAAATGAAGAAAAACTACTTAATATAGTCCCTACTACCTACGATCTGTAAAGTCTTATGTAGAACTCGGAACCTAACGTTTATAAAAATACTGAACTACCGTGAATTAACGATATAGCTATGTTATTTGCGGGAAATAAGATTAGGTGGTCAACGACGAATATGAGTTTGCATACCAAAGAAAAACATAGTTCTGCTCAAGATACTTGTACCGTGGCTCAGGCAGGAGGGTGGAACGGGCCTAATTTTACGAGGCAGTAAGTTAGAGGCGAGTGGCGCTTGCCTGTTAATTTGCTCGCCACGCCGGCCTGTCGCCGCCCGCTGTGACTTATCGTGCTGCTCCGCATCGCACCCAGACAATAACACTTTATGTCGGATTCACATCTATTTATCGCTCGACTACTTAACATTACAATACACCGACTCTGTTATTATACTGTTCTCTCTAACTGTTGAATATTTGCTGCTTATAGTAGTTTTGTTTCGTGAGGTTGAATTCTAAAAGATATAACTAGAACTCTAACTGGTTACATTTTACTAGGTGATTTAACAGATAATACCGAGTGTTTCCTGTAATAAGAGCAATAAATTAAAACATAGATTCTACTCCTCAAATTAGACAATGTTTGTTCAGCGACTTAACGAGCGAAAATAACTTGCCGTTTGAATATTAGTACACTTTAAAGTTTATTCGAACACGCAATGTATAGAGAAATGTATTATGTCTGATGTATGGTGACAAGACTGACAAGCAATGTACGTTTAGGTTTAGGTAGAATCAACGTTTTAATTTATTGCTCGTATTACAGAAAACACCTGTTATACCTAACTCAATATAAAATTCTAATTGATTAAACTTGGGTACCTAATAAGGATCCAATTTGGTAGACAAAAGAACTGTCACTAGCTCACAGAAAACAGCACCAAACTTTTTAATAGTAAAAATATTTGGCAAAGAAACTAAGGGAAAATAAAATGTATCCCCAGATAATATTGCTAAAAGGAAGAACGTTCGCATGAGCACCGCAGTTAAAGACTAGGGAAACAATAAAACGGGACGAGCCCGTTATATAGGTATTAGTATGTAAGATAAATAACGTGGCTTATGGCGGCGTTATTGGATATTTTGATAGTAGTCGAAATGTAACCAATAAACTTTTATCATTGGCACAGGTCGCGCGGGCATAAAACCGCGTCCACACGCGGGTCGGGCCTTAATTTTACGATCACCCGATCTCCGTAGCATTCGATATCGAATTTCAAGTGGGCTATTTCGAGAGCCGCAGCCGTAATGTGACGTGTCGGGTCGATTGGTCGGATTTTATGTTGTACGACGAACTCGCTCAAAGGTAGGACTGCGGTTATTAGTGAATTTAATAAATCGAATTGTGGTCGTGGTTGTTGCTGGAACGGTGACTATGTGTTGTTATTTCATAATATTGATTACTTGTTTTCCTTTTTACCACTATAACATATTCGAAAACGTGTATGCATTATAAACAATCAGTGAGTATTCTTATCTTTCTAATATTGACACATAAAAAGGTCCTAAAACATCAAACTCTCATAAAATAAAACGATGTGAATGTATTGAGTAGTCATTTGCCCAACCTTTTCCATTTTCAACAGAAAAGCGGACAGAGCTAATCTTTACTTTATCCGATTACGCGGGTCGACCTCAAGAAAAAGGCAATTGAGTCGGGGACGGGGTCGCGGGCGGCGTCGTCTCGCTACAAGCTTCGACAACACGACTTATCGGCTACCGTTCGCGCCGCGAGCCAAGGAGCACACACTCGCAGCGTGTGTGATGCCGTAGGGGGAGGCAGTGACGTAACGTATAAAGTGGCAACACACAGGCGCGCTGTTAACGCCGCCCGGGCTTATTGTCTGCGGTCACGCGACGAGCCGTTTAGCCGCGCGCGCCGCCGCCGGTTAACCGGAAGGGGGGGCGGTTAACCGGACGCTGGGGGCGGAAGCGGGGGAAATAGATAAATAGACCGTCCGCTCGGAAATGTACGGATTGAGTTCGGACTATATTTCAGGCATAATAGTTTTGAAAAGTTACGTGATTTACACGCGACGCTTTTAGCTTTTATCGAAACTGCGGCTCTACCGGCTTTATACGACTTCGTTTTATGATACTGTCATCGAAAAGTTTTATTGCGCACCATTTACTTTTAAAGTTCCATTACGTTCTCAATTTACAACTTTGTAGGTATAGGTTATGCATGTGACTCGGAAAGATTCTCGTCGTGCCAATTTTTTTAAAACACCATCGTAGGTTTTGGAAAAAAAAAGTGGGGAATATATTACATGTCTATAGTTCTCTAGTACCTAGTCTTGTTCAGCGCACACACATTAGTTTTTAGTCCTATGCACAGCGCCTGCAAACAAAAAGCGATCCTGTACCCAAGCATCGTTTGTAAACGACATCCACACACCGGCATCAGCAGTTGCAAAAAACGTTAGACTAGCACCAAAAAATTAATTGTTCGCGTAAACCGCGGGACGCGGTACGACTTTAAAATTAACTTTTACCGGTTCATTCGTATACATAAATACTGGAGGAATTTCTGAATACACACTAAACTCCTATAAAGAATACATTAGCATAAATTTATGGTAGCGAGTCGGCGTTTCCAGCGCGTTTTTACGTGACTCGTAAAGTTTATAGTCGCGAGTGGAGGATTGCGTTTACTGCGCTATCGGTTTATGGCCGACCCCAAATAACCAAATTGCCCGTCGCTCGTTGTCGCGCGGGGCGCCCGCTGGCGCTCGTGTTGCGCGCCCGCGCCCGCGTTCGCTGGCGCCGGCACCGTGCCCGACCGCACGGTGAAGTGCGCGGCCATTACGCCGCCACTCCGCGTTACGAGCGCTCTCGGAGGGAACTCCGGCTGCGCCATACTCCGTACCACTCACAAATGCACCGCTTGGAAACTTGCCCGATAGAATTGATGTTCATTACTGCTTTGTTTGCTACCTGCAGTCGATTTTTATAAACTTGAGTTAGTTTTATATTTTCTACGGTGCAATACCTACCCACATTTATTATGTATATTTAAATTTAAATCTAATGTCTATACAATGATATTAGTAAGGATCACTTGTGCGGTACTGTAAACGAGAGGTGTATAATCCGATGTAAAGTAATCAGTTAACAAGAAGTAGATTCGGGCTGATGTATCACACAAAGCAAATTCCGGGAGCGTCGTCGATAAGCAATCTCACCCTCCCTCGCTCCATTACAGGAGTAATTAGCACAATTAACAGGAGCAGGGGCCGCAGGCGGGGCGGGGGGCGATCGCTTTCACGCACGCAAACAAATGTCACGTGGCACGGCGCCTTAATTAAAACGATAATTGAGTTGACTTGCGAAACTCGTCCGCCGTTTCGACATTCCGAGAGAAATTTCACGGAAACTCCCCCCTCCGGGAACTACGAAGCCCTTAAGTGTCGACGACTTTAATTTTGTGTTAGCGTCTACTTTGCGGTCTCGAGGCGAAATTTTAATACGGTGTACACGGCCTCGCTTTGTAGAATTACTTACATAAATTACCCTGAATCGAGTTTCGTCGCGTATATAGAGTTAGCTCGTTTGGAAAATTGGCAGAGACGAAATAGCCCGGCTCTAGATTTGTAATATAGAACTGCCATTAACCTTGTAAGCCTATATAAAAACATTGATTGTTAATATAAACCGTATTAAGGCGTGACAAATGTCCGTGGCGTTATTATGGTAATAAAATGTATCGGCGCGGCGGAGACCTCCTCGCCTCGCTCGTGTTGACATCGCCGGTTCCTTTAATTGTGATCCCTCCGCTTAAATCAGAGAGGGAGGCTCGGATGCCTCCGCGGCAATATGTGCGTCGACACTCTCGGGACTTAATGCCAGGGATAAACAATTCGTTCCGTCTTCATAAGTGATTCCCTTCCAAATAATAGCTAAATTTATTTGTAGCGTGCTTACTGCTCAACCTTCTTAAATGATTACTTTGTAACGGTATTCTACTAAATGAGGCGTTGTATGGTTTTGAAAGAGCGTTATGAACCTGTTTCGGTTCGGAGAAGACTCGAGGCAAATTAATTTGAATTGAATACCGCCCACACGAGATTTAACAGTTGAAGTGTCAATAAGATATGCTAATGAGTCTCCGAGACAAGATACGGGTAAGTGGGCATTTATCTTGATTTCTTTTCCAGTTTATTATTTCGCACTGGGAATAGAAGGGTCAGTATCTCGATAAGCGGGTTTGCGGTCAACGGCGGCATTCGCTTGATCGCGGTGACCCGGCGGGCGGCGCGTGCGAAGGGGACGCGCTTATTTAAATGAGAGCTCCCTCGCCACCCGTCAATAAAACATTAAACACGTAACAAGTTTATGCGCAGCGACAACCCTAGCGGATTCCGCCACTTCGTTAATCCGGGGCGGGGGCAGCCCTAAATTAGGGTCGAGACAAGCCGTAATCCCCCGCTCGGCGCGACGGGGGATTTATATTGTTATTGCTCCGCGTCCGGAATTATACGAGGGTTGAGGGACTAATGAAAGGGGAAATTTAATTCCTAATGATTCTCGTCTTAGCCCGTAACGAGGAAAACTCGAAAAAGGGCTGCGACCCGCTCGCTTTTTTATGATTAATCGTTTTAAGCGAAGCGGAGATTATTCGAATCGTGCCGAGCTGTTCGTCGTCTAGTTCGATTGTTTGTTTTTATCGGTTTGACATGTTCGTACAGTCGGAGTAAGCTAACCATCAAATTGGATTACAAATTTATTCATGAAACATTTTCGATGCCCGTACCGTACACGGCGTAGCGAGTGAAGCATATGTAAATGCGTGATAAGCACGAAAGGCATCGAGGTGCGGCGTGGAGTTTGCGGCGTGGCGGGCGACACGGCGTCGGCGTGTTGGGCAACACGGCGCAGCGAACAAGGCCGCCGCCGCCGCATTGTTAAACACGCCGCCCGACAACCGCAGCGTACGAGTACCTATGCACCTTGCCTTGCGTCGGGCCAATATCGTGAACAACCGCCGGCTACGTGTAACCGCAACCAGTATGCTGAGATAATTTGTGCGCAATTGGCTCGGTGGCAGATTGTTCAATATTCATGCAATAATGCTGAGCGATATCCTAGCCAAATTTAAAATGAGTAATTATTTAACGATCTTAATTTTCAAATAATTAGCTACTTAGGTAATAGTGTACACGGTCGAACCGATATAATAATATCCAGAATTTCAAGATATATCTTAATAATATATTTACTGATAAATATAAACTAAAGCGTCATAAAGATAACCTTTATCTAAATATGGTAAAAACAACGTAAAAACTAACGTCATTCGGATAAAATTTTAAGACACGTGCGCAAAAATTACAAAACACGTCTGTGTACCTGTACTGATTCTTATTTTTCCATAAGTGTCCAAAAGCACAAAAACAACAGTGAAAATGCTCGGAGTAAACCTGGGCTGGGGAGCGTTAGGCGCTCACGCCATCCTTCCGCTCATTACGCGCGACTAATTGAGATAAATTATGAAGACGTGCAGCGAGCCGCGAGCGATCGCGCGCCGACCTGCTAATTACATGCAACCATTTCAATTACCCTACTACTTATGTTTTTATTTGTTTTTTATTCCAACAAGTTCACGGCGATTATAAAGTATCGTGAGAATTAGGGCTTGAAGTAAAAACTAACCACACTCGTTAGTCACGTTCACGCGGCACTTTGTTTTGCCGACTGTTTGAGAAAATCTCATTCTTAACGCATTATTTGTTTACTTGGTATTTTAATAAAATGAGAATGGTATCGAATAAAAAGGTTCTTTTAATATGTTTACAACTTTATTGCACGATTAAGTCAGCGGTTATATCGTAAAAATGAAGAATGTAATGACGTGTATGCAATAATATGTGTTGTAGGTAGGTAAGCAGGGGTATGGTACCCATTACGTATGCGGGGCGCAGGCCACACACGTCGGTATGAGCATCAGCAGGGCTGCAAAACGATCAAGAAAACTCGCTCCTTTAAGCATGTTCACTAAAGGACTATTGCGTGTTTCGCATACGTATCTTCATGTCGATTCAAACATTCTTCTTTCAACACCGGCTTGAATACCAATTTTAGTAATTGGTTTTCAACGGAAATGATTGTGAGTTAAGGAAGTTGCTGAGGTAGAAAAAGATAAAAATATCATCACTGTATCGGTAAAATTAAAGTGCCGTATGTAGGTATGTGTTTCTTCAACGGCAGATTCTCAATCGCAGTCACAGCTTGCTCACATAAATCAAATTCCAGATAGCGATGTTGTTGTAGCATGCATCGTGCTGCATTTTTTGCCTATAATCCGCGCATGTGTTTGTTTGAAACTTTAAAGAACGGGTACTATGTAAATGTCCTGTTTTCAGTGAGTTTGTGTGTGGCAGCCCTCTTGCCCGAGTGGAGACCGCAACAGAGCATGTGCGCGACCGCAGCATGCAGGCTCGGTCACAACATGCTGCCAGTGACAACACCTTTTTACTCTAAACCGGAGAAACGGGTATTTTCCACATGTCGTGCTGATAGTAAGTAAAAAATATAGAATACGCGTCTTGATATTTTGGTTAAAGGTACCTACTTCCACAAGTCAACGTTACTAACATATTTTCATAATATTAAAAAAAAATGTTATATGTATGAAACAACGTTTAAGTATCTTTGATTATTATTTAACGATATTGAATATCATAATATATTATCATAGTATGAAGAATAATTTTATCCGTTGCTTTTCATAACTGAATCCCTAGAATTCATATTTTTTAATTAAGTCGGATTCAAGCCCGGCGTCGGTACGCACTCAGAGAAAAATGGTGCACTTCGAGAATAGAACATTTCATTTTGTTTACTGGCACCTATAAAATATTGCACTTTCGATACCAGCGAATGCAATACGTATTGAATATTTCATTTGGAATATTGAATCTGTGGAAGTGGCACGTTATGACACGGTTCGTCGCGGCGTGATATTTGATTAAACGGCTGACGAAACAATGACTGTGAAATACATTAGCATCTATTGTGAACTATGCGCATCTATTTAATATTTTTTGTAGGTATCTGCCTACGCAGTAAGCATAAATTGACATAGATACATAATATGTATTTTTAAATTTAATGTAACTCATCTTTGATTTTGGAACGAAGTTCCTTATCGGACGGTTGGCGGATAAATATATGGATTAATTATAGTTAATATACTACCGCTACTAAATCCTTAAAAGAGAAAAATGGATGAAACGGGATTTTGGCGATGAAATAAAGTGTAAGATTGAGAAATATGTAATGAGAAAAGGAATAAAAAAAAATATATATATATATATATATATATATATAATGAAATAAAATAATAGAAAAAAAATTGTATAAGTTAAATAAAATTAAATAACATCTTCGTTCCAACCGAGTGTTCCACGACACTGACGCATTTTTGTTAACTTTTCTAACCAGGTTTAGCTTGGTGTTTAGTCGAAATTTCGATATTGAGGATTCCCTGATGAACTAATGTTTGATATGTAATGACATAGTTTATGTAAAATGAGTGTATCTATGCTAACCATTGTTATTGTTTGTCTCTGACGACATGTTACATATGTATAGACCACTTTACGCTACTACCAAATCGATGTTATTCATGGTTGGACATGGATATCGATATCTTGATGATGAAGACAAATTGAAACATAGACTCATTCAATCTTTTGTCTCTGTTTCATATCATTGAAAAGAATGAAGGAATTTCTTCAGGCGCATTGAAAATAAATAGGTTTGAAATATTGAATATTCCATTCGCTCACGTACCGCTCTGAGGTATTGTTGTGGGTGGGAGGGGGGGGGGGGGGGGAGTGGGTGGTTGCGATTCGATCAAGCCTGCATGAATCGATGCGATACGGGTATCGGGACAAAGCCGCGAGCACCGTGAGTTAAGAGCTTACCTCCACCAAGGTATTAAATGTTATTCGAATCGCAGAAATAACAAAGCATGATACAATTAATAAGCGCTTGCAAACAGAACTTACCAATTTATCTATTATTTGAATCGTTTTGATTTGAAAACGGAGCACAAACACGTTTGCGTATCATTTCGAACGTTGTTCTATTCTACGGATTTCTAGATGTTTGTTAACATAAGCATTTTAGTAGTTTTGGATAAAAGATAATGCAAACATAAAATACACAGTTACTAATGATACCTTAATGATTAACACGTTTACTGTCTAGGCAGTGATTAATTTAAGCGATTATAAACACTAGCGACACAATCCCTATGTACCAACCCAGACAAGACAGATAATCTGTCGAGATGCAGCGACGTAGTAATCTGTTATTCTGTATCAAGGCGGAGCATAAGGAGATTAGGACGCAACGCTAGGCACCGGCGCCGATCAGCTCACTGAGCGTAATCTGAATGTATCTGCGTCTGAATGGATCATTTCGGAGGCAAGGGACCATGCGCAGCCGAAAGGTTAAGCCCGTTCATCCGAACCGATGTGTTCATTACGTGACGGTCCGCCTTCGTTGATAGTTCTGTTACGTTGCCTTCCTAAATCTCGATTTCGTATTCGATTAAAGGGCAGTTGTTTTCACCACGAAGGAAGTCGCTCCTATATTATGTAGCGCTTAGAGTCGAGAAATAGGTAGGTATGTATGTACGATGTAGGTAAGGTTAAGATAAAAATATATACTTTTTGGCATATATTATTGGCCATTTATTTGTGTTTATCACAGATATTCGTTCCCGAGTTGTGGACGTTTTCTATGTATTTATCTCTATCTTTATATTATAATATCGCCGTCTAGTACCCACACCACAAGCCTTATTGTGCTTACCGTGGGACTAGGTCGATTTGTGTAAGATGGCCCCATAACATTTATTTATTTATAATATCGATCCGCCTTTGGCCCGTTACGTGAGATGGGGTATACAATTGATTAGTTTGTAATTGAATAATAATAATAAGACATATACCTATTAAAATAAGTAATAGATGTGTACTTACCTATAGGTACACTACTCAGTGAGTTAGGGAAACTGATACAAATATATATATGTAAGTATTTATTGCTGTTAACTACCTAAAATCTACCTCCAATCAAGTAGCATCTAGAACATAAGCTGAGGATAATAATTCTTATAATTTATAATAGATTCAAACTGATCAGTCAGTACCGTCGGCTGCATGCGCCTGATCAATATCTATATAGACGGTATGCCAAGCTTTGCTATCTGATGGTTTCTCTCAATACTAACCGGTTCACGTACCATTTATTGGATTCAATGTTTTATTTGATTGAGTACGAGATAAAATGCTGTTGTATTGTATTAAACTGAAACCCAATAAAATAATCTAATTTTATACGAGTGCAGTAAACAGTAAGTACGTACTCCACGGTAAACAGTAAAGTCGGATTCCATAATAAAAGTAAAACATAAACGTACTAGCCCGCGCATAAAGCGTTAAGGAAAGGCAAAAGAGAGTAAACTCCTCTAACTGCCGCGGAGAGGACTACCGCGCAATCTGTTTCACTTTACGGCGTCTTAATAATTACAAGTGGCCATTTCTTCCAATTAAGAAAAGTCTGGGGCGATAAATTGTGAGGGTTGTGTCGAGCGCTGTTTTACCGCGCGTAAACATGACGCGCTAGGGTTGTCGCTAGCTACAAATACGGCCGAATTAAACTCGAACGCTTTAATAAAGCGCGCCCGTCCATATATATCGCAGCAGGTAGGAGTCGCATTTACACGCGCCGCTACCGCCTTAATTAAAGGAGCACCTCCAACACGCACCGACGGGGCATGTCGAAGAGCAAACGCAAATTTATTCGGACCGGGGTTTTTTCATCATCTATTAAATAAAGAAGTCGAGGAGAATGCTAAACAAGGTTGAGCGGCCCTCGCCCTGCGAGTTTTCCACTTGAAGTGGTGTGCTCCCGGGGGTGGGCGGGGAGTGGCTTAGATAAGGTAAGGAGGATGAAGAGGCGAGATGCGCGGCGTAATGAACCGGCTCCGAGCAGTTTTTGTGTGGTTCGGTCGTCCAAATTGAATATTAGGCGCGATTTGAGAGCGAATGAACGGGCGGCGGAAATAAATCCGCGGTTATTATGCTACCCAAATGAGATTGAGGAAGGCTCGCCCTGTTAGGCTTAAGGCCGCTGCTCAATTTCACCTCGGTGTAAATTGCCCGACGTAACCGTCCTAGTCTTGATTATTTTGGGAGATTTTAAGGAGCTTTTGAAAGAAGGTAGAGAATGAAATTATGCGGTAATATTTAACTAAATTACCTTTGGGTATTCCCTTAAGCTGATTCTATCTACTTTGGCCGAATAACGGCCATTTAATTTAAATTTATATAGTACATATAATATAAGTATAATATTATGTATATGTTGTAGACTTTTCTTTAGTCACTTTCACAGCCACAGAGGTACATCGCTCACAAGCAAATCGATATATCAAAACATCAAACACCGTTCGATGTTCGCAAATAAACGTGAAGTTGCAACAGTGTGTCAGCGGCGTGATTCCAGTAAAAACATTCGTCCGTAGGGCGAGGCGTAACCTGACGCCCCCAGCCGCAGCCAAGACGCTCGGTTTATGTAAACTTTATTACGGAGTGCAGTAACCCCCTCCCACCCCCACTTGAAATTGTAAGGCGCGTCCGTGCATTACTCAGCTCGCCGCGTTTGCACAGATCGGCGGCTCGAGCGCCAACCGGGTCACACCGGAGAATAAACTTGTAAACTCCGTAGTGCCAGTGTTCTAACTTAATCTTATTATCGGGCTTCCAGCGTCCACAAAGACCAGAGCGTCGTCGTGATCATGATTACAAGGGTTATATAATCAAGCTCTAACGTAGAAAAGGATAAGAAAAGTTTTACCTCGAAACGGAATTGAAATCAAAACGTCAAAATGAGAGATTTGTGGCGCGCTCAGACAGAAGTAGGTTAGGTGAACAAAGACAATGTTCGCAGCAGCGGGGGCACGGATCGATTCGCATGCATTTCGTTTCGCTTGCAGAGCGACGGCGGTGGCACATCTGTGCGGTGCGCCGCGAGCACCCGAGCACAACAAGGGAGGCGCGCCCGCCCCCACCGCGCGGTAACACGATACCCGACATTCGCAACACCTCGCCGACGCACTGTGAAGCACACTTATATATGCCACTAGGGTCGCCAACTACAACTTTCAAAATTTTTAACGACGCTTCCGATTTTAATTACAACGTTAAACTCCCGATCCAAGTATTAGACGTATTTTTTTTCTATTAAAGGCGAGTAAAGTCCTTAATCTTTGAGGTTTTGCAACATGACAACCCTACAGAGAGGGTGCCACTTGCATAGCGCCACCCACTTGTGCCCTGTTATGAAATCAACGTGTTCGAGCGACCTCCTGCGCGTTGGCATTCCAAAATGGAAAAGTAGGAACGCCTGTTGGGAATTTATCAAAGCGAATTTTTTGTCGTAGAAATTTTAACAACCCCGGCTAAATTGGAAAAAGTTGTGTACTCACATGCCTCTCCTCTGCAGAGCTGATACCTGTCGACAAATGAGACAATTAAATGGTTTGAAGTACAATTCTAATAATCTAGCACGTCAAATTTTAAGGGTTTTGTTTGAAGAAGCTTTAGCTCGCTCAGTGCCTTAGCCAGTAGTTTTGCAGTTAATATAGGGCAGTGCTAATTAAAGGGCATGGCCAATTTTAAGGTAGGGGCATTCACCTACTGTATTTTCATAATTTGCCGACCCGATGGTATTTTTTAAGGTAGGGTATTAGTATTTTAACGTAGGGCATTGCCCCATAACGCCCCCCAAGCTACGGCCCTGGCTCTTAGTCGAAGGTATACGCAAAAAAAACCGCAAATCGATGTACAGTTTAGCCGTTTGGTACAAGCATACTAGAAGTCAAAACATTATTTTTTTGACCCGCAGCGCGCAGTTCTTTAAGAAAAACTTCCTTAGGAGGGGAGTGCAGTATTTTTTTTTATAAGAATTTTTTTTTTGTTCCAGAAAGTTATCATTATCACGCATGGTATCATATGAAAGGCCTTTTTAAGACGATCCTAAACATCATTAGATTTTAGCATTTTTTTAAAATTAAATCAAAAATAATTTTCAAAACATACCAAGTTTGCCTCCACATCCTCCAGATATGATTGACTGATTTTTTTTGTACAATATACCACAAATGATACTTGATATCCTTATATTTCCCCAAGAAAGCTATTTTGAAAATAATTTCATTTAGCATTTTTTAGGGTTCCGTAGTCAACTAGGAACCCTTATAGTTTCGCCATGTCTGCCCGTCCGTCCGTCCGTCCGTCCGCGGATAATCTCAGTGACCGTTAGCACTAGAAAGCTGAAATTTGGTACTAATATGTATATCAATCACGCCGACAAAGTGGTAAAATAAAAAGTGGAAAAAAATTTTTTATTAGGGTACCTCCCCTATATGTAAAGTGGGGAGTGATTTTTTTTTTTTTCATTTCAACCCTAACGTGTGATATATTGTTGGATAGGTATTTAAAAATGAATAGGGGTTTACTAAAATCATTTTTCGATAATGTAAATACTTTTGGAAATAATCGCTCCAGAAGTAAAAAAATATGCGCCCCCCCCCCCCTCTAACTTTTGAACCATAAGTTTTAAAAATATGAAAAAAATTTCAAAAGTAGAACTTTATAAAATCTTTCTAGGAAAATTATTTTGAACTTGATAGGATGAATAGTTTTTGAAAAAAAATTACAAAATAATTTCTGAACTAAGTTTGTAATTTAACCATATAAGCAGGTGTTTATTGTACCTGTAATTTCTACAAAATTACAATGAAATGACGTGCTTTCAAATAAAGTAAAAACGGTGAAAATCGGTTCACGCAATAAAGAATTATCCCATAAAAATCATCTTCCATACTTTAAGCTCGCGCGCAATAGTTTACTTAATTTGCCGATAGATGTCGCTGTACGTGGAACTCTCAAATCATATCCTACATGGCGGTGTTATTAACTCTTAAGTGGGGACACTTACTGTGACGGACGGAAAACTACGGAACCCTACACTGAGCGTGGCCCGACACGCTCTTGGCCGGTTTTTTTATTGTATGTGTGTGCCAAATGGCTAAACTGTACATCGATATGCGGCTTTTCTTTGAAATTGGGCTCGTACTCCGTCCACAATCTGCTTTGTTCGCAGCGGCATGGAATGTTCATCAGAATTAGGTACATACTCTTTCAAGTAATTACAAGTAGTTGCGATGCACTTGTTGCAGTCCTAAGAATAACACCAAATATCCTAGGAGGTATCGACAAATTGTTTAACGCCTACACCCAGTTAACCTGTAAATCGGCTGTTTTTCAGGGGGTAAAGTGGGTGAAATTGAAACGTATTATAAACCGGATAGGGGTAGGTATAATCTCGGCGTTGTACCCGGGCATTGAGCCGGGTCGGGTGTAAAGTGCTCGATGAATATTGCAGGGGCCGTCGCGTCACGCATCCTCCCAGGGTTGCCCAAATAGCTCAACTTTCTAATAGCAATTATTATAATGCTACTCGTAAAGCTCTTTAAAGGTGAGCCTTAAAAGGGAATGAGACGCTTTATTTGTTTAACGACTAAATAAGGTTAAAGCCTGAAATCAGTGTATTGCTAGCTGTTTTTTTTTTAATAAATCCGGTAATTCTGGAATATTGACAATTCACCCTTCGTTTCAGTCCTTTTGTACTTTTTGGCGAGTGATCAAAATATTATATGCGACGTATCAAGCTTTTGACTTTGAACCCCGTAAGTAGATGGCTTTTCCACGTACTTAGTTATTTACGAAGTTTCGATAGAAGCTGTCGCCAAATACCTACTTCGAAGTTGTAGAATGTGCGGTAATGGAAGCCCCGCGAACTTGGCAGATGCCTACGGTACTCTGACGGAACCCTCCGAAGAAAGTTAACCGCAGTAGGGACGCTAATATAATTACCGAACCTTTTCCAACCAATATGGATAGGGTAGATAATACAACAATATTATTATGAACTCAAAGTCTACAGAAAGGCGCTCCAAAGAATTTAATCAGCTGAAGTAGCTTTGCTATCTTTTTTATTTAGAATCGCCTAACATGAGGAGTTTATTAAAAAGAAACAAATAGGTTCACCTAACATATTAGGAAGCTTTGAATTTTAGTATGCATGTTGGCTAATATCAGTTTGTTAAGTATTATAGTTCGTATATGTAGAAACTAAACCGCTCATATGGAAAAGCTCATCCAAGTACCTATTTATGTATTCTCCACAAAACGTTTTAAGGTGAATAAAAACATTAAACACGAAACTGGCTCCTTAATAATTATTTTACACGCGTAAAGTACAGCGGCGCAACAAAACGTATACTCGTACCTGTATACTCCTGGGGCATACTAATACCGCATCGGGAGTCGTTACACGCGCGGTGCATTGTACCCGGCCACTTCGTCTGTAGCAACTTATTTCTCGAATTAGAGTCGTCTAGCATCAATCAATGTTGATGTGTGCGTTGCGAGTGGCGACTAACTCACAGGTTCTTAAGAACTATATCACAGATTGAGCTCGTAAGCCAACTATTGGTGAGAAAATTACTCAAACATATATTAATACTTATTTATTACCTATAGTTTTTTTTTTCATAATTTGTAACGTTTCATAAATACAATTTCATCATCATTACAATATCATGATCATTGATCAGGCTCACCAAAATGAATATGCCTAATACAGCATGTGTTTGTTAGGCCTGTGTTGTTTGTCGCGCGGCACGGGAGACTATTAGAGCCCCCCTCTCGACCGCCTGACGTCTCCAATCCCACTACTGTTTCAATATTTACCAGCTTCGAGAGGCTTTTTGAACTCGCTGTTTGCGTGTTTTCGGATCGCTAACGGCTATATGGCTCGCCCGATATTGCTTAGAGAGTATGAAGAAGTCACTTCTCCTGAAGCTACTTGTCAATGTTTGGATAGAATAAGTAAACAAGCGTTGAGTTTGGATAACATGAACCGATTTTTTCATCGCTCCGTATAGCAGATGGTGTAGGTCTACAACTTTACTCTAGGGGTTAGTTATAGTTATAATATAATTCATACAAACAATGGGGAACGGTGCGGTTTGAGCGTAGCGCGAATAATCCAGGCACGCGGGGCGAGCGCGCCACAAATGAAAATGTAACACAGAAATGGATTTGGAAGCCGCCCGTCGCTCCGGTTAATTACAAAAGCAAGCGGTAATCTGCGCTCCGGGATGTTCCGGCTTAGCACCCCCCGACCTCCCCCAGCCACTTCCCCGGCTAATTTGTGCCATTATCGGTGTACTGATGTAAGAGTTACCGAGCAGGTGGGGGCTCCTCCACTCTACCTTGCCTCAATTAATTATTCCTGCTGGTGTGAGCGTCGCGTGTTTTAGTCAATTAGTAACGTAATTTTGCGGGTGACTTGAGTGTATGCGGTCGCGAACTCAGCCGCGTTTTAATGTTTACTAAATTACGAGGATTAAAATAAATAAGTGCCTAACTCGCGTAGGCGCTCGTACGTACGGTATTATTTGAATTACTGTCGGGGGAATGAATAGTGGGAATTCTATGACTTTGCCAGTTTAGTCAATTAAAAACGTAATTTTGCGGGTGACTTGAGCGTCTGCGGTCGTGAACTCATCCAAGCTTTAAATTACTCGAATTAAAACAAATTAGGTTAGCTTGCTGTCTGCGCTGACTAATATTTATATTTACCGCGCCAATATAAAAAAAGCTTTTTCTAATATGAAATTTGCCTTGTATTAAATTCCAATAGCCTAAAATCAATGCTCAATGCACGATTAGATATATTATAATAATAGTTCCACCGAGCGAGCACGCTTCAATTACCTATCATGCGGACAGACGGATGCTAACAGAGCCAATTATTGAGGCTATTGCATTTAAATTAATTGTAGCAGCACATGCACTACTAATACCCCTCGCCTATGTACGTGCACCGTAATAGGATTGCTCCAGCGATTGCTTTGCGCACAAACTCAACTCAGGCGATTCAAGCTATGCATTAAATGCCTTTGACGTGCGTCGTGCAGTACATAGTGCTCCGTTGTTTCATATAATTGGCAAGGCGACAAAAGGCGGTCGGCGGCGAGTAACAGGACTCTGCGGGCAGGACTGATCCAGTGACTGACTAGCCTGACTACCAATAATCATATAAACCGGTCAGAGACCTGGTGGTGGATATTCCGGGTATGTGTGCTTGGGAAATCCAATCAGCTTTGCTCATGGCCTTTGTATAGGCAGCTATGTAACTCGTATGCCGTAGGTCTTTACAATGATTTATACATTCCTACTATTACTGCGATTCCTTTTTATGTCAGTGGTGGTGGCGGACAATATTGGCCAAAGTTTTAATCCTCTAGACAAGTCCATAGCCACTTTATTTTATTTTATGTAAAGTTGGTCAAGGTTTCTTCTTTAGTCTTCGCTATGAGACCGTTCGCAAAACAACTATCGGTAAAAAGTAAATACATACAATGATCGCCGAATCAACTTCCCATATAGCGGTTACCACGTGACCCAAATCTAGGCAGCAAATATGCTGGACGTGTTCTTTTTGGCTTTTTTTTTTCAACGAGGTTTTCGTCACATGGGATGGTGATGTGATTTAATGTAATTGTCTGAAAAATTACCAAACTGCGAATACAATAGAAGTTTAGAGGAAGGTTTGAAGCTTACCGTTGCCTTTGTCATCAGGCCGATGCAGGTCCGGCGGCTTGGCCAGCACAGAGAGCGGGTGGTGCGGCACGCCGAGCCCCAGCAGGCCTGCGGGCGGCAGCGCGCCCTGCCCCAGCAGCGGCAGCGGCGGCGCGCCGTGCGTGGGCAGGTGAGCTGCGTGCATCTGCTGGAGCAGTCGCGGCAGGTCTGGCCTTTGTTGCTGCAACGATAAAGATACATAGTCTTTGGCCTAAGAAAGTTAACAGAATTTATACATCAACCTGTTTTTTACTTTCGTTATAGTTTTCGGTCTATTTATTTAAGATATCAGAGAACATTGTTAAAACACAATTATCTTCCAAAATTCTAAGCAAAATATATATCAAATACAGATTAAGCTGAATTAGCTAAGTAGGGCTCGTGCATGTAAGTTCACTTGAATAAGTACTACGTCTATAAAGGGGTGACTTTGCATTTAAAGTTACTCTGTTTGACGCAAATAAATTAAAACATTTTTCCAAGGGGGTTAAAGGTGGCACTGGCGGCAGGCAGCAGACGTGGCATCAGGTACACTAAAGCACAGGCGCGGTAGTGAGATTAATACGTGATTGCAAAAGCCCAATTTATGCATGGGTTTCGCGCGACGCAAATTAGCTACCTACTCTGATTAAAGTGAAAAAAAAAAGCATTTTAGTTTGACGTTAGAGTGCCGACAGTCAAAGTGAATTGATGTGTCACCGCAGAGCGTCGTGCATTTTTAAACCGTAGCCGGCCCAAATTAAAAGTCCTCCACGGCCCCCTGCCGCCGCGATATTTTAAATTTTAAATGAGAACTCCGCCGGCGGCGACGACTGAGCGAAATTGATTACTCCTTCTCCATTATTCCCCTTTTTCCACTTTTCCCGCGCTTCCCGTTCGTATCTCGTCTCGTTTAACGTTATTATTATACTCTGCGAGCGGTTGCCCGCCCATCTGTCCCGGGTCGCTCCGCTCGCCGCTGCCGCGCGCGTGTCCGCGCTCGCGCCCGCTTGCGCGCGGTCCGTGCCGCACCCCGCGCAATCCTCTTCGACTCGGCAAGCTTTTTCCGGTCGGACGAGCACGTTCTTTTTTAGCGGCCGAAAATTAA
This sequence comes from Pammene aurita, assembly GCA_947086415.1. Classification (NCBI taxonomy): domain Eukaryota; kingdom Metazoa; phylum Arthropoda; class Insecta; order Lepidoptera; family Tortricidae; genus Pammene; species Pammene aurita. The sequence goes on along the minus strand of OX352305.1, from coordinate 23,086,551 downwards.
TTGGATTTTCGCCGAGGGTGGAACATATTTTTTATTGGCCGCTCACGGCTGTGATTTATTGTGTGTCAAAAGGTGGCGAGCGCCACTTAGCTAGAGTGCTTTTCTACAAAAGAGAATTTTTAAATTCCAATTATATATCTGGTCCAATTGCCGAGACCCCATGAAACCAAATAAACGCGTAAGTAATCTCTTAGACAGACATAGCAAGCGGCACGCGCATATTCTACATTTTATAAAATTTGTCATAAATTGAAGTAGTTGACATTAATAAGTTAACGAATTTACAATGTTCTACTGCAAACTTAACATGACATAATATGTCAAGACAACGCGAATGTTATGCAAATGTTCATGTATGCCTGCAAGCATAATCATTTACTAACAGTGCAGTGTCAAGAATAATTCTTAGGTCAGTAGTTCACCTTGTTTCGTTAAACATGCGTCATAAATTCTTAAAGCCTGGGCGGGGTTTTAACAGTCGAAATTCTACAAACCAAGTCGTAATTAGCGTGTGCACCCGCGTTACCTGTCAACCGGGTTACCCCATGTTAACCGATCGGTTTCTCGACACCGGTTACCCTCCGTACGTGCACATTGCACAACCCTACTAGTCATGTCAACAGGGTTGCCGCGTAATCTCTATTGTTATCCCCATCTGTTTCTGTTCATAAACTAAGCAATGCTTAATTCTATCTATATAAGTTATTTTATAAACACCAGCAATAACAATAGGCAAGTATTATACATTTCCTAAACGTACAACGCATTGTTCGTTGAAATTTCGTAAATACTACTATTAATTGAAATCAGAATATGTGTACTTAGCACCGTAATGTTTATATTATGATTAATGATCAAGAGTGAAGACGGGTTAGTTGGTTGTACCGTTTATTTGCTTGGAGGTGGTAGCCCTAACGCCCCCCACAGATCCTTATGAATGACAATACCGCAGATCCACCAATACCACAAAGGCAGTAACGACTATAAGGAGCCATACGCAGATACTCCCATCTACTTTTGGGCGGTGGGAGTCGGTAACATTTTTGTAAGCGCATAATTTAGTCGTGATTAAAGAGCAAAGCAGCCTTGGGGATTAAAACTTGATCCTTTTAACGACATTTGCGTATACCAGCTAACTTCGGAGGAGTCTGGTCTTACGGAGATTATATTATGAACTCGATTGAAGTTATATTAAATTTTCTTTAAGGATTATTATCTAAGTAGGTTAACCTACGCTAAAACAAGGCAAAATAAAATCTGTTCATCTGTTCAGATACAACTTAAAAATATTATGTTCATGGTTTGATAGAACAATTCCTTTGAGACTTTGCGAATCCTTCCAGCTTCTACCAAGGTCAATTTGTTATTCAAACGTAAACGAATAGAAAGAGAAATCTCAAGATATCAGACATTTTAAATATGGGCGGAGACACGTGGCTCCCACTGGAATTAGAATGGATGGAAATCTTTGTAAGTAACAATAAATACTTAAATAAGGTTGGTACATGTTTGCTTTTATTTATTACCAACATTAGATCAGGTTTTGTGCCTATCGTTTTACTGTGTTGCTTACTATTGTTGTGTTGTTGTTTGTTAGCTTTAACATGAGGTTATGCACTCGTAGTGTTAATAACGCGTTTCCGACCAACGCCTACATATTTTTATTATTGACTGTACGAAAACCTACGCAGCCTTTTGGTTCTAGAATTAATCCAATTGAAAATTCATTTTTACACATGCATTTGGTTTAAAGCCAAGGAAGTTTATATTATTACATTGGCAAGGGTTGTAGGTAGAATTTGTAAAGGAAAATGTAGGTTTCCCTATTCGCGTTCGCGTCTCGGCGGGATTACTCTCGATTTATAAATGGATAGCGTGCGGTACTGCTCAGATTTTTGCGTGAAAATATTTTCCTGATCACAGCGATGCTTTTGACACAAATACGAGGCTTCTGAGCTGCGTTGATCCGGTTTCCGGATTCACAAAACAGAAAACTATTGCGATTACTACAAAATTTTAGGATGGGTTTAGTCTTGTGATTATGTGTGCCGTATGAGAGAAGGTACCTAATAGAGCCATTCCCCAAGGCTACACGAATGATGTACACTTTAAAATGTTAGACATTGATATAATGTAGAGTAACCAACAGATGACCATAAAAACGACTCACTTAACGATAATGCTTATTGCTTTTTTATTGCTCAGACAATTAGAGCGCTCTAAGTAACATAAGTGGGCTGGTAATCTGTTTCTATATCATTAACCCACAATTAGTTACGTTTTAATAGTTCTATCGAGAGACGAGGAAAGTTTCCATTCTAACGCCGGAATAATTAAGATCAGTTAGTTTGCGGTTGGAGCACATTAAAGTGCAATTACCAGCGATTGCTCCGCCGGCGGCGGCGTCGGATTAAGATATTGCCGCTGCTTTAAAATAATTGATTGATTGCCCGTATATTTTGCCAATTGACGCAGTGATGTTGGCAATTAAAATGTATTGATGATCTAATGGCTTACACATTCTTAATAGACTTGCAACGTAGGCACCTATGACGCATAGATGCAACAACTTCGCAGTGTGATATCATATTCCTAACATTGATTGTATCCAGAAGCTTTTATAAAAATAAAATTCCGTAATGGAAAAAACGTAATTGAAAGGATCAACAAAGAATTAGGATGACAACATTGATAGCCCGCGTCCGTCCCCATTGTATCACAGTTGATAACTATCGATATTGTGCCTGAACCACCCGCCCGTGAACGCGGGGCATAAAACGACGACATAAGCTACAAAGAGGGTAGTTTATTGAGACAGGGTGGGGGCGCGGCTAACGCACCATTAGACGCGAACCGGCAACACGCGACGCGCCAACACACATGTTACACTTTCAACATAATTGCTTTTATCACTTACAGCCAAACACAAACACTACATTATAAAGTTTTACTAACATTAAGCAGCTAGCTGTAGTTTAATTCGAACTAATGTTCTTCCACTAAAATGGTTTTATTTTTAGATTGTAAGTACGTATCTTAATCATAACCAATGTTAACAGTATAATTTAATCATTTTTTTTAGCAATCCTATTCCAATCTAATCATAAACAAGTACGACAACAGAAAACGGAATGAATAAATCCTTAGGTAAAAGAAAAACTCGTGAGCCGGATGAGTCGTAAAACTGATTTCATAATTTCATTGGAAGCGACGACAGGCCCGGCCCTAACTCACTGGTTGAAAAACAAGCGCCTAAGCGACGGGGAAAAGTTAATGCGGTAGCGGAGCGGGGCAGACGCACAAGAAATACCGAGGAGCTACACGATCCCATGCAATATTTATCACCGCCGCGAACGTGCCTCGGAAAAAATGACAAATTCATGTTTCCCCTCTCAACCTCCCGCCGCTACCCCGATTTATTCTCCTCGTAATTTTTATCAGAGGGCGCGAGAACCGACGTAAACTAGACAGAAATGTTTTCGCGACTCGCTTGTTTATAGAGCCATCGACGGGGAAACAGATATGCTCTATTTACACAGCGAGCACTCGTGTTTGCGCACCTATCTCTCGAGATAATGTTGCATAAACGAGATACATATATAATATACTTGTTTATTCCGCACAATTGCCATCATAGATATGGATTTTCTATTACAAATAAACGTATCGTAAATTGTGATCATATCATTACTCACAAAGCGGTTTGATGCGAGATGTTCATGCATCTGCGTGTGACGGAGCGCGTCTTGGTATCGATCGGGAGTTTCATGAATATTGTTTCAATGTGAACATTTGTGTCATGTATAGGTGAACATGAGAGGGTGCGAGTGTCTGGAAGCTATTACCTCGAGGTCGGAGCCACCCCTCAAACCGGCGACGCGGAATAAAATCAGAACGAGAAATGATGCGCCCGCCGATAACGGGGCGAAGGAACGAGCCTCCCGACCTCTGCTCAGCGAGTCTATTTGCCGCGCTTACCTATATTGTCACTGTACGCACTTACCCTACACATAACACGCATTGTGCTACCTTACCCTCTTTCTACTCAATGAGAAGAAAGTTTATTTGATATAGATTGAAACGAATAACTGCTTCAGACGGTTTTCATAAAACGTTACGAGAAAAGTCATAAAAACACTGAAACCATTTAAATGAAATACGATTAAAGTCAACGGTAACAAATATAAAAGCGCCTAAAGTAAAACAAGAGGATCGTAAACAAAAGCTTTAACAAAAGCAAGACGTTTAAATTTGGAAACGGAGCACTCTGCAAGACGGTAAGTGATTTTAATAGGCAGGCAAACAGAGTCCCCAATTTGAAGAGTATTCCCTCTTCACAAATCGGCGCGCGGTGGAATCGTCGCAAATCAGACGGGCCGGGGAGGCCACTCTCCGGGGAGAGCCCCTTTGATCCCTAGCTGACCCGAAAATAAAAAAGGTTCGTAATAAAAAAAGGACCGACATACGGAAGGTGGCGCAGCTTTTTTATTTAAATTAGAGTATTTTATAGGGGGAGACGATATTGCGTTTTGTCGGCATCTCGAAAGCTGTTCAGTAAATCTATAGGTAAATCCTCGCCGGGGCGATGAACCTTCAGCAAATATTTAGGGGATATTTAGGCAGGTAGATTCTCTCACATTCAAGGTGTTTTCGCACCGTATAAGCGGCATAAAAGGTTATTTAATACCGAGATGGTAGTACCCCAAGATGCTTACGGGATAGAGTTACAATATGTTGCTCGAGGAATTGTAATGTGGGACATAAAGTTGGCTCGGAATTCAAGGAATGAAATGTGCGAATATGTGCAAACAATCCATTTAAATCTTGATACGTGGCCAACAACACGTGAAGCTGCAGATACGCTAATCTTTGGCTAATTTTGTTACAAAGGCTGCCCCTATTAAACTACGCCAAGTCAACTATAGAATAGTGTAGATTTGGCTTAAAAATAGGGAATAGATCAGTCGCGGGCAGAGGTGGCAACAATGTGGTCCGTGTGATCGAGTTGGCTCATCGCCAAACTGCTCCAACCACAGACGGCGCAGCGTCAAGTGACTTCCACACTATTTTCGCCCTCATTATCTTTAAAGTGATTTATTTCAGTCGCCGCATCTACAAAACTAATAGATAGGTATCTATTTACATTAACACATGCCAAGCGTTAACACATCGCGAGAATAGGTCGCACTAACGACTTGGCACGAGTGCGAGAAGACTCGAGTGTAATAGACCGTCGCAATGAAGCGCTCACAAGAGTCACAAGTCACGATGCTTCTCTTAAAAAGTACAATTAGAATATCGTGAAATTAGTTAGAGCGGCAATTTGAGGACGGGCTCTAATTCGCGCCTGGAAAGGTGTGGTTAGCATCTCGTATGTAAATGCTAACAGCCAGAGTCATTAGGCTGATACACTGGTCGCCCACGCAAGTGACAAATGGCTGCTTCACATGTGTAATGCCGTAAAAAACGCGGCACTAATAATTACCCGCGGGGTCATCACGATAAATGAATACAATAAATTATTATTTTCTTTATAAATTGGTCGGCGTTGTAGTTTGTTGTAATTTTATCAGGCGGCTGGCGCGCGGCCAGATCGTCTAAGATCGTTTAATTAACGAGCGCCGAACTTTCGACCTGTTGAAAGCGCTTTTATAGAATCCACTCGAGTTTCGTACCTGCTCAAGTTTAACAAGTCTTTTACAGTTTTATTATGAACTGAAAGACAAGCTTCATTTTATTAAAAATAATAATTTAAAGTAAAAAAAAAAACCAGTTTGTCATCGTGAGACAGGCGAGGCAGCCAGTCATGCAATCAGGCCCATAACTAAGCAAAGAGTGGACTGTTTGGACAGATGCCACGTAGAGCAGTAGTCGCTAAACATTCCACGCTCGCATTTACAACCAACAACCTACTGCTGTGCAAACAAGACACGTGTAGATTTAATCGGTTTCGCATGAAAAGCTGCGCTCGTGAATTTGTTCTGCTAACGATGTTACGCGCAATATAACATTTAGACTGCATTCGGTGAAGGTATGCCTTCAGAAGGGATTATACACTTGATTGCGCCGTTTTTACTGCGACTGTTGTAACTTGCTTAGTTATACTTCCGGTCATTAATTCCTTTTTTGTTTGCCTTGGATTTGATCGATTAGTAACTAATTTGAGAGTTACATTCCAAGTTTTAAATGGCTGTATCAACTGCTTTAAAGAGTTTACGCCTTATATTACAAATTTGTTTTTTTTTTGTCAAACATGCGCGGAAATGTTGTCGTTACGTTTGTGAGAATAGACTCGGCAACATCACGTTTCGGGTGCCTTAGTGACACTGGATATGAAAAGGATTTTCATAATACTTTGCAGGCCAAGCCAGCGCCCGCCACGCAGTCGCCCCCGCTAGTGGTAGCCGAACAAGCCCAATTTCAAGGAAACACCGCAAATCGATGTACAGTTTAGCCGTTTGGCACACGCATACTAGAGGTCAAAACACATTTTTTGACCCGCAGTTCTTTAAAAAAAATCCCTTAGGAGGGGAGTGCCGAGACATTTTTTTATATGTATGGAAAAAAAAATTTTTTTTTTCAGAAACCTATCGTGTGTGGTATCTTATGAAAGGGCATTTTGAGGCGATTCTAAAAATATACCACATCATTACATTTCAGCCATTTTTTTTTAATTAACACAAAAATAATTTTCGAAACATACCAAGTTTGGGCTCCTCCAGACACGATATGGCAGATTTTTTTTAAATACAATATACCACAAATGATACATAATATCCTCATATCTAACCTCAAAAAAGCAATTTTGAAAATAGTTTCATTAAGTATTTCATTTTTATTTTTTAATATTACAAAGTGACACAGTTCTACTTCAATACCTATTTGGCGTGACTTATGGAACTGTAGTACAGATACGGTACATATTAATCATAAAATGATAAGTAGTATCCATATATCCAACGGGAAATACCTCTTTAAACATTTAACTGCGTCTTTTCATCAGTTGGTATAGTTTTTGTGGTAGATACTGACTTAAAAAGTGGCTGAAAGATGAATTAAAAATGTTCCTGTTGTTTTTATCTCATAATTATAATACACATACTAATATTAATCTTGCTTTTTACATTTATAAAATATATTTTTCTATCTTTATATTTCTTCCTCTCCGTCTTCTATATACAATTTCCTGCAAATAAAAAGCTGTTTGTATAAATATTATAGGACAATCTTACACAAATCGACCTAGGCCCACGGTAAGCTCAATAAGGCTTGTGTTATGGGTACTAGACGACGATATATATAATAGATAAATATGGATAAATACTTAAATACATAGAAAACATCCATAACTCAGGAACAAATATCTGTGATAAACACACAAATAAATGCCCTGACCAGGATTCGAACCCGGGACCTCCTGCTTCGTAGGCAGGGTCACTACCGACTAGGCTAGGAGGCCGTTAAAAATGAACTCACTTATTTACGTAAAAGGCGTAAATTGAGAAAATAATAGCGCACCTCGCGTTATGGCAATCAGCGTGGCAAATTTTGCAGGCTGGGGTGCAAGGGAGGTTATTTTTTTGCATGAGCATCGGTTGGTTTTGCATCCACACCTATCTAGCTCCTTAACTGCATGGCCATATACAGTCCAATTAGGCTCTAATGAAAGGTCAGGTCTTCTCTTCCATCCCCACTGTTCTGGAGATGGTCGGGTTGCTACGTGACTTTCTAGTGCACGCCCCCATATTTCTCCAGCCTGATATTTTGCCCTTTTTATATGCTGAAGGAGGGCAGCGGCAGTAGGAGGTATTAAAGAGAGGGTCTTATTACCGGTGACAAACAGTTGGCGTCGAGCTTCATTCATCCACGTGTGTCAAATCGCAACAATAAAAAAAAAATACTAAATGAAATTATTTTCAAAATTGCTTTCATGGGGTTAGATATCAAGATATAACGTATCATTTGTGATATACTGTACAAAAGTAAGTTGCGTATATCGTATCTGAAGGAGTCCAACCTTGATATTTTGTGTCAAAAACTAAGCAAACTATACCAGCTGATGAAAAGGCGCAGTTAAAGGGTTAAAGAGGTATTTCCCGTTGGATATATGGATACTACGTATCATTTTATGATTAATATGTACTACAGTTCCATAAGTCACGCCAAATAGGTATTGAAGTAGAACTGTGACACTTTGTAATATTGAAAAATTAATAAAAAATACTTAATGAAATTATTTTCAAAATTGCTTTTTTGAGGTTAGATATGAGGATACTATGTATCATTTGTGGTATATTGTATTTTAAAAGAAATCAGCCATATCGTGTCTGGAGGAGCCCAAACTTGGTATGTTTCGGAAATGTAATGATGTGATATATTTTTAGAATCGCCTCAAAATTCCCTTTCATAAGATACCACACACGATAGGTTTCAAAAAAAAAAAAATTTTTTTTCCATATAAATAAAAAAATGTCACGGCACTCCCCTCCTAAGGGATTTTTTTTTAAGAACTGCGGGTCAAAAAAATTGTTTTGATCTGTAGTATGCGTGTGCCTAACGGCTAAACTGTAGATCGATTTGCGGTTTTTTTAATCGTACGGGTACCACTACGCGGGCGGGCGGGCGGTGCCGGTCACTGCCGAGCGGGCGCCGGCCGCGACACGGTATAATACCTGCTCTATACCCTATACCGAGAGATCCCGAGTGCGATAAACTTTGGCTGTAAGTATCGAGTTTTAGGTCTTGTTTCCACGCATTTTTGATTGATTTTCGGAATTACACGCTTTGCGAAATTACCCAACGCACCCTACATGCCTCGAAGTGAAAATGGATTCCCGGCCTCGTATCCCTATCCCCTATATATATTACCAACTTGGCCTAAAATCCCTATTTTCCCAGCCTCTGCTGTATTGTTCTATTTATTTAGCCGCGCGGCCCGTATGTTTGCAGGAGTTTTAGAAAGATGAACCTAAAGTAGGTTCATAATATTCACATATTATATATGTATTTTAAATCGTGACCCAGCAAATTTTTAACTAGTACCTAACTAACTTAGTAACCGTCTAAAACGCTAACGGCATTTTCCACAAAAGTAAAACTTACCCCAATGATGGCATTGAGTTCCGTCATAGTGACCTGTTTCGCCCGCTCCACGGCCGTGGCCACCTGCTGTTGGTGCTCCTGGGACAGGAACGGTAGGATTTGTGCTATTATTGCGTTCAGCCTTTTTGCTATTTCCGTCTGAAAACAAAGTTAACATTGGTTACTGTGTCGGCTTTGAACCAGTGGGGTAATCACGTAAGTATTAAAACGATCACGCTAGTCGTACCTATAATTAAGTTTTAACTGATAAACTACATAGATACTGTCAAATTTGTCAAAACTCAGTATAATTCAGTTTTACCTTATATGTATGCGCTTTAAAACATACATGATTAGTATGATTACCCTACAGAGTTACAACGTTTCAACATCTCATGTTTCAGAAGCTTATAGTATCGATATAACTGATGTAACGTACATCAGTATTTTCGATGCTCAAATGTTCCGAAATGTTCTGAGTGTTATGACCGATCGAGCATTAATTCTGAAATGTTTCCACGCCAAGAACCTAAATACGATACAACGGTCACGCAGTCGGACATCGGAACCATAAAATAACTCAGATAACATGAATAAAAACATGACATTTAAACGGTCACAGATTGATTGAGAGCAATTTAAATTCAGTGATCTATTTCTTTGTATAATATGAATATTTACATTCAATAAAAGCTGTCATCGGTTAAATTAAACGCTAACTGGACGTATTTAACATACAAGTTGACACGAAAAGGTTGCTACATTCCAATAGTATCTGTTTGAATTGTTTCTTTATATAGGATAGGTCGCTTGAGGGTCATCGCCGGTAAATTACGATTGTGAAAATAAATTATATTATTTTTTAGCCAACACACAAACAGTACTGGTAGTGCTTTGAGGTGACTTTTCTACAGAAGCTAACAAATTTATCCTATTTTTTTAGTAAGGTTCATAGTTTAGTCATACTCTCTTAAGAAGTCTGAACTATCATCATAATTATTGTACGTAGGTACATAAATTTAATAATTATTTACTTGGTTGTACTTGTAAAATAGGTCACATTGTAGCTCATCCTATGTACCTCTATGCCTTATTCCCGCGTATATCTCTCCATCACAATAGATCGAGAAGCTAAGCAAGCAAACGAATAAATATACGACCAAATAACTTGCATCGTAGCGCAGATACAATTAAAACGATAAACAATAAGTGATGAATGAAATGATAAATTGTTGGCGCGCCATATTCATTAGCTTTGTACATGTATTTTACGTTTAAATGCACAGTAATTTTATTCACAGATCCGCTGTGAATCGAGCACGAATTAACATAATGAGCCTGCGGAGTATGATGCGTTTAATATGACCCCTGTAAACATGAAATCAGTGTCGGCTGATTTTATTAATTATTTAATTATATTCAGTCCTGATTTTCCACAACGATATTTATGAGTGTCGATTGATTTCACGAGCACGCAGTGGTGGTGGTTTGGCGTAGCATAAGCTACATAATTGTATAATCGGATTATGGGTCGATAGCAAGCTTAACCGGAACAGGCGGATTTATGCGTAAATCATATAATTATGATTGCTAAGTAGATTAAATATTCGTCAATCTAATCACGTATCGCAAATAATGATAAATTATATAATCGAGGTTTTCCCACTGGGCTACAGTATCCTCATACATGAGGTACCTACTTCAAAAAAGGAGTGTATAGGTTCTTAAAGGTAGGCAATGCGCATGTGAATCCTATGGGGTTGCAGGCGTCCATAGGCTACGGTAACTGCTTACCATCAGGCGGGCCGTATGCTTGTTTGCCACCGTCGTTGTATAATTTTTAGTGTTTCGTACCAATACTTGGTTTACGAAACACTTATGGAATCACTTCGGTCCTCGAAATTGGTAAATCGCGTCTCTCTCGGAAACCGTTTGACGTAGAAAGCTGAAATTTGGAATAGGTATAGAAAATATCGTCTGTAACAAGGTACTTCGGTCTTAACTGCTTAAATTTATTTTTAAGAGGAAGTTTAGGGGGGTAAATGGGGAAAGTGAATTTTATTTTTAATTTGTAAGAAAAGTGTTGGGCACCAATAGAGACATTATACATAAATAATGTAGTGGGTTTTTTTCATATTCTTAATAAAAAGTATTTAAACATGGTAAATACGGAACCCTAAAAACGGAAATTGAAAAAATGCCCAGAGCTAAATGACCCACAACGCTATCTCTCGCAGGATTGTCTTACTAAATACGACGTCACTCAGCAGCAGTTAGTTATCGGACAACAAAGTTGGTAGTGTAGTTTAGGCACAAAAAAAAACCACGAAAAGACTCACTAAACGAATTCTATTCATACCATAAATGGTTAGGTTAAATGTTTACGACGGAAGCAAAACGAGTATTGATAAAGTTAACTGCGTGACAAATGCAAAAGGGGGGCTCACAAAGAAAAAATACACTGAACGATACATATTCATACCAAAAGCAGTTAGGTTGAATGTTACGGACGGGAGAAAAATAATATTGATAGAGTTTACTACATGATAGGCGGTAACAGGGGGGCACAAAGAAAAGACACTCTAATCGATTTGTTTTCTTACCATAAATGGTTAGGTTAAATGTTTAAGACGAAAGTAAAACAAGTATCGATAAATTTAACTGAGTGACAAGTGTAAGTGGGGGGCTCGGGGGGCAGAGCCCCCCACACAAAGAAAAAAAAACACTAAACGATATTAATTCATACCAAAAATGGTAAGGTTGATCGTTTAAGACGGGAGAAAAAGAGTGTTGACATAGTTTACTACACGTGAGGAGGTAAAAGGGGGGCTGGTGGGGCCGAGCCCCCCGCACAAAGAAAAAACACACTGAACGATATTAATTCATACCAAAAATGGTTAGGTTGAATGTTTAAGACGGGAGAAAAAGAGTGTTGACAGAGTTTACTACATGTGAGGAGGTAATAGGGGGCTCGGGGGCCGTAGCCCCCCGCACAAAGAAAAGACACACTAATCGATTTGTATTCATACCATAAATGGTAAGGTTAAATGTTTAAGACGGGAGCAAAACGAGTATCGGTAAAGCTAACTGAGTGAGAAGTGTAATAGGGGGCTCGGGGGGCGGAGCCCCCCGCACAAAGAAAAAACACACTGAACAATATTAATGCATACCAAAAATGGTTAGGTTGAATGTTTAAGACGGGAGAAAAATAATGTTGACAGCGTTTACTACATGTCAGGAAGCAAAACGGGGGTTCGACAAAGAAAATACACACTAAACGGTTTGTATTCATACCATAAATGGTAAGGTTAAATCTCTAAGACGGGAGTAAAACGAGTATCGATAAAGTTAACTGAGTGACAAGTGTAAGTGGGGGTCTTGGGGGGCAGAGCCCCCCGTACAAAGAAAAAAAAACACTAAACGATATTAATTCATACCAAAAATGGTAAGGTTCATCGTTTAAGACGGGAGAAAAAGAGTGTTGACAGAGTTTACTACATGTGAGGAGGTAAAAGAAGGCTCGGGGGGCGCAGACCCCGCACAAAGAAAGGACACATTAATCGATTTGTATTCATACCATAAATGGGTAGGTTAAATGTTTAAGACGGGAGCAAAACGAGTATCGATAAAGTTAACTGAGTGACATGTGTAATAGGGGGGCTCGAAGAAAAAATACACTGAACGATATTAATTCATACCAAAAATGGTTAGGTTGAATGTTTAAGACGGAAGAAACAGAATGTTGACAGAGTTTACTACATGTCAGGAGGTCAAAGGGGGCTCGAGCTGAGACGGGAGCAAAACGAGTATCGATAAAGTTAACTGTGTGACAAGTTTAAGAGAGGGGCTCGGGGGGCGGACTGTTATTTAAGTATACCGGTTCGCGTATAAGGCACTTAAATAACAGTTAGTAAAAGCCTCCGCCCGCCGAGCCCGACCACAAAGAAAAAACACACTGGACGATTTCTTTTCATACCAAAAATAGTGAGGTTGAATTGAATGTTGAACACGGGAGCAAAAAGAGTATTAATATAGTTATCCACGGGATAGGCGGGATTAAGTTGTGTTCGATCTCTCACCTGCAACTGCAGAAGCTCTTTTGACTGGGATGCTTGGGGCCTTCGACATTACGTCGAGCTCAGCTTTCGGCCTTACCACTAAGGCTGCCTTTCTTTTAATGCGGAAATGATCGGAGATAAGTGTGGGCATGCGGGAATCGATCAATAGCAATGCATTGTTCACGGTCACGTGTCTTAGTTAGGCTGCGTTTCCACCAGAGATGAGGGAAGATGCGTTGCGAGGAACGTGTTTGTGAAGCACCAATAGATTCGCTTCATTTGTTTATCCTCGTACAGCGCAGCTCTAGGGTTGGTTCTTTACAAACACATTCTTCGCAACGCATCCTCGCTCATCTCTGGTGGAAACGCAGCCTTAAAAGCGTTAAAGTACAAGGCTATTGGTTGGTTCTCGCACGTTCCCTCTCATCTCTGCCTCAGTGAAAATGCTGCCTTATTGTCGGGGTTTCCACGCTCCGGTTCACTTGATGAAATTAATCATTAATTTGTGTTCGATCTCTGACCAGCTACTGCAGAGGCATTTTCTACTACGACGCTTCGGGCGTTCGGCTCTACGGGGAGCTCTGCCTTCAGCTCGGCAGATCTTCCCGCTCATACGCTTCCCTTGATCATTGATTTCGCTCTTAGTTTCTGCTGCTGCTGCGTTATAAACTGCTGCACTGACTTTTTGACATGTTGAATGCATAGGCAACGTTTAGCAATAGGGGGCGTCCATTAATCGCGTCATACGTTTTTGGCTTGTTTTAGACCCCCCCCTCCCCCATGGTGATCTTTGGTGATATTTTCAGGACCCCTCCCCCCCCTGTCCAATATGACGTGTAATTTTTTGCTAACTAAAGTAAGTACCGTTTTCTAACACGTGAAGCTACTTACGTAACGTACGCACACGTAAAGGGTAAAATAATGAAACTACATGTATACATATAAAATAAAATTATCTTTAATAGAAAAAATTTTCTTTAATAGTGCGTGTCGGGCCAAGCGGTTTCGTACCTACTATCGAAAAATTAATATCAAAAGGTCGTATCTGAGTATGAAATGAGTTTTTAGGAGATAACTCAATAATTTCTAAACCGATAATGTTCTCAATCTCCGATTCAAAAGTGACAGGGAGGACACAATTTGTTTAGACTAACGATGTGATTTTTTCTTAAAATATTCACTAAATAAAAAAAAAACAAACAGACCTCAATCTTATTTCGAAAGACCTACAGAGTGATGTGTATCGTGTTAATATTTGGTTAAAAAAATGTTTTTTTACAAATAATTACATGTATGGAGTAGTGCCCCTCCTTAAAATATCTTTTTCAGCAATTTTACTACAAAACTAAGTAGCAGCATACAAAAACACACCTTATATGTAGATATTTATTAAGATACGTTTTATCGTTTCCGAGTGAAATGGCTATGACATACGGACGGATGGACGGACAGACGGACATAACGAAACTATAAGGGTTACGTTTTTGTCACTTTGGCTACGGAACCCTAAAAACCTACTTCACAAAATAATATCCATTAAAAATTATTTACAATCATAGTGCTAGTGCAATTTTACTCTGCTTTTGACAGATTGATTCATTTAGAAGTTGATAATTTTTATTTTATTGGCCATAATAACAAAAAAATTACACGTGATATGTGTCCAGACCCCCCTCCCCCCTGTGGTGATCATTGGTGATTTTTTCTTGACCCCCTCCCCCCCTATACAGTATGACGCGATTAATGGACGCCCCCATAGACTGTTGAGGGTAACGAAAAGTAGTAAAGCCTACTAAAACGCACGTGAGCGAAGCCTCAGGTGCAGCTAGTATGACATAAAAACCCTCTCCTTAAGAGGACCGTGTGACCTTTCACACGGTGAGGATTATTTGTTAACCTTGTGGTACGAAACACTTGGTGTCCCGAGTTCCGACTTCATTTAGAAGTTGATAATTTTTATTTTATTGGCCATAATAACAAAAAAATTACACGTGATATGTGTCCAGACCCCCCTCCCCCCTGTGGTGATCATTGGTGATTTTTTCTTGACCCCCTCCCCCCCTATACAGTATGACGCGATTAATGGACGCCCCCATAGACTGTTGAGGGTAACGAAAAGTAGTAAAGCCTACTAAAACGCACGTGAGCGAAGCCTCAGGTGCAGCTAGTATGACATAAAAACCCTCTCCTTAAGAGGACCGTGTGACCTTTCACACGGTGAGGATTATTTGTTAACCTTGTGGTACGAAACACTTGGTGTCCCGAGTTCCGACTCGGACTTGGCCAGATTTTTTTTATATGATTGTATCTGAATCGTTTTTATTATCTATTTGATTGATCCGTTAGGTAATAAGGTGGGGACTTATTTAACCTTTTGAACGCCAAGAGCCACTAAATCGGTCGTGAGCTGTTGTGCCTGCCACGTCAACGACCACTAAAGTGGCTATGGCGGACGCTGTCAAAGCAATTGTCCTGCTGACAGATAGGGTTTATATTCGTTATTCACTAATCGAGATATTGGCGTGTAGGCCACGTCTTGCCGCGAGAGAGAAAGCGTTCAAAAGGTTAAGGGCACATAATGTATTACACATGTACCTGTGTATTAACTGTAGTTAATTTCCTATAATACAAAAAAACCGGCCAAGTGCGAGTCGGACTCGCGCACCGAGGGTTCCGTACAAACCTGTAGGTATATAAGTAAAAGCTCACCCATTGCGTTGACATAGAAGTTTGATTTTGTTACAGTTGAAAGGTCCTATAGCCCTGAGTATTTGACATGAATTTCAATTTAGTACCTCCACGCGGTTACTAGGAAAAAGGTAAAAAGTTTAAAATAAAAAATAAAAATTTTTTACATGATTTGATTAAAAATGTCTACTTTTTGTCATTTTTCCATTGTCTATATGACGTTGCTTCGTGCCAAATTTCAAGTTTTTGAGTTCACGGGAAGTACCCCGTAGGTTTTGCGAGTGCCGAAAAACTAAAATTTGCAGCATAAACGACTGTATCTTTTGATTGCGTTGGCTTTTAAGTTTGATTTTTTCACAGCTCCAAGGGACAATAGACCTGAGTATATGATATAAATTTCAGCTTGATACCTCCACGCGTTCCTGAGAAAAATGGTCTTTACAGACAGACAGACAGACAGACGGACAACAAAGTGATCCTATAAGGGTTCCGTTTTTTTCCTTTCGAGGTACGGAACCCTAAAAATGTGTTTACTAAGTGATATTCGTCTATACTTTAAGAAGCAACATTTCAGATTCTGTGAATTTTTGTCAAAAGCGAGCGGGCTAGCTTTTTAGGTTTTTAGCGAGCTTTTTATACTTCTTATTGTGTAATCAAAGCGCGTTTCCTGTTGGCAACAGGCTGTTGCAAGAAACTTGTTCAGCTTCAATAAAAGCAAGTAGGTAACAAGGGATGTCATTAATAAACAAGTCTGTAAGGAAACGTTATAAACTAGGTAAATATATTAATTACCAGCGAATCTACACAATTAAAAGTAGGTAACATATTTTTGATTTTATTCGACATAGATGATCGTTAGCATTCCTCGTGCTCGAAGCATATAATTCACAATACATTTTTATCCGATTAACTTTTCTTCTACTATCTTGATCTCGAGCAGCAACAAATATTTGTTGAAATGACACCTATCACTGGGTTCGCCCATTGCCTGAAGCTTAGTTTAATGATAGTGAAGTGTATATCGACACTGTCAACCAACGGCTGGCCTCAAACCTTCATCAAGGTGGACGAATTAATATTCCTACTAAGCTACTACTAGGAGTTACTTTATTGTAATTTCAATAAAAACTGGCGTGAGAACGTCACAATAATTCGAGTGGAGCGTTTGCCTGGGTTCGGAATAACAGCGCCGTTCGGAGCACCGCACGCTCCACTGCAAAGCACGGGAGCAGCGCAGCATAAAGGGCGTCGCTCGACGGGTGTCGCAGCACCGCAAATTGCACTTCAATTCCGCTCCGCTAAAATCGGACTGTTTGTCGCTAGTGTCGCTACCCTGCCTCGTTACTGCTCCGAACTGCTTCTCTTTATGAACTTCGATGTAAGTACGATGCGGACTGAAGTTGGTACCTATATTATCTACTCATGGTCAGATACAAAGGCTGTATTCGTTGAAACAAGTTCTAATATGGAATGTTATCTTAATATGCATGAATTTGTTCAATGCGGGATTAATTTACACTTATTCTGTATGTGTATTATTTATTTATTTAAACTTTATTGCACATTAAAAATAAGTACAAATGGCGGACTTAATGTCTGTCTTATTATGTGGTTGATTGAGTTAAAGTTATTAAGGAAGGTCTAAGCGTCAACATATTTTTGTCATTCATACGACTACAAAATTACCTAGAGACGTGTGTACAGTACACTGTCAGAAGGTTTTAATTTTTAATATGTATTCTCATCAATTCTATCGTATAGTTAGTGAGAGACTGACAACAGCTAAATTCCCTCTCTATCTTATTCAGCGCGAGTGAAAGAGAAACACTGTGTTACGATTAGTATGGGAGCTCACTGCAAATTTTACAAAATAATTAATTAAAAAAAAACGACGCATTAATTGAGAAATATAAGGCAACGAAGTTTTTAGTATTAGTGTGGTGGAATTTTGTCCTTAGTTACAGACGTATAAGTCAAGAAACTAAAGACATACAACTGTTTAAAGCTAATTTTAAGATGTAACTTTGGAATTATTTTCTATCGAGCCGATTTCGTCCAATCGTGTATCGGACGCAACGAAGTTCTTCCAAATATAACGAATATTAACATACATTTTTTTTTACTTTCTCAAAACAAGTAGTTATAGCTGAAACACTGTTTGAGTAAAGTCAATTTGAAGGTCATCGGGTGTTGTCAGCCTCTTAACGGCCTCCTAGCCTAGTCGGTCGGTAGTGACCCTGCCTATGAAGCTGGAGGTCCCGGGTTCGAATCCTGGTCAGGGCATTTATTTGTGTTCATCACGGATATTTTCTATGTATTTAAGTATTTATCTATATCTACATATCTATTAAATATATCGTCGCCTAGTACCCGCAACACAAGCCTTATTGAGCTTACTGGGCTTACTGTGGTTGATTTGTGTAAGATTGTCCCATAATATTTATATTTATTTACCTACTTATTTATATAAGTACTAGATATAACCTTAGAATTCAAAATGTACTGTAGGTAAAATGAAGTAGGTATGGCTATGTTTGTGTCGTGTTGGTGTAGTGGTAGCAAGCTGAACAATTCTGCGTCGTCAGTCGGCACCGCAAATGGCGCAGCCACACAAAGCGCAAGACTCGTTTACAAATATCTGTAGTTTCTAGCGTTCGTCTAGCATCTGTACAACATTTGCATAGTATGTTCTTACGTAAATATACATATATTCTATCTGTTAAACATGTTTTTATTTGTGAACAAAGAACAACATAAATCAGCTTGTCGCACATAATACAATGAGTGCTGTGCTATTGAAAAGTATGAGTATAATATGAAAATAGTGTAATAATATCAGCGGCGTAACCGCGCGCTCGCGGCGCGGGCGACACAACCCGAATTACCGCAAATTACATTTTCATTCCCGATGACTCGCCGCTCGCCGAGCAACATCGTGTCCGCATTAATGAGACCTAGCTTTTCAGATCGTGAGAATTACTTTCATTTAGGTATCTCGCTCTATATTGCATTTCTGGATAGCAGATGGAACTGATTGTATCAACTTAACGTGAGGTTAAAATAACTCACTGGGTTATAGATTTTTTTTATTAGGTATACTTATAATTGGTTAACCCGCATGGTTTAAAATACTAATAAATCACAAAGTGAAGAGAAATTTATTTTAAACTAACCAAATAAATATGCAAAGTTAAATTTATTACTATCATAATGGCCCCACTTTGATCATCCATGATGCGTAGATAATGTGATAGCGACCACATTTCACGGCTTCGTAGGTTTGATTCCGACCGAAACCAGTATATATAATCCCATTGCATTCCCATCAGCTCGCGCCTACACCGTCCAATAGACACGAACAAAGAACCTCCAGATTAAAACATTTCATTGACTTTACAAGTCGAAAAATCTCGTACCATTTGCACTGGCACGTACATAATTATAGCTAGACCGGCAGCCACAGGCGACGGAATAAAAGCGGGCGTACAAAAGAGCCGCAAAAATACGTACTTTTGCGAGCTCTCCACAAAAGATATAGTACGGTTTGTCATTAAGGAGTTCATCCCGCGCGAGAAATAAAAGAGGAACGGTGGGTTTCAGGGTGAGCGGGCGCCGGGGGCTGGGGAGGGCTGCACTAATGGCTCCGACACTCATCCGCTAATGCCGCCCGTGACTCCTCTTTTTGCGCGATTTTCACGTGGTTTAGTCAGTTGAGCTTTTAATCTGGCACTGCATCTTGCCTGCGGTGACGCTCCATTTGTCCCCGCACTACCCTCCATTTAAAACTCCATATCTAAATTAATCGGAGTCGCGCACGGCGGCTCTTAGCACGAGAGCAGGAGTCACTTGGGAAATTAAAAAAGTTTACCACAGTTTTAGTGTCAGTGCCAACAGAGGTCACCCAACTAGCAAAGTGATCTTATAATTCAATATTATTAGTAATTATCTACTAATAACGATCTTATAAAGGGCTTGTCGTAGAGTATTTTACTTATAATAGCATGCGGCAAGCTGTAACATACTCAAGAGCATACATTTTTATATTTTAGTCCTATAGTTTGCTAAAAGACAAGCACACAAAACGGTTACAGGATAATGTTACTGTTAGTAACATTTCACAAGCGTAAATACTCTCAAGACCATTTGTTCTTATTTCACAGTCCTATAGTTTGCTACAAGACAAGCGCACAAAACGGTTATAAGATACTTTTACTAATAGTAACATTTCACAAGCGCAAATACTCTTAAGATCATTTGTTTTTATTTCAAAGTCCTATAGTTTGCTACAAGTCAAGCGCACAAAACGGTTACAGGATAATTTTACTTATAGTAACATTTCACAAGCGTAAATACTCTCAAGATCATTTGTTTTTATTTCACAGTCCTATAGTTTGCTACAAGACAAGCACACAAAACGGTTACAGGATAATTTTACTTATAGTAACATTTCACAAGCGCAAATTCTCTCAAGATCATTGGTTTTTGTTTCACAGTCTTATAGTACGTTAAAGGATTATCTTAATAAGACTCTAATAAGTATAAGTATCCTATAATAGTCTGCAGAAAGATTAAATAGTCCTGAATGATATTTGATCCTGTAGTAGTATTTTGGAAGAGAACAAGATATAGTAATACACTAAGCTTAGGTTACTATAAGCTTGCATCATTATTAGTCTATTCATTGACATTAGAAAGAAAACCTGCTACGTCAAGTGCAAATACAGATGACGTCAACGAGGGTTCCGTGACGAAATTATTTATTGACTCCGATAGTGAAAAAATTGCAGAAGCGTTCAACTGTGACATTGAAAAATGCAAGAAGTATTAAAAAATAGTGAATTACGTGAAAATAAAACACTGGACCGTAAAATTTAATGTTCTTCACAGAGCCCTGAATGAATTTTCTACTTTTTTAAACAAAATATTAAATAACGTTTTACCTAACAATGCACGAAATTTATTTTAATGGCAGGAGTAAAACTCATCTTCCAAGTAGTGATTGTACACTAGCATATAAGAACAGACTTGACACCACAATTGTTGAATCAGTGGATCGTTCACAACTAGGTATAACACTTCTCTGATAGGATGAAGTGTATTATTGACCATTTTGATTTTGACCAATTGACCATTCACATTCGTTGACATTTATAAAGTCATCTTGACTTAAAAACAGTCAACGTCTAAAAATATTACCATCGCGTAAAAAACTAAAAAGATTAAAAAAATTGTTGCGATTTATAGATTTTAGTAGGTATGAGTAGGTTTCGCGAGGAACCTTAATATATTTTAATATGGAGGCAAGTTATCTGTGTTGAGACTGCTATAAGTGCAAATTTACCTTTAAAGTTCCCATAAGATACTTAATGCAAACAATTTTTAAAACATGGCGAATGTTTTCAATAATTGTCGAAATATTATTATAACATACAATTCTCTGAATGCTTTTTTCAAAGGGCATTGTGAAATTCAACATATTTTGGTAGACGTTTACAATAAAAATTAATTCCCCGGCGATTTCACCCACTATACACACTATATTTTAGAATACTTATATTATGTTCTACAATAAAAAACATTATTACAAGTTCATAAAGTTTTTAAGTATTTCTTTATTATTATCACGTCACAAAACTACGAGATCCACCGGCCGGTACAACGCAAAATGTTTATGAAACGTATTTCTAACTAAGAACGTTAATAGCTCATTTTAAACAGTATTACTCTAGTAAGATACTTATGTCAGATACTTATAGGAGAATTTGTGTTTAAAAATGTGGTTTCTCAGAGCATTATAGAAGTAATTGTGCTTCTGAAAGTGTATTATAGGGCTTATTGACATTCTGCGAGTTGATTATAAGATCGTTACAAGTAAACAATGCTCCTATAACTGCGCCCAAATCCAGGTATGTAGCAAAGCACAGGTATATTATAAGTATAAAACAAGTAGGCTTGATGAATACTATAAGTATTGATTTTGCTAGTTGGGGCATTTACTAACAATAAACAGATAGTGCTCGGCGTGAGCATTAAATTTTATACTTAACACGTACGGTGGTTGAAATAGTAAAGCGACTTCTCAAGAAGTCGCGCTTATCTTGCAAATGCAACCGAGCGCAACGCATGCGGCGAGGCTGACCCAAATGGAGGCGCGGCCACGCCACGTGGTGTAATTTATTGTCTTCCCTCCCGGAACGAATGTCGACTTTGCACACGGCGCGGGAATAAGCGGACGCGAGTGCTTGAGCGTAGTACATAAATTTGTTATGTCTGTTTTGTGTTAGCGCGACGTCTACGCCTCGGTGGCCGGGTAAGAAACGAGCGGGAGCTCGCAACTCTTTCGTCCCGACCACTTCACCCGATGAACTTTTATATACCGCGATTGTTTTACGAAATTAAACCGGACGCTTCCTAGTAAACTGCGGTCGCGTCCTTCATTACGCCTCGCGGCTCCGTTTCATAAATTATTTCATGCACTGCACGTTATCTGCGCGGCGAAGTTTCTACACTTTATTAAACAAAACAGTCTCGTAAAGGCCACTATTGTATTAAAGCCACGACGCGGTCGCTCTTATGGCGCGGTAATAAATAATTCCTCCAGCGAAATGGCAGTCGAGTCGATAAATGGGCTATTATTGCAGCAGACAGAGGCCAACATTATCATCGATTCGTATCGCATTCGCTCAGCAATAATTGTTTAAACACAGCCTGTCGCGGTACATTAGTGGCTGGATGGCGCACATCAATAATGTAAAGTACATATTCCTGCCCACTGTCCTCGCGGGTCGTTAGCTTTCTAATTGCACCTTACATATTAATGCTCTTAACTACACTGCTTATTATGCTTAACAGGTTTTCAAATTTTACGGTAAAATGAAGTTTAACAAATAGCGTGGGGAACATATGTAGTCAATTTATCATGAGTAAAGTACTACTGGAGGACAGCATTATAAATTACTTAAAATAATACGAACGCCCCGATAGTTGGAGAACCGGATCGCGCCTGCGCTCGCCGTCGATATTCATTAAAGCATAGTGTGTAATTATGTAGGACAAGTTTATTCAAAAGCGGACTAGAGGCGGTAGTGATTGGGCACATCGTTATCTCGGTATACGCTGTCGCCGTCATCAGATAGATGTAATTGCGATCCACCGAGTGGCGAACAAGTGCCGCTATCAATCATTTACATCCATTTCAGCTATAAATATGTAATCATTTTAATTTGCTTATGACGCAACGACCCAAAATGAGTCCTGGCCTCCCTCTGACACAAGAGCACGCCATTTTGCTCGGTCCTGCGCTATTTCACGCCAGCTTTCACCGGCGCTCAGCTCCAGAAGATCCGCTCCTACTCTGTCTGCCCAGCGATACTTAGGACAACCGACAGGACGCCGTCCAGTCGGTCGACCCAAATATGCTCTTTTTACAGAGCGATCTTCTCCCATCTTCTCAAGGTGGCAGAGCCAGCGGAGGCAATGCGCTTTTGTGTCACCAATTATATTAGGTTCGGCTACCCGTTCTAGGATCCCAATAAAAATATAAATAAAACTGCAAACACGTTGCTTTATATTCCTATGAATAGATTTTTTTTGCGAAGAATCAACCGTTACACTTTTAATTATTTTCAAACACGACAATAAGAATTGTACGACTGATGAGAAATCATTAAGTTAAGTATTTATTCAAGGATTGAAAGCAACGAAAATGGCCGTTAGACACGCGATTGTCATCGATTCCGTGGATCGTTTTATGCGATTGTCATTTTATTACCTATAGCTGGATATTGCGTGCGTTGAGCAACGCAAACAAGGCTGCAACGGCATGTGGTTACAATAGTCTGCGTCCGAGGCGCATGTACTCTCGTGTTGACTCGAATGTTTCTCGCCAAACAAAGAGCCAGCTTCCTAGCTACCCCTGTTTGTTTAGGCCCTGCCAAACGTTTATTGCCCATTGTATATCTTGCTTTTCGCTAAAGCGCAAAGCCTTTTTGACTCGGCACTTTTTCAAGTGCGCTTATAGCGATGTTGATTACTGGAAATTCTGAAGCGGTTACATGTTTGTTTGTTTAAGGTGCGACGGTGACTTCGCATGGGCAAATAAAATTGTTACTTTCAAGACGCAGTCGATTAGCAAACAATGAGAATTTAGTGAAGTCTTGAAGAAACCGGATGATCGCGTGGGCAAAATAAAGCAATACGGGCGAATGCCTCGACATGCTGAATTGACCAATTGTAGAGTTCACCGTAGATAGTTTCACCAGCGGCGGTAGTGACCAATCAGCGCGGTACACGGTTTTTTGCCGACATTAACGAGCCGCTCGTAATGACTCGCGTTTCCGGCGCCGCGGGCTCCGATCGCTTAACACGTGTATTTGTGTACGAACAAGAACACAATAGCGTGCGACAGCTAATACACCACTATATTCTGTAACGTAATAGCAGCAATTAACTACGAGTAAATAAACAAATTGAAACAACTCCGCCCCGATTACGAGTCAATCGATGATCATGCAAGATTGAAAGTCGTCGATAATCCGACGGCGGAAAATTCAACACTATTCTATATGTTTAATCCACCTAAACGAACGAAGCAACGATTTCAAAACATTTGTTTTGGGCAGTAACTATAAAAATGCGAAATATGAATCGAATGTTAGCGAATAAAGTTCCAAAAAATGCTATTCAAATCGAACGCTCACGAGTATCGAATTAGTGCCACGCGGACGAGCCTCGATTATATTTTTAGTTCGCAGCAACGGCTCGGCGAACCGTATTTAGCTATTAAATGCCAGATATCAACCACTTATTTTGGATAATAACATCAATACCGAGATAATTTTATACCAAAACAGGTACATTAAATCGCTATAGCTTTTATCTTGCAGCAGTCCACGTGGACTCGGCGGCTAAAAATTATTTATTTTATGGGCGCGGATGCTATTGCTACCGCAACATAATGAGTTAAACTATTCGATACTACATTATAAATATGTTAATGACTGTTATCGGCAATTAAGAGTTCCAATTGAATATGAAGAGAGATGTTTGATTTTAATAGTTACAGTTATGATAACGTTCTCAGCATAGCTTTTATCTACATCTTCAACACTCAAGCCCATGATACATCAATGTTACACGACTAAGGTCTACAGTTATATTTGCAGATCGTCAGACTTCAAGAACTGATATGGTTTATCGTGTCCGGCATGATATCGATTACCTGATTATGCTAAATCCCAGGCTGTGTTTTGGATAACTATATCTGTGCTATCGGCTTATTTTTGAACGATAGCTAACCTGATAGTGGCTTTGCAGTTATGAATAGGCATCGGATTTAGTCTTTGATAAATGATAAAGGTTATTCTGAAGCCTAGTTGTTATTATTATTAGGTATGAGTAGGTGGTGTACATAGCTTTCAAAACCAGTTCAATTTATTGATAGCTAACATCTAGCTACACATATATTACATTTATGGAGAAATGTATTGTTTTATGGGAATAACCAAATTACCAATGGGAGCGGAATGTTAAAGTAAAATAAACATTACCAGTTACTTAACTCCGCTATGCCGGATTCATCAGATATATTAATTCAATACGAATAAATACAATGCCGACAGAACTTCTCGAAATCGAACTATGCGTAATGTTCCTATTTAAATGTACAATTAAATCTTACATCTTAGTGTTAAGTAAAATCACGACATTTTTTCTGTACAAATTTCACTCCTCAGTATTGCGGAAGGGAAGCTAGGGTGGAGCTCAGTGCAGTTAAATATATACCCAAGTGCTGCATCTGCGCCGGCTTGTTTACGGAGACCGTTTGCTCTGCCCTGTTTGCCAGCTCGTCTGCACTGACAGAGGGGTTCAATTCTGACGTAAGGTAAAAGTTCTAGTGCTCGACACGCTAATTCCCAATAGTTGGCAACCTCTTTGACACCTTTATTGCTAATTACTTAATTGATGACACGTAATGTAACAGTGACGGGCACTCGGACGTGTACCTAACTTCTACTAACTAAAAACTTACGTATCATATTTAACCCAAGCTGGATCATTGCAAAACTAATCATTGACAATCTCTTTAATAAAAATAAACTCTTATAAAATGCAACTAGACCGACTAGCTGATAAAAATACAGATAACAATATCCGGCAGCGAGATAGCAAAAGCAGTCTGTATTGGAATGACTTAACATAGATTTTCTTAGACATCAACTGCTGTTTTATATGATGCAGCAAGGACTGCTGCGATGCGGTATCTCGTGGACAGCGGCCTGTTTACAGAGAACGATTGCCCCATTGTTTGTTTATCTCTTAGGGTTGAGATGCCGGATCTTCGGCGGATTATTGCTTTTATTTTCTATAAATATATATGAGATATGTTTCTAAGAGCAGGGAAAGAAGATTTCCGAACATTTATAAAATGAAATAGATGTCATATACTTCAGAAAAAGTCGGCGGATTATTGCTTTTATTTTCTATAAATATATATGAGATATGTTTCTAAGAGCAGGGAAAGAAGATTTCCGAACATTTATAAAATGAAATAGATGTCATATACTTCAGAAAAAGTGATCATCTCTGTGTCCGAGGCCGGATTCGAACCGGTGTCTTCAGAATTCGCAGCTCACGCCCTAAGCCTCTAGACTATCCAGTCACGGTGGAACTCACCTACCAAACCAAACATGTATTAAAATCGCGAGATTCAACCTAGAACTTCGAATATTCTCGACATAGGTATCCTACATTCATGAAAAAAAATTCTTGATCTATCCAATGAAACAAGAGAGTGTATAAAGTTTGGTTTGGACGAAGCAACGCCCTTGCGGATTGTTTACGAAGCCCGTTTACGCTGCGCTATTTGCTCTCTCGTTGTGCGGGGCAGACTGTACCTGTGTGCCTCGAGTGCTACGGTGCAGATAACGAACGCGGATGAATGGTACCTACAGGAAAATATTAATACTTTTATGATATAAGTATACAGTCTGTGAAAAAACGTAACTACGATATCATAGGTGAAGTTTTCAAGTCAAAGGTACACCATTGTCTATAGAGTTTATTTCTAAATGATTTTTATGGTAGTAACGCCTAATTGACATCTGACAATGATTTACATTTTAGTTGAAAATCACACATAACTATACACGGTGCCCGTGAGCATTGCGAGAGATTTTAACCACGCATTTCTGAAGTCAAAAGAATGAAAAAACATTATATGACTTTTGTTGTAAAACGCCAAAGAAGAATTATTTTTTTTACTTTTTTTTTTCACTTTTTTTTAATGCTGTTCTACATAAAAAGTAAATGTCATTAGAAAAAAGTAACGGAAAAAGTAAATTGCTACATTTTTTCTCGTAAAAACTAGTCCATGCAAAGTGTTTCTTAGGTCTTTGATATCAGTCAATAAGAGATGTCTAGACTATGCCCCATACCGGTGAGATCGCCATCAAAAAATCATTTTACACTGAGAAACAATTCAAAATGCAATTTTTTGTAAGTAGTATTTACTCTGAAACTATGGCGAATTTCGGAAAAGTTTAAAGGACATTTTGTTCTCTAAATATGATAATGAATACACTGTTAAAGTCTCTCGCAATGCTCACGGGCACCGTGTATAAGTATATTTTTATTTTATTTTAACTTTATTGCTTTATTTAAACAACTGACGGCATAAAGAACAATTTGATGCATTATCTACCAGTCAACCTCCGTTCAAAGTAGATAGATGTTTTATTTTCATAATAGACCGCGATATAATTCGGTATAAAAATTTGAATGATATTTTAGGTATATGTTTGAAAACTCTGAAATTAATGCAAGAGACTTTTTTTTGCACGTTTTGTAACAAATAACGCTACATTAGTCAGTAGCACATAAATGTTTTAATTAAGTACAACAATTAAATAAATTCAGGTTCAAAGCCGGGCTTATTTATTCGCCGCTCCTCGACCGCGACCTCCTGGTCGGGCGACCGCGGACCGCACGCCGCGGCCGACCGCGCCGCCGCCGCGGTCGGCTCCCCCTGTTCACGTTCAGCCTGTTCTAATATTAGACTTCTTTACCTATTTTCTTAAACTAAACGTATTTTCACTCATTTACACTTTGAAGCATAGATGATTTTAATGTGAGTAATGTGATTTGAAACTAGTTGTTTTGATTTTTGACTAATCGGACATTTAATTTTGAATCAAAGTTTTGATCGAATGTATTAGTCTGGTCATGGTTTTCAAGTTTTTCAACCGACTTCATGATTTCGAAGGAGGAGGTCCTCAATTCGTCGGCATCTTTATTTTGCTATTTTTATTTTTTATGTATGTTACCGATTATTGCAAGACAGCTGGACCGATTTCGAAAATTTTGAGTATATATACTTCACAGTTGGTCCCATTGTCACCAGGTCAGGATCTGATGATGGGATCCTGGAGAAATCGAGGGACCTCTTCAACTGTTATAGGCACACTTATAATGATTTGAGTATTTTTTACGGCAGTTCGAGCATTTTCTTTTGGAAAGGTGGAGGCTAAGTTAAGTCGGTTCTTTTTTGTTTAAAAGTATGAATTATTCAGTTATAGATGAATTATCGAGATCATGGAATTGCATTTGTAGTGGTTGTACCGTTTGCAACAAAAGGAGAATAATTTTCTCTTAATTTAATAAAATTACATACCCTTAAGAAATGGAATAAGTAGTAGTCCTCTGTTTTTTGCTTTTAGTCGCTATCATGTTCTTCATCTGAGCTGTCACAAGTATTGATAATAAGATTGTTTGAAATTCGAGCCATTTCCCCTTCCTGACATCGATATTTATTTTCTTCACTTTCGACATGGCGACAAATATTTTCCCAGTCCTCAGCAGTAATAGTATTCATTTGTTCAGTTGCTAAACTCATAATGCCTTGCATGTTTAATGAAACGTTTCTTTTCGCTACATATCCTTTTACCATGGACCAAATATTTTCGATCGGATTGAATGTCGGGTGATACGGTGGCAATCGTAAAACGGAGTGGCCATGTTCTTTTAAAATTGCATCTATGTGGTACTCACTTTTGTTTAATTAAATCATACAAACTGGTTTTGTACATCAACGGGCTATACGCAATGTTGTGTTCTGTCAACCAATCCATCATTTCTTGTTTATGAGAATTTGACGTTGGAGCACGATTCAAAAGTTTGTTGTGATAGGACGCATTATCTACGATAAGTACGCTATTCGGTTTAAGGTTCGGTATTAATTTTCTTTTAACCATTTTTCGTAGTTGACAAAGTTCATCTGGTCATGGTAATCTCCCGTTTTTTGGTTTGCCTTAAACATTAACAAAGCGTTGGGAATAAAACCATCTTTTCCTCCTGCGTGCACTATTATTAACCGCTGGTCTGTTTGATTTGTTTTTTTACACCAAATTCTGCTTCCTGATCAAAATCGTCTACTGCTGATGACGGACAAGTACGTAACTCTTTATTTCTCGGGGAGGTGAATTTCTTTGTTGTTGCGAATTTCTCACTATTGCTCTCAGACACAATGTTATAAACAGTAGAGAGACAAACACCTGTAGCTTTTTCAACTAACTGGGCAGCGGTGTAAGGGGAATTTAAATTTTTCTTCAGTTCAAGTTCAAAATATTTATAACAGTTAAAAATAATTTGCTTACTTTGACTCTCAATCGGACCAAAATTACTCACTGCCATATTTTTAGAAAATTATGTAACTTACACTTAGTCGTACGGGCTGACACAAAATTATTCTGATAATTGTGAGAATACAATAAAATCAGACATAAAAATATATGCACAACGTAAATAATATTCACAATTTGACACTGACATTATTTTGGTATTTACTTCTTCAATATATAACAAACCTCTTTTTATGCTGATAGTACGAGAAAATAGAAAATTCAAATATAGAATGCCTATAAACATGCAATTCCATGCTCTCGTTAATTTATCTATACACGTGTCAATTGATAAGTATGTATTCCTAAAGCTACAGCGTTAGAATTGTAGATCTGAACATTCATGATTACAATGAGTATACACAGACCAAAGACCAACATTCCGAGAACAGTTACGACGTGCAACGGTTGTTGTGTAGTGTTCTTTTCTCTGTTATGTTACTTATGTTAGACTAAGTTGTAACTAATTTACGAAAAATTCGTAACAAGTATATCGAGCCAATTACAGTTTAATCTAGTTTGAGGTGAAATTCAATTTCCCGGTCAAAACAACGGTGCTATAATTACAATTAGGTCCGTGAGCGGAGCATAAGTACCTACGTTAAATTCCGACATAGTGCCGAGCGATTCATTTGCTTCATGAATTAGTCATTAGTGGGCACGTTCTATAGCCCATTCAAGCCACACACTGTCCTTTTCTAACATGCTGGAATAATCTACGAGTAAATGGGATAGCTGGAGTTCTGGTTTGGCCGGTAAATGATTTTATTTTATTTGCTGAAGAGGCATGTGCGCTACACGCTAACGCCTTGTGTCGTGTTAGTAAATACTACATAGTTTTAAATAGCAATAATGTTTTTAATAAAAAGGTTCCGAGTGTGCTGTAGTAAATTATGTCCATAAGTTTCGGTTTTGAAAAAAAAAACATAAAAACACTGAAACGCGCTTTTAATTTAAAAACTAAATACGTATCTATTTAGAATTATACATAACTAGCATAATTGTCGCATACTAATGAGCAGCAAGTGTTATACAAACATAACAATGAATATGAGTCTCAAAGTTCAACGTGAACTTTGACTTGAATCTTATCGACTAATAAAATATGTGTCATTAATAACCCTTCCTACATATTTTATACGTAATATTTATAAATAGAAACTGATCATAGTATACCTTTTTATTGCGTTTATACAATTTAAAACTTAACTTTTAGTAGTTTAACTTTTTCTATCTCTCTTTGTCATGGGGTAATTTTTATACTGTCTCTTTCCCGGGACAACATAAACTTACGCCTCCTGACCTTATGCTAAATTTAGTGCATGACAGCAGTATATTTTCTGTTCTTACATTCTTTGTAACAGCTTGTTAAAATATACAAAAACAATGATTAAGCAGTTCAAATTTGGATAACCCTTGCAAACATCCCTATCGTTATCGCCTTTATGTTGTTGATAACACCTTATATTTAACTTTATTATATTAAAGAAGCTTTATTATGGAGGCAATTAAAAACCAAATTGAGGGCAACCTTCATGTGTGCTTATCAGTTTGTTAATGAGCACTGCGGGTATTACTTTAAATAACTTGAACGATTTTATAGTTCACGTAATATAATGTAAACATAATGTAAATTTACTTAAAAAAGGTTCAAAACCTTCAGTCGATACCTTTATACTTGTCACGACAGGCTAGAAAACGATGCAGATAGCATTTCGCACAAACCTTTTTTTACTTGCACTAAATTAAGTGTATGCGATTTCTCTCCCAACATCAAGCATCCAACGTTGCGATCTATGTACGAGGTCTATACCTATCAATTAGAGTCAGCTGAAAGAAAAATTGCATAGAATTAATTAGTCGATGTACAAAACTATTACTCCGACATTTCTCTTTCCCCGCACAAACTCTACTACGAAATTTTAGCTTAGCTTATCACCGTTTGCCATTTCGCATCAGTGGTTTCCGCTCCCACACTAAGTAAATGTCCTTATAGTTCGACAGGTAGCGTGAATTCAGCAGTGGGCCCACGTTGAGTCTTCCGGCGATCACTATCTGGCCGGAAACACGTGGCTGACAGCCCGCTGTCATCGGTACCGACCCAGGAAAATTGTACGGAACTAAATATACGCTAAATAACTCTACAAGTATTCTTTTATTGTCAGGAGGCAAACAAACCGAAGAGTTAATAGTAAATTTTAGGGATGCTTTGGGAAAGTTGTAAGATTCTTACAATTTACAAGAGTTAATCCTTGATTATATATATTTGCAGAGTATATTTAGACCATAAACATAAACAAAAAGGAAGATTAGTGACGTTCATACTTAGTAAACAAAACTGAAATGTGGTCCAGCACCCACACACTTGTAAAATGCTACACACCGCTATAATGTATGTGCATCATGGGCAAAATAGATAAACTTACATACATAGTTAACACGGGTATGCAAGGGAGACCTCCATATTTTGCGCTTTGCACATAGTGCCCCCGGACCCGGCCAAATGTCCCGGAACCTATATTTGATGGCACGAAATCGAGCGCCTGGTACCATATCTCCCTTTTTGTATAAATCAATGGTTTAGACCCATAAAGGAGATCGTCAAATTTTGTTAGGTGATCTGGCCCAGGTTATTTAGGACCGTTTATGAATGTTTCTTACCTTTAAACAGGCGTCATAATTTCTAGATCAGGACGCTGGTAAAAAAATTGCGAAATCTAATGGGAAAATTGAAAAATCATGCATTAAAAACTTGAATCTGACAAGGACAATATTTGAAAGCGTGCATGCCTATGATTTATATATTAATGTAAAAAAGGTACCGGTTTTTTAAAGAAAATGTACAAAAGCGGACTTAAAAACAAAACGGGAATCATGATGAAATAATAAAAAGTCAAATTTTGATCGGATTTATAGTTCCTATATTTCGGTAAACAAAGACGGCTGTCAAACCATCGTTGATACTATTAACTGAACATTCCTAACAAGTATTGCGAAGGAATAAGGTTTACCACCGTTATGTGCGATACCACTAGTATCTGACATTGCAAAATTGAAAAAAAAGATGCGTTGCGTTATCGAAGGAGCATGATATTATGCCATTATGAAACCCACTTTTAATATTCAAACTCCAATCAAAAATAAGCATTTTCAATCTTTAGATGTTTTAATACAGTCGATGTCTAATTTAAACTTTCGTATTCGTAGGCTTAGATACTATTTTAATATTACAATGTTCTAACTTACCGAACAGTATCAAAACGCAGATTATGTAACGGTAGACATTGACAGTGTCAAACCAAAAAACAAACCCGTTTCAGTCCAGGTGAAGTTAAACTTTATGTCAATGCCATAAGGACGTTAACGACTTGTCTTGCTGTATTTTAATCGCGGAAAGATCAACATAATATTTATTTATTTAGTATTTCTAATTCCCGTTTAATTTTTTTGTAATATTTTGTCTACTTTAGTAATAAAATGAATATTTATTTTACATTGAAGTACAAACTGTATACGGTTTATATCAGGGGGCCCAGAATTGACGATCTCCTTTGGACCTACATTTTTTTCCAATAGAGAATTCATAAACAATTCATAATTCGTTTGATAAAGTGCTGATCTTTTCAATATAATTCAGGTATTTTCTCGAGAATTCTTCCCGTTATAAGTTTTAATGCTTATTACTATTACTTCCTTATCTCTAATAAATCTAACACTAACAATTTCAGTTCTTACGCACAGTCTACATAAATGCTGATTGACACGTGGTAATAAAAAGTCTCTGGCCTATCATATAGCCATTAATTAGCATATATGCAATTATGCATCGTGCGACCGCAGACGACTGCATCGATTGAAGTCATAAGTAATGCACACTGCAGCTGCGGCATGCACACTGCACACATGTCACATCACAGGCGTCGCGGATGCAATTATTGCACATGCGGGCATCCTGCGGCTATTAGCAGACAATATCGATAACCATACATATATGCTATGATCATTGATCATGACTTATGAAGTA
This sequence comes from Pammene aurita, assembly GCA_947086415.1. NCBI lineage: Eukaryota > Metazoa > Arthropoda > Insecta > Lepidoptera > Tortricidae > Pammene > Pammene aurita. The sequence continues at coordinate 23,053,024 of OX352305.1, read as the reverse complement.
ACGTTGAATGCTTTATAAATATATACGAGTATGTCTTGGTAGAAAAGAGCAAGATCGGCAAACTGCACAGAAAGCCTAGAGAAGACTTGTATATATGTCACAATAATGAGAGCAACGAAACCCCTCTAGTCAGTTTGCTATACTATGCTTATTCCTAGATCTGGACATCTGGCAGCTGTAAAGTGGTGGAGGTAAAAGAATGCAAACCACTTCAAGAAAACTAATCCTACAGTTCTCGGTTTGATGCAATATTATGAGAAATCATATAAATAATTAGGTTATATCATTGCCAAAAGTTTCTGTTGGGGGAAAGTTGTGCCAAACGACGTATAATGTAATTCATTCGTAGTTTGTCACCTACTGTTTTTGTTTCCGTAAAAATACGCAATGTTTTTGTTCTAATGTTAAAATATAGGCCCCGTCCTTTATAACTGAGACAACTTCGGCAGTTTTTACCTATTTTGGTATCACTATTTTCCAATTCAAAAATTTTGCTAGTCTATCACTACGACCTCCACCCATTAAAAGCTGTCAGATGCTGATGGATTTAGCATTAAGGATAGTACTTATAGCAATTTAACCAGACGGGTTTTGTTGTTCTTATTATTGTGTCCTATCATATCTGACGTAGCCAACTCTTAATCCACAAGGCTAACCGGTCGTTTTACAAAGACACATTAGTCATTTAATGTTTGTTTCAAAGAAGGATCATGTCGTGAATTATTAATGCGGATTATTACAAATACTTTCGATTAACTTTTTATATATTAATTATAATCACTCGTTAGTGGCAATTCAATTCTAATGGGTGGCTAATTAGCATTCAAAGAGGAAAGAATTAATTCAATCAATTACAGTCCCAGTCATGCGAATGATCAATAAAAAATAATTGAATATAGGTATTAGTAGTTTGAACGGTAGATATTCACGCCTTCTCAGAAAGTAAATCTTATCTAGATTTAATACAAATCAGCAACATTTTCATTAGTAATTTCATTGCTACAATCTCTGTAATAGACATAAAATGCAAGTTTAATTCCGTAGTATTTTGAGCAACTGTCAGTGAGGGGTTCACCCTCGAGGGTCGCCACCCCCTGTTTGTAGTAACCCCTTCGCCCTGTTTGCATTGTTTCATTCTATTTGTATAGAGTATGTCCCACCGCTACAACTGTTACTGTTTCCATGATATGTAAACGAGGTTTAATGATACAATCCGTGCGAACCTTCACAATTAATTAACCGAACTGAAACGAAGCTCCTTAGCTTATCATTATCACCCTAATCATAATTCTACTTTCAAGCTTCAAGAAACAGGTAAACATTCTTTATTAATAAATAACACATTCATAATCGCGCATCTCATAAAACGGATAAGTGATAAAAACCAGTTTGTAAACTCGCGGTCGGTTTTATAACTGCTTTTTAAAAGTGGATTTTATTCAGTCAGATGGCTTAATTTATACATTAACATATATGGGATCAGACTTAATTATGTGGGAATCATTATTTTGCGAACACGATTTGTATGCAAGTAGGTAAATGAAATGCCGCTTGTTAAAATTCTTACACCGCGCGAGCTGCAGTTTTACGGGCTATTACACTGAATGAAAAATGAGTGAGTCATAGGCGCAGAATACGAGGCGAATAGAAACCGTCTGTTTTAAATGAAAAGTCAAGGAGCGAACAAGGCGTACATTATTCATGAGGGCCGTTTCACGCCCGGCCACCGCCGAGTACGTATGCATCCGACACTCAAATAGATGGTCAAAATCATCAGATAACGCCCTTGCGCCATTGACAATACGGTTGCGAGTATAGACGTCGACACATCTCCGTCGACTGTACCGGAGCTGGCATCAACAAACTGTTTCGAAATCAATATCCGTGTCTCAATCAGTGCAATTAAGGCGCCCGCGGAGCAGGGCCGTATTCAATGTAATTAGTTTCGCGCCGTCGCCGCCGGCGAGGGGCAATAAATAAACGACTAGAATGACGTTAAACGTGCAGCGACTGCGGGAGGCGATAATCTACAGAATGTCCCCGAAAGCTTTTAATAAGTTAAATTAAATTAGGAACAGTCACGAGATTGATATCGGCGGAAATAAACGAAGAGTTTGAGATAATCGACTGTTATTAGAGAGCGCTTTGAGCATAAGTACACGATTCTGTTATTACGTCGACTCATTGCGTGATTTGGAATAGCAATAAAGCTATATTTACCAGTCACGATTGTTCAACCACATTACTCGGGAACCGTTCGTGTAATTTATTCATTCTTTCCTGACAAATGTCATGTCGCAAATAACGAATACTAATAGCCGTTCGAGAGCACGCTGTATGAGCGAATTTAATAAAGCCAGTGGGGTGAAAACGCCCTATTTTTTCACATGGCGCGCATCGCTTCCCCTAATATTATAGGGGCCGAATTTGAAAACACAATTAGACTTAATACAGAGGTGATTGTTGGCGAGCGAGGGTCGCAGCGAGGGGTTACTGTAAATCCTTTAATTTGGCTCCCCGATCAAATAATAAAGCGAGGGGCAGCGAGCAGCGAGCGATATCGCGTTTAGTGGTTTTATTGCAAGCGCCATCTGCCGCGCACGCACCCTGTAGATGGAGAGATAATTTCGCTTTTAAAGCGAGGGGCGACCGAGCGTTCATTGTGAGTTGTTGCGTTCGTTTAAACAATTCACAACGCTGTATCCGCCTGTAGATGGGAAGATAGTGGCCATTATGCGGGGCCCTTGACGACTGTCTGCGACGTGAGCACTCCACGCTGTACTGTAGCATGCAGCACTCGCTGTCCGATAAAGCACGCTGCCACCCGTTACTATCAACATTTTGCGGGCTGTAAACATACGTTCATTGGGTTCACTTGTCAGTCCAGATTTAAATGTGTTACCCGTAGTTAGGCATATTATTATCCAAACTAGCGGATTGCAATTAGCACTAAGCTAGGGAGATAATAATATAGACATGTACCTTGAAGGTGCCTAAACACTGTAAAAAACAGCGATAAGAATAATTTATCATTATATTACTCACTATAAAAATAAGATATAAGCCGTTAGACACGACAATTAGATTAAAATTCGACCGATATAAATTAAAACGAAATAAATTCATGTTATTTAGATAATATTGGAATTAAAATTGAATAGCTAATGATGTTTGATAACATTATCTTTTATCAAAACAGATAAAGTTAATCCCACTCACAATCAGTATTGTAGGTATAGTACCAACGGGCTCTTGATGTTGATAATAATAGAGCGTGGCAGAAAAACAAACGGGATTACAGAGTACGTTCAACAGCCCTAGTTATTCATTATAAACATCGCACGTGCAGGCCCATTCATTCGTTAAAACCTCCTATGTAATGTTATTTTGATTAGTGAAAATGCCACCTTGCGTAGCAAAACATAAAGTCCACTTTACAATAATAACCCAAAAGAGATATAGGGTTGCGCGCAAACAGTAGCTTTATCAATGACCGGGTGCACCCTCTAATGCAGCGGCAAACAATCCTCCGCCCGCTTATGAATAATTTCAACTCGAGGGTGAGGGCGTATGGAATCGAAATAACCAGTAAATTATTGAATTATACCGAACCTGACTCCTCGTCGTCGGTGGGAAGATTTATGTTATTTTTTACGAGCTCTCTGAACGTTCTGAAACGATTTAATATTTCACAGTATAAGTAGGTAAGACTACCACATCGAGTACGTGAGTTGGAATCTGATGCTGTATTAAGAAAGTTTACCGGGATGTGGATTAAATTGTAGTATGAAACTTCATGGGTTGTGACAATAGCTTCGCTCGGAGAGATGCTCGTATTTATAAAGTTGATGTTACTGCGCGTAACGAGCGAGTGTCAGTGAAGGGTGGCGAATGTGTGCACTAGAGCGTAGGGGTGACGCCTCGGAGCCCGAACGGTTTCGACAACCCTAATTCATTGTATTATCGCCATCGGTGACACTCGATTTCTTCCGTTAATGGTCATTAAACTATTGACTCTTTGAGTATTTTATCAGAACCTTTATCGATGTATAAACTATGGTAATAAAAATAGCTTAGCGTTCTGATAACGTATATACAATATACATTCAGAAATACCTTATCAGTTGTTCGATGTACATAGTAAAATAATACAGAAATAATATTAGTAGGTATTCGATTCGTACTAAAATATAAACATAGAAACTGTTGCAATAATCAAAAGCGTGAAAGTCAGTCGGCATGAATAATGTCTCGCGGCGCGGAACAATAACTCTCCGTGTCGATACAGCTACACAAAGACGAAACAATCAATTCACGGCGTAAGTAGGTGCGATTCGGCACGGTCGCGCTGCTCTAGCCCCGCGACTAACAAAAGAAAATCTAAGCAATTAGTCGTCGTCAGAAAGAGCGGAAAACGCGCGTTAGACGCGGTCACGCCGAGCGTGCACGACCGCGGGAACTGACCGCGCCGCGCCAAAATGCTTCTTAGTCGCGACAAAATTACACTCGGTGTCATGAGGAAGATTTCCGACCTTGGATCGAAAACTTGCTTCGGGCTTCAAACTTTATTGAGTGCTTAATCCGGCACGGTCACGCTATGGCAAACACAAAGGCGGGTAAAAAAAGAAAACATTACTTGTTGTGCGATTACGCTCGCTATAAAAGCTTAGAGGGGTACGGTTCTTTCTAATCGCTCGACTGAGCGGGCTGAGTGCTAATGTAATAATCCATTACAATGAACAGTGAACGCTAAATAGCGCATTGAAGCGTTGAGCTAGTGAGCCATCTGTCCGGAGCAAACAACAGGACCCCCCGGTTGGAAAGGCGTATGAACATTAGTAATTTCTACTATATATGCCCTTCTGACATTACAAACAACAACCCTTACGCCGGGGCAGACCAGACCCTCAGCAAATATTCACGCACTGACAGCGTTGGTTTATGTTTCAAACAGGTCTTACAGTGTCTGGTTTTGATATGAATCTCTTGATTTTTTAAGCGGCATGATTTTTTAGATATGTTGCTTTGTGGCTTAGGCTTAAATATCATTTTAAATCTTTTAAAAAAGGAAGCCTTGTCATAACGCTGCCTATATACAGTAAAGTCTAATACCAGTAGTACACTTGCCTAAATCGGGCCCTAACGACAAGGACGCTTCAATGCGTTAGACATAGACACGTTTGGAGATATTGCTTAACGTGTCTAACGTATTGCGGGATCCTTGTCGTTAGGGCCCGATTTAGGGACGTCTAAAACCGACAAAGATACCACTGTGATTTTTGGACAAAAATACACGATCTTAATTCCATAACAAAATGGTCGTGTCTTGACGGTGATATCTTAGATTTTATTAATATGATAAATCCAGAGGTATTTCTTATCGAGCGTTTAATATCTATGAGAAAACATAATGTGGTTAAACTTTATTAGGTAATTATGTTCAAGAGTCTTTCTACAAAGAAAAAAAGTTATAATTAGATTGCTTATTAAAGTCAAGATTTAATTAATACCCAAGCATGTCTGATAAAATCACAACCGTTTCATATTTGTCGTCGGATCTGCGTAAATTGGCTTTGGTTCCGTCTGGAGGACGTGTTAAAGTACGGTTATTATTAAAAAGCGGGGTCGGAGCGTGTCGGCCGGCCGAGCGTAAAATCAACAGATTACCACGGAACCCCTACGGATCGCCCCTAGCCCCGAGGGCTATGGAACCCCTGCATAATATCCATTCGTTGCGATAGCTATTGTAACTGCGGTTAGGGTTGCTACAAATATGCAGGATTACTCGTGAGACCATTAAATTCTTGAGCATTAGAATATATCTAAAGAATTAAACCAATTGTGAGTTACAAAGCGATCGGAATTGAAGACACGTAAAGTTTACACGTCTAGTTTCATATTGTGTTTCCGAGTTTCACGCATTATAAAGAGCGTAGAAGTAGCTCTATAAAGCTCGTAGAAGTCGAACCTTAATTGGCGCAATTACGCAGCCTAAAAATAAATAAATAAAATGTCAGTTAGCGATTATTCGATTACCTTTTAAGTCTTGTTTAGTTTCAATATAACGAATAATATACAAGGATATACAGTTATTGTTGTTCAACCGAAGAAAGTAGAAATCAGAGATAATGTGTATAACATATATTATTTAAGCAACCCTAGAATCCCTTTCCGGTGAATGCTCGCAAGCACCTCGTAACTCACAGATATATTGTCTCCACTTTAGTGTCGCTTGGGGGAGCGTCCCTCGCAGATAATAATGCATTCAAATAAATGGCGTCACAACACAAATGCCTAACCGCCATCAATTGTTCGACAAATTATAATTTCTAATATCAATTATTATTAGTTAAAAGAAATAGTCACGTAAAAAATAGCGGAGCGTTCAGCGGAAAACGTTTGTTAATTTAAAAACCGAAATGTCAACGCCGGCCCGCCCTAACGCCGGGAGCGCCGTCAAACAACATTTATCCAACAAACAAGCAGATATACACACTTTTTTACTTTGGAAATCTGTTCCAGGTCTGTATTTTTCGTGTTATATTTATGTTGGAATTACTCGTGGAATGTAGTAACATTATCGTTAAAGCTTCTAGTACACCGGACGCGGTCGCGGTCGCGATGCGGTTTAACACTTGCGTTAACTCGCGGCTTTTGAACTTTGATCTGTCATTTGTTCCACTATTTGATTTGAGTTGCCCGTGAATTTAATCCATCGTTAAATTCTAGAAAGTGAATATTGTGTGTAGTGTACGTGTAGTTATCTATCGCAACACAAATACAACAAAAATAATCTCGCTGTGATAAAGAATAATGATCGTACGTTTCATAGTGAGTGAGCACGTAATCGATTTGAAACCAAGAACGCAAGAGTGCTCAATCAAAAGGCGTTAGCTCTGATCGGAGAGGTTTTCCTGTAGTAACGCTAGTTTTTATCATAATCGTGGTAAACAAGGGTCATGTAATAAATTTGTTCCTCGCAGTGCATAAAAATGATTGCCAGCAAGTACCTAACCGCATCGCCACCGCGTGATAGCGTTAAACTAAAATGAAATACAAAAATATCACGTACCTGTTTGTGCATTTCCACATTGAGGCCGTAAGACATTTCATAGTACTGAAACATAAACACAGATTAACAGATTCGATTACAAGTGTTAAAAATGTTAAACGTCCGAACTGTGACATGGGAAACATTTGGCACAGATAAGTTCCTCAAATTATAGGAGCCGAGTGACTAAACATCCGCGGCGCAGCTTGGACCGCCGCCAGAAGTGTTCCCGACACATAAAAATACTGAGAAAAATCTCCTCTCAAGCGTATTAAAATAAATTGCGAGCGATTTGGCAACACTTAATCGTGATTCATAACTGAATGGAACCAACATTGGAGGATTAACGAATGCCAAAAACTTTTATATTCATTCCAATCACAGGTGGAGCCATTACTTATTCTTAGAATACCTACATTCTGATAAATCGATTTGTAATAGGCATATTTGAGATAGTTATAACTCCCGTATAATATGTATTTGGGGTTTAAGAGGAATGATAATATCTCCAAATAAATTATGAGAGGGTGACAAAATGAACGGTTCCATCAGAACAATATTGACGGGCATACGGGTGACGAAGGGGACAATGCATTTAAACTTGAATGACAAAACAATAATGTATCATTTGATATACATCTCGAGGCTTTCCGTTATACTCTACTGGGTATTTCATGTGGAACGCTTCACTACTCAAAATCCAAAGGGCATGAAATCACATCTAAGCTCTTGGATTGGATACTCTCAGTTGGAGATGCTAAGGTTAATTTAGGAACAAATTAAGTCTTTGATTTGATGCACTTTAGTTTTTCATTACGATTCGTTCAGATGCAAGAGAAGAAAACTATCAACTCACCATAACATAATGCCTTTGAATTTCAATTTTTTCACTAGCCAGCTTTTCGCATTCTAATTTTAAACTGGAACAAACAGACGTGAAGTAAACATATGAACTATACAAATGTTAATGAATTGAGGTACTTATATTATTAATATCTATCGTGTTTTTAAAGAGCAACCTATTTTAAATAAGTAGGTACTTTCACTTGATAGTGAAGTTGTTCGAGTGTTAAGTATTTCAGCACCAGATAAGGGACGATATTCTTGCAGACTATAATTAAGAAAATGTCCAGCTAGACAAGTATTGGTTTTCAATTAACGTTTCTTTACAAATGTATACTAGGTATCTGTTACCTTACGAATAGTTAATATTTACTACATGTAGTGTGATGACTGGTTTTAAATGGAAATGTGTAAGAGTTGCAATCACCACACAGTTTATCTTGCGTAATCAACTCCTTAGCACCTGTTTTATGTTCTCGACCAAATTGTAACGTGATCGTTATTTTTTATGTCAGAAATTCAATGCAAACTAATGTATTATTTTTAGTGGAGTTCTTTTTGTTAGACGACAGAGTAAAAAATCTTTGTAAAGAAGGGTGGTTTTGTGAGGCAGGTAGCTGGATGTCCGCTGACGGGGATTCCGAGATAATCTCTGCTCAGTTTTTTTACCCTCTGATACTTAAATGATATAGTTGTCGTTCGTGTGGGTAAAGTATTAGGGTCCTAAGGGAATTAGAAATGAGTATTTTTTTAAATCATTTGTTAATAAAATGTAAAAAAAAACCATATTAATTTTTAATCAAACAACGTGAATATGTGTACCTATCATTATTGTGTAAGAATTTATTTTTATTGATCTGGTGTAGTACATTTAAAAAGATAAGATACTGGAGATCAATTAGTTAACTCTAATTAGTAATTGAAATGAGCGACACTAATAACTCGAACATTTCCACAATAAATTCTAATAGACTTCTTACTACACATGAGCAAAACTCCTTTATATTTGCTTTAAATTCTCACAGAGTTGATCACACATGTAAATTAATTCCAAATTAAGCATAATGTATTCGCAAGGAGTCTTAATTACAATGATTAGCGTCGTATCGGGCTATCGCCAGATGCGAACAACGAACAAAGCATTACTTTAATAATCATGTCGGTTTTTTGTGACGCCGTAATGGCGCGCCGACGGCGAATTGAAATATAATTATGCACGTCGGTATGTGTTACGTTCGTGTATGTGGTTATAGTGTAAACTTGCAAGTCATAGTCAAGAAGTGTTTACAGTTGATTAATTACAGTACTTTTCTGTGGAGCGCCGTGGAATTATGACATTTATGGCGCTCCTGCGCTTACGCCGGCAGAGCGTGCGCATCGTGGAAAGATGATCAGCGGAGGGCAATTAGGTTTAAGCCTACAGTTACAATGAATGGACTTCAATTATTTCTTATCGAAATTTTTGTTGTAAAATACAGCTGTATACGCGATTAAATATAAATACTGACTTGTGATATTGCGCCTGGAGGAAGTTGAACTCTTCCTTGATTCGGTCGCAGGACTCCCCCACCGTGAATTTGATGGGTTGCCCGGGCTGAGGGGGCCCCTGGAAGAAAAAATCTTACATTAGAAAAATAATCAACATCTAATAACAGGAAGCATAAATAAAGACTTTTTAAAAAGGCCAACTGGCCTTTTAATAGGTCACGAGTTTAAACTAAACGTATAAGTAGGCACAACAAAAAGAACTCATCAATCACAGTCTCGACAAAACATTCCTATCACGAAACAAAAATTACACGCATCCCAAATTATCGTAATACAAATTATCCTTTAATGACCATAATTCGGTGTGAGCCTCGCTTTAATGAAAAAAAAAACATCGCTCGCCTCTTAACACAAATAAAGTAACACGAACACGCGAGCACGTAATAAAGTAAAAACAAAATAAAAAACTAGCTCCATAATAAGAAGCACGAAAATAAAAATAAGCGAGGGACACAACACACGGTCGCCGGGAGGCCGGGCGGGCGGCAAAAAATAAATAACCGCTGCGAGCCGACGCCGAACAAACGGACTTTAAAAATAATAAAAGGAGCGTAAATAAAAGCGTAAAAGGAACTGGCGCAGCGTGTAGACGTTGTAAATGGAGCTGCGGACAATCGGCTCGGGGAAAATGCCGGGAATTTAGTGAATGTGGCTGCGGTGAGCCCGCCTGCCCGCTGCCCGCCGCCAGCACGCCGCACCGCCTTATCCTCCATCACTTCGTTAATGTCGTGACATTTACAATGCCCATCAATATTTTATGGGGACACTGATGATATAGCAGTCGTTTACCGTTATCAGCACTTAATGTACTCGTAACGACAGCCCCGAGCTACTTGTTTTAATTTTACGAGAGCAATCTATTAAAGAAGGTGCGATTTGTTTCCATTTCACTTCGCGCTGCAATTATATTCTGTTTCTCTCGGAGTGCAATTATTTATCCATGTACACATCTCACGACCGGAGAATAAAACAAATCGACAGTTACATTACAGACATGGCATTATAAAAGGCAAAAAGAAATCCGAGTCGGTAGCGAGGCGGCGCCGGCGTTCATATCATAGCCAGTCTGACACGATATCGGAGCCGAGACATGTCACGCGAGGCATTGTAAGTACGTGTGTACTCGGCTTAAGCCCAAGTTTCTAAATATTAGCATTCTAAGCTCGGGTGCATACTCGATTATAATTAGCGATTCACTTAACACGTGGGTCGATCAAAGGCTAGTTTAATTCCAACACGCCAGATTAACAAATTGATTACGGGCGCGTACTCGATGTTTTATTTAATTAGAAGTTCCAGGATACCCTGTGGCTGTGTACTTATCAGTAATTACAATGTTTCGTTAACGTGTAGGTTGTAATTTAATACTTCGGAAACGGCCCTTTCGATTTATCTGGCTGGAGCCAATAAGTTACGGTTTGGATTCAATTATTTGTTTGCCGCGCGACCGCTACGCCACCACCGCTGTTTCGCTTTCGCCCACCGCGTTGTAGTAACGTTGTACCAAGTTTTATTGCCGCGATTAAAATGGAAACATCATGCCGTGTAGGTAAATAAATGAGGATCAAATTAATTGCTATTTGGTTATTTAACTCGATTACTAAATAAATATAGTTTCCGGGAGTTTAAATGCTGGTTTGAATTGATATTCTAACTTCTATGGTGGGTACATAACTAAATACCTTATTTCTAACATTAGTTTTAATTACAATGTTCTACTTCTAATGTTACTGAATATGAAATGAAATGTAGCGGACCTATAAATAACATTTATAAATTATTTCATTAAACACCATTTGTACACAAAATCAGAATATAATAAAATTTCAATTCAACCGTGAAGTCAAATGGACCATTATGTTATACGAGTATTAAAACCCCAGTTAAATTATTATTACACCAACCCTGTTTTACTTGAATCCCGAAGTAATAGCGTAAGTAAGATCATTCTCAAACTTCAAACCGATCACAAAAGGAAAATAATCGACGACGGCAATAATAGACTGAATAAACGTTCCCCTCGGCTTAAGAAAAAAAGATTCCCATGAATTATCACCGAAAAGGTCAAATTAAAATACAATGAACCGTTTTTGAGTGGCAGTATTGTGTAGAGCCCGGATGAAAGGCCCGCATGCAGGCCGCTCACAAAAACAAAACTAAACAGAACGCGTTTAAACGGATATAAAAAGAAAAACGTGTTCTTACTTCAAATTATTGAATACGTCTGTCTGCCCACGTCTACCTGCTGAGGACTTCTTTTATTGGGCCGGAATTCGAGTTTTATTTTAAGCGGTGCGGCCCGGGGCCGGGGCCGGGGCAGCCCTCGCGTGGATCGAGAAACATGACTATTCAATCACTGCTTATAAATTATACTCGCTGGTCAATTACCCGCAACTCTTTCATGTTTGTTTACGTTTTGTAGACCCACTAATTTATATCTTCATGCGCTGCGAATTACACTTCTTTTTTATATTGCTTCGGGAATTCCTTGAACAAAGATAAAACAAGGCCGTTTTATTTAGCCTTCTATCGGTGAATAAATACATAAAGTGGATCGATGTCAACGATTTATTAGCAGCATTAGAGGTCCGCGCGGCCAACACAAGTTCAGCGACTCTGTAAACATCTAAACACCATTCGCACTTACAAATCAAACAAGAATACACAAATATTTGAACTCCTCACTAGTGTACTCAAGCTTTTAGCGTCGTAACAGCCTAACTCCGCTCATATTCAAGCAAAAATAAATCTTAACTCGAAAGCCTTAACGTTGCATAACAGTTGGAAGGATGTTAAACGGACTTTAGTGATGAAAAAATAAATAAAAAAACTCAAGTAAATAAACTAATATGGTAGCGCTGGGATCACCAAACCGATTTTATTTTCTTAGAAACATCACCGTATGCTCTAACAGCCGATTGACACCGGCCTTCTGTGAATCGACTCGAAACGATTCTGTTTAGATAATGTCCAATTGTTTTCCTGTAGAAAGTGACAAATGAGTCCCGTCGCGGGAGAGCTGTCATTTGTAGACTTGTTGAGGAAGGTATGATAATTAGTTAACTGTTCTAAATAAAACATTGGTCCACTTTCGTACTCAGTTGTATTGATGGATGAAATTAATTTATAAGTTATGATTTTGGAATTGAAACGAGCATTTTGCACATAATAATAAATGCTTACTGCGTGACAAACTTAATATTACCTATTAGAACGCCAATATTTACAATAAAAGTACCAACGACACTTTTATGTTACATAAACATAATAGGTACAATCTAGAAGTTTAACTATGTTTCTTGAAATATTTTATCATTCATCTAACTAAATAGTAGGTATTTGTTACTATGTTTATGTATGTTGTTGTTAATACTATGTATGTCAATATATTTAACTATTCGTATTTTAGTGTAAAAATTCTTAGTTTTTGACTTGTATTTAAGTTACGATGTAGTGTAACCGGTACTCATACGCAGCGTTAACGCGGTGCGATCTCAGCGATTACTGTTTGCCTACTCCAAATCCCGAGTTTGTTTACTGATAACGCTATCATCACGAATGTCAGGAATTATTTCGGACGAACATTGACTCAGGCGCAGACCAAGGCACTTCACTTATCAACACGATAACCCCTTTAACGAGTCACACTTATAAGTGCACCAAAATAATCGTTAATGACACAGTTTCATAAGAATTATACTTGTTTGCTTGCTCGCATGATATGTTTGAAGAATCTTGGATACGAAGACCAATTTGTATGTAGGTATGTAGCGGTAATACCGTCAGTCAAATATTGACGCAGTGGGACGACACGGATTTCGAGAAAACAGACAAATAGGCTCTTTGGCAAACAGCTCTCCTCACCAAGAGGCTCGAGCGATGACTACAAATGACGCAGCAAACACTGCCGTGACGCATTACGGAGAAAGAATATCAAGCTCGCATCGCATCTACTTAGGTACGTCCTTTCCTGTTAAGAAAGAGCTCTAGTTTGCAATGTTATATGTTATTTGGCTAAAGAGCCTAAGGTGTAATTTGTAACAAATAGTAGTTTTAAATATGAACGATCTTGCTTAAGTGTGTTCTTATTTTGCGTGTAATTTACCTACACTGGTAAATCCAGTCAGTACAATCAAAATTATCATCTAATCTGTTATTTGATTTATTTAATTATGTTGATCCTACGTTAAGTGCTCTACGGTGTACGTTGTTAGTGATACCCGCAAATCACTAGATCCATTACAAGCCGGTTTGCAAACAAGTTCATACCTTGATAAGTTAAGAGCGCCTTATCAAATTCGTCATACATTATCGTCACTTACCCAGGTAAATACGGAACTAAACAAATATTCTCAACTGGTACCTACTCTACTAAGGAAAGGAAATAAGTTGTACAGAGAGATAAGAGCGCAATGAAACTTAAATAATAGTCAACCTACATATGTTTTGGGTTTCAAGAGTCACACAATATTGCAAGATTCATAAAAATCTTTATGATGTTGTAAGCAACATTCAAATTGAATACATTATGTAAATAAGTTACTAACATTATAATTTGTTAACATTTAAGATCAGCAATTAGCAATCTTAGCACATTAATATTATATACCTAATTACTTAACCCCCCCTGTATTAAACTGCACACATCTACATGCCCAGTTGAACCTGCCAGAAAAGAACAATCAATCCTCAAAGCAAGCGGTTTAAATTCTCTCACTTAGTCAAATGAATAGTAAATACCTACACAAAGTTAGTTCAGAAATACCGCATAATGGTTCGGCAGGCATTGTCAACAATAAACTTATAACATAACCTCCGACACGGCGTGGGAACGGTCGGCAGCCGCTATTGTACTACTCCCAAAGGAATAAAGACTTATGTGAGTACGGGTGTCGTGAGCGTATGTAACATTATCCCACTAAAGTGACACACGCCACACAATATGTTCATGGAATAACGTCTCGTGTTACTATAGCAGTTATTAAACACATGTGACATTTTTCAAACGCGAGCGACGTTCTTGTTTCAAAACAAATAAGTCGTATGCGATTGAGTACAACGGTCACATACGACCACGCTCTTCTCTTCTCACGCGCCGTGCTCAGTACACGATCATTCATAATAGAGATCGCGTGATGAACGGCTAATTACCTTCAGCAAATAACCTGGTGACAAATCGTTAATAAATAACACTTATTTTCGCATTATGTGCAGTCATTATTATTCATGGAATCGCGAGTTTCTTAGCCTGACAAAAGAAGTGACGAAAACAAACATTATTCTTCTTAACATTTTCGTGACAATCGTATTGTTTACTAATGACAATGTTTTCCCCCTCGAGTAAATAAATCCCTTCGGCACTTTTTTCGTTATAATCCATTCAAATTATATTTACGAGTGCCATATGACATACGGTTTTAATGCAAATTGATATTTAAATTGTGGTCTGTATATGTCGGGAATGTCACACAGATGCACTGCGGTCTGCGGTCGGCGGCGGCGGCGTAGGACTTCGGATTAGCAAGGCGAAGCAACAATCGTTCGAACGTCATAGCCGTAGGGTCCAGATTACTTTAATATTTTTGTGGTTGTGGTCGCGGAAGCAAATTAGCATAACCAAGTCGGATCGATCGTTGCTTTGAATTAAGTGTTCCATGTAGCTCAACGGTCCTGGTGTTAATTTGCTGTTTAACATGAGTCTTGCGGGCTTCGTTTGCACGCCTCAACGTTTTGGCATTGTTTCGTCGGTTAGGTCAGTAGTTGAAAACAATTAAACAAAGCTTTTCGTTGTTAGTCCCGTCTAGTTAATTAGGTTTCAATTATAAGGTAGGTGTAGGTTACACACATTCCTAAAGAAAGCAGTATTATAACCATTCGTGCTCAAATAAGGCTTGCTCAGCTGTGCTTTTTCAGCATTTCGATCACAGTGGGTATTTGGTTGTTGTGTTGTAGTAGGGTAAAAAAGGTACCCTTTACCAAAAATTACACCCATCTGTCAATTTACTACCAGCAACGAATCTAAACAAGAAGAAGTAGTATTTAAAAAGACACGTGTTTCTCGCCGATGTGTCTATAATTGTACTGACCCTAGAGCTTATTATTGTTCTAACTTACAAATGACGTGTTGACATAATGATGCTAGAGAAAAACTTCAAGCGAAACATTTACACACTGTACACGTGTTAATTACCTAAATAATTTTAAAAGAGAAGTTTGCTCTAAACTTTCAATATTTATATTATTTATTGAATGCTAACACAGGCAATGTATTTGTTTCGATACGCATTTATGTAGGTACCTACACTATCTACGTGATATCACTGGTATCCGCCTACCTAGGCAGGCATTCGTCTGACAGGCAGGCAATTGTAACATCCTAATTAGAGCGAATAAGAGCCCCGATTATGGGTCATTAGTAACGTAGCTGCCTCTTCTGGTTGTCATGGGAAAGTTGTTATATCGGGGAGTAGAGGGACATTTAATTAGTCAATGTACCTTTTTACAAAAAATAGGGACTTGTAAGGGGCCTAGTTGACATACAACGCAATGAGTTGATTTATTATTAACTAAAAGAAAACAATAGGTAGTTAGGTAGGTACCTATTTACGTCTTGTCAAAAGACAGGGTAGGTGTTTCTGATAAAGGTCTTGAGTCAGTCATGAATCACCGACCGTGGGTAGGTAGGTTCGATATCCACTGCAAGCAATTTCACGGATAATTGAGTGTCTGACGAGCATTGATCAGAAAGCGGCCGGTTCTCCACCTACCTGGCTATACATATAATGGCTTTCCTATTGATGTATTTAACATTTAGCGTTATGAATATGCGCATATACATATCTATCTACCTACTTATGGAAATTAGCAACTTACTGGCGCCTATTTTGTGTAGAACTACCTCTGCTTGTAAGGTAGGTATAATCGATAGGTGTCAAAAATATGATTAATTACCTATTACACAGACAAGCAGAATTTCATTAGGACACGAATCTAATAAGAACCTTTCGTATTTGTGTAGTCGTTTTCGTAGCAAATGCTGAGTAGGAAGGTAGGTATTTCTCGTAACAACACAACATCATTCGTGGAAGTAACTTTCGTTGAAACCGTTTAAAGTTAAAGCAACGATACCGGGTAGCAAGGTAAGGACGGTAGCGACATGCCGTCTCAGCGGGGGGCATTTTAATACACCCGGCTTAATTCTACGGCACTGCTTTTTACAACTGTCCATGTTTCATTTGTTTGACTTTTTCATACTGGAGTGGTATTCAACTTTGTGTTTGCTATAGACAAAACGATGTTTTTTTTAATAATTTCGCTTTCTACAACACAATTAGAAGGGCAAAATTAAGTTTACTGCTGACATTTTACTACATATTTTAACAAAACTTTAAAATACTACTTGACTAAAAATATACGCGGAGTTAAATTTAATAGGTTTCTACATTACCTGCCCCTGAACTGTTAAAAAAATCAATAAGTTTACTTTTGCCCTTTATTTTAGCAATTTAAACGTAGGTACGTGGATGGTAATAAACCAGTATAATACTTGAGTACCTGTGATGGGCCCTTTTGTTGTTGGAGATCAAAGAACGAGAGAGGGGACCTTTTACAAACCGTACAAAAGCAAATATTATTTATTGCGCACATTGTACGAAAAAGAACAAAAAGACAAATTAACCCTTGCGTTTTATGTTGTTCCAGCAAGTTTAAGTGTACGATAAATTCTAAAACACATTTGTGCATCCGCACTGTTTAACCCACTAATCATTTTCTACAATTTTCCTATTCACAGCTCTAAGCATAGTAAGGTAACTGTTTGCAATTTGAGTGTTTCGCAAATTACTATGCACATAAAGAACGCGAATAAGCGCATTAAGAGAGACATGTGTTGGCACACTTTCTCCGCTCTCTGTTTGGCATTTGTAACAATGGTAGGAGCTGTCAGGCGACTCCAAATTCACATTAAATGCCTTTAATGTTTGCAATTTTTGCCGACGGGAATCAGTTTTTAGAACACTACATTTTATGATCGGATTGTGACACTTAACAAGTTTACCGTTGAAGAAACAAAACAATCACTATTTCGCATTGTTAACTAGGCACATCTGCTTGATATCCGTTGATTTGAGGGACGGGGTCGGATCTCGGGCGACGTCTTACCGGATGCCTAGCGGCCGCCACGGCAGCTGCGGCGGCGGCGGCGTTCATCGCGCCCGCGCTTGGATACATGCCCGCGTCAAACACCAAGCATCGTCTGCACACCAACACAACACTCCACTAGCCACTAACAACACTGGAGCAATCCGCACAGTCAGTCACACGCGAAACTTTAGCGACAAGCTGTACGTCCTTCCTGCACGAGCTACGCGAGCGAACTGAAGCGCGCGGGGGCCCCCCTCTGCCCTCACACCGCTGCCACCCTCCGCCTCGCATACCGCTGCCATACATATTTTCTCCACTCGAATTTTTCGTCGACTATCTTCATGTTTGAGAAATACTTTGGCGAATCGGAGATATATACGCTCTAATAGATACGTATTATTCGAGGAGGGGAGGTTGGGGTGTTGTCGCGATCTGTGACTCGGCGTTATTTTGGCAAAGTAGATGCAACGTTTTAAATGCCCAGGAGGGAGCGTAATCCGACCGCTGGAAATTGATATGTCTATTACAGTTTGCCGGTCTAAACCCGCTAGTGGTTCCATAAAATAGAGAAAGATTAACTAATCATGGATCAAATCATAATTACACGCTAGAGCTGGATTCAGGCCGGATGTAATCTGACTATGTTTTTGTTTTGCTTGCGTTATACGTTAAAGTAAAGTGGAAATGCCTGACTAAATATATTCCTGTCTATTATACCTTACATTATAGATGTTTCTGATAATTTTATGAAGATTTGTAGACGTATTTTAATTGAAAAATAATAAAACTGAAAAAACTTATCTATTAAGAATCTAATCAATCAATCAATATTTATTTGCAAAATGTAGTATTACAATAAGTTCTTATAAGCAAAAAGGTGCGTACATCCTGCTTGAATAAGCATGCAAATTTTACTTACGGGCTACTTAATTAAAACTATGCTAATAGCTTATGCTAAAAGTTAGTCAACAGAACAAAATTATAATCACTAACTACTACAAGAGAATAAATTAATAGTTAGACATTAAAAAATTTATATTATTTACACATTACAAAAGATTATTATCATAATAAATATGTAGGTATTCATTTCAAAATTTTTATGTATTCGTCAATCCTGTAATATTGTTTATACAGACAAAATGTATGTAATTTAATTTTAAATTGAGGCATGTCAGAATTCCTTATTTCTATGGGTAAATTATTAAATATTTTTACTGACATACACAAAATATTATTTGCAAAAAAAGCTGATTTTGGAGGAAAAGGATAGCATAGATCAGATCCGTTCCGTGACGGATAAATAGTACATGATGCCTTATTTTTAAATGAGTCTATGTTCAGCTTTACATACAGTGCTGTTTCATAAATATATAATGAGGGTAAGGTCATTACTTTTAGTTCATGGAAAAGAGGTCTACAGGGTTCCAATTCAGGTACATTACATACAGACCTAACACATCTCCGTTGTAGTAAAAAGACCCTTTGCATATACTACAGTTACCCCAAAGTATAAGGCCGTAGCGCAAATTACACATTATATAGGCGTTAAATGCTATGAGGGCAGTTTTTTGCGAGGAGATTTGTGAGAGACGACGCAATCGACTAAGTCCCGCATAATCGAATTGCATTTGCAAGTGCAGACACTTCTTTATAATTTTAAACAAAAAAGAACCGACTTCACTTAGCATCCAACTTTCCAAAAGCAAATGCTCGACCTGCTGTAAAAAATACTCAAATCACTATACTATAGGTGTTGTGCCTATAATAGTTTAAGAGTTCCCTCGATTCCTCCGGGATCCCATCATCAGATCCTGACCGGACGGCAGACGCCCCTCAGTTACACGGCACAACCCTCACAATGTCAGGGAGTATTGGGATCTTTGGTGTCGACATTTCCGTGACGTCCAATTCCGTAGTCACCTTGAAGGGAAGGCCAAGCTGGCATCCAAAAAGCTCGGTGTGCTCAATAGAGCGAGGAGATACTTTACTCCGGGGCAGAGACTGCTTCTATACAAGTCACAAGTCAGACCCCACATGGAGTACTGCTGTCACCTTTGGGCGGGAGCACCTGGATACCAGCTTTGACTCGGTGCAAAGGCGCGCTGTGCTGATCGTCGACGATCCCAAACTCACGAGCGACATTGAACCCTCGAGTCTAAGGAGAGACTTTGCCTCCTTATGTGTGTTCTATCGCTTGTACAATGGGTTGTGCTCTGCAGAACTGTTTGATATGATGCCAACGGCAGCTTTTTATCACCGCACCGCTCGCCGCCGGCAGGGTGTTCATCCTCACACCCTGGAGCCCAAGGGGTCGCGCACTGTACGGTTTAAGAGGAATTTCCTCCCACGAACGCTGCGGCTGTGGAATGAACTCCCTGCCGAGGTTTTCCTAGCGGGCTACAGTATGAGGTTCTTCAAAAAAGGAGTGTATAGGATCTTAAAGGGTAGGTAACGCGCATGCGAATCCTCTGGGGTTGCAGGCGTCCATAGGCTACGGTAACTGCTTACCATCAGGCGGGCCGTATGCTTGTTTGCCATCGTCGTGGTATTTAAAAAAAAGCCGTTATTCTGAAATTAGAAGATGAGTAGAAAAACCTAATTTTGATTAGATTCCGAGGTAAGTATGTCGAACGATTACTTATGTAGGCACATAATTATATACAAATTAAATATTTTTTTCATGTACATGAGTAGTAACTATTTTTAATTCATAACTTCTTGAAAAATAATTACGGGATCACCCAAGATGTGAAAGCAGTTTGTTTATTTAATAATGTTCAACGCATTTACAATCTGTTGAAATATACGCATTTTAAGAAACTGTTTTTTACGTATCCAAAAAACAAAGCCTAATTCAAGGGTGTGATGTTGACAAATCATTTAAATATGTCTGGCGCAAACAGCGCGCGGCTTCATTCAGGTAGCGTCGTGTGTGGCTGCCTTTATAGTGTTATGGCCAACCAGGCTGGTCATAAACTTTACAATCTGTGTTGTGTTGTGAGCCGAGGAACTGCCGTGCATCTTGAATAAAATTGGAAAAAAGTGGGTAGTGTAGGAAGAATTTGAATGATACTACAGAGATCTTCATACCATTCAGAAATTTTAAAAATGGTATCTTTACGCAAAGGCATGGCCTCCTGCAACTTATAACATATGGGTTTGCTTAAAAAAATCATAAATTGCGAATTAAAGTCTTACCGACTATTGCTTAAGAATTCTGCCACTAAAAAAGTCATTAGAATGACGTAAGGCACAAGGAATGTTTTTTTGACTAAGTGAATATATTGATGTTCATCTTACCCCAACTTCCCTTTCGGTTTCCGGGAACTACAAATCAAGAAATACAAATTTATGTAGGTAAGTTATTAATTATTGTATTTATTGTTTGAATCTTAATTGGATATAGTTTATACTCTGTAGGCAAGAATAAACCGCATAAAAATGACAGATCATTAATTTTTCATGAATTGTCGGTTAGCATTACCTATAAATGATGACACAATTGCATTGTTTAATCGTAATAAAGAATTTCGCCTTATTACAATGGAATAAGATTTGTAATTGAAAACTTCGTCAGCGATTGTACAATTGCATTGCAAGTCGAGCTAGTCGTTACTCATCGCCTCCAATAACCACAAACTCTACATTCATAATGCCACTTTACACTCGGTCAAGTCCATTATACCGCTAAACCCATGCCAGAGACTATACATATAATAGACAGCCACAGTCTGAGAATTTTTTGAGGCTCCAAGTCTGAAGGGCCATCTGAACGACAGCAACTCAAAGATACCCAAAATGTAGGAGGAAATGACATCTGGGCTGCAGCGCCTCCTAGTAACAAGTAGCGTTACTACGGTGCTCTCGTTCAGATGTCGCTTCAGACTTGGAGCTTCAAAAAGTTCTGTGGCTATCTATTATATGTATAGTCTCTGCCAATGCTAAATCGACTATTATATTTCCTGCGAATTTCGCAAATACACGCTGCAAGCGTTTACAGGAGGAGCCAACATTCTATTAAAAACGTCGTAAGAACGTGTAAAAGTTCATACAGTCTTATTGCCTTTTATGCAATATACAGCGCCGATAACGATTACCATCTCTTAATTAGCAGTACCCATATACCTCTACCAAGTGCTCGTAATGTTTAAACTATTTTTATTTCATCAACCACCGACGCTCCAGCATGCACCGGCTTGGTTGAGAGCTCGTGCAAGCAGCAGTGTAATAGGTACTCGTTTATAAAGTGGCTGCGAAATTGTCCGATGGCCGCATTAGTCGTACAATGATGTGTCAATCATTGAATAGGCCGGTAAGTGGGATATTTACGCTCATTGTCGGCTAGTAGACGCGTTGCGTAATAAGTTCACGATCCGCCACTCGATTTTGAGTGCAGTTGATAGTATTTAATTATCAAAGGCTGTAAACTCTAGTGGGTAGAGAGGGATTTTAACGACGGTTTATGTCACACGAGAGACTGTGATAAGAGTGAGTTTAATGGGAGTTTCTCGCACTTGTTCATAAAACCTTCATTACGGCATTCCTAAATTGCACCGTCGTAAAATGGTTTAGAGAAGCCATTTGAGCTTGCAAGTGCTTTTAATTAACGATTAGAGGTAGATCGTACTTAGTAAAAAGCATTTGAGTAGATTAACTTCGGAAGCTTTGTAGAGTAGTTATTCGACATACCTATAATGTAGCAAACAAAAGTTCGAATGCACTAAACTATAGCCTCAAAATTGTTCACAATTCAATTCACAGAACAAGTTGTGTTTATTTTAGTTGCGTCGAAAACAGGTGTCTATTTGTTCAAAAATGTTGTAAATGTATTTGCACGTTCGATTTAATAGCTTTAACAGATTTGTTTCCTCTAAACATATTACGTATTTTTAAATATCATTTTATTGTAGAGTTACTACAACACCGACATCACTTGTTAAGATAAAAATACACACATTCAACATGATTTCAAAGTCGTGTTATTAACACGGTTTGCAGTCTGAGAATCTGTCGATTATGTAGGTATATATTATATGTGTTAAACAAAGATAACGCACCTACTAGATGTATGTATACAGGGTGCAACAAAAATACTGGTGATCCGTTTAAGGGTATAATTGGTATCGTATTGCGAGAAAGAAAAAGTAGAAGAAAAATTTTTTGGACGTGAAATAGTATTTTTTCTACTCCTGTACTTTTATCTGTCGTTTATACATTCGTCAACACCTTTATAAGAACATAGATAATACACTCGATGAAAAGTCTATCTAGTCTATTCCCCAAAATAACACTTCTATCTTAACAATTGAAACTTGTGATAGAGTAGAGGAACTTATAAATAAAGGAAAGTTAGACCAAGCATACAACATTATAAGCAATATAAATAGAAAACATAAAAGTAAGAGCACAACAATAGTAAATGAACAATGTCAAATACTTTTAAATAACGTAGATATAGTTGACAGATGGGTAAGGTATCTAGAGAAATTATATGAAGGCGACGAGTTGACGGAAGTAGATTTAGAAAAGGAAGAAGTAGTACCTGAATATGAATTGGGCCCAGAAATACTTCTCTAAGTAAATCTGATAAGGCAATATCTAGAATTCAAAACGGTAAAGCTGCGGGAATTGACAATATGTATATTGAAATGATTAGACATGCAAATTGTGAACCGGTTATTGAAGAAATTTTTCTACTCACAAAACAAATACACTTTACAGGCCAAATTCCAAAAGACTTTAAAATTAGTAAAATAGTAGCTCTACCTAAGAAACCCAACACCCTACTCTGCGAAGAGCACAGAACGCTCAGCTTAATCTCACAAGCGAGTAAAATACTTTTGAAAATAATGCAAAATCGGATTAGACCCATTTCAGAAAACTATTTAGGCGCCGACCAATATGGTTTTCGGGAACAGAAAGGTACTAGAGAGGCTATACTAGCTCTTAGATTAGTTATAGACAGGCGTCTAGATGTAGGTCTTGAAACTCATATCGCCTTCATAGATTTAGAAAAGGCTTTCGTCAATGTCAACTGGAGGAAAATGATGCAAATTTTGAAAGAAGCAGGACTTGACTATAGAGACAGAAGGGTAATTTACCAACTTTATAAGGAGCAAGAGGCGACAGTAGAAATGGGAGACGAAACTAGAAATGCAAGAATTAAGCAAGGAGTGCGGCAAGGGTGCCCACTTTCGCCGTTGATTTTCAATATGTACATAGAACATGCTATAAGAAAGATTATTGAACTAGACAAGGGAGGAGTCAAGTTAAATGGAGAGAAAATACATTTTATTCGCTTTGTAGACGACATTGCAGCATTTGCAGAATCTCCAGCTCAACTGGAACAATTAATTATAGTGATGGACACAGTTTTTAAAGAATTACGATTGAAAATTAATATTAAAAAGACAAAAACACTTACAGCTTCAAAACACAAAATCAAATACCCTCCAATTGTCCTGAATAATACACCTATGCAGCAAGTAGAAAGTTTTAAATATTTAGGCAGTTTAATTACCAGAGACTCCAGATGTACACCAGACATTGTTGCACGAATTGCCATGGCCAAAAAAGCTTTTAACCAGAAGAAGCAACTAGTAAGGTCACACATGTCACTCAAGAGCAAAAAACTAGTGATTAAAGTATACATCTGGAGTATTGCCCTTTATGGTAGTGAAACGTGGACACTAACTAAAAGAGATAGGAACAGAATGGAAGCTTTTGAAATGTGGTGTTGGAGACGCATGGAAGGCATAAGTTGGAGAGAAAGAGTAACGAATGAGGAGGTACTGCGAAGAGTAAATGAAAGAAGAGCGATCCTGAGAACTATCGACGTTAGACGTGGAAAAATGATTGGCCATTTGATACGACACGATCAATTCTTCAAAACTATTCTAGAAGGAAGAATAGAACACAAGAGAGGTCGAGGTAAACCCAGACGCAGCTACATGGACCAAGTGAAGGAAAAAGTAGGAGCCGTGTCGTATCAAAAGGTCAAGGAACTCGCGCAGGATAGGAATAGTTGGAAAATACTCCACCGACAAGAGGATAACTCTTAAATTGATGATGATGATGATGATGATTACGAAATCAACACTTAAGGGGGTGAAATGGGGGTTGATAGTTAGTATGGGGAATTTTTAAACGTTGAACCAATTTAGATGAAACTTGGTATAGAGATAGTTTGTGTACCGGGAAACGACATGGGACAGTTTTTATCTCGAAAATCAATCTTTAAGGGGGTGAAATGGGGGTTGGAGGTTTGTATGGAGATTTTTTTACCGCGAACCGATTTAGATAATTTTGTTGTGGATATAGTTTGAGTCCCAGGAAACAATATAGAATATTTTTTAAGCCGAAAATCAATATTAGAGGGGTAGAAAACATGTTGGTAGTTTGTATGGCGAATTATTAACCGCTGAACAGACGATTGAAATGAAACTTGGTACATATTATATAGATTGAGTCTCGGTAAACAATATAGGATAGTTTATATCTCGAAAATCAACCCTCTAGGGGGTGAAACGGGGGTTGAAAGTTTGTATGGGAAATTAATAACCGTTGAACCTATTTAGATGATTTGGTATGGAGATATTTTGCGTTCTGGGGAAGGATATATAATAGTTGTTATCCCAGAAATCATTCCTTAAGCGGGTAAAAAGGAGGGTGGATTACTAATTCCACGCAAATGAAGTCGCAATTCAAGAGTAGAAATCTGTATTAATCATAATCTCTCAGTAGTAAGTCGTTGATGGCGTAACAATTAAACAATTATTGCAATGATTTCTTTAAAATAAAAAATGAGGGAACCGCCGTCTTCAAAACGTGGTATACCGAAACCTCCAGAATGTAGCGAATACTTTTCCGAAAACCGCTTCTAAATCAGTTCAGCGAAACGCAAGATGATCGCGGACAAACATACATTCCTACATACAAACATACGAGTCTAACTGAGAACCTCCTTTTTTAGTACTTTTAGTACGCGGGCGAAGCCGCGGGAAAAAGCTAGTGTTTTATAAAAGCGCCAAAATAGTATCGCGGAATCGCGTGCAAACACGACTATTAATATAAAATAAATTACTGCCAACCTAAGAAACCTAAATAAACGTAGCGTTTTTAGAAAAAAAAAACATTAAAAAAAGAAAATACAAAAGAACCACAGACCTACTTCGTAGTTTTTTACGTTTCCCGTTCGTTTGTTGGGGCGAATTGCAAACTTTGAAAGTAATTTAGGTATTTTTACTAATCTCTGTAGTTCTTTAATAATTGATCAAATAACGACGGTGTGTATTTGTGTTAGTAATGTTAGTATTATTGAGAAATAGTGTTTTAAAAGGTAAAACTTAAATGATTGTTGATTATGTTGACAAAATAACTGCGATATCCATGAAGTTTTCAATTTCGCATTTTATGTACAAGTTAGTGTATTTCGTAGAAAAAGTATTGTATGCAACGTCGTATAAGTAGGTAAAAATATGTTCGTGGCGTTTTTCTTAACAATTTTCGCCTACGGCTCAAATTGTTACCCACGCCACTCACTTTTTTGACCCCTCTTATACAACTGTTGCATAAACTACTATTATGCAACAGTTGTATAAGAGGGGTCAAAAAAGGTGAGTGGCGTGGGTAACAATTTGAGCCGTAGGCGCAGCCGGAGGCGCAAAATTGTTAAGAAAAACGCCACGAACATTTTTTGACCTACTTATACGACGTTGCATACAATACTTTTTACACATAGTTTTACAAAAAGTGCGAAATTGAACACTTCATGGATATTGCAGTTATTTTGTCAACATAATCAACAATAATTTATGTTTCACCTTTTAAAACACTGTATTTCAAGAACACTAACACAAACACACACCGTCGTTATTAAATCAATTATCAAAAAGCGACAGAGATTAGTAAAAATATATTATTTTCAAAGTTTGCAGTTTGCCACCACAAACGAATGGCAAACGTAAAAACTACAAAGTATGTCTGTGGTTCTTTTAATTTTTCTTTTTTAAAGTTTTTTTTTCCAAAAAACGCTACGTTTATTTAGGTTTCTTAGGTTGGCAGTAATTTATTTTCTTCTAAAGTCGTCGTTTTATTTAAGTTGTTTTTTTGAGGAATAGACTAGATAGACTTTTCTTCGAGTATATTATCTATGTTTCTTCGAGTATACATATATGACGAATGTATAAATGATAGATAACGTGAGTAGAAAAAAATAATATTTGTTGGGTTCACAGGGCACCTCTGTTAGCAGTTGCATTATATCACATAATAACCCTAGGGTCTTTATGAAGAATAGACTAGATAGACTTTTTTGAAATTGCATAAGACATGATTTTATATTCGTTTGCGGGACCATATAATTGACATATAAAAGTTCTGGAGTAGAAAAATATATTTTTTGTATGGGACACGTCCTTAATTTTCGCCAGCATTTTTAATACACCTTGTACAAGCTGTACGCATGTTTTCCTAGTCCATCTGAAATAAACTAAGAAAATTGCTTTAGCAAGATAGTATCTAATGAAAGAATTTACCATTAGGTTTAAACTACCTATGTACCCATTATTAAGTTCAATAAAAGCTTGCGAAAGCTCGTCAGCAAAACAAGTTCCAGTAGTCGAGTAATTCGCAGGCAGGCTTCGTAAAGTAGATAGTATTGCTAACTGCCCACACAACTAGGAATTAATCGCCACCGTAATCCAAGCGGCCTGGAATTCACATTGCTGGCGCGACTAGGGTGTCGCTAGTTGCATGAATTCTAGGAATAACTATGGGTATCGAGAACTTAGGATCCGTTAGAAAAAAATTAAGCCTGACAACTAAACGTACTTAATTATGCTCAAGTTAAAAGTAATTTCTGACGCAAAATGCATTGTAAATATTGTAATGAGGTTTTATATTTACTTCTAATCGGAGATACACATTTGTATTTATCATGCTAGTCGTCAGATAGAAAGTACCTTAAGTACCTAAGGATCATTTACATGATTATTGAATACCCAAGTTCTTGACATACCTCTTTTCGTGTAGGTGTAGGTATCTATCTAGCTTTTGCCATCGGACGTACAGATAATCGTCATATCATCTTTAGCTTTTTCAGTCGCAGGTACAATTCACCAAAACATTTGACTCGTTTAGCGATTAGAACGACACCCTGGCCTATTCAACCCGCCTAATAATTCACACGCTTGCAAATGTAAATAAACTCTTATCTAAAGCCCGGATCGCATTCAATTTCAACTGGGCCCATTAAATATTAATTCTTGCTCTTGGGCAAAAAAAGTTTAAAAAGGTCTGCGGGGATAGAGCGGCCTTCTGGGAAGCGTACGGAATGGCTTTCCGCTGACAATGGCCGGTTATACAACTAATTGTTCGCGCTCTTTAATTATGCTGCCTGTTTTGTTTGCTCACTTTGTTTGGGCACTTCATTACTTTTACTATAGTGAGTGAACCTTCACTTTGATCTGAAGTAGGTAATGACATTTAGGCAACAATAACGCCAATAGCTTGAATATTTTATGAAGTTACAAATGTGGTTTTAATGGTGCATTCAGTTTATTGGTATATTTATAAGGAATAAAACACCGGAAGTTCATGAGCTGTTTCCTCCATTACTGCAACATATTTATGCACGATTAACGTCCGTTCAAGTCTATTACACAATATGTCAAATAACCTAGTAGGTACCTACACTTTAAACACAAGTTGCAACTATGAGCCACAGTGTTGTGCTCGCCCCCAACAATAAATTCAAAGATTTACGGCTATGCACCGAGTCGACGTCTTTCGTACCCAATTACCATGATTTGTATGTACTTACACATCAAAATAGATTAAACTCGGGTAAGTATGTTTAATAGACATAAAAGGAAGTGTGTTAAGTTTATCTAGATCTTAATCTTGGGACTCTGCTATTCTTTAGATAGGATGGGTTTCTGAATACTATTAGGTAGGTAAGGTAAGTGAAATTCCTGATGAAATAGGTAGGTACATTCTATAGAACGTAATCTTAACATTTAACTATAGGTATTTAACCATTATAAAGTGAAAGTCTTGTTTCTTCGGATTGCATATTCTCTACCACCGAAAACTAACTATCCACATTACTAAGATTTCTTAACTTAAATAAAAAATAGATTAAAACTGGAGAACCATCGTATAACGATAAAATAAGGAAGATACGTTAAGTTTATCTAGATGTTGACTAGCGATAGAGGTGTTTACGAGTGCTGTTTAAATAAGGAATGGGGAATGGTGATTAAGGTTAATTAATGAGCGTTATCTGCGCGGTGGCGCGCGTAAGTTAGCCGTCGTATCGCGATGTCGCGGCTGATTGTTATTTATTCGTTATCGCGCGATCGCCGCCGGCGGATCTGTTTCACACCGAGCGTGGAGCTAAGAGGCGATTTTTATTTATAAAGTAGGAGCTGAGAAGCTCGAACGAAAGCTAAGATGAGAGAAAGACTGATGACTTTTGTTTCCGGTAACTGAGCGTGCGTCCATTAAACTCTCGAGTCGTGAGCGTAGGTATAACTTGGCAAAAAAAATTTTTCTTACATGTTTAAGACACTGACAGTTGCTAATAGATAGACACTAGACTAGACAGTCTCTTACGGCGTTTTGGCGCGCGTAAGTTAGCTGTCGTATCACGATGTCTAGAAGAGGCGATTTTTCGATAAATATTGAATTAAGTATTTGTGGCGGATTGGATGTATTCTGACTTCTGACTTCAAAACACGATTCAACTTAACAATACAACTCCAATGCATTAACTACGCAATACAGCTAGCGCCTAATACATGTCTGAATCAGAAATAACGGAATTTTCTTGAAAATTATTCCGATGCTACTGCATACAAATTCAGTATTGGTTGATTATTTGTTGTGTGTTGCAGTTATGATTGTGTTTTTAATGGATTGTTTATGTTTTTTTTTTAAATTAGAATACGGCACCCTGTGCCCTAATTAGCTGAGTATGCAAGAATAAAATCGAGCAACACAAAATTAACAGCATTATTGTTAGGGTTAGGTATGGTTATGCCCCAAAAAATATGTGACGTTCCGCAGGTAAAGGTTTAGCCGCGGAACGTCCCTTAATAGTCTACTTCTAAATAAATGTCATTTCGCGTTGCGGAGCAAGATCTTAATTATAGCTGCCTTTTCGAAAATACAACATGTACCTATAATGTATCTAAAAATTGGTTTCCTAGCTGCATTATAACAGGTACTTATGTATGTCACACTGTTGTTTCATGGTAAGTTACCCAGCGAGATACAACTTTTGCAAGGTCACTAACCTATTGGTAATTGATAGAGAGCTACCTGTTCTCTGTTATCAGACGGTTCCATCACCATAGACCTGTGTAGTGTTATCACCCATCTATAAGCTTAGGTACTAGTAGGTACCTTTTTATCTATTATACCCATTATCAGCGCTACATGGACAAAGGTTGTCTTAGCCAGTCCTACCTACTTTATATGTATACGCACTTCAAATTTAGTACTTAGTAGGTACGCGTTTTTAGGGTTCCGTAGTCAACTAGGAACCCTTATAGTTTCGCCATGTCTGTCCGTCCGTCCGCCCGTCCGCGGATAATCTCAGTGACCGTTAGCACTAGAAAGCTGAAATTTGGTACTAATGTGTATATCAATCACGCCGACAAAGTGGTAAAATAAATAAATAATAAATAAATAAATATTATGGGACAATTTAACACAAATCAACCTAGTCCCACAGTAAGCTCAATAAGGCTTGTGTTGTGGGTACTAGACGACGATATATATAATAGATAGATATAGATAAATACATAGAAAACATCCATAACTCAGGAACAAATATCTATGATAAACACACAAATAAATGCCCTGACCAGGATTCGAACCCGGGACCTCCTGCTTCATAGGCAGGGTCACTACCAACTAGGCTAGGAGGCCGTCAAAAATAAAAAGTGGAAAAAATGTTTTATTAAGGTACCTCCCCTATACATAAAGTGGGGAGTGATTTTTTTTTTCATTTCAACCCACGTGTGATATATTGTTGGATAGGTATTTAAAAATGAATAGGGGTTTACTAAAATAATTTTTTGATAATGTAAATATTTTCGGAAATAATCGCTCCAGAAGTAAAAAAAAATGTGGGACACCCCCACTAACTTTTGAACCATAAGTTTTAAAAATATGAGAAAAATGTCAAAAGTAGAACTTTATAAAAACTTTCTTTGAACTTATTTTGAACTTGATAGGTTGAACAGTTTTTGAAAAAAAATTACAGAATTATTTCTGAACTAAGTTTGTAATTTAACCGTATAAGCAGGTAGGTGTTTATTGTACCTGTAATTTCTACAAAATCACAATGAAATGACGTGTTTTCAAAAACTCTTAAGTGGGGACACTTACTGTGACGGACGGAAAACTACGGAACCCTACACTGAGCGTGGCCCGACACGCTCTTGGCCGGTTTTTTAGGTAAGTACTCACTTATAACCATCGCCTTTAGGTCAATTACAGACGATTTACGCTTATGTGTTGTATATGAGACAATAAATTAAGTGCTGTGAAGATCGATGCGAGATCGACATATTTACACTCATAACTATTTATCGTATACATGTCACTCGATATAGATACGCATTTCTTCCCTGCGGAAAGCAGATGATAAAAAAAATCCAGTGAGTGCTGCGGGGAGGTCCAGATAGGACAGTGCAGCTGTGCAGCTGCCAAGTTTGTTACTCTTTTAGCACCACCCAGGGACCACGTGTAGGGTTGTCTAAGGTGTTTCCTACGGACGCAGAGTAACATTGATCCAGATACTAGTAAATATTTAACTTGTAAAATAATTAAAGTATCACATCCATCCCTTCGTCAATCCCACAAGCCGCAACTGCGGTCGCGACATGTGGGCTTCATCGAGCAAAACTTCAAAATAAGAATTAAAACGAGTAAAGAGAGAAACGAAACGAACGAGCGTAGGTGCTCGGGGTTTTTTGTCGTGGCTCGTTACTCGCGGATGCCATGCCAATGATGCCAACTAAATAGGGATGATGATTATGAGACAAATGCTACGGGACGATAAGGTTACCTACTAATTAAAATAGGAGCATAATTTTACGTATTGGACTGGATAGGAATCTGGATTTAAATCTAAAGAGATATACATATACATATATCTCGTAGGTTCCTAAATTAAACAAAGAGAGTCCAAGAGTTACAAAAGCCTAGGATACACATACACGTACAAATCTGTCCGCTTGAACTGTGTATTTGTAAGCTAACCGTAGGAATAAATTAGTCTAAACGCTTCGATAAACCGTTTCGCGGCCGTCTGCAGCAGAAAGTAATTAATGTAGGCATTACAGGTCAATACACAAGAGCTGCCAGGAAATTTCTACTAATCCGTCAGTATTTACTCGCCCGTGAGCCCGTGACCTGCAGGAAGTAAATGTTAATAGACGATAAAATGTCTAGGCACTTGTATATTATTTTTATCAACACCAAGAGGTAAAATTGTGTGCTGCAACGCCATAGGTATAAGAAGTACCTAATAAGGTACTTACATTATTTCTGAAATTAGAGCCTATTAAACTTGTGATGTAAAATAAAATATTAATTGTGTAAGTACATAGGTTTGCCCTGACTATTAAATACTTAGTATTATTTCTTCAATTGTACTATGTATAATAAAATATGGCGCATGATTCAATTGTTTAATTTTAAAATACCCTTGAGTTATATAATGTAAAAATATAAAGTGCTAAAAATTGATCTGCAGTGTTAAATTTCATAATGCAAAAAGCATAATTAATTCTGCGAGCCACATTTATTTATTTATTTTTTATTTTAACAATCACTATTGATTGCCTTCTGCATATTTGAAATAAACTTTTTAGGCACGACAATTTATATACGACCTATACTTATTCAATGAGGCGTTAGTTGAGCCTCTATATTCTTATAAGTCCCAAATATACATATACACGGTGGGGCCTGTAACTAAAGCAAAAAATTAAAATGTACATTCTTCTCCTCAAATTACGCAATGTTTGTTTGACGACTTTGAAAAAAAACTTGCGGTTTGAATTTTATTACATTTTAAAGTTAATTCGAACACGCAATGTACTATGAAATTGATTATGTCTGTAGAGTGACTAGACTGACAGGCGATGTCAATTAGACGGAGTTTTAAGTACATTGAAAATACTATTTACTTTGTTTGAAAAAATAACAATCTAAAAACTTTATGATTTTAAAAAGTTGCTACACAAAAGTTGTCTAGTTTGAGGACTAGAATCTACGTTTTAATTTTTAGCTTTAGTTACAGGCCCCACCCTATATGTATACCAATGAGGTCGTCCATTTTTCTACCAAATAATACATATACCTAAGAACCAACTCCACCAAAATGTTTCTCTTCATACAAAAATTGGCTAGCATACTCGCAAAATATTCGTTTCGGTCTGCCAAACCTGTGAATAGTGACACGTTTTATCTAATGACCGAGCGACATTAATTATGCAAAATACATTGTTTTAACTAACAGCCATTAGAGTCAGCCTCGGTGCACGGGGAACGTGCGATGATTAGTTTGCAGTTGCACACTTTGCACTGCCGGATTTACATTTGACAGCTTTTCGCTATGCAGATACATATACGCAGAGATGTGCAAAATGGTTTAGGAAAAGTATTTAAATACAAAATGCAAATACTTTCATTATTTAATATTTCAAATGAAAAATACAAAATACTTAGCAAAAATGTATTTCAAATACTAAATACAAAATAGGTATTTTCAAAATACTTTTTTTAAAATACAAATGCTTTTTAGAATTCCGTCGCCAAGATGAAAAAAACGGAATCCTTATCTCGTCATGTCCGTCTGCCCGTGATCATATTGTCATAGTCATATGTTATGTGTGCCACTAATTTGTTTTGTAGGTAAATGGTTAAAATATTTTTTAGGGTTGGCACTCGATAGATGTAATTAAATGTTTTTTTTCATGCTCTGATAGTTATATATATATCTATACGGATCCAAATGTCATTCATTTCCGTTCCAGGGAATTTACTTTCCAAGTATGTATATTTTTTTAGTTATTGCAATGTAAATTCGGCACAAAAATGGAATGCTATTTAATACGATTTCCATTCTTATAAGCGTTGGTATCCTGGCGATAAGACGTCCGACTTTCAGTCTGGAGGTCTCGGGATCGAATCCCGACTTTGTACCACTGAGATTTTTGGAACTTATCTGTACGAATTATCGGTTAATATTTATCAGTGGCTTTTCTGTGAAGAAAAAAATCCCGCGGAAACAGGAACTAATCCCAATAAGGCGTAGTTTCTCCTCTGGGTTGGAAGGTCAGATGGTAGTCTCTTTTGTAAAAAGTAGAGTCTATGCTATGCCAATTCATGTTATTAGTTCGCCAAGCCGGGACAAACGCTAAGAGGATGATGATTTCCATACTTATCTTAACTCTCTATTTCAAAACAGACGACTAGTTACAAAACGAAGATCGTCAGGAATGAGTGCCTTTTTAGGGTTCCGTAGTCAACTAGGAACCCTTATAATTTTGCCATGTCTGCCCGTCCGTCCGTCCGTCCGCGGATAATCTCAGTGACCGTTAGCACTAGAAAGCTGAAATTTGGTACTAATATGTATATCAATCACGCCGACAAAGTGGTAAAATAAAAAGTGGAAAAAAATGTTTTATTAGGGTACCTTCCCTATACGTAAAGTGGAGAGTGTTTTTTTTTCATTCACCCTAACGTGTGATATATTGTTGGATAGGTATTTAAAAATGAATAGGGGTTTACTAAAATCATTTTTTGATAATGTAAATATTTTCTGAAATAATCGCTCCAGAAGTAAAAAAAAATGTGCCCCCCCCCCCTAACTCTTGAACCATAAGTTTTAAAAATATGAAAAAAATCTTAAAACTAGAACTTTATAAAAACTTTCTAGGAAAATTATTTTGAACTTGATAGGTTCAATAGTTTTTGAAAAAAAAATACAAAATAATTTCTGAACTAAGTTTGTAATTTAACCGTATAAGCAGGTGTTTATTGTACCTGTAATTTCTACAAAATCACAATGAAATGACGTGCTTTCAAATAAAGTAAAAACGGTGAAAATCCGTTCACGCAATAAATAATTATCCCATAAAAATCATCTTCCATACTTTAATTTTTTTTCCCTTGGTTACGCGGTGTCCTGTCCTACCAATCACCAACGTAGGAGCAATATAACTATAACCTGCTAAACCCACCCTTTCTACCAACATTATATGAAATTACAAAAAAAAGTATTTTGTATTTTCAAAATAGAAAATGGGTCCCAAAAAGTATTTCAAATAAAATACAAAATGCTTTTGTTAAAAAGGTATTTAAATACAAAATAGGAAATAGGTATTTTGCATTTTGTATTTGCATTTTAAATACAAGTATTTCAAATAAGTCACATCTCTGTACATACGCATACCATACCTAAATGTTATATATATGTATACTTATATATTTTTATAAATTATTAACAAGACTTCTGATTTTTACTAAGGTGATTTAATGTACCTAGTTAGTTATAAAGTTTAACTAGGCTCTAAATTACACATGTTATCTGTTATATTTTATTAGGTATATGTATACAGGGTGATTCATGAGACGTGAGCAGGCTTAATACTACGGATTCAGTTAAAAATAAGCTATTGTTTGATATCAGTATTAGTGTGATAAGCGCAAAAAATTTTTTTTAAATAAAAATAAAATGTTTGAAATTATTTACGACACGCATGGTCACTCTACAATTAGAATACTCCGTCGAGTACTGATATTCTCTTGTTTTTCTGTGATATGTGTCAAATTGATGTCTGGTTACTTTTGAAACATCGTATCTCACTTAATTTTTATTTTTTATTTTTCATGATCAAAGTGCTGTCATGATTGTCAAAGAGGTTTTATCTTTATTGATTTGTTTATGTGGGGTGACCATGATTACAGAGAATAAAATTTCTATGAAACAAAAAGGTTAAAAAAAATTGAAAGGCGTTATTGTTTCACTTAAACATGATGGCGGTCGATTCATTATCGTTAACTAAGTGTGTAGGGTTGTTCCTGCTCACGTCTCATGAATCATCCTGTATATGAGTACGTAAATAGAAAAGACAACATCTGGCCCTCCAAATAAGATTATGTCAGATGTTTTTGCGGTCCTCTTTGAGGATGATACTATTGCAGGTGACTACCTAACCTACGCACGACGAAAATAAGTAGGTAAGTATAAGGATATTTAAGCGTACAAACTTTGCAAAGCTCCTCAAAAGCATTAAAACATAGTCTTTCATTTATATATACCTACGTAACGTACCTATTTTAATAAAATTTGGTATGAAAAAAAGCCTCATAAAGACTTTCCAAGAACATTCACATCTCTAATTATTAACATTGTAAAGAAAAATATGTCTTTGATGTCTGCCTAATTAAACGATAAATAGAATATAACGACGTAAATCTAAGATTTGAGATTAGAGAATAATTATTAATCACTTCGTACATAGGCTAATTAGTGACAGTGCAAATGATTTAGCAATTATATACACTACAGAAATTACACCATTGGTTTCACAATTTTCACATTATATTTAAATTAATACTTAAAAAGTCACGATTAATATTGGGAGAGCCGGGGTTGAAAGTCCGGTCCGGTAGGCCGTCTTATAATAAAAAGTTGTCTAGGCTCAAGTAGGTACTAACTAACCACGTGCTTTTTTCCAACTCAAATTGTTGAGCGGTTTCAATCCTTATAAGAGAAAAAAATATCTCTAAAGGGTATAAAATTGGTCAAGCGTTGGACTAAAAAGGTGTAGTCAATGAAAAATATAATTATTATCATAACGCATAAACATACCCATATGCAGACAGGGCTCCGACTCACACTTAACCGGTTTTCAAAGTAATTTATAAGAACATCTATAAAATATGCAATTATTTGCCTTTGAAACACACTAAATAGAAACTAACATACGTACTTACTATAAAAAATATGACTGATTTCCTTGGAAAATTGGTTAGGGTTGCCCCTCGCTTCGCGCGCAGCCACAGGAAACAAGTAATTAAAAATGCGCGAATACCGAGCACGGTCATTAAGTTCTCCGCCTCATTACTGCTAATGAGTAAATTGACAACTAAATCGACATACTTACGTACTTAAACTGGCAGACGAAAGCCATTAGGTACATAGTTACATAGTTACATTGGTTAATGGTTACGTAGGTACTTAAACTTATAAAAAGGTGAAGGTAAATAGAACATGACGTACTCCTTTGCTTTTGATTGATAAGCATCAGCTAGTTATATCCGAAACTAATTTAGCTTTCTATTTTTTCATTATCTCCATACCAACTGGCTGTAAATTAGGCAAGTCGGTGGGATGGGAAACGCGCCCAAAAATAAATTTGCTTAGGACTTAAAATAAAGTTTAGTGAAGTGATCTCTTAGTTTAAATTTACAGTTTAATTAAATTTTACCATATCAAATATCAACCCGCACGATTGTGGCTTTTGGACGGGAATGAAAGGGCTAGCCTGACTAAGGGTTACCCCAAGTGACTTGACACAAAAAAACCTAATTAAAAAATGCGCGAATATTGAGAGCACGGTCAATAAAGTCCCCCGGAGTCTCGTCTTATTACGGCTAATGAGTAAATTGACTTAAATCGACGTACCGCGTATATAAGGCATACAATACGTATTTGTACGTTGAGTTAATTAGCCCGGAAACTATAAAGTATTAATGTTCTTAATTAAGTTACGTTATGTCATCAATATTTATAATTGTGAGGTCATTTACCGCGTATGGTATATAATTTTATAATAACCTTATTAAACTTCATACACAGCTTAAATAGCTGGTGATGGTTCGGTAACCAGCGCCAGCCAACCGTATAGTCAGCAAATTAGTTGCAAATATACACTTTACATTTACACCACTGTACTCTTATTCTTGTCATAAAATTTGTACAGAAGAAGGTACTTTTTATAGAGTCGTGTGGTATAAGCGCTGATCCGAATAGCTAAAATGCGCTAAGGGGGAAGTCTAAGTTAATCTTAAGTTTATTGGATCATTAGCATCACCCCCCAGCGACACTCCATACTAGACAAACATTCTAAGCCCAGAGATCTTCACATGTGTGCGCGAATTTTGCATAACCTCATAGGTAGGTATTCTGTTTCAGTTACATGTGGATATGGATGGGTACCTATCTACTTGGATACTGTCGGAGTGTTAGATAAAAACAGACAAATTTTTATATAAAAAAAATACCCATAGTAAATTATTGACAGAAAGCTTTACCAAATACATAAGATTTAAAGAAAACTTCCTAAGTATTTCGTTAACAATCTACCTAGGTATACATAATAATACATACAATAATATTTATAAAAATGAAATAACACTTGAAGTGACCAACACAAAGTTTGGTTGTGTCAGTTGTGTGTAGTTATGTTACCTATGATCGACTAAAAATCCCTGGGGACCCGCACTGCCAGCCCTAATCAAACACATAGAACATTTTTACCCACTGAATTAGAAACAGCTGACGATCATTGGTAAAGAGAGTTCGCGGAGTTAATGCCCCCGCGAACATTCGCTTCTACGTGCTACGGCGTAGCGCCGCAAAACAACGATTTTTTTGTGTGCTACCTAAAATGTAGGTTTGAATTAATGTCATTATTACACTGAATAGGTAATTAAGTATCTATGTACAGTCGACGTCAAAGATATGTTTACCTTATGGCACCTTACGCCTTTGTAATAAGTTTTAAAAGTGTAAACATATCTTTTCATTTACACGTCACTGTTTACCTACTTCCTACCACTAGATGCCTAATAAGAAAGAATACCTACATATTTTATGCCCACATCACATACTTGACCTAACTACCTACCTCAATTAATTTGTAGGCACAAATGGTACGTATTTGTAGCTTGGCTTGTAAGTAATTTTCTATGAATGTAACAGATTCTGTGTAAATAACATAGTCAAGTGTATTTTATATGTAGATTTTTTCTTCTTCTCTATATACACAAATAAAATACGTTTGATCCAAGAAAATACAAATTTCGATATGCTAATAAGGTTTCATCGTTCCGAATATATTTCTACCAGTGTAAAATTTCCCTCCCCGGTTCAAAATGTATCTAACATTTTATTAGTGTTCACAAAAACAAGCTAGAACGCCAGTCATGTTCAAAGGGATCGACGTGTTAAATGCGAGCCCACAATTGAATCGTCGGCGTCGGGCGAAGGCCATCAATTAAAGTTATTAAAAATAACATTTTAACATGTGTTGTGCAGTACAGGTACATTTGACGTCAGTAGGTACTTGAACGTCCGTGTTCTTTGATAAGATTAAGTATAGGTAGGTATGTATTTGTAATTGTCGAATGATTGTTTTATCGCTGTTTTAGATTGGAAAGCAAGAGATACCTACCGAGGCGCGAGATGTTATTTTTTTACTTTATCAAAAGGTAGGCCAAAGATATGCTGCTAATCGAATGGCTTGACAATATAAAATCGCGTTGAGACACTTGTGTTGTGAGCAGCTTGTTCGCTCCGATCAGCCTGATGGCGACTGCACCTACACGCGGGCTCGGCGCGCGGAAGCCGACCTGTGACCCACGACTCGCCATTAGCGCCGCGCATTCAATAATAATGAACGAGTCGCTCCGAAATATCCCTGTTTACACCCGCCGCCGCGCCGCGCCACACCGACGACCGACCGCATTTTATTTTTTTCGCTGTCGCCCATTTCGCCGTCATAGCTATTTCCACTCGAGGCATTATACGCGCGCCAGTGTGTGCGTCAGTCCACGTGGACCGCTTCGACGTCGGTGAACAGAATCCGTCGAATCGCGGCTCGTCATTGGCCAGTTCGGCGAGATCGCTTATTAAGGGCGGAGTTACACGCGTTCCCGCGCGCCGATAGGCTGGTACAGTGCGCGAAAAGAACACGATTGGCCGGGTCGATTTTTATAAGCGCGGCACTCCACGTGGACTCGTTTATCTATTCAGACGCCGGCGGCGCGGTCGCGGGGGGAGGCCGGGGGGTATACGGGCAATCAGTAAAGGCGGGAGGAATACGGCCATATTTATAAGAGCTGCGGGGATGCAATCACGAAGCGGCGCGGGGGGGTGCGGAGGAGGGGGCGGCGGCCATTTTGAGGGCAGCTCTTTTTATTCGTTTTTCGCGCGGGGTGCGTCGTCGGGAGCTGTGTGCTAATTGCGGGGGTAATGAGGCCGCTCGAGAGCTCACTCTATTAAACTCGGTATCGACTGCCTTATTGATTCGTCCTTATAGGACAGGCTGTCAACAAAGCGGGCTCAATTAGACTCTTTACGCACGACATGACCGCGCTGCCCGCGTCCGCGCTACGCGCCCATTCATAATCGTTTCATCATCGAACAATTTCGATTTATTTTATTCCTACTAGTTTCTAATATCAGTTTCACTGATTTCGTTGCAATTATTAGATATCTAATCCTAACCTAACAGTCTCATACAATTAAAAAATCTTTATCTATAATTGTCATAAATCATAATCATTAATTTAAATTAGCAAAGATCAATTTAATGAAACTATAAGTTGATCATTCCTACAGGGAAAAATGCAACTAGTTTTATGGAGCGAAATCTAAGAAGGTAATTAAATGCCACCTTGCTCTACTCTATAATATCAATGGAACTAAGCAGATAATAGGTTCGGAGGGTTTGGTCACTTTTTCTGAAGTATATGACATCTATTTTCAGTTTATATATAGTAGTGTAACTACTTAAAAAATTGCAAATCAAAAAATATTGAACAAAATAATTTGATTTGCTTCAAGATTCATAGATGGCAGCACCATCTCTCTCGCTATACCAGAATCACGTAAGTGATTCGGATAGGAGGTGCAAGCACGTACTGCGCATGCCCTTAGAGTATGGTCAACGGCGCCTAGCCGTTTCAAATTCAGAGATTGCATATACATGAGAAAATTTGTCAAGTTCCGCCGTGACCGGGTGGTCTAGTGGTCAGGACGTCAGCCGCGAAAGCTGAAGACGCCAGTTCAAATCTGGCCTCGGACACCGGAGGGTTTGGTCACTTTTTCTGAAGTATATGACATCTATTTTCAGTTTATATATAGTAGTGTAACTACTTAAAAAATTGCAAATCAAAAAATATTGAACAAAATAATTTGATTTGCTTCAAGATTCATTCAGATAATAGGTATTAGGTAGCTCATAGTCACCTTTTTAAGTAATCTAGACCTAGTGTAAATAGACTTATACCTAGGTACCTAAGTAAGAATATGACCAAAAATGGGACTAATGGTACTATTTGTAGGTATAGGTACCTACTTATATTTACGTTTGCTATTTATTCTGACGTTTCGAACGTGTCATTTCACGCAAGCAGACGGCGAGGAATTGTATAAAAATAGGTATTAAAAATCTTGTAGCTGCACGGGGCACGTGTTTATCGAACTACCGGCACTTGGTCTTAATACTCTTGATAATTCACTTTAACGCTAGGGTTGTCACTTGGCCTACACACAACACAATTACTTACGATACGACATCTAATTGATGTCGTGGTTATATTAAGAAACTTTTCAAAGTGCAAGTTTTTTCACGCTTGCTTTTGATAATCGCAGCATTTGACGAACACGAAAGTCACGAAATCACCTTGACATACACATATGTACCACATACGAGTATCTACATATATTACCTACTTCCTGATTTCTATTTCATGCTGAGACTGATGATTCTTATTGAGTAGGTAAACATATTTAATTAGGTAACAATTTAGTGTTAATAATAACTAAAATTGTTTTTGTTTTTGCACAAGGTAAAAAGAGTACTTTACCATGAGGTAGTACTTAGTTGATTTTCCTTCTCACAGCACGCCAATGATCCCAACTGCCAAGCTAACTGGTTCAGTTCAGCAGGAAAACCTAAGGATTTGTTTCATTTGTTACCTACTACAAACAGGATAAATAGATACATACTATATGTGTATGTATATGTAGTAGTAATTTATCATTATTTATGTATGTATATATTAAGTAAATTTTAATTAGCTTATAATTGTAAATAATGTTATCTTAGTCAGATAGTAATTTTCTCACATGGTTGACTGGTAGAGAAAGGCATTAAGTCCGCCCTTTGTACTTTTTTTTATGTGCAATAAAGTTTAAATAAATAAATACATAGGTACCTACGTAGTACCATACTACGTACTTACGTACACCATACCAAAGCTATTGCCGGGAAACTCGCTAAACTACCTAAAATTAAAAACGGTCAAAAGTCAGGTAGGTATTAAAAATGAAAATTACTTTGCACGTACCTATTTGAAGATAGGTATTTAGTAAGCACCTCTGGTACCTAAATTAAATATGCAACAAAACAGGTATTGCAACCCAATCAAAGTGCAATTAAAGCTATAATGTCGCGCTGGATACAGTGGATACGTCCCTAAATGGCTATTAGTACTATTAGCTGCCGTATCTAGCACAACTAGCACGAGCGACATTCAGATTTAAGAAACATTTTATTGTTTAAATACTGTTTACCTACTGTACCTATTTATTGATATAAGGGTATAACAAAAATACTGGTTGATCCGTTTAAGCGCATAATTGGTATCGTAATCGCATTGCGATTAAGAAAAAATAGGGAAAAACTTATCTATTCGACGCAAAAAAAAATTTTTTTTCGGGCGAAAAGTTTTTTTTCTTAGTTTTCTATAAGTAGAATTATACAATACCAATTATCCCCCTAAACGGATTACCAGTATTTTTGTTACAATGTCTACGCGTATCGCGTATAAGGTAATAGGTAGGCTAGGCTTGTGTTCTAGGCTAGAACACAGCAATGGAGTTGACACAGTCAAAGTTTAGGGCTGTATAAAATACAATTATAAATTAAGTGGAGAAATTTGACAGCACTTTACATACTATTAGCTGGTTTGTATTCAAGAGCTGTCAGATTGCTTCAGGAAATTAAAAATTCTACTTCAATATTCCGCAATAAATAGTTTAGTTTAGCTGGTCTGAGATAGGTAATCGATAGCAAATTTTTAAAAGATAAGAAGTCATTTATTAAAGAAATAACTAATAATAATGTATATAAAATAATAGTAAAAATTCACGTCTCTGCAATGCACGGTCAGGCAGGTGACAGTTTAGTTAGAGCTGGGAATGCCTGCTCCGTCGTCGAACCCCAATAGTTTCGCTGCAGGTTTGAATTTGTGACGTGTGCCTCGTATGCACATACTGGTGGCTCGAATTATAGTAATGCATATCCTTGTTCTAAGCCAACCCAGTATCGTACTCAGCGATTTATTCCAGCGGTCCGCGAGGGCTTCGCCTATGTGTTTGACAAAGGAGGTCATCTGTGGTGCGAATACGCTATAGCAAATTTTTATCTTTCTAATTGCGTAAACCTACATTAAATTATTTTTGAACTTTGATAAATATGCAATAAATTATGCACCTGTGTGTTACGTCAATAAAACTTGCTTCCTTTGTATCTTGGAGTATTGTCATGTTCAAAATTACAATACTCCAAGATTTGATTTATTTCCAAATTAGTCCAGCAGTCTTCGAATAATCGGCGAACGTACATAAAAAAAAACAAAGTTCCTGACGATTTGAGAACCTCTTCCTTCGGAATCTTAAAGTGAGTTGAAAAATTAAATAAATAATATTTAACTAATTTTACAAAACGAATTATGCCAATTCGTTACTTTAATCGTACCTTTATGCAAAAAATAACGAAAATAAAAAAAACACGGTGTATTATATGATTTCTATTAATCTGTGAAATATCAATCTTAAGATCCCTACAACGCACACGAGCTCTTACCCACATGACAAGGACAGCCACAGTTTTTGCCTCTTTTTATGACCCATTACTATGATAAATATTATCAATCTATCTATCAACAAATGCAAGCAAGACGCAATATATCATATGAACATCAAATCAATGACAGATCTTTATAAATCTGAATGGCGCCCAAGTATGATCACTTCCTATTAGTGCATAATTACATTACTCATACTTAGGTAAGGGCTGAGAGGTCAGACAGGTACTTGGGATCTGTCTACTTGTCTAGCTAGCTTACTGAGAATGGATACTATAAGTACCTAGGTAACCTAGGTAGTCTTGAAGTCACTTCGCAGATAAAATTGTCGTAAAAAGCGTATAAACTGCCACCTGTTAAGTGGTCGTATAGATAGGTTATAGTTATAGGTATACCTTCATATAGGTATTACCTATACTACAGGCAAAATAAGAGGTACGTGCCAGTTTGGCGGCAAATTATGTACATCATTGAAACTTAATTTATAACTTTATCTTGACACTATAAATGAGGATCTGCTGAGTCCTGCGAAATTTTAGCGGTCCTACCCTTTCCCGGGGGGTGTGGGGGAGGGAAACTTAAAAACCGGTCAAGTGCGTGTCGGACCACGCATAGTATAGGGTTCCGTACCTTTGACGAAATAAGAACGAACTAATGCCAAAAGGTCGTATCTGCATATGGAAAACTTTTTGGAGATAGCTCTAAAAGTTA
This sequence comes from Pammene aurita, assembly GCA_947086415.1. Taxonomy (NCBI): domain Eukaryota; kingdom Metazoa; phylum Arthropoda; class Insecta; order Lepidoptera; family Tortricidae; genus Pammene; species Pammene aurita. The sequence goes on along the minus strand of OX352305.1, from coordinate 23,008,818 downwards.
AAAACTCGAAAATGGCTAACCCCATACTATTTAAATTAATTATACAGGGTGTAACATGAGGAAACCGAATAATTTTAACAGCGTATTCCTGATCATAATTGGAGACTAAAATGTCCTATAAACTTTTCTGGAATTCGCCTAGTTTCAGAGTTACTACCAATTACATAAAAAAAAACATTTTTTATTGTGACTCGGGGCAAAACGCTTTTTTGATGGCGATTTCACCCTTTCTAGTCTAGACATTCTTATTGACAGATATCAAGTGCCAAGGAATACTTTACGCTAAATTTTTATACCATTTTTTTACGAAAAAATTTACTAATTTATTTTAATCGACAGTTTTACCAATAACATTTATGTTTTTATGTTCGAAAGCATTTAAAAATCGAAAAAAAACAATTTTTTTTGGCGAAATTGACCTAAATTCATATAACATTTATTACTCCTTATGACCTCAGGAATTCGTGGTTAAAATCTCTCGCAATACTCACGAGCACCGTGTATAGAAGGTGCATCTTCTTGAATTTTGTCGGATATATTTATATGGGATTACAATGTTAAGCTCCCAGTACACAATGGCCCATCATGGGCCAGTCTAAGGGACGCAGCTATGCGTTAGAGGGAGCTAACGATATTGCGATCTCCTTCCGTCGTATAGCTGTGTCCCTTAGACTGGCCCATGATGGGCCATTGTGTATCGAGGTCTTTACTCGTTTACAAAACTAGACAACACGACTGATATTGCGGTATGTTTAGGTTTTCAATGGTTTTATAGCCTAAACACTAGAAGTGTACAAAGTTTGGAGCTTGTGGGACTGCTAGAAGTACCTTAGATAACCGGTGTGAAGTTAGCGGCCAAATGTTGGCGCCAATCGGCCGCCAACATTTGGCCGCCAACTTCACACTAAAATTAACCTACCAAATTAAGAAGTCCGTAATAAATATCTCGATATATAACAGAAATGGGGTGAAAGAAAAATTAATATACAAAAATAGATATTTACTCAACGTTAAGGTAAAGTATCCAACTAAAAACTATAGCATATTTTCTTACCTATAATCATACCATCCGACTATTATACCGGGTGTTGCCTGTAACACGAGCAATAAATTAAAAAATAGATTCTACTCCTCAAACAATACAACTTTTGTTCAACAACTTTAAAAAAATATGTAGTCTTTAGATTGTCTCTTTTTTAAAGACACTAAATAGTATTTTCAATGTACGTTAAAATCCTTCTAATTAACTTAGCTTGTCAGTCTTGTCACCTTACAGACATAATCAATTTCGCAATACATTGCGTGTTCGAATAAACTTTAAAGTGTACTAAAAATTAAACCACAAGTTATTTTTCAAAGTCGCTAAACAAAGGTTGTTTACTTTGAGGAGTAGAATCTACATTTTAATTTATTGCTCATGTTACAGGCAACACCCGGTATATTTCGTTTTTTCTACATAACATCTAGTTCAATGATTGCGCTCGAACTCAATCAAACAAGTTATTAGGCATCTAAAAGAACATTCAAATCAGCTTTTAGTAGAGCTGTGCCTCGTTTAGATTGCACGATATGACTCAGCAGCCGAAATATTTCTGAACTTGAGAACTATGTATTTAAGGATTAATTTTTTCACCTAACTTCTAGATCGATGATTGGGGTCGTACTAAAAACGTCTAATTGATCATCTAATATGCTACATAAATCAGCTACAAATAGAGCTGTACCTCGTTAAGTTTGGACGTTATGACTCCCCAAGTAACACAGGAAGCATTATAACATATGAATAGTTAACTTATCTCGAACTTAAGGACCGTATAAACTCTTATATACGTTCACCGAGCAACTTGTCGCATTATATGATGCTTTGAGCTGTATAACGGTTGTATAATGGCATATCTAAATGCTTTTGTAAAGCCTTTAGCTTTAGTGCAGCAAACCACAACGCAATTGTACAGCTTTCGACTGTTTAAAAGCACTTAAGTGCTTTAGGTTCTACAATAGCATTATATAATGCTTTAAGCTGTATAACGGTTGAATAATGGCATGTATAAATGCTTTTTTAAAGCCTTTAGTTTTAGTGCAGCGAACCAAAATGCAACTGTACAGCTGAATGCTGTTCAGTTGCGTTTTGGTTTGCTACACTAATGCTTCGGTGTGGTTTAGTGCCTTAGGTTCTACAATAGCATAAATAAATGCTTAATGCTATTTATGAGCATGAATATTAGCCATTATAATGCCACGTAAATTCGGTATATAGCTTTCAGCTGTTTTTAGTGCTTTAGGTTCTACAATAGCATTTTATGATGCTTTACGCTGTATAACGGTTGTATAATGGCATATGTAAATGCTTTTGTTTAGCCATTAGTTTTAGTGCAGCGAACAACATGCAACTGTATAGCTGAATGCTGTACAGTTGCGTTTTGGTTTGCTACACTAATGCTTCGGTTTGGTTTAGTGCCTTAGGTTCTACAATAGCATAAATAAATGCTTAATGCTGTTTAAGAGCATGAATATTAGCCATTATAATGCCACGTAATTTTGCTATACAGCTTTCAGCTATTTTTAATGCCTTGGGTGTACAATAGCATTTATAAGTAGGTAATACGTTCCTAATGCAGTATAATAGCAATAATATAAACCATTATAAAGCCAAGTAATTCACTATAAGGGGCTGTTCATAAATTACGTCATTTCATGGTAGCATGACCTAGGAGGGGGGGGGGGGGGGGCGGTCATTCCGAAGATCACATCATCAATGTGTAAAAAAAGGAATGAAAGTCGTGTTTCTATAAACTTTTAATGCTATAAAATATTATCTACTAAATAGTTTTTTATTTTACAATTAAGCTTAAAACGCATTTTTTTTAATGACGTCACTTTATTTGGCAGGGGGAGGGTTGGATGATTTTAGGGAGGGGGGGGGGGTAAAATCATCAAACATTTATGACGTAATTTATGAACAGCCCCTTATATTGAATTACTTGGCTTTATAATGGTTTATATTATTGCTATTGCAGCCCCTATACAGCTTTTAGCGGTTTTAGTGCCTTAGGTTCTACAATAGCATAAATAAATGCTTAATGTTGTTTAATCGCATAATTATTCACGTGTAATGCTGTAGGCATAAATAAGGCATTTTTTAAGGGTCACTGAGCTGCTATTGGACTAAGAGCTAGCCACGTCAGATATGACACAATAATGAGAGCAACAAAACCCGTCTGGTTAGATTGCTATACTATTCTTATTGCTAGATCCTGGCATCTGGCAGCTTTTAATGGGTGGAGGTCACAGTGACAGACTAGCAAAATGTTTTAATTGGAAAATAGTAATACCAAACTAGGTAAAAATTGCCGAAGTTGTCTCAGTTATAAAGGACAGGGCCTATATTTTAAGGGGCTCCCTGGCGCCAACGACCTTAGATCTGATTCCCTTTTCTAATGATTTATATAGCTTATCATATTATCAGTAACGGCTTTAAACAATATAGTATCCTATATTTACTTCAATATTCATTGTCTTCGAGATATTTGACATCAAAGTCGAACCGGTTTAGGCTAAAAAAGTGTTTTTATGGTCATACATTTTTTTTTAATTAGTTAAAAATTAAAATCTCTCTACAGTTTTTGAGACATCAAAGAGGAATCCTAATATGTAGATTACGTATATGTAAGATTCTTTACACCATTCGAATATCGATAAAAGTGTTTTTTTAGACCATATTTTAAAAATATCATAAAAAAATAACGGCTCATTTATTTCAAGATCCGGCTCTACAGAATGGAGATAAAAGATTCAAAACCGATAGTCGTTTGCCTTATAATTCTATCTATAGTGAATATGTTGGAATATCGACTCAAAACTGGTCAAAAATCGATAAAAAAAACGTTAGACCAAAAAATATTGTGTATTATTACCATACATCGGGGTTTTCAGTGCGGGAATGTTTGACATTAGCCAAAGAGTAGGCATTAACTTAAAACACAGAATGTACTCTAGCACGTTTCTACCTAATGAATAATTGATCGAAAAAATCATAGGTATATACAATTTATATGTAATAGCTGACTATTATGTATATATATTGTAGGTACATATACCTATGATTTTTTCAAGTATTTTTTTTATTAATTCATGTAATGACTGATCATTGTCAACCTCTTCAGTTAATCAAATAGTTCATAAATATCGGACGTCAAGATTAATATTTGACACTTATTATACCGTGTCTTTGTCTAAGGTAGATCTAGTTAATAAATTTCGGATATGCAATTGCATTTTTAAAATACTAAGTATATAATAGTCAATACAAACATGCCTCTACGAAAAAAAGCTCGTATCATAGTGTGTAAGCTATTCACAGAGAGTTATTAATTAGGCATAATATGATATTTTCTCAGACTAACTTTCAACCAATCTGTTTATCTCTACTCTTTCTCAAATCGTTCCCGCACCGAAAACCCCGATGTATAATATTACGGAAACATAAACAGTAGGCGACAAACTATGAACTATATTTTATTATACATCGTTTGGCACTACTTTCTCCCAACATAAACTTTTGTATAATTTCTCTTAATATTGTATAGTATTTGTATAGTTTCTCATAATATTTCATCAAACCCAGATCCCTAGGATTTATTTTCTTGAAATGGTTTGCATTCTTTGACCTCCACCACTTTAAAGCTGCCAGATGTCCAGATCTAGAAATAAGCATAGTATACCAAACTGACTAGAGGGGTTTGGTTGCTCTCATTATTGTGTCATATCCGACGTGGCTAGCTCTCCGTCTATATAGACCAACGCCATTTTGTAAATAATTTATAACCTAAAAATAAAATCATGCGGACCTATTTATACAAGGAAAATACCTATATAATAATGAAATTACTTAATTTAAGACTGCTCAACCAGCACTATTATGTTAATAATGCAAAACTCGTTCTATACGAGGATTACACAATTGTTTTGTTTATTTTGTTTATCTTTTTATAATATTTTATAGCAAAACCACAATAAATCAAAGGCACGTGAAAATTTTCAATGAAACTTCTATACACATTTACAGTAAACTACATTGCGCAGTAATATTTGAAGGATATAATAACGTAAAAGAGTCAAAAACTTTTATAAATTTTGTTAGGATGCAAACAAATATGACGTGTCACTCATTCTAGTGCTGGAGCCCGCCTAACTGGAAATTTATCAAAATCCTAACCAATTTTCTTCCATATAGCGTTGTAGAGCCCATCTCGGAGATCATGAAAACATAAGTCTTAAAGGTCTTAAATGGCCATAAGTATGTATGGCGTCAAGTTGAAAATACAATTTTTTGGCCTAAATTTATCAACGAGCCTACCGCTCCAAATTTTGACACATGATTTAGCCCACATCAAATAACCTACATACCAATTTTAAGACCATTCTGGTGGGCGCATAAGATTTTAAGACCAGTTGAAGTTACAATTTTTTGGCCTAAATTTATCAACGAGCCTACCGCTCCAAATTTTGACAGTAGTTAAAGGACCCATTCACCAAACCAAATCCCAATTTTAAAACCATTCTGGTGGGCGCATAAGATTTTAAGACCATTTTAAGAAATAGTCGATTTCATAGAAAAAATTGCAAATTACTATAAATTCGTAAAAAAAATTTTCTGCTGGCACAAACACAACTGCATATTCATATTTAAGTGTCTTGTAATTAAAAATGCCGTAAAATATTCCGCAATAAGTCGAAAATTTGAGAAATTCGTCATAGCAGTACTTTAGTTACGGGGGTCTTAAAACACTAAAATTGTTATTCATTTTAAACTAAATGGAACAAAATATGATTTGAAAAGCCTAAACTGATAAGCGTCAAGTTAGGTGCATTGAGAATATATTACTGACTGAAAAATTACGTAAATTTATTTTAAATCCTACCTTTCCAAATGTTGACAAACGGATTAGTCCACCTCAAATAACCTATATACCCATTTTAAGACCAATCCGGTGGGCGCATATGATTTTAAGACCAGACCAGTTAAAGTTGCAATTTTTTTTTCCTTAATTTATCAACGAGCCTACCGCTCTAAATTTTGACAGTAGTTAAAGAACCCATTCATCAAACTAAATCCCAATTTTAAGACCAATTCAAAAAAATATTTAATTGACACAAACACAACTGTACATATATTCATATTTGAGTTTCTCGTAACTAAAACTTCCGTAAGTGTATACCGCAATAACCCGAAACATTTAGAAATTCGTACCTTAGTCACGGGGATCTTAAATAACTAACATTTATATTAATTTTAAACTTTATGGCACAAAATATGATTTAAAAAGCCTCACGTAATACCTATACCTATTTTTTATCAGACCTTAATAACCCTAAACTAACAAGCGTCAAATTTGCCGCACTGAGAACATTTAACTGACTGAAAAAATGACGTGAGTTTGTTTTTATTCCTACAGCACAAATTATTCAACACGGCGTCAATACATTTCAAGTTTAAGTCGTCTCTATTTGATATCTTATTTCATTCACGTTGTCAACCGACCACAAAAATACCTAGTTGATATAAAAAAAATTCTACTACGACGGTGGCAAACAAGCATACGGCCTGCCTGATGGTAAGCAGCTACCGTAACCTATGGACGCCTGTAACTCCACAGGAGTCACATGCGCGTTGCCGACCCTTTACAAAAAGGAGGATGCACTGTGTTAACGGCTAAAGGGACAAGAGGGTGCCTCATCGTCAACACACTGGGTCCTCTTTGAGCTCTTTGGCAACCTTACTCACGAGCAGGACCACTATGAGTAGGGTCTAATGCTATTTGGCTGTGGTTTTCTGTAAGGTGGAGTACTACTTACTAGTACTTCCCCAGTCAGGCTCTGCTCCAGATTTGAGCGAGATGACATTCACTGAACGTGCCCTACCACACTAAGCGAGATGCCATTCGCAATGCCCATACCTCTCTTTTTGGCATAGTTTAAGGACATACCCAAGTCCGGACGTAGTTTAAGGACATACCCCGGGTCCAAAATAAATTATATATTGCTTATGGAAATTAATTTTATTCGTAAGTACTTACGAAAATGCTTGGTTTGAGAATTTTTGTCTTATTTGAGTCTATTTTGTTTGAATATGCAAGTGTGATAGAGACGAATAAAACAAAATTTTAAATTTCGACTTCGTGGTAGAGCCTAACAACATTTCCTACTCAGATAATTTAAAAACACGTTTGTAAATGGCTGACAGTTGAGCATAACCAGTTTACATAATTTAGTCGGGCTATCATTGCCCGCCATTCCTGCCAACACTTTGGCCAAAAAAACTATTACATTTAGGACCTTTCAGTAGTAGGCAACAATCTACCAATGACAACCGACATTAGCTCTTACACTTTGTGAGAGTTTTATAAGACCATCCCGTTTAGTCTTGGTAGAATTTCAGGTCATCAACGAGCCTACCGCTCTCTAAGGTTCGTTGATAAATTAAGGTCAAAAAATTGCAACTTCAACTGGTCTGGTCTTAAAATCTTATGCGCCCACCTGATTAGTCTTAAATTGGGTATGTGAGTTATTTGAAGTGGACTAATCCATTTGTCAATATTTGGAACGGTAGGATTTAAAATAGATTTACGTCATTTTTCAGTCAGTAATATATTATCAATGCACCTAACTTGACGCTTATCAGTTAAGAGTTATGAGCGACTGATAGAAAATGCCTATAGGCATTACGTCTGGCTTTTCAAATAATATTTTGTGCCATTAAGTTTAAAATGAATAATAATTTTAGTGATTTAAGACCCCCGTGACTAAAGTACAGCTATGACGAATTTCTCCAATTTTCGACTTATTGCGGAATACTTTTACGGCATTTTTAATTGCTAGACACTTAAATATGAATATGCAGTTGTGTTTGTGCCAGCAAATATTTTTATTTAACGAATTTATAGTAATTTGCTATTTTTTCTATGAAATCGACTATAACTTAAAATGGTCTTAAAATCGTATGCGCCCACCAGAATGGTCTTAAAATTGGGATTTGGTTTGTTGAATGGGTCCTTTAACTACTGTCAAAATTTGGAGCGGTAGGCTCGTTGATAAATTTAGGCCAAAAAATTGTAACTTCAACTGGTCTTAAAATCTTATGCGCCCACCAGAATGGTCTTAAAATTGGTATGTAGGTTATTTGATGTAGGCTAAATCATGTGTCAAAATTTGGAGCGGTAGGCTCGTTGATAAATTTAGGCCAAAAAATTGTATTTTCAACTTGACGCCATACATACTTATGGCCATTTAAGACCTTTAAGACTTATGTTTTCATGATCTCCGCGATGGGCTCTACAACGCTATATGGAAGAAAATTGGTTAGGATTTTGATAAATTTCGAGTTAGGCGGGCTCCAGCACTATTTTAGGACATTTCTATCTACCGTTGTACCCTCGACTTTTTTGGATGTCCCCATTGTCCTCTGGTATTTTTTGCGGTTTTGTCATAAGATGTTGATTTTAGTTATACGGTTAAAATGTTACTTTTCTGTAAAGAATGGTAAGTCGGCCACTCTATAATTGAGTTAAATGTAGAATAAATCACTTTATTCCATAACAATGTCTAGTTTTTAAATGGTCTCGCCATACTGGTGGAGGGGTCCACGGGATTAAATTTTTGCAGGAAATTTACGCGATTTTTTTATAAGGTGTAACACAAAATGACATTTCGCTACGCTGTAATGGGGAAGGCAACTGTCAAAGTGACATCTCCAACCTTAGAGAATTCAAACCGGAGTAGCCATGTCTGTCATTTTCTATACAAAAGTCTACCGATTTTGGCGGGGGAGGGGAACGTAACATTTCAGGAAACGAAACGTTACTTACGACACAAGGCCCTGGCAACTTGCTGGTAACACTGCTTAGCATTAAACGGCTATTACACATGGCAATTTGTAGGGCCCAACCTGTTGTGTCCAACTCCTGTCGGTGTTGGGCCCGTTATTACACTTTCCCTACAAATAGTCCCTACAAACCCAACCTCACCAACAAATCGTCCCTACCAACGTTTACAGAGATGCCTTCATAGTGCTGGAGCCCGCCTAACTGGAAATTTATCAAAATCCTAACCAATTTTCTTCCATATAGCGTTGTAGAGCCTATCTCGGAGATCATGAAAACAAAAATCTTAAAGGTCTTAAATGGCTATAAGTATGTATGGCGTCAAGTTGAAAATACAATTTTTTGGCCTAAATTTATCAACGAGCCTACCGCTCCAAATTTTGACAGATAATTTAGCCCACATCAAAGAACCTACATACCAATTTGAAGACCATTCTGGTGGGCGTATAAGATTTTAAGACCAGTTGAAGTTGCAATTTTTTGGCCTAAATTTATCAACGAACCTACCGCTCCAAATTTTGACAGTAGTTAAAGGACCCATCAACCAAACTAAATTTCAATTTTAAGACCATTCTGGTGGGCGCATAACATTTTAAGACCATTTTAAGAAATAGTTGATTTCATAGAAAAAATTGCAAATTACTATAAATTCGTTAAAAAAAATATTTTGTTGGCACAAACACAACTGCATATTCATATTTAAGTGTCTAGTGAGTAAAACTGCCGTAAAAGTATACCGCAATAAGTGGAAAATTGGAGAAATTCGTCATAGCAGTACTTTAGTCACGAGGGTCTTAAAACACTAAAATTATTATTCATTTTAAACTTAATGGCACAAAATATGATTTGAAAAGCCAGACGTAATGCCTATAGGCATTTTCTACCAGTCTCTTCTAACTCTTAACTGATAAGCGTCAAGTTAGGTGCACTGAGAGTATATTACTGACTGAAAAAATGACCTAAATTTGTTTTAAATCCTACCGTTCCAAATACTGACAAACGGTTAAGCTCACCTCAAATAACCTACGTACCAATTTTAAGACCATTCTGGTGGGCGCATAAGATTATAAGACCAGTTGAATTTGCATTTTTTTGGTCTAAATTTATCAACGAGCCTACCGCTCTAAGTTTTGACAGTAGTTAAAGGACCCATTCAACAAACCAAATCCCAATTTTAAGACCATTCTGGGGGGCGCATAAGGTTTTAAGACCATTTTAAGGAATAGTCGATTTCATAGACAACATTGCAAATTACCAAATATTCGTTAAAAAAATATTTAGCTGGCACAACCACAACTGCATATTCATATTTAAGGGTCTAGTAATTAAAAATGCCCTAAAAATATTCCGCAATAAGTCGAAAATTGGAGAAATTCGTTATAGCAGTACTTTAGTCACGGGGGTCTTAAAACACTAAAATTATTACTCATTTTAAACTTAGTGGCACAAAATATGATTTGAAATGCCAGACGTATTACCTATACCTATTTTTTACCAGACCTTCATAACCCTAAACTAACAAGCGTCAAATTAGGCGCACTGAGAACATTTAACTGACTGAAAAAATGACGTAAGTTTGTTTTTATTCCTACAGCACAAATTTTTCAACACGGTGTCACTACATTTCAAGTTTAAGTCGTCTCTAATTGATATCTTATTTAATTCACGTTTTCAACCGACCACAAGACAATACCTAGTTGATATAAATTATATATTGTTTATGCAAATTAATTGTATTCGTGAGTACTTACGAAAATGCTTGGTTTGAGAATTTTTGTCTTATTTGAGTTTATTTTGTTTGAATATGCAAGTATGCTAGAGACAAATAAAACAAAATTTAAATTTTCGACTTCGTGTTAGAGCCTAACAACATTTGCTACGCAAATAATTTAAAAACACGTTTGTAAATGGCTTAGTCTTTAATTGGGTATGTAGGTTCTTTGAAGTGGACGAATCCGTTTGTCAATATTTGGAACGGTAGGATTTATAATAAATTTACGTCATTTTTCAGTCAGTAATATATTCTCAATGCACCTAACTTGACGCTTATCAGTTTAGAGTTATGAGCGACTGATAGAAAATGCCAATAGGCATTATGTCTGGCTGCTCAAATAATATTTTGTGCCATTAAGTTTAAAATGAATAATAATTTTAGTGATTTAAGACCCCCGTGACTAAAGAACTGCTATGACGAATTTCTACAATTTTCAACCTATTGTGGAGTACTTTTACGGCATTTTTAATTACTGGACACTTAACTATGAACATGCAGTTGTGGTTGTGCCAGCAAAATAATTATTTTAACGAATTTATAGTAATTTGCTATTTTTTCTATGAAATCGACTATTTCTTAAAATGGTCTTAAAATCGTATGCACCCACTAGCATGGTCTTAAAATTGGGATTTTGTTTGTTGAATTGGTTCTTTAACTACTGTCAAAATTTAGAGTGGTAGGCTCGTTGATAAATTTAGACCAAAAACATTTATTTTCAACTTGATGCCATACATTACATACTTGTAGCCATTTAAAACCTTTAAGACTTATGTTTTCATGATCTCCGAGATAGGCTCTAAAACGCTATATGGAAGAAAATTGTTAAGTTTTTTGATAAATTTCCAGTCAGACGGGCTCCAGCACTATAACTTGACGCTTATCAGTTTAGAGTTTTAAGTGACTGGTTGAAAATGCCTATGGGCATTACGTCTGGCTTTTCAAATCATATTTTGTGCCATTAAGTTTAAAATGAATAATAATTTTAGTGTTATAGGACCCCCGTGAGCGTGACTAAAGTACTGCTATGGCGAATTTCTCAAATTTTCGACTTATTGCGTAATACTTTTAAGACATTTTAATTACTACCTACTAGACACTTAAATATAAACATACAGTTGTGTTTGTGCCAGCTAAATATTTTTTTTAACGAATTTATAGTAAATTTGCTATTTTTTCTATTAAATCGATTATTTCTTAAAATGGTCTTAAAATCTTATGCGCCCACCAGAATGGTCCTAAAATTGGGATTTGGTTTGGTGAATGGGTCCCTTAACTACTATCAAAATTTGGAGCGGTAGGCTCGTTGATAAATTTAGGCCACAAAATTGCAACTTCAACTGGTCTTAAAATCTTATGCGCCTACCAGAATGTTCTTAAAATTGGTATGTAGGTTATATAAGGTGAGCTAAACCGTTTGTCAATATTTGGAATGGTAGGATTTAAAATGAATTTAGGTCATTTTTACAGTCAGTAATATACTCTCAGTGCACCTAACTTGACGCTTATCAGTTCAGAGTTATGAGCGACTATAAGAAAATGCCTATAGTCATTACGTCTGGCTTTTCAAATCATATTTTGTTCCATTAAGTTTAAGATGAATAATAATTTTAGTGTTTTAAGACCCCCGTAACTAAAGTACTGCTATGACAAATTTCTCCAATTTTCGACTTAATGCGGAATACTTTTACGGCATTTTTAATTACAAGACACTTAAATATGAATATGCAGTTGTGTTTGTGCCAGCAAAACATTTTTTTAACGAATTTATAGTAATTTGCAATTTTTGCTATGAAATCGACTATTTCTTAAAATGGTCTTAAAATCTTATGCGCCTACCAGAATGGTCTTAAAATTGGGATTTGGTTTGGTGAATGGGTCCTTTAACTACTGTCAAAATTTGGAGCGGTAGGCTCGTTGATAAATTTAGGCCAAAAAATTGTATTTTCAACTTGACGCCATACATACTTATGGCCATTTAAGACCTTTAAGACTTATAGTGCTGGAGCCCGCCTAACTGGAAATTTATCAAAATCCTAACCAATTTTCTTCCATATAGCGTTGTAGAGCCTATCTCGGAGATCATGAAAACAAAAATCTTAAAGGTCTTAAATGGCTATAAGTATGTATGGCGTCAAGTTGAAAATACAATTTTTTGGCCTAAATTTATCAACGAGCCTACCGCTCCAAATTTTGACACATGATTTAGCCCACGTCAAATAACCTACATACCAATTTTAAGACCATTCTGGTGGGCATATAAGATTTTAAGACCAGTTGAAGTTGCAATTTTTAGGCCTAAATTTATCAACGAGCCTACCGCTCCAAATTTTGACAGTAGTTAAAGGACCCATTCAACACACCAAATCCCAATTTTAAGACCATTCTGGTGGGCACATAAGATTTTAAGACCATTTTAAGAAATAATCGATTTCATAGAAAAAATAGCAAATTACTATAAATTCGTTAAAAACATATTTAGCTGGCACAAAGACAACTGCATGTTTATATTTAAGTGTCTAATAAGTAGTAATTAAAAATGCCTTAAAAGTATTCGGCACTAAGTCGAAAATTTGAGAAATTCGCCATAGCAGTACTTTAGTCAAGAGGGGTCTTAAATCACTAAAATTATTATTTATTTTAAACTTAATGTCACAAAATATGATTTGAAAAAGCCAGACGTAATGCCTATAAACATTTTCTACCAGTCGCTCATAAGCCTTAACTGATAAGCGTCAAGTTAGGTGCACTGAGAGTATATTACTGACTGAAAAAATGACCTAAATTTATTTAAATCCTACCATTCCAACTATTGACAAACGGTTTAGCTCACCTCAAATAACCCACATACCAATTTTAAGACCATTCTGGTGGGCGCATGAGATTTTAAGACCAGTTGAAATTGCAATTTTTTGGCCTAAATTTATCAACGAGCCTACCGCTCCAAATTGTGAAAGTAGTTAAGGGACCCATACACCAAACCAAATCCCAATTTTAAGACTATTCTGGTGGGCGCATAAGATTTTAAGACCATTTTAAGAAATAATCGATTTCATAGAAAAAATAGCAAATTACTATAAATTCGTTAAAAAAATATTTAGCTGGCACAAAGACAACTGCATGTTTATATTTAAGTGTCTAATAAGTAGTAATTAAAAATGCCTTAAAAGTATTCGGCACTAAGTCGAAAATTTGAGAAATTCGCCATAGCAGTACTTTAGTCACGCTCACGGGGATCTTATAACACTAAAATTATTATTCATTTTAAACTTAATGGCACAAAATATGATTTGAAAAGCCAGACGTAATGCCCATATTGCCCATAGGCATTTTCTACCAGTCACTTAAAACTCTAAACTGATAAGCGTCAATTTATAGTGCTGGAGCCTGCCTAACTGGAAATTTATCAAAAAACTTAACTTCCATATAGCGTTGTAGAGCCTACCTCGGAGATCATGAAAACATAAGTCTTAGAGATCTTAAATGGCCACAAGTATGTATGGCTTCAAGTTGAAAATAATTTTTTTTGGCCTAAATTTATCGACGAGCCTACCGCTCTTAATTTTGACAGTAGTTAAAGGATCCATTCAATAAACAAAATCCCAATTTTAAGACCATTCAGGTGGGCGCATACGATTTTAAGACCATTTTGAGAAATAGTCGATTTCATAGAAAATATAGCAAATTACTATAAATTCGTGAAAAAAATTATTTTGCTGGCACAACCACAACTGCATATTTATATTTAAGTGTCTAGTAATTAAAAATGCCGTACAAGTACTCCGCAATAAGTCGAAGATTATAAAAATTCGTCATAGCAGTACTTTAGTCACGGGGGTCTTAAATCACTAAAATTATTATTAATTTTAAACTTAATGGCACAAAATATTATTTCAAAAGCCAGATATAATGCCTATAGTAATTTTCTATCAGTCACTCATAACTCTTAACTGATAAGCGTCAAGTTAGGTGCATTGAGAATATATTACTGACTGAAAAATGACGTAAATTTATTTTATATCCTACCGTTCCAAATATTGACAAACGGATTAGTCCACTTCAAATAACCTACATACTCATTTTAAGACCAATCCGGTGGGCGCATGGTTGTGCTAGCAAAATATTTTTTTAACGAATTCATAGTAATTTACTATTTTTTCTATGAAATCGACTTTTTCTTAAAGTGGTCTTAAAATCATATGCGCCCACCAGAATGGTCTTAAAATTGGGATTTTGTTTGTTGAATGGGTCCTTTAACTACTGCCAAAATTTAGAGCGGTGGGCTCGTTGATAAATTTAGGCCAAAAAAATTATTTTCAACTTGACGCCATACATACTTGTGGCCATTTAAGACCTTTAAAACTTATGTTTTCATGATCTCCGAGATAGGCTCTACAACGTTATATGGAAGAAAATTGGTTAGGATTTTGATAAATTTCCAGTTAGGCGGGCTCCAGCACTATAACAGTCTTTGATTATTAAACCAACCGGATGCGAAACGCGCACTAATTTATATCACAAAAAGTCTGCCAATTTCGGCGCGGGGGACGAGGAAACGCACACAAATACTGTTAACACTACTTAGTCGGTTCATAAGTTCTGTCACTAGGGTTTGGACTGGTAAAATACGAACTGTTAGAGGTTGCTTACTATTTCAATATATGATTAAAAAGCCTATATAATACTGATTAATTTACGATATTATTTAAGGCAAATAGTTGTGGCAGTTTTACACAATTCCCTGTAACATTCGAAAAAGCGGAATAAAAAACCACGTCAAAAACACGCGCCCTGTTCGAGTTGATTTTGACCATCATTATTTTTATTCAATTTTAAGAGGCTTCAGTCTTGCATACTGCATTAGCTTGATCTTTAACCTTCATTTTAATATATAATTAACATGGGTCTGACTGACAAGAAGGCTAGTATACGCAATTTTGGAAGACTACCTTGATGTATGGCATCAAAATCATCGTGTTTTGCTCAAAACTGAAAAATACGTTGAGGTTCAGGAGAAGAATAGCTGAAGCACAGACTTGTAAGTCAACTAAATATTGGTTTTTAAATATGCCTTAATCATCTACTTTCCTAAAAATAACAATTTGTAACTCTGGACAACTATAAAAATGATCTAAACCAATTTTTGTGAAGTACAATTTTCATAAATCATCGGCGTGTTTTGGACTGACAACAATCTTCAAGTTTACAAGGATCTATAAAATACGCGATCTTGATTATAAGTTAATCATATTATATTTTAATCTGTATGAAATATGCTTTCTAATCAGGTCTAATTTTTTTTAAATAAAAGCTTTGTATTATATTTTATCACTTAAAACCCTTGTGACAGAACTTATGGACCGACTAGGTAATGCATTTTCCATTGACGTCGCTACACACGCACACGATAAAATTATCAAACACTAGCAAAAAATATATGGAAGAAAATTGTTAAGTTTTTTGATAAATTTCCAGCTAGGCGGGCTCCAGCACTATAACTTGACGCTTATCAGTTTAGAGTTTTAAGTGACTGGTAGAAAATGCCTATGGGCATTACGTCTGGCTTTTCAAATCATATTTTGTGACATTAAGTTTAAAATGAATCATAATTTTAGTGTTTTAAGACCCCCGTGACTAAAGTACTGCTATGACGAATTTCTCCAATTTTCGACTTATTGCGGAATACTGTTAGGGCATTTTTAATTACAAGACACTTATATATGAATATGCAGTTGTGTTTGTGCCAGCAAAATATATTTTTTTAAGGAATTTATAGTAATTTGCTATTTTTTCTATAAAGTCGACTACTTTTTAAAATGGTCTTAAAATCTTTTGTGCCCACTAGAATGGTCTTAAAATTGGGATTTAGTGTGTTGAATGGGTCCTTTAATTACTGTCAAAATTTGGAGCGGTAGGCTCGTTGATAAATTTAGGCCAAAAAATTGCAACTTCAACTGGTCTTAAAATCTTATATGCCCACCAGAATGGTCTTAAAATTGGTATGTAGGTTATTTGACGTGGGCCAAATCATGTGTCAAAATTTGGAGCGGTAGGCTCATTGATAAATTCAGGCCAAAAAATTGTATTTTCAACTTGACGCCATACATACTTATGGCCATTTAAGACCTTTAAGACTTATGTTTTCATGATCTCCGAGAAGGGCTCTACAACGCTATATGGAAGAAAATTGGTTAGGATTTTGATAAATTTCCAGTTAGGCGGGCTCCAGCACTATTCAGTTTTTTGTACCGTCTTCGTCCATTTTATATTGCGAGACAACGTTCATTGTATTATAACATTTGTTCCGTCGGTGTTAGAGACGTTTTTGCATTGACGTAAGGTTTATTTTACTACTCTTATGCTAGTATAATGCTTTTGTATTGCGATTGGCAAGTTAATCGAGAGTACTTATGCTTCTTTACTGCGATTAGCAAGTTTTTTGGCCGTATTAATGCTTCTTTAATGCGGTTGGCAACTTAATAGAGCGTACTAATGGTTCTTTAATGCGATTGGCACTTTCCATGACAACGATAATGCTAATAGCGCAGACATATTGCGCCTGTAATGCTATTAAATGACCTGTATAGGATCTCAAGCTGGGTAATTCGTGCCCATTTAAGACCTATATCAGCACTATAAACGTTTATAATGCTACTATAAAACGAACTGAAAATGCTAAAAGCATAGAGATATGCTGTAAGACGGCCGTTATACTGCTTTGATGTGTTACTTGGGAGGTATGTATGGTATGTAGCTGCCTACATAAACTGAACCCCTCTGTAGCCTATAAAACCTTTACCTAGTAACACAAAGTTTTGCATCTCAATTTCTATCATTATTTGGCTACCACCTCAAGTTTAAATTAAAAATGTAAACCAATAGATTACCCCGTAAGACCGTAAACCGCCGGTCACCCACGCGCCGTGCCCGCTCTAATACCGCAAATACGCCCAACTTAATTTACAAATTTAAACGAAACCCAAGAACTTAAGTACAATGCTTAATAACAGAATCTACGTGACTAAAAATATACTTATCGCTAAATTACTTTCTAAGATTAAGGTAATCAAATTAATAAATTATATTTTCTTATATAATATGGTAAAAAAAGATATAGGTATACCACGATGATGGAAAATTACGTGTTGGTACCAAGGTGCCCATGTGAGCAAGCGGCGGGACACCAATCGGCTTTGTTTATTTTGATGTAAGTACCTCATCTAAGGTTTGATCAATCCAATAGACTTAATAAAGAAGCATTGCAAAGCGAAACAGCCCAATCACTGCAAGTTAATTAATTAAGTCTTGTAAAAGTGACATAAAATGTATCAGAGTTTACCCTATTCCGGTCGTCGCCAGGCTAATGTCGTCCCGGCTGCCAGCCGTGGTTGCGAACGCTAAACCTTTTTGCTGTCCTTACCGGCATTCAACCGGCGACCACGTCCAATATGTCCTCCTCTCGCATTAGAAGCTGATTTGCACTTTTATGTGACATTCTCACGTCATTAAACGAACCCGACCCGTCTAGACTATATCAGTCCCCGCTTTCGAATACCTCCTGCCATTTATGAGCCAAGTAAATGAGCTAGGTTTAGAATAAATAAAAGTCAAGTTGTTATGGTGATTGGTTACGAGCGACACTTACAGCGGATTTATGATCGTGTTATGGAGAATGCTAAAGGCTCGCGTGGACACCTTAGTTGGGTATTAAAGTAGAAAATATAAATGGCTATTTGTAGTGTTCACACGTCGTGCGTTGCATTGGCCTAGTCTGGGGTGATGCGGAAAAACTCCGTGGTTGGCAAATGTGAATAGTGAGTAGGAGTCGGTTATACAAAGTTAACCATGTTTTTCCTCCTTCTGTATACTACATTGTTGTCATTAAAGACAAAAAAAGTAGTTCCTATATTAAACCACGAGACTTCTCTTTACGTACAACCTGTGTTTCCTGTAACAGCAGAGGAGAAATAAATTCAAACGTAGATTCTACTCCTCAAGCCCTACAACGTTTGTTCAGCGACTTCTAGAAGTTCTAGAAAAAACTTTTAGTACACTTAAAAGTTTATTCGAACACGCAATGTATTCCGAAGTTGATTATGTCTGTAGGGTGACAAGACTAACAAGCAATGTCAATTAGACGAATTTTGACGTACTTATACATTGAAAATACTATTTAGTTTATATAAAAAATAAACAATCTAAATAAATACATATTTTTTTAAAGTTGTTGGACAAATATTGAATTTAATCTTTCCAAACAAACAAATGTTTTATTGTTTGAGGAGTAAAATCTACGTTTTAATTTATTGCTCCTATTACAGGAAACACCCGGTATACAGTGTGGTACCTACCTAACAAATCAAATACGGGTAGGCTTTTTAGATTAACGTTCAAACATGATTGAGTAAAAATTTTGGCACTTCTCGGTAAAGGCCTCTCCTAAATTTTTGCCGCAAATTATCGCTATCTAGTCTATTATATATAATAATGACAGATGGGTTATGCACGCTCCAAAAGTGAAGCACTTAATATGAGTGAATTCAAACAACTGTTGCTAGTCGCGCACCGGCCAGCGTGAGATGCGGACGTGCGAATGAGCTCCCGTCACCCGCGTGAGAAAGAGACAAACTGTAATTTTCTAACAATGAGAGTGACAAAGATGTAATGATTGCCAAAATAGATAAACAAAAGAGAATCGTTGCTATGTTATGAAATAACTCTGGAAGTATTTTTTCTGCTCATTTTGTTAGAGTATAAAATAACCCATCTATAGTAATAGTAGTTTATGTAACTGTTACGTAATAAGGGTCCTTAAAATACGAGTGTGGTTTTATGAAACGAGCCGCAGGTGAGTTTCATAATAAGATCACACGAGTGTTTTAAGGCCTAATTACGTACAGTTGCATACACTGCTTTATCTACACTCATATTATTTATACTAATTGCTGTGTTCGGAAACCATAGAATGGCCGCCATTGCACCGCCATGGCCGACTCGATTGTGCGGGCGGTCGGGAGGGAGAGTGCCGGCGGTCGGGGGGGAGCGTGTCGGGGGCCGCGCGGGCGCGTGCAGGTGTACATTATGTTATCAAAACTCATACATAACACATCAATGTTTGAGCATGTAAAGTTAAAATTACGTTACTATCACAGATAAAAAGCTTATCATAGTAAAATCGGTTGTGGTAATGCTAGCCATTGCCTACCGTTTTTGAACACGTTTTAGAGAACTTACAATGCGAGTGTAGATAAATATCATTGTATATCTAGTGCATACTGCTGTGTCCTGCCACTCTTTAAAATAGAGGTCCTACTACCACCCGTTCTGTTACTGCCCCGCTTTGCTACTGCCCCGTTTTCTATCCTATAAAATCAAATTAAAAATAAAAACAATAACATTCAATTTATTATAAGAATGTAAAACTTTGTCCATGTAAATGAGACATGCATGACATAATATGAGAAGGTAGGTATCATTGTGAAAACACAAATGAATAAGAACGAGACTTGTAAGCCTGAGTAAGCAAAGTTTTTGTCCGTAAATAGGTACATTCGAACGTAACACCTTGTAAATTATAGGAGGCAGTGTTTATGAACTTTCTGACTGCTAATGGAGTTTTCGAGTATATTATTTCTCGTTTAAATTAGCTAACGTAATAATTATTGTCAATTACTTTGCATAAAATAAACGGTGACTTTTGAACGTTTGACAGCGCATTGTTTATTAGCATTAACTACAACTACATCGCCATCAAATATATCGGAGCAGCCAAGGTACTTAAAAATATATGAACATGCACCTTATCTCCTTGATAATAGAGGCGTTGTTAAGATATTTGTGACTACTTTTGCCACTCCGATATATCTGATGGTTACTGTACTAAGCATATGTACCTACATATTTAACTGATTCATGTTTTTGATTAAAAATCATGATCCTTACATTTGTATAGATGCTTCTGAATTAAACAGAATGTTCCTCCCGGGTGCGGGTCACTCAATATAACAACTTTTTATATACTTAATATTATTCTAAATAACGGTCAGAAGGTATAATTGATAAAGGATATAACAACGACTAACCTATTATTATTAGGTATAAGTGGTATAACCGGCATTCGGTATATTCGATTTATCAACTTTCAACCTAACACGGATAGTAGAATGTACATTTTGTACGAGTATAGTATTACGTACCATCCGACATAACATTCAATCAGTGTTATTTCCTGTAGGTATAATTATCAGAGACATAATCTTTGAAAATTAATTTGTAATGCAAGCTAAATAATTGATATATGAGGGGGGATCGGAGGGAAAATCCCCCCCCCCCCCACAATTTTTTCAAAATTTTTGGTTCGATTAAATAACTAGAATTATGTGTATTTTAGGGAATATACTATACCGGTAAAAGTTATCTTATACATACATTATACTGGGTGGTTGTTAGACCGATTGTCCATTATGTATATCTACCCTATTTTAATAGGTAGGTATACGGAATGTACCAATAGGTCTCAAGTGTTATAGATATAGTTGAATAGATGATAGAATATCTATCAAGTGTTAAATCCTTCAAAATTATGTGAAAAATTGTTATATACAATAAAAATAGATTCATAGTTATTATACCGATCATTACACACCCGTTCCTCACACTAGTTGGACTCATCTCGCTGTTCAAAAGAGAAGTCTAGTGACCCAAAACTATTAGCCCGATACAGATTGAAGAATTTACACACACACATTTCGCAGGGATAAGTTTTTTATTGGGTATTTGGCATTTCCTTTTTGGCCTCCTAAAGGGCCAGTCACAGAGTTATAGGGATGACGATGTTTTCCCTCATGTAAAAGCTTTTAAACTCAAATCATGTTTAGACATTGCTACGAACCGGGATACGTGTTCTCCCATTTCACAGCTCTACGATTTAGCACTTGGCTAATCCTACCTAATCTATCCTAGCGTTTCAACCGATTAAGTCTAAGAGATTGTTAACCCATTCAGTGATCAATATTGTATCCTCGATAATGACTTGGTTAATTAAAGCCTTAATGCGCAGTACACATACATTATGCACCATACTACAGTCAGCAACAGAAGAAAAAAGTTGAGTCGAGGTCATTCTAAATTCCTTATCCGCTTAGCAACTTATGCTGCTGACTGACATATACACTACACTATAAAAACTTTTTACAAAAAAAAGATAAACCGACTTCAAAAACGATAAAATAAACTATTATATTATTTATATGCGTTACAAACTGATATGTTTGAAGTCGGTGCCAAGCCAAAAAGTTACAATATAATCCGTAGCCAAAACGGAACCCTTATAGTTTCGTCATGTCCGTCTGTCCGTCTATCCGTACGTATGTCGCAGCCATTTTACTCGGAAACTGGAAGACTTAGCTTAATAAAATTTAGACATAATGTATTTTGTATGCCGCTATTTAGTTATGTAGTTAAATTGCAGAAAAAAATATTTTCAGGGGGGGCGCTTCATACATGAAACAAAATTACAATAATATTTTTTTACCAAATATCAACATGTTGTACATCAATCGATAGGTCTTTAAAAATAACATGGAGGTTTATCTGAACATTTTGTGATTAAGTGATTTTTTTCAGAAATAATCGCTTCGAAATTCAGAATAAAAACTTTTTACAAAAAAAAGATAAACCGACTTCAAAAAGGATAAAATAAACTATTATATTATTTATATGCGTTACAAACTGATATGTTTGAAGTCGGTGCCAAGCCAAAAAGTTACAATACCGGCAAATCAGCTTCAAGTCTGAAAATTACAAAACAGTTAATACGAACGAGGCGTATGTGTTCAGTGAATTGTTCTTCATACTATAAAACTATTCTAATACGGTATTGACTGCACGTAGGTTTTCATTCAAGTACAGAGAGAAAGTATAATCACGCGTCTTATGATGTTTGTTAATAAACTTTTTTACTAGTTTTCGGACGAACCATATCTCGAACGGAGCCCGTGCTTCGGTTTGAATTATTTATCCTACTTCATCTAAGGTGTAATATTGAAGTGTAAAGGAATTCAATGGCAAGATTGATTTTTCTATACTCAGACACACTGGGTGTGTGGGGCCCACCTTTTCAGTAGAAAAAGGCGCGATATTTAAATTTTCTATGGAAGGAATACGTGTTTATATATTTTTTTAATTTGCCGCGTTATTCTGATTATTGACAAAGTAGACGTGTATCAGAGTATATATACATGGGTACCTCTTTTCATCAAAATTGGATTAGTAGTTTAGACGTAAAAATGTTACAGATAGATTCACATTCACCTTTGCAATATAAGTAGGAATCGAAATGTTATGTGAATTTCAGACTTGAAGCTGATTTGCCGGTATTGTAACTTTTTGGCTTGGCACCGACTTCAAACATATCAGTTTGTAACGCATATAAATAATATAATAGTTTATTTTATCCTTTTTGAAGTCGCCCAAGTAGCAAAATTTGGCACTATAAAAGTCCTGAGAACATTTTAGAACGTGCTAATTAGTGTTCATGATTAGCACTATAATGGTGTCGTAAACCTTTACCTAACCCCAAATAGGCCCTAGTTTTATCACTGATTTATTCTATAAACATTACATAAAGGCTCTCACTGTGATAAATCAGCTCTATAATTGAAATGTCTGCAATGTTTATGTCACAATTAGGAACTATTAAAGTAACCAAAACATGTTTATAGTGCTAATTTGCGCCGTAAACGATTCCAGTGATCTTTTTTATCACCAAAAGCCTCGTGTTGTGTGCTGTCGTTGTCGTGAGGTTATTTCACAAGAAATTAAACAAATATATTTGTAAGTCATTCGCCATGTCCCTTTAGTTCCTTAAAGTGACATATAAAGGTACATACTAAAAAACATTCGTGAACCGTAATTCTGCCGGTACTTGCACTTGCGAAAATAATTGTATTGACAAAATCATTATGCTGATTTCAAATTTGACAATGCGCCTTCATAATTTTACTGTTTTAATTAAATTTTAATTAATAAAATTAGGACTTGTCCCGACTGTGGCTGCTATAGTACACATGGGCTCCAGTCGTGCTGCTAATGTGCTATTACTTTCAGAAAACGGCAGCCATATTTTAATGGATTTGGGTAGCCCTATAGCGATGTTGAGGGAGCATTTAAAAAGTTAAAACGTTATGTAATGGTCGTGCAAAGTCCTTTTATAGTGCAGATTGATCCTGTAATAGTGTTTGCGATACTGCTACAATACTAGTACTATAAAAGTTAATTCGACGCATTATTAGTGCATAATAGGTACATAAAAGTGTCAGTAAAGTGTCTATAGTATTAAATAGTACTATAATCGCTTTTTGCAAATCTATTACAGTGCAACACTTTAAAGATTCTTTTTTATGGTCCTTTAAGCGTTCTAAGAGCTAACTTATAGAACTAAATTGCTCTTTAATTTATAGAACCAAAACGCTCTATTAAAAACCTTTATAGTACAAGCAGTCACAATGGTTACCATTATAGGCCTACTATATCACTGATTGGTGATAAAAGGCCTTAGTTATAGAAGCTTTTGTTACTTGGGCGGTTTATCTTTTTTTTGTAAAAAGTTTTTATTTTTCCATTTTTAGTGGTTATAAAATTATCATAATCGGACAAAGGATCTCGCAATAATCTGTGCAGATATATAAGAAAAAGTTCATGACACGTACTCAATGTAAGGAAAGTTCCACATATCATATGTGGTCTTCATCATTAGGTCCACTCCATCAAATTAGTGGTTTTGGAGAGGAAATGCTTGAGTTACTTAAAAAATTGCCATTAAAAATTGAGGACTTCCCTCAATTCCTCATGGATCCCATCATCAGAACAGCACCAGATTAATGTGGAACTATCTCTAAGGTAGTTCCTTTCAAACAAAAAAAAACTTTTTTTTTCCGATTTCCGGAATTCTCCTGAAATCGGACCATATGGGTCTCAGAGTAATCGCTGAACATCCTACATTTAAAAAAATCATGATCATTATCATCAAAACAACCATCATCATGAGGTTCACTTCATCAAATTGGTGGATTTCGAGAGAAAATCCTCGCGTTGCTTAAGAAAACACCTAAATCACCATACATATGCCTTTAAAAATTGAGGAGTTCCCTCAATTCCTCATGGATCCCATCATCAGAACAGCACCAGATTAATGTGGAACCATCTTAAAGGTAGTTACTTTCAAACAAAAGAAGAATTCCTCAAATTGGATCACGGGTCTCGGAGTAATCGCTCAACATCCTACATAAAAAAAAATCATCATCATTATCATCAAAACAACCATCATCAAGAGGTCCACTTCATCAAATTGGTGGTTTTCGAGAGAAAATCCTCGAGTTGCTTAAGAAAACACCCAAATCACCATACGTATGCCTTTAAAAATTAAGGAGTTCCCTCAATTCCTCATAGATCCCATCATCAGAACAGCACCAGATTAATATGGGACCACCTTGGAAGTAGACCCTATCAAACAAAAAAAGAATTATTCTAATCGGACCACGCGTCTCGGAGTAATCGGTGAACATACATAAAAAAAAAAGCCCAAACCGAATACAGAACCTCCTCCTTCTATGAAATTGAAGTCGGTTAATAATTTTAAACAAAAAAGAACCGACTTCACTAAGCATCCACCTTTCCAACACCAAATGCTCGATCTGCTGTAAAAAATACTCAAATCACCATAGGTGTGCTTATAATAGTTGAAGAGTTCCCTCGATTTCTCCAGGATCCCATCATCAGGTCCTGACATGGTTACAATGGGACCAACTGTGAAGTATACGCTTTCAAACAAAAAAAGAATTTTCCAAATCGGTCCAGCCGTCTTCGAATAATCGGTGAACATACATAAAAAAAAAAAAAAAATCCCGACGAATTTAGTCTCATTTTTAGGGTTCCGTAGCCAAAATGGAAAAAATGGAACCATTATAGTTTTGTCATGTCCGTCCGTCCGTCCGTCCATCCGTCCTTCCGTATGTCACAGCCATTTTACTCGGAAAGGTGTATTTTATATTATATGCCGCTATACAGTTATGTAGTAACATAGAGTATACATGTAACTAAATAATAAAAAAAACATAACAAATTGGTGCATTAATACAGTAAACTTAAATATAAATAAAAACTAATCTTAAATAAACAACCCACTAAAATATACTAAACTAACCAATCCCCCCGCGGCATGGCAGCATTCCCTCTCTGTATGGCAATACCAATACGTTGGGCCAGGAAGCTGCCAGCTCTACGGTCACCGGTGGAATCCACTAGCCTCTTAGAAATCTCTTTGAAGAGGGCTTGGGCACTAGGACCCCACGGGCCGAGGGTCTCAACGCCGAAAGGAACGAAGTTTAAGTTTTTAATAATAAAAATATCAACATGTTGCTCATCAATCGATAGTTCTTTTAAAAAAAAATTACATCGAGGTTTCCTTGAATATTTTGTTCATTAAGTGAATATTCAGAAATAATCGCTTCGAAAGTCAGAAAAATTGTGTCCTGTAACTTTTGAAACATACCTAAATCCAAATATATGGAAAAATTTTGAAGATGCGCCTTATCACATACTTTGTATGAAAATTATTTTAACCATTATCGGTTCAGCCATTTTTGAGTTATCTCCAAAAAACGTTTTCCATAGGCATCAGATACGACCTTTTAATATTAGGTTGGTTCCTATTCCATTAGAAGAAGGTATGTAACCCTCCAATATGCGTGGTCCGACACGCACTTGGCCTGTTTTCAACCGACTTCAAGATTTCGAAGGAGGAGGTTATCAATTCGTCGGGATCTTTGTTTTTTTTATGTATGTTCACCGATTATTCGAAGACAGCTGGACCGATTTGGAAAAATGTTGTTTGTTTGAAAGAGTCACACAAGAGTCTTCACAGTTGGTCCCATTGTAACCAGGTCAGGATCTGATCATGGGATCCTGGAGAAATCGAGGGCACTCTTCAACTATTGATTTGAGTATTTTTTACAGCAGCTCGAGCATTTGCTGTTGGAAATGTCGATGCTAAAGTAAAATCGGTTGTTTTTTGTTTATAATTATTTTTAAATATGAAATATAAGTACGGTATAATATATAAAAATTTCAAACTTGTTACTATACTCATAGCTATTATAGGTAAGTATATTTACGAGTAAAACGGTTGACGATTGACTTAACCTAAAACTCCGAAAAGCAGGTAGTGAGATGGTAAAAACGTTCCATCTCCGGGTTCCGTGTTAGGGACAAGCCTGCTTTTGCGGCGCTACAGGAATGCGAGGGTTTTAATTTAGAAATATTTTCTTTAAGCCCTTTAATCCCTTGTATGGCTAAATCGGTACATAATCGCCAGGGGCCCGTTAAGGTTTGTGTCGAGGTTAAATGATTTTTAATGTCGATATTGTGGGTAAGTGCATGGGTATTAATGTTGTTATATAAATTCAATATTTAGGACGAAATACTCAATTTGGTACCTACTTCAAAAATAACATATATTTATACGCTAGGATGCCTTACTAGTTACAGAAACAATAAATAAGGGCAGATTAATAATATTTCATATTCAAGCGGCATTTGCATTTGGCATACGGTCATCCGTTTAAGGGCGTAATTGTGGTATCGTATTGAGAAACATTTTTTGTACGTAAAAATAGTTTTTTTTTGTATGTGGCACGTCCTCCTAGCTGGCTAACTCTTCATACAAAAAAATTTTTTTTTCGCTTGAAAAAGATATTTTTCTTACTTTTTCTTAATTGGAATACGATTAAACCAATTGGCTACTTTCCTAAAAAAATATATTTAGTCCGTCAGTTAGATTATCAAAAAATATTGGACACGTACTTTTTATTTTGTCAATCAAACAAAAATTGGTGAAGATATAGCCCGTTAAAGACTAAATAGAATTATATTTTTATCTACACTCATATTGTAAGTTCTCTAAAACGTGTTCGAAAACGGTAGGCAATGGCTAGCATTACCACGACCGATTTTACTATGATAAGCTTTTTATCCGTGGCGGTAACGTAATTTTAACTTTTCATGCTCAATTATTGATGTGCTATGAGTTTTGATAACATAATGTACACCTGCACCCTCCCGCGCATCCGCCGACAGCCCGACACGCGCCTCCCCGACACAATCGAGTTGGCCATAGCGGTGCAATGGCGGCCATTCTATGGTTTCCGAATACGGCATTTTGGATAAATAATATGAGTGTAGATAAAGCAGTGTATGCAACTGTACGTAATTAGGCCTTAAAACACTCGTGTGATCTTATTATGAAACTCACCTGCGGCTCGTTTCATAAAACCACACTCATGTTTTAAGGACCCTTATTACGTAACAGTTACATAAACTACTATTTTTACCCAGGAAAGTACCCAATTACGCCCTTAAACGGATCACCAGCATTTTTGTTACAGCCTGTATTTTCTACTTTTACGTTTTTTTGCAGACATATATGTTCCTTGAACTGGTTAAAGTCATATCAAACCAGATACTGCAATTACCCTGACATTTTATATCACATACGTAACTAAAGTATGTACCTAATTCTACAATATAACCGTCGTTTACAACGGAATCAATTAAAATTTGGACAAATTACGGCCTTATTGCATTGAATAAAAAAAAATCAACAATACGTTCCACTCCGGCCCGGCGTGTTTGCGCGGGCGCATATATTTGTTCAGCAGTGTCAGACATGAGTAATCCATAACATATGTGTATTCCCTTTGTTAATCAACCAGTTTAACGTGAACTTAAATAAAAAAAAAGAAGAATGAAGCTTAAAGTCGTCATTTTGGCAGTATCTTGAAAAAATGCCATTTTCATTAGGGTCAAATTAGTTTAACCTGATAGCCCATCAGCTGATCTATCAGCCCTCAAGTCTTGACGTTGGTTTTAGGGACAGCCTGTATAATGACCACAGTCAGCTCTGTAGGTAATACCATTGTACAATCACTTATACCCGAGTTTCTCAAACTTATCCCACTTCACTCGATATTTCCCAGACGACTACAAGTTGCGAATTTCTTCTCAGATTTTTTTTAGTTTTTTTTAGATTAGATTTAGATGATTTATTATTTAAAATGTCAAATACAATAATTACAAATACAAAATAATACACACAAGTCAAATTAACATTAAACTTAAAACTTAAATTCAAACCAAAATAACCATTATTTTAAACAACAGAAAAAATACACAGTCCATGACAAAAATACACAGAACAGTTAATAATAACACACATATTTTAAAATAAGACACACATCACAACACTTAGCCCTCAGGTCCCCAATTAGGAATATGCATGATTTTTTTGGAAGACGTCATTCGATTCTATTTCCCTGTAGATTCAAATGTCTCTAATAAACCTACTATCTATGATAGCCCTGAAACGTCAAAAATGTGAAAATACGTTAGGCGTCTGCGCCGCGCGTCAAAACGCCCCATACAAAAAGTGTGCGGATTGTGACGTCACCGTTCACAAAGTTGCAGAAAACTGTTTGGAAGGAACAAGTTTTAGTAAGATTTTTGTAATTTTAGGCACGAAAAAATGCTTTTAGCTATATAGTTGTCATACATTTTTTTTCTTGTTAGGACATAAGTAATCGAAATGAAGTTTCGAAAATACATTTGATGTATTAAAAAAATGCCTAAAATTTTACGTTTTCAAACCGCAATATCTTTAAAAAACTGTTAAAAATTATTACGGATTTCCACTTATTTATATTAGTTTGGGGTTGTTGAACGTGTTTATGCAACAGATTCAATTAAATATTTTTCATGCATGTTCTCTATTATCCCCCAAATCACTCCCCTACGGCAAGGTGCCCACATTCCCCCGTTAGATGGCAATACCTTGTTGTCCAAAAGGCCGACATACTTGCACCTCTTTAAGGCCTCTGCCGCAACTGCCGCCCCGCCAGCCTGAACAGACGTAGCAGCCAAATGGGACGGAGCCAGGGTATCCACGCATGTGGCATCCCAGATAAGCGGCCCACCCGATCGCCAGGGTATTAACGTCATTCCGTCGGGTCTTTTGCCATCATCCCTCAACAGACTAGGTGGCTTCCAATGCCGCTGGCACACCAACGCTGACAAAAGCCCGACGGATAACGTCATTGAGACTAACGTGGCGAGAAAATTTGCCAGCGCTCTTACGGCAGGAGATGCCAATGGTAGCCCAAACCGTCCACCTCAGCGCCGCAAAGGCAACGGTGGGGGAGCATTATTTCAGCGCCAAAACGAAGACCGACAGCCAACCGCAGTGAATTGTTGTCCAGCAGGGTGGCACAGCCGCTAGAAGGATGAGCCTGCCACCAGAAACCTGACTCTAGCTCAGACGAGGCTAGCAGACGTGACACAGCGGAGGTGGCAGAGTTCAGGAGCCCGGCCTGTAGATTTTTTTAGCTCTGTACCTTTTCGGGCAGCTTTCAGCATCACTGACGGACCCCTGGTGGGTTATCATACTCTCCACTTAAGTGGAATCTGAACGGCCTTCCCTGTGTTTCAGAGGACTTTTCTTCCACAAACACTCCGGCCCCGTGGAATGAACTCCCTCTCCACCGAGTTGCTCAATCTA
Source organism: Pammene aurita (assembly GCA_947086415.1). NCBI lineage: Eukaryota > Metazoa > Arthropoda > Insecta > Lepidoptera > Tortricidae > Pammene > Pammene aurita. The sequence continues at coordinate 22,978,562 of OX352305.1, read as the reverse complement.
AGTTTTTAAGGGGCTGACAACAGCTAAATATATTATATCCCTATCTTTTTCATCGCGAGTGAAAGAGAAACACTGTGTTACGATTAGTATGGGAGCTCATTGCAATTTTTTCAAAATTATGAATTAAAAAAACTACGCTTTCATTGAAAAATTTAAAATAATGAAGTTTTTAGTATTTAGTGTGGTGGAATTTTGTCCTTAATTACAGACGTATAAGCCAAGAAACTAAATACATACAACTGTTTAAAGCTAATTTTAAGATGTAACTTTGGAATTATTTTCTATCGAGCCGAATTCGTCTAATCGCGTATCGCCCGTATCGGAATTAACAAAATTGAAATATAATGAATAAATGATATAATGATATAACATTTTTTTATTACTTTCCCAAAACAAGTGAATAGTTAAGTATAGCTAAAAAAATGTTTAAGTACAGTCAATTTGAAGGACATAGGGCGTCGTCAGCCTCTTAAATACGTTCCTAGATATACAGATTTTTAAAGAGAAGGCGACACGCATGTGACACCTACCCCTAAGTTGCAAGCATCAGAAAGCTACGGGTAACCGTATACCATGAATCATACATATACTGGATCATTCAAATATCCACCTCGCCCATACTCATTGGAGGTAGGAATAACACCCAACAGCGCAACAATCAACCCAACTGTGTCAACCATTGTACCGCCGACGTTGCCTAACCATCCGTTACCTTAATGAACCATTATTAACTACCATTCTTATTGCTGTTTGCTGATGAACGATATCAGCGCGGGTGGCTTGAAAGCACGCTTTACCTAATTTTCAATTTTTGTTACGTGTCTGCCTTAACTACCAATGGTTTACCAGGGGCTTTTATGAAAATGGTTGGGGAGTCAATGGGAAATGTTAAACAAAACGACGATTTGTCAAACGAATAGGTACCTGACTTGTAGCTAGTCTACACGACTACTGTCCACATTGCGAAATTCATGCTGTTCAATTAGTTAACTAAACTAACTAATCTACCTATAAGTAAAGTTACAATTATAGCTAAAAGTGGGCTCCTAATTGTACATGCTGTAATATAAAGATACCTACTTAGGTACATAGCTTAGTTTTGTGAGTGACCCTTATAGTTTTTGTCATGTCCGTCCGTGTGTCTGTCCATCCGTCCGTCTGTATGTCACAAAATTGTGTCCCCCCCCCCCTCTAACTTTTGAACCGTAGGTCCAAAGAATATGAAAAAAGTTGAGTAGATACATCTTTGACTTTGTATATTGATAACCACTCACTGACTTGTCCACTCATTGACTCACTCACTCACTGATTCCCCAAGTAACACATCAAAGCAGTATAACGGCCGTCTTACATTACAGCATATCTGTATGCTTTTAGCATTTTGAGTTCGTTTTATAGTAGCATTATAAACGTTTATAGTGCTGATATAGCTCTTAAATGGGCACAAATTACCCAGCTTAAGATCCTATATAGGTTATTTAATAGCATTACAGGCGTATTATGTCTGCGCTATTAGCATAATCGTTGTCATGGAGAGTGCCAATCGCATTAAAGATGCATTAGTACGCTCTATTAAGTTGCCAACCGCATTAAAGAAGCATTAATACGGCCAAAAAACTTGCTAATCGCAGTAAAGAAGCATTAGTACTCTCGATTAAGTTGCCAATCGCAATACTAAAGCATTATACTAGCATAAGAGTGTAGTAAAATAAACCTTACGTCAATGCAAAAACGTCTCTAATACGGACGGAACAAATGTTATAATATTATACAATGAACGTTGTGATTTAACTACTTTGTCTCGCAACATAAAATGGACGAAGACGGTACAAAAAATGAATGAGTGACATGTCATATTTGTTTGCATCGTAACAAATTTATAAAAGTTTTTGACTCTTTTACGTTATTATATCCTTCAAATATTACTGCGCAATGTAGTTTACTGTAAATGTGTATATAAGTTTCATTGAAAATTTTCACGCGCCTTTGATTTATGGTGGTTTTGCTATAAAATATTATAAAAAGATATGCGTCAAATAAACAAAACAATTGTGTAATCCTCGTATAGAACGAGTTTTGCATTATTAACATAATAGTGTTGGTTGAGCAGTCTTAAATTAAGTTATTTCAGTATTATATAGGTATTTTCCTTGTATAAATAGGTCCGCATGATTTTATTTTTAGGTTATAAATTATTTACAAAATGGTGTTGGTCTATATAGGCGGAGAGCTAGCCACGTCAAATATGACACAATAATGAGAGCAACCAAACCCCTCTAGTCAGTTTGGTATACTATGCTTATTTCTAGATCTGGACATCTGGCAGCTTTAAAGTGGTGGAGGTCAAAGAAGGCAAACCATTTCAAGAAAACAAATCCTAGAGATCTGGGTTTGATGCAATATTATGAGAAACTATACAAATATTATACAATATTAAGAGAAATTATACAAAAGTTTATGTTGGGGGAAAGTACTGCCAAACGATGTATAATACAGTATGTAAACTTACCAGTAACATCTATTCAAACCCAGGTTTGTTTAGGCGACAAATAAGGCCGTGGCATGTAAATAATTTAATTACAGACACTTTTTATAACTCATGGTAAAAAATTCTAAACTAAAATAATATTAAATCATACTTCTATAACATCCTGTATTATTTGTTTACAATTTTATCTTTTGTCAAATATTTGTCAAGTCAAGGTCGACTTCAACACATGACATTTCACTTGAAATAAAGCTGTGAATATACTTATCATTTAAATACGAGGTAGGCACAGCGTCCGTTTTTTCTTTATGCCCTATTCGCGTAGTCTACTCACCGTAAGAAATCATCTTGGTTTAAAGCATGTACCTTAACCACAAACAATGGGTGCTGTTGGTTCCGTTTTAAAATTGCATGGACAGCTGTATGACTAACATCATACAACCTCCCTGCTTTCCTAACGCTTGAGCCAGGCTTTTCTGCAAAATGGTTTATGATCCGTTCTTCAGTTCCGACGTCAATACGAGGACGTCACTCAGCAGTACTTACTGGTACGTCTATCATTATCTCGCAGTCTTGTAATCGCCTGTATAATTACACGCGAGTCCGTCGGCTATCTCCTCTGCGGAAACCTCTCGGCATACAGCCGAAGAGCTGCCGCACCATTATTCCTGCATTGCCCGTAGATGAGAATCATATCCACTATCTCCTCAGCACTAAAATTCAATGGCATTATGGATAATTTTATTTATTGTTTGAATGAGACACATTGAAAATTAACTTGTCATTTGATTGCTAGCTAAACTCTTTTGTGGCGCTTACTAATTATGAAAAATAATAATTTGACAATGAAGTGTCACCGAGGAAAGTAAAATGAAGTGGATGGTATTGTTTACGTTTACGTGATAAATTTAACATAATTTGGCTACAACTTTCATTTATCAACTTGAAAAAAGCCCTAAAACGGTTATTAAAGAAGTCTTCAAAATGCATGGAAATTGTGAATGTTCTAGTTAACAATGGGGTTGCATTTATCTGTCACTCACAAAGTAAACATAATCACAGGAATACTTATAGGATTTACCGACTTAGAAAAACTAAAGATTTTATAATTTCAAAATAACAATTACATTAAAAATAATCTACTAATACTAACAAAAAGAATGGTATAGTACTATACTCGACGTGCAGATCAACTGGTTTAAATAAATGATTCTGGTAGGTTTACATACGGTATAGTTCATAGTTTGTCGCCTACTGTTTTTGTTTCCGTAATAATACACAATATTTTTTGGTCTAAAGTTTTTTATCGATTTTTGACCAGTTTTGAGTCGATATTCCAACATATTCACTACAGATAGAATTATAAGGCAAACGACTCCATTCTGTAGAGCCGGATCTTGAAATAAATGAGCCGTTATTTTTTTATTATATTTTTAAAATATTGTCTAAAAAATATTTTTATCGATATTCGAATGGTGTAAAGAATCTTACTTATACGTAATCTACATATTAGGGTTCCTCTTTGATGTCTCAAAAACTGTAGAGAGATTTTAATTTTTAACTAATTAACACAAAATGTATGACCATATAACCACTTTTTCAGCCTAAACTGGTTCGACTTTAATGTCAAATATCTCGAAGATAATGAATATTGAAGTAAATATAGGATACTATATTGTTTAAAGCCGTTACTGATAATATGATAAGCTATATAAATCATTAGAAAACTAAGGGAATCAGATCTAAGGTCGTTGGCGCCAGGGAGCCCCTTAAAATATAGGCCCTGTCCTTTATAACTGAGACAACTTCGGCAGTTTTTACCTAGTTTGGTATTACTACGTTTGGGTTCCCCTTTGATGTCTCTAAAAACTGTAGAGAGATTTTAATTTTTAACTAATTAACACAAAATGTATGACCATATAACCACTTTTTCAGCCTAAACTGGTTCGACTTTAATGTCAAATATCTCGAAGATAATGAATATTGAAGTAAATATAGGATACTATATTGTTTAAAGCCGTTACTGATAATATGATAAGCAGAGCTCGGATTTTTCACGGCAAAACAAAACACTAGCGTAACTTAGCCAGTGCTTGAAATATTATTTTATCGATATCGATAATTCAGAACTAGAAGAAATAAAAGTCACCAAATAAAATTAATATGTAATAAAACTAATAAAAACATTTGTATAAAGTTACTATATATTAGAAACAGACGCAATTTCTTCTTCAAAATCTACGTCAGTACACACAGCAGCACAAGACATTTTATTTGGGTAATAGTGATAGGAGTAGATGATCATTATCTTTTCAACATTCTCTGGGAGTAAACAGTTGCGTTTATCACTATAAATCCATTTATGTACACTAAATGTACGTTCAACTTCAGTTGACGTCAAGGGAGCAAATTTATAGAATTCATTATCAGTTCGGGTAATATTTTCAGACATGTCTCTTAAAATTTCGTAATCAGGATTTCGTTCGAGCACGGCTTCAAATTTACGTATCACTGGTAAAAGTTTACTCCAGTTTACGTAGCAACGAACAGTATCCAGAATGAGGAAGGATTCCGCAATGGATAAAGTCGAACATTGCAATTGTTCTATTGAAGAGGCTATTACTTCGTAGTTGTCTCGAATGAAATTTAACTCCGGTCGTAGTTTGCGTGTTTGAAAACATTTTTTTGCAGCTCTTATAGCTGCCGAGTCATTAGCAAGTATGGAGACGACATCACGTATTTGCTCATAGTATTGAGCGTAATATACCGCAGCAGATATCCAAGTTCCCCATCTGGTGATAATTGGCTCGGGAGGTAGGGGAATGGACGGATATTTTGCCTTAAAAAGGCGTACACGCTCTGGAGATTTTAGGAATATCTTTTTGATATTCGATATCAACCCATCCACACCTTTGAAATTATCTCGCACTTCTTCGGCAACCCGGTGCAGACCATGAGCTAAACACGTAATGTGTTTCATACGAGGAAACGTTGCTTTTAAAATACGACCGGCTTTAAGCATATATGCGGCACTATCTGTGCAAAGTAAAAGCAAATTGTTTACGTTATCATTGAAAGAATTTTGAAACAAAAATTTTAATTGGTTTATTATTAGGTTTGCTATTGTTTTCCCATTTACCTTCTCTAAAACCTTCGACCCCAAAAGATAAAATTGCTTAGAACAATTTTTTTGCAAAGACCGAATCACCACGTTTGTCACACATTTTCCCATGAAATCTGGTGTTTCGTCTATAGATATCCACAAATAATTGGTTTTGTTTACCTCTCTTATACCCTGTATAGTTTTTTTGTACACGAGATTTAAATAAATTTTTCGCAGGGTCGATTCGTCCGGTAAAGAAGTCATAGAGCAGTCGCAACATAAATACTTGTTAAAAAAATGACGAAAATTATTGTTGTTGACTGTTGCCCATGGTATGTTGCATGAAATAAGAAAAATAATTAAATCGAAATAAAATTGATGTTTCCTATTTGGTTGCCCCGAACGGTAATTATGGCGGTTGCTTTTCACATGATTCTCAATATTGCATTTCTTCAGTTTTAGATGCATATCGCACATAGAGCAGTATATAGTGGAGGTCACTTCATTATAGACTAACTCAGGGTGATTTTCAATCCACGTTTTGATCCGATCTTGTACATTACTCATTTTTGTATTAATTGATACCTTGCAATATTAAGTTATTATACGTATATCCAACACGTCGGATTCAATGCGTTGCGAAATAAATAATACCTAGATGCAATTTACGTTTTATACGTAATGAAATGACAGTTAAAGTGTGAATGTCATATGTCATGTGAGATGAAATTTGCAGTCGTTTCTATCATTTTAAATGAGGTGGTATAGTTACTTCGTTCTAAGTTGTACATGCAGACCTACCTCTTTGTTGCTCGACTATGGCAAAGCTAAAATGAAAAGTTATTTTATTACTTATACAGGATGTCCGGTAATTAATGCACAACCTTCTAACCCCCAGTAGGTCACCTTAGACTGGTCAAAAATATTGATTTTGAGCTCTAGTAAGTCTCCTGTTTTTCGAAATTTTCGCACGTTTGTTAGTTTTTAAATTTTGACATTCACACTGATAGGTGTACCATCGAATACAAAAAGGAAAAATGTACTGAGGCAATACCTGTCATATACTCTAGTAAGACTCGATAGGTGTCGATAAAATAATATTTCAAGCACTGGCTAAATTACGCTAGTGTTTTGTTTTGCCGTGAAAAATCCGAGCTCTGATGATAAGCTATATAAATCATTAGAAAACTAAGGGAATCAGATCTAAGGTCGTTGGCGCCAGGGAGCCCCTTAAAATATAGGCCCTGTCCTTTATAACTGAGACAACTTCGGCAGTTTTTACCTAGTTTGGTATTACTATTTTCTAATTAAAACATTTTGCTAGTCTGTCACTGTGACCTCCACCCATTAAAAGCTGCCAGATGCCAGGATCTAGCAATAAGAATAGTATAGCAATCTAACCAGACGGGTTTTGTTGCTCTCATTATTGTATCATATCTCATATCTGACGTGGCTAGCTCTTAGTCCAATAGCAGCTCAGTGCCCCTTAAAAAAAGCTTATTAATGCCTACAGCATTACACGTGAATAATTATGCTATTGAACAACATTAAGCATTATATACTACTTAAAATTCCTATTGTAGACCCTAAGGCAATAAAACAGCTAAAATCTGTATAGGGGCTGTTCATAAATTACATCATCAATGTTTGATGATTTTTAACCCCCCCCCCCCATAAAATCATCCAATCCTCCCCCTGCCAAATGAAGTGACGTCATTTAAAAAAAATGCGTTTTTAGCTTAATTGTACAATAAAAAACTATTTAGTAGATAACATTTTATAGCATTAAAAGTTTATAGAAACACGAATTTCATTCCTTTTTTTACACATTGAAGCACTTTTTAAAGATGCGAGAGATGATGTGATCTTCGGAATGACCGCCCCCCCCCCCCCCTCCTACGTCATGCTACCATCAGCCGATGTCCAGACCCCCCCTCCCCCCATTTGAAATGACTTAATTTATGAACAGCCCCTTATAGTGAATTACTTGGCTTTATAATGGTTTATATTATTGCTATTATACAGCATTAGGAATTATTACCGATTTATAAATGCTATTGTACACCCTAAGGCATTAAAAATAGCTGAAAGCTGTATAGCGAAATTTCGTGGCATTATAATGGCTAATATTCATGCTCTTAAACAGCATTAAGCATTTATTTGTGCTATTGTAGAACCTAAGGCTAAACCACAACGAAGTATTAGTGTAGCAAACCAAAACGCAACTGTACTGCATTCAGCTGTACAGTTGCATTTTGGTTCGCTGCACTAAAACTAAAGGCTTTAAAAAAGCATTTACATATGCCATTATACAGCCGTTATACAGCTTAAAGCATTATATAATTCTATTGTAGAACCTAAAGCACTAAAAACAGCTGAAAGCTGTATACCGGATTTACGTGGCATTATAATGGCTAATATTCATGCTCATAAACGGCATTAAGCATTTATTTATGCTATTGTAGAACCTAAGGCACTAAACCACACCGAAGCATTAGTGTAGCAAACCAAAACGCAACTGTACTGCATTCAGCTGTACAGTTGCATTTTGGTTCGCTGCACTAAAACTAAAGGCTTTAAAAAAGCATTTACATATGCCATTATACAACCGTTATACAGCTTAATGCATTATATAATGCTATTTTAGAACCTAAAGCACGTAAGTGCTTTTAAACAGCTGAAAGCTATACAGTTGCGTTGTGGTTTGCTGCACTAAAGCTAAAGACTTTACAAAAGCATTTAGATATGCCATTATACAACCGTTATACATCTCAAAGCATCATATAATGCGACAAGTTGCTCGGTGAACGTATATAAGAGTTTATACGGTCCTTAAGTTCGAAATAAGTTAACTATTCATATGTTATAATGCTTCCTGTGTTACTTGGGCTATTAGATACTTAGATACAAAAGATTTGTTCTCTATATTATTAAAAAACTAATGTTAAATCTTAAACGCTGTTGATAATCGTTTGTTCTTGTCTGTCATTTTGATGTTTGTGTTTGTTAGAAAGACACAAAATTTTAAATTAAGTTTCATGAATAAGGGAGTAAAAACCTAAGTAAATTATTAACGACACAGTTTAATTACTTATGAACAATGAACACTCATTGAATACCCCGACTAGATTATTAAGCTTCCAATTCCAAAAACTTTTCGAACTTTTCGTTCCTCTAATAGTCTAGAGCAGGCGCGGATCCAGGATTTTGTTCAGGGGGGGGGGGCACTTTCTAGAATTTCGTTCAGGGGGGCACTTTCCTTCACAAAAAATCTCGCGGTCCGGACCTATGGGCCTCGTAGTATACGAGGTTTGCGTTTCAGGGGGGGGCAATTGCCCCTGTTGCCCCCCCTCCCTGTATCCGCGCCTGGTCTAGAGGTACCCATCTGATGTACAGTTGCAGAGGCACCCGAACCTCCTACGTTGTAGTTAGCATGAGGGCCAGGTCTCTTAGCTGGCTGTATATCTATAAGTAAGCACGTCTTAGGAAGAGTTAATAATTTCGCGGTATCTAAAATTAAAGTACCTACTGTGTGGCGGGCGATATTCAAGAAAATGTTACTGACAAGAAATACATTTATTTTAAAACATTATACAAATACAGGATTTTAAAGAAATAATTTACTAAGAATCTTGAAGCAAATCAAATTATTTTGTTCAATATTTTTTTGATTTGCAATTTTTAAGTAGTTACACTACTATATATAAACTGAAAATAGATGTCATATACTTCAGAAAAAGTGACCAAACCCTCCGGTGTCCGAGGCCAGATTTGTACTGGCGTCTTCAGCTTTCGCGGCTGAAGACAGCCGCGAAGCCTGAAGACAGCCGCGAAAGCTGAAGACGCCAGTTCAAATCTGGCCTCGGACACCGGAGGGTTTGGTCACTTTTTCTGAAGTATACGACATCTATTTTCAAATAATTTACTAATTCAAAAAGATCCTGTTTTTGTATGTTTACAATTTTAAACTACTTAGTACCAGTAGGTACTAACACTAATAACTAACACTAATTAATGCTAGTTAGTATTTCTTGTAAATCTTGTTTTTCTGATGTTTCAAAATAAATTATTACCTTTCAAGGAAAATAAAAGAAAACAGTTACTAGAATTCCAAATTATTACTTCGTTTGCAGGTTATATTATTATTAGCCGCCATCATAAAGCTTTCATATTTGAACTGAAATAAAGCAGAATTAGTAACAATAGAAGCTATCTACGAAACAGATCCAATTAATCATTGTAGAGCTTTTCACAGAGATTTAAATCGAAGTATCGCTCTAGTTTTGTACAAATGAGGAGCAACAATCACCGTTAATTTCTATTGAGTGTGTTTACCGAGTGGGTATCAATGGCGCCCGAACAATGCCGCTAACAGTCAAGTGTAACAATCCAGCGCGGCGTTGGTAGCGAGCGTACGGACAAAGGCGGCAGCTGTGGCTGCAGACGAGCGGGGAGGACGCGGGAGCGGGAGCGGGTGAAGAGTAGCAGGTGAAAGGAATCCCACCAAAAACATAAATGTAAAAAAGGAGAGCCAAGTTCAATACAAAAATTATGCTTGGCTGTGGGCTTCGCCGTAAAAAGAATGGAGATCTAAATGAGTGCCAAGTTCTATGCAAAATCCAAATATGTATTTATAGGAACAAATTAACATTATAAACAAGTATTAAAGTCTATTTCTTTGCTTTCTTGGATACCTATAACAATTGCTGTTATTTAAAAATGTGAGATCTTAAAGTAGGTTAGATTTGACTCGGCCAGTTTTCATTACATCAGTCATTTTATAAAGTACAAACATATATATATACATATATTTTTTAATTCTGATATTTTTTTTTGTATTGGGATCCCCCTATTTTTTAACTTTTTTTTATTTTTAGATTTTTTTCCTACGCTTACACACAATTACCGAGCTGGATTCCAAATTTCATCCTTCTAGGTCATCTGGAAGTAGGTTAGGTTTAGGTACTATATGTCAGTCAGTCAGTCAGTGCTAAAATTTACGACTTTTTGACCTTCATATCTTTATAACCGTTTGAGCTAGCTTCATGAAATTTGGGCTTCTAGATGTCCTTATGGATATAATTAAACACACGTAGTTTTATGTGTTTACGTTAAAGAGGTTTTGAGTTATAGAAGGGTCAAAAGTGGCACCAAGTGGTTCGTGTAATATACACTTGGCGCTGGCTAGCCAGTTCCTTTGCTTGAACTTGGCTTGACACGCCGCCGCGTGTCTAGATATCACAATTTTATTGTAAAACAGTTATAAGTTCAAAAAGCTTTAAGGGTAGATACGTAAAACGCAAAGACGCCAAGAGATGAACATAAGCGAGAGCGGGTACAAGAAATGATGTTAAATTCAACAGCCAAATGTAACAACACATATACCTATTGTACGGCATGGTTGTTCTGGTTGTATTAATATCAATAAAATTAGTATAGTAGATTCTTAATGACACATACAGCCTGTTAAATTTTATACGGGCGTATACTTTATCCACCTATAGTATCCAGCAATAGGACTCATATAGTATAATCATTTTGTTAAATAGTGTTATTAATTATGTGTAACGATTTTTTAAAGTCCTACCGGGCACCAATGTACGATATCCAACTGATTTAAAACTGACATAACTGACATGACGCATCGGTAAGTTAATTGTCATGGATGCAATACATTACGGGCTGAATTATTATGTATGAAAAAAAATATCCTTATTTTCATAAAGAAATAAATGTAAATAGGTTCCCTAGGTCCAATACTAATCGCCAGTACAATATACGCCCGTATAAAATTTACACACTATATATAGGTACACCCAGATTCAAAATTGCATGGACACATTATGAATGACTTCATTCATAACTTGTCCATGCAATTTTGAAATTCACTGTACCTAGAGACAATAATGACTTAACGAAATTAAAGTAAAGTTCTTACTTCTTATTACTGATAACAATTAGCTATGACCTTAGAGCCCTAGCAATAGGGTTGCCTACTAGTAGGTGGTGTGAATATGAGTAACGATAGACATAAGGGAAAAATACCTATAAAATACAAAAGGTATAGAAACCCTCCTCCTTTTTGTAAAGGTTCGGCAACGCGCATGTGACTCATTTGGAGTTGCAGGCGTCCATAGGTTACGCGCGGTAGCTGCTTACTATCAGGCGGGCCGTATGCTTGTTTGCCACCGTCGTGGTATAAAAAAAAAAAAGAAACATTGAATTGATTGTTAGCAGTTATTAAATAAGAATAATAAACGTAAAAGGAAAAGTATTAAGGTTATATGCATTGGACTAATTGTTATGGTCTGTTTGTGATTTGCAGTTTACCTCTTCAACATTCTACTTATCTTATCATTTTATTATCTACATAAAGAATCCGCTATTCCGCTACTCTCTGTCCGCACTAAGTCGCGGCTCAGAGCGATATGAAATTTCATTAACAGGGTCCGCTCGCAAGACGCGTGAACCCGCGAGTAATTCACACGCGCAAGAATAACGCGCAACCCTAGCAATAGGGTTGCCTACTAGTCGGTGTGAATATGAATAATGATAGATGTAAAAGCAAAATTATAAAGTTATTATGCTTTGGATTATTATGTCCATTTGTGGTTTGCAGTTACAGTTATATAGCTTGATTAATATGGACCATTTAGAATAGGAAATACCTACATATAGCTACTACTGTATTTAATATGGAACGTTTTCAATTAACATATAAGTACTTACATGTTTATTACACATATGGATTTGAATAAAATTGTTTACCTAAGTATGTCAGTTTAGCACGTAGTAACGTCAGAAATCCGCCATAACTACTTATTCAGTTCAGTCGCCTGTTTCATATGCCTACGAATCAGCCTTCAGACACGTGACATTGAACAAAATAGAAAAATCGCTCGTGCCTAAAACATAACTCCAAAAAATAACTGACAACCCTATCAGGCGGTTTCCTCACGCCCCTCTGGCCGCAAACTGAGTTATTTATCGCCCCACCCTCCCCCCACAGGAACAGGAAATACCCGCACGTATTTTTACTGCCGGTTGAAAGAGCGACATCTCTCGAGGGGTGGCCGCAGTGGGACCCGCAATTCGAAAGTGCCGTCTCTTTCGCTCGCTTTATTCCTAAGTTAAGAGTAACAAGGGTAAGACGAAGAGTTTCGATAGTGGAATAGGTAAGACTGGACGGACTCGGACGGAGACGGACGGTCGAGGTGGACTGACGTGACGTGTCCATTTATGCAAACTGCGACTTCATTTATATTTTGGGGACGTAACGTGACATAGTTCGAGTCTTGTAACGAGTCGACGGTGTTTACAAAACTAGCTGAAATTACTTTAATATGTTAACAATAGGTAGGTAATGTTAGAATAACGAACCGTTGAAGCGTTATTTGTTATAAGTTTGTTTTAAATGGGGAAGGAAATCTTCCAGAATGGGTCGATAAGCGGCACAGTGCGTCATTGTTTTCGCAATGCCCCACTGTATTTGCGGTCTGTATGGCTATTTGTTAGTCAATTAGTGGCTTAGCCGTGTCGAGATGTGTGCGCTCGCCGGAAACTGCTTTTTTATTGCCTTTGTTGTTAACAGAGTATAGGTAAAACATTATAATTAACACAGTTTAAACCGCAAAGCGATAAGTACAGCGCAAACAGCTTCAAGGATAATAAAATCCATATATAAAAGCCAGCATTCAATTATACTGTGAATAGCTTGTTGATTTAAAATAAATCGAAGGGTTATCGAGGCATAAATGATTTTGAAATTAAAAAAGGAATCTCTGGGCCCGGTCTCCCCTCGGTATGTGTGCCACTAGCCTCCCCTTTTTTCGTAGCGCTCGGTGACACCTCGCGGGTCAAGTGAAGGGAGGCAGGGGACGCTAATTCCACGCGCGTGACCGCACCCCGCGCTCCCTAAGGGTGGAACCCGGTACGTACGTGTGTGTCGTTTGGTCATGTTCTCATAACTTAACAATACTTTTGCTTAGTTAACAATTACAATAAAGTGGGTAGATATTCCCAGTGCATTTTTCTCTCAAACTGTAAAATTATCAGAAGAGGTACCTACTTTTAACTTGCACGTAGGTATCTCTCTCGCTATACCAGAATGGCGTAAGTTATTTCAGTTCAGATAAGAGGTGCAAGCAACGTACTGCATGGCCTTAGAGTATGGTCAACGGCGCCTAGCCGTTTCAAATTCCGAGATTGCATAAAATTCGACAAGTTCCGTCGGGGTGGTCTAGTGGTCAGGGCGCCAGCCGCGAAAGCTGAAAAGCCATTTCAAATCAGGCCTCGTATACAGAAGGACTTGGTCAGTTTTTCTGAAGTATATATGATACCTTCAGATTTCAGTTTGTTCAGACATATCAGTCATGTGAGTGGTTGGTAAAATAGGTACCAACTGGAGTCGCCCCTAGTCGAACCTGATTTTAGAATAATTGAAGAGACCAGAGACAACATATTGTCAATCCATTTTAGCAAAGGTTCCGTAGCCAAAATGGCAAAAACGTAACCCTTATAGTTTTTTTCCTTTTCAAAATAAAATTATTCGGGCCCGCTTTTCCATTGTAGACCCTGCCTGACGCAGCTTCGCTCCAATCTTTCGATGACATAATTCAGGTAGCGCTAATATTCTGAGTGCTGTTAGTTATATTCCTCTCTACTCACACAGACCAGACTGAACTCGCTGATTGAAGTCGCAAGCTCAGCAGGAGCATTCCTGTGTAGTAAAGTCAAGTCTGGTGCGGCAGGGTCCAGCATTTTCCCACGGTTACCTCCCCTCCACACAGTCGTACAGATCTACCGCCCAAGCCAGGAAAAAAAATGCTTCTGCCAAACGGGTGTTAACCGAATGGCGAGTAGCCGCCGCTCAGCGTTCCCCGGGGTTTACGTTCATACGGTAAAATAAAAAGGCCGATCCGACTCCCGCCGATTAGCGCGCCCGGGGAAATTAAAAGTATTTTATTCCGCCATTAATTCCCCTTTTGTTTGTTATGAATAATGCCCGAGATATGGGGCTTTTTTCACGGCGAGCTGTTCAACGTAAGAATGTTTTGTGAAGGGTGCTTTATGATGGGTTTGTAAACATGTGGTTTCGGATTTAAATTTTACACCATCACTGAATCTAGTGACGATCCCCTTTTCAATAAGAAGTATCTTGGTATTCCATGGCTGGTCGTCTACTATAACTATTAGTCATTGTTTGTGCAAATGTTAAATTTTTTGGGTTCAAATATATTAAGCAATTTACTTATTTCATTTTTTAAATTTATGTTTAATTTATTAAAATACCTAATTCTGTCGATACGTAGGTACTTAGATAAAATTAAGTATTTCACAGATTAGTGTCACTTTTCCTGTTAAATCTTAGTCGGCTAGTACCTAACCATTTCAAATAGGTACCTATTTACCAAGTATTATATCTCCCTATATTACCTATAGCTACTTAATTACCTCCTTGTTCGATTTCCATGAATTTTGTACCTATACTTAATCGTGAACTTAATTATACATCTAACAGGAAAAATATTGCATTTAAAGGTTGTGACATTTTATTGTTGAAAAAAAAACATTGCCTGACTCGCTAGAAAATACCACACTAAAAAAGAAACGGCATTTTATGGGAACCAAACCAACTCATATTTACTCAGTTTACTAACAATCCCAATGACACATACTTATATTTGGCGGTGGCGTGCTATTATCGACATTATTTCGCGAGATATATCTACTCGTATTGAGGCATAAATGTGCCGTATTCTAATTTTGAAATACATAAACAATACATTTAAAACACAAGCTAACTCAAACATAACTCCGACACACAACAAATATCAACCAATATTGCAGTTGTATTGCAGTTGCATTGCAATAATTTCCAAGGAAATTCTGAATTTCTGATTCCGTCGTTTATTAGGCGCTATATGCATTGGAGTTGTATTGAAGTTGCATCGTGTCTATGTCTATACGTGTTTTACAGTTGGAATACGGCACAATATGTAGGTATGTACATATACAGTCGTCATAACATTCACAGAATGGGTCAGCAGGGCATGATACACACCACTTGCTGTCCATTTCTCTAATATACCAGTGTAATGTGGTCTTTAATTACTTACCATTGCTACGGAAGTGAAGATCTAATTATACTAGTAGATGACAAGCAGTGGAAATGAAATGTAGGTGAATAGTAAGCACATGCCAATGCCACCATGCCGGATTATCGCATTTATGCGCATCCGTTACATAGCACAGATGATGCAAGGCAACGCAAGCAGAGACAAGTAGAACATTAAGAGTCCGGTAACGATTTGAAAACGAAAATCTCTATTAATGAAATAACGCACAAGAATAGCATTTGATAAGATATTTTGAAGTCTTTTAATTGCAAAAAAATAATTATGGTCCATATATATTATTATTGATACCCGAAAACTCAATTCTTCTGAGCTTGTTTAGTGAGCGCGTTGTTTCTTGCAAACTTGTAGCTAGGGCTTGCAATCCGAATATTTCGAATAGTAATTTGTATGGAAATTATTCGAAATATTCGAATAATTGCAAGCCTTGCTTGTAGCTTTATTTATTATTATTATTTGTTATGCTCTCTTATAATGTTGTATATTATTTGATTAAAGCATAAAAACAAGTTTATTTTTACTTTTTTATAGTTTGCTACTAATAGAAGTTCTGTTAGTTACAGCAAAACCATTTAAAAAAATTGAGCGAAATCAAAAAAAACACTTTATATACCGGACTCTTAAACTGTCAATCTTAATTCAAAGTTAAAGTAAAGAATAAAGTTTTTACATAAAAGATATTGGCCGCGACTTAGTATGGAATTTGACGAGTCTTTATTATCGCGTTTATTAGGTAACGAGAGGAACTTAATTCAACATTTTTAATAAATAAAATTACCTGTCACAAAAATAAGGCATTCTTACATTCGCATAATAATAAATAGGTAGGTAAGGTGCACTCTTTATCATCTTCATTAAATATAGATAACTACAAAATACCAGATAACTACAAAGCATTTTAACGTAATTACGTTACACATACCTATTTAATATGTAGTTAAGATTTTTTTATAAGTTCCTAAGTGTATAGTACCTACACGTGTAGATAACATTTTGTGTACTTTGACATAACATGTTAATATGTGTTAACATGTTTTTATTAGTTAGGCACATATAGGTATATGTCTACCTTCAAAAAACTAATAAATAAATAAAATAAATAAATATTATGAGACAATATTTGTAGAAACAAACCGACCGACCCACAGTAAGCTCAATAAGGCTTGTGTTGTGGGTACTAGACGACGATATATCTAAACATATAAAAGAAGAAGTCCTGATCTACCATCAACGCACAGCCGAAACTACTGGGACTAGAAACTTCAAATTTGGTCCAGAGCTTACTTTTATGACGTATGCAAGGGATAAGACGGGATTTTTGGAAATTCCACCCCCACGGGGATCAAATGAGGGTGCAAAGTTTGTATGGGAGAATTTTTTTTTTTTGCTGAAGACTTAAAAATTCGTAAAAAGGTTACGAACTTAAATCCAAAGAAAGTGTTTTCAGCGTTTTGCTACATTATAACCCTAAGAGGGTAAAATAGGGGTGCAAAGTTTGTATGAGAGAAACTTCTGTATGCGGGAAACTTATTTCTTTGAGATAGAGACTTCAAACTTTGTAAAAACATTACTTATTAAAATACAAAAACAGTACTTTCAGGGCTAAGGATAATTTCAGCCCTGAGGGGGTTAAAAAGGGGTGCAAAGTTTGTATTGGGGAAATGTTTTTTTTTATCTAGAAACTTTTAACTTTGTAGAAAGATTACTTAATCAAATACAATAAAAATACTTTTAGCGTTTTGGGTTATTTTACCCCTGAGGGGGTTAAAAAGGTGTGCAAAGTTTGTATGGGGGAAAATATTTTTTTTGAGTTAGAGACTTTTAGCTTTGTAGAAAGAGTACTTATTAAAATACAATAAAAGTACTTTTAGCGTTTTGGAAAATTCGACTCCTGAGAGGGTTAAATAGGGGAAATTGTATGGCGGAAATTTATTTTTTTAAACTAGACTTTAAACTCTGTGGGAATATTACTTATTAATACACAATAAAACTCCTTTCAGTGTTTTGGAAAATTCCACCCCTGAGGGGGTTAAATAGGGCTGCTAAGTTTGCACGAGGGAAATTACTTTTTTGAGCTAGAGACTTTTAACTCTGTAGGAAGATTACTTATTAAAATACAATAAAAGTACTTTCAGCGTTTTGGCAAATTCTACTCCTGAGAGGGTTAAATAGGGGTGCTAACTTTGTATGGCGGAAATTTCTTTTTTTAAACTAGAGATTTTAAACTCTGTGGGAACATTACTTATTAATACACAATAAAACTATTTTCAGTGTTTTGGAAAATTCCACCCCTGAGAGGGTTAAATAGGGGTGCTTAATTTGCATGAGGGAAATTACTTTTTGAGCTAGAGGCTTTTAAATTTGTGGGAAGATAACTTATTAAAATACAATAAAAGTCCTCTCAGCGTTATGGAAAATCCTACCCCTGAAGGAGTTTAATAGGGGTGCGAAGGTGCTATTATACGCGGACGAAGTCGCGGGGCGGAAAGCTAGTATAATATATAGATATCGATAAATACTTAAATACATAGAAAACATCCATAAGTCAGGTACAAATAGGTATCTGTGATAAACACATAAATAAATGCCCTCTACCAGGATTCGAACCCGGGACCTCCTGCCTCGTAGTGTCACTGCCGACTGGGCTAGGAGGCATATCTAGACACACGGCAGTGTGTCCGCCAAGTTCGAGCAAAAAAAAGCGACACACCGGCCGTGGGTTATATTACACGAACCATTTCGGGTCAATTTCGACCACCCTATAACTCAAAACATATTTTATCTACGCATATGAAATTTCGAGTGTCTGTTGACATCCCCTTAATTGTCTAGAATACAAAATTTCATTATTCTACCTATAGCAGTTATTGAGATATTGACGTCAGAAAATCGCTATTTTTACTATACACTCACTCACTAACTCATCAAAAACCTAGACCACTTCCAATGGTCGTACTGACTTGAAATTTGGCATGGAGATAGGTCTTAAGGTCAAAGTAAAGGGAAAAATCTGAAAACGGTCAAGTGTGAGTCAGTTTTAAAAATAGCGAAGGTGTAACTTTGTTCTACTATGAAGTCATAATGAACTAAATGGGTCTATCTTCCAATGGTCGTACCGACCTGAAATTTGGCTCGAAGGTTTGTCTTTAGGTCGAAATAAAGTAAAAATCTGAAAACGGCCAAGTGTGAGTCAGTTTCGAAAACAACGAATGTGTAATTTTGTTCTACTATAAGTAGGTATGGAGTGGAAATGATATAAGACTTATTTAAATTTAGATACATACCAATTTAAGACAATACATGTTTGTCTTAAAGACAAGAACAATAAAATTGTTCACCACTCTGTGTGTGTCTGTTGCGGGAACCGAACCCACGATTTACGAAGTGCAAAGCAGGTCACTAGGTACACTAGGTGCGCTAAATCAGTCAAACAAAAACGAAAAGACTATTTTTCTCGCATAGTCTAAATAATTTCTAATTTTACAACTAATAAAATCGCAGATTCAAGAACAAGGAAATCATATATACTCTAAGATGGAATTATATATACTACTGCCCATCTCACCCTCCGATACGCCACGGGATGAGATGGGATGGTGCACTTCTAGGGCTACATAATAGGCCACCAATTATAATACCTACTGGTAGGCCTACCTACCAGTAGGTATTATAATTGGTGGCCTATTACCAAGTTATTAATTATCTATGTAGGTAGCGTACCTACTTACAAACAGAATAAAGTACGTTATTGATGTATGTAATTATATGTAAGTAGGTACATTTTATAGGTGTAGGGAGCCAGTTTATTTGTAAAAATCACCTATAAATAAATAGTAAAATAGAATTAGACGCTAGAAGTTTTAATAGAAAATTATATACTTGACACATTGCAGTCCAAAGGTGTCGATTCATTGCATTGAAAAGGTGTGTGGTGTGTGAAAACTTGCCAAGTAACATTATTAAAAAGTACTGAAAATAATAAATGTTATCAGGAATTTATTTATTATTTTAGGTATTTCTATGTAACGTGATACTTATTCAAAATGTACCTTAAAAACTGCTGGAAATCAAGTGTGCATTCCTATAACTATTTATGATTTGAGGTATTTTTATGGAACTTGGTACTTATTCAGATCTCACTTCTTTTATAGGCGAAGCATTCCCATAGTATCGAACTTGGCAGCCTTTCACATTTATGTTTTTGATGGGATAAGTAGAATACAGTAGTATATTTTAAGTTAATCTTGTAAACATATAAGTAGCAAATATTAACACTAATAAATAACAAATAACTTATTCCTAAAACGAAAAAAAAATGTTTATTGGTTTGTTATAAATAAATAAATATTTATAGGACAATCTTACACAAATTGCCCTAGTCCCACGGTAAGCTCAATAAGGCTTGTGTTGTGGGTAGATGTACTTATGTACCTACTTAATTACTTTAAATCGAAATCATAAAACTATGTTCAATTTTTTTTGATCGCCTATTGTACCGGCATTTTATTTGAAGGAAACTTATAATAGGATATAAAAATAGTTCGTATATAGGCTTTACCCCAAAAACAATAAACATTTTATGCTCTACAAGTACTTGGTTTTAGTTCCTTCACAACAACCAGCAATGCCAAATAAGCAGTTATTTTTATGAACAAAAACGCCAAAAAAAGGGAGAAGTAACAGGCCCGGAGGGGAGCGAATAAACTCGTCCATAAATCAATTTTAAGCAAAGTGAGAAGCGAACCGTTTGTCCGTATTTTTGCTGTTCTTGAGTTAAACAAATGGTTTTTATTTTAAGAAAAAAGTTACTAATCATAACGAAAACATTAGGAAGTTCTGTGTTAGTGGGAGTGGGAGTGAGTCAGTTGAAAAAGTGTAGGGGGGCAATTTACAAAGTGCTTCAAAAAGTTGTTAGGATTAGATGGGAATCGAAAGTAGACGTACAATTAAGCGTTTTTCAATAAAAAATACGAACAGGAAAAAGCAGAAATATCAGGACTCGCGATATTGCAGTTTTCTTACCTACCTACCTCAGTATTGTAGATTGTTGACAAAAAAACAACCGAAAATGAGGAAATAGTGAAAGTTTAAGGTTTATCTATCGGGTGTCCATAGATATACAGGGTGTAACAAAAATGCTGATGATCCGTTTAAGGGCATAATGGTATCGTATTCTGATTACGACAATCTAGGAAAAAAAATATTGGTTTTGTATGGCCGGTTGGCCGGCTGGGACGACGGGTCCCATTCCCATCCCATATAAAAATATTGGTTTTGTATGGCCGGTTGGCCGGCTGGGACGACGGGTCCCATTCCCATCCCATATAAAAATATTGGTTTTGTATGGCCGGTTGGCCGGCTGGGACGACGGGTCCCATTCCCATCCCATATAAAAATATTGGTTTTGTATGGCCGGTTGGCCGGCTGGGACGACGGGTCCCATTCCCATCCCATATAAAAATATTGGTTTTGTATGGCCGGTTGGCCGGCTGGGACGACGGGTCCCATTCCCATCCCATATAAAAATATTGGTTTTGTATGGCCGGTTGGCCGGCTGGGACGACGGGTCCCATTCCCATCCCATATAAAAATATTGGTTTTGTATGGCCGGTTGGCCGGCTGGGACGACGGGTCCCATTCCCATCCCATATAAAAATATTGGTTTTGTATGGCCGGTTGGCCGGCTGGGACGACGGGTCCCATTCCCATCCCATATAAAAATATTGGTTTTGTATGGCCGGTTGGCCGGCTGGGACGACGGGTCCCATTCCCATCCCATATAAAAATATTGGTTTTGTATGGCCGGTTGGCCGGCTGGGACGACGGGTCCCATTCCCATCCCATATAAAAATATTGGTTTTGTATGGCCGGTTGGCTGGCTGGGACGACGGGTCCCATTCCCATCCCATATAAAAATATTGGTTTTGTATGGCCGGTTGGCCGGCTGGGACGATGGGTCCCATTCCCATCCCATATAAAAAAAGTTTTTTTTGCGTCAAAAAAATTGTTCTCCTATTTTTTCTTAGTCGCAATACGATACCAAATATATTATGCCCTTAAATGCCTTAAACGGATCACCAGTATTTTTGTTACATCCTGTAGGTAGTATTTTTGTCACCTACTTTGTTTATTTACACACGAATTGAGCTTAAAGTAGAGGAAAAGCTCAATCATTATAGTGACACCGGTATCTCCGATCGACAAACAAAGTGGTATAAATCCGTGGCCGCCCGCGGCCCTTCGCGATCAATTATTCAGCCGCTACGAACGCTACGACCGCTACGACCGCTACGACCGCTACGAGCTACGAACTACGCGACGGTGTCACTATGAGTAAGCTCAAGCTCGGTCATAAGATTTATGTGTTTTCTTTAAAAATAAGCGGTACCTGCATCGGAGCAGACAATACCCCCGCCGTGCGTGCCCCCTCCCCCCGCCTCCCCGAGGGGCGTCAAAGGGAGCACGTCTAATATTTCCGGGTCTGCTGTCGACAAAAGATCCCCTTTCATTGAATCAAGGATATAATCCATAAAAGAGCCTCTAAAGAGTAGATTTGTTTCGCCGAACCATTTAGTTAAAGGATCCCAACAATCTTTTGTTTCTCATTCCGTTAATATATTTCCATCATGAATTTCAATTTGTTTTCGGATGAAACGAGGAACTCCCGTGTCAAGGTGCTAATTTAATCTTGATTGATTAATACAAAAATTGGGCATCCGGCTGAATTTATTAACGGTGAAAGCAGTGATATCTTAAAACTTCTTAAAATAACATGTATTCAATTTTATTGCCGCGGTTATTGGTATAATAACGATCGTGTTATTATCGCGTCGAAGGCAGATAGGCGGTTATCGTATCGTTAAACATCTGTCAAAATAGCTACCGGTTCTGTCCCGAATTATAGCGAGCTTCTGAACTTTGTGTATGTTTACCCTAACGGGAGTGTATAATATATTACCCGCGAGATGTGAGATTAAACTCCTCGCTGACTTGACGCCCGGGGTGCCAGCTGCATTCAGATGCAAGATTACCATTATTTTAGGGGCGCCTCGTTCGTTACTGCTAGTGCATGTGTCGCTCTTTGTTCATACCAAACCCTCACAATAAAATAAGCAGTAGGTAATAAAACGCGACATATTGCGGGAGGAATATTGGTCGCAGTCGCAGTGCAGCGGCTGTGATCTCCGTCGCTATGAAAACGTGGCTCAGCACAACAGTTGACTCGGAACAGTTGCACGGGCCCACTACAATAATGGCGGGCGCGCGCGGGGGTGGGGGCGCCGCGGGGGGACCGGCCCTGTGACGATGCAGTTTGCACCGCGGCCTCCTCCAACCTTCACCAACTCGCGCCCGTGTTCTTGGGAATCGTTTTAAATTCAAGAACCGCAAACCACTCCGCGAACAACACTAAACTCTAACTGCACCGAATAAGAATCAAAATCTTATTGCTAAGTTTTTATAAGTCATTTTGAAAATGGAACTTGCCGCCACCGCAACCGATGGTTTAAAACTCTATGCGCATGCCGGAAAGCTCAGAATCGTATAAATAATCTAAAAATGGTAGCAATCCTTGGTGTGAGTGCGGAGGTGAGAAATACATTAGCGGTGCCGTTTTCTATTGGTCGCCGCTCCCGTGTTGATATTAAGCAGTCCACGTGGACCGCTCCGAGTTCTTCCGTCTCGTTTTTTTACTGGGACCGGTTCGATATCCCTCTCGTTCTAATCTACAACGAAACGTGGAATGTCATGTCCGGAGTTGTTCAGAAAGTCGTGAGCGTGCATCGTGCTTCGAACTTGGTCGTCTTTCGACAAGGACGCAAGCATGCGCGAGCGGCTTACTAAATTAAGTTTTGAACTCCTTGTAATATATTTCAATTTGAAATGGAAGCTCGGGCGCTTAGGCCGGGGTTGCCGCTGTCGAATATTGATAAGCATTTTTAAGTCAATTAAGGTTGTAAGCTAAAAGCGGTTGTTGCTACATTTAAATTATCGGCCGGCATTCAAATAACGCAATTTTTTTCGTGTCGGCACGATTTTATTTATAGTTACTTATATGTTATGGTGGGTATAATAATGCGGCGTGGGCGCTGCGATACAACGCGTATCGAATATTCATTCACTTAGTCACGGCCATCGGTTTAGTGAACATTTTATAAGTTTTATTGGACGCGATCGGTGTCGTTGCACTATACAGATAGCGACAGGATGTAATACTTATATACTATCGACGTGATTTAATTATTTATTTGGTTACTTAATTATTAGAGAGGTAGATAGGCATTAGTAGGTAATTAATAATGAACTAGGTATTAATAGACAGGTACCTGTCACACAGTCACCGGCAATAGTATCTTCCTATACCTACGAAGGCCGCAAAAATAAGTGACACGCTTTTATGGCCCTATAAATAGGAGCATGTCACATATTTTTGCGGCCTTCGTGTACGTAGGACGATACTATTACCGGTGACTGTACCTAGTATCTACCTATGCTATGAGAACTTATTATGTGATACTACCTAGACAACCTAGACTAAAGTATGTAGATAACTACATGGATAATTCTTAGTCACGATCGATCACGACCGATATCAAAAATGATAACAACTTGCCAAGGCAGGGTAAACACAGAGAGTTCTAAACCAGGAGAGGCCCTGAGTATCATTTCCCCTCTGTCAAAAGTATTGGCGGAAAATCTAGTACATCTATAAAAACTATTTCAATAATCGATGCCACGCCATTTTCGTCATCGCTGTCGATGGATAACAAGCTCCGTGAAAATGCCCTTATGCGCTGTTTTTGGATGTAAAAAATGTTATATTTCGTCTAGTTTACAAAAAGATGAAATACCATTTCAGATGTAAGTACAGTTTTACTTTATTTACCATTAGTTTCGTAATAAAAGATTTAACCTAAATCGAAAATCAAGCTTCGTTTACAGAATCGATTCAAAGACAATCGTTTTCTTTCTGACGGGCAGTAACTATTTGACGTTTGACACTTCTCCATATTTAATGCGCTTAAGGATTGCTGTCTTCTATATTTTGTTTGAAAATACAATCAAAAATGATCCTTGGCTTT
Organism: Pammene aurita; assembly: GCA_947086415.1. Taxonomy (NCBI): domain Eukaryota; kingdom Metazoa; phylum Arthropoda; class Insecta; order Lepidoptera; family Tortricidae; genus Pammene; species Pammene aurita. The sequence goes on along the minus strand of OX352305.1, from coordinate 22,953,755 downwards.
TTTGTTTGACATTTCCAAAGACTGCATCCAATAATGAACCATATGTTAACGTCTGTACAGTCGACTATCTATAGCTCCATTTAGTGTTATGAAGTATAAAAATAATATGTCAAATATGTTTGGTGTTTTCAAGTCAAAGGTACATCTTTGTCGGTTGTCAATAAAGCGTTGCTGCCATAAAAATTCATTTAGAAATAAACTGTATTAACAACCGACAATGATGTACCTTTGAATAGAAAACTTCACATGCGTGCTACCTCGCCCCCCTCAGATTTTGGCAGACTTTTTTGTTTGGAAAGATGAGGCGAAGCGTACTCCATTTATAGAGCTTTATGGGTAAACATAATACTATTCAATATACTGTAGGTATCTTAGAGAATTCAACCAACCGGAGCGGCCATGTCTGTCATTTTCTATACAAATAAAAATCTGGCGATTTATGTGGGGGAGGGGAACGTCAAATGTACATAACGTACAAATAGCCACGTCAGATAAACATCAGTCCATACAATAAATATGACCACTGGTCATACGTTTTCGGCAGAAGGAAACGTCTGTCAATTGCCGCTCCGGTTGGTTGAATTCTCTAAGTACTCTATGGTACCAATATATGGTACAGTCACCGGCAAAAGTATCTTCCTACCCGAAGTCCGCAAAAAACTAAAAGAAGATACTATTGCCGGTAACTTACACTACCAACTTCATTAATTTTTCCCTCTTTAGTTAGACCGAACAGGCTGTTTGCGACCAATGAGCAAAAAATAACTTATCTATTCAGTTATTTTTATATACTTATTAAAAACGTAAGTCCAGTTTTTTATAGTTATATATATTAAAAACATAATATCGTATAACTCGTATAATATGCCTTTAAACTTTTATTCATACCATACGTGCATACGAAGCTGTTTTAGTAGACTGAAGCGAAGCGTCACCTATTGAGGTAATGGTAATATCAGACTGTTTCCGCCATCTAGCGTCACCCAGGCAAACTAAACAAAACACGTCCGGTACAATTCGTCATGGTGAAATTATATTTCAAACAAATCATAGATAGCAGCACATTTCCCATTATTTTGTGATGAAAGATTGTGCGGATTATATTAGAAATTATTCATAAAATTAATTAACACGAATCTAATTGGCACACACCAATATTAGATAAAATACAAAACAAATATTTTATTAGGAATTTCATGTTGCAGCTCTTTAGTCATTATTTTTGATATAGCAACATTTGATGATTTTAAGGCAACATTACCACCTTACAGCTGTCAAAATTGACAACAAGATCAGTCAGTGTATTGGCATGCATTGGCGTCTTAGTGTTATTGTTGGTCTACTAAAATAAAATTAGTAAAATTAAATCATGACTAAATTGTAGAAAAATATCGTTCAAAAACACTATTTGTGTATGAACGACATTACACTGAATAATTTTTCCATCCGAAAATATATTATACTAATAGAAAACATACTAAAGTTGGAAATGAGAAGTTGAATTAAGATTCATGAATAAACAGACGGTTCTTGATACACTTGCACTCAATATTTATGAATAAAGCAAGCGAATACGTTTTGTTAGAAAAACAGTCTTCTGTTTGTTGAAACATGGCTCCTCGTATCATATTGTTGTTCAGTGGCAAAAGGAAGTCTGGTAAAGATTACTTAACCGACCACTTGCAGAAGCTGTAAGTATTACTTGATTTCACTTTGTTAATTTATTCTCGTGTTTTTACTTGACCTTTTTACACACGTATTAAATAATTGATTTGATCACGGCGTGAATATTAATTTCTGTAAAGTCATTATGTTTCCCAAGAAGCATAAAAGTTTTCCAATTAGAAACTCATTCACTCACATAGAAATTAATATTTTGTACAGAAACGGATTAAATATTAACAGTTTTTAAATGATACACTTTGCAAACAACAGTAGTTTGTAATGGAAATTTGGAACCATGGAATTATCTTTGTTCGCCATGGTTTTAATCAAATTTGTTTTTTGTTATCAACATTTTGGAAGTATTTGGCTTGAACAACCCAATCAAGGGGATTATGAAGATATATTTTTAGGAATGAGATTTGTTTAACACTACTTTCTAACCTATTTATACATTATCGTACCAACCGAATTTTAATTTTACTTTCTTTCAGGCTGGGAGACAGATGTGAAGTGATAAAGATATCTCAGCCGATAAAGAGTCACTGGGCCAAGGAGAAGAACTTGAATCTTAATGAGTTGCTGAGCGACACTGAGTACAAGGAGCAGCACAGATTAGACATGATAAAGTGGAGCGACGAGATGAGGGACCAAGATTACGGCTGCTTCTGTAGAGTCGCTTGTCAAAATGGTAACCATAAAGTTCATAAATTTACTTGAGAATTTTTGATGTTTGTATGTACTGTTAGTGTCAAATATATGACACTTTTGAGCCTTATTACAAAGTACTCCTTAGTACAAAAGTGTAAACATATCTTTGACATCAACTGCAGTACTTGTTATAGTTATGCTTGTCTATGATGGCAGGTGTTAAAACAGTTACGGTAATATGAACTATGGTGTCAATGTCAATATATATTGGTGGTGCATGTTGGACCACCAAGAGCTTTCAGTGTGTAAAAGTAATCTTTATTGCACTGACCTGAGGTTACAATTAAATACTCAATCAAATTCCAGTGAATCTGCTCGTGTCTTAAGAGACGTAAGTGTAACCATTACAAAGTGTAACAAAAACACTGGTGATCAATTTAAGGGCATAATTGGTATCGTATTCTAATTATAAAAAAACTAAGAAAAAAAAATTTCGCATGAAAAAAAAATCTATATTTTTGTTACAACCTGCATATTTTATAGTTATAATGTACTGTGTATATATATATAATAATAATAATAATAATAACTATCGCGGCAACCGAAGACAATATTAATAATAATAGCCTTTATTCCTGACTTTTTTTTTTTTTGACTTGTTTACAAAATTGTTTATATTTATTTCTATTTTTGTTCATGTTGTTCTTTTCTTTCATTCTTCTTTTTCTTTGTCAGGCTGTCTTTGACATAGGCCTCCTCCAGGCGACGCCATTCCTCGCGGTTTTTTTGACAGTGTTCTCCAGTCATCAGGAAAATCATCTTCCCATCTTTTATAGGGTCTTTGTTGTGGTCTTTTCTTTTCTCTTGGGTACCATTCTGTAACTTCTCTTGTCCATTTATCTTTTTTAGAACGCATCATGTGCCCTGTCCATATCCATTTAAGTGTTCTGATTTTCTGTGACACATCTACTACTTTGGTTATATTTCGAATGTCTGTTAGTCTACGTCGATCTCTTAGTTTTATGCCTAGCATACTTCGCTCCATGCTTTGTTGACTGACTTTGACTTTGTGCTCGTTTTCCTTAGTCAAGATCCAAGTTTCGCATCCGTATGTTAACACTGGGAGTATACATGAGTTGTATATTTTTCTCTTTGCACTAATTGGCATGGAGTCTGATTTCATTACTTCCTTTAGAGACCAGTACCTCGGTACTGTGTATACAGTGGTAAAATGAATTGGTTTGACACACTCCCGGCTCCGGAGGATTTTCACTAAACCATCCATTTTTTTGCAGCCACAGACAGACCCATATGGATTGTCAGCGACATCAGACGCAAAACAGACATCTGGTGGTTTAAAGAAACCTACAGGGATCTCATCAGAACAATCCGCATAACAGCAGACGAAGAAACCAGAGTCAAGAGAGGGTACAAATTTAAAGCAGGCATAGACAATATTGCTTCGGAGTGTGACTTGGATGATTATACTCTGTGGGATCTTGTCATAGACAATGGGAAAGGGAGACAGCAGCTGCAGGAACAGTTAGGCAGTATTTTGGGACTATTGTCCCATTTATGATTTAAGACTATGAAGTTATGAATTAGGTAATAAGGATCAGTATTTATGCAGACAACTGAATTAATAGATGTAGAAATTTAACCCTTTTCCAGGGGTACGATTTTGCGACCAAATCCATGTCGATTTAATTTCAACCTTAAACTTTCTATTGAATGTTCAAATTAGGTTGGACTTTGATAGTCCTTGCTCGCTTTTAAATGAAGTACTGGAACATAACTATTTTGAAGGTACTTGGGATTTTTTAAAAGATCTAGATCGGTGCGGTCTGGAAAAGGTTAATATGTATACAGATCGAAATAGCTAGATGGCGCTGATTTGGCATTTGTAAATTTTAGAAGTCGACTACCAACAGCACTGCAAAGCAAACTAGGCATGATGATTTTTTTATATATATGGTATCAAATCGTTTTGTTGTGAGGATCAAATGTCTTTAAGGGCTAATTGCGTTAAAGCACGCAAAAGTCGGACATGAGACTCAAAATCTGACATTCGCACATGCTGCTCAAAACGCTCCTAGCAAAATGATACTAAACTGTGACGTCACCTTTTCGTAGTCGCCCTTTTAAAGTATGGGAAAATAAGGTTTTTTTATACAATATACCTATTGCGTACTGATACATAAGTATATATATGTATATATAGTTGCAGTAAAATTTATTTTACAGAGTAATGTGAGAAATCGACTGGTATCATTGTTTATTTAAAGTTCGTACTTTATAAAAATCGTAAAATTTTTAAGCCTTGTATCTTTTGACAAGATTTTTTTTATTTTTTACTTTTTTAAGATATCTTGCTCATTTTGTATCCGTTTAACAAAATTTAACATGTTTCATCATCCCTAATCTCGTTTGCTTAAAACTCATCATTTAATTCAGTTATCTCTATATTTTAATGGATTTATAAGTTATGTAGTAGCCTATACTTAGATATTATTTTGCCGGTGGTTTAATTGAATAGGATTGGGGGGTATTTTGCTGCTTTTACGGTTGTTGTCTTGATTAATGTTATAAATTCCCTATTGTTTGTTGTAAAATTTAACATGGTGCAGTGCTTATGTAAGCGCGATTAGAATAGGATTAAGAGTTGATAATTTGCCATACACTAACGCCAAAATGATTATGGATTGACAGCTATCTCAATCCTATTTTAATCACGGTTTAGTAATAGTTATGATACCTAGAGTGTTTTTTTTCGTTTTTGGGTTTAAATGATGTGTCCAATTGCATAGATGTTTCATTTTTTTGTGTCAAATGTAGTGAAAGACTACACATGTGATGGCAGTTAATAATTTAAACAAATAAAAAATAACTCTTATGTTGTAATGATAAGGTGAATCAGGGCCTTATGCTTGTTTGCCACCGTCGTGGTATAAAAAAAACCGGCCAAGTGCGAGTCGGACTCGCGTACCGAGGGTTCCGTACAAACCTGTAGGTATATAGGGGTAGTAATTTTAAAATATTTTTATTATATGATGTAACTAAAAATTTACGGTTTTCGCAATTTTTCCTTTATCTGTGCTATAAGACGTTGCTTCGTACCAAATTTCTAGATTCTGAGTTCACGGGAAGTACCCTGTAGGTTTTGATTCCCTTGCGAGCGAAAATTTGCGGTATAAACGGCTGTATCTTTTGATTGCGTTGGCTTAGAAGTCTGATTTTTTCACAGCTCCAAGGGACAGTAGACCTGAGTATTTGATATAAAGGAGATCGTCAATTTTTGTTAGGTGATCTGGCCCAGATTATTTAGGACCGTTTAGGAATGGTTCTTACCTTTAAAGAATCGTCATAATTTCTAGATCAGGATGGTGGTAAAAATATTGCGAAATCTAATGGGAAAACTGAAAAATCATGCATTTAAAACTTGAATCTGACAAGGACAATATTTGAAAGCGTGCTTGCCTATGATTTATATATTAGTAGTAGTAGTAAAAAAGTACCAATTTTTTTAAGATAATGTACAAAAGCGGAATTGAAAACGAAACGGGAATCATGATGAAATAATAAAAAGTCATATTTTGATCGTATTTATAGTTCCTGTATTTCGGTAAACAAAGACGGCTGTCAAACCATCGTTGATACTATTAACTGAACATTTCTAACACCTATTGCGAAGGGATAAGGTTTACCACCGTTAAGTGCGATAGCACTAGTATCTGACATTACAAAATTGAAAAAAAGATGCGTTTCGTTATCGAAGGAGCATGATATTATGCCATTATAAAACCCACTTTTAATATTCAAACTCCGATCAAAAATGCAAAAATACGCATTTTCAATCTTTAGGCGTTTTAATACAGTCGATTTCTAATTTAAACTTCCGTATTCGTAGGCTTAGATACTATTTTAATATTACAATGTTCTAACTTACCGAACAGTATCAAAACGCAGATTATGTAACGGTATACATTGACAGTGTCAAACCAAAAAACAATCCCGTTTCAGGCCAGGGTGAAGTTAATCTTTATGTCAATGCCGTAAGGACGTTAACGACTTGTCTTGCTGTATTTTAATCGCGGAAAAATCAACATAATCTTTATTTATTTAGTATTTCTAATTCCCGTTTAATTTTTTTGCAATATTTTGTCTACTTTAGTAATAAAATGAGTAATTATTTTACATTGCAGTACAAACTGTATACGGTTCATATCAGGTGGCCTAGAATTGACGATCTCCTTTCAGCTTGATACCTCCACGTGTTCCTGAGAAAAATGGTCTTGACAGACAGACAGACAGACAAACAGACAGACAGATAGACAGACAGACAGACAGACGGACAACAAAGTGATCCTATAAGGGTTCCGATTTTTCCTTTTGAGGTACGGAACCCTAAAAAGGTTATAGAACCCTAAAGGCTAGATATATAATTATATATCATACTGACGGTTGTGTATTTATTTATTATACGTTACTTTTTCGTATCGTAGACCATATTATAATTTATAATATACGAATATGAAAGATACTTAAGTTTTTATTATTTGAAACAATCCCATTTAAAAACTCGAAAGAAAGCAGGGGTTTACGTTTGATGAATTTCAATGCTTTCCGCAAGTACCGTGAGTCAGAGGTGGACCGTCCGTACAAAAACTTCATCAAACACGAACGTTTGATTCCTATTTTTCCTGACCAAAATTCTTGCACGGCGCAAGGCGTCCCAAAACATTAACTAACAGCAGCAATCGCTATCGCTATAACTGATAGTTCACGAGCTGGCGTTTACGTGGAAACCAGCTGCTGCAGAGGCCACCTTGCGCATACATAAAGCCTGACCAGAAATATATGATTATTGTCAAGAGGGCGCTATTATTCTCATTCATTCTCTATGGCAGGGGTCGGCAAACTTTTTTGACAAAGAGCCTGATGGCGGAAAATATTGAATTTTTGGAAGCTTTTTGCAGTTTTCTGTTTTTCACTGCAATATTTGATTTAAAAAAAATTGCGGAGCTTGAAGAGCCACAACTGCCGCGGTTTGCCGAGCCCTGCTTTATGGTATGGTGACATCTTGATTTGTTGACCTGTCAGCTCGTGTTAATTTGAAAATGTTTCACAACGAAATAGTTTCATTTCCCAAACGTATTATTTACACAGCCGTTTCTTATATACACTATTTACAATGTTTCGCTCTTCATCATCATCATCATCATATCCGCCGAAAGACGTCCACTGCTGAACATAGGCCTCCCCCAAAGAGTGCCACAATGACCGGTCCAGCGGACTCCCGCGATCTTTACCAGGTCATCAGTCCACCTTGTGGGGGGTCTACCGACGCTGCGCCTTCCGGTTCGTGGTCGCCACTCGAGAACCTTTCCGCCCCAACGGCCATCAGTTCTCCGTGCAATGTGCCCCGCCCACTGCCACTTCAGTTTAGCAATTCGGAGGGCTACATCGGTTACTTTGGTTCTGCTGCGGATGGCCTCATTTCTCATGCGATCACGCAGATAGACTCCAAGCATAGCCCCTCTCCATTCCCCTTTGGGTGACTTTGAGCCTTCTTATGAGGCCCATAGTAAGCGACCACGTTTCAGTGCCATATGTCATCACTGGCAACACACACTGGTCAAAGACTTTCGTCTTGAAACACTGCGGAATACTGGACAAAAAATTTCGCTCTTGACTAGGGATAATTTTGAGAATTTTTATCGTTTATTATTTAATATTCAACACATTATTATTATTCAAGTAAACCGCCTCAATGACACTGACAACTGTGGCAGCCTACTCGTATCACATGCATATCATTATGTCATTAAAATATTTGCCAGTGTAAGAAATTAGTTCCAATGAAATTCCGCAACATGGCGCATGATCATATATTTCTGGTCAGGCTTTATAATACTAGGGTTGTGAATAGGCAACGCTTAGTTTCAGGCTTATGGCCTGTTTCACATTCTCCAGTTAAAGCATATCTGTCAGATAAATGTTTGCTGTCCTTTTCTTTTATATGACAGGAGAAAAGGATAGCAATAATTTTAACTGGCAGATAAGTTTATCTGGAGATTGTGAAACAGGCCCTTAAAGAAAGTAATCCTTTGAAAAACCAGTCAAATGTCCGGCCATGCTCAACATAGGGTTCCGTAGTTACCGGCCCGTCACAATACACCCACTCAATTAAAAAATATATATATATATATATTTTGCGGCAATTACGTCATTTCACTATGCGGCACTTACGTCCTTTTTACTAGGCGTTTTTGATTTATAACTCAAAAAAAACTCAACCGATTTTATTCAATATAGTTTCATTTTAAGTCATTATTAGGCCTCAATTTTATGAAGCTTTCCAAATTGTTTGCACCCACGGTTCAAAAGTTACAGGGGGGATCCACTTTTTCGGAGCTATTATTTAAGAAACTTTTAGATTGATCCAAAAATTGTTTTAGAAGACCCCTATTCTTTGAAAGACAACAGACAGACCTCACGACAATAGGCCTGGAACGAAAAAGAAATCATCCCCCCACTACATGTGTAGGTACCCTAAGGGTCAAAGGGAGCCAGCAAGATTTTTGATGAAAATTTTTAGGGGGGGGGGGAGGCTCTCAACTTTATTTTGATATCTTTATGTTAACGGCCTCCTAGCCGCCCAGTCGGTAGTGACCCTGCCTACGAAGCAGGAGGTCCCGGGTTCAAATACTGGTCAGGGCATTTATTTATGTTTTTATCACAGATATTTGTTCCTGAGTTATGGATGTTTTCTATGTATTTAAGTATTTATCCACATTTATCTATTATATATATCGTCGTCTAGTACCCATAACACAAGCCTTATGGAGCTTACTGTGGGCCTAGGTCGATTTGTGTAAGATTGTCTTATAATATTTATATTTATTTTATTATATTTATATCTACATCAGTTAAGCTACTGGGCCAAGTTTGGTATTGTTTTCGTATAAATAAATCGGGTATGCTGAATTCATTTATGGTATAATTTTGACACCGTTCCGAAGCAAAAACATGTAAGACAAAAGAATAACTTATTTTGAAATTCCCTATTTCACAAGGAAAAAATAATCGGGGACTTTTATTGGAGGTGGACAGTATCTTTTATTTACGAACTTATGTAGGTAGAGTTATCATTTCTCGAGAACGTTCTCCGCGTTCTATGGAGAATATTCATGAGCAAGAACGTTCTCCATACAAAGTTGAGGGTGTTGCAGCTGCGATCGCGCCATTACGTGCACTTCAGCTCGTTTGTGGTGCGCGTGCCGCGGCCGCTGCTGCTGCTAGAGACCATTGCGAGCACGGACTTTTGTTTTAAGTTTATATTAAATAGTACCTACTTATGTTAACGCAAAATAGGCACACTAGATGTCGACTTGCGGAAAAAGGCCCATGATAACTAACTAACTAACCTACTTATGTTATTTTAAGGTATTTATCTATGGGCCCCTGCCGCCTGAAAATAAAGTTATTTAATTTAATTTCATAAGTATCACTAGCGGTATCTTGTTGAAATCTATTGTACCAAACTGCCGTGCGCGTTAGCCTTGCTACCGGTTTTACTCGGAGTTCACAAGATGGCGCTACTCATCAAATGCACGGATATAAAGCCAGAGCTAAAAGTAACATTTGCCTTTTAACTATATACATATATGTACCTACAGTATTTAGCTTAATATGGTTCAGAGGTCAGTAAATTGAATAATGTAAGAATAACAATAATTTTATTCAGGACGCTTGGTAATACAAACAATACCTACACATCAAATTGTTACAGGAACATTTAAAATATAGCGTCAATGAAAGGGTTTTCACTCAGCTTGGTGTTAAGGTACCCTAGGGATATCTTAACGCTGATCTTCCGTGGAAACCTTTTCAAAAGTGCACAACTGAAAATTATATAAAGAGAAAATCTTATTTCTAATTAAACTTATTTAGGGTTACTTAATTATGTAAAATCTGAGATCAGCTACGAAAGCAGGTTACATAATATTTAAATAATCGTAACTGGACACATTGCAATATTATATAAAGAATATACTTTATGTATGTCTCTTATTATAACCGATGTATGTGTCCCGCGCCGGCCCTAAGATTCGTGATAATGACGAAAAGAAGAAGCAGCTGCAACGCCCTCTTGTGGTTGCGTTCACTCGGCGCCAAAAAAGAGATGAGCTTTTAAAGCAAGCTAAGATGCGTAATGGAAAATTAAACAGCACTGATATAGCAGGACAAGGGCCAGAAAGAACTGTGTTTGTAAACGAGCGCCTAACGAGCGAAAATCGCCATTTATTTCGCAGTACCCGGGAATTCGCTCGCACCCACCAGTATAAGCATAGCTGGATCCGAAACGGAGCTATCTATGTCAGGAAAAGAGACGCCTCTGCAGGGAGCCCTGCAATACGCATTCATTGCGGAGATGACCTCACGAGATTGTCCGAAAAGGAGGCGACGTTTTTCTCGCAACATCCAATCTATATCAATAACAGTGCTTAAAGCTTATTTTCTATTATTCATATCTTCGCTTACTAGATATTGCATTAACACACTCACACTCCATTTACACACACACAACAAAAATACTCCTTCATTTTATAAAAATATTCACGATAGTGCGATGAAAGTGAAGTATACAGGGTGTTTGGTAACCGGATGCAAAGCCGAAAGTAGGAGATAGTCTAGGTCATGTAGAACATTTTTAGCCATACTTGTCTTAGACAAATGTTATTAGTTTTTTTTTAATTTAAATTTTAAGATTTGTCGGAGAAAACTGCAAAACTTCAGACTAAATCGATAATTAGTACTTTTTTTACTGCAGGTAGATTTTTTTTTGTTTTATTTCGTATTGTGCAATGTCTATCAAACACTAGAAAAGTGATTTCAAACATCTGTGTCTAAAGAAAACAAGTTGACAGCGATTTAAAATTTTAGTTACATGAAAATGTAAACGATTTAAGTGATTTCAAAGTACGATAAAAAAAAAACTAAAATAGCCACGAATTTTCAAACCATTTTAAAAACATGCTTGGCTTTTACCCTTTTATTTAAGCTATCAAACACGACTGTAGCTACTGTATCCTTGAAAATAAGCCACCTAAACCAACTGGGTAGCTAAAATGTTTCACTCTACTTGTGATACTTGTGGTAGTTGTGGTGACGAATCTCATTATGATTTTACAATAAAACATTGGTTCTGAATACTAAGTTGGCGTTGACTTGACATTTGACTTGTTTTAAAAGGGTTAAGTGTACTGGACAAAACTACCACATGCAATTTTAACAAACAAAGGCTTGCGGCGGTGAGAGACAAAAGGGACTGATAGCGGCAGGCGGCGGGCGATAAGACAATCATGTCTCAAGCCATTTTATCTTTGAAAATAGGCTACCTGTACTAATAAGAGGGAATGTTTAGGGTAAATTAAAACAAAAGCATAAAAGATAAGTTATTTATTTTTACGATCAACACATTAAAATTACACATCATCGCTCGTTTTCAAAATGTGACCCGCCGTTTCGAATACAAGCACGAGCCCGTCTTCTTACTTCTGTGGTGGTTGTTCCGAATATCATTTCTTCCCTCATCCTTTCGAACGCCGCTTCTATCCTCTCCCTCAGCTCTTCTACGGTATTAATGACCTCTTGTGTGTAGACTAGCTCCTTAGCTCGGCCCCAAACGAAAAAATCCAATGGTGTCAAATCAGGTGACCGAGCGGGCCAAGGGATTCGTCCGCCTCTGCCGATCCAACCGTCCGGGAAACAGTTATCCAGATGCTCCCTTACAGCCAGAGAGTAATGGGCGGGACAACCGTCGTGTTGAAATGTCACTGCACCGGGCAGCTGGTCTTCGTCAATAAGCCTGGGCAAATCGTTTTGTAAAAATTCCAAATAATTTGCCCCATTTAAATTATTTGGCAAAAAATGTGGCCCAATAAGGACTCTGCCGATGATTCCAGCCCACACATTGACGGAAAACTTTCTTTGGAAGGACACTTGCTTTTTCCAATGTGGATTGTTGTTTTTGTCAGCCCATTGGTGTAGGTTATGGAAATTTGTGATCCCCTCCCGGGAAAATTTCGATTCATCGGTCCAAAGAATGCTTCGCAAAAAACGTCGGTCTTCGATATCCGCATTGAGTAAAAATCGGCAGAAGTCCACTCGGCGTGCAGGATCTCCTTCGTCCAAACCTTGAACTCCGATGCCGCGAAAAGGATATTTTCCCTCACGATTCATTGTGGCCCATACTTTCCATGTGGACAAGTTCAGATTACGAGCTACCACTCTGATGCTCGTATTCGGATCCTCTGCAAATGCCTGTAGAACGTCTTCCTCCACTTCAGGGCGATTACGTCCTGCATTCCCTCCATGTTGCACAGCAATACCATTCTCACGTAGCCTTCGGAATGAATTGTAAAACACTCTCACATTAGGCAATCTCCGGTTTGGAAAACGCTCTTGGTACATCCGTCGGGCCATCGCTCCATTACTGTCAGCTTTGCAGTACATGTAGATAATGTCGGCGTATTCTTCGTTCGTAAACTCCATGTTTACAATGAAGAAGTCGTAATTACACGTGAAGGAGCGCCTACGGCAGCTACAACTTGACACGGTAAATTGAGATGAGAGCGGGAAATTAAACCACAATGAACGTCTAATCGCAACTGAAGTTGTAACTAGACTAAATTACTAGTTTTTGCACAAATACTCATGTAGCTAATCAGTTTATCTTTGTCAATAAAGCACAAAACCGATCATCTTTGTTTAACGCCGCTCACCGCCTGCCGCTATCAGTCTCTTTTGTCTCTCACCGCCGCAAGCCTTTGTTTGTTAAAATTGCATGTGGTAGTTTTGTCCAGTACACTTAACCCTTTTAAAACAAGTCAAATGTCAAGTCAATGCCAACTTAGTATTCAGAACCAATGTTTTATTGTAAAATCATAATGAGATTCGTCACCACAACTACCACAAGTATCACAAGTAGAGTGAAACATTTTAGCTACCCAGTTGGTTTAGGTGGCTTATTTTCAAGGATACAGTAGCTACAGTCGTGTTTGATAGCTTAAATAAAAGGGTAAAAGCCAAGCATGTTTTTAAAATGGTTTGAAAATTCGTGGCTATTTTAGTTTTTTTTTATCGTACTTTGAAATCACTTAAATCGTTTACATTTTCATGTAACTAAAATTTTAAATCGCTGTCAACTTGTTTTCTTTAGACACAGATGCTTGAAATCACTTTTCTAGTGTTTGATAGACATTGCACAATACGAAATAAAACAAAAAAAAATCTACCTGCAGTAAAAAAAGTTCTAATTATCGATTTAGTCTGAAGTTTTGCAGTTTTCTCCGACAAATCTTAAAATTTAAATTAAAAAAAAACTAATAACATTTGTCTAAGACAAGTATGGCTAAAAATGTTCTACATGACCTAGACTATCTCCTACTTTCGGCTTTGCATCCGGTTACCAAACACCCTGTATACAACAGTCATTTTATACTTTGACACTCATGATTACACTTCTTTGTAGTGTGGCTACGACCAGTCCTCTTTGTAACAAATCGTATTTCCCAAATATATATCCATGGTTCCCCTAAATCTTTTACAGGACATTGATGAATCCTATAATGTTAAATGCCACACTATATCTCAGGCTGAAAGCTGTATTAATATAATGTCCAAATACCCAATTAAAATTCTTAACGTAAATATTAGAAGCGTTAATAAAAATTTTGATAATTTTCTTGTCCTACGAGAAAGGTTAGGAATTGAATTTGATGTTATTGTATTCACAGAATGCTGGATAAATGAGAACTCCATCATTAATCAATTACAGGGTTACATATCTTTTCACTCAAAAAAATATATCAACCGCTCCGGAGGAGTTATCGCATATGTAAATAATAAATGGACTCCTAATTTTTCAGAACTTAATATCGCTGACTCCAATGGTGTTCTCGTTGATGTACCAAATTACTTCAAATTGGTTGCAATTTACCGGCCGCCTAGTTTCCTCATACCCAATGCGTTCATTTCCTCGCTAGATTCTGTTCTTAAAGGCATCCCCTCTGACGCTTGTCTTATTCTTACTGGAGATTTAAACATAGATATTTTAGATGCTGGGGGAAATAGCGCTCACGCTTCAGACTATCTTTGCGTCCTGTCAGAATACGTTCTTAAATCATGTATCAACTCTGTAACTCACATTAAATCCTGCCTCGATCATACATTTGTATCGAACAATTGCTCTTCTGAATCAGTTATATGCTCCACTGACCTAACAGACCATGATATTACTATGGCCGGTATTAATCTCCACTCTCGCAAATCCTTTAAACAGGCCCGTACTAAAACAAAGATCGACTTTTCCTCACTGAGGGATGAGTTGAAGGCCGTTGACTGGTCGAGGGTCACATATAGCTCTGACGTTGATCATGCCGTGGAGACTTTCTCCAGTATAATCCAAACTGCTCTGGCAAATAACACTAAATTAGTAAAAATCAAACGCTCTGATCTCACTTTGCAACCTTGGATGACTCCGGGACTACTTAGATGCTCCAGACATAGGGATAAATTACATCAGGAATTACGAAAAGACCCCAATAATATAACTAAGAAACTTATATACTCTCGGTATAGGAATTTTTATATTAATCTATTAAGAAATATTAAATCAGAATATGATAGGAAAGAGCTGGAACAAAATAAGGATTCACCGAAAAAACTTTGGAACTCGAAAAAACGGATTACCCACAAGCCTCCTCATATATCATCAGCTGATAACTTGTTAAAAACTAAACCATCAGCTAAGGAATCGATTGATAGCTGCAACGCTTTCTTTTCCTCAGTGGGCTCAAATCTGGCTAGCTCTATTCTGTTAAAGTTAAATGAATGTGAACATTCGCTGGCCCTTAAGTCACAAAACAATTGTAATGGTATTGCAACTTCGTTTTTCCTCGCGCTAACTGATGCCGAGGAAGTGGCAGGGCTTATTAGCAGGCTTGATGTCAACAGTTCCCCCGGTAATGATGGCATAAGTAACAGACTCCTAAAGAGTGTAGGCAATATTATATCGGAACCACTAGCGGCTATTTTCAACCTGAGTTTTTCTGTAGGCTCATTCCCAAAAGATTGGAAAACTGCAGCAATTATCCCAATCCACAAAGCTGGGAAAACTGATTCCCCTAGTAACTACCGCCCTATATCTCTTCTAGGAGCCTACTCTAAGCTCCTCGAACGTGTCGTCAGTAAAAGGCTAGTTTGCTTCTTAGAAAAGCATCAGGTTCTCTCTGACCGTCAATTTGGCTTTAGGAAGGGCAAGTGCACTGAACAGGCTATAACTCTTTTGGTAGACAATGTTGTCAAACACCTAGACGAAGGCACTTGCTGCATGGGCGTGTTTTTAGACCTCGCCAAGGCTTTTGACACAGTTTCAATTCCTATCCTTCTTAAAAAACTGGAGAATCTAGGTATACGCGGAATTGCTTTGAACTGGTTCTCTAGTTACTTAACTGAAAGATACCAGCGTGTCAAGATCGGTAACGTGGTCAGTGACCAGTTGGCTGTATCTTTTGGGGTTCCTCAGGGCAACATTTTAGGCCCAACGCTGTTTATTGCATATATTAATGATATCTTATCTCTAGATCTTCCGAACAGTGAAGTTTTTTGTTACGCTGATGACACAGCAATCATCTTTCATGGGCCATCCTGGGAACAAGTAAATAACGTGACTACACAAGGTCTCCAAAAACTACTTCAGTGGCTTGATCAAAATCTTCTGACTTTGAACATGGAGAAAACAAAATTTCTCTGCTTCCACAAATCTGCATCGTCACGCCCTCCTACGTCAATGGACTATATTAAAATACATGCCACACACTGTGCTGCTCTACAGTCTATTTCATGCCCCTGTGATAGCATTACTAAAGCTAGTTCTTTAAAATATTTAGGGGTTGAATTAGATGAAAAACTTAGTTTTAAAAAACACATTGCGATAACTGCGAGCAGAGTTAGAAAACTCATTTATACTATGAAACTACTGAGAGAGGCTACTGACGGACAAACGCTTAAACTGGTTTATCTTGCATTATGTCAATCTATATTAGATTATTGCATTCTTGCGTGGGGTGGTTGTGGCAAGTCCACTTTAATAACGTTGGAGAGAGCTCAAAGGGCGGTCCTAAAGGTTTCCTTGCGGAGACCTAAACGCTACCCTACTCATGATTTATATAACGAAGCTCAAGTCTTGTCAGTGAGGAAATTGTTCATCTTACGTATCGCCTTGTTCATGCACAAACGTACCATTCTTTCATCTGCCCTACCAAGTATGCTACAGAAAAGAATATTTAATGTTCCAAAACCTCAAGTTAATTCCGCCTTCGCTAAACGTTTTAAATCGTTCTTGTTTCCACATGTTTACAACAGATTACTCAGAGTATGTAATATAAGAGATTCACGGCTTTCTGAGGCTAAAATGCGCGTTCAAAGTCTTCTGTTCTCCCGGAGTTACGAAGATTGTGAAGAAGTTCTGAAAGTTATAAGTTAATAGACACCCAGAATTTCTATCTTAGTTCTATTTATGTTACATGCGCACTTACAACTCAGAACACACACACACACACACACACACACACTCTTTACACCTTTCTAGTTCAACTTAGTTGTTTAGTAGTTAGTTGTTTACTTACCTAGATATAGTTACTTTGACTCTATAATAAACCTGTAATATTTTCATGTTTATTGGTAACCACGATACAGGCTTTGCCTAGTGTGGATACGACTGTACCTTGTCTCTGTTAAACATAAAATTAAGAAACCTTCATTGTATGATGTCCTATGGTTGTAAACTATATTGAAATAAATTATTCTTATTCTTATTCTTATAATTTAATATCTAGATTACAGCCGTATTTTGTTAAGCTAACAATACATTTCTAAGTAGCATTGACACTTAATATTTCGGTTATTTGTAAATTTAGGAGATGGTTTTTATATTTGAGTTTAAAAGAAGGTTCAGATAATGAGTTCCGTATAGGTGGAGGAATATTGTTCCAGCATTTTGTGACGGAATACCTGAAACTACCACGGATTGCAGATGTGTTGTGTTGTGGGCAAGTAAGACGACTAGCACCCCTGACTTGACGTTAATAAATTTTAATTTTGCACTTAGATACTGGGGCGTTAAAGTCTTAAATGCAGTGAACGTTGTGACTCCATTTTCAATAACCTACTACTATTTAGATAAGGAGAGTTACACGAGTTCTCGGCGGTCGGACCCGGGGTATGTCTTTAAACTGCGTTCGGACTTGGATATGTCCTTAAACTATGCCAAAAAGAGAGGTATGGACACTGCGAATGGCATCTCGCTAAGTGTGTAAAGTGTGGTAGGGCACGTTCAGCGAATGTCATCTCGCTCAAATCTGGAGCAGAGCCGGACTGGGGGAAGTACCTCCACCTTACAGAAAACCACAGTCAAATAGCACTAGACCCTACTCATAGTGTTGTGTTCCTGCTGGTGAGTAAGGTTACCAAAGAGCTCAAAGAGGACCCAGTGTGTCGACGATGAGGGACCCTCTTGTTACTTTGGCCGTTAACACAGAGAATTCTCCTTTTTGTAAAGTTTCATGTTGTAGGAAGGTATTAATAAAAAAATATTCATAAAATGTTTAGTTCAATCTTACAATTCCCGATGTTTATCGCATTTCCTGTCTCTATTCTTACAAAATGCGTCATAATAAATTTTAAATTCAATTAAACTAGTAGTCCGCCTCGAACTGAACTCGCGATTTACTTGCAAACAAGCTGACCAATATTACAAGACCCTTGTAACCGTTGACCGATCCTGCTCATATACGAACTCTCAAATTATATGTATCTTTGCTACAACCCTAGCAAATTTCATAAAGATCAGAAAAACGTTACTAAAGTTATCGCAAAACAAACTCTCAAAATCAAAAAGCCATCGAAATGCCGAGACGTCCCAGTACCTGAAGTTGTTTGTAAAAACTCACTTCGGTTACGCTCCGCTCGTTCGAAAATATATATACACCGTGTTTTTTTTGTATTCCGTTAACTTTAAGGGAAGATTATTTAGGTCAATTAAAGTTAATTTGTCTAAGTAACTAGTGTTTTAACTCTTCTTATTTCTGAGATATTTAATTTATAAAGTTAATCACTGAAGTAGTGTAAAAGGTTCTTAATTTCTTTATAGCATTATCATTATTTTTAATTTCTTCAGTAAAGAGTTTTCCATTCATGGCTATCCGCTACAAGGAGGTGATTAAGGTGAGTTCGTTGAACGTTACTTACTTTGTCTTTTATTAGGTGTCACTTCAACTTCATTTTTGTCATAAATGTCATAATATTGAAAAAATTGGTATTGTAACATTAAGTTGTGCATCTCCAACAAAAAATGCCTTTAAATTATCCTCCTAGAGAGATTGCCGACATTCATTTCGTGTACGGCTTCTGTAACGGCAATGCTGCTGAAGCAGCAAGAGAATACCGACACCGATACCCTAATCGACGAATCCCTGATCCTCATACATTTATTAACGTTAGTATTGTTCGTTTTTAACTTCTCATTACTAAGATACTTTTTACAAGTATTGTTACAACCTATTCTCTTTATTTCTCTTATGGTTTGATGTGGGTTCTAATTATTATTGCAATCTTTACAGGTGCATAGACGTCTCAGTGAACAGGGTTTACCACCGATACCCCATGAACGGGACATAAACCTTGACGTACAAACCGAAATCGGGATTATGAACACCATAATCGAAGACCCGACCCTCTCTACAAGGCGCGTGGGGCGTATTTTCGACGTCTCTCACAATAAAGTTTGGAATTTGTGGAAGCGGTATGGTCTACATCCGTACCATTTTCGAAAGGTGCAGGGCCTTTTGCCGCACGATAATT
Organism: Pammene aurita; assembly: GCA_947086415.1. Lineage (NCBI taxonomy): Eukaryota > Metazoa > Arthropoda > Insecta > Lepidoptera > Tortricidae > Pammene > Pammene aurita. The sequence continues at coordinate 22,934,516 of OX352305.1, read as the reverse complement.
TTTCACGCATAGCATTTTGTCAACGGACCAACGAACTTTTAGTACAAGATCCAGAGTTAGTCGGTAAAATATTATGGATGGATGAGGCACAATTTACAAGAGCGGGAATTGTAAACTCAAAAAATACTCACCATTGGTCCGAGTTCAACCCGAAACTTACCCGGGAAACTTCCTTTCAGCACGAGTTCTCCGTTAACATGTGGGCAGGGATATTAAACAATCAGCTCATTGGACCCGTCGAAATTCCCGCAAGGCTTAGTGGTGAAAATTATTTGCAGTTTCTACGGTCTCTTCACGACTTAATTTTTTTTGAAAATTTGCCGTTGGAAACACTGCGTGCACATTGGATACAGCACGATGGGGCACCTCCACACTTTGCACGTCTTGTACGCCAGTATTTAGATGAACAGTTTCCCGGGCGTTGGATAGGACGCGGCAGCCCAACACTTGCTTGGCCTGCCAGGTCTCCCGACCTAACGCCCCTTGATTTTTATGTGTGGGGCACTTTAAAAGACCGAGTGTATTCTAAACCTGTTGCAACCCGAGAAATCTTACTACAGAGGATACAAGAAGCAGCCGATGACATGCGAGCTACTCATGTCAACTTAAATCGCCAGATACGAACTCGGTTAAATGTATGTTTAGAGTATGATGGTGGCCATTTTGAACAACATTTACACTAAAACCACTGTTATTTCTTGAACTCTCTGTAGTAATTAGTAATTTTTCTCTTATTGCGATAGGTTTTGAATACCTACTTGTATTTTTGCGAGTGCACCATGCTGTATTAGTGGATGCAGATAGGCTGAAGATAGAGATAATGAGTTTAGATAAGAGATTTTAACAGTTTACAATATGTCGCTGCATTCACAAAAATATTTTTCCGATATTCAACTTTGTCGTCTTACAAATAGTGTTGGTTCGTTGATAAAATGAAATACCTGATAAAATGTTGTTCAGCAACAGACAATCCGGGTGTGTGCTATTTTCTGATGTCTTTTTAATAAAACATGTGAAACTGTTATTAAATTTGATTAATATTATTGGTGAGATACGTCGAAAGTTCATTGTTTTGTTTATTGAAATGGAGATAATTTGAGTTTTAAACATTATTTAATATTATTATTGTTTACTTAAAAAATCAAATAAAATGTATTCATTTGTAAAAGTCACTTTTATTGTAACAATTAGAAATCAGAAAACCTGTTAAATATTTTAAATCCTAAATGCATAGATATACCATGTGTAAACAAACACATAAGCACAAGTTTCATTCTGTGTGTCTGTCTATGAAACTGTAAGGTCTAAACAACTTAAATAATTTAGATTTTGATTCCTTTCTTAAAAAGGCCACACAATCATGATTTTAGTTAGGATTATCAGAAAGAGTCTCCACCAACTTCTCAAGAGGTTCTCGCTACGAGTTGTGGTTGGATCAATGGTCAGATGCAGAAGGCGGTAATTCTGGATACGGCGCCCACAGTCTTGTAGTTCCTCTCTCCGCGGCGTTAACCACCGGCAACCTTGGCCCTGCCCCGTTGCCGGCGGTATTCTAGGTTATTTATTTAAACTTTACGGCACAAAAGAAAACCTTAAATACATCAGGCGGACTTAATGCATTAAAACATTCTCTACCAGTCAACCTATAAGACAAAGCAGAGAAATTGTGGACGGTGCTTCTAACGGGCAAACAATAAAAAATAACCGGCCAAGAGCGTGTCGGGCCACGCTCAGTGTAGGGTTCCGTAGTTTTGTCATTTTTTTCAAAAACTATTCAACCTATCAACTTCAAAATAATTTTCCTAGAAAGTTTTTATAAAGTTCTACATTTGAGATTTTTTTCATATTTTTAAAACTTATGGTTCAAAAGTTAGAGGGGGGGGGACACATTTTTTTTAACTTCTGGAGCGATTAATTCCGAAAATATTTACATTATCAAAATTTTTTTGTAGTAAGCCCCTATTCATTTTTAAATACCTATCCAACAATATATCACACGTTAGAGTTGAAATGAAAAAAAAAATCACTCCCCACTTTACGTATAGTGGAGGTACCCTATTAAAACATTTTTTTCCACTTTTTATTTTACCACTTTGTCGGCGTGATTAAGATACATATTAGTACCAAATTTCAGCTTTCTAGTGCTAACGGTCACTGAGATTATCCGCGGACGGACGGACGGACGGACGGACGGACGGACAGACATGGCGAAACTATAAAGGTACGAGTTGGCCGCCGACCGCACGCTTCGTGAGGCGGCGACGTGTCGCCGCGACACGTCGCCGCCTCACGTCGCCGCCTCATGAAGCTGCGGTCGTGATTTGGAACCCGACTGCATGACGTATCGTAGCTTCGGCGTCGGCGACACTACTGATACACTACTGATCTGCGGTCGGGCTTCACGTCGCCGCGCCGGCCGCTCGGTGACGCGTCGCCCGGCTTCATGTCGCTGGCTACGAATGGAGTTTCATAGAGATACATACAAACCAGTAGGGTCGCCGCGACACGTCGCCGCCTCACGAAGCGTGCGGTCGGCGGCCAACTCGTACCTTAAGGGTTCCTAGTTGACTACGGAACCCTAAAAACACATTAATAATTTAAACAACATTTAGGCTAGGTTTTTTCAAATATTTTATGTCATCATCATCATCATGTCAGCCGAAAGACAATTCAAGTTGTTTTTGTGTGTGTGCATATTTTAGATGTACTTTTGTATTTTACATTCATAAAAATGTTGTAGAAGCCCTAACCTAAGAAACAAGGTGAATAAAGTGTAACCAAAATAAATAAATTACTCTTCATGACAAAAAAAAAAACAAAATAAATGGTCCGTTATTGGGATTTGAACCCACGACCTCTCACTTCATAAGCAATCAAACTACCACTAAGCTGTTTTTTGGCATGTGCTGTCATGGATGAAATTCAAGCTTTGACATACTTGACACTAACTCTTGGTTAACTCTAAAGGACCTTTTACATTGTGAAATATATTAATTATGTTTATGTATGAAAACTAAAAAAAAATTTTTTTTCGAATTTAACAAAAAGCTATATACCAGGCAACTTCTATTAACGTCCCTAGTAACCTGTCTAATTTAACGGAAAACAAAAAAAACACATTATTGGATAGGTATTTAAAAATGAATTGGGGTTTCCTAAAATTATTTTTCGATAATGTAAATATTTTCGGAAATAATCGCTCCAGAAGTAAAAAAATATGCGTCCCCCCCCTCTAACTTTTGAACCATAAGTTTTAAAAATATGAAAAAAATCTCAAAAGTAGAACTTTATAAAAACTTTCTTGGAAAATTATTTTGAACTTGATAGGATGAATAGTTTTTGAAAAAAAAATACAAAATAATTTCTGAACTAAGTTTGTAATTTAACCGTATAAGCAGGTGTTTATTGTACCTGTAATTTCTACAAAATTACAATGAAATGACGTGCTTTCAAATAAAGTAAAAACGGTGAAAATCGGTTCACGCAATAAAGAATTATCCCATAAAAATCATCTTCCATACTTTATGCTCGCGCGCAATAGTTTACTCAATTTGCCGATAGATGTCGCTGTACATGGAACTCTCATATCATATCCTACATGGCGGTGTTATTAACTCTTAAGTGGGGACACTTACTGTGACGGACGGAAAACTACGGAACCCTACAGTGAGCGTGGCCCGACACGCTCTTGGCCGGTTTTTTAGTCAAGGTATTCACATTTATAACAAGTTACCCGTCGATGCTTTAAATTTATCATTTCCCGCTCTTAAGAAATATTTGAAAAAAAGGTTAATGGCCAAGGGTTATTACAGGGTCGAGGACTATATGACGGACAAACATGCATGGCCCAAATCAGAAACTACTACAAAATCATCTAAGATTTAGAGGACACAGTTCAGATAGCAAAGCATATCAAACGTTTTGTGAAGCAATCAGATTTGGATTTTATTATTATTATTTTATTTTAATTAAACAATACGTACATTGTATATCTCTCAAGCTGTTTTGATATGTCTTCTTATAGAACTACGCATTATAGAACTACGCATTATTGTGTATCTTTAAGATATAATATTACTGTATTACTGTTTTGAAAAAATAAGTCCCGCCGAGTTTCTTGCCGGTCATAAATAATACTTCTCGGGTCAGAGGTGTAGGGTTAGAACCGGTGGAGTTTTTCTTTTTGGTTCATAAGTGCATTGTAATGTGCCTAAATTGAAGAATAAATATCTTTTATCTTTTTTTTTATCTTATTTTTTTTTTTGCTATACCCTTGCAGGGTTGATGTTGAGACTTTTCATATCTTTGTACACACAAATGCAATAAAATATAGGTATGATTATGAATAAATAGCCAAATGCGTCGAAATATTGCTTGATTGCCAGTTCCCAAAGAAAGGAAACTTGGCAGACGCATTGTCTCGCTCAGCTACTACAAGTCTGGCGCTGCTTCGATCGCCATGAGCATCGTAATGAGGTCACGCAAGGACGACCTTCAGCTCAACTAGCGCCGCGAATCCTATGGTTCAGGTTCCGAACAAACACCTAGCCTTATTCTAGCTCTAGATTATACCTCGGCTTTTTTAAGACATCGAAAGGAACTCACATCACATCACCCACTTACTAATAGACTTCAACCTAACATTAGAAATCGAATTGCGGGTAGGTATCTAGATAGGTAACTAGCTGGGTGGAGCGACAAACAAAGAACGGTGCCCCGTTTAAAATAAAAATGGAAACAAAAAATGTACATTTCCTTTGACTACTTTGACAATACCAAGAACTAGATTGACGTAGTGCGCGTAGGTGGGAAATGGGGAACATACATCTACTGTGAATAGCTAAGTAAAATACCCCATTTATAGTGGCTTTAATATGCTAATGAATTTATAGGAAGAGGGAAGGGTGAATATGGAGGAAGTTTAGAGACGGCGACGGCTGCACCGCGGTCGGGTCTGGTGTCTGGTGTTGAGGGATGGCGTGTGATTGAATGGGCGCTGCGTCGCTGCGACGGGCGCCATTGAGCGCGGCCGTGGCGCGGCGGCGGCGCGGGCCTCGCGCAGCCGCGGCTTCGATCGGCGCCGGGCGACGGCGGCGCGTTGCATAACCGTGTGGCACTCCGCGCGCGACCCCGCACCGAGCGCCCGCGAGCGCCACGCGCAGCCCCGCGCATCCTCGCGCTCTTTACGTAACGCGCGTCCAGCCCCCAGGGCCAGTGTTTAGCTGTACGCATTAAGTGGTTTTGTTGGTGGAGCGCCTGGCTGCGGGCGACGGCCGGTTCGCTGGTAGGTGGCTAGCCGCAGTGCGCGCGCTCTTTGTCCTGGCGCGTGGCGGCGGCGGTGGCATCGCGTGCTGAATAATTGACGCGGAGGCTGTCCGGCGCTATCGACCCCCTCGCGTGACTGGCGCTATTAGCGCGGCAAGGACGGCCGCCGCGCGGGCTGCGGCACGCCGCCGCCGCCGTCGCCGACTCGCTGCTGTGCTCTACCCGACCGATCCCACACTATCCCTGCTTCGTCTTCCTACAGCTACACCCGCTTACCAACCCGCCTAACCTTGCTACTGATGAACGCGACACTATGCGCCAAACCCGTGCTACACCTATCAAACCTGCCATGAATCGTGAACAAATGGACTGTTACAGTTCCGACAATAACTATTCGGTTTCCGTTTTGTCATGTTTACAGTGTGACAGCTGTCAGGTAAGGCACGATCGATTACATACAAACGGAAAACCTGTCGAAAGGCATACAGACATAAACATTATATCCTAGTTGTACCGATACGTAGATACCTACATATTATGATCACAATATAGGTATTAGGTATGTTATGGATACATCCAATACACGAGAGAATGCTGAACTATACCGATATTGAAGTTAAATTGAATAAGTTACGTAAAAGTTTTTTCCGCTCCACCGAGGCTTATGTCAGTTACATAAGATAGTGAGAAATCAAACTGAAGTAAGAAATCGAATGCGTAATGATGTACATAGTTCCTGAATTGAGCCACGCTTCTTCACCTGTGACGTAATATCTAAGGTAACTTCTACGTGAAGTTCGACAGGTTTCAAAAGGTATTATTAGTAAATAAATGTAGAATTTGTGCTCGAGACATTGGGGCGCCATCGCCAACCGCTACAGTTGCATGGCGTAGCGGGTCTAAGCACGTCATGCGTAGCGCGCTACGCGCTCTGTAGCACTACAATCCATCATTATAAACAGAGGAGTGGTAACTCGAAGATACGGATTTGTTATCGAAATAATCTTTTTAGCATCAAAATGACATCTCTAAAGAAATTATAATTCTGACAACCAGTTATACCCTGACGTTTGACGTATAGTATTTATTGATGTTAATCAATATCTTTTTGATACCTATATGATACCTATATGAAATCAACTTGATAGCAAGAAAAGGATGATTTGAATAAGCTAAACTTTTTACTTGAAATCATATAGTATAAAATTAAAAACAAGTATACTGTTTCTTGACTAACTATAGTTTGGCAAATGGTCGTATTTAAATACTGAGACGTAGTTAAGGAGAATCTAGCTTCGTCCTTTACTAACAAGTTTGTACGTGCGATAGGGACTAATGCTTTTATACTGAAGTCAACGCAACCGTTGCTTTAAATATTATGTATTTGAAAGGAAAACTATTAAGTTATGGTCATCACGTGCTGGAGCAATATTTCCTTGATTACTTTTTAAGCCGGCGCTTTACTGGCTTTCCTTTCCTTGAAGAGGATCTTAGGTAACACATGCGTACCTATAAACTATACTTACTTTTTTTGAAGCACGTTTTTATTTTTCCTTAAAGGGATTATAACTTTTTTTATTTGTTACGGATTTATACATTATCTTCTGTTGTTATGTAAATGATATCTAAACAAGTTGTTATTCTGACAACCTCGTGACAATGTCGCTAAACGTAAAGCTGACCAGACACTGTCAGTAATGATGATATTATTTCTCTACTCATCCTTCTCATTCTCCATATACATAGAAAAGGACGGATATAGATATATTGACATTATTACTGACAGTGTCTGGTCAACTTAATACGTATTGGGTTGAATTTCTATTTGTCATATATTTGACATGAACTTGATAACCAATTATTGAGGTTTGATATTTCGTTTCTGCCCCATCACGCATAGCTTCTACTATTTTCATGTATGGCATCGTACACAACCATATCACAACATCGTCTAGAATATTGAAAAATCTATTAACTAGGTCCTCATTTTTCATTCTAGTTTTCTAGGAACGGTTTTAGGTATCATTAGGAAGTATCGATTCAATAATAACATTTAATTGTACCTGTTACGAAGTAATTTAAAGTCTAAACACCTGCATGACCTGTTTAATACTAGGTCATCGTTACGTACTTAAAATGTTATGATTAACTTATAAGTTTTTGCACTACCTCTCTTATTATCAATAATACCTACTTATAATATCTTTGACCAATCGGTATATTTTTTCTGATAACAACTACCATACATTTCTTTTAAATTAGCCTATCCCACTGTCCCACTTCTGGGCAAAGGCCTCTCCCTTTGATCTCTAACACAGCTTAGCAAATCTTTTTAAATTACCGTTAGCCTAAGTTTTAACCCTGATACTGCGAGTAACTTGTAGCAGCATCTTGCATGGTGCTACGAACGGAAAATACTTGCTACGTGCTACAACATAGTACCAGGCTACCTACACGTGTGTTTATACAGACCCCCAGCTGGTGACGTATCTTTATTCGTATCTATGTTAAAAATAACTATTAAGTTTAAATTTCATTTAGAAATATAACGAAATAATTACCTATTTTTTTTATTTAATACCTAAATGTAGCAATGTAACATACCTTTTGAACACAGTGAAACAGTTTGGTTTTAAGCAACCTGTAAACTACACTCATTGCAACGTGTAGTCTAACTTCGAATAAAAATGTATGTTCGTGACTAGATAAAAACAAATGACGACGTGTCTGTATGGGGAAGGCCGGTGGAAACTTCTGGTAAAGGGCGCTGATCCAGATTCCATACAATGAGAGAAAGATGCAGAGGATGAATGGTCCTTAACTATGTACGAAAACGTATGCACTAGTATACAGTCAAAAAGCTTTTCATAGGCAAAAAAGGTTGATTTCTATTTCGGAACAATTCGAGAACAAACATTGAGTCATTTTCGCGAAAATAAATAAAAACTACTACCCATCATACAGCTTTTCTAAGGTTGCTACTTATATATCCGGAAACAAAAAAACAAACAAACGTACACGGCTGAAAATGGTTTTATTGTTTTTCAAAGTATTCCCCTTGATGATCTATGCACTTTTGCATTCGCGTGAACCAATTTTTAAAGCACTTCTGCCACTCCGCCTGAGGTACCTCCATAACGTGTTGTTTGAATGCGTCGACAGCATCTTCAGCGGTCGAAAATCGTTGACCGCGTAATTTATTCTTTATATTTGGAAATAAATAAAAATCGTTGGGTGCCAAGTCAGGGCTGTACGGCGGATGACCCGTTAATTCCACATTTTGACCCTCCAAAAATAGAGTTGTTTCGCGTGACGTATGACAGCTGGCATTGTCATGTTGAAGAATGATTCTTCGTCGCTGGTTAGTTTTACGAATTTGTTCAAATACTTCCGGTAAGCAAATGGTCGTGTACCACTCTGAATTAACCGTTCTACGGTTTTCTAGTGGCACTGTAGCTACATGGCCATTAATACCGAAGAAGCAGGCCACCATTTGTTTCAATGTACTTTTTGCACGAGTAACTTTCGTAGGGTTCGACTCATTTTGAAACACCCATACCGTTGATTGTTGCTTCGTTTCGGGATCGTATGCATAGATCCAGGATTCGTCACCTGTATAGATGTTATAAACGGCTTTTGAGTCACCACGGTTATATTTTTTTAACATTTTATTGCACCATTCGACGCGAGCATCTTTTTGCTCTTTTGTTAAGTTGTGGGGTATCCAACGCGAACAAATTTTTTTTACAGCCAAATAATTATGTAATATGCTATTAATGCTGGTCATAGAAATACCCAGAGTCGCCTCTATCTCGCAGTACGTAACATGTCGGTCGTCCATTATAAGTTTTCGCACAGCCTCGATATTTTGTTGTACAACGACCGATTTCGGGCGACCTGCCTTAACTTCGTCCGTAAGCATACTACGTCCACGATTGAACTCACTAAACCAGTGATACACAGTAGTTTTAGATGGGGCTTCATCACCAAAAGTTGAAGTTAGTTGATCTATGCACTGTTGTTGCGTTAAACCACGCCGAAAATCATAATAAATCATAGCACGAATATTTTCACGAGTGAGTTCCATTCTTGCTGCGAGATGACATTTAAAACCCGTCAAAAACAAAACACGAGCGTTAATAAGAAAGAAAAAATATACCGGCCAGTACTTAAAAAAGTTCAAATTTTACCATGGAGGTCAAATATGCTATTTAAGAAGATTGTAATCCCGGTTTCCGGATATATAAATAGCAGCCTATGTATGTCACCGACAGCTTTTCCCATTAAATATGATTTAAAGATAAGATCTTAATTTCGAACGTGAATTGAAAAATGTTCGAAGATAGGTTAAGGTGCAGTCGAGTTCGCCTATATCTATGCGAACAATTGGCCAAAAATATGTGTACATGTCCCTTAACTCATACAAATAAGGTTGTGTTCACATATTTTTATCTAATTGGTCGCATTGATATTTTAAAACTCAACTGTACTTACTAGTCTAAAAAGACTCTCCTTATCTCTTGATAGATCTAGCACTTTAAAAACGAAAAAAAGGTAATTTTATGCTGAGCGGCCCCATTCCATAGTAAAACGGTAAAATGACGAATGTCATTTGCCTAACGATCTTAATATTTTCATTGAAAGCCAGTGCATATTTAAACAGATACTTAGATCGCGTTTAAAAATTTATTGAATTCTAAGCTTTAAGGGCTTTCCAAGAATTCTTTTTGTCTTAAATCGAAGCGTCGGGATGCCTTTCATTAGGACTCCCGCCTATCTATTTCTTTGAGCTATTTCTATTTCTTTAAGCGCTGGAAGATCGTTTACTAAAACTGAATATTTTATCGTTTAATTACTAAAAATATGAGCATATAATCTTAATTATAATTAAATGAGAAGTAATAGTGTTAGTTTTCATAATCGAGTCGCATTTTCTCAATTCTTAGTAAGGGCAGTCGGCAGCACAAGTAGGTAAATAGGCAAGATGTTCAAAATAACAGAGTTGTAAAAAAATAATGAATAGGCCCTCTCCTTTTAGATCTTGAGGTCAATAAATGTATTGACTTCCACATCTAAAATTAGTCAACGCGAGGCACTTTATGTCAAAAATTGGTCAAAAATTCACTACTTAACTCGATGCGCACAATTATTACCGCTTTTATACTGAGTAAAATTCATACTAATTCCGGTCGGATTGAGATTAATTCAAGTTTATTGCTAAGAAATGAAGAGCGTGTCAATCATTTTGGACACCTTGCCCGCTCAGCCAATTCTGCTGCTGACTGTAGGTACCTAACTCTAGTAACAGAACTTAGTAACCGACTAGGTACTATTGAGTTTCTATATATACTGAAGTGTTACGTAGGCGACCTTCGATAACTACTGTGCATTGGTGCAGACGGTATTCTTTAGCTGACCACATTACATACAGGCAGGCGATATAATATAAATGCTATAAGCTTGTTAGATTTTTTTTGTTTGCGTCTTTAGACGTAGGTAAGGCCTATTTTAAAAGGATGTGTTTAAATGAACAAAATATTTAAAAAAAACATACAAATGTGAACTACGTAATCAGGTTAGTAAACTTTATTTTAAAACAATAGGTATAGATTATAGAGACAGACAAATTATACATGCATTATATAAGGAATAGGAAACTATAGTGGAAATAGGACAAGAGAAAGGAAAGGCAAAAATAAGACAAGGTGTACCTAAGGCAAAATTGTCCAGTCTCGCCAATCATTTTTAATATTTTCATTGAAACTGCCATCGGAAAAATTGTAGATTCAGGAAAGGGACGCGTTCCGACATGCCCAACGATATCGGAAGTGCATCGCCGATATCGGATGTCGGAGGGGCCCGATTTGAAAGGCAGCTGCTAGAGAGTGCCTTATGACGCCAAGTCCTCCTTTTTGTGTGAACGTATTGGTTTAGTAATAAAGTTTAGTTAAATGATTGAAAAAATACAAAAGTACACATATTTACTTCCCTGTAGGCCTATCCTACATCCGATATCGGATCGGATAGTGTGAAAGCGCACTTACAATTAACGGAAAAAAATAATATTTCGTCAGATTTGCAGATGACATATGGACTAAGAGCTGATGGACACGTCATACATGACACAATAATGAGAGTAACAAAACCCGTCTGGTTAGATTGATATAATATCCTTATTGCTAGATCCGGGCATCTGGCAGCTTTTGATGGCTGGAGGTTAGAGTGACAGACTATGAAAATTTTTGAGTTGAAAAATACATTTTAACATTAGAACAAAAAACATTGCGTATTTTTACGGAAACAAAAACAGGATGAGACAAACTATGAATTACATTATACTTACATCGTTTGGCAGTAGGTACTTCCCCTCAACAGAAACTTTTGGCAATGATATAATCCAATTATTTATATAATTTCTCATAATATTGCTTCAAACCCAGAACTCAAGGATTTGTTTTCTTGAAGTGGTTTGCATTCTTTGACCTCCACCACTTTAGAGCTGCCAGATGTCCAGATCTAGAAACAGGCATAGTATAGCAAACAAACCAAGAGGGCTTTCGTTGCTCTCATTATTGTGTCATATATGACGTGGCCAGCTCTCCGTCTAATAGCAGCAATAGCAGAAAATTCCATACAACTCGAACAGCTTTTAATGGAAATGGATCAAGTATTCACAGAATTTGGACTTAAAATTAATACTAATAGCTCCCACACAAATTAGAAATACTGCCACAGAACAAGTAAATAAATTTAAATACTTAGGTAGCATCATAACTAGCGACTCCAGATGTACTACGGATATCATCACACGTATAGCTATGGCCAAAAAAGCTTTTAACTCCAATAAATACATACTTATTTAAAGCAAAGATACCACATAACATCAGAAAGCGATTTATAAAGACCTACGTCTGGAGTATAGCGTTATACGGATGCGAGACATGGACATTAACCCAGTGTGATAGGGAAAGATTAGGTGCATTTGAAATTATATGGAGAAGAATGGAAGGAATAAGCTGGAGAGAGAGAAGAACGAACGAAAAAGTGCTGAATTTGGTAGAAGAAACCAGATGCCTGCTTAAAACGATTGAAAACAGAAAGGGAAATATGCTGGGGCACCTGATACGTCATGACGATTACATAAACACTATTATTTAAGGGAGAATACCAAAACGAAGAGACCGAGGAAGACTAAGACGTGCGTTTCTAGATCAAGCCAGCGTCATGATCATGACGTATCAAGAGCTAAACGTATTAAGGAATGGCGATTACTCCATGACAAGAGCCAGGCTCTTAAAATTATGACGATGAAATTTTATTTTGTCCTAACATCTAGAACCAACTTGCATGTGTCTTATGTTTCTGTTTCGCCCAGGGGTTGACCAAGGTTGACCAAGTAGAGAATGACTTTAGTACATACGAGTATACTTTGTATTGTGCAATAAACTTTAAATAAATAAACTATTATAATCAGTTATTCAACCGCATTAAGTGTTAACTCATCTAATAAGTTATAAACAGTATTTAATTACCAAGTTATTATAAACATACGCCGTTTCCAAAACCTTGGAAGTTGGAGCCGCGATGTAACGCCACGAGCACCTGCGCTCGTATTGGTTATTAGGTATGCGTTCTTACACCAGAGCAATAAATCCCTCAAATTTGGCGTTCCAGCTTAAATGAGCTTCGCGTAGCTCACAGATTGGGTATCTGCAATAATATGTTGCACAACTAATATTGTATTCAGCAGAACGTGTAATTATACCACAATAAGTCTCAGTAGCTCTGATGGTCAGAGCGACGGGCATATATATCGGAGTCGCGAGTTCGAGGCAGTGGATTTTCCTAATTTCCCTTTATTTCTAAACATTATAATATATTGCACAACAAAGGCTGCTCTTACGGCTCTACAAATAAAATTGTGTCACATATTTTGTAAGCCTCATCGGGAAATTTATTATTGAACGTGAATGTATGGATGCAGTATAGCACATTTAAAAATAAGCAAAAAGGGTTATTAAGCAAAAAATACACTAAAGTAAACCATATCAGCTATTTTATAACGGTATAGGAATTCCTAAAAGGCCTATTAAGTTGGCCATACCTTATAATGTTGGGATCCTTTTACAATAAATAGCAGATACTTATTTTAATACGAAATGTTACGGTTTCATAAAAAAAAAACAGTAGGAAGGTAGATACTAAGGGTTACCATACGCGAGTAGGACAGAAAGAAACAATTACGACTGGACGCAGTAACAACGCAATGTAGTCCCCATCATGCAATAGAAAGGTCTATTACACATTACACAGTATACTCGTAAATATTTGCCTAATAGGAGATTTGTAAATGGAGAGAAATAGACCTTGACTGTATATGTAATTACTTACCATCAGTATGTATAGCAGTGTGTAAATGGAAGGGTTTAATTTGTCAGCAAAATAAATTCAAAATGTTCAGTATTTAATTAAGCTTCTATATGGATCTATATACTTCTTCTATATACTTGATTAAATCACAGGTAGGTAGAAGGTAGATACTAATGCACGCATGCTCATGCTACCCATATTTTATTATGTTCGTGAATTTGTAATGTAGGTCATGTGAACGTGTTTTTGTGCTGGTTAGCTGTGTAGAGAGGTCGCCTAGGCGGTCGGTCACGCCTCTAGTTTAAAGCGCGAAACCTAGTTTACCCGTATTGTATTAATATTTCCTATATCCTGAAAGAAGCGGGCCTACCGCGAACCAGATAAGGAAATTTTCGTTTTTGATGTTTGCGGTAGGCCTTCAGGGTTCAGGTTCTTTAACCATTTGACCGCCAAGCATCGGACGAAAAAATGGTGCCGTCAGCGCGCGCGAGGGCGCGAAGTAACTCACTTATACTAGTATTTTGGACGTGATCATGCGCTGGCGCTGAGGGCGCGCTAAAAAGAAGAACAGTATGGCAATTTTATACAAGTGTTCCACGTACCCTAGTGCTTGCCTTATTCCACTAGACCTTCTATAATTGGTTATACTCGTACACGGCACATTTTGAAATACTACATTTTAGGTTTTACAGTCTCGTCTGAAAATATGGATACATTTAATGTGACCAAAATTTGTAGGTCCGACTCTATTACCAAGGCGTAAACACATGTTTTGGACACATTAAATATATCCATATTTTCAGACGTGACCGTATATAACGATTTCATAAGCCTAAGTATACAAAAAACAAATACTTAAGTAGGTTCTGCCGCTCGGCGTTCTTCATAATGTTACATATCCTAATACGGCGTATACAGTATACACCCAGTATTTTTATGGTCATTGTAACTTTTTCGGATATGCTGTCAGATATAATTTTTAAACAGACGCTGATTTTGTAAAGGTGTCGACTTTACCTTTCCAAAATCAGCGTCTGTTTAAAAATTATATCTGTATAAACATCAAGCTTATTCCATATTTTACAACTAACATAATAGCCCATGCTAAGTTAGCTAATTTTCGTTCGATTCTTTATTCCTCATATCATAAGACTTTCTTCAAAAATATTTACTCATTTTCATTACATAATACAAACTTGTTGTATATTTTAATTAATAGACATCTGAAGAGATTTTAGTCTTTATTTTATTTATTACTAATAGGTAGTTAGAGTCATATTGAAGAAATTACAATTCTTAATGTTATTTAAAGAAGCAAATTTCGCGAGCTGCCTGTCTTAATAGGTATCCCTACTTTGTATATTTCAAAGTTTGCAATAGTAATTTGCGTTTACAGGGAAAATGAGTAGTCATCGTTTAACTCGAAAATATGAATTGTTTTCGTAGGCATATCTTTGTCTAAAATATCGCATCGATATTTGACTTTAACTATACCTAGTTTGTAAGGGAGTAGACCAGGGGTTCTCAAACTGTGCGTTGTAGAAAGTACATCCTCCTCACCATACTATATCTATCAATTTCAAAGAGCCTAGCTAGGTTAGGGTGCCGAGCTAAAATTGAAAACTTGCAAGTGCGCCGCGGACTTAAAAAGATTGGAAACCCCTGAAATAGAGTAAATATTAATCAGTTATTATTGCTGTGACACTTGTTATACAATGCTTGTACGTACTGACCTCGCCTTCACGTAAATATTAGTGGAGTTGTTATATTCGTAGCAGGCTCACGCTACAGTCATACGTCACGAACGTTTTCCTTAACGGAAGTAAGTCATAAACTTCCGGGAAGTAATTTCTACAGTCAATATTACTTACAGTAAGAGTTACCAGGAGAACATAAAATGTAGCAGAAACATCTCTACTTTATGGTTTATGGGGATATTTAATAACTGTATGTAATTAAGTTGGGTTATTAAATAGATCAACAGTGATTAGTTTAGGTAGTTGCCCGGGTTGCGAGATGAAACCCGATAAGTAGAAATAATGTTTGATTTAAATAAGCACCTAACGTATGTCAGCTTATTGTTCTATTTTCAAAAACCTATTAGCTCGAGTTATCGGGTTTCACCGCGCAACCCTCGATATATTGCTCTTTATTTTTATATTTGAGGCTTGCCTTATACTTTATACTTGACTTTCCACCGTTTAGACATCAAATAGTTGTAGTCCTTCCAGAGGCCATATTCTAACTTTAAAACACGTTTAGACACGATCCAACTTCAATACAACTCCAAATACAACTGACACCTAAACGTCTGAATTAGAAATATTAGAATTTGCTTGAAAATTATTCCGATGCAACTCCAATAAAAC
Organism: Pammene aurita; assembly: GCA_947086415.1. Lineage (NCBI taxonomy): Eukaryota > Metazoa > Arthropoda > Insecta > Lepidoptera > Tortricidae > Pammene > Pammene aurita. The sequence continues at coordinate 22,918,512 of OX352305.1, read as the reverse complement.
CTCAATATTAGTAATGTTGGAGTTATGTTTAAGAATGATTGTGTTTTTAATGTATTGTTTATGTATTTTAAAATTAGAATACGGCACCTGGTCACGGCCGTCACGTGTTGTTAGGGAGCAGCTACCATCCTACAAATAGCAAGGTCGTTACAGAACAAAGGAGATCGTCAATTTTTGTTAGGTGATCTGGCCCAGATTATGTAGTACCATAAATGGTACTTAAGGAATGATTCCTAAAGGAATGATTCTTACCTTTAAAAAATCGTCATAATTTCTAGATCAGGACGGTGGTAAAAAAATTGTGAAATCTAATGGGAAAATTGAAAAAGCATGCATTTAAAACTTGAATCTGACAAGGACAATATTTGAAAGCGTGCATGTCTATGATTTATATATTAATGTAAAAAAAAGTACCGGTTCTTTAAAGAAAATGTACAAAAGCGGACTTAAAAACAAAACGGGAATCATGATGAAATAATAAAAAGTCATATTTTGATCGTATTGATAGTTCCTGTATTTCGGTAAACAAAGACGGCTGTCAAACCATCGTTGATACTATTAACTGAACATTCCTAACACCATTAGCTGAACATTCCTAACACCTATTGCGAAGGTTAAGTGCGATACCACTAGTATCTGACATTGCAAAATTGAAAAAGAGATGCGTTTCGTTATCGAAGGAGCATGTTATTATGCCATTATGAAACTCACTTTTAATATTCAAACTCCGATCAAAAATGCAAAAATACGCATTTGCAATCTTTAGGCGTTTTAAGACAGTCGATTTCTAATTTAAACTTCCGTATTAGTAGGCTCAGATATTATTTAATATTACAATGTTCTAACTTACCGAACAGTATCAAAACGCAGATTATGTGACGGTAGACATTGACAGTGTCAAACCAAAAAACAAACCCGTTTCAGGGTGAAGTTAAACTTTATGTCAATGCCTTATGGACGTTAACGACTTCTCTTGCTGTATTTTAATCGCGGAAAGATCAACATAATGTTCATTTATTTAGTATTTCTAATTCCCGTTTCATTTCATTGTAATATTTTGTCTACTTTAGAAATAAAATGAGTATCTAGACACACGGCAGTGTGTCCGCCAAGTTCGAGCAAAAAAAAGCGACACACCGGCCGTGGGTTATATTACACGAACCATTTCGGGCCAATTTCGACCACCCTATAACTCAAAACATATTTTATCTACGCATATGAAATTTCGAGTGTCTGTTGACATCCCCTTAATTGTCTAGAATACAAAATTTCATTATTCTACTTATAGCAGTTCTTGAGATATTGACGTCAGAAAATCGCTATTTTTACTATACACTCACTGACTCACTGACTCACTGACTCATCAAAAACCTAGACCACTTCCAATGGTCGTACTGACTTGAAATTTGGCATTGAGATAGGTCTTAAGGTCAAAGTAAAGGGAAAAATCTGAAAACGGCCAAGTGTGAGTCAGTTTTAAAAATAGCGAAGGTGTAACTTTGTTCTACTATGAAGTCATAATGAACTAAGTGGGTCTATCTTCCAATGGCCGTACCGACCTCAAATTTGGCTCGAAGGTTTGTCTTTAGGTCGAAATAAAGTAAAAATCTAAAAACGGCCAAGTGTGAGTCAGTTTCGAAAACAACGAATGTGTAATTTTGTTCTACTATAAGTAGGTATGGAGTGGAAATGAGATAATACTTATTTAAATTTAGATACATACCAATTTAAGACAATACATGTTTGTCTTAAAGACAAGAACAATAAAATTGTTCACCACTCTGTGTGTGTCTGTTGCGGGAACCGAACCCACGATTTACGAAGTACAAAGCAGGTCACTAGGTACACTAGGTGCGCTAAATCAGTCAAACAAAAATGAAAAGACTATTTTTTCTCGCATAGGCTAAATAATTTCTAATTTTACAACTAATAAAATCGCAGATTCAAGAACATGGAAATCATATATACTCTAAGATGGAATTATATATATTACTGCCCATCTCACCCTCCGATACGCCACGGGATGAGATGGGATGGTGCACTTCTAGGGCTACATAATAGGCCACCAATTATAATACCTACTGGTAGGTAGGTATTACCAAGTTATTAATTATCTATGTAGGTAGCGTACTTACAAACAGAATAAAGTACGTTATTGATGTATGTAATTATATGTAAGTAGGTACATTTTATAGGTGTAGGGAGCCAGTTTATTTGTAAAAATCACCTATAAATAAATAGTAAAATAGAATTAGACGCTTAGTATAAAGGGTATAGTATAAAGTACATACCTAAGTGGAATGAGACATTTCCTAAAGCAAAAGTGATAAAAAAATAATAAAGAACCTACACCTAACAAAAATAAATGAAATCCCATCAAAAACATAAATGTGAAAGGCTGCCAAGTTCGATACTATGGGAATGCTTCGCCTATAAAAGAAGTGAGATCTGAATAAGTACCAAGTTCCATAAAAATACCTCAAATCATAAATAGTTATAGGAATGCACACTTGATTTCCAGCAGTTTTTAAGGTACATTTTGAATAAGTATCACGTTACATAGAAATACCTAAAATTATAATAGTCAGAGAAACGCACACCGGTTTTTTTAGCAGTTTCCTGATAACATTTATTATTTTCAGTACTTTTTAATGATGTAACTTGGCAAGTTTTAATAGAAAATTATATACTTGACACATTGCAGTCCAAAGGTGTCGATTCATTGCATTGAAAAGGTGTGTGGTGTGTGAAAACTTGCCAAGTAATATCATTAAAAAGTACTGAAAATAATAAATGTTATCAGGAAACTGCTAAAAAAACCGGTGTGCGTTTCGCTGACTATTATAATTTTAGGTATTTCTATGTAACGTGATACTTATTCAAAATGTACCTTAAAAACTGCTGGAAATCAAGTGTGCATTCCTATAACTATTTATGATTTGAGGTATTTTTATGGAACTTGGTACTTATTCAGATCTCACTTCTTTTATAGGCGAAGCATTCCCATAGTATCGAACTTGGCAGCCTTTCACATTTATGTTTTTGATCGGTTTATTTTACATTGAAGTACAAACTGTGTACGGTTTATATCAGGTGGCCCAGAATTGATAAACATTGAGTTTAAAAAGAATACGTTGTTTTGTGTGAGGTCTTCCCATATTTTTTTTTACTTTTAACTTTGTCATGTTTCTTGACACTGGAGTTTTTGTCCTAAGTAATGGATATAGGCCATTTTCTTTGAAAATTGATTGATTGATACTTAAGTGTGAATGGTGTCACATTTTCTACCTTTATTGCGGTAAGGCGATAATTGGTATACTTACATAGTCTGTCTATGCCCTGTTTAAACTAACTCAGCGGTTAAGGTTATATTTTCAACTAGATAGATTTGTATGGCTTTTCAACGCTTTTCACTTTATCACGCAATATCCGTGCAACATTAGCGCGGTAATAATATACTTACATATCTTGAAGCCAACTGTAGTTACCTCGGATATAATTTGAGAACATGCACAAATGTACTACTAGTATTTTTGAACCCCGACGAGACAAAGTAACAAATATTTTTATTTTACATTTAACCTATCGGTGCCATCTTAGCTGTCCAATTAGATAGCTCATATAACTCCGCAAACACTCGCGAGCCATCCCAGTATTTGCAGCGGAAATAAAAGCAATTTCGTTGAAAGCCGCCGCCACCCCGAACGTTCACATATGGTAAATAGCTGCACGCAGTTGTATAGACTTATGGACATGAGAAATAAGAGTGCTCAGTCCCTATAAGTTGTATGGGAGGCACAGACTACTTAGTAGATATAGGAGGTATTGTGACACCTTAAAACGTCATACTTAAATAAAGTCTGACCAGAAAAATATATGATCATGCGCCATGTTGCGGAATTTCATTGGAACTAATTTCTTGCACTGGCAATCATTTTACTGACAGGATGATATGCATGTGTGAGTGCATGTGAAAGGCTGTCAGTGTCATTGTCGCGGTTTATTTGAATTAAAGTAAAGTCTTGAATATTAAATAATAAACGAAAAAAAAACCAAAATTATTAATAGTCAAGAGCGAAACATTGTAAATAAGTAAACAGCTGTAATACGCTTGGGAAACGGAACTATTTCGCTGAGAAACATTTTCAAATTAACATCAGAGCTGACAGGTAAACAAATCAAGATTTCACCATAACAGAGAATAATACGCTCTTGGTTTATACTGAACTGTTGCCATATAAATGAGAATAATAGCGCCCTCTTGACAATAATCATATATTTCTGGCCAGGCTTTAAATATATATTACCATACCATAAATATTATTTTTCTTCGTCGTCGTCGTCGTTTTCTTCTCGACGTTCTAAACAGAACCACAGGCGCATACTTTTTGGGAGGGGCGCGGCCTAACCAAACTTTAAGATTTCTTTAAGAATGCTTGACCGTTCTATAATGTGAATTTATGAGAATATCGACCCATCACGTGCAGTGTTCACGGCTGAAGCCCGGCGGAGCCTTTCCCGCCGCGCCTTTGATTTTGAAAAACCATTCAATAGAGATATTTGTAGAGTCAAAATGTAGTCGGATGGCCTTATGAACACTCGTAGAAAAACTAACTCTATCCTAAGCGCGACTAATGCACTAAAGAGGTTGGTGCTGGTGCTCTATGGAACAAACCGTAGGTTAAGGAATGACGAGGTCAACACGGAAGTGTATATCAGGCGAGAATAATTATTTACGAGTAATTTGCTTCATTAAAATAGGTAGTTAAATACATGGGAAAATGTAGTTCAGTGGTTTTATATTTGATTGTTTAGTCAAGGTTATTTTTCATAACTAACGTTAGGTATTATACATATTAAGTAGTTACTTCCGTCAGGGGTGATGTTTAATCATTGTAAGTACCTATATTAACTTGTTACGCTTAATGAGTAAAATTTGTGTAGGGTCAGGGAGGGAACAGTCGCTCGGTGGGAACAGTGACTCGAATGTGCTGTGCGAGAAACAGAGCTTTATGTCTGTCCTCTACATCAATCGGAACCGTTCCGTACCCGACCACGTACGAACTAGTTAGTGAGGCGCTCCGGCACCATGCGAATGTGTTATGGTGCGTTTTTGTGTTTAATGCTATCAAAATTACATTTCCAGATCAGTTTCACTCCTCTTTTTTCTTAACTCGTACGAGATTTTCAATTACTTATGTTATTATCGAAGAGTGTGTCTAATCTACTTAGTATTGGCTGATAATTCAAGGCCCTAGGTGTTCGTTTGTGTTTTTAATTTGAACTAAAATACAAATTGACGCGAAGGTCAACAGACGTTCGTTTTGGAAAAGTACACGGTGGCTCGCGAACCACTCACTGTGCACCTTACAGAGTTGGACTAAAATTTACTTGAATATGAATAAGAATAAAAATTCTGTGATTATTAAAAGTAATTCATACACTCTTTTTTTTAAATAAAATGAAAGTGAATAAATCATGCGACATTTAGGTAGGTACCTATTTTAAATCAAGAATGAAATCAGGAACGATTATTCCGGGGGTTGTGCTTACCTATTCTAATTACCGTTTTATTCAACAAAAATGTTATTTGTTATATAATTTAGGTTCGATTCCTACGTACCAATTGTGTACTCTTAGAACTACTGTTTACAGGGCGTAGTATACAGTGACTCGAGCCACTGTGTACTGTTAGAACCACTGTGTACTAGCGGGTCCTAGTCACTGTGTACAGCAACCGGTACACAGCGGCTCGATTCCCAATTTCTAAAAAAGAATGGATATATCTTTTTTGGTGAAAGTAACAGCAAATATATTTGCTACATATGAAAGTGTAATAATGCACGGTGCTCTGTGCTTGCAACAATTGGTTCAGGGATTTATATTTTTCATGCAACAGCCTGTTGAAAAAATCCTAGCGACTGTTCCCTCCCTGACCCTAAGCTATGTAAGCTTAAACAAATTTTACTCATTACGCCTAATCATAATTTTTCATTATGTAGGTAGGTACTTACAAGCACTTAAAAAACCTTTTTGTTGTCGGCGAGGTTAAGTTCCGCTTAGACTTTAGAGTACTTAGTAATTTGTTTTTATCATATTTAAGCCTGAAATGCCGTTTTATATTACGTTTTACGGCTTCTAATGAAAGGAGATCGTCAATTTTTGTTAGGTGATCTGGCCCAGATTATTTAGGACCGTTTAGGAATGGTCTTACCTTCAAAGAATCGTCATAATTTCTAGATCAGGATGGTAGTAAAAATGTTGCGAAATCTAATGGGAAAACTGAAAAATCATGCATTTAAAACTTGAATCTGACAAGGACAATATTTGAAAGCGTGCTTGCCTATTATTTATATATTAATGTAAAAAAGTACCGATTTTTTAAAGATAATGTTCAAAAGCGGACTTGAAAACAAAATGGGAATCATGATGAAATAATAAAAAGTCATATTTTGATCGTATTTATAGTTCCTGTATATCGGTCCTATATAACCGTAAACAAAGACGGCTGTCAATCGTTGATACTATTAGCTGAACATTCCTAACACCTATTGCGAAGGGATAAGATTTACCACCGTTAAGTGCGATAGCACTAGTATCTGACATTACAAAATTGAAAAAAAGATGCGTTTCGTTATTGAAGGAGCATGATATTATGCCATTATGAAACCCACTTTTAATATTCAAACTCCGATCAAAAATGCAAAAATACGCATTTTCAATCTTTAGGCGTTTTAATACAGTCGATTTCTAATTTAAACTTGCGTATTCGTAGGCTTAGATACTATTTTAATATTACAATGTTCTAACTTACCGAACAGTATCAAAACGCAGATTATGTAACGGTATACATTGACAGTGTCAAACCAAAAAACAATCCCGTTTCAGGCCAGGGTGAAGTTAAACTTTATGTCAATGCCATAAGGACGTTAACGACTTGTCTTGCTGTATTTTAACCGCGGAAAAATCAACATAATGTTTATTTATTTAGTATTTCTAATTCCCGTTTCATTTTTTTGCAATATTTTGTCTAATTTAGTAATAAAATAAGTATTTATTTTACATTGCAGTACAAACTGTATGTATACGGTTTATATCAGGTGGCCCAGAATGACGATCTCCTTTCGTAATATAATGTGTTGGTTGGTACATGCCATCTTGCCGTATCAGAGTTCATTAACCTTAATTCGATTTACGGCCGTAGCTCAATAAAAGTACCATATCGCTGACACAACATGATACGAACAAATCCTAAGTATTTGTGCAACCAAAAAGGCAAGATGTTATGTAAATGAGATTCCCTACACGAACGTCCCCGAGTCTCGTCGAGACTGGCCGAGATTAAGGTGTATCACGATTTACTGACCATCCATGAACCTTAGTGCTACGAGATAAAGTCTACATTAATCCAGCTGTTCGTATTGTACCTCGTAGACGTAGAAATACGCATAGGCCCGCAGTGGCGCTCGCAGTCAAAACTGAGTGCCTTGAGCCTCTGGCGCCGCCCCTCCAACCGCGCAGCCGTCACCCTCAGCCTTTCGGATTTTCTCAATCGGACCTAATTGTGTGTTTTACTCTTCGGCGCTGACTTGAAAACAATAGATTACACAACAAACAACGAGTAATTAGAGATGATCTGCTGAAGAGACCTGTAATCTTTTTTGCGTGGAAGGCGCGGCGAACTATCGGTTTGTTCTATTTGTGAAATAACCCGTCAATAGCTCGAGTTGTTAAAATTTTCCGAAGTAGTGATATTACTGAAAGATTAAGGTACAGGACTATTAGGTCGCGTTATACAAAACCGAACAGAAAATAACAGAAATAGGCCTTGACACATCTTGGTTAACACTTTCAGTGCATCTGAGGAAAGTTAACGCTATTAGTAGAAAACCAATAACTTTGTGATCAAAGTCTCCTTTAACCGCGCTCAGATGAAAATCAGGTGATTGTCCAATTAAGGATGATTAGTCAAAATATTTTATTTTTATTAAATTAGTCAAAATAAAATGGAGGGTCTTTTTATAGGCCTCTGGACCGCGAGAGGTTAATTATTAGCTTGAACTCGGAGCATAAACGAGCAAACGATGACTCAGCTACGCCATGTGTCCGGAGGTATCCGGCGCGGCGACGCCCGGTCTACTTACCTTCTACACCCTTACTTGAGTATGAAAATATTACCGACACAAATATATGTTCAATACCCATTAGTGGCGGTGCGTCTACTATATTTTCACGGAAGCCGGAGCTAATTAGACTTTTGAGCTTTTGGCCGTAGTAAAATTACCTACTCAACAGGCCGAAAATTAAGGAAGCCGATGGGAATGGATGAGATAGAGTTGTAAGGTCGCCCTTGCAACCGTTATACCTATAAAGGAATAACGTAAGGTATAAAACAAATTTTTACGGGTACCTATTTTCCAAGCTGCTCTTTCCTGGGTGGATGGATGTGTCAGCACCTCGTGTACCTCTCCCTCTTAGGCGTAGCTGTGACGTGAGTCATCTGAAAGTTAAAGGGAGGCCCTTTACGATTCCACCGAAACTCTAAAATAAGCCACGATATAGACAGGGATACCTAAAAATTTTGGGAAGTCTATTACACAGTGTGTGTACTATCGCGTCGCGTTCTCCTGGAAGGACGCGCCGTCCAGTTTCAACGGTCTAGGCCGTACAAGCATTAAAATAAAAGAAACCTACCAATTTCTATAACCTTAGCTCCTTTGTTTCTTATCTGGGCGTAATTACTGGAACATTCCGTGCACTGGCGCTTTTTGCGGCGACACAGTTGTTGCGATGCGGCACGCTAGAACTAGGTCATTCGGTTTCGTAGAACAGGTGCTGTGTGAGGCCGCCGTGTCTAGTGCCACTGCACTTTTCATTTCAATACACAATATCGGAGCGACGGAACAACAGACATAATACTTTCCTAAACGGGGATTCTGATAGATTTTGACATTTATCACGATTTGATCGATGATTCGGCCTTGTCAATACTTTCAAATTAGGTTAATTATTTATTTATCGTATGGCTTAAATACATGTCACTGGATATAACACAAAGTATACGGTGTAAACATTACTACAAAAGTAAAAATTTAAATTTCAAATTAGGTTGAGGTTTAATCTTTAGAACCATTTTCGAGAACACTATTTCGAATGGTTTTTTTTATACCGACGTATATATAAGTACACTGTGTGTAGGTTACCTGCTGTTGTGAAACGGAAAGCATATGCTGATGCTAGCTGTAAGGCATTAAGTTCACCTTTTGTACAATAAAATTTTCTTTTGTGCAATAAAGTTTAAATAAATAAATAAATAAAAAAGTTTAAATAAATAAAGGACAGCAAAAATTAAGGTCCAGTTTCCCATTACACTACCATTTTTATGAAGTCATCTTGTGACAATGAGTTGTAGGTAGTCTAATAGCAATAAATACAAGGTATTGTATTCAATTGTTATAAAACAACTTCTTTTCCAGTATGCTTAACGTAACGGCCTCCTAGCCCAGTCGGTAGTGACCCTGCCTACGAAGCAGGAGGTCCCGGGTTAGATTCCTGGTCAGGGTATTTATTTGTGTGTTTATCACAGATATTTGTTCCTGAGTTATGGATGTTTTCTATATTTTTAAGTATTTATCCATATTTATCTATTATATATATCAACGTCTAGTACCCATAACACAATCCTTATTGAGCTTACTGTGGGCCTAGGTCGATTTGTGTAAGATTGTCCTGTAATATTTATTTATATTTATATTTATGCTTCTGTCGCACAAAACAATCGCCGAGTTCCCTCAATTACTAATTGTGTATCTTCTACGATTTTATTGATGCTAATTTGTAAGACCTTGTCTCTCTGATACAAAACAAACAGAAATCATGCTATACCGTGCCAACTTCGCACAATATTAATGTCATATGCATTTGCCAAAACGATTCTGATCTTCCGTGCTTGATGTTATTCTGTTATGTGTACTCCCATGGTGACACACATACATATTGTAGTCGCGCTAGCGAAATATAGCAATTTAGAATTTAGATTTCTTATTGACTTATTTATTCGTATTATTATCACTTACCGCGTTCTGAACAAGCAGTGCCAAGTTGCCAACGTATTTACCAACTGTGGCAACTGTGTAGGATGAAGTGACAGAGGGCAACTCGACTGTTGGCGCTCCTGTTGAATTCGGCGTGATGTATCGTGACTAGCTTTCATACAGCCGAATCATTTTTAGGGTTCTGTACCTCGAAAGGGTAAAACGGAACCCTTATAGGATCACTTTGTTGTCCGTCCGTCCGTCCGTCTGAAACGCGTGGAGGTATCAAGCTGAAATTTATATCAAATACTCAAGTCTACTGTCCCTTGGAGCTGTGAAAAAATCAAACTTCTAAGCCAACGCAAACTTTCAAGGGAATCAAAACCTACAGGGTACTTCCCGTGAACTCAGAATCTTCAAATTTGGTACGAAGCAACGTCTTATACCGTTATTTTTTAGTTACATCATATAATAAAAATATTTTTAATAATTTTAAAGTTACTAACCCTTTCCTCGTGAACGCGTAGCTATGACTCGATTGTCGTGATGAGTGAACTTTTACTTATATACCTACAGGTTTGTACGGAGCCCTCGGTGCGCGAGTCCGACTCTATCTATGTTATATTTTCGATTATCGCCTTATTTATCTTGTAAACTTAATTGTAAAAAACTTCTTGTAAAAGTAATAATTTTAAAGTCGGTCAATTGGTGAAACAGAGCAATCACAATTGATTAACGTAACTGAGCAGAATAGGTACGTCCGTAATACGAAACTTCCCAATGTATCTTAATTATGTCCTTTAATATTAAAACGTATCAAGAGGTATTTCTACTAAGGTTGCATGATAATTTATGTTAAATGTTAGTAGGCCCTGGGTTAATGTGACATATTGGTTTCAAGGCCTAGTGAGGTGGTCTCATAGCTTTTCATTCGGTTATTTTATATTTATATTATAATATGTAGTAAAAACGTTTTTGGGAAACAGAAAGGAAGAGGGCTTCCTTCTTCCACTTTGTATTTCTTTATTTCTATTTTGTTGTTGTTGCTATGGTACCCCATAGATACAGAGGGTCTTTACGAGCTCATGCCACGTCTCTTGATCCCCAGCAGCGCCCCTAACGATGCTCCAGTTCATCAGAATCAGAATCAGAATGTATTTATTCATTTTTCATATGTGCATTGTTTTGGTCGTAAAACTTAAGGTTGTTGAGAACCATTTGTTTTACCGGTAGGCATACGAAATGTTCTTATATCCACGGGTATATGTATATATTTACATATTCATCTAAATGGCATTGAGCTCCAACAGAGCGCCACAATGAGTGCACGGGACGACTCTATCTACGTTCGAAAACAACAAATACACTACAAACCTTAGGCTACCTAGTCCACGTACGTATGACGGCTGCCCCTTTAACGTGTTTGGAGGGCTGGGAGGTAACCTGCATACTCTGTGGCTAGGCCGTTAAAACAAGAAATGATTATGATACCTTTAGCAAAAGAGGTACTCACAACAAATACGAACAAAAGTAAATTTGGTAGAAGTAAAAGGTTCGACTTACCAAGCAATCACAATATGACTGCTTACCGGCCATGCAAGTCGCAATCTCTAACAAATTAACTCCAGTACCATTGCTCTATGAAGAAAAGTGTTCTCAGAGCAAAAATAAATTTGTGCAAAACCTCATGGGAACAAGTGTAGGCGGTACATAAATAGACAGTGTAGTGGGTGCATTAGCTCGCAGGCGGGATTCTCTCGGAAAGCCACAATAGCACCTCTGAGCCGCTCTCGACGCCTTAAAACAAAGCAACGACGAAAATAGTGTCTAATCGAGATTGCCAGAGAGGTCCGCAGAGAGATCGTCGACACGCTTTTTACTTTATTTTTCTCATTGGTATTTGAGTAAGCTTTAGACACTTATTTCTATAACAAAACTAATATTGATTGTACTAAGTTAAGAACAAGAATTAATCAGTTTCTGTCCAAGGTTGTTTTTTGGTGGTGCGATGTTACAAAAACTACTTTTCAAAATTGGCAAAAGTTGAAGTGCTGGAGCTTCGGTGTTTTAATTTAAAATCTTCATTTATCTAGTCTAGTAGATATTTAGTGTTACAAGAACACAGTATTCAGTGTAGTTTTAAGACCTGTCCAGCATAACGGAGATCGACCTTACCTTAATTTTAGTCAGTAGGTAATAGTTTTAGTATTGTTTTCAATTTCATTAGGTACTATGCTACTATTATTATTATTATTCTTAATTGGGCTATCGATGTGCCGCGTCGACCAAATTTGATCTATTGTGGCAGCCCTTTATAGTTCATTACTGATTCCCGTTGCATGTAGAAATTTCCAGATTCTTTGGGCTGTAATGTGTTGTACCTCATCGGGTTGCAGTACATGTCGCCCTAGGTGGGTACTTCTTTTATGCATTAGTGGTCCGCAGGAGCAGAGGATGTGCAAGGCTGTTTCCTCTTCTTCCTGGCAGAACCTGCATACTGAGTCCTGTTTCTACCCATAAGAAACATGTGTTTGTTCAACTTACAGTGACCTGTCAGTATTCTGGTCACTGCACAGGTTTTGTGTCTTTTCAGCCCTAACAGCTCTTTAGAGGTTTTGTTGTCGAACCCTTTGATTAGAGCTTTCGAGTGTGCTTGTCCTTTGACGAGCTTCCACCATGCGTTTGCTCTTGCCTCCCGTTTTGTGATTCCACAGAACGGTTCTGGGCCGACCAGGGGTGTGTCCGCGCCCTTTCTGGCAAGTTCATCCGCTATTTCGTTTCCGTCAATGTCGGAGTGCCCTGGTACCCATCTAAGTGTAACTTTGTTGGAGTTAGCCAGTGCATTAAGGTTATTTTTGCAATTCTGGACTAGTTTTGAGTTTGACTCAAAAGATTCTAGTGCCAGCAGAGCAGCTTGGCTGTCTGAGTTGATGTAGATATGCTGGTGTCTTAGGTTTCTATCCAGGTTGATTTCCGCACATTTGTTGATGGCGAAGACTTCAGCCTGGAAGATTGAGGCCCTTTTGCCCATGCTGACGCTAGCTCTGTGCTTGGGCCTCTCACCATAGATCCCACATCCTACTTCATTACCTTTTTTCGACCCATCCGTGTACCATATGTGGCTACCCTCTTCGACATACATTTGGTCTTTGGTCCAGTTGTCTGTAGGAGGTATTTCCACTTTGTACAGTTTGGTGAAATGACATACGGTGTGCATGTCGTCGGTAGGCATGCTAAGGGTTTCGTTCGCAAAAACCCAGGCCTTAAATTTGGTTAGTGCTCGAGAGCGCCATTTTGGCCTATTTAGCGTACATATTCTGTAGACGCACTGCTTGGCCTCCTTCTTAACTTGCAGGTGCAGTGGTGTTAAGTCAAGCAGTGCATCCAGGGCCGCTCCCGGTGTCGAGGAGAGCCCTGTTGCCGTTAGGCAAGCCGTGCGTTGCAGGCTGTTTAAGGTGTCGATAGCTGCCTTTTGGCTGGCCTTGTTACACCAGACCGCGGAGGCGTAGGTAATAATGGGCCTCACCACCGCTGTATAAAGCCACATAGCAATTTTGGGTCGTATGCCCCATCTTGCTCCCGCCATTCGACAGCATGACCACATGGCCATTTTCGCTTTTTGCGTGATGTTTTTCAAGTGAGGGTTCCAGGTTACCTTTTGGTCGAATGTGACACCTAGATACTTGACCTCACATGAAAAAGGTATTACTTGTCCATTGAGTTGTAGTTTTCCTCTCCAGATTTCTCTTTCTTGTGAACGGCACCACCGTTTTGCTCGGATTTATGGACAAGTCATTTTCTCTACACCATTTAAATATCGTGTTTAGAGCTCCTTGCATCAGATTTGAGATTGTGTGGAGGCAGGGGCCTTTGATTATGACTACAAGGTCGTCGGCGTATCCCTGTGTGTCGTAATCTTTGTCCCTCATGATTGCAAGAAGTTGATCCACAGCTAGGGTCCATAATAACGGGGATAAAACGCCTCCTTGTGGACATCCTTTTGTGGTGTAAAAATCATGCTCTATTGCATTGAGGGTTAGAGTCGCCATTCTATTAGAAAGCATACTCTGGACCCATCTGATGGTGGTTTCATCAACTCCCTTTGATCTCATCCCGTTAAGGATGGTTTCTGTGGGTGTATTATCGAAAGCACCCTCAACATCAAGGAACGCACATAGAGCGGTTTGCTTATCCTCTAGGGTCTTTTGCACCTTATCGACCAGGTCAAGTAGGGCAGTTTCCGTTGATTTCCCCTTTTGGTATACATGCTGGTTTAAACTGAGTGGTCTAGCCACCAAATAATGCGCTCTAATGTGCTGATCTATGATTCTTTCCATCGTTTTAAGGAGGAAGGATGTAAGACTAATTGGTCTGAAGGATTTATTTATTTATTTAATCTTTATTGCACAATACAAGATGGTACAAATGGCGGACTTAATGCCATAAGGCATTCTCTACCAGTCAACCAATGGGCTAAACAGAAAGGTTAAGTAGGTGCAGGGTCCATTAAATATGACAGAATTAAAAGAGAAAAAAAACTAACAATAGATACATATTAAGCTATATTCATAAACTTACACAAATAAATATAATAATAAACATACATACATATATTTTATATACCTTGTGTGAACCATCAGGAGGACGTTGAAGAAAGCTTGTCAAGGAAATGCTTGCGCAACAAGCGCTTGAAAGTGAATTTAGTCTGAGCTTGCCTGAGAGAGAGCGGCAGAACATTCCAAAGTCGGATTGCCTGGATGGTGAAAGAATTAGATATAAAACCAGTTCCATGTCGGGGCACATTGTCAATGAGCTTTAGAGAACGAGAAGAACGAAGATGTGTGCCGGGGCTTGGGGAAACAAATTTAAATTTCGATCGAAGATAATTTGGGGCGGACGGGTCAAACAATATGGAATACAGAGTGCAAAGAATACGAAGTGACCTACGTTCTCGGATCGAAAGCCAATTAAGTTTTCTGCGGAAATTGGAAACATGGTCATACTTACGGAGACCGAACACGAAGCGTATGCAGTTATTAAGTAACCGGTCCAACTTGTTCAATGAGTCTTGGGTGAGATTGGTGTAACAAACATCAGCATAATCAAGGACAGGCAGGACAAGAGATTGGACAAGGAGAATTTTAGTGCTGACTGGGAGAAAATGTTTAAAACGATAAAGTGCTCTTAAAGTATTAGTTACTCTACGAGACACGTCGGCCACCTGAGGTTCCCATGTAAGCCCGCTGTCAATAATTAGCCCCAGGTTCTTACTTGCGATACTAGAGGAATCACTTCCTGTTCGTAGAGGATTGGCGCCACTTCAGCAGTAAAATTAAAGAAAGTAGACGGGTGCTACCAAGCAAAATGGATTTAGGCTGAGAGTAGTCCTTTTTCCCTGCTTTTGGTATGAAGCGTACCTTGACCCGTGCCCATTCCTAATGCAAAGCTTGCTCGGAATATTCTTACCAGGTGCGGGAGGAGGAGGTCTTGTCCTTGCTTTAGTAATGCAGGAAACACTCCGTCATCTCCGGCCGATTTAAATGGCTTGAACTTGCCTAAAGCCCATTTAATGTTGTTTGGTCTAAATATATTAGTTGCCAAGTTCCAGTCTATGTTGCGTACCCTGTGGCTTTGAAGGTTCCTTTGGGCGCACAGCTGATTATTTATTACTGGTTGTATACGAACCTGGGAAGTGGGTCACTCTAAGCAGGTCTAGAGTCTCCGCTTCTGTGTTAGTAAATGAGCCGTCGGGTCTCTTAAGGAGACCGAGGTAGTATATACTATGCTACTATTTGTTCTGTGGAAATAGAAGTACAATGATGAATGTATCTCTATCGCCAGTTTTCATCGATCTGACGAGTCCTTTCTTTCTATTTAGCGATCAATTACGATGATTGATGATCATAGGAGACAGCTATCGCAAATTATAAATGCAATGTTTCTACTTATAATACCCAATAAAGTATCTTAAATATTCATAAATTCAGTCAGTTAATTAGTACAACAGCCTCACCGTGCTATCAGTATATCTATAATACTTAAAATACTAGTTTCAGAGAGTTGTAGATATATTGGGTAAAATCCGGATGGAAGCCGAACTTTTCAGAAAAGCCTCCTAATTTCTAAACTTTTGTTTTACCCGAATATTTCTGATGGAATGAGTTTGGGAAATTCTATAGCTACAGATAATAACAAGTGAGGGGTCATAGAACTCTGGAAGGCAAACGTCTTAGTTGACACCCTGCTGTCAATTGCGAAGGATTTAAGTTTGAAGATGACGTGTACAAGACAGTACATGATGTGTTCATAGCTTCGATTTACCGGCAAGGAAGGGACAATTGGTTCTAAGCAACCTAGCAAAACATTGACCGGGGCGATCGATCCCGCCGCCGATCGCGGTGCTACCCATCCGTGCAGCCAACTTGCTAACCTATTACCAGGTGACTCATGCTACACCGCGCCGAGCTCGAGCTTGCGTAAAATATAACCTGACTGAAGATGGTACTTATAGTCACAATAAAGCTGTTTTTCACTCATGCGATCTTGTCGGAAATATCCTGTTTCAGGCCTCTCAAAAGCTTGAAAGAAACACTGGAAGTCACAACTCGCTACAAGCACGAGAGAGATGCATTGCCAGTTATGTCAAATCAATATACAATTAAGTTAAGATTTTTTTAAGTTAAATGCGGATCCTGGCCCTCTTTCATATTATTCTGAAGCAAGTCATTTTTACTACCTACTTAGGTAGTTTTTGTATCACAATTATACTGTTATACTATATATAAAAATTAAAAATAATAATAACAGTTATACACCTACTTACGGTTACTCATATACTCATTCATAAACTGTTAATAAATCTAACGAGTTTATGATAAAAAAAATGTGGATCTTCAAATTACACCCGCGAAGTTATTTTTTCCTCAGTCTTCAAGCTTGATTTTGTTACTTCTATGGTATTCCAGCATGTTCCAGGGACTGATACCGGTAGATATAACCATAAATCTAAATAGCACCTTGTTTTCTCAATTTGGTATGGACAGTAAATTATCAGGTCATTGTGGCAAAATAAAATTAAAATAAGTATTAAGACTGCGTCGACCGTCCAGTGGCGCCCTCATTGGGGGGATTGTATTTCCTAATAAACTACTTAATACATTCCTGTATAATCCATCATGTTAAGTTGTAGTCCTACTGATTCCGCAACTTATGATCTATGTGATAGTTTTATGTTACTTACTTTTGTCTTGATCACCTAAACGGAAAAAAGTGGCCACCATTTGCCGTTTAGGTAATGAAGCAAAAAATATGCAAAATGAAACTATGTGACAAAGATCAAAAGTTACTTAATCAGTAGAACTGTAACTTAACACTGAGGAATTCGTTTGTTAGGAAATAAAATCCCCCCAATGAGGGCGCCACTGGACGGTCGACACCAGTCTTACCAACCACGAGATACCGAAATTGCATACGGATATATTTGTATGACTATAACACCGGTACATATACGGACCCTGGCTGGTAAATATTTTAAGGGAAATTCCTTGAATGGAGCCGCGAGTCGAGTCACTCATAATTGGGTCATCAGCTAAGATTGACATTTGCATTGATACAGCGGGTGACCTGACAAAGATGATATTTAAGGAAGTATGTATATTCAACAAATGCCTGATAATAAAACGATTAATTGTGTCAGACACCAATAATCGACGATTTAAATCTTCAGTTTGAGTTGCCTTTGATTAGTGCGCTATCTAGAGGAGGATGGATTAGTGGGCTGCGCCGCGATTTTCGGGATAGACATCAGGCAAAATCTCGACACAGCAGTTTTTTCAAATGAAAAAGCCAAGCTACACAGTATTTACACGAATCCTTTCGAACCTCATTTTTAGGGTTCTGTGGTCAACTAGGAACCCTTATAGTTTCACCATGTCCGTCTGTCTGTCCCCGGCTCTGCTCAGTGATACAAGAAAACTGAAAAAAAATGTTTTTATCGCGAAAATGAACCCTTAAGATTAAGGGGTGAAATGGGGGCTGGAGGTTTGAATAGATAATTGTTAACCACTGAAACGATTTAGATGAAATTTTGTATAGAGATAGTTTGAGTATCGGGAAAGGATTAGGGTAGTTTTTATTCCTAAAATCAATACTTAAAGGGGTGAAACGGGGGTTGAAAATTAGTATGGGGAATTTTTAAACGCGAACCGATTTAGATGAAACTTGGTATAGAGATACTTTGAGTCCCGGGAACGGATATAAAATAGTTTTTATCCCGAAATTTAACCCTTAAGGTTAAGGGGGTGAAATGGGGGTTGGAGGTTTAACGGGGAATTTTTAACAACTGAATCGATTTTGATAAAACTTAGTATAGAGGTAGTTTGAGTCCCGAGAAAGGATAGGATTGATATTTATTTCTAAAATCAACACTTAAAGGGGAAATGGGGGTTGAAAGTTTGAATGGGGAATTTTTAATAATTGAACAGATTTAGATGAAATTCGAATCCCGGGAAATGACATAGGGTAGTAGTAGGGTAGTTCATACCGAAAACCAAGCCTTAAGGGGGTGAAATAGGGGTTTGTATGGAGAAATTTTTACCGCAAACCGATTTAGATAAAATTTGGCATGGATGTTGCTTGAGTCCCGCGAAACAATATAGAATAGTTTTTATTCCAACAATCAATCCTAGAGGGGTAGAAAGTAGGTTGGAAGTTTGTACCTATGGTGAATTATTAACCGCTGAACCGACGATTGATATGAAACTTGGTACATAGATACTGAGTCCCAGGAAACAATACAGAATAGATTTAATCTCGAAAATCAACCCTTTAGGGGTGAAAAGAAGGTTGAAAGTTTGTATGGGGAATTAATACCGGCTGAACCTATTTAAATGATTTAATGTGGAGTTTGAAATTCCGCAACATGGCGCATGAATATTTCTGGTCAGGTCTTACCTAGGAATGTATTTTGTATGTATAAATATAATCTTCTACTGTACCCTCCTTTAATTTTCTGACTTTGAGACTGAAGAGCTAGGTATAAAATATACATAAATTTAATGATCATGAGTTAACTATTAGATTTAAGAAATACCCTTGTATTTTTAATAATTAATAAATAATAAAAAATAAACGAATTCACGGCACAAAAAAGGAAAATGGAATTGATTAATCGAGAGATTTTTCCCGTCCCTCCTCCACTTTAATGTTTATAATAATGGCTTACTACCTAAAACAAAATTGCAATGAAATGAATGATATACCTATAAGTGTTCCTTCTAAACCAATAAAGATTCGTTAGTAGGTATTTCATTTCTGTAATAAATTATTAAAATAGCCTTCGATGCCACGCCCTAAGTCCCTAAGTAAATAGTATACTCGTAGCGAATTGGCTCGTTTCATTCGTTTAACTTCCATTCTTATTTTATCTCATTCTGCATTCGCCTCTCGTCTTATTCGCTATCTGTCACGATAACTACTTTGGCAAAATTCTGCAGTAAACTCATTCGTTTTTCTCCGCGGTCTTTCTTGGTCTCATTCGTCGTCTGTCCTGTTGTAATTCGGTAGGAAATGTACCGAGAATTATCAATTTAATCAATTTCCACGTCTAAAAAAAACGAAAAAGCATTGAGCTTCTGTTGATTTGACACTGGCAGTCTATAATCACAAAAAAATAACAATAAAGATTTTTAGCCTCGTGGGAAAAATACTGTACACCACGGAGTACAGACGGTAACAGCCGTAGTTTATTCCAAAAACAGCATAGCCGGCATTAATGAGCAAACATTGTCATTAAAGTACGCACGAGGTGATACACACAGAGATATATCAGTATTTTAGTATTTTTCTGGTATGTGCCTTACACGCAGCGTTATGTTGACAATACCGCTAATCCTTAAAATTTATGCAAAATATAGGTTTATAAACTTGTGTCTTAGGTACATAATGAATCTTAATTATTTATGACAAACGGATAAATCTATATAGGTAATAAACATAAACAGTTTCATGGCAACATTAACTCTGCTTGATGCGTTTGTAGAGTTAGGGCGGGCGCGCACGAGCAACTTAGTCGCAAGCCGATTTATTTGTCTCTTTCGACAAATGAATCGCCTCCTCGCCTTGATGCGCGCACGAGAGCGACAGCAACACGACTTTTTTCTACGCAGTCATCAACATGGATTTTGAAGAGAAGGTTGTGGTCGTTACACTCGTATTAAAAAAACCGAAGAAAACGTCGAAAAAAAAACAATATTGGGTGCATCCATTATGGAGCAATCGGCTGACTCTCGGAAAATTTCAGACTATGTTTATGAAATTGGGAGCATACCCAAAAATATCTTCCACTTCTTCAATTAGCCTACTATTGTCGACATCATCTTCTACGACCGGTACACGTACACGTACAAGCTCTCGCCGCGGCGGTCGAGTGGCAACTGGCCGACCGGCAACTTATTTGTGGTGTAAAACCAGTAGGGAAGGAGATAGTTGCGTCGCGGGCTTGTCTCCGAACCTGCGGACAAAAAAGTCTCCCGGGAGTTGCGTCGCTACGTGTGCGCACTTCCATACTAACCCATAGACTTGATGTGAGAGACAAAATAGTCGCGGTGATAAAGGTTGCTCGTGCGCGCCCACCCTAAGGGTAGGAACAGGAACATATTTTTACGTGAAGCCTACTGAAAGACTTTCAAAGTCATCTAAGGTTGCACCTATTTACACTGAAATCTTAGTTATTGTAGTTACCAATATATGTAATTGGTTAATTTGGTAGGTATTAACTATTAATTACCGATTAGCAGCTATAAAGGAGGTTCTTAGTTTGATTTCTATATTTTTATAAAATATTAAGTAAAATTTCTTTATTAGAATAAAATACAAATACAAAACAGTAAATATATACAAAAATGGACGATGACGGTATATTTTTATAAAATTGATTCTGATACTGTACAATGTACATGTCCCTAAATAAAATTATATTTATTCCAAAGTTCTAACGTATTCCTCTCAGAAAAGACCTTATTTAACTGGATTTAAAAACCGACACGATTTATGAGGAAAGCTGAACGCCAATGGCCATTTTCAATAGACACAATGCGATTCGATACTGATAGATGTGATTCCACTCTAAATCTCCCATCGGTATTGACAAAGTTCAACCTTCAAACTCTAACATTCCATTTTATTGGTCGTCATAACGTCTCAACATTTGCATCGGGTAGATTTCCCGAGAGCTCGCTCCTCGCATCGATCCGCCGGGTTTGTTCACCCCACTACTTCAATTCTACCACTTACGCTGTATTAGAACTTCCAAACCGATGTTTATTGCGTTGTCTCTCAATTCTAGCTACACTGAACATTCAATTTCAATTCAAGTTACAACATACTCGTATGAAAATTATTCCTGTTGCCTTCGTGCCGTAAAGCCAATCAACAACGATAAAAAAACATCATTATGTTTTTTTAGGGTTCCGTAGCCAAATGGCAAAAAACGGAACCCTTATGGATTCGTCATGTCTGTCTGTCTGTCCATATGTCACAGCCATTTTACTCGGAAACTATACAACGTATCTAAATAAAATTTACACATAAGGTGTATTTTGTATGCCGCTACTTAGTTATGTAGTAAAATTTGAAAAAAAATATTTTTAGGGGCGCTCCATATGTCACTAAACTTCAAAAAATTTTTTTTACCACATATTTATCAACATGTGACATCAATCGATAGGTCTTTAAAAATAATCGCTTCGAAAGTCAGAAAAATTGTGTCCCCCCCCCCCTGTAACTTTTGAACCGTAAGTCCAAAAAATATGAAAAAATTTGAAGAGATGCGCCTTATGATATACTTTCTACGAAAATTATTTCGAACATTATCGGTTCAGCCATTTATGAATTATCTCCAAAAAACTTCTTCCATAGGCATCAGATACGACCTTCTGGTATTAGTTTGGTTATTATTCCATTGAAGGTACGGAACCCTCCATGCGTGGTCCGACACGCACTTGGCCGGTTTTTAAATCAATATAGTGATTTGAGTATTTTTTACAGCAGCTCGAGCATTTGCTTTTGGAAAGGTGGGTGCTAAGTGAAGTCGGTTATTTTTTGTTTAAAATGATTACTTGTTCAAAAACCTTCATGGTACACTGGGAAAAAATGATTTCTACTTCTAAAGAGTGTCATAATACTCATAATTCATTATTGACACAAAATGACGGACGTCTGCATAGACAAACTCTCCTTAAAGTGGCCTAAACCGAGGCGTCTGCCCTGCTATATATTGATTAATATAATATTGTTAATCCTCCCACATTTCTAGACCTTTTTCCACCCTATCCAGCTTTTCCATGAAAAATGTGCAGATTACCTAATCTCCAAACCCGCGATTTGAAAGGAGCATTGTAGTAAAAGTCCATTTTTCGATATTAATTCTCACTTTCAGCCACTCAGCCATTGAAACGTCTACTGCAGATAGCTTGGCGTCATTGTCGCTACAGTCCAACCAGGGTATCATTCCATTAGCTAGCTGAACACCAGCGAGTCGTTGGCTTGAGGCAATCTAATATAAATGTGATCTGTGATTACGCTTAACTGTTACGGGTCTTAGGGGGCCATTACACTGGTTCTGCGTGAACGTTCATCGTCCGTGTTCTCCTAATCAACGGCAATACGCAGCGGGAAGCGGTAGAGCAGACTCGCCGCCGCCGCCGGCCCGTGAATGGGCTGACACTGCCTAGATAATGAGCTCTCAGTGCATTCAAATAACTAGACAACTGAAATGTGTAACTGGAACTTGCGACTACGCTAAACATTGTGTTTAGGACAACTTGTGTCTGCTATAAATACCTAAGTACCTACACACCTACTTAAAATGGTGCGGTTTTCTTGGTGCGATTTCTAGGAAAACATTTTGAAACTGGCTAATATAGGTATTTTTTTCTATTGCATATTTTATATTAAGTAATCACATTTTCTACGCCATTTCACGTTGTATTTTTAGATGCAACGCACAACGAGATATCGAACCGCAGTTTGGCCATATTTATTTATTTATTTTATTTTATTGAAATAGAAATAGGTTAATATTCTTACAATTATGTCTAAATTTGTAACTTAACATCAACTGTTCACAACATTTGTTACTTTACAGTTAAGACATATACAATAATGGAAAAAAGTGAACAATAAAAAACGTTACATAATTTACCCCCACACATCGCATGAATGTAAAACTAGGTTAAAACTAAAAAGCGATACAGAAATTGAAAAGAAATCGGTGAAAAGTTGTTAGAAAATAATAATGTATAATAATCTGATATTGAATAGGCACACACGAAAACACACACACACACACACACACACACACACACACACCACATTATATATTGACACTATAGACGAAGAGCTAGCCACGTCAGATATGACACAATAATGAGAGCAACAAAATCCTGCTAGTCAGTTTCCTATACTATATTTATTCCTAGATCTGGACACCTGGCAGCTGAAGGTGTCAAACGACGTATAATGTAATTCATAGTTTATTGCCTACTGTTTTTCTTTCCGTAAATTATTACGTATTAACGCAATGTTATTTGTTCTAATGTTAAAATATTGGCCCTGTCCTTTATAATTGAGACAACTTCGGCAGTTTTTACCTATTTTGGTATTACTATTTTCCCATTCAAATAATTTGCTAGTCTGTCACTCTGACCTCCACCCATTAAAAGCTGTCAGATGCCCGGATCTAGCAATAAGGATAGTATAGCAATCTAACCAGACGGGTTTTGTTGCTCTAATTATTTTGTCATATCTGACGTAGCCAGCTCTTAGTCCACTACATCCTGCCGATGAAGATTTTGTAATACATATCAAGTTACCCGGTTCGAGGACCCGATAATTTCATTATACCGTTAGACCTGCCTACCCTTATACTTCAAGGAAGGGCACTCACCCGACAGGGTCAGGTCATGTGTGAAAAAAGTTCCAAAGAAAAGTTAAAAATTGACTAACCTTTTCTTCATTACGTTGTGTATCTAGGTAGTTATGATGGAGGAGGATTCACCCGTCGGTCAATGACACTTGGCTACCAAATGGATGGTAGCGCTTCAGATAAAGAATCCGAATACATGTATACGTACCTCTAAGTAAGGTTTACGTTGCAAATCCGTTGAGTAAACCTTTGTATTGTATGTATACTAGTCGGTATTACATGGGAATTAAGTTAAAGTCGTTTGTTCCGAATTACTTTCGTGGACACGTTTTTGGTGACGTGGCAATAGATTTTAATGACATAGGTTTTATATGATAGAAGTAGGAAAATACCTTTAACAAATTCTTTGAAAATGTATCCACAACAGTGAAAGAAACGGTTGAAACGCTTAAATATTGATGACCCTTTCTTACTGAGGCTTATAGATATAGGAAACGAGATGTATCGTCGCGGTCATGCGATATTTGATAGTAATTGATAGCTTCCGGGCACTTTCGCCGTTGTTCGGTCTTTTCACAAAAATAGACACTATAGGATCACTGATGTTTTGTTGGATTCAAGTGGCTTAATATTTATTAGGTTGATAAAAATCCTAAAACTGTTTAGCACTCATCAAATTTTCATAGACCTTACCGATGTATGGATACCTAGTAAGGTTATTTTTTATAGTTATTATTTAAAGACCTTTGTAATTAGTAAGGAAATTAGGTATATACTTAAATGAGGGCTAAAACTTTCTTCATTTCACCAATACTATAATAAAATTAGTTTAAAATGCACACAGTCCCGCATGTCAAAACTCGCCGAAAACGATTTAGTCCTAACCCCTATAACTTTCCGCAAATCCGTCTTCGAGGTTTTTGATTAGTTACTCTGCTTTCTCTGACCCGACTTGACCAAAAGACACCCTGTTTAAGTAAAGGCAACTTCACTACACGAGCCACGTAATTAGTGCAAAAGATGCCACTTTGCGATGAAGTCGATGTAGGTACTTACTACATCGTAAGTCAATATAGACTAACGTCTTCTTGATAATATCGTGTGGTGTAGGAACCTAGGGTCAGTTTGGCAACAAGGTATCAATTTTTACAAAAAAACAATATGAGTCATCACACAGAGAAAAGTAGACTATATCTTGAGAATCTTTTCTTTGCCCGATAAGCTAATCCACTGAATGTCATGTGATATCTTCATTCTATGCTAGATTCTGCGCGTAAACAGAAGTGTCGTAGAACTCATTAGTTTTCATATGAATCACGACACTTCTTTTTCCGCACAAATATTTAGTTTTATTTAGATTCATTGTGTTAACGACGGTATCGTTCGTTGCAGAAGCGGCTCACGGAGACAGATGTGGTGCGCGCGCGCCGGGAGCCAGCAGCGCGCGCGGCCTGCGGGCGTCGCGGCCATCGAACCGCGCGCGTTCTAGACAGTACCCTAAGCACTATATACGGTAAGCGCAGCAAGTACTGTATTTTTTCTAATTTGTCTTCGGATGACCCAGGAAATATTAGATGTGATAAATGATAAACTATATAAATTAATATGCCCAATAACAAAATAATAAGAACAAAAAAATATAATAAATTTTTTGATTAAAAAAACATGTTCATTCCATGATACTCGTAGCTGACGATACTATATATGTACACTTAGTAGTAGTTAGTCTTTTTAGGGTTCCGTAGTCAACTAGGAACCCTTATAGTTTCGCCATGTCTGCCCGTCCGTCCGTCCGTCCGTCCGTCCGCGGATAATCTCAGTGACCGTTAGCACTAGAAAGCTGAAATTTGGTACTAATATGTATATCAATCACGCCAACAAAGTGGTAAAATTAAAAGTGGAATTTTTTTTTTTATTAAGGTACCTCCCCTATACGTAAAGTGGGGAGTGATTTTTTTTTTCATTTCAACCCTAACGTGTGATATATTGTTAGATAGGTATTAATGAATAGGGGTTTACTAAAATCATTTTTCGATAATGTAAATATTTTCGGAAATAATCGCTCCAGAAGTAAAAAAATATGCGTCCCCCCCCCTCTAACTTTTGAACCATAAGTTTTAAAAATATGAATAAAATCTCAAAAGTAGAACTTTATTAAAACTTTCTAGGAAAATTATTTTGAACTTGATAGAATGAATAGTTTTTGAAAAAAAATTACAAAATAATTTCTGAACTAAGTTTGTAATTTAACCGTATAAGCAGGTGTTTATTGTACCTGTAATTTCTACAAAATTACAATGAAATGACGTGCTTTCAAATAAAGTAAAAACGGTGAGAATCGGTTCACGCAATAAAGAATTATTCCATAAAAATCATCTTCCATACTTTAAGCTCGCGCGCAATAGTTTACTTAATTTGCCGATAGATGTCGCTGTACGTGGAACTCTCATATCATATCCTACATGGCGGTGTTATTAACTCTTAAGTGGGGACACTTACTGTGACGGACGGAAAACTACGGAACCCTACACTGAGCGTGGCCCGACACGCTCTTGGCCGGTTTTTTAAGTGTAGTTTTACTGAAACTCATTAAAAAAACTAATCAAGATTGTGTGTTAAATGACGAAAGACTAAGGATAATTTACATGTGCAAAAATACCTTAAGTCCGTCGTAAAATATGTTGTTTATGTAAAAAATAGGAGGGTCCAAATATTAAGAACCACTGCATTTTATCATTTATTTTATTACAACTACACATAATAGATAAATAATCAGAAACATAACTAACATGACATAAGTAGTTGTTAAGCAAGTCTCCGTGAACTAATTACACCCCATATATGAGCACGACAAGCCCTCCTATAATCTGTACTTGCAGACCTCCAGCCTATCCAGGCCAAGGTTAGACAAAGGGCGGGGCTCCTGTGGCTTTCATTCAAGCCAATACACGCTTTTTGCTTTTCAGACAACTCTCAAAAAACTCCTAATTTGGGACAGCTTTAGGGAATTATGTACTTTTGCATGCTTGAATGAGATTATGAACGAGGAAGTAAAACGGCCGACGAACGGCCAGTTTTATTTCTAAAGACGGTCTCATAGGAATTGTAAAATGAGGAAATAACCGTGGTATTTCTTCGCATAGGTTAGTGAGCATGGGGAAAGGACCCATATATTATTTTACTAGCTGTGCCCGCGGCTCCGCCCGCGTGGAATTCGGTCTGTGTCAGTAAGCGGCTAATTCACCACTAATTTCTCTCCCGCTACCCTGGAGGCGGAACTTGAAGTAAAGTTGACAGATGGATTTATCCTATTAATTTTTATTGGCACGATTTAAACGACATAGAATAGTAGGTATATATCGGACGATACAGGACCACTTTTGTATTTATACGTCCATGTCCACGGCAAATTTCATCCAAATCGATCCTCCCGTCACATCAGTCTAAGCATGAAAGGTAAGATCAGGCGCGGTTGAAATGGGGGGGGGGGGGGGGGGGTGTCACAAATGCAGAAATGTTTTTTTTCTCTTTGAGGAATTAGTAATCCTTAAGGGGTGATTTCCGGGATAACAATGCAAAAAAAACCGGCCAAGAGCATGTCGGGCGATGCTCAGTGTAGTTTCGTAAATGCCGCCCTGTTACGAAACATCCGTTCAAACGGTCGTTTATTAAGGGATATTTGGCGGCGCTTACGTCAGTCTACTATCCGGCACATCCTTTCACTATGCGATTTTGACTGATAATTCAAAAACGGCTGAACCGATTTTATTCAATATATTTTTTATTGAAAGTTCTTATCATTAAATTTCAGCTTTCTAGTGCGAACAGTAACTGAGCTAGACCGTGGACAGACGGACATGGCGAAACTATAAGGGTTCCTAGTTTACTACGGAACCCGAAGATAAATAGTAGTTTATGTAACTGTTACGTAAAAAGGCCTAATTATGTATTAAAAAGCGTGCCGGGGGTCAGGGGCAGGGGGGGGGGGTTGATTACGTTACCGTAGGTAATGAATTTTCATACGTTTTTACCACACTGTCACAGATAATACACTGATGTTACGTTACTGGTTGCAATAATTGTGGTAATTACATACTTCAAGGTAAGCACATTACAATGCACTAATGAACGTCAGAGAAAAATAAAATACGTGAGTGTCGTGGAACACTCTGTTGGAACGAAGTTATGTTATTTAATTTTATTTCATTTTTGACTTTTTCGTAAATATTGAAATTTTGGAAATTTTTGAAATTTTGGAAATTTTTGAAACTTGAAATTTATGAATTTTTTTTAATTTAGAAATTTTGCCATTTTTGACATTTTTTACTTTTAGGTTCTCGACTTTTTTCACTTTTATCACTTTGTCACTTCTCACTTTCACTACAATTCACTTCACTTCACTTTATTCTATTTTATATATTTTTTATTTCATTCCATTTTACATGTTTCTCAATCGTATGGGTGTCGCGTTTTCGTGACGTGACGCTTTTTCGTGACGGTCACGTGACTTTTTTTCACCTAGCCCCCCATCCGCGAACCGTCCAATAAGGAACTTCGTTCCAAAGCTACCACCGGTTCTAACCCTACACCTCTGGCCCAAGAAGTATTATGTATATTTCCAACTCTCTTTTCACCCCTTTAGGGTTGATTTTCGGAGTGAAAACTATCATTTTGTCCTTTCTTGAGACCTATCTATACCAAATTTCATCTTTATCAGTTCAGCGGTTAAAAAATCGTCATACCAACTTCCAACCCATTTTTCGGGGTGAAAGGGTTTATTTTCGGGATGAAAACTATTCTGTCGTTTCTCGGGACTCAAATTATCTGCATACTAATTTCTATAAAAAAATCTCCATACAAACTTTCAACCCCCTTTTCACCCCCTCCAGGGTTGATTTTCGGGATGAAATTTATTCTTTGTCCTTTCCCGGGACTCAAACTATCTCTAGACAAAATTTCATCAAAATCCGTTCAGCCGTTTTCACGTGATAGATGTACAGATAGATAGTTTTTATTGAAAGTACCTTTGAGGCTTCACTTCCATTATATTTTTCAAATTTTTTGGACCTACGGTTCTAAAGTAAGGTGGGGGTTCAAGATGAAACTATCCTTTGTCCTTTCTCGAGACCCATACTATCTCTATACCAATTTTCATCTAAATCTGTTCAGCGGTAAAAAAATCCTCATACCAACTTCCAACCCCCTTTTCAGCCCCACAAGGGTTTGAAAACTATCCTATGACGTTTCTCGAGACTCAAATTATCTCCATACTCATTTCTATCTAAATCGTTTCAGCGGTTAAAAATTCTCCATACAAACTTTCAACCCCAT
This sequence comes from Pammene aurita, assembly GCA_947086415.1. Classification (NCBI taxonomy): domain Eukaryota; kingdom Metazoa; phylum Arthropoda; class Insecta; order Lepidoptera; family Tortricidae; genus Pammene; species Pammene aurita. Next base: position 22,889,223 of record OX352305.1, on the reverse strand, counting down.
TTTCACCCCCACCTGGGTTGATTTTCGGGATTAAAACTATATATTATCCTTTCCCGGGACTCAAACTATCTCTATACAAAATTTCATCGAAATCCGTTCAGCCGTTTTCACGTGATGCGCGGTCAAATAAACAGACAAACAGATAAACAGATAAACAGACAAAAATTCTAAAAATTGTTGGAACGTGTTCTGTTATCGATTCTAAGTATCCCCAGCCAACTTTTTTTCGATTATCTTCCATGTACAGACTTTCGACCCTCTTCAGCTTTATTATATGTATAGATAGATGGTCGCTCATATACCGTTTTTTTATAACCTATTTGAAATATTCAGAAACGGACGCATGTAAAAGCAAAAGACACTTATTTTGTACATTTATTGCACTACGGCATTACCTACCTACATCCATGTTGCCGATATTCTTTTATTTTATTTACAACACAATAATTTAAGGCAAGGGAGCTTAACTTATAATAAATAGAGGTACTGTAGACAGGTATCTACTTATCCATACTAATATTATAAATGGGAAAGTGTGTGTGTTTGTTTGTTTGTCCGTCTTTCACGGCAAAACGGGGCGACGAATTGACGTGATTTTTTAAGTGGAGATAGTTGAAGGGATGGAGAGTGACATAGGCTACTTTTTGTCTCTTTCTACCCCCCCTAATAAATACCACAGGTATGATAAAATTGTTTCAGATGTCCGAATGGTAAAAATACTTCTTTAGTAACATTAGGAATCTTAAAAGAATCTTACTATTCGCAACTATTCTTACCTTGTATTAGGGCTACTTTAACTTGTTAGTTTGCTAAAAATACCTATTTCTAACTTCTAACTCTTACGATTAGGATGTGCTTCCGCTACTCGTTTTTGAGTTATACAAACCCAGTACCGGATCCGGGAATTCCCAGTCCTCGCAATTCAAAATCATAATCGGGAACATTTCCCACTAAAGTAATTTGATGAAATTTGGTACACCCAAAAATTACGAATTTATCTACAAGTGACTTGTTTTTAGGTTAATTAAACTAACTAAATACAATACATTCAATTAACGTAGTTACGTAGCAAATTACGAAAGCCTAAAATTGCTGCAGTTAAAATGGTTAGAACTGGGCAAGCCGCGTTATTGGATTGCTTGGGTTTCACATTCGCGTGCTTGCGCTGTAATGAACTTTCGGAACATTGACTTTTTCAGGTATGAATAAAATATGCGAAGGGAATTGACGTTAATTGTTAGCTAGACGCGTTAACCTCGTGTACGAGTACCTAAATGTTTTAATTTGACCCTGAAATTGGTATCAATCGTCAATAAAACGTATACCACTTGTAAACATGTTATATTATTAACCTTAGACCGTTTTCACACTGTCCGATCCAATATCGGATGGCCCAGAGAAAAAAAGCTGCTAGAAAGTACAAGGCCGTGAATTGAAAAATAACGCGATCTTTTAAACGTGAAAGTGGCTAGCATCGGAATCGAACAGCTATGATTTTCGGATATATGTTTCTTGACTATATGATGTGATGTAAGACAGACCTGGAAACACGAATGCTCAAAATTCCTCGAAAGAAAAAAGCCAAAGCTACGTCTTCATTTTTTAGGGTTCCGTACCCAAAATAGCAAAAACGGAACCCTTATAGTTTCGTCATGTCCGTCTGTCCGTCCGTCCGTCCGTCCGTCCGTATGCCACAGTCATTTTACTCGGAAACTATAAGACGTATCTTAATAAAATTTAGACATGAGGTGTATTTTGTATGCCGCTTTTTAGTTATGTAGTGAAATTGCAGAAAAAATCCTCTGTAATTTTGTTTGAGCCTTCTGCTCCCAAATATCTAAAAAGTAAGTTCTCGTTTGACGCCCCTCCTGGCTGTGAGCTGCGTACTGCTAGAATAGGCGTGGTGATTTTTTTCATGTATGGTACAATCGATTCGTTTTGTTGTAAGGATCAAATGTCTATATGGGGTCAATTGCGTTAAAGCAACACAAAAGTCAGAAATGAGACTTAAAGTCCGCATTTGCATTTGCTTCTCCTAACAAAATGACGTGCAAAAGTGACGTCACGATCACATAGTCGCCCTGTTCAAAGTATGGAAAAAATTATGAAATTGCTAGTTTTACAGTGAAATGTTGCGTTTATGTATATGGTTGCTATACAATTTATTTTACAGTAAAATGTTCAAAATTGAATGGTATCATTGTTTTTTTTTAATTTCGCACTTTAAAAAATCGTAAAATTTAGAAGTTTTGCAGCCTTATCTTTGAGCCATTTCAATAGAATTTATATATTTTCACTTTAGTTGGATATATTGATCATTTTGCATCCTATAAACTAAATTTTATTGCATAATTCAACATGTGTCATCATGCCTATTCTTAAACTTTCCATTCCATTTCACCACTCGGGTTTCATGAGTAACTCCTTCGTCGTCCAGGCAACCCGTTTCTGGAATTCGCTTCCCCTCAATATAAGGCAAGCCTCAAGCAAGTTTGCTTTTAAACGGATGCTACATAAGCACCTACTAAAGCAAGAATTTGAATAATAATTATTATTATTATTAATCATTTATTTCAGATAATTACATCCATAGTTATTATAATACATAAAATTAAAATTACAGAATTAAAATTGAAGCTAAATTACCTACTTACAATTAAATTAAGACCTAAATAAAATAAAATAAAATTAATTACATTAAATTAATTAATTATTAATATCCATCCATATAGTATTTATAAATATATAGTAGTATATTTATGTACACATATATATTCCTAGTATTTTATTTGTGTATTTTTATGTAGATTATTAACTTCTTTTTTTAGCTAAACTTTTAATGAGTTTAATTGACTATTTTCTTACTTTTCTCTGCACCTTTTTGTCATGTCTCTGTTTAGCCCAATGGTTGACTGGTAGAGAATGCCTTTAGGCATTAAGTCCGCCATTTGTATATTTTTCTGTTGTGTGCAATAAAGTTGAAATAAAAATAATTAAATAAAAATTTCAGGGGGGGGCGCTCCACACATGTTACTAAATTTCATAAAAAAATGTTTTACCAAATATCAACATGTTGCACACTAATCGATAGATCTTTAAAAATAACTTTGAGGTTTCTTTAAACATTTTGTGATTAAGTGAGTATTTTTTAGAAATAATCGCTTCGAAAGTCGGAAAAATAGCGTTCCCCTCCTGTAACTTTTGAACCGTAAGTCCAAAAAATATGAAAATAATTGAGAAGATGCGCGTTATCATAAACTTTCTATGAAAGTTATCGGTCTAGCCATTTTTGAGTTATTTCCAAAATACTTCTTCCATAAGCATCAGATACGACCTTTTGGCATTAGTTTGGTTCTTATTCCATTGAAGCTACGGAACCCTCCATCATGCGTGGTCCGACACGTACTTGGCCGGTTTTTTTACCTTAGTTCAACTTAACAAAACATCTTTATGCAGCCTTGAATTTGAAAGTAAAGGCTTTCATGTCTTCTAATGTCTCTCACAACTAAACAATTTATCTTCTTCGTGATCCTATCCGACATCCGTTATCGGATCGGATAATGTGAAAGCGCAGTCAAGTTAATGTGTTTTATGTTATTATTAATGTGTGATAAATACAAACTCCGCTACTTCGTTCGCATAATATTGCACTGCATAGGCATAGGTTGCATATTACAGACTGAGAGTTTTGCCTGCAAGTACAGTCGACCAATTTGACTCCTAGGCCACTCTAGAACCTTGTCATAATAGCTAGTTTGGTAGCGAATAAGTTACGTTTAAACGTATCCACAGGTAACTGTCATTACAACAAGGTTCTACAGTGGCCTAAGAATCAAATTGGTTGACCGTACATACTAGCGTCTGTTGCACAGTAATTTATCCCTGTACGGTTTCAAGTGCAGATCGCCAAAGTGGCAAAGTGGCTTTTAGACATGCCTTGAATTCAGCTTTCATGCCTATTCCTTGTTAGAGTACTACGCTAAGTCTGGACCGACTCGGCAATGGCAATGTATAAGCATCATATTTTCATTTGCTGTAAAATCTTATCCTCGTTGGAAGTTATTTGCTGATGACACATCTCTGATATTTAAAGTGGACAGAAAAGAAAACAGCTTCGATAATATTAACAGTGCACTCTCCACAGTAGTAAATTGGTTTACGGCTAATAACCTACTTTTGAACGCCAAGAAAACGAAGTGCATCAAATTTACACTTCCCGACGTCAAGCAGATTAACAGCAAGATTATAATAAATGATAAAACAATGGAATTCGAAAATCAAACTGTTTTCTTAGGAGTCACTTTAGACTCGAAATTACAATGGCATCCACATATAGCCACCCTAGCTGGGAAACTTAGCTCTGCAGCCTATGCCGTGAGGCGAATCAGCCATCTAACAAACAGTGAAACTGCCAGGCTGCACAGGCAGGTGAAAGTAACTGAAGTATATATACACTTCAGTTACTTTCACAGTGTTATGTCGTATGGAATTCTGTTGTGGGGTAAAGCGGCTGATATTGGGACCATACTCGTATTTGTGCTACAAAAACGAGCTGTACGTGGCATTTATAAAATGCGCGGTCGAGCATCCGTAAGAGGAAAATTTGAAGAGGCAAATATTCTTACCGTAGCATCTCAATACATACTTGAAAACATTATGTATGTGCGGAAAAACATCCATGAATTCAATCTCAACAGTGATATCCATACCTATAACTCTAGAAATAAAGATAAGATTGCTGAGCCTGGCCACCGCCTCGGTAAGGTTCGTACGTCTTTTGCTGGGAACTGTACACGTTTTTATAACAAAGTCCCCGCTGATGTAGTGAATTTGCCACTAAATAAATTCAAGTCTTATGTTAAGCGCTATTTGTTGAGCAGAGAGTACTATACTTTAAAGGAATTCATTGAGGATAACGATTCCTTTAAGCCTGTAGCTTGATATGGTTAGTACAATACAAATTGAGAAATTATTAGGTACTCTATGCTCTATGAAGCAGCTTTACTAGTGTCCAGTAATACCTGTTTTTCGTTTTTATTTTTTTGTTTTTATTTAGTATTTGGACACTTAGAGACGTTATACATCTCTAAGTCTTGCATTCGCAAATATTTATATTTAATGATCCTGACGCGCAGAATATTGTTTCTCACCAGACTAAACGTGGCTAGTTTTTATTAATTAAATGCTTACCCCTCGCCTAACACAGGTACCCATTTAAATGCAAACACCCTCCGGTTGGCGGTCGGGCTACGTTTAGGGGTCCCGGTATGCGCGCCACATAAATGCCTCTGTGGCAAGGATGTCGACCGGCTGGGGCACCACGGATTATCTTGCCAACGTAGTGCGGGCCGTTTTTCGCGTCACGCCGCTTTCAACGACATAATCCGTCGGTCTCTTGCCACCGTCGACGTACCGGCAATACTAGAGCCTACCGGTATAGCCAGAGACGATGGCAAGAGACCCGACGGCATGTCACTGATACCGTGGAGAATGGGACGAGTGCTTGTGTGGGATGCTACCTGCGTGGACACGCTGGCGCCGTCCCATCTCCACGGTACTACAAAGAAAGTAGGCGCGGCGGCGGAGGCGGCTGAAGCCCTCAAAAGGCACAAATACAGGAGTCTCGACGCCAACTACAACTTTGATCCTTTTGGAGTCGAGAGTCTTGGTCCATGGGGCCCAGCAGCACAAATTTTTTACAGAGAGTTGGCTAAACGGTTGGTCGACAGAACCGGGGATAAAAGAGCTGGCAGCTTCCTCGCCCAACGCCTTAGTATTGCGGTTCAGCGAGGAAATGCTGCCAGCGTCCTCGGCACGATGCCACAGGGGCCCATTTTAGAGATAGATTTTTAGTTTTTAGTATTTTTAAGTAAGTTAATTTTAGTTTATTTACATAGTTTATTTAAGTTTTATCCTGTACCTATTAAATAATTGTAATTAATAAAGCCCGCCAGCTTGAACATGTCATGCTCGCTTAAAAGGCTCTGCTTATGGTGGCGTCGTTGATCGGGTCGAAGAAAGAAAGAAGAAAGAAAGGTTGAGGGAGGCGATGGCTGAGATATGCGTCATACTAGTGAACGGGTGCTGTTTGTGGATACCGGTCTGTTTAGGCTAACTGGGGCCACACAATTACGTAACTTTTTATTAATCATATTTAATTTTAGTTTAATTGGCTTTAGACACAACATTCGGTGCTTGATTATCCATATTTTTTTATTATATAGAATATATAGATCAAGACACTTGGAGACCTTATACATCTCTAAGGATAATTTGGAAATAGTATGTTTATTGTATACTAGAATCACTTACTTTTTTTTTATTATTTAAATTCAAAATTTGTTTCTAACTGTTGATGATCGATTATTATAATTTGGAAATTTATGTAGAAGACACAGTTCAGGCAAGAAAGTATATCAAACTTGTATGTAATTCATTTTCAAATAGTCAGATTTGGACTCATCTTTTTTCTTTGGTATTTTTCTTAAACCTATTGTTGGCTAACCTTGGTTTGATATGTTTTCTTATAGAACAACGCACTTATATGTATTGTTTAGTTTTGATGTACTGTTGTTTTGAAATAACAAGTCCCGCCGAGTTTCTTGCCGGACATAATTCTTCTCAGGTCAAAGGTGTAGGGTTAGAACCGGTGTAGTTTGATTTTTTTTCTATCTTTTACTTTGACGTGTAAAAGTGCCCTTGTGGCCTACTTACTGAATAAATGTTTGAGTTTGAGTTCGTTACTAAATTTGCACGTAACGTCACATATCATGTTCTACAATTTAACCTATTGTTAGTGTTTTTTTTTAAATCTCGAGTAATTTTACAGTTTTTGATTGGAGTAAGGTGTTTGCGTTACGAGTATTTGTATCTTAAAATTATAAACCCCGTCCCTCCCCCGTCGTACCTACTGTAAGCTATGATATATAATAATGATAGATGGGCTATGCACACTCCAAAAGTGAAGCGCTTAAAATTAGTGAATTCAAACAATTGTCTTTAGTCGTACACCAGCAAGCGAGAAATGCCGACGTGCCAATAAAGTTCCCGTCGCCCGCATGAGAAAGAGACAAACTGTAATTTTCTAACAACGACAGTTACGAGGTTTAAATGTTTTTCAATATAGATAAACATAACAGAATCATTGCTAGGTTATGGAATAAATTTGGAAGTATTTTTTGTGCTCATTATGTTAGAGTACAACCCATCTATAGTAAAAAAACCACTGTCTGTAAGGCCGAAACCAACGTGCAGGTATACTCGTATAGCGAGAACGCTCCGCTACTCATCATGAGCGACAACGAGTGCATTTATTCATCCTGTTTAATGATTTACAATTGGCTCATCCTACTTTTTCGTGACCATTAATCTATTGCCCGAAAAAAGTATGATAGACTTAGAATTTCGTGTATAAAATTGTATTCCCAAATTGTACCTGAACCAAATAATAGGAATTTGTGAACCAATATAGGTCACGAGTGGTAAATGCCTTATTTTCATACAAATCGGGAGACAATCAAGGACCACTGAGTTACTGTGATTAAGAATATTTACAGTTATAATTATTTTACATGATTTTTTTAAAGTGGGGCATTCCACTCATACAATAGTATGTTATTCAATCAAATACAAACACTGAAAACATTGAAAAAATAATCAACCCAGCCGGACTTGAACCTGGCATCGATACGCCTTACCGGGGCTCGATCGCTTTACCAATTAAGCTATGGGTTCAGTTACTGAGTTGACGAAATTCTCAATGCCTTCAATCATCTTTTTGCATTTTATTTTTTACATCGACTTTATAGCAGCCGTAAGCGACATCTAGGTGCTAACTACTAGAGTTAGATACCCTTCCCGCCGACGCTTTTACAAGTGTCACAACGGAAATCATAGATGGCGCTGCTATCAACTCATAATTATTTTACATGATTTTTTTAAAGTGGGGCATTCCACTCATACAATAGTATGTTATTCAATCAAATACAAACACTGAAAACATTGAAAAAATAATCAACCCAGCCGGACTTGAACCTGGCATCGATACGCCTTACCGGGGCTCGATCGCTTTACCAATTAAGCTATGGGTTCAGTTACTGAGTTGACGAAATTCTCAATGCCTTCAATCATCTTTTTGCATTTTATTTTTTACATCGACTTTATAGCAGCCGTAAGCGACATCTAGGTGCTAACTACTAGAGTTAGATACCCTTCCCGCCGACGCTTTTACAAGTGTCACAACGGAAATCATAGATGGCGCTGCTATGAACTCATAATTATTTTACATGATTTTTTTAAAGTGGGGCATTCCACTCATACAATAGTATGTTATTCAATCAAATACAAACACTGAAAACATTGAAAAAATAATCAACCCAGCCGGACTTGAACCTGGCATCGATACGCCTTACCGGGGCTCGATCGCTTTACCAATTAAGCTATGGGTTCAGTTACTGAGTTGACGAAATTCTCAATGCCTTCAATCATCTTTTTGCATTTTATTTTTTACATCGACTTTATAGCAGCCGTAAGCGACATCTAGGTGCTAACTACTAGAGTTAGATACCCTTCCCGCCGACGCTTTTACAAGTGTCACAACGGAAATCATAGATGGCGCTGCTATCAACTCATAATTATTTTACATGATTTTTTTAAAGTGGGGCATTCCACTCATACAATAGTATGTTATTCAATCAAATACAAACACTGAAAACATTGAAAAAATAATCAACCCAGCCGGACTTGAACCTGGCATCGATACGCCTTACCGGGGCTCGATCGCTTTACCAATTAAGCTATGGGTTCAGTTACTGAGTTGACGAAATTCTCAATGCCTTCAATCATCTTTTTGCATTTTATTTTTTACATCGACTTTATAGCAGCCGTAAGCGACATCTAGGTGCTAACTACTAGAGTTAGATACCCTTCCCGCCGACGCTTTTACAAGTGTCACAACGGAAATCATAGATGGCGCTGCTATCAACTCATAATTATTTTACATGATTTTTTTAAAGTGGGGCATTCCACTCATACAATAGTATGTTATTCAATCAAATACAAACACTGAAAACATTGAAAAAATAATCAACCCAGCCGGACTTGAACCTGGCATCGATACGCCTTACCGGGGCTCGATCGCTTTACCAATTAAGCTATGGGTTCAGTTACTGAGTTGACGAAATTCTCAATGCCTTCAATCATCTTTTTGCATTTTATTTTTTACATCGACTTTATAGCAGCCGTAAGCGACATCTAGGTGCTAACTACTAGAGTTAGATACCCTTCCCGCCGACGCTTTTACAAGTGTCACAACGGAAATCATAGATGGCGCTGCTATCAACTCATAATTATTTTACATGATTTTTTTAAAGTGGGGCATTCCACTCATACAATAGTATGTTATTCAATCAAATACAAACACTGAAAACATTGAAAAAATAATCAACCCAGCCGGACTTGAACCTGGCATCGATACGCCTTACCGGGGCTCGATCGCTTTACCAATTAAGCTATGGGTTCAGTTACTGAGTTGACGAAATTCTCAATGCCTTCAATCATCTTTTTGCATTTTATTTTTTACATCGACTTTATAGCAGCCGTAAGCGACATCTAGGTGCTAACTACTAGAGTTAGATACCCTTCCCGCCGACGCTTTTACAAGTGTCACAACGGAAATCATAGATGGCGCTGCTATCAACTCATAATTATTTTACATGATTTTTTTAAAGTGGGGCATTCCACTCATACAATAGTATGTTATTCAATCAAATACAAACACTGAAAACATTGAAAAAATAATCAACCCAGCCGGACTTGAACCTGGCATCGATACGCCTTACCGGGGCTCGATCGCTTTACCAATTAAGCTATGGGTTCAGTTACTGAGTTGACGAAATTCTCAATGCCTTCAATCATCTTTTTGCATTTTATTTTTTACATCGACTTTATAGCAGCCGTAAGCGACATCTAGGTGCTAACTACTAGAGTTAGATACCCTTCCCGCCGACGCTTTTACAAGTGTCACAACGGAAATCATAGATGGCGCTGCTATCAACTCATAATTATTTTACATGATTTTTTTAAAGTGGGGCATTCCACTCATACAATAGTATGTTATTCAATCAAATACAAACACTGAAAACATTGAAAAAATAATCAACCCAGCCGGACTTGAACCTGGCATCGATACGCCTTACCGGGGCTCGATCGCTTTACCAATTAAGCTATGGGTTCAGTTACTGAGTTGACGAAATTCTCAATGCCTTCAATCATCTTTTTGCATTTTATTTTTTACATCGACTTTATAGCAGCCGTAAGCGACATCTAGGTGCTAACTACTAGAGTTAGATACCCTTCCCGCCGACGCTTTTACAAGTGTCACAACGGAAATCATAGATGGCGCTGCTATCAACTCATAATTATTTTACATGATTTTTTTAAAGTGGGGCATTCCACTCATACAATAGTATGTTATTCAATCAAATACAAACACTGAAAACATTGAAAAAATAATCAACCCAGCCGGACTTGAACCTGGCATCGATACGCCTTACCGGGGCTCGATCGCTTTACCAATTAAGCTATGGGTTCAGTTACTGAGTTGACGAAATTCTCAATGCCTTCAATCATCTTTTTCCATTTTATTTTTTACATCGACTTTATAGCAGCCGTAAGCGACATCTAGGTGCTAACTACTAGAGTTAGATACCCTTCCCGCCGACGCTTTTACAAGTGTCACAACGGAAATCATAGATGGCGCTGCTATCAACTCATAATTATTTTACATGATTTTTTTAAAGTGGGGCATTCCACTCATACAATAGTATGTTATTCAATCAAATACAAACACTGAAAACATTGAAAAAATAATCAACCCAGCCGGACTTGAACCTGGCATCGATACGCCTTACCGGGGCTCGATCGCTTTACCAATTAAGCTATGGGTTCAGTTACTGAGTTGACGAAATTCTCAATGCCTTCAATCATCTTTTTGCATTTTATTTTTTACATCGACTTTATAGCAGCCGTAAGCCGTAAGTCGATGTAAAAAATAAAATCGAGCCCCGGTAAGGCGTATCGATGCCAGGTTCAAGTCCGGCTGGGTTGATTATTTTTTCAATGTTTTCAGTGTTTGTATTTGATTGAATAACATACTATTGTATGAGTGGAATGCCCCACTTTAAAAAAATCATGTAAAATAATTATGAGTTGATAGCAGCGCCATCTATGATTTCCGTTGTGACACTTGTAAAAGCGTCGGCGGGAAGGGTATCTAACTCTAGTAGTTAGCACCTAGATGTCGCTTACGGCTGCTATAAAGTCGATGTAAAAAATAAAATGCAAAAAGATGATTGAAGGCATTGAGAATTTCGTCAACTCAGTAACTGAACCCATAGCTTAATTGGTAAAGCGATCGAGCCCCGGTAAGGCGTATCGATGCCAGGTTCAAGTCCGGCTGGGTTGATTATTTTTTCAATGTTTTCAGTGTTTGTATTTGATTGAATAACATACTATTGTATGAGTGGAATGCCCCACTTTAAAAAAATCATGTAAAATAATTATGAGTTGATAGCAGCGCCATCTATGATTTCCGTTGTGACACTTGTAAAAGCGTCGGCGGGAAGGGTATCTAACTCTAGTAGTTAGCACCTAGATGTCGCTTACGGCTGCTATAAAGTCGATGTAAAAAATAAAATGCAAAAAGATGATTGAAGGCATTGAGAATTTCGTCAACTCAGTAACTGAACCCATAGCTTAATTGGTAAAGCGATCGAGCCCCGGTAAGGCGTATCGATGCCAGGTTCAAGTCCGGCTGGGTTGATTATTTTTTCAATGTTTTCAGTGTTTGTATTTGATTGAATAACATACTATTGTATGAGTGGAATGCCCCACTTTTAAAAAATCATGTAAAATAATTATGAGTTGATAGCAGCGCCATCTATGATTTCCGTTGTGACACTTGTAAAAGCGTCGGCGGGAAGGGTATCTAACTCTAGTAGTTAGCACCTAGATGTCGCTTACGGCTGCTATAAAGTCGATGTAAAAAATAAAATGCAAAAAGATGATTGAAGGCATTGAGAATTTCGTCAACTCAGTAACTGAACCCATAGCTTAATTGGTAAAGCGATCGAGCCCCGGTAAGGCGTATCGATGCCAGGTTCAAGTCCGGCTGGGTTGATTATTTTTTCAATGTTTTCAGTGTTTGTATTTGATTGAATAACATACTATTGTATGAGTGGAATGCCCCACTTTAAAAAAATCATGTAAAATAATTATGAGTTGATAGCAGCGCCATCTATGATTTCCGTTGTGACACTTGTAAAAGCGTCGGCGGGAAGGGTATCTAACTCTAGTAGTTAGCACCTAGATGTCGCTTACGGCTGCTATAAAGTCGATGTAAAAAATAAAATGCAAAAAGATGATTGAAGGCATTGAGAATTTCGTCAACTCAGTAACTGAACCCATAGCTTAATTGGTAAAGCGATCGAGCCCCGGTAAGGCGTATCGATGCCAGGTTCAAGTCCGGCTGGGTTGATTATTTTTTCAATGTTTTCAGTGTTTGTATTTGATTGAATAACATAATATTTACAGTTGTTATTACTAAACTAAGCTATCGGGTTTGATAGCCTAATTAAGCGTCTTTCTCCGTCATCAACCACCAAATGAAAGTAATGGCCAAGTAACCTAAAATATGCATTTTACGAAACAGTGTCAAAAACTTATGGACAACGAAAAGTAGAAGGGCCCAATTACTACCCAACCTACATGTTAATTTTGGGCCCCATAATAGCAATAGCCTAATGATGCAACAAACATTTAGGTATTTTTGTGTACGAAAATTCTGCTTAAAAACAGACACGACTCATTAATCTCATTATAATTAATGTACCTATAGGTAATTCTAACATCATAGAGTAAGTACGAAAATTGGATACTCGTTTTACTCGTAGTTGACAATCACGTTAAGTGAATAAATCCAAGGTATTTTTATAAAGGTCAATGAGTATTTATAGAAACATCTATCACTCACGGTCATTTCTATAACATTCAATATCTCCCAACATTAATCGAATAAGATATGGTTCCATCTAATTGTATGATTTTATTGAGTCTTTTTCGCATGGTTGGTTCCAGGTCGGACATGAAAAATCTTGCCCATTTGCTGGCTGTCCCTATCAGCGAACACGAGGTCACTTTCATCTCTCTGGTAGCCGCGGCCACACTGCTCTCGCGGACGACAGGTAATATACTATATACATTAGTTTTCTAATAATAAAGTAATAATCTTAAGATACAAATATTTAAATATGTTGGATGACGCGCCGAATAGTTAAAACAATGACGAGTAGTAACAGTGTCAAAGAGGTAACCGGGTGGCTCGCGGTAGCCCGAAGTGTTGTGGAGCCGCCCTGTGCAATCCGAACTGACCCAACTTTGACTTTGACAAAGCCCTAGTTGAGTCATGTTAATAATTTAAAATTATGATGAATAAGTAGAGTAAATTGCTTATTACTGGGCGAATTGTAAAATTGCGACATCACACAAGGATCTACATAAAATCTATAAATATAACTACATTACATGGATAAGATGGACATATGTATAAATACGGGTACATATGAAATATACATTCAAATATTAAAGTAAATGGCGACGAAAGTCGTGGCCAGTAATTAAAGAAAACACGGTCAGTTATTGGCGATTTACCCTACCTATTAGATGCCAGTTTGTCAAGGTACTTATTTATCCTATTTTAACGTCTGATTGTGTCTGTGTTAATGTTTCTAGGTTTAATAATGTTTAATTTTGCGGCGTTAAAATAAATGTGTTTTCTTTCATTCTTCTTCTTTCTTATCAAAATTATTGCATCTGCATCCTGGTCGCATTAAATGTATTCAGTAGCGGTCACTTTGTACCTACGGATCAGGTCTGGTCAGTGTACTTACAATATTACACCTATAAATTACGAAGGAACTTTTTGTCCGATCTAGCATCCGATGTAGCACATAGGTGTGCTAAAATTGAAGCAAAATTTTTATCATATTTTCAAATTAGAAACGCTTTTCGAATGTAAAACATATTTTATTTAGTGTGGGCTATGATATATAATAATGACAGATGGGTTATGCACGCTCCAAAAGTGAAGCACATAAAATTGAGTGAATTCAAACAATTGTCGCTAGTCACGCACCGGCCAGCGTGAGATGCGGACGTGCCAATGAGCTTCCGTCACCCGCGTGAGAAAGAGACAAACTGTAATTTCCTAACAATGAGAGTGTCAAAGATGTAATGATTGTCAAAATAGATAAACATAACAAAATCGTTGCTAGGTTATGAAATTATTGACTCTGGAAGTATTTTTTCTGCTCATTTTGTTAGAGTATAACCCATCCATAGTCAATATCATTGGTTCCAAATAGACGTCTATATTAGTTACAGTCAAGGACTATAGAGACTGGCTACTCTATCGTGGCCCTGAAAAAAGACGGCAAATTTAAAAATCTGATTATTACAACACCGTGTATAAGGCGAAAATCAATTATACTTGAAAAATTAATATTTTTTCTTACGACATAGTTACACATTTTACCGACTGCAATATTCTTATTGTCTTTTAAACATATACCTACACCAATTTTAGACTTTCGAAGTGTGATATGGTGTGTGTATTGTAAACAATGACATATTTTTTATGATTTCTTCAATAATCCTATGTTTGAGGCCAGTAATTATATATTCTGTACTAAGTACAAGCTTCCTATTTGTTGCTTCAGAAAATCTAAATCAGTCCAAAAAGTACATTCTAAAATTGTGACTTCATGTTACCTATGAAACATCAGAATTATCACAGCGTACTTGTGTACGATATCTGATACCTTTCTTAGGTTTTTTAATTTTGTTTTAAAATCACTTTCTGCTCGGCATATTTTCTTTATACTTATAAATCATAATAATAAGTAACTGACGCGATTTCTTTTTAATTCAAGGATTTATACGAAAACAATGTGAAACTATCGTAATATTTTTCCTAAATGTCACAAAAAATTACATATAGTCTGAGAAATAACAACACCTTTACATTAAATAAATAATTGCCATTTAAATAGTTTTAAATAAATCTCAGGGCCACGATAGCGTAGCCAGAGTCTATAATTGTTGCGCTATTTACGGTTTATTATTTATTTTATTTATTTAAACTTTATTGCACAATAGAAAACCTTATCGTACAAAAGGCGGACTTAATGCCATAAAGACTTCTCTACCAGTCAACCTTAAGGCCAATCAGAGAGATTGTGGGCGGTGCTATATACGAGCAAGTAAAAAGAAAATGAATGATTCAAATTTAAATAACTAACCTACAGCTAAAAGTAGAGGTATGCACAAATACGAATGTAGGCAGTTCAAGCTATTTTCTTTAGTTCAATACTTACTTTATGAAATGTCCAATGTAAAGTGAACCACATAAATGTCCCCACAATTAGCTCCGTAACTTACCTACTGTAGCCACATGCCGGTGAGGCTTTCAAAACGACCTTCAGATGTTCCTATTGTCTTTTTATACCCCAGCATTACAATCTGTGAATTAGATGACTACCATCAGGTATATTAAAAACATATACTTTATAAACGTTGACTATGGTATTCCATAAGATGATTGCTAAATAATGTTCTTAGGGATATTCATACAATATTATAATACTGGTGTCCTCCTCCCTGACCGCCGGCACAATCCACCGAGAGATTGAGGTTATTAAATTGTATAGAATCAGCAGGCTGACATTCGTCGAACTCAATTCTTACCGGATTGCCTATTTTGAGCACTCGTAGAAAAAATATTGTACTTATTCAATAGTGACATAATTAAGATTTTCACTCAGCAAGCTTCGTGGCCTAAACACGGTACTCTCTGACACAGTACATTTATAGAAGATATAGACACTACTAATGGTCTAAGAGCTGGCCACGTCAGATATGGCACAATAATGAGAGCAATGAAACCCATCTAGTACGATTGCTATCTTATGGCTAGATCCGGGCATCTGGCAGCTTTTAATGGGTGGATGTCAGAGTGACAGACTAGCAAAGTTTTTGAATTGGAAAAAAGTAATACCAAAATAGGTAAAAACGACCGACGTTATCTTATTTATAGAGGACGGGGCCTATATTTTGACATTAGAACAAAAAACATTGCGTAATATTTCGGAAACAGAACAGTAGGCGTCTAACTATGATTTACGTTATACGTCGTTTTGGACTACTTTCCCCCATCAGAAAATTTTAGCAATGATATGATCTAATTATTTATATAATTTTTCATAATGCGGCATCAAAACCAGAACTCTAGGATTTGTATTCTTAAAGTGGTTTGCATTCTTTGACCTCCACCACTTTACAGCTGCCAGATGTCCGGATCTAGAAATAAGCATAGCATAGCAAACTAACGAGAGGGGTTTCGTGGCTCTCATTATTGTGTCATATCTGCCTTTTGGCTATTAGCTCTCCGTCTATAACTGAAATATACGAGTAATATTTGACAATTGTGGTAATATACAAGTAGAAGAAAACAGTTATACAGTCTAGTATTTTCAGAATAAATATTGGCCCAAAAAAACAATCACTACTTCTGATCGTATGATTTATTATTCTCTACTCTTAGATGTTTATTTTATTTATGTCATTTCGAACTTAGTAGTTGCGTTTTGGGTAATATCAATGGTTATCGCGATTATCGAAAAAAGTTTAAAAAAAACCCTCGTGTGCTTCTGCTTCTACGAGTATATCGACAGCTATAAAATCTATAAATGAGACCGTATCGCCTTCTGACCTTCGTCAGCTAGACGGGTACACAAACGTAATGCAACTATAAACCATCCAGACGGAAGGTCACAAGTTATCCAATTGTTTGTATAAGGCACGAAGGTAGGGCAGATGCTCCGGTTGTGACCACTGTGTCGGTTTTGGCCGTTTACAATTTTATTATGTTACAGACGAATTTGCAAGTCTATGGTTTAAAGTTAATATAAAGAGTAAATTATGGCAGCACAGATGGCACTGTCATCATGTATCAGTTGTCAGGAGCCATAGAAGAAAGTGGCCAAAACTGGCTCCTGGGCCCCTTTCTGACATTTCGTTAAAGAAAAAAAAAATATGTTAGAATCTTCGCAGCGGAGATTCGTATAAATATCCATACTAATATTATAAATGGGAAAGTGTATGTGTGTGTTTGTTTGTTTGTTTGTCCGTCTTTCACGGCAAAACGGGGTGACGAATTGACGTGATTTTTTAAGTGGGGATAGTTGAAGGGATGGAGAGTGACATAGGCTACTTTTTGTCTCTTTCTAACCCCCCACTTCCCTAAAATGGGGGGTGGAAGTTTGTATGGAGCATTCCGCAATTTTCAAGGTAGAAAGCTAAAAATTGGTATGCGGACTATTTGTGACTAACAAAAAAATCGTGCATAAGCTATAAAGACAAATGATATCGTCTACAGTAGCGTATTAAAATAATATTTTGTACCGAGTTCTCTTCTGTGTTTTAAACCAGGAAAGGGTGAACCGTATAACCCCGAATTTAACAGGAGCGAAGCCGCGGGCAAAAGCTAGTAGTAATATGTTTTCAATGATTCAGTACATAAAGAGTGTCTTATTTACTTATTGACACAAAATGACGGACGTCTGAATAGACAAACTCTCCTTAAAGTGGCCAAAACTGGGGCATCTGCCCTATTTTCATTGTAGGAAAATGTCGTCTTGACGGCGTACCAGAATAGACTGTAACGTAATCGCAGTAAAAGTTACGTTGCTGAGAATATTTTATAGACTTAGAACGTCTCGGTTTACGTTTGGCCAAACCATAAGTAAGTAGGTTTTTACGCACTGCCTGTAGAAAAACGTAAAAGCGTAATAAATGAAAAGAAGTAGCGAAAGTTTTTTTTTTACTAGTAGGAATATATGATAATCGTGTACTTTTTAACTTAAAAGTATTCGATTCGACCTTAAAAAACGTCTAACGTGATTTGTGAACATGTTGGTGAAAATGTAGGTAGTTATCGGTTACGTAAGATTAAGACAATATACCGGAATGTGTATTGCCAAAGAAAATTAATTAAGCTTACTTGCTTTTGTATCTATGGTATAGATTAGGCAATCTTTTATTAATTTCATTAAATTATCTTCCTTAGGCTATAAATAATTCGTTAAAAGTAAAAACTATCCACAACATAAATAAATATTTTAAAAGCTACGTACGTACTCCATGAGGTAATACTTCGTCTTATAAGAGTGACAAATACGTTCCTAATTAGTTAGGTTCGGTAACTAGCGTATTGTAACTGCGAGCGTTTTGTACAGAAGGGCGGAGCCCCCGTAGGTGGCCGGCGGGAGATCGCGGCCGCAGGGCGTGCGGTCGCGCGCGGCCCCCGCACCATCGCCCGCCCATTCACTGTTAGCAGGTAAACAGCTTATCAATACTCGATATCTTGCTTTCGAACTGACCTTTCACATTACGGGCGGTCCCTACAACGCAATATCAATTTTGTTTTTCAATGCATCTAATTTAGATACCGCGGTAAATTTGTGAAATAGGTTTCATAGTGGCGGAATATCGCTACGGACTAAGTACGGCGTAGCACTCGTAGGCACTCGTAGCATTGTCCGGTAACCAATTCGGCGATAATGACGACACGTTGTCGTTAACTCATTAACCATATAATTGTCGTTTTCGCGATATATCCTACGCGCATAGTGCTTGAGAGTTTAGTGTCGTAATTAATAATCATTAAGTAATTTAAAAAATATGTTTTATAATGCAGGTTTTTTTCAAGACTCGCCCAGATCAGAAAAATAGATTATAATTATATTAAGCTAAACTATTAAAAACCTTAATGGTGCTTACCTACGTCTTTCACTATACATCAAGTACACTCCTTCGCCATAGAACGACGCATTATTTTCCTGCTAAATGTACCTTTATAGTAAACACTCGCTATCGTTATTTACTTTTAGAACAACATCACGCCATGCTAAGGGAACAAATAAAAATATAGCTGTAGAATATTAGAATAGCACTATATAATAGGACATTGTTGTATAGGCACTATAGGCAATATATGGCTTTCAGATTAGGAGTATGCGTATGTACTTTTGTTGATTTTAGAAATACGACTCCATTATAATTCCAATTTCTACCCATCCGTCTCGTACGAATCCTTGAGCGCAAGCGGGACACGCTGAGATTGTTGTAATATAAGTAATATCGGCATCATATTATTATAACCCGAATACGCTTACATATTACGAACGATCGGGTTAAGACCTTTTAAAGGGCTGTTCGGCGCTTCAACACCTGGTTGTACTAAATTAAAAACTCTAGCTAATTGGAAACAAAATAAATTGTTTATTGAGTTAATTTTATATTTAACATTTTGGATTATGGAATATTTTCAGCGCAATGTTTTTTGCAAGCACTAAACCTTTTGTATTGTAAAGAATATAAAAATTAAACAAGAAATTAAACCTACTTAAAATATTAGCTTATTAAAAAAATCCATTACGGAAGTTAATAAATAAATGATCCTCTATTAACAACTGAAGCGATGTCCATAAAAGAGTTAAACGGGAAATAAAGGGGTGGCGAATAAAGGTTACCGCGCTTTTTGCCCTTTACAGTATAAAAGAATAACTTAATATCTCATTTTATAAAACTTCATACAGAATAAATAAAGCCAATTAAAATGAAATTACGTGATTATTTGTTAACATTTATAAGGCCTTTATCGTATTTACTTGATAAAACTAGTTCAAAAACTTTTATTATATTATTACACATTATTCAAGTTATGCTAATTAGGCTGTTCAATCTTACGTTCCCATCCCTAATAGAAATATTATACATTTGGACCTCAGATAAGTACTGGAAATACGACAGCAGTACTGGAAAAGTTAATGCAGGATAGCCACGTATGGATTAGGGAATTCAATACCGATATTTTTTGTATGGGCAACATCGGTATACCGGTATTGGGCCGTACAAAAATAGTAGTACGCATATAGGTTTTGTTTTAGGAATTCAGCGGGCATGTGTTTGTCGGACTCGACTGACCTTATTCCGGGCTATCCTAATAAATGGGGAAACTACCGCGCCCCGATATGAACTATCGCTGTGTTGTTCTTGATCGATCGAGCTATTTTAAAAACCATATATTATTAATATTATAACTCGTTATTTATTATTTAAATCTAAGACACTTTAGGTATGGCTCCTTATTTATGTTGTAAATAGCATCTTATTAAGAAATTAGAGAATGATTCTCATGTTAAAAATATTAAATTAGAGCGTTCCATAATTACTTTTATTAATGTAGGCAAACAAAAAAGAGTAATAATTACCAATCCTAATGTAGATAGGTTATTATGTTACGTTAATTACATAATTCCTTATGAACTCATGATTTACTTTTCTTCATGAAGATCTGTCTAAAACAAATAAAGTAGAATCCTACAGAATATATGCTTACCCGTAGGAAAATTAAAACATTGGTAACGGCCTCCTAGCCTAGTCGCTAGTGACTCTGCCTACGAAGCAGGAGGTCCCGGGTTCGAATCCTGGTCAGGGCATTTATTTGTGTGTTTATCACATATATTTTGTTCCTGAGTTATGGATGTTTTCTATATATTTAAGTATTTATCCATAGTTATCTATTATATATATCGTCGTCTAGTACCCATAACACAAGCCTTATTGAGCTTACCGTGGGTCTAGGTCGATTTGTGTAAGATTGTCCTATAATATTTATTTATTTATTTTATTTATTTATTGATGAAGAAGTGGACAGAATACAAGGGACTGTGATATTATAGTGTCGTTCCGAAAATTAATTGCTGTGCCAGCCCGGATTGTATTTAAGGGCCCATTACAACTTTACGGGCTAAGTGTAACATTTTGTGCGTTACTAGCTAGTAACGTTCAAAAACTTGGAGCTGAAGGCCACGCATAACACGAGGAATGCTGACCTATATTCCTGCGTTACGCAACAACTCCAAGGACCCAACTACATTATATAAGTTGTCGATACTAAAGTCCGGAATAAAGTCAGGACTCGTTATAAGCAGTGTCACAGTTCCCTACTTAATTTCGGTTTGGGTTTCTGAGTTACTGCGAGTTGAGCCCGACTGTTTCCTTAATGACTTTGTATATTTACTGCAGTTACTGATAAGTAGGTTACATTTTATACCCGCTTTAAGTTTTTAGTTTGTTTCTTTGGGTGGTTAAGCTTTATTACCAAATTTAACGACCGCGACCGATCGATATCTTGAAAATTCACCAGCTTAATTTATAACAGATATAAGAGTTCAAATATTCTGACGTACAAGCTATGAGATTACAGTAAACAGATTCTGTGCCTCTACTTTAATTTAATTTTTTTTTTCTAATGCAGTAGGGAGTTCACTCGGGGGGAGTTCGATAGACAATGTCCGTGGACTTGGACTCGATCAGCGAGGAAGAACGAAGCTTGTTCCGACCCTTCTCACGAGAGTCACTGGCCGCTATCGAAGCCCGCATAGCAGAGGAGCATGCCAAGCAAAAGGAACTCGAGAAAAAACGAGCGGAAGGCGAGGTATGTACGCGTGTAACTCTCTATATAGTGTGCCATTTTTGATCACGAGTGTACAGCAAAAGGACATGCAAAACATCATTACAATCGACGACAAAACATTTCCTATATAAGGCGTAATTATTTGAATGGGTTTGTCAGTTTCTATCCTTCACTGACTTAGGTACTTCGATATGAAAGTAACTCGAAATCATTCATTCTGGAACCGTCAGCAACGCAGCGAATAGCTCTGACAATTTTTTTAAATCATTCCAGACCGATTTGGGGCGGACGAAAAAGAAAAAAGAAGTAAGATTTGCCTGCTTGCCCCTTTTACCTTTTACAGCTCGTTTTAGAGACATGATTTTAACAAGTTATCGCATCATCTTCAAAATTCATTTGAAAAGCAAAAAGTGCTCGTTCCATCTGAAATTGCGGCATGTTATTATGGTTATCAAGCGATAACTTGTGTCCATTCTGTTTTAACTGCATTTACTTGTAAAGTATTTTATTGAACACATCGCTTCTCAGCCAGTATTCGGAAACCAAGACAAGAGTGTAGCTGCTACCAGTGTAGCTCTGGCGCTCAGTTAACAGCTATTCTTCAGTAGTTAATACTATAGGCTTGTCATATTTAGTTGCATTGTTACAATGTAAATGCATTTCAACAGCGAGCGATTTCACGATCCAATCGATAAAACTAGAAAACTGAAAAAAAAATACCTAAAAAAAATCCGAAACCATCCTTTTTTGTTAATTCCAATGTCTAAAACTAGATACTAGAAAAGCCTTTAGCTAATTAACGCTAGTCCATTGTAATTATTGAGTATGTTAGAACTAGAACCCCTGCGTACAAAAAAGTTGGTAAATTTTGTCGGCAAAACATAGGTACGAAAAAAAGGCGTAGCAACATATAGAGCGCTAGCAAAACACACAAGCACGAATCCACCTAGTCAAGCATTGCACTGGACTCATCTCGCCACATCATCATTGACTGCTGTCATTTCGGCCTAGCATGGTGACGTCACCTAGCTAGCGATTAGTGCATTCAAATTATAACTTAGTACAATTTATTTATTGAACTTTGATGTACTTACGAAGAGTTTAGTTGGTAATGGTAAATGTAAAGAGTGGCTTCCTGAGCATCCTGCTATTTAGGAACTGAGTTCGAATCGTCAACATGCAGTTGCGATATTTTATCGGCAAAAGTAAATGTTAACGTTCGGATAGGTGACTTAATAGAAGGGTATTTGGATCACATGATACGCTTTTAGATCAGCCAGACACGCATCATGGCCACACCGACAGCAGCACTATCCAGAATATAATACTTGCTTCCAACGCTCTCACGACACAGTAACAACACTAGTTGAGTCCAACAGTATTGTTACACTTGCCTTATGAATTTGCTCATGTTTGTGGTTTTCTTTTAAATACATAATAAGCTTGTGAAGCTAGCTTGTATAAAATAAACACTGTTTTTCTAATGGATCTTTGTGCGTTTATGGAACAAGTGTAAGTAATATTTATAAATAGGAATATAACATGACAACCAAAAGTATGAATAGGTGTGGGAATATATATATGTATATAGGAATCATAATATCGCTTCAAGCCGCTTACAGTTTAAGTACATAAATGTTTTTCTGTCACATCTCTTTCCGAAAATATACCTTTCATAAATTTATTCGTTACGTGTAGGCATTCAAGTAGGTATGTGCACTGAACCGAAATAAATAGGTTCTTGTACCTAATTATATTTTTATCTGTTAGTAACACATTAAAATTGTCTAGGTAATAGGCATGGTGAATTTTTTTCATGTATGGTATCAATCGATTCGTTTTGTTGTGAGGATCAAATGTCTATATGCGGCCAATTACGTTAAAGCAACACAAAAGTCAGAAATGAGACTTAACAAAATGACGTGCAAAAGTGACGTCACGGTTGCATAGTCGCCCTGTTTAAAGTATGGAAAAATTATGAAATTGCTATTTTTACAGTGAAATGTTGCGTTTATGTATATGGTTGCTATACAATTTATTTTACAGTAAAATGTTAAAAACCGAATGGTATCATTGTTTTTTTTTTAATTTCGCACTTTAAAAAATCGTTAAATTTAGAAATTTTGCAGCTTGATATCTTTGAACCATTTCAATATAATTTATAAATTTTCACTGTAGTTGGATATATTGATCATTTTTCATCCTAAATTTACTTAATTATTTTAAATAAACTAAATTTTATTGCATAATTCAACATGTGTCATCATGCCTATTGTCTCTACATTCCTTACAAAAATTTATGTTGTATTAAAATAAATAAATAATTGTAGGTACTTAAAATAGATACAACGTCCTCTAACCATTGTACTTTGATCGACGTTACTAACACATAACGTTTACTAACTACTAGATTCTCGATATTATTAATCTTAACTAAGGTTTAAAATGATGATAGAAACTCCTGGCAACTGTCGGAAACAGCACGGCCCGTATCACAAGTTAACGCTGCTAAGCTAAGAGTTAGGTTTCCTCAGGTCATTGAAGTTCAGTTGTTAACAGTGTGACGTTCGTTGTTAACAGTGTGATGTTCGGTTGTTAACAGTGTGATGTTCGGTTGTTAACAGTGCGATGTTCAGTTGTTAATAGTGTGATGTTCAGTTGTTAACAGCACGTTGGTGTGTGTAGGTACGGTACGATGACGAGGACGAGGACGAGGGTCCGCAGCCGGACGCGACGCTGGAGCAGGGGGTGCCGCTGCCGTGCGCATGCAGGGCTCCTTCCCCTCGAGCTAGCCTCCACGCCCCTCGAGGACATCGACCCTTACTATCACAATCAAACCGTGAGTGGCCTCATAAAACTGTGCCTAAAACCAACGTCAGACTTAGGGCTGGTAAAAGAGCTGGTGGGCTTTCAGATTAAGTTAATTTGGACCGAATGTAAATGGCATAGTTTTCAAGATATTGGCACTTTTTTTAATGGATATTATATATTATTTATTCAGAATGTCACAAAATGTAACAAAATTTTAAAGCTAAAATATTACTTAAAACAATTAGTGAAACTCGCTCCATAAAAATGCTCACAATGCTCGCGGCATACCACGCTGGATGGCTATGGACAGCCTTTGCACCAGAAACGCCACGGAGCGCGGGGGGGGGGGGGGGGGGGGGGATCCTCTCCCTTTTGTCCGGCGACGGCCTGTGTCGCGCGCACAAGCTGTTTCGCACTTTTATGTTTTATTGTAATAATCTCGACAAAAAAGTGCCATTTTCGTTAGGGTCATTAATATGCTTGATCTGTTAGCCCATCAGCTGTTCTATCTGCTCTTTATGTGTTTACGTTGGTTTCAGGGATATTTTGCATACTCAATTCATTCGACTCTAGATGTACTCCAATAAACCAAAAGAAGTATTTACATATTTACAAATATTTGTATAAGTACTAAGTACTTGTGAATGACTAAGCGCTGTATGGATTGCCATGAATAGAATTGTAACTTAGCCATGGATATAAGTGGCTGATCGTTGTCGTGTTGCCTAATTTACTGCAAGTTGAGTACTTTTCAGACAGATCTTTTATTGTCCGGTATAAAAATGTCCAAGGGACTTTCCAACGATATTTACTTATCGATAAAGCCTTATGACAGTTATTATATAAGTACCTATACATATAATATGAATTTGCAAGTTTCATATATTATTATACAATATACAGCATAATGTACTTATAAATCGCTTGAGAAACGGTTTATATCCATTTTAGTTGTTAAATGTATTTTTTTGTTGAAATTTAAAAATAGCTAACAATTGCTAAAATATGACATAAGTATTACCATTACATAACATAGATCGTTAGTTATCAGAATATAGGTTCATTTATACGTACTTTACCCGGTGAACTTAATATCTGCTATGAAATATCACTTCGAAACAGTTATCGATAAATTTGATATTGGAAGGAAGTCCCTTGTTAATAATAATAATAATAATAGTACATTACTTACCTAGGGCTGTAAAAAAAAGAAAGCCCGAAATCGCAGGTATTTGGGACCCGAGCCGCAGGCGAGGGTTGTAAATATGCGATAGAGGGCTTTCTTTTTTACTGCCCGTGGTGAGTACACAATTTTACGTCCCCACCTGGCCATAATGCGAGTTTTACCGTAAGCGTAGCGAGCGGTAAAACTCACATTATGGCCAGGTGTGACGTAAATACTCTTTATTGCACACCTCATACAGTTACAAGCACAAATTTTACAATTAGATAAATTTAGGTAGAGGTAACAACAGGCGGTCTTATCGCTAATGAGCGATTTCTTCCAGACAACCTTTGGGTAGTGGAGACTAGAGAAAAACAATAAGCAGTAGGTGGTGCATAGAAACAAAAGAGACGAAATAGATAACACAGCACATTCATATGAATATACATACTTAAATAAATACCAAATAAACATACATATACGTACATATACACGATGGGGCCTGTAACTAAAGCAAAAAATTCAAATGTACATTCTTCTCCTCAAACTACGCAACGTTTGTTTGACGACTTTGAAAAAAAACTTGCGGTTTGAATTTTATTACATTTTAAAGTTAATTCGAACACGCAATGTACTATGAAATTGATTATGTCTGTAGAGTGACTAGACTGACAGGCGATGTCAATTAGACGGAGTTTTAAGTACATTGAAAACTTTTTACTATTTAAGTACTTTGTTTGAAAAAATAACAATCTAAAAACTTAATGATTTTAAAAAGTTGCTACACAAAAGTTGTCTAGTTTGAGGACTAGAATCTACGTTTTAATTTTTTGCTTTAGTTATAGGCCCCACCCTATATACATATATAATACACACAGTAAGAAACAACAGTGTCAAATTAAAAACCTAAGGAAGAGATAAATAGTATTCCTTAAGTTGCGATTTAAAGCTACCAATAGATTGCGCGCGTTTTATGTTGAGAGGGAGAGAATTCCACAAACGAACGGCCTGGAACGTAAATGAGCAATTATAAAATTTGGAAGATAAAGATGGCACTTTTAGGAGCAATTTTTGAGAGGATCTAATAGAATTAAGATAAGAGAAACGCTCTTTGAGGTAGCGGGGAGGGTTCACTATTGTCTTGCAGAAACTTTTTTGACATATATTTGTTTTGCATAATTATACTTGGCAGAAGTAACGTTTGACAGAAACACTTTACGCAGAGTATGCTTTGGCATAAATCATTTCGCAGAATTTTATAATGTCGAATCTTATATTGGCATAATGTTGATGAGCATAACTGTCTTCTAAACGAATAGTACTTTCGAAGATTTTTTTTTGCATAATATTTAGGCGGCATAAAGTTGTGAAGCCGACATTTATTGATTACAAGATAATCTTCGTTGTCTTATCATATTATACAAGATATATGCGGGATTGGATGTATTGTTCATAAGAACATGCAGGCGCTGCAATAATGAGAATATTTGTGTCGGTAAATGAAATTGTTATCTGCCAATTGTGTCTGTGGTATTTTGTTGTGTCTTCCCAAGGCGGGCTCCCGGCCAGGCTGCTACGTGCGAGTTATCGCGGTATGCCCGAGCCACCCTGAGAACAATGGCTCGTTGCGGCCGCCTCAAATACTTTTACCCAACCTAACCTAACCCACTTTTCTGGCAACAGTTTGTTTCTGCGGGGGTCACAGTTCTAACCTAACCTAACCCAATTTTCTGGCAACAGTTTGTTCCTGTGGGGGTCACAGTTCTAATCTAACCTAATCCACTTTTCTGGCAACAGATTGTTTCCGCGGGGGTCGCAGTTCTAACCTAACCTAACCCACTTTTCTGGCGACAATTGTTTCCGCGGGGGTCGCAACTCTAACCTAACCTAATCCATTTTTCTGGCACCAGTTTGTTTCCGCGGGGGTCGCAGTTCTAACCTAACCTAAATAAATCTAAATTTGGTGGGACTTATATTCTACTGCGTAAAATTTACCTAACCCACTTTTCTGCTAGCAGAAAATAATTATGCTATTGTAATAGTATGCTGTATGATTATTATGGTACATAAAATAATGCTAAACCAAAATCGGCCAAAGTAGTGTTCTGTAAAACAATATGCTGCAAAACGTGTCGTATGCGAAGTAGTAGTTATGCCAACTATACCTTTATGCAAAATTACCATTCGACCGAAAGTGTTTCTGCGAAACATGTTATGCCAAGTGTATTTCTGACCAATATTTTTCTGCCAGATGAGGGTAACCCAGCGGGGAGTTGCAGGGTTAAAAAGTATAGAAAAGAGTAAAGAAAGTATGTGAGAGTTACGGCGGTGACGGATAGGGATAGGGATGGATAGGGGTTAATTGTTATTTTGCCCACAAAAAGTTTTATGTCTGGTACTTTTACAACTGAAAGCCAATAATATTTTTTTGATGCGCTGCCACTGATAGATATACAAGTAGACATAATTTTAAATAAGGCAGTACATACCTACGACAGTATAAGTGCTTGTACTACTTATTCATACTATTATGTACCAGTTGCTAAACCTAACTTTGCTTGATAAGCTCTTAAGATATTACAAGAATTATGCAGAAGACAAAATATAAACACGAGAAATTCATTTCACTGCATTGCTTGTGCTGCAGCGTCGGGTGAGGTCAGTGCCCGAGACGAGTGGCTCTCAATAATAAAAGACTGCTCAATAAAAATAGTAAGAACAGATAGATAGTATATATATATATGGATACAGTGTTATGTAATATGCACAACTATATTAAGTGTATCTATTCAACAAAGATGGTATCACATTAATATCAAATTTTTTACAGTTTTATTTTATTTCTTTGTTGCAGACCTTCGTAGTCGTAAGCAAGGGTAAAGATATCTTCAGGTTTTCCGCCACCAACGCCTTATGGATACTGGACCCGTTCAACCCTATAAGAAGAGTGGCGATATACATTCTAGTGCACCCTTTGTTCTCCTTGTTTATTATTACTACTATCTTAGTCAACTGCATTCTTATGATAATGCCTACAACGCCTACTGTCGAAAGTACTGAGTAAGTATACCTTCTAAACTATCATCTTATTCAACTAGTTTACCTTTACCGACCATCCAGGGTTATATGTTTTTGAAAGTCTTTGATATATAATTGGACTATATTCATATTTTTAGGTTTTACATTAGATAATATGATTAGTAGTTTTGCACGCTAGTTTCAAAATTGATAGATTTATAATCAGCTAGTAACCGAATTAATTTATTAGATTATCGGAAGTAAAGATGTATTAGATGATGTACTTATATATAGTACTTATTTATGCGTTATTGGTAAATATACATTATACATATATATTACGAGACGTTACTGGATATGATTACATTTATAAATAGTTTTAGATTTTTACACTATGGGCTGGTACCGAAAATTCGTTTGATAGTTAAAACAGACCTTATAAATATTTTTTTCTCAATACTAACACAATTACATACAATGACTTAGTAACTTTTTCTGGTTGTATTCATTTCAAAATCTCTTTCAACGATATTTTTTCTAAAAATGCTTTGCTCATAAACTTTTTATAAGTTTTATACATGCATTAACTGTACATACTTACCACATCCATCGTTTACTACACTTCTACATCTAACTAATCATGTTTTTTTGTGTAGAAAACTGTTTTGTGAATCACTCTTTTCATTTTAACGAGTTCAAATACAGAACTTCCATTAGTGTCGCCTAATGATATTCTGAATTACGACATCTGTTCTGTTAAGCGACATTCCACAGTGGAGATGAATTTTTACAGAGTTATCTTTACCGGAATCTACACGTTTGAATCGGCGGTGAAAGTAATGGCCAGGGGTTTCATTCTGCAGCCATTCACATACCTTAGAGATGCATGGAATTGGCTTGACTTCGTAGTAATAGCTTTAGCGTGAGTAGTAGACAACTTATTAAATTACGTAGCAAACGGTTACTTAAAAAAGTTTTATAGTAGATTTTCTGTCATTCCTTTAAAGTCTCGTTAAATTATAGTTGTTTAGATGACTGTTTACTTACTTTCGGTTATTGATATCAGGAGATATAGCTCTCTTAGTAGGTATGATATTATATGTAGGTATTGTCAATCTGTGATGATAAGAGTTTTAGTAAAAGTCGAGTAATAAATAGATAATGTTTATAATGTAGATGTTGTTGCGGGTATTATTTGCAGTTATGTGACGATGGGCATAGATCTCGGCAACCTGGCCGCGCTCAGAACGTTCAGGGTACTGCGAGCGTTGAAGACTGTGGCCATCGTGCCGGGTAATTCCGTTTATTCAATACATTAGCGAATAACTAGTATTTGGCTAAAATGGGATTGTTGGCAATTGATTAGAAAGGCAATTTATATAACTTCATATCTTGGTATCGCCAAATATCTTAACAACAGTTAAGAGATAATCAAAAGAAAAAAAATGCTACCTTTAATACCTAAATATGTCATTTTTTATATTTTATAGTTTTATATCTAAAATTCATGAGATATATATATATATATATATATATATATATATATATATATATATAATATACGAGTATATATATATACACACAAATAATAATCACATCTAAACGAAAAATAATGTATAATTTGAGATGATTTACAATCATTAACTACAACGATCATAAAACGTAAAAGGCACGTGAGCCTGCCTTTAGTACAGACAATCTCACTTTAGCCGTTCTTTTTGTTGTAACATAGCTATCTAAATGTTTAGCAGTAGTGTTAGTATTAGCTGATAAATACTACAAGCTAGTCACTGAACATTAAAAATGAGCAAACATGATATTGAGAACAACGTGCAGGTTTGAAGACCATCGTGGGCGCCGTGATAGAGTCCGTGAAGAACCTGCGGGACGTGATAATCCTGACCATGTTCTCGCTGTCGGTGTTCGCGCTCATGGGCCTGCAGATCTACATGGGGGTGCTCACGCAGAAGTGCATCAAAGTGTTCCCGGAGGACGGCTCGTGGGGCAACCTCACCGATGAAAACTGGGAGAGGTTTTGTCAGAACGAAAGTGAGGATCATTCATTTTAATTTGGTTGTGTTTTGAGTTATTGACAAAAGAAGCAATACGGTTTAAAAAATGCACGACTTTGCTTTTACATCTAATTTAAAATTCTCACTGTAAACTGACTTAAAGAGGCTTCGATAGTTTATAAATGGTTTTAATTATTGGGAGAAATAAACAACCAAGCCATTGACGTGAGTGAAAAAAATACTGGATGAAATATATGACAGGCCTCAGATTTAAATACAAAAATAGAATGATATAAAAACATAGACAATACATCAAAAAACTAATTACAACCTCAACACTGACTATAAGGATTGATCAGGATCACAACCAAATCGTATAGAAGCTTGAGTATTATATTCTTTGTATAGAAGTCAATAAATAGTACTAGCATACAGTTTACAAATCTATCACATATTATTCCGTTAAACTAAATATTGGTTTTTACAGCAAATTGGTACGGAGGCGATGCCGGGGACTATCCGCTGTGCGGAAACTCTTCGGGAGCTGGGTAAATTTATTTTGATTATATCAATTGAAGTTCCTATGAACAACGTAAATGTTTTTTTTTTCATATCGATAGTTCATTAACATTAAAATTGTGAGTTATTGATGTTTTCGCATCAAACACTTAGGTACAAAACGATTATAAGCATGCAATATCTTGCCAACATCAAATACATATTCACATGCTGTCCAATCTGGAATATCTTGCCAACATCAAATACATATTCACATGCTGTCCAATCTGGAACTTCCCCCATTTGATGCAACCTATTGGTAAATGATAACCTTATGAAATCTCAAATTAAAACTATTTTGAACATAAACTTAAGCGCAGGTTTAGTTAGTTTATTATAATAGTAATTTTAGTTTGATACATTAGTTAATCATTATTATGTCATTAAAGTTTTTTTATGTTTTAATTATAAACATTCAAATTTTTATAAGAATGAAACCAAACCATAAAATGTATGTGTCAGTCAATGCGAGCCGGGCTACATCTGCCTGCAAGGTTACGGGCCGAACCCCAACTACGGCTACACCAGCTTTGACACCTTCGGCTGGGCCTTCCTCTCCGCCTTCCGTCTCATGACGCAGGATTACTGGGAAAACCTTTACCAACTGGTGAGCACACGCTTATGTAAACTTTATTCAAGCTTTAAATAGTTTTATAATCCTTGCTTCCTACTCCTTTCTTGTTAAAACTTATAAAAACCCGTTTAGGATTTAATAACGTTTCAAAATCTTGCAAGAATTAATATTGATATGATTTTATAATACGTTTAGTTTTGATTGCTACTATGAGCCACAAACTTTTACACTAGCATTTCTATTGGTAATTACTTAATAAATCTCAGCATGTAAACGTGCTAGAAATGCTACGCCGTAGCCCGTAGAATTGTTTTTAAGCTTCGTAGCTAAATATTTCATATCTGTGCGTTTCAACACGCAACACATTTAAAAAATCAATTTATTTTTGAACTTGCAAAGTTTGAATAGCTTCCTGGAGCAGCGTTTATGACAGCGAGTAATTTCAAAGCAATATCAAATTAAGTTGAAATTAAAAGTTCGGAATAAAATCAGTAACTCAAGAACAAATAAATACCTAAATCTGAATGTTTCCAGGTGCTAAGGTCGGCGGGGTCGTGGCACGTGCTGTTCTTCGTGGTGATAATCTTCCTCGGGTCGTTCTATCTCGTCAACTTGATCCTGGCCATTGTCGCCATGTCCTACGACGAGCTGCAGAAGAAAGCCGAGGAAGAGGAGCAGGCTGAGGAGGAAGCGCTCAGGGTGAGTCTTCTGCTGCTGTGTGAAGTCTCTTACCCGTCTTTTACCTTAGTTCTGTACTCCAAGAGGCACTTTTTCTCACCAATTAAATGATGTTTTATTAGATTAAAATTCCGAGATTTCTGAATCGGAATAGCTTATTCCGTTAGTTATTTTAGTATATTTTTTTAAGATTAAAAAATAAGTTTGCAAACAAGAAATTATTCCTCTCAGGGCTTTACGGTAATCACCCAAACAAACGTTTTCAGGAAAAAACTACACTTAATGGAATTTAAGATAAATGAAATTTAAATATCGTTGCATTCTAAAATTGGTTAAGTCATTTGTCGGGGCGGGTGGATTGAAGATAGGCTATCAAAAACACTCTGTTGTGTTACGTCACTGTTAACTGACCATTAATTACGTCACAACCAAAAGTAACAACCAATAAGATATGTATCACACATCAGGCTCAATATCATCGCTGTCCGTATCGGTTTCTCGGGTCTGCGGATGACAATGAACCGAAGAAGGGAGTGATGAGCACGCCGAGTATAGTAGTCACCCATGCGGACGACGATACAGATCACGACGGGCTAGATGGGCATCAGAACACTGAGGTCTTTGACTCACTATCAGCCTTATTAACTAGTTGTAAAATTTTGATGTTTTCAGTGTTGTGACCCGTGAAATAATATCAACTTTTATCGATGCACTTTCTCCAGCCATAATGCCTTGTAATATAAGTCAATGTTTTTAATTCTACGTGTTTTCGGTGTTATATCTTGGTTATATAATATTAGGAAGCGGAAGAGAAGGCAAAGGCGCGAGCGGAAAAACAGGAGGCACGAGAGGCGCACGCGCGCGACATGGCGGAGGCGGCCGAGGCGGCCGCGTACGCGCAGGCCCACCCCGCCAAGTCGCCGTCCGACTTCTCCTGTCAGTCCTACGAGCTGTTCGTGAACCAGGAGCGCGGCGCGCAGGACGACAACACGCGCGAGCGTATGTCGTTACGAAGCGACCCCTTCCAGGACTCGGTGAGCACTCAGCCCGCGCACAAGCCCGACTCGCACCACGACGCACGCCGCCACAGGAAGGTCAGCATGGTAAGTACGACCGCTGAACGCTAACACGTGCCTCTCTTTACACAGCAAGGACTCTTACGTAAACGTTCCTTCTAATGAAAAATCTTTCAAATGCAGTTACCGACTTACTTCAACCGCTGATTTACATCTTATACCGTGCTGTATAATGAAGGGCATGTACTTACCACCTTTACAAATTAGTCTTAACATTACTGGATTAACTCTTCCTTACTTCCACTAACGTATCTATGAACAGAAATATTTTAACCCCTGATATTTTTTGCTACGACTTGGGACCAATTTGCAAAGGTGGAAAAAGCTGATTTCATAAATTCCAGGTACAGTGGTTATCAATCATCCATGTCGTTTTAATATCGCAGTCTAAAGTGTGCTTTATAAGTATGACATTCCAGTAGCACAAGTTATTAAAGCGAAGTGTGGCGTTAATGACTAACTGCAAGTGGAATTCTGAAATCAGTTTTAAGGGTAAAGTCGGCGTCGTCTAATCGACCGCGCGATTCAAGTTGCAAGTTACCGATGGTCGACTTTCCCGGTGCTCGACAGCTGTAAGTTGACCTCCCGTGCCTCCCACGGCAGCTTGCATTGTTCCCTACACTAGTGAATGTCGACACACTACACGCTGGGGCCAGGTTACAGTTGTCGGAGACTTCCGGTTGCTCGCTGCCAATTATTCACTAGTACTGACCAAAAATATTCGAAGTTACTTATTGAGCTTAACAAGCAAAATTTTTAAATACAGAACTATCGAGTTATTGACAGGCGACAATTTTGTTTCCCAACTTGAGCTGAAGCTTTTACACTATATGTATAAGCTTAAACAAAACATAAGGCACAATTATTTCATTTGAATCTTTTCACAAAATTCATCGTTATTCGTGACTCTAGCACATAATTTAAGCTCAAGTTGAGAAGTTTTTGTCTGTTATCTGTGTTTATTGCTCAGCTTAACGATACTTTCACTGTCTATTTCTTTGTTACGATTTCCAGTGCCCTGCAAATATACAGATCCCTCTTATGTGACTAGTAACTTTTTTAAGATTATTCGAAATCAAATAATACCTACTTGATTAATAATTTATTATGTCTGTACTTTAGTACCTATTTAAACGATAATATTGAAAGAAATATATATTATG
The DNA here is from genome assembly GCA_947086415.1 of Pammene aurita. Classification (NCBI taxonomy): domain Eukaryota; kingdom Metazoa; phylum Arthropoda; class Insecta; order Lepidoptera; family Tortricidae; genus Pammene; species Pammene aurita. The sequence continues at coordinate 22,854,573 of OX352305.1, read as the reverse complement.
AAGAATGAATAGATTTGAATTAGTATCATCGTAGTGCATTCGTCGTATCGTATTACCTTTTAGATTTCTGACATCAACTACTTAGTTACTAGTCTAACTAATTGAATTTTGATTCAAAACATAGATCTCACGAATAAGCAAATAGAGATGCATATTTAGATTTATATTTTGTCTGGCTTGAAGGGAATAAAGAGTACTTTATTCATATCGATTTTCATTAGATTCATGTCAAATTATAGTTCGTATTGTGAGGTTCCATCTGCATATTTGCAAACATGATCGTTTTATATGTCGACTTCTGTTTACTTGTTTTAGTTTTAGATTGTACCTCCATCCATCGATCGTGCCAAAGCTACTTCGGCCTTGAGGCATGCTTAGACGTTTTTCTCTGTTATTGACAATTATCACGTCGTCGCCATTAACAATCCCATTATCGTTAAACATTTGTGATATAGATACATTTGTTCCTCAATTAGATTTAGATAGTTACATTTTCATTAGCTCTTACTAGATACATTGTTTGCGTAAGTTCTTAGGTATCGGCCTTTTATTAGTAAACATGGTTATCATTCATTTCTATTTATTTATCCTTGGCAAAGTACCTACCTGCATACCAATACGGTTGATTTCATAGAATTTTGAAATAGCAAAACGCATGACTTTCTTTACGTTAAAAAAGATTTACATAGTAGTATTTATGTCTTAGCAAAAATTTCCAGTCTCCAATAATATTTCTTTTCTTTCTACATTAATTTGTAAATAAATCTCTTAAAACCAAATTAAATACAGCCCACTAAATAAACATGTTTCACCCAACGAGCAACAATATAAAGGAGGTACAGGCTTATAAAAGATTTACTGCAAATATGGCTCGTGAAAATTTGTAACCGGCCAGTCTTGGATCGTAATACTGTCAGAGAAACTGCTGCACGAGTCGTTCTTGCAGCAGTAATTGTGAAGCCATTGTTTGGGCTGATTGTGTATCCCTAGAATTATTGATCGGTGATTTCACCATATAAATAAATTAAAAATAGGGAAGGACATATGAATGAAGGAATAATATTGGAGAGAGAACTCTATTGTCATGGTAGATTGTTTCTTTTGCCATGTTTGTGTTTGAGACAGACCGGACTGAAAGAGAACGAATCGCCGACAAAGAGGTAGGTTCGGCAATAATATATTTAACTTTACACAATTGTTTATAACTTTATATCAATTAATATTTTTGTATTCCTCAATTTTGATTTTAGAAACAGAGGCTTAGAATCATCCAATTAAAAACAAAAGAACTGTCTTCATGACTATAGACGTAGACTCGTACATCAGTAACAGCTAGGACCTAGGCGTATGCAGATATGCATGACACAGGCCCCACGATCCGATACTTCATGTGTTAATAAACAAAGTTATACTTGACTAACCATTGTTTTAACTCATATTCATGGTTATTGTTTTTATCGTATCACAAATACAATAAGTCCAATGTCCGCGCAAAAAAAAGAAAATTTTATACTGTTACCAAAATTATGTGCGCATGCATGTGGCATTAAATGCACAGTTACGAAATGATTATATATATAAACTTACCTAAAAGTAAGTAGGATTTCTTATTGTACTTGATTTTACGTACCTAAACCATTTTAATTAGTAGGTTTCATTTATTATCAAACACTTCTGTAGTTTCCTATTCACCTTAACCAGTTTTATGTCCTCATATTAATATCAGCTTTTGATTAATCATCCAGAAATCGCTTTTATGCGTAATTTCTTCCGTTTTTTGCCTGTTTATGTATCATTGTACCCGCAATCTATTCTGTCACGCGAGATTACGATTCATTTTCACAGCGGTAGACTATTTCACATATTATTTGGTTTCGTTCTAGTATTTTATTTGTCTCTGTGCCCGCTCTGTCCTTCAACCCTTCGGTCGATGTTTAGAATATTGATCAATATAGTTTTGATGGGAGTTTATTATAAATTCAAAATTCTGTTTGTGTATTGAAGGTCCCCCACCCTGAACGCATTAATAAATATGGGCAGTTGTCATATGGGCCACTGCGGGAGGGCTCACAGGTTGGTCCTTCTCTCCTCGTTGGTGTTTGTGCTCCCTTCGTCTTCCCTACCCTAGGACTTTCTTACTTATTTTATTTCTTTTTTAACCAGTTTCACCCTTCTAGATGCTACTAATTATTACATACCTACTTTGTCTGAATGTGCCAATTTACAGAAAATATGCGAAATCAAAGCTAATAAAACAAATTTGTATTTTGTAAATTGGAGCAAAAGACCATTCCAAGCACATGTCATTTTCTTTACCTTCGTTATTTTTCTTTACTTTTCAGCGTATCCTTGACTGTGTATCTATAGTTAGTTTTTGTTTATCAGCACATGAAAGTAAATTAGTAGAGTACCGACAATAAATATAAAGTGAAGAAAAATGAGCTAGAAACGCTCGTGCCTCTGCGGGTGTTTACGAGTTAATATTTACTACTCGATCTGAATTGAGGAAAGTGTATTAAAATTGCAAAATTTGAAGTCTGAATAAAATGAAATATCAGTTGTCAATGAGCGTCGCAGTAGGTTTTAACGTAAGTGTGGGTGGCAGGCATCGTTGTCCCTGCCGGGGTCGCCATTCAACCTGCGGCGCGGGTCGCGCGGCTCGCACCAGATGACGCTGCGGCCCAACGGGCGCGCGCGCTACCCGCCGGGCGCGGACCGCAAGCCGCTCGTGCTCTCCACGTACCTGGATGCGCAGGAGCACCTGCCGTACGCCGACGACTCCAACGCCGTCACGCCCATGTCCGAAGAGAACGGTGCTATCATCATTCCTGTCTACTATGCTAATTTAGGTGCGTATTCTCATCCCAAACAATGTCTTTATGCTTGAATATTTAATATCATGAAGAACAATATTTCTGTAAGAACTAACCGCGTGCTATGATTTCTTTCTTTCTCCTACACTTAGTGTAGAATTAATACATTTGCTCAACGATCCAAAACGAATGTTGGCTTGCGCATTCTTGCACATTATTTCAGAATAGTACAAAATTAAGCTACAGGAATTCCATGTTAAGTAAATGTTAGAAAATTATTTATGCTTTTGTTATAGATAAGATAAGGTATATAATCTTTTGCACTAATGGCAGTAAAACTGTGGAATGAGTTGCCTCTAACCTTAAGGCAATCGCAGTCTGTTGCATCGCTTAAGACGATTGTCGCCCGAGTGTCCTTGAGCGTTTGGGCGCTCTCTACCCGCGCCACCCGCGTACCCTTCTCATTGCGATCCTGCATAAATCCGCCGCGATGCACCGCAATAATGTTCAAAGAATATGACTTTACTCAGAGGCGCGCGGGCAGATTTATAATAATCATACCTAATACTTTTGTGGATGTTTTGTGATTTGAATACTGTGATTAAGTACTACGGTGACATTTTTTAGGAATGCTACTGTAAAGGTTGTCTACCTTTACAACCTCTCTTCTCAAACACTGTCTGGCACGGTGTTATTCAAATTAAGAATTACAACGTTCTATGTCAGACGTTCAGGATTCTTTGAGGAGTCTCAAAGGGACAGCCTAAACCGATAGTCGATTTTGATGTACTAGCTAATAATATAAAAAAAGAAAATAAGTAACTATCAAGTATATTTTGAGAGTATTAATTAAGGATACTCTTTACACTACTAAATAAGATAAGTAAAAACGATCTCGATTAGTAGATTTTTATGTAAAAAAATTAAAACCTAGATTTTGAATTTGAAGAACAGTGAGCGGCAAAATATTTATGAATTTACGAAATATGGTTAAAAATATTCCGCATATCAGAAAAAAATAAAAAAATACTGACTAGTACAGCAAAAAAACTGAATGCCCATCAAAGCGGTGTTTTCATGTGAATTTGGATTTTTTTTGCTGTGCAAGTGAGCTTAAGAGATGGTTATTTTTTTGTTGCGATTTTAAATATTAACCGTAAAAAATCACTTAATTACGATAAATTAACAAAACTAAGCCTGTTGCGAGTTGCGAATAGTAAAAATGCACATGAAAGGAGTGGTATTTGTGCACGAAATCATCATAAAAATGAGAGCTGTAAGGCCATTAAATTTAGATCTTTAAAATATAACACAGCGCAAACACTTCTTAGGATTCCATAGCCAAAATGGTAAAAACGGAACCCTGAAAAGTTTTTTGAAACATGTCCGTCTGTCCGTCCGTATGTCACAGCCATTTTTATTATAAAACATATATTACTGAAATTTTATCTAGAGGTGTGTTCATGTGCCGCTACTTAGTTTTCTGGCTAAATTGCTAAAAAAATCTTTTAGGTGAGGCACTCCATACATATGCCAAACTAAATGTCAAAAATATTTTTTTTGTAAATATGAACATGTTGTACGATACGGCTTTAAAAAGATATATATATATAATTATATATATATAGTATTTTTAAAACTTTTTTATTAAGTCAATATTTTCAGAAATAATTGCTTCGAAAGTCTAAATATATAATAGCCCCCATCTAACTTTTAATCCGTAAGTCTACAAAATATGAAAAATTACCAAGAACGCTTAGTACTTAATTTTCTACGAAAATTATGTCACATATAATCGGTTCATCCGTTTTTGAGTTATCTCCAAGAAACTACTTTCTACGGAACCCTACATTATACATGGTCCGATACTGTAACGTTGTTACATTGTCTTTTGGTTCTAATTAGAATAGTTTCTTATCAATCAACACCTTCGATTCGATCGGTTATAACAATGCTTCAAACAGCGCCGTTCGAATGCACCTTGTGTTTATCTGTATAGGGTTGTCATCTAATAAATTTAGCCTAAATTATAGGTTTTTCTTCTGTCATTTTTAATAACATTGGCGTTTCATAAATAGGTATTTTGGAAAATTAGTAAATGAAATGTAGTCAAAGAAAATGTATCCGGAAATTCTGAAAGCGGGTTTTGAAGTAAAGTATTTGGATATTTAGTATCATGTCTTTGACCTATTGATAGGAAAGTTGTTTCGCTGGAATCAATCAACAATAATCAGAGGGATTTATATTTATTTAATTGCCACCCTGAATTGGGTCCTCTGCCCTCTGGTTCCTCCATCTTGGGAGTCACTGACATGACTCGGTCATTTGATTCGCGGCCATGTGGAAGGGCGGGCTCATGCAGCCTTCTTTAGTTTTGCCCTTGGTGGCAGCGAAGGTGGCGGTTCAATAATCCTCGGTTATCTGCAAAGGAGAATCATTTGAACTTGCCTGAGGGAGGGCGTGCTCTGTAGAGATGTTATAGGAATATTTTCCATTCTCCGGAGTCGGGTGTTGTATTTTCCAACCATCGTACAATGATGTTGTATTTTTCAACCAATATGTTGTATTTTGCAACCATTGTACAATGTAGTACAAATGCTATAGTGAAGACTTAAATTGTACTCTCATATCATTATGGATCGAGCAGCGGCTCCTCCATGTGTTTCATCACCACCTTGTTCCGGCCAAGCGGTCTGAGCTTCTCGGAAGTCGGTGCCCCGCTGCAATGTCTGTGTGAGCAGTTTCCGGACAGCGTCCTGTAGCTTTGCGACGTGGCAAGCTTCTTGCACATCAGCGACTGGCGAAGAACAGCTTCTGAGGTCGGTTCAGTCCTTTATTAATTTTAAATGGCAGTAGGAATTCTGTGGAAAAGTAAATATCATTAGTTTTGAGAACCATTAAGTATTTAAATTTAGAAATCTCTGATATATAAAACCATAGGGACTAACCTAAGTAGTTAAGAATTTAGATAGAAACCTGAATAAATCTCAACCTTTGAACCTTGTTAACGACCTAGCTTAACCGCTGAGCTCCTAGAAATTTTAGTTGGTGTCGAACTTAAACGAAAAGAGAGATTTATCCAGTGTTTAGATTTTAAAAGTTATTTTCAAAAGCAAGAATAGGTAATAAAGATTTAGTACAGTATCCACTTGTTTAATTTCACACCAGCCCTACATAGAGCAAGACCCTTGCGACATCAACATTTGATTTAGTGATTTAATAATAATTTGTTGAATTGTGTTCAGGAAAAATAAGCTGTGGCATAGTTCTAGGTTATCAACCTAGCCTAAATAATATCTACCTGACAATACAGACTTGGCCGGTCTTTTAAAGATATTTGATAGGTAGTATTAACCCTAAGTAGTAATTTATTTATTCACTTGTGTTGACAATTAATATAAAATTTGTATTTATTTGCATTTCACCGACATAGTAAAGTTTTTTTAGGGTAGTCAACGCGCATGTGAATCTTATGAGGTTGCAGGCGTCCATAGGCTTTATAACTGCTTTCAATCAGGCGGGTGGTATGCTTGTTTGCCAGCGTCGTGGTATAAAAAAAAGCTTTATTTCCTTTATTCTTGCATACATTGAACTCTTAAATATCAGCAATTTTTTATTAGATTCTCAATCAGGCTTTGCTCAGTGATAGTTAGTAGACTGAAATTTGGTATGAGTTTTAATTACGCCTACAAAGTGGTAAAACAATAAGTATCTGAAACCCATTGTTGGATAGGTCTTTCAAGAAGAATATGCCTTAAACAACTTTTGGATAAAACGAATACTTTCGTAAATAATAGCTTCGAAAGTTAAAATGCTCTTTGATTTTTGAACCGTGGGTCCAAAAAAATTGGGAAAATTCCTGGAAGTGAGGCCATTGAAATACTTATCACGTATTTTCAATAAAAACTATATGGAATACAATCGGTTGAGCCGTTTTTGAGTTATGCCTATAGTAAAATAACGTAAGTGCCACAAAATATTTCTTTATAGACTACCTTTTGAATGATGTATTGTAACAGGCCGGCAACTACGGATCCCTACACTGAGCATAGCCCGATATTCTCTTGGCCGGTTTATCTGCAATCCTTTGCAGTTTACTTCGCAATTTCTAGATTTGAGGAATTAGTATAAAGTATAACATTAAAGATTGTGTTTAATCTTAAAATAAAACGCATATTACATTCGTTTAGAACACGGTATTCTTAAATAAATATGTTTAAATAAATTCGGTACTTTGGAGTTTTTTATTAAATTAATTATTAGTGTATTGTATTGCAGTACTAGCAGATTTCCGCAACTCGACGACTAATGCCTATTTTGCGTGATGCATGCGTCTACTAAAACATAATAATTTTAGTTTACTTACATGACCAAATTTGTTTTCAGAGCAATGTGAGATTCATGATTTTTGTTTTTTCTCCATTTTTATTTCATTTGTTTTTTACTTGTATTATAATCTAAATAAAATACACTTTTTATACGAACGTACATAAACATGCATACGAGTACATTATCTTAAAAGATAAAACGTCTATACATTATTGATTCCGGGAAGACACGTTATATCCGCACCGCATGAACCCTCTGCAGTTATTTAGTCTTTAGGCACAGTAAGTCCGATATTATTGCTCACGGGCCAAGCACAAGTATATGTAGTACAAGGGAAGCACGGAGCGACGAGCGACACAGCCTCCTCGTCTCAAAGCTAGCTCACGACTGCCAGCAACGCCGTTTTCGAGCTAATAACGCACGAAATGTGGAATTATGATCAAGTTGCTTAAGAAAATTTAATCAATTTAAATATCCAACGTTGAGTTTGTAGTGTTCTGTAGTACATATTTTTTAGTTCAACAATATTTTAAATCGAATGAGCCGTTCAGTAGATATAAGCAAAATTAACCGTAAAACGACATTTCGTTACATTTACATAATGGAGAAACTATACGTTACACGAGTTATTCAAACGTTGACAATGTTATACACGAAATGGTAAATAACATATATTTTTTTCAAAATTTTTGAATGACCCGTTATTGAGATATATCGCTTAGAAAGTAACAGTTTTCGGCCACCATCAGCGCCTAGCGCCTTAAGGAACAGTTAAAGAAATTATGGCTATCTGATGGAAGTTAACTTGTTTGTTGCTGTATTTAATACATTACTACACTTATAGATTAACCTCTATCATTGATTTCGACTCTTTTCTTTTACTTTTACTTAATTATTGGTTTTTTTTATTGAATTTCCTATGTACCATCGGGTTCATAATTGCATACCCAATTTATCAATGAATTCATTCATAAATTGGGTATGCAATTATGAACCCGATAGTACATAGTGCTGTGTTTGTCTGCCATTCACTTTCAGCTCTCAACTACTCAAAGGTTAGCTGGAAGAGATCCCTTAAAGGGATAAGTTCGCCCTTGTACTACTTTTGTTTTATCGTGTGGTTTTTACGTGTTTTTTGTACAATAAATTACATACTTATACATACATAACTGAGGTAATTACAGTGAAGTTTAAATAATTTCTATCCTATGACCGCTTTTATCGCCATTAGAACTCTTTCTAGTCGAATTTGAAAGATCCAGCAACCCTATTAAACTAAAGCTGCCGCCGGTAAAGAGCCATGTAACGCTGGTTTCAGGTTCCCGCCATTCGTCCTACACTTCACACCAGTCTCGCCTGTCGTACACATCGCACGGCGACCTGCTGGGCGGCAAGCCGCAGACCAAGGAAGCGCGACTGCGCGCCGGGCGCTCCGCCTCGCGCAACCACAGCGTCACCTCGCAGCCGCACGCCTTCCCGCCGCAGCGGCAGGACTCCTCGCTCGCCTCGCGCCCGCTCAGGGAATATGTCAGTTCCTGTCATTTTATCCTTGCCATGCCGGGATCCTGCCTTTTCGCCACATAACGTTTCCCACTGTTTCATTTGCCAACTGTGTCATTTTGGCATACTGCATTTTTTTCTGAAACTGTAAACTTTTCAGGGTTTGTTTTATAATCATGGTGTAGAACCAACCATATAGTAGGTTAGGTTTGTTTTATAACGATTCTGAAAGTCTTATAGTTTCAGAAAAAAATGCAGTATGCCAAATGACACAGTTGGAAAATGAAACAGTTTGGGAAACGTTATTCGGCGAAAAGGCAGAAAACTAATCAAAAGGACGCGGGTTCGAATCAAGTTCCAGAGTTCTTCACAATTAATATTTTCATTGTAATGGACATTCTGTTTCCAATTTGTGGTATTAGAATATAATTGTCTGTGCCTTGTTAATGATTCCTGGGCCTCTATTCGACATGGCATAACTGACAGTAGGTAGCGAGACAACTATGAGATCACACTTTTGTGACAGTTGAAATTTGGGGTGGAATCACTCAAGAGTGACATCTAAAATGGTGGCCATAGCCATAGACAAAATGCTGTAGCAAGACCTACTGACAGATTGACAGTTAGGTGTGGACACGTGTGGACAGATGGATTTCACTCTATCACCTAGCGAGATAAGTGTGAGAGCCACGTCTCGCAGTTTGGCATGTCGAATTGAGGCCCTGACTGAGCCGCTAAGCGCTGGATACCTATTCGACTTGCTAAACTGTGACACGTGGATATCACACTTGAATCGCTACTGGACAGCGTGATATCCATCTCTCCACTTCTGTCCACACCTAAGTGTTAAATTTACAGTAGGTCAATGAAGTTATATATCGGCTACAAAGTGACGCCGAAAGAGAGGGTAACATAGGGGACTGCGTCTCCTTTTGACTAAGGATTAACTCCTTGACATTATCAAAAAAGAATGCCAACATGACAATAAGTCAAAATGTCAATGGGTGTCAATTTTGTAACGAGTGCGAGTATGACACCGGCCCCCCATATCCATATTTTGTGCTCTATCGGACCGCTTTCTCTAGTCACCTATGAACGACTGTTTTGCACGGTAATAAGGTTCAACTGTGGTTAGGGGAAAAGTGTAATAATTACCTCTACCTCATATAACTCCGTGAGCGACATGTGTTGATTTGGACGTAAGTGGATATCACTCTTTAGTGAACCATAGCGATTTCGGCTGTCACAAAAGTGTGGTATCATAGTTGTCTCACTAGCGACTGTGTTGCCATATCTAATAGGGGACCAGCAAGTCCACCTAGCTTAGAACAAACTTTAAACCGCGATCAATTGGCTACGTTGGCTGCTGCTGGAATAAATTTTGTAGCATAAACTTGTGTCATTATAACAGATTTTTAGCTTTTATTCGAGCTTGATAAATGTTATGTCCATATACACCTCTTTATACAAAAAGTTAATTTGCCATCTATCTATCTGAAAATGTACAATGAAAATTTTATTTTTTAGGAAATGAGTGAATGCACGGACGAAGCCGGGAAAGTACTGAAGCCTTCAAACGATAACCCTTTTATAGAGTCGTCACAACAGCCTAACGTAGTAGATATGAGAGGTAATAATAAACTCATTTAGTATGTATAAGACAGCGTCAATCAATGTTTGAATGTTGACGCACCGTTCCTTCGTTGACCTATCAACCTTAAAGTGGATCAATCCTGAATTATAAATCGATTACTCATATTTTTATTCTTAACTATGCCTACAGCTCCGCTCGCATGGAGTTCGGTCTGTGTCATTTTCCCACTTCCCGCTGAAGCGGAGAATTTGTAAAACCTATGTTGTCTAGCATTAATAAGGCTTAAGCTATCACACCAAATGTAAATTAAACAGACGGATGGACAGAGCCAGAACTATTTTCGCATTCATACTATAAATACGCGTAACAATAATTATTTTTATTTTCAGATGTAATGGTACTAAGTGAAATAATTGAACAAGCAGGGCGGCAAAGCAGAGCCAGCGATCAGAACGGTACGAACCACTATCAAAGTATTAACTCTCTTGTAACCTATACTTGTTACAAGTTGATATCGGTGCTGTCTGTCTTGTGCATTACAACATGTTAATTTAATGGCGATGTTCTTTTTTTAAATGTCATGTCATGTTTTAATTAAATTTGCTTCTAAACTTCACTGTGTCAATAAATTGTTATGTAAAGTTTTCTACTTTTAATAAGTTTTTTTAAGTACACAGCGAAATTTTCGTCCAACATGTCAATGACGCTTACACTGAACACTCACAACACTAACACACGATGGTATTTGCTCATTATGCGAAAGAAGAAAAGCATAATTGGCAAGAGTAAAGACAATGGGTGTCATTTATTGTCGCTAAAGTTGTGTGAGCACCAGCACCTGGTTGCCTATTTGGAGTGAGAGATCCGAAAATGTAATCTTCTCCGTGCGTGATTCAGCGCAACACACGCACTCTTTTTCGTGGTGTGTGTGCGGCTTTGGAGTAGTAACACGCCTCTCCGCTGACTTTGACTATAACAAGTGTTCAATCAGTGCTCACGATTCACCGTATGTTGCTCAGTTATAACTCTTTTGCCTAAAAGCCTATCACGAACATACATTAAATTGATTGATTACACAGTTATTAAGTAATCGTCGTTGTTTTTATTCCGCTTTCTGAATTCACCATGGCACTGAACATCAATCACATTGAACCTGAAATGTCGACGCCACTTACTTTTAAACTACTTTATTAACGCACATGCATGTTTTATATTTTCGTTTGATGCATTGAGTAATCAATCGAATGGATATATATATGAGTTTGCAAAATATTTGTAGTGTAGTGCACGATTAATGTTAGATATTTATATTAAGATAAAAAAATTACGTTATTTATAAATTTAGAGCTGGGTATTGCTTAATAAGCCGTTGTCTATGATTAAATAATTTTATTTGATTTGATAAACTTGTGATAAATCACGATATTCATATTTTTTGGGCCTTCGGAGAAATGTATCAAATTAAGTATCTTCATTATCCTTATAGTTGCATTTTGCGTAGTTAACTTTGGTAAGCTTTTATCTTTGTACAAAAATGAATGACACCGCCAGAAAAGTTTGGGTTTGAGTTGCACGAGATTTCAGTCGCACAATAGTGGTCCTCAGGGTATCGCATTCAGAATGTCCATATTGCCAGCAATCCAACACCCCTTATGAATGCCACGGGCTTGAACATATAAAAAAAACATCAGATATAAATGACAGCCTACAACGTAACAAAAAATATGGATATTGGTATAATGAAAATAATTATACTAAGTATAGTCATAAAAAAATCTTGATGCCGAGTCCAATTTAATAAAAATGTCAACAACGGTTCTTGATTGGAATTGGCATCACCTCGACTATGATAATTTAGATAATGAGCGAATACTAACAAAATTGTTTCTCTCTCTCCTCAATACATACACTCACCTACCGGTAAACGGAACAGTGTCAACAGTATACTACTTCCAAACAGCGGAAGACGATGAAGACGGGCCCACGTTGAAGGAGCGGCTGCTAGACTGCCTGTTGAAAGGGATAGACTTGTTCTGTGTGTGGGACTGCTGCTGGTTGTGGCTGGAGTTCCAGAAGTACGTGGAGCTGCTGGTGTTCGATCCATTCGTGGAGCTGTTTATCACGCTGTGCATCGTTGTCAACACGTTGTTCATGGCTCTCGATCACCATGACATGAATAAGGATATGGAAAGGGCTCTAAAGAGCGGCAATTATGTAAGTCTAATTTGCATTTGAACTCCGTTGGAACTTGATAAATATAAACCTTATAACAAACTAGGGTCCGAATCCATTTTGATGCTCTATCTCGCTGCGTGTAAGCAGTATAATGGCAGGCATGATGTGTATGCCCATTTACATATTTTACTGCCTGATGCATGCTGATCAAGGAGTTTAGTTAGGTGTTTTGATATACAACAGCGACTACAGAGTATATTAATATTAAATTGGATATGAAATTAGACCAAATTGTTGCTACGAGCTACGGCGTAGCGCTACGAAACCAGACATGTATTTATTATTAAAAGGCACGCACACACTTTTTGTCAGTGTACGCACAAATTCATCATTATTACTAATTCATAATCTATACAATGATTTATGACTTATCATTTTCTTTCAGTTTTTCACCGCAACATTTGCAATAGAAGCAACATTAAAATTAATAGCAAAGAGTCCAAAATATTACTTTCAAGAGGGTTGGAATATTTTTGACTTCATCATCGTGGCCTTATCATTATTGGAGTTGGGACTTGAAGGTGTTCAGGGTTTGTCAGTGTTGCGTTCATTTCGTTTGGTAAGTTACAACAATCAATTATTTGTTGCACTGACTATATGATACTTATATTAAATTATGAAATGTATAAGGCTAGTATTTAAAAGCATAGCAAAAAAAATTACATAACCTAACTATTGTACCGAATAAACAGCAAAAATAACTAAACCCACATCAGAACTACTGATGCTTTTTTTTGCTGTGCAAGTCAGTATTTTTTGATATGCGGAATAATTTTTCCCAATTTATAATTCGATAAAAATATTGGTCTTATATGAACTACATTGGTTACTAACATATCTCTTTACAATTTATATGGATATTGGTTCGTACACTAAACATGTTATGACATCAAAATCTAAACAAGTTTACTTGAAGTATAAATTGACCTGTCGGTATGAACACACATTGACTCACACACAATGATAATGCTACCATATGTAAATGTTATAAAATATTTTCAGCTGCGTGTGTTTAAGCTGGCCAAGTCTTGGCCTGCCCTAAACCTTATTATATCCATAATGGGTAGGACCGTGGGAGCGTTAGGGAACTTGACCTTTGTACTTTGCATCATTATATTCATATTCGCGGTGATGGGGATGCAGTTGTTTGGCAAGAACTACACAGGTTCAATTTGAAAAACATTTCGCATCTCTAACAATTAAGCTTTATTATTGATTCAGCTTAACACTTCTATAAATTTGACACTGGGCTTGGTTGAACATTACTTTCATAAGGAACAGCGGGTCCACGCTGTGGCTTAACACGGCATGTGGCTCGCGCGCGCGCACGCTCGCGTGCGCCCACGCAGCTTGACTCATGACATAACCCGCTTCGCATCGAGTATCTAGATGATTGCAGCTTCGCTTCCGGGGCATTTCGATGCATTAGGACGATGATGGGATCTATGTCGCTACTATTGGCGAAAATTATTTAATTCAAAAGCCGATATGACAACTGTTAATAATATATAATATTGGTGTAAAAGCTCTCACATTTTTAAAGACAAACATATATCCCACTCAAACAAAAACAAAGCAATGCACATTTGTTAGGTGACTCAAGCACACATTCGCTATACATTTGTTGGCTCCAGAACCACTCGCATTACCAGTCCTGGTGTTGTTAGTGGCGTGAGCGATGCGAGTGGTTGGGGACCTCCAGTTAGGACGCAGTAGCATAGGTGAAGCGCCGACGAGCGAGCTTGTGTGACGCCTCATTTCACAATTTGTACTTGCAGCTTCGAGTATTCAAATTGGCAAAGTCATGGCCGACACTTAATTTACTCATCTCTATAATGGGTAGGACGATGGGTGCCTTGGGCAACCTGACCTTCGTATTGTGCATCATTATTTTCATATTTGCCGTGATGGGTATGCAACTTTTCGGGAAAAATTATGTGGGTAAGTGATATTGGTGGGAGTGTTGCATGTTCATTGGTGTTTAATTGGACGTGTCTTGGTGGAAAGGCGACGCGCCCTCTAAGTAAAGTAGTCAATGTATTTTAGAATATATTTAACATTAAGTGCCATACTTATTAAACACTAGAATATCAATAATTTACTTATACTGATTGCTAATAAGGTATGCATTCTACCTGAACAATGCATTCTACCTGATCACATTCGTATCGTACGTTTGGAATTTAATGTTAAATATTGTTTCGAAATTATAATTATCTGATGGTTATATATTACACATATTTTACCGTATATTTTCGTAACTGTAATACATTGACTGTCATTTCATAATTAATAAGCTAAGTGGACGTTTGGCTCGTGAACCCTGTTACAGCTCTAGTGAAAAAAACTTCCAATCCAGACATCGGAATATAGGGGGCTAAATTTAATGACAGGTAGGGTTTTTCTACATCAATTAACTCAGTTATCGATGCTTTTCTTATTTAGGTACCTACTAACGTTCACTCCATCTTTTGTTCGACGACATTGACAAGCATTATTTCTTATAAGTGTTTAAGTAAATAAACTATTTTTATAATTGTCTAAAGATGTTTGATGAAAAGATAAAATATATTATTTCATGGCACTTTAAACCTAGCAATAAAAATATGCTTTAATGTAAACTTTATCTTCGTCTTCAAAATGATACTACAATATACTGATATACAAAAAATTACATATTTACACACAAAGCTGAGGACAATTACTAGTATATGGGGAAAGCATTGATAACTAATTAATAAATAAATGTTATGGGACAATCTTACACAAATCAACCTAGTCCCACGGTAAACTCATTTAAGGCTTGTGTTGTGGGTACTAGGCGACGATATATATTATAATAGATAGATACCTATAGATAAATACTTAAATACGTAGAAAACGTCCATAAGTCAAGAACAAATATCTGTGATAACACACAAATAAATGCCCTGACCAGGATTCCAACCCGGGACCTCCTGCTTCATAGGCAGGGTAACTACCGACTAGGCTAATAACCTGACTTTTATCGGTATAGGAATTCCCTATCTGTCATTAAATTTAGCCCTCTATATTCCGATGACTGTTACTCACTCAATGCCTTATGAAATTACACTTGTCAATGTTAGAGAGACAATGACAATGTTGTGATAGGAAAGTTTTTTGCACTATAACTGTAGATGTAATAGTAACTAGCTGGCTATTAGTTTCCCCACTTCCCGGGCGCGTCGCCGTTTTTGACTAGCGACTATTGTGTTGTTGTGCGTCACACCGTTATGCTCTGTCTTGTTGGCGATTGAATTGTAGCCGAGTGAGTCAGGCACTTGAGTAAATGGACCCCAAGCCCCTAGCAAAGGCGCCTCACTTGTGAAACATCGCCAGCTTCACTTCAACTCTTACTTTACCCTTATTTGGCCTTTCGAATGTTTGCGTAGAAACGGACTACTTAGTAAGTTATTTCTTAACAGTATCTATAAATAGGCGCCTTGCATGCAGATGCTTTCAATTTAAATTTAAATTCAGTTGTCAATATTAGTCAAGCTATAATAGGTATCTAATGCATGTATTTTTGTATCAAGTAGATTATGACGGTATAAGTTAATTTCTGAGTACATAATAAAAACAGCTTCAAATTAGTAATTTTACCTCAGAGTGTGCTTAATAATAACAAAAACGAATATCAGCTTTAGTCACTAAAATAAGTTGAGCTTGAATTGACATATCAAAAAAGATTTTTGCTAACAACGCCTGCTCTTTGAAAATGTATGTACAATGGTACCTTCCCGCCGTCAGATTACGTGGACCGGTTTCCGGACGGAGACCTGCCGCGGTGGAACTTCACCGACTTCATGCACAGCTTCATGATCGTGTTCCGAGTGCTCTGCGGAGAATGGATAGAGAGCATGTGGGATTGCATGCTGGTCGGTGACGTCTCCTGTATTCCTTTTTTCCTGGCCACTGTCGTCATTGGAAATCTTGTGGTACGTATTAAACAAGATGACTGTGGTTTTTGTTTTAGCAGGAAGCTAAACGATGAATATATTTCAGGTACTTAACCTCTTCTTGGCCCTGTTACTGTCAAATTTTGGATCTTCGAGTTTAGCTGCGCCCACTGCCGACCAGGAAACAAACAAAATCGCAGAAGCCTTCAACCGGATATCCAGGTTCAACAACTGGGTGAAACGAAGTATAGGGGACTTCCTCAAACTGTTGAAGAACAAATTGACCAATCAGATTGCGATTCACGCCCCCGGTAAGATGTGTGCCGAGTTTTCGTAGCATGTCGTATCCTTGTCGATGTGGTACTTAATATATATCTGTATACTGATACCATTATCTAATAGATGTGCTTAAAAATGATTGTAGATTCTTATTTCCTTTGTCTACTACCCGTTAAATATAGTAGGGTAAGGAGCCCAAAGATTCAACAGCTGCTTAAAATAATATTATTACTTTTTTCTAACCTACCAAACTGTTATACTCGTAAATGTGAGCACCATAACTGACATAAACGAAGAGAGGACTATCATGCCTGTTCAGAATATTTAAGTCACTGCTCCATCTCATCATGTACCATATAAGAGCTGCGGTTTATTAGACCATAAAGGAAATAAATCATTTTTATCAAAACTTTACAGTTTACTATTTACATAGTTGTTTGAACAATTAAACTTTGACTTCGTCCACTTCATTGTCGTACCTACCTCATACCTACTAAGCCACCCGTAGCATGGATTGTGTCGTGTAATACGTGTGTAAAATGTGAAATAAAGCATGGTTTTATACCCTTCGATGCCTTATAACCTGTGCCACTGTGCGTTGCCTGTGCCCCTACATCCAAGTGTAGATTGCGGACCTGTAATTGAGTGTACCAAAATAACTGTGTGCTCAAAATTCAGCGAAGCAAAACAAATAAGTGGCGCTCTTGCACTTTCATTGTAGTAGAAAAACTAGCGTTTTCTTAATGATCTTAAAGTTCTTTCAATCATTCATAAAAAGGGATGAATAATGTTGGAGTAAGATGAGTTTAAAACTGAATTCTGCTTCCATACTTAAATAATACTAGTAACTACGTTTGCTTTGCTTCGCTCACCTTCAGTGGACGAACACTCTTAGATTCCTGTCGATACACTGTTGTTGTTGTCGTGTGTGTTGTTGTACAAGTTCATTGTTGGTCGTTGAGTTGATATTTAGTTGTTTATTTTAATTGTGTGAGATATATTCCTTATGTGTCGTTAATGTCAATTTGGAATTATGTTCATGTGTTATTGCTTTATTTGTGTGATTGTGATAGTTGCATGAATTACGAGTACAGTCGCCATCAAATATATCGGAGTGGCCAAGGTACTCCAAAATATCTGAACATGCGCTTTATCGTCTTGAGAATAGAGGCGTTGTTCAGATATTTGTGTCCACCTTGGCCGCTCCGATATATCTGATGGCGACTGTACAATTATTCTATTCTATAATAATTAAACTGATGTTATTTATCACTGTAAAATTATATTATATTGCTATATTTATGAAATGAAAGAAGAGTAAGTACCTAAAGTATACAATATCTAAAAGTACATAATGATAAAGATTCACATTGCGTTGAGCCATTAAATATGAACTGTTACAAAATCTGTTTTCGATACTAATACTAAGAAGTTTTTTACCGTATCTAAGTATTTGACACAACTGATTCTGACAAATGATGTTAAGTTTGTTCGTCCTGGTCTGATTTCTATGCTTGGATGCGGCGTCTTGTCTCGGCACGGTGGGACACTCGGCACGTAGGCTTAAAAGCGGCTCTCTGCGGCCGCTGCGTGTCCTCAGAGCGCGTGGACAACGAGCTCGAGCTGGGCACGGACCTGGACGACGCCGTACTCTACAAGGACAAGAAACTCAAGGACCAGGTCGAGGTCGCCATAGGAGACGGCATGGAATTCACTATACCAGGTAACACATACGATACGGGACGAACATTTTAGCGAGGAAAGCGATAACCTGGTGTCCCTAAGAAGTCAATGGTATACTTTCAGGTGACAATAAGTACAAGAAAGGGAAGATATTGATGAACAATATAAACGCAATAACGGATAATCATAGAGACAATCGATTAGAATGTGAGCTCAATCACCTCGGATATCCTATACAGGTATGCATATTAAAAAAAAACGTTATGTACTAAAACTTGTACTAAAAAAGAAAAAATCTATCTTATCTTGTCTTATTACTTGTGTTTTCAGGATGACGATACGATAAGCCAAAAATCATACGGTAGTCATAAAAATAGGTCGTTTAAAGATGAAAGTCATAAAGGTTCAGCTGACACGATAGACGGGGAGGAGAAAAAGGACGCTAGCAAGGAAGATTTAGGCTTAGAAGAAGGTGAGCCTATCAAGCATTTTTTTATTGAATAAGAAAAAATATAATACAACATTATATGTATATTACAAGATCCATCGTAAACAAATTCTTGGGCAACTCCAATGCATTGACTACGCAATACAGTAACGCCTAAACGTCTGAATCAGAATAATTGAAAATTATTCCGACGTAACTCCAATACAACTTCAATATTTGTTCATTATTTGTTGCGTGTTGAAGTTATGTTGGAGATAGATTGTGTTTTTTAAAATTGGAATACGCCGTCTTGGAGTAGTTTGTGTGCCAATGGGGAGTTCAAAATAAAATAAAATAATAATTGACTAATTTTAGTACGTTACATCTAATTATATAGTTATAGGTAGTGTACTTTCTTGATAAATGAAGCTGAAGTGGCTAGATTTTAATAATACTTTCATTAGCTTAATAACTTAATCTAATTTAAAAACAGTTTACCATAGATAGTGCAATCATAAGTTAGCTAGACTGTCTTTTTTTGCAGAAATAATAGAAGAAGAAGAAGAGGGTAAAATGGATGGTATCCCCAAACACGATATCGTCGCCAACGATGAGGACGTGATAGACGACACGCCCGCCGACTGCTGTCCTGAACCTTGCTACCAGAAGTTCCCCTTCCTCGCCGGGGACGATGACTCCCCCTTCTGGCAAGGCTGGGGCATGCTTCGATTGAAGACTTTTAGACTGATAGAAAACACCTATTTTGAAACGGCTGTGATTACTATGATCTTGCTCAGTAGTTTGGCTTTGGTACGTATTCTTACGTAATGCAGTGTTTTATTTTCACAGGAGTGGGCAAAAAGTAATCAATCCATCTTTTTTTTAATTTCAGGCTTTAGAAGATGTACATTTGCCCCACCGACCAATCCTCCAAGACATTTTGTACTATATGGACCGCATTTTCACCGTTATTTTCTTCCTCGAGATGTTGATCAAGTGGCTTGCCCTCGGATTTCAGAAGTATTTCACGAACGCCTGGTGTTGGCTCGACTTTATCATTGTCATGGTAAACTTCCTTTTTTAATACGTTATAATTAGGTTCCATAAAGACTATTTACGCTCTGGCACCATGTTCCCTCAGTGCGTTGTCCCAACATGTTTTACTGGTATCAGCAGATTAATGTAACTACGATCAATCAGATCGCGTGTTGTCAACGTGTAAATTGCCTTATGAATTTAGCTAAAAATATAATCGAAAGCTTTATTCTTCATAACTTAGATATATTTTAATTAAATGTGTTTTAATCAAACACTATAATAATAAAATGACAAATCTACTAGAAAACAAATCTACCAAACTGGTGTAGTCACGACAGCAAAAATAATCGGACGCAAGGCGCAGGCTGCGCCAGTCTGAGGAAAGAAATATAAACGTTTGGCGAATATTTTGGGAATAGTTACCAAAAAAATCTCTAAACTTCTTAGTCCAGACTAGCTTTGATCCGTCAGGAATTTATAGCATTACAGTACAGTATCTAGTTAAGGGTAGTGGAACATTGAGTAACGTTGGTGTGTGACGTTAGTTGTCGCTCGTTAACCACGGCGCGGTGATGGCGGGCGCCGACGACATCCCGGCGTTCCGCTCGATGCGCACGCTACGCGCGCTGCGCCCCCTGCGCGCCGTGTCCAGATGGGAGGGCATGCGCGTGAGTACGCGCCGCGACTACTGGCCTTCCTCGTGGCCTCGTCGCACTGCTCATTACCAACCTAACATTCTACAATGTTTTACTACTTTCTGATAACACATGTAATAGTGTGGTTTGAAATTCAGTTGACGCGAATGGGCAGCGCGGCATGAAAGCGTGTAGCTTTAACTGTTGGATGTGTCACAGCGGAGGCGCCGACTCTTCTCGCTGCCTCAAGCTCTCGATGTCGTAATCTTGTCTGTCTGTGGAAACTGCTTATCTTTTCCCTTCCCAGTGAATCCTGACATTGGCTACCTATGCCTTACCAACACACCGGTTAGGTGACTCATCGTGATTAACCTGACATATTTCTCAGTTATTTTTCGATTGCATGGCATAAAAATAACGTTTACATTTTTTGTCTATAAAATAATATGTTTGATGCTGCAGCTACAATGAACAATGAAATTTGCGTACACTTGCACACCGATTGATGTTTACATTTACCTACCTACCTATAGAATACTATATACCTATATAATCTAATCTGACACATAATCTAGAAATAGGTTTTTTCCTGGCTAGTTTTGTCTTATTTAGTCTTCAACGCCTTATATGTGGCCACTACATTGATTCGATTAGGTGTCGATTACACTTCTTCTACTGTATAATATTCATCTAGTAAACTATTTTCTGAATCTTAAGTAATAGGTACGATTGTTTGACGTCATTTCTGTTCCAGGTTTTGTGACAAATGCTACTGTAATACTAAATATCATTTAAGTTATCATATGTGATGCCGCACTTATCCAATGATTACCCTTGATTCCATCAGGTCTCGCTTATAAACTTCGTAGCGGCGCTTTGTGGTGCCGGCGGCATTCAGGCGTTCAAAACGATGCGAACGCTGCGCGCGCTGCGTCCGCTCAGGGCTATGAGCCGCATGCAGGGTATGAGGGTACGTACCACCCTGCTTCGGCCCACGCACACTCCACACCCGCCCCGCCCCGCCCCGCACACCCGCCCCACCACACCTCGCATCAACTCCGACACGAGCGCGTAGCGCCACAGTTTCACCAACATTCTCAAACACTCGATCTCCGCTCGAACTATTCAGTAATCCTACATCTGGCATCTGGTCTCTTTGGTTTTATAACTTAGTTTAGTCACGAATCGTTTCAAAATCATTGGTAGTTAGTCCATTATCGATCAATTGTAGTGAATCATTTTGAAGTCGTTGGTGGCACCCTTGAATGGCTTAGTATCATTTGGTCATAGTCTCAGTCAGTCGAAAATCGGTCCAGGCTGGTTCATTTCGGCAGACACAATCATTGTCATGTTTTGGTCTCCTTTTTCTCTTGGATTTTTCTGATTATTAGTAATAGTTACTTGGAATGTTAATTTAGTCTCTGCACTTTAGACTTTTTATCTTATTCTACATTGTATTCTCTTGGCGATTGGCATGTGGTAGCTGTTATTCGCATATTTTAGATTATTTGAATTTTAATTATACGGTAAGTTTCCTGCATATATTTTGTTGTACGATTGGTTTAATGTTTATGTTGAATGCATGCCTTGTGTCATTTTCCACTGTAGAAACCTTATGTGAATATAGTTGTAGTTGTACCTTTGTATATTTGTTAATGTGTAATATAATATTTGTGTGTAGTGTAATGTAATACAGTACACGTTGTGTACTGTATATGTCTTTGAATCATTATTTGCTATCTACACTAAATACTTAGTTGACCTTAAACCTAGTGTAATGTTAGCAATCATAAACATTCGATAAAATCAGTTGGTTTCTCATTACATATATAGCACAGTTACATAGTTAAGACAAAAAAAGAAAGGCAACAGCTAGGTACAAATTTTATGATATTCCACAAAACAAGCTTGCTCAAAATCATTTAACATACTTCACTTACCAAATCCATTCATAAAACATTAAATACAAACCATGCATATCTATTATCTACTTACCGGTGTACCTACTTACTTTGTGACGCTATAACGGCACTATATTCGCTTATATGTTGTGTAGGTGGTGGTGAATGCTTTAGTACAGGCAATCCCCTCCATCTTCAACGTACTGCTGGTGTGTCTCATCTTCTGGCTAATCTTTGCCATCATGGGTGTTCAGCTATTTGCTGGGAAATACTTCAAGGTATGCTATTATATAATAATTCCTTAAAAAACATATACAGGGTGAAATCGGGGTCGTGTAGCAAGCGATCAAGGCGTAATACAGAATCGAAAGATGAACATAATGTTATTCATTTTTTTTTTGTCACCAATATTGATAATTATTTTATGATAAGTAGAAAAATACATTTTGGCAATCAACCTGGTTGCCGTACTCAATGCGACGTCTTGTCATTTTCCATACAGTGTATGTCAAAACTTATAGGGTCAGTGACCATGATTCACAAAGTTTAAAATGAATTTTACTCGAAGAAAAAAATCATTTTGTTTTGATCAAATATATAATGGTGACACACTAGTTAGTATTAAATAGCTTTGCTATGTACTACATTGCTGTGCCTTTACAGGGTTTATATTACTTGTAATATCTTTGCAATAAACGTTTTGGGTTTGAGTTAGTTACAGAGTCAGAAAAACTGGTTCAGGATCACGACCCAGATTTCACACTGTATATTATTTTATATGTAGGTATATTACATATTTATTAGTTGTAATTAGTATACATCATTATTTAAATGTGTATTTTTTCAGTGCGTTGATTTAAACCACACGACACTGAGCCACGAAATCATTCCGGACAAAAATGCGTGCATCTTGGAAAATTACACATGGGAAAATTCACCAATGAACTTCGATCATGTGGGCAAAGCCTACCTGTGCCTATTCCAAGTTGCCACATTCAAGGGATGGATTCAGATCATGAACGATGCTATTGATTCCAGGGAGGTAAGTTCAAAATGTCATCGCAAAAACTCACTGGACCTCCCTAACGGTACGTTAAAACGAACAAGCTGCATGAATACTGATGAATGAGTAGCCGGTAATTGTTTGTTTTAATCTTGATGTCCATTATATATAAAGACAACAGTACCTAGGTGTCAACCAGACACTCTAAAATTGTTGACCGAACGCATCCTAAGCCTTTTTGTACTAAACCTTATGGTTTAGTACAAAAAGGCTTAGGATGCGTATTGTATTATTACAATTTGTAATATTTGTAGGTCGGCCGTCAACCAATACGAGAAACAAACATATACATGTACTTATACTTCGTATTCTTCATCATATTCGGCTCATTCTTCACCCTTAACCTGTTTATCGGAGTTATCATCGACAACTTCAACGAGCAGAAGAAGAAAGCCGGCGGCAGCCTCGAGATGTTCATGACTGAAGACCAGAAGAAGTATTACAACGCCATGAAGAAGATGGGCTCCAAGAAACCGTTAAAAGCCATTCCTAGGCCTAAGGTACGAGTTTTTATAATATTATATTAAGCTTAAGAGTCCGGTAACGATTTGCAAAACGAAAATCGCTAATAATAAAATAACGCACATAAATTGCATTTGTTAAGATAGTTTGAAATCTTGTTATTATAAAAAAAATACTTTTGATACCTATATAATATTATTTATCACCCGGAAACTTAAATCTTACCTATCTAGTAATCTTATCTTGTTAAGTTAGGGCGTTGATTCGTGCAAACTTGACGCTTGATTTTTTTATGATTATTTTTGATGCCCATTGATATATTTTATATTATCTGATTAGACCATAAAGTTAAGTATAAATATTTTTTCATGAAACCCCTTGTTACATTCTAAAAAATACCACCGGAAATTTTTCCTAAAAAAGCTCTAGCTAAACATACTCTTGCTTAAAAACTATATATTAAGATGATAACAACTGTTCCACTTATTCCTTTAGACTCAATTTCGTACCAACGTATTTATATATTTTACATATTAGTTTATCATAATTTTAGTCATTAAAAATCTTATTTTTTCACCTCTCCAAGCAAAGATCGCGAAACAGCTCGCGATTAAGGTGCATTATATATTAATGAAACATAAAATCAAAAATATGTTCTACTTAAGCAAATTCAAAAGAAAAGCTCTTTAAAAATATTGGCAAAATATTGCACTAGTCATATTGCGTTCTAGACCGTTCGCGAATAACCCTAATCTTCTATTGTAGCGAACTACGTTATCCCTGGATTAGGAAAAGTGAATAATATTTTAAATAAAAATTGTTATTCATTTGTTTCCAGTGGCGGCCACAAGCAATAGTGTTCGAGATATGCACGGACAAGAAGTTCGACATGATCATCATGTTGTTCATCGGCTTCAACATGCTGACCATGACGCTGGACCACTACCAGCAGACGGAGACGTTCAGCACCGTGCTAGATTATCTCAATATGATATTCATCGTGATATTCAGTTCAGAGTGCCTATTGAAAATATTCGCCTTACGCTACCATTATTTTGTCGAACCGTGGAACCTGTTCGATTTTGTCGTCGTAATGTTCTCTATTCTTAGTGAGTATGATCCTGCTATACAATTATTTTATAAAAAAAAAAGTATAAAATTAATTTAATACACATAATTATTTTTGCATGTTTTTTTTAAAGTGGGGCATTCCACGCATACAATAGATTGTTATTAAATCAAACACAAACATTGAAAACATTGAAAAAATAATCAACTCAGCAGGACTTGAACCTGCATCGAAGCTCTGGCTGCTGTAAAGCCGAAGTAGATCAAAAATAAATGCAAAAAGATGATTGAAGGCATTGAAAATTTCGTCAACTTAGTAACTTGACCCATAGCTTAATTGGTAAAGCGATCGAGCCCCGGCAAGGCGTATCGATGCAGGTTCAAGTCCTGCTGAGTTGATTATTTTTTCAATGTTTTCAATGTTTGTATTTGATTAAATAACAATCTAATTTAATACAGTTTTAGTCTGAGTCTTTGACCTGGTATGTATATAGGGCAGATGCCCCGGTTTTGGCCACTTTAACACATTTAGGCCCGAGAACCCGACTGTCGGGTTCTCTGTTCGTTGCTACTACGCGCTACATACGACTAATACGTGGTTACGGGCTACGAGCGTAGCACGTAGCACTAGCACTGAATGTGTTAAGGAAAATTTGTCCATTGAGACGTCCGTCATTTTGTGTCAATAAGGAATTATGACACTCTTTATGTACGGAAAAAATAAAAATATATTACTTTATATATATGAATCTCTGCTGTTAACATTCTGACATTCGATAATCTTTTTTTCTTTAATGAAATGTCAAAACGGGGCCCAGGGGCCAGTTTTTCCATGGCTTCTGACAACTGAATGAAAACTAATACATAACAGAAAACAGTGCCATCTGTGCTGCCATAATTTACTCTTATATTAACTACAAATCTTATACCTGTAAATTAGTCTATATCTTAATAAAGTTGAAAATGGCCAAAACCGGCAGTGGCCACAACCGGGGCATCTGCCCTACATTCCTTTGCTTCAATTTATTGCCTTTTTTTTCGAATAACGTATATGTAACGAATGTTTATCTTTTCTCTCGCAGGTTTGGTATTGAGCGATATTATAGAAAAGTATTTTGTATCGCCAACTCTACTAAGGGTAGTAAGAGTAGCGAAGGTAGGTCGAGTCCTTCGACTGGTGAAAGGCGCTAAGGGCATCAGGACGTTGCTGTTCGCTCTGGCCATGTCGTTGCCGGCGCTCTTCAACATTTGCCTTCTACTGTTCCTGGTCATGTTCATCTTCGCCATCTTCGGGATGTCGTTCTTCATGCACGTCAAGGACAAAGGTGGCCTGGATGACGTGTACAATTTCAAGACTTTTGTGCAGAGCATGATTCTGCTTTTTCAAGTGAGTTTATTAATATACCCTTTGATAATAAACAAGTATTATTTTCGATAGCTTGCTACAGTTGCTACGTGTCTGCGCTACGGCTACGGCGTAGCAGACGTAAGCGTTACCAATCGTATTGCTGTGGCAATTCCACTCTCCACGCCACTTTTCTATGCGCTTGTAGCCGAATCATAGCATATTCTTCGCACGTATAGGAAAGCTAACTACGAATAAAGAGCCAGTATAACAGGTTCCTCGCATTCAATATGTTAAGTAATAGGAATAGGTGCAACACCCTATACTCAACAGATTATGCAGCTTGCCACCCATGAGCATACATATAAAGCCAATATTTAATCGTGACAATTTTGTCTACGTACTCGTAAAAGTGAAATTGTAAAATTGTGTGTTCTCGTAATCTTCAGATGTCGACGTCGGCCGGTTGGGACGGTGTATTGGACGGCATCATCAACGAGGAGGAGTGCGACCTGCCGGACAACGAGCGCGGGTACCCCGGCAACTGCGGCTCGGCCACCATCGGCATCACCTACCTGCTGTCCTACCTAGTCATCTCCTTCCTCATCGTCATCAACATGTACATCGCCGTTATCCTCGAGAACTACTCTCAGGTACTCCTTCAATATTTCTGTTATGATGTCTGTTTTATCTTAAATAATATAATTAAGCATTAAATGTTTTCTGGAACTAAGATTTTTTTAACCATAAATTAGACCTTACAAGATTAAGTTTATTTTTAATATTCACACAATTTTGTATAAAATAAGCAGCAATATTAGAGCTTGAATATGTTAACGCAGGCGACGGAAGACGTACAAGAGGGTCTGACGGATGACGACTACGACATGTACTACGAGATCTGGCAGCGGTTCGACCCTGACGGCACGCAGTACATCCGCTACGATCAGCTGTCCGAGTTCCTCGACGTGCTCGAGCCACCGCTGCAGATCCACAAACCCAACAAGTACAAGATCATATCGATGGACATCCCGATATGCCGCGGCGATATGATGTTCTGCGTGGACATCCTCGACGCGCTCACGAAGGACTTCTTCGCGCGGAAAGGGAACCCGATCGAGGAGACGGGCGACATGGAGCCGGGGCGGCCCGACGAGGTCGGGTACGAGCCGGTGTCGTCGACGCTGTGGCGGCAGCGCGAGGAGTACTGCGCGCGCCTCATCCAGCACGCGTGGCGGCGGCACCGGCGCGGCGCGGGCCCGGCGGGCGAGGGCGAGGGCGAGGGCGAGGCGGGCGCGGACGCGGGCTCGGGCACGGCGGTGCTGCTGGACGCGGGCGCGGCGCGCGTGGTGCTGGCGGGCGCGGGCGCGGCGCCGCGGCCGCCCGAGCCGGCGCCGCCGCCCGCGCCCGTGTGACCCGCGCTGGCGCTCGCGCTGCTGCCCGCGCTGGTCGACGCCGCGCCGCTGCCTGCACCGCTGCCCGAGCTCCTCAGCCCGCCCAAGCGCACCTAATTATTGTTTACGCTAGATGTTCGCTGTACATAGTGGGCGGTGCGGCTGCCGCGCGCGCGCCCGGCCGTCACATGCCGCGCGTCCGCGCCATTTACTTTTGGGACGTTCATTCGTGCGCCATTAGAGACGTTCGAAGTGTTAAGTGGAGTGTTTTATATTCGCGTGCCCGAAGCTTTTGAGACTGTTTGTTTTGCGACTGACGTTCGCGCGAGTGTAATATATATTATTATATTTTATTGTATCGATTCGTATCTATTTACATCGTCGCGTTAAACCTGCCCATGTGAGAGAAGCCCGTTTTTTTAAGAGAATCGTTGTAGCGAGCATGTTTTGGTCACTGATAACGTAATGTAAGATATCGGATAATATTGAGGAAATTCTATAAGCTTATTTTTGTATTCGATGAATATCACTGTCTGCCTGTAAATTCTAAATCGATACGATCTTTTTAATTAAGATGACGGAGATCGTTGGTTTGATAATAAATTGTGAGATATCATTTTCTTTCCCCGAAATGGTGTCGAACAATATCCGTATACTCGTGCTAGAGTAGTGAGGCGCCGCACAGCGCGGCGCGAGTCGTTGCTTCCTTCCGTTCCGCTTCAGCCGGCGGCGCGCGCGGGTCCCGGGCGCCGGACCCGCGAGACCCCCCGGGCCCGCGACCCGCGTGGGCCCCGGGCGCCGGACCCCATGTGGGCCCCGAGCCCGAGAACCGCGTCCGCGCCCACCGGCCACGCAGCGAGCACATTGATGTAGCACACCAGCATTTTAAATTTAACGACTATAAACAAAATTACCTTGTATCATTACAATCATTGTAACGTCTTCGACTCGTCCGTTGCGTTTGGACGTTAGTGTAATCGTATCTAATAAACGCTTAAGAGAAGCAATGGCTACGCCGATTCATATCAATTTTGTCCGTAATAGTTTTAATAGTTCCAGTTTATAAGCTTCTTACTGTACCGAAATGACGTTGCGTTGTATCTTTCTATACGAGGTCGGCACACCGTCGGTTCCCTCGAGATAAAGAGAGTTTAGACAAATTTTTGCAAGTTATATCTATGTAAGCTTAACAAATCAGCTGTGAAATCGGTACCAGAATTCACTTCCGTCCTAATTCAGTACGCATCATAGGAATCGAGCCATTTTATGTAACGCGCACTTTCCATGTAGGTACCTAGTTAATGTAATTTCCTTTCCCCGGATTACATTAGCTGCGGGAGCGAGCGGGCGCGCGGGCCGCTTCCCCCGGCCCGCGCGCCCCTCGCCCCACCCCCCATGTTCACTGACCACTTCAAGCGGGCCGGTACTGCTTCCATGAGTATTGCTCTCGCGATTTACATTCAATGCTGTGACGATCTTCGACAAACGACACAAGAACGCTAATCCAGACTACCCACCGATTCGGCTAACTGAAAGAGTCACCTTAATAACTAGCAAATAAGATTAATTGATAATACCTAAGAGATCGAACGTCCCTTACCGAGTAAGGTAGATATTATTGAGTATGTATTGATTTTCAAATGAGACCTCTGTAGCGACCCGTCGCTCGCCAGTGTCCGTGGCCGCAGAACTGCGGAGCCACTGTACCGTGATGAACTATAGTAATTCATTTGTAAGTAAACTTTGGAAGTTGTCAATTTTTTACAAATCTGTAAATATTGAGAGCTTATCGCTGGGTATATCCCAAACTGAATGTCGCAACACATATTTTTTCATAATATATCTACTATGGAATCAGCGAAAAACGCAGCGATACGTAAATAAGCTTGAAGCAATCAACGTAAACGTGTGCTCGACAAAGTTTTCGCTTTTCATTATGGAACAAGTCACCGAATAGTTGTGTGTCGGTTGTTTTCAATTCGTTTTAATAAATTGTGAAAAACTGAAGGCAAGACGAATCTACGTGTTGCAGTTTAAAGAGTCAGTGTATTGTAAACTAAAAGAGATGCTTACCGTTGTGCACATATTTTGCAATAACACCGGTACGTGAAGAGTATGTACTTGGCGGCAGCGGCCGGCGCCGGCGCCCGGCGCTTCCCCCGCCGCGCGCCCGCGCCGCTCCGCTCTTCCCGCTCATTCTTTCAATCGGTTCTTCTGTTATTTTGACCCGTTACGTTCACTTATTGTTATATATTTATATGACGAACGGTCTTTAACAACTTTTTGTGTTGGTCAAACCAAACGTTTTACTATTAGGCATATTTGCACAAAGAAGTTGTGTTTAATTAAGTTTAGGACAATAAGTTATGATATCATTGTATTATTTCTTTGAATATATGACAAAAAAGTGAGTTCAGTTTGCTGAATGATAGAGGTTTACTTGAGTATTTATTATATATATTGTTGAAGTTTGTACAAAATAAATTAAGTAAACGATGAAATATAGAACTTGACTGCTTTATATTGAAGTTTTATTCTTGCTGCATACCAAATGTCGATTACTCTTCATTAACCCACATTCACTTAAAATGGACTAAAAGAATGAAACAATTAAACTAATTGCATTTTTCCTGTTGTCATATCAATCCGTACAATCTTCATCATAAAAAAAAATACAAAAAATAATGAGCCAATATTACTGCAATGTGCCGCCAGAGTGCAGCACTAGAACATATTGTAAACCACAGACTTACATGTACCTGTTTATATAAGTATAACTAACTTATACATAGTGGGCCTCACACATTTTTTTATAGATAATTTTTAACGAATGAATATGTCATTTGTGCACCAAGGCGGTTTTTTGAAAGTGAAACAAGAAAATCGAAAGGGTCTAGCAGGCTAAGCTAACAAGAGTGGCCCCCGCAAGGGATTTGGTTGTAATTTGAGGTGCAGTAGTGGCAGGACCTAAGAACATTGTATGCGTAATATCAGCCTTCGATCTTCTTTTGTTTCAGATTTATTCACGAAAATGTCAAAAAATCAAGGTAATTTTAAAACTGTTATTTTAGCTAAACCAAGCAAGCAAGAGAAACCAAATAAATTCAGAATTAAGGAGCATAAAATGGGGTTCATAGTGCATATTTTTACAGACGTTCATGTCTTTGAACTTGGATGAAAAAAAATAAAGTATTTTTTCGCTTCATTTTTTTGCCGCTTTACGCGGAGACACAACTATCAAAAAAAAAACTTGGTAAGCCACAATTGACAATATTTCAAAATTTCCAAATTTTATAAATCGAAAACCATTTCGAGAAATACATTTGTATAACACAAAAACCATTTTTTTTTAATTTTTTTTTCAGTAATTTTTGGAAAAATCACCAAAATATGTAAACCGGAAAATGACGTCACACGGCTGATTCAATACTACCACTATGAAAAAACGTTATCTTCCGGGTTTCCGTTTGACAACTTTGACAATTTCAACACTACTGACAGTGACAGGACAGCTGACAGTTAATTCATTCAATTCGAATATTTTCTTGTAATTTACGTTTCCACTTTCCTTGGATTAATTTAATTATCTACGTGTTGCGATTTGTCACGGACTCTGGACTGCTTTCTTCTACGACGACCACAACTCGCTTTCTAACAGACCCCGGATTGCATTCTTCAACGACGACTACGATTTTAGCTTTTTCACGGATCCCGGACTGCTTTCTTCCACGATGACCTGACGATGGAATTCAGGGAATCCTCGGAAAATACCCCGGTTGGGTATTGACCAATACCTCTACAACGAAGCGGACACGAGAAACTCAGAAAGATTTGTCAAAGCTGACAGCAGGAGCTTGCCGCGTGTGAGTTTTTGCAAAGCTCGGATAAATATAATTTGCCTGGCACAAGAGGTACCGAAGCTTCGTTATCTTCGCGGAGTTCTTATGTACAAACTGGCAAAGGCCTTTATTAAGTGCAGCCTCATGTTCCTTTACTATTTGTAAACGAAAACAGTATAGAAGTGATGCTGACATCCCAAATCTTCAAGAGATTC
Source organism: Pammene aurita (assembly GCA_947086415.1). Lineage (NCBI taxonomy): Eukaryota > Metazoa > Arthropoda > Insecta > Lepidoptera > Tortricidae > Pammene > Pammene aurita. Next base: position 22,822,833 of record OX352305.1, on the reverse strand, counting down.
TCCAAGAAGCCAACAATCATAAAATGGATGACTGTTTGTGCTTCTCCAAACGGAATCTGTGACGATTTGGCTTTCAAGTTGAAATGTCCCTTTACAGATAAAACTGAGAAATTATATCAATTAAAATGTCACGAGCCAAAGTTGTTTTGGATTGTGGTAAATAAATTACATTTTATAGGAAATAAAGTACTTATTTTATTAGTATGAACACTTATAATTTTTATACCTGTATCCTAAGTAGGTTCTTAAGTACTTTCTGATGACTAAACTTGTCAATAATAAGTTAAATATCTTTCCTGTACTTAGAATGTTACTACTGGAGAAGTAAAATTCACCATGTGTTAATCAGGGGAGAAATATATACAAGGTATATTATAATAAAATTATTTTAATTTCGTTCAGTTATTCATTAGGCGGATACCTTCATATACCTAGCACATCTGTGGTGAAAACGTGGCCTAATATAAAATATACATTCTCACACAATATAATAAACAAACCAACATAATGACAAACATCGGCGCAAGAAAAACAACGAGATGGGCCTCTCCTCAGGTCCATCTGTATATAGTCTCAGATAGTACTTCCCTCAGCTGCTGGTAGAACAGTAAATAACTGGGCTATAAATATGTGTTGCTATAGTAAGTTTTCATTAGGTAATATTTAATGCAAGGCATTTTCAACAATCCTTAAGATATCTTTCGAAGTTAGCGGTTTGATATTTTAAGTTTTGACGTTTATCTTGTGCTTCAAATGTCAAACTGTTTAAGCGCACTATGGTCACGCTATGGTTTTTACGTAAATGTCAATCAATGTAACTATTTCAACGTTTTTTTCAGTGTATGAAACACAACATGTGACGTCATTTAGCCGATACTTCGACGACTGTTACATACGCCCTTTCTGCCCAAGTAATAATATAAATAGATTTTTCCACTAAAAAACATAGATTTTCGCAAAAATAAAAAAATACGGGTCTCTTAAAATTGTGAGTTCTTTCGGGCCATACAATAAAAATAGCACTCAAAAAAATTTAATGTTGTCAATTGTCAACTACGTACACATTTAAATACTTTTTGAAAAATCATGGTGCGTCATGCCAAAAAAAAAACATTTACGAACGTATGTTTACTATTTCATATCATATCAATAGAGTAATAGTGGCAAATCAGTCTGTAGTAAATATATAGGTATAACATCCTCTTTCGTTCCTTATGAAATAATTAATTGACATTGATCAATGACGTAAATACTGTTCTGTTTGCTCTACTGAGTTATTTGTTGATATGGAATGGTAATAAAAAATGGTTTTGTCAATGTGCCTACAGCCAATTTTTATTATGTACCCACTTTTTTCCTTATTTGCATAGAATAAAAAAATTAGAAAAAAATACATTTAGAATAATACCTAAAGCAAAGTAGCATAGCATGTCCATGTCATTTGCAGCTGACGACAAAATCAAAAAACTTACAATCTGACATTACGATTTCTTCTACAGATATAGTGCGATTAAGCTAAGTCTGCATACGTCAATCACGACCTAATGTTTCCATCAAATCTCTTTCTGTGGTGTGACAACTACAGACTTACCTTAGAAGGGCTCTACACATTTGCCATTACACTATAGTAAACATGCGTTAGTAAATGTTCTTTTTTGACATGACGCACCATGATTTTTCAAAATGTTTTTAAATGTATACGTAGTTGACAATTGTCGCTTATCAAGTAATTTTATTGATAGTTGTGTCTTCGCGAAAAGTGGCAAAAAAATGAAGCGAAAAAAAAACTTAATTTTTTTTCATCCAAGTTCAAGGATATGAATGTCTGTAAAAATATGCATTATGAACCCCATTTTATGCTCCTTAATTCTGAATTTATTTGGTGACTCTCGCTTGCTTGGTTTAGCTAAAATAACAGTTTAAAAATTACCTTGATTTTTTGACATTTTAGTGAATAAGTCTGAAACAAAAGAAGATCGAAGGCTGATATTACGCATACAATGTTCTTGGGTCCTGCCACTACTGCACCTCAAATTAAAACCAAATCCCTTGCGGGGGCCACTCTTGTTAGCTTAGCCTGCTAGACCCTTTCGATATCTGCCTCTCTATCGCTCGAATATGCAAGAGTGATAGAGAGACAGCTAACAAAATTTAGATTTTCGAGTTTCGCGGTAGGCCCTCTGTTTGTGCTAGTGCCGCCCCCTACGCAGAGTTTCCCTATTGTGATCCCAGGCGGCCAATATGAATATATAAGAATGCCGTTCAGTCTGACAAATGCCCCGGCTTCATGCGAGCAATCTATCAGGGACACGTTCTTGTCCCGGCTGTACGGTGAATTTTTAACTTATATTTAACTACACGTAACGCTGTGGTTCGGCTAGGACGGTAGCGCTATCAAAGAATGTACTCGAATTTCGAAAAAATATCACAATCTTATTGTGTCCCTTTTACAGCGATATAAGTAGCGTACTCTTGTTTACACAGCTGGAACAACATTTGAATGACATACTTATACAAAGTGATTGACTATGTGTAATGCTAAATTCAGATAAAATAGGTATAGTTCGGTTGCCGTGCTTTATAATGTTGAATACATTCGCCGTTCATTATCATTAAGTTCGCGACGACCAGACTTTATTGCAACTCTTGATTACCTAAATTAATTTTGTATTAAGCAGAAACGTCTGCAAGCGATAATTTCAATTTTTATAATTGAAAGAAAAATGGAAAAATTCACCGCGTCGAGCAAGATTCGAACTTGCGACCTTTCGGAACACCGGTCCGACCGCTCAGACCAACTGAGCCATTGACGCTTACTCAACCTCGGTGAATCTTTCCATCGGTTCCTTCATTGCTTTCGTCATGGGGAGACGTGTAGCGACATCTACCGTATATACACATTAACGACATCGAAGTTCCAAGCCATATCGGAATAACATCGATAACAATGCGCTATGCTGCTCTTGATTACCTATAATATAATTAAACGTCGTTGTCTATTTTTATGCAGGTTTTTTATTTATTATACTCGTATTATTTAAACCATGTCCTACATACATATAAAAAATATAGAATTTCATGAAAAGTGAGGGACTCTTAACTAATACCTCGTTAGCTATATATGTCATAATATTTAATTATACATTAGCCTTTATTCACTTGTAGGATTTAAAAATACTCCAAACACCTTGATTGACTCGTTTTGCCTGAAATATAACAAAAATATGACATCGGTATTTTGATTGAGTTTTCTAGTAAATCTATCACCTTCTTATTATATAAAGCCAGGAAATTATTCTAGGTATTCTCGATACAACAAGGGTAAAACTTAGTTTAGTTAGTTTACTATGAATCATTAAAACACTACGAAGACTCTATGACAGACTAAGAGACATTTTGTCAAACAAAAGACGAAAATATTGATAATTACGACCTATACAACGTGTTATACCCAAGACTAAAAACCTGAAAAGTGTTTGTTCAGAATCGAGAGTGGAATCGATTGCAGTATATCTTAACGTGGGTATACTTTTTCTTTAATTTTCCAATTTTTTTACGTGTCTAGTCTAAAAGTTTGGAATACCTACTACAGTTTACGATTCTATCGAGAGGTTAGGAGATAGAGGTTGAATATTTAATAATGGCTGGCAGCTTTGACAAATTTGTTTTTCCACTGTAAATAGTGTCATGTAGGTTGTCATTATCAAATTATGTCATCTTATGTCATGTCATACAAATTCAATTGACAAAGTAGGTTGATAGGTTGACATGACATGACACATGTAGAGATGTGACAACAACGAGTGCCTCTCGAAATAATTCACTAATTGAAAAATAAATACGCTAGATCAGAGGTTTTCAAAGTGGGAGGCGCGCCCCCCTAGGGGGGCGCGACCACATTTTGAGGGGGGCGCGGGGCCTCGGGAAATTTGAACAGGGCTAGCTAGACCTACCATGCATCGAAGCCTAAGGGGGCGTGGGATTTTCATTTTAGGCAGCAGGGGGGCGTGCCTAAAAAAAGTTTGGGAACCCCTGCGCTAGATCAATTAGCAATAATAAAAATCGTTTGGGGTGTCTGAGGTTTTTAGTGGCTCAAGTAACACGTTGTATATACCTTCTAAAGCCTGACCAGAAATATATGATTATGCGCCATGTTGCGGAATTTCATTGGAACTTACACTGGCAATAAATTTAATGATGGGTTGTCACTGTTGTCAGCATCATTGTGGCGGTTTACTTGAATAATAGTAAAGTGTTGAATTAATTAATGTCAAGAAATGCCCAAAACTATTCATAGTCAAGAGTAATTATAAATAATGTATGTAATAAATTGCTGAAAATAAAACGCTCGGGAAATGAAACAATTTCGCTAAGAAACATTTACAAATTAACATCAGAGCTGACAAGTAAACAAATCAAGATTACATTATACCATAGAGAACAATGTACTTTTTGCTCAAAGCAAGTATCTTTTAGAAATCTAGAGCTTTAACACGCGTATACCCAAGAAAGACAGAATACACGCAACGCGCCAACGCGACTAATTTGGAAACGTATTTCAAGATGGCTGATAGCATACCGTAGCTAGCCTACATAATTAAGTGTGTTTCTTTGTTCCCCTTCAAAAAGCGGTGGAGAGTAACAAACTTTTATATTGTACTTAGGGCCTTTTGGAAGTAAGCAATAATCACAATGTGAGACTATGACAAGGACTTACGATAATAGCGCCTTCTCTGTCATACCTATTGAAAGTTTAATAAGAACATCCCGTTCAATCTTGGTATTATTATTACCATGACAAATCTATAGCTACTATGTCTATGACTTTTTGACTATACTGAACTGTTGCCATATAAATGAGAATAATAGCGTCCTAAATTAATTTTGTACTAAGCAGACACGTCTGCAAGCGTAATTTCAATTTTAAAATTGAAAGATAAATACACTATACCTATATACACTTACACTTAAGATATGTATTTACACTTACGGCAAATGTTGCTACACGTCACTCTCTGACGTAAGCAATGAAGCTTTCCATCAGTTGATGGAAAGATTCACGAGGTTGAGTAAGCGTCGATGGCGCAGTTGGTCAGAGCGGTCGGACCGGTGTTCCGAAAGGTGGCAAGTTCGAATCTTGCTCGACGCAGTGAATTTTTCCATTTATCTTTCAATTATAAAATTAATAGCGTCCTCTGGACAATGATCATATATTTCTGGTCAGGCTTTACTTACTATTGATGACCAAAGCATATATGAAATTCGCAAAGCAAAACAAAATCTTGGAGCCGCATATTTGACAGCTAAAGTACAGTCGCCATCGAATATATCGAAGCTGCCAAGGTACTCAAAAATACCTGAACATGCACATATTCAGATATTTGTGATCTCCTTGGCCGCTCCGATATATCTGATGGCGACTGTACAAAAGCACTGTTCAGTGCCATATATTTTGCAGTATTTAAGTGGATTAAACGTAATAAGTAAATATATTGAAACGAGTGACTCACGTGTTTTAGCCCTATGGGCGCCTGCAACTCCAGAAGTGTCACATGCCTACCATGTCACACGCGTTGCCGACCCTTTAATATAAAGAAGGATTCACTGTGTGGACAACTATTGGTCTAAGAGCCGGCCACGTCAGATATGACACAATAATGAGAGCAACAAAACCCGTCTGGTTAGATTGATATACTATCCTTATAGCTAGATCCAGGTATCTGGCAGCTTTTAATGGCTGGAGGTCAGTGTGACAGCCTAGCAAAATTTTTGAATTGGAAAATTGTAATACCAAAATAGGTAGGGTAGGATAGAGCACCCTGGCGCCGCCGTACAAGGAGGCCCGACCCCAGATAGAACTGGGACTAAGGGAAGGAAGAAGAAGAAGAAGAAGTAATACCAAAATAGGTAAAAACAGCCGAAGTTGTCTCAAGTATTAAGGACAGGGCTTATATTTTAACATTAGAACAAAACACATTGCGTATTATTTTGGAAACAGAAACAGTAGGCGACAAACTATGATTTACATTATACGTCGTTTTGGACTACTTTCCCCCATCAGAATGTTTTGGCAATGATACTGTCTAATTATTTATATAATTTCTCATAATACTGCATCAAAACCAGAACTCTAGGATTTGTATTCTTAAAGTGGTTTGTATTCTTTGACCTCCACCACTTTACAGCTGCCAGATGTCCGGATCTAGAAATAAGCATAGTATAGCAAACTAACGAGAAGGGTTTCGTCGCTCTCAGTATTGTGTCATATCTGACGTGGCTAGCTCTTCGTCTATATAGGGACAAGAGAATTCCCCGTCGTCAACACACTGCGTCCTCTTAGAGCTCTCTGGCAACCTTAGCGGCTACGAAATTTTGCAATACTTTATACATACATTTTAGTAGGTACCTATTCCTTTGTTTAACTTTTACAATAGTCAGATATTGATTTAACTAACTAGCTATCAAATACAGTTCAGTATCAGTTACTGGTACGAGTAGTGATAGGCTGGTAAGTACCTCTACTACTAAATCAATCATTTACTGTTCTCTATGCTAACCAAATGTAAGCATTTTCGGGATTACTCCAATGAAATGTCAGTATATTGCTAAACTATCAACGCAATACCATCCGTATAAACCACTAAACAAAGACTAATATTTTATTTCGATCCCGGAAAATAATTAGAAAAATCATCTTATATATGAGACCGTGATCTTTAAAAGCCCTGTTACACTTGTCCTAGTTAACTTATTCCTAAATGATTTAGTTTCTTAATTTAGTCAAGTGTAACCGCATTTAGCAAGTAGTTTCCTAAAAAGTAACCTAGTTATGAAGCTAGGATGGTCACTGACGAACTTATTGAGGTAGCATCCTAATTAGGACGGAAGAAAGTAAAGTGTAACAGCGTTTAGTCGCCAGTTGACCTAAATGTCATAGATTTTTTTTTCTTTTCTTTTCCTAAAACGCAATCGCAGACTGATTCTGTTTATTATGAATTTAGGATCCTAGTTAGGACAAGTGTGACTGGGAGATATATTTAGGATACTAATTAGGATGTTCCTTAGGACACTAAAAAAAGTAAAGTGTTACAGGCCTTTTACCGATCTTGTTTATAACTACTTGATCTAGTTACTTACTACTAGGATCAGATGATCACTAATATCACTATGATTATGACCTATGGTTGTACTACTAGTCTTACCAGCGTCTCCACTAAGCTTTACTGGGTCTCGTGGGTGACGGGGCCAATGCGTCCCTGCGACAACAACACTTTAAGCACGCGGAATAAATGTCAAGCACGAAGGTATATAAAGTGGTGCTAATTCTTACACTTATTCCCTAACCACTGTTGAACTTTATTAACAAGCGAAAAGGTCGTCCATATGTGACTAGAAACAACGGTCCGTTAGAAAGAACTTAACGGCCTCCTAGCCCAGTCGGTAGTGACCCTGACCACGAAGCAGGATGTCCCGGGTTCGAATCCTGGTCAGGGCATTTATTTGTGTTTATCACAGATATTTGTACCTGAGTTGTGGATTTTTTCTATGTATTTAAATATTTATCTATTATACATATCGTCGTCTAGTACCCACAACACAAGCCTTATTGAGTTTACTGTGGGACTAGGTTGGTTTGTGTAAGATTGTCCAACAATATATATACCTATATGTATATATTAAACATAGAGGGCGGGCGGTATCTCATTCGCACTCGTTACAAAATCACGACACACATTGACATTTTGATTTGTTGTCAGCATTGTTTACTGATGACGTCAAAACGAGATGCAGATCCTTATGTTGCGTTCGGGCGATTTCATGCGAATTCGACAAAAGTACTGTGCTACATGATTTTTTATTGTAATATTAAAAAATTTAGGATAATGTTATTAATGTTAGAGGTCCAAGAATCACTAAATCACGATTGTTTTTATTGTATTTTATCTGTGTAGAGTCCGTCTAGGGCTTGTAATCCGGATATTTTCTTCTACTTTCAGCGGGATATCTTAATAAAATAAAAATATTTTGAATAGTAATTTGTATGGAAACTCATCGAAATATCCGTATTATTCGGATAATTGCAAACCTTCGGAACTGTAAAATTCGTTCAAAATCGTGCTCGCATAAAATATTTTCTAAATGTTTACTTAGAATATGTAGTTACTTTTAATAATACACTCGCGAGCAAATAATACGGGTCAGTGACAAAAACCCTTATATTTTGCAAATTAATAGCGGTATGTGCAGGAAACTAACTGTGTATTAAAGATAATTTAATATCGAATTAAATTGAAAATTCAATGTTCTACAAGAATTCTGGAACAAGTTTTATTTAAAAAAAAGTCGAATTTGGTACCAAATTCAAATTGAGCTTATTTCACTTTTGATTGTTTTCTCACTTTTGTTTTCAATCTGTCAAAGCAAAATGATAAAAGGCAGTTTTTGTTGACTTTGATGGCCATTATTGAATTACTATCATGTCGCTAACACAAGATATACACGTATCGTCACTTTGTTACAAGAAGGCAGAAGTCAGAGATATACAGCAAGAATAACAGGCGTGTCACTATCTACGGTGCAGAGGGTCCTCCAACGTTTCCTACAAACTGGTAGGAACCTTCGAAGACCAGGAACCGGCAGGCCGAGATGTACTACGGCTAGAGAAGATCGATTTATTGTAACAACAATGCTCCGAAATCGGCATCTCACTGCAGTTGAAGTCAAAAACCAACTTCGGGAGACCCGAAGAGATGACATCAGCGAGTGGACTGTAAGGCGGCGGCTTCGTGAAGCTAATTTGACCCCACATAGACCGGCAAATGGCCCAAAACTTGACAGAGGGCATCGAACTGCAAGGACACTTTACGCACGCGAATACAGGCGATGGGGTGCCGAAGAATGGGCAAGAATTATGTTTTCTGACGAATCCAGATTTATGCTCTATGCACATGACGGGCGGCGAAGAGTTTACAGACGGCCAGGTGAACGTTTTATTCCAGCCTGTTTTGAAGAAAAAGTTGCTTTCGGCGGTGGGTCTGTTATGGTTTGGGCTGGAATCTCTTCAGAGAGTCGCACGCAATTAGTTTTGATAGAAAATGGAACGTTTACTAGTGCCAGGTATGTGGAAGAGATTCTTAATGAGCATGTAGGCCCATATTTAATTAATATGGGTGAAAACTCAATGTTCATGCATGACAACGCCAAGCCACACACCGCACAGATTGTGGAAGATTATTTTGAGGAGGTTGGCATCAACACTATGAACTGGCCCTCGAGAAGCCCGGACCTAAATCCGATTGAGCACGTATGGGACGAGCTCGGAAGGCGTGTAAGAAATCGAAACCCCGCCCCAGCTACACTTAGAGACCTGAAACAGGCGTTAGTGGAAGAATGGGCTAATATCCCGCAAGAACGCATAAGAAACTTAATAAACAGTATGCCCAATCGTTAAGAAGCTGTAAGAAGAGCCCGAGGAGGCAATACGAAGTATTGATATGTTTTACTTTTTTTTTGTTTTTAGTTTTGTGTGTGAGGTACCACGGTTGCTTTTTACCTATAGTTAATTGATATCGTGTTTACTATGTTAATTAAATAAACAAGTGAATATCATCTCTAACTCTTGACGTTGTTTTATTAACTATGCATTTATCTATAATATACAATTTAATTCAGGCTCCTAGCTTTATTATTTTAGGAGATATTATAGTTTTTCGTACTGACCCGAATTATTTGCACGCCAGTGTAATTCATGTTGATACTTTTTGATACATTATACAATAAGAATTTAATAGAATTAAATAAAACAAGCGGGGCTTCTATTTCCGCTCTGAAGGACACCAGGTAACTAATAAACCTACATCGGTAAGGACAGTGACGTCTTTCGCCGCCTATTTGGGGCCTATACAGGGTGTTTGGTAACCGGATGCAAAGCCGAAAGTAGGAGATAGTCTAGGTCATGTAGAACATTTTTAGCCATACTTGTCTTAGACAAATGTTATTAGTTTTTTTTTAATTTAAATTTTAAGATTTGTCGGAGAAAACTGCAAAACTTCAGACTAAATCGATAATTAGTACTTTTTTTACTGCAGGTAGATTTTTTTTTGTTTTATTTCGTATTGTGCAATGTCTATCAAACACTAGAAAAGTGATTTCAAACATCTGTGTCTAAAGAAAACAAGTTGACAGCGATTTAAAATTTTAGTTACATGAAAATGTAAACGATTTAAGTGATTTCAAAGTACGATAAAAAAAAACTAAAATAGCCACGAATTTTCAAACCATTTTAAAAACATGCTTGGCTTTTACCCTTTTATTTAAGCTATCAAACACGACTGTAGCTACTGTATCCTTGAAAATAAGCCACCTAAACCAACTGGGTAGCTAAAATGTTTCACTCTACTTGTGATACTTGTGGTAGTTGTGGTGACGAATCTCATTATGATTTTACAATAAAACATTGGTTCTGAATACTAAGTTGGCATTGACTTGACATTTGACTTGTTTTAAAAGGGTTAAGTGTACTGGACAAAACTACCACATGCAATTTTAACAAACAAAGGCTTGCGGCGGTGAGAGACAAAAGAGACTGATAGCGGCAGGCGGTGAGCGGCGTTAAACAAAGATGATCGGTTTTGTGCTTTATTGACAAAGATAAACTGATTAGCTACATGAGTATTTGTGCAAAAACTAGTAATTTAGTCTAGTTACAACTTCAGTTGCGATTAGACGTTCATTGTGGTTTAATTTCCCGCTCTCATCTCAATTTACCGTGTCAAGTTGTAGCTGCCGTAGGCGCTCCTTCACGTGTAATTACGACTTCTTCATTGTAAACATGGAGTTTACGAACGAAGAATACGCCGACATTATCTACATGTACTGCAAAGCTGACAGTAATGGAGCGATGGCCCGACGGATGTACCAAGAGCGTTTTCCAAACCGGAGATTGCCTAATGTGAGAGTGTTTTACAATTCATTCCGAAGGCTACGTGAGAATGGTATTGCTGTGCAACATGGAGGGAATCCAGGACGTAATCGCCCTGAAGTGGAGGAAGACGTTCTACAGGCATTTGCAGAGGATCCGAATACGAGCATCAGAGTGGTAGCTCGTAATCTGAACTTGTCCACATGGAAAGTATGGGCCACAATGAATCGTGAGGGAAAATATCCTTTTCGCGGCATCGGAGTTCAAGGTTTGGACGAAGGAGATCCTGCACGCCGAGTGGACTTCTGCCGATTTTTACTCAATGCGGATATCGAAGACCGACGTTTTTTGCGAAGCATTCTTTGGACCGATGAATCGAAATTTTCCCGGGAGGGGATCACAAATTTCCATAACCTACACCAATGGGCTGACAAAAACAACAATCCACATTGGAAAAAGCAAGTGTCCTTCCAAAGAAAGTTTTCCGTCAATGTGTGGGCTGGAATCATCGGCAGAGTCCTTATTGGGCCACATTTTTTGCCAAATAATTTAAATGGGGCAAATTATTTGGAATTTTTACAAAACGATTTGCCCAGGCTTATTGACGAAGACCAGCTGCCCGGTGCAGTGACATTTCAACACGACGGTTGTCCCGCCCATTACTCTCTGGCTGTAAGGGAGCATCTGAATAACTGTTTCCCGGACGGTTGGATCGGCAGAGGCGGACGAATCCCTTGGCCCGCTCGGTCACCTGATTAGACACCATTGGATTTTTTCGTTTGGGGCCGAGCTAAGGAGCTAGTCTACACACAAGAGGTCATTAATACCGTAGAAGAGCTGAGGGAGAGGATAGAAGCGGCGTTCGAAAGGATGAGGGAAGAAATGATATTCGGAACAACCACCACAGAAGTAAGAAGACGGGCTCGTGCTTGTATTCGAAACGGCGGGTCACATTTTGAAAACGAGCGATGATGTGTAATTTTAATGTGTTGATCGTAAAAATAAATAACTTATCTTTTATGCTTTTGTTTTAATTTACCCTAAACATTCCCTCTTATTAGTACAGGTAGCCTATTTTCAAAGATAAAATGGCTTGAGACATGATTGTCTTATCGCCCGCCGCCTGCCGCTATCAGTCCCTTTTGTCTCTCACCGCCGCAAGCCTTTGTTTGTTAAAATTGCATGTGGTAGTTTTGTCCAGTACACTTAACCCTTTTAAAACAAGTCAAATGTCAAGTCAACGCCAACTTAGTATTCAGAACCAATGTTTTATTGTAAAATCATAATGAGATTCGTCACCACAACTACCACAAGTATCACAAGTAGAGTGAAACATTTTAGCTACCCAGTTGGTTTAGGTGGCTTATTTTCAAGGATACAGTAGCTACAGTCGTGTTTGATAGCTTAAATAAAAGGGTAAAAGCCAAGCATGTTTTTAAAATGGTTTGAAAATTCGTGGCTATTTTAGTTTTTTTTTTATCGTACTTTGAAATCACTTAAATCGTTTACATTTTCATGTAACTAAAATTTTAAATCGCTGTCAACTTGTTTTCTTTAGACACAGATGTTTGAAATCACTTTTCTAGTGTTTGATAGACATTGCACAATACGAAATAAAACAAAAAAAAATCTACCTGCAGTAAAAAAAGTACTAATTATCGATTTAGTCTGAAGTTTTGCAGTTTTCTCCGACAAATCTTAAAATTTAAATTAAAAAAAAACTAATAACATTTGTCTAAGACAAGTATGGCTAAAAATGTTCTACATGACCTAGACTATCTCCTACTTTCGGCTTTGCATCCGGTTACCAAACACCCTGTATAGGACCCGCCAAGATGTCGACAAATGACGCAATCACGAATTTCATTATTCCGAATATATCCGAAATTTGTATCACCGAATCGCAAAAAACCCGCTCAACGGATTTTTTTTTCGGGAAATTGACAATCTTCTTTTTTATTCGATCAAGTAACAATCGGACTTCTAATATTCGGCAATATTCCAATCGTGATTCTCTACCTTCGTGATTACAAAAGTCGGAACTTACCAAAAGTCAGGCTTATCAAAATTCGGTATTATAAAAATCGGGATTAAGAAAATCAGAAAAATAATTTTCGGAATATTTGTGTCCCAATTCTTAATTTATTTATTTGTATAAAACCACTCCAGGGAAACAAGCCACGCTGTCGCTTTTACAAGCGGCGTACACTAACTAACTCAAGGAACGAGAGGAATATGGGGCGTGGAATTTTGAATAGAGATAAATGACAAACATAGCTAGTCGATGTTACTATTTTATTCATTCTTACTTAACCAACTGTGTCCTTAAACATACGCACACGATGCTCATCAATACCATTGTCATAATGTGAGTTACAAGTTAACCATATAAATATTTATATAGCGCCTATATGTACAAGTGTGTTCCGAAACTAGGTCCTTTAGCTACTTTAGCGATACTTTTGTAAGTTGGCTGTGACGAGCTGGGACCTCTACTCTACGCGCTCACTATGTGAACGCTCATACGTAAGCTTTACATTTATTACTTTTACACGTTTACTGGCAGTGCAACCGACTTATGCACGAATCATTTAATATATTTATGACATATATCAGATATGTAGCGCGAGTTCTATTGTACAAAAAGCTTGAGTTCACTAGACTTTCAAAAATAGATTTTATCTCTTAACTTGATGAAATAGCGAATCCCGAGATGCAAACATTTAGTGTAGACTTAGCCGCGACTATGTTAACTGTAACGACCTCAGTCAACGGTTCCAGTACCGGTCGTGTATGTATACGACTAAAACTGCTAAGAACTTCACGCGTAAGATTATTAGAAGGGCGAAACTAAACTTCGACCGAACAACTTACATTTGTCATAAACATTATTCTAATAACAAAAATAGGTTTTTTGGTAAAATATATTTTTTGTTCCTTCTCCATCGCAACTTTATATTGTGCCATTTCATGCTAGTTTTCTACTTGTTTAGTTCAAATTAATAACAAGCCAAAGCTAAAATAAACTAACAGAACGCTATTATTCTAAATCCCGAGGGAAATGAGGTCATTATACAATTATCAAATAAGTATCATCGAAGTTTTAATGTTACACTACATTCACGCGATATTTATTATTACAGTCAAAACAAACATCGAAAATAAAAGTTAGATTTTGAAGTAGCATCAAAAGAACGTAAAGTCCCCTGGACAACTTGATACTGGTACTATCTGCCTACTAATTCAACAATACATCAATGAAACGATACTATCAACTAGATATCTCGAACATTGAGTGCACCGGTAGAACGAGTGTCAGCAGATTCACATGAATAGTACTATTATTGCAGACAATTTTCGACATTTTAAAAACATGCATTCCAGTTCCTTTCAATTCTTTTCATACTTTCGAAATGAAGCTATAACTAAATAAAATTCTAATTCTGCACTAAAAGATAATAATGGTTTAAAATTCTGAAACAATATATTGTGAATCGTTAATACAACTTTTTAATGAAACGGCGTAACTGACAGTACTGTTGGTTTACTATTATATACTTTAGAAACTAGTCTTTAATGATAGAAGTACCAAATGAGAGTATTAGTAAATATATCTTTCACCACGTGAAAATATACATTTAAAATGTAAATTACATGAGATCTTACATCAGCAAACGTGTTCCTCTGCAGCGATGTATGTAATGAATCATCGTATAATACAAAAAATGATTTTATACATACTTTAATATAATTTATACATGGATGTACTAATATTAAAAAAATAAAATTCTTACATACAATAAGTTTTAAACGAACACAAGGTGTTGGATCTTGCTTTTTTTAATGGTGTTTTTATTTTCATCTGTTTATGTGTATCGCAAAATACGTCAATTAAACTAATCAAATTCCGTAATTTCTTTGAACATCTCAACACAATATAATAAACAATATTCAGTAATTGAATAAAAATAAAAACAAGATAATCAACACGAGTTCATTTCAAATTTCAATGTTATCATAGTTATAAAATGTATCGGAGAATGAAACATGATTCGCGAATTACATAATAATGCATAATTGAATTGTCATATTTTGTTGAGTGTGTGACTATGAAAAAAAAAACACATTTATAGTAACCAAAACAGTCGATAGGCAGTAAACTAACGAGTGACTATAACGCGGACAATTATGTAGTCTGTATGGGCACAGAGGACTGAACTAACCAGAGTATCCGTTTCGTACAACCGCGTTGATTTATAACTCTGCAATGAGTATTAACGGGCAAAGATACACGCAATGACGCTGCAGTCGTTTGAAAAACATATTGGACTGTACCTATAGACTTGTTTAGTTCCTACATTTAGTGTGTTCCTACTAACCACACTGTGATTTATTTATACGACCTACAGAATAAACCGACAACAGAACTCATAATAAAATTCTCAAAAAGCGCGAGGCATCTAAAAAAATTCTTTGGTAAAGAATATATTGCTGCTTGCTTCAACTGAGTTGCATCCAACACCATTTTACATTATGATTTATCTATATAAATTAATAACAATTATTCCAGCTGCGTCCACGTTTTCAACCCGTACTGTAAATACTATATCATAATGTAAAATGGTGTTGGATGCAACTCAGTTGAAGCAAGCAGCAATATATTCTTTACCAAAGTATAGCCAAGATATAGATCTTTGCGCGCTGCCATATGTGTGCGTGCGTTTGTAACAGATTATACCATAAAGTTCTAAACAGAGGAGGCGGCTTCGCCTCATCTTTCCAAACAAAAAAATCTGCCAAAATCTGAGGGGGCATAACACACAGTATATAAAATCTGTGCACACTAATGCAAAACTCTCTCTCATAACTACGCACCCACACTAAAGTACCACGCAGCCTTCAAAACACTAAATAGAGCAATAGGTAGTCGATTTTACAAAAGGCAAGATGCAATATTTTCATTTATGCTTTCATTTGAAAGAATTGCACGTAGAATAGACCACGAGTGTATTAAAAAATGAAAATACTATAATTTATAGTCAAAAATTGCTGTTACAAACTGACAATTTAATTTTTTGCGCCTGTGTTCCGTTCCTGTGACGTCACTCATATGTGTCACTCGCCATATCTGTTCGTCCACAGTGTCAGATTCTTGTTTTTTTTTTGACCTGGATGCTAGCCCTTAAGCCAAATCCCATAGACAGTTTCCAACCCCATTAGTTGTCATAACAGGAGTGACGTCACCAGACGCTGATTGGTGGATTAAACAACATTCCGTTTCACATTACTTCAAATCGTAATTATTATTTGAAATAATTATAAACTAAGGTAAAAACGTTACAATAGCTATTATTTTATGTTTTTCCAATATTTTGATCACAAAATAACTTAGAGAATTCAACCAACCGGAGTCGCCATTGACAGGCGTTCCCTTCTGCCCAAAACATATGACCAGTGGCTATACACATGTATGGACTGACGTTTATCTGACGTAGCTATTTGTACGTTACGTACGAATAGCCATACATTTGACGTTCCCCTCCCCCGCAAAAATCGGCAGACTTTTTTTGTATAGAAAATGACGGACATGGCTACTCCATCCGGGTGTAATTCTCTAAGCAAAATAATGGTAAATATTATAGCTGCATCTTCCCTATTGTAAACATATGGTTCATTATCGGATGCAGTCCTTTAAATATGGATAAGTGTCAAACGTCAAAATAGTTACCGCCCGTCAGAATAAAAAAAACGATTGTCTTTAAATCGATTCTGTAATAGTAGTTTATGTAACTGTTACGTAATAAGGGTCCTTAAAACATGAGTGTGGTTTTATGAAATGAGCCGCAGGCGAATTTCATAATAAGATCACACGAGTGTTTTAAGGCCTAATTACGTACAGTTGCATACACTGCTTTATCTACACTCATATTATTTATTATAAATGCCGTATTCGGAAATCATAGAATGGCCGCCATTGCACCGCCGTGGCCATCTCGATTGTGTCGGCGCTCGCGCGGGACCAATCGAGTTGGCCATGGCGGTAACATTATGTTATCAAATTCGATGTTCCAAATTTGAAACTCATTGCTTAACAATATTTGAGCATGCAAAGTTAAAATTACGTTACTGCCGCAGATAAGAAACTTATCATAGTTAAATCGTTTGTTGTAATGCTTGTCATTGTCTACGGTTTTTGAACGCATTTTAGAGTACTTACAGTATGAGTGTAGATAAACGAAGATTGCTTTCCGATTTGAATTAAGACGTTTATCATAATCGTAATGAAAAATAAAGTAAAACTAAACTTACATGTGAAATTATATTATATCTTTTTATATATTAGACGTGGTAAAATATTTTTTTGTCCGAAAAACAGCACATAAAGGCACTTTCACGGAACTCTTCATCCACTGAGACAGATGACCGAAATGCGAGTAATCGACTTTTGAACTACTTTTTATGAACGGATTCTGCCTATCTCTTTGACAGATAGAGGGTACTTGATGGATTATACAGATTTAGACACTAGCACACAAACTAAATCTTTATAATTACCAACGCACACATACATGGGGAAAGTAAATTGGTGCAAGTTTTGACTTGTTTCTTAACGTCATTTGGCAGGATGGACTTTACAGTAGATTTTGAATTGTACAATTTTGAAAGAATTTATTTGGCATTGATTTTTAATATTTTATAACTTTAAAAATATATTATACTCGCCAGCAAAATTTGTTTAACCTCTCTTGCCTTGAGGCCCTCGCACGCTCAAGATTCCATGTTTTTGAAACACTCGCTACGCTCGTGGCTCAGTTTTGGACTTCGCTGGCTCGGGTCTCAATATAAGCACGAGAGGTTAAACAACAACTTTGCTCCGTTGTATAATAAATAACTATTTTACGATTGCAGTGCCGTATACGCATTGCTTTACGTCAAGCTCATGAGGTTAGTTCAGTATAGATGTCACCGTGAGGGGCAAGTGTGAGGTGTGAGGTGAGATGAGGTGAGGGAGGCGATTACTCTGTGTAGTCCCAGCAGTCCTGCTCGTAGCCCTCGTGCACGTGCAGCAGCAGCACGCGGCGCCGGCTCTCGCAGTATCTGTCAAACACAACATTAATATACTACGGGATACGTCCATTTTACACGAGACATCCTAGGACCGAACTGAGTGAGGCACACAATTATAATGTAGTGTGAGCGCTTCGCCACACTCACACTCTCACATATTGGCTCGTATAAGCACCTAGCAGTCCTAGCACGTAACTTTATCCATTATACTACAACCAAGTTGTTCCACGCTAACGTCCCACACTACAATACAGGATGTAACAAATATACTGGTGATCCGTTTAAGATCATAATTGAGGAGTGTCTTTTCAAAAGGGCTTATTTCCACTTTGAACTTTTTTTGGGAAATTGAGGAAATCAGAAATCCACGGTTTCCATTTCGATATTATTACTTTATTTTCGATATTGTATTTAAGTAAGTTGATATAAATGTTATGGCACCACATATTTTGTTCAATCTAACTAAATTATTATGTTAATTTACCATACATTTTCAGAATTAAGCCCTTTTGATGCGAACTTTTGGAATTAAGCCGT
Source organism: Pammene aurita (assembly GCA_947086415.1). Lineage (NCBI taxonomy): Eukaryota > Metazoa > Arthropoda > Insecta > Lepidoptera > Tortricidae > Pammene > Pammene aurita. The sequence goes on along the minus strand of OX352305.1, from coordinate 22,804,307 downwards.
TTTGTTGCGGCCTTGTGAGAAATAAACCTTTTTGATTTGGACATTATAGAGATAAACTCTTTTGAAAAGGATAACTTTTTATTGTGAAATTAAACTTAACTACTAAAAATAAGTTAAGGCAGAATAAATTTAGTTACTAAACGTGAACTTCGTCTGCATCATCTTCGCAACGCAACAATCGCAGACTTCGTCTCGATTTTCATATACTGATACTATATAATGATTAGGTACTAATATGGTTCTACACCAAGCCAGCTACGGTAACCTTATCCAATCGTCTCCAATCTGTTTTTTTTAAGAAATTTTCTACATCCTTTTTTTTTATTGACTGAAAGAGGCCGAGTTGTCATATCCGTCTATTTCTTTCTCATACTATAAGAAAGAAATAGGCCCTTTTGATCCGGACTTTGAAATTTGAATCTTTTTTTAGAGGACAAGAAGAGACTTATTAGAACTTCAAACTCAAAGAATATATTTAATTCTCTATTTTAAGCAAAACTTCACAGTTAAAAAAAAGTTCAAAATGGAAATAAGCCCTTTTGAAAAGACACTCCTCATTTAGTATCGTATTAAGACTAAGAAAAATTAGGAGAAAAAATTTTTGAACGCGAAAAAAAATTTTTTCTTAATTTTTTTTATAATCAGAATACGATACCAGCATTTTTGTTACACTTTGTATGTAGTAAACTGGCAGTCGTTTAATTTTAATACGTTACTTTAAATTACATACCTAAGCCTGATAAATAAATCCTCGTATGAGGAAATCAAATTACTAGCTCAAAGAGAAGATTGTCGATTACTCCGCCGACAAGACCACTCTCAAGTAAATGATGATGAGGACTTTCTTTTAGATACATTTAGTTGCTTCGTAACAGTTATAAACTCAAAAATCGGCTAAATTCATTTAGGCCATTTTAAGGACCATTTGTCTATTCAGACGTCTGTCATTTTGTGTCAATAAGGAATTATGACACTGTTTATGTATGTACTGAGGTTACTGTACTTGCGTACATGGGTACTAAAGCAGGTGCACTAACTGCCTCCAACAATTCCAAACCGAATTGTTATTTCAGTACATATCAAAATCAGGTTCCAAACTATCATACCTATACTTGTCCTGGACCTTCTGCTTGATATCGGCCAGGTTCTCGCTGGTGATCTCCCGCTCCAGGTACTCCGAGAGCGTCTCGGTGGCGGACTCCAGGTCCCGCTGGTTGTCCTCGAAGATCACGGACTGGTTGTTCTTGCGCAGGTAGTACGCGAACACGTACGTGTACATGAGCGTCTGTCGGCACTGGCAGAGGATGTCCACGGCTTTCTTCAGGAATTGGACCTAGAACGCAAATTAATATACATGTATTATTACTTTTCAACAGCAACAGTACATACACGATGGATTTTTTAATTGGTCAGTAAGGATGCAAAAGAAACTATAGTCTATTCCGTTAGGATCTTAAAATAATGTAATGATTTCTGTTCACATTTTTTATATGCTAGTAGAACAGGTACCGCTGCAGCGTTCCTGTAAGGTCCCACTCCTACAGTATGCAAGTACCTCGATCCAGCTCATGTTGTGCTGCTGCATCTCCTCCATCTTATCCTTGACGGAGGCGTACAGCTTGGACTCGAAGCGCAGGGACTGCATGTGGTTCATGTAGAGGTTGCAGTAGAACAGGTACCGCTGCAGTGTTCCTGTAAGGTCCCACTCCTACAGTATGCAAGTACCTCGATCCAGCTCATGTTGTGCTGCTGCATCTCCTCCATCTTCTCCTTGACGGAGGCGTACAGCTTGGACTCGAAGCGCAGGGACTGCATGTGGTTCATGTAGCGGTTGCAGTAGAACAGGTACCGCTGCAGCGTTCCTGTAAGGTCCCACTCCTACAGTATGCAAGTACCTCGATCCAGCTCATGTTGTGCTGCTGCATCTCCTCCATCTTCTCCTTGACGGAGGCGTACAGCTTGGACTCGAAGCGCAGGGACTGCATGTGGTTCATGTAGCGGTTGCAGTAGAACAGGTACCGCTGCAGCGTTCCTGTAAGGTCCCACTCCTACAGTATGCAAGTACCTCGATCCAGCTCATGTTGTGCTGCTGCATCTCCTCCATCTTCTCCTTGACGGAGGCGTACAGCTTGGACTCGAAGCGCAGGGACTGCATGTGGTTCATGTAGCGGTTGCAGTAGAACAGGTACCGCTGCAGCGTTCCTGTAAGGTCCCACTCCTACAGTATGCAAGTACCTCGATCCAGCTCATGTTGTGCTGCTGCATCTCCTCCATCTTCTCCTTGACGGAGGCGTACAGCTTGGACTCGAAGCGCAGGGACTGCATGTGGTTCATGTAGCGGTTGCAGTAGAACAGGTACCGCTGCAGCGTTCCTGTAAGGTCCCACTCCTACAGTATGCAAGTACCTCGATCCAGCTCATGTTGTGCTGCTGCATCTCCTCCATCTTCTCCTTGACGGAGGCGTACAGCTTGGACTCGAAGCGCAGGGACTGCATGTGGTTCATGTAGCGGTTGCAGTAGAACAGGTACCGCTGCAGCGCGGCACGCGACCGTTCTTGTGCGTCGCGGGCCGCCTTTGCTTCGTCCTCGTCGTATCTAGGCGAATAAAGTGTTATAATATAATGATTTGAACGTTGGTTTTTCTGTTTAAACGCAAATCAAATAATCAGGGACAAAATTTAAAAAAGTTAACAAGTTGAACTTTTAGCAATCCAGTATTTGTAAAATAATCGACGATATTTTCTACGGAGCAGAATTTTTTTAGGTAGTCGCCCGAATATTGGGTACAATTCAGCGGGATAACGGATACTTATTTTATTACACCTACTTTATAAAAAAAAATGTTAACGTAAAAAGTCTATTAAAATGTACCCTACAAGTGAGACAGCCATACCTGTTGCAGTTGTACCAGCTGCTGCCGTGGGGCTCCCAGGGCCCGAGGCAGACCCAGCAGAAGTCCGCCTTGCAGTTCTGGTTCTTGCAGACCATGTGGTTGCATCCGCCGTCCTTCTCGATGGTCACGTTGCACTTCGGGCATTCCTTTGTGTTCGCCGCTATCCAATTCGATGTTTCAGAGTCATCGTCGCATTTCTAGTGACAAAAAAAAGCATTATCGAACGAGCGAAGCAAGTTCTTACAAACGACTTCTGGCTAGTGGGACGTCTCGGCATTTCGATAGCCTTTTGATTTTGAGAGTTTGTTCTGCGATAACTTTAGTAACGTTTTTCTAATCGTCATGAAATTTGTTAGGGTTGTGGCAGAGATACATATAATTTGATAGTTTGTATATGAGCAGGATCGACCAAGGGATCATGGAGCTAGTAGGTGCGAAAAAATCCTCATAAGGGTCTTGTTATATTGGTCCTCTCGTTTGCAAGTATATCGCGAGTTCTCCGTTCGAGGCGGACTATTAGTAAATGCCTATGGGTCAATCAACTATTCTATGTCAGCTAAATTTCGCATACTTCGATTAATAGTGATAAAAATAAATTATGCGGATTTATTTAACTAAGTTATACACTTTACATAAAAGACAGATAAACATGCTTCGAATTGCAATCTGTTCTATTACAATTTAATACTTTATATCTTCGTTAAGGCCAGTGACCCAGTGGACATAGCTGTACCACACTTTTGTATGAAAATAATGGCTCTTCCGCTGGGTCACCCATTTTTTTTATGAATAATGTGTTGTTATTGTATATTTTCCTGATCTGGTATGTGTGTAAAGGATCTTAATTCATGTTGACAATGTTTAAACCCACAAAAGTTAAACTAATAATGAATAAGGGCAATTCTCGCAAAAAACAAGAAAAAGTTGATTGACCCCTATACAAATACGCCTCACTGCCCACATATCCTCCCATAAAGCCAAACTAGTTTCAGCTTGGTCACGAATTCAGCAGTGGTAGTGGTACCTTGATCCACTTGCGCAGCAGCGAGCAGCGCACGGGGTCGTGCCAGTTCTCCCCGCAGCTGAAGCAGAAGGTGTGTCCGCAGCGGCACGTGACCGGCGCCGCCTCCACGTACACCACCTTGATCGCGTTGCTGCAGTCCGGCGACGGGCACCAGCGGAGCAGTCGGTTGCACTGTAAAAACCAGCGACAATGTAAAAACCATGGTGCAATGTACTGCGTAGAGTTGTGTCGTTCTCGAGAACGTTCTCCGTTTTGTATGGGAATCGTTCTCGCTCGAGAGTACATTATATTATAAGGGTTTCCTTGGATCATGATAAAAGTAATATCATACGAACGACACGAATTAAAGCAACACTGCAACTGCGAAATTACTTAAAATTGAGGTAAAAAGTGGAAAGTAAAAAAAAATTTTTCTTTTTAAAGCGTATGTAATACTATATACACTTGATAGACCAGCTTGATTCACCCACCGTCACTAGGCGCGTCCCCTTGAAAACTAGTCGATTTTGGTTGCCCCGCGTGAGAAGAGCCTAAAATGTCACACTGGTTGCCCTGTAACCGACACGACAGACTGACGTACGGTCAACCAATTTGATTCCTAGGCCACTGTAGAACCTTGTCGTAATGACAGTTGCCTGTGGATACGTATAAACGTAACCTATTCGCTACCCAACTAACTAGCTATTGTGACAAGGTTCTAGAGTGGCCTAGGAATCAAATTGTTTGACTATACCTCGACGAAGCTGTTGGTGATGATGTGCTGGTACTTGAGCTTGACGCTCCAGTCGCATAACGGTCGCATCGTCGGCTAAAATATCACACTGGTTACCCTGTAACCGACACGACAGACTAACGTACCTCGACGAAGCTGTTGGTGATGATGTGCTGGTACTTGAGCTTGACGCGCGCGTCGCGCAACAATCGCATCACGGTCGCGTCGTCGACTAAAATGTCGCACGCGTGCGCCGCGCACGCAATAGTTTGACCCTGTAACAACGCGAAATTAAACAACTGTCCTACAATAAAAATTGTATTGTAGGCCATAGCCTAATTATACAGGTCAGTTAAATTTTTGACACCTCGTGACGTCAGTGACCACACTGACGTCATCAGGGAACGATGCGGTTCTCAAACTTTTAAAATAGGGAAAGTTATTTAATAGAGGATTACCTCTATTATTAGTAATTATACTAGACATTATAATAAGAATGCAAATTAAATGCCGTGCCATTAAAGAACAAATCATTGGGTATATCTAAACGACACCATACCAAGGGTGTGCAAGTGTGCATCTCTGTCAAAAAAATTGAGTTTGACATTTAGTATCCGATACTTTTCCCTAAGTGAGAAAGAGAACTTGTCATGCGTTAAGAAGGGACAACATGATTCGTAACGTGAAAGAAGGAGCTCTGTATCAGGGATATTACGGATACTGATTTTTTGACATACGCGGATGCGGATATTAAAAGGCTGACATCCCTGGAATACGGATGCGGATGTAAGATAGTACACAAAAAAAAAAACAAATATTAAAGTTTTGTACTACTCACATCATACAAAGCCCTTCGCCCTACAATAGCATTTCAACACTAAAATCAAAACAAAACAAACTCGTCATTTCTTGTCGCTATCCGTCAAGGACATAGAGCTCGATCGACGAATCACGAAAATATAACAATATTCCGATTGGGTCATAGCCTAATTATAAAGGTCATTTAAATTTTTGACAGCTCATCCGAAAAGACCTCACCTACGTCACATAATGATGCCATTCGTCGACATCTTCAATTCAGTCAGGGAGTTTTATTAATACACTATTCATGTTCAAAAATGTTAACGTGCCGTTAATAAGTTTATTTTGTGTTTTTTAATTATTTTATACCTAAAATAAGCTTCATATAATTTTAGGTAATTTAATATAATACTTTTAGTTGGCAATTCATTTACGGCATGTAATTTAATGAGGACTTTTTTTTAACATTGTGGCAATACAACTATTTGGCGAGTATTACACTGACAGACGGCCATATTGTATTATCTCTGTTTCTTTTAAACTTATCACGCCGTTTCATTTTTGTCTGAGATTCCCAAATATTTGATAGATATATAATGTATATAATAATAGTTGCTCGTAATAAATATTGCTGTAGTGTAACTGCGTGTAAAACTTCATACCAACGCACTGAATGTGGAATTACGCTAAAATATTTTATAAGTTACGTTGTCATCCGCACTTGCTTATCTTATCTTATAGGAATAAATCAAACGTTGGTAATATTGTACTTACATAGAATAATGATGTTTTTTTTTTGGATTGACCCATTAATGAAGAATATCCCATAGGCGCACCGCACCACACATTAGAGCGGAATTTAGCTATTCATAGACAAAAGCAGAAATTTGTCTATGATAGGCTGAATTTTTGTATGGAGGCCATAGACAAATTTCCGCTACCATAGCCCAATTTCCGCTTTTGTTTACGAATAGCTAAATTCCGCTCTAATGTGTGGTGCCCCTTAAAAACTATAACACTTTATGGCCGGCCATGAATTCCGTCATAGGGACACCATAAGTAGATAATATTCAATACTGTGCGGAAAATTGTCTATGGTTTGTGGAAATTGTGGTTTGTGGAAACCGCGGATCTTCCGCATCATTTTCAAAATCCGCATCCGCCTCCGCATCTGATCGATGCGGAGCTCATGCGGATGCAGATGTGGAACAAGTCGGTACAGGAACGTCTCTGCGACGGCGCACGTGCTAGGTAAAGTAACGTAGGTAATTTCACCATTACCCAATCCATAGCCTAATTATACAGGTCAGTTAAATTTACTAAAGATATGTTACTAAAGATTACAATGTAATTCCATTACAATTACAACGTAACTTAGAAAATATTTTAGCGTAATTCCACATTCAGTGCGTTGGTATGAAGTTTTACACGTAGTTACACTACACCAATATTTATTACGAGCAACTATTATTATATACATTATATATCTATCAAATATTTGGGAATCTCAGACAAAAATGAAACGGCGTGATAAGTTTAAAAGAAACAGAGATAATACAATATGGCCGTCTGTCAGTGTAATACTCGCCAAATATTTGTATTGCCACAATGTTAAAAATAAGTCCTCATTAAATTACATGCCGTAAATGAATTGCCAACTAAAAGTATTATATTAAATTACCTAAAATTATATGAAGCTTATTTTAGGTATAAAATAATTAAAAAACACAAAATAAACTTAGTAACGGCACGCTAACATTTTTGAACATGAATAGTGTATTAATTAAACTCCCTGACTGAATTGAAGATGTCAACGAATGGCATCATTATGTGACGTAGGTGAGGTCTTTTCGGACGAGCTGTCAAAAATTTAAATGACCTTTATAATTAGGCTATGTTGTAGGCTACAATTTTTGGCTCTTGAGAAAAAAGGGAAACCTAGTTTGAGAGCCAAGTGCCAATCGTATCAATGTACACCCTAATGTTGTTTATTGTTATTGTTGTTTATTGTTTAATTGCCTGCAGTTCTCAGCCAGCCTAGATATCATGACATCACAGGTTAGCGCCAAGAGTACCGCCTGGCTATCCGAACGGATGTGAAGGTTGTTTGACGCACATTCTAAGATGGCGTACCCTCCGCCTGTAATACAGAACAGTATCTTCCTAGATTTAGGCTGATGGCCTTTCTAGGCGCCTCGCCATATATTCCGCAGCCTACGTCAGAGCCGGATTTGGAGTCATCATCATCAGTGTACTACCTAAGGCTCCCTTCTTTCCATTTGTTTTGACTGTTTCACATCTCATTTACACAAAGCCGTCAATAATTTATTATAAAATATGACTGCATCACTTTAATCACAATCAAGGATTTATTACTTTTACTATGAAACATTCTTTTTAATTTAGCAATCCCTGCTGAAATTTCAAATAATGATACACTTACTAAGCCTTCCTCCATTATTTTGGTAGTCAAGTATTCGCACCAGCATTGTGTACAAAATCTGTGTCCGCATTCCAGACCTGTCATCATCTAAAAAAAAGAAAATCAGTGTTGAAATGCAAATTATTACGAAGAAAACATGCAAAACAAAGGTGTTAAGATCTTATCTCTTTGTATATCTTAGGGGCAATGAAACGTGTGTCGTTTAATGAACTCGCAGCTTAGCAATCTGCTCACTAGATCTGATAACAATAATTGAAACAGCTAGCCACTGACATTCAAGGAATATCAACTAATTTGATTCCTAGGCACAGATCCTTGTCATAATGGCCCTGGATGGATATGTATAAACGTAACGCACGCATGTTCACAGCAACCGCACGCAATACAGGCAGCTCGAACATAGTAACCCGCGCGCTTTGCCGCGCATCATCTGGTCACGGCTTTAGGATATCACTCGAACATTACGTGCGCTTAGGCTTAAAGCCCTGTTACACTTGTCCTAGTTAGCTTCCTAAATTTAGTTAAGTCTAACCGCATTTAGCAAGTAAATTTACTATGAAAACTAGTTAGGATCCTAATTAGGATGCTTGTTAGGACACTAAAAAAAGTAAAGTGTAACAGGGCTTTTAGGAGTAGCTGTGTGGACCCACAGACCGAGCAGCCTATTGCGGCGCGAAGCTGCTCGGGCAGTGTAGCGTGCCTCGGCCGAGACCGCTCGCACGTTTGCCGGCCGAGGCGCGTTTACACTGCCCGAGCTGCTACGCGCGACAATTGCCTGGACTCTCCCAATTATTTGTTTGATAAAATAATTAGTGGAATTAAATACTCCCAAATATTATAATTCAACACGCGCATACTTATACCACCCGCCGCGGAGCCTAAATGGTCGCGCACAGTATGGTACGGTACAAGACGAATTTCCTCCCACGAACGCTGCGGCTGTGGAATGAACTCCCTGCCGAAGTTTTCCCAGCGGGCTACAGTATGAGGTTCTTCAAAAAAGGAGTGTATAGGTTCCTAAAGGATAGGCAACGCGCATGTGAATCCTCTGGGGTTGCAGGCGTCTATAGGCTACGGTAACTGCTTACCATCAGGCGGGCCGTATGCTTGTTTCCCATCGTCGTGGTTTAAAAAAGTTATATTTATTCATAATTCTTATTAAAATTCGTTTCACCTACACCCATTGACTAAACCAAACATTGACCTTAATAAATACGTTAATAACAAATATACAATTTTAATGGTAACATACCGCCGTGGGTAGTACTGTGAAACATATTTCACACTCTTCAGTTCCTGACGTCGACGTCCGTCTGGGCAGCTGCAACACGTTCTAAATAAAATTATCATAGTCACAAGACAGAAAATAAAGTTCTTAGTCAAAATCAAACAAAATCAAAATTCTTTATTTCTTTAACATCAAGTACCTACACGGTGCCCGTGAGCATTGCGAGAGACTTTAACAGTGTATTCATGATCGTATTTAGAGAAAAAAATGTCCTATAAACTTTTCCTAATTTCGCCATAGTTTCAGAGTAAATACTACTTACAAAAAATAGCATTTTTAATTGTTTCTCAGTGTAAAATGCTTTTTTGATGGCGATCTCACTAGTATGGGGTAGTCAATAAGAGATGTCTAGACTACATCTATTATTGACTGATATCAAAGAACTAAGAAACACTTTGCATGAACTAGTTTTTACGAGAAAAAATGTAGCAATTTACTTTTTTCTAATGACATTTACTTTTTATGTAGAACAGCATTCCAAAAAAGTGAAAAAAAAACATTATTTGGCGTTTTACAACTAAAGTCATATAATGTTTTTTCCTTCTTTTGACCTCAAAAATGCGAGGTTAAAATCTCTCGCAATGCTCACGGGCAGCGTGTATATTGACCGGCGTCTCCTTGTAAGTTATTTATAAAATAACCTGTGTCAATAACTTCGAAATGGGTCCCCCCTGCTTCATAGGCTAAAAGGCATGAGGTGCAATGACATTTTCTTCAATTCACAATCATAAACTACCATCTTTAAAATAATTTTACTAAACAATAATTGACCAAAACAAAGCAAGCTTAAACAAAACATTTTTTTTTTAGTTTTTAAAGCAAATTTCCATTTGCACCATTAAACCATCACAAACTTTGTAATATAAAAGCTTAGAGAATTCAACCAACTGGAGTCGCCATTGACAGGCGTTCCCCTCTGCCGAAAACATAAGACCAGTGGTCATACACATGTATGAACTGACGTTTATCTGACGTGGCTATTTGTACTATACGTACGAATAGCCATACATTTTACGTTCCCCTCCCCCGCAAAAATCTGGCCTTCTAGACCATCCGCGAATAACCCTGAAATTTAAGCTTAGGCCGAGTTGCTTAGCCTGGCAATTTTCTTGCGATGCTGCTCGGCCTGTGTGAACCCGCCTCAGACACAGAAAATTGGACGAAATTAACTTGCAATATTATTCTACTACCAATGACAAAGGCAAATTAAACCAAATAAATTAAAAACAAATGAATCTATGTAAATACCTTTGGCCTCTGTATAACTGGTTTTCTAAATGGATTAATGACTCTAGCCTCAGAGAACAACTGGTCCTGGTCGCCGTCGTAGAAACGTTCCATGAGCTTCTCTTTGTCCCATTTGAAGTGATTTAGTAGGATGCGGGTCGTTGTAGCTGGTATCTGGAATATTATAGCTGTGTTAGATTTCGGGTAGGTTGAAAATTGGTCCTTTACTCAGGGGCGGCCTTAACCATTGCGAGGTTCCGGGCGGTAGATCATTGCCCTTAAGGCGCTTGTATTTTTCGTTGACTGAAGCAAAGCGGGCCATAATTGATACCCCTTTTTTATTATATTGTCGTAAAAAATGCACTAAAATAGGTATGCTATTCTTGTATGGACGACTTTTTTCTAAAATAAATATTTTCCGAGTTATTAGGTAACCTAGATTTTTAGTCTTAGATTCTTATCATCCATTTTATATGATATTTGTAATTTTTTTAACATAATTTTTATAATACGCCGATATAAGTAAAAATTTTACATAAACATTTCTCAGAATGTAACCGGTAGAAAGTTCAAACATTTTGTACAAGCAGCTAAATGTAGTAATGGTACCCTTTGGGTAGGTTTCAGATCAGGGATGTTATAGAGCTCCAGTTCCAGTTCCGTTAAGTCGGAACTTCCGATTGGTTTTAAACATCCACTTCGGTTCCGGTTCTGTTACTTTCAAAACAGAGGTTACATCGGATGTCATAGCAACGCAGCGGGGGGAATTGAGCGGCGTACATCAAAAACAAACAGGTTATACCTGTCATTTGCTCATATCCCCACTTGCCACGTGCTGCTATCACTCGGGCTTCGATTCTGTTTCCACTTCCGATTCCGTTTCTGGTTCCGATAAACTAAATTTTAAACATGTGGTTCCGCTTTCGGTTCCGATAAAATCACAACTGTTACATCCCTGTTTCAGATAGATTAGTTCGTTAGGTTTCTTCCATAAAACAACTGAAGTACCGGTTTAAACGGCATCCTTTGTTAGTTAATAAATCAACCGCCTGCAAAACTTTTTATCCATGAGCTAATATTTTACTGTAATGATATTTGCTGAATCGCCTCCATCAACTCCAACTTGAACCCGGATTAGACCTTTCAATACAATCTCAGTTCGATCTACATGGGCCACAGACCAGGGTCATTTTGAGGGTTCAGATTTCCCATGAAATGAAACATGGGGGATTCCCTGAGCGGTTGGAGGTATACGGTATATGATTCATCGTGTAGCGCTCGGGGAATCCCCGTGTTTCTGCAGAAACCGAGGTTAAAGTTTTTCGAGGCGCGAAATTAAAAAAATAATGATTGTTGTTTACCTGTTGTTTACCTTTATTCTGGCTTTATGCATTTTCTGTACTGGTTTTTTTTGGGGTGTTCAATAAAGAGTAATTGTATTGTATTTCTGAAAAATCACGTCTGCTCGGGGTGTTGCGGAGGCCCCTGCAATAGCGAGGCCCCTGGTAAGAGCCCTGCTCGGGACCCCCTAAGATAGCCCCTGCCTTTACTGACAGTGATGCAGGAAAAAAATACATGGCATTTGTTCAGTAACTTTCTTTAGTAAAGATTTCAAAAGATACAATCATCATCATCCTCTTTGCGTTTGTCCCGGCTTTTTGCCACGGCTCTATCGAGCTTGGGGTCCGCTCGGTAAACTAATCCCAGGAATTTGCATGCCTAGAGTTATGTAGGTATATTGGAGGGTAGCCTCATATAGGTACTCTGTCATGTGTCAGTCGCGAATAAACGTTGCATCAATCTCAAGCTACACCCCGACATTGGCAGAATTCACCTCGCCAAAACCGGCGAGGAGTAAAAGCCAAAATAAAAAAAAAATAAAAATAAAAATAAAATCTCAAGCGTGGTTTCATTTCTAATACAGAACACCTAGTATTTACGAAAGTGACTGCCATCTGACTTTCCAACCCAGAGGGGAAACTAGGCCTTGTTGGCATTAGGTCCGGTTTCCTCACGATGATTTCCTTCACCGAAAAGCGAATGGTAAATATCAAATTATATTTTGTACATAAGTTCCGAAAAACTCAGTGGCATGAGCCGGGGTTTGAACCCAAGAACCCGGATTTAAAGCCGACGTCTTACCGCCAGGCCAAAAGCTACAATGTTTAGAAATAAAGGAAAAGTAGAAATATCATCAATGCATTGTGCTATTGTTAGCAGACATTCTGCTTAATAGAAAATTGGATGGGAGTGACAGTCACCACCTGACAAAAATCCCTCTAATTTACAACAATAAAGATATAATACTACAACAGATGGAATGCAATCTCAATTTTTGCGAGATCTTGAATCTGCGATAACTTGTGCAAATTGAGATTCAATCTCGATGGCTCAAGATCTCGGTTGTACAAATCTCAATCAAGAACTCGGAACAAGTTACAGTCTTATCACCTTAAATTTCTGAGAAATTTTTCACACAAGATCACAAATTGTCAATCTTGGTTCGAGATTACATTCCCTAAACAAAGTTATTCTCTGATTTGAAAAGTATTTGTTATTTATTGATACTTAATTGCATAAAAGAAAACCTTAATGTACTAATCACGCAGAAATTCAGTATAAGGAAAAAATTTAGAATTCATTCGTAAAATTCCAAAGATAAATAGTAATTCTTATGACAAATTTCATAATATTTAGTAAGATGCAAAAGAAATAACAATAATACTAAATAAATATTTGGATGTGTGGCTCATTAGGTAATTGTTGTTTTATAATGCAATATGTATTTCATTCAATGACCTTGTTGTTTTTTTCCATAATCAATAACAAAGCTCTGAATGCACTATATGCACTTAGGTGTGACAAAGAGCATTGGTGGTCATTATCATTAAACATATACATGCTTGTTTTCATTGAAGGAAACTGCCTTAAAATACTTGTGGGGAAAGGCCCTAAATAAATATCATAGACAATAAATATCAGTAGAAACACCTAAGAGAAATAAACATTGTATGATGATTACTCAGAATGAGTCATATATTTACTCCAGCTAAAATCTTAACACTAGTACAGAATCTCTTGTGGGAAATTCTCACAAGTAAACATTGTTTGTTGTCCAAAAACTAGAACAATTTATTTCTACCAATAAGAGGAAATTAGGTTTGTAGGCCATCAGTTTTCTTTGTCAGACAAAGAAAATATAATGATAAATTTAGAAATATATAACTATAGATGGTGGATAGATGTATACACAAGCTAAATCCGACAAGTTTTAAGGGCAACACAAAAGATCCTGTTGTGGCAGTCCAGTGGACGAGTAACCTCATTCAATAGCCCCATTGTTTATCACTAACATACTGACCTCGACGACTGTGTTCACTTCTTTGATGCAATCAACCATGTGTTGGACGATTTCCTCTGTGGATAGCACCTCGTACGGGTATTCATCTAGCTCCACCTGCCGTTCCCTTGTACTGTGGGTCTCCTCCATTACAAAGTCGACATCGTCTCCGCTCGATTCATTCCCAGAATCCACATCATCCTTTGTATCGTCTTCCGAGTCCATCGTGGAAGCTTTGTCAAAATATCTATACTTGATTAAAACGGTAAAGCTAAAGCACTTCTAATGATGAAATAATTACACCTAAGATTTAGGAAAGGTCAACAATGAAGAAAATAGTTCACCTACGGGACTACGGGCTGCCAAAACCTCTGACGTATGTGAATATTAGTCTCGTCTATGACGTCACTTTTTTTTTGCATTGTATCATTTTGTCTATGGAAATTTAAAACGGGTTTACACAATTAAGATTTGAACTCGTTTTAAATACGAAAAAACCGTATTTTGTAAACCTTAAATTTTATGTAATGCATTTCAAAATGAAACGCTTATATTTCGCTCGTAGATTTGCATAGACATACTAGCCATAGACCTGTCATGGTAATAATAATACCAAGATTGGACGGGATGATCTTATTACATTTCAATAGGTATGACAGGGAAGGCGTTATTATCGTTGGTCCTTGTCATAATCTCACACTGTGATTATTGCTTACTTCCAAACGTTAACGTTTACTACCCTCCACGGCTTTTGAAGGGGAATAAAGAAACCGACTAAATTATGTAGGCTTGTTACGGTACGCTATCAGCCATCTTGAAACGTGATTTAAAATTAGTCGCGTTGTGTGTATTCATGTCCTTCTTGAGTGAACGCGTGTTTCAACTCTATCTAGAGATACTTGCTTTGAATAAATCTGCAACGGGTGTCAAGGTGTGAAGTCGACCAAAAAAGGAAAAAAAATCTATTTCTTACACATCCCTCACTTATTGGTCCTTAACACTTTCGCAACAAAGAACCCGCCTGGTAGGCACTCGTAATGTTTGCTCAGATGCCGGCTAAGCCCGCTAGGCAGGCAGTAGCTATAAACCTACACGCCACGCCAAAGAGCCCGCCTGGCGGGCACACATTACATCTTCGCCACCACAGGGCTGACACTAACAGAAATGTTTTAATACTTCTGATTATTATGCATGTACCTATGTGATAGAAAAGTTGATTTTTAAATATACAGGCAGTGTGTTTATACATCACCTAATGCGATTTAAAAAAATAAAAATTCTTATCAGTTAAATATAAATAAATATTATTTTGGGACAATTTTACACAAATCAACATACCTAGTCCCACAGTAAGCTCAATAAGGCTTGTGTTGTGGGTACTAGGCGACGATATATATAATAGATAGATATAGATAAATACTTAAATACATAGAAAACATCCATAACTCAGGAACAAATATCTGTGATAAACACACAAATAAATGCCCTGACCAGGATTCTAACCCGGGACCTCCTGCTTCATAGGCAGAGTCACTACCAACTAGGCTAGGAGGCCGTTAAAATCACCAGCCGCCGTTATCAGTTGGTTACATTAAATTGCATGTAATCAATAGGAGTTTTCGTGAAGTGTAAAACCTAATTTGTGTTTACGAATATTTAGTAACTATTGTTTTTACAAAAACGGGTCTTAATCGCGTACACTTACGTTTTTATTGAGAAAACTTAATGTTAGGATCCTGATTAGGATGCTAGTTAGAATACTAAAAAAAGTAAAGTGTAACAGGGCTTTTAGGAAGTTTAAAAGACTAAAATAAAACCCCTGTTACACTTATCATTACCTTTTTCAGTCTCCTTAACTTTACTAAGTACCTAGTCAATTTACTTGTTAAATGCGTGTAGGCTAGTTGACTAAATAATTTAGAAAGTTGATTTAGAACAAGATTTAGGGTTAAGCTATTGATCATTATTTTCGATGACCTGTGTCTGATAATGCATTTTTTTTTAGACCATGTTAACTAGATAAAGCCTATCTTATCACTTGTATGAGTTAGGATGAGTATTATATTCTTTGGTTAGGATACAGGTTGGTAGAGGCAACAACGCTAAGCTATCTGAGAAAGAGACCATTTTCTTATAAATTTACATTTATTACTAACAATAATAAAATTGTTGTACAAAGAAAACAGGCCTACTATGCTAAACAAAATTATCTAATTCATTTTGGATAGATTCAAACTGAAGAAACATTGAATAAAGTTCTGGATGTGTAAATTCTATTTCGGTCTCATGTTCAGCACCACATAAACTCAAGTATGCTTTAGGGACTTTACTCTTCTTGTGATATTCAGAACTTAATTCTGCATTAACTTTCCATGACAAATTTAAATTCTCCAGATGTTTTCTTGTTTCAGTGTCTAATTCATTAACCATTGCTTTAGTTTCAACAGACCATGTTTTTAAAATAATTTCCGCCTTATTATTTGCAAATCCAGATAACTCCAGGTCATTTTTTAAATTCTTAGGCATAAAAACAAATTTCAATAGTCTCTTAAAGACATACAGCAACGTTTTGATAGCTAGCAACAGTTGTTCTTCAGTTACATTAAATATTTTCTGCAATTTAAGTTGCTCCTCCTCAGTAAAAATCTCAACATCTTGAACTTTCAGCCTAGTAACAATTCTTCGAAGAAACTGTTCAAACTTTGAGGTGTCCAGCTGGTTGACAACAACAATGCCCTTACTTAAGCTGTAATCAAAGAGAACAAAGAAGGCTCATTTACATTATACATTTTGATACATACATAGCAATAGTCATAGAGATGAACTCTGGTCATGAGTGAGTCACTAGTGAAATGTAACTACTGGAACTAAAAAAATATTAAAGTACCTACTTCATCAAATTTTTTACTTACCGTTCTAAATATAGGTCATTTCTTACACAGTAGATAATATTATAATAAAAAACCACATGCATTATCATAGTTTAATAACAAAAGGGGCAGAGTTAATTAGTGGTATGCTGTTATATTGACTATACTTACCTAGGCGATAATTTCAACCACTGACAATCCATTTTATTTGCTTTCAGAGCCTGAAATATATATCTGCTGTTTAATGTGAAATATATATATATGCTTTGGCGATTTACAATAATAATAAAATAACTTTCTTCTCACTTTTTATACAGATAACAAAAGCATAGAATAATAAAATAAATAAACGTCAAATGTCAACGTCATGTTCATGTTATTTTATGCTTTGTTTACAGCATTCAGGTTAGTAAGTAGCTCAGTGGCAATAAAGGTTCCGAATTGTCAATTTAGCAACGGAACCCCCAAAAAATTACTAGAAAAATACACGTACATATTGTCATACTGACAGCTGCCTTGTGCCACACTGGCACAGAGTGTCTGTCAATGTCAAATTGTCCGTAACCGTATGGCTTATGCCCGTTAAGGGGAAAATCTCAGGAGGAAAGGGTTGGTATAGTATGATGAAATAAGTAAATTTCGGATTTCATCATGTCGCAGAAAGCAATCAGGGTTCCCGAGAACATTGACTTCCCAAAGGAAGAAGAGAAAATACTACAGTTCTGGAAAGATATCAACGCTTTTGAAAGTTGTCTGAAGCAGTCAAAAAATAAACCTAGGTGAGTTGTTAAGGTTATGTTAGTCGGTCAGCCTGTAGAATAATCTTAATTTTTTTTTACAATAATCAGGTATTGATCTAGAATCTAGTCCAAGTCTGTCTGAGTTATAAAATAACTTTTTGGCCGATAGGTACTCATTCTACGATGGACCGCCCTTCGCCACCGGTCTACCCCACTACGGTCATATCCTTGCTGGCACCATCAAAGACGTAGTCACACGTTACGCTCATCAACAGGTATTTTTTAGTGACCAACTAAGGCAATACAATTGTTGTAAGATGATAATATGCTTTTAATATGGTGCTCAATAAATTATTTATTGTTCAGTTCTGCTTGTTGCTAACTATATTTGTTTGCGTAGAATTTGTAGCTTTTTAGGGTTCCGTAGTTAACTAGGAATTCTTATAGTTCGGCCATGTCCGTCCGTCTGTCCGCGGTCTAGCTCAAAGCTGAAATTTGGTATGAGTATGTGCATAAATCACTCTGACAAGGTGGTAGAATAAAAAAAAATATTGGGGTACCTCCCATACACATGAATGTGATTTTTTTGGCGCTTCAACCCTATTGTGTTAGGTATTGTTGATTAGTTCTTTTAAAAATAATAGAGGTCTTCTGAAACATTTTTTGGATAAAACTAATAGTTTCGTAAATAACACCTCCGAAAGTTAAAAAAAAAAAGCATCTTCCCTATCCAAATTTTGAACAATGGGTCAAAAAAATATACACGGTGCTTGTGAGCATTGCGAGAGTTTCAGCTTGTGGCGAGCTGACGGTGAGTGGTAACACCGCGGACCCCTATCCCAGAGGGCCCTTTCCATTTGGCCCTCGCCTCTGTGCTTGCCTTAACTGGCCGGCCAGAGTGGAGTCGCAAGAGCGGGACCTATGCTCCAGGTTGGAAGTGTAAAATGTCATAACGCCGGCGGCCTGCTGAACGGATTACCGGGATCTGGCTACCGCAGACTCACCTCTCGACAACCTCACAGCCCACGTACCGGTGTTGCCCTTGAGCCATCTTTGATGTCGCTTTTTACGGGGGCGCATCTTGCGGCGGGCGAGTCACCGGAAATAAAATTGGATACCGTTTTATTAGGCAGGCGTCCGGTTCTTCATCCAATAGCCCAG
Source organism: Pammene aurita (assembly GCA_947086415.1). Taxonomy (NCBI): domain Eukaryota; kingdom Metazoa; phylum Arthropoda; class Insecta; order Lepidoptera; family Tortricidae; genus Pammene; species Pammene aurita. The sequence continues at coordinate 22,785,808 of OX352305.1, read as the reverse complement.
TAGTTAGTCCATACTTTTGACCCAATAGCCTAGTAAATTTTAGACTCCATTAATTAACTCTCAATAGTCTTTACATCATGGCGGGTGCTGTCTCTGCGTGCGTCCCATGACACAGGTAGGGGCAGCATCCGCTTAGTGTACCCCTCACTTTTCACTAAATTGTCGAAAGGGCCTCTGCGCGTTGGCTTCGGCTCCGCATCTGCCTCCCAAAGGTGCGGAACACAATTGTTCCGTGGTCGGGAAAGATATATAAATTTAGGTCAATTTCGCCAAAACACAAAATTTTTTTTTTGTTTTTTTTTTCGATTTTTTTAATGCTTTTGAACATAAAAACAAATGTCATTGGTAAAACTGTCGATTAAAATAAATTAGTACATTTTTTTCGTAAAAAATAGTTTACGTAAAGTATTACTTGGCACTTTGATATCTGTCAATAAGAATGTCTAGACTAGACCCCATAAATGGTGAAATCGCCATCAAAAAAGCGTTTTGCACTGAGTCAAAATAAAAAATGTTTTTTTTTATTTCATTGGTCACTCACAAAATAAAAAATGTTTTTTTTATTTCACTGGACTCTGAAACTAGTCGAATTCCAGAAAAGTTTATACGACATTTTAGTCTCCAATTATAGTCAGGAATATGCTGTTAAAATTATTCGGTTTCCTCATGTTACACCGTGTACATGTATTCTTTTAAGAGTCATGAAACATGTACTGAATTGTCTCTAATTGTCATTAAACATGTTTTAGGGTTACTATGTAGAGAGGCGCTTTGGTTGGGATTGCCACGGACTGCCCGTTGAGTATGAAATTGACAAGACTCTTGGTATAAAGGGACCAAGTGATGTGGAAAAGATGGGCATTGATAAGTATAATGCAGAGTGCCGCAAAATCGTCATGAGATACGCTGGAGACTGGGAGAACATCATCACGCGAATGGGGAGGTGGATTGGTATGTATTGTTTTTGGTAGCTTAAAGCTTTAGAATATTTTACTCTCATTCAACTTTACCTGGTATCATTTTTTTTGAGAGATTGATGTGCCACAGCCTTAAATATGAAATCATCATCATCTTTCCCACATTTTGTCCTTCCTTTTTTTTCTCTGTCTTCATATGTATAATTTATCCTAGTTTTCCGCCATGGCTTAATGGAGCCTGGGGTCCGCTTGAATACCTAATCTTAAGAATTGGCATACACACTAGGTTTTGCAAAATCAACTGCCAAGTGACCTAGAGAAAACTAGTTGTTAGGAATAGATCCGGCTTCCTCACAACGTTTTTCTTCAACAAAAAGCGACTGGTAGTGAACTAATGATTTTTCCTTCATTAGTTACATGAAATTCAATGATACCAGCTGGAGTTTGAACCTGCAAACTTCAAATGGAAAATCGCACGCCTTACCGCTAGGCCACCAGTGCTACCAGTCTTAACCCTCACAAACCTAGTCTTAACATCACAAATAATGAAATGGTATTTTAGATACAATGTCAACCAATATTAATGTTATTGGTCAGAGACCGAGTTGTAGTGAACAAAGACTATGACATTTGGCGTTTCTTTAGGTACAAAAGAATGAAAAGTGCGCGAGATGCCTTTTTTTTACACATGAATTAAGCTAATGAATAAAAATCTAACATGTGTTTAGGCGTGTCAACACCTGACGCACCGCCTCGCGAGGAAATTGCCGGGCGTAGTGTGGACGTGCCTCGCCCGAAGGCATTGCGGCCGCGCGTGCGTTTACCTCGGCCGAGGCACATTCACACTAGCCAAGCTGCCTCGCGCGGCAATTTCCTCGCTAGGCTATGCGTCAGGTGTAAACACGCTTATTAGTGTTTTTACGTCACACCTGGCCATAATGTGAGTTTTGCCGCACGCTACGCGTACGGTAAAACTCGCATTATGGCCAGGTGGAGACGTACAATTGTTTACTCACCACGGGCAGTAAAAAAGAAAGCCCTCTATCGCATATTTACAACCCTCGCCTGCGGCTCGGGTCACAAGTACCTGCGATTTCGGGCTTTTTTTCTTTTACAGTCCTTGGTAAGAAATGTACTATATCATCAACTTGTACAGGAATTTTAGTGGACACTACACACTGTGTTTTTTTTTTTAAACTTATTCAATTCATTTTATCAGGCTCTGTATACAAACCTGTGTAATTGTGTATAATTATATTTAACAATTGTGTTTATTATCATTGCAGATTTCAAGAATGACTACAAAACATTGTACCCATGGTACATGGAGTCCATTTGGTGGGTTTTTAAGGAACTATATAACAAAGGATTTGTGTATCAGGGAGTAAAAGTGATGCCATTTTCGACTGCCTGCTCCACTCCGCTGTCCAACTTTGAATCTGGACAGAACTACAAAGATGTTTTGGATCCTGCCGTTGTGGTCTCTTTTCCCACGGATCAAGGTTTCTCCCTGTTAGCTTGGACAACAACTCCTTGGACACTTCCAAGTAACTTAGCTCTGTGTGTGAACCCCAAGTTGACATACATCAAGGTTCAGGAAAAAGGTACAGGCAATTGCTATGTGTTGCTGGAACAACGCTTGCCAGTCATATTCAAGAATGTTGAAGACTTCACCATTCTTGAAAAAATCCCAGGTAGCAAATTGAAGGGCTTAAAGTATACCCCTATTTTTGACTACTTTGTTGGGAAATGCCCTAATGCCTTCCAGGTACTGACAGATGCATATGTTACTGAGGACTCTGGTACTGGCATTGTACACCAAGCTCCATACTTTGGTGAAGACGATTTCAGAGTGTGCGTGGCGGCAGGCGTAGTGACAAAGGATCAAGAAATGATATGCCCAGTTGATGCGAGTGGTAAATTCACGGAACCCGTCAAAGACTTCCTCGGCCAATATGTTAAAGATGCCGATAAAAATATTATTGCAAATCTCAAGGCAAGAAACCGCCTGGTGCAACTAGGACAAGTAAAACATAATTACCCATTCTGTTGGCGTTCGGAAACTCCACTCATTTATAAAGCTGTTCCATCTTGGTTTGTCAGAGTCGAGCAAATGAGTCAAGACCTCTTGAAATCTAGCGAAGAGACTTACTGGGTCCCAGAACATGTAAAAGAGAAGAGGTTTGGAAACTGGCTGAAGGAAGCGCGTGACTGGGCTATTAGCCGTAACAGGTTCTGGGGCACTCCTATTCCGTTGTGGATCTCTCCTGACAAACAAGAAATTGTCTGTGTTGGCAGCATTGCTGAACTAAGTGAGTTAACGGGAAAAGAAATAACCGATTTACATAGAGAGAGCATTGACCACTTAGAGATTCCTTCAGTCAGACCTGGCCACCCACCTCTGAAAAGGGTGTCTGAAGTTTTTGACTGTTGGTTTGAGTCAGGATCTATGCCTTACGCGCAATGCCACTATCCCTTCGAAAATGTAAAGGACTTCGAGGAAAGGTTTCCCGCTCATTTTATTGCTGAAGGTATCGATCAAACGAGAGGGTGGTTTTACACTCTAATTGTCTTATCAACTGCTCTTTTCAAAAAGCCCCCTTTCAAGAACTTGATAGCTAATGGGCTTATATTAGCTTCTGATGGGCAAAAGATGTCAAAGAGCAAAAAGAACTATCCAGATCCATTAGAGGTAGTAAAGAAATATGGTGCTGATGCATTGAGACTGTATCTGGTCAACTCTCCAGTTGTTAGAGCAGAAAACCTGCGATTCAAAGAAGAGGGTGTCAGAGACGTCATTAAAGATGTGTTCCTACCTTGGTACAATGCATTTAGGTTTTTGATGCAGAACGTTGAAAGAATCATCCAGGAAGACAAAGTAGACTACAAGTTTAATGAGAAAAACGTGAAAGAGAATGTAATGGATAAATGGATCACCTCTTTCACTCAGTCTCTGATTACGTTTGTCAAGACAGAGATGGCAGCCTACAAGCTGTACACCGTAGTGCCGAGGCTGACTAAATTCATCGACCATCTCACCAACTGGTACGTGCGAATGAACAGGAAGAGGCTAAAGGGAGACTTTGGAGTTAAAGATTGCCAGGTGGCTTTGGACACGCTATTCGGAGTATTATTTGACATGATTAGAGTAATGGCTCCCTACACCCCTTTCCTGACCGAGCTGATGTACAAAACACTGCGTCAACTTCTGCCCGGGGATTCTCTGGAAAGCGTGCACTTCAACATGATTCCAGAACCAAAATCGGAATTGATTGATACCAATATCGAGAGAGCAGTTCAAAGAATGCAGACCGTGATCGAATTGGGCCGTGTCCTTAGAGATCGCAAAACTATTCCCATCAAGTATCCGCTTCCAGAGATGATCGTTATCCATCGCGAACAATCGTACCTGGATGACATAAAGTCGCTAAACACCTATGTTCTGGAAGAGATGAATGTAAAGAACTTACAGCTGACAAGTGACAAGGAAAAATTCGGCATCACCTTGAAAGCTGAGCCCGACCACAAGCTGTTAGGGGCACGTTTGAAGGGCGACTTTAAGGCTGTCACGCAAGGGTTGAAGAACTTAAACAATGATCAGTGTGAAAAACTGATTGCTAATGGGTTTGTTGAGATCGTTGGCCAACGTATTGATGTATCCGAAGTCAGAATAATTTTCCAAGCAACAGGCAATGATCAATATGAAGCGCATAGTGATAACGACGTACTAATTCTTCTAAACGTCACGCCGGACCAAGATATGCTTGACGAAGGTTTCGCAAGGGAGGTTATAAACAGGGTGCAAAAATTGAGAAAGAAGGCTCATCTCGTTCCTACCGACGAAGTTAATATTTATTACGCCGTCAATAAGACGAGTGATATCGCCCGTATCATAAACTCGCACAGAGAACTCATAGAGTCTACAGTAAAAGCTCCAATGATAACCATGGATCAATTAACGGCATCGAAACCTGTGATCACTCGGGAAACGCAAGAACTGAAAGGCTCACAGTTAGAGCTGGTTATTACTTGGCGGAAAGAAGTAGAAGTGCCCTCAAAACCATGGGCTAATATTACCTTACAGGGTTTGAGTCCCAGGTTCGGCGTCAGCGGTAATCAGGCTAGCATAATCCTAACTGACAAAGACAACAAATTCATAAGTCTGAAAAATCTGCGTCACGAAGTTGAAGTTCTTTTTGGCTTGTACGGTATGAAATTTACCCTATGGTGCGACGGTGAGGAAGTGAAGAATACGAATAACTTAAACGCGAAAACTATTGTTGTGTCTATGGCGAAACCTAAGGCTCCTGAATCGGCTTCTAGTCCATTCTGTAAGTTTGTCAATGTTGCTAATGGTAGCAAAGCGGTCACCATATTTTTGGAAAATCCTCAAGGTAAGATTACTTTGAATAAAGAGAGTGCTCTTAAGTTTGCGTCAGAGTATCTTGGTATTGCGGTGTCACATATAGATAATAAGTTAAAGTGATTATTTCGTTCTCTCTTATTGCTTCCGCTACTTACTACAGTATTGTTTTGTGTAGTTGTAGCTTTTTACGCTAAGAAAGTTATTTATTGAATAAATTCAGTTCCCGTAAATATGGTTTGTTTCAGTCATGTACCGATATACCTTTTATCTTAGTCGGTTCATAAGTTCTGTCACTAGGGTTTATACTTGTAAAATAGGAACTGTTAGCGATTGCTTGTTATTTCAATATATGATTACTAAGCCAAATAGACCAAACAGTTGTTGCAGTTTTACACAATTCGTTGTAAGATTCGAAAAAGCGCAATAAAAAAACACGACATAAACACGCTCCCTGTCCAAGTTGATTTTAGACCCTAGTTATTTTTATTCAATTTTATGAGGCTTCAGTTTTGCATACTGCATTATCTTGATCTTTGGAAGGCTGGTATACACAATTTTGGCAGACTACCTTGATGTATGGCAGCGAAATCTTCACGTATTGCTCAAAACTAAAAAATACGTTAAGGCTCAGGAGGAGAATAGCTAAAGCACCGACTTTTAAGTCGTCTAAATATGGGTCTAAATTTCGAATATGCCTTAATCTTATACTTTCATAAAAATAACAATTTGTAACTCATGGACAACTACAACAATGATCTTCATCAACTTTTATGAAGTACTAGCTTTTGCCCGCGGCTTCGCTCACGTTAACCTATTGACCGCCACAGTCGGCTGTGGCCGACATCAAAAAGTTGTGCCATGGACGCCAACGACGGCTACAACCGACAGACTTTGTAATGCAATAGGGGCCTACGCGGGCTTCCGCAAAGTTCAATTTCGCTTGACAAAACGCGAGTGCGTGGCGTCGGTGGCGCGTCATTTTTGTTCAATGCTTGGCGGTCAAAAGGTTAAATTCGGGGTAACAAACCATACAAACTTCCACCCCCCATTTTAGGGAAGTGGGGGGTTAGAAAGAAACAAAAAGTAGCCTATGTCACTCTCCATCCCTTCAACTATCTCCACTTAAAAATCATGTCAATTCGTCGCCCCGTTTTGCCGTGAAAGACGGACAAACAAACACACACATACACTTTCCCATTTATAATATTAGAACGGATAATTTTCATAAATAATCGGCGTGTTTGGGTCTAACATTAATATTCACGATTTTAAGTTAATCCCATCAAAAACATAAATGTGAAAAGCTGCCAAGTTCGATACTATGGGAATGCTTCGCCTATAAAAGAAGTGAGATCTGAATAAGTACCAAGTTCCATAAAAATACCTCAAATCATAAATAGTTATAGGAATGCACACTTGATTTCCAGCAGTTTTTAAGGTACATTTTGAATAAGTATCACGTTACATAGAAATACCTAAAATTATAATAGTCAGAGAAACGCACACCGGTTTTTTTAGCAGTTTCCTGATAACATTTATTATTTTCAGTACTTTTTAATGATGTTACTTGGCAAGTTTTCACACACCACACACCTTTTCAATGCAATGAATCGACACCTTTGGACTGCAATGTGTCAAGTATATAATTTTCTATTAAAACACCTTCGCTATTTTTAAAACTGACTCACACTTGGCCGTTTTCAGATTTTTCCCTTTACTTTGACCTTAAGACCTATCTCCATGCCAAATTTCAAGTCAGTACGACCATTGGAAGTGGTCTAGGTTTTTGATGAGTCAGTAAGTCAGTGAGTGTATAGTAAAAATAGCGATTTTCTGACGTCAATATCTCAAGAACTGCTATAGGTAGAATAATGAAATTTTGTATTCTAGACAATTAAGGGGATGTCAACAGACACTCGAAATTTCATATGCGTAGATAAAATATGTTTTGAGTTATAGGGTGGTCGAAATTGGCCCGAAATGGTTCGTGTAATATAACCCACGGCCGGTGTGTCGCTTTTTTTTGCTCGAACTTGGCGGACACACTGCCGTGTGTCTAGATCATAGTACATTTTAAACTGTATGAAATAAGCTTTCTAATATTGTCTACAATTTTTGAATAAAAGCTTTGTATTATATTTTATTAGTCAAAACTCTTGACAGTACTTATGAACCGACTAAGTATAATGTACTAGCACTATCTTTTATGCTTTTATACCAGTCAGGTCGGGTTTTAAATAATGACCGAATATTCGGTTTTGTCCAAAAATCTGGTTTCAGGTTAGGCTAAAACAACCCAAACCGAACTTACATTTCGGCGCTTTTTAAAACCAATATTCGGTTTTGCCATAGACACTAGTTTTAAAAATAATTTAAATAGACGTTCTATGCGCAGGGAAAGTTTACGTCTAAAGGAACTTAAATTAAAAAGCACTGAATTAAGTTGATTTTTATTTTTAATTATTTTTATAAATAAAACAAAATAAGCATTATAATGAATCTTCATATAAATAATTATTACTTAGGTGCAGAATGTTGTCCTCTTTATTCATATTTATGTAGGGGGTCATTTATTTTATTATTTAAATTGACAAAAACGATTCCTGTGTTAACGTTCTATTATCATTAGTTATTGTTTCATATGTAACTTATCAAAATAGATACAATAATATTGTAAACTTAGCTATACACGATATTTTACTGAAACGCCAATGAGGAAGGCAAGTGTTACAAGGACAATGACATTTCCAACAATGGTCCTTAGAAAAGCTAAATTTATATGGCGGGAAGTAAGTTTTTTTTTTAGCGAAAATGACTTACTGTGTCGTCTCGAATTGGTCCTCAAAGGAAATTCGCAAGTACCCGAAATACTTAAAAATTAAAATGCTATAGAATAAAGCTACAGGGAAGAATTTTCCCCAAGAAAAGCCTTCCGACTGTATATAGTTTCCGGACATTGTTAAGGACCATCCATCTTTTGTCTCTTTCCCTCATATGGAATCTGAAACAGCGCCCTCTACTTAAGTTTTCACCGGCCTTCCCCATAAACTACTTACAAAATACAGATCACAGCTAAAACCCTACAAAAGTAATATTGTACAGTCTGTACGGCTATAGTGAGGACATTTATAAAATATATTCATAGGTGTGCCCCATTTTCAGGCGAAAAGCTTTAAGTTGTTGGTTGTCAATAAGGACTTTATATTGTTTATATTGCAGATATTGTCTTATTGGCAACCTATAATAAAGTAACCTTTTCCTTGAAATTAGCATATAAAATTTCGAATGACAACCAAAACTCACTCACTACACAGTCACGTCTGAAAATATGGATACATTTAATGTGACAAAAATATGTAGCCACGACCCTATTACCAAGCCGTAAAGTCATGAATTGAATACATGTTTTTGTAACTTTCAATATATCCATATTTTTAGACGTGACCGTATCACATCATAGTTATAATTTACCGTATTAGTAACATTACAAGATTGATTTTCGTTCATTATTTTTTGCAAGTAGTGAGTTTTGAGTAGGTTGTTTTTGTATCACACAGTAAGAAATTTGTATTTTGATTGTTTACAAAATATTACTCAAATTACTTATGGGAGTATTCTATATCAATTAGTGTCTTTAGTTGATTTATATGTAGAATTAACTTTACTTTGTCCAAAGTGATTAATTGCATTATTCAGACATCAGCTACCGACATTCTGGAAACAAACTAATTGAAAAAAAAATAATGTGTCCCGAAATGATTCCAGAACACAAACCAAATGTGATGTGGTGTTCACTAATTAATAATACACAAACAATGTTATAATAAACGAAGGTAAGTATTTAAATTGAAACATATACCAGATAACAATAAAACAGAAAGGATTCAAAAGTGATTGTGCGAAATTTCTACATATGTACACAAAAAGAATTATATTAGCTTAGTTTTCGTTTGGTTTTACACAATAGTTTCCAAATATTTTTTTATCATTAACTTTGGTGATTATAATATAACATTAACCTATAGAAATAAATATCATATCACAAATAATTATACTTGATTAAATAATAAAACAACAAAAACTGTCTTTTTGCCACTACGAATCAGGAAGGCAGTTCATGTAATATTACTCATAATTTTCATAAGATTAATGATCTTATACATGTATATGACATATACATAATATGACACACAGATTAAGCAGAATTTCGCTGAAAAAATCATACTCTTTTATAGGTATTTAGGTGCTATACAAGCATACTTCGTCTCAACTCCTGCATTAGGTGCTAATCAAATAATTATTTCGAATCTATAGTTTCTGATTTTGGTATCGTGCAATATTTCTAAAGGTCATAAAATAATTTTCGAAATCCGAGTAAATTTTACAATATCACCATTGTAGTTATGCCTACAACTTAGTATAGATAGGACTTCCTTGGGTATAGTACGAATTTTTTAAGATGTCAGTATTGTCGGTAGAATTCCTTAGTAAGATTCCAACATCTTAAATAATTACAACTATAGTTATGATTGTGATAATACTGGTTACGTAACGTTGGATGCCACGTGTCCCCAACAACGAAACATACTCCATTCAAATATATATTTCCTCCAAAATACTTTATAACCAAATATAACAAATATTGCTTATAAATGGATGCGTTCTCGATTGCTACAGATTACAAAGAAACTTACTCATAAAAGCGTGGGGTGTATGAAAGTATTATGGCTACAGTTGAAATTATTTGACATAAACAAAAGTTTTAAAACTAAGTTATTATTATTTGAAATTTGATAGAAAAAGGAAGAAGATTAAAAATGTAAGTTCATACCAAATAAATTCAACTATAGAATACAAAAAATCATCTTAAAGATTCAACAATAATGCGTTGTTACTAAGCGTGACCCCACAAACGAATATTAATATGTATTCAAAAGTTAAACATTACATCCACGATAGCCAACAAAGACTGAGATAAATATTATAAATTATTATGCGTCAACAAGATACACATATAAGTAATACGCACTCATTTCATAAGCTAGGTTGATCAAGGGGCTAACTGCAACTATAAAGGCTTGACGATGGTCGCATCGTTAATTATTTAGCGATCGCGAGCTTATTGCACTTGGTTAAAACTAGACACAATCTACATCAGACGATACAATACCACATATGAATTAATAACTATACCTACTCGCATTTTGAATTAATACTAATACCGAAAACAGACACATCAACTCATGGACTAAGAGCTGGCCACGTCAGATATGACACAATAATGAGAGCAATGAAACCTGACTAGTTTGTGCGTCTACTAGTCAGTATGAAAGGCGACAAACTATAAATTGCATTATGTATACGTCATTTCGCACTACTTTACCCTAACATAAACTTCTGGCTATGATATAATCTAATTAATGACTTAATTTTCCATAATATTGCATCAAACCCAGAACTCTAAGATTTGTTTTCTTCAAGTTATTGGCATTCTTTGACCTCCTCCACTACAGCTGCCAGATGTCCGGATCTAGAAACAAACATAGTATAGCAAACTTACTAGAGGGATTTCGTTGCTCTCATTATTGTGTCATATCTGACGTGGCTAGCTCTCCGTCTATCAGAACCACAATTATATCTTTGCGCTTTGCGCGACGATTTTGCCTATTATAAACATCATTAGGAAATCGGACCTAATCCCAAACACACACACACACAGCACATGTGTGTATTATAGTATAGTGTGAATAAGATACTTTAGTGTGTCAACTATCTTTGAAACCGAGCATCTTATTGGAAGAAAAAAAGGTTCTTACCACTGTGTAGATATTTAATCACAAATTGTAAACATTGTCGGTATTTGCAGTAATGGGACGGATGGAATTTCTCTGAAACATAATATGATTTTATTAATTCGGAAAAGTTTAGTAGACGGTACGCTGTTCGATGCGGTGATTATTTCAAAATGCGAGTTGACCAACATTAGAATCCGCTCACTTAGGCCCGCGGCCGATAAAGTGTACTTATATAAATTCAACCAACAGCACGTGCGAATAAATAAATTATATCTTTCATCTAGGACAAAGGTACATTACGATAAAAATAGCGAATATTTCACACTAGAATTAACTAAAGATTTAATAACAGTGACTAGTCTAACAGCGTATATCTCATACTCGTAATATTGAGTAGCAATAACGATAAATACATCACAAGGGTATCGCTCGCGGGTAGGCCGATGACTGCTCCCGCTATTACGCCTCGCCTGCCTACGACACAAATAGAAACATCAGCATTTTTACAAGTTAATTGTACTTAATAGTTAATAGTGGTAACATTGGTCTAAGGCCGTGTTTCCACCAGAGATGGTTCTGTTTCTTAAAAAAAATAAAAAATATTTATTCTTCAATTTAGGCACATTACAATGCACTTATGAACGTCAGAGAAAAAAAAACTACCACCCGTTCTAACCCTACACCTCTGACCCGACAAGTATTATGACCGGCAAGAAACTCAGCGGGACTTATTTTTTCAAAACAGTAATACATTAGATCTTAAAGAAACACAATAATGCGTAGTTCTATAAGAAGACATATCAAAACAGCTTGAGAGACAGACAATGTACCAATTGTTTAATTAAAATAAAATAATAATGATAAAATCCAAATCTGATTGCTTCACAAAACGTTTAATATGCTTTCCTATCTGAACTGTGACCTCTAAATGTTAGATGATTTTGTAGGAAACACATTCCTCGCAATGCATCCTGAGCGAAACTTTGGCGGAACCGCAGCCTAACGCTGAAATACCTTTAATGCTACCGGTTTACGTGAGCATAGATTAAAGTTGTAATAGGTTGCTTATATTTCGAATAGTTTTCCTATTGGCGAATTGTTCCTGCTCGGCAATTTTCTATCCATGAAAGTCATAACTAGTGGAGTACGGGAACGCCTTTTTAACCTATAATAATGACATAAATCACAAGTCCGATTTTATTTTGTGACCTGTTAGAATACGTTAAGTACTAATAATAAAAAATATTTTGTAACAATTGTTAGCATTGCGCTAGGTATGTATTTGTAGCATGTATTTATTTGTTACACATAGAAAACATTATGTAAGTTTTATTTTTCTCCACATTTTATAACGGTTTTGTCAAGAGCATATGTCGTCTTAACCATTTTTAATTCGTTTAGAATTCAAGGTCACTTATATTTTGACAAATTGTTTTCGATTATGCTCACATAATCTATTAACCAAACTGTTATAAAATGACAGATGATGTTGAAATAGTTGAATGAAATAGTATGGTAAAGGAAAATATATCTTGTATAATCTTTTCTTGTTGTTATTAACAAATATCTATATAATACCTAGCGCGATGTCAAAAACTGTTAGAAAATATTTTTTACTCTAAGTAATCATATCATATCCTCTAACTAAAAAAAAATCGCACTTGTGAGTTATCGAAGCTCAAAACTGTTCGCGTACTGTACTAATAGTACATTACTTACCAAGGACTGTAAAAGAAAGAAAGCCCGAAATCGCAGGTATTTGTAGCCTGAGCCGCAGACGAGGGTTGTAAATATGCGATAGAGGGCTTTCTTTTTTACTGCCCGTAGTGAGTACACAATTTTACGTCTCCACTTGGCCATAATGCGAATTTTACCGTACGCGTAGCGTGCGGTAAAACTTACATTATGGCCAGGTGTGACGTAAACGTGGTTACGTATGTATTACTAAACCGCGATGAGAATATAATTAGACTTGACAGATTTGCGATACACTTACTTCAAAATTAATATGGATTTATAGCTGTCTCAATTATATTCTAATTGCGGTTTAATTTATACCTACATCTCACTCGAACGATACTAGGTTGTGATTCACGGTTGAGATTCCGAAACCAATTCACAAATTTATGTGGCAGCAGGCAAATCTTGTCGTTGCATTAACACATTCATTGCCACCCAGCCAAACAAAAATTTCGTCATATATAGCTGTAGTACCACGATCCCGACTATCGGGTCGTCCGGCCTGGGAACGAAATCATCAAGTACCCGATAGTCGGGTTCTCGGCCCTGAATGTGTTAATGTACAGTCACCGGCAATAGTATCTCCCTACATAAAGGCCGCAAAAATATGTGACACGCTCTTATGGCCTTATAAATAAGAGCGTGTCACATATTTTTGCGGCCTTCATGTAGGAAGATACTATTGCAGGGTGACTGTACGAGTACACGAATGGTGAACTATCAACGATGGTACACAGTGGGTCACCTGTTAATTAGAATACTGCGCGTGGCTCGGCGGCGGCGCGTCGCGCTCGGGCAGCTTGCGCACCTTCATGGTGCCGTCCGCGCCGCACGAGAACAGCCGCCCGGCGCTGTCTGCGGAACACACCACCACACGCATATTATTACAGTCATTCACATCTATCACCAGAGCCCGGAATTTTCGCGGCAAAACAAAAGACTGTCGCAAACTAGCTAGTGTTAGAATAGTAGTTTTCGATACAAGTGCGAGAAGTATGTCATTTTGCACGAGTACCGATGTTACTTGACCCGAGCCGAGAGGCGAGGGTCAAGACTCGGGACGAGTGAAAATGACACTTTCGCACGTGTGTCGAACAACGTTTTTTAATACAATTGCGAAAAAACTACAATGAAATAAAATTACATTTATAGAATAGTCAGTGTACGAAAGACTGCTTCATTCAATAGCGCGTTGTTCAAGTAATACTATTGGGTCTCGCATAATACTCCTTTATACCCAATCGCGCGTAGTTCAGGTGGGTCATTTATAAGCGGGTCTCGCATAATACTCATTTATTTAAAATTCTGATCTGCAAATCGTGCGTAAAATCAAACTTTACACACGATTTGCAAATCAGATTACTTTTTAGCACTAGTGCATAAAATCAAACTTTACGCACGATTTGCAGCTACATAAACTAAACTTTTTGAGCAATTGTATTAAAAACAATTTTTTATCGATATCTAGGATTATTTGTTATATATATTAATATTATTATATAAATAAGTCATGTACATACATCGTTATCGCGGGAGCAAATACAAATGTGTTGACGAATATGTATAACAGAATGTCCGTTTAACATAAACAGAATATTATGCCTACACGTCTTAGCCTCTAAGAAGTTCTTCATATCTAGCACAATACTTTTGCTAGAAATGATCAATCAAACTCGACTTGCTCCTTTTCTACGTTCGTTAAAGTGCGTCTTTTTGAGTAGAAATTTCGTTTAACAGAAGATTAATTTTATGAAAATTACGAGTACCTAACGTTGATTTTTGAGAAAAAAATACTCTTCGTGTGTCTAAAATAATCGTTTATTTACAAGTCTAGACAAATCGAACATGAATGATAAATGTTTCGAATAACAGGTGACTGAAGAGGTTGTCGTTAGGATTGCGTGGCTAATCTTTTTAGTATGTACTAAAATCAAGTCGATTACGAAGTTTAGATATTAGAAAAAACATCGATAAATTTTGAACTCGTAGTTACAAACGTTTTAATACTACTGTCACTTCTGTTATTTCTTATTTGTCATAATCTTTGACTACTGTCAAATCGTTTTTGCTCCCGCGATAACGACGTATGGTCATGTAATATATCATTTACATTATTTAATAATCATTCGCGACACTTATGCATAATTATGCAAAAGAAGTAGGAAGTTAAAGGATTGCTTTATATGTGTTATTAATCAAAATAACACAATACATAAATGATATTAAGTAATAAAATAACCCTTCCTTTTGGCTTTGCCGTAGTCGAGTAACAAAGAGGTAAAACTTTGAATACGTGACTGTCATTTCATTACGTATGAGTATGACTGCTATCGATATCTATAAAAAAATGTTTCTAACACTAGCTAGAAAATTCCGGGCTCTGTCTATCACTGAAGACGGAGAGTATTTTACAAGAGCCAAAGGAATTTGAACCTTCCATTACACTCGTTACAATTCATATTTAAGTGGCAGCGTCGCACCGCACGCTCGCGGCTGCTCGATTGAAATGTATCATCTGTATACAAGAGTCGAATTCCTCAGTACAAGCAACCCGTGGCATATTCGGCGGTACGAACAGCGTAGCATCGAACTTCCAGGGGTTGGGGGGGGGGGGGGGGGTTGGGGGGGGGGGCTTTACTAAGGCAACTCCCATAGTTTAGTTTGCATTTGCTTACCAAGGACGCGACTCCGAACGGCGCCGGTCAAGCGGCCAGTCAGTTTGTACCCTTTGACTCTTGTATGACGTGTTCACACCAACAGTTTGAAGTGAAACGTTCGATAGCAGGTCGGGCATTTAGAGAAATCTTTTTTAGGGTTCCGTAGCCACATGGCTGTCTGTCTGTCCGTCCGTATGTCACAGCCATTTTACTCGGCCACAATTTTTGAACCGTAAGTCCAAAAAACATGAAAAAATTTGAGGAGATGCGCCTTATCATATACTTTCTACGAAAATTGTTTTGAACATTTTCGGTTCAGCCATTTTTGAGTTATCTCCAAAAAACTTCTTCCTTAGGCATCAGATACGATCTTTTGGTATTAGTTTGGTTCTTATTCCATTGAAGGTACGGAACCCTCCTATGCGTGGTCCGTCACGCACTTGGCCGGTTTTATTTATAGCATTAATTTAATTTAAGTTTTTTTATGGATACGAGTGTTTCATACCAATATGAATCTGCGTGACGCCTTGACCGATATGCTTGAAGAAGGAGCTGCGCGCGTGCTCTCCGGCAAACGTGTGCAGCAATTGGTGCGTCATCAGTGAGAACACCTGCGAACGAACACGGTAATTAAATATATAATGATATTGCGGTAAATTAACAATATATTAACTAGCATACCTAGTCTGTAATGTAGATAATTTTACAGGATCGCCATGTAAGGGTTCCCCCAGTTGAATGATTTATCACTGGTCTACAAAAGTAAAACGTTTTTATACATCGAGCCTAATATAACAACGCTCAAGTCATATGAAAAATAAGCTTCTGTTTGTCATCCTTCGACACCACATGCTCCTTGGAACCGATGTTTTAAGCGTTAGTTACATTTTTTGTGCCCCACGGCTGGAAAGGGTTCTCCTCGCTTCTGCCTCTCGTCACGGCTAAGTGCGGCTCCCGCCAGTCTACAGAATGCGTCTAAGTCGTCCCTCCACCACCATTTTGGTCAGCCTCTGTCAGGGCCATTAGTGGGCAGTGTACGAGCCCAATTTCAAAGAAAAACCGCAAATTATTTCGAAACAATTCAAAATTTTTTTAGTTTAGTTAAGTTCTTAAAAACAAAATCCCTTAAGAATTTTTTTTTCAGAAACCTTTCGCGTGTGGCATCATAGGAAAGGGCTTTGCATAACATTTTAGCAATTTTTTTAATTATAACAAAAATAATTTTTAAAACATACCAAGTTTTGGCTCCTCCAAATACGATTTGGCAGATTTTCTTTTTACAATGCACCACAAATGATATGAATTTTGAAAATAATATCATTTAGTTCTTTTTTTAATTTATATTTTTTCTGCAATATAGTTCCATAAGTCTCGTAGAATAATGTACTGAAGTAGAACTGTGTCATTTTGTTATATTGAAATATGACTCGGCACTCCCCTCCTCCTAAGGAAATTTCGTTTGACCTCTAGTATGCGTGTGCCAAACGGCTAAACAGTACATCGATTTGCGGGTTTTTTTGCGTACACCTTCCACTACATCACACCACTGGACCCGGGGTATGTCCTTAAACTACGTCCGGACTTGGGTATTTCCTTAAACTACGTCAAAAAGAGAGGTATGGGCACTGCGAATGGCATCTCGTTAAGTGTGGTAGGGCACGTTCAGCGAATGTCATCTCGCTCAAATCTGGAGCAGAGCCCGACTGGGGAAGTACCTCCACCTTACAAAAAACCACAGCCAAATAGCACTAGACCCTACTCATAGTGCCTGCTGTGTGTTCCTGCTGGTGAGTAAGGTTGCCAAAGAGCTCAAAGAGGACCCAGTGTGTTGACGATGGGGGACCTTCTTGTTCCTTTAGTCATCAACGCAGTGAATCCTTCTTTTTGTAAAGGGTCGGCAACGCGCATGTGACTCCTTTGGAGTTGCAGGCGTCCATAGGTTACGGTAGCTGCTTACCATCAGGCGGGCCGTATGCTTGTTTGCCACCGTCGTGGTTTTAAAAAAAAAACATTCTATAGTTAATTGGGCTATCGGGCCGGGTGCATGCGGCAGACATGTCCACTTGTATACGTATACCTTGATGTCGCCGTCAGCCGCGCCGATGGCGTACTGGTCCTCGTGGTGCGACAGCGCGACGCACTTGATGGGCGCGTGGTGCGCGTGCAGCTTGTGGCGCGACGTGCGCGTGCGCAGGTCCCACACGAACACGTCGCCGCGCCGCCCGCACGACACCAGCGCGCCCGCCGAGCCCGCCCACGCCACGCACGCCGCGCCGCCCTCGTGGCACGTCCATGCTGTGGACAACACATGAGTAAGGCCTACTGTCCACGGAAGCGTAGCTGCATAGACGCGTATTCGTCATTGTACGGTTGGTGTACGCTTGCTTGCAGCCTACATACAAAACCGCACAACTCTGTCCACGGGGCGGCAACGTCGCGTCAGCGACGCTGCATGCAAGCTTCATGCCGCCGGGCGTACTGCGTGTTATACGCCGGGCTGCATCGCACGGAACAGCACGTTGAGTATTGTGAGAAGAAATGGCGGGAACGGCTGCAAAGTTTGTGCAAATAGTGGAATAATATCCGCGTCTGTGCAATAAATAATAACCTCACGGAATATTCTCATAAAGATATTACTGAAAAGGCATGAAATGAGGTGTCAAATGAAATAAAGTGATCTAATTAATGTTTCTTTCTAATATGGATGTATCCAATAGAAACGGCATCTTCGGAGATAATAATAAGCCAAACTAACGCGTTAATCGTTGGACAATATCATCACAAATGAAAGGAAATGCAGGCTACGATACGCTTACGCTACGCTTCGTGGACGTCAGTATGCCGAGCCGCATGAATGCTGCACGGCGATGCGTGCAGCGTCTATGCAGCTACGCCTCGTGGACAGTAGGCCTTAGGCTGCGTGTCCACCAGAGATGAGTTTGTTAAGAACCAATCCTAGACCTGCGCTGTGCGAGGATAAACAAATGAAGTGATTCTATTGGTGCTTAGCACATTCCTCGCAACGCATCCTCGCTCATCTCTAGTGGAAACGCAGCCTAAAGGTCCATTCAAAACGCGTCAGTTGTGAACCGACCGAGTAGCGATCCTTTAGCAAATGGTTCGCAGGTCCGCGGATAGGGAACGTGCGTAAACTGAAAAGGGCAACAGGAGGTCCCTGATTATTGGCGCGAAAAGCAAATGACACATTAAAGTTGCCATATTATTCTACTAGATGGCAGGACCTCCAACGTATGTAAGTCAAATAGCAGCACTGTGTCTTGGCGTGAAGTAATTTCAGTTTCCGATTTAGATCAATAAATGGCAGACTCTCCAGCGCGCACGGCCCCTATAGTGCGCTGTAAATTCTTCGTTATGTATAACCTACGATGGGTAAAAAAAACAGTACCACGGAAAACTTAAGTTGTCTTTTATCTGTCGAGGGTTGGTAACTAAGGTTAACTGCGTTTCAAAACCTTGCAGCAACGTTGTAGTTTAGAAATAACAATAATATATTTAAACCTAAAAAAATTGAATACTCACAAACAACTAACGCCTTCTTGATCGGCATCAACGTATCCCATATGGCGACATTTTTGCTTTCCGAACTATGCCCGGCTGAAACAAAAAAAAACATCATTAATAAAACTGTTTAATTAAGCTGGAATTTTCTGCTTAATATCACATAAAAAATAGGTGTAATATGATCATAATTAATTACCTGTGGCAACTAAACTGCAGGAACCAAGAAAAACGAAGTCACTTATTCCTTTACTATGACACTGGTGAGTCTGTAAAAAAAATACTCTGATTAGCTTTTATTGGCTTAAGATAATCTAAATATCGGCTTAAACTTGTCTAAAAAAAAAAGAAATATGATATGAGAACATAATTAAAAAGAGTATTCAGTATATGCCAATTTCTCAATCTTCTATTCAGGAAAATTATACATCTAAAATAATTTGATAGATCACTCTAGAAAATACCTCCATACAAAAAATGGTATTTATTTATGTTATGATGGCTTTAGATCTTTTACTTTGAAATGTTTAGAATAGAAGTTCAGAGAAGCAGAAGGCTAAGTTTAGAGTAAGGTAAGTACTTACGAAGAACGGCCTAGCGGAGGCGTGGGGTTGCGTGGAGTCGTGCTGCTGGTGTGACGGGTGCAGCTGCCACATGGCGAGGTTGCCGTCCGCGTCGGCGGCCGCGAACTTGTTGCCGTAGTCGGAGAAGCGCACGCGCGTGACCTTGGCGAAGGCGCCGGGCGCGCGCACCGACCACACGCACGACGAGTGGCCCCACTCCCACAGCTGGACGGAGCCGTCCGCGCCGCCCGTCAGGTCTGTTACGTTATGTTGGAAAAGGTTACTTAGTTTTTAAAACTTACCTGAAACAACTGTGCTGATACTACTAATAGTCAAACTAAGTCAGAAAGTAACTATACACAGAAAGACTAGAGAACAAATCAAATCAAAATGAAATATTGGTTACTTAATTCTCCTTTGCATATGACATCTATTTCAGTTTATAGACTGAACGCTTTAATGAGTCCTCGCCTGCACGCGGGGTATGAAGGCGCATTATTCACGCCCACCGCCCGCATCTCCCTCAGTCCCCTTAGTCGTCGTACCCCCGCGTCGCTGTACCGTACCGCGCAAGCGAGGACTCATTACTACATGGACCTGATACGGTAGCATACTTCTTGCGTATACGTCTATACTTGACCCAAAATACTGTTCAGTTTTTTGTAATCATATCAAATATTAATAAGTACTAGATGCATACTCACACAATGGTTGTGAAGGATGTGCTGCCATACGTTTGATGTTATCAATTTTGTGTTTCAGCACCTACACATAAATTTACGTTAAGAATATTTGAGAATAAACATAATCAAATATGCACATAGTGCATAAACAAGAAACCTATATGTGTGCTGTCTAAAAATATTAATGAACAAATTAGTATTTCATGTTAAACAGACACTGGACAGATCATGCTTTTCAAGTAATAGGTTAAACAGGCAACGGACAACACAAACATACAAAAGCTCCGAATCAAAATATCAACGTACACATACACCTAAGACAGAAATAAATCGGTCGACAGCTACAGGATCTGCTACAATGAAACTTGAATAAAAAAAAACAAAAACCCATAAACAAAGAACGATGGTTGATGACGAACCGGAATCTACGAAACGACTGGTCAACATAAAATAACCTGCGAAAACTAAGAAACTGATAGCGATAATAAACAAAATGAACATCGAGCTGAAGTGCACACTGGTTCAGAAAGTGACCGTAAGGGTGAACGAAACTGGCTAGGGTTGGCACTGACCGGTTTCATGAGAAGCTTCGATCGGTGCAGCACCAGGCGACAGTATTTCGCGTCGTGGCAACCCGGGAACTGCAAGCCCTTCACCTGCGACCAACTCTCAGTTACGATGCAAGAACCATACATTACAGAGTTATTCTATGTGAGATACCCACGGGACATTGTGCTAAGCTCAGTGTTGGCTAGTATTTGTTGTGATCAACCCTATCTGTGCGTTTACCGATATTTAGCTGTCGGCAAATAGAAAAGCACGAGCGAAGCCCCGCAAAGACGACACGAATACAGATAACGTCACGTACATACACAAATCCACACCACGTTAGTATCGCTGTGAACGAATCAATGTTATTCGAATTTGAGACTTGCGCTATTATGTTTAGAGTGTATTTTGGTTTGACATTGATTCGTTCGACAGTTAACCCGTTTTGTGCATTAGTTAATATCATCCACGTACTGTGACAATATACGCTTCGTGGCCAGTTGGCTTAGTACTTGAGTGGCTTGCCCGCCGATCCAGCTGTCAAATCAATTCATTATTTACAACAATCAGTTGTTTGTATTCGCATTCCATTATTTTGCATCATTTCACACTTTCGAGGCAAGTTAATAATTAATTTTACATACAACTATTTACTACTAATAGATATTAAAATATCAATAAATACTGTCAAACCATAAGTATCATTTCATAGAGGTAAATTTTCAAACGACACATCCAATCCATATCCAACTTGATTGTTATATTAATTTGATATAATTATGATACATGTCATATAACACACCAATGAACAAGCCCATGATTTATTAGTTTTTTTTAGTAGGATGATTTTATTTAGCTAATAATTATAGCAGCACTAAAGTAGTTACAGCATTTTTATAGTTAATGTCGCCATAAACTGTGTTTTGTGAGTTTGCATTCGTTGCTCTCGCATTAACGAGGTTAGTAGAAAAGAGAAAAATAATTCATACTGCGCAATATCCTATAATTTATATTATAAATATTTAACGGGTTACTCGGTTAATTTTGGTGGATTTTTGCTCGATATGCTTCGATCTATTTTCTATGAGCATTGGCACCAGCGGCCTTCCGCGGCGGTTACGTGAGTCAAGTAGTCCGTTATAAATATTTTTAATACGTTAGATCACGAGAGTTTTATACTTAAAATCTTATGATTGGTCCAAAACATAAAGTTTAAATATATCATGTGTAACAAGTTCATTTGTTCAAAAGGAAATTCAAAACCATCCAGCTAGATAACAACTACCTGTTTAACTATCTACACAACAGTGTGTTAACTGCAGTAATATAAATTAAAATTTCGGCCTTTTTTGCCGGAATAACTATTGTCATATTATCTACACCTTCTGCCTGGACCTTGAGGAAAGTGGTTGGACGCGACATGGCGTCTACGGCACGTTTAACGTAATTAAAGTATATTTAAAGAAATTAAATTAGGTAAGGTATATTTTTTACTAGCATCTTTCGAACAAAGGTAATCAACTTTTTATTAACTGGTATTGAAAATATTTATACCGGGTTACTCACGTAATTTAAATCGATTTTTGCTCGACATGTTTGGATCAATTTACGATATTCATTTTCACGAGCGGCCTTCCCTTTTCCGCCGCCAGCAGCAGGGCACACGGCAGCGCGCCGGCTACTACGCGCCTGTAGCCGGCGCGCTGCCGTCGCGGAAGGCCGCTCGTAAAAATGATCATCGTAAATTGATCGAAACATGTCGAGCAAAAATCGACTTAAATTACGTGAGTAACCCGCTATAAATATTTTTAATTTGTTAGAGTCTCACGAAAGTTTTATAGTTAAATAACTGGTATTGATCCAAAACTGGTTGTTTCATAGAAAAATTAATGTTAAAAAATATACTTACAACGCTGGCGCCCCGTCCGGTCTGACTTGCCATACCGACCGGGATCTGCGGCGCGTTGGGGTTCAACGGAGAGCTGTTGCCCGTACCCGGCACGGAACCGTTGTTGGGCCTACCAAAATAAATGTTAACACTCAAACGGAATAATTATTAATATAAAATGTGGATAAATCACATTTGAAGATCACGGGGAGCACTTGGTTGGAGGGCCAAATGGCAGATGCTTTCGTAAAATCGTACGAAATTTCATAGGATCAGGGTGCCTAGTAGACCGTAGGCTCCTTTGAGGACAGTCAGTGACTTAAGAGTGCAGTATAACAATACGCTTAGGATGCTGTTGGGACTCCCTAGATACTGCAGTGCATCAGGCATGTTTGCGGAAGCGAGGGTGGACGGTTTGACCCAGTCCATTGTGCCATAAAAGTCAGAACCAACGGAATGGAATCAGTGAGCAATTCTAACAGACCTAAGCGATAACATTCTAAGGATATATGGCCTAGCTACGACTTCGCGGCGGCCATAGATGAGAACAAAAGTTAGAAGCGCGTTTCTCTCTCTATACCTATGGTCACTGCTCGCACTTGCGCGAAGTCGTGGCCGAATTCTTAATCTCGACACGGCAGCAGTGTGGAATGGAACATGTACTGACTTGTCCTGGTGCTGTATGAGCAGGAAGCCGGTGTCGGGCAGCGCGGCGGGGTCGGCCGCGAGCGCCAGCAGGTCCACCTCGCACTCGTCCTCGGCCCAGCTCGCGCCGCCGCGCAGTAGTTAGGGGTGGCATGGTGAAGCATGCATGGAACATGTACTGACTTGTCCTGGTGCTGTATGAGCAGGAAGCCGGTGTCGGGCAGCGCGGCGGGGTCGGCCGCGAGCGCCAGCAGGTCCACCTCGCACTCGTCCTCGGCCCAGCTCGCGCCGCCGCGCAGTAGTTAGGGGTGGCATGGTGAAGCATGCATGGAACATGTACTGACTTGTCCTGGTGCTGTATGAGCAGGAAGCCGGTGTCGGGCAGCGCGGCGGGGTCGGCCGCGAGCGCCAGCAGGTCCACCTCGCACTCGTCCTCGGCCCAGCTCGCGCCGCCGCGCAGTAGTTAGGGGTGGCATGGTGAAGCATGCATGGAACATGTACTGACTTGTCCTGGTGCTGTATGAGCAGGAAGCCGGTGTCGGGCAGCGCGGCGGGGTCGGCCGCGAGCGCCAGCAGGTCCACCTCGCACTCGTCCTCGGCCCAGCTCGCGCCGCCGCGCAGTAGTTAGGGGTGGCATGGTGAAGCATGCATGGAACATGTACTGACTTGTCCTGGTGCTGTATGAGCAGGAAGCCGGTGTCGGGCAGCGCGGCGGGGTCGGCCGCGAGCGCCAGCAGGTCCACCTCGCACTCGTCCTCGGCCCAGCTCGCGCCGCCGCGCAGTAGTTAGGGGTGGCATGGTGAAGCATGCATGGAACATGTACTGACTTGTCCTGGTGCTGTATGAGCAGGAAGCCGGTGTCGGGCAGCGCGGCGGGGTCGGCCGCGAGCGCCAGCAAGTCCACCTCGCACTCGTCCTCGGCCCAGCTCGCGCCGCCGCGCAGTAGTTAGGGGTGGCATGGTGAAGCATGCATGGAACATGTACTGACTTGTCCTGGTGCTGTATGAGCAGGAAGCCGGTGTCGGGCAGCGCGGCGGGGTCGGCCGCGAGCGCCAGCAAGTCCACCTCGCACTCGTCCTCGGCCCAGCTCGCGCCGCCGCGCAGTAGTTAGGGGTGGCATGGTGAAGCATGCATGGAACATGTACTGACTTGTCCTGGTGCTGTATGAGCAGGAAGCCGGTGTCGGGCAGCGCGGCGGGGTCGGCCGCGAGCGCCAGCAAGTCCACCTCGCACTCGTCCTCGGCCCAGCTCGCGCCGCCGCGCAGTAGTTAGGGGTGGCATGGTGAAGCATGCATGGAACATGTACTGACTTGTCCTGGTGCTGTATGAGCAGGAAGCCGGTGTCGGGCAGCGCGGCGGGGTCGGCCGCGAGCGCCAGCAAGTCCACCTCGCACTCGTCCTCGGCCCAGCTCGCGCCGCCGCGCAGTAGTTAGGGGTGGCATGGTGAAGCATGCATGGAACATGTACTGACTTGTCCTGGTGCTGTATGAGCAGGAAGCCGGTGTCGGGCAGCGCGGCGGGGTCGGCCGCGAGCGCCAGCAGGTCCACCTCGCACTCGTCCTCGGCCCAGCTCGCGCCGCCGCGCAGTAGTTAGGGGTGGCATGGTGAAGCATGCATGGAACATGTACTGACTTGTCCTGGTGCTGTATGAGCAGGAAGCCGGTGTCGGGCAGCGCGGCGGGGTCGGCCGCGAGCGCCAGCAAGTCCACCTCGCACTCGTCCTCGGCCCAGCTCGCGCCGCCGCGCAGTAGTTAGGGGTGGCATGGTGAAGCATGCATGGAACATGTACTGACTTGTCCTGGTGCTGTATGAGCAGGAAGCCGGTGTCGGGCAGCGCGGCGGGGTCGGCCGCGAGCGCCAGCAGGTCCACCTCGCACTCGTCCTCGGCCCAGCTCGCGCCGCCGCGCAGTAGTTAGGGGTGGCATGGTGAAGCATGCATGGAACATGTACTGACTTGTCCTGGTGCTGTATGAGCAGGAAGCCGGTGTCGGGCAGCGCGGCGGGGTCGGCCGCGAGCGCCAGCAGGTCCACCTCGCACTCGTCCTCGGCCCAGCTCGCGCCGCCGCGCAGTAGTTAGGGGTGGCATGGTGAAGCATGCATGGAACATGTACTGACTTGTCCTGGTGCTGTATGAGCAGGAAGCCGGTGTCGGGCAGCGCGGCGGGGTCGGCCGCGAGCGCCAGCAGGTCCACCTCGCACTCGTCCTCGGCCCAGCTCGCGCCGCCGCGCAGTAGTTAGGGGTGGCATGGTGAAGCATGCATGGAACATGTACTGACTTGTCCTGGTGCTGTATGAGCAGGAAGCCGGTGTCGGGCAGCGCGGCGGGGTCGGCCGCGAGCGCCAGCAGGTCCACCTCGCACTCGTCCTCGGCCCAGCTCGCGCCGCCGCGCAGTAGTTAGGGGTGGCATGGTGAAGCATGCATGGAACATGTACTGACTTGTCCTGGTGCTGTATGAGCAGGAAGCCGGTGTCGGGCAGCGCGGCGGGGTCGGCCGCGAGCGCCAGCAGGTCCACCTCGCACTCGTCCTCGGCCCAGCTCGCGCCGCCGCGCAGTAGTTAGGGGTGGCATGGTGAAGCATGCATGGAACATGTACTGACTTGTCCTGGTGCTGTATGAGCAGGAAGCCGGTGTCGGGCAGCGCGGCGGGGTCGGCCGCGAGCGCCAGCAGGTCCACCTCGCACTCGTCCTCGGCCCAGCTCGCGCCGCCGCGCAGTAGTTAGGGGTGGCATGGTGAAGCATGCATGGAACATGTACTGACTTGTCCTGGTGCTGTATGAGCAGGAAGCCGGTGTCGGGCAGCGCGGCGGGGTCGGCCGCGAGCGCCAGCAAGTCCACCTCGCACTCGTCCTCGGCCCAGCTCGCGCCGCCGCGCAGTAGTTAGGGGTGGCATGGTGAAGCATGCATGGAACATGTACTGACTTGTCCTGGTGCTGTATGAGCAGGAAGCCGGTGTCGGGCAGCGCGGCGGGGTCGGCCGCGAGCGCCAGCAGGTCCACCTCGCACTCGTCCTCGGCCCAGCTCGCGCCGCCGCGCAGTAGTTAGGGGTGGCATGGTGAAGCATGCATGGAACATGTACTGACTTGTCCTGGTGCTGTATGAGCAGGAAGCCGGTGTCGGGCAGCGCGGCGGGGTCGGCCGCGAGCGCCAGCAAGTCCACCTCGCACTCGTCCTCGGCCCAGCTCGCGCCGCCGCGCAGTAGTTAGGGGTGGCATGGTGAAGCATGCATGGAACATGTACTGACTTGTCCTGGTGCTGTATGAGCAGGAAGCCGGTGTCGGGCAGCGCGGCGGGGTCGGCCGCGAGCGCCAGCAAGTCCACCTCGCACTCGTCCTCGGCCCAGCTCGCGCCGCCGCGCAGTAGTTAGGGGTGGCATGGTGAAGCATGCATGGAACATGTACTGACTTGTCCTGGTGCTGTATGAGCAGGAAGCCGGTGTCGGGCAGCGCGGCGGGGTCGGCCGCGAGCGCCAGCAAGTCCACCTCGCACTCGTCCTCGGCCCAGCTCGCGCCGCCGCGCAGTAGTTAGGGGTGGCATGGTGAAGCATGCATGGAACATGTACTGACTTGTCCTGGTGCTGTATGAGCAGGAAGCCGGTGTCGGGCAGCGCGGCGGGGTCGGCCGCGAGCGCCAGCAGGTCCACCTCGCACTCGTCCTCGGCCCAGCTCGCGCCGCCGCGCAGTAGTTAGGGGTGGCATGGTGAAGCATGCATGGAACATGTACTGACTTGTCCTGGTGCTGTATGAGCAGGAAGCCGGTGTCGGGCAGCGCGGCGGGGTCGGCCGCGAGCGCCAGCAAGTCCACCTCGCACTCGTCCTCGGCCCAGCTCGCGCCGCCGCGCAGTAGTTAGGGGTGGCATGGTGAAGCATGCATGGAACATGTACTGACTTGTCCTGGTGCTGTATGAGCAGGAAGCCGGTGTCGGGCAGCGCGGCGGGGTCGGCCGCGAGCGCCAGCAGGTCCACCTCGCACTCGTCCTCGGCCCAGCTCGCGCCGCCGCGCAGTAGTTAGGGGTGGCATGGTGAAGCATGCATGGAACATGTACTGACTTGTCCTGGTGCTGTATGAGCAGGAAGCCGGTGTCGGGCAGCGCGGCGGGGTCGGCCGCGAGTGCCAGCAGGTCCACCTCGCACTCGTCCTCGGCCCAGCTCGCGCCGCCGCGCAGTAGTTAGGGGTGGCATGGTGAAGCATGCATGGAACATGTACTGACTTGTCCTGGTGCTGTATGAGCAGGAAGCCGGTGTCGGGCAGCGCGGCGGGGTCGGCCGCGAGCGCCAGCAGGTCCACCTCGCACTCGTCCTCGGCCCAGCTCGCGCCGCCGCGCAGTAGTTAGGGGTGGCATGGTGAAGCATGCATGGAACATGTACTGACTTGTCCTGGTGCTGTATGAGCAGGAAGCCGGTGTCGGGCAGCGCGGCGGGGTCGGCCGCGAGCGCCAGCAGGTCCACCTCGCACTCGTCCTCGGCCCAGCTCGCGCCGCCGCGCAGTAGTTAGGGGTGGCATGGTGAAGCATGCATGGAACATGTACTGACTTGTCCTGGTGCTGTATGAGCAGGAAGCCGGTGTCGGGCAGCGCGGCGGGGTCGGCCGCGAGCGCCAGCAGGTCCACCTCGCACTCGTCCTCGGCCCAGCTCGCGCCGCCGCGCAGTAGTTAGGGGTGGCATGGTGAAGCATGCATGGAACATGTACTGACTTGTCCTGGTGCTGTATGAGCAGGAAGCCGGTGTCGGGCAGCGCGGCGGGGTCGGCCGCGAGCGCCAGCAGGTCCACCTCGCACTCGTCCTCGGCCCAGCTCGCGCCGCCGCGCAGTAGTTAGGGGTGGCATGGTGAAGCATGCATGGAACATGTACTGACTTGTCCTGGTGCTGTATGAGCAGGAAGCCGGTGTCGGGCAGCGCGGCGGGGTCGGCCGCGAGCGCCAGCAGGTCCACCTCGCACTCGTCCTCGGCCCAGCTCGCGCCGCCGCGCAGTAGTAGCGACACATCCATCTCCTGCACCTCTCGCGCCGTAGCCACCGCCAGTAAAGCGCCACCGACCTGCAAAATGCATCGATGATAGTGCCAAGTTGACCGAGAGTTAACCCTTCTCAGGTTTTCTCAAATGTTACGTATCTAGATTTATTTTTCATCCTTCTAACCCTCCTATAGCAAATGTTGGCATAAACCGAAGTATTTCTAGGGTTCAGCGAAAATAAGAATAGTAATCCTCTAGTCACCGATTTTTTCTGGCAGCTAGCTTAATCTTCGCTACGCATTCCGAATCTGTTCAAGTACAGAATACCATCTCACCGGGTTGAGACAGAAAGCAACATTAAAACCCTGTTACTTATGTAGGTATAATCCTGACTCGGTTATGTAGATCGTCTTTGGGCCTAGATGGTTGAAAAGGCAACCGGCATGCGGATCGCTAACCACTTTAGCTGTGACCGTCTACTTTCTTCTAATCCCTTTAACATCTGCTACGAAACAGCGAATCCTATTGTACAGAATACCAACTCACCCGGTTAAGACAAAAGGCAGCAATGGAGTCCTGTTCCTTATGTATAATCCTGACTGGGTTGTGTAAATCATCTCCGAGTCTTTGTTGGTTAGGAAGGCAGCCCGGACGCGATTCGCCGCTCGCTTCCGCGGTGAGGGACATAGTTCGACGCCGGGAGAACACCGCTCGGATGAATATTTCCTGTAAAAAAATTGCTCTGTTAGTTTTGATGGTACAATTATCCTTTTGAGCGCCAATGACGGCCAGACACGGTTTCGACAAGCACTGATGCCCCCGACGTCAATAGCCGTCCATTCAAAAAATATGAAATACCACACCTGGAACCCTCTAATAATGTTTGGCATTAATACTTAGCTTATCTATTTTTTGGCTCTGGCGCCATCTGGCGATCAAAAGTTTTAAACGTAGTAATTTATTTCTGGGCGAATAGTGGCAATATTTTACCACACGTAAAAAAACAAAAGCCCTTTGTTTTACATTGGATTGATTACGAAATCAGATGTGTTTTGGGTCTATTTTACGTCAAACATGGCTACTATATTTACCTGAACTAATTCCTGTCGAACTAAGAAACTCCATAAGCGTCTCGCAGGCGCAGTGCTAAATAGATTCGAGTTGAATGGCGTGTTGTGTTTCTCTAATAAACATCTGAAAAAAATAAAACGTCTCACATTTTTTTTCTAAAATCAACGAACGATTCAGTTAGAAAACGTTTCTCTGAAATAATTTCAAGCATAGAGTGTTTAGTCGTATTATTGGTCGACATAGAGTTGCAAGTCAGATTAGGTTGCTAACCGTGTTATTTATTTATATTTGCCAGGGTTAGAGAAGTAATAGAATAGAACGCAACGCTCAATGCGAATAATTTGAAAAGTCGATTCAAAATGGCTGTTAGCATAATATAAACGATCTACGTTATTTAGTAGGTGTCTTAGTCAGCTGCCATTAGACCACGGGTTGGAGCTGTAATAACATCTCTTATGTCGTATTCTCATAGTCAAGGGACGTGACGATTGTTATACTTTTTAGGGTTCCGTAGCCAAATGGCAAAAAAACGGAACCCTTATGGATTCGTCATATCTGTCTGTCTGACTGTCCGTCCGTATGTCACAGCCATTTTACTCGGAAACTATACGACGTATCTGAATAAAATTTACACATAAGGTGTATTTTGTATGCCGCTACTTAGTTATGGAGTTAAATTTGAAAAAAAAAAAATTAGCGATAAGACCGCCTGTTGTTACCTCTACCTAAATTTATCTAATTGTAAAATGTGTGCTTGTAACTGTATGAGGTGTGCAATAAAGAGTATTTATTATTATTATTATTATTTTTAGGGGGGCGCTCCATAGATGTAACTAAATTTCAAAAAATGTTTTTTAACCAAATATCAACATGTGATACATCAATCGATAGGTTTTTAAAAATAACATTGAGGTTTCTTTGACCATTTTGTGATTAAGTGAATATTTTCTGAAATAATCGCTTCGAAAGTCAGAAAAATTGTGTAGCCCCCCTGGTAACTTTTGAAACGCAAGTCCAAAAATATGAAAAAAATTGAGGCGATGTGCCTTATCATATACTTTCTACGAAAATTATTTTGAACATTATCGGTTCAGCCATTTTTGAGTTATCTCCAAAAAACTTCTTCCATAGGCATCAGATACGACCTTTTGGTATTAGTTTGGTTTTTATTACATTGAAGGTACGGAACCCTCATATGCGTGGTCCGACACGCACTTTGCCGGTTTTTACCTCTTGAAGCCGCTCGGTCCTGGGGTCCGGTGCACGCTTGCCTGCCTGTGGCTTTAGTGACGATGCTATTATGTCCGCGTCGTAAACATACATCCCTTCCCTTCATTGACATGTCTCCAGTTATTGTATCCTCCTAATACTCTGACCCAGATCTGCTCAAACACCCGAAGAAACCAAGTACGTTAGGCGCAGATAGTACATATAGTCTGGCAAACCATTCCTGTCAGTAGAAAAGCGCGGCAAATTCAAAATACGTACCCGATAGAACCCGATAGTACATATGGCAACCCTTTGTGATGAGACACCGTAATTTATGACCAGAGCTCGGATTTTTCACGGCAAAACAAAACACTAGCGTAATTTAGCCAGTGCTTGAAATATTATTTTATCGACACCTATCGAGTCTTACTAGAGTATATGACAGGTATTGCCTCAGTACATTTTTTCTTTTTTTATTCGATGGTACACCTATCAGTGTGAATGTCAAAATTTAAAAACTAACAAACGTGCGAAAATTTCGAAAAACAGGAGACTTACTAGAGCTCAAAATCAATATTTTTGACCAGTCTAAGGTGACCTACTGGGGGTTAGAAGGTTGTGCATTAATTACCGGACATCCTGTATAAGTAATAAAATAACTTTTCATTTTAGCTTTGCCATAGTCGAGCAACAAAGAGGTAGGTCTGCATGTACAACTTAGAACGAAGTAACTATACCACCTCATTTAAAATGATAGAAACGACTGCAAATTTCATCTCACATGACATATGACATTCACACTTTAACTGTCATTTCATTACGTATAAAACGTAAATTGCATCTAGGTATTATTTATTTCGCAACGCATTGAATCCGACGTGTTGGATATACGTATAATAACTTAATATTGCAAGGTATCAATTAATACAAAAATGAGTAATGTACAAGATCGGATCAAAACGTGGATTGAAAATCACCCTGAGTTAGTCTATAATGAAGTGACCTCCACTATATACTGCTCTATGTGCGATATGCATCTAAAACTGAAGAAATGCAATATTGAGAATCATGTGAAAAGCAACCGCCACAATTACCGTTCGGGGCAACCAAATAGGAAACATCAATTTTATTTCGATTTAATTATTTTTCTTATTTCATGCAACATACCATGGGCAACAGTCAACAACAATAATTTTCGTCATTTTTTTAACAAGTATTTATGTTGCGACTGCTCTATGAATTCTTTACCGGACGAATCGACCCTGCGAAAAATTTATTTAAATCTCGTGTACAAAAAAACTATACAGGGTATAAGAGAGGTAAACAAAACCAATTATTTGTGGATATCTATAGACGAAACACCAGATTTCATGGGAAAATGTGTGACAAACGTGGTGATTCGGTCTTTGCAAAAAAATTGTTCTAAGCAATTTTATCTTTTGGGGTCGAAGGTTTTAGAGAAGGTAAATGGGGAAACAATAGCAAACCTAATAATAAACCAATTAAAATTTTTGTTTCAAAATTCTTTCAATGATAACGTAAACAATTTGCTTTTACTTTGCACAGATAGTGCCGCATATATGCTTAAAGCCGGTCGTATTTTAAAAGCAACGTTTCCTCGTATGAAACACATTACGTGTTTAGCTCATGGTCTGCACCGGGTTGCCGAAGAAGTGCGAGATAATTTCAAAGGTGTGGATGGGTTGATATCGAATGTCAAAAAGATATTCCTAAAATCTCCAGAGCGTGTACGCCTTTTTAAGGCAAAATATCCGTCCATTCCCCTACCTCCCGAGCCAATTATCACCAGATGGGGAACTTGGATATCTGCTGCGGTATATTACGCTCAATACTATGAGCAAATACGTGATGTCGTCTCCATACTTGCTAATGACTCGGCAGCTATAAGAGCTGCAAAAAAATGTTTTCAAACACGCAAACTACGACCGGAGTTAAATTTCATTCGCGACAACTACGAAGTAATAGCCTCTTCAATAGAACAATTGCAATGTTCGACTTTATCCATTGCGGAATCCTTCCTCATTCTGGATACTGTTCGTTGCTACGTAAACTGGAGTAAACTTTTACCAGTGATACGTAAATTTGAAGCCGTGCTCGAACGAAATCCTGATTTCGAAATTTTAAGAGACATATCTGAAAATATTACCCGAACTGATAATGAATTCTATAAATTTGCTACCTTGACGTCAACTGAAGTTGAACGTACATTTAGTGTACATAAATGGATTTATAGTGATAAACGCAACTGTTTACTCCCAGAGAATGTTGAAAAGATAATGATCATCTACTCCTATCACTATTACCCAAATAAAATGTCTTGTGCTGCTGTGTGTACTGACGTAGATTTTGAAGAAGAAATTGCGTCTGTTTCTAATATATAGTAACTTTATACAAATGTTTTTATTCGTTTTATTACATATTAATTTTATTTGGTGACTTTTATTTCTTCTAGTTCTGAATTATCGATATCGATAAAATAATATTTCAAGCACTGGCTAAATTACGCTAGTGTTTTGTTTTGCCGTGAAAAATCCGAGCTCTGTTTATGACGAACATTTAAATTCACATTGAATTTGTTTTTTGTGCATTTCACTCTCTCATCATAAGTGCGAGTGAGATAGAACTCCTGCAACGTTCTAAATTAAATTTAAATTCGTTTTTAAGGCATATCTCAATTGCCTCAAACAGATTATCTGTTGCATTTGATGACAGATTTGACAAAATATATCCGTCTCCTTTTTACACACCGTAAATGTCACCTAGCGAAAGGGGCGGTCATACCAAATAAAATTAAAAACATAGAATTTAATGATCATTCCTGCTTTTTTCACTGATTCTTAGTGTTGTCATACTTTTGTTCGCTGTACATTGCTACTGCGTTCGTTGGCTGGCCAGACTATAGTAGAGTAATAACATACCTGTACTTATTGATAGGCGGGCCAGCCGGCAACTGCTCCGGGAAGCAGCCCGGGATGTAGTCGGGGGGCGGGGCGCGCGACTCGAGGTTCTCCGTCAACTGCTGTTGCCATTGGTCCACCCGGCGTAAGGCGGCATGGACGGTTGGACTCGTTGTTGCTAGCTCTAAAAGTGTACATTTACGGCGTCAATTTATTTCCAACGTAATATGTGCAATAATTTTAAACAAAAAAGAACCGACTTCACTTAGCGTCCACGTTTCCAAAAGCAAATGCTCGAGCTGCTGTAAAAAATACTCAAATCACTATAGGTGTGCCTTTAATAGTTGAAGAGTTCCCTCGATTTCTCCAGGATCCCATCATCAGATCCTGACCTGGTTACAATGGGACCACCTGTGAAGTATACTCTTTCAAACAAAAAAGAATTTTCCAAATCGGTCCAGCCGTCTTCGAATAATCGGTGAACATACATGCGTAGGGAGGAATTCAAGTGTTAACGCCCAAGGTGAAAATAGCTTTGAAAACTGCTTTTCACACCTTAGAGGAAAATATTTTTTATTGTTGAATCATATTGATTTTAACTTTATATGTGCTTAGTGTACTTCCTGGTTATAATGAGTCAATTAATTCAATAAGAAATTTGTTTTTAATGACGGACTGGCTGAAAAAAGCTAATGTCCTAGAACAGAAAAGTGCCACTTTCTTCCCTCCTAGCAGGGAAGAAAGAGCCCGTATACGAATAGGTGGTGTAAAAAAGGACTTTAGTTACCTGACATCTCGATTCCACAGAGCTGCAGGAAATGCTGCAACTTGTGCTGCGAGAGCCTTAGGACCGCGACGCGCATCAGCACCCACGAGTAAGAGTCTGGGTCGGAGTGCTCAGTGTTTACCAATTTGATTCGCTTCGCCTCCCTATAGAAAATGATAAATTTTACCAACCAGAATACGCCTTATTTAATTAGTATACTTAGTCAGTTCATAAGTTTTGACTGGTAGGATAGGAGTGATTGCTTACCATTTCAATTGTTTAATAAGCCTATTTAACAGTGATCAATTTACGATATTACATAATGCAAATAGTTGTGGCAGTTTTATACAAATCCTTGTAACATTCCAAAATCACGTCAAAAACATGCGCCCTGTTCCAGTTGACTAAGTAAGATACGATAACATACTTAATTTCACACACTTTGAACATCGTCTTGATTTGAGCGAATAGTTATTTACAAAGTTAATTGTTACAAAAGTAAATTAAATGTGTACAAAATTAGCAATATATCTAAATAAAGTAAAGATTTATAAAATCTATTGAAATGATTCAAGGATACTAGGCCTCAAAATTTCAAAAATTAAAGGTTGATTTTTAGAAGTGCGAAATTTAGATAAATAGAATTTGCCCATTCGGATCTCACATTTTACAACAGAGCGAGCAGTGGAGTTGCCTCGTTTAGGACAAAAAAAAAGTATATATTTCGGACGAAGGAATACATATACCTACGTGTTAGTAAAACTGCCGTTAATATTACCTGGCTGGGTTGGTATCAAAGATGTCGTCATCGTCTGCTTCACTGCCGCTCTCATCGGGATCCTCGGCTCCCGATTCAGCCGAATCGTAATCGCAATTCTCGGGATCTTGCTCAGGGGTTGGCTAACAAAAAAAAAACAGATTAGTCTAATCTAAAAAACTGTGGTGGTGGCTAGGTCTTTGGCATTGACATTTCAGAACGTAACCCTGTTTTATGAAACATCAAGTTAATATTTTAAGTAACTGACACTAGGGTGTAAAAATATACCTCAGTAACATTACTTATCTAAAAATATTGGACACGTATTTTTTTTTAATGCAAGCAAAACATGACAAAGACAAGACGTTCAAAGACGTTCGTTTCAAAGTTCGAGAATGAGTGCTCGTGACGTCACGACGTGCTACATTGTTAATAGGTGTGACTTTACGCGGAACTTTAAGGGGCTACATATGGGGTATCAAAAGAAAAAATAAGTGTCAAATATTTTTTCACAATGTAACCCGTCAGGGTTAATTATATTTTTTTCTACTCCAGCACTTCTATATGCCAATTAAATGACTGATAGTGGTATCTAAAACTACATCATTTAAGTGAAGGCGCTAAAGTCTATTTGTCTATAGGTACTTTCTATAACTGCTAGCAGTCACACAAAACATATTGTGCAACTGTTTTTGTTTTTTTAATACACCGACTTCCAGGTGCCATGTCTAAAAAGGGTTCGTTCTTGTTTACAATATAAATTATATTTTCAAATTGATATAGGGTAAATCGCCAGTTACTGGCCACTATCCAATAACTGGCCACCTGATACTCGTACTAAAAATGAACTCTGTTTACCTACAAACAAAGCTGAAGTAGAAACTGAAGGGTTTCAATAGCTGGCCACGTTATACTAAAATGAATTTTGTTTGTAGGTACGCAGAGTTCGTTTTTAGTATGAGGTGGCCAGTTATTGGACAGTGGCCAGTAACTGGCGATTTACCCTACCTATACTTGAAATTATTTTTGCACAAACTATGATAAAAACATTATCATGTCTTTTTAAAAGTATTAATATCTTAAATAATTTAGTTTCCATATTTATGAAAAGCATAATAGTACTTTAATGTAAACTTTTGCATTGAGAGCTACTTGAACGAAGCCATATTTTTTTGCAATTGAAAACCAACTCGTGGTCTGTCTATGACATTTAGTCAAAAAGTTAATATTTAAAAAGTTTCAACACAATGTACGGCTTAATTTTTGTATTTAAACTCGTATATTACGTTAATATCAAGAAGTTTATGTTAATTTTCATAAAATAAGTGACAAGAAAACTTCACAGTGAATATCCGAAGACTTCGGCACAGTACAGATAAGAGCACAAGTAAGAGATATTAGTTGTTAAAAAAATCTTAAAACAAAATTGATTTATGTACTCGTGATACTTAAGAACTTTAAAATTATTTATTAATTACGTTTTTGCTACTGTCGTAGAAAAAGTTTCGTGTGCAACGGTACATAATTAGGTCTTAAAATTCTCGGGTCTATTATTACAAAATTCGGCTTCGCCTCATTTTGTAACTTCGACCCTCGAATCTTAAGAACCCTTATTATGTAACTGTTGCACAAAATACTATTTAGGATACAAGCCTGTTTATGTTTTAACCATTGGCTAGGTTTGGTTTTAATACTAGGTCCTAATTATATTTTTTTAGGATACAAGCCTATTTGTGTTTTAACCATTGAAACTGGTCCACTAACCTTATTCAACAGGAACGTCAGTATACTGCAATAGGGCGGCACGAACTGCTCCCTATAAGTTGGTCTGCCTTCCTGGATGTTCTTATGCGGAACCGTGGGTCCGAGTCCAAGGAGTCGCATGTTGAGGAGGGCTCGCTTCTCGCGGAGAGAGGACCACACGGAGGTGCCCTCGGTGCGTTCTACTAGTTTTGGCTGTAGAACAAATATAAAATATTATTAGATACTTTTATACACAAAAGCAAAATAGTCTTAAACAATGGAAAGAAATCATTATTAGGAGTATTACTAAGCAATATGCATTCTTAATTATTTTACTTATGTTTTTTAAAGTGGGGCATTCCACTCATACAATAGTATGTTATTCAATCAAATACAAACACTGAAAACATTGAAAAAATAATCAACCCAGCAGGATTTGAACCTCGCATCGATACGCCATACCGGGGCTCGATCGCTTTACCAATTAAGCTACGGGTTCAGTTACTGAGTTGACGAAATTCTCAATGCCTTCAATCATCTTTTTGCATTTATTTTTACATCGACTTTATAGCAGCCGTAAGCGACATCTAGGTGCTAACTACTATAGTTAGATACCCTTCCCACCGACCCTATTGCAAGTGTCACAACGGAAATAATAGATGGCGCTCCTATCAACTCATAATTATTTTACATGTTTTTTAAAGTGGGGCATTCCACTCATACAATAGTATGTTATTCAATCAAATACAAACACTGAAAACATTGAAAAAATAATCAACCCAGCAGGATTTGAACCTCGCATCGATACGCCTTACCTGGGCTCG
Source organism: Pammene aurita (assembly GCA_947086415.1). NCBI lineage: Eukaryota > Metazoa > Arthropoda > Insecta > Lepidoptera > Tortricidae > Pammene > Pammene aurita. The sequence continues at coordinate 22,748,247 of OX352305.1, read as the reverse complement.
ATCGCTTTACCAATTAAGCTATGGGTTCAGTTACTGAGTTGGCGAAATTTTCAATGCCTTCAATCATCGTTTTGCATTTATTTTTACATCGACTTTACACATAACAACTTAACTTAAAATAACTTTAAACATGTAAAATAATTATGAGTTGATTGATAGCAGCGCCATCTATTATTTCCGTTGTGACACTTGCAATAGGGTCGGCGGGAAGGGTATCTAACTGTAGTAGTTAGCACCTAGATGTCGCTTACGGCTGCTATAAAGTCGATGTAAAAATAAATGCAAAAAGATGATTGAAGGCATTGAGAATTTCGTCAACTCAGTAACTGAACCCATAGCTTAATTGGTAAAGCGATCCAGCCCCGGTAAGGCGTATCGATGCGAGGTTCAAATCCTGCTGGGTTGATTATTTTTTCAATGTTTTCAGTGTTTGTATTTGATTGAATAACATAATATGCATTCTCTTATTTGTATAGATTGTGCAGCTAATCTTGTTCCATTCTAAATTGAAAGTTGTATTTTCTGGTAAATATACTCGTTTTCCTCTACTGGCCTTATGATTTTAGCAATCAATGTTTGTTTCCTTCCTGGGTTTCAACTATTGTACATATTTTGACCGCATAATTTCCACCTCCGACCTTCTGTCCTTTTTATATGTTCGTTATTTAAATTTCTTCGCACATTCTGAATCATTGATAATAATAGGTGTATATCCGTACACGCCAGCGCCCAGACGTCTGAGTGGACTAGTACAGTATAGCTGTAGGATAGTAGCTGACCTGCGGCGGGGCAGGCGCAGTGGTGAGCAGCCGTCGCACGCCGCCGCCGAACAGCCGCGAGTGCGCCCGAGCGTCGGCCGTGTGCGCCGCCAGCCGGTACAGCAGGTGCGCGTCGCGCGCCGCCAGCGCCCAGCCCAGGAGCGCCGGGTATACGTCTGAGTGGACTAGTACAGTACAGTAGCTGACCTGCGGCGGGGCAGGCGCAGTGGTGAGCAGCCGTCGCACGCCGCCGCCGAACAGCCGCGAGTGCGCCCGAGCGTCGGCCGTGTGCGCCGCCAGCCGGTACAGCAGGTGCGCGTCGCGCGCCGCCAGCGCCCAGCCCAGGAGCGCCGGGTATACGTCTGAGTGGACTAGTACAGTACAGTAGCTGACCTGCGGCGGGGCAGGCGCAGTGGTGAGCAGCCGTCGCACGCCGCCGCCGAACAGCCGCGAGTGCGCCCGAGCGTCGGCCGTGTGCGCCGCCAGCCGGTACAGCAGGTGCGCGTCGCGCGCCGCCAGCGCCCAGCCCAGGAGCGCCGGGTATACGTCTGAGTGGACTAGTACAGTACAGTAGCTGACCTGCGGCGGGGCAGGCGCAGTGGTGAGCAGCCGTCGCACGCCGCCGCCGAACAGCCGCGAGTGCGCCCGAGCGTCGGCCGTGTGCGCCGCCAGCCGGTACAGCAGGTGCGCGTCGCGCGCCGCCAGCGCCCAGCCCAGGAGCGCCGGGTATACGTCTGAGTGGACTAGTACAGTACAGTAGCTGACCTGCGGCGGGGCAGGCGCAGTGGTGAGCAGCCGTCGCACGCCGCCGCCGAACAGCCGCGAGTGCGCCCGAGCGTCGGCCGTGTGCGCCGCCAGCCGGTACAGCAGGTGCGCGTCGCGCGCCGCCAGCGCCCAGCCCAGGAGCGCCGGGTATACGTCTGAGTGGACTAGTACAGTACAGTAGCTGACCTGCGGCGGGGCAGGCGCAGTGGTGAGCAGCCGTCGCACGCCGCCGCCGAACAGCCGCGAGTGCGCCCGAGCGTCGGCCGTGTGCGCCGCCAGCCGGTACAGCAGGTGCGCGTCGCGCGCCGCCAGCGCCCAGCCCAGGAGCGCCGGGTATACGTCTGAGTGGACTAGTACAGTACAGTAGCTGACCTGCGGCGGGGCAGGCGCAGTGGTGAGCAGCCGTCGCACGCCGCCGCCGAACAGCCGCGAGTGCGCCCGAGCGTCGGCCGTGTGCGCCGCCAGCCGGTACAGCAGGTGCGCGTCGCGCGCCGCCAGCGCCCAGCCCAGGAGCGCCGGGTATACGTCTGAGTGGACTAGTACAGTACAGTAGCTGACCTGCGGCGGGGCAGGCGCAGTGGTGAGCAGCCGTCGCACGCCGCCGCCGAACAGCCGCGAGTGCGCCCGAGCGTCGGCCGTGTGCGCCGCCAGCCGGTACAGCAGGTGCGCGTCGCGCGCCGCCAGCGCCCAGCCCAGGAGCGCCGGGTATACGTCTGAGTGGACTAGTACAGTACAGTAGCTGACCTGCGGCGGGGCAGGCGCAGTGGTGAGCAGCCGTCGCACGCCGCCGCCGAACAGCCGCGAGTGCGCCCGAGCGTCGGCCGTGTGCGCCGCCAGCCGGTACAGCAGGTGCGCGTCGCGCGCCGCCAGCGCCCAGCCCAGGAGCGCCGGGTATACGTCTGAGTGGACTAGTACAGTACAGTAGCTGACCTGCGGCGGGGCAGGCGCAGTGGTGAGCAGCCGTCGCACGCCGCCGCCGAACAGCCGCGAGTGCGCCCGAGCGTCGGCCGTGTGCGCCGCCAGCCGGTACAGCAGGTGCGCGTCGCGCGCCGCCAGCGCCCAGCCCAGGAGCGCCGGGTATACGTCTGAGTGGACTAGTACAGTACAGTAGCTGACCTGCGGCGGGGCAGGCGCAGTGGTGAGCAGCCGTCGCACGCCGCCGCCGAACAGCCGCGAGTGCGCCCGAGCGTCGGCCGTGTGCGCCGCCAGCCGGTACAGCAGGTGCGCGTCGCGCGCCGCCAGCGCCCAGCCCAGGAGCGCCGGGTATACGTCTGAGTGGACTAGTACAGTACAGTAGCTGACCTGCGGCGGGGCAGGCGCAGTGGTGAGCAGCCGTCGCACGCCGCCGCCGAACAGCCGCGAGTGCGCCCGAGCGTCGGCCGTGTGCGCCGCCAGCCGGTACAGCAGGTGCGCGTCGCGCGCCGCCAGCGCCCAGCCCAGGAGCGCCGGGTATACGTCTGAGTGGACTAGTACAGTACAGTAGCTGACCTGCGGCGGGGCAGGCGCAGTGGTGAGCAGCCGTCGCACGCCGCCGCCGAACAGCCGCGAGTGCGCCCGAGCGTCGGCCGTGTGCGCCGCCAGCCGGTACAGCAGGTGCGCGTCGCGCGCCGCCAGCGCCCAGCCCAGGAGCGCCGGGTATACGTCTGAGTGGACTAGTACAGTACAGTAGCTGACCTGCGGCGGGGCAGGCGCAGTGGTGAGCAGCCGTCGCACGCCGCCGCCGAACAGCCGCGAGTGCGCCCGAGCGTCGGCCGTGTGCGCCGCCAGCCGGTACAGCAGGTGCGCGTCGCGCGCCGCCAGCGCCCAGCCCAGGAGCGCCGGGTATACGTCTGAGTGGACTAGTACAGTACAGTAGCTGACCTGCGGCGGGGCAGGCGCAGTGGTGAGCAGCCGTCGCACGCCGCCGCCGAACAGCCGCGAGTGCGCCCGAGCGTCGGCCGTGTGCGCCGCCAGCCGGTACAGCAGGTGCGCGTCGCGCGCCGCCAGCGCCCAGCCCAGGAGCGCCGGGTATACGTCTGAGTGGACTAGTACAGTACAGTAGCTGACCTGCGGCGGGGCAGGCGCAGTGGTGAGCAGCCGTCGCACGCCGCCGCCGAACAGCCGCGAGTGCGCCCGAGCGTCGGCCGTGTGCGCCGCCAGCCGGTACAGCAGGTGCGCGTCGCGCGCCGCCAGCGCCCAGCCCAGGAGCGCCAGGTATACGGCGCAGAACGCCTCGGCGAGGAGCACGGGGAGGCGGGGGGCTTCCTCTTCCTCGGCGGCCCGGAGCGCGAGGCCGCGTAACGCTGACACACCTAAACGAAACCCAAAGGATTCAGAAGCTGCCATATTCTAATTTTAAAATATATAAACAATACATTCAAACACGATCTATCTCGAACATAACTCCAACACACAACAAACAATCAATTAATATTGGAGTTAAATCAGAATAATTTTCAAGCAAATGTGCGTAGTTAACGCATTAAGAGTTGTATTGAAGTTGGATCATGTCTAAACGTGTTTTCAACCAATTTGATGGAGGAGGTTCTCAATTCGTCGGTATATTTGTATTTGCTATTTATTAATTTTTTTATGTATGTTCACCGATTATTCGAAGACGGCTGGACCGATTTGGAAAATTCTTTTTTTGTTTGAAAGCGTATACTTCAAAGTTGGTCCCATTGTAACCATGTTAGGATCTGATGATGGGATCCTGGAGAAATCGAGGGAACTCTTCAACTATTCCCGGCCGGCACACCTATGGTGATTTGAGTATTTTTTACAGCAGATCGAGCATTTGGTGTTGAAAAGGTGGATGCTTAGTGAAGTCGGTTCTTTTTTGTTTAAAATTATTTTATGTATATTCAGTTGTTCACCGATTATTCGAAGACCGATTTGGAAAATTATTTTTTGTTTGAAGTTTACCCTACTTGACAGTTGGTCCCATTCGAAGGAACTCTTATAGGCACACCTATAGTGATTTGAGTATTTTTACAGCTAACCTGGCATTTGCTCTTGGAAAGGTGTAGCCTAAGTGAAGTCGATCTGTTTTTGTTTAAAATTTTATAAATACGGCCCACTGGCAAAAGAAGAGCACTTCGATGTCGATTCGGATGAATGAATTTTTATCGTATCGTAAAATAGATTCTTACCTGGCCATTTGTTAGGTGGGGTGGTTACAGTGAGTTCTTCAGTCGAATACCGCCTTTGCCGGGCCAGCATATGTGAAGTGTGGGTTCCAGGTGTTTCTGCTATGATACTGTTAAAGAAACTGATTATTAACGCAAGAGCCTTCGGGCATAGCATAGAAAATACAATGATGTAGTTAGCCTTTTTACTTCGTTGCGATTATTAAGAAGACGGAAGTAATGTCTATGGACATTTATGGTCACCAAAGATGGTCACGAAATACTGACTGTCAAACTTGGCGATGACGTGTTGAAGCAGGTCGACAAGGACCGTATACCGTCGTCACATCTGCGTTATAGACCGGTTCTACCTAAAGTGCCTCCATAAAACCGAAGTATTACTGAGAATCAACGTTGCTGGAGTGGTATCGAAGTCTATCTCATGAGGCGACAACTTCGTTGGAGCGGTCATGTCTCAAAGATGGTAGTGGCTCGAGTGGCAAAGCGCATCTTTTATTCCGAACTGTAAGAGGGCAAGCGTAAGCATGGCGGACAACTCCTCCAGTACAAGGATGTGCTTAAGCGCCACATGAAAAACAGTGACCTCAACCCATGGTAATGGGAAGAACAGGCTACCAACCGCATAATAGATGTGGTAGAATTTTGCCTATTTAGTACCCACAACACAAGCCTTATTGAACTCACTGGTGGGATCATAAAATTAACAAATACATAAATGATATAGAATAACGCTGACGACCCGTCCGGGATGCCATCTCGCCCGGAGCCCAGCATGTATGAACAAGCACAAACCTGTCCGTGTGGTAGTGCTTGAAATGGAAGGTGTCGGAGTCGCACAGGCTCTGGTAGATGCACGCGGACAGCGCCACGGCGAGGACGCGCAGCGTGTGCAGCAGCCGCGTCGCCAACCCGTCCGGGACGCCATATCGCCCGGAGCCCAGCATGTATGAACAGGCACAAACCTGTCCGTGTGGTGGTGCTTGAAATGAAAGGTGTCGGAGTCGCACAGGCTCTGGTAGATGCACGTGGACAGCGCCACGGCGAGGACGCGCAGCGTGTGCAGCAGCCACGTCGCCGACCCGTCCGGGACGCCATCTCGCCCGGAGCCCAGCATGTATGAACAAGCACAAACCTGTCCGTGTGGTGGTGCTTGAGATGGAAGGTGTCGGAGTCGCACAGGCTCTGGTAGATGCACGCGGACAGCGCCACGGCGAGGACGCGCAGCGTGTGCAGCAGCTGCGTCGCCGACCCGTCCGGGACGCCATCTCGCCCAGAGCCCAGCATGTATGAACAAGCACAAACCTGTCCGTGTGGTGGTGCTTGAAATGGAAGGTGTCGGAGTCGCACAGGCTCTGGTAGATGCACGCGGACAGCGCCACGGCGAGGACGCGCAGCGTGTGCAGCAGCCGCGTCGCCGACCCGCCCGGAATGCCATCTCGCCCGGAGCCCAGCATGTATGAACAAGCTCAAACCTGTCCGTGTGGTGGTGCTTGAGATGGAAGGTGTCGGAGTCGCACAGGCTCTGGTAGATGCACGCGGACAGCGCCACGGCGAGGACGCGCAGCGTGTGCAGCAGCTGCGTCGCCGACCCGTCCGGGACGCCATCTCGTCCGCAGCCCAGCATGTATGAACAAGCACAGACCTGTCTGTGTGATGGTGCTTGAGGTGGAAGGTGTCGGAGTCGCACAGGCTCTGGTAGATGCACGCGGACAGCGCCACGGCGAGGACGCGCAGCGTGTGCAGCAGCTGCGTTTCCGACCCGTCCGGGACGCCATCTCGTCCGCAGCCCAGCATGTATGAACAAGCACAGACCTGTCTGTGTGATGGTGCTTGAGGTGGAAGGTGTCGGAGTCGCACAGGCTCTGGTAGATGCACGCGGACAGCGCCACGGCGAGGACGCGCAGCGTGTGCAGCAGCTGCGTCGCCGACCCGTCCGGGACGCCATCTCGTCCGCAGCCCAGCATGTATGAACAAGCACAGACCTGTCTGTGTGATGGTGCTTGAGGTGGAAGGTGTCGGAGTCGCACAGGCTCTGGTAGATGCACGCGGACAGCGCCACGGCGAGGACGCGCAGCGTGTGCAGCAGCTGCGTTTCCGACCCGTCCGGGACGCCATCTCGTCCGCAGCCCAGCATGTATGAACAAGCACAGACCTGTCTGTGTGATGGTGCTTGAGGTGGAAGGTGTCGGAGTCGCACAGGCTCTGGTAGATGCACGCGGACAGCGCCACGGCGAGGACGCGCAGCGTGTGCAGCAGCTGCGTTTCCGACCCGTCCGGGACGCCATCTCGTCCGCAGCCCAGCATGTATGAACAAGCACAGACCTGTCTGTGTGATGGTGCTTGAGGTGGAAGGTGTCGGAGTCGCACAGGCTCTGGTAGATGCACGCGGACAGCGCCACGGCGAGGACGCGCAGCGTGTGCAGCAGCCGCGTCGCCGACCCGCCCGGGATGCCCATCTCGCCCAGCGTGCCCAGCATGTCTTGTGCCACAGACTGCAAAAAATAGTATATTGTTACGTGGTTATTTTCCCGAACGAAGTGATGGAAAATTGTTCGAGTGGTAATATGGCTTTTAGTCCAGAGTTGAACATACTATTTTTCACTTCAATTGCAAGAAAATAAAAAAATAAAATAAAATTCTTATTATTAACGTACAATGACAAATCTAAAGTGAAAATATGGTTTAATGGGGAAGGCCGGTGAAAACTTTTTGTAGAGGGCGCTGTTCCAGATTCCATACAATGAAAGAAAGACGAGACAGTAGATAAACACTTAACAAGTATGCAGTCAAAAAGCTTTTCTCAGGCAAAAACCTTCCCTATGACATTAATCCACAGCATTTTAATTTTAGTGGCGATAGCAGCTGCTGGTGCTGTTTGTCCTGCCATAGTTCTTGCAGTAGTAATGATGTTTAACCTGCAGGTGTCTGACGGGGTCGGCCACCACGGTGTTATTGGTCGCCACGGCGGCGGCCAGCAGCGGTAGTGTGGTGGGGAACGGCAGCGGCGACAGCAGCTGCTGGTGCTGCTTGTCCTGCCCTAGTCCCTGTAATGGTAGTGATGTCTAACCTGCAGGTGTCTGACTGGGTCGGCCACCACGGTGTTGTTGGTGGCGACGGCGGCGGCCAGCAGCGGTAGTGTGGTGGGGAACGGCAGCGGCGACAGCAGCTGCTGGTGCTGCTTGTCCTGCCCTAGTCCCTGTAATGGTAGTGATGTCTAACCTGCAGGTGTCTGACTGGGTCGGCCACCAGGGTGTTGTTGGTGGCGACGGCGGCGGCCAGCAGCGGTAGTGTGGTGGGGAACGGCAGCGGCGACAGCAGCTGCTGGTGCTGCTTGTCCTGCCCTAGTCCCTGCAATGGTAGTGATGTCTAACCTGCAGGTGTCTGACTGGGTCGGCCACCACGGTGTTGTTGGTGGCGACGGCGGCGGCCAGCAGCGGTAGTGTGGTGGGGAATGGAAGCGGCGACAGCAGCTGCTGATGCTGCTTTTCCTGCCCTAGTTCCTGCAGTAGTAGCACTAGTTCCATGCGAACGGAAGCGAGGCCGCCGCCGCCGGCGCCTTGAAGCGAGCAGTAGGACAGCAGAGTTCGGAGGAGGGTTTCGTTCGCTGAAACAAAAGATAGTTCAATAAATTGATTGTGAGGCGTAAATAAATCGGATAACAAGGGGTAACAGAAATGGGGGATCCTTAGAGTACTCTCGGTAAGGCTTTTATTTTGCGTACTAGACGATGTAACATTGAGATTTGAATCTTGTTGCTTCTTTCTAACATATAGAGTAAATTACCGCTTGGATCGTCATTTGTTTTCTCTAAGTGTAAGCTGTAAGTGCTTTGCGCCCCCTCAGAGTCAGATGTCCATAGGTATTCTCCTTTCGAACTAACCAAATCAAATAAATTACTATACCTTTGAGCCTCTTCTTCCCCCTAACCGAGACCTCTGCAATTTAGCCTCAAAGTCCGCCATCCCTCTAATCAGCAGTTTATGTAACGTAGGCCGATCAGGCAGCGACGGCGGGTCCGTAGCGGCACATACGAACTCACCGTTTATCGCACCGCACGCAGGGCATCCACTCCGTGTCCAAGATAGAGCTATTCTCCTAATAAACCTATCCAATCGTACCTTTGAGCCACTTTTTCCTCCTAACCGCCCTCTGCACTTTAGCCTCAAAGTCCGCTTTCTCCCTAATCAGCAGTTGATGCAAAGTGGGCCGGTCAGGCAGCGGCGGCGGATCCGCATCAGCACATATGAGCTCGCCGCCGCCCGCACCGCCCGCTGAAGCGTAGCCGCAGAGACGGCGCAGGGCCTCGACTTCACGCTCTAGCCAAATGTAGAGTTGGTAGCGGAGGTGACCACCTGTGGAGAATGTCAATAGAACATCATTGACTGTGAATATAACATCATTTCAACAAATAATTGGTACACATATTTGTCATATTAAGGGAAATAAAACAGCCCACGTATGATAGCGTGTAAACACTAGGGTGGTATATTCTATGTTACAACATGTTGTAATCCATTCTAAATGGTTTCATGTCGTATTTTATTTTTACAATATCGATAGGAAATGCTGTGTCGTAGCGTCGTAAATGCTATATTAACCATCTTCTGTTTAACATATGTCTACTCTGTCAAATAAATTGTGCTCAATGTAAGTGTGTGCACAAATCAATGTAATAAAACTATGCAAACCATTACAGATGATTCTTACCATCAACTTCAAACCCGGTAGCAAGCGTGCTTAACTCCTCCATCAGTATCTTGAGGCACGCCGTGAACTTCAGCTGCTGCGCCATGATGTCCACCGACGGCGCCTCCTCTTCCTTCTCTTTCTCACTCTCTGGCACTCCGTTTATTTCGGGCTCTTCTGTCTTATCCATCTTCATTTCTAGTGGAGGCGTGGATGCTCCTGATGCCCCAGAACTAATTGACAAGCATGTTTTAACATGAGACATAATTGAAATCATAAACATATATTATAGGACAATCTACTAAGTCCCTTAGTATCCTAAAAGCTTGGGTTGTAGGTCCTCAGACGACATAAAATTATTAATACATGGTTATGTGAGGAAGCACAGATATTTGTCATTATCAGAACACAATATAGCCTGATGGTAAGTGAAAGTGTCTATTCACTTTTTAATTTGCAGAGGTTCAAAGTATAAACATGTTTGCTATTTATTGATTTGAGTGATTCTACCCAAGCCAAGTTGAGATTCAGAAGTTAAACAACAATATAATAAATCTGTTATTTCCCTTCGTCCCCACATCTCATGGCGACCCTGCCAGTGCGGCATCTTGTGGCGAATGTACTTATAGCGATCCAACGCAAAACGCTTGAGTACACGCTTAAATAGTAAAATGGGTACAATACATACCCTTTGTCATCGTCATTGTCCCAGTCGAGTACGAGTTCGTCTTCTTTAGGTTTGCTGACCGGCGCACCCCAATCCATATCCGTGCCTGATAAACCCCAATCCATATCCGCTGCTGCCGGCTCAGGGTTCGCAGTTTCTATGAGACAAGCGGATTGCAATTCACATTTCTAAAATAGCATTGATACATTATGATCTCTTGACAACATTAGACAGACCTTGAACACGATAGATTTTTGCGTAAATCTTACACATAATCGTATCTTATTCGTACTTCGTTTTTATTCAGCACACATATATGCTCACTTAAAAGACACCCGCGGATTTAATGAATGCTCTGATAAGAACTGAATGGTAGTATGAATTTGCGTCGCCCGTCAACCAGTATAAATACTCGTACAACACTCATATATGCGCGTAATGGCCGCGCTTGTCAAGTGAAACGGCTTAAGAAACTTACTCGTTTCAGTCGCATTTGTCAGCTGTCCCATATGTATAGTCGTCCCGTCAACTGACGGCGCGGCAACCGGCGCCGGACGCTTCACTTCCCGCACTCGTGTCGGCAGTTTCGATAACACTTCTAATGCCAACGCCGGACAGCCCGCCTTGAAGTGACCGTGCACAGATTGGCCATATAGTTTAGTTCGTCATGCGTAATGATAGCGCTCGCTAATCAAGTGAAAGGGCTTAAAAACTTACTTGATACAGTAGCATCCCCCAGCTGCCCCGTATGTACCGTGGTCTCGTCAACCGACAGCGCGGCCACCGGCACCGGACGCCTCTCTTCCCGCACTCGTGCCGGCAGTTTCGATAACATTTCTAATGCCAACGCCGGACAGCCCGCCTTGAAGTGACCGTACAGCGCTAACCAAGTGAAAGGGCTTAAAAAACTTACTTGATACAGTAGCATCCCCCAGTTGCCCTGTATGTATATTCGTCTCGTCAACCGACAGCGCGGCCACCGGCGCCGGACGCCTCTCTTCCCGCACTCGTGCCGGCAGCTTCGATAACACTTCTAATGCCAACGCAGGACAGCCCGCCTTGAAATGACCGTGCGCTGTTTGGAAGTAGAGTCGCCGCTCGAGCCGAGTGATGCCTTCGTCGGATTCTTGTTGGAGGAGGGCTAGTGTTGCTCCCTATAAAAAAATAAAACACATGTAACTTCCCTGCGACGTTGCGACTAATTAAGTGTCTTAATCTAGGGCACATTTCTCGAAAGGTATTAGACTATTATTATTAGTGTGTTGTCATGTAAAACCCATACGATTTGACAATTCGTGGACTAATAATATTGGTTTGACCCCTAGTTTAAATTTATACCCTGGTCCTCAAGGACGCTCAATTAAACTGATATATGTCTCTGACATCAGGTAAATCCTTTAATCAAGATCGAGTTGCTCACGACATCGAACACAAAAAATATATGACAAGACCTACGCTTTAGCAAACTGGTTGTGTAAAACTTTTGCCTTAAAAATACCTAGGTATTTCTAGAAATTCATTGACAATGATTATTTCTAATTAACCTACAGGCTTTACTGAGACTCTGATCAGCTAAATAGTCAAATGAACGGCACTGACCTGACTGGGCAGGTTGTGCCGCTTCAGCCGCGGATGCGTGCGCAGGTACACATAGAAGTTGAACACGCTGGGCATGGGCTCGTTGTCCCGCGAGTCGTGCGCGGTGTGCAAGCGGCCGGCGGGCTCTATTAAAGTATCGAGGGCTTCCCCGTAGCGCTTCAGCTCCCACAGGGCTATGGAGCGTACGAATGGGTCGGGGTGTGCTCTTTCTAGGTCTATTTCGCCGTCTTCGGTTTCACCTCTGAATAAACAAATCCTCCTTCAAATTCAAATGTCATGATAGGCAAGATGCAATATTTTCATTTATGCTTTCATTTGAAAGAATCGCACGTATAATAGACCACGAGTGTATAAATAAATGAAAATAGTATAATTTATACTCAAAAATTGCTGTTACAAACTGACAATTTAATTTTTCGCGCCTAAACGGATCTACAGTTCCTGTGACGTCACTCATGTGTATCACTCGCATATTTGTTCGTCAACAGTGTCAAATTCTTAATTTTTTTTAATTTTTTTGTCCTGAATGCTAGCCCTTTAAACCAAATCCCATAGACAGTTGGCAACCCCATTAGTTGTCATAACAGCAGTGACGTCACTAGACGCTGATTGGTGGATTAAAACACGTTCCGTTTCACATTACTTCAAATCGTAACTATTATTCGAAATTAGTATAAACTAAAGTAAAAACGTTTCAATAGGTATAATTTTATGTTTTTCCAACATTTTGATCACAATATAATGGTAAATATTATAGCTGCATCTTCCCTATTGAAGCAATATTAAAATTTTAGTCCGGTAATAGTTTGATATAAGATTGAATGAATACAAAATATACACAGTATACACTTATATACACTTCAAAGTCGACAGAATCGAGTTGTACGGGCCTCTTGTCTCGCTAAAGCTCAAAGACGAACTATGAAGATTGCATTGTCACTTTATACTACCGTTAACAACTAGTTACATAAACATTGCATACTTTGACACAGAGACATTAAGAAGAAAAGATCTAAAAACTTACCCCAGTATTTCATCCATTAGTAACTTCTTCAAGCTCGGTGACGTTGGGTTATCGCCCTCGTACAATCTTGCCACAACCATGGCCAACTGCAAATCGCCTAGTCGAGTAATCAGCACCTAATTAAAACATTTATATTCACAAAAAATTCAACCAAAGTCAATCTTAACGTATTATAAATAAAGTTCACATTAGATTACCTCTAATGCATCTTTCAAAGCTCCTCCGAGTAAGAAAAAGGCGGCCGCATGTTCAAACCGTTGTCTTCCAAGCAGCACGAAGGCGTTCTTCAGTGCCGCTTTCCGCCAACGATCCTCCGAAAAGTCGTTCGCAAAGAACTGTAATGAGTAAACATCGGTATCAACGTTCAAATTTCGTGGCACTTGGTAAGGGTCGCAAAAAAAGAAATACATAGGTATCATTGTTTTATTTATTAGTAATAAATAAAATTTAATTTATTTTTATTCTTAATCGTACTTTGGTAAACTGTACATATATTTAAAGAGGTTTATATTCTTAATACGTCATAGAACCTCAATACTCATTTCATTATCCATTTGTAAAAAAAATTCTAAATGCCAAATAGGCAACAAACATGCAAAATAATATGTGGTAAAATCTTCAACGATAATAGTTCTTAAAAACACTTACAACTACAATTTAGCATTGATAAATCTTTACCCAACTCCCTATCAGACTTGAGAAAATGGATTTGACGCAGTATACTGATTTTATATTCACTAACGAAGGTGCTTGCTGTACTATTTGCGAAATGAATATAAAAAAGAAAAGGTACAATATAGAGAAACATTTGAAATCAAAATCTCATCAAGATAAATTATCTGATTCACGCTGCCATTTACAGGATATAATACGAGATAATGCTGATTTCGAAATTAAAGACGATATCGTATATTGCAAACTGTGTAATTCGAAATTATTTCCCTCTAAATCTAGTATCGACCGCCATTTAAAAACAGATTTACACAACAAAATTCATAAAAATAATGCACAAGAAAAATTTAATAAAGATTTAACAGAGTTTATGATTTGTTCGAATATACCGTGGTCAAAATTAGACAATCCTAAATTTAGAAATTTTGTAGAAAACCTTTTAAATCATAAATATGGAAACGATATTACTGTGCCGAGTGAAACAAAAATACGAGTAAAATGCTTACCTGAATTGTATGAAAAGAAAAAAAATGAATTGAAAGAGAAATTACAAAATAAAATGATTTACCTCAGTGTTGATGAAACATCAGATTCCGTGGGAAAAAAAGTGGCAAATATTTTGATCGGAGCTCTAGATGGAACTAGTACCCAGCCACATTTATTTGCTTCTAAGGTATTGGAGGCGACTAACCATTCGACAATAACCAAACTCGTTGAGGAAACCCTTGAAGATCTTTGGGGCGATGAATACAAAAAAAACATGGATAAATTATTATTTTTTATAACGGATGCCGGTTCCTACATGGTAAAAGCAGCTAAAAACCTTGTTCAGAAATATAAAAATATGACTCATGTAACATGCATAGCACATGGATGTAATCGAGTCGCAGAGATAATTAGAAGTCTTTACCCGACCATAAACAGTTTGATTGACTGTATCAAAAAAATATTTCGTAACGCTCCTTCAAGGACAAATTTATTTCATCAAATGTGTGTAAATATTCCTCTACCACCCCGACCCGTGATAACAAGATGGGGAACATGGTTAAATGCTGCCTCATATTATCACATGCATTATGATAAAATCAAATCTGTCATCGATGCCTTAAATCCGCGTGAAGCGAGTGCAATTTCTAAAGCAAAAAAAATTTTCCGTAACCGGAATTTAAAAACTGAGTTACTATTCGTCGATACACACTTTAGTATAATTGCTAAGTCAATAAAATTATTGGAGGATCCAAAACTGAGTCTAGCAGAATCATTAAACATTGTTCATGGTTTGCAAAAAAAAATATCAACGTTAAGGTTACATCAAAATGCCAGAAAAGTTTATTTTAAATTAAAAAGTGTATTAAAGAAAAATCCTGGTTATAAGACTGTACAAATAATTAACCAACTATCTAAAAACAACGAGGCTGAAATACCAGAAAGTGTAAATAAAAACTGTGTGCAAAATTTTCAATGCTTGACATACCTTCCTATTACCTCAGTCAGCGTGGAAAGATCTTTTAGTCATTTAAAATGGATATATTCTTACAGACGTCAAAGATTGACAGCAAAATCTATGGAACAAATTTTAGTGATCTATTCTAACTCGTAAAATATTGTATGCCACACCTGGACATAAAGTGGCTTTTTCCGCACGCTACGCGTACGGATAGAGCCGCTTTCTGGCCAAATGTGCACATATTTTTCCAACACGGGAGGTAATAAAGAAAGCCCTCGATCGCATAATTACGTCCCTCGCTTGCAGCTTGGGCCGCAACAATTGCGATTGCGCGGCCTTTCTTTGTTTTACCACCCTAATTAGGAAATGTACTATTTAGGGGCTTTTTTATTTACATATACAAAATAAAGGTTAAAAATACTAAGTGATTTGTTTGTATTTATTTTTCTGCCAACCGTACATTGCCACGAAATTTGAACGTTGATACCGATGTTTAGTAATGAGATATAAGTCCATCATACATCATTAGATGCGTCGCAAGCCAAAACAAAAATGAACCGACGTCACTTAGGCTACTCCATCTATAGTATCTATACAAGAGCAAATGCCGGAGTTTCTGTAAAAAATACTCAAACCGCTATAATATTTGAAGAGTTCCCTAGATTTCTCCAGGATCCCATAATCAGGTCCTGACCTAATAATAATGGGACCAACTATCAAGTCTACCTTACAAACAAATAAAATAATTTTCCAAATAGGTCCAGCAATCTTCAAATAATCGGTGAACGAACATACATAATAAAAAATTGCAAAAACAAAGATCCGACGAATCAAGAACCTCCTCCTTCGAAATCTGTTCAAAAGAAACATCATCAGGTAGTCAGTTAATCAATTGAAACTTACTGCAGTCATCTTTTCATCTCTATTCGACCTGAACAGCCCCCATAGCAGCATCCTTTTCTTCATGGCGAGGTAGTATAACGCGGCGTCCATAGGATCTTGTTTGGCCATGTAAGCGGCACGGGCCAATCGCTCCACGCTTACGCGTAGTAGGTCGCCTCTAATCCACCAGCCAACGCCTGGGAATAAAGTTTACACGTAAGAATGAATATCGTGCCGCCCTATGTACATTTTGTATAAAGCGCATTTTCCTTTGTTTCCTTAGGATATAAACCAAAGAAAACTCGACTCTATTTTCCGAGTAGTTTGGTTCAATATTTGTGTCCCAAAATTATGCATGGTGGGCGACACGAGGATACACCACACTTGTCGACTTTATAACTTAAGACGATTGTCGCCGGAGTGTCCTTGAGCGTTTGGGCGCTCTCTACCCGCGCCACCCGCGTACCCTTCTCATTGCGATCGTGCGTAAATCCGCCGCGATGCACCGCAATAATGTTCAAAGAATATGACTTTACTCAGAGGCGCGCGGGCAGATTTATAATAATCATACCTAATCCTTTTGTGGATGTTTTGTGATTTGAATACTGTGATTAAGTACTACGGTGATATTTTTTAGGAATGCTACTAAATAACGATCTCGATAAGTAGATTTTTATGTAAAAAAATGAAAACCTAGATTTTGAATTTGAAGTACAGTGAGCGGCAAAATATTTATGAATTTACGAAATATGGTTAAAAATATTCCGCATATCAGAAAAAAATAAAAAAATACTGACTAGTACAGCAAAAAAAACTGAATGCACATCAAAGCGGTGTTTTCATGTGAATTTGGATTTTTTTGCTGTGCAAGTGAGCTTAATATATGGTTATTTTTTTGTTGCGATTTTAAATATTACCCGTAAAAATTCACTTAATTACGATAAATTAACAAAACTAAGCCTGTTGCGAGTTGCGAATAGTAAAAATGCACATGTAAGGAGCGGTATTTGTGCACGAAATCGTCAAACAAATGAGAGCTGTAAGCCCATTAAATTTAGATCTTTAAAATATAACACAGCGCAAACACTTCTTAGGGTTCCATAGCCAAAATGGTAAAAACGGAACCCTTAAAAGTTTTTTGAAACATGTCCGTCTGTCCGTCCGTATGTCACAGCCATTTTTATTATAAAACATATATTACTGAAATTTTATCTAGAGGTGTGTTTCATGTGCCGCTACTTAGTTTTCTGGCTAAATTGCTAAAAAATCTTTTAGGTGAGGCACTCCATACATACATATGCCAAACTAAATGTCAAAAATATTTTTTTTTTTGTAAATATACGATACGGCTTTAAAAATATCTTATATATATATATATATATATATAGAGTATTTTTTTAAACTTTTTTATTAAGTCAATATTTTCAGAAATAATTGCTTTGAAAGTCTAAATATAATAGCCCCCATCTAACTTTTAATCCGTAAGTCTAAAAAACCGGCCAAGTGCGTGTCGGACCACGCATAGGAGGGTTCCGTACCTTCAATGGAATAAGAACCAAACTAATACCAAAAATTCGTATCTGATGCCTATGGAAGAAGTTTTTTGGAGATAACTCAAAAATGGCTGAACCGATAATGTTCAAAACAATTTTCGTTGAAAGTATATGATAAGGCGCATCTCTTCAAATTTTTTCATAGTTTTTGAATTTACGGTTCAAAAGTTACGGGGGGGCTACACAACTTTTCTGACTTTCGAAGCGATTATTTCAGAAAATATTAACTTAATCACAAAATAGTCAAAGAAACCTCAATGTTATTTTGAAAGACCTATCGATTGATGTGTCACATGTTGATATTTGGTAAAAATATTTTTTTTTAAATTTAGTTACCTGTATGTAGCGCCCCCCTAAAAATATTTTTTTTTCAAATTTAACTACATAACTAAGTAGCGGCATACAAAATACACCTTATGTGTAAATTTTATTCAGATACGTCGTATAGTTTCCGAGTAAAATGCCTGTGACATACGGACGGACAGACAGACAAGACAGACAGACAGACATGACGAATCCATAAGGGTTCCGTTTTTTGCCATTTGGCTACGGAACCCTAAAAATATGAAAAAATACCAAGAAGGCTTAGTACTTCACATATTATCGGTTCATCCGTTTTTGAGTTATCTGAGTTATCTCCAAGAAACTACTTTCTACGGAACCCTACATTATACATGGTCCGATACAAACTTGGCCGGTCTTTTAAAGATATTTGATAGGTAGTATTAACCCTTAGTAGTAATTTATTTATTCACTTGTGTTGATAATTAATATAAAATTTGTATTTATTTGCATTTCACCGACATAGTAAAGTTTTTTTTAGGGTAGTCAACGCGCATGTGAATCTTCTGGGGTTGCAGGCGTCCATAGGCTTTATAACTGCTTTCAATCAGGCGGGTCGTATGCTTGTTTGCCAGCGTCGTGGTATAAAAAAAAGCTTTTTTTCCTTTATTCTTACATACATTGAACTCTTAAATATCAGCAATTTTTTATTAGATTCTCAATCAGGCTTAGCTCAGTGATAGTTAGTAGACTGAAATTTGGTATGAGTAATTATGTGTTTTAATTACGCCTACAAAGTGGTAAAACAATAAGTATCTGAAACCCATTGTTGGATAGGTTTTTCAAGATAAGATAAAAAGTATTCGTTTTATCCAAAAGTTGTTTAAGGCATATTCTCTTAAACAACTTTTGGATAAAACGAATACTTTCGTAAATATAGCTTCGAAAGTTAAAATGCTCTTTGACTTTTGAACCATGGGTCCAAAAAAATTGGGGAAATTCCTGGAAGTGAGGCTGAAATACTTATCACGTATTTTCAATAAAAACTATATGGAATAAAATCGATTGAGCCGTTTTTGAGTTATGCCTATAGTAAAATAACGTAAGTGCCACAAAATATTTCTTTATAGACTACCTTTTGAATGGATGTATTGTAACAGGCCGGCAACTACGGATCCCTACACTGAGCATAGCCCGATATTCTCTTGGCCGGTTTATCTGCAATACTTTGCAGTTTACTTCGCAATTTCTAGATTTGAGAAATTAGTATAAAGTATAACATTAAAGATTGTGTTTAATCTTAAAATAAAACGCATATTACATTCGTTTAGAACACGGTATTCTTAAATAAATATGTTTAAATAAATTCGGTTCTTTGGAGTTTTTTATTAAATTAATTATTAGTCTATTGTATTGCAGTACTAGCAGATTTCCGCAACTCGACGACTAATGCCTATTTTGCGTGATGCATGCGTCTACTAAAACATAATAATTTTAGTTTACTTACATGACCATTTTTGTTTTCAGAGCAATGTGAGATTCATGATTTTTGTTTTTTCTCCATTTTTATTTCATTTGTTTTTTACTTGTATTATAATCTAAATAAAATACACTTTTTATACGAACGTACATGAACATGCATACGAGTACATTATCTTAAAAGATAAAACATCTATACGTTATTGATTCCGGGAAGACACGTTATATCCGCACCGCATGAACCCTCTGCAGTTATTTAGTCTTTAGGCACAGTAAGTCCAATATTATTGCTCACGGGCCAAGCACAAGTATATGTAGTACAAGGGAAGCACGGAGCGACGAGCGACACAGCCTCCTCGTCTCAAAGCTAGCTCACGACTGCCAGCAACGCCGTTTTCGAGCTAATAACGCACGAAATGTGGAATTATGATCAAGTTGTTTAAGAAAATTTAATCAATTTAAATATCCTACGTTGAGTTTGTAGTGTTCTGTAGTACATATTTTTTAGTTCAACAATATTTTAAATCGAATGAGCCGTTCAGTAGATATAAGCAAAATCAACCGTTAAACGACATTTCGTTACATTTACATAACGGAGAAACTATACGTTACACGAGTTATTAAAACGTTGAAAATGTTGTACATGAAATGGTAAATAACATATATTTTTTTCAAAATTTTTGAATAACCCGTTATTGAGATATATCCCTTAGAAAGTAACAGTTTTCGGCCACAATCAGCGACTAGCGCCTTAAGATGAGTAGTCTCAAAAACAACATATTCAAGATATTACCAGACTGCCGAAGGAGAGGATTATTTTTGAATGCATGTATGTACATATGTACGTCCATTTTTCGTCCATTTTTTTAGCACGCCCTACATCTTACATTGTGTGTCGGATTACGAAGTGTGAGGTGTCATTAGACTCGTCTTTTGGGAATGACATAGGACATATAAAATAAACTAAAATGGCGTCAAAAATTTAATCACTTGCAAAGTCATAATTCAGGGGTTTTAATCTTTTTAATTGGACTTGTTTCTTACCTAACTCTCTCATAGTGGTCCATTTCGGCTGTCCTTTAGAGTACCCCGGTATCAAAGCCAGCAGTTGCTCATGAGTTTCCGAATGGAAGGCCCAGACTAGGTTGCAGGTGCCCACTCCCGTCCGCTGAAGGTTCGCGCGTTGAGCTAGAGGTAGGCAGCGGAGGAGGTAGCCGTAGTGTTTCATGGCGAGGAGGAACCGGAGGCCGCAATCGTCTAAAGAGTCT
Source organism: Pammene aurita (assembly GCA_947086415.1). Lineage (NCBI taxonomy): Eukaryota > Metazoa > Arthropoda > Insecta > Lepidoptera > Tortricidae > Pammene > Pammene aurita. Next base: position 22,728,037 of record OX352305.1, on the reverse strand, counting down.
GGGAGAATAAAATAATGGTTAGGATCCATAATTATCATATTTATAATCTGAGCGACGAGTATGTGCATTCGTGGAACATGGCACAGATTTAGATCAGTAAAAGATCTATTCGGTTTCAACGTAGGGGCAGCTCTACCCAACATCAGACACAACTTACCAGATATACATCTTGCCCAGCGCCCTGCGCGACATCGACGCGGGCGTCGGTGGCGAAGCGTTCGGCGAAGTCGGTGTCGTACGTCGACACCGTGTCGGTCAACGCGAGCAAATACATCTGGTCTAGAGAACTCAGTCAAGGCAAGTGTGAGTGAGTCGGCCACCGGGAGAGATGGCCCCTGTGAAGTCACAACTCACCAGATAGAACCTCTGGCCCAGTGACCTGCGCCACGTCGACATGGGCGTTGTTGGCGAAGGGTTCGGCGAAGTCGGCATCGCACGTCGACACCGTGTCGGCCAACGCGAGCAAATACATCTGGTCTAGAGAACTCAGTCCAGACAAGTGTGAGTGAGTCGGCCACCGGGAGAGATTGCCCCTGTGAAGTCACAACTCACCAGGTAGAACCTCTTGCCCAGCGCCCTGCGCCACGTCGACGCGGGCGTTGTTGGCGAAGCGTTCGGCGCAGTCGGCGTCGCACGTCGACACCGTGTCAGTCAACGCGAGCAAATACATCTGGTCTAGAGAACTCAGTCCAGGCAAGTGTGAGTGAGTCGGCCACCGGGAGAGATTGCCCCTGTGAAGTCACAACTCACCAGGTAGAACCTCTTGCCCAGCGCCCTGCGCCACGTCGACGCGGGCGTTGTTGGCGAAGCGTTCGGCGCAGTCGGCGTCGCACGTCGACACCGTGTCAGTCAACGCGAGCAAATACATCTGGTCTAGAGAACTCAGTCCAGGCAAGTGTGAGTGAGTCGGCCACCGGGAGAGATTGCCCCTGTGAAGTCACAACTCACCAGGTAGAACCTCTTGCCCAGCGCCCTGCGCCACGTCGACGCGGGCGTTGGTGGCGAAGCGTTCGACGAAGTCGGCGTCGCACGTCGACACCGTGTCGGCCAACGCCAGCAAATACATCTGGTCTAGTGAACTCAGCCCGGGCAAATGCGTGTGCAGTACTCAGTAGACGGGGAGAATGCGACCTATGAAGTGAACTTACCAGGGAGAACCTCTTGCCCAGCGCCCTGCGCCACGTCGACGCGGGCGTTGTTGGCGAAGCGTTCGGCGAAGTCGGCGTCGCACGTCGACACCGTGTCGGCCAACGCGAGCAAATGCATCTGGTCTAGTGAACTCAGCCCGGGCAAATGCGTGTGAGTCAGCAGACGGGACAGAATGCGACCTGTGAATAATTTTATGGAATGAGATAAAAACTAAAATTTGAACTCAGTGCGATGTATAGAAATATTAGGTATATTGAGTATGTTATTCAATCAAATACAAACATTGAAAACATTGAAAAAATAATTTCATAATAATTTATTTTTTCAATGTTTTCAATGTTTGTATTTGATTGAATAACATACTAATGTATGAGTGGAATACCCACTTTAAAACATGTAAAATAATGTTACGAGCCACAGGGTTCGTTGGATAGAAAACAGCCGTTAGGTAACGTTAAATAATTTACTGAACAAACAGGAATCACTTAGGAACACTATTCGCTTTAAAACAACTTGGGTTCACTCGCTAGTCACTTAATTCTCTCCGATGTTTATCGCTTTGTATCGCAATCGTAACTGCCCGAGTCCGCTCCGGTCTCCTTTTATATACGTGCGATAGGTTTTCTAGAATGTTCACAGTAGGTATACAGGTTGGTAAACAGTAGGTATCGAGAACATTCCGGGCCGTACTAGAACATGGCCCTCTCTGTCTAGCGTGTAGCGAAAAGCGATGCCTCTCACACATTCTCGATTGTTCCAGAGATATGGTCGGTTAGTGTCGTCGCCTTCGCGCGTGTAGGCCGTCCCTTTCACTTATTTCTGGAATGTTCCGGAGACACGTTCGAGTATAATCGTCTCTCTCGCTTCCACGCACAGGCTGTCCTGCTCACACACTTGCTGGAATGTTCCGGAGACAAGAGGGGTGTAACTCGGCCTGAAACGGCCTGAAAATGGGTTTTCAGGAAGTAGTGCCATATGATTGTTAGTGGCCTGAAACGGCCTGAAAACATGTTTCAGGCGCCTGAAAATGGTGTTAACTGGGAGTAATTTTTGATTCCCTGATATGTGTTAGGGCTTCCTCTAAAACGGCCTGAAAATGTGTTTCAGCCTGCTGAAAACGCCTCTAACTGACTGAAAAATTAAAAAAACGTTCCTTTGATGCCGTCTTTAACCCGTCTCCGTAACACTGCCCCCTCCTTAGACATGCTCGTCCCGAGCATCATTAGATCCATTATAACGTGCCAATCGATTTACATGCACAATCTTAGGCTGGTTCCTCACACTTCCCATCTTCTTTATGCGATAAGTCACGTCATTAATCTTCGTAATTACTGTATAAGGACCGTCCCAATCAGCTTGAAGTTTTGGTGATTTTCCTTTACGTCTTATTGGATTATGAAGCCAGACGAGTGAGCCTTCTTCAAAGTCCACGTGATGCATCTTCCTGTCATATCGTGTTTTCGTTTTATCACTCATTTTACTTTCAGATGTTCTAACATGTTCGTGAATCTCATGCAATTTTTCCCGTAATTCTGCGGCATACTCTGTTATACTCACTGGTGGATCTGGGGGCCCACCAGTGATCATATCTGCTGGCAATCGAAGCTGCCTACCGTACATGGCCAGGGCAGGTGTTACATTCGAGCTCTCATGTACTGCAGATCGATATGAGAGTAGAAATAATGGGATATACTTGTCCCAGTCCTTTTGATGACTATCCACTAACTTAGCCAGGTGTCTTTCCAAAGTTTGATTAAACCGTTCGACCATTCCATCTGACTGTGGGTGGTAAGGCGTAGTCCTTGTTTTATGAATTCCCATTATTCTGCACATTTCTTGAAAGAGTTGAGACTCGAAGTTTCTTCCTTGATCACTGTGTATCTCTAAGGGTACCCCAACTCTACAGAATACCTCGTTCACCAGTACTTCGGCAACTGTAATTGCCTCCTGATTAGGAATGGCGAATACTTCTGGCCACTTGGTGAAATAGTCCATTACCACCATTATGTACTTGTTTCCTCTTTCTGATAGTGGAAAAGGTCCAGCTACATCAACTGCAATCCTTTCCCATGGAGCACCGACGTTATATTGCTTCATTCCAGCTCTACTTCTGGTCTGCGGTCCTTTCACAGCTGCACACGCTGTACATTTCCGACACCAATCTTCTACATCCTCGCGGCAGTGTATCCAATAAAATCTTTCTTTAATTTTCACCAGGGTTCTTTTTACTCCTAAATGTCCACCTGACGAACCATCATGAAACATTTCCAATATATCACGGATCTTGGATCTTGGTACAACTAACTGTAAATGGGATACGTCACCACGAGCATTTTCCCATTTCCGGCACAACACTTCGTTGTGCAGAACTAAACTGTCCCATTGAGCCCAATAACTCTTGGTTGTAGTGCTTGTGGAGGCGATATCACTCCACCGTGGCTTATTACCCGACGATCTCATCCAATCCAGAATGGGCTTGATGTCGCAATCTTGTTCTTGTGCTTCTTGAATAGTTTTCCCACACCAATCTGGACTAATGGTGTCTGTTCGAAGTAGCCTCACGTGAGCGAGTTCTTTTCCTTCATGCCTCACGCAATATTTGCACTCGTCATGACATGGCCTTCTGGATAAAGCATCTGCGTTTCCGTGGGATCTGCCTTTGCGATGTTCAATTGTAAAATCGTACTCTTGCAGTTGTTCAATCCATCGAGCCACTTGTCCTTCCGGGTTCTTGAATTGAAGTAGCCATTTCAGTGCAGCGTGATCAGTTCTGAGACGGAACTTGCGTCCAAGCAGATATTTGCTAAAATGTTGTAGCGTCTTTACAACAGCCAATAGCTCCCTCCGAGTGACACAGTAATTCCGTTCCGGTTTTGACAATGACTTACTGAAGTAGGCTATTACTTCCTCACGTTCACCTTTAACCTGGGATAGTACTCCTCCAATGCCAGTTCCACTGGCATCTGTGTCCACTACGAATTCACACTCTTGATCAGGATAGCCTAGTATCGGAGTTTCACACAGACGGTTTTTCAGTTCTGCAAATGCAGCCTCACATTCTTCGTCCCACATAAACTGCCTCTTCTCTTCGGTAAGCCTGTGCAAGGGTTTCGCAATATCAGCGAAGTTTTTCACAAATCTCCGGTAATAGGAACACAATCCTAAGAAAGCGCGTACTTGAGTTTTATCATTAGGTACTGGCCAATCTTGAACAGCAACAATCTTTTCAGGATCAGTTCGAACTCCATTTTCAGATATCAGGTGGCCCAAGTAACTAACTTCCTTTTTGAAGAACGAACACTTATTTGGACTTAGTTTTAGATTAGCCATGCGCAATCTTGTAAGCACTCGTTGCAGATTCCGGATATGATCATCAAAATCCCTTCCGATAACAATCACATCATCCAAGTATACTAGGCAGGCCTCCCCAATTAGTCCAGACAGCACTTTATCCATTAATCTTTCGAAGGTGGCAGGTGCATTACAGAGCCCAAATGGCATAACTTTGAACTGCCAAAGTCCTTTGCCAGTAGAAAATGCCGTCTTCTCTTTGTGGCCAGCCTTGATTTCCACCTGCCAGTAACCACTTTTCAAATCTAACGTGGTAAACCATTTTGCTCCACTTAGCGTGTCCAAAGTGTCATCGATCCTTGGCAGTGGGTAGCTGTCCTTCTTTGTGACGTCGTTTAAACGGCGATAGTCAACACAAAACCTCAGACTGCCATCTTTTTTCTTCACCAAAACTACTGGAGAACACCAAGGACTGGATGACGGCTCAATGATGTTGTTTTTTTCCATTTCCATGACCATTTTCTGTATTTCACTTTCGTACGCAACCGGAACCCGACGTGGTCGCAGACGTATCGGTATTTCTGTTCCGGTCTCAATTTCATGATTAACTATGCCGGTCCTCCCTAGATCTCCATCGTTCGCGGCGAAGATGTCGGAAAATTGCTGCATCAGTTTCCTTGCTTTTAACAGCTCTTCTGTTGACAAGGTCTCTTTGCAATTCTCGAGTACAGCTTTAGTTACAATCCAAGGTTCAGAATTGCCCTCATTTTTCACCACTTGCCGTTCGTCACTGTTACGTGCCTGTGGGTTTCCTGAAACAATTGCCCTGTGGAATTCATAATCACGTTTGGGCAAACTACTATTTAAGAAGACTTCCGCTACTCCACATTTGAAGATGCCGCATTCCAAATCAATTTTGCAGTTATAGTTCTTCATAAAATCCAAACCGATGATGCAGTCATCTACTATATCCGCAATTACAACTTTATGCCGGTAGGTGTTTTCACCAACTTTGAAAGTAACGACACCTTCTCCTCGAACGTTTATGTGCTGGCCAGTAGCTGTCAGGAGCTGGATATTGCCACGTAAGGGTGGGTGTCTCTCATAAAAACGCTTCAGAAGTTGATACCTGATTACAGTGCGCGAAGCTCCAGTGTCCAAGGTTAACTGACACTTGGTTCCATTGACTTCCCCATCGATAACTAAGGTATTCCCGTCTTGAGTCTGAGAGATCATGACTTTTGGGGCCTTCCTAACATTACCAGCCAGCACCCGCCCCGTGGTCCTGGCACTTACTCGTTTTCCCTGCCGCTCTACTGCGGCAGCATCCGTCACTACATCTGCTGCTCCCGGTTCACCGCGCCGAATCTGCACATCACTCCGTGAGTTTCTTTGAGGACATGAAAATCGCATATGTCCTATCTCCCCACATGCATAACAAGTGGGTCTGCTTTTGGGTTTTACTTTATCCGTCACCGCTCGAACGCGGTAAGACCGAGGATCTCTGCGGACAGCCTCAACTTCCAACGCGTGGGCTAGAGCGTCCTTTAGGGTCTTGTGGTGACCAAGGCTGACAGTCGCCTTTACCTCGCGGTCTCGAATCCCATCTATAAATGCTTGCACTAACATGCTGTCAACCAGAGATGGTGAGGATAAATAGGCCTTTCTGACGAGTTTTTCTATTTCTAAGCTCCACTGTTGCAGGCTCTCACCACCCAGCTGCACTCGATCCTTCAACTGGGCCCTGTAAACGTGCTCCAGGTGTGAGTCACCATAACGTGACTCTAGGGCGTTCTTGAGCCGCTCCAAAGTCACTTCTCCCGTCATGGTGTCTAACACGGTCAAGGCTTGATCCCGCAGCCCTAACATAAGAGCAGTTACTGCCTGCTCATCGGTCCAACCGTTTGCTTTCGACACGGTCTCAAACTGGAGTTTATATGCCCCCCAAGATGAAGTACCGTCGAATGGAGGCAGCTTTAGTTTACCCGCGGGTGCACCAGATGTCACCACTCCATTCGTTTTCAAACATTTTATTTCCTTTTCTATTCCCAGTATTTGTTTTTCATGCTTTAAAAATCTGTCATCCACTTCTATTTCCAACTTCTCTATTTCTTTCTTGAATTGTCCGCCTATTACTTTCAAGCTTTCCTCTTGCCGGCGAGCTTGTTCCTCCAACAGAGCACGCGTTTGCTCTTCTTGACGGCGAGCCTGGTCCTCCTGACGGCGAGCTTGTTCCTCCAACAGAGCACGCGTTTGCTCTTCCATCATGCGTTGCAGAGCCAGTAATAGACTGGAAGGCTCTTGATCTTCGTCGATGGTGCGGTTGGCGTCAAAGCTTTGACGACGAGCGGCGTCACGTGCTGTTTGTGCTCGCGTCTGGACTCTCGGTGTATCTCCTCCAGACTCCTCCTGTTCGTTTCTCGGTGTTATAGGCATCTCTCTATCCCACTTCTGACACCAAAATGTTACGAGCCACAGGGTTCGTTGGATAGAAAACAGCCGTTAGGTAACGTTAAATAATTTACTGAACAAACAGGAATCACTTAGGAACACTATTCGCTTTAAAACAACTTGGGTTCACTCGCTAGTCACTTAATTCTCTCCGATGTTTATCGCTTTGTATCGCAATCGTAACTGCCCGAGTCCGCTCCGGTCTCCTTTTATATACGTGCGATAGGTTTTCTAGAATGTTCACAGTAGGTATACAGGTTGGTAAACAGTAGGTATCGAGAACATTCCGGGCCGTACTAGAACATGGCCCTCTCTGTCTAGCGTGTAGCGAAAAGCGATGCCTCTCACACATTCTCGATTGTTCCAGAGATATGGTCGGTTAGTGTCGTCGCCTTCGCGCGTGTAGGCCGTCCCTTTCACTTATTTCTGGAATGTTCCGGAGACACGTTCGAGTATAATCGTCTCTCTCGCTTCCACGCACAGGCTGTCCTGCTCACACACTTGCTGGAATGTTCTGGAGACAAGAGGGGTGTAACTCGGCCTGAAACGGCCTGAAAATGGGTTTTCAGGAAGTAGTGCCATATGATTGTTAGTGGCCTGAAACGGCCTGAAAACATGTTTCAGGCGCCTGAAAATGGTGTTAACTGGGAGTAATTTTTGATTCCCTGATATGTGTTAGGGCTTCCTCTAAAACGGCCTGAAAATGTGTTTCAGCCTGCTGAAAACGCCTCTAACTGACTGAAAATTAAAATAAACGTTCCTTTGATGCCGTCTTTAACCCGTCTCCGTAACAATAATTATGAGTATATTGAGTAGTCAGAATCAGTAATCTTAAACCCTAGCAGTGATGGTCTCGTCCTGCAATTATATTGAACAGGAAAATAATTATTGAAGACAGTAAGATTACATTAAATAACACAGTCGAGGGGCACGGTGTCCAAACTATGGAGGTAGATATATCTATGCTGTTAGAACATCTCGCGCAGCTAGGATGCCTTCTCTCAGATACTCAGATCGCACCACTGTGGCAGCTAGCCTAATAAGAGAAATACCTTGGCGTGGTCCAAAGTGTGACAACGGCTGCCGCTCCGGCGGCATCGACGGCCGCCGGTCGACGACACCTTCCTCCTCGTCTAACAACAACGCGTCCAAATCTTCATCTACGTCCATGGCCCCGTCAAACAGATCTCCGTAATCCTGAAACAATTTGTGCCATGAGACCATGCGGCATTTATTTAAACCGGTATTATACTTGGCAATTTCTCGGGTCCCAAATGAGGTCTAATTAAAGTTAAGGCGCTTAGGGAGAGAAAGAGAAAGGTAGGATATGCGACAGATTGGGCGCGATTTCATATTGAGCGCAAAGTAGGATTTACGCGAAAACTGGTGCGTATTTCAGTTTACATTTATCCCACGACGGTGGCAAACAAGCATACGGCCCGCCTGATGGTAAGCAGTTACCGTAGCCTATGGACGCCTGCAACCCCAGAGGATTCACATGCGTGTTGCCTACTCTTTAAGAAACTATACACTCCTTTTTTGAACATAAGGTTTGACAAGTAATTCGGTGGGCACCAGTTAGTGACCGATGAAAATAGATACAAACATACCGATACAGAGTTTGTACTGTAATAAAAAAAAGGAATATCGTTACTTTTTACCACCTCTCAACGACCCGGGTCGGCAACCTCGGGTATATATCTGGGCGAATACTTTTATCTATTAGAACTACTAATTATATCATAAGCTATTCAAATGTACTCGCTGGTACTTCTAGTAAACACTTAGAATAGCGGGGTAGAAAGCGGTTGCTTAATATAATACACTGGTATTGATTATACTAACCTTGGCCTCCTGTATTGTAGACGGATGGTGGGCGGACTCCTTGTCGGCGACGAGCAATGTCCACAGAGGCAGTGGTGGTACCGACGTTATCTCAGCGTAATCTAGCTGCACGTCTTCTGTTATCTGTTTTTAATATTATTATTTATAAAAAAAATATTTAAATGTTCTCAAGCAAAAGTAACACTTAGTCGGTCGTCAAGGGCAATTTTAGGTATATCCGCATGTCAGTAACGTATTATTGACAGCCGCAAAGTTGTTTTTTTTGCTGAGAACGTAAAAATTACTTAGTACATATTTACGAATAAGGGTGGGTTACAACACGCATAACTAACGAACTGATCAACGTTAAATATGACGACGGAGCTGTCATCCCATAGAAAACTGTCAAATTTTTCATACAAAATTCTTTTAACGATGACGTTGACGTTAACAGACGCTTTGGTGCAACCGGCCCAAAGTATCTTAAATTAGAAGACCTCTATGAACAAGAACTATGTTCAGATATTCTATTCGTGATTAATCGGGCTAACGTACCTGAGACCGTACGTAATGCAACGTTTAAACAAGGTTTAGACTAGCAAGAACTTTCATGCAATTTTCATTACATTGCTGTAATTGAACGATTGAATTCATTGCGTTGCATTCAGTAGTAGCAATGTACAGAAAATTGCATGCAAGTTCTTGCTAGTGTAAACCCCGTTTTAGTTCAATAGACAAGTCACTACGACGAGTGAACTAAATAAGTATTATAACTTATATTGTAGGAAAAATCGTATTGTAACATTGATATAGTCTCTACAGTAGCAACCATTAAAATCTCAAAACATGTAAATGTCGTCGGTTCTGTACAAAATGGGAATGAAAACAACACTGATATACCTACAGTATACAGAGCAGTGTAAGCAAAAAGGATTGATAAGGGAGAACACAATGCAAATGGCAATATTCATTTTCGGCGTTGTAATTCAACATGGTCATCATCTTACTTACTAGACTGCAGTAAACTTGCCCACCTATGTTACTCGTCCGTTAGTGTTTTGAGTTAATACTCCTAAGGTGGTGTGTAAATAATTTTAAACAAAAAAGAACCGACTTTACCTAGCCTCCACCTTTCCAAAACCAAACTAAAATCACTATAGATGTGCCTATAATATTTGAAGAGTTCCCTCTATTTCTCCAGGATCCCATCATCAGATCCGGACTTGGTTACAATGGGACTAACTGTGAAGTATACTCTTTCAAACAAAAAAGAATGTTCCAAATCGGTCCAGCCGTCTTCGAATAATCGGTGAACATACGTACATTAAAAAAAAATAGCAAAAACAAATATCCAGACGAATTGATAACCTCCTCCTTCGAAATCTTGAAGTCGGTTGATAAAAATAATTTTAAACAAAAAAGAACCGACTTCACTTAGCCTCCATCCTTCCAATAGCAAATGCTCGAGCTGCTGTAAAAAGCACTCGAATCACTGTGTGCCTATAATAGTTGAAGAGTTCCCTCGATTTCCCCAGGATCCCATCATCAGATCCTGACCTGGTTACAATGGGACCAACTGTGAAGTATACTTTTTCAAACAAAAACATTATAAATCGATCCAGCCGTCTTCTAATAATCGGTGAACATACATTTAAAAAAAAATAGCAAAAACAATGATCCCGACGAATTGATAACCTCCTCCTTCGAAATCTTGAAGTCTGTTGAAAAGTATTAATTTTTTTGTGACACGTTTTACATACATAGTTTGGACCGTCACAAAACTAACATATAATTTTCCTATGGAAAATTAAGGGAAACTGTTTTCAAAAATGGTACTTTTTCTGAAATCCCCCAGTTTCAACACATACCTGAGCAACGCCATCTAGTGGCGAAGCGGCGCCGGCAGCGAACGACACCGACAGAGTTCGCGATCGTGACCAGCCGCGCTGTAACACACGTGCGACATGCAATTGCGACTGCGACTAAAAATCGCGAGTGGGGTGACGCTTCTCAATGTTAATACGTTCCGGATTGCATCATGCGGTTCGCTAGGGTATCAAATTGTGAAGTGTCACGGGAAGTGAATTTTACAATATGGCATTGTGGTTTGGCTTTTGATGTTAGCACTCTGTTCTTAATTACTGTTTCTATATGACCAACTAGAATTATCTACGTTAAATCAGTTTACATTAATCGATTTTTTCATTTAACATTGCCAATCCAAATTTACACAAGTAGTTTTGAAGAGTAAACCGAATTATAATATGCAAGCTAAGCTAAAGCCTGACCAGAAATCTATGATCATGCGCCATGTTGCGGAATTTCATTGGAATTAATTTCTTACACTGGCAATAATTTGAATGACAGGATGATATTCATGTGATAGGCTGTCATTGTTGTCAGTGTCATTGTAGCGGGTTACTTGAATAATAATAAAGTGTTGAATATTAAATAATAAACGACAAAAAATTCCCAAAATTATCCATAGTCAATAGCGAAACATTGTAAACAGTGTATATAATAAACTGCTGTAACGTATTATTTACTTGGGAAAAGAAACGATTTCGCTGTGACACATTTTCAAATTACCATCAAAGCTGACAGGTAAACAAATCAAGATGTCACCATACCATAGAGAATAATAAGCTGTATGACTTTGACTATGCTGAACTGTTGCCATATAAATGAGAATAATAGCGTCCTTTTGACAATGATCATATATTTCTGGTCAGGCTTTAAGTACAATACAAAATATCCGACATACTTCATACTCATGCCAATCGCGTAGTATCAAGCTAGTTTAAAAATCTGCACAAATTTTGCGATTTTTTTTATGCATACTTTGACGACACGAACAAAAAGTTATGAAAATGTCCAAATAAGCTCGAAGGCTACTCATAAAGTGGCAAGAGCTAATTTTGAAGTGTAGAAGCTAGTTTAGAAATAAGGGAAAGTGACTTTATTTTTGTAAGTTTGCTTACTTTCTATTCTTTTTATCGCCACATTTATCTTGATCAATGTAACAGATGAAACATGATCGATAATTGGAATAGAGTAGGTGTGCTTTTCTGACATACGCTAATATGCGTGCCACGATATGTTAAAATATGTACGTTCATACCTGTCTGGACAAACTGTCTTCGTCTCCCTGAGACGCTCGGCTAGTGCATGTCCCGCCGATGCGTCTGTCAAGTAAACATGTCATTTATTTATTTATATTATGGTGGTTACACACTGGCTAGCAAACAATGGTGAAGACCAGTGAAAACTTTTTGTAGAGAGCGCTGTTTCAGATTCCATACAATAAGAGAAAGAGACAAGATGAATGGTCCTTTACTAGTATGCAGTCAAAAAGCTTTTCTTAGGAAAAAACCTGTCCTATATCGTTAATTTACAGCATTTGAATTTTTGTGTATTTCAGAGACTGGTGGCTTTCAATTTCGTAGCAATTCGAGACAAAACATCGAGTCATTTTCGCGTAAAAAAATAAAAACTACTTCGCGCCATACAAATTTAGCTTTTCTACGGACCAATGTTGGAGATGTCACTTTGACAGTTGCCTTTCCAATGGGGAAGTTTCATTTACATTCAATTAAGATTTAAAATGTACAATTCTGCAGATATTAACTTGCATCTTTTGTCAGGTGTTTAAATTCCTCAGCTGGTCTTTTGGTAATGGTGCACTCGAATTCTATGTGGTATCTGGTCAATTTACCAATGTTTTCGAATAATAACACAAGTAAAAGGAACAATATGCTTTAGCAATCGTTATTTTGCTAATATACGAGAAGATGGCGACTACACTTACACAAAAAGCGCGAGTTTAAGTATTATTTAGTACTAGCTTTTGCCCGCGGCTTCGCTCGCGTTATATTCGGGGTAACACGGTTCCCCTTTCCTGATTGCCCCCCCGGAATGCTCCATACAAAGTTCCACTCCCCATTTTAGGGAAGTGGGGGGTTAGAGACAAAAAGTAGTCTATGTCACTCTCCATCTCTTCAACTATCTCCACTTAAAAAATCACGTCAATTCGTCGCCCCGTTTTGCCGTGAAAGACGGACAAACAAACACACACATACACTTTCCCATTTATAATATTAGTATGGATTGAGTACTATGGCGTATGCTATTTTATTTATGATTATATACGTACCAATTTCGTAACTGGTATACAAAAAAAGAGTTATATTTGTTTAGTGAGATTTCGATTATAGCAATATTAACCTTATTCAACAATTGCACGTTTCCTTACCTCACTAGATGAGCAAGGATAGCTTTGACCCATCGTATTTTTCCGCTATTAAGTAATTCCATAAGCTGCTTTGGATGATACTGTGGCAACACTGGGCAGGCCATTTGGGACGCCTCGAAGAGACCATAATCCGGCATGTAGTCGAGCAGGGGCTGCAAAATGACACATGTAAGTGAAATATGGAATGGATTGTAAAAGCAAAAACCGACTCCGATGTAACTACGTTACGACCTTTGTTGGGTGGACCTACGAAAAGAAATAAGCCAAAATGGCAAAATTGAACATGTCACAATATGTCACAGCCATTTTACTCGGAAACTATAAGACGTATCTTAATAAAATTTAGACATAAGGTGTATTTAGTATGCCGCTATATAGTTTGTAACTATTTTTTTTTTAATTACTAAATATCAACAGGCTGCACATCAATCGATAGGTCTTTAAAAATAAAATTGAGGTTCCTTTAAATATTTATTGATGAAGTAAATATTTTCAGAAATAATCGCTTCGTAAGTTTAAAAAATTGTACCCTGTAACTTTTGACCATAAGTCCAAAAATATGAAAAAACTTGAGAAGAAACTTGAAAACTTAAAAATATTATGTTTTTTAAACGAGCATAGATAGTGCACTGCAGTGGGCGGTCATATAAAAAATCACCTGTGGTTGATCCGGCTGCGTCTTGTTCCGCCGTCTAGCGTCTCTCTCTAACAACTGCAGGTTGATAGAAGATACTCTTTGTAAATGCGGCGCTGACACGCGCAGGTCGGAGTCACGCAGCGCGCGAGATTCACTGCCTTCTTCGATTTCCTGTCAAATATAATGTAGTGTATAACAGTATAAGTAAGCATTTTATTGTACACATAACATATTGTATTACAGTAATATTGTATGTACTTATAAGGCCAGTTAACCTTAAAAATAGTAGAGAAGAGTAGTGGAGTACCGAACCCACGATATTTGCAAGGAAAGGGGTGTTAAACCATCGGTTGTCGTTAGTTGGAACCATTTAAAAAAAAGAAATTTATCAAACCTGTACTCCAGGGACGCCCGAAAGAGCATTCTGATTCTCCGGTTTCCATTGCGAATAGACGTGCATTTCCGAATCCATCCCAACGACTAGTATACCGTCCCGCACCCACGATATCTGCATGGGCAGGGGTGGTAAACCATCGGCTGTTTTTAGTTGGATGCGCCTGAGTTGCATCCATCGGATTTCTTCTACGAATAGTGGGGCGGCGAGGGATGATGCCTTGCGGAGAATTGGACGATTGTTGTTGATGGATTCCTTCATAGCCTGTTGGAGAAAATGTTTAACGCATGAACTTAAGCTTTAATAATTTGCCACATATGTTAGCATATTGAGTGCCAGGGACCAGCTAGGCGGGCTCTGTGTCTAGCATCTTTCCTCTACATAGCGTGAAAACGCTGGGATTGACTACTAGCGCAGCGCGTAGCAAGCGCACGTGTTGATTCTTATTATCAAGTCTACTATGTATATGCTCTTCTGAAGACGCCGCAAGGTATGGTGAGAAGACTCACGTAGCTACTAACCACTTGACAATTCGACTCACCTTCAAGTTAGCTTGAGCCAAGTCACTAGACACCGGCGTAAACAGTAGCACTCGACTCCCAACCGCCACAGTCAGTATATGCGATCCATCCTCCTTCGACACCCAGTCTAACTGGACCAGATGTTTTTGCGTCAGTGGGCAAGTATTCCCGTTCTCCATGATACTCTTCCGCAGAGACTGCAGCGTGCTGAAGGAAGGTACGGCGAGGAGGCCCGCGGACTTGCCCGGCTCCGCCTCGCCGTTTCGGCTGCGGCTCTCGTCAGACGACAGCGTTTGAAGCACCTGAGGGAAAAGTATAACATGTTACATGTTCTTTTTGTCTGCCTGAGTCCGGCAATTTTTTATTTTGTTTTTGATTTTAGGATCTATTCGAATTTAATAAAAGTTTGTCCTTTAAAACGGCCCATGGACCCAGGAGGTTGTAAACACATATTTATTAAGAATAACAAATTATAAAACTTATTAAATTTATGAAACTTAGCCAACCTCTGTTATATTTAGTATTTTTCTAACACAATCATCAAAATTATTAACGGTAATCAAATTTAAATTAAATATAAACACACGTTTATGTTAACGTTAATAAAGATGGTTTTCCGTTACAAGTCTCTCGCTCGGTCAGCAACCATGAATATAAAAAAAAAATCAGTAACTAACATCAGGTTTACAATAGCTGTGCTGGTGCCTCTTTTTAAGTATTTAAGATAATTGTGTTAAGAGAACACCGCTCTTCCACAGGTAGTTTTGCTTATAATCTAATATATTAAAATAGTAATTTTATTCAACTCTTTCGCTAACAAAGCATTTTACTCGGAAGAGATGATACTCGTAACAATACATTATATTATAACAGTTGAAGGTGAATATCTGTTTTATGTTTAAAGTTTGCGATCCGACCTACTGTCGAGTCTTACGTCAAGTACACATTTAGTTGACAAACCTGCGTAACTCGTAGCTTCTTCTGCATGAACGCGCTATTATTGAGATACGACAAGTCTATCTGCGTGTCCGCACACACCCCGACCCTCGGCAAGCTGACATTCTTCAGCGGTATCGTGTCTTCCAGCAACCACTCGGCGCCGCCCGTGCTCTCGCACTCGTACACACACACGCTCAGGTTGACGAAGCGCGCGTCGGGGTTGGAGTTGGTAGTGGCGCCGGCCTTGGGGCGCGTGAAGGAGCGCCCGCACTTGTAGGCACACGCTATGCGGCCGGAGTACGCGGCGCTTATGTGTAGTGGTTGCCCTGAAAGTTATGCATAAATAGTCTGATTTGCTTTGACAATAGTGACAGCTGTGTGTCATAAAGCGTTTCATGAACTATCCTATTGGACCGTAAGGCACTTGTCCCACCGGCGGCGAGTAAGCGAGTAAAGTTAAGCGAGTAGCATTACATCGCGGGCCTTGAAAGTTCGATCGATCACTCTATACCTCGACAAACCGCAATGTAATGCTACTCGCTTAACTTTACTCGCTTCCTCGCTCTTGGTGGGACCAGTGCCTAAGCCAGGAACAAATTTCATGACCAATCGCGTCCCAGGCGATAACTTGTGAAGTGGTGAAGCCTCGTTAAGGTCAGCTGCCGCTTCGTTGGCGGGTTGAGGAACGGCGGCCATTTAATCACTTTGCAAAAAAACGGTCATCGCGTCCCGATTGAAAATTTGTCAGATGATAGTTTATATGCTCTTACAAACATGAAAAATCGTCAGGTGGAAATACCGTCAGCTGATACCCTGAAGATCGTATGTTCACGTGACCAGCTGATGGTCTTTTCACTGCAGTGAGCCGCAGAATTGTATGGACACATTATCAATTAATTCGTTCATTAAGTGTCCATTGATTTTATAGCTGGATGTACTTTGGAACAAATAATCAAAGTTACGTACCGGGAATATCAATAGTAGACTCTTGGTCCTTATTCATCATTTCCCATTCTTTCCAAGAATAGTCATATTCGTCATTGTCTTTTTTTGTAACGCTGCATTTCCAGAATCTAAAAGTCAGAACATATTAGTAGGTACCTAAGACAGATACGGTTTTGAATTTAGCAGAGGTGACTGCAAAGAATGATGACCGTATTAAATCACACAAACAGGTAAACGTCGAACTGCAAAGTTAAGTATCATAACAAATACCTATATGAGATATAGCGGTAGGTTCTGTTTTGGAATCATTATATAAGGTATGTGGAGTGAGACCCGTTAATCATTATTTAGATTACATAATTATAATTATTTTATTTTACCTTAGTGTACTGTCCGAACACGCAGTGGCTAGGATGTATGGCGCTAGACAGGCGGGGTAGATAGACGCCGAACTTAAATGACCCGCGGCGGGAGTAGCGTGGATCACATCCACCCCATCCGGCAACGCAAGTGGGCACTCGCACACCTAAAACAAATGAGAATAAAATAAATAAATAAATAAGAAATAATAAATATTATAGGACAATCTTAAGGTGGGTACACACCGGGCCAACGAAGGGCCAACGAACGCGAGGCACTCATGCGGCAGCTATTTGTTAGAATGAGATAGATAGCCCTTCGTTGGCCCGGTGTGTACGCACCATTACACAAACCGACCTAGTCCCATAGTAAGCTCAATAAGGCTAGTGTTGTGGGTACTAGGCGACGATATATATAATAGATAGATATAGATAAATACTTAAATACATAGAAAACATCCATAACTCAGGCACAAATATCCGTGATAAACACAAATAAATGCCCTTACCAGGATTCGAACCCGGGTCCTCCTGCTTCGTAGGCAATGTCACTACCGATTGGTGCCGTTTTAGAATAAAAATCCACAGATTATAAATGGAGCATTGTAACAGACATTTCTGACGTTTTTGTGAGGTCTAGACTTGGTACCATAGACTGTACGGATTTGACATTACCAAACCATAACCACCGATATATTTGTTTCTTTGCGATTAACACGCCATCTCCGCATTTTTTTCCGTTTTCCCTCATTGATCAATAATACCACAATAGAAACAATGTCTAGACACTTTTCTTTGTCACGGAAACTAATAATTTGACTTTTGTTTTTCGATGTTCGAGAAATGGGCCACACAGTCAAATTATTTAGAAACCAGCTTGGAATGGATTATCGAATTGCAAACTGAGGATACCTTCCTAAGTAGGACTTGAATTGGTTTCTAAATCGTGTAATTTCGCGAATGCTTAAAACCAAAAAACAAACTCCTGAATAACTCGTAATTTCAAAGAACTGGGTCACATATTAAAGTCCGTTGCTCTACACATTTAAAAGAATAATAGCTACAGCGGATTATAGTTGTAAATCAGATATATCTGCTTACCTTCTTAGTAGTGATAGCAAGATGCGAGTTGCCCGGCGGAGGAGGCGGCCCGCGCTCGGCCGCGTCGAAAGAGACGGAGTTCTTCCTTGATTCGCCTTCGTCTTCTTGAACCAAAGCGCTGTCCGGCACGTACATCATGCTGTTTGTTAGATCGTCTGAAAAGTAAACTTAACTGTGAACTTTGTAAGGTGTAAAATAAACTAGTAGTCCGCCTCGAGCTGTGAACTCGCGATTTACTTGCAAACGAGATGGCTAATATAACAAGACCCTCATGAAGATCGTTTCGCAATTCGCACCTTCATATAAGAACTCTCAAATCATATTTATCTTTGCTAAGACCCCAACAAATTTAATAAAGATCAGAAAAACGTTACTAAAATTATCGCGGAACAAACTTTCAAAATCAAAAAGCCATCCAAATGCAGGAACGTCGCAGTAGCCAGCTGACAGTTCTATTGTGTCAGAAGTTGTCTGTAAGAACTGCGCTTCTCTGCGCTCGCTCGTTCGATAAATTACAGTCAGCATTCGCTCGGTTCTCTTCGGCACGATTCCAGTATAATTGTGTGCCACTTTTGCATGCTGACTGTCATCATCATCATCATATCAGCCGAAAGACGTCCACTGCTGAACATAGGCCTCCCCCATAAGTGGCACAATGACCGGTCCTGCGCCACCCGCATCCAACGGACTCCCGCGACCTTTACCAGCTACACCAGCCGTCAGCTACATGCCGACTGTAATTCTCTGTATTATATCAGTTCAATGTTTACGAGTATGTTTCGTTTTAGCTGCTTTGCACAAAGCGGAATTTTTATACCTGCAGAATCCGCCTGTGAGGACACAGTGAGCCTCCACATATGCACAGTAGAGCCTCCGTCCGTGCGCTCCAACACGACTATGTAAAATGGTTCGTTGAAGACTGCTGCTTTTCGTAGATCAACTATTGCTTCTAGACCAGCTTCGGTTATCGTGTGTACGTCGCCTTCGAGGCCGGAGTCCATGCTATCGGTGTCCGTTGTGGTTCGTTCGCCTAGGGGAAAATAAATTGTATAATTTACCTTAGATTACATTTGTAATTTTTTTTTTATGTTAACAGGGAGTTTTTTTTAATGATTGCCGTTTCGTAATTCATACGGATTACAAAGATACGGTTTTCGCACGCCACGCCGAAATGTAAGCGAGATACTGTTATGTATTTCAAAGTTGATATTCCGTTCGCTATGTAGTTTTTGAGCGACGTGTAGTCCAGAGAATAGTGGAACAAAACCACCAATGAGATCATTTAATGGCCACACGAATCGTTAATCAATCTTAAATATTAAAGATTCTAACTAAGTTAAAGAAATTGTAATTCAGATTATAAACAATGATAACAAAAGGGCTTCTTATATGTGCCAGTGGACTGCTGCGAGACGACTCTGATGCGGTCGTGGAGCGGTACGTCCGTCTGTACCGTGCTGTACCTGTGATGAGCTGCTCCTGGAACACGTGCAGCAGCTGCGTGTTGTGCCAGTCGTGCGTGGCGTCGGCGATGGCGTGCAGCTGTATGATGGCGCCGGGCCGCGCCGTGGACTGCTGCGAGACGATTCTGATGCGGTCGTGGAGCGGTATGCCGCCGCCTTCTTCTAATGTCGACTCCGAAGACATCGACATTGTGTCGTGTTGCTGTAAAGAAAAGAAATAAGTTTTACTCCATTGATGTAAAAACAATAGACAGACTCCTGGGTAGCAAGACACAGACTCTTACGTTCGGCAACGCGCATGAGATACCTCTAAAGTTTCTGGCGTCCATAGGCTACGGTAGCTGCTGCGGTACCGTCGTGGTATAAAAAAACTAGTTTTACGATTATTAAAGCAGAGATATTCAAAAACATATTTGAATTAGAGATGCAACGGATATCCGGCCACTATCCGGTATCCGGCCGAATACCGGATAGTTGCGTACTATCCGGCCAGATACCGGATAGTAAAATGACACATTGCTAAGTTTAAAAACGGGATGAATACACAGTAAACCATTTAAAATTTTTACTTATCAATTATATAAGTTTGTTACGTCACATGTCACATGATTCTTTCCATTCAATAAAGGGGGTAACTTAAGGTAGCTTACAATTTCTTGACAAGTTGTAGTTGGTTTCACCCGCGTGCTCGAATTAGCTTAAATTAGGTAAAACTTTTGGCCGAATATACGGCTATCCGGCTAACGGGTCCGCCGGATAACCGATATCCAGCCAAACAACTATCCGTTGCATCTCTAATTTGAACGTCTTAATTTTTTTAACTAGAAACCACGCACACACGATTACTGTGGACAAGACTTTCATAAAGCATTTGAATAACGATGATGATACATTTGTTTTAATCCCACTATAACACATTCACACAACTACCACAACTAACAACAACAACACTATTGGTTAATTATCAGTGCAAGAATGCATCTAAAGTGACACGCTACATTTGGCGCTCAAACACAGAGAGGGATTTAGCTGCTACTGATGTAATGTCGTTGTGATGGCGCTCATATAGTCAGTAACAACTTTCCAAGGGACACTTTTCTACTCACAGGATCATCTACAATCTACAGCTACAATATCAACTGTTACGGATCCAAGGTTAACTTTTCAGGATAACTAAACAACGTTATTGTTGTGGCGTCGATCAGGCTTCACTATCTCGGCCAGCGACAACTTCCCAAGTATCATTTTACAGAAGTCACCCGAAGTTTTGGACCCGAGTATGTCCTTAAACTAAGTCCGGACACGGGTATGTCCTTAAAGTACGTCCAAAAGAAAGGTATGGGTACTGCGAATGTCATCTCGTTATATGTGGTAGGGCACAGCACAGCGAACGTCATCTCGCTCTAATCTGGAGCAGAGCCCGACTGGGGGAGTACCTACACCTTACAGAAAACCACAGCCACATAGCACTAGACCCTACTCATAGTGTTGTGTTCCTGCTGGTGAGTAAGGTTGCCAAAGAGCTCAAACAGGACCCGGTGTGTTGATGATGAGGGTCCTTTGACCGTCAATGCAGTGAATCCTCCTTTTAGTAAAGGGTCGGCAACGCGCATGTGACACCTCTGGAGTTACAGGCGTCCATAGGCTACGGTAGCTGCTTACCATCAGGCAGGCCGTATGCTTGTTTGCCACCATCGTGGTATCAAAAAAAAAACTACAACAACAGTCAACTATTTCGGATCCAAGGCTACCTTCAGGAAAACTAAACACCCAGCTACTTATTGTTGTGGCGTCGATCAGGCGTGACTATCTCGGCCAGCGACAACTTCCCAAGTATCATCTTACAGAAGAACTAAACTTACAGAAGTCTAACTACAACAACAGTCAACTATTTCGGATCCAAGGCTACCTTCAGGAAAACTAAACACCCAGCAACTTATTGTTGTGGCGTCGATCAGGCGTGACTATCTCGGCCAGCGACAACTTCCCAAGTATCATCTTACAGAAGAACTAAACTTACAGAAGTCTAACTACAACAACAGTCAACTATTTCGGATCCAAGGCTACCTTCAGGAAAACTAAACACCCAGCTACTTATTGTTGTGGCGTCGATCAGGCGTGACTATCTCGGCCAGCGACAACTTCCCAAGTATCATCTTACAGAAGAACTAAACTTACAGAAGTCTAACTACAACAACAGTCAACTATTTCGGATCCAAGGCTACCTTCAGGAAAACTTAAACACCCAGGTATTTATTGTTGTGGCGTCGATCAGGCGTGACTATCTCGGCCAGCGACAACTTCCCAAGTATCATCTTACAGAAGAACTAAACTTACAGAAGTCTAACTACAACAACAGTCAACTATTTCGGATCCAATCCTACCTTCAGGAAAACTAAACACCCAGCTACTTATTGTTGTGGCGTCGATCAGGCGTGACTATCTCGGCCAGCGACAACTTCCCAAGTATCATCTTACAGAAGTCTAACTACAACAACAGTCAACTATTTCGGATCCAAGCCTACCTTCAGGAAAACTAAACACCCAGCTACTCATTGTTGTGGCGTCGATCAGGCGTGACTATCTCGGCCAGCGACAACTTCCCAAGTACCATCTTACAGAAGAACTAAACTTACAGAAGTCTAACTACAACAACAGTCAACTATTTCGGATCCAAGGCTACCTTCAGGAAAACTAAACACCCAGCAACTTATTGTTGTGGCGTCGATCAGGCGTGACTATCTCGGCCAGCGACAACTTCCCAAGTATCATCTTACAGAAGAACTAAACTTACAGAAGTCTAACTACAACAACAGTCAACTATTTCGGATCCAAGGCTACCTTCAGGAAAACTAAACACCCAGCTACTTATTGTTGTGGCGTCGATCAGGCGTGACTATCTCGGCCAGCGACAACTTCCCAAGTATCATCTTACAGAAGAACTAAACTTACAGAAGTCTAACTACAACAACAGTCAACTATTTCGGATCCAAGGCTACCTTCAGGAAAACTAAACACCCAGCTACTTATTGTTGTGGCGTCGATCAGGCGTGACTATCTCGGCCAGCGACAACTTCCCAAGTATCATCTTACAGAAGAACTAAACTTACAGAAGTCTAACTACAACAACAGTCAACTATTTCGGATCCAAGGCTACCTTCAGGAAAACTTAAACACCCAGGTATTTATTGTTGTGGCGTCGATCAGGCGTGACTATCTCGGCCAGCGACAACTTCCCAAGTATCATCTTACAGAAGAACTAAACTTACAGAAGTCTAACTACAACAACAGTCAACTATTTCGGATCCAATCCTACCTTCAGGAAAACTAAACACCCAGCTACTTATTGTTGTGGCGTCGATCAGGCGTGACTATCTCGGCCAGCGACAACTTCCCAAGTATCATCTTACAGAAGTCTAACTACAACAACAGTCAACTATTTCGGATCCAAGCCTACCTTCAGGAAAACTAAACACCCAGCTACTCATTGTTGTGGCGTCGATCAGGCGTGACTATCTCGGCCAGCGACAACTTCCCAAGTACCATCTTACAGAAGAACTAAACTTACAGAAGTCAAACTACAACAACAGTCAACTATTTCGGGACCAAGGCTACCTTCAGGAAAACTTAAACACCCAGCTATTTATTGTTGTGGCGTCGATCAGGCGTGACTATCTCGGCCAGCGACAACTTCCCAAGTATCATCTTACAGAAGAACTAAACTTACAGAAGTCTAACTACAACAACAGTCAACTATTTCGGATCCAATCCTACCTTCAGGAAAACTAAACACCCAGCTACTTATTGTTGTGGCGTCGATCAGGCGTGACTATCTCGGCCAGCGACAACTTCCCAAGTATCATCTTACAGAAGTCTAACTACAACAACAGTCAACTATTTCGGATCCAAGCCTACCTTCAGGAAAACTAAACACCCAGCTACTCATTGTTGTGGCATCGATCAGGCGTGACTATCTCGGCCAGCGACAACTTCCCAAGTACCATCTTACAGAAGAACTAAACTTACAGAAGTCAAACTACAACAACAGTCAACTATTTCGGGACCAAGGCTACCTTTACCGGAAAACTAAACACACCCAGCTACCTGAAAGCTCTGCTGGGCTTCGTAGAGGAGCTGGGGTGATTGGAATAATAGTGCTACCCCCGTTTCACGCAAAATAGGCACACTGGATGTTGACTTGCGGAAAAACGCCCAGGATAACTAACTAACTAACTAAACACCCAGCTACTACCATTACGTTATTGTTGTGGCGTCGCTCCGACGTAGCTATCTCTGCGAGCAGCGTGCGCGCGTCGATGACAGCTTGGAATACTCGCAGGCTTTCCCCGTCGCTCGCCACGAAGCATGCCGACGGCGAGTTGGACAGGTTGCCGAGAGTTGTGCTGTGGAATACAGTTTAGATTAGTTTCTATAGTCTGGCAAACCATTTCTGTCAGTAGAAACGCGCGGCAAATTCAAAATAAGTACATGTGGCAACCCTTTGTGATGAGACACCGTATTTCATGACGAACATTTCAATTAACATTGAATTTGTTTCTAGTGCATTTCACTCTCTCATCTTAAGTGCGAGTGAGATAGAACTCCTGCAAAGTTCCCAATTAAATTTAAATTCATTTTTAATCCATATGTCAATTGCCTCAACCAGATTATCTGTTGCAGTTGATGACAGATCAGACGAAATATATCCGTCTCCTTTTTACACACCGTAAATGTCACCTAATGAAAGGGGCGGAAATACCAACTAAAATTAAAAACATAAAATTGGATGATCATTGCTGCTTTTTTCACATTCTTAGTGTTGTCATACTTTTGTTCGCTGTACATTGCTACTGCGTTTGTTGGCTGGCCAGACTATATTCATTCTTGTGTAGCGTCTGCATACACGGTGTAACAAAAAATACTGGTGATCCGTTTAGGGCATAATTTTTTTAGGGTTCGCAAAGGGAAAAATGGGTCCCTATTACGAAGACTCCGCTGTCCGTCTGTCACCAGGCTGTATCTTACGAAACGTGATAGTTAGACAGTTGAAATTTTCACAGTTGTATTTCTGTTGCCGCTATAAGAAAAAAATACAATAAAAACAGAATAAAATAAATATTTAAGGGGGCTCCCATACAGCAGAAATGTTTTTTTTAACCGTTTTTATAGATAATGGTACGGAATCCTTCGTGCGTGAGTCCGACTCGCACTTGGCCGGTTTTTATCATGCTTTATTATGCGCAGTGAACTGGGTAACAATGCCGAGTACACAATTCTCCAGCCCGCCTCACACTATTTAAGTGAGTAAACTTTATAAATGAGTTCTTGTTGCATAAATCTGCTTTTTATTGTGGCCAAATCGTTCACATCAATATGGAAGTTATTGAAAATTGCTATTCATCTCCCTCTTTGACTAATAACAGAGACTATACATATCCGTAGTAATACCGTAATAATAATAACGCTATCAATTACTGCAGCGGCAGATAGTACTCTGCCCTACATTATACGGCAGCTTTGGTTGGTCTCGTTCAGATGGCGCTTCAGACTTGGAGCCTCAAAAAGTTCTTAGACTGTGGCTGCCTATATATGTAGTCTCTGCTAATAGCTTAAGACACACTTAGCTCATATCTATTTGTGTCTGAAATTCAATCACAAAGAGTCCATGAAATAAGGTGGGTGTACAGTCACGGGTTTTGATTTGGTACTCACTTGAGTTGGAATATCATATAACAAACTATGCACAGTTCTCTAGAGCTACTAGTTCGTTGGCAATTTGTTCACATTGACAATTGTATAGTAATTTTATCAGTTATTTGCCTGTAAAACGGTTAGTCAGTCCAACTAAATGTTAACCTTACCTCGGCAGTAAGGTAGGTAGCCACGCCACGTTGCTGAAGGCGGACAGATGCGGCGAGTTGACCCTCGCCAGCTCCGAGACGCCGCCGGACTTGCCGAGCGGCCCGACGCACTCCACTCGCCACATTATGAGCTCCGAGCACAGCCCACCGGCGGCGAGATCGTCGTTGGGTGTTTGGATGTCTCTGTCGTTATCTGCAATGGTAAACAGTGCATTAGGTTTTTGTCTCCTGTTGAGCTCATACGCTGCGTTCACAATCACCTTTTAACTATGATATATAATAATGACAGATGGGTTATGCACGCTCCAAAAGTGAAGCACTTAATATGAGTGAATTCAAACGACTGTCGCCAGTCGCGCACCGGCCAGCGTGAGATGCGGACGTGCGAATGAGCTCCCGTCACCCGTGTGAGAAAGAGACAAACTGTAATTTTCTAACAATGAGAGTGACAAAGATGTAATGATTGTCAAAATAGATAAACATAACAGAATCGTTGCTAGGTTATGAAATAACTCTGGAAGTATTATTTCTGCTCAATATGTTAAGGGTATAACCCATCCATAGTAAATATCATTGCCTTTTAATAGAAAATTTGCAGTATTTTATTTCCATACTTCCTAAACAACGTAAGTTTGAGCGCCAGATACGTCAAATCACTCCGCAATTTAGCCGCTTCGCTATATGTTTGTGTCCAGAATTACATAATTATTTGAGAAATAAATTGACAACTATATTTATACGCTTCTGTCATTTTATTTTATTCTGTGAAAATATGTTAAAACCGGTTAGTCCGAAACACAACATGTATTCCAAAAACACTTAAGTTAAACCGTAAAAACCTTATGGGAACTTATGACAGTAATAATAACCTTATATT
Organism: Pammene aurita; assembly: GCA_947086415.1. Classification (NCBI taxonomy): domain Eukaryota; kingdom Metazoa; phylum Arthropoda; class Insecta; order Lepidoptera; family Tortricidae; genus Pammene; species Pammene aurita. The sequence continues at coordinate 22,701,973 of OX352305.1, read as the reverse complement.
ACGCTACACTACGAGTAAGTGATGTATTATTAACCCTTTACCGCATACATAAAAAATCGAGTTGAAAGTTAGAACGGCCATAAATGGCTTCATATGCAGTAAAGGGTTACGTAATTAAATTTGACTAAAAAGCAACTTCAACAAATGTTTGCTTACCTGATATGTTGTGGTGGCTAGTTGTAAGTAATAGAGGTAATACTGGATGGCATGTGATGTCGTTAACCCTAAACCTATGTCCGGAAGCTCTTGACGCGTGTCCTATTGATAGCACCTGGAAATATGAAGCAATTTGAATCACTCGAAATTAAAAATTCTCTGACATAAACTACAGGAGCAGCCTTTAAAGTTTTCGACTCTATTTCAATGCCGGGAAGGTCCATTATTGACAACCCCTTGTTTTCTACGTCTGTAGACTTTTTATTGACAGTATTTTCCAAAGTAGAGACTAGCCTGCATCCCTAATTCCCTATGGTTGTGGCAGGGGCGGACCGATAAAACCGACTACTATATGGCTTCGCAAGCGATTGAATTTTTGACACTATTATGTTTTATTTTTTATATTTACCAACTTTACTTAAATATTCCACTTCCACAATTGAGACAAATCTAATGACACCTCACACGTCGCAATCCGCCAAACTATGTCAGGCCAAATAGGACACTAGGAGAAGGGTGTGCCATAGAAATGGACATACATACAATATTAATTAGTTTTTGCACCTCCTATCGACTTCTTCTGCATTATCTTCTCCGCTACCCAAAGGTTGTCTGGAAGAGATCACTTATTAGCGGTAAGACCGCCTGTTGTTTGCCTGTTTTTATGTTCATCATGATTTTTTTTTCTACTGTGCTGTAATTTTTTGAGGTGTGCAATAACGCCTACGTTAATTAATTCATTACAATCTTTACTCAAGAATAATAATTTTTAAGAAAAAAAAACCGACTTCAATGGGGGTAGCCGGTGAAGGATTATTGTAGATAGATGGTGCACTTAGATTCCATACAATGAAATAACTTGCTTAAAAAACGCAGCGGAGAGGACCAATCGCTAAACGTGAACTATGCGTCGTTGAAGAGTTCCGTTCTGATTATCATCAACAGTTCCACTTCATCAAATGTCACTCTTTTGAATGAAAATGCTTGATTTGTTGATAAAAATACAAAAGTCACTTTATGTATGCCTTTAAGATTTGAGGAATTCCCTCGATTCCTCGTGGAACTCATCATCAGAACTTGAGCTTGACGAAAATTGGTCCTGACAATCTAACTTGCTTAACAAACATAGCGAAGAGGAAGAATCGCCAAACATGAACTATGCGTCGTTGAAGAGTTCCGTTCTGTTCATCATCAGCAGTTCCACTTCATCAAATGTCACTCTTTTGAATGAAAATGCTTGATTTGTTGATAAAAATACAAAAGTCACTATGTGTAAGCCCTTAAGATTTGAGGAGTTCCCTCGATTCTTCATGGATCCCATCATCAGAACTTGAGCTGGACGAACATTTGTTCTGACAATTAAACTTGCTAAACAAACACAGCGAAGAGGACGAATCGCCAAACGTGAACTATGCGTCGTTGAAGAGTTCCGTTCTGATCATCATCAGCAGTTCTACTTCATCCAATGTCACTGTTTTGAATGAAAATGATGGTTTTGTTGATAAAAATATAAAAATCACTATATGTATGCCTTTAAGATTTGAGGAGTTCCCTCGATTCCTCATGGATCCCATCATCAGAACTGCGTTTTGACAAAAACGGGACCAATCTGTATATATATACTTACAATCAAAAAAAGAATTTTCAAAATCGGTTCAGACATGACGGAGTTATGGAGTAACAAACATAAAAAAAAAAAAAAAAAAAAAAAAAAAAAAAACATACACGCCGAATTGAGAACCTCCTCTTTTCAAATCTTGAAGTCGGTTAAAAATATAAACCTCCTTCGGGTAAGAATGGTAAAACGACACAGTACACTAAAGACGTAGTATTTCAGCGATAGCTCAGAACTAGTAGGTAAGAATGAGAGAAGAGCTTTGCCCAGCAAGTTAAATAAAATAAATCACCTGTGAAAACTTAGACTTGTCATCGAACGTGAGCTGCCAGAGATTGAGCGTGCCGTTGGTGTGGTTAGTCACCATGGATATGACCGGTGCCGAGTCCAACACGTCACCCTCTTGGTTTTCACCTAAGTCTTCCGTGGCTATACTCTGTTTACGTTTCATGTCGTTGTTGTTTTCTTCTAATGTACCTGGATATAAAAATAAAATATCAATTTTTATAAAACAAAGTCGTGCTAGTTACACCATTCAAGAACGGCTGAATGATGTTTGATTTTTTGGATTTTATCTCCACCCGAAATAGCAGAATCACTATTAAAATACTGAAGTAATCAAAAAATTTTGTTGGCGGTACGAAGTTCGCCGGGTCAGCTAGTCTAACACAATGTCTTTAAGTTATGAATGCCAGCAACTTATTCAACGTCCTTAGTTCCAACAGCCAGTCAGCTCATTTACCAAGCACTTGTTATTTATTAGATTCTTCTAGAAACTCAGAAGGAAACTAGTTACGGTAAAAATAATAATTTAAAAAGTTTAACCTAACTTCATTAAATAATTTAAAAAAACCTGGGCCTCTATTCGACATGGCATAACTGACAGTAGGTAGCGATCATACTTTTGTGACAGTTGAAATTTGAGGTGGAATCACTCAAGAGTGACATTTAAAATGGTGGCCATAGCCATAGACAAAACGCTCTAGCGAGACCTACTGACAGATTGACAGTTAGGTGTGGCCACGTGTGGACAGATGGATTTCACTATTCGACATGGCATAACTGACAGTAGGTAGCGATCATACTTTGTGACAGTTGAAATTTGAGGTGGAATCACTCAAGAGTGACATTTAAAATGGTGGCCATAGCCATAGACAAAACGCTCTAGCGAGACCTACTGACAGATTGACAGTTAGGTGTGGACACGTGTGGACAGATGGATTTCACTCTATCACCTAGCGAGACAAGTGTGAGAGCCACGTCTCGCAGTTTGGCATGTCGAATCGTGGCCCTGACTGCAGTCTAAATTTTTTAGGCGATAAATTTTTTGGCGCGTATCCATTATTTTGTTTTTTTTTTTACCCATTGAGTTAGGATATATAGTAGAGGTACAGTCTGACACAAGATTTACCGAAAATATGGCTCGTGAAAATTTGTAACCGGCCAGTGTTATACCGTAATAAGACTGTCAGAGAAACTGCTGTACGAGGCGTTCTTACAGCACTATTGTGGGGCTATTTTATGGGCCGATTGTGTATCCCGTTCTTTATTAGATTACATATCGGTGAATATACCCTATGTCACTCCCACAGTTGAGACGAATCTAATGACACCTCACACATCGTAATCCGTAAAACGATAACCTGTACGGCGTGGCAAAGAAATGGACGTACATTCATACAAACGTCACCTCGGAATACATAACCCTCGCCTGGCCTCGGCAGTCGACTAAAAACGTGTCACAATCAAATGTTACCGTTTTCCAGAGGCTCTTTCTGTTCGTCGCTCTGAGGCCACTCGGTGTCCTCTTTCTCTTCTTGCACGCTGGCCAGTGGTGTAGTCACGGTTTCTGGCTGCTGATCTTGCTGGCCTGCAAACAAACAATTTTATAATTTTACCAGCAGGTGATCCTTGACTTGCTTTGACCTCAGTGAAACGTAGGTTGAAAGCATCAGGAGGGCAGAGATCAGACGCAAACGTGTGCAAGATACAGTTAGTTGCATAACTGAACCAATGTGCATCACTTTGACATGCTTCTTTCATTATTTCAGAAGAGGCTAGTTATTAAGTTACTATTTTATTATTAATTGGTAACAACGCTAATAAACTTACTGACCTATTATGTTATTGTAGATAAAAATAAACATTTTTCTCTATTAGATAATATTTGGTACTGACTCAGTTTTGCACCGACATCTTTAAATGAAGATAAGTCCGATCAATTACGGAAAAAATAAAAACTTTCAGGTTGTATTTGTTCGTCCCGGTATCAGCTATGTATCCATATGAAAAGCCAATTTCGATTCATTGCATTCACAATCTTGATTTTTTTATTCATCCATGATTTTGAACCAAAAACTGTTAAACTACTTTTTTTTTATTTGACCCAATATTTATATTTTTTCTTTTACACAACCAGGTAAGACAATTAGTTGAAATAGTACATTATATGCTCTTTAAAATGAGGTGTATGACTTTTATATCACTCACGTATTTTCATGGTTATCTCAGAATGAAGACCGCTACAAAAATTAACTAACGAGAAATTTGTTCGGCCATTTGCCTTGACTCAGTTTTGCACCTGACTATACATCGCCAGTAACTAATTACAAAAATAAGCCTGATTTAAATGATTGATAACTAAAATAATGGTCGTGGAATTCCTTACTTTAAATGAGTTACTGAATTGGGAATGCCTAAGAAAAAATTAAATAATGGGAAAAATAAATTAGGTGAAATTTTACAGTTTTCGGTATGAAATTGAGAAAAATGTATAAGTCGGAAGAAAATAATTTGTGAGGCAGTTTTGTAGCGGTACCCAAGGATTAATATTTTGCGTTTAGAACTTTTATGTAAATTTGATTGTTATCAAATTATTTACATTTTACTAAGGTACTAATATTGACTCAGTTATGCAACTAACTGTATTTCGTCCACCTATTCTCTAACCAGCTTCAAAGTTAAATATCATAACTAAATATCATCACAGTCTAGTTCTCTATACATTGGCAGTACTCCGGCCTGTTCCAGAACATCTGAGGATCCACAAGGCCCCTTAAAACAAATCTAAAAAGAAAATTTAAAAAAATGCCCGCCATCTTGATTTCTTCATTTTTGATCCGATCATGTTGAATATCGATATCTGAGGATCCGAGGCGACATATAACTTGTGAAGTGTTAAAGCTATGATTTTGATGGCAATTTTTAGCGCATTTACTGTACTATCTGCTAACAATAAAAAACTACTAGTCAACGTCCTCGTTTTTGCAAAAAAATAGGAAATATAAAAAAAAATAGTTTTTTGAAACAATTTTTCTTTTTACAATTAATTTTCGACTAATTGTGGACACTTTTCTGCAACATTGTTGACTGAAATTTATGCCCTAGTTTGTAAGCTGCCGAAAGACACCTCTCTCTTTTGCACATGTGCGACGGATATTTTGACAAATAATGGTTAATTTACCCAGGGCGGTAGAGTGTGGTGCCATAGAATTTTAAAGGGGTGCAGTTTTAAAATGGTTGAGACAAAAAAAAGGGAATTGGGGTTGATTTGTCGATAAAATTCATCATACTATATTTTTTTTAATTTCTTTATCATCTACTTTCCCTCTACTACTATCCCAGGAAAGAAATGCCTATCTATACCCAGTGACATGTAGCCATACGATAAATAGTAAAAATCATACTATACGTGGTTAACGGCTCGAACATAGGTGTACAAACACATTGTACAGTCAAGTGTAAAAATATGGGTGTACTCATCTTACTCAAAAATATGTCCCATAGTATCTTATTCCGTTGTAATAAGTGCGTAGTACCATATTTATGAGACGATTTTTTCGATACGTATTTTTGCACTTGACTGTATAGTTCAGCATTCTCACCAGGAGTGACAGGCTTGGTGCGGTGCCTGACGTAGAGCGGCTGCGCGGCGGCGTGGTACAGCGCGGCCGGCGTGCACATGGTGGTGGCGTCGCCCAGCGGGAACGCGGACGGGATCCGCGCCGAGAACGACACCTGGGCCTGGCGAATCGCGCCTGCTTGCAGCTCGTCTAGCCACTCGCACACCCTGTAGTGTAGAAGGCATAAGCTTGTGGTCTCACTTTTTACTTTTTCAACGAGCTGAGCGTAAGCGAAGTGAGTTCTTACAAACAACTTCTACTACTGGGACGTCTCGGCATTTCGATGGCTTTTTGATTTTGAGTGTTTGTTCCGCGATAACTTTAGTAAAGCTTTTCTGAAATCTTCATGAAATTTGTTGGGGGTTGTAGCAGAGATACATACAATTTGAGAGTTCGTATATGAGCAGGATCGTTCAAGGGGTTGTGGAGCTAGAAGGCGAAAAGTTTTTTCAGAAGGGTCTTGTTATATTAGTCATCTCGTTTGCAAGGATATCGCGAGTTCTGAGTTCGAGGCGGACTAGTAGTTTTATTTTAAATGTATGTTCACCGATTATTCGAAGACGGCTAGGCCGATTTGTAAAATTTTTTTTTTTAAAGAGTAAACTTTACAGTTGGTCCCATTGTAACCAAGTCAGGATCAGATGATGGGATCCTGGAGAAATCGAGGGAGCTCTTCAACTATTATAGGCACACCTATAGTGATTTGAGTAATTTTTACAGCAGCTCGAGCATTTGCTTTTGGAAAGGTGGAGGCTAAGAGAAGTCGGTTCTTTTTTGTTTAAAATTATTTTTGTTTCAAAAGTAAATATGACCGAACGAGCGGAGCGTAAACGAAGCGTGTTCTTACAAACAAGTTCTGGCTACTGGGAAGTCTCGGCATTTCGATGGCTTTTTGATTTTGAGAGTTCGTTCCGCGATAACTTGAGTAACGTTTTTCTGATCTTCATGAAATTTGATGGGGTTGTAGCAGTGATAGATATAATTTGAGAGTTCATATATGAGCGGCATCGATTGGTCATCTCGTTTGCAAGGAAATCGCGAGTTCTCAGTTCAAGGCGGACTACTAGTTATGTATACTACATCCTTAAGTTTTAACAGCGTATGGACGATGGACGCCGCCTCAGTAGCTCTAGCGATTTTATTTACTAATAGAGCTATTTTTATAGTGAAAATAGGTGCAGGTGAAAGTTACGTCCGTCGTAATACAGTTTACATGTAGTCGTACTCGGCAGTAGATACTACCATGTGTACTTTTTGTAATTATCCCAAAATGCCGCTCATAGGATGAATAGACAACAGTAAATCGGAACTCTGATGCCAATCCTTTAAGACTCCTTCGACCTTCGCGTCTGACGAGTTATCGGGCTATTTGGTTTATAGTCATAATAAACCTTTCTATAACTGGCCCCCCTCATACTAAAAATGAACTTTATTCACCTACAAACAGAATTCATTTTAGTATAACTTAGCCTGTTATTGAAGGGTAGCCAGTATTAAAACCTTATACTAAAATGAACTCTGTTTATAGGTAAACAGAGTTCATTAATAGTATGAGGTGGCCAGTTACTGGCGATTTACCCTACGTACCTTATTTGAAAATTGCCGTCCAAGAGATGAATCCGCTATATCCTTTTACAACCATTGTTTTATGCTCTTTGTTTTGTATAGCATTGTTATTGTTATTATCAGAGCTCGGATTTTTCACGGCAAAACAAAACACTAGCGTAATTTAGCCAGTGCTTGAAATATTATTTTATCGACACCTATCGAGTCTTACTAGAGTATATGACAGGTATTGCCTCAGTACATTTTTTATTTTTTTATTCGATGGTACACCTATCAGTGTGAATGTCAAAATTTAAAAACTAACAAACGTGCGAAAATTTCGAAAAACAGGAGACTTACTAGAGCTCAAAATCAATATTTTTGACCAGTCTAAGGTGACCTACTGGGGGTTAGAAGGTTGTGCATTAATTACCGGACATCCTGTATAAGTAATAAAATAACTTTTCATTTTAGCTTTGCCATAGTCGAGCAACAAAGAGGTAGGTCTGCATGTACAACTTAGAACGAAGTAACTATACCACCTCATTTAAAATGATAGAAACGACTGCAAATTTCATCTCACATGACATATGACATTCACACTTTAACTGTCATTTCATTACGTATAAAACGTAAATTGCATCTAGGTATTATTTATTTCGCAACGCATTGAATCCGACGTGTTGGATATACGTATAATAACTTAATATTGCAAGGTATCATATCATCAATTAATACAAAAATTAGTAATGTACAAGATCGGATCAAAACGTGGATTGAAAATCACCCTGAGTTAGTCTATAATGAAGTGACCTCCACTATATACTGCTCTATGTGCGATATGCATCTAAAACTGAAGAAATGCAATATTGAGAATCATGTGAAAAGCAACCGCGGCTCAACTGTACAATATGTGACATCGAGTTCAGGCTTCAAATTTTTTTTGTAGCTTCTTCTCGCCAAAAGACAACTCCTCACCAAATTTTAAGTTGCGGAAACGCTTGGTTTGCGAGATAAAAAATAATCATAGTTCCATATAAAATCCCAATTTTACACCGCCATGACACAATAATTTGCGTTTCGTTAAACGTGTTGAGAAAAACTAAAACGTGATGATTTGTTTTATGTTCAGTTTTTACATAAATACAGTTTTTTCGTCTTATTTGTGTACAATAATAGTTACATGATATTTATTCAACGATTCCATTAATTTATTAGCATTATTTTGTGGAAATTTGTTGATTAATAATTATCAAAAATGGTACGATTTTACTAAAACGCGTAAAACAAAACGCAAATAGAATTGGCGGGGTCTGTGGGCGGGGGATAAGACATGACACTTTGTAGGAACTTTTTAGGTTAGTTCAAAGTAGTTTCAGACAGACTCTAAGGCAGGTCGGTGTAGGTACGACGACGAGCGAAGCGAGGAGGAGTGTTAGGTAGAACTGCGACCCTACAGCGCGCGAGCCGAGCGAGCGAAGCGAGCGTGCCGCGGCAGCGGCCGGCGAAGCGCCAGAACCTAACACTATCACACTCCCCCCTCTCCTCTGCAAAATATTGTGTCATGGCGGTGTAAAATCGGGATTTTATATGGAACTTTGATTATTTTTTATTTCGCAAACCAAGCGTTTCCGCAACTTAAAATTTGGTGAGGAGTTGTCTTTTGGCGAGTAGAAGCTACAAATAAAAATATGAAGCCTGAACTCGATGTCACATATTGTACAGTCCTTCCGCAACCGCCACAATTACCGTTCGGGGCAACCAAATAGGAAACATCAATTTTATTTCGATTTAATTATTTTTCTTATTTCATGCAACATACCATGGGCAACAGTCAACAACAATAATTTTCGTCATTTTTTTAACAAGTATTTATGTTGCGACTGCTCTATGACTTCTTTACCGGACGAATCGACCCTGCGAAAAATTTATTTAAATCTCGTGTACAAAAAAACTATACAGGGTATAAGAGAGGTAAACAAAACCAATTATTTGTGGATATCTATAGACGAAACACCAGATTTCATGGGAAAATGTGTGACAAACGTGGTGATTCGGTCTTTGCAAAAAAATTGTTCTAAGCAATTTTATCTTTTGGGGTCGAAGGTTTTAGAGAAGGTAAATGGGGAAACAATAGCAAACCTAATAATAAACCAATTAAAATTTTTGTTTCAAAATTCTTTCAATGATAACGTAAACAATTTGCTTTTACTTTGCACAGATAGTGCCGCATATATGCTTAAAGCCGGTCGTATTTTAAAAGCAACGTTTCCTCGTATGAAACACATTACGTGTTTAGCTCATGGTCTGCACCGGGTTGCCGAAGAAGTGCGAGATAATTTCAAAGGTGTGGATGGGTTGATATCGAATGTCAAAAAGATATTCCTAAAATCTCCAGAGCGTGTACGCCTTTTTAAGGCAAAATATCCGTCCATTCCCCTACCTCCCGAGCCAATTATCACCAGATGGGGAACTTGGATATCTGCTGCGGTATATTACGCTCAATACTATGAGCAAATACGTGATGTCGTCTCCATACTTGCTAATGACTCGGCAGCTATAAGAGCTGCAAAAAAATGTTTTCAAACACGCAAACAACGACCGGAGTTAAATTTCATTCGCGACAACTACGAAGTAATAGCCTCTTCAATAGAACAATTGCAATGTTCGACTTTATCCATTGCGGAATCCTTCCTCATTCTGGATACTGTTCGTTGCTACGTAAACTGGAGTAAACTTTTACCAGTGATACGTAAATTTGAAGCCGTGCTCGAACGAAATCCTGATTACGAAATTTTAAGAGACATATCTGAAAATATTACCCGAACTGATAATGAATTCTATAAATTTGCTCCCTTGACGTCAACTGAAGTTGAACGTACATTTAGTGTACATAAATGGATTTATAGTGATAAACGCAACTGTTTACTCCCAGAGAATGTTGAAAAGATAATGATCATCTATTCCTATCACTATTACCCAAATAAAATGTCTTGTGCTGCTGTGTGTACTGACGTAGATTTTGAAGAAGAAATTGCGTCTGTTTCTAATATATAGTAACTTTATACAAATGTTTTTATTAGTTTTATTACATATTAATTTTATTTGGTGACTTTTATTTCTTCTAGTTCTGAATTATCGATATCGATAAAATAATATTTCAAGCACTGGCTAAATTACGCTAGTGTTTTGTTTTGCCGTGAAAAATCCGAGCTCTGGTTATTATGTAACTCAAATGTGTCTATAAAAGTAAGCAATAAGGATATTGATTGATTAATTGAATAGAAAACAGTAGATCAGGATTCTGATGCCAATTCTTCAAGAGCACTTCGCGTCTAACGAGTTATCTATTGATTTATAGTCCTTATCAACCGTATTACGAGTTTATCATACGTACCATATAAGAAAGCTGCCGTCCACAGGATGGATAGAGAACAGTAGGTCAGGACTCTGATGCCAATCCCGTAAGAGTCCTTCGATCTTCGCGTCTAACGAGTCAGGTAAATGCGTGCATGTGACGTCCGTCGCTATCGAGTTGATGGACGTTGTATTCGACAGGGTGGGGTGACTGTGGTTGCCGCTACCTGTGGTACATAGAAGTGTTGTCCTATGAGACAATCATCTATTAAATGTAGAGTCTGTGCGGCTTTCCGCCCCGTAGAATATATGAGTTCTTATATAAACCACGAGACTTCCCTTTCCGCACGAACTCTAACATGTACAGTCGCCAGTGCCGGATTAAGACCACTTGATGCCCTAAGCAATCCACGCCTGTGGTGCCCCCCTCCCTAATATCCATGAGCAATTTAATATCGGTGTAAGTATGTAGGTATGTAGGTTTTCCTGTTTCTGGTGCCCCCCAAGACGTGATGCCCTAAGCAATTGCTTAGTTTGCTTATGGGTATACTGACTGACTATTAAGTCGACATCAAATATATCGGAGCGGCAAAGATACTCAAAAATACGCGACCAAATGAGGATATTGATAAATTAGGTAGGATAAGTTGAATGGAATAGTCGAATAACGTAACTTAATAAATGTCAAAATAAGCGAAAGTATTTTTTGTTCTACTGCTACCCCATAATACCCCCTGATCGCCCACGATTCCAAATTTGGCTAAGACAAATGCAATTTTAATATGTCAAAATAAGTGGTTCAAATTGCAATCCATGAAACGATTTTTTGTTGACCTCTAGGCGCCAAAATTTTTCTGTGTTCAAAAATTTTACGAACCTTGGCGTAAGGTTTGCCTATTTAAATACCACATTTTTCGAATCGGTTAGGAATACACATTTAAAATGTCGGTTTTTTTTGGGATCATGGTATTTACGGTGTATATACTTATATTAACTTATATAAAGACTACATACCGTTACCTGGTTGCTCATCACTATTGCTGTTATCCTCAGACTGTACTTTAGTCAACTGACTGGGCCGCCTATGTCCTACGCAGCATGGAATAAGCAAGGAAGCACATAGTAAGCTCTAGCCTATCTATTACGTAAGTTAGCTCGTAGTTGCGTAGCCTAGGCTACTTTGCAATGTTATAATAGTACAATTATGAGACCCCAACTGATATAATGTTGAGTTAATGCATCATAAGCGATGGTTACAAATGTAAATAAAAACAATCATATATGTACTGAGAGCGCCTTATAATTAGGCAATTTTAGGTCATTACGAGACCAAAGCAGGTTTCATTAACAACAGAGGAGTGATTTCTTCTACAGGGCGGTCGCAATCCACAGCGAAATTCGAGCATTGACCTCACGCTCACACATTACCTTGAACGCGAGCGTGAGGGCAATATTACAGTGTGCGTGCGACAGAGATAAATAGGGATAGGTCAATGCACAGATTTCGCTGTGGATTGCGACCGCCCTTTAGAGTTCTAATTTCATAAATAAAGTCTACTTACAATAATAAAACTTCCAAATAGGAAAGCACTCCTCAATGGATAGTCATTGCCAAAACAATATGTATATATATGTATGTATTAAACAAGTAGAATATTTAAACAAAAAAAGAATCCATACTTCCGTCATTCTCTCCGTCCGGATGTGTGGTGTGCTCTGATCCTTCTTCAGCCTCCTCTTTATCTAAAACCTAAAAACAATAAATACGCTATTACAATCACATAAGGTCCACTTTTAACTGTCATAATATATGTAATCTAATCAAGTAGGACTACTCTCGGACTTTGACTTTGCGTATGCACAGTTTTCTACGAAAAATTGCCTACGCCATTAGGTTAAACTGGGTATATCGATATTATGACGTTTCATTATGGTATATACCTGGCTTCAGGAAAACCTCAATTGTACTGTAGTTGTCACCAATAAAATATACCATTGAAAAGATGTATACAGATTTAATTTTACACACTTATATAACTTCACACCGTATATCGATGTTGATTAAAATCTTGTAAGTTTAATGTATAGTTCGACCGCTTCCCGGCGATGCAGTCGGAAGGTGACCTAATGATCTCACCGAGAAAAGGATTCAACCACACCGAGTTAGGGTTCATTAGAAAGGTATCGAGGAGCGATTTATGGCGGTGCAAAGAACAAAAGGGAAATTCCACAATAACATTAACTTGTACAAGACACATTTTAACGATCTAAACTTACAAGGCAGACAAATATCACTAAAAACTTAACTAAAAACCTAATTTAACAACTCAGACCCCAGATGTCGCCCAAATCACTCCCCTCGGGGAGGGTGCCCATAATACTGGCTACATTTCCCCTCTGGATGGCGATGCCCAATCTTTGGCCGAGAAATGAGCCAGGCCTATGGTCACCAAACCTCTTCTTAAGCTCCTTAAAATGCTTAAGGGCATCTGGGCCCCACGGACCAAGGGTTTCTACCGCAAAAGCAGAAAAATCCATGCTGTTAGGAAGCCCAGCATATTTGCGCCGCTTTAACGTCTCCGCTGCTGACGCTGCCCCGCTCGCCCTGACAACCGTGGTGGCCAAATGGGATGGCGCAAGGGTATCCACACACGTGGCATCCCAATAACACTTGTACATACTCTATTTTGAAATTACAATATTGATTACCTTTTTAGTAAGGTCATGCAATATGGCCTCGGCTCGGCTGGTGAAATGCATTTCCTTGTTGTGTAGCCAGTGTAGTATGAACCGCCCCCCGCCGGCCAAAGATGGCACTAGGGGAATGTCTGTCTCCGCGTTTATGGATGCTGCTAGATGGAAATGAAGACCTAGAGAATAAATAAAAAATATCGCAATTAGTTTAATGTATCGTTTTAGACAATTCAGGTTACTAAATCTTCTAACCTTCTTGCTTATTCAGGCGATACATTTACACATAAATGTATCGGTTGGCCGTAAATAAATATGGCATTGCCAAATCTTAAATCGAACTAACAGCAGAACTATTTTAACACGATGCAATAAAGTTCATGAACGATGACTTTATGTATCAACGATTCTCAATCTCAATCTGATGTTGATCATCGATAGCTGACAATTATCTGTAACTGGAAACTTAACATTTAATCGTTAAAGAGGTTTTAACTTGTAAGCCCGATTATTCAACGAGTTTAGCGGTACTCACACCTCTTAATATGTGACATGATAAGGGTAATGGAAATAGCGTGCAATGTACTTCAATGGTAGAGTTGGGAAAGATGTCCGGTCTGTTTTAATGACGCGTGTTCCACCATTTGTGGAAGCAAATCCTACCAGTTACTTACCTCCAGTGTAAGATGTGTTGTGATAAGGGTTGTGGAAGTCGTGTGCACTGTACGTCGAGGGTAGAGTCGGGATGGGTGCCCCGGGCTGCTTGGACGACTGGGCATTCCGTCGTATGTGGAAGCAAGTTCTGAAAAAAAATGGCGATATTAAAAAATACACCAAGTAGAAACGCGGTAAATAGTTATTTGTAATACAAGTGTGAGAAATAAGTAAATACAAACAAGCGTCGATGTAATAAAACAAGAGCAAATGCGAGCGTTTTTCACCGACACGACTTGGGATTTTTTACCGTACATCAAAGTCGTCCCCCCCCCCCCCCCCCCAATCGTCGTCCGGCAGTAAGGTCTGCCACACGCGGCACTACTCACACGCTACACTACAGTGCCGATACTCACTTCATGTGCTTGAGGCGCTGCATGAAGCGGTGCTTGTGGCGGTGCGTGGCGCGCTGGCGGCGCGGCGGCGAGCGGCTGTGCGCCGTCACGCAGCCGCCCCACTCGTCGTCCGGCAGTAAGGTCTGCCACACGCGGCACTACTCACACGCTACACTACAGTGCCGATACTCACTTCATGTGCTTGAGGCGCTGCATGAAGCGGTGCTTGTGGCGGTGCGTGGCGCGCTGGCGGCGCGGCGGCGAGCGGCTGTGCGCCGTCACGCAGCCGCCCCACTCGTCGTCCGGCAGTAAGGTTTCTGACCACACGCGACAGATGTTGTCTACGCACGATGTCACTAGAACGTTGCCAACGCTGCCCCTGAAAGTTACCCATGGAATTAGATTCAGTCCTTCCACTCATAATATTTAAACAGCAAAATAAATAAATTATTTACCTTTTTTTTTTTCATTGAAAGGAAAAGTATTTCCTGAGACAAATTAACGTTTTACCAGAGGAAGAGAGCCAGCGAAAGAAGATTATTTAAGGCAAGTGTAATTCTCACTTAGGTTTCAAAACTTCGAAGACATTGCATGATTTTAGGTAAGGCAAACATCGGAGTTTGTTAGAAAGTGACACTACTTTATTAGGTATTATCAGCATTTCAAATAAAAAACATGTAACTTAACGACTCACTTGGGCATATATTTGCTGGTTTTCCGCCATGACAGATGTGTGACCGCCCGCGGGTGCGCGACGTATATAAACGTGTAGTTGAGGTCTGACGACGCGTGTTCGCCTTGAGCGTGCACCAATACTAGAATATAAAGAATCATCTTAAGATCCTATGAAAACCTAAAAAATTAACTCAGAAATAAGCAGGCGCGTCTATACTCTGGCTATACTTAAACTTTTATTATTAAGTCCATCAACATGGACAACTAAACCTTTTCTATGAAACACTATGAAGATGTCCTTAGGACAACGGGGACAGTGCAACAAACATTAAAAAGTTGATTCGCCCTATTTAATTCTGAGAATTTCAATGAACATTGCTTTTTTGACGTGATAACGTCTTTAAAATCGTTTTAGTCGGGTGACATGTTCAGAAACTTGTGTCACACCAAAACCTCACGAGCGCGATCGCAGGTATAACGAGAGAGAGACGGACCGATCTCCCGTCTCATCTCGAGCGCTGCCAGTCATTCCGTGAAACTTGTCACGCGGAATCCTCACGAGCGGTTAGACGTTATCACGTAAACATCTCGATCGTAAACCTACTTTACAAACAACCAATTTTCTAGTTTATTCTCACGTGACTAGAATTTGTGCAACTTATTATTATATTATTAACCGACTTCAAGATTTGAAAAGAGGAGGTTCTCAATTCGGCGTGTATGTTTTTTTTTTTTTTTTTTTTGTTTTTTTTTTTTATGTTTGTTACTCCATAACTCCGTCATGTCTGAACCGATTTTGAAAATTATTTTTTTGATTGTAAGTATATATATATACAGATTGGTCCCGTTTTTGTCAAAACGCAGTTCTGATGATGGGATCCATGAGGAATCGAGGGAACTCCTCAAATCTTAAAGGCATATATTTATATAGTGATTTTTATATTTTTATCAACAAAACCATCATTTTCATTCAAAACAGTGACATTTGATGAAGTAGAACTGCTGATGATGATCAGAACGGAACTCTTCAACGACGCATAGTTCACGTTTGGCGATTCGTCCTCTTCGCTGTGTTTGTTTAGCAAGTTAGATTGTCAGGACCAATTTTCGTCAAGCTCAAGTTCTGATGATGAATTCCACAAGGAATCGAGGGAATTCCTCAAATCTTAAAGGCATACATAAAATGACTTTTGTATTTTTATCAACAAATCAAGCATTTTCATTCAAAAGAGTGACATTTGATGAAGTGGAACTGCTGATGATAGTGATGATAATCAGAACGGAACTCTTCAACGACGCATAGTTCACGTTTGGCGATTTGTCCTCTCCGCTGCGTTTTTTAAGCAAGTTATTTCATTGTATGGAATCTAAGTGCACCATCTACAATAATCCTTCACCGGCTCCCCCATTGAAGTCGGTTTTTTTTTCGTAAAAATTATATTATTACGATACTTGTGCGACGGTCAACCACACCATACTATTGTATAGTGACAATAGTAACGACAGTTGTAAATCCATGTACTACTTCCAAACGGCAAATTCTGCATTGTGACAGCGTAATAGTAAAAATGTAAATACACCCATTGTGTAAAACACGCACGTGACTTGGCCCATTAATACGCGAGAAACATTTTTATCAGATAAGGTTGATTAACGAATGTCAATAAACAATCTTAAATTGTATTGTGACAGTGAAATACAACGACATAAATATTTAAGTGGATAATACATTTGAGTCCTAAAACTAGTTCATATTATTTTTGAATTACGACAATTAGTTCAGCTAACGATTATCGTTTTTAAATGAATAGTTCATTACGCACGCGTTTGATATTTAGTCTAATTTGTTTTTAATTAATAGAATACCAAGTAGTTAATTTATGTTAGGCGTGTCGACAAAAACAATCAATGACAATAAATAATAGCCAAAGGCAAAAATATACAAGGTACTTAATAACACTCTCATCATAATCTGGCAATTACTCTTGAATATTAACACACCGAGTGCCGGGAGCCTGCTTAGCGACTCTTTGTTCGTAGTCGCTTTCCTGACATGCGGGGAAAACGCTAGGATCGGCTACGAGCGTAGCGCATAGCAAACTGTCACGGAAAGTGTTAACAATCAGGCAGTCTGCTTCCGAATCCCATTTCAACCGTAGTCTTGCCATCGGCTGAGAATATCTAAAGTAGAGGATCTACCCAAACCTCTTTTACGCTTTCTAAGTCGATTATAATTAAATTAATTACCTTTATTTTGATACCAGATTTTAACAAGTCTATCGTTGACCCCCGACGTAGCAAACAGAACACCGTCTGGCGAAAATGCTAGGTGATGCGCAGGCGTCGCCGTCTGACATTGCCATACGCATAGCCAGCCCTGCGAAAAGGAAGTTAGAGTTAAAGCAAAATCGACTTTAACCACTTATAAGTAAAGTGTACATTTACAAAATATTGTTATGAAAATTATAGCAATATGGCCGGGTATCTTGGTTTCCGGAATTCCAGGTGGCGGCACTATGACGAGAGGTATTTTTGACAGCAGCTGTCAAAATCCACTAATAAAAAAAGATTAAACATGATTGGTGGATTGTGACAGCTAGACCTTCCGCCACGGTGCTGACACCTTAGTGAAAAAATCGATTCAGGAAACCCTTATTTGGTATATTATGGGTAGGTATGGTAATGTATTTAGGTATATGCCAATTATTAATATATGAAGCTACGCAGTAACCTATTGATTTCCACTGCTTTACAAATGCGAAATAAGGACAGACACGGGCACACAACAACTGTATTAAATATTCATTCAAACGGTCGATGTTTATAGCAATCCAAATTGAATAAAAAATCTGCTTAGTGTAGCGTTGCCTTGGTCACGTTATCTTCTGGTTTAATTGGTATAATTCTACGCTACAGGACATTTCTAGGGATTATGTAACATTTAATGCAAACAAATTAGTGTCCGACCGAAGTTTCGGTTTCGGCCAATTTCGGCCAAAAAAGTGATTTCGGCCGAAGTTTCGGTTTTGGCCAGAATCCGGCCGAATTTCGGCCGGGGCCGAAATTACTTCGCGGCCTCTCGCGGCTCTCGCATCGGGAGCGCTCGGCTTAATTCGGGCACGCTCGGCCGGGTGGGTATAGGTAATGTATCCGGCCGGCCCAGCTGGGACCATAGACATATAAAATAAGGAGACGGAATCCCACGAAGATAAAACTGTGATTCTATGGAATCATTATGCTCACTTTTGACGTTTGAACCAATCACCCTGCTCGTCCACGAGTTGTATATGTGTGCGTGTCGCGCGTAAACACGAAGAAATCGGCTTATTATGGAATCACAGTTTTATAGGCCGCGAATTAGTGAAGTCTTGATAACTGCAGTAAAAGAATACCGTATTAACCCTATGACTATCCCTTTTCATAATTTACCTCTAATTATATATATTTTCATTCAAAATAAACGTTTTTTATAATGTTAAACAAAAAAAGTAACTGTTCTCATATAAGAAATCCTTGCGATAACCTTTTTCTTACGATTTGTAAAGTAATTTTGAATATTTTGATACGTCTTCAAAAATTTCGGTTTCGGTTTTGGTTTCGGCTGAAATCAGAAAAAAACCGAATATTCGGTTTCGGTTTCGGCTAAAAATCGTGTTTCGGTCGGACACTAAAACAAATCACACACAGACGTTAATTGCATTTCAAAGTTCGTTGCTCTTTCAAAAATAACAATACTGATACAAATATCATTAGACCAGATTCTGCCCGTATTGCATATCAACTGATATCACATGAACCACAAACAATGACATCATACTGACAGTGCATATTTCCACTTTGGCCGCTTGCTTAGTAAACCTTTTATCTAACTCGTTTACTCCTTGCAAAAGCAACCTTTTGAGGATAAAAATAGAGTTGTAATTTAAATTAAAGCAACAAGTTTCTAGGTTATAAAGTAAACAGTCGAATTAGAATGTTATCTTATCTGTTAGCATCTGTCCGTTAAATAGATTGTTTCCAACTCTACAGATTCCCTTTAGAGATATTTATTTCTAGATAGAATAGAATAGAATAGAAATAGTTTATTCGTAAACACATACATATAAAAGAAACAGAAGGAAAGAAAACATAATACGAGAAAGTGCCACGAAATGGCCTCATGATGCTGGCGGTTGTCAGCGCTGATCTTCCGATGAGACCATCGGGTGAAAACAATTCAACAATTTAGATCAACATATTATCAGATCACATATCCATTGATAACTTTATATTCCTTAATTTAGATAAGTTAACTATTTATAAGTTGTCTTATAAGTGAAATTTCTATAATTTAATATTGTCTTCGGTTGCCGCGATAGTTATTCATGACATAAAACATCTAAAAACGGATTATATCGCGTGTACTGAGCTTAAATTACATCCCGACGGACATAACAACGGGTCGACCCGTTGACCACGAACGCTGTAAAGTGTTCGAAACGTCGGGATGTAATTTAAGCTGAGTACACGCGATATAATCCGTTTTTAGTTGTTTTATTCCATTTCTGTAATTTCTTTAGATAATAAAGTTTCTTTAAACCGAATTTCAATGCATTTTGCTTTTGCAGTTTTGTAATTTCGAAAATTCTGAATCAACACGATAATTTGTGACGAAAAATTTTAATAATGGGAATTTTAATGAAATTGGGAAGTTGGCGATTCTGGAAATGGACATGTTAGGAAAATACGAATAGGGAAATGACTGTTTAGGAAGTAGTCAAATTCGGAATCTCTAAAGTGACAACTTAGGAAAAGGACGATGTTGGAGTGGACGAATTAGGAAGTGGACAAGTTTGGAAAGATACAAATTAGGAAGTGGCCAAAGTCGACCGGAGGGAATAAATGGGAATATGTACGTGAGAATGTGTCAAAATTGAAATTAATGTCAGATTGAACATACACAGCTATAATCGTGATAAACGTTTCTGACCTCCCTATTACGATTAGTTACCTACGTCTAATGTAATACGATGTAAAAATACACCACTCTGCCAGATACACATATCTCCTCCCCGTCACACTTTTGGGAAGACCAAAACTAACAATCTATATGGATTATTTATTCGAAATAAATCATTTAAATTGAATTGAAAAACAGGACAACACTTACGGGTTCGTCTTCTTCCTGCAACTTCGGCTTCTCGTCTTTGTCGCTGCCGCCTATTTGGAATGTTACACCGGAGCTTGCTGCAATGAAACAAACACGATGATTTTACAATCCTCCAGCTAGAAGTCACCAGTATAGTCATAGTTATGAAACGAGCACAACCTTGATAGGTTCTTGAGGAGGATCTGATCACTGGTTATAAGCCTAATACTGTGATAGTATCAGGCTTATAACCAGTGATCAGATTTTAGGGTGCAACCAGGGCTTGTAACCGGTTTTCACAAAAAGCCCCGAAATAACCCAATATGTTTACATATTTTATGGTTTTTACGTAGAACTCGTATTGTTTTTAGGTTATGACTTTATATTGTAAGATTTTTCGGATAAATATGAAATAGTAACCGAAAGAACGAAAATAAAAACCGGTATTTTAGTATGGAGCAAAATACCGGTTACAAGCCCTGGGTGCAACACGGTTTTTTTTACCTTAAAAATTATGCTAATATGGATAATCTTCGGGATTTTAGGACCCACGTTTACTTTAGTTATATCAAATACATTTCAATAACATATTTCACGTTTTAACCACTATATTCGCATAATAAGTGTATGTATTCCGCCGTGTTGCACCGTAAAATCCTATCACTGCTTATAACACAGTCCGAGGTATTTTTTATCCTGACTTGGGATCTGTGTTCTTAGCGCTAGATTGGGCTGTGTGGAGGCAAGATATTCGGGAGAAAATCTAGGACCCGTCCGCACTGGCCTTGACTTTACTACACTGGAATAGAAGCTTCCAACAAGATCAGTTCAAGCGAGTGCAACCTAATCTGAGTGAGTAGAGCGAAGTCGAGCTGGGTGAAGGAGTAGTCTGCGAGTATTTTAAGTATACGGTCCATTCTAGAGCCTTACGCTTAAGGAATGCAACTCGGTTATTTTTTATATGGAAAAAACTTGAGTTTCGGTTTAACCGTTCTTTCCATACTAAAAATAACCGATGGCAATCCCTAGTTACGCTATGACAGTTAGGACATAGCATAATACAATATTTAACCAGTCCACCCAGGCAACAGGTTGAAGTAATCCGGGTAATACTATGTTGACATCATTATGCTTTCGTTGATCGTAGGTCGTAATGAAGGCTGCCTTTCTACTGAGGCGGAGATGAGCAAAGATGAGAGGAGACGTGATTGTGATGATTAACTAATAGCAACATCCGCCGCCCCCGCCTCAGCGGAAAAGCAGGCTTTTGTAATATTCCCGCACGTCTCTCTTCTCCGCCTCAGTGAAAAAGCAGCCTAGGGCCAAACAGCTTAAGCTGATTTTTTAATCAATAGGTACATCAAGAGTATCAAAACACGCGGTAATCAAAACACGAGCCTGTGTTAACTCATAATTGATTATTTTCGTTATGTAACAAAACTGCTCAAGCACTTAATTATAAAAACGGTGATTCATAAATGTTATCGCAATAAAATGATGATGAGCATAAAGAACTATTACATTCGGATGGCTTTTAATTCGTAAATATAGTATTTTAAATTACAGTACAGGGTTGATAATGCATACTTAATAATTTAATGGTAGGCGTGTTTTATGGAAGATTCATCACCTACTACACTTTTTTAGTTTATCTCAACATTTATGTACACGACCGCCACGCTAAAATACCTGTGGCGTTTTATCAATTTCCGTCTGTAAACGCTACGACTTTGGAATGAACTCTGCCGAGATTATGAAAAGAAACCGTATAAATACCCCCTAGCCTCCTCCTAGCCTAGTTGGTAGTGACTCTGCCTATGAAGCAGGAGGTCCCGGGTTCGAATCCTGGTCAGGGCATTTATATGTGTGTTTATCACAGATATTTGTTCCTGAGTTATGGATGTTTTCTATGTATTTAAGTATTTATCTATATCTATCTATTATATATATATCGTAGCCTAGTACCCACAACACAAGCCTCATTGAGCTTACTGTGGGACTAGGTTGATTTGTGTTAGATTGTCCCATAATATTTATTTATTTTATTTTATAAATAATAAATAAATAGATATTACAGGGCAATCTTACACAAATCGACCTAGTCCCATAGTATTTAAGCTCAAGATTTGTGTTATGGGTACTAGACGACGATATATACAATAGATAAATATGGATAAATACTGAAATATATAGAAAACCATAACTCAGGACAGGAACATTATCTTTGTCATTATCAAGTGTGACTCGGGGTGAAGAAGGACATCAATGGGTTACATGAATCACTAACGCAGACGGGCCGTGTACTCATTTGCCACCGACGTGGTATATATATATAACAAAAGTTTGACGCGGATTAATGGTTTAAATGTGGTCTAAAATTCTTTTTCTTAACAATAACGGTCGTTTGTAATCTAACCTTTCTCAGCTTTTGTGTGACGCCTAAAATAAGATTATCCGTAATATCTTTTATCTAAATATGCTAACACTGAGTACATTCTGATAAAACCTGACTCATATCGTGTTCCATACAAAAGTGAACTGTCACGTGAACTGCGTTTCTTACTGCGTGATTTGTATAGAGTTTCAACGTAATCACACATGTTTGTTATTATTTACTAGATTTTTTTATGTGTAGGACACGGGCCCAAAGATGCGAAAACACAACAAAAAAACAAATCAAATGAACCGATTGCCTTCAAACTGCCAGCAAATATCAAACTGGGGAACTGGTTTAAGTTGAAAATCCTCTTGATAAAAGTTGATAAAACGAGGCCTAGTACGGTCAGCTGCAGAGAAAAAGGCCCACGCTGCATACAAAGTTTGTATCTTGTGTACCATAGCTGCAGGATCTTTTCCCCGCTCACCGGCCAAGTGCCCTTGAATATAACCGGACCATAAACAAATGGCGAAGTTAAGTTACGTTGACTCCTTCCTCCAATTCAATTAACGCCTAGATCCAGAACTGCAGGAATTCCAGGATCTTTCTACCGGTGAGTATTCGTGAGGCTTTAAACCCATGGACCACCAAACATCGGACGGAAAAATCGTGCCCTTAGCGCCAGCGCCCGCGAGAGCGCAAGGCAAACCGGTTATATTTTGGATGTAATATCACGTGGTGGCACTAAAGGCACGACTTTCCGTGCGCGTGATTTTACGTCTTTGGCGGTCAAAGTGTTAACACAATTGGACCATCAATATCAAAATGGAGAACTTAAAGTTCGCTACTTGTACTCATTTTTATTGTGCAATAAAGGTTAAATAAATAATTAAATAAACTTACGTTGACTGTCCTCTTGATAAAGTGAGGCCTGGTGCCATAGCTGCAGGATCTTTCCACCAGTGAGGAGCCGCGTGCCCTCCAAGTTCCAAGAGAGGGCGGTGATCGGCCCGTCCGCCGTGAGTTTCCCGGTTTGCACCCATCGGTACTCCAAACCCTTGGAAAATTAAAATTAATATATTATTTGAGCTTATGCGTTCTTGAATGCGTACTTACTTTACAGTATTACAATACAATACAAATGTTCTTTATTCAAGAGCTCAAAAAGGACCAAGTGTATTGACGACGAGGGACCCTCTTGTTCCTTTAGCGTCAACACAGTGAATCCTCCTTTTTGTAAAGGGTCGGCAACGCCCATGTGACATCTCTGGAGTTGCAGGCGTCGATAGGCTACGGTAGCTGCTTACCATCAGTCGGGCCGTATGCTTGTTTGCCACCGTCGTGGTATAAACAAAAAAAAACTCAATAAAATAGAACAGTATTCTCAATAAATAGTACACAGATTAAAAGTAGAGTCAACAGGCGGTCTCTCATTTTAGGGAAGTGGGGGGTTAGAAAGAGACAAAAAGTAGCCTATGTCACTCTCCATCCCTTCAACTATCTCCGCCTAAAAAATCACGTCAATTCGTCGCCCCGTTTTGCACATTCAAAAGTTTCTCTAGGGGGAAAGTAGTGGCAAACTACATACGTATAAAGGTTGAACACGCCAAAACTTGGGCACGCAAAATTTGTTTTTAAACCAGTTTGAAAATAAATAACTACATTATGAATACCACATTTAATAACAAATTTAATGAATTCTAAAATAACATTTTTAATTTTAATTAATGTTTACACAGTAAGCCATAGATCGAACTTTTCTACGCACACGGCTCATAAGACTTTGCACCATCTCTTTAGAAAAGATTTTTGTCGCCCAGGTCCATATTTTTTGTAGCTCAGGGACCGATTTTACTTCTCCGCCTTTCTTTTTTAGAATTCCTTTCATAATACTCCAGTACTCTTCAACAGGCCTCAGTTCCTGACTATTTGGCGGATTGCATATTTTGGGTACCACCATTATCCTGTTAGCGTTGTACCATTCCATAACTGATTTTGCGTATTAGCAACTGGCTAGATCTGGCCAAAACAGCGGTGGTGAGGCATGCTGTCTTATAAAAGGCAGCAAACGCTTCTGTAAACAATCTTTCTGATAAATATCGCCGTTTATTGTCCCGGTGGTAATAAACAAGCGACTTCTTTTACCACAGCTACATATTGCCTGCCAAAGAAGGTATTTTTTTGGAAATTGCCCTCATTTTTTTAATTCAAAATCTTCAGGAGTATCTGTTCGAGATTTGCTAGTATAAAACTCTTGACCAGGTATTTGTTTACAATCCAATTTTATATACGTCTCCTCGTCCATCACCGCGCATTTAAATTTTGTAAGAAAATCTTCATAGAGTTGTCGCGACCGTATCTTTGCGGATAAGTTCTGTTTTGAGTCTCGATCTGGTGCGGCCTGGGCTTTATAACTCCTCAGTCCTGCCATCTGTTTCACTTTTTGGACATAGGACTAAGACATTTTCACTTTTTTAGCAACATCACGAGATGAAATCGTATGATTTGAGGCAAAAATCTTTAAAATACTCTTTCCTGTTTCTTATTCTTGACTCCCTGCAACCCACCATGGCTTTCTATCTATTGTCAAGCGTTCACGGAAACTTTTTAATACGTGACCAACAGTAGATTGTGGATATTTCAGCCTTTTCGCGATATCTATGTAGCTTAACATGGGATTTTTTACATGTTCGTGCAAAATGCGTTCACGTTTTTGATATTGTACGCTCGACATTTTGCCAACGAATAAATAAAAGAAAATAAAACTATCATCATTTTATAGCCCAGTTCCTTGTGAGAAAATTGTTGTTTCAAAAGTTTAAATATCTCCATTTTTCGAATAACTATAGCTATTTTTATATGCCCAGGTTTTGGCGTGTTCAACCTTTAATGTAATTCATAGTTTGTCGCCATCTGTTTTTGTTTCCATAATAATACGCAATGTTTTAATGTTAAAATATAGGCCCTGTGCTTTATAACTGAGACAACTTCGGCAGTTTTTACCTACTTTGCTAGTCTGTCACTCTGACCTCCACCCATTAAAAGCTGCCAGATGCCCGGATCTATCAATAAGCATAGCAATAGTATAGTATAGCATTCTAACCAGACGGGTTTAGTTGCTCTCATTATTGTGTCATATCTGACGTGGCCAGCTCTTAGTCCATTATATACTTAAAAAGAGCATGTATATTTCTGGAATTTATATATATATATATATTCACTTGCCCGATAGTATCAAGGCGTAATGTTGTACGGATAATATTTTTCACATCTAATTTATTTTATTTAATTTATTTTAATTTTAATGTGAACTTTTATTTAAGTTTTTAACTGTATTTTTAATTTATTTGCACAAAGTAATGTAATACCCAGTCGATGCTAGTCAAATGTATTAATGCTGCATGCTATTGTTAGAGTTACTTAGTTATAAGTAGTTATATGGCATGTTCAAATGGTGTTCTAAGTTTCTGTCTAGATGTTGCATGAAATTTCTCTTTTACTAGTTACAAATTGTTAAAATCAAGCACAAACCAGCCATTGTACGCTAGAAATGGGCAAACTGTCGACACCTACCTATATTGTAAATATATGACATGTTATACCTTTGTTTTGACAATAAATTATCTTTATCTTTAATAGAATCACTTCATTTGTTTATACAGGATTGGTTGATAATAAACACATTCCTCGCAACGCATCCTCGCTCATCTCTGATCGATATAAAATCTATGAGCGTGCCCCACATATTCCAGCGGTCACCCTCAAATTTGGTGTCTGTTAATTACGATTTTTTTTTATACCACGACAGTGGCAAACAAGCATACGGCCCCGCCTGATGGTAAGCAGCCACCGTAGCCTATGGACGCCTGAAACTCCAAAACTCCAGAGGTGTCACATGCGCGTTGCCGACCCTTTCCAAAAAGGAAGATTCAATGTGTTGACGGTTAAAGGAACAAGAGGGTCCCTCGTCGTCAACACACTGGGTCCTCTGAGATTGTGGGCATAGGTATACGAGTATAGTTCTACAATGTTCTCAACTACTCGTATCGGAAACAAACTCTGTATAACAACGACGACCGAACCGACTATATAGTATAGGTGTCCGACGACAACAAAGGTATGTATATGTAAAGATATTCCGCAGCGGCTAACACCGCAGTGCTTAAAACTTCTACAATCGATAAACCCGAGACAAACAGTCTCCAAGAGACGCAGCTTTATGTAACGTTTCTATAACTTGAGATACGAGCACTATGTACACCAAGAATCAGAGTTGCATGGACAATTAATGAATGAATTCATTCATAATGTGTCCATGCTATTATGAATGTAACTGTACATTAAGTGTCAAAAATATGTTTACAATAAGGCACCAAGGTTACCTTGTAATGAGATCGTAGGTAGAATTGGCCTTTTCTTGCAGCGTTGCCAGGCGTACGATAATTGTCGTACATGTACGATAATTTGCACCTCCGTACGATGTACGTTCCAATGTTGATTATCGTACGCAAAAGTACGATAATTTTAAGGTTTCAGTGTAGTGTACTACACTTTTTAAAAAAACTATCCTTTCTATGGCATCGTGTACCAGGCTGATATGCTATTGGTCCATTTGGTCCATTTTGACATTTATCGTCCACTAAGAAATATGACGGACTTAGACGTGTGCGCCGCGCCGTGGGACCCACGCCGCCGCCGCCGCCGCGGATTTCAAAATCCACGCCGTTGGCCAAAATTTCAGAATTCGGCAAAAATTAACCTATGCCAATTAGCAATTACCGATGAAGGAAAGACAGTTGAAAGTTTAACAACGTATATTGACGAATTAAACCATAAAAACATCTACACACTGAACTAGTCAATTCCTTCTCTAGCAGAGCTTGCAATTGAAAAAATTGTGCGCATCGAGAAGAAGTTTGGAAGAATTTGGAACATGGATAGAGTGCCCCACGATGAATATTTTTAGTTTTCGAGGTCCGTAAAATTGTTGGCCCTTCACGTCTAAATCAGGGGACTCTTTGGTTAAGGCTGCTAGGGGTTGTGTGGTATTATTTTCGTATAAAACAGACATGCAGAATTGATTTATGATATTAAAAATGTAAAATTCCAATTTAAAAAAATGCTCTACGGAGAGGAAAATCAGTCAGAAAAATATATATCTTTAGAACGTTATATAACTAATAATTATAGAAGTATATAAAATATATTAAGCAAGCAAATTAAATGCAGTCTTCAAATATATACCATTTTAAGACTTTTACTCAACAAATAGTACGTGAAAAAACATCTTTCGCGTCGTGGTGCATATGTTTTCTCCATAGTAATTATCTAAAATCAATGTGAACGTGAACTTCCGTAGTGTATTGACCTTAAATGTATGTATTGTTTATTATTAATCATAATAATTTGTGCAACATGCAAAAATGGAACATACATAATTACATTTTAAGTTCAATATACTACGGAAGTTCACGTTCATATTGATTTTAGATAATTACTATGGAGAAAACTTATACACCACGACGCGAAAATTTTATTTTTCACGTAGTTTTTGTTGAGTAAAAGCCTTAAAATTGTATATATTTTAAAACTGCATTAAATATGCTTTCTTATGATATTTTTTTTTACTTAAAAAAAAGGATGATTCTAAAAAAGTATATTTTTCTGACTGATTTTCCTCTCCGCAGAACTTTTTGTTAAATATGGAATTTTACATTTTTTTTTATTAGCCTAAAATAGTGTCCCACTGCTGGGCAAAGACATTTTTAATATTAGAAATAAATTCTGCATGTCTGTTTTAGCCGGAAATTTTTAGAGATCTAACATATAACACGGGACCCCTAATTTAGACGGGAAGGTCCAAAAATTTTACGGACCTCTAAAACTAAAAATATTCATCGTGGGGCACTCTATCTATGTTCAAAAATTTTCTCTCGATACGCATAATTTTTTTTCACTTTTGTACTGAATGATAACCATACTACTCTTTCGGGAGACTAATAAATGGCTATGATTTAACCGCTCACCAAATAATATGAAGTAAATTGACAAATTAATAAGATTGGTAACGAAAATAATTAATCTGCCACCTAAAATGTATCATCAACTAAATTAGCCTGTGAAAAGGAGTATTTTCGGTGGCAGGATTGATCCTTAATACTGAACGGTATGTTTGGACCTACTGCGAGTCAAAAAAGGATGTTAATTTATCCCAATTATGAGAAACATCAACATAAATGCGATTTCCGAAAAATAGGCAAGACTGAAGTGTACTAGAAAAACATCCTTTAATAAGCAAACAGCATTTAATATTGTTTTATGTTCCTTGTTCCTAAAAAGTTTTTGATATTTTACATATTTTTAATGCGAAACGTGACGTAGGCAAAAGTGACCTTGACGCCGGCGTGGCGCAGCCCCGCCGCCGAAAATTCCCGGCGCGCCGCCGCCGCGGATTTTTATGGCGGCGCACACGTCTAGACGGACTAGAGCAGAAATGACATTCGCATGTCCCAACTGCCATCTCTTTTTAGTGACCCTAAGGAAAGGGACAGCATGTGGCTTTTTAGGCCTTAAGAAAACCTGAGTTTTGCCATTCATGCCATTGATTGTCAGAAAAAAATCCCCGTCATTCACAAAATTAAGTTAAAATAACCTTGTAGTATGTAAAGTGCGTGTGTTCTTTTCATATTTCAGCTCATTTCCAATGAAAAATAAGCGATAGTGTCACTTTTATAGATGTACGATAGTTTTGCGTCTGGTACGATAATTTTTAAAGGTTGGTACGATAATCCACTTGGACGCACCTAGCAACACTGTTTTCTTGACTCCCCAGAACGGTGGCAGACTAACAGTAGTTTACCTATGCGTTATACAGTATAGCTAACGAAAACATAATCTACTAATATTACAAACGCGAAACTTTGTGTGTGTGTAGATATTTGGATGAAGCTGAATGGATTTCGATTTTCGATTAAGAATGGCCAGTTAATTGGGTCGACGTAGTGTACAGTCAGATATACGCGGGCCAGCTGTCCAAAATGAACCCGGAACGCTCTTGTTTTCTAAACAATAAAGTCGTGTCACGCTCATTTTGATCCTCGCTCGCTTTGTTACCTATACTGCTGACTGTTGGTACGTATAGATAGGCTGATTTTAATGTGCCACAAATGGATCGAACAATTGAATTCTATCGTGTACCACGGTCACAATATATAAAGTTAACAGGTACAGATTGATTTTGTTTCTGCACAAATTCTAGATGTCATATATATATATATATCCTATTTATTTATTTAATCGTAATGTATACAATTCTGAACATAAACAAAAGCAACTATAAGTAAAGATTAAGACCATCAGTCAGTCAGCCACTTGATGGCCTCGTCTCTAAAGCTCCCAGTACACAATGGCCCATCATGGGCCAGTCTTAGGGACGCAGCTATGCGTTAGAGGGAGCTAACGATATTGCGATCTCCTTCCGTCGTATAGCTGTGTCCCTTAGACTGGCCCATGATGGGCCATTGTGTATCGAGGTCTTAAGGGTAGGACATATACAACAGTAGGTATACATGTATCATACACGATATATCAGCGTTATCTCATATTATAATAACATATCATAAGTCTAAAAATAAGTAGTCTTTGTACTTAATCACTACATAGTATAAAACAAAGTCGCTTTCCGCTGTTTGTCCCTATGTATGCTTGCTTCGATCTTTAAAACTAAGCAACGTATTTTGATGCAGGGTTTTAATAGATAGAATGATTCAAGAGGAAGGTTTATATGTATAATACTAGCCATTTCCCGCGGCTTCGCCCGCGTACTATAAGTACTCAAAAAGGATACGATACCCATATGTTGATTTTCAGACTTTGTGACCACATTTGCCACTTTTAGGGGTTGAATTTTCAAAAAACCTGAAACACGTGTTTACTCATTTTTCGTTAGGAATACTCCTGTGAAGTTTCGAATAAAATAATCTAACAAATCTTGATTCGCCATACAAACTTTGGACCCCCATTTTACCCCCTTAGGGAGTGAATTTTGAAAAATCCTTTCTTAGTGCACCCCTAGACCTTACAAGGAACCTACGTGCCAAATTTGGAATCTCTAGAACCAGCGGTTTGGGCTGTGCGTTGATATGTCAGTCAGTCAGTCAGTCAGTCAGTCAGTCAGTCAGTCAGTCAGTTTCTTCTTTTATATATTTAGACATGCATAATATAGTAGAGAAACACTGATGATTTTAGAGGTTTCTAATGTTATGTCGTAAATAAACCCATTTTTTGCGCTTACATTGCAAACGCTGTCTGAGTCAAGAGCTATCTCTTATTTTGATAGATATCAAAATAATGTACTTCAGTATTGTACATCTTAAAAAGGTATACAAAAAAGTCCGTGATGGTATATGTCTATCTCTTAGGGTTAATAATATAGGTTAAACTAGGATAAAAAATGGTTATTGTGGGTTATCCCATAATAACCATTTTTAGGGTTCCGTAGTCAACTAGGAACCCTTATAGTTTCGCCATGTCTGCCCGTCCGTCCGCGGATAATCTCAGTGACCGTTAGCACTAGAAAGCTGAAATTTGGTACTAATATGTATATCAATCACGCCAACAAAGTGGTAAAATAAAAAGTGGAAAAAAATGTATTATTAGGGTACCTCCCCTATACGTAAAGTGGGGAGTGATTTTTTTTTTCATTTCAACCCTAACGTGTGATGTGATATATTGTTAGATAGGTATTTCAAAATGAATAGGGGTTTACTAAAATCATTTTTTGATAATGTAAATATTTTCGGAAATAATCGTTCCAGAAGTAACAAAAAAATGTGTCCCCCCCCCTCTAACTTTTGAACTATATGTTTTAAAAATAAGAAAAAATCTCAAAAGTAGAACTTTATAAAAACTTTCTAGGAAAATTATTTTGAACTTGATAGGATGAATAGTTTTTGAAAAAAAAATCACAAAATAATTTCTGAACTAAGTTTGTAATTTAACCGTATAAGCAGGTGTTTATTGTACCTGTAATTTCTACAAAATTACAATGAAATGACGTGCTTTCAAATAAAGTAAAAACGGTGAAAATCGGTTCACGCAATAAAGAATTATTCCATAAAAATCATCTTCCATACTTTAAGCTCGCGCGCAATAGTTTACTTAATTTGCCGATAGATGTCGCTGTACGTGGAACGCTCATATCATATCCTACATGGCGGTGTTATTTTAACTCTTAAGTGGGGACACTTACTGTGACGGACGGAAAACTACGGAACCCTACACTGAGCGTGGCCCGACACGCTCTTGGCCTGTTTTTTTTTATCCTAGTTTAACCTATATTATTGCATTACGTTGTAAGTCACATTTAAAACAGGTATGTACCATAAAGCAAAGAACAAAGAAAGCAAGAACACACGTAGTTTTATGTGTTTACGTTAAAGAGGTTTTGAGTTATAGAAGGGTCAAAAGTGGCACCAAGTGGTTCGTGTAATATACACTCGGCGCTGGCTAGCCAACCTTTGCTTGAACTTGGCTTGACACGCTGCCGCGTGTCTAGAAAGTTCTTATCTAAGTAATAAGTTAAATCATATCTCACAGTACCAGGAACAAGTGCCTACACTGCCTACATAAAATACCTAAATGCAATTACGTCTTAATGCAGCATCTTAATACGGCGGTATTGTAATACATGTGTATTTATTTATTACTCGTATCACGAATATGATTTGTGAATTAGTCGTATGGTTTTTGCGCGTTTAAACTACCACTGTAATCAGTGTAGGTACTCAGGTAAAATTTATAAAAAACTTACAATTGGTTGGTACCCTGCTATCACGTTTCAAAAATTTCTGTGAGGATTATCCTATTTACATCACTTTAACAACCATTTATACAAATACTACAAGCACAAAGATAAGTTAAATGCATTCACAAGCAGACGTTACTATATTATTTATTACTAGCTTTTGCCCGCGGCTTCGCTCGCATTAAATTCGGGGTAACACGGTTCCCCTTTCCTGAATGCCCCCCGGAATGCTCCATACAAACTTCCACCCCCTATTTCAGGGAAGTGGGGGGTTAGAGAGACAAAAAGTAGCCTATGTCACTCTCCATCCCTTCAACTATCTCCACTTAAAAAATCACGTCAATTCGTCGCCCCGTTTTGCCGTGAAAGACGGACAAACAAACAAACACACACATACACTTTCCCATCAATAATATTAGTATGGATATTGCAAGAGCTGCTGACTGTACTTACATCCATATATAGGTAGTAAAGGTCTGCAGATGTAGTAACTAACCCCCATATTCATAAACGTCTACTAAAGTTAAGAGATCGCTGATAATCGTTTGTCCCTTTCCCTCATATAGGTTGGACGGAAAGGGACAAACGATTATCAGAGGCCTCTTAACTTTAGTAGACGTTTATGAATAAGGGGGTAAGCGTGTAAAGTGTTCAAAATTAAACGACACAATCTTATTCTGTTAGCAATAAATAACGTATATTTAACACCTCACCAAATTAGATAGTTTTCGAATATAAATCCGAAATTAAACGAATTTCATGTAACTTTTGAAATGTTTTGCAAATAATTATTAATTATTGTTCGCATGTGTGTATGCGTTAGTAGCCTAGCATTAGTTTAATTTAGACCTGTGAGTTCCTTTAATTGGCTTTCGGTGTATATTTGATTGTATAACTGTAACTTAAAAGCTGTACATTGGTTCTCCTTAACATAAATAAATAAATTATTAATAATTATGTTTTAGAGTTCTCATGCTTTCGAAAAAAAAAGTAAAGCGTTAACGTGAGAAACATATTAAACGTATTGATTTGCTCTTAAACAATCAGTAAATATGCCATCAAAAGCGTAAAATTACTTTGATATTTTATGACGTTTTACGTAACTACTCCACCGAGTCACGTTCATTTCACATTGTACAATAGTCATTTACAACTACACTTCACTTTATGAAGGCTTAATAATTTACAATATAATGAATAGTGCAAAGCCAGTGGCCATTTATGGAATTACGTAAGGTCCTGTTATAGCATTATACAGTTTGTATTGGAAGTAAAAGCGTTTTTACTAGTCGGACGGATCCAGTCGGCTACCTGGATGCTCGTGCATCCGCTGCGATGCGACGGCACCCGACCTGGTAAGGCCCGGTCTATGTGACGCGGTCGGGTGATCGTGCAAACAATGGAATATTGCTGCTTAATCCGGCCTGGCCCGGTCACTGGGAATCGTATTCGTCTTATTTTTACAAACGTCACAAACATTTTTATTAAAATGCTTAATACAAACTGACTGTACTAGAAACTCAGTATTTGGAGTAATTTTTGCA
The DNA here is from genome assembly GCA_947086415.1 of Pammene aurita. Taxonomy (NCBI): domain Eukaryota; kingdom Metazoa; phylum Arthropoda; class Insecta; order Lepidoptera; family Tortricidae; genus Pammene; species Pammene aurita. The sequence goes on along the minus strand of OX352305.1, from coordinate 22,668,129 downwards.
CAGAGCTCTCCGGAGGCGGCGGCAGTCTGTTGACAAATTGGAATCACGTGGCTCTGACAGTATTGATTTGAGAGTTTGCGATCTAATTTAAGTCACGAGTAATTTAAGTCCTTACTCGTGAAACTGCGAAACAATGCAAAATATGTATCTGGTGTTGTTGAAAATATGTATGTCGTATTCGTGCATTTAGTAGAGTAGAAGAAGCCTATGGAGAAACCTGGTCTTCAACACATGTCACAATCCTCAGCACTGAGGTAACAACTGACGATGATAATGAGCAGAGTATAAATATAACCCCGCTCATAAGTATTTATGTAGAACAGCCCTTCCAAAAAATATCAGAAGATCTGCATTACGGAAGGCACAAGACAATAGCCATATAACCGTGCAAAAAAATATCTAACACGATTTTATTTTGCCGAGCCGTAAAAGCATAGGGTATGCAATTATGAACCCGATGGTACATATGCCAAGTAATATATAAGTTATATGTATGTATAGGCATATTACCCACGATGGAATGAAGTCGATACCTATATATATGCATTTAGGTGGCATGAAAGGCTGTTTGTGCATTCAAATTAATATTCCCATTTATCTATAAAACCGCCCGTCCGATTTGGTTATTAGAAAAAGAATTCGATAAGCGGCAATGTTATAATTATGTAGGGGCTTTTACATTTATAATTTTGTTTTGTATTAAATTGGGCAGGTATGGTAGTCATGATTATAATTTATAAGCATTTTATAGATCAACAAGGCGACACAATTAAAGTTTCCCAATTTTTACATTGATTTACCCAATACTGACAGTAACCAATTACCTAATATTCATACATTGGTTCATTATGATGTTACTGGCTTAATTCAATCCTAAAATGAACGTGACTCGATAAGGCATTCTGTAGTGTTCGCTTCCTCTTGTTTACAATACTCATGATCGTGACATATTTTTCACATATTTGTTTTACTAAGAAGTATAAGTAATGCAGACAAATTTGACTTGTTTAAAAGGCGAGTTGCGACATTGCATGCACTTTTGTAAGATATAGTGATGAACTGATGATTGACGATCTGATAAAGTTTTCTCAACGACAATAATTTAAAACCAGAATCAGAGAAATTAGTAACGTAGTGCAACAGTAATATTAAACTGCAACTAATTATGTCTGTTTAGGTATGCAGAATGTGCCTAAATGCCGGTCATCAATATAGGACTGACGGACCCGAATTACGGGCCCGCGTCGTCGGCGTCGTCGTGTGCCTACTTGCAGCGGCGCAACGCAATCACGCAGTGCGCCGCCCCTGGTCAGGTGATTAAAAAAACTAAGATACAAAAAGTGCCCGTAGGTCGACTTCCGGTCGTTTATTTCCGATGTCAACAGCTCAGATGTAATAGAGGGCATCCTAGATGACTTATTGGGCACTTGTTTGTAAATAAATTATGAGTTAATGGCGCATGTTCTGTACATAATCAATATTTGCATTTGATTTATCACATCACTGACGTATTGTGACAAATTAATTGCTATCATAAGATTCATGATGGTATAAGTTTGTAAATAAGTCGTTTTGTGAGACATATAAACATTGAGATAAAACCCGCATGCGTCTGCAAACAAATTCAAAGATGTGTGTGAGGCCCAATCCGCATCGGGCTGGCGTGGTGACTGCACAAACCCTCTAGTTCGGCAAGTGGACCGAATATAGCAGGGGCGACGGGTCAGAAAATTTCGTAGGCTATTTGAATAGCTGCTGAGATTCTGTTGACGCGCGGTACACTGGTATTACCTGGGTATATACTAGTAAACCACAAATTGGAAACAAATGTCAATTACAATGAAAAAAGATATACAGTTTGCCTCTGACTTTGGAGCTTTAAATGTGAAGATCTATTGTGCTACTCAAACTGACCTGCTTTTCGTCCTACAACTATTTGAATAAAGGTTATTTAATTAATTTTTTTTTTCATACAGTCGACTACAAAGAAAGGTATCCACTTTTTCACCTTATAGCGTTGTAATAAGGTCCAAGGTCCAAAAGTGGATACATCTTTTTAATGTACGTCATCCAATGAAGCTGCTGACATCGTCTGTCACGCTTCAAAATATTTTTACAAATCTAATTTACAAAAGTTGCAGCTCAATTGTAGTTCAGTTTTATGACCAAAATCGGTCCTTACATTTAAAGCCCCGTGGTTAAAGGCACACTGTATAAACATGAGATGAAATGATGAACGATGATGAACTCCTCTTATTTCACCAGTCGGGTAAAAAGGACTTTCCGTATGAATCTATGCTCTAATGTTTTGTTTATAACTTTACATGTATCGCCAATCAATTGAAATACCTACTGTTATTAGATACATTAATGCGGGAAATGATACTGCGGGTGTCAACTAACATATGAGCAAAATAATACTGTTTACTCATAAACTCATAACGTTCACGCTGCACTCATAAAAATAAATGGACGTTAATAAAAACAAAGCGTACATATTACAGCTTCTTGAACAACTATAGTCTAAAACCGAGTAAAGATTAAACCTACTTACATAATTAACTAGGTCAGTAGTGTTTAAATTCATTCTGAGGTAGGTATCGTATTTATATGCAGCAATATACTCTTTATTCAAGACTAACCATGCCAAGAACAACATGAATGGCTCTTAATGACTTATACATAAATACAAGAATAGTATATTAAGCGCTCTTTACATCTACTTCTTAGTTGGACACTCTCTACAAGTCTAGTCTCCCTGTTTATGAAACATGAGAAGATCTTATCATAATTTTAAGTAAATAAATCGGCCAAATACTAGTCATACTCGCACTGCGACGGTTGCAGCCCATTATAGATGAATTATCGAGATCATGGAATTGCATTTGTAATGGTTGTACCGTTTGCAACAAAAGGAGAATAATTTTCTCTTAATTTAATAAAATTACATACCCTTAAGAAATGGAATAAGTAGTAGTCCTCTGTTTTTTGCTTTTAGTCGCTATCATGTTCTTTATCTGAGCTGTCACAAGTATTGATAATAAGACTGTTTGAAATTCGATCCATTTCCCCTTCCTGACATCGATATTTATTTTCTTCACTTTCGACATGGCGACAAATATTTTCCCAGTCCTCAGCAGTAATAGTATTCATTCGTTCAGTTGCTAAACTCATAATCATAATGCCTTGCATGTTTAATGAAACGTTTCTTTTCGCTACATATCCTTTTACCATGGACCAAATACTTTCGATCGGATTGAATGTCGGGTGATACGGTGGCAATCGTAAAACGGAGTGGCCATGTTCTTTTAAAATTGCATCTATGTAGTACTCACGAAACCGCTCTTTATTTTGTTTAATTAAATCATACAAACTGGTTTTGTACATCAACGGGCTATACGAAATGTTGTGTTCTGTCAACCAATCCATCATTTCTTGTTTATGAGAATTTGACGTTGGAGCACGATTCAAAAGTTTGTTGTGATAGGACGCATTATCTACGATAAGTACGCTATTCGGTTTAAGGTTCGGTATTAATTTTTCTTTTAACCATTTTTCGTAGTTGACTAAGTTCATCTGGTCATGGTAATCTCCCGTTTTTTGGTTTGCCTTAAACATTAACAAAGCGTTGGGAATAAAAATTTTCCTCCTGCGTGCACTATTATTAACCGCTGGCCTGTACTGATTTGTTTTTTTACACCAAATTCTGTTCCATCGGTCCAAGCCTCTCCAGACACATGTGAAGTTGTGGATGTAGGTTTCATCAGTATAAACTAGTGGTCTATCTTCAGACCGATATTCCGCAATTTTGGTAAGGTAATTTATTCTTAGCAGTCGTATGTTGTGTCTTTCCATTAATATTTTTCGGTTGTCCTCGGTCTTTTTCCATTTAAATCCTAATTTTTGTATTTGTTTTCGTAAGGTGGAAATGCCAAATTTGTAATCTATATCGGATTTTAACACAGAGTGGAGTGCCTTTAAGGTTAGAAATTGCTTATGGGACAGATGAAAATTGTATATAGTTCTCCGGATGACTTCCTGATTAAAATCGTCTACTGCTGATGACGGACAAGTACGTAACTTTTTATTTCTCGGGGAGGTGAATTTCTTTGTTGTTGCGAATTTCTCACTATTGCTCTCAGACACAATGTTATAAACAGTAGAGAGACAAACACCTGTAGCTTTTTCAACTAACTGGGCAGCGGTGTAAGGGGAATTTAAATTTTTCTTCAGTTCAAGTTCAAAATATTTATAACAGTTAAAAATAATTTGCTTACTTTGACTCTCAATCGGACCAAAATTACTCACTGCCATATTTTTGAAAATTATGTGACTTACACTTAGTCGTACGGGCTGACACAAAATTATTCTGATAATTGTGAGAATACAATAAAATCAGACGTAAAAATATATGCACAACGTAAATAATATTCACAATTTGACACTGACATTATTTTGGTATTTACTGCTTCAATATATAACAAACCGCTTTTTATGCTGATAGTACGAGAAAATAGAAAATTCAAATATAGAATGCCTGTAAACATACAATACTGTAGTAGTATATATGCAATTCCATGCTCTCGTTAATTTATCTACAATTTGTTTTTTTTCTTTAGGTCGACTTACGCTTGACCCGTTTTTATAATTTATTTGTTTTTGTTTTGGTAAGTAGTATATTTTTCTTTATTAATAGGTACACCGAGTTTTGTGTGATGACCTGGTATAGTAATGCAAAAATACGTTTCTTGTTTGGGAACCCGCATCCTTAATTTTTTATTGTGTTTATTGGCAATAAACTACACATTTCATCTGTATACTTATTACGTCTCTATAGATAAAGCCCTGTATACTTACCTATTACGTCTCTATAGATAGAGCCCTATGTCAGGACAGACGGATGGAAAAGCAGACGGACCGACGGACAGCTAAACGACAGTGATAGGGTTCCGATCCGATTGTCACCCTTCGGGTATGCAACCCTTCGTAGTCGCAAATAAAAAACATATTTTTCATTTAAATTCAAAAACAAAGATCTTGCATGTCGTGAAACGGAAAACTACACTGGAAATTCAACCTTTTTGCTATTACCAATAGCTTTCTCCGTCCTCCGGGGCAGAAAGTGTCCGATGAAACGGTACAACGTTACGTAATGCCGAAAACCAGTACAAACTGCAATAATTTAAATGGCCGCCAACTAAATTGCTTAATTAGCATTATCAATCATATGTAGCATCCGTTAAAGAGGCAATTGAAGACTCGCAAACATACTACAAACATTTATTAACCTACCAAAAACAAAGGCATAGTCACCCAATAATATCTCACAACCGAGCGCGCAAAAATATCTGACGCTTTTTTCTTGACCTGAGTCTATGTCCACGAAACGTTAAAACATCGTGCTAAGAAGTTATGTGGTGGGGAGGCAGCCGGGGTAAAATCCATAAACCTTCCAGGACCAGACTAGATTAACTTCACTCTTTATCATATGGCTACCTGTCACTGGATATAGATAGGCATTTCTTCTCTGGGGTAGTAGTAGTGGGAAAGCAGATGATGAAGAAAATCCAGTGAGTGCTGCGAGGTCAAGATGGGACAGTGCAGCTGCTTAGTTTGTTACTCTCTTAGTACCACCCAGGGATCACGGGTAAGATTGTCTAAGGTGTTTCCTACAGTACAGACGCAGAGTAACATTGATTTACTTCACTGGAATGCTCCTACTGAGCTTGGGCTTCCAGCAAGATTTGCAGCGACAGTTGTAGCGAGTTCAACCTGATTTAAGTGAGAGCACATCACACTTTTTTGCGGTTTTCGTTGTGCTGTGCAAGATATTGATGCAGTGCAGATGACTGTCCAAAAGTTCGGCACCAAAATAGGCTAACTTCTCATTTATCTCGAAAGCATATCTGAAATGGTGCCAAGTGTGTAACGAGATTTTCAACATTCAATGCAATTTATGTTACAGAATGCATTTCGCGCTCGAGTTTCTGCGGGCGGAACGCTGTGTGTCTACCTAGATTAATTAACCTACCTAAATTACCTAGAAAAAAAAACAAACTCTGTTTTATAGACGATCTGGTGTTTTATTAGATAGAGTAAATGCTAGGATCCCATTTTGTAAAGCCAAGTCTCCAACCAATAACACGGGCCAAAAGGTTTGGTCCATTGGTTATGGGTTTACATCTGAACATAGTATTAACATGTCGATTTTTGAAATGGACCTTGCAGGCGGATTATGGTCCCGTTTATCGTGCATGCCATGACACTACTCTCTTACTAACTCTCGGTATCAGAAAGTGACATTCAAATATTATGCCATCTATGAGCCATAAGCGCCATCATTGAGTTGCAGCTGGTGTCCGCGGATAGTGATTTTGTATTTACCAGTGACGGCACGCCTGACATTGTGACATTAGGTGTATGGGCGAGATTTCATTGTATTTAATAACGGCGTGATGATTATATGTGACATTTTCAAACACCCAGATTCAAAATTGCATGGACAATTTTAACGGCCTGCTAGCCCAGTCGGTAGTTACACTGCCTACGAAGCAGCCTCCTGCTTCCCGGGTTCGAATCCTGGTCAGGGCATTTATTTGTGTGTTTATCACAGATATTTGTACCTGAGTTATGGATGTTTTCTATGTATTTAAGTATTTCTCTATATCTATCTAGTATATATATATATATATATATATCGTCGTCAAGTACCCACAAGACAAGCCTTATTGAGCTTACTGTGGGACTAGGTCAGTTTGTGTAAGATTGTCCTCTAATATTTAAAAATTTTTTTTTGATGAATTTCATTAATAATAAGTCCATGCAATTTTGAATATCACCGTACATCATTGTCGGTTGTTAATAGAGTTATTTCTAATTGATTTTATATGGCAGTAACGCCTTATTGACAACCGACAATAATGTACTTTTGACTTGAAAACGTCGCATATACTATCAGTCCCTATTAATTTTCAAAGTGCAGTGTCTTTAACAGCTTTCCTTTAAGTCTATGACCGGTATTGTAAACATTTGATAAGGTAACGACTAACAACAGACGGCTCGCGGCACGCTCCATCTCGCTAGTATACGTCTAATGCAGACAAACCATTAGCCTAGTAAACGAACAAGCGTTGAAACAGTAACAGTGCGCGTTATTTTTACCAATTCGACCGTGGTAAAGTTTTATTGCTTCGGGTTACGTCTGGGAAACACGCAATTAAGGGTTCCCTTGATAAATTGAGCTTATTTAACTATATCCAGATTCCAGTCAGAGTAACACCCTGTTAAAACTGTAAGAGTACAGACATATACTAAGTAGATCACAAAAGCGAACTTACTTTGCATGATTGCCGTTATATTCGTGTTGCCTCTCCTTCTTCATCCATAGTATTGAAAGAGATAACACTAATATTTTCACAAATACGCCAGGTTTGTAGGCGACGGTGATTATTGCACATCCTTATCATGCATCCATCAAGTGCGTGTATTTTTGATTATCTTTGATTGATAGTTTAACTACTATCCTAAACGTGTTTATATATTAAATTTCTAATATTCAAAACTCTAAAATTAGCGAAATGTTTACAATTTATTTACTGTTAAGAAATACAGGAAACTATAGGTCTATATAGTAAAAATTGCTTTTAGATAATTTACAGACATGTTTTTATAAGACTGTTTGTTTCTTAATAAATTAAAAAAAAATTACTTATAAATAGATTACAACAAATAAAATAAAACCTAACTTAAAACAAAAAAAAATACCTAGATCTGTTCCCTGGGGAAGGGTGCCCATAAAGCTGGCTTGCTACATTCCCCCGCTAAATGGCAATGCCGATTCTTTGTCCAAGGAATGAGCCAGCCCTATCGTCTTAGGGTCTAACTACTTAGGTAGATTGAAAAAAAAATTATTTTTTTTAGTTTATTTAGAAAACAAACAGCCATATACAAAAACAGTCATTACGAAAATAGGCACAAATTAGGCCTAAAGTTTCCTATATTACTACGTAAACATTTATAAATTTGTACAACTAATGTTACATATTTAATTGTGAACTACACGCACATAAAATATCAAAACATAAAAAAGAGAACTGTTACTAACAATATAACATAATCGCTTACTTCTTATTATCAAAACAAAATTTGCCGAACCTTATTCTTGAAAACGGACATACTATGAGCGAAAATATCTATTTGATTAAGTGAAACATTATACATACTACAAGTGCGCCTAAAGAAAGAATATTTTGCATACTTTGATCCCCAAATATATTAGTAAACAAAATAGGTAGTAACTGGTGGAGGTTTATGAGTAGAATTAGTTTATTTATTTATTTGTTTACATGCTTACTTGTTTTGGCGATCAAAAATGCTTTACGATATCACTCAAAATCTGACCCATTACCGATCGCATATTTGTAAGACTGATACGATGTCTATTTCGATGTATCTCTGTTGCAACGATTTGCATTTCCCGTCGTGTACGTTACAACTAATTGCTATTGAGATGTCTACGACAGAAATGCGCTGACAGCTTTCGTCGACAGCAGCTGTTAGCGTTAACCCTTTACCTGGTTGACATTTCTAAATAGATTTCAACTAAAATTTCATTTCGATTCAAAGTGTCTGTTTAGGTAGTTATAGAAGCGGGTTTGTTTCACGTTTGGTGGCAAATATCTGGTCCATATAAGTAATTAAGTATATGACAAAAAAAAAGGTGCAAAAAATAAAGAGTATGTCCATAAGAGAAAAAACGAAGTTACAAGACGCACTAACTCAAGCCCTCAAATTAAAATGGCGATGGGCAGGACATATCGCGCGGTATAAAGACAATAGATGGACAAAATTGGCAACGAAATGGAAAGGCCCTATTGGCAAAAGGAAAGTGGGTAAGCCATATAAACGATGGCTAGATGATATCAAAGAAACTGCAGGGAAAGACTGGCTAAACAAAGCGGAAGACAGGCAAAAATGGAGAGAGTTGGAGGAGGAGAGTGTAGGCCTACACTCGAAGAGAGGTCCAAATTAAATAAATAAATAGTAAATAAACATAACACTAACAACTAGCTATAAGAAACATACTAATCAATACGCAAAAACACTAATGTAAAAAAAGATGGGAAATTTGGAAATAAAGGCTTTTTTAGGGTTCCGTAGTCAACTAGGAACCCTTATAGTTTCGCCATGTCTGCCCGTCCGTCCGTCCGTCCGTCCGCGGATAATCTCAGTGACCGTTAGCACTAGAAAGCTGAAATTTGGTACTAATATGTATATCAATCACGCCGACAAAGTGGTAAAATAAAAAGTGGATTTTTTTATTTTATTAGGGTACCTCCCCTATACGTAAAGTGGGGAGTGATTTTTTTTTTCATTTCAACCCTAACGTGTGATATATTATTGGATAGGTATTTGAAAATGAATAGGGGTTTCCTAAAATCATTTTTCGATAATGTAAATATTTTCGGAAATAATCGCTCCAGAAGTAAAAAAATATGCGTCCCCCCACCTCTAACTTTTGAACCATAAGTTTTAAAAATATGAAAAAAATCTCAAAAGTAGAACTTTATTAAAACTTTCTAGGAAAATTATTTTGAACTTGATAGGATGAATAGTTTTTGAAAAAAAAATACAAAATAATTTCTCAACTAAGTTTGTAATTTAACCGTATAAGCAGGTGTTTATTGTACCTGTAATTTCTACAAAATTGCAATGAAATGACGTGCTTTCAAATAAAGTAAAAACGGTGAAAATCGGTTCACGCAATAAAGAATTATCCCATAAAAATCATCTTCCATACTTTATGCTCGCGCGCAATAGTTTACTTAATTTGCCGATAGATGTCGCTGTACGTGGAACTCTTATATCATATCCTACATGGCGGTGTTATTAACTCTTAAGTGGGGACACTTACTGTGACGGACGGAAAACTACGGAACCCTACAGTGAGCGTGGCCCGACACGCTCTTGGCCGGTTTTTATTTATTTATATGACAAAAAGGCCGTACACAGGGGTGTTTTTAAAGTTTGCTTGGTGTATACAGGTAGTATGTAGGTTATAGGTATTGAACGAATTTTACTATGGAGGCAACCTCAGAATCGAGGAAAAATTTATAAGTTCCATACATATTGTCCAGGTTAGGTTTCGAACTTTATTATTTACTAGCTTTTGCCCGCGGCTTCGCTCGCGTTATATTTGGGGTAACACGGTTCCCCTTTGCCCTCCGAAATGCTCCATACAAACTTCCACCCCCCATTTTAGGGAAGTGGGGGGTTAGAATGAGACAAAAAGTAGCCTATGTCACTCTCCATCCCTTCAACTATCTCCGCTTAAAAAATCACGTCAATTCGTCGCCCCGTTTTGCCGTGAAAGACGGACAAACAAACAAACAAACACACACGCTTTCCCATTTATAATATTAGTATGGATGGATATATTATCCATAAATCTTAACAAATACCTCGTGCCGGTCCAGTTGGCGTAGTACGTGTGGTGCGTGTGCTAGTGTAATATAGTCATATAGAATGAATGAATGAATGAAGGAATCAATAAGTAATCATCAATAATAATAGGTAATCATCACGCACCTATCTTGTTAAGATTAATTATCATGTCATAGATTAGGAGCGTAGTGTAAGATAACTGTTGTATATAAGCACTAGCTGTTAAGGAATAAAACAGTCTAAGTTTACCTGACAAAGGGACTTTTACTCATCACCCAGTCAACTCCTACATACCTCATATAATTTTGTCTGATTAGAAGACTGATAATTCGGGTCCGGATTATAATTAATTACTCATTTAAGAGAACCCATATAGAGTTACAGCCTATATTAAATTATTAGTAATTTGGCACGCAGTTGCCCAGGCAATAAAAAATAATAGTTAAATAAATATAAATTAATTGTAAAAAATAGGCCCACAAAATAAAAAAATACTGTAAAATAAATAGGCCAAATCTGACAATACTAGATAAAACATTGCATTCTAAATACAAATACTCTTTATTGAACAACTCAAAAAGTAAACCATTTATATCAGATTAAAAAACACCAGAACCATATTTATCTAATATATATTTTTAATATATCTAATAAATAGAGACATGAACAAGAACGAAATTTATAGATGTGGCAAAACACTTACTCAGAGAAAAATTTTACTGGGCTGGTCATATAGCTAGGATGCCAAACAACAGATGGACAAGAATAGTGTTGGAAACCAACAATTGGTAAAAGAAAAGTGGGCAAACGAAAAACCAGATGGGAAAGTGACCTAATAGAAACAATAGGGAAAAAACTAGCAACAGACAGACAAAAACGGAAGAAGATGCTACGGTGCTAGATAAATACATCAATTTAGAAGAAGGGGATCGGAAGAGTCCTAGGTCAGAAGGACCCTACAAACATGAGATACGAGAAAAAAAAACAATAAACGGAAAACAATATAAATAAGTTTGTAAAATAAGGCTTAAATATATATTTTTTTTTAAATATTTGTGTACTTACATGTGTAGTAGCAGCACTATGGATCAATGGTGTTGGCTCAAATATACAGACTTCCGCACCATATGCTGCGGCTATCTTTCCAGTGTCAGTACTGCAATCCAGGGACCCGATACGAATGTAGCCATGAATAGCTCCAGGGATAATCTGAACCCGCTCAAAGTTTGAAGCTAGTATCACTATATTACAGCCTGCAGCGTAAGCCTGAAAAGAAAATTGATGATACAGTGTCTACTTTGATACTAATTACTGTTATTACATACTAGCGTCCCGCCCCGGCTTCGCACGGGACTTTTTTGTAAACCTTTTTAAGGTGTACAATACTGTTGTATATTAATTTGATCTATCTTGTAGGGTTCAGCCAGCGTTTGCGCAAAAAATGTGTTTATTTACGACATCACATTAGAAACCTCTAAAATTATCAGTGTTTCATTACTCTATTATGCATGTATTATACATATAAACCTTCCTCTTGAATCACTCTAACTATTAAAAAAAAACCGCATCAAAATCCGTTGCGTAGTTTTAAAGATCTAAGCAGTGGAAAGCAGGACAGACAGTGGAAAGCGACTTTGTTTTTGTAGTGATAAACAGTTTTACGTTCAAGAACTTAATATACATCAATTACAATTTTAGCAGTTGTTCTTAACATTTTATTGCTGAGGTACACAAAGTTTTTAATTTGGCAAGGGTCAAATACAGTTTGGAAATATAAATATCAATTAAGTAAATAAAGTGTTCATTTCATGAATTTGCAAACCATTTCAGGTGATTCTAGGAACCAGCAGTGGCCTGCAAACTACTGGTTATGAACTATTTATATTTAGGAACAAAATATTACAAGCCAATTAAAAAAATAGATTAGCAACTATCAAGAAAAAAACAATGACAGTTTCAATAATAAAATACAATATTATGATAACCTCTTTTTTGGTAAGTTGATTGAGAATGCACTAATTACAACAGGAAAACCAAACACTAGTGTGTCGCAATTTAATTGTAGTATGGTATGAAAAGAAATTAGCATAACAAAAATCCTAAAATGGCAAGAAAATAATTATATAACCATCTTATTATATCCTAAGGGGCTATAACAATACAATAATTTCGTAGTAAGTACATGAATTGATTAACATATTAATTTTAGGCATTCTTGTGGTATTTCAATTTATATAGCCAGTGTAAACTTTTACTTGTGTATAATTTTTTGTATTTCAATCAATCAATAAGCCATTTATTCTGAACTCTGAGTCTTGTTTGTTAACAGTATATTTATAGGATATCTCTGAGTTCAGTTTGCCGTATGGCATAGGCCTCCTCCAGCATTTTTTACTGTTTAATTTCACCTAACTACTCAAAATCTATATAATAAAAATGTATAGTGACAATGTAGATACCTCCACTTGTTTTAATAAATGACAAAGTGTAAACAAACTACAGTAATAAATTAAAGTGTTATCTGTGAGTTAATACTCTGATAGATTGTTTGAGATAAATCATAGTTAAGTAAGCCTCAAGAATAATGGTGTGAACTTGAAATTAAATCAACATGACCATAATAACAATGACAAGCAATGTAACTGATCACCTTCAAGGATACAATGGCTACTACAATAACATTCGCATTTAAATAACTGTAGCTAACAGATGCAAATTAATGTTCAAGGAATTTATCTACTTAACTCTTTCAGAAGCATCTAGTCACCAGCCGTAATACACTACAATCTTTCTGAAATTGCTACATTGTTACTAGGAAACTAATACAGCACCCAATGCAGAGTGCTTATCAATATCAATCTAGGCTAAATTAGATTTTCCTGTTAGCACTATTACCCTATTACCACCCTAAAATAAATCTTATCACAAGACCTGGCGTAACGAGAACTGTCATTTAGTGCTTAACCATTTGACTTACTGTAAAAGGGATTCCCTCGACTGAGCCCACAGCAAAACATTGATCCCCTGAATTGCAGGCTCCACTTAATACTTGGTGACAGTTCATACTGAACTATTTAACTACAATTTCTTCGCTATAACTTTTCCACACCACCAAAAGTCACTAGCATAACTCTAATGTAGTAAGACATAGCTAACTAAAGATATGAGGAATCTTCTCAACATTTTAATATTTCTTTAATCACGAATAACGAAATGACACCATACATCGAACGTGAGAGAATGACGTAGAGTGGAAGAAAGAGATAAAAAATAGAACACGTTCAAAAATCATATATTGCATTATCTGAAGGAAATACTAAATGTTTAAAAAACACCTTAATACCAAATTATTTACAAAATCTCATCATAAAACTGATCAATTGAATTATTAAATTCAAACAACATTTGGGCGCATAAAATGCACAATTACTAAGGCAAAATAAAGAAATTAGACAATAGTTTCGGAACGGTCCATATTACAGTGTTGCCACAGATAAATGCAAAACGAGCGTTCTAATTTATTTGAGCCTTCCCCGAATAATGCTGGAGCCGGCCATACTGTAAATTTATCAAAAACTTACCAGTTTTCTTCCAGAGCCATGCTCAGTGTAGGTTTACGTAGTTGTCGGCCTGTTACAATACATCCGTTCAAAAGATTGTTTATTAAGGGATATATGGCGACGGCATTTTACTATCCGGTACTTACGTACTTTCACTATGCGTTTTTGAGTGATGAATCAAATACGGCTGAACCGATTTTATTGAATATAGTTTTCATTGAAAGTACTTATCAGGCCTCACATCCATGATTTTATTTCATATTTTTAGACCCACCGTCCAAAAGTTAGATAGGGGGGGACGCCCTTTATCAAAAAAAAATTCGGAGCTATTATTCCGTAACTATTAGTTTTATCAAAAAAAAATGTTGTTAACGACCTCTATATTTTTAGAAAGACCTATCCAATGATACCCAACACGATAGGGTTGAAGCGCAATAAAAATTGCAGGCGTACTTCATGTGTACAGGACAGGAGGTACCCTAATAAAATAAAATAAAGTTTTTCTATCACTTTGTCGGCGTGATTAATGCACATACTCATATCAAATTTCAGTATTCTAGTGCTAACGGCCACTGAGCTAGACCGCGGACAGACGGACGGACGGACGGACGGACATGGCGAAACTATAAGGGTTCCTAGTTGACTACGGAACCCTAATGACCAGTGATCGGATCTAGGATGCAATTTGGGGTGAACGACCTCAAACATTATGCTTAACATGGATTTGACTCAGGATTTCCCGGGAATTTGGGAAATGGGTTATTAATTATTAACAATAGTTAATAATTAATAACTTTTTTCTAAACTTAAGTTGCGTAAATAAACCTATTTTCTATTAGTAGCAGGTTTTTATACCTGAAATGATCATCATTTGTTGGTAATGAGTACGTGATAAGGTTAGTAAAATAGTAATAATAATCATTTTCTTTACCTGTATACCCTGGTCAACAGATAAAAATAGTAAAAATACCATAAAAGATAAGACATGCAAGTTAATACGTTAAGTTCTTTTATGAAGTACTGTAAAAATTTGTCAAAGTTGCTTTTTACATTGTTTGTTTTTATTACATATTTTGTTATTTTATAGTGTAAACTATATATAATTAATTAGTGTATTTAACTTTTACTATAAAATATAACGTTATTTAACTTTTACTATAAAATATAACGGTTACACTCACGTCACTTTAGTCACTTCGCGCGACATATTTTGAAGAGCTTAGGTCTCCATCTTCAAGTACTAAGAGTGCTATTTTGAACCGGCCCGTAGCGCGCTGTTGCACGACGCGTTGCCGACTGCTGGCCTGCGTCCCGCTCGCCATGCAGCTCGTGTCGCCCACTTTGACAAAGCTTGTTGAGGGTGATCTTGCGCCGGCGCTGCTACCGTACCGACGATAAACAAACCACACTCACTGTATCCACTAAACTCTCACAGCACACACTGAAGTTCTTGCCATGCATTACAGGCTTCCATGCTGGCGGTACGCCCCAGCCCCCGTCGCGATTAAAATTAGGACGACGCCCAATCTCGATCGCCTCGTGTGTTGCTGCAATCCATTTTCTTCACACTCCGTATATGCTCCGAGAGTCTCGTTGACAAGTTACGTCCGGTTTTCCCTATGTAGGACTTACCACAGTAGCAAGGTATCTCGTAAACGCCTGGGTTACCTAGCGGGTCACTATCCTTTGGAGAGCGTAACCTTTGCCTGATTTTAGTATGGGTGCGGAAAATTGTCCTAATGCTATACCTCCAGCGTAATAGGCGTCCAATTTCGTCCGTCACCCCCTTAATATATGGCAGATACGCCGGTGCCCTCTCTACAGTGTGCCGATTTTGTAGAGGTATTGAACCCGCCGCACGCTGACTCTGTCTCCAATTGTACCCATTTTTCTCTAACACCTGTCTGACGTGCCGCAGCTCTTCTTGCACATACTGCGGATCACAGAGCCGCAGAGCTCTGTTAATCAATGCGCGCGGAACTGCCGACAGGTGTGCGGGATGATGATGAGAACCAGCCTGCAAATATCTGTCAGTGTGTGTGGCCTTTCGATGTACCTTATTTATTTATTTAATCTTTATTGCACAATACAAGATGGTACAAATGGCGGACTTAATGCCATAAGGCATTCTCTACCAGTCAACCAATGGGCTAAACAGAAAGGTTAAGTAGGTGCATGGTCCATTAAATATGACAGAATTAATAAGAGAAACAAAAAACTAACAATAGATACATATTAAGCTATATTCATAAACTTACACAAATACATATAATAATAAACATACATACATATATTTTATATACCTTGTGTGAACCATGAACCGATGAAGAAAGCTTGTCAAGGAAATGCTTGCGCAACAAGCGCTTGAAAGTGAATTTAGTCTGAGCTTGCCTGAGAGAGAGCGGCAGAACATTCCAAAGTCGGATTGCCTGGACGGTGAAAGAATTAGACATAAAACCAGTTCCATGTCGGGGCACATTGTCAATGAGCTTTAGAGAACGAGAAGAACGAAGATGTGTGCCGGGGCGTGGGGAAACTAATTTAAATTTCGATCGAAGATAATTTGGGGCGGACAGGTCAAACAATATGGAATACAGAGTGCAAAGAATACGAAGTGACCTACGTTCTCGGATCGGAAGCCAATTAAGTTTTCTGCGGAAATTGGAAACATGGTCATACTTACGGAGACCGAACACGAAGCGTATGCAGTTATTAAGTAACCGGTCCAACTTGTTCAATGAGTCTTGGGTGAGATTGGTGTAACAAACATCAGCATAATCAAGGACAGGCAGGACAAGAGATTGGACAAGGAGAATTTTAGTGCTGACTGGGAGAAAATGTTTAAAACGATAGAGTGCTCTTAAAGTATTAGTTACTCTACGGTAAACGTCGAGATATATCGATAAATCAGGAGTTTTTTTATTAGTGTTTTTAAAAAATAATACCTCAAACTTTCAAATGATACATAAAGTAAAAGTACCAGTGCTCGACACCCTAATGCCCAATAGATGACACCCTTGTGTCATTTCTTTTGACAGTGACTTAAGAATAAAGGTGGTATCCATTGGGACAGTGTCAAGCACTCGTACGTTTCCCGCACATCATCCTTTATAAAGCTATAATTTATTATATTTTAATGGGTGTCATTTAATCGATCTGCAGAATATTTCTATTTGGGTAAGCAAAAATATATATTTGGTCAGCAAAATTGGACACTTGGTGAGCAACTTACGGTCAGCAAGTATTCCTAAACCAGTTCGCAATTAATGTCATACTGAGCTGCTCTAAAATGATTTGGTTGGCAATTTAATTACTTGAGCGGCAGTAAGCTATCCGCCTTAAATGAAATTTGTTTAAGCAATCAGTAATAGGTAAGCGAATTATTTCATTTTGGATTACAATTGACCTGATCCGCAAAAATTGGTTCGCTAAAAAATCAGTTGATCAGCAAATGTCTTACCAACCTAACCTACCTTTTGCTTAGCTGATTTTTTGAAACAAAAAAAATACTAGGCATCCTTTAATTACTTTCTTAAAATGGGCGCAAGTAATTTTTTGCTGGTGATGATTTATTTTGGAGATCAATTAAACAACAAATTGATTCATTTTTATATTTATGAGACCAAAATTAAAATATTAGGTCCATTGAAGTAACATACAAACAAATAATCAAATAAACAAAAAAAAAACAATTAAGAATTATACTTATTGTGTCAAAGTAAAGTATGAAAATAAACCAAGAGTAAAGTAAAGGGGGCCCTAACCCAGGACTTAAAAAATTTTTTTTTTTCGCATTAACAGCTTAACAAAGTAACAACTTTAAAAAAAAAAGCATCTTTTATTGATAACAATTTTTTTATTAATGTGACCGTTTAGCTGAGACTTAAAAAATGGTAATTTCCGTGACAGAATCAACGAAGCCCCTCTCTCGCGGGGCTTCTACTTGCGCTCTCAGGGGTAACAGATAACTAACGAACCTAACCAAGTAAAAATAGGGATCGTACAATTTTTCTTATTTTCTAATGCGGGGTAGCCCACCCGAGCCCCCCTTGTGGGGGTCTTTGCCCCCCCGGCCCCCCGTTTCCCAATCTTTGTCTGGTGGGTTGAGGGTCACAGTTCTAACCTAACCTAACCCACTTTATTTGTAGCCGTGCGGGTCGGTTGAGGGTCACAGTTCTAACCTAACCTAACCCACTTTATTTGTAGCCGTTCGGGTCGGTTGAGGGTCACAGTTCTAACCTAACCTAACCCACTTTATTTGTAGCCGTTCGGGTTGGTTGAGGGTCACAGTTTTTATTTGTAGCCTTTGGGGTCGGTTGTGGGTCACAGTTCAAACCTAACCTAATAAACCCACTTTATTTGTAGCCAAATTTATTTATAATATAAAATTTTAAAGTCCCTGGCTCTGTAGTAATTCTATGGCCGAATTCGCAACTTAGGACCGCTTTAGTTCTTAAACGGGCAAGTTAACACAAAAATTGTAATCAATAAAAAGTTACATAAATATGAAAAAGACATTTGCTAATAACCTTAGAATAAAATGCACGCACACGATTGGCTGCTCGTGTCACGTGGACTAATTTCACTCCGGTTACAACTCTGCCGATTTTTCAAATCAAATGCCACCAACTTTATTATATCAGATTACCATTGCTTTAATATGCATACCTTTCAATTAAACTGCTTACAGCCATGTTTTTTCTACCCACCAATTTTTAAATCTTGCTGACCAAGTAATTATTTTGCAGTTCAACAATTTATTGAGCAGATAAATTATAACAAAAGCAGATCAATATTGGTTATAACGTTGTCCATTTCCGAGTTTTTTGCTGAACAAGAGTTGTAGCTCCATTTTTATTTATTGCCAGCAAAATTTTTGCATGCTGACCAAATGATTTAATGGCTATTTATTTTTACGAATAAGTTTTAAAAACGGCTGATCATTTAATCACTTCCCTATTTGAATTATTTATTATAATTTATTTGTTAAGTTTTTTTCGTGAATGACCTTTAAAAAGAGTAGGTATCATTTGAAAGTATGAGGTATTATTTTTTAAAGACACTAATAAAAAAACTCCCGATTTATCGATATATCGATAAACATTGGTGTTCTCTCCCTATGACGTTTCACAAACCGCACGCAAAATTCCGGGCCCTAGTTATAACTGGGAGAATACAATCTAAAATGTAAATAATCATCGTTCTACTTAACTCGTCATGGCCAACAGAGTTAGATTTGACCGAAGTTATTGTTTTCCTTATCTCGTCATCTGTGGCTGGGGTAAGAGAAAAGGAGTTAGAGCATAAACAAGGCATGGCACAAATTTCAGCAATACTGAGAAGTTTAGTGGTGGTATCTAAAGAAGAGGGCTTAGCAAAGTGATCATTTAAGTCATTTACAGAAAAAACGGAAGATGTTGTCTTAATTGAAGACTTAACTACACCAATAGATTCGAGAAACTTCCATGTCTCAGCTGGAGAGGCCACGGCGATGCTGTCATGGAAGTATTTACGTTTGGCAGCTCTTACCATGTGATTTCACTTGTTTCTGGCAGCCTTATAGTGGCGCCAATTCTCCTCGCAACGGTCGTGCTTAAATCTACGAAAAGCTCGATCCCGCTTTGTCATCGCCATACGAACTCCACGCGTGATCCACGGCGCCGGAGGCCGCTTCAGCCTTACTGTGCGGACAGGCGCATGTTTGTCGAAGAGCTGAAGGACCGAAGAGTTAAGGGCCGCCACCGCCTCATCCACCGTCGGAGCTTGCAATGTCGACCTTATGTGACAGCTTTCCGCTCTGATCCCGCTGAACCAACACATCAAGAAAAGGTAGTGCACCATTCACCTCCTTCTCAATGGTAAACTTTATTTTGGGATGCAGTTCGTTTAGGCAAATAAGTAACAGGTTCACATCTTCACCAGCCATCACAGCAAAAACGTCATCGACATATCGCCACCAGTGTTTCGGCTTATACGGGCAACCCTCCAGCGCTCTCCTCTCGAAATCCTCCATGAAATTTTTTGCCACTACCGTTGCTATAGGAGAGCCCATTGCTACACCTTCAATTTGTAAATAAAAGGCTCCCCGCCAGACAAAATAACCACTAGTCAAACAAAACTCGATCAGCTCTATGTACACAGTAGGTATATCGTTACGCGCAACGATTTCTCTAATTAATTCAATTGTATCCAGTACAGCTACATTTGTAAACAGAGAAGTTACGTCGAAGCTCACCATTACTTCGTCTTCCTGCAACTCAACGTTCTCAAGTAACTGCACGAAATGTGTTGAGTCACGTACATAGCTCGAGGTCTTTCTCGTTAGGGGCTGTAAAATATCTGCCACAAAACGAGATGCCTTGTACGTAGGGGAATCTATCTGGCTCACAATGGGTCTCAGCGGCCATTCAGGTTTATGGATCTTAGGTAACCCGTAAATCTTGGGAGGGGTGGGGTTTAACGGGCGCAGTCTCTTCGCTTGGTCACCGACCGGTAGCTTGCTAACAATGTTGTTTAGCCTGGTCGTCACACGAGCTGTAGGGTTATAGGTCACCTTCCTGTACGTATCAGTATCACCTACCAGCTGTGTAACTTTTTCCTCGTAGGCATCCTTGTCTACAACTACCGAAGCATTGCCCTTGTCAGCTGGTAATACTAGGATGTCCTCATTTCCGCGCAACGCTGTGAGCGCTAGTCTCTCTGACTTACTAATGTTAGGCTTAGGAAGTTTACTTCCACTCTCACTCTACTCTCACTAGCACTCTTAGTGCTTGAAGATGGAGACCTAAGCTCTCCGAAACATGTCGCGCGAAGTGACTAAAGTGACGTGAGTATAACCGTTATATTTTATAGTGATAGTATGTCTCACGAAAGTTTAAATTTAATTATATTTACCTTTTTACAAAGGTAGGTAATTAAGACTCGTGGGATTGTAAGTCATATCCATGTTAAGATAACGGACTTAAACCCTGGGAAATTGCATCCGAGATCCGATCACTTCAAATTTTGACATACGGTTTAGCCCACTTCAAATAACCTACATACCAATTTTAAGACCATTCCGGTGGGCACATAAGATTTTAAGACCAGTTGAAATCGTAATTTTTTGTCCCTAATTTATCAACGAGTCTACCGCTGCTCCAAATGTTCACAGTAATTAAAGAATCCATTCAACAAACCAAATACCAAATTTAAGACCATTCTTGTGGGCGCATACGATTTTAAGACCATTTTACTGAGGAAGTACATCCACCTCACAGAAAACCACAGTCAAATAGCACTAGACCCTATTCATAGTGTTGTGTCCCTGCTGGTGAGTAAAGTAGCTAAAGAGCTCAAAGAGGACCCAGTGTGTTGACGATGAGGGACCCTATTGTTCCTTTAGCCGTCAACACAGTGAATCCTCCTTTTTGTAAAGGGTCGGCAATGCGCATGTGACAAATCTGGAGTTGCAGGCGTCCATAGGCTACAGTTGCTACTTACCATCAGGTGGGCCGTATGCTTGTTTGCCACCGTCGTAGTATTAAAAAAACTTCTAGCCATATGTCAGAACCTCTGTTTACAGAAGTAGTAGTTTTAGTAATAATAAATAAATAGTGCTGGAGCCCGTCATATATAAAAAAGTAGATGGCGCTCGCCGTCACGTAAACAGTGAGCTCCGTGTTTTATATGTGATTAAAATGGATTTTTTAAAGAAAATAGACTAAAAATAGACTTAAAGTGTGATAAACTATGAGTTGCGACTGTGGATATATTATCTCAGTGCAGTATAACTTTAAAGTGTTAAAAAAATAAAACTAAAAAATTTAGGATACATTGACGTGAATAAGAGTAATGTAATGAAATAGTGATAGTGAACAAGGATCTGTACGTGTTTAAATACTGTGTATAGTGAACTTAACCATTAAAAATAGAGATTTGACAAAGAAATACGACAAAACAATAATACAGTGACCGTTTCTTCGTTTAAAAATTACATGGACTTTGGACCCACGGCCAGTTGTCACATCTAGCACTAACCGTGTTGTTCCTTCCGAAGGTTGCCGAACTACCCCGATAGCAGACCCATATTAGCCGAAAGCAATCCGTAATTTCCCTCGGCTCAGCGCAAGTAGCCGTGGCAGTGCGAATTGTGTCGTGTCTGCTAAACACAGAGTCAGGATTCAAATCCGACGTGACGAAAAACATTTTGCAATTTTTAAATTTTTATTTTTTATTTTATTTATTTATTATTATTATTATAAGATATTTTTATTTTTTTAAGTGTTACATTTAGAATAGAATTTGAGCAATATGGAATGTTTTAAATGCCAGAAGAACATAAAAACTAAAGACTATTTTCTAAAATGTAAGAATTGCAAAAATTACTTTGACTTGACGTGTACAATAGTTACTAAAGCTAGATATAATTTGATGACGAATGACAACAAAAATAATTGGAAATGCTCGTCCTGCGTTCGGCCGAAAAGCGCTTCCAGCACTCCGAAAACAACTTCCAGTTCAACCAGCGCGCCTAAAACATTATCGGAACCCAGTGCCTCAACAATGACGACGGAACAAAATAATACGACACTAGAACGGAACGTTACACATAGGAAACGACCCGATTGTACAGTCAAGGCCAATATACCAGAAGATGACACACCCCAACAAATGTATGAGATGCCTCTTAGATCCCCTTCGTGTGAAAATTTGTCTCAAATTCTAAATGATGATGGGGATAATATAAACTCTACACTGAAAGATAGCACGTTTCATAGTCCCAGTAGTCTCCCTAATATGTCTACTATGGACAATTCATTAGTTGTAGCATTAAAAGTGCAAGTAGAGGAACTAAACACTGAGTTATCGTGCGCTCATGAAGAAGTTGCAAGGTTAAATATAGAGAATTGCGAACAACAACAACAAATAGATAAGCTAAATAAAAAAAATAGTATGTTATTACTGTTAAACAAAGAACCTATAAGAAGTACAACACCAAAAAAAAAATATCCTGGCCATAGCCCAATCACAAAAAATATACACACAGAGGAGAACATTCAAATTTATGAAAATCAAATTAAAAAATTAGAGGATGAAATATCTACACTAAATAATAAAATAAAGACACTTCAAATAAAGCTAAGTAAGGCTCTTACGTCAAATAATGTTTGCAAACGAAAGTCAGAAGCATCAGTAAACAGGGAAGTGACTCTCTCACGGATCCAACACTCTACCAAAGCACTGCAGAACACTGTAAAAAAACTAGAGCAACACATAAACAATACTATAGCTCAGAAAAGTAGTTTAGACTTGTCGGGAAGACCTTTTTTACCTCGAGAATCTCATGCGACGCCAGTTAAGAAACCGATAAAGCACAAAACTAATAACAAACCAAGGTTGTTGCTTATATCAGATTTTCATGGAGCTGATCTTTTACTACCTTTATCGAAAATTCGCAAAAACGATTATGACTGTACGGCCGATATCATTCAATATGGAACAACCCAGCGTGTACTGCAAAACATAGAAGAAAAAATTAAAGACTTCAATAAAAGCGATTGCGTAGTAATTATGTGTGGTGGGAGTGATTATAATATTACCCCGTTAAATAAAATTATAAGTACTTTAGAATATACAGTCAAAAATTGTACTCATACAAACGTGGTTATCTGTGATATCCTCCATAGCTTAAATAAGTATGATGAAGATTATAATGATTATGTTAATAGCTTTAATGTTATGTTGCATAGAAAGTTGGTGAAATTTTCCCATGTATGGCTGGAAACACCCAATAGTGTCTATTTTGGTGTGCGAGACTACGATACCAAAGGCTACCAACTAAACCTTAGAGGGAAATATAAACTAGCTCGCAGCTTGAATAATGTTCTGATCAATGTAAACAAAGCATTTTATAATCAGTTAAATTGTTTAGGTACACTAGACAATCAATTAGTAAATCGGTAAATAATGATCTTATGGTATACAGTCATATTAATATATTACATCAGAACATCAATGGTCTTATAAATAAATCTGATTTGTTAAGTATACACATACACGAGCTTGTGGATAAGGAAACTCAAATTGATGTTATTTGTGTTACAGAGCACAATATGCAGTTAGGTGATGAAATATATTTGTCTATTCCTAATTTTAAATTAGCCGCGTTTTACTCGAGGAAAAACCGAAATGGTGGATCTTGTATTCTAGTCAGGGGTATTCATAAATAAAGCATGTTGAACGAATTAAATAGTATATCAATACCAAATGTAATGGAATGCGCTGGTGTAGAATTAACTGACCAC
Organism: Pammene aurita; assembly: GCA_947086415.1. Classification (NCBI taxonomy): domain Eukaryota; kingdom Metazoa; phylum Arthropoda; class Insecta; order Lepidoptera; family Tortricidae; genus Pammene; species Pammene aurita. Next base: position 22,643,840 of record OX352305.1, on the reverse strand, counting down.
AAATTAATTATAATTAGTATCTATAGAGTACCGAGGAACAATAGACATAGTTTTGATATATTTTTTTCATAAATTGGGTCTTATATTAAATAATGTATGTTTTAGTGGGAAAAAAGTAGTTATATGTGGTGATTTTAATATCGATATGCTCAAGAGAACGCCACAGTCCGTAGAATTCAAAAACTTATCGTGGTCCTATAATTTAAGAATGGCAATATCTGAGCCAACTATTAGATTATCTAGCAACACATGTATTGACAATATTCTTCACAATGTGCGAGGCAGTAAAGCTAAAGTGATTGACTTTGCGCTCTCGGATCACACTGCCCAATTTATAAAATGCCCCGTTAAAAAAACACGTGTTCTTGCTTACTGGTATAAGGAAAAGAGACATTACAGTCTAGAAAATATTAATAAGTTTAGGGATCGTTTATTAGAGTTACAATTCAGTGAAGTTTATATGGCAAACAATCCTAATGAAGCATACAACTTTTTTGCTGAACAATTCGAATTACTTTATAATTTGTGCTTCCCTATTAGAAAAAATAAAGTTACTTTAGCTACAAAGCCAAAATGGATTACCAAAGGGTTAAAGGCCTGTTGCAAGCGAAAACGTCAATTACTTTGGAAATATAGATTTTCTGATGATAAAGTTAGGGATAAAACAAATTTTCAAAGTTATTCAAAGCGATTGAAGAAAATTATTAAGCTTACCCAGAAAACACAAAATAATTATTATATTAAACAATCTAGTAATAAAACAAAGGCATCATGGAATGTTATAAATAAATGTAGATCTAAACAACCCATAGACAATATTCAGCAGATAGTATCTAATGGTGAACGTATAAAATCTCCTCGAAAAATCGCGCAAGCTTTTAATCAGTATTTTATAAATAATGTTACAAATAATCATAAACATGACCAGACGAATACAACGGCATCCAATTTACCTAATTCTATGTTTATGAATCCTGTTCATTCGAAAGATATTGAAATTATAATTAACTCATTAAAAAATAGCCATAGTACAGGCTATGACGGTATTAGTACAAAAGTGGTAAAATCTGTATCCAGTATCATTTCACCATTGATTAGCCACATAACTAATTTATGCATAGAGAAGTGTGAATTTCCAGAAAAATTAAAAATAGGTATTGTGAAACCACTATTTAAAAGAGGGGATAAGGAAGACTTGGCTAGCTATAGACCTGTGGCACTGCTACCCATATTTTCAAAAGTCATAGAAAAAGTAATTCACGATTCTATTTACTCATACTTCGAAAAAAATAATTTATTTACACAAGAACAGATGGGATTTCGAAAGGGTAAGTCTATTAATATGGCTATTTTTGACCTAATGCGTGTAGTAATAACAAATATGGACAAAGGAGTTCCGATATCAGCACTCTACATGGATATGTCGAAAGCTTTCGATTTTGTAGATCATAAAATATTGCTAGACAAATTATACAAATATGGAGTTAGAGGTAATGTACATAGTTTGATTAAGTCATACTTAGGAAATCGACTACAGTTCACTCAGATAAATAGACTATGCGTTAGAAAAAAACCGAAGTCACTTATTCATCGGAAGTTCAACATGTTCATTACGGTGTACCTCAGGGAAGCGTTTTAGGCCCTCTATTATTTATTATTTATATCAATGATTTACCACGAGCTATCGAGTATCCCATGGTTCTTTTTGCTGATGATAGCACTATAATGTTTCCTTGTAAAGACCCAGAAACATATGAAAATGATATATGCAAAACATTAGAAACAGTAATTAACTGGTTAGCAAACAACAATTTAAAAATTAATATGGAAAAAACTAAAATCATGACATTTAAACATAGACGAAATGATACCCGTAATTTAAATATATCATATAAGGGTAAAAAAATTGAGGAAACAGATGTGACAAAATTTTTAGGAATAGGCATAGATCATAAGTTAACATGGAATAATCAAATTGACAATATATGTAAGAAACTGAATCAATTTTCATACCTCCTACATAATCTAAGAAAAAATGTTGATGAACCGGTTATTTTAACGGCCTATCACGCTTATGTAACATCGACACTAAGGTATGGTATCATGTTCTGGGCAAACTCAGTTGATAGAGAAACTGCATTTAAAGCGCAAAAGAGATGCGTTAGATCTTTATGTGGAATTCAGCTACCAGCTTCGTGCGTACCACACTTTAAAAAGCTACGTATATTGACTCTGCCTTGTTTGTATATTTATGAATTAGTTATTTTTGTTAAAAGCAACCTGCACTTATTTAAAAGATTTAAGAGTATTCGTTTAAGAAATAAAATAGCTTCAATGTCTTCCGACACAGCATTTTTAAAGAAAAGTATACTTGGTATGGCTCCAAAAATCTATAATAAAGTTCCGACACAAATAAGAAGTATAGAAAATATTATAAGTTTCAAAAGAAAATGATTTGATTTATTAGTGGATAGTACATATTATACTGTTAAGGGTTTTTTGTCCGACTGCAATTAATATTAACATGTAGTGACAGATTTAAAGAAAAAACACTAAAATTTGTATGCCCTGTGGCCCGACATGGTGATGCTACTCTAATTCTGTAAGACCTGTACCTCTGTTTGTACTATATACCCATGTTATACAAATAAACTATTTGACTTTGACTTTGACTTTGACTTTGACATTTGACTTTGCCCGCCTAACTGGAAATTTATCAAAATCCTAACCAATTTTCTTCCATATAGCGTTGTAGAGCCCATCTCGGAGATCATGAAAACATAAGTCTTAAAGGTCTTAAATGGCCATAAGTATGTATGGCGTCAAGTTGAAAATACAATTTTTTGGCCTAAATTTATCAACGAGCCTACCGCTCCAAATTTTGACACATGATTTAGCCCACGTCAAATAACCTACATACCAATTTTAAGACCATTCTGGTGGGCACATAAGATTTTAAGACCAGTTGAAGTTGCAATTTTTTGGCCTAAATTTATCAACGAGCCTACCGCTCCAAATTTTGACAGTAGTTAAAGGACCCATTCAACACACCAAATCCCAATTTTAAGACCATTCTGGTGGGCACATAAGATTTTAAGACCATTTTAAAAAGTAGTCGACTTTATAGAAATAATAGCAAATTACTATAAATTCCTTAAAAAAATATATTTTGCTGGCACAAACACAACTGCATATTCATATATAGGTGTCTTGTAATTAAAAATGCCCTAAAAGTGTTCCGCAATAAGTCGAAAATGGGAGAAATTCGTCATAGCAGTACTTTAGTCACGGGGATCTTAAATCACGAAAATTATTATTTATTTCAAACTTAATGTCACAAAATATGATTTGAAAAGCCAGACGTAATGCCTATGAACATTTTCTACCAGTCACTCATAAGTCGAAACTGATAAGCGTCAAGCTAGGTGCACTGAGAATATATTACTAACTGAAAAATTACGTAAATTTATTTTAAATCCTACCGTTCCAAATTTTGACAAACGGCTTAGCCCACATCAAATAACGTATATACCAATTTTAAAACCAATCCGGTGGGCCCATAAGATTTTAAGACCAGTTGAAGTTGCAATTTTTGGCCTAAATTTATCAACGAGCCTGCCGCTCCAAATTTTGACAGTAGTTAAAGGACCCATTTGACAAACCAAATCCCAATTTTAAGACCATTCTGGTGGGTGCATAAGATTTTAAGACCATTTTAAGAAATAGTCGATTTCATACAAAAAATAGCAAAATACTGTAAATTCGTAAAAAAAATATTTAGCTGGCACAAGCACAACTGCATATTCATATTTAAGTGTCTTGTAATTTAAAATGCCGTAAAAGTATTCCGCAATAAGTCAAAAATTGGAGAAATTTGTCATAGCAGTACTTTAGTCACGGGGGTCTTAAATCACTAAAATTCATTTTAAAATTAATGGAACAAAGTATGATTTGAAAAGCCAGACGTAATGCCTATAGGCGTTTTCTAACAGTCACTCATAACTCTAAACTGATAAGCGTCAAGTTAGGTGCACTGAGAGTATATTACTGACTGAAAAAAATGACCTAAATTTATTTTAAATCCTACCATTCCAAATATTGACAAATGGTTTAGCTCACCTCAAATAACCCACATACCAATTTTAAGTTGCAGTTAAGTTTGAAGTTGCAATTTTTTGGCCTAAATTTATCAACGAGCCTACCGCTCCAAATTTTGAAAGTAGTTAAGGGACCCATACACCAAACCAAATGCCAATTTTAAGACCATTCTGGTGGGCGCATAAGATTTTAAGACCATTTTAAGAAATAATCAATTTCATAAAAAAATAGCAAATTACTATAAATTCAATCAAATATTGTATGAGTGGAATGCCCCACTTTAAAAAAACATGTAAAATAATTACTATAAATTCGTTAAAAAAAATATTTAGCTGGCACAAACACAACTGCATGTTTATATTTAAGTGTCTAATAAGTAGTAATTAAAAATGCCTTAAAAGTAATCCGCAATAAGTCGAAAATTTTAGGAATTCGCCATGGCATTATTTTACTCACGGGGGTCTTAAAACACTAAAATTATTATTCATTTTAAACTTAGTGGCACAAAACATGATTTGAAAAGCCAGACGTAATGCCCATAGGCATTTTCTACCAGTCACTTAAAACTCTAAACTGATAAGCGTCAAGTTATAGTGCTGGAGCCCGCTTAACTCGAAATTTATCAAAAAACTTAACAATTTTCTTCCATATAGCGTTGTAGAGCCTATCTCGGAGATCATGAAAACATAAGTTTTAAAGGTCTTAAATGGCCACAAGTATGTATGGCGTCAAGTTGAAAATAATTTTTTTTGGCCTAAATTTATCAACGAGCCTACCGCTCTAAATTTTGGCAGTAGTTAAAGGACCCATTCAACCAACAAAATCCCAATTTTAAGACCATTCTGGTGGGCGCATATGATTTTAAGACCATTTTAAGAAAAAGTCGATTTCATAGAAAAAATAGTAAATTACTATGAATTCGTTAAAAAAATATTTTGCTGGCACAACCATGCGCCCACCGGATTGGTCTTAAAATGAGTATGTAGGTTATTTGAAGTGGACTAATCCGTTTGTCAATATTTGGAACGGTAGGATTTAAAATAAATTTACGTCATTTTTCAGTCAGTAATATAATCTCAATGCACCTAACTTGACGCTTATCAGTTTAGAGTTATGAGTGACTGATAGAAAATGACTATAGGCATTATATCTGGCTTTTCAAATAATATTTTGTGCCATTAAGTTTAAAATGAATAATAATTTTAGTGATTTAAGACCCCCGTGACTAAAGTACTGCTATGACGAATTTCTATAATCTTCGACTTATTGCGGAGTACTTTTACGGCATTTTTAATTACTTGACACTTAAATATGAATATGCAGTTGTGGTTGTGCCAGCAAAATAATTTTTTTCACGAATTTATAGTATTTTGCTATATTTTCTATGATATCGACTATTTCTCAAAATGGTCTTAAAATCGTATGCGTCCACCAGAATGGTCTTAAAATTGAGATTTTGTTTATTGAATGGATCCTTTAACTACTGTCAAAATTTAGAGCGGTAGGCTCGTCGATAAATTTAGGCCAAAAAAAAATATTTTCAACTTGACGCCATACATACTTGTGGCCATTTAAGACCTTTAAGACTTATGTTTTCATGATCTCCGAGGTAGGCTCTACAACGATATATGGAAGTTAAGTTTTTTGATAAATTTCCAGTTAGGCGGGCTCCAGCACTATAACTTGACGCTTATCAGTTTAGAGTTTTAAGTGACTGGTAGAAAATGCCTATGGGCAATATGGGCATTACGTCTGGCTTTTCAAATCATATTTTGTGCCATTAAGTTTAAAATGAATAATAATTTTAGTGTTTTAAGTCCCCCGTGACTAAAGTACTGCTATGGCGAATTTCTCAAATTTTCGACTTAATGCCGAATACTTTAAAGGCATTTTTAATTACTACTTATTAGACACTTAAATATAAACATGCAGTTGTGTTTGTGCCAGCTAAATATTTTTTTAACGAATTTATAGTAATTTGCTATTTTTTCTATGAAATCGATTATTTCTTAAAATGGTCTTAAAATCTTATGCGCCCACCAGAATGGTCTTAAAATTGGGATTTGGTTTTGTGTATGGGTCCCTTAACTACTTTCAAAATTTGGAGCGGTAGGCTTGTTGATAAATTTAGGCCAAAAAATTGCAACTTCAACTGGTCTTAAAATCTCATGCGCCCACCAGAATGGTCTTAAAATTGGTATGTGGGTTATTTGAGGTGAGCTAAACCGTTTGTCAATAGTTGGAATGGTAGGATTTAAAATAAATTTAGGTCATTTTTTCAGTCAGTAATATACTCTCAGTGCACCTAACTTGACGCTTATCAGTTTAGACTTATGAGCGACTGGTAGAAAATGTTTATAGGCATTACGTCTGGCTTTTCAAATCATATTTTGTGACATTAAGTTTAAAATAAATAATAATTTTAGTGATTTAAGACCCCCGTGACTAAAGTACTGCTATGACGAATTTCTCAAATTTTCGACTTATTGCGGAATACTTTTAGGGCATTTTTAATTACAAGATACTTATATATGAATATGAAGTTGTGTTTGTACCAGCAAAATTTATTTTTTTAAGGAATTTATAGTAATTTGCTATTTTTTCTATGAAGTCGACTATTTCTTAAAATGGTCTTAAAATCTTATGTGCCCACCAGAATGGTCTTAAAATTGGGATTTGGTGTGTTGAATGGGTCCTTTAACTACTGTCAAAATTTGGAGCGGTAGGCTCGTTGATAAATTTAGGCCAAAAAATTGTATTTTCAACTTGACGCCATACATACTTATGGCCATTTAAGACCTTTAAGACTTATGTTTTCATGATCTCCGAGATGGGCTCTACAACGCTATATGGAAGAAAATTGGTTAGGATTTTGATAAATTTCCAGTTAGGCGGGCTCCAGCACTAAAAGTTTTTCCTTATATATCACGCTGGTGGCAAACAAGCATGCATCCCGCCCAATAGTAAGCGGTTTCCGTAGAGTGTGGACGCCTGTGGGCTGAGACGTCAGTAATAACGATGCTGACGTATGTCGCCTATGTCACCGTAGTGAAACACGTGCCAGTGAAATATAATGACAAGGTACTGATAACGAAAATGAAATAAAACCTCATACCTACAAGAGTAGCACCTGTTCCAGTTTATTTTTCCCAAAAATTTTAATAGTTTTTCCTGGCCACACCATGAAACGAAAACGGCATAGAACGTAAACGTCTAGATATTATATACTTTTGACAGGTCTATTATGCACATGCGAATAAATTTCCCGATCTCCCTATTTGATAACTTTTAATATTAGTAAAGTGATTTCAATTGAGTTTATAAATAATTTAGTTTTAAAGAGAGTTTTTAAATTTATCTAAGTATTTCGTTTTTATAATAAAAGCATCCATGACGCGTAGGATGTAAACGTGAAATTTACGTTGTACAGTTGACTGCGAGACAAGACGATAGGCGGTTGACTGTTTTTTGTGTTCGCGTATTGATTATCGCGGAATCTAAAAGAAATTAATTTACGGAGACTTTAGTTAAACAATAGTGGAATTTGTGTTTGTGTTACCAACTACAACAGCCGTTACCTTTTTGCTGGACCTGGATTGTGAAAAAGGTAAGAGTTGTAATCTGTACCAGCAGATTATACATTTCATTCCACTCTCGCTCTTAATAGAAAGTTTGCCAGTAAATTGCGAAGTATAACTAATTGATATAATGCCATAAATAATCTAATAACGTTAGGACTGCTATGCTGATGGCAATAAAATATAAGTTTGAGAGATAAGATTTTTACACTGACATACATTGTTAAGTCATATAAGTATGGTTTACATATTATACATTACACTAAAACAGTGGACCCTAACCGATGGTCCGTGGACCACTGGTGGTTCCTGGAAGCACCTGCAATGGTCTGCCAAGTTATAAAAAGAAGGCCCCTTTGTTGACTTTAATCGCCAAAGGTCTCCAAACAAGTTTCAAAAAGTCAAATTCGCCTCCAAACAGTTGGTGGTCGCTGATGAAATAGGAATTTTATCAGGTGGTCACTTAGCACTGAAAGATTAAAAACCACTGCACTAAAAGACGAAAAATTAGTGTGTATTTTTTTAAACATGTGTTGACCTTCTGGGCTATTGGTTGCCTATATTTTTTGTATTAATTACACTCTTTATGTATTGGTTAGGGTTACTGTGTAGAAGTAGACTCCAGGGAACCCATGTTTTATATTTAATTATTTATTTAATGCTGAGAAACACGGTGTATAGAATATCTCTCAGTTCGAAGTGCCGTTGGTAAAGGCCTCTTCCAATGATTTCCATTGCTGTCTGCAAGGCAACCCTTCTCCAGTTTGGCCCCGCTGTTAATCTTAATTCATCTTCCCATCTTGTGAGCTGGCCTCCTTGCTTTCTTTTGCCATCTTTTGGGTACCAGTCTGAAACAAATTTACTTCATTTTCCTGTTTTGTCTCGCATCATGTGCCCGGTCCATCTCCACTTTTGTTGATCAATGCGTTCAAGGACATGTAATTTTTGTTACTTGTCTTGGGTCAATGTTCCTTATTCTATCCAGTTGCTGAAAACCAGTCATACTCCTTTCTATAGCTGTCTGTGTTATGGCTAGCTGTTTCCTCATTTCCTGTGTGAGGCTCCAAGTTTTATGGCGCTGTACAGCCCCACACATTATGCGGTAACTCTGGTTCAGATGGTCCTTCAGAGTTACCATATAATGTATTGGGCTATTGGACTAAAGCTATCAAACTTGGGGCCTCAAAAAGTTCTTGGGCTGTGCTTGTGACGATTAAGATGTATCAATTTTGACAGGGGCAATACGGGGAGTATCGCCCCTGTCAAAATTGATACATTTTAATCGTATGTAAGCGTAAATTTTTCTGAGACTAATCTAAATATGACTGTACAAAAAAGTGGTGATCAAAATGAGCAACTCTAGATTTGCAAGATCAACTCTAGAATTTCTAGTGCCCTATAAAACTACACTATAAAGCTATAGCTAAAAGTAAGAGTGTGTCACAGCATTGACAAATTTAGGCCTGCAATGGCCTGGCCCGGAAGCAGAGGCCTGACTGTGGCCCTAGAATCAAAAAGTTTGGAGACTGCTGGGCTATACAATGCTTTTTCAGGAGCTCAAAACATCAACTTCAAACACCAGTCCTCAACAAGAGACTTAAAATTTAGTGATGATATGATGTGTGAATTGGGTGATACTATACAACAAATAAGTTGTAAATGCTTGTCACCAGATAATTATCAGTTCAATTGTCCATCTGTTCAACTAAAACATTGTTGATTAATATTTTTATCATTTTTATTCATTCTCTGCTACATTTGTTATCAATTTACATTCATTCTGATAAGACAGATTCTCTGGCAACTTCCCATCTATTTTTTGTTTGTTTTATTATGAAAGGAACACTTGTATTCGTAATTGACTCTAATAACTCAATGCGGGCAAAGACAGGTCAAAAATAAAGACTGTTAAAAGTTAATATCTATGAAAAAATTTGTAGATGCACCAAGGTCTCAGACTTATTTTGAAATGGGCGTTAAAACCGCCTAGTTCATAAAGTCCATTGTGTATGCATGCTCTCCAACAGAGTTCAAATAGATGGTGATACGTAGTGCTGCGTCTAGATTGATCATGTGAAGGAGCGTAGCACGTATGTTCGCAGCAGCCACGCCGTTTTTTGACGCGTTGCCGTGCGAGACTGCTCGAACTTAACATACAAACGTTGGCTGCTTTGCCGCGGTTTTACATGATTTGGACTAGGCTTTAAAATGTTGACCATGTAGGTCAGTCGACGTCAAAGATATGTTTTCACTTTTGCACTTTATTACAAAGGAGTAAGGTGCATAAGTATGTATAAACATATTTTTTACGTCGACTGAAGCAAAGCAAACTGTACCGGACCCATAAAACGCATACCGTTTCAAATATGACGCCATCTCGGTACAGTTAAGGACTTTAATTTGTTGAGCCATTTATGGATCGAGCTATTTTCTTTTGTTTAATACTTACTCTATGAAATGTCCAATGTAAAGTGAATCCTAAGTGGCTCCACAATTATACCGTACTACAACGACAAAACTAGCGCAATTTTGTACGTTGAACATTATCTGTCTTTACTATTTACTGGTCTCTGCTGCCGAATTGTGCCAAACAACATTTTGCTTGCATTAAAACGGGCTCAATTGAACTATTCTGAACCTTATGGCTATTAATGGTATGAATAGTGTGAATTGCTTATAGGCAAGTGTGTTCATGAATCATGATGTCATCCATGTTTTTTTTGCTCATGCAAGGTTAAAAAGATTATGTGTGTAAAGGATTTTAAGAATGTCTAATGTCTCTTATTATTAAGTGATGTACCTCTAATCTAATTTACAGCACATTAAGTACAGTCGCCATCAAATATAACGGCGCGGCCAAGGTACTCAAAAATGTCTGAACATGCACTTTATCGCCTTGACAATAGAGGCGTTGTTCAGATATTTGTGACCACCTTGGCCGCTCCGATATATCTAATGGCAACTGTACACCTCGAAGAAATGTTAACACTTACTGCTTAGTAATATTAAAGGCGAAAAAGGTAATTTACCTTTGACGCCTACTTTGAGTTGGGAGTAGCTACAAAATGAACTACGTTAGCGCCCCTAGCCTGTCCAAACATACATTAGCGAAATTACATAGTGAAAATACTCGCTACGGGGTAAAAAATACTATACGCTAATTTACTCGTCTATATTTTTCTATATGTTATTAAAATGTAAACCCGAGAACTACGTTACTAACTAATTCCCACATAATAATGCATAATTACTACATCAGCTGCATCTGAAGTCTACACAGCTGTTATAGCGGGTCACCAAATCGTCACTTATTTTAGATCTTATGACATTAGCCAGTAAGTCTGGTTTCACTTGGTCAGTCACCTCCCGTATTGTAAGTATTGTAAGTTTACAAAGTGCACTCGAAACCCGCGCGGGGGGTCTCTATTTATAGTAATAAGCCCCCCTGAAGTATTGAACGGGTGGTTAACAGCACTTGCTCGATTTTAAAATAATACCCCTTACGTAGGAATTAACTAACCAGACCAGAGTAACAGCTTGATACAATCGCTTTGTAGTTTTACACTATTTTAATTCTTTTTATCGTTTGTGTAGATAACGTGACGGTACGTCAAGGGAACCAACAGGTACGCGCCAATCGCCATGAGAGTGTAAAGTAGTATTTTTAATTGAATACAGTAATCTGACAGCTCCTGCCATAAATTGTAAACCACTTTGTATGGCGAGAGCTGTCAGAATACTGTAATGAATTAAAAATACTAGTTTAGTGTGCTCTGCTCTCACACTCAGTCGCAGTGCGGTTGTACCACTTGTACCTACGACAATGTTACTCTGCCTAGTTTAATTTTCTGTCCTTACTGGGTTAATTGTTTAAAAATAACTTGGATATGTTTTTGCTCGTGCAAGCAAAGTGGTGCTGGCGTTATTTTATTCGATTGATATACCCATTATCTAGAAATATATATGCAAAAATGAATCACTTTAAATTTAGGTTGTATACTTACCTTGGATGACTATCGGTTAATTCAGAAGATTTCATACTTAAAATTAACTTGTAGGTTATATGAATATAAGGATATGACTGACTGCAGTCATATAACTGTATCTTAGTACGATTGGGTAGGTACCTATTAAACGTAAAAAAAAACTGAAACGGCAGCCCAGCTGCCCTGCCCCACAACGCCACAACTCAACCCAAAACCCAAATGATCGAAATATTTTCCTTAACACAATCTCAAAATGCCTTAAAGTTTAAATTCAGCCAAAAAAAAGTAATAACATTTCGTTGTGCTTCTGTGATTTAACCATAACGAATCACATAACTGTAACGCAACTTTCGAATTGCGTAATAACAATTAATTAAATATGCGAAAAATCGGTTTTCACTGACCGGTCTATGGTCTACTGATAACATGATATATTAACCACGTCACAGTAGAAGCTAAATTCTTCTCATTGAATACTTAAGGCGGTGTTAACTGCTGATTGACGTTCAAATTGACGTTAATCAGTTTTTAAATTACCATAAACTATTTGGTTTATTTCCAAGACCATAAATAAGTAAGTCAGTAAGTGATGCTGTCGATACATCATTAGACGAAACGGGATCGGCTAGATCGATCTATCCTTTGACTTTACAGACGCCAATTCCGTCACTGAAATTATTGAAATCACTGCCTCCCCTCCCCAACCCTCTAATAGTACTTTTGTGCTGCTCTGCTCCACTCCTGCATCAAAGCAAAGGGTTTGATGTAAATCGAAGTCATACCATCAGTATTGCAAGGTATAAGTAACCACCTATTTTTCCACCTTTGCTCGATTCAAGCAATTTTGTATCACGATTTAATATTAATGTATAAACATGCGATAAAAGTGGAGCTCTCTTTGAGCATATTTCTGCGTGGGAGGAGAGATGCTAGATAATAATATAGAAAAGACTTATTAGAATGTTTAAAATAGATCACTGTATAGTAATTATATTTGTGAATAGACTCCAAATTGTAAGATCAACCGAAATGTTTATGTTTTGCCGCTTATATTACTGTGTTTAGCTAGAGATATCTACCCAGACTTTAAATATTATTAAGCAGAACAAAATTGTAATCACGTCCTATTTTCATCAACTTTATCTGTATAAGTAACTCGTGGATGCTGTTGACTGTTCATAAAACAATACTTATATGTAATACCGACTGTAACATGTATTGTATTGTTGTTTGTTATCCCTAAAATAAATAAAATAGCTTGATATTAGATAGTAGCCACTACCCCCGACTTTGTCTATTAGCACTTTTCTTTCCTGTCTTCACAGGGCTGTAGCTAGGGGGAGGGGCATTACGGGGCAATGCCCTACCCTTAAGATACTAATGGCCTACCTTAAAATTGGCTATGCCTTACCTTAAATCAGCGCTGCCCTATCTTAACTCCGTCATAAAAACTATCCTATTTATTTCCACGGGATTATGGAAACAGTATCCATATCAGACTTTATTTAAATCACTTCGGCGGTTTTGACTTAAGCAGGCAATAGACAGACAGACAGAGTGAATTTCGAATTTATAATAAGTACTTATTCATATTATTTAGAAGAGATTATGTAGGACGTCTTACTTACTAACTATATGTACCTACATCTTTAAGCGCGTATAATCAAAGCTTTTGCCGAAGGCGTAACACCTTGTTAACCGCAAGACCTTAAAATAACGTGTATAAAGAGAAATGTATCCCTCGGCTTATAAAGCCAACCATAATACAAGGCAAAACATAAACTTTGTTTACCTGTTTTTTTCAACCTTTCCTTTGTAGATGTTAACACGGGAACATCCATTAACGGTTTATTGGTACGTACAACACGTATGAGCCGCTATTGCTATTATAGCTCACCGAGCCTGTCGCTCGAGGCGAGCAGATGATGCGTCCATATCCATGTCCATATGAAGGGTACACGGAAAGAACATTGACAACATTTTGAGATATATCGCTTTTAAAATTTGGAACGATTCAATTAACTATACTATTTTCGTAACTAGATGGTTTTTATGAGTTAAGAAGTGGATATACGTTAAAATTTACATCTGTAACAAAAGTTGTTACTAATAGTTCATTGCAAGCTCTACATTTTGATATAAAAATCTAATTTTACAAAAATGTGACTGGACATGTTCTTTCCGTGTACCCTTCATATATATACACATATATATATATATATATGCGTTTATATGCGTCCATATATAAGCTACGTAGGTGCTGTACTTTGCATGTTATGAAGGACGTTCTACCTACTGCCAGGTGAGCGACTAACTGCAGGCCTAACATGTGCCAGGGCTACAATGGGGATAACAGTAAGTTTTTCCTTTTGCCTCTGCCGTAATATTCAAGCGAGAGACGGAATACACAGGTAAGTACGCTCAAGCTGGAGCGCTCTCTCTGTTCTTATGCCGCATTACGGATGACGGTCAAGTTACACTGGTTCTTACAAGAACTCGACTCGTCCGCACTTTCTACCATTACCGATAGCAATATACGGACTTCCTCTAATACCATAGGTGTGTGGATTGTTTAGGTTGATTCAGACTCGTAATTCATGATCGTAAATCCATAAAGTTCTGGCCATGACGTAATCGCGCATGGCAGACCGTTTGGAAAATTTGGATAAATACAGGACCCGTTTCATGAACGGTCTTAGCTTAGTCTAGAAGGGTCGGAAAATTTTCAGGAAAAGGGCTTATCGCGAGGGAAAATAACCAGCTTCCGTGCTGTACCTATAGGTAGAATAGGTACAGTCAACTACAAAGAGATGTATCCACTTTTTGACCTTATTGCGTTGAGATAAGGTCCAAAAGTGTAATAAATCTCTTTGTAGTCGATTGTACAGTCACGTCTGAAAATATGGATACATTTAATGTGACAAAAATATGTAGCCACGACTCTAATACCAAGGCGAAAAGTCTTGGATACATGTTTTTGTCACATTAAATGTATCCATATTTTCAGACGTGACCGTCCTATATTCGTAATATACGACGTTAGTTATTACAATAGCTGCCTTAATTCGGTCAGTGAATCATGTCTTATTTGATCAATATTATCAGGGAAACATGAACGGCTATTGAGTATTTGGTGTGTTTGTGTCAGTTTTTAAAAACAATTTTTTAAAGTTAAATATCAACATCCTGATAAGTGATCACTCAGATTAATAAGGTGTTAAAACAAAGACAATTAAGTAAGCTTATTTACCCATTACTCAGCTGAAGATTATAACTATTGGGTACTTTCCTGGGTAAAAAAAATATAATTCTATTTAGTCCGTCAGTTAGATTATCAAAAAATATTGGATACGTATTTTATATAAAAAATACGTGTCCAATATTTTTTGATAATCTAACTGACGGACTAAATATATTTTTTTAGGAAAGTAGCCAATTATAAGTCAATTATGACAAATTTTACTTTTTTAGGGTTCCGTAGCCAAATGGCAAAAACGGAACCCTTATGGATTCGTCTTGTCTGTCTGTCCGTCCGTATGTCACAGCCATTTTACTCGGAAACTATACGACGTATCTGAATAAAATTTACACATAAGGTGTATTTTGTATGCCGCTACTTAGTTATGTAGTTAAATTTGAAAAAAAAAATGTTTTTAGGGGGGGCGCACCATACATGTAGCTGTATTAAAAAAAAAATGTTTTAACAAATATCATCATGTGACACATCAATCGATAGGTCTTTAAAAAAACATTGAGGTTTCTTTAACCGTTTTGTGATTAAGTGAATATTTTCTGAAATAATCGCTTCGAAAGTCAGAAAAATTGTGTCCCCCCCCTGTAACTTTTGAACCGTAAGTCCAAAAAATTTGAGGAGATGCGCCTTATACTTTCTACGAAAATTGTTTTAAACATTATCGGTACAGCCATTTTTGAGTTATCTCCAAAAAACTTCTTCCATCATCAGATACGACCTTTTGGTATTAGTTTGGTTCTTATTCCATTGAAGGTACGGAACCCTCCTATGTGTGGTCCGACACGCACTTGACCGGTTTTTCTCATTGAGCTTACTGTGGGACTAGTTTGATTTGTGTAAAACTTATATTAGCACATGTGAAGTCCATCAATTTATCCGTCGTAAATCTCAAGAATCTTAGTTTTCTTTTCCTATTGTTTGTGGAGATCTATATGTATAGGTGGTGAGAGACTGCTGCAATGCGTTTCCGCATTCTCGTAAAATTCTGCTACTGGTACTATCAAGATAACACTTCCTTGTTAAGTTTACGATCCTAAAACATCTTTACGATGCTATATTTAAAACTAGCTTTTGCCCGCGGCTTCGCTCGCGTTAAATTCGGGGTAACACGGTTCCCCTTTCCTGATATAAAACACAGAAGAGAACTCGGAACAGAATATTATTTTAATACGCTACTGTAGACGACATTATTTGTCTTTATAGCTTATGCATGATTTTTTTGTTTGTCACAAATAGTCCGCATACCAATTTTTAGCTTTCTACCTTGAAAATTGCGGAATGCTCCATACAAACTTCCACCCCCCATTTTAGGGAAGTGGCGGGTTAGAAAGAGACAAAAAGTAGCATGTGTCACTCTCCATCCCTTCAACTATCTCCACTTAAAAAATCACGTCAATTCGTCGCCCCGTTTTGCCGTGAAAGACGGACAAACAAACAAACACACACATACACTTTCCCATTTATAATATTAGCATGGATTTTAAGTTTTTGTAAAAAAAAAATTTTAATACAAGCTTGTAACGCCAACTGTACTTTTCTTGTAAAAGTGATGGATGATTCGTACGAACCCAAACTCAATGAGTTTTTTTATCAAAGAGTTCTTTTGACCACCTGCGAACTCCATTATCAGACCAGCTCGATGGTACCAAAATATTATATTGTCACCCAAATCACGTGGGTATACTAAATTTTAGGTCAATCGGACATCAGGAACTGTTTCAAATCTTGCTTACAAAATTCTACATAAACAAATTGACTTAAACAAAAGCTTGTAAAAGTGACTCCCAATTTTTTTTTCTTTGGTATGTACACCTTCTTATTGCTGACTAAGTGACTAGGATATAGCATTGTCATGTAAATTACGGAGGTAGTTATATTAATTTTCAGCTCAATCAGACACCGGAAAGTGGTTGAAATTTAACTTACAAGATTGGAGGCACATAAATGATAAAAATACGGGTCAAGCTAAATGAAAGCTTATAAAAATCAAAAAGGTTAGACATATGTTACCTAGATCTTAAATCAGTCTGGCAATGATTTGACATTTAAAAGGTCTACGGTTTAACTGAGCCAGCTAATAACTTCTTAACAACCACCTCAAGCTGCGATATAAGTTATGTGATCATGATCGGCTAAAGCTGATCAGGTCGATTAGGTTTAAAAACCTAAGTCACCGGTCAGAAAAACAGTTCGAGTGACTTTATGTTTTTTTAATTCACTGCTGTTTTCAGTCAGCGCTATTGGTATAGGTATTATTAAATTTACAAATCGCTTGTGCAGATCAAATTATGCACATCTGGTATTTTCTCTATCAACGTGATTGATATTAAACAGATTTTCCTGTTTAAACCATCACCATAAATCAAAATATTAAAGTGGCATTTGACGAGCAATTAAATCTGCGGGTTATATTTGAAATGCAAATATGTAATACAAGTTTATTTATTTGGAACAACGCCAAGTTTCACCTCTAAAGATATAATTTTAAACAAAAAAGAACGTAATTAACTTATCTCCACCTTTCCTTATGGAAATAGGCTTATGCAAATACCCGAGCTATTACTGTAAACATACTCAAATCACTATAGGTGTACCTAGAATATTTGAAGAGTTCCCTCGATTTCTCCAGGTTCCCATCATCAGATCCTGACATTATGACAATGGGACCAACTGTAAAGTATAACTCTTTCAAACCAAAAAAAGAATTTTCCAAATCGGGCTAGCCGTCTTCGATTAATCGGTGAACATACCTATATAAAATAAAATAGTACTCATAAAGATCCCGACCAATTGAAAATCCTTCGAAAAATTTAAGTCGGTTGAAAATAGATTAAGTAAATAACCGACAGAACAGCATTCTCAATGTACATTCAGCAGCAGAGAGAAGCAGATGAGCACACGAGGTATTCAAAATGATCTTGACGTATTTATTGTTAACATAGTGTCAAGATAATTTTGAAGACCTCGCTGGTTTAGCTACTTCTGCTTCTGACAGTACATGAGCCAGCAGAACATATCAGGACTATTCTATTCAGAGACATTGATTACAAATAATTGCGTTAGAAAAAGGTTTCGCTAATATAATTTCGCAAGGCGCTAGGTGCTAATAACAATCAATGGCTTGGAAATTTAATAATCGTAAAATTAACTGTATTCTTTGTCTCTGGTTTGTGTTAACATAATTAGTCCAAATTCCAACTTTCAGGTCACCTGGAACTGGAGAGAGGTTTTTACATGCCAGTCAGGTCAGGGATCTAGGTACTTACAGTGACGGTAAATACCCCCTCTTTTTATAAATTCCTGCGGACTGATTTGGTCTCACTGATATTAGGACGTGTTTCCTTCCTGATCGATGTATCATGTTGTTTGCCTTTTTATCTAAAGAATTTTAATTCTAAATACCTTTAAGGGACCCGAATGAAACGAGCAACTTTCGTGAAGGCTTAGTCCGAATCCCCCGGTATACCAAACTTTTGGGAGAGCCGGGACTTTATTTGTAGGCCGCTAATGAGGTTAAGAAAAGTGATAATACATGTGCTAAATATACATTTAGGATTTTAATATACAACAATTTGAAATTGTTAATAGTATAATTGAATATAATACAATCCGCAATCAAAAAGATCAGTAGAAGTGACTATAAAAGTAAATCCAGTAATTCATTTTACTAACCCTTGCGTTTACACAGTAGATTTGAACGTTTACATTGGGTTTAAATTATTGTGTAATAATTAATACAATATTTCTGTGAAAGATGAACTGTGTTTAGTTGTTAATAATACGTTTGTAGATACATATCGTTTATGACTGTTGCTAACTTAAATGTTTTATACGGTCACGTCTGAAAATATGGATACATTTAACGTGACAAAAACATGACGCCTTGGTGATAGCTACATCTTTTTGTCATATTAAATGAATTCATATTTTCAGAAGTAATTTAGCAACAGGCATGAATATTTTGGAAGACGTCATTCGATTCTATTTCCCGTTAGATTCAAATGGCTCTATTTAATAAACTTACTATCTATGTAGCCCTGAAACGCGCGTCAGAACGCCCTATACAAAAAAGCGTGAGGTTAGTGACGTCAACGCCGTCACCGGCCTCAAAGTTGCGGAAAACTGTTTGGAAGGAATTCGTTTTTGAAAGAGTTTTGCAATTTTAGGCACGAAAAAGGCGTTAATATACACTCATATTGTAAGTTCTCTAAAACGTGTTCGAAAACGGTAGGCAATGGCTAGCATTACCACCACCGATTTTATTATGATAACATGATAAGCTTTTTATCTGTGGCAGTAACGTAATTTTAACTTTACATGCTCAACTATTGATGTGTTATGAGTTTTGATAACATAATGTACACCTGCACCCTCCCGCGCTACCGCCGACAGCCCGACACGCGCCCGCGCGACCGCCGGCACAATCGAGTTGGCCATGGCGGTGCAATGGCGGCCATTCTATGGTTTCCGAATACGGCATTTAGAATAAATAATATGAGTGTAGATAAAGCAGTGTATGCAACTGTACGTAATTAGGCCTTAAAACACTCGTGTTTTAAGGACCCTTATTACGTAACAGTTACATAAACTACTATTTCCTATGTATTTGTCATACATTTTTTTTCTTGTTCGAAACACAAGTAATTTAATAGAGGTTTTGAAAATACATTTGGGGTATAAAAAAATGGCTGAAGTTTTTCTTTTTTAAACCGCAATATCTTACAAAATGTTAGTAAATTATTACGGATTCACTTTTTTATGTTAATTTGGTGTTCTTGAACATGTTTATATAACAAAATTCAATGAAATATTGTTCACGCATGTTTTCAAAGGAATCTAGAATAGGTACAAAACTTCTGTGAGACTCAGACATATGAAATATATTGAATTTGGTAATTCAAGTTTTTTAGGTTGAATAACTTGAATATATTGTAAAAAACGTGAGAGAACATTCAATATAGATGTCCCTCATATATAATTTCATAGACATTAATACGCGGAAGTAGTCGATGTTCCGTTTCGTGTACTATTTTCATTATAATATATGATCAAACATACTCGCTTCATTGGAAGAATATGATAAGAATACTTATATACATGTTCTTATGTGTGTATGTGATGTGTATTTATAAATAAATAGTAATGTTGACACGTGTTTCTAAATTTCTCTCGATTTCTATGTTCCTGCACCAAGTACAAGTTTCGGTTGACTGATAGAGAATGCCTTAAGGCATTACGTCCGACCCTTGTACACTTTTTGTTTCTTCAATAAAGTTTAAATAAATCTATAAATATGAATTAATTATCTTAATCATACATACCTAACATAATTATACATACCTGCCATAAACAACATAACATTTATGGTAACTATAACTATTACCTATAATTAACTCATGTTACCCTTAATCTCTCCTGCGACCTGGCGCTGGGCAAAATGAAGGCATATAAATATTTAACCAAGGTTTGACTCACCGTTCCATTTCGGACCTTAATTCAGCATTGATCCATATTTAACTCGTATCATTCAGTATTCATGCAGCAAATGCCCGATGGTATTCCGTAGAGATCTTGTGTCCGAAAGTGTGGTCGTAAAATAGCCCTTATTTGGACATAAATAGTTCAATTGTCGTTACTTTAAGCTACACGGCCTCTATAAAAGTTTATGAATTAAGAAAGGCTAGTATTTCAAGGCATAAACAAAAAATATCCATAGCCTAAAACTACTGTACGCATCAAACATCGCTTTGATTTGATGTGCATTCAGATTTTTTTTCTGCGCAAGTCAGTATTTTGTGATATTTCCTATTAAAAAAGACCGAAAAATAATTAATGCAGTTCTCAGAAAATGTAATTCAAATTTCAGAAAAGTCAATCAATGCATCTCGCTTTTCTTTGTAATCATGACCGACTACGAGTATGCTGATATTGCTGATCTATCGCAGTGAAAGTAGACGGCAGACAGTCGGGCGCCGTTGGCGACTTGTCTGGTGCCAAGATAGTGCCATAACGCCCACGTTACTAAATAAGGGAGATATAGGTCTAGACCTAGATATAGATTGATGTGACGTCATTGCTACCGTTTTAGCATCAAACGCGAGTGCGTTACGAGTATGTACGGTCAACCAATTTGATTCCTAGGCCACTGTAGAACCTTGTCGTAATGACAGTTGCCCGTGGATATGTATAAACGTAACCTATTAGGCCAAGCAAATAAGATCTATAAAAAGTGTTTTGAGGAATTAATTCCCAGCAGGCTGGAAATTGCTTTAATACCATCATGTGGTCCTAAATGCATGTAATCCGAGTTTGCCCAATCCCAAGAGGCGTGCATAACTTTTTAGCGAAATTTTTGTTCTTTGTCAGTTTTTTGCTTGTAGCTCGAAAACGATACGTCCGACGGAAAATGTCATTAGTTTTAATATTAAAGAGAGTTAAATTCTGCGTCGATTGAGCATTTAAACTTTTAATTCGGTTCAGCGGTACAGCCGAAATCAAAAGTTATAAACCGGGAAAATGTCTCATTTAATTGTAAAACTCATATTTTGACTTCCATACCACATATCTTTGAAACAGATGACTCATGTTGAAAGACCTATAGACTAAAAGTTGTAGAGAATATAATTTCACGTTGTATCGACATCTCAATTTTCAAATACAGTGATTTTGTAAGACTAAAATTGGCATGAATTCAAAATCAGTTTTTTCTAAATTCTTCTGAGTTGCATATTTTCCATAAAATATGATGTGTGAGGCCTACATTTAATGCTTCGTTACAACTGAGAATATTTCAGTGCAGATTTCTAAAAACCCAATCAGAAAACTATTTATACATCGTGTTTTTTTTATTTCTAGTAATTCCAAGGGTACATTCCTGAGCTTAACTTAAGTATATTTCTTAAAGACGCCAGTGCCCTAATTTGCTCCAGTTCTGTGGTAATCGATATTTCTTTTTTGTCTTTCTGATTGTGTAAACCTACATTTAATTATTCTTTTAGTCTGAGAACCCGCTATAAAAGCATGTAACTGTGTGTTAAGTCACTACAATTTGGTTCCTTTATCTCTCCGATTGTTAATGTTCGAAATTTCATTGACATGTCATAACCACTTGAGTGCCCGCGAATCAAAAAAACCGGCCAAGAGCGTGTCGGGCCACGCTCAGTGTAGGGTTCCGTAGTTTTCCGTCCGTCACAGTAAGTGTCCCCACTTAAGAGTTAAAATAACACCGCCATGTAGGATATGATATGAGCATTCCACGTACAGCGACATCTATCGGCAAATTAAGTAAACTATTGCGCGCGAGCTTAAAGTATGGAAGATGATTTTTATGGGATAATTCTTTATTGCGTGAACCGATTTTCACCGTTTTTACTTTATTTGAAAGCACGTCATTTCATTGTGATTTTGTAGAAATTACAGGTACAATAAACACCTGCTTATACGGTTAAATTACAAACTTAGTTCAGAAATTATTTTGTATTTTTTTTTCAAAAACTATTCAACCTATCAAGTTCAAAATAATTTTCCTAGAAAGTTTTTATAAAGTTCTACTTTTGAGATTTTTTTAATATTTTTAAAACTTATGGTTCAAAAGTTAGAGGGGGGGGGACACATGTTTTTTTACTTCTGGAGCGATTATTTCCGAAAATATTTACATTATCAAAAAATGATTTTAGTAAACCCCTATTCATTTTTAAATACCTATCCAACAATATATCACACGTTAGGGTTGAAATGAAAAAAAAAATCACCCCCCACTTTACGTATAGGGGAGGTACCCTAATAAAACATTTTTTTCCACTTTTTATTTTACCACTTTGTCGGCGTGATTGATATACATATTAGTACCAAATTTCAGCTTTCTAGTGCTAACGGTCACTGAGATTATCCGCGGACGGACGGACGGACGGACGGACGGGCAGACATGGCGAAACTATAAGGGTTCCTAGTTGACTACGGAACCCTAAAAAGGTGCTGTGAAGTGCCCAAGATTTACCGCGCGCCAGCGGCACCGTGTCATGTTTTGTTAATAAATCGATTGCTTGGCTTTCACTGAACTTTTTGTAATGATTCTTTTTACGTTTTAAAGCTAAAGAAACGGATAATTTGTTTATATAAATAATTAGATAGGTCATAGTAGTAAAAATTATTTTAAAAAAATCACAAAGTTGACATACAGTTTCGAATGGGGACTTTTGGCAGAAATATATTTATTAAAAAAAATCTAAATCGATAACGTATGTATTTTTTATGTTTATTTGAAACTTCAATAGTTTACGCTTCGATTGATACCAAATAAAGTATATGATCGCGGGGAAATATTTTGCATAAAACTTGTTTCATTTGCAATTTCTAAAATGTCAGTTTAGCAATTGATCGCCAAACCGCGTGGTTTGTTTATGATTTTTTTACGAATAATTTACGCAAATTAGGACAAAAATATTGTCATACGCAGATAAAGATACTATTAGTCTTTAAATAACATGTGCCGGTTTTGTCAAACTCGCAGCAATTTCTGTCACAAATTATCAATAACAAAAAATAGGCCTATATACCTACCGTAACGAGTGCCTTTTTTGACGTCCGATTACCGACAATTCCCACCACTTCAAACCACATATACACTTAACATAAATACACTCACATGTCACACTTTACAAATAAATACATATCAGGACGATTACCAACTCAATATGTACTGTTTTTTTTCATTACAAAAGTAAACAAACCCACGTGCTGAGTGTCAAAAGTCATACTAGATGTCACCGGGCGGGCCTCGTGCGGCCATCATTCAAGATGGCGGCGGTATAAGGACGGGATACACAAGCAACGAAATCACATCTTCAACATTGAAATTATATATTATTTACATTTTATTGTATCAATCTTTATATGTAAAACAAAGTCGTGTCGGTTACACCATTTATAACTCAAGAACGGCTGGACCGATTTTAATGATGATTAATTTGTTGGATTTATCTTCGCCTCGAAAGCAGAATAGCTATTAAAATATTGGAGAAATTAAAAAAAAATTGTTGATGGTACGAAGTTCGCCGGGTCAGCTAGTTATGAATAATTATAACTTAAGTATAAAATGCTAATACGAAATTAAATATTATGCGCAGCGGCTCACTCACGCAGAACCGCAGACTTGATATTCCTGAATTAATAAATTATATTTTAATAACAGTGGTTGTCGTGATCTATATCACTAACATAGTATGTTAACAAAAACTACACACAAAAGACTAACATAGTATGTTATAGTAGGTACGGGCAGATTTTAGCATATCTACTCGTAAATTACTGAAACCAGAATTAACTGACCGATTTGAATAATTTTGAACGGAGTTACAATTCACAAGTAAGCTAATGGTTTTTTTACGTACCTACAAGATTACGTAACATGAAAATTTCTGTTAAAAATAAGCTATGCATATAAAATTTTATTCTTATACATATTATATATTGTACTATCAGCATCAACGTGAATTTGAACCATTTATATTAATAACGAGCTTTTTCCCGCGGCTTCGTCCGCATACTAAAATTACTATAAAAGGAGGTTCTCAGTTAGACTTGTATCTTTGTATGTACCTTGCTGAACCGATTTATATGCGGTTTTCGGAAAAGTATTTGTTACACTCTGTAGGTTTCGGTATATCATGTTTTGGTGAAGGTGGTTCATTTTTTTTTCTTAAATAAATGATTGCAATAATTGTTGAATTGTTATACCAGCAACGAATTACTATGTACTACGAAGAGATTATGATTAATGCAGATTTCTACTCTTAAATAGAAGCTTTTCCCCGCAACTTCGTCTGCGTGGAATTAGAAAACAGCCTCCTTTTTACCCGCTTAAGGAATGACTTCAGGGATAACAACTGTTATATATCGTTCCCCAGAACTCAAACTATCTCCATACCAAATCTTCTAAATAGGCTCAGCGGTTATTAATTCCGCATACAAATTTTCAACCCACAGTTTCACCCCCTAAAGCGGTATTTTCGGTATAAAACCTATCCTATATTGTTTCCCGGGACTCAAACTATCTAATTAGCAAATTTTATCTCCATCGTCTGTTCAGCGGTTAATAATTCGCCATACAAACAAGCAACCCCTTTTCTACCCCTGTAGGGTTAATTTTCGGAATAAAAACTACCCTATATTGTTTCTCGGGACTTAAACTATATCCACAACTTTTATCTTAATCGATTTGCGGTTAAAAATTTCCCATACAAGATCCAACCACCTTATGGGTTGATATTCGGGATGAAAACTACACTATGCCATTTCCCGGGATTCAAACTATCTCTTTACCAAGTTTCATCTAAATCGGCCCAGCAGCTTAAGCGCGAAAAGGTAACAGACAGTTAGACAGGCATACTTTCGTATTTATAATATTCAATTCTAATATTAAATCTATGTACCAAGTTTCATCTCAATCGTCTTCTCAGCGGTTAATATAATTCGCCATATAAACTATCAACCCCTTTTATACCCCTCTAGGATTAATTTTCGGAATAAAAACGTCTATATTGTTTCTCGGGACTCAAGCTATATCCATACCAAATTTTATCTAAATCGGTTCGCGGTTAAAAATTCTCCATACAAACCTCCAACTCCCATTTCACTCCTTAAGGGTTGAATTTCGCGATATTAACAATTTTATGTTCCTTCCCGGGACTCAAACTATCTGTATACCAAGTTTCATCTAAATAGGTTCACCTGTTAAAAAATTGCCATAAAAACTTCCAACCCACTTTTCACCCCCTTAAGGGTTGATTTTCTGGATGAAAGCTACCTAATGTTATTAGATTGCAATTTCGTACAAATACTTTCAAGAATTTTCATGTCCACAATATTAAATTTCAAAATCGATGCAATTTTCGTAATTAACATCCCACAATACCATAAAATCGACACCCATATTGATATTTAGACATTTCAACCCCATCGCACCTCAACATGGCGGATGGTATTTCACGTTCGCTACGTTGGATTTTAAAATCGTTATTGTTTTCGTAATCAACGACCCGATAAACCATAGAAACAATACCCATGTTGATTTTCAGACTTTGTGACCACCTTTCCCTCTTTTTGGGGTTGAATTTTCAAAAAACCTGAAACACATATTTACTCATTTATCGTTAGGAATACTCCTGTGAAGTATCAAATAAAATAGTCTAACTAATCTTGTTTCGCCATACAAACTTTGAACCGCCATTTCATCCCCTTAGCGGGTTAATTTTGAAAAATCCTTTCTTAGTGCACCCCTAGACCTTATAAGGAACCTACGTGCAAAATTTGGAATCTCTAGAACCAGCGGTTTGGGCTGTGCGTTGATATGTCGGTCAGTCAGTCAGTCAGTTTCTTCTTTTATATACTTAAAGATAGAAGATAAAACAGCCTTCGCCGATTAATAAAAAAAACTAAAAATTATCAAAAAATGAGTAATAGCCTCCACAAATGAAAATAAAAGCACTCTAAATTCACTAAGCTAAATTAAATCAATCTGCAACCAAAACCCAGTGTGCACCATGCCTTATGACATAAAACGCGGACCCTGTGAGGATCTGTTAAAATGCTTCGAGCAACTACTGTTGCGTACAGTTGTACTTACGGACATCACAAGTTTATTTCACCTAATCCTGTTCAAAACATACATAATTACTCATTTAAAGAGGATTAACGCTTAGGTTAATAGACAAACTAACTTATTCTAATAGCCTAGACAGAAATATGGCTTAATCGTATAATAAATGTACGATTCAAAATCAAATACGCAAAATTTTCATCACTAGACTTAATTTGTTGCAAGAATTTATCACATTATATTTAAATTAGTATTGAAATATATGCTTTATCGTATGGAGCAGTAAACAAGGAATAATTTGATATACAATGCTAATTAAAATATGCGAAATTGAGTACTGACGGCATTTTTTGAATGACTAGCTCCCTCGCTGACATACCGAACTTTGACAGTCACCAAAACAATAATCTGAAGTTTGTAAAAATGTTCCACAGACTGCGGTTTTTATTTTTTTTAATGTTGCCACATTAATCCTCTGCCTAACTAAGTCAACAGAAAAGCGCTCTTCACACGTTGCACATAGATATCATTTAAAAACCGTTGGTACTCCAACTCGCAACTAGTGTTGCGAGAGCACTTTGCGTTTTGACAAAATGCAACCGTAGTTGCGCAGGGCACGTGAGTGGATAATGTTCAATTGTTTGGTTGAGTTAAAATACCTTATTTACATTAGGGACCGATTGGGGAATCAATCGATAACTGCTGAACCTCATCATCATCATCATCATCATATCAGCCGAAAGACGTCCACTGCTGGACATAGGCCTCCCCCAAAGAGTGCCACAATGACCGGTCCTGCGCCACTCGCATCCAGCGGATTCCCGCGACCTTCACCAGGTCATCAGTCCACCTTGCGGGGGGTCTACCCACGCTGCGCCTTCCGCTTCGTGGTCGCCACTCGAGAACCTTTCCGCCCCAACGGCCATCGGTTCTACGATGGCCGTGCAATGTGCAATGTGCCCCGCCCACTGCCACTTTAGTTTACCGATTCGGAGGGCTATATCGGTTACTTTGGTTCTGCTGCGGATGGCCTCATTTCTGATGCGATCACGCAGAGAGACTCCAACCATAGCCCTCTCCATTGCCCTTTGGGTGACTTTGAGCTTTCTTATGAGGCCCATTGTAAGCGACCACGTTTCAGTAACATATGTCATCACTGCTCAAAGACTTTCGTCTTGAGACACTGCGGAATATTGGACAAAAAGATGTGCCGTAGTGTAATGTCCTTGACTTTTCCTCTTATTTCCTGTTGGCTCGTCAATTCATTAATATCTCCTCTTAAGGGATGACTTCTAAAATAAAAACTATTCTATTTCCTTTTCCAGAACTTAAACTATCTCCGTACCAAATTTTATCTATGGACTTAAATCAGTTCAGTGGATATTGATTCTCCATACAAATAACTTTTGCCCCCTTTTCACACTCTTCAGGGATGGTTTCTGGGATAAAAACTCCCCAGAACTCAAACTAATTTCATAGGTACCAAATTTCATCTAAATCGGTTTAACTAAATTAATAACTCTTCATACTAACTTCTTACCCACTTTTCAGCCCCTTAAGAGTTGGTATTTTGGGATGAAAACAACTTTTTATGTACTTTTTACGGACTCAAACTATCTCAATCTCTATACAACGTTTCATCTAAGTAGGTTCAGCAGTTACTGATTGATTCCTCAATCGGTCCCTAAACCAAACAATTGAAAACTAGACATGTCAATGTAATTCCATTTCAAACTTTAACAGCCTGAGATACAAAGGAAGCATATTGTATTGACTTAACACACAGGTGCATCATTAAGTAAAATATAATATAAAAAATAATTTAATGTAGGTTTACACAATTAGAAAGACATTAATGAAATATCGATTACCCCAGAACTGGAGCGAATTATGACACTGGCGTCTTTGAGAAATAAACTTAAGTTAAGCTCAGAAATATACCCTTGAAATTACCGGAAATAAAAAAAACACGGTGTATAGTTTTCTGATTGGGTACGTTTTAGAAATTTGCACTTATATGTTCTTAGTTGTAACAATGCATTAAATGTAGGCCTCACACATCATATTTGTGGAAAATATGCAACTTAGAAGGATTTAGAAAAAAAACCTATTTTGAATTTATGCCAAATTTAGCCTTTCAAAGTGACTGAATTTGAAAATTGAGATGTCTATACTGGGTGTCTCATTCAAATCGGTCAGTATGGGAAAGTCTGAAACTATAAGACATACGAAGATCTGTTCTGAGGAACCATGTCATCGATTTTAATAACAAGAAAAACTGCATTCATACATTTTAAAAAACATCTGTACTCCGTTCGGGAATCGAACCCGGTTGTTATGAAAAAAAAAACCTACACTATTTCTATTTAGATATCGATTGTGTAGGTCTTAAGCAGTAAATGTCTGTATGAAACATGATGTCTAAAATGAATAAAATGCATTTTATTATATGAAGATACAAAATGCAATTGTAAGATCGTTACCTAAACGTATTGAATATTGTATTGAAAAAGGCGGTGGTCACTTCGAGCACCTACTAAAATAAATTAAAGTATGTGGAAACAATGCATTTTATTCATTTTAGACATCATGTTTCATACAGACATTTACTGCTTAAGACCTACACAATTGATATCTAAATAGAAATAGTGTAGGTTTTTTTTTTCAAAACAACTGGGTTCGATTCCCGAACGGAGTACAGATGTTTTTTAAAATGTATGAATGCAGTTTTTCTTGTTATTAAAATCGATGACATGGTTCCTCAGAAGAGATCTTCGTATGTCTTATAGTTTCAGACTTTCCCATACTGACCGATTTGAATGAGACACCCTGTATATCGTGAAATTGTATTCTCTTCAACTTTTATTCTAAAGGTTTTTCAACAGGAGTCATCTGTTTCAGAGATATGTGGTATGGAAGTCAAAATATTAGTTTTTCAATTAAATGGGTCATTTTCCCGATTTAT
Source organism: Pammene aurita (assembly GCA_947086415.1). Taxonomy (NCBI): domain Eukaryota; kingdom Metazoa; phylum Arthropoda; class Insecta; order Lepidoptera; family Tortricidae; genus Pammene; species Pammene aurita. The sequence goes on along the minus strand of OX352305.1, from coordinate 22,614,364 downwards.
AATTTTTGATTTTGGCTGTACCACTGAACTGAATTATGAGTTAAGATGCTCATTCGACGCAGAATTTCACCATCTTTAATATTGATATACATGACATTTTTCGTCGGACGTACCGTTTTCGAGCGAGGTTTTGTTTCAATTATTTCTAATACTTCTAAAGTTTAGTCATAATTATTTATTTTGACTATGCCATAATTTGAGAAAAATACGTCATCATGGGCTACAGAATCTTTTCAGATGACTGTAGCAGCGTTCTCTATGATCATCATAATAAGATGTCCGGACAGGCTACCCGCAGCAGCGTCATCGATGGCTCTAAAGCCAATGAGGGCTAACTTTTTTTACTCACCAGTTGGCGCCACTGTAGACTGAGGTCCTGAAATACAGCTGTCATTATTTTTAATACTTTTGTGAAAACCATAATATGCTTTAATAATATTTAATACAATTGACCGTACTGTAAAAATATCGACGACGCCGCAGTGTTGCGCAGTTCCGCTTTATTTAAAAAACCCTAAAAAGGGAGAATTTACTTAGTTCCGCTTTTAAAACATTCACATTATATCATGGAATGGCAAAATATTCACAACATTGTTAAATTAGAAATAAATCCGCGAATCTCACTTAATGTAGTATGAAATTTGACATTCGAAGACCTCCGTCTACACTAGCGCCTCTAGCGGCAATTTCATACGCGATAGTCCTCAATATATTATACACGATACAATATACAGTAATTAATAAAAATATTTAAAAAAAAATAAGACAATTACAAACGACATTACAGCCGCTGCAAGCAGAAGTTGTTTCTCAGGACTGATATACTTGACTGTGGATTAGTGTGGATTATTTTCTGTCTTACTGTGTTTTTCAAATTGTTTCTTGTAATTGAATGTTGAAAGACATTAGGGTAATTTTGCAGCAGTCTTCGAACAGAAAGCGTACCACGGGCGGCCCGGTATAAAATCGCGGTCTTAAAAAAGTACTTAGTACCTTATAATATTTCTCCGTTACCAGGCATTGAAATTTCAGCAATGGGCAATAATTTACAGTGTCAATTGGAGCGTTGGTAAGCCAACTTTGTTATTAATCAGGTAAAATGTGAATGGAAATAAAGTGGGAAGCGGGTGCGGAGTGAATCGTTACCTATAGAGTAGAGATTCGAGGGACGGCTCGTGACCCATATTTCCGATTGTTAGAGCACTATCACACTGATGATTAGAGAGTAAGTTTAGAGTGAGATGTAAAGCTGTAAGCGCGCTCGCAGCGAGTTAATTTTGGTTGTGTAGCAAGTATACTTTGTTTTTGACTAAAACTCTCCTCCTTTCAATGTAGGCTCCTGAAGTCCTCACTGCTGAGGATCGTCTCTTCAACGAAAGCTTTGCTTAATGAAGAGCTTTTGATATCTGTATATATAAATCTAGACTGACTAACGTTTAGGATTGGAATAAAGCTAGTTGAAATTTTTAATCTTTAGCATGTTACGAATCAGTCGCATACGCATACTACCCAACCTTCAAAAGAACCGCAGTCGCCCATTACCTTATCACCAAACGTTTAGATTTAGGAGTCTAGCAGACCCATACATAGCACAATGATCGCACCGCTCGTACTTGCTCGCAAGTTGCCAGTGTGGCAACACCCTAAGAACTAGAGCTCCCGCGACACGTGTTACACGCGGAGACGAATACCCGTGTACTTAAGACCGACGGTGCTAAGGAGCCGGTTTACACGAACCCGCCGGGATTCGGATACGTCCCCAGGAAACGTTTCCATGGAAACGTTTCGAGAAACGTTCCTACGGGTACACGGGTACTTAATACCGACTCGAACGGGTCCGAAGCAGTTAGAACCGATGCAAATAAGGGTTACTATTAAATGCTCTAGTTGACTACAGATGAGGTTGTATGGCATCGCAGGATATTTTAATTACTTATTTAGCTTTAGCCAGCTTCACAATATAAGTTGATATAAGTGATTATATATTGAGGTATTCATCGGTATTCTTAACAAAATGAATACCTTCCTACACATAGTTTTGAGAATTATAAAATATACCTATTTACTTTCTTATTTACATTTTTATAGTGTTTTAGAATAAAGGCTAGTACTTTGAGAAGCGAGAAATATCCCGAATGATCACGATGGGAGAGGGGGGGGGGGGGGGGGGGGGTTTAGAGAAGATATCACGTGTAATTTGTTTTCATAGCGGGTTTGTTTGTGTAAGGTGACTATGATTACAGATAATAAAATTTATAAGTAACAAAAAGGTGAAAAAATAGAAAGGCGTTATTGTTTCACTTAAACATGATGGCGATGGTGGCTGATTCATTAGCGTGTACTAATTAACTGTGTAGGGTTGTTTCTGCTCACGTCTCGTGAATCATCTTGTATACAATGATGTAAAAGTTTCTAGTTTCATTGTTGTGGACTCCACAGCAATGAAACTAGAAACTTGTACATATATTTTAGGTATTCATTATTATACTATACTAACAGTTTATAAAATCATCATCATCATCAATTGAACTGTTAGTTTTATCTCGTCCTTGGTATTCACTACCATGAGATACGTGGCAGCGGCAAAATAAACTAACCACCAATTTAAGCGGCCTTATCAAAGTACCATGCACAGGTGCTTTTAACAAAGAACCAATATTACTTGTGCTACTTTGGTTATTCCGCGATAATATAACTTATTCAATTAAGCTTAGATCCTAAACCAGGTAAACTACTAGTTGACTTGGGTCACTTTGAGATTAGCGTTCAGGTAATAAAATAAAATGCAGATTTTACGACACCCTTTGGTGCAAACGTGTAGATTTCTAAATCATAATGGCCACCTATTTTAAGCTCTATGTGGTTGTAATAAAGTCAACACATCTGTATAAACACAAGACCTTAAGCGGCACGATTTTAAGAGGATTTACTTAATCTATAGCATAGTAAATGTTTCCTTTTGTTTTGACGCCACGCGGCCTAATTTCACTGTGATACTTATAGGTAGTAAATATAATTTAAAAAAAAACATGCCTAAGATATAGAATATCCTATTGAGTTTTAGTATGGCTTCAGTTTTCCACTTAGTCGGTCAGTTGGATACTACAGTCTTCCCGAGTTAATTTTACCATTTTAAAATAGTGTTAGTCGTTTTGTTAATAGTTTTATTTGTTTTGTTGGTTTTTGTTGTTATAAAATTGTTATAATTGCATGTCAACGAGCTACCCAAAAGAATATAAAAAAAATGTAAAGAATATAAAACAATTTAACTGGTAAGTAGCATTAATACCAATTTATTGACTACTAATACAAATCAAGATAATGTTGAATGTATTTAGTAATAATGGATAATCATGTTATGAGTACATCATTTATAGTGTATATATTGACATAATTTAGTGTCCATGATAATAAATTACCTGCTTTCAGATATAAAATGATTCGAAATGGAAACAAATGGTTGATAATTTTAAAAAGGACCGTTCTGTTACTTCCGATGCTCATAAGTTTAAAATAGTAAGTTGTACCTTTAATGGCACCGTAAATCAATTAATTGTATTCAACACAATTTATTAGTAAATGGTAGTAATCAATTCATAATAGGACATGTTCGTTGTAGTGTTCTGCCTTTTCGCCGAACTTTTTTTTGGCCGAATTTCACTTGCTAAACAATAATGAATATGAATTAGCAAAATTTTGTATGATAACGTTTTATTTGGTAGAATTGTTTTAAAGCTGATTATTATAATGACTCAAAACTTTTGGGATACTTATCATTTGTCAAATATATCACTAGGCCAAGCAAATATTAAAAGAATAACGTTTCGTTAGTAAGTATATTAACAACAGAAATCTCATATGTGACTGACTCCAGTTAGGTGCGACGACGAGCGAAGCGAAGAGGAGCGTGTTAGATCTACCATGAGCAAACAGTGCACGAAGCCGAGCGAGCGAAGCGAGCGTGCCGCCGTAACGGCCGGCGAGTGCCAGAATCGACTTTTTAAAATAAAAAAAATATCCTAAGCAATAAGTCTAATGAATAAACTATTGAATTAAAATAATAATAACTACCTGTTTATAATTTTCCCACAGTGAAAATGGCATCCTTACGAAATGAATACTACGCAAACTAAACCATTCTATACTCGAAAGGCGGCATTTAGAAAAGTGACTTTATAAAAACAGGCCAAACGTACAGTTGGTAACTGAGAGAAATAAAACAAAATCTTTTGATAACTTGGCACATGATCATTCCGCGATGTGAAATTACGCGATAAGTTTGTTGGGAACTGATAATCGGCAACACAATTTTAATTTTCAGCGTTAATTTAGAGAACCGTTCGTTGTACTAGGGTAAATAAATCGGGGATAAATTTTCCAAATAATATACTACAGCTACTGTGCATTGTAAGTTTTTGGAACGCGGATTTTAAAACCGTCCTAACCGCCGCCACAGACCACTATCTAATTTTAATCAAATATAGTGTTTTTTTATCAATAAACAACTAATACAAAGAGCTCAAAGAGGACCCTGTGTGTTAACGACGAGGGACCATCTTGTTCCTTTAGCTGTCAATACAGTAAATCCTCCTTTTTGTAAAGGGTCGGCAACGCGCATGTGACACCTCATTAGTTGCAGGCATACATAGGCTACGGTAGCTACTTACCACCAGGCGGGCCGTATGCTTGTTTGCTACCGTCGTGGTATAAAAATAATAATTACCTGAACCTTTATTTTAAAGAACGGAGACACTATTAATTCAATGAAATAAGTATTGAGTATAACGAAGTAATATTTATATTGCTAAAACGGCAGAATTATTATTTTAATATAGGTAATTCATCCTTTATCTATTGAAAACAAACCCGTGCTTCTACCTGCGTGGAAAAAAGGTTCGTTCAAATTAACCGTTAACTAAATTTCAACTCTATGGACTCGCAATAAGATTCAACATGACTAAAATTCCCTAAGCTACCACATGTATTCATTAGTAGCTCTTAAACGTCTCGACCCGTATCTCTGCCACTCGTCAAGGACGTTTCGAGATCCGCGTGTATTTAAGGAACGTTGCTTCGGCTACCCGTTTACTCGTGGAAACGGATCTTAATTACACGTTTCTTTATTACACGTGGGAAACGGGCCAGAAAACCGTGTTCGTGTTACTCAGAAACGGATCTTGGAAACGGGTACCCGAAACCCGGAATCGACCGCGAGCCCTACTAAGAACGACGCGCCCCTGACACATTGACTCACATTCGGTAGGGGTCAGTTTGCCGTTCACACGTCTATGGATTCTCTTGCATGCCATTTTTATCAATGTCCTTGCAGCTCCATTAATATCAATGTCCTAGATACGCTTAATCAAAATAACCATAAATACGCTCGATCCAGCTTAGTCAAATTCAGGGATTTTCAACGAGTTTTCAAGTGACATAACGATGTTAAATTAAAACAAAACTTCTTAAAACTCCCCTTAAAATTATATAAAACTTTAGCATTTTCGAGGAAATGACAAGAAATAAAAATAACATTTCCAGTCCAATTTACTACACATAAAGTTTTTCCAGAAGCCTCTTAAAATGACCGGGAATCGAATAAAGAGGGAGCGAAATATAATTTGCGAAACTTTACGAAGATTTCAAACCTCGAGTGTCTATCGAATTTTGGGAAAGTTTAAATCATGTTCCAGTTCCTGACGACAGGCTGTTTTTTATATGACCAGCAATAATCCGCAACCATAGAATTTACGAGTAGGTGATATAAATCTGTTAAAACGTTATAAAACTACTTTTACTATTGCAGTAACCCTGAGGATAAAAAAAAATGTGTTTTTCCATACTCTATAGCTAATTAGATATGATATATAGGTATCATAAATAACATAATAATGTTCTATATCTGAAACAACATTTATTTCATGATTCAAGAGAGCAGGAGGTTCCGGGTTCGAATCCTGGTATTAAGGGCATTTATTTGTGTGTTTATCACAGATATTTGTACCTGAGTTATGGATGTTTCCTATGTATTTAAGTATTTATCTATATCTATCTATTACATATATCGTCGTCTAGCACCCACAACACAAGCCTTATTGAGCTTACTGTGGGACTAAATAGGTCGATTTGTGTAAGACTATCCTATAATAATTATTACTGAATATATTACGTTATTTCTACGTGACTTTGACTGCCTAATATGATTCAGACATTTCACGTCAGTAGGTATACCTATTTAATATAATCCATCTAAGACCATGAAATAAGCCTCTGCTTAGTACTGTTTACATCGCTTAGCGAATCGTTTCTATCGAGCCAGTCAGTGTGTGTTCTCCATTATTATTGGTCTCGAATCACATATCAGTTGCCTACAATAAGTACGACCTGTAAATATAGTGCTAAATTGCAAATATCGGCAAAAAGATTAAAAAGAAATGAAGAAATCCGACCAAGAGCGTGTCGGGCAACCAATAATGGAGGGTTCCGTACCTTTAACATACTGTGACATACAGACAGACGAACGGACGGACGGACAGACGAACATGACGAAACTATAAGAGTTCCTTTTTTGCCATTTTGGCAGTATTAAATAAGTATGTGTTTAGTTTAGTTTAGTTTTAATATCTCATTATACAAATTTCATATAATACATTAATGTTTATACTAGTGTTCGTATAGCGATCGTCAAAATGTAATAAATATCAATATAAAAAATTATAATTACAATGACAGACACAAATTACAGGATATAAATATAAGGTTTGTAACATTACCAACATTTTATTTGTACCACCACTCTAAGTCCAAGTTATGCTAGGAACGATTTAACAGATGAGCCCGACCGTTTTGTGAACTAGGTTAGGAGACAGGGTGGCCTGCGCGCGCACCCTCTTCGATCCGAGCCTCCCATTTGAATGAACTGATGGTCATCACTGAATTGTCAGATCTGTTCCACGCGCGTCCTTCACTTGTTTGATGGCATCTTTCATTGACCTTTGCCGTTAGTTTAATTTTAACCTGACTATTAAGGGTGCTACTACTGCTACTAGTCGTTAAATTAGGTCGTCTCAATGGTAGGAGTGACAAACGTCATTAGTTACAACTCGCCATTAAAAAAAAACTTTTTTAACAACAATCCAATGTTTGTTCGAACAATATTTTTACAAATGCTTTTTGCCGCGTTCTTCCTCTCAGTCTATCTCAGTTCAAGTTTGATGCTCAGTTTATTTGTATGACTTTGCCTGCAAGTAATCAAATTTTAAAAGTTGAATTCTAATCTGACACTCTACCATCACTTATCTACATTGTTGCGCGCAGCATACTTCAAGTCGCGCCAGGCATACTAGTCGCGCGTGACAACTTAAGTCATGCTAGGGGGCCTAGTCCATTAAATACCGGGCTCACGGCAATATTTTTTCAGAGTTATCCTAACGTATTTTAACCGACATTGCGATAACTATCGGCATTCCTCTCCTTAAAGCGAAGTCCAGGAATTTAATAACAAATAAATCGCCCTATCTAAAAACTATGCGATCCAGATTAAACGCCATTATAGTCGTATGTTCATGTAATATAGCATCGAGGTAAAGGCTAACGGTAATAAGAAGTATATTTAGTAAAAGTTTGAACGGTTATATAGTAAAAGTGAATTTTAACACGCGATTAAACCTATCTGGTACGGTCTCGTCTGAAAATATGGGATTTAATGTGACAAAAACACGTATCCAACACTTAAAGCCTTGATAATAGAGTCGTGTCTACATATTTCTGTCTAATGAAATGCATCCATAGTTTCAGACGTGATTGTATACCCATTTGCTCGGCATCCTATAGGTATTCAATATGCATATTTCGTTTCTATATACCCTGTTTGAGCCTCCTGCTTATTTCAAAGGCACAGGCTATGAAATGGTTACCTCCCGTTCCAGAGCTTAATCCTTCTCACCTGCTTCAAATACCTTCTCACCGCGCCGGTTTCATGACTAATTAATTCCTTAGCCGTCCAGCCAAGTCGTTTCTGGAATTCGGACCTTCTCAATATTGAGTAACGCAGCATTTACACTACCGCGAATGCTGCAAGGTTTAGCGCGAGTGGATACAAAATGACAATATGTATATCATGACATGATAAAAAATAAGACCTCATTATTTAAAAGCTATTTGCTAGTGTCATGGGAACTTTTGAGCCAGCTACGGTCCGGGGTAGTCAGTGTAACTAAATGTGTGGTTCAAATAGGGAAGATGCAGCTATAATATTTACCATTATTTTCTAATCATAAGGTCGAAAAAACATAAAATAATAGCTATTAAAAAGTTTTTGTCATCCTTACCTTCTACCATCCATAGAACCAAGGATGACAAATATCACGACTATGGCAAGTGACACTGGCATACATGTGTGACGTCACAGGGACTGTAGCTCCGTTTATATTAAAGAATTAAAGCACTTATAGTATTTTAATTTTTTTATACACTTGTGGTCCATTCTACGTGCAATTCTTTCAAATTAAAGCAAAAATAAAAATATTGCATCTTGCCTATTGACAAAGCGTGTGGCCGATGTCATCTTTGATTGTTATGTGACGAAACCTGAGGTTGATCTTTTTTGTGTATACACCTGACGAAGCCTGCGTCGCGGATTATAAAATGTAAATAATTATGAGATTCTTTTAACTTCCAAAATGAACAAAGCATCACATCATTACATTCCTTACATTGGCAATAATATTTGATATAAATCAGACACGTATTTCTATGATTTAAGTATCAAATATTCTGATAAGAAAATGTAGTAAGTATCACGCGCTAAACCAGTTCAAACAAAGGCATGTCTGATAATAGTGATAATTAAGTGGGCGTCGACAAATGAGTTATCCGTTTTGTACGGTAACCTAGATAAAAGATACGTCTATGACAAAAAACCCGCCCAAACCTGCTTGCCACCGTCGTGCTATAAGAAATATTCTCTCCAGCTTGCCTAATTTGCATAGGTAAATCAGGTAATTGATTACTTTTTTTTTTTTTTTAATCAAAGCTATATCTCCGATTTCCCTACAAATACTTTGTAGTACCTATTTGTACGCGTCGACACTGTACGCACATTGCCAGTTTCAATCCATTAAAAAAATGTCATACTGCTCACATGTTCTTCTGTCAATGTCAATCATGGACCAAAGAATACCTGGACTGAATGTAATGTCTATACAAAATCTAGTTTCCACTAGCGCCATCTATCGCGCCACCTTGTCAAAAATAACTCGACTTCCGTTGATTAAATGACGCTGTAATCCTTGGGCATTAATTATGGATGATTTTATTTAGAAATGTCTTTTTTTGTCCATGTTCGACAAATAAGCATCAACGCTTATTTTAACCTCTCATTAATTAGGCAGGTACTAATTAGATATCTATCATATCCATGACAATAGTTCTCAGCCTTGAATTGTTAGTTAACAAAAACTATGGATGATTATGGCATGTGAATATTCCTTTTCTACAACGCTAATATTGTACAGGCGGCATGGATTTGTATTAAGTTAACTAAGTATACATGTGGAATAAGTATCCGTTACTTTACTGACTGAGTTGATACAAATACCGACGCCTATACATTTAAATGTATGTTTATTTTATATTGATCTGAGAAAAAAGTAATTTAATATTGTTTATTAATAAAATATTTTTTTGTTGCAGGTACGCAAGAGTTATGGTTACATATACTGAGAACCTGCTACAGGCCAAGATGTAGACGATAGACAATGATGTAGAACTACAAGGGGCCCTATTCTAACTTAAAAACACGTCTAGACACGATCCAACTTCAATATAACTCCAATGCATCAGAAATATCAGAATTTGCTTGAAAACTATTCCGATACAACTTCAATATAGGTTGATTATTTGTTGTGTGTTGGAGTTATGTTTGAGATGGATTGCGTTTTTGATTTATTGTTTATGTATTTTAAAATTAGAATACGGCACAAGGCGTATAGTCAACTATAACAGTCAATGATTTAAGCGTGTCAAGCGTGGTTTTGTGTTATCAATTTATCATATGTAAACCCATAGAATATTAACCCATTTAGCGCTAATAATCATGATACTACATCTTGTTACGCCTTTACAACGACATTGCATTGTCATTTAGATACATATACCGGGAAAAATGAAGACTATCGCGTATGAATTGATCGCGTATCCGGTAGAGGCGCTAAGTGTAGAGTAAGTAGACGGAGGTCCTCGAAATGTCAAATGCCGTAGCAGAGAGTATACATATATAGACAGCCACAGTCTAAGAACTTTTTGAGTCTCGATGTCTGAAGCGCCATCTGAACGAGAGCAACCCAAAGATATCCAAAATGAACGAGGAAATGACATCTGAACTGCAGCGCCATCTAGTAACCTGTAATTGTTTGACATGAATAAATAATGGTAATAATAATAGTAACGTGTAGCGTACCGTAGTAACGCTGTCGAAGCTTCAAGAAGTTCTGAGACTGTCTCGCTGTATTAAATATACATTCTCTGATATTACTTACCTTTAATACGCTTAGCCTAGCAGTAAATGATTAGACCCCGGACTTTTGTCGCAATGACGTCACGATAGGGTGATTTGGGGAGTAAACGGGACGGTGTTATGAAATACGGTTAAAAACTCGGTTGTTAACCGAATACATTTTAATAAGACATTTTCAACAAAATGATCTAGTAAGTTGATCAATATTATCTTTTAGTGCAAACCATACATTTGTACGTTAAACTGGACTGGTGACAGTTGTGACGCACAAAGAGTGAGTGGCCGACAAAACCAATGGCAGTTAACGTACAAATGCATGGTTTGCAAGTAATATAGCAAACGATAATATTGATCAACTTACTAAGTAATTTTGTTGAAAATGTCTAATTAAAATGTATTCGATTTCATAACACCGTCCCGTTTACTCCCCAAATCACCCTATTGTGACGTCATTGCGACAAAAGTCCGGGGTCTATAAATGATTAAAGGATTTAACACTTCTCGCGCCACGGTTTTCTGCCCTCCACGCTCGTAGCCGAGCCTAGCGTTTTCCCGATATGTAGAGGAAAGTCTCTACAAACAGAATGCCCATTCAGGGGGTTCCTGGCACTCAATTTGTTAAGCGTGCTTTATTTGTGATCGCTGTCATATTTTTTTTATCACCTTGCTATTGCTATTATAAATTAGAATTGATTTAACTTACGCTTCTTCGTTCAACTGCTAATTACAGATTTGACCAGCCTGAATACATAATGCATATGTATAATACTGCAATACCGTACCGCTCATAAGAACCGGTAAAAGCCATTGAAAGACTCATTCAATTGTTTATCGTATGCTCGCGGAATAAATTTCAGATTCTAACTGGTTTATAAAATATAACGGTATATATTTATTTACTTATATTATATTTATATAACATTTATTTATTTATTTGTTTATAAAAAATACTTTTCATGTACCTACACAATTTAAATAAAATAATTTAAATAAATAAATATTATAACCCAATCTTACACAAATCGACCTAGGTCCACAGTAAGCTCAATAAGGCTTGTGTTATGGGTACTAGACGATGATATATATAATATATAGATATAGACAGATACTTAAATACATAGAAAACATCCATAACTCAGGAACAAATATCTGTGATAAACACACAAATAAATGCCCTGACCAGGATTCGAACCCGGGACCTCCTGCTTCGTAGGCGGGGTCACTACCGACTGGGCTAGGAGGCCGTTGAACTTTTCTACTCGTAAGCTGTTTAATGAAGACATAAGGATCAAATCCTATAAGATTGTTTTCTTACGATCATGATGTGGGCGAATACGTGGGCGAATCTTGCCTGAGGTAGTTTGAGCTCTTTGAAACCCACGCCTAATCCCTGAGTGATGTTTAAGAAGTTATATTATAAGTATTACATCTTATTTTTATTACCAAAATATTTATAGGCTTTTAGAAATAAGGATTTAATATTACAAATGTATCTTCAATAATATTTAGGTTTAGTTCGTAGCAAAACTATGAAGAATACATGCCATTATTCTCAAAAAATAATTTTAGATTTTATAGTTTAAGTATCCGTTCATCGTGACGTATTGTACCGCTTTGAAATTGGTCAATTTATAATCCATACTATTATTATAAATGGGAAAGTGTAAATATGTGTGTGTTTGTTTGTTTGTTTGTCCGTCTTTCACGGCAAAACGGGGCGACGAACTGACGTGATTTTTTAAGTGGAGATAGTTGAAGGGATGGAGAGTGACATAGGCTACTTTTTGTCTCTTTCTAACCCCCACTTCCCTAAAATGGGGGGTGGAAGTTTGTATGGTTTGTAACCCCGAATTTAACGCGAGCGAAGCCGCGAGCAAAAGCTAGTTTCAAATAAAATGAACTCTTATACTCGTAGGTAACTATTTAAAGTATGTAAACCTACTTTAGTAACACATATTCAAATACAAATAATTCAGTTACACACAGTGCACAGTAATTTAAATTTTACAAATAATACCTCAAGGGCCCCTCCTAATAAATAGCTGAAGCGAAAAATTGTTTTGCTTCTAAAACAAAGCTGTTGTCATCGAGTCAGAAAATTTCACGGCACTCCTTGGCTTGCCCTACATTGCGCGTTCCTCGAAGTTCGAAAATCCGCCCTTTCTCGTCGGGTGGTTGCCTCATTATTTGGCGTTGAATTAAACAGGAAAAGGCTGGAGATGACATACGGTGATTTTTATTATGGGGATTTAAATAATCTTTCCAATATACATGGTCAGAATGTGTTTCAAATAGGCGTAGGAATCGGAATGTGCTCATTTTTAACACACGGCGCAAAAACTATTTTCTGTAAATAGTACTGATTCTGTATGTTTGTTGCAATAGCTGAAAGTAGAACTGTGGCGAGGACTCCATATCAGATATTTAATAATGGTCAACTGCATTTTGTGTGAAGTTTTAAAAAGTGAGCACATAACAACGACCCCAATGCAGAGATAGCCGTATTATTTTCATATAACTTTTTGTAAAAAAATACATTTTTGGTACAAGCTTTTAACGCCGACTGTACTTTTCTTACAAATTTTATCTAATGCTCAACGAGATGGTTCTAAAAACCCCAAACACAATGATCTTACATTGTTTTATGACAGTTCTTATGACTACCTTCGGTTCCCATCATCAGGCCAGCTCCATGTCATCATAATATTGCATTGTCACGCGATATACAGTAGCGGAAAAAAATCTATCATATTTGTGTTTTTTTAAGTATTTTTTTATGAGATCGACTAAGGCTGCCTAAACGATTATCATGTGAAAGTCCTTTAGATGGAGAGTAAAATCATATACTACATTTGTATGACACCATATAAGAAACTCGTTTTGTACGAGTTTATTAAAAAGTGCATAAAATAACTAATACTCGAAATATAGGTAAAAGTGGTTTATTAATGAAGAAAACAACAAAAATTACAGAATCTGCACTGAGAATCAAAATATTAGATTAGTACTTGGTACTGAAACCCTGAAGCTTGGCATCTTCGGGGCAGTGATGCAATCAACTTCGCGAGGAAGGAACTTGTAATGCGTTCCCACTCTTCCTTTAATTGTTAAAATCTTTCGTTGACATTTCTTGCATTTCTTGCACTCACACGACGACCTAGCTCCTTCCATAGGTTTTATATTATAGGATTCAAGTCCAGACTTTGGCTCGGCCATTCCAAAACACTCACTCTACGTTTTTTGAACCATTGTTTAACAAGATTAGACGAATGTTTCGGGTCATTATCTTGCTGAGACATAAACGCTCTGCCGAAATTTTGGCGTGCCCAGGGAAGAAACACATCTTGTAATATTCCTTCATAAACTTCCTTCGTCATAATGCCGTTTATTCGATGTAAAGGATCAACTCCACTTGCACTGAAACAGCCCCACACCATAAGGGAGCCGCCGCCGTGTTTGACTGTAGGGAGCTGATACCTGGGGTCATAGCGAGCATTGTCGGGACGTCGTACGTAGGTAGTTCCATCTGTTCCGAACAGTAAAAACTTGGATTCATCGCTCCAGATTACCTTTTCCCACATTTCCGCAGTCCAAGAAAGATGTTCTTTCGCATAACTGATGAAGTTGAAATTGCTTAGCCAGCGTCGATTGTGTGAAGCCATTTCTATAGCCATTTATAATTGCTTCTTGTATAGCTACTGTTAAGTTTTTATTTCCACGAGGTCTCCCCATGACGGAACTGATATTTCGTACAAATATGATTATGAATTAGCACGATATTCCGTTTTTTATCGACTTAAATACTACAAGTGACGGACGCTAAATTCCAGAAAAAAGAATTCAAATTGAATTTCGTAATATGTACCGGCCTGTTAGCGTATAATTGGTTGAGAATTAATCAATATAACCTTTTTTGATTAGTTATCAACGAATTCAGTTCTTGGTTTCATCTAATTTGAAATATTTTACAGAAAAATTACAATATGATAGATTTTTTTCCGCTACTGTACATATGCGTGCAAAATTTCAGCTCAATCAGAAACCGGGAATTGGGTCAAATTTAACATGCAAGATTTGATTACAGACAACGGGACAGGTGAAACTAAATAAAAGCTTGTAAAATAAATTTATGATCTTGTTTGAGCAAAAGTTCTAGTTTAAGAACTCCACTTTACAATTCGCATTATACAGTTCATATCAAATAGGCGTCGTGTCGGAGTTACAGCCCTGTTTCATACAAAAGTTTGGAATTAAAAAGTTCCGGGTGTCGAGGGGAAAAATCTATTTTAGCAAAGAGGAAGTTAGCGGAACTGGTGCGGAACCACTGCGATTCGCGAATTCTGCGCCTTTTCTACAAACTAGCCGGCCGAAGCTCGTCTTAGCCCACTAATGTGGAATATGGAGCATTTTTTATGAGATATAGAAAGTGACCTGTTTTCGTTGCTTTAGACTGTAGTTGACGAGACATTTTAAAATGTTTATATTCACAATTTATACTATCTGAATAATGCATTCGGTGTTGGCTCCTCGCGAACGAGAAAAGATACTGTTTAAAAATGAAATGTACGATTTAGTCGACTAAGGTCTACAAGGAAAACATACTAAGTATAAGAATGACGATAACATTAATAATGACACGAAAGAAATTTGGAGTAAAATATTATAGACTCAGTATAAAAATGTTGAATTTTGACTCAGAATAAAAATGACGAGAATGGCTACTTATTGACTAAGTGTTAAAATGACAACATTAAAATTTATATGTCCAATGTCCGCTCTACCCAAAATGGTGTACTTTACGATTTAGCACAGTGGGTAGGTACAATTCGTACTTTATTAACTCTTATGACTTTCGCAGGATCAATGTTCCACTGAAAGTATGTCCTTAATATCTATAACTATCTCAGTCGCAAGAAGCAAACAGCAAAATTTTAATTGTAGATTTGTAATACGTGTTCCTTCAATCTGCTGTATCAATTTACGTGTCCCAGACTTATACAGTATGTGGCCTGTAACCCGACCAAAAAAATAAAACGTCGATTCTACTCCTGTTTGTTTCCATCCATAAAAAATAAATAGTAACAAACATCCCCACGGATTTAGAACCTCCTCCTTCGAAATTTTGAAGTCGTTTAATAGTTGTGTTGTTTTAGTTTATAAACCTTCATAATTCTATAAAGCATCAAGATTATCAAGAAGATCGTTATCCAATCATTATTTGTAGGAGATCCAAATTCGATATTTTAATTGTGATTTTGACCGTGGATTATTGGGTCCATGTGTGAAGGGGCGAGGCTGCGCGCGCAGCCTACGCCGTAGCCGCTACGAGCGCCTCAGTCGCCCCGCGCTACGGGAACCGACCTACGGCCGCTACGCCGCTCTAACCCCGTGTAAAACTGACATTACAATACCCCCGTCAGTGTTGTGACATTGTTTGTTAAAAGGACATAGAACGAGTCAAAGGATCAAAAGGTATTACGTAATCGATGTTTAAATGAAGCCTTATACGAATCACATTTTGCTGTTGCGGCATTTTAATGTCGTTAGGTGTTCGCGCGCTCATTCCGAACATTGGTATTCGCGAGTATTAAATTCAAGACACTTCTATTGTTATTTTATTACCTGTTCGTTGAGTATGATATATCGAAACGCCTACGTCTCGAATAGATCCACCCCTGGAGCGTAATATGAATTATATCTATTTAAACGTCAATTATTCTGTATACCTGCCACTGTCGTTAACAGGATTGTATTGTGTGGAATACGCTTCCTTTTATAAGTCCAATACTTATTCTAGGTTTTGAAATATTGTTATGATTTTCTCGTATGACGCAAGTGTCTAGAAATTTCCTTTGATGTTCGTTTTCTTATAGTTGCGGGGTATAGCTCTGTTTCAAGAAATAGTAAAGGCCAGTAATATAATAGTTACTTCCAGAAGTTTCATAGAGCTAACTCATATTTTTGACCGAAATTGAACTCTTAAGTATTTCATAAGGTTTCACCATTTTGTTTTACTATTTCTTAAGGAGGTATATAACAGTAGTATTTTATTAGTACCTATGCTCTGTTTTTATATAGGCAATTCGATTACACAATTTCTTCCAATTCTAATCGTGTTTTGTACTACCATCGCCCACACTGTTAACTGCCCAATGGTGGACCTTATGCCTTTTGTAATAAGGTCCACCGATGTACAGTCACGGACTTTAGTTGTTTGGCCATTTAGGGTTCACTTTACATTGGACATTTCATAGAGTAAGTATGAAACAAAAGGATATAGCTTGAAACGTAAATATTGTTTCTTACAAAATAACTTTTGTTGAGGTCGTCTTCATTAGTAAATTCGATTTCTCAACAATTATTAGCAGAATTGCCAAAATAATACATACAAGATGTATTAATAATAATTGTGGCCTGATGGATGCGGCTCAACAAGTCGCTTCAACCATCTGGTTACCTAACCTTATTCCGTTTAATTGCAAACTGGGACCGAGCGAAGGCCCACCGACAACGTAAGGATATTGGATCTATGTGGTTCCTGTTATCCTAACCCTCTATTTATGTAAAAAATACGTGAGTGTCGTCGAACACTCGGTTGGAACGAAGTGGTTAATTAATTTTATTTAATTTTTGACTTTTTTGACATTTTTGTAATTTTTGTCATAGTAGTCTGCCTTTTTTGACTGTTCACTCGATCCTTTTATATGTTCACCCAAAACACTAGGTGTCTCATAAAATTAGAATGGTTCTCTGGAATGATGACGATATTAAAAAATGTTTTTATGATTTTTGTCATCTACGTTTCAACTAGGTAAAAATACGGCCATGGTCATTTATATACAAAATTTATTTTATTTTTTATTAAATTAGAATTTTTGGAAAACAATATGACCTAATACATATATCGACCTAATCCAAAATAAATTACACATTAACGATAATTGCATTATTTTCATTCAATTTTAGACACAGCTTTTAAACTACACAACAGCCCTGGGGCTGTTGTGTGGTTTAAATATTCAAAATACTTATTAGAATTGTTTATTTAATTATCTTGTTCTTAATGAAGGTACGCTAATTAATGTTACCTACGTTTAATTATGGACTAGTAAGAAGATACTTTAATTAATTCTATGTTCATTCATATTCATTATACAGTTGTGGTTGTCCTGATAACTAAAACACTCCGGGGAACATTAAACAGCTCTATAGGTAAGGTTATATATAGTAGTGTAACTACTTAAAAATTGCAAATCAAAAAATATTGAACAAAATAATTTGATTTGCTTCAAGAAGCTCTATAGGTAATTACAGCTTTTGTAAAGTTTACTGCTAGTGCTATGTTAAATTAATTGCAGCGTTCGAAGTTAAGTTAGTTGCAAAAATAAGAGAAATAGTGATCATTCCTTCATTCCAATTTTTTTTATTGAGGTGTAAAGGGTGTACTGGCACCTGCAATAGTATCTTTCTGCACGAAGGCCGCCAAAATATGTGACACGCTCTTATTTATAGGGCCATAAGAGCGTGTTACATATTTTTGCGGCCTTCGTGTAGGAAGATACTATTACCGGTGACTGTACTTAATGCGAGTCCGACTCGCAAAATTACCTTTAACTTTTTAATGAAATCAGTGATAAATATCTTGTAGGTTAACAATTTTGGGACCAATATTCAGTAATTATTTACTTTATGAAAGGATATTTGAAGTAACCCCTTAAACATCTCCAACAATTGTGTAAATGTTACTGTACGATACTTAACGTATCGTAATCGTAACGATACTTAACGTATCGTACAGTCGCGATCAAATATACTGGAGCGCCCAGGGTACTCAAAAATATCTGAATATGCATATATATGTTCAGATATTTATGACCGCCTTGGCCGCTTCGATTTATCTGATGGCGACTGTACGATACTTTAAGTATCGTTACGATTACGATACGTTAAATATCGTACAGTAACATTTACACAATTGTTGGAGATGTTTAAGGGGTTACTTCAAATATCCTTTCATAAAGTAAATAATTACTGAATATCCCTGAGCCTGAAATGTTATATAAATACGTAATAAAACCATTTAGTCATAAACAGACATAGAAGTTTTAGTGGCAGGAATGAAAATGCCATAGAGACTTCCCAACGATATTAATATATCGATAAAGCCTTATGACAGTTATGATCTACATATATATGAAGTTGTGTATATTATAGAGCTTAAAGTTCTTATAAAGAACTTAAGAAAACGGTTTTCATCCGTTATGGTTTTGTTGTTAAAATTATTTCTTGTCTAAAATTTGAAATTTCTTAAAATTGTTAAACTTTATCATATTACCATTACATAACGTTGTTAAGTAGTTATCAACATACAGGGTAATTAATTACCCGGTGAACTTAACATCATGAAATGTCACTTTGAAACTGTTATCCATTAATTTTGAAATCGGAAGGAAGTCCCTAGTCAATGGTCATTTTTGCCACAAAAACTTTTGTCTGGTCATAAAAATTTCGAAGCCACAACAAGTTAGATACTTTGCATGACTTTCTATCGCTACAGTTTCATATCGTACCTAGTTAGATGGAATCGTTTCAGTTTTATGGGGGCGTATTATTTTAGCTCTTTGACACATTCTAAAGCGTAGTACGAGTAGCTTTTATGGTCTACGTGTTACTTTTATGGCTTATGGTTTTTTATATACATGACTTATGTATATCACACCATCATCATCATATTTTTTATTTAAGAGTCGGGCTCCTATCGGTGGAGTAACCGCCATTCATTTATTCCAAATTCTGCTACTAGATGTTCTAGTTGTGCTGTAGTTTCAGCCACAGCCACGATACCATATGTGTACCATACAAAATGGAAACCTTCCCCGTGATCATGACATCCCCACTTTTCTTAATTGCTGTTTCAGTAAAAATATAAAAAATCAGAGTAAATAACTCGACCGTCTCTGTAATCTTTAAGTACATATTTCCTCTAATATTGCTCATGATAGTCATGATATTACTCCAGTCTGTTTTGCCAAAGGACTTTTCTAAATTATTGAAGGCTACGTGTGTGTCGATGTTCAGGTCTATCATTCTGTCCATAAGATATAACAGATGCAAGATGAGACAAACAACCCGACTGTTACCAATTAACTAGTGGTAAGTAACCAGTGATAAAAGCTTAACGTACGAGATAATATCACAGATGGCTTTGGCTGTACTTAACACGCTTCAATGAACTTAACAATTAAGTCATGCCATTGTTATTTTGAACACATCATCCGCTTTGCAATTGACTCATTGGCGAAGGTAGGTAAAAATATATCAAATATATTCAAACATAACGAAACCTAAAAGAAACACGATATTAATATAACCTTTGGCTTATTCCTCGCTATGATATTAGACTCGCGCAGCCCATTAGTTCAAACGTGATTGAATAACAACCCCTCGGATTACTTTTTTGTATACTTGCGTCACGGAAAACAATGTTATTTGCTACTCTATCGTATTTGTTGTTCGCTATACATTTAATAATGGTAGTTATGGTTTTAAAAATCGGCGCGATTTTTTGGACCGGCCGTAAAGTTGGCTATACGGACGAGCGAGTTTTAGAAGATATGAGTCCAACTACTTATAGCGCTTTCGGCAGAGGCATTAACAACTTTACACGATTATTGCGAGGAAACATATTAAATGTCTATAAATGTTATGTGTTTTTAGAAAAATCATAATTTCCCAGGAACAAAAGGTGAAACGACGGGGTTATCCAAAATGTATATTTTCGTTCTCTTCTACTTAAAAAGAGTTCCCGTTACCGGGGCCCCAAATTGCTTGTTAAATATTACTTGACTTTTAAATTAAAGAAAACTTTGACCGGTCATCAAAAGTAGGTTGTGAAGTTTGATGCTACTTTTCCTGTTATTCAACTTATATTGTTCTTTATTAATAACCTTTTTTTATTGTTAAAAGTTACTGTTAATTAAAATGTTACCTGACTGTCTAAATAATAGTAGAAGAGCCCACGACACTAAACCTAATTCGATATGACTCCCAGATGATATATATACAGGGTGGAAATAGATTTTGGGTCAGTGAAGGCAGCTACCAGATCCCGTGTTGCTAGGCGAAAATGGTCTTAGGAGACCTCCCTTCGATTTCAATTTAATTAAGATTGGCGTTTACAGATTTTGGAAAAAAAATACAGGTTGCGAGAAAATGGTAATTTTTGACAAACTTGTTTTTGATGCTCATCGATCCCATTCCTGTCCAGGATCAAAAGCTTGTATGGGACCAAAAATAAATTTCCGGCTAGAAAAGCCATAAATCAAGAAAAATTTTCCCCATACAATTTGTATGAAAATGAAAAAAGTTTTTTTTACATGTATTTTTTTATGTCAATCGATTCCATTTCTATTCGGTACCTAGTTTTCTTTTTGAAACTACCACCTTGTAGGAAATTATTCAGTAGGGTTTTTATAACTTTCCTTGTTGGAGTCACTCTTAATGGGTATTTTACTCTGTACCACTCCACAGCAGCCGTAAAGTTTTTATTATTTACGAAATAGGCTTCTAACAACTCTAACCTTTCTTGATTCGACGTCATTTTTATAACACTTTACAAACGCTAAACGAGCGATTTGTTCGAAATTCAAAAGACCCCGCTCGATTCTGTTTTTTTTAATTTAAGGTAAATGGGCTTCAAGCTTTCCAGCATAGCTGTTTGTTGTTAAAAATGTAATCGAACCAAGAGAAATAACTTATAATTCCCTTTTATTGTTATTTAAAATTTTAGAACTCTAGTGTTTTCATACAGTCATTCAGCATAGGAGGACGAATTAGAGTGACAGATAAATAAGAATAAAGTTTTAATTTTTCTCCATAGCAAATGTATGAAAACAGTTTTCTTTATTTTTCTGGCTTTTTTGTACATTACCGAAAGTTGACCCCAAGGAAACTATTGATACTGGATAGAAATGGAATCGATTGACATAAAAAAAATACATGAAAGAAATAAACTTTTTTCATTTTCATACAAATTGTATGGGGAAAGTTTTTCTCGATTTATGGCTTTTCTAGCCGGTAATTTCTCTTTGGTACCATACAAGCTTTTGATCCTGGACAGGAATGGGATCGATTGGCATCAAAAAAAAAGTTTGTCAAAAATGACCATTTTCTCGCAACCTGTATGTTTTTTCCAAAATCTGTAAACGCCAATTTTCATTAATTTGAAATCGAAGGAAGGTCTCCTAAGATCATTTTCGCCTAGCAACACGGGACCTGGTAGCTGCCCTCACTAACCCAAAATCTATTTCCATCCTGTATATATAATTAGTTACGACTTTAATAGGGGTAGCAGGTTTTTTGCAGTGCAGCATCGCCATTCGTGTTCCCCCATCAAAGACGTAACTTATTATATATACATGTATATTATCTAGGAGTCTTATCGAACTAGGTTAAGTGTCGGGCTCTAATACTATAAAGAAAAGTTAATAAAAAATATAAAAATGTAAAAATAGGTGTATATTTCTTTTATGAATTTTAATGTGGCGTCCTTATTTGATTTGAGAATGGTTTAACTCTTGCTGTTTACCTGGCAAGAAAAGAATAATTGCGTGTCAGAAGCCGTGGCTAGTGAAAGCATGAATCCACTACAAGGTCAGGGGTTTGAAAACTTTTGAAAATAAGTACCAACTTTAGAAATAATCAGTTTTAGCAATCCCAAAAAACCGCAAATATTGTTTTACGACCCCTTCAATGAATAGGTTTTCCATTCAAAATCAACTGACCGGTCTCTGACCGGCGCAATATCCTACTGCAACCGCATTAGGGGTTAATTTAGGGCCATTGTTGACCAAGCACGATTACGTAAGTTTACTTACGCCCCCGTATCGATCTGGGCCCGTGGAACGCTGCCAATAACAAACTACAGCACGGCCGTAAGAACTTGGCCGTTGATAAAAGTTTAAACATTCGCCCGTTTGTGTCACTTTGTTGCGTTTGCGGTCCAAATAAAGTGTAATATGATGTTAATGTTAATGATGTGCTTTATCTTTAACATATGTCGTTTAGTCTCAGGTAGTTACTGCACGAGTAGTTGAGAGTAACAAAGTAGTACTATTTCATTCGTTCATATCACTACACTATCAAAAGTTACTTACGTTATCACTGTTACTTCAAAATAAGTAATGTTTAGGTACTGATAGTACCTCGTCCGCAATGAGGATGAGCGGATGCCGCGACAATCATTAAAAAAACTGTCTGGATATGTCAATTCCACACACCTTGGTCAATAAAAATCTGTAAATTTGTAGAGGTATCCAAAACAATTAAAAGTCAGTTGGGTCCATTATAATCGGCGGTTTTTTATATTAACTATTAGGAGTTATCACTTACTCTTTATGTGGCAAAAATCATACGTTCTTTTTATACGCTCATCAATAACTTGGGATTTAGGTAGGTGATTTCATACCTCAATTGAAAGTATTGAGTCGTGATATGGCTGTGAATCGCCTTTCGACGGTCGTCGCTCAGTAAGTAAAGCCTGACCAGAAATATATGATCATGCGCCATGTTGCTGAATTTCATTGGAACTAATTTCTTGCACTGGCAATAATTTAAATGATGGGTTGTCTCTGTTTTTAGTGTCATTGTGGCATTTGTGGCGGTTTACTTCAATAATAGTAAAATGTTGAATATTAAATGTCAAGAAATGCCTATTCATATTATACTAGCTTTTGCCCGCGGCTTCGCTCGCGTTAAATTCGGGGTAACACGGTTCCCCTTTGCCCCCCGTAATGCTCCATACAAACTTCCACCCCCCCATTTTGGGGAAGTGGGGGGTTAGAAAGAGACAAAAAGTAGCCTATGTCACTCTCCATCCCTTCAACTATCTCCACTTAAAAAATCACGTCAATTCGTCGCCCCGTTTTGCCGTGAAAGACGGACAAACAAACAAACAAACACACACACTCTCCCATTTATAATATTAGTATGGATAGTCAAGAGCAAAACATTGTTAAATTAATGTATGTAATAAACTGTTGGAAATAAAACAATTTCGCTACGAAACATTTACAAATTAACATCAGAGCTGACAGTTAAACAAATCAAGATGACATTATACCATAGAGAATAATGTACTTATTGACTATACTGAACTGTTGCTATATGAATGAGAATAATAGCGCTCTCTTGACAATGATCATATATTTCTGGTCAGGCTTTACCTAATGGTCGTTCTACAATGATGTTAAAAATGTTATAAAACAGTTTACCAAGGATGCCGTTATTAGAACATTACAACAGCAACCTTGTTACACTGTGTTTTATAACATCAGTATAAGAAGTTATACGTGTATAAAACGCTTTTTGTGAGATGTATGTTACCATCTGTTGTCAAACTTCGCCGTTAATACTTATTTTGCACTTTATGCTTAAATCCTAAACTGAGGGAAATCCTCTTGAAACCTTGCCAAGCCTGGAGGAGCATGCTCCAGGAACATTCCATCATTTTCTGAAGTCCTAACACGGTCTCCTCCTTTATTATGGTTGGATCGTGAAGCATCTCACACATTCTGCACATGTCATCAGAATCCGGCGCCTCCTCTTTATGGTGGTGGAGTACGATTTTTTTAAGATGTCGGTATTGTCGGTAGAATTCCTTAGTAAGATTCCAACATCTTAAAAAATTACCACTATAAGAATAATGATTACGCCACTTGAAGAAACTGTATCTATAAATTTGAGTATTTCTAGTTGAATGAAAGTACTGGATAGGCTTAAGATCAGAATCGTGTTTTTACGTTTTGTTGACTAATGCAATGGGATATTAAAGTAGGTACCAACCTGTCTTTGTCATTTATGATATCATTTATTTCTTTCGCCAATTCCGATGGTTGCAGTTCATCACCGTGCAAATATATTCCTGGCATGACTCTGAAATGCACATTAAATTAAAAACGAGTTTTATCCTATTATAACATAGATTTTTTTTTTCAACATTGCATGGCATCGATATCTACTATCTCATATCTTGATCTTGACACTTTGCATGTTATATCCTAAGAGAGCTATCTAACCCAAACGGAACTAACCCTTATTGATATCAGTCCGGTCATTAACGAAGCAACTTTAGATCCCCGGTTTACACCCAATGTTTTTATAACTAGACTACCAGCTCTACAAAGTTTTATATTTAGGAATATTTGCGTAATTTTACCGTGTATAGTTAGCTCCTCCGTACACGACCGGCACGACATAATTTTGAAGCGTCGTCAGCAATTTCTCAGTCACGTAGTCTTCGCTAAAGGAATTCTCAAGAGAGAGACAAAAATAGTATTCCTCTTGAATCATCTTTATAAGCACTCGATCATTTTTGTATTCGGACATTTTTTCGTTGCCCCAACACACTGAAAATATCTACACTCGCGATCAAAAAAATCGACTCAAACTAATTTTTAATTTCATCGTTTAATATCTCAGGAACCAATCATGAGATCAAAAAAGCAACGGTACCATTTTAGAGCTAACAGTGTCAGCTTTCAATACGAGCATGTTTTTCAGGCGAAAAATTTCAGTTCATGAAAAACAAGCTAGCATACCAAGGAGGTGTAAAATTTGGGTGCAAAAATGACCTTAACAACGAAAGAAAAAACATTTTCATGAACGAATAAAAATTTATTTTTATCTTTAATACCTGGTGTTACCACCAAAAACCTTTTTCACACATGCCATGCGTCTCTTCATTGACCTTATCAGCTTCCTGATGGTATCCTGGGGGCATGCTTCCCACTCTTCGACCAAAGCTTCTTTCAGGGCCAAAATTGTCTCCGGAGCAGGATTGCGAGCTCGAACCTTGCGTTTCAGGTAATCCCATAAGTGCTCGATAGGATTTAAATCAGGACTCAGAGGTGGCCACTTCAGAGTCGGGATGCCAACTGCGTCAAGGTACTCCTTTGTGACGCGGGCGGTATGACAAGGGGCGTTGTCTTGCATGAAATGGAACCCCTCGTCAAAGAACCCGGCGTAGGGGACGACATGGTCTTGCAGGATGTCGGTGATGTACCTGTCTGCATTCAAACCACCGCCTCGACCCCCGCCATCAACAAAAACCAGCTCGGTCCGCCCCTCCATGGAAATCCCCGCCCACATCATGACGGAACCTCCACCGTAGGCGACTGTTTCAGCGAAGCAACACTGGGCGAACCTCTCTCCAGGTCTTCGGTACACCCGTCCTCTTCTGTCGCTGCCATGGAGACACACTCTGCACTCGTCGCTGAAGAGTACGCGGCTCCATTGGTCGTAGGTCCAATTTTCGTAGGTCGCCACGAATTCCTTCCGAGCGTCCCGATGCCTCTGAGTCAGTTTGGGCCCAGTAGCAGGTCTTCTTGGGGTAAGGTTGGCTTCCTTGAGTCTCCGCCGAACTGTTGAGGTGCTAACAGGCACAACCCGGTTCCGCATCAGGTCTTGCTGGATGGCAACAGCGGTACGGTGGCGATTACTAAGACTGGAGGTGGCGATGAAGCGGTCATCCCTCTCCGATGTGCACCGCTGACGGCCAGATCCTTGTTTCCGTTTCAAGGTTCCAAACCGACAAAACCGACGATAAACTCTGGAGACAGCAGACTGGCTTATATTCAGCTGCTCAGCAACAGAACGCTGCGAGAATCCTCGATTCACCAAGGTGACGACTTCGGTGGCTTCAGCTTCGGTGGTATCCATTTTTCGAAGGTGATTCCGGTGTAAGATTGCGAGGAGATGTGCACTGGTGAACTTCTGATAAGCGAATGATAAGAAATAACCGGTTACACCGGTTTTTATTGGTCTCAAGAGGGCACAACTCGTGCATATCATAACCATGTAAAATGCCATTTTGTACAAAAACTGCGATAACCTAAAAACTACGCAACTGAGATCGATGTCTTTTACTGTTTTTTGTAGCTGAATAAATTCGTAATAAAATTGCATTCAAAGTTTTATTAAAATATTTCCCGCTTTCCGGAAATACGACCAAAAGTAAAAAATGTTGCTTGAGTCGATTTTTTTGATCGCGAGTGTATTTCCAAACTATACTTATTTAATTCATGCTGTAGCTTAGCGACGTATACTTCCCTCTTACTTAAACTATGGCAGTTCGAAACAAACCAGGCAGCTGCCTTATTTTTTTCTCCAATCGTCCTTTTGATGCGGCCTCGCGGCGCGGGGATTGTTGGACCTGTCACGTACTTTGTTATTTCAGGACTGTGAAAAGCAACTGCATCGAATTGTGAGATGCTCGGAAAAAGGGCTCAAAATGAGGTTACATAGCAATTGTTGATTTTACACTGGTTTCGATATGTGTATCCTGCCTATCCTAACCTACGGTGCTCAAACCTGGTCATTAACGGAAGCTCAAAAATCCAGACTTAAGAGATGGCGGGATGACTTGGACGCATTCTGTAAAGAGTGGTCGAATTTGTCAACCACCAGGGTCAAATGGGGGAAAAGAGGGGAGGCCTTTGCCCAGCAGTGGGACACCAAATAGGCTTTGCCCAGCAGTGGGACACCAAATAGGCTATTAAAAAAAAATGTGAATTCGGTAAAATAACATAAGAACTACTTTTCAAATGGAATATTATTCACGTGAATTTGTTTTGTTTCAGATCAGAAGGTTCTACGAATAGGAATCAACACAATGGCTTTCGCGGGTCTTAAGAAGCAGATTAACAAAGCAAATCAAGTAAGTACCGAACGTCGAAGAGCAATGGCAATTTGTTGTTATAATGCACCCATAATCTATTCATAAGCTACGTATTCTGTAAAGCGAACCTTGAAATTGAAACTCGGTTACAACTTGTAATATTTCGTAGGTATAAAAATAATCAATGGAATTGTGTTGTAAGTGAGGTCTCGGCCAAGCCTTAACTTAAAGGCTCTAGCTGTCTTTGTTAAAGATTAAGGCACCCCTATCCTTTAAAGCCTTATAAACTTACCATAATACAAGGGGATCTGTTCTATTTGGTAATTTTGGTATACTAAATTGTTAATTTTTTGCTATTTTCCCAATCTCGTTCAATCTCTGGGTATTGTAAAAAAATGTTTAAGCTCAATCTTTAGGAGTTTACTAGTCGTTATTATTTTTGCATGTTTTTAAAAATGGGGCATTCCACTCACACCATAGGTTAAAATTATCAATGTTTGTATTTGATTTAATAACAAATTACTAGTCATTTCCGAAAAGTTCTACAATCAATCTTCTAGTTCCAATTTAGTGTATTGTCATGTGTAATACACTGACAAAATAATGTTATCATGATACGGCTTTTAGAGATAGGTTAAGAGTGCTATAAACTTAATTGGGTGGAATTAGATAATTATTATCGGAGGGTAGAGAATTACCTAATAGTACATTACTTACCTAGGGCTGTAAAAAAAAGAAAGCCCGAAATCGCAGGTATTTGGGACCCGAGCCGCAGGCGAGGGTTGTAAATATGCGATAGAGGGCTTTCTTTTTTACTGCCCGTGGTGAGTACACAATTTTACGTCCCCACCTGGCCATAATGCGAGTTTTACCGTAAGCGTAGCGAGCGGTAAAACTCACATTATGGCCAGGTGTGACGTAAAGATATTGACATGTCATGTAAACGAGTGGTGTCCTCTACTGCTGTTATATTGAGGAAATAGTTAATATAAGTACCAGTATGCCGTAAATCCCGATCGTGTTTACTGGTTTAAATAAAGACGAAATAAATTTATAAATAGTTAATCTGTGAATTCTGTGATGAAAGTTAATTTGAGCCTAACATTCTCATAAACGAGTGTACGAGAACGAGAAATGAGCATCGAAACAACTGAACATCGATCGAACCCAAACCAAACCCGCGACTCGCTGATTCTGCATTTTGTCCGGATGAAATGTTTTGCAATTAACCGATTGGATTCTCTCGAACTTCATTAAACTTAATGACTGCGACGTCCACAAGCTTTATGTTTAAGCTTTAACGATGTTAAATGGATCCTTTGCCCATTGTTACATACCTATTGGGTGGGTAATTATGATTTTGTACCCATTGCATTTGAGACTACTGGGTGCTGTGAGTCGGAAAATATTGCCTTTATTAGGGAAGTGGGACGTCGAATCACAGTGGGGGTCTGACGCCCGCGCGGGTCCGTACCTGGTGCAAAGGTTGTCCATCGCCATTCAATGTGGTAACGCGGCTAGCGTGAATGGCACCTTTGCGCCGGGGACAACTCGAGGGGGGCTTTATGACTAGACTTAAGCTAGTATTAAGTTATTTTATCTATACCTACTGTATGTTTCGTTGACTTATTGAATAAAAAATATGCAATCCAAAAAATTGGGTATGGGTTATTTACATTGACTAATATTTTCCTTTGCGATTTTTTTAAGGATATTAAACTAAACACAAAAATTGTGTTTTGTAAAAATTACATTAACAATTTGATAACAACTCTTTGACTTAAACGCGTAGGTACAGTCACGGACTTTAATAGTTGAGCCATTTACGGTTCGAGCCATTTTCTTTTGTTTAATACGTACTCTATGAAATGTCCAATGTAAATTGAATACAAATGCTCAGCAATTAAAGTCAGTGACCGTACCTGCATTAATATAACCAAGACAGTTGTGTAAATTCTATTCAGTACCCAGTTATTTAATGAAGTATTCTTAAGTGATAGCATAGCCTGACTAAGCTTATTTTTTAAACAGAAGGCAGCGTGTTGAAGTGAGGGCCTATTCCAAAATATTCATATAAATCAGAGGTGTTTAAATCTATACGCAAAAAGCAGGTTTACGAACAATAATCATTTGCCCGGCTTACGCAGGCTTTGTTTCCCATCCGCAATGTCTCGTTTCCTTTATTATCGGCGCCGGCAATACCAGTTTCTAGTTAGTAATATTCCGTTTAGATTCAGCTTATGGAAATTCTTATTAGGTTGTATTGAAACCGGATATAAGTACGGTTAAATCGAGCCTCTTGTGATTGATGGAGCTCTAATAGCGCGTACATATTGCTTCACCCTATTTCTACCCCGGTTTTTGAATAATATATCATGGGTCGAGTTATTTTTAAATGGGTAACTTTTGTATTCCTTAATTTATTAAATACGTGTGTAATAAATACTGCCCTACATAATAGAATTCTCGTATTTTAGGTATCTTTTAGTTAACAAAAGAATACAAATAAGTACCTACACTATAAAATTAAATTATACCAGGAAAATTGTCAGATCACATTTTAGAGAGAAAGCATTCACGTGCGTTTTGCACATGAGATGTTAGCTAGAGCGGGTGCTCATTCGTGAGAATTATATCGTGAATCGTGACGTGACACCTAGGGTTGCCAACTGTGATTCAGAGATTCGCGGTACATTTACGATCACATTGCGGGACCAGGCTTAAAACCGCGGGACACCTACACACGCGGCTTCACTGAATGCACCCCCCCCCCCCCCCCCTTTATTTACTCACATCTAAATTCATTGAGATCATTGCCATTCCTTTCAATTATTTATTTAAAATCAATATTTTTCTATAGACTTTGGACATTTAAGTATGTTTTTGGCTCTTTAGCAAGTTATCGTAAAACTCTAGAAACATAAAAACTAATTAAACACCACAATCACATCTTAACCTGAGAATTTGAGGTTGTCTTAGGTATTTTTTTTTTATCTACCGCCGCCGCGGTAGTGAATAGAAAGGGACAGGGAGTGTCGAGCGAGCGAGTGAGCGTAGGCGCTAGCGCGCGTTACTCGCGGTATATTCAAGTAAAATTACACGCTTTAAAATTATTGTAACATGCAAATCAACGCTTGTTTTGGTGCTGATAATCTAGTCTAGTCTGAAAGCGGGACAATCGGCGTCCCGCGTGGACCCCTTGCGGGACGCATGCTCTAGGGCCCCAGAAACGGGACGTCCCGCATATAGCGGGACGGTTGGCAACCCTAGTGACACCCGTTGTGGAGTTATTGAATAAGTTTTTCGATATTTTCGATATATGTAGGTGTTTACCGCGAACTTGAACCGATAAACTAACTTGAGGATACCATGTTTCTTGACTTAATTGGCTTGGGATTAGAAGTCAACAAAGTTAACGACACCAACAACAAGTCAACAACATAGATACATGTCGCGCAGTCAACAGTCGCACTCGATAAAGTTTATTCTATGGGTCTACTCAAATTCCTTTTTTTAGGGTTCCGTAGTCAACTAGGAACCCTTATAGTTTCGCCATGTCTGCCCGTCCGTCCGTCCGTCCGTCCGCGGATAATCTCAGTGACCGTTAGCACTAGAAAGCTGAAATTTGGTACTAATATGTATATCAATCACGCCGACAAAGTGGTAAAATAAAAAGTGGATTTTTTTTATTTATTAGGGTACCTCCCCTATACGTAAAGTGGGGAGTGATTTTTTTTTTCATTTCAACCCTAACGTGTGATATATTGTTGGATAGGTATTTAAAAATGAATAGGGGTTTGCTAAAATCATTTTTCGATAATGTAAATATTTTCGGAAATAATCGCTCCAGAAGTAAAAAAATATGCGTCCCCCCCCCTCTAACTTTTGAACCATAAGTTTTAAAAATATGAAAAAAATCTCAAAAGTAGAACTTTATAAAAACTTTCTAGGAAAATTATTTTGAACTTGATAGGATGAATAGTTTTTGAAAAAAAATTACAAAATAATTTCTGAACTAAGTTTGTAATTTAACCGTATAAGCAGGTGTTTATTGTACCTGTAATTTCTACAAAATTACAATGAAATGACGTGCTTTCAAATAAAGTAAAAACGGTGAAAATCGGTTCACGCAATAAAGAATTATTCCATAAAAATCATCTTCCATACTTTAAGCTCGCGCGCAATAGTTTACTTAATTTGCCGATAGATGTCGCTGTACGTGGAACTCTCATATCATATCCTACATGGCGGTGTTATTAACTCTTAAGTGGGGACGCTTACTGTGACGGACGGAAAACTACGGAACCCTACACTGAGCGTGGCCCGACACGCTCTTGGCCGGTTTTTTTTAGCTAAGTTTAGTATTCATTTAAATCGTATGGTAATAGTTAGGGTCGTTTAATTATTTAGATATATAGATAGATATACATTTATTCAATAAAGCACACTCTACAGAACATAAAAAACAGAGGTTGAAAAATGCATACCTAAAGGTAAACACTAGTCGCGTATAGGTAACTACAGAAGTTCACAATGTGTTCAGAAAAAGCTCAATTCCGGCAATTTATTACTGTATTAATAAGATTAAAACTGCTACTTAGATCTTTGACTAATCAATATGTTAGTCGGATTCTGGGAACGGTGGATACGTCGTGACGTGTTAGTCACGTTGTTAGATAAGGCAGGTTGTGCCGGGAACGTGCTTATATTTTCATTATAACATTTTGTAGGCCATTTCACAATTTGTAGACACTCACAAACAGTGTTATCCTTTTTCATGACGGTTGAGTTGCCCCTTGAAAACTTGATAGAAAAAAGTTTACGACCTCGTAACTTCCATTGTATTGTTTATTTTTAATATGAGTGCAAACTGCCACGAAACGAACCCCTGCTTGTTCGTTTTAAAGAATAAGAGAACTTCTAAAATACTCGATTGATATTATGCCTGCTTCTGTGAAATAAAACTTATCGTGACGATGATAATGGTTTTTATAGCCGTGCCCAAGTCACATTAGTATGGTTATCTCCTAACATTGACATGTAATGGGATGAATATATTACTTTTTATGTACTTACCTACATACTTAAATAATTGATGTGAAACAATCTTGTTAAGCATAATTTTTACATAAGTACTAATAAAGTCGGTCTATAAAACCCGACCTTTATGAGGCAGTTTTCATAAAAAGGCAATTACACTGTTGACCAGTACATTTTTGGGATGTAATTTTACTATGCTTTTTGGGACGTAAGTAAATACTAAAATGTGTAAAATACTTTTTTAATACAATTGCTCAAAAAGTGTACTTTATGTAGCTGCAAATCGTGCGTAAAGTTTGATTTTATGCACTAGTGCTAAAAAGTAATCTGATCTGCAAATCGTGCGTAAAGTTTGATTTTACGCACGATTTGCAGATCAGAATTTTAAATACATGAGTATTTTGCGAGACCCGCTTATAAATGACCCACCTGAACTACGCGCGATGGGGAACAAGACATTTTAAATTGACCAATCAGAATACTTCACTATATTAAATCCACCAATCACAACACATATCGGAGTTAATAGGAACGCTAGATACTTTTTTGGTGCGTATACTGTGTAAATAATTTAAGTCCTTAAAAAAAACATTGTATTTAATATCAACCAATCAGAATACAGTAATGTTAAAATCGACCAATCAGGAAACGCAATTTATTTCTCAAAACATGAGGTGTTTTTGAGTTCCTACTTCACAATCATTAAAAAAGATTTAATTTTTTGGGAAACGCTTTAAAGTGTGTTTAAACTGTTTAAAGAGCTAATTATACCGTCGTCTGTGGCATTTATTCGCGGTATTTATATTTTGTATCTATGTCAAAGAAGTTAAAAAAATTAAAAGACCGTCAAGTTATACCATAATTTCACCTTAGTTTAGTTATTATGCGTAAATAATAAGTATTTTTATGATATTTTCTCGCAATCGAAGTGAAACATTGTATGCATTACTCTGGTCTAAAAGCCATATTACCACTCGAACAATTTTCCCTCACTTCGGTCGGGAAAATAACCACCTGGTGGTAATATGGCCTACTTTAGACCCTTGTCAAACAATCTACTATTATTTCATTGTAGTTTTTTCGCAATTGTATTAAAAAACGTTGTTCGACACACGTGCAGAAGTGTCATTTTCACTCGTCCCGTAACCTCAGTACTCGTGCAAAATGACATACTTCTCGCACTTGTATCGAAAACTACTATTTGGGGCGTAATTTTACTGTGCTTTTTAGGACGTTAATTCTAAAATTTACAAGATATACGATCACCAACAACTTTATATAAAGGCAATTACACTGTTGACCAGTACTTTTTGGGACGTAATTTTTCTGTGCTTTTTGGGACGTAAATTTTCTGTGATTTTTGGGACGTAAATTCTAAAGTAATAAGAGAGTTTAATGTATGACACACATTTTATGTACTGACATCCCCTGATGTTTTGTGTGTTGCATCCTGATTGATGTATAGTAGAATTCAAAAGTTGGGTATCTTTCCACTGTGGCGGAGCGGAGACGTGCGAAATCAACCAATAGGCTGCCTATCCACTAAGGCAGGCATAGATAAGTGGCGGATGATGCTATTGGTTGATTTCGCCCTGCCTGAGTGGAGAGGCAGCTTTATATCATGGGTGAGTATATTTCGCACTTATTTTATGAACGTGCATACAATTTATTTTCATAGTTTATTTCCTCTGCGTTAGCGAGTTACTAACTCTATGCTAAACTCGGAAATTTAATAATATGTCACTTTCCTGCATCCTGGGAGTGAGGGGGGTGCGCGGGGCGGTGGCCATGACCCGCGCCTCGTCCTATATAGTCGCCGTGCCCCAATTATTGTGGCCTCTGTTCTGACTCCTCTCCCGACAGGATCCCGCGACATTGGGACAATTACGATTAGAGATTAAAAATCCTCGCAGTAGCCAAATCTATTAGATTATGAACTCGTGGTTATTTCGAATAAGGAACAACTGTTTCTAGTTTCTAAAAAAACACACAATTATTTACAGCCTTGTAGCCTAGTTGGTAGTGATAGTGACCTAGAGTGAATACTGGCAGAATGAAGGGCATTTATTTCTGTGTTTATCACAGATATTTTCTATGTATTTAGGTTAGCTAAGAAAGAAAGTAAAGAAAGACTAAATCGAACGAACTTAAAAGTTTACTTAATATTGAATGAATTAATAAAGACGCTAGGGTGGGCATAGCGTTTATATATCGTTATAATTTTAATCAAAAAAACCGACTTCACCGAGCCTCCACCTTTCCAAAAGCAAATGCCTAATAAGCTACTGTAAAAAAAAAACTCAAATCACTATAGGTGTGCCTATATACCTATTTGATGAGATTTTATTCGATTTAACCAGGACCCCCCAAGTAACACAGGAAGCATTATAACATATGAATAGTTAACTTATTTCGAACTTAAGGACCGTATAAACTCTTATATACGTTCACCGAGCAACTTGTCGCATTATATGATGCTTTGAGCTGTATAACGGTTGTATAATGGCATATCTAAATGCTTTTGTAAAGCCTTTAGCTTTAGTGCAGCAAACCACAACGCAACTGTACAGCTTTCGACTGTTTAAAAGCACTTAAGTGCTTTAGGTTCTACAAATGCATTATATAATGCTTTAAGATGTATAACGGTTGTATAATGGCATGTATAAAGGCTTTTTTAAAGCCTTTAGTTTTAGTGCAGCGAACCAAAATGCAACTGTACAGCTGAATGCTGTACAGTTGCGTTTTGGTTTGCTACACTAATGCTTCGGTGTGGTTTAGTGCCTTATGTTCTACAATAGCATAAATAAATGCTTAATGATGTTTATGAGCATGAATATTAGCTATTATAATGCCACGTAAATCCGGTATACAGCTTTCAGCTGTTTTTAGTGCTTTAGGTTCTACAATAGCATTTTATGATGCTTTACGCTGTATAACGGTTGTATAATGGCATATGTAAATGCTTTTGTTTAGCCATTAGTTTTACTGCAGCGAACAACATGCAACTGTACAGCTGAATGCTGTACAGTTGCGTTTTGGTTTGCTACACTAATGCTTCGGTTTGGTTTAGTGCCTTAGGTTCTACAATAGCATAAATAAATGCTTAATGCTGTTGAAGAGCATGAATATTAGACATTATAATGCCACGTAAATTCGCTATACAGCTTTCAGCTATTTTTAATGACTTAGGGTGTACAATAACATTTATAAGTAGGTAATACGTTCCTAATGCAGTACAATAGCAATAATATAAACCATTATAAAGCCAAGTAATTCACTATAAGGGGCTGTTCATAAATTACGTCATTTCAAATGGGGGGGGGGGGGGTCTGGACATCGGATGATGGTAGCATGACGTAGGAGGGGGGGGGGCGGTCATTCCGAAGATCACATCATCAATGTGTAAAAAAAGGAATGAAAGTCGTGCTTCTATAAACTTTTAATGCTATAAAATATTATCTACTAAATAGTTTTTTTATTTTACAATTAAGCTTAAAACGTATTTTTTTAAATGACGTCACTCTATTTGGCAGGGGGAGGGTTGGATGATTTTAGGGGGGGGGTAAAAATCATCAAAAATTGATGACGTAATTTATGAACAGCCCCTATACAGCTTTTAGCGGTTTTAGTGCCTTAGGTTCTACAATAGCATAAATAAATGCTTAATGTTGTTTAATAGCATAATTATTCACGTGTAATGCTGTAGGCATAAATAAGGCATTTTTTAAGGGTCACTGAGCTGCTATTGGACTAAGAGCTAGCCACGTCAGATTATGACACAATAATGAGAGCAACAAAACCCGTCTGGTTAGATTGCTATACTATTCTTATTGCTAGATCCTGGCATCTGGCAGCTTTTAATGGGTGGAGGTCACAGTGACAGACTAGCAAAATGTTTTAATTGGAAAATAGTAATACCAAACTAGGTAAAAATTGTGTCAGTTATAAAGGACAGGCCCTATATTTTAAGGGGCTCCCTGGCGCCAACGACCTTAGATCTGATTCCCTTGGTTTTCTAATGATTTATATAGCTTATCATATTATCAGTAACGGCTTTAAACAATATAGTATCCTATATTTACTTCAATATTCATTGTCTTCGAGATATTTGACATCAAAGTCGCATAAATTTTGTTTTAATTAGTTAAAAATTAAAATCTCTCTACAGTTTTTAGAGACATCAAAGAGGAATCCTAATATGTAGATTACGTATATGTAAGATTCTTAACACCATTCGAATATCGATAAAAGTGTTTTTTTAGACCATATTTTAAAAATATCATAGAAAAATAACGGCTCATTTATTTCAAGATCCGGCTCTACAGAATGGAGATAAAAGATTCAAAAACCGATAGTCGTTTGCCTTATAGTTATATCTATAGTGAATATGTTGGAATATCGACTCAAAACTGGTCAAAACTCGATAAAAAAAAATCTTAGACCAAAAATATTGTGTATTATTACCATACATCGGGGTTTTCGGTGCGGGAATGTTTGACATTAGCTAAAGAGTAGGCATTAACTTAAAAAACAGAATGTACTCTGGCACGTTTCTACCTAATGAATAATTGATCGAAAAAATCATAGGTATATACAATTTATATGTAATAGCTGACTATTATGTATATATATTGTAGGTACATATACCTATGATTTTTTCAAGTATTTTTTTATTAATTCATGTAATGACTGATCATTGTCAACCTCTTCAGTTAATCAAATAGTTCATAAATAGCGGACGTCAAGATTAATATTTGGCACTTATTATACCGTGTCTTTGTCTTAGGTAGATCTAGTTAATAAATTTCGGATATGCAATTGCATTTTTAAAATACTAAGTATATAATAGTCAATACAAACATGCCTCTAAGAAAAAAAGCTCGTATCATAGTGTGTAAGCTATTCACAGAGAGGTAGTTATTCATTAGGCATAATATGATATTTTCTCAGACTAACTCTCAACCTATCTGTTTATCTCTACTCTTTCTCAAATCATTCCCGCACCGAAAACCCCCATGTATGATTATTACGGAAACAAAAACAGTAGGCGACAAACTATGAACTATATTTTATTATACATCGTTTGGCACTACTTTCTCCCAACATAAACTTTTGTATAATTTCTCTTAATATTGTATAGTACTTGTATAGTTTCTCATAATATTGCATCAAACCCAGATCTCTAGGATTTATTTTCTTGAAATGGTTTGCATTCTTTGACCTCCACCACTTTAAAGCTGCCAGATGTCCAGATCTAGAAATAAGCATAGTATACCAAACTGACTAGAGGGGATTGGTTGCTCTCATTATTGTGTCATATCCGACGTGGCTAGCTCTCCGTCTATATAGACCAACGCCATTTTGTAAATAATTTATAACCTAAAAATAAAATCATGCGGACCTATTTGTACAAGGAAAATACCTATATAATAATGAAATTACTTAATTTAAGACTGCTCAACCAACACTATTATGTTAATAATGCAAAACTCGTTCTATACGAGGATTACACAATTGTTTTGTTTATTTGACGCATATCTTTTTATGATATTTTTTCTACTCCAGCACTGCAATATGCCAATTGAATGACTGATAGTGGTATCTAAAACTACATCATTTAAGTGAAGGTGCTAAAGTCTACTTGTCTATAGGTACTTTCTATAACTGCTAGCAGTCACACAAAACATATTGTGCAACTGTTTTTGTTTTTTTAATGCACTGACTTCCAGGCACCATGTCTCAAAAGAGTTCGTTCTTGTTTTCAATATAAATTATATTTTCAAATTAATATATACTTAAAATAATTTTTGCACAAAATATGATAAAAACATTATTATGTCTTTTTTTAAGTATTAATATCTGAAATAATTTAGTTTTCATATTTATGAAAAGCACAATTGTACCTTTATTTAAACTTTTGCATTGAGAGTTACTTGAACGAAGCCTTATTTCTTCGCAATTGAAAACCAACTCGTAGTCTATTGTCTATGACATTTAAAAAGTTACAATACGGCTTCATTTTTGTATTTAAACTCGTATATTTTGTTAATATCAAGAAGTTTATGTTAATTTTGATAAAATAAGTGACAAGAAAACTTCACAGTGAATATCCGAAGACTTCGGCACAAAAGTAAGAGTTAATTAGTTGACAGAAAAATCCTAAAACAAAATTGATTTATGTTCTCTTGGCACTTGAGAACTTTAAAATTA
The DNA here is from genome assembly GCA_947086415.1 of Pammene aurita. Taxonomy (NCBI): domain Eukaryota; kingdom Metazoa; phylum Arthropoda; class Insecta; order Lepidoptera; family Tortricidae; genus Pammene; species Pammene aurita. The sequence goes on along the minus strand of OX352305.1, from coordinate 22,575,926 downwards.
TTTATTAATTAAGTTTTTGCTATTGTCGTAGAAAAAGTTTCGTGTGCAACGGTACATAATTAGGTCTTAAAATTCTCGGGTCTGTTATTACAAAATTCGGCTTCGCCTCATTTTGTAACTTCGACCCTCGAATCTTAAGAACCCTTATTATGTACCTGTTGCACAAAATACTATTATAGCAAAACCACAATAAATCAAAGGCGCGTGAAAATTTTCAATGAAACTTATATACACATTTACAGTAAACTACATTGCGCAGTAATATTTGAAGGATATAATAACGTAAAAGAGTCAAAAACTTTTATAAATTTTGTTAGGATGCAAACAAATATGACGTGTCACTCATTCAGTTTTTTGTACCGTCTTCGTCCATTTTATATTGCGAGACAAAGTAGTTAAATCACAACGTTCATTGTATTATAACATTTGTTGCGTCGGTGTTAGAGACGTTTTTGCATTGACGTAAGGTTTATTTTACTACACTCTTATGCTAGTATAATGCTTTTGTATTGCGATTGGCAAGTTAATCGAGAGTACTTATGCTTCTTTACTGCGATTAGCAAGTTTTTTGGCCGTATTAATGCTTCTTTAATGCAGTTGGCAACTTAATAGAGCGTACTAATGATTCTTTAATGCGATTGGCACTTTCCATGACAACGATAATGCTAATAGCGCAGACATATTGCGCCTGTAATGCTATTAAATGACCTGTATAGGATCTCAAGCTGGGTAATTCGTGCCCATTTAAGACCTATACCAGCACTATAAACGTTTATAATGCTACTATAAAACGAACTGAAAATGCTAATAGCATACAGATATGCTGTAAGACGGCCGTTATACTGCTTTGATGTGTTACTTGGGCCATCATCAGATCCTCACCTGATCACAATGGGACCAACTGTGAAGTACCTACACTCTTAAAAAAAAAAATACGCGAGTGTCGTGGAAGACTCGGTTGGAACGAAGTTATGTTATTTAATTTTATTTCATTTTTGTACTTTTTGTAAATTTGACTTTTTTGTCTTTTTTGCCTTTTGTGACTTTTTAGATTTTTTTGTCTTTTTATTTAATTTTTTTGCATTTTTTTACTTTTTTGACTTTGTCAGTTCTCACTTTTAACTTCATTTCACTTCACTTTATTGTTTTCTATTTTATATCATTTTACATGTTTCTCAATAGTATGGCTTTGTGTCGCGTTTTGGTGACGGTCACGTGACTTTTTTTCGCCTAGCCCCCATCCGCGAACCGTCAGATAAGGAACTTCGTTTCAAAAATCCAAATCGGTCCAATCGTCTTTGAATAATCGATCGGTGTACATACATGTAAAAAAAAACAAAGATCCCGACTTAAATTGAGAAAGTAGGTTGAAAACATTTATCACCATACCACCTAAAAATATTCGGACTGGAAACCCATATTAGTCATAATCCTCTTACTTAGTTCCAATCACAGACCAATTACACAAATACCTATATAACATTATTGATTACAAATCCGTGAACCCGCAAATCGACGTTCCCCGTCGTTACACGACAGCGTTCGTTATATAATTCGCGACGGGAACGAGAGGACCATCTCGGTCAAGGGTAGGCCTCGACCCCGAGCTTCATACAGCGGCCCGATAACTCTTCACGGCTAAACGGCCGTTCTTCGCTTTCAAATGTTCGGCTTACGATGTTATTACGATAACGCTTTGTGGGATAAAATGTATGGCGAGGTTGCCAAACTTATTATGTCGTGCTTGTTGTGTTGGGGAAGAGTATTAGTACACAGGTCCTTAGCATTTGTGGTTAGACAATTCGAGCCTCCGTTTACTACAAGAGGAGAACTTGTCCTCGAATTTTAAAGCCCAGGATATAAGTATGTCGGATTGGCTTTTATTCTTGTATTTATTCAAAATTTACTGCTTTTAAATGTTACCTATTAGGTTAGATGGCTCCTTAGAGAATTATCCTGGGTTTAAAAGTATCCTGTGTTCCATTTCTGTATTTACCAATTTTAATCTGAACCTTATCGATAAATTTTTAAAAAATTGTTATACCGCCAGAGTTGGCACATAAAAAAACTGTATCAATAACTTTTTTTTCTTCTCCAGCATTACAATATGTCAATTAGACGACTGACAGGTATATTAAAAACATATACTTTATAAACGTTGTCTATGGTATTCCATAAGATGATCGCTAAACAATGTTCGTAGGGATTTTCATACAATATTATAACACTGTTGTCCTCCTCCCCGACCGCCGGCACAATCCGCCGAGAGATTGAGTTACTAAATGCTATAGAATCAGCAGGCGTTCGTCGAACTAATTTGCCTATTTTGAGCACTCGTAGAAAAAATATTTTATCTACACTCATACTGTAAGTACTCTAAAATGCGTTCAAAAACCGTAGACAATGACAAGCATTACAACAAACGATTTAACTATGATAAGTTTCTTATCTGCGGCAGTAACGTAATTTTAACTTTGCATGCTCAAATATTGTTAAGTAATGAGTTTCAAATTTGTAACATCGAATTTGATAACATAATGTTACCGCCATGGCCAACTCGATTGGTCCCGCGCGAGCGCCGGCACAATCGAGTTGGCCATGACGGTACAATGGCGGTCATTCTATGGTTTCCGAACACTTAATTTAATATATATAATATGAGTGTAGATAAAGCAGTGTATGTAACTGTACGTAATTAGGCCTTAAAACACTCGTGTGATCTTATTATGAAATTCGCCTGCGGCTCATTTCATAAAACCACACTCATGTTTTAAGGACCCTTATTACGTAACAGTTACATAAACTACTAATATACAATAGTGACATAATTAAGCTTTTCAATCTCGTATATACTTTAGGAAGCTTCGTGGCCTAAACACGGTACTCATCATTATGTCACGGTTGTATAAAATACTATGGGAATTTCCAAGTGGCGTATTTTGAAATAACGATATTGCTCTTCCGACTCAGTAGATCGGCTCCTAGTTTCACATGAGTGATCTCCCTTTGTCGAGTCGCCTTGAGTGCGGATCAAATTTGAACACGCGAACAAATAGACGCTTTGTTTCACGGCCTATTCGCAAAGAGTGCCCAGATTTATAGGACAATAATAAAAGCTAAAACTATTGATAAGGCACAAAACCTAAGTAACCTAACCTAACGGTCCAGTTAGTTCACTGTCTGTTTCTCGTACACTTTCCGTTAACACTTTCTGCCGGCTAGGATTCTTAAATATGCGTATCATATTCATAATACGTAGCTCAATAATCAGTGGGTGCCACAACTGCCACACCTGAAAGAGAGAGCCCAATTGTGCATTCTCGACATCTTTCTTTAAAGGTTAAAGTCGCCTATTACCCGTACCTAAGAGTAATAGGCAAGTTGTCTCGCACTTAAATTGCCAATTGGTATGAGTTAGGATCTCTCAGCACGTTGGAGTCACCTCTAACGGTACCAATTGATCTCACGCTGTTGTTATGCGATTTTTTAGTATTTGATTGATCGTGTTAGAACGTTCTAGACTAATTTAGTATATTGATTCTGGGAAGTACAGTCACGTGTTTAATTATTAATACCACTTTACCTACATTTTATAGGTAAAAAACAGCGCTTCGTTAATCCTCATTAAAAAGGCTATTTACAGTATTTAAAAGCACGACAACTTATTATATGGCCCTCCCATGTTGCGGAATTTCACTGGTACTAATTAATTTATTTTTGTATGGAGTTACATTTCAAGCCTGTTGTGACTTGACTAACCTAACCTAAAAATAGATGTCATATACTTCAGAAAAAGTGACCAAGCCCTCCGGTGTCCGAGGCCAGATTTGAACTGGCGTCTTCAGCTCGGTCACCGTGACCGGGTGGTCTAGTGGTCAGGACGTCAGCCGCGAAAGCTGAAGACGCCAGTTCAAATCTGGCCTCGGACACCGGAGGGCTTGGTCACTTTTTCTGAAGTATATGACATCTATTTTCAGTTTATATATAGTAGTGTAACTACTTAAAAATTGCAAATCAAAAAATATTGAACAAAATAATTTGATTTGCTTCAAGATTAACCTAACCTAACCAATTATATCGTGTGGTTCATCTGGATTAATATCAAATACAACTATTAAACAGCGTACAACTATGTACTTATTTGACAGATTTTCTTTTTCGGTCATCTAGGTCCCTAGCTTGGGTCCCTAGAGGCATGCTGTCTTGTCTACATAGAGAAGGAAAAACGCGCTAAACGTAACGTAAACAACGTTTACAATTACACGGATTACACAGATCAGATTCGGTCTATGTAACCGACCATGCGAACAAACAGTTAATTAACTAATGAAAAACCAATTTCAAAAGTAGCAGCTTCGTTTATTCATTGCTTTCCTTTGTTGCAGTATGTCACAGAGAAAATGGGTGGTGCCGAGGGCACGAAATTGGATTTGGACTTCGTGGAAATGGAAAGAGTAAGTAATTCCACAACAACATTCAATTTAATTTACTTTGGCTCAATTTCATCGAAGCGTAATTAGGTGCTAAACAAAATAAAAATTTAATTTTTAATAAAATTTTCTAAACGAGACAGAAAGAGGCTAAGTGCGTTTGAGATGTGGTGTTGGCGAAGAATGGAAGGCATCAGCTGGACAGAACGACGAACGAATGAAGAGGTTCTAGATTTAGTAGGAGAGAAGAGATTTCTTATGAAGACGATTGTGAACAGTGTTGGGACACCTGAAACGACACGACGATTACATAAAGACCATAATAGAAGGAAAAATTGAAGGAAGAAGGCGTTTATACGGGCGTTTATGACTGAGGCTATGGAAAAGGCTAATGTAGTGTCTTATCAGGGGCTTAAAACAATTGCGGAGAGGCGAGATGAATGGCGGTTACTCCACCGACAAGAGCCAGGCTCTTAAATCGATGATGATGATGATGATACAATTTTATGCTGAAACTGAATTGTTTTTTTATAAAACCTAAGAGTTATCCTTGTTATACTTGGTAAAAGCCTTAAACTTAAAACTGGGATGTGGAGTATATCTTACACAATAAAAGCAAAAATTGCTGTAGCGTCACAGAAGAAATAATAGTATTTTATACAGAATGGCCACGCTACGCCCCCCGGCGGCCGGTTGGTAGGAAACTAGTAGTTATCAGTCACGTTGAAGGTAAGAAGTCACGCACACATTAGAATTTTTACTGAACAGACGTGCCGTGCACACATAAGCGCTCAAACGAGTTTTGTAGTACGTGGCCGACCTGTGCAGTTTGTTTTCAAATAGGAAGTTCTTACATAACTGAGACTGACGAACAAAGAGGAGTAAAATTTTTGACTGTATGTACATTGGGCAGATGCCCCGGTTTTGGCTACGTTAAGGAAAATTTGTCCATTCAGACGTCCGTCATTTTGTATCAATAAGGAATTATGACACTCTTTATGTACGGAATCATTGAAAATATATTACTTTATTTATATGAATCTCTGTTGTTAACATTCTGACATTAGACTTACGTTTTTTTAGGGTTCCGTAGTCAACTAGGAACCCTTAAGTTTCGCCATGTCTGCCCGTCCGTCCGTCCGTCCGTCCGCGGATAATCTCAGTGACCGTTAGCACTAGAAAGCTGAAATTTGGTACTAATATGTATATCAATCACGCCGACAAAGTGGTAAAATAAAAAGTGGAAAAAAATGTTTTATTAGGGTACCTCCCCTATACGTAAAGTGGGGAGTGATTTTTTTTTTCATTTCAACCCTAACGTGTGATATATTGTTGGATAGGTATTTAAAAATGAATAGGGGTTTACTAAAATCATTTTTTGATAATGTAAATATTTTCGGAAATAATCGCTCCAGAAGTAAAAAAAAATGTCCCCCCCCCTCTAACTTTTGAACCATAAATTTTAAAAATATGAAAAAAATCTGAAAAGTAAACCTTTATAAAAACTTTCTAGGAAAATTATTTTGAACTTGATAGGTTGAATAGTTTTTGAAAAAAAAATACAAAATAATTTCTGAACTAAGTTTGTAATTTAACCGTATAAGCAGGTGTGTATTGTACCTGTAATTTCTACAAAATTACAATGAAAAGACTTTCTTTCAAATAAAGTAAAAACCGTGAAAATCGGTTCACGCAATAAAGAATTATCCCATAAAAATCATCTTCCATACTTTTAAGCTCGCGGGCAATAGTTTACTTAATTTGCCGATAGATGTCGCTGTACGTAGAACGCTCATATCATATCCTACATGGCGGTGTTATTTTAACTCTTAAGTGGGGACACTTACTGTGACGGACGAAAAACTACGGAACCCTACTATTAACAGTAAAAGCACCGAGTCTTGGATATTTGATTTATTTATACATTAATTACACGACAACGCTCAAGGCAACGCTAAAGATGGCGCGGGAATCTCTCTTGACAGTTCGGTCCGATGACAGGTGAGCTGTCATCTCGGAGATGTTCCAAAAGCTGGCTAACAGATCGGCCATCTGACCAAACCCTTCGCCCTCGAAGGACAATTCAATCTGTGACACGCTGATCTACATCACCTCACGCTTCGCAGCTGAACTCAGCCACTCACTAACTCTGTGAACCGATCAAATTCAATTTGAATGCGTAACCCGTACGCAACGCACTCCTTTCCTTCTAAAGGCCAATAGTATAATCAACAACGCTAACGTCTAATAAAAAGACCTTTAATTTATAAGTATCCAACCAATGATTAAATGTTCCCATGGATAAAAATGTGTCATAATGAGAATATAGTTTAACCGATTCGCTCTTACATTACAGACACACATTTAGAGGTGGCCCTTATTCAAAATTTACTATACAGAAAATTTACCAGGTTCATAGTTCTTGATTTATTAAATTTGTCATATCTTATTTTGTTTGCTTAAATTATGAGTTTCCTGGACTACGCATAACTTGGGTAATCAACGCTTCACGTGGTCTAGTAAATAAAACAAGGAACGAGCTCACAGTTCACGCCAGGGCTATAGATGGTACATGCTCGTTGCTCCACGCAGGGTCAGCTTAGAAGACATCGCGGTCGATCGGCTCGCTGCGGCTCAGCCGAACCACAGGCGCACAGCTTCACGTCTATGGCTGCCTCCAATGCAGCTCATGATAGCAATCATACACCGTAGCTCTGTAACACACATTAACGCGTTCCTTGTCACAATTAGGATTACCAATGTCACCGCCAGAAGGCGCCGTGACCATAACATCACCGCCCGTGGGCGCCGTGACCAAAACATCACCGCTCGAAGGCGCCGTGACTAAACATCACCGCTCGAAGGCGCCGTGACTAAACATCACCGCCCGTAGGCGCCGTGACAAAAACATCACCGCTCGAAGGCGCCGTGACCAAACGTCACCGCCCGTAGGCGCCGTGACCAAAACATCACCGCTCGAAGGCGCCGTGACCGAACATCACCGCCCGTAGGCGCCGTGACCAAAACATCACCGCTCGAAGGCGACGTGAACAAACATCACCGCCCGTAGGCGCCGTGACCAAAACATCACCGCTCGAAGGCGCCGTGACCAAACATCACCGCCCGTAGGCGCCGTGAACAAAACATCACCGCTCGAAGGCGCCGTGATCAAACATCACCGCTCGAAGGCGACGTGAACAAACATCACCGCTCGAAGGCGCCGTGAACAAAACATCACCGCTCGAAGGCGCCGTGACCAAACATCACCGCTCGAAGGCGCCGTTAACAAAACATCACCGCTCGAAGGCGCCTCGATCAAACATCACCGCTCGAAGGCGACGTGAACAAACATCACCGCTCGAAGGCGCCGTGAACAAAACATCACCGCTCGAAGGCGCCGTGACCAAACATCACCGCCCGTAGGCGCCGTGACCAAAACATCACCGCTCGAAGGCGCCATGAACAAACATCACCGCTCGAAGGCGACGTGAACAAACATCACCGCCCGTAGGCGCCGTGACCAAAACATCACCGCTCGAAGGCGCCGTGACCAAACATCACCGCCCGTAGGCGCCGTGAACAAAACATCGCCGCTCGAAGGCGCCGTGATCAAACATCACCGCTCGAAGGCGACGTGAACAAAACATCAACACTCGAAGGTGTCGTGAACAAAACATCAACACTCGAAGGCGTCGTAACCAACCAAAACCCAGGTAGGCGCCGAAACCAAAACATTACCGCACGTAGGCGCCGTCACCAATCAGCATAACATCACCGCTCGAAGGCGCTGTGACCAGACATTACCACCCGTAGGTGCCGTGACCAAAACATTACCGCTTGTAGGCGCCGTCACCATCAGCATAACATCACCGCTCGAAGGCGACGTGACCCCAAGACTAAAGGCATCACAGAATAAAACGTCATGAATAAAAACGTCACTGCACAGCGGCGTTGTGACTACAGGCTTACCACATGCTGCTGTCTCAGGTTTATCGGCTTACTGCTTAGTTCATCTCACTGACCACCGCAGCCATGTCCTCGCGCTCCGGCCACTCGCCTGATTTTTCATACTGCTACTCCACGCGCTGGTTGCATTTTTGGCCAGCAGCAACATGCCAAACACACGACATACTTGCGCATGTTTATCTGAAAATTTACTGAAGACAGTAAATTGATTCATGTCATCATATACCATCAATGGCTTTATGCAGATTCATATTGTTTTATACCAGTCGTACGTGACTGGGTCCCATTAGTTAACTATACTACTGTTGTAACTTGAAGTTTAACATTTTATTTTAAGAGCGTTTCCTGTTATATTGTATGCTTTAATCATAATAATAATTTATTTCTTTGTAAAACAAACATTTAATCAAATCAACCAGGAAATTAATTCAATCGTTATGTAAAAATCACTTGCTATTTACTTTTATTATCATTAGTCATTTCTCTCACACTGTCCTTTACATAACCTTCTTCCCTTTCTTTATCAATGGAGTCAAAAGTAAAGTCCACATACTGGGACACTTACCCTTGTATACCTACTATCATTTATCATGCATGATGACATTAATTATGACAACTTTGCAGATTGTAAATCAAAACCAAATCAATAAGGACTCACCTTTATCAATTGCCCATGACCAAAAGTCTGTATCACATTCTTACCATTTATTCCTGTCTGTTCAATTTATTTCATATGTGAAAAATACTAAACACAGGTAGTGGTCAATTAGATTTTTATTTTCCCTTGTGTCAACTTTATACGGCTAATGCAAACTACATGCTAGTCATGCTTGCATCATTTACTGCTTAAGACAGATCAGTATACTGTCACCAATACCTTATCTGCAAACATAATGTTAGCACACACACACACACACACACACACTCAGACACAGGAAACTGCCAGTAAATAATAAACAGTACCTCCATTTCTTATTATCTCATACTGTATCTTCTTAAACGGCTTAGGTTCACCCTTAATACAACTCTGTGGCTCCAGTGAAAAACGATACAAGTCCCATAAAACTTCTATGAAACCTTTACCGCTCCTCATCATGGCCTATTATTCAAATCTGAGAAAATAATATGAAGTGTCATATCATTTTTTTATTACTAGCTATCATCGAATAAATTTCATTTATATTTGAACATTATCAAATTCAGACTAACAATCATACGCCTTTATTATACATAAGGCTTTATACAATCTCACCTTACATGAACTACCTTTATAAATTTATACCTTTTCCTCATGTGCAGTATTTATCATTAACTAGTCTTTGGTGCACATAATAAAATTATACCTTTGTCAGTCTTCATTGTTAACTAGTCTTTGGTGCACATAATCAAATTATACCTTGTCAGTCTTCATTGTTAACTATTCTTTGGTACACATAATAAAATTATACCTTTGTCAGACTTCATTGTTAACTATTCTTTGGTACACATAATAAAATTATACCTTTGTCAGACTTCATTGTTAACTAGTTTTTGGTGCACATAATAAAATTATACCTTTGTCAGTCTTCATTGTTAACTAGTCTTTGGTGCACATAATCAAATTATACCTTTGTCAGTCTTCATTGTTAACTATTCTTTGGTACACATAATAAAATTATACCTTTGTCAGACTTCATTGTTAACTAGTTTTTGGTGCACATAATAAAATTATACCTTTGTCAGTCTTCATTGTTAACTAGTCTTTGGTGCACATAATCAAGTTATACCTTTGTCAGTCTTCATTGTTAACTATTCTTTGGTACACATAATAAAATTATACCTTTGTCAGACTTCATTGTTAACTAGTCTTTGGTGCACATAATAAAATTATACCTTTGTCAGTCTTCATTGTTAACTAGTTTTTGGTGCACATAATTAAATTATACCTTTGTCAGTCTTCATTGTTAACTATTCTTTGGTACACATAATAAAATTATACCTTTGTCAGACTTCATTGTTAACTAGTCTTTGGTGCACATAATAAAATTATACCTTTGTCAGTCTTCATTGTTAACTAGTCTTTGGTGCACATAATTAAATTATACCTTTGTTAATCTTCATTGTTAACTATTCTTTGGTACACATAATAAAATTATACCTTTGTCAGACTTCATTGTTAACTATTCTTTGGTACACATAATAAAATTATACCTTTGTCAGACTTCATTGTTAACTATTCTTTGGTACACATAATAAAATTATGCCTTTGTCAGTCTTCATTGTTAACTATTCTTTGGTACACATAATAAAATTATACCTTTGCCAGTCTTCATTGTTAACTAGTCTGGTGCACATAATCAAATTATACCTTTGTCAGTCTTCATTGTTAACTATTCTTTGGTACACATAATAAAATTATACCTTTGTCAGACTTCATTGTTAACTAGTCTTTGGTGCACATAATAAAATTATACCTTTGTCAGTCTTCATTGTTAACTAGTCTTTGGTGCACATAATAAAATTATACCTTTGTCAGTCTTCATTGTTAACTATTCTTTGGTACACATAATAAAATTATACCTTTGTCAGACTTCATTGTTAACTAGTCTTTGGTGCACATAATAAAATTATACCTTTGTCAGTCTTCATTGTTAACTAGTCTTTGGTGCACATAATTAAATTATACCTTTGTCAGTCTTCATTGTTAACTATTCTTTGGTACACATAATAAAATTATACCTTTGTCAGACTTCATTGTTAACTATTCTTTGGTACACATAATAAAATTATACCTTTGTCAGACTTCATTGTTAACTAGTCTTTGGTGCACATAATAAAATTATACCTTTGTCAGTCTTCATTGTTAACTAGTCTTTGGTGCACATAATTAAATTATACCTTTGTCAGTCTTCATTGTTAACTATTCTTTGGTACACATAATAAAATTATACCTTTGTCAGTCTTCATTGTTAACTATTCTTTGGTACACATAATAAAATTATACCTTTGTCAGACTTCATTGTTAACTAGTCTTTGGTACACATAATATAATGATACCCTTGTCCCATTTGTCAGTCTTCATTGTTAACTGGTCTTTGAGACGCATAATAATAACCATATCTTGCTTGTTTTTACTTCCTCTTGTATGGACTTCATATTATAAAATCAAGCAGCTATTAACATAATGCTTGTATCATTTGAAAAAAAAACAACATATTTTATCTGTGAACATAATATAAGCACAAACACAAAACAATAAGAAACAATTAGTCACCACTTCATACTTTTACATACTGTACTATCGGTCTTTATTGTCAACTTGTCTCTGGTATGCATAACAAATATCACCACTAGATTTTGTCTTTACCTCCTCTTGTGTGAACTTCATATTGTAAAACCAATCATCTATTAACATTTTTTGTATCATTTGAAGAAATCACAAATGTTTTATCTATGAAGATCTGTGAACATAATATTAACACACACACAACACAAAACAATAAGACACAGTGAGTTACTCCATATTTTACATACTGTATAGCCAGTCTTTATTATCAACTTGTCTCTCGTATGCATAACAAATATCACAACTTCATTTTGTTTTTATCCCATCTTGTTTGCTCTTCATATTTTAACACCAAGTAGCTATGAGCTTGTATAGTTTTATCTGTGAACATATTAATAAACACACACACAAAACAATAAGTAACAGTGAATCACCACTCCATATTTTACATACTGTATTGCCAATCTTTATTATCAACTCGTCTCTAATATGCATAACAAATATCACATCTTCATTTTGTTTTTATCCCGACTTATGTGCACTTCACATTATAAAACCAATCCGCTATCGACATTGTTTGTATTATTTGATGAATTCACAAGTATTTTATCTATGAAGATCTGTGAACATAGTATAAACACACAGACAACACAAATCAATAAGAAACAGTGAGTCACCACTCCATATTTTACAAACTGTATTGCCAGTCTTTATTATCAACTTGTCTCTGGTAAGCATAACAAATATCACAACTTCATTTTGTTTTCATCCAACTTGTGTGCACTTCATATTATAACATAATATAACATAAATACTATTTATTGCACATCTCAAATAATAGACACAAAGTATACACAAGATACAAACAAAAAAGCAGAGGCAAAACAATTGGCGGTCGTATCGCCAAAGAGCGATCTCTTCCAGACAACCTTTGGGAAGCTGAAACCTTTGTAAATTAACAGAAAATATAACATCAAGCAGCTATTAACTTAATGTAATAGTATAGTAATGTAAACTAATAGTTGCAGACATCCAATATTTTATTATAAATATTTAATCTGTGAACATATTAATAAACACACACAACACAGCAATAAGAAACAGTATAATTTCATTCTTTACATAGGTACACTGTACCTTACCTTCCCATCATACTACTGTTATTCAAATAAAATACATGTGTTGTAACTACTTTTAGCAATAATCATCATCATCATCATTATACCAACTGAAACTTGGAATGTTTTATGACACTATTTCAATTTAAAATTCAATCAAAATAATGATTGCAAGTAGATTCTACTTAATTTAGTTCTCACAAACTTTACTCTCATCATAAAATTAATCATGTATATTTTTATTTTTCATTCAAACAATAATTATGCAAGTTTAGAGCAGGGATTAGGTACATCCATTGACATCACCAGAAGTTAATTTAACATAATCATTCCTGTCTTACCATTTAGAACCATTTGACTATTAAGTATGAATTTCAATACTTGCGGCATGGTTGATCATGCTGAGTTATTACTCCGGTCACTCCGCTGAACTTCAGCAAACCCTTATTAATGCTATGGATCTTATTGTATTTCCTGAGTTTCTTCTCATTTATGTATTTCCAGACTTTTAGTGAAGGACACAGCAACCACAGAATTTCAGTCAGTTCATTGCTGACCAACGACTGGGTGATGGATGAATATCCGGATCCAATATGTTTTTATCTTAGGCTTGTTGTAATATCTGGCAAATTGCACCACAACTATCTCTTTTATGGAACTTAAGGCCCTATTTTGAAAAATAACCCGATCTTTAAAACGTCATAGTGGCAAGCATCGGAAACTAACAGATATGATTTTCGGATATATGTTTCTTGACTATGTGATATAACATATTACTAACCCGATACACGAATGCTTAAACTTTCCTCGATAGAAAATAAATCCAAAGTTACGTCTTCAGTTTTCTTTTTTTCCTTGGTTCAACTAAACAAAACATCTTTATGCAGTCTTATTTACTTTAAAGTAAAGGTTTTCATGTATTCTAATATCTCTTAAACGAAAACGTATCGTATTCATAATAAAATCCAAATATTTGTTACCATTTTTGATTTCACGAATTCATCATCAAACGCCCACCCCTCCACGTTCCGCTTCTCTTTTCCTCAAGCGCCGAAGTCATAAATCCGTCCTTTACGCGAGGCCAGCCCATAACGCCGGCGAATGTCACAGAGGGCAGACGTTTGCCGCTTGTGCTCCCGTCTGATTTACGTAAAAATTAAATATCAAATAAACGATGACCTACGGCTCCGTTCATTACGAATGGATCCGGAGGTCTTCTAAAATTGGGCTGTATTTACGAGACTATGCGATACGCTTGTGTGCGTATTTTGGTTGCTTCACCCACATTTAACAATTACAAAAGGATGGAAAATTTCGTTATCAAATGCAATGTAATGGTAGCCTCGTGGTTCGTGGCTTTGGTAGTAAGTGAATAAAGAAACAATCCGGTGTCGGTGGATCAAATCTCGGTATAGAAAACTTTTTTCATTTTTTTATTAATATATGTTCAGTCTAAATATAAAACTTCAGTTTTTTAAGCAATTATACTCGTAGAAAAATCTAAAGTTTGGTAATATTTTATAAACAACTTTATAAATAAAATAAGCAATATACATATTTATGCAAATTTTTCATTTTATATGATGTCTAGCAAATCAACACAAATTATGTCAATGATGTGATGTATCAATATTACATACCTAGGTAATACAGATTTTTGTTTTTTTTTGTTTTTCATTTTATTTTTCGTTTTTTTTGTAGAGGTATAAATTTGATGAAACCATAAATAAATTATTAAATAGCCTAAAATAAGATGTAAAAAAATACATAAGCCAAAAAATCATTAGTACTCGCCCGGGTTCGAACCTGCAACCTCAGGTTTGGATAACACTTAGTTCCCTTAGCAGGACTGCGTAAGTACGAGTGCGTGCCAGATATTAGGTACTATCTATCTCGCTCGCTCTAAGTATATCACACTGGCGCCGCAACCGCATGGGGCGACGGTGTGCAAGCGTGATATCGCTATACACACGCAGAATGCTATCTCGCTCGCGCACCAGCGCCGCATGCGGAAACCGCAGCAGTGTGGAGGACGCCTAATGTTCGCTTGCGTTAGGTAGGTATTAGAATGATGATGTGGATGCGAGTGTAGGTAATTGATTACTTACCTACATCAATAAAACATGTATGAACATAAAATAAAATAATTTTGATGATATTAAACATAATAATAACCCGTCAGTGTGGCAACATAAATGCCTATCTACTAGGTATGTACGAGTAGTAACTTTATATCAGGTACCTATGACATAACAAGTGCTTTCTTCGTGTCGCAGGATAAATGCCTACTAGGTCTTGGTATATATGTACTCGTAACTGTCTAGGTAGTAGTACTGGTAGGTTCTGAAGCTATGGATAGAAGAATCAATCATTTAGCTTTCCTTTTTTTCCCGACTACAGCGAAGCTAAAAGGAAGGGTTATGATTTTATTTGTCTATCAATGTAGGTACTCGTAAGGAAGTTACTTGTACCTAGTCGGTCCATAAGTTCTGTCACAAGGGTTTTAAGTGATAAAATATAATACAAAGCTTTTATTTAAAAAAATTAGACCTGATTAGAAAGCATATTTCATACAGATTAAAATATAATATGATTAACTTATAATCAAGATCGCGTATTTTATAGATCCTTGTAAACTTGAAGATTGTCAGTCCAAAACACGCCGATGATTTATGAAAATTGTACTTCAAAAAAATTGGTTTAGATCATTTTTATAGTTGTCCAGAGTTACAAATTGTTATTTTTATGAAAGTAGATGATTAAGGCATATTTAAAAACCAATATTTAGTTGACTTACAAGTCTGTGCTTCAGCTATTCTTCTCCTGAACCTCAACGTATTTTTCAGTTTTGAGCAAAACACGATGATTTTGATGCCATACATCAAGGTAGTCTTCCAAAATTGCGTATACTAGCCTTCTTGTCAGTCAGACCCATGTTAATTATATATTAAAATGAAGGTTAAAGATCAAGCTAATGCAGTATGCAAGACTGAAGCCTCTTAAAATTGAATAAAAATAATGATGGTCAAAATCAACTCGAACAGGGCGCGTGTTTTTGACGTGGTTTTTTATTCCGCTTTTTCGAATGTTACAGGGAATTGTGTAAAACTGCCACAACTATTTGCCTTAAATAATATCGTAAATTAATCAGTATTAAATAGGCTTTTTAATCATATATTGAAATAGTAAGCAACCTCTAACAGTTCGTATTTTACCAGTCCAAACCCTAGTGACAGAACTTATGAACCGACTAAGTATAATCGTTTAGCAAAAATTTTACCAAAAAAGTAAGTAAGCAATAATTTACGATTATTTATTTTTGCAATAACAATTATTTATTTTATGTAAGAGAACTTTTGCCACTTTTTGACCCCCTACGTTATTATTATTTATTATTATTGATACCTAGGACGTCGTCCGCATGGATCCGTTATTAAACGATACAGGTATGTACTACTAAATTATCGTTTTAGCTTTAGTTAATTTTTTTTACTAAATTTTGTGTTGTTTTTTATGTTATACTTTTTAGTGACTGCAACTTCGTTTATTTTACAACAATATATACTTAAAACATAAAATTTATATGCTATTTATGATCGAGTTAAACTAATATGTCATATCATGTCAAAACGACTGACCCATATGTTTGTATGTATGTACATATGTCTGTATGTATGTAAGTATGCTAAACCGGTTTTGATGCAGTTTTCAGAAAAGTATTTGTTACATTCTGGACAAGATTTTGGTATAAGGTCAGGTGGTCGACAGTGTAACACTTTTTTTTAGTAGTCCGAAACCAATGATCAATATGATCATACATTAGGTGGTTGCTATTAAAAAGGATAGCATATTAATTTTATGTGTTTTAACTAGTTTTCAGTATATAATAATTGTTGTAAAATAAACGAAGTACTTACCTAATGTACATATCACAAAAAATAGGAAATAAAAAAATAAAAAGTTTAAATAAATAAACAAAACAAAAACTGAAACTAAAATGATAGTTTAATTTAATTTTAATTTATTTTTTTAAAATGGGAACCGTCTTCTAAAAAGCAATGATCTGAAGAGCACAAAATATTTTTAAAGTATCTCACCCCTAACTTTATCCAGTCCCTATCCCGTCTCTATTTTTACCCTGTAAAGCAAATTTCTGCCAGAAAGTAATTAATACATAATAGTAAGAAAATTTATAATTTATTTTTTGAAGTCGGGGCCACCGCCAAACCACTTCACTGTCTCTTTGGAGCGGGAAATTAGTAAAAGAACTTAATTAATCGGCAGCTTTTTATCACCGCACCGCTCGCCGCCGGCAGGGTGTTCATCCTCACACCCCGGAGCCTAATAGGTCGCGCACTGTATGGTTTAAGAGGAATTTCCTCCCACGAACGCTGCGACTGTGGAATGAACTCCCTGCCGAGGTTTTCTCAGCGGGCTACAGTATGAGGTTCTTCATAAAAGGAGTGTATAGGTTCTTAAAGGGTAGGCAACGCGCATGTGAATCCTCTGGGGTTGCAGGCGTCCATAGGCTACGGTAACTGCTTACCATCAGGCGGGCCGTATGCTTGTTTGCCACCGTCGTGGTATTAAAAAAATAAAAAATAAAATAATGAGTAAACCATGTATTTGCAACTGCAGTGTTCTTCGTTGTCCTAAAATTTTAGTTTGGCACCGACTGACTTCAATAATAAAGTAAATACACAGACAAATTTAATTTTCTTTCTCTTTATTTATTTTAAATCTGGATAAGGATAGGGGTGGAACTTATGTATAATAATTGTGCTTTTCAGTGGGTGGGTTTGTTTGAAGGCCCTTTTTTTATAAATATATAATATAATTTCGTATTTTATTTAAACAATTTACTTTTTCTAGTAGACCAAAATCAAACTTCATTGTATGTACTGTATAGACTCAACAGAAACCAAACCTGAAATTGCATGTCATGCATCAAATGCAATGTACTATTATGCGAAGAAGCTTTTTACGAACTCCTTCCTTCCTTCCTTGAGTTTAAATAAAACGATCCGATTTTCGATTAACATGAACTTCCCCACTATCTATTTTCCTATTAGAGGCCTATGCTCAGCAGTGGGCGATAAATAGCTGATGATGATGACGATGAGTACCTATTTTCAAACGCCACTTTTATCTATTTCATTATGTCTGTTATGTTCTCGCTTCTTCTATTGGTTTCTTTCTTCATGTTGTAGTCCATATCCAACTGGCTCGTTAAAATTTGTATTTTCTGTTGAAATGAAAGTATTTCGGTATTCAACGCTCCTGCACATCGGGCCTAATAAGATGATGATAATCAATTATACTAATAGAACTAATGTTTTCATACTTTTATATTAGAATTAGTATGTTATCGAATTTTCTCTTCTTGTTCGCATGTGTGTATGCGTTAGTAGTCTATCTAGCATTAGTTTAATTTAGACTATATTGTTATTACTTGTGAGTTCCTTTAATTGGCTTTCTGTGTATATTTAATTGTATAACTGTGACTTAAAAGCTGTTGGTTCTTCTTAACATAAATAAATAAATAATCTAATAAGTCATCAAGTCATCAGCTCACAATCGATAACGGATTTAAAACATCAAATTCGGTCCTAAATAAAGCCTTATGTCCTTGTGAGACATTGATGTAAAGTTCATTCATATTGGCATGATTTTGACAAAAACGTGACTTAATCACGTACACTTTACTTTTATTATTTTCCTGACGTTTCGAGCGTGTCGATTCTGAAAAAACCGGCTAAGTGCGAGTCGGACCACGCATAGTGGAGAGTTCCGTACCGGCTATCGAAAAAAATAATATTGCAAGGTCGTATCTGCCTATGTACGTAGTTTTTTTGGAGATATTTCAAAAACGTCTGAACCGATAATGTTCAAAATAATTTTCGTGGAAAAATATTCAAAGATCTTGATATAATAATATATATTATGGTGATCAGTTACAAAGTCAGAAAAAGTGGTTCAGGATCACGACCCAGATTTCACCTTTTATAAACTCATATTTTTATGGAAGTAGAAAATTCCATCAGGGTAGAAATAGTAGGTAAGTAAGGTTGAAAAATCTTATCTCTTTGGCTTTATTATTATATAAAGTTTACATTTATTTTGTTCTCGTTCAGTTTATGACGGGCATTGAAAATATTATTAATGTAAGTACTATAGTTGTTACTTATAACGTATAAAGATCGATAATAATGGCATTTTAGTTGTATTGTGGTTTCATCATTCTTTTTTTTATATTGATTATTGAAGAGAAATAACATATTAATATTTTTTGTTTCTTGTCTTTTTTAACATGTTATTATATATAATATCTACTTGTTATTAGTAAAAAATAATCAGAAACAAATTTTACCTGTGACTTCACCCGCGTGAGTTTGTGTTTCAACTGCTTGATATCTGTATACGGTTCGTATTGTTTCGATTTTAATCTTACTATATCTGTCAGAAAAATAACCCAACGGCCTGGCTAAGTAGTGGGGGATGGAGGTGGAATGATCCACCCTAAATATCTTGCTAAGCTTGTCAATTATGTTTCTTGTATGATGTTAGTGGGATTTGTCGCGACTGACATATATGATTCAATAAAAACTGAAAAAAATCAAAACCAAACAAAAACTACATTAAATTAAGTATGCTATCCTTCTTGATATAACCTCTTATTGTTATTGGTCATTGGTTATGGCCACAAAAAAAAAGTGTCCCACTGACGACTATCTGACCCTATACTAAAAACATTTTCCAGACTATAACAAATACTTTTCTGAAAACCGCATGAGAATCAGTTTAGCCATTTCAAATATAATAAAAAATAATTTTAAACAAAAAAGAACAGACTTCACTTATTCTCCACCTTTCCAAAAGCAAATTCCCGGGCTACTGTAAAAAACACTAAGATCATCATATAATATTTGTCCAGGATCCCATAATCAGAACCTGACCTGGTGACAATGGGACCAATCGTAGAGTATACTCTTTAAAACACAACAACAATTTCCTAAATCGGTTGAGCCGTCTTCGACTGATCGGTGAGCATAAAAAAAAACCGATGAATTGAGAATCTCCACCTTCAAAATCTAGAAACTATCTTGCTAAACTTGTTCTTAAGTTATTTTTAAGGTTTTTATTATGTTTTATCGGTACTTATCAAAACAATACTTAGAAATATGGGGTTAAGAAGAAAATTCCTTTTTTAAATCATTATGCAGCTAATTTCTTCCGAAAAACTAAAATAAGTATAAGCACGTAGTCCTATAGATTTTTATGACAACCGGAACTATATTATTATTCCATTTAAATAATACTTAAATAGGACAGAACAATAAACATTTTAAGAACAGCGCCATCTGGTGGTGCTTGGTTCATATTAACTTTGTGGCCGATTGAATCCAGTGGTAGTTAACAAGTATTACGCTAGATGGAGCTTTATTTTTCCAAGCGCGGCGGACCTTTTTATGTGTGCGTGTTAATTTGAAGGGTGGGGCCCCGTAGGCGTGGTTTAGGAATAGGTATTCTGCAGTCAAAGTAGGGCCTTAAATACAAACACACCACACACCAAGCCAACATTTATAGGTATTATTATTAGCACAAATATTTCAATGTACATGTTTTATGCTACCTTACCCGTTTGTTAGGTACAGTACCTACATCTAAAAACACACCAAGGAACATTCAGATCATACCAAAATATGTGCAAACCAACCACAAAAGTCATGATGAAATTCAAATGGCATCCATTATGTGTAAGTTATAGATGCGTACTCGTACCTATATATTTCTATAACTCAAATCTGTGGTATAGTATAGTTGTATGGGAATTGAACATACCTGTATTGCATTTGTATCAAAACCCTTTTGTCACTGTAGGGCATCTTAATTACTTACAGCTAACATTGCTTCGGATTAGCGGACTTACCGGTAATATTATAATTACCTACGACTTTCATCTTGTCGACACTTCATACGCATTTAACCAAAGAATTTATGCGACTGCGTATTTCGTTTCACTTCTTATGTACGCTCGTACATAATGCATTGTAATAAACAATTACTTCCGCGATCCAAAACTCTGTGCATTTTACTTGCTACCAAAGCGCGCGTCTATTGCGGCTTTGCGACAATGGCGCTCTTTACGATTTCGTACGAGAATTCACTTATTTCATAAAAATTACTTGTGGACATGAGTTAATTCATATCTCGCTTCTGAAGTATTAACAGTAAAAGCACCGAGTCTTGGATATTTGATTTATTTATACATTAATTACACGACAACGCTCAAGGCAACGCTAAAGATGGCGCGGGAATCTCTCTTGACAGTTCGGTCCGATGACAGGTGAGCTGTCATCTCGGAGATGTTCCAAAAGCTGGCTAACACTACACTGAGCGTGGCCCGACACGCTCTTGGCCGGTTTTTTTTCTTTAATAAAACGTCAAAACGGGGCCCGGGAGCTTTAGCCACTTTTTTCCATGGCTTCTGACAACTGATACATAACAGATAACAGTGCCATCTGCGCTGCCATAATTTACTCTTATATTACCTACAAACCATATACCTGTAAATTCTAAATGTAAAGTCTAAACCTTAATAAAGTTGAAAATGGCCAAAACCGGCACAGTGGCCACAACCGGGGCATCTGCCCTACTTAATGTACCATCAGGTTCAAAATTGCATGGTCAATTTATCAATGAATTCATTCATGAATTGGCCATTCAATTCTGAACCCGATAGTACCTGTTTATGTTTAGTTATTAAGCCTACAGCCCCAACAATCTCCAGGATTGTTAGGTTCGTCTCTAATTTCGGTCTTAATATGTTTCAGAAAACAGACGTAACATGCGAGCTCGTGGAAGAGTTACAAATCAAAACAAAAGAGTTCCTTCAGCCAAATCCGACAGCGCGAGCTAAAATGGCCGCCGTGAAAGGAATCAGTAAACTAAGCGGACAGGCGAAGAGCAATACCTACCCTCAGCCAGAGGGCGTTCTGGGCGATTGTATGTTGCACTACGGGAAGAAACTTGGAGAGGACACTGGGTTCTGTAAGTAGTGTGTTTCTTAATGTAAACCTTAGAGCTGCTTTATAAAAAAATCCTTTGGCCATATCTGACACGAGCACAGAATAACTAATAGTACTACCGTACAGAAGATTCACTCCTTCACAAAAGGCAGATTTAAGAGGCCTTATTCCCAAAATGCGCGTATTTTGCGAAATGCATCATTTTCTTCGGAGGTTATAGCGAAAATGCTTTGTGTTTTTAAATTAATGCATATAATAGTCCGTTCCTTTATCTAGACGGCCATGGGAATAAAAATACATTTTTGAGAAAAAAACCTGAAAAACATGGCTTCTCTTGGCAGGCCTCTTCAGAGTTTGCAGTTAGACGTCTGGTTTTTTTTCAGATTACTCAAATAAAGGGAACCTTTCTTATAAAATTTGAATACAATTCAATTCAGTATATCATGTTCAAGACGGCCATGGTAAGAAAAATTGAAGATTCATCTTGGATAATAGACAAAATACCTTCTGAATATTACAATTTTTTTGATGAAAACAGGTTTACATTTAATTTTTTTCACGGAAGTCCTATAAATATTCTGCCCTAAAAATATAAATATATTAAAGTTCAGCTATAGATCTACCACGAATAAAAAAATCATTACTGTAACGCAAAATTTAAATAAAGTGTAATTTTTTTAAAGATGACTCTAAATCGGTTAAAAACTTGACAAAACACATCGCGCCGTCGCGTCGCCTCTGGCTCAGTCAGTGTTGCCAGACCGTACCTTTTGGTACGATTTTACGTACTATTTTGGACCTCTGCGTACCTTTAACGTACCCTGCGGAAAACCGTACTAAAACCGTACTATTTGGCCTACCCGGCGAAAACCGTACTAAAAATCGTACTTTATAGCGTACCCGGCAAAAGCATACTAAAATTATACTTTGCAGCGCCAATCAGACGTATTGATCCTAGTTCATGAACCGTAAATCCTAAAATTAACGATCTAGAATGTGCATCGTAGTGAATATCGAGCGTGTTATCTAGTTAACACTGTCATCATGGTCTATCTACCTAAATATGGTCACTGTATTCAATCATAATTATTTTATACCACTATAACGTCACGTAGTGTCAAATCAACTGCCACTAGACTGTGTCACAGAAATATAGGATGAAAGTAGCAGAAATCGTCACCAAAATGTGTAGTCACTAATCTGTGTCCTCGTGCGGGTTGGCCGTTACTTACCTCCATTCACATTGGCCCGAGATTCTCATGAGAGTATCTATTCTAGGCATCAGCACTCGACTAATATCGTTACCTGAGGCCTACTGCCAACTTCGAAACCGCGCTATTTGCATCTCTTTTGCTCGTATAAGCAAGTGCGATAGACGGAGAAAACGAAAATTTCGATATACGACTTTCGCGGTAGGCCCGCTGATCGTGGTTCTCAGAAGTTACCTTTACAATTTCAATGTAAAGCTAATTCTAACGCATATGCTTGTTAGAATGAGAGACAAATAGCTAAAATATAACCCGTACATCAATAAAATACCACCCTGATCTTATATGTGGCGATTTTGTAGAACTAAATAAAAATCGTACCTTTTGGGTCAAAATCGTACCTTTTTTGACACACGACCGTACTTTTAGCTGATAGTGCTCTGGCAACACTGGGCTCAGTATGGAACGAGAGCTCACAGACGACGGACCTGTGCTAAATCGTCCTACGCGCATTACGTAAGTTTGCCAGCTAGATACACTAAGAGGCCACTAAAACGGGTAACCTTGTATGAAATCCCCAACACGTAGTGACCTGTTTCCATTGCCCTATAGTTGCGAGAAGTGCGATTGAATCTTACTTTACTTTAATATTATTATAGTACATTACTTACCAAGGACTGTAAAAGAAAGAAAGCCCGAAATCGCAGGTATTTGTTTCTTTTTTACTGCCCGTGGTGAGTACACAATTAGCGTAGCGTGCGGTAAAACTCACATTATGGCCAGGTGTGACGTAAAATGATTTTTTATTTGAAAACTAGACAATTTTGTCAATATCGTCATGGTAGTAATTTTCGACTAAATCGGGGTGTGCAGAATTTAAAAATAATGTTTATTTTAAAAACAAAGATGGCGGTCATACACTTTATGGTAAAAATCGTTATGGTAGTCATTTCCGATTAATTCAGGGGTGTAGATTTCGGAAAAAAGGACGGTTTTAAAATCAAAGATGGCGGAAACGGAAAATTTTGTCATAATCGTCATGGTAGTCATTTCCGACTAATTCGGGTGTGCAGATTTCGAAAATAATGTCTATTTAGAAATCCAAGATGGCGGTCAAACACTTTTTTGGTAAAAATCGTTATGGTAGTCATTTTCGATTATGTCATGGGTGTAGATTTCGAAAATAAGGTCCGTTTTAAAATCAAAGATGGCGGAAACGGAAAATTCTGTCAAAATCGTCATGGTAGTCATTTCCGATTAATTCAGGGGTGTAGATTTCGGAAAAAGACCCTTTTCTCGAAATCTAAACACCTGAATCAGTTGAACAAGATTACCATGAAGATTTTCACAAAAAGGTCATCACTGCTATCTTATATTTTAAAACATGGTTTATTATCGGAATTTACATTGCCGAATTAATCAACAGCGACTACTATAACGATTTTTACTAAAATTGTATGTCTGCCATCTTGGATTTTAAAACAGACATTATTTTCTAAATCTACACACGTGAATTAGTAAAAATGACTACCATGACGATTTTTACAATAATTGCCCTTTAACACTCATCTTGGATCTCAAATCGGTCCTTATATCGAAATCTACACCCCTCAATTAATCACAAGCGACTACCATAAAATTGTTTTAGAAAAAAGTGTATGGCCGCCTTCTTGGATTTTAAAACATACATTATTTTCGAAATCTACACAGTACACACCCAAATGAGACAAAAAAGACTATCATAACGAATTTAATAAAATTGTCCATTTCAGCCATCTTGAATTTTAAAACGGTGTCTATTATCGAAATTTAAAGCCCCAAATTAATCTAAAACGACACTCATTCGATTTTCATCAAATAAGTGTGCGAGAGCTATCTTGGATTTAAAAACAGTCTTTATTTTCGAAATCTGCACACCCGAATTAGTCGAAAACGACTACCATGGCGATTTTGACAAAATTTTCCTTTTACGCCATCTTGGATTTTAAAACAGTCTTTATTTTAGAAATCTACTCCCCTGAATTAATCAAAAATTACTACCATAACGATTTTCACCAAAAAAGTGTTTAACCGGCATCTTGGATTTCTAAATAGACATTATTTTCGAAATCTGCACCCCGAATTAGTCGGAAATGACTACCCCATGACGATTTTGACAAAATTTTCCGTTTCCACCATCTTTGATTTTAAAACCGTCCTTTTTTCCGAAATCTACACCCCTGAATTAATCGGATATGATCTACCATAACGATTTTTACCATAAAGTGTTTGACCACCATCTTGGATTTCTAAATAGACATTATTTTCGAAATCTGCACACCCTAATTAGTCGGAAATGACTACCATGACGATTTTGACAAAATTTTCCGTTTCCGCCATCTTTGATTTTAAAACCGTCCTTTTTTCCGAAATCTACACCCCTGAATTAATCGGAAATGACTACCATAACGATTTTTACTAAAAAAGTGTATGACCGCGGGCTTGGATTTCAAAATAGACATCATTTTAGAAATCTGGACACCCTAATTAGTCGAAAATGACTACCATGACGATTTTGACAAAATTTACCATTTCTGCCATCTTGAATTTTAAAACGGTCTTTGTTTTTGAAACTCACTGCATTAGTCGAAAATGACTACTATAACGATTTTTACCAAAACGCCATCTTGGATTTCAAAATAGACATTATAAATATATGACATTTTCGTAATCTACACACCCGAAGTAGTTGAAATTGGCTACCATAACCATTTAAAAAAAAAAAAATAATTCAGCCATATTGGAATTAAAAAAAAATTACACCCGAAGTAGTTGAAATTGGCTACCTTGACCATTTTTACAAAAAAAAAAATTTCAGCCATATTGGAATAAAAAAAATTTAAAAAAATACTTCCTATGTATGTATAAGTAATAGATTATTTCCTACCGAATACAGGAATATTGAAGGAGGGTAAAAAATGAAACATAAGTGTAAAAAACAGTCTATACAATACTAAACAAACCTAATTTTCGAAATTCGAAATTTATTATACTTTTAATTCGAAAAGATCTCCAACAGTCCCTACTACATACTTTAATTAGTAGTATCTTCCATATAAAAGAAAATAAATAGCCTGTGTGTAACTTATGCGTAAAAAGAATTTTACTTGTTCAATTACAAGTAAAATTCTTTTTGAAAACGATCAAGATCGTTCGATCGTCGATCATTGCCAGCGGTCGCGTACTGAGCGCTACCGCCATCTATCGAGTAAGATTTCGTGAAATTGAGGAACGTTCATGGGAATAAGGCCTCTTAAGTATAAAAGTATACCTATACTCGCCGCCTGCCAGCAAATTTGAAACTTATAACCGCGCACGAACCGTGAATCTTCTTTGCGCGCCGCAGTTTTATGACCGAGCTGTGAGCGTCGGCACAGGGTTGTCATTTGACAAGTTTTTGTACCTATACCTACTAATTTATTATTTTTAAGATAAATATGTGGGAATTACAAACGTTGGTTCTGTAAACATAAAATATTTATCCGGAGATAGTATGTCTGATTCTCACGGAAGTAGGTGTAGGTATGCCACTGCCGTATTCCTTTGAAAATATGTCAGTCGTTCCTTATATTGTTTTTTGGCAAACAATATTATATATTTTATGCGGATTAGATCGAGGTTTAGGTTTCGAAGCCATTGTGTATTTTCAATTTTGCGCGAGCGCCACGTAATACGACTATCGTGCGAGCCGAGCGGCAGCCCACTGCTATACGCCTGCCCGGGAGGCGCGCCGGCCAAATGTACCTAAACTGCGTAGTGATACCCCCCTGACACGAGTTAAGATTTCCGCTGAAGAACCTGGGGAAGAACAACCTTTCCTTAAACAAATGACTTGCTAAGCGTGCGTATATAGTCACATATTAATCGAAGACTGAGTAAGTCTGGTCCCATGGAGCGTAGTTATCAGAGTTCTAGAGTTGCAGTTGAACTTTGCTAAGAAGTGCTACGCCGTAGCGCGTAGCAAGTGGAACTCTTATATGACGAAAAAATGTGTTTAGCACCGTGGGCCCTAAAGGGGTGACCCATGGCCCATGGATCGTACGCTCCGAGCGTGCACGCTCTAAGCTCGACTAGGAATAACCTAGGGAAGAGCAACCTTTCCTTAGTCGAAAGACTTGCAAAGCGTGCGTATTAGTCACATATTATTCGAAGACTAAGTAAGTCTGGTCCCATGGAGCGTAGTTATCTGAGTTCTAGAGTTGCAGTTGAACTTTGCTACGAAATGCTACGCCGTAGCGCGTAGCAAGTGAATCTCTTAGGGTTTCCCCACATGTATCGAATCCGGTGAAAAAAAGCTTTATGTCCACGCAATAGGAGCTAACAAGCCACGGTTCGGCTCGGATCTGCTCGGCCGACGCCTGCCGACGCGTCAACGTCTTTTCCGCTCGTATTGCGTAGACATACAGCTTTTTTCTATCGGCTATTGCCGATTCCGCCTCCGAGCGTGCACGCTCTAAGCTCGACTAGGGAATGGAAACAGGTAAAATTTTTTTAGAAACTACCGGTAATTCTCATTAAAAGGATATCGGTTCCCTTCTATACGCTTGACCATTTTATGATGGTCGACAGACGCCGAACGTAATACACTGAATGAACCCTCAGAGCGTGGGTTTTGTTGTCGATGAGTTGTCTGTCTTAAATACACAGAATATAAAACCATGTTGTTTAGACGACTCGACGTTGAGCCATGATTGGTAGACGCATTGACTTGGCATAAATTCAATTGGTAACACAGGGCCTTGAGAAAGCCTCATTTTAATTATAATTATAAAATATTATTATTTCAGCCCAATGTCTCATCGAAATGGGCGAGGCCATGAAACAGATGGCGGATGTGAAGTACTCCCTCGACGACAACATCAAACAAAGCTTCCTCGAACCTTTGCATCATCTGCAGACCAAAGACCTTAAAGAAGTTATGGTGAGTTATCTTTCTATGCTACATTATCCTTAAATAGCAATTTACTACGATGGTAACAATTATGTATATAGGGTAGACCGAGGCAAATCGGATCGCAGGACGAAACAGATCAAGACGCATTTTTGTAACGTTCATAAGATTGCAGGTAGCCACGGACAGCCAATTAGCTCTCTGTTTTGTCTAATAAAACCTGTTACATAATCTCAATAAGGCTTGTGTTGTGGGTACTACGTACTAGAGGCGACGATAAATATAAGGCAACTATATTTTCTGCTACCAAAATTTTGATTTGCTACCTAATTTGTATCTCCTACCAACCAATATATCCCTCCAACAAATAGGTATATCTGTGACCATTTTAATCGAAATTATCTCAATCAACTTTGAAACACCAAATTAATGGATATTTGTATCCAATATAAAACTTTGATCGCCAGATTTGTATTGCCAGAATATTAGATCTACCACCAAATAATTATTTAAAAAGAACCGACATCTAAAGATGGAGCAAATTTTTTTAAATGATAAAGGAGATCGTCAATTTTGGGCCACCTGATATAAACCGTATACAGTTTGTACTGCAATGTAAAATAAATACTCATTTTATTTCTAAAGTAGACAAAATATTGCAAAAAAATGAAACGGGAATTAGAAATACTAAATAAATAAACATTATGTTGATTTTTCCGCGATTAAAATACAGCAAGACAAGTCGTTAACGTCCTTATGGCATTGACATAAAGTTTAACTTCACCCTAGCCTGAAACGGGATTGTTTTTTGGTTTGACACTGTCAACGTATACCGTTGCATAATCTGCGTTTTGATACTGTTCGGTAAGTTAGAACATTGTAATATTAAAATAGTATCTAAGCCTGCCTTTGGTCAGGGCATAAAACTTGGCCATTAACCCGGCTTCTGGGGGGTTAGAGTGACCTTCTCTGGCCCTCACTTAAGCAATTCTCGACCGGCGCGTCCTTGCCGCGGGGGTGGGCACCCGTCACGTTAGTAGGCCAAGGTGTTCGGGTGGCGAAGTTCGGTCGGGGACCCAGTGCTGCGGGGTATAACGCGGCCCCCTGCCCAGGGTTACGGGTGAAGACCCTAACGGTGGTGGCATCGGAGGAGATAGGCTTCGGTACGGTGTTCATTGGCGGATGGGGCAACGGATCTGGAGTACCGTAGGCGACAGTAGGGTTCAACCTGAACAAGTCGGCAACTTCTGCAGCCGAATCAACTCCGCACGTAATGACTAGCTTCATTCCTGTGGGTTAAGTTGACTAGGCCGAGAGGGGGTCATGGATGCTGGGCAAGTTCGTGACTCCAAACTGCGTCCCAGGCATGCAGCGCCTGTGGAGAGGACACTCCACTCGTGCCTGAAAAGGTGCGGATTACAACACGGGGAGTCGCAGTCACCGGTGATAAGCTTTGCGCTAATGGGCGTGTGCGTGGGCGCCAGGGGTGACTCCTGACGGTAGGATAGTCCATCGCGACTAACTGACCAGTTACCGCCTGCCTCAGCTGGGCAGCCGCCGGCCAATAAGGTACTGGTCCGCCTCTCATCCTGCGCTCCTATAGGTGTGTGGAGCAGCAGGCATGTCATATTGCCTGAAACAGGATGGGTATCTAATGCACCTGGCAAAACAACTAGGAAAAACAATCACACAAACATCTTAAATGTCATGAGATTTGCCACATGGAACGTGAGAACTATGCTCCCTGGAAACGACCATGCGTCATCATACATCGACGGTATACCAGAGCTCAGGAAGACCACCATCATAGATAGAGAACTTCTCCGTCTTCGTATTGACGTAGCCGCACTACAGGAAACCCGTCTTCTAGACGAGGGCAGCATTCGCGAAGACAACTACACCTTCTTCTGGAAAGGGAAGAACGACGGCGAAAGAAGAGAGCACGGTGTTGGGTTCGCTGTTCGGAACAGTTTGCTTGGATGTCTTGGAACACCTTCATGTGTGTCCGAACGCTTAATGGCACTAAGACTAATGTCAACATCAGGTCCTATTACTCTTGTCTCAGCCTATGCACCAACTTTAAATGCTCCTGCCGATGTTAAGGACAAATTTTATGAAGATTTGCGTCAATGTCTGGAAAATGTACGCTCATCTGACAAGCTCCTATTACTTGGCGATTTTAATGCGAGAATAGGCAACAAATCTGAAGACTGGCCGGAATGCATCGGTAATCATGGAATCGGCAACGTTAATGAAAACGGGCAGCGCTTGCTGGAGCTCTGCACGTCTCTGTCGCTGTGTGTGACGAACACCTACTTTAAGAATAGACCCATTCACAAAGTCTCATGGAAACACCCACGCTCAGGTCACTGGCATCAGATTGATTTTATTATCACAAGGAAGACGGACCTGCGTGATATCCTTAACTCCCGTACGTATCATAGTGCTAACTGCAATACGGATCATTCCTTGATTGTGGCTAAATCGCGTCTAATCCCAAAGAAAATTCACTCTGCTAAGAAAGTGCCTTGTAAAATTGCTTTGAACACTGCTGCTATGCTGGACAAGAACTTATGCAAAGACCTAGGAAAACTAGTTGAACATAAACTGAGCAAAGAAATTCTGGAATCAGTTGCTAGTGCTGAAGAGATGTGGCAATTGATAAGGAAGGAAGTAACGCAAGCGTCTGAAAAGGTGTTCGGCAGGAAAGGGAAGATTGCTAGTGACTGGTTTGCCGAGTATCAACACATTCTATTGCCATTAATTGAGAAAAAACGAACAGCTCATATAGACTTATTGAACAACCACAGAGATCCTTCCAAGCAAGTTGCATATAAGGCAACCAAAGCAGAAGTACAACGCGCCAGTCGCTGTTGTGCTAATGAGTACTGGGCTAAACTCTGCCGGTCTATACAGCAATGTCGGGATGTGGGTGACTTCAGGGGCATGTACCAGGGAATAAAGTCCGCAATCGGTCCAACAAAACGGAAACGTGCCGCGATCAAAGACCTTGATGGAAATCCGATTACAGACAAAGTTAAGGAGCTTGATAGATGGGCACAACATTATTCAAACCTATTCTCTCAAGAAGTGTCTATAGACCTAGCCGTACTGGCGAATTTGAGCTTACGATCCGTGGTGACTGAGCTTGACGACCCCCCTACAGGTGAAGAATTCCTTGAAGCTCTCCAGAGTCTGAAACTGGGTAAAAGTACAGGTCTTGATAGCTTACCTGCTGAACTGGTGAAAATCGGTTGCGTTTCTTCCCCCCTGTATGTTCTTTTATTGCGTTGTTGGGATGAGGGGACTATTCCTCAAGATATGAGAGACGCCGACGTCATCACGCTATATAAAGGCAAAGGAGATAGAGGTGACTGTAATAATTACAGGGGCATATCCTTGTTAAGCATTGCAGGAAAGGCTTTTGCAAAAGTCGTTTTACGAAGACTGGAAACTCTAGCTTCTCGGATATACCCTGAGTCGCAGTGTGGTTTCAGAGCTGGCCGTTCGACCAACGACATGATATTTACTCTTCGGCAGCTTCAAGAAAAATCTCGCGAACATCGTGTACCGTTGTATATGGCCTTTATTGATCTCAATAAGGCATTTGATACTGTGAGTAGAGAAGGCCTATACGAAGTATTGCGCGCAATTGGATGCCCTCCGAAACTTTTGTCACTCATTAGGTCCTTCCATGATGGCATGAACGCCTCCGTTATATTTGATGGCGAAAAGTCTGCGCCTTTTTGCGTGAACCGTGGAGTCAGACAAGGCTGCGTGCTAGCACCTACTCTTTTTGGTATCTTCTTCTCGGCACTGCTTCTGGCTGCTTTTGAGGATTGTGACGTCGGAGTACATCTGCATACTAGAAAGGATGGAAAACTTTATAATATTAGTCTTCTCAAGTCAAGAAATAGGCGTCTAGACGTAATTGCTAGAGAACTTCTGTATGCGGATGATGCTGCACTAGTTGCAAACTCTGAAAACGACCTCCAGGAGTTGGTGACGCGATTTAGTCGCGCTTGTCGGCTGTTTTCTATGAGCGTAAACACCAGGAAAACTGTCATTATGGTGCAAGGCGTAAACCAGTCTCCAAAAATCAGACTCGACGGGGATGTGCTCGATGTCGTGGATCATTTCTGCTATCTTGGCTCTACAACCACCCAGTCACTATCAAACGACAAGGAGATAGATACTCGGATAGGCAGAGCATCAACTGTTTTTGGGAAGCTTTTTGCACGCGTATGGAGAAACCTCAAGCTTACTACCTACACCAAAGTACTTGTATACCAGACCTGCGTTTTAAGTGTATTGTTGTACGCGTCAGAAACGTGGACTACATATGCGAAACAAGAACGCAAACTCAACGCTTTCCACATGCGCTGCCTGAGGACTATTCTTGAAGTCACTTGGCAGGATAAAATTAGTAACGAGGTAGTACTCTCGAGGACGCATTGCTGTAGCATTACTGCAATGTTAAAGCAGAGAAGACTTCGCTGGCTTGGTCATGTACATCGCTTGGACCCTGAGAGACTACCACGCCAAGTAATGCTGAGTCAGGTAGCGAACGCAAAAAGACCTGTTGGCCGTCCAACTCTAAGGTTTAAAGATTCATGTAAGCGGGACATGGATAGTTTTGGCATTCGGATCGACGGTTGGGAGAAACGCGCCGAGATGAGACCCGAATGGCGTCACGACATAAAAGTCGGAACTTCAAAGCATGACGATGACTGGCTGGAGAACCTTAAGCAGAAAAGTCTTCGTCGTGCTCTACCGCCTCCTGCGTTTTGTGTGCGATCGTTGTGGCAAGAAATGCCGTGCTGCTATAGGACTCTATAGCCATCAACGGAGATGCGGGAACCCGTAAACCTACAAGCGCCGCAACAAACATCTACAACAGATGCTGTGGCCAATGATGATCTAAGCCTACGAATACGAAAGTTTAAATTAGAAATCGACTGTGTTAAAACGCCTAAAGATTGAAAATGCGTATTTTTGGAGTTTTGATCGGAGTTTGAATATTAAAAGTGGGTTTCATAATTGCATAATATCATGCTCCTACGATAACGAAACGCATCTTTTTGTCAATATTGCAATGTCAGATACTAGTGCTATCGCACTTAACGGTGGTAAACCTTATCCCTTCGCAATAGGTGTTAGGAATGTTCAGTTAATAGTATCAACGATGGTTAGACAGCCGTGTTTGTTTACCGAAATACAGGAACTATAAATACGATCAAAATATGACTTTTTATTATTTCATCATGATTCCCGTTTTGTTTTCAAATCCGCTTTTGTACATTATCTTAACAAAATCGGTACTTTTTTTACATTAATATATAAATCATAGGCAAGCACGCTTTCAAATATTGTCATTGTCGTATTCAAGTTTTAAATGCATAATTTTTCAATTTTCCCATTAGATTTCGCAATATTTTTACCACCATCCTGATCTAGAAATTATGACGATTCTTCAAAGGTAAGAACCATTCCTAAACGGTCCTAAATAAGCTGGGCCAGATCACCTAACAAAAATTGACGATCTCCTTTGTTTTTAGGAAATATTTTTCATATATTTTGGTGATACATATAATTTTCCGGAAATTTTAAGGAGTTTTTTTCTTAATTGTTTTGATACTATTTGGTGGTACAATTTCGATATTAACATTCTAGTGGCTAATTTTATTTGAGGCCCGGTTAAATCATACCCTAAATACATAGAAAACATCCATAACTCGGGAACAAATATCCGTGATAAACACACAAATATTCCTCACCAGTATTCGAACCTCCTGCTTCATAGGCAAGGTCACTACCGACTAGGCTAACAGGCCGTTAAATCTTACTTACTTAATAAATATTACTTTTCAGCATCACCGGAAGAAACTACAGGGCCGTCGATTGGACTTTGACTGCAAAAGACGTCGCCAGGCAAAAGGTGATTATCTAAAACTTTAAATCTTAGAATACGCTCATATCTTACTTGAAACCAGGTCTAACTCGTGCTTTTTTGGAATTTTACGAATCTTGACATTTATTTCTCTCCTTGGTGGCATGACGTGCAAACATTTTACTACATCGATTTTTTTCTAGTAAAATGGCCTAAATGTGGCATTTTATGAGTTACACCGGGTTTTTTATTATTAGCATGATTCACGACAGCTATCTTCTTAAATATTTTTGTTATTCAACCTTTAAGTTAAACATTTGTTTGTTTATATGATTGAATTGGCCAGGCCATGGCAAGGCGAGCCCTTACATGAGCCCCAGCCACGGCAATGCTCCAAGACAGGGTATGTGAAATATACTGAAATTACTGCATTACAAGGCTAGTTCAACATGTTCGATCCCAATTCATATTTTGATTTAATTTACTT
Source organism: Pammene aurita (assembly GCA_947086415.1). Lineage (NCBI taxonomy): Eukaryota > Metazoa > Arthropoda > Insecta > Lepidoptera > Tortricidae > Pammene > Pammene aurita. The sequence continues at coordinate 22,541,603 of OX352305.1, read as the reverse complement.
AATGCGAACGATGTCCGTTAACAGAATGATGAAATATATAGGATTATTTTCATTATTGTTGAAACCAATTTGATAATAGGAATAGAAACGTTATTTATCGTATATGAACTCGTAATACCACCTCCCTAAATGAACTCTCTTTAAAAAGTAATAACTTATTACTTTTTAAAGAGAGTTTATTTAGGGAGGTGGTATTACGAGTTCATATAAGATAACCTATTATGGAGAAACTCAACTGTCTCTATAATTTAGTCATCACATTCTGTCAAAGGACATAATCTTTTTTTTTTATGATCTCGCAATGAGGTTTTAAGCTAAAAGCTCACGACAGAGGACGCCATGAGTTTCAAGAGGTTTCCTTTGGTTCGCTCAATGAATAACTAAACTTTTCAAATTACACGCCAGTTAAACTAAAGAATAACAAGTGGAATAATTTGTGGGGCTCTAAAATTAAAAGAGCAGCGTCAACGACGAAGAGTCGCAGCGGTTATCGAACTTAAACCAAATTTCAATTTATTGTCAAATTGAGATCAATTTGTAAAGTTCCAATACCGTTTTCAGAATCCTTCGGCAAATCCGCGACAATAGATTAAATTATATTTAATCTGGCGTCCTCTGTATTGAGAAATTGGCTGTTGTTAACCCCATTTCTTTGATATTCGCTCATTTTTTTTCATGTTCCGCTCCCGCCCCGCGTTCGACGGACCTTATCCATCACTCATAACCCGCTTGCGTTTATTTTCGGCGTTTGGTCTGTATTGTTTCATGTTTTTATTTTTGTTTTGTATATTTGTTTTGGCTGATTGTATTTGATTAAGCGCTGACACGCCAGGTTCTCAAATTCCAGATGATGAGATTCGGCAGGCCGAGGATAAGTTCGCTGAGTCCTTGACGCTCGCGCAGATCGGCATGTTCAACCTTCTTGACAATGATGTAAGTATTACTGTTGTCTACACTGTTACCTCAATGAACAGACACTCAAGCACCTAATCTCTAACTGCCCACGATTTGCACGAAGACGCAATGACCATGCAACAATCTGCCGTACTTTTGATATGTTACCCTCGTAACATCCAAGAAATTTTAACTAAGGAATCCACAGTTCAATCTTTTCACGATTTCATAAAATATGTAATAGACCATTTCAAACAGTTCAATGGCACGTAAAAAGAGGAAATCCTTAAAATACATAGATAAATACACATTCATCACACTTCACACACACAAACACACAAAACACACCCGGGAAACTACGTGTATACCGATAGCGCTGAGTTTCTCGATACAACACACTAACAAAAAAAAAACACTGTTACCTCACAATGAAGGTTTCCGCGATAGAGTTTTTCACGAGATGACAGCACCGTGACGAGAGGTCTAGCTGTCATAATTCATAATTAGTCTTTTTTTTTATTAATGGCTTTTACTCCTCGCCGGTCTTGGCGAGGTGAATTCTGCCAATGTCAAGGTATACTTATGATTTTATTAATTTTAGTTAAAATAAAATAAAAGCAACGTTGTTCGGTTAAGGCCTTGTTGATTGTAAAGTGATAGCCTCCTTACAAACACGTGGGTGGCCGGGACCCCGGATAACCGTTTGTTCAACTAAAGGGTGGTTACGCGCGTTTTGAGACAAATTTTTCATTAGCTGTACACTTGTTCGTTAGGTCACCGCACAATAAGCTATCAATGTTACACACTGAACTATGTAAATGAGAAAAAAACAAAAAAAACTATTTTAAAGACGGCGAGGCCATCTTGAGCGCAAACGGCTATCTATTTAGTCTTTTTAGGGTTCCGTAGTCAACTAGGAACCCTTATAGTTTCGCCATGTCTGTCCGTCCGTCCGTCCGTCCGCGGATAATCTCAGTGACCGTTAGCACTAGAAAGCTGAAATTTGGTACTAATATGTATATCAATCACGCCGACAAAGTGGTAAAATAAAAAATGGAAAAAAATGTTTTATTAGGGTACCTCCCCTATACGTAAAGTGGGGAGTGATTTTTTTTTTCATTTCAACCCTAACGTTTGATATATTGTTGGATAGGTATTTAAAAATGAATAGGGGTTTACTAAAATCATTTTTTGATAATGTAAATATTTTCGGAAATAATCGCTCCAGAAGAAAAAAAAATGTGTCCCCCCCCCCCTCTAACTTTTGAACCATAAGTTTTAAAAATATGAAAAAAATCTCAAAAGTAGAACATTATAAAAACTTTCTAGGAAAATTATTTTGAACTTGCTATCAAGTTCAGTTTTTGAAAAAAAAATACAAAATAATTTCTGAACTAAGTTTGTAATTTAACCGTATAAGCAGGTGTTTATTGTACCTGTAATTTCTACAAAATCACAATGAAATGACGTGCTTTCAAATAAAGTAAAAACGGTGAAAATCGGTCATAAAAATCATCTTCCATACTTGAAGCTCGCGCGCAATAGTTTACTTAATTTGCCGATAGATGTCGCTGTACGTGAAACGCTCATATCATATCCTACATGGCGGTGTTATTTTAACTCTTAACTTACTGTGACGGACGGAAAACTACGGAACCGTACACTGAGCGTGGCCCGACACGCTCTTGGCCGGTTTTTTTTTGATTGGTGGATTTTGACAGCTGCTGTCAAAAAGACCTCTCGTCACGGTGCTGCCATCTAGTGAAAAACTCGATCGCGGAGACCCTCAATTGTATTCCTTTTTGTTGATGATATGAGGTCTTTGGTCAGTTAAGAGTGTTTTAGTAACTTAATCGTATAATTATTTTACATTTTTTTAAAGTGGGTATTCCACTCATACATTAGTATGTTATTCAATCAAATACAAACATTGAAAACATTGAAAAAATAATCAACCCAGTTGGACTTGAACCAACATCGATGTTGGTTCAAGTCCAACTGGGTTGATTATTTTGTCAATGTTTTCAATGTTTGTATTTGATTGAATAACTTAATCGTATTTTATTTTACTCGTAGCACTATCTATTACTTCGTCGTCATAAAAAAAAATTGTTCGGCAATAAACTTCAACATAATTCTGCCATTTAGACAGATCACTGATTATACTATTAACCAGTTATTTTCAGCCGGTTTTTATTCCTTAGATTATACTAATAATATAACTAATTTAACCTTTTAAAGACTATTGATAACTACACTTAGACCTATTCTTCTCTATTCTTAAAAGCGACATTTTTTTTTTTGAAATTTGGATTTTATTTATATTTTTATAAATTCTAAACGTGTTTCTAGGTGGAGCAAGTGGCACAGCTGACATTTTTCGCGGAGGGTCTACTGGAATACCACCAGCAATGTACAGAGATCCTGCAAGGACTAGTATCGACGCTCATGGAGAAGTTAGTATCTTATACAGACCCGACATGACACAACAATGAGAACAACCAAACCTGTCTAGTTAAATTGCCATACTATCCTTATTGCTAGATCTGGGTTTCTGGCAGCTATTCATCTGTGGTGGTCAGACCAGCAAAATTGGTAAAAACCCAAATGGGTAAAAACTGCCGAAGCTGGCTCATTTATAGAGGACAGGGCCTATTTTTTAACATCAGAATAAGCAACATTGCGTGTTTTTGCGGAGACAAGAACAGTAGTCAAGAAACTATGAATTAAATTATACGCCATTTGGCACTACTTTTTCCACCATAGAAATTTCTTGCAATGATAAAAATAAATAAATTACATATTATGTGATTTCTAGAGGGCGGAGTACCGGTGGCAAATTTCACACTAAATGTATGGAGTCGCCTAAGTATTCTTATGATTAAATAAATAACGAATAAATGATTAATTTTGCATAATAATTTTTAGGAACTTATAGAAATTATCTTACGAGCATACAAATATAATGTAATATATTGTTAATATCTATAATACATAATAATATGTTTTCTTATCAAAACATTTCATTAGGTACTAAATACTAGACTAAGAAGTTATACCTGCCAAACGATATATTATTTTCAAGACCATTCAATTACAATTGAGGACTGGAATGATGTGTTCGAGGTCCTCCTCACAATCTACACTTAAGTGCGTATCCATGTTATAAAATGAATGGACTATGGCCACATGTTCCTGGTTTTTCGGAGTGAATCGGTTTCTTAATTTATTGAAGATCCATTTATGAGTGGAAAACGATCGCTCTGCATCTACCGATGTCATGGTTGCATGTTTAAGGACTTGTTTATAATTTTCCATTGTAATCATATTCCTTAATTCGTCAGCATCTGGGTTTCTATCTAGAACCAATTCGAGTTTATTTCGCACGGTTTCACTTCCTTGGAGGCTTAAAATACTCCTAACTATATCTAATTTTTCTATCGATTCAGGTATAATTTCGTAACAATTTTTTATAAAGCTTAACTCGTTTTTTAAATTTTCATTTTCAAACAACTTCTGGGCTTTTCTAATGGCAATAGCTTCTTTACTGTTCAATTGCATCACAACATTTTTAATCACGTCAAAATGTCTATCGTAGTAAAAACTTGCATTTAACCAGGTGCCCCAACGAGTGATAATGGGTTCCGGCGGTAAAGGCACATTCTGCGCATGGTCCCTGAAACATCGGACGCGGTGTGGTGATTTAAAAAAAATCTTCTTGACATTAGATATTAAAGAATTGACCAATTTATGTTCAGATCTTATCTGCTCCGTGACTCTGTGTAGTCCATGAGCGAAACAAGTTACGTGTCGTACTTTAGTGTACTTTTTCTTCAAAATCTTGCCGGCAGCAAGCATGTACGCTGCGCTATCCGAACAGAATATTAAAAATTTGTTCATATTATCTGTAAAATTATCCTCCCACAAAAAATTCAAGCTTTCGTCAACCACCGCTGCAATTGAGTTCGCGTTTACAGTACTAACGACTTTACACGCTAACAAATATGGCCTTTGTAAAGCATCATCAATTGATTTTATAATTACATTTACTACGCAATTACCGAAATTATCAAGAGTCTCATCCACCGCAAGCCATAAATTGGAATCGAAAAATGTATTTCGTATTTGCTTGACGGTCGCATTGTATATTCTGGTAAGATAGTATTTTCTCAAAACACTTTCTTCGGGAAGTTTTACGCCTTTATCTAAGTATTTTCCAAAGAACTTTTTAAATTCTGGATGGTTAACTCTTTTCCATGGGATGTTACACGCTATAAGGAAAACGCATAAATCATAGGCAAAGGTGCCATTTTGGTTTCCACAGTTAATTTGGTGTTGTTTACTGGTAACGTGTTTTTCGACATTATATTTTTTCAACTGCTTTAAATTCACTGAGCAAGAAATACAGTGAATGCTACATTCCTCTTCATTATATATAAGATTTTCGTACGGTTCTATCATCCGCAGAATTGTTGCTTCACATGGCTTATTCATCTTGATATTTTTCGGTTTTAAATATTTAGCCGACGCAATAATAATTCAGATAATATAGATGTAAAGCAGCTGTCTAAATTGACAATGTCAAATAATTAGTTTCTAAATGTCTCATAAATTTGTAAATTAGTAACTTTTTGAAAAGAAAGGTTGCATATGGTAAAAAATATTATATCGATGAATGGTGACTTTGTTAAAAGAAATTGAAAAATAACCCAAAACATTTACGATATAACATTTAGGTGTTCCTGAAATCGATATATGAAAATAAATGTTAAGTACTTACTTCCAATTTACGAGTAGGTACCATACTAAGTACATTAGGTAAATGAATAATTTTATTATTCAAGCCTAAAATAATAATTATAAAAACGACTCCATACCTTTTGTGTGAAATTTGCCACCGGTACTCCGCCCTCTAGCTGATTTCCCATATTATTGCATCAAACCCAGAACTGTGGTTTGCATTATTTTACCTCCACCAATGAAAAGCTGCCAGAGGGGATTAATTGCTCTCATTATTGTGGTACATCTGACGTGGCTGAGCCTCAACATGACGAATTTTGAATGTCCTCATCAAACTAATTAGTTAATGAAGTGCTCTTATTACTTACGAATAGAAAAACTCCCCAATAAAACCAATTAAATCATGCTATATATAATTATGATACCAACACGTCGTTCCAGCTACGCTACATCTTTGTTATAAGAAATGTCAGAGATGTTTAGGGTGAAGTCCGGATTTTTATCAGGACATTTCATTTTTCCTTATGGCAACCCTAGCCTGAACAGAGAGTGTTTATGTAAATAACGACGTCAGACAATATCTGCCCTTATACAGACGCTCTGTCGCGCGTTCTCAGGAGCGTACAGGATTGCGCGCCGGCAAGCCTGTACGCGCAATCATGTGCGATTATGTTTTGAACTTTTTTTAAGGTAACGCTCTTTCGCGCGCTATTACTCGTATCACTTTTGAATCACGGAAAGAGCGAACGTGTAAAGGTTCATCATCAAAAAGTATTTACTCCATGTGCGTATGTCCGCCATCTTGCGTGTGCGACAGAACTGTACGTGTAAAGACCACCTCGAATCACGTGATTGCGTGGACTACTGCCACACGCAATCGCATGGTCTATCCCAACCCCCTCCGACATCTTTACACGCGCATTCTTTCGCACATGATTGCTGAGGAAACTATCGGGGAACCATTATGTGCCTGTTTTGTATTTTAGCAATTTGACGGTGTTTTAACAAAGCGTACCAAACATGTTAAGTTACGTGGCCGCTTTAATATGTATATCTAGATTATTCTTTTCTTATTCTGTGTATTAATGCTGGCAATATATAAAAATGATCCGGTTACATTGTACTTCGCAAAGCGACCAATAGCACGAAGATAGTATTTTTTAACAAAGTTCTAACATACTGAAAGAAAAGGAAACATCATATTAACTGCTAATCTTGAAATAATTGAAATCTAAACAACATGTTATCCATAATCCTGACATTCACAAAAACAAAACATTTTAGGTTGCCTAAACTCATTGGCATTCAAAGAGGTCGTAGGCGTAAACTTTGCATGGTTTTAAATAAATTGGTCGTCAACCTCAGACCGGCTGTTAAAATTTATCCAATGCGTAAGTACGATAATAATCATGTTAACTAACATGTTAACATCAATTAGATTTAATTTCATATCTTTAAAAAATCTGTTATTTTTTTAGAATAATGTTTTCTGACAAAATGTTGCTAGAATCTTGACATGAGGGGCAATTTCAAGTTCACGTAAATATGGTTAGAAATATATTTGTACGAACATAGTTTAAAGGAATGATCTACGATACACGGTGCTCGTGAGCATTGCGAGAGATTTTAACCACGAATTCCTGAGGTCATAAGGAGTAATAAATGTTATATGAATTTAGGTCAGTTTCGCCAAAAAAATAATATTTTTAAATTTTTTATTTTCGATTTTTTAAATGCTTTTGAACATGAAAACATAAATGTTATTGGTAAAACTGTCGATTAAAATAAATTAGTACATTATTTTCGTAAAAAAATAGTTTACGTAAAGTATTCCTTGGCACTTTGATATCTGTCAATAAGAATGTCTACACTAGAGGTCCCCATAAAGGGTGAAATCGCCATCAAAAAAACCGGCCTAGAGCGTGTCGGGCTACGCTCAGTGTAGGGTTCCGTAGTTTTCCGTCCGTCACAGTAAGTGTCCCCACTTAAGAGTTAAAATAACACCGCCATGTAGGATATGATATGAGCGTTCCACGTACAGCGACATCTATCGGCAAATTAAGTAAACTATTGCGCGCGAGCGTAAAGTATGGAAGATGGTTTTTATGGGATAATTATTTATTGCGTGAACCGATTTTCACCGTCTTTACTTTATTTGAAAGCACGTCATTTCATTGTGATTTTGTAGAAATTACAGGAACAATAAACACCTGCTTATACGGTTAAATTACAAACTTAGTTCAGAAATGATTTTGTAATTTTTTTTCAAAAACTATTCAACCTATCATGTTCAAAATAATTTTCCTAGGAAGTTTTTATAAAGTTCTACTTTTGAGATTTTTTTCATATTTTTAAAACTTATGGTTCAAAAGTTAGAGGGAGGGGGACACATTTTTATTTACTTCGGGAGCGATTATTTCCGAAAATATTTACATTTACAAAAAATTATTTTAGTAAACCCCTATTCATTTTTAAATACCTATCCAACAATATATCACACGTTAGGGTTAAAATGAAAAAAAATTGGTTGTTTGTAAAGTAGGTTTACGATCGAGATGTTTACGTGATAACGTCTAACCGCTCGTGAGGATTCCGCGTGACAAGTTTCACGGAATGACTGGCAGCGCTCGAGATGAGACGGGAGATCGGTCCGTCTCTCTCTCGTTATACCTGCGATCGCGCTCGTGAGGTTTTGGTGTGACACAAGTTTCTGAACATGTCACCCGACTAAAACGATTTTAAAGACGTTATCACGTCAAAAAAAAAAATTGGTTGTTTGTAAAGTAGGTTTACGATCGAGATGTTTACGTGATAACGTCTAACCGCTCGTGAGGATTCCGCGTGACAAGTTTCACGGAATGACTGGCAGCGCTCGAGATGAGACGGGAGATCGGTCCGTCTCTCTCTCGTTATACCTGCGATCGCGCTCGTGAGGTTTTGGTGTGACACAAGTTTCTGAACATGTCACCCGACTAAAACGATTTTAAAGACGTTATCACGTCAAAATCACTCCCCACTTTACGTATAGGGGAGGAACCCTAATAAAACATTTTCTTCCACTTTTTATTTTACCACTTTGTCGGCGTGATTGATATACATATTAGTACCAAATTTCAGCTTTCTAGTGCTAACGGTCACTGAGATTATCCGCGGACGGACGGACGGACGGACGGGCAGACATGGCGAAACTATAAGGGTTCCTAGTTGACTACGGAACCCTAAAAAGCGTTTTGCACCGAGTCACAATAAAAAATGTGTTTTTATTTAATTGGTAGTAACTCTGAAACTAGGCATATTCCAGAGAAGTTTATACGACATTTTAGTCTCCAATTATGATCAGGAATACACTGTTAAAATCTCTCGCAATCCTCACGAGCACCGTGTATAGAGAAACCAGCTAGCGTTGGACTTTGTAAACATGTACTCTCTACTATCATTGGTGGTTGATTTAAACGTGCTTTCTTCCACAGGAAAGAGGAGGCCGTGAACCGTCCCAAGATGGAGTTCGTGCCGAAGACCCTGGCCGACCTCCACATCGAGGGTATCCACGACCTGAACAATGGTAGGCGGTACGGTTCCACCCAAAGCCTGTCCCGCCCCCGCCTGCACCTCCCCCCGTCCTCGTCCGTGGGCGACCTCAGCACCGGCGACCCTTTCAAAGCCTGGGAAATGCCCACCCCGCCCAAACCTCGTCCCAATCCTACGGCGAATCAATTCAAACCTCACCCGGCGCCAAGAAATCAGTTTAACGGCAGAGAACCATGGAAAGGTGATTTAGGTTTTTATTTGTTTTATTTTTGTTTTGGTTGTGGATTGCTTTTGGTGGTGGGGTATCGGTGTGGGAATATGTTGGGTAATTTGGCGAAGGGTAAATCAACTTTGTTGTTAATTTGAACAGTGCAGTGTTTTTACCGTGGAATGTTTTCTTCGATTTAATGTAAGTAAGTAAAATAGAAAAGCTTTAAATATGTATGGATATGGTTACGGGTTCAAAACATAGTCTATTTAATTATCCTTTAACCTCTTAATTTTTGGGACTGTTTTGAGACCCGAGCACCTGTCGGGCACCTAACGCCATGTATTTTAACTTCAAGATCACTATTTTAACAATACATTTTTGACAGGAATATGAACTATGTTATGTAGTTTAATTTATTGCAACAGAGGTAGCCTATAGTTAACCTTTTTATTTTTATACCACGACGGTGGCAAACAAGCATACGGCCAGCCTGATGGTAAGCAGCTACCGTAGCCTATGGACGCCTGCAACTCCAAAAGTGTCACATGCGCGTTGCCGACCCTTTACAGGGACGATTCACTGTGTTGACGGCTAAAGGAACAAGAGGGTCCCTCATCGTCAAAAAACTCTTTGAGTTCTTTAGTATTAATTAGCCTTGTATCCCAAATATCTACTGCTTTAGTAGTAAATCAAAGTAAATTCTCAAAACACAGCAAAGAAGTTGATTAACCTTATTAAAATGTAGAAGTCAAGCGATCCACAGTCAAATGTTGTTATCAGCTATCACATTTGCGTCGGCCCGGGGCCGGCACTCGCACGCTATCGGCGACTGTTGCACTCGGAAACATGTTCACGAGATAATAGTACTGAAACACTGCGTGATACAAAGCATTCGAATAACTCATTCGCACATATTTAATATTGGCTTCAAACAAAGCCAATTACTTGTTATTTATTGTAAGACTGTGTCGACTGTCCAAGAGGCGCCCTCATTGGGGGGATTGTATTTCCTATATACACGGTGCCCGTGAGCATTGCGAGAGACTTTAACAGTGTATTCATTATCATATTTAGAGAACAAAATGTCCTTTAAACTTTTTCAAAATTCGCCATAGTTTCAGAGTAAATACTACTTGCAAAAAATTGCATTTTGAATTGTTTCTCAGTGTAAAATGATTTTTTGATGGCGATCTCACCGGTATGGGGCATAGTCTAGACATCTCTTATTGACTGATATCAAAGACCTAAGAAACACTTTGCATGGACTAGTTTTTACGAGAAAAAATGTAGCAATTTACTTTTTCCGTTACTTTTTTCTAATGACATTTACTTTTTATGTAGAACAGCATTCAAAAAAAGTGAAAAAAAAGTAAAAAAAAAAAATTATTTTTGGCGTTTTACAACAAAAGTCATATACCTAATGTTTTTTCATTCTTTTGACCTCAGAAATGCGTGGTTAAAATCTCTCGCAATGCTCACGGGCACCGTGTATATATATATATATATATATATATATATATATATATATATATATATATATATATATTTATATATATATTTATTTATACCACGACGGTAGCAAACAAGCATATGGCCCGCCTGATGGTAAGCAGCTACCGTAACCTATGGACGCCTGGAACTTCAAAGGAGTCACATGCGCGTTGCAGACCCTTTACAAAAAGGAGGATTCACTGTGTTGATGGCTAAAGGAACAAGAAGGTCACTCATCGTCAACACACTGGGTCCTCTTTGAGCTCTTTGGCAACCTTACTCACCAGCAGGAACACAACACTATGAGTAGGGTCTAGTGCTATTTGGTTGTGGTTTGTGGTTTTCCTAATTAACGAATCAATTTATAGTCCTACTGATTACGGAACTTTTGATCTTTGTCACATAGTTTTATTTTGCGTATTTTTGCTTCATTATCTAAACGGCAAATGGTGGTTACTTTTTCCTTTCAGGTGATGAAGCCAACAGTAGGTAAGTAATATAAAACTATATCACAAACATCATACGTTGCGGAATTAGTAGGACTATAACTTAATATGATGGATTATACATCAATTGATTAGTTTATTAGGAAATACAATCCCCCCAATGAGGGCGCCACTGGACGGTCGACGCACTCTTAAAAAGGTAAATGTATGAAAAGTTTATTGCACATACAGATGACCCTGTTGTACATTGATTAATTTCTGCTTCTTATTGAATAGGATCCGGGCGTAATTTAGTTGAATTTACATTGTTTATTTTATATAAGTATCTTCAATGATATCATACTATACCTACATATAAATATACGTACAAATATAAATTTCAGTTCTAATCGACTGCTTGTGACGATCTGTCACCTGTCCTATATTACTATAAGTGCGTGAGTTAATCGTGTTTTGCATCGAGTGGTATTTCTGTACTATTAATCTATACACTGTGTACTATTAATCTATACATACACATCAAATCATAACTAACACTATCGTGACTAATTTGGGGTACTTTTTTAACGAGTATTTTTATCGTTTTTTTTGGACACTTTCTAATTGAATCATGTTTAAACGTTTAAATATATTCACTTGAGCAATTTGTAAATTACGTAGTACGGTTTGTGGTAATTCTGTACAGTTATTAGTTTTTTCGCAGGTTGCCGAGAGTCCATTCCCTTCCTTACCTAAACCTGTCCCAAAATCAACTATCTATATTATTTATACTTATGTAAACTTTATTATTATTGTCATAACATACAATGAAGCGATATGCAACGAATGTTTATGTTTATTAACTTAAGAAATACTAAAGAAGCATTCGAGTATTTCTATAAAATATTCTTGCATATAGCTCATAACTTTCTATGAATGAATGTTATATGTACCTTATTAATCTGAGACTGTCCTATGATTTTTCTTTATATTGACGACAATGTGATTTCCTAAAACTAATATTCGATGGACAAGTAGCGAGTTCTCTATGTGTTCTCTCTTTCTCTATGTGTGTTCTACATATGTTCTGTCACACTGCCGAAAGAATTGACATGCACGATGCAGGAGTCATATGACATTGTACTACACAAAATCCTTTTTTTAACGGGAGAATCCGTCATGGATACTCCCGCGTCACGGGGACAGCGCGGAAGTTATGTCGGAGTTGTACCGCCTAAAAACCTCCGTCGGTCCTCCTTAACGCTTTTCGGACGGCTCTGTTAGTCGAAAACAAGTTAACAAAGTAATCAAGATAGCATGAAGAGTACCCAGTGTTAGATGTCCTTTATTAATTACTCTACAGAGTCGCAAAAAAAATAGATATATAAATAAAATCCACTATAAAATAAATAACCGTTTATTTTAGGCTCATATTGGGCCATATACTTGTTAGTAGTATACAAGCTTATATAACTAATGTTATTCAGTACATAATATGTACAACAAATTATTTATTTAACGACAAAAAAAAATGTTTTCTATAAACACTTCAAAGACGTGTTGTGACTAAATGATGATGTCGACAGCTATAAACATTAGCTTGACGCTGTCGACCGCCATTTTTTTCATAAATATATTCACGCGTTTTTTTGCGTGACAGAACGTTAAATTTTTTGTGAGGACCCATATGAACTTTGTCACTGGGTAGTTATAAGCTAACAAAGTTGAGAGTGTTACTGAGTATGGACTTTCCCTAATTGCGTCGGGGAGAGGACGGGTCGCGCGCGGGCTCGCCGGAGCACAAGCCGCCGTCCAACCTCGAGCTGTTCCCCGGCGGCAACAACTCGCGCTCCAACAACGGTAACACACTACACCCACGCACGACTCAACTAATACCTGCGGGGAGTCTAACATGAAGTCTTGGCGTTATAGTAGCTTCAGTGTACACTTTTAAAGACTGATGTGATAGATAGTCAGACAGAGGTGATTTAATAAGCGCCCTGCTTTGTTTATTTTGCTACTAGAAACAACAAAACAGAGTTACGTCTACCATTTGAGTGTGCTTGAAAAAAGACGTGACTCTGTTTCAACTATTCATTGTATTTGTAGTAGCATAAGCAAAGCAGCAAGTGCTATTGTTTATTTACTTATTTTTAAACTAAAACAATGAGAAGAGCTGCTACAGCTGAATGACTTTGCAAGTTAGTGTTAGCAGAGGGCGGACACGTCAAACTACAAAACTCGATTGCGCGCCTTTGTGTGCACGGCACATCTATAGGTACAGTCGAGGACAAAGAGATGTATACACTTTTGGACCTTATTGCGTTGTAATAAGGTCCAAAAGTGTATACATCTCTTTGTCCTCGACTGTACTTGCTTCAATGTGTGCGTGCGTCTTAGGGCGCTGTTTTCGCTGTCGTAAATGACGTTGACAATACACCGACATTTTGCTTTTTATGGATGCGCTGCCAACCTGACGGATTAGCCTACTAGTTCCCTACCAATCAGCTGCCGCGGGGTGAGGCAATTCCGTTCGGGGCGGGGCGTAGCGTGGCCATTCTGTATGATATACTACTGTGGTGTTAGTGAGTGGAGAGGTAACATGAACGTCAAATTTATATGGAAAAAATCTGGTGTCACTTCCACAAATTGACGCAGCAAAGTCCATGCAAATAGCGTGGTTATGATCTTAGATCTGCAAAATGACGCCACGATTTCACGTTCAATATCTTGCGGGTATTAGTTCAGTTGTTTATGCACGTTCTGCATAGCCTTTGTGATCTTAAGCCGGTCAATTGTTTTGGTTTATTTATTTGCTTAGTTACAAGCTTTAAGTTTTCAAACGCGCAAACGTCATATACCTATACATAACTTTCAGAAGCACGGTAGGTACAGTCGCCATCAGATATATCGGAGCGGCCAAGGTTGTCACAAATATCTGAACAACGCATTTATTGTCAAGGCGATAAAGTGCATGTTCGGATATTTTTGAGTACCCTGGCCGCTCCGATATATATGATGGCGACTGTACATAAACACATTCATACTTATAGACAACTGTTTCAATCGCTATCCCAATATTTGGGCAATCTTATTCAGAAAAGGTAGAGTCAATAAAGATGATTTGTTAGTATGTTAATTATTCTCTGATTGTATTGGTCTGATTTGAAATAAATACGGGAATTAAAAAATACCGACTTAATATATCGCCTGATTAAGTAGCTAGGATATACATATGATCGATTGCTTAAGATCGCTTGTGCAATTGTAGAAATGCATTGGGTACAGGCTTCGCTGAGACACTCCATTAATTTTTAAAAGCATTTATGTTGGCTTTCCAATATCATTTGGCAGTCTATTTAGAAAGCTTGCTGAACTTACTGTAATTCAATTTAATTTAATTTAAATAATTTTTAAAGTAAAAATACGACTTTATAATTCAGCTGTTTGACAGTGACTAACAGCAAGATTAATAGTTGTATAAATTGTCTCTAATAATACTTTTTTTATTGACCTGGTTTTAACTAAGTTTATAAGACGATATTAAATAAAAACTAAATCCACACATCAATAAACACATAAAATTCATAACAGGTAGCTGAAAACTTGGTTCCGTAGTTTTTCCTCGAGTGCTGGGTTTATTTTGTAGTAGACGTTTGCTTATTTGTTTTCGTTCGATTTCTCCTTTCTAGTGACTAGTTGTGTCATGCATGTCCATGTCGCAAACATTCATTCTTTCGCGACATCATCTAAAGTCGCCAAAACTCTTGGCGAATTTGTCCAAATGTTCGTTGTTCGTCTCTTTCTTATTCCACAGTAAAGAAAAGGATATGAGACGAATACTTGGACAAATAAGGCATTTGTTGGCGATTTGTAGGTTTGGTGTCTTGACTAAGATGTTCGCTATACGTAGCATGATATCATCATAGAGCTTGGAGCCATTTTAATGTCAAAAGTCATCCGTAAAACTAGTCCATCTAATTTCGAATCAAATTGTATCTCTTAGTAGACTACTTATGTGACATATGTGTTGAAAACAATGTTAAAGTAGTGTCTACGAAGGGAAATCACGCTTGACGCTGCTTTGGGAACGAAATAGCTTTTACAAAATTGTTGGAAATCTACCTAAGATACTGAAATAAACACTGCCCATAAGTGAACCTTATATATATGCGATACGGGTCATTAATGGTTAACTGCCAATGATGGTAGGCTCACGCGTTGATTTAAGTGCTACAAATGGATTGTCATCTCACAGGCAATGTAAGTCTGGACAGTCATATAATAACTATGGCCAAATTATGTCATAAATGTAAATGTAAGAAACTTCATGTGGCCCAAGGTTACATGTAGCAAAGAAATTCAATGGTCAGTTTTCTATTTTGCCAGTCAATGTTATCGTCACCATTTATAATGGTGCATTTACACGTATGGTCATGCCTGGCGTACTGCATACAATCAACCATCGGTACATGTGAACGGACAATTATATAGGAACGATAACGTTGGCTTCCACGGCAAAGTATGATACGAGCAATTCCTTATCACGGCATTCTATTTGTTATTTCATATTTGAAAACAATCAATTCGTATGACTAACAATTTATATTTCGAGTCGTTCAGTAGATAGTACATTTTTGTTTTCTGTTGTATATATTAGGTAGATTTTAGACATATTTGTTAGTAATAATAGCATTCTAATGGCCTGTTTCACAATCTCCAGTTAAAGCATATCTGTCAGATAAATGTTTGCTGTCCTTTTCTTTTATATGACTGGAGAAAAGGATAGCAATAATTTTAACTGGCTGATAAGTTTATCTGGAGATTGAGAAACAGGCCCTAAGACAAATGAGATCTTACCATAAGAATAAACTATTACATTAAAACCGGTGTTTCAGTTTTGGGTGCTGTATGAACTACAATTTTTACTGTTATTTCGCCACAATGACGCTCAAAACTGATCCTTAAACTAACATGGTAAGATCTCATTTCGCTTGCAACGATATTCACGCGACTAATGACGAGTGCGCGCAGCGTCGCCGCTCCCGTCGCCGGTGAAGTCGCCCGCGCGGACGCCGGTGGCGGCCGCCAAGGGCCCCTGCTGCACCGCTCTCTACGACTTCGAGCCCGAGAACCAGGGCGAGCTGGGATTCAAGGTAAACAAATGAAATCTTTTGTTTTCAACCGACTTCAAGATTTCGAAGGAGGAGGTTCTCAATGGGGTACTTTCCTGGGTAAAAAAAATATAATTATATTTAGTCCGTCAGTTAGATTATCAAAAAATATTGGACACGTATTTTTTATTTTGTCTATCAAACAAAAATTGGTGAAGATATAGCCCGTTAAAGTTCCGTGTGACATCACATTATACTAAAAATTGTACTGAAATGTGACGTCATGCGGAACTTTAACGGGCTATATCTTCAGCAATTTTTGTTTGCTTGACAAAATAAAAAATACGTGTCCAATATTTTTTGATAATCTAACTGACGGACTAAATACATTTTTTTAGGAAAGTAGCCAATTCGTCGGGATATTTGTTTTTGCAATTTTTAACCTTTTGAACGCCACGCATCGGACAGAAAAATCGTGCCACCAGCGCCAGAGCGAAATTTGCACGAGCGCACTCAGATACCGTAGTGATTGGAAAACAACATATCGACGAAACATATCTTTCCCTCTAATAGTGGGTTTAGTTAGGCAAAATCACTTTAGATATTTAGAAATCATAATAGTAAAGAATATTCATTTCGTATTTTTCTTATACACCTAAAATCAACTACAAAAATATGAAAATGAATATACAATTTTATTTAATTTTGTCAATATAGCCACAGCACTACTTAAGTGATAACGTCACGCGCTGACGTGTTATGACGGCTTTGGCGCTGGTGGCACCGTAACTAATTATGAATGTTAGAGTTGGGGGTGAGATATATTCATTTATTTAACTGTATCGATATTTCCGTGGTGTAACTGTATGAAGGAAAATACGTTAGGTTTTATAAGTGTTTAGTTGAGTAAAAAAATGTTTAACAATACCATCAAATAAATAAATTTTATGATAAAAACTAATGAACATCGGACAGAACGGGTGTGTAGGTACAAAAACACCTCGCGCACATTTCATTCTTTTGTACCTAAAAAAACTTGGTATATCCCTAATAATGACATATTCTTTATTCATATTGGTTGACATTTTATCTAAAATACCATTTCATTATTTTTACTTATTTGGTATGAATGAAATGGACCGAAAGTCCACGTGTCGTGGTATTAATCATTGTTTAAGGATTAACAAGAATGGGGCGAAGCAATAAGATTAAAAGAAACGACATACACATTGTTAGGTTTTAAATACGGCCCTTATAACACGCACTGTATTTATTCCATTGCAACTTCAATAAAACTCTTTCTTTTTTAATAATGCATATATTAACACTTTCGCAACCGGGCAAAATTTTGAACAATACCCCAGAAACCGACAGAACCGGCCAGGCGGGCCACGACGTGCAACGCAATGCCGCACGCCGCGTGCCCGGCATCTGAGCAAACATTACGAGTGCCTACCAGGCGGGTTCTCGGTAGTCAAAGTGTTAAAATAAAATTTGAAAAAAATTAAAATATATACCTTTTTTAACATTACGATATGTTATTCCTAAAACTAATCCTCTAGACGAATCACAGTTTAATTATTAGTTTTATTATATAATAAAGCTTAAAATGCGAAAAACCCTCATAATTACAGTGTTTGGTTAATGTTCATACAATAATCAACATCGACCACTATGCTTTCAAACGAACAACTCTATTTTGAAGTGACGTCACGCCGCTTCACGTGATTACCCGTCAACAGCGAGGAGGGCAGTGCCTTTTTGTTCTTTTAAATTGCATTGAGGTATTTTCTAATTTTTTCTAGAGTTACGGGATTATTTTGAATGAAATTTTAACTAAAAAGATAGGTGAATGGTAGAGCTATAATAAATATACAAAAACATTTATATAAAGGTTGTTTATTAAGGAGTATTTTGATCTCTCATTTTGGACGTTTTAACACGTCATGACGCTGAGGGCACGACTTTTCATTGACGTGTTTGAACGGCTTTGGCGGTCAAAGGGTTAAAAATGTTGTTTCATCGATAATCGAAGTAGGCTGGAAATTCTTTTTTTGTTATTTTGTTTGCAAGAGTATACTTCACAGTTGGTCCCATTGTAACCAGGTCAGGATCTGATGATGGAATCCTCGAGAAATCGAGGGAACTCTTCAAATATTATAGGCACACCTGTAGTGATTAAAATGTTTTTACAGTAGCTCGTGCATTTCCTTTTGGAAAGGTGGAGTCTAAGTGAAGTCGGTTCTTTTTTGTTAAAAATTATTCATAAATAAGTAGTGAGATTTCATGCACGTTCGCGCCAGTAATCTTAAACTTCCCTGTAAACCCTTAGCCCCCTTATTCATAAACTTGTTTCAAGCCTCATTTAGTTATTTTATGTTTTGTCTGTTTCCAACAAACAATTATCAAAATGACAGGTAAGGACAAACGATTATTAGTTAAAGTTAAATGAGGCTTGTATGACGTTTATAAATAAGGGGGTAGGTTTCTAAAATAAGAATTTATCGTTGGCCATTTCGAAATACATATTTTTATGGTTCCGTACCCAAAGGGTAAAACGAGACCCTATTACTAAGACTGCGCTGTCCGTCTGTCACCGGGCTGTATCTCATGAACCGTGATAGTTAGACAGTAGAAATTTCCACAGATGATGTATTTCTGTTGCCGCTATAACAACAAGTACTAAAAACAGAATAAAATGAATATTTAAGGGGGCTCCCATACAACAGACATGATTTTCATGCCGTTTGTAATTATAATGGTACGGAACCCTTCGTGCAGGAGTCCGACTCGCACTTGGCCGGTTTTTTGTTTTATTGAGCACTAGCTGTGCCCGCGGCTCCGCCCGCGTGGAATTTGGTCTGTGTCAGTAAGCGGCTAATTCACCCCTAATTTCTCTCCCGCTACCCTGGAGGCGGAACTTGAAGTAAAGTTGACAGATGGATACGCTAGAGGACAGTAGTCCTAATAAAATATTTTACATCTACCACTAAATGAAACTAAACTCAAAAATGAATACTTTATCCATATCCATACTAATACTAATAATAAGTGAATGGGAAATAAATGGAAAAGTGTGTGTGTTTGTTTGTTTGTCCGTCTTTCACGGCAAAACGGGGCGACGAATTGACGTGATTTTTTAAGTGGAGATAGTTGAAGGGATGGAGCACTCTCACTATATAGGCCTATGTCACTACATAGGCTACTTTTTGTCTCTAACCCCCCACTTCCCTAAAATGGAGGTGGAAGTTTGTATGGAGCATTCCGGGGGGAAAGGGGAACCGTGTTACCCCGAATTTAACGCAAGCGAAGCCGCGGGCAAAAGCTAGTATGTTATAAATATGAACACCTTGACCAAAAAATTACAAATTATTTTAATACCAAATTTCATCTAAATACGTACAGCGGTTATTGGTTGTTTCTTCCCCACGTAAACTTCCACCCCTTTTGCATCCGCTTAAGGGATCATTTCCGAGATAAACAGATAAACAGACAAAAATACAAAAAATTGTTGGAACGTGTTCTGTTATCGATTCTA
Organism: Pammene aurita; assembly: GCA_947086415.1. Classification (NCBI taxonomy): domain Eukaryota; kingdom Metazoa; phylum Arthropoda; class Insecta; order Lepidoptera; family Tortricidae; genus Pammene; species Pammene aurita. The sequence goes on along the minus strand of OX352305.1, from coordinate 22,521,662 downwards.
AGTATCCCCAGCCAACTTTTTTTCGAATATATTCCATGAACAGACTTTCGACCCTCTTCAGCTTTATTATATGTAAAAATATTTTTTATTGAAAGTACCTTTCAGGCTTCACTTCCATTATTTTTTTCTATTTTTTTGGACCTACAGTTCCAAAGTAAGATGGGGGGGGGGGGCTTTTTAGAAGATGAAACTATCATTTGTCCTTTCTCGAGACCCATACTATCTCTATACCAATTTTCATCTAAATCAGTTCAGCGGTAAAAAATTCCTCATACCAACTTCCAACCCCCCTTTTCTCCCCCACAAGGGTTTGAAAACTATCCTATGACGTTTCTCGAGACTCAAATTATCTCCATACTAATTTCTATCTTAATCGTTTCATCGGTTAAAAATTCTCCATACAAACTTTCAACCCCATTTTGACCCCCACCAGGGTTGATTTTCGGGATTAAAACTGTATATTATCCTTTCCCGGGACTCAAACTATCTCTATACAAAATTTCATCAAAATCCGGTCAGCCGTTTTCACGTGATGCGCGGTCAAATAAACAGACAAACAGATAAACAGACAAAAATTCTAAAAATTGTTGGAACGTGTTCTGTTATCGATTCTAAGTATCCCCAGACAACTTTTTTTCGATTATCTTCCATGTACAGACTTTCGACCCTCTTCAGCTTTATTATATGTATAGATTAGCATGGACAAAAAAATACACTTGACATGTGTTCATAATCCGTCTCCCCCATCGAGATCATTCTGGATCTCAGATCCTTTGTTTTCTAATATGACAAGCCTTTAATGTAATGCATACGCCTTAATCGAAACCATCCTAGCCTCCATCACGGCCTCCTAGCCCAGTCGGTAGTGACCCTGCCTACGAAGCAGGAGGTCCCGGGTTCGAATCCTGGTCAGGGCATTTATTTGTGTATTTATCACAGATATTTGTTCCTGAGTTATTGTTTTCTATGTATTTATCTAGATCTATATATTATATATATTGTCGTCTAGTACCCATAACCCAAGCATTATTGAGCTTACTGTGGGCCTAGGTCGATTTGTGTAAGATTGTCCTTATAATATTTAATTGTTCCTCAGGAAAACGACGTTATCACACTGATCAACAAAGTAGACGACAACTGGTTCGAGGGCTCCGTCAACGGCAAGACCGGCTACTTCCCCATCAGCTACGTTCAGGTTACTGTGCCGCTGCCCAACATGTAAGCTGACGTTGGTACCATCGCCAACACTGTTTACTGACCATTTGTAACCCCTATTGCAACGGCATAAGGTCTACCGATGGTCAATTAAGGGTGTTGCTGTTTGTACATTTCCTTACTGATCGCATGCGACTTGAAAGCGTAGAACTAGAACGATGACATTCAGACAATGTAAACACCGACTATACTATCCGCAATATCGACTGGCGACTGAGGCCATATAGTACATTACATCAGAGGCCGGGAAAACGAGGATTTCCGGCCAAGTAGGCATGTCTACAGCCGAGCGGATGAAGATACGAGGCCGTGAATCCGTTTTCACGCCGAGGCATGTATAGTGCTTTTCTCAAACATGCAATCAAATAAAATAAAATAAAAAACCAAAAGGACAATGTTTTATTCAATCTAAAAAGCGACCATGAAGTAAAAATCAAAAAGTTAAAATCAGCTGATCATAAAACCTCCCGCCATCTTTGACGCTGTCTGGATGACGTTGGACATTGAAACAAAAAAAAGTTACTTTGCAGGCCTAGGCCTGAAAAGTTGTATGCAATCCCATTTCAGGCCGCCTCGAGATGCTGCGCCCGAAAACGGATACTTCCGAGTCTATTATAACTGTTATAAGGAACGTTAAGAGAATATTTCATTGCATGTTTGAGAAAAGGTCTTTTTTACTCTTGCCTGGATTTAGCAAGCTTAGAGGAGAAAGCGTTATGACATATTGCCAGTCTGATGACGATCCGACGCCGCTCCGATGTTCGAGTGGGACATCGCTATATACACGTGCATAGCGCTGTTTCGCCCTCGCACCGAAGTTGCGTTTTGATCTGCTTTGGTAAAGAATTTGAATAGACGCACGAAATAGAGCAATGTATCATTGATAAAGAACTATACTCAAGTATGTACAATGAAAACGGGTCACTTCATATATAAATTTCTATCCAAGGTGAGCTGCTTTCACTCTCCTTGAGTGTGTACGTGCGTTTTGTAGTAACTGATTGTCAAAACTTAAGAAAGCTTGGAAAGCTATTGACTAGAATCTTTACGCGCCATCAAGTTCAGTAGTAAAATTGTAGTCCTATTGAGGACTGGAGGAACTAGTTTTAGCACTGCTCTCCCTCCTGCGTTTATTATATTTTCTTTACTTACGTGTGTAGTCAGAAAGCGCTTTTATTCTGGTTTTTTCTGAGCGATCGACTCGTATGTGCTCTGTAAGGATTGTAATATCATCCCGCGCAACGCCTGCGAGACCGAGTCGGGGATATTTTGAATGTTACATTAGCTCTGGTGTTTTGAAATAGCCAGTAATATAAACCAGAAGTTATTGAATTCCAAAGATTTATTGGTTTAATAAGACGTGTATAGTGTAAGAAAAACACTGTGCTTCGAGTTACAAAGCTAGTACGGTGATGAACGTCCTTATGTGGTAACTCTGTTGTCATAAATTTATGTTTGTCAATTTACCACAAACAGGGGGTGTATTATAAGAGCCAGCTTTACTTTTATTTATTTATTTATTCATGTACTTTAATTAAAACGGCAATAAATGATGACGCGGCGCGATGGCTTTTATCGGACTTAGATTGTCAATCATTCGGGTTAGAAGTTAATTGATGTAGATGCAGATATAGGTATCCCTATAACTTATTACATTAATATTTGTTTTAGTACAGTATTAAAATTTTAGTTTGTCAAAGATTTAAGGTTATATGGTTAAATAAGCAGTAAAAAAAGCACTCGTGTTTACGTTGCTGGCTACTTCAAAAAAACACCGTTTTAAAGTTGGCAATATACATAAAAAACTGTATGAAATATTCAACCTATAATTGATGTTAAAGATAAAGTTTTTGTAATCGTTTAAAAACTTGAAGAGGGTCAGCTCCTTTAGTATGTGTACAAGTCAACAATAAGGTCAGCCCCAATGTAAACGAACCAGTTAATAGAAACAATCCGCAGTAAGATTCAAAATCAAATAATAGGTTAATCAAATATGAGAAGTGAAAATAGATGTCATATACTTCAGAAAAAGTGACCAAACCTTCCGGTGTCCGAGGCCAGATTTGAACTGGCGTCTTCAGCTTTCGCGGCTGACGTCCTGACCACTAGACCACCCGGTCACGGCGGAACTTGACAAATTTTCTCATGTATATGCAATCTCTGAATTTGAAACGGCTAGGCGCCGTTGACCATACTCTAAGGGCATGCGCAGTACGTGCTTGCACCTCCTATCCGAATCTCTTACGTGATTCTGGTATAGCGAGAGAGATGGTGCTGCCATCTATGAATCTTGAAGCAAATCAAATTATTTTGTTCAATATTTTTTGATTTGCAATTTTTTAAGTAGTTACACTGAAAATAGATGTCATATACTTCAGAAAAAGTGACCAAACCTTCCGGTGTCCGAGGCCAGATTTGAACTGGCGTCTTATATGACATCTATTTTCAGTTTATATATAGTAGTGTAACTACTTAAAAAATTGCAAATCAAAAAATATTGAACAAAATAATTTGATTTGCTTCAAGATTCAAATATGTTAAGCTTATGCGGCTATAATACAAATGTAAATAAATCTACAAGAACCATTGAGATACAATTCCATGTCGGTGACATTAACGACATCTCTGAAATAATAGCGCACATACATGGTACGAGTTACTCGCACGTTTTACCTACCTATGAAATCTACATGATGCTGCATATTTTTCTCGTTTATTTGATGCGAGAAACTCTTCTTGTAAATAGCCTTTTATGCCGCATATATGCTCGGCATTCTGAGGTTTTATAAGCAGTAAAATTTCTCCAAACAAAGACAGGAGAGACAAAATGTCTTCGACAGAACGGCTTGAACGAGTGTTGCGTTTTCAAATCGTTATAAATTGTTATTATTCGCCACGCAGTATTAAGTAGATACCTTCTTCATTTTATCTGAACTATGTCAAAAGCTCAATGTTATAGTAATCAATTGTCCTCCCAAATAATACACCTACCTAACCTATTATTTGATCCGTGGCTTTACAAACGATGTTTTGGTCACGTCTTCCAACGTTTTTTTACCTTCCTGAATTAGCAGTGTAGTTAAGTTTATCGGACATTCCAAAATGTGTTTATATGGATGAATAGGACATGTATTTTTTTATTGAACGAGAGATTTACCCTTATGATTTAACAAATAAAAAAATGAACTCATGAAATTATGAAAAATAAATAGGTACAAATTAAACACCGTTTAAAATGCCTACGTTAAAAATTATGTTTGGATTAAATGATTATGTTATATTAAAGTTGCCATTTAATTATTATTTTTACATATTTTGATGTATTGAATGTATCAGTTAAGTATATTTTAAGTGCGACTGCATTATGTTAATATTGTATTAAAGCTATGGCCGTGTTTTGGCATTCTACCAACAAATGGTACATAAATACTAGCATTAGAACTGTGAAAATACAGATACCTTCCATCGTATAGCTAGGAAGTGTGTTACAATAATTAGAATTAAGCCTAGGATCGTCGAATGAGGAGTCCATTTTGAATATGCAAATGATCCCACCCCTGAAGCTAGGTCCTGTAGAGATTGGTTATTATAAGCACGAGATTGAAAATCCTAGGCTTAAGATAATTGTCTAGCAAATAATGAAGCACCAATATTGAGCCACGCGGTGCGAAGGGTTAGGACACGTTCGTATTAGGCTCATAAGTTTGCGACTCACCATGATCCTGCGTATATGAAAGTCACGAAAAAGCGCTTCGAACGATATCGCTCAACGCTCCCACCGATAGGTATGGCGGTCAGCGTGATCGTGGAGCGATATCGCTTTGAACGTTTTTTCCGTGGCCCTCGTGTTAGCGTCAAGTCGGTCCAGTACTCCTCACAGTAGATCTATCTACTTACCGCACAGCACTATTATTATAAGCCTAATATAACGTGTACTTAGCTCGGCAACTAGGAGACGAGCAACGGCTCGATGCCTTCGGCAGCATCAATTTTGAGAAGTGATATTTTCAAGTAATGTTTGTAAATTAGTTATTGTGAATCTATTTTTGTAGATGCGCTCTCACATGTGTATAGTATATCCTCCGACGTATGATTAGCTGGAAGAGTTGTCACATGATTTCAAACAGTGAAAGCACAGGACATTATTAGGATTATGGTGTAATACTAGTTAACATACGAGATTAGATTTTATAGTTATATCTTTGCGGGTAATTATTTATCTAAATGTATGTAATACTTATGAGAATGGAGATGAGTTGTTGCAATCTTGCCAGGAGTTTGTGGCGTTTCGATGTTTGATGTTTTATGGCAAAGTATAATAAACATATTATAATGTCATTGTGATAACGTTAGATATCGTGCTGTTGGTGCAGTGTCCTAAACAGTATAATTATTACTTAAATCAATTTTACGTATCGATTATTACAATTCGCTCATACTTTTATATTTTTTCGCATAATAATTTTATTTTTTTAATTGTAAACTAGATTATGCATGATTTATACCAAAACATGTTGAATTAGGAATTTTACTTCATGGCCTCTTTTAAAATAGTATTGTTAAATGTACTTGTAATAATAGCACTTATTAAATAAGATCTTAAATCGTCATATTTCACTTTGTCCAAATATTGATGTTGCAGTAATATTGAACATAATTATGTCATTTATAGTAATCATTACAAAGTGAATGGACCCCATTGAATCACATTTCAGGCATACGAAAGACAATACCTAGATCTAATGTTAGTTACACGTAAGTTCATGATAATTGTTCTATCTTCAAGTCTCCTTTAATGTAAGTATTTTGAAAGAATAATACATTCATTAATGATATGAGGATGTCGTGTTTTAATAATGTTCGGTGTGTGGGTCAGAGCACTCACTGGGCCATAACGGCGCGTTTACACTGAATCAGCGGTTGATATCGGCAACCTTAACTAGTGTAAACTCGCCTTAACATCGCATGTTCCAGTTTTAATCGATGTATGTACTCACTCTCTAAACAAAATCCTCCTAAAATGAGTTTAAAACGTTGTTATGCGTAAAGTACGTATTATTGACCAGACAATTACCTTCCTAGTTGACTTTCGCTATATTTATCGTTGACTTAAATCATATCCATGAAATGTTTGTTCAGTGTTGCTTTATATTCTCTAGTATCCTTGGTAGAGTCGCCATCAAAACTTATCGGAGCGGCCAAGATAGTCAGAAACATCTGAACAACATTTTTATTGTCAAGGCGATAAAGTGCATGTTCAGATATTTTTGAGTCCCTTGGCCGCTTCGATATATTTGATGGCGACTGTACCTTGTAGGTATTGTATCTTAATGGACTGTTGTCCTGCTAACAAGATACGAAAAGGCTCGGTAAGCTGCGTTGTCTACCTAGCCTGTATAATATAGGTGAATATGTACTCCAACAGGAGTTTAACCGCAGTCAACACAGCAGCGCCAAAGGTACCTACTACCTAACATATATTATTATTCTTGTTCATGTTACTGTAATCTTAAATATGTACCGTAATTTGTTAGAATAAACTTGACGATTTACGACATGTAATACAAATTTACTATTGATTTGTATTAAAATGTATCCAAAAACTTATTGCTCGTTTTCGCCTCCTAATAAAATGTTAACAATTATATTGTTGTTTCTTTGTCTGACCCTGGATGAAGTAGGTTATCTTTGCTTTGACAAGTCAACTCGACCTACCTCACTTTAACTATTCCAAAACCTACTACGACGTGATACCTACTAATCAACAGAAGCCGATAATCCGTTTCACTCCGAGATTAGTAGATTGTTAACCAAGGGTTTAAAGTGACCCATTTCACCTGAGATATTTCTGGCCAATAGTTCGAGGGTGAAATGGGTAATTTCACTCGAGTTAAACACTCTGCTTTTTATTTCGACTGTGAGGAAAGTAAAACACTACACGCACATTTTATAAAACAGGTATACAGGGTGGAATTTTGTAATGCCACCTGAAGGGGAAGTACTCTTAATATTGTAGATAGAAAATTTTACTCAAAGAAAACATTCCTTTATTTTTTTAAAGAAAGAAAACTGCATTCAAAGATTTTTAAAAATTCGCTTGCCGCACCCGGTAATCGAACTGACTAAATTCTCTAAAAGTTGCATCCTGTACTTTATTGCATCGATCGTTAGGGTCAATTATAAGGATGAAATCTATCTTACAAACTTTATAAATTAAATGAAAGGAAAACAATGAAATCTTAAATTATTAATTCAATGGATCAAGTTAAAGCACTTTTACTCAAAGATCCATCTGTTTACTTATGTTATTAATATGATCAAATCAAATTTACATTAAATCTTATGAAAATGTAAACGAGTTGAGAGTTGAAGTTCAGAATACGATTTATAACATTCACCACAACACGTTATTAAAGGTACTACTAGAAATGAATTCCTTAGAAGAATAAATTTGTGTAACCAAAAAGGAGGAGCCCATTTCGAACAATTAATTAGTTAGTTTACCATTTTTTGTAAATAATTAAAATAATTTAAGATTTCATTGTTTTCCTTTCATTTAATTTTTGAAGTTTGTTAGAGAGATTTCATCCTTATAATTGACCCTAACGATCGATGCATTAAAAGTACAGGGTGCAACTTTTAAGATTTTAGTCGGTTCGATTACCGGGTGCGACAAGCGAATTTTTAAAAATCTTTGAATGCAGTTTTCTTTCTTTTAAAAAATAAAGGAATGTTTTCTTTGAGTAAAATTTTCTATCTACAGTATTAAGAGTACTTCCCCTTCAGGTGGCATTACAAAATTCCACCCTGTATAAAGAATAATCTATAAAAATGTTAAGTAAAATTTGAACAATTTGAAAAAGTCTAATTCAATGTTTTGCCGGTGGTCGGAGAGGAGGCCATCCGGGTGGGCACCGGCTCAATTCACAATTAACACAGCTAATTACTTTCCACCCTAGGGATGGAAAAGCAATTTTCCACCCGGCTATCTACCCAGGAAAATAAAACTTTCCGAACAGGAGAGATGAAAATGTGCTTATAGTGCTTGTCTTAAACATACACTAACTGAAGAACTACAGTAACTGAAGAACAAATCAAAATTATTTTTAATAAATATTTTGATTTGTTTATTTTAAGTAGACACACCACTATATAAATCATAAACTTATATAGATGTCATATACAAAGGAAAAAAGTGACCTAGGCCTCCGGTGCCCAGGGCTGGGATCGAACCAGCGTCTTCTGCATTCGCGGCAGACGCCTTTACCACTAGGCGTCTGCCGCGAATGCAGAAGACGCTGGTTCGATCCCAGCCCTGGGCACCGGAGGCCTAGGTCACTTTTTAGGGTTCTGTAGCCAAATGGCAAAAAACGGGACCCTTATGGATTCGTCATGTCTGTCTGTCTGTCTGTCCGTCCGTATGTCACAGGCATTTTACTCGGAAACTATACGACGTATCTGAATAAAATTTACACATAAGGTGTATTTTGTATGCAGCTACTTAGTTATGTAGTTAAATTTGAAAAAAAAAATATTTTTAGGGGGGCGCTCCATACAGCTAACTAAATTAAAAAAAAAATTAACCAAATATCAACATGTGACACATCAATCGATAGGTCTTTCAAAATAACATTGACGTTTCTTTGACTATTTTGTGATTAAGTGAATATTTTCTGAAATCAAAAAAAGTCAAAAAAGTTGTGTAGCCCCCCCCCCCCCCGTAACTTTTGAACCGTAAGTTCAAAAAATATGAAAAAATTTGAAGAGATGCGCCTTATCATATACTTTCAACGAAAATTATTTTGAACATTATCGGTTCAGCCATTTTTGAGTTATCTTCAAAAAACTTCTTCCATAGGCATCAGATACGACCCTCCTATGCGTAGTCCGACACGCACTTGGCCGGTTTTTCCTTTTATATGACATCTATATAAGTTTATTTTTTATACTTACATTAAAATAAGAGAAACTTATTCAAAATTTCTTGTAAACTTCTATTAGGTATAAATGGCCGGGAAAACGAGGATTACCGGCCAAGTAGGTACTTACCTATAGACGGATAGCAAAAGGAGGCCGAGAATAATAATAAGTTCCGTTCATAAGGCATTAAGTATTAGTTTACTCGTTAAACTCCTATTCATAAATTATTATTCTCACCTCACTTCAGATAAGCTTTCCTAGATTTTTAACAGCTTCACAGTCCCGAAGCAGTGAGTAGCCTTCTTTAGACACGCCCCATAGTATCAAAAATACTACTATTAGTAGTATCACCTTGGAAGAATTATACAGGGTGTTTGGTAACCGGATGCAAAGCCGAAAGTAGGAGATAGCCTAGGTCATGTAGAACATTTTTAGCCATACTTGTCTTAGACAAATGTTATTAGTTTTTTTTTAATTTAAATTTAAAAATTTGTCGGAGAAAACTGCAAAACTTCAGACTAAATCGATAATTAGTACTTTTTTTACTGCAGGTAGATTTTTTTTTGTTTTATTTCGTATTGTGCAATGTCTATCAAACACTAGAAAAGTGATTTCAAACATCTGTGTCTAAAGAAAACAAGTTGACAGCGATTTAAAATTTTAGTTACATGAAAATGTAAACGATTTAAGTGATTTCAAAGTACGAAAAAAAAAAACTAAAATAGTCACGAATTTTCAAACCATTTTAAAAACATGCTTGGCTTTTACCCTTTTATTTAAGCTATCAAACACGACTGTAGCTACTGTATCCTTGAAAATAAGCCACCTAAACCAACTGGGTAGCTAAAATGTTTCACTCTACTTGTGATACTTGTGGTAGTTGTGGTGACGAATCTCATTATGATTTTACAATAAAACATTGGTTCTGAATACTAAGTTGGCGTTGACTTGACATTTGACTTGTTTTAAAAGGGTTAAGTGTACTGGACAAAACTACCACATGCAATTTTAACAAACAAAGGCTTGCGGCGGTGAGAGACAAAAGGGACTGATAGCGGCAGGCGGCGGGCGATAAGACAATCATGTCTCAAGCCATTTTATCTTTGAAAATAGGCTACCTGTACTAATAAGAGGGAATGTTTAGGGTAAATTAAAACAAAAGCATAAAAGATAAGTTATTTATTTTTACGATCAACACATTAAAATTACACATCATCGCTCGTTTTCAAAATGTGACCCGCCGTTTCGAATACAAGCACGAGCCCGTCTTCTTACTTCTGTGGTGGTTGTTCCGAATATCATTTCTTCCCTCATCCTTTCGAACGCCGCTTCTATCCTCTCCCTCAGCTCTTCTACGGTATTAATGACCTCTTGTGTGTAGACTAGCTCCTTAGCTCGGCCCCAAACGAAAAAATCCAATGGTGTCAAATCAGGTGACCGAGCGGGCCAAGGGATTCGTCCGCCTCTGCCGATCCAACCGTCCGGGAAACAGTTATCCAGATGCTCCCTTACAGCCAGAGAGTAATGGGCGGGACAACCGTCGTGTTGAAATGTCACTGCACCGGGCAGCTGGTCTTCGTCAATAAGCCTGGGCAAATCGTTTTGTAAAAATTCCAAATAATTTGCCCCATTTAAATTATTTGGCAAAAAATGTGGCCCAATAAGGACTCTGCCGATGATTCCAGCCCACACATTGACGGAAAACCTTCTTTGGAAGGACACTTGCTTTTTCCAATGTGGATTGTTGTTTTTGTCAGCCCATTGGTGTAGGTTATGGAAATTTGTGATCCCCTCCCGGGAAAATTTCGATTCATCGGTCCAAAGAATGCTTCGCAAAAAACGTCGGTCTTCGATATCCGCATTGAGTAAAAATCGGCAGAAGTCCACTCGGCGTGCAGGATCTCCTTCGTCCAAACCTTGAACTCCGATGCCGCGAAAAGGATATTTTCCCTCACGATTCATTGTGGCGCATACTTTCCATGTGGACAAGTTCAGATTACGAGCTACCACTCTGATGCTCGTATTCGGATCCTCTGCAAATGCCTGTAGAACGTCTTCCTCCACTTCAGGGCGATTACGTCCTGGATTCCCTCCATGTTGCACAGCAATACCATTCTCACGTAGCCTTCGGAATGAATTGTAAAACACTCTCACATTAGGCAATCTCCGGTTTGGAAAACGCTCTTGGTACATCCGTCGGGCCATCGCTCCATTACTGTCAGCTTTGCAGTACATGTAGATAATGTCGGCGTATTCTTCGTTCGTAAACTCCATGTTTACAATGAAGAAGTCGTAATTACACGTGAAGGAGCGCCTACGGCAGCTACAACTTGACACGGTAAATTGAGATGAGAGCGGGAAATTAAACCACAATGAACGTCTAATCGCAACTGAAGTTGTAACTAGACTAAATTACTAGTTTTTGCACAAATACTCATGTAGCTAATCAGTTTATCTTTGTCAATAAAGCACAAAACCGATCATCTTTGTTTAACGCCGCTCACCGCCTGCCGCTATCAGTCTCTTTTGTCTCTCACCGCCGCAAGCCTTTGTTTGTTAAAATTGCATGTGGTAGTTTTGTCCAGTACACTTAACCCTTTTAAAACAAGTCAAATGTCAAGTCAACGCCAACTTAGTATTCAGAACCAATGTTTTATTGTAAAATCATAATGAGATTCGTCACCACAACTACCACAAGTATCACAAGTAGAGTGAAACATTTTAGCTACCCAGTTGGTTTAGGTGGCTTATTTTCAAGGATACAGTAGCTATAGTCGTGTTTGATAGCTTAAATAAAAGGGTAAAAGCCAAGCATGTTTTTAAAATGGTTTGAAAATTCGTGGCTATTTTAGTTTTTTTTTTATCGTACTTTGAAATCACTTAAATCGTTTACATTTTCATGTAACTAAAATTTTAAATCGCTGTCAACTTGTTTTCTTTAGACACAGATGTTTGAAATCACTTTTCTAGTGTTTGATAGACATTGCACAATAAGAAATAAAACAAAAAAAAATCTACCTGCAGTAAAAAAAGTACTAATTATCGATTTAGTCTGAAGTTTTGCAGTTTTCTCCGACAAATCTTAAAATTTAAATTAAAAAAAAACTAATAAAATTTGTCTAAGACAAGTATGGCTAAAAATGTTCTACATGACCTAGACTATCTCCTACTTTCGGCTTTGCATCCGGTTACCAAACACCCTGTATGTCGATGAGTATCACACCTATTTATTATTCACATCTATCCGTGATACTATTATCACACCTATTTTTATCAAGTATTTCAAATTTAGTTTGCCATGCATCGCAAGCCTGTGAAATTTGATTGGTTATCTAAATAAATATTATGGGACAATCTTACACAAATCGACCTAGTCCCACAGTAAGCTCAATAAGGCTTGTATTGTGGGTACTAGACGACGATATACAGGGTGGAAAGATAAGTCGGGCCCTGGAGGAAAACTACCTTAAAACGTTGAGATAGCTCAATTCACTGAAAGGAAACATTCTTTAATTTCTTAAAAGGGACATACATAACTGCTTTTTACAAATTTTTGGAAAAGAGTAGTTTTCAAAAAAAAAGTATTTATTTTGTAATTTTTTTTATGACAATTGGTGCCAATCAATCCTGTTTCCAACGAGGATAAAAACTTCTAAATAGCAACCAAGTTTAGGGCACAAGAGAACCCATAAATAATAATGTTTTACATACAATTAGTATGGAAAAGTGAAAATTAAGAAAAAAACTGTGAATGCAGTTTTAGTTTTTAGGGAAAATAAATGAATGTTGTTTGTAAATTATATAATTATCGACATCACTGGCCATGCTATGAGGCACGTGCCGCATGGACATACCAGTAAAACCACCCATGAGTCACATGTGCCTTTTATCGGATTGTAACCTGTTAATAGTCATAAGTCGGATAAATAAAAGATGTACATATTTCAAGCTACAACTTTAATCAAATACTGCAATAGGAATGATGTGATGTTACATTTTTTTCATGTCCAAGATCATAGTAATTATGTTGCGTTACAATAGTATGATTACATTAATAACCTCCGCGTAGACGAAGTACCAAATGCAAAGTAGATTCTTTCTGGATATTATAATCCGACAGAGTACGGCCATCTTCCAGCTGCTTGCCAGCGAAAATTAAGCGCTGCTGGTCTGGGGGAATGCCCTCTTTATCCTGAATCTTAGCCTTTACATTCTCAATGGTGTCAGAGGCCTCAACTTCCAAGGTGATAGTCTTGCCAGTGAGGGTCTTTACGAAGATCTGCATGCCACCCCGCAGACGCAATACAAGATGAAGGGTGGACTCTTTCTGGATGTTGTAGTCCGAAAGTGTGCGTCCATCTTCCAACTGCTTGCCAGCGAAAATCAAACGCTGCTGGTCTGGGGGGATGCCCTCCTTGTCTTGGATTTTAGCCTTGACATTCTCAATGGTATCAGAGGCCTCAACTTCTAAGGTGATGGTCTTGCCAGTGAGGGTCTTTACAAAGATTTGCATGCCACCACGGAGGCGCAGTACAAGATGAAGGGTGGACTCTTTCTGGATGTTGTAGTCCGAAAGTGTGCGACCATCTTCCAACTGCTTGCCAGCGAAAATCAAACGCTGCTGGTCTGGGGGGATGCCCTCCTTGTCTTGAATTTTTGCCTTGACATTCTCAATGGTATCAGATGCCTCAACTTCTAAGGTGATGGTCTTGCCAGTTAGGGTCTTTACGAAGATCTGCATGCCTCCACGTAGACGCAGCACAAGATGAAGGGTGGACTCTTTCTGGATGTTGTAGTCTGAAAGTGTGCGTCCATCTTCCAGCTGTTTCCCGGCGAAAATTAAACGCTGCTGGTCTGGGGGAATGCCCTCTTTGTCTTGGATTTTAGCCTTGACATTCTCAATGGTATCAGAGGCCTCAACTTCTAAGGTGATGGTCTTGCCAGTGAGGGTCTTTACAAAGATTTGCATGCCACCACGGAGGCGCAGTACAAGATGAAGGGTGGACTCTTTCTGGATGTTGTAGTCCGAAAGTGTGCGTCCATCTTCCAACTGCTTGCCAGCGAAAATCAAACGCTGCTGGTCTGGGGGGATGCCCTCCTTGTCTTGGATTTTAGCCTTGACATTCTCAATGGTATCAGAGGCCTCAACTTCTAAGGTGATGGTCTTACCAGTGAGGGTCTTTACAAAGATTTGCATGCCACCACGGAGGCGCAGTACAAGATGAAGGGTGGACTCTTTCTGGATGTTGTAGTCCGAAAGTGTGCGACCATCTTCCAACTGCTTGCCAGCGAAAATCAAACGCTGCTGGTCTGGGGGGATGCCCTCCTTGTCTTGGATTTTAGCCTTGACATTCTCAATGGTATCAGAGGCCTCAACTTCTAAGGTGATGGTCTTGCCAGTGAGGGTCTTTACAAAGATTTGCATGCCACCACGGAGGCGCAGTACAAGATGAAGGGTGGACTCTTTCTGGATGTTGTAGTCCGAAAGTGTGCGTCCATCTTCTAACTGCTTGCCAGCGAAAATCAAACGCTGCTGATCTGGGGGGATACCCTCCTTATCTTGGATTTTAGCTTTGACATTCTCAATGGTATCAGAGGCCTCAACTTCTAAGGTGATGGTCTTGCCAGTGAGGGTCTTTACGAAAATCTGCATGCCACCACGTAAACGTAGCACAAGATGAAGGGTGGACTCTTTCTGGATGTTGTAGTCTGAGAGTGTGCGGCCATCCTCAAGTTGCTTGCCAGCAAAAATTAGACGCTGCTGGTCTGGGGGAATGCCCTCCTTGTCTTGGATTTTAGCTTTCACATTTTCGATGGTGTCAGAGGGCTCCACTTCTAAGGTGATAGTCTTGCCGGTAAGGGTCTTAACGAAGATCTGCATGCCACCACGGAGGCGCAACACAAGATGAAGTGTAGATTCTTTTTGAATATTATAGTCAGATAATGTGCGCCCATCTTCAAGCTGCTTACCAGCAAAAATGAGACGCTGCTGGTCGGGAGGGATGCCCTCCTTGTCTTGGATCTTGGCTTTAACATTTTCAATAGTATCAGAGGGCTCAACCTCCAAAGTGATTGTCTTGCCAGTCAATGTTTTGACAAAAATTTGCATGCCTCCTCGGAGACGAAGGACTAAATGTAGTGTAGACTCTTTTTGAATATTATAGTCTGAGAGTGTGCGGCCATCTTCAAGCTGTTTTCCAGCAAAAATCAATCGCTGCTGATCTGGTGGAATACCTTCCTTATCCTGGATTTTAGCTTTAACATTTTCAATCGTGTCCGAAGGCTCAACTTCTAATGTAATAGTCTTTCCAGTTAAGGTCTTAACAAAAATTTGCATGCCACCTCTTAGACGCAAGACTAAGTGAAGAGTAGATTCTTTCTGGATGTTGTAATCAGACAAGGTGCGGCCATCCTCAAGTTGCTTGCCAGCGAAGATCAATCTTTGCTGGTCTGGGGGGATACCCTCCTTGTCCTGGATCTTGGCCTTCACATTTTCGATGGTGTCAGAAGCCTCGACCTCCAAGGTGATAGTCTTACCAGTGAGGGTCTTCACAAAAATCTGCATACCTCCACGAAGGCGTAATACAAGATGAAGCGTAGATTCTTTCTGAATGTTGTAGTCGGAGAGTGTGCGTCCGTCCTCAAGCTGCTTACCAGCGAAGATTAACCGCTGCTGGTCTGGAGGAATACCTTCTTTGTCCTGAATCTTAGCTTTAACATTTTCTATAGTGTCCGATGGCTCTACTTCCAAAGTAATTGTTTTGCCTGTGAGAGTCTTAACGAAAATCTGCATTTTGATTCCTGTAACAACAATAGATGTTGTTGAATAATAATGTACTGAGAATTTTAGCCCAGAAAAAAAAGAACGAGTTATGAAAGAACAAAGAAAATTCACGAACAGTCGAACACAAAATGGCGTCGTAATATGTATGATGGACATGACACGGCCAAATACAAAGAAAATCGATGCGATTATTTTTTTCGGGCGAGATAATTTACAGTGATGATGGCTAAGTGATTAGGAAAAGGCTTACTCACCAGAAAATATGCTTAATTTGAAATATAACTGAGATGAAACTGATTTAAAGATAAATAAATGTCCTTGATAATTAAACAAAACACAGCTGACTGACAATATAAATACTCGACTGAAGCTGAATGATGGAAAAAATAGAAATCGATTGCTTATATATGCTTTCAGCACTATGGTTTTCTTCAACATGGCAACATTCATGCTTGACCATCCATTCACTATGCAGCCTACATATATTGCCTAAAACCGGTATTAGACATAGCAATTTGTAGGGCCCAATCTGTTGTGTCCAACTCCTGTCGGTCCCCACGCCCGTTATAACACTTTCCCTACAAATCGCCCCTACCGACCATACCTCATCAAAAATCGTCCCTACCTGCCCTAGCTTATTAGCGTTTACAGAGATGCCTAGAAAACATTAACAATTTGTATTGGTGAAGCACGGTGATAGTACCAGGGGGTCTAACAAGAGCTCTTTTAAATCCTGTCACTTTCGTAAGTTATCGCAGAACAAACCCTCAAAATCAAACAGCCATCGAAATGCCGAGACGTCCCATCTGTCGCGACGGTTACGATCTGGACCGTCAGGTCAGGGTGTCCGGATCAGATCGTGTCGCGAGCATTTAAACAACATTCCATGTAGCATCACTTTCCATGTTTGTAAAGTGGTTTTAGACAGGTTTTAGAACATGGCCGAGAACATCGCTCACCTGTCATCGGACCAAACTGTCAAGAGAACTTCCCACGCTTAAGCGTTGTTGTGTATTTAACTTATCGAATATCCAAGACTCTGTACTTTTACTGTTAATAGTAGAGTAGATAAATAAATGGCAAATATTCGTATTACCGTTGACGCGGTCAATTTATCGTACGACTTAGTGAAGGTTGGTTGTCTCCCTACGAGAACAGAGGCGATGTGTGAGAGTCCGTGGTGCATGGATAATAGCCACATTAGCTGATTTATCGAAAGTTAAATGTTTACAGTTATAGTATACGTAATGATTGTGATGTTTCTCTTTACCTTAAATGTCTCGGTCATCTAAGTAATATCCTAACAATAGTTACGATTGCTACGAAGGTGATATATGTTTCCTCCCTTGAATTATTCCCCGCGCGGGCCCGGACCACAGTCTCACGGTGGACAGTGCCCCTTAGTCTATGCGCTTAGTAACGTGCGTGAAGCACAGCGATGCACTCCCATCGGCGGGTGAAGTGACCGCTCTCTTAGGGCCCCCTTGTTGGATAGGGGAAGTGCGCAGGGCAAGGGCTGCCCATCTGCGGGTATGGTAGCCACCCATTAGTCTATTGCGCACGGGCGATTTGTGTAGTACCCCGGGGTCAGGCAGCGTGGGGGTAGGTGTAAATCCTCCACAGGCCCAACAGTGGAGAGTCATGTACTCCTAACGCCCTAGCGAAGACAGGTGGGTCTTCGGGTTAGATGCGCGGGCGCGGCCTATAGTCAAGTACTCCTAACGCCCTAGCGAAGGCAGGTGGGTCTTCGGGTTAGATGCGCGGGCGCGGCCTATCACCAGGGGGTAGGTGCCCTATAGTCTATGCGCATAATGGAGGCTTACCCTCCAGTAGTAGAGAGTGCACGAGTAAGGATCGGTCGTATCTTAGGTAGGTACGACCTCGCTCTTAGTAGAGGTGCACAGGGTTCTTCCCCGGCACTAGCTGGTTTGGATGGACCCTTTCAATAAGCTTGTTAGGCGTAATCAACTGTGTTCAGGGAAGGTGTGGCCTACCCTACGTACGAGGATAGGAAGGTCCATATGACGATCCGTAAGAGACGTTAGGAGCACGTAACCAACTGACATACTAATTATAGCTGACCATTATTAAATCCATAACCTGTACTAGACTGAAGGCACTTAACGACATATAAGTCAGGGTGTTTATTCACCCACAGATCGAGCATATGAGGCGAGCCGTGCGAAGCAGATAATTAGGCGAGACTGCGGATATGAGGTAGGGAACCAATTTTACCTCACACACTATTGGTCTATTGTCGCGACGTCCTCGATATTTACCGCGGTGTATAATTTCCTGAAGTTACATACATTTGGTTTGTTAGCAGATATGCTATATGTACAGAGGACGGCGCGACACCATCTAAGCTTTTATCAGCTTTTCCCATTTAAAACAGCTATTAGACATGGCAATATGTAGGGCCCAACCATAGACATATAAATTAAAAAGACGTAATCCCACGAAGATAAAACTGATTCCATAATGAGCCGCGATCTCGTGCACACACACTCACTTTTGACGTTTGAACCAATCACCGCTCGTCCACGAGTGTGCGTGTCACGCGTAAACACGAAGAAATCGGCTTATTATGGAATCACAGTTTTGTCTTCACGGCGTTACGTCTTCTTATTTTATACGTCTATGGGCCCAACCTGTCGTGTACCCTGCCTCTCCCTCACCCTCCTTCCTTCAGCTCCCTACGGGCCCAACCTCCTATTACACCTCCAAACACAACAGGTTGGGCCCCACAAATTGCCATGTCTAATAGCCGTTTAAATCGAATGACTGATCATAAATAGTAAGTCTTAGTTGACTATGTTTTTTTTTGTTTCTAGTAACATTTGCTGACTGAAATGTCATGTCAAACAAAAGTGCGGATGAGACCAACACGGGGGGGCGTATCAAATTAAAATAAATTGCTAAAATAAATGCAAAATATAAGTTATACATTCATCGTCTTGTTCTAACTATGATTAACGAAGCTGTTTAATATTATCTTACAGTAACTAAACTTACTATTTGTTTTTATTACATCGGCTTTTTCGTGCGCTATAATCATTCGAGCATAAAGAATTAAACTACTGTAAACAAGAATATTTTGTTTAAATTCATTTGCGAGTGACATGTTATATCGTGGCCGTACAAATGAGCGTGTGAAGTGATTCATGTTTTCACTGTTGAGTAGCGGTGTGGTGATAATATGGCTGATTTAATACGTGCCGTGGGGGCGCCGAATGGACCCCCTGTAATGCTGGGATCGCCGTCTACGGAATCCGAGGACGGAGGTGGCGACCTGGCAGAGCTAGCAGCAGACTTGGAGTTGGACGAGGCAGACGGACCAAGTACTAATGGTTAGTTTATTAAACATACTTAGATGCTAAATGTAGGCAGATACAAAGCAAAATGTATATACATACATTTTGCCTTGGAAGCAAAATAAAGACATTCTAGTCAAATTTAAACATCTGGTAAAACTTCATTTAAGGTATTTATTGGACACACTGGTATTAATGGTTGGTTTGTTGAACAAGCTATGTAAAACAAAGTACCTATATACTTCACAATAATCAAACTGTATGTGTGCCTCAAGTTTCTAGGTAGTTTTAATCAGCCTTGAAACTTTGCACAATAAATGATAATACTCAAATGTGCATGTGTTGTGCCATTATGTATGTTTCTATGAATTATGATAATGTTACATATATTGCATTCTGAACATAATTTGGGTTTGGTATTAAGAAAATAAATAAATAAATAGACAAGATTCGTTTAAAACCATATTTTATTTGATTTTTGTTAATACATATCAATTTTCTCATCTTTATTTCATGTCAAATAAAATCATTTATTGTCCACAATAATAAAATAAAAAGACATAAATCACTAAAAACTAAACCTTAAAAATCTAAAACATACATATCATAAATAAGTCCAGCTATAAACATGTGTTTCCCATACTTACTAATATTATAAATGCGAAAGTGTATCTCCCTGTTACCCTTTTAACACTTAAACCACTACTTTGATGAAACTTGGTATGATGATAGTTTGATTCACGGGATGGACATAGGATAGTTTTTAACCCAGAAATTATCCTTTAAGAGGGTGAAATAGAGGGTGGAAGTTTGTATGGGCAATCAATAACTGCTGAACCATTTTAAATGAAATCTGGTATGGAGATAGTTTGAGACCTGGGGAAGGATATCAAATACTTTTTAATCCTGTGCCCAAAAGCTAGTACAACTATAAATCCTCCATTATTACACTTTTGGTCTAAACATTACAAGTATTATTAACTACATATGTATCTATGTAAACACTTCATTGTACATAAAAAAGTAACAAAACAAACATGATAAAAGAATAATAAACATATTTGTACAAAGGCGAACTTATCCCTTTAAGGGATCTCTTCCAGTTAACCTTTGACCAATTGAGAGAAAAGTATAAGATAGACCAGGAGTCGGCAAAGTTTTTTGACAAAGAGCCTGATGGCGGTTATGGAACTTTCGGAAGCTCATAGAGGCGCAGATTATGTTTTTTTACTGTAATATTGGAATTTAAATTATAGGGAAGTTGAAGAGCCACAACTGACCCTTCAAAGAGCAGCATGCGGCTCGCGAGCCGCGGTTTGCTGACCCCTGAGATAGACAAGCATGCACTATCTATGTACTTAGTGTACTTACGGAAACAAATATTTAAACAAATTAATTATCATGTCTATGCACAACCAGGTGAACGACAAGCAGTGCTAGCTCCACCAGAAACAGAATGGTACCATGGCCGCCTCGACCGATACACCTCAGAAGAGCGGCTGTATGCTGCGGGCAAGCAAGGCTGCTATTTAGGTAAGGACTTCTTAAGTTATTATTTTATTAACATTTTGATTTGGCAACAATACAACACTATTTGTATACAAGTAGAGTTGTACCATTTTCGAGAACGCTTGATAACAATTCCCGTTTTGTAGAGAATAATTCACACAGTCCAAAGTAAATGGCGAATGTTCTCGAGAATGGCACATCTATATACAAGCCAGTATTTACAATAACAGACGAAATTTGACTCTTAAAGTAATGACAATTACATTTACAGCTTGTACAGCATTTTACAGCTTATGTTCCCTGCTTTTCTGTTCTGTTTTCTGTATATGAAAGTCTAGAATCCAAAACCATAATGTTTTGTAAGTCTGCATGATTTTCTTTACAACTTTTATTTATTACCTATAAAGGGACCCGCAGCAAACAGGGAAAAAGTGGTTTCAGTCAAATCGCATGAAATTTTAGTATGATGCTGATGTAGATTCAGGTCTCCGTATTATATTTTTATAAGGGCGCTACTCCCTTAGAAGTACAATGTCAGGAATAATCAAGTTTATATTATTATTTTTCTATGACGTGTTTCTTAAAATCGATACTTTGAAATGACCCACACTGATACTTACTGGCGTTAAATATGATCTTAATAACGTTTCTGTCACGTTGAAATTGTTATTTATATTATGCAAAAGCAAAGAGAAAGATTTTACGAAAAATTGGTATGTTTGTTTTGTATGAAACAATACTTATTGATTATTTCTTAAAGTATACTTCTGAGCGATTGTGCCTTTATAAAAAAAAAAATCAGGAGACTTGAATCTACATTGTACTAAAATTTCGTGAGATTTCACTGAAACCACTTTTTCTCTATGTTTGCTGCGGGGTCCTTTCATCAAATTATTTCTACTTTCACAAAAATTTTGCAAATTATGATTAACAACATATTTAGGTAATAACTAATTGCCTACTTTGTTGGATTTTTCCTTTAACTGTTTCTTTGGCAATAAAGTATTTAACAAATTGATATTTACACTCATTAAGTGAGTATCTAACTATGTTAAACATATTGAGCTATGAGCATTACTACTACTAACACACACACCTAATGGGCACCACACAGAACTATTGTTTTTGTGATATAATCACATTTATAAATGTTTGAAGTATATTTTATAATTGTTTCCTCAAACTGTATGCCTACCACATCCACAATGCTAGTTTACTAAAGTTTATTTTATAGATGAATTGATGATTGATTCGTATTAGGAATTCATTTATTTCGTAAACGAGCCAAAAGTAAATTTTATTGCTAAAATGAATACTAACACTAATACTAGTAATCTATTACATAGTAATAATTCGCAATTTATAATAGCAAGATATTGCAGAATTTCATGGTATTAAAAATTGCGAATTATTATTATGTTAAAAAAACGAAAAAAAAAACCAATATATATATATTTTTTAAATAAAAAAAAATGTTAATACATAAGTCAATAAATATTAAATTCCTCTTGTTCCTTTAGTCGTCAACACAGTGACTCCTCCTTTTTGTAAAGGATCGGCAACGCGCATGTGACACCTCTGGAGTTACAGGCATCCATAGGCTACGGTAGCTGCTTACCATCAGGCCGTAGGCTTGTTTGCCACCGTCATGCTATAAAAAAAAATGTGGATGCAACATAATTGTGATAGGACCATTATGATTAGTTTAGTTCTAATTCTCCCTCAGCTGCTCAAAGGTTGACTGGAAGAGATCCCTTAAGGGACAAGTCTGCCTTTGTACAAATATTGTATTCTTTCTGTTGTATTTTTCTTTGTTGTACAATAAAGTATCGTACTACTACTACTTATTAGCAGGAACAAATATTATCAAATACATGACATCATTGACGAGTCTGATAAGATAATAGTGGCTCAGCCAGCATTTAAACAAATAATAACAATCAAAGTAAAGAAATGTTTTATAAAATCAGGACATAAGGCTCTTTTCTGTTTGATAATGTTAAGGGTAATTATCTAGAACTAATTAATGAGTAAATAATAATATTTACATACCCTAGGGAAAGGGTTATTCAGACGCCAACACTCAAGAAGTGTTTCAAAACATTCATCATCATATTTTAATTTTAAATTTAAAGAGGTAATGGTAATTGGTGTGGTCATTACAATTATACCATTATAGCAACACTATACCTAAGTGACTTAAAATAATACATTTGTTTAAAGTCACTTATGGTAACATGCATGGGTTACACAATATGTATATAAAAATCTGTTATTGTTTGTTATTAATAGAAAACAATAATTAACTGTCTGTCATTTCTGTACTTCGGAGGTATTCTGTGGAATATGTATAATTAGGTCTTAATTTCGGCTTTAGTATCAGTAACTAACATAATTCTTGACGAGATTACGCGGGGCAAGGCACGCGGCACGTTCAGTCAACGCCAAAAATATAAATACTATTTTGAACCTTATTACAATGGAGTGCGGTGCAAACGTGTATACATATTTTTGGCGTTGACTGTACCTATCTTTGCAAAAGCCGCGTACAATGTGGACTTGACGTATTTGCCGCGCGAGGTAGCTCGAACTCGAACGTACATATGCTGTTCGCTGGATTGCTGCGGTCGAACATGTGACGCGCCTTGCCTCGCATAATTTAGACATGGCTTAAATAATTTTAAATAAAAAAGAACCGACTTCACTTAGCCTCCACCTTTCCATAAGCAAATGCTCGAGCTGCTGTAAAACTCACTCAAATTACTATAGGTGGGCCTATAATAGTTGAAGATTTCCCTAGATCCCATCACCAGATCCTGACCTGATGACAATGGGACCAACTGTGAAATATACCCATTGAAACAATAAAATTTACCACCATGATTTAAGAATTTACCGAATCGGTCCAGCCACCTTCGAATAATCGGCGAACAACTCAACCTACATAAAAAAAACCGGCCAAGAGCGTGTCGGGCCACGCTCAGTGTAGGGTTCCGTAGTTTTACGTCCGTCACAGTAAGTGTCCCCACTTAAGAGTTAATAACACCGCCATGTAGGATATGATATGAGAGTTCCACGTACAGCGACATCTATCGGCAAATTAAGTAAACTGTTGCGCGAACCGATTTTCACCGTTTTTACTTTATTTGAAAGCACATCATTTCATTGTAATTTTGTAGAAATTACAGGTACAATAAACACCTGCTTATACGGTTAAATTACAAACTTAGTTCAGAAATTATTTTGTATTTTTTTTTTCAAAAACCATTCATCCTATCAAGTTCAAAATAATTTTCCTAGAAAGTTTTTATAAAGTTCTACTTTTGAGATTTTTTTCATATTTTTCAAACTTATGGTTCAAAAGTTAGAGGGGGGGGGGACGCATATTTTTTTACTTCTGGAGCGATTATTTCCGAAAATATTTACATTATCGAAAAATTATTTTAGGAAACCCCTATTCATTTTTAAATACCTATCCAACAATATATCACTCGTTAGGGTTGAAGTGAAAAAAAAAATCACTCCCCACTTTACGTATAGGGGAGGTACCCTAATAAATAAAAAAAATCCACTTTTTATTTTACCACTTTGTCGGCGTGATTGATATACATATTAGTACCAAATTTCAGCTTTCTAGTGCTAACGGTTACTGAGATTATCCGCGGACGGACGGACGGACGGACGGGCAGACATGGCGAAACTATAAGGG
This sequence comes from Pammene aurita, assembly GCA_947086415.1. Classification (NCBI taxonomy): domain Eukaryota; kingdom Metazoa; phylum Arthropoda; class Insecta; order Lepidoptera; family Tortricidae; genus Pammene; species Pammene aurita. Next base: position 22,497,211 of record OX352305.1, on the reverse strand, counting down.
TTCCTAGTTGACTACGGAACCCTAAAAACAAAGATCCCGACAAATTGAGAACCCTCCTCCTTCGAAATCTTGAAGTCGGTTGAAAAGTCAATCCAATATAGCAAGTTATGTATTACATTACAGCTCTTACATAACTCAGTAGACAATGCTAAATATGTAGTAGTTCCCATGGAGCACACATTCAAGAATGGAACCATGCTTACGCAACTCAATGTGAATGCGGTACAGTTAGCAGCAAAAGTATCTAGGCGCGTGTGGAGTCCAAAGGACCTTCACACGCTCTTATTATCTTAACAATAAAGATAATTTTCAATACTTCACCTGCTTGCTATTGTTGTTGCTTACTGTACTGTGGGACTTGAATACATGCAAGGAAGAGATAGTACTCAATGATAACAGGAATGTTGAAACATGTAACAACGTGTATTATCTTTCTTCCTTTATATATTTTTTATTTTATTATGAAATGCATTTGCAATTCACTACTGGAAATCACAACCAATTAGGCACTTTCTGCTGGCGTGCAGTTGGCGACAACCCATTCTAACTATTAGTTAAATCGCCAGTAACTGGCTATCTTTCAATAACTGGCCTCCTCATACTAAAAATGACCCATGATGATGATTGATGATGATGATGCTATAGCCTACTCATAGTGTTGTGTTCCTGCTGGTGAGTAAGGTTGCCAAAGAGCTCAAAGTGTTGACGATGAGGGACCTTCTTGTTCCTTTAGCCATCAACACAGTGAATCCTCCTTTTTGTAAAGAATCGGCAACGCGCATGTGACTCCTTTGGAGTTGCAGGCGTCCATAGGTTACGGTAGCTGCTTACCATCAGGCGGGCCGTATGCTTGTTTGCCACCGTCGTGGTATTAAATTAACTCTACTCACCTACAACAGATTTCATTTTAGTATACCTTGGCTAGTTATTGAAGGGTTGCCAGTAATTAAAACCTTATACTAAAATGAACTCTGTTTACAGGGGAACATTAGTATGAGGTGGCTAGTTATTGAAAGGTGGCCAGTTACTGGCGATTTGCCCTACATATTAGCACAGTTCTGCACACATTCGGATTTGTATGTGCCTGATTTTTTTTAACAATTATGTGATTGTTAGGAATGTTACTTATATTAAAGAGGTCTAGAGGTCTAGTAAAGAGGTTTCTGCGTTCATTTTAATTTAATTTGATATATGTCATACTCTTGGGTCAAAAGTAATATTGTACGGGTTATTCTGTTCTGGTGCTTCATTACCAAAATAAAATAAATAAACTTGATTAAAAATATTAAAATCAATATTTGTACAACTGAAGAACAAATCAAATTATTTTAATAAATATTTTGATTTCTGCCGCGAATGCAGAAGACGCTGGTTCGTTCCCAGCCCTGGGCACCGGAGGCCTAGGTCACTTTTTCCTTTGTATATGACATGTATATAAGTTTATCAATATTTGTTTTCAGTCCGCGAAAGTGATCGCAAACCGGGCTCTTATGTGCTCAGTTACTTGGGCCGCACTGGAATAAATCATTTCAGGTCAGTTACTTTATCCTTCTTGCTTTCAATAAAATGACGTAATGCAGTATCATATTAATTTCATTCTAGCGTGATGTATGATATCCTTATGATTCTTGCCGTCAAGAATTGACTATGCGAGCGTCATCGATTCAGCTTGGAAATAAGGGTTAATAGGGGCGGAATCCTACGTTCAGTTAGCTGCAATTTTTAAATTTATTTTATTTTATTATTAATAAAATTCTCATACTAAACGGCCGTTTTCAATAGACAAAATGCGATTCGTCGCTGACAGATGTGATTTTTCCCTAATTGTATGAGTTTTTTTAATTTTAGTCAATTCTATCAAGAAGATCGAGATATGGAGGTTGAAAACAAAACCGACTCGAGAGGTTTACAGCTCACATAACCACAAAGTCCACAAACTGATAAAACTTAGTTTTATTAATGATGGATAAATGTTTAGTTTTAAGATAGTTATACTATGTGTTGCTGGCTTAAGGATTCACTACGATACGCGCAAAAAAAAAATACCCGAAGCTCAACCAAGATTACTGAGATGCACGATTTCTAATAATCAGTGATCGTAGATTTTTCAGCAATCCGGTGCAATGACGTTTTTTTGTGAAATAGTTATTTAATTACCAACGATCTCTACATTATTCAAACATTTATTAGCGCCAAAATAATATTAACACTAGGACTGCACCAAAAATGCTGCAAAATCTACGATCACTGCTAAGAATAGTACTGTGGATTGAAAGCTACAATAAGAATATTAAACCTAATGTTAATAATTTATTAATGTTAATTATACGAGCCCAAATGCAAAAGAGTTCGACTATGAACATTTTTATACTGGAGAGATTTTTAGACTAGAAATATCAAGTTCAGTAAATAACTAAAGCAATAAATAAACACAGTAAAAGATTAGAAAAATTATGTATTTTTATTTATATTTCGATAACAGTACATATTACGGTTATTTGCTGTAAAAAACACATTTATAAACTTAAGCTACCGAAGCAAAATTGTTCGTCTGCTAGTAACACGGTGCAAAAGAATTCGTCTACCACTGGGTAGTGTCGCCTTTCCTCTTGTGGACGGCTTCAATTCTTTGTGGCATGGTGTCCACTAACGCCGCACATTCCGCAACGGATATTGAATCCCACACTGCGTTTATCTTGTTTCTTAAATCTTCCTTCGACTTGGCGGGATCCTTACGCAGTTTCTTTTTCATCTTCCACCACAACGTCTCGATCGGAGACAAATCTGGGCTGCTAGGTGGCCAATTCTCCAGGGTAGGGATATTGTGTTTTTTTAACCAAGCCTTCGTACTCTTGGCAGTGTGGCAAGAAGCACCATCTTGCTGGAAAACATACCTGTTCTTATATTGTAAACTGGGAATTGCAGGCAATAAGCTCGTCTTTAAGATTTCTTGGTACTTAGGAGCATTTACAGTGCCCTCAATAAACTGCAGCCGACCCACACCTTGAGCTGACATACACCCCCAGATCATGAGCGAGGCAGGAAACTTGACTTTTCTCTTTAGGCAGTCTTTATGAAAGGCTTCGCTCTTATTGCGAACAATTTTTTTCCGTTCGTCTCCAACAGCCACTTCGAACTTCGATTCATCGCTCCATATTATGGATCGCCACTGGTCAATGGTCCAGTTTCGACGAGCTAAAGCAAATATTCGCCTCTTCTTTTTCTGAAGTTCAGTAAGCAAAGGTTTTTCTTTCGCCGTATAGAATCCGTATCCCATTCTTTTTAAGACTCGTTTGCGTGTATCGACAGACACATCTTTTTTGATCATTTCTCGCCATCGCACGGTGAGTTCTCCTGCCCGAGCACGTCGATTTTGCTTAATAATCTTTTTCAAAACTCGGTTTTCGGCTGGTGTAGTAATGCGTGGGCGACCAGTTTTCTTCAAGGTTGATATACATCCAGTTTTCTTATAATGCTGGATAATGGAATGTATTGTAGATCTCGGTAGGTGAAGGTCTTGAGCTATTTTATGCACAGATTTTCCTGATTGACTGCTTGAAATAATAATTTTTCGAACGTCTTGTGAAATTGGTTTACCACGACCCATTTTGAAAATGAAAACTTGATAAATAATACGAAATTGAGAAAAATTGTCTTTTTATAGCCACAGTGACATTTCTAAAATATCAAACAATTCTATTTTCAAACAAATTTATTTTTAAATTTATTCTAAAAGCACTAATTGATTACTTGACGAACTATTTTGCACCGATTAGTGTGAAACGAACTCTTTTGCTTGTGATTCGTGAAAAAAGGAACGACTAATTCTCTTGCTATGTACAATATCAGCTCAATATTAATATATAAAGAAAAACTATGTTTGTCAACATCGTCACCAATGCTAAATATATTTTTGTAATATTAACGCTGCAGCGGTAATCAAAGATTTAAAAAAAAGTTGTCGCTTTGCAAGTGACAAGACGAACTCTTTTGCGTTTGGGCTCGTATAACTAGATGTAATTGTTACATAAATATAAGGATTATAAAGTTAAACTTTGGGTTCATCCTGTTGACAGTTGATTCATTATTTTATTTTGAATCATTCTACATTTGAAATGCCTGTTCAATGAATGATAATTTCCTCCCTACAATTGTGTTCAGTTTGTCCTAAAGATAAACCATTATCGTCGATTACACTAGGACACAATTAAAACGGGTCATTTTGTATGTGAGTTTATATGCGAAGTGACCCTTTTTCACTGTACTTGACTATATATTTCATATATAAATAAATAAATATTATGGGACAATCTTACACAAATCTACCTAGTCCCACGGTAAGCTCAATAAGGCTTGTGTTGTGGGTGCTAGACGACGATATATATTATAGACAGATAGAGATAAATACTTAAATACATAGAAAACATCCGTAACTCAGGAACAAATATCTGTGATAAACACACAAATAAATGCCCTTACCAGGATTCGAACCCGGGACCTCTTGCTTCGTAGGCAGGGTCACTACCTACGTTAAATATTAGTAATTATTGTATAAATCATCTGGAATTAACCTTTAAACCGCCACGGCAGTTTCAAGTAACTTGCAATAGTAAATCAGAACAGAGTTTAGACGCATTGTCACGTATAGCGGACATAGCGGTCGGTGGCGGTAAAAGGTAAGACTCTTTTATGAATTCCTGCAATACTCAATAGTATAATAAGCTTGAACCAGATTTTTGTTATTAGACTTATAAGTCCTCATACTTCTTATGAATTAACATTTGCATTTGATATGTATTACTATAGTGCGTTGACTTAGTGTCCCATTGCTGTTAAGAATAAAGCGGGTTGTCACCCATATGGACCTGGGTATGTCCTTAAACTACGCCAAAAAGAGAGGTATGGGCACTGCGAATGGCATCTCGCTAAGTGTGGTAGGGCACGTTCAGCGAATGTCATCGCTCAAATCTGGAGCAGAGCCCGACTGGGGAAGTACCTCCACCTTACAGAAAACCACAGCCAAATAGCACTAGACCCTACTCATAGTGTTGTGTTCCTGCTGGTGAGTAAGGTTGCCAAAGAGCTCAAAGAGGACCCAGTGTGTTGACGATGAGGGACCTTCTTGTTCCTTTAGTCGTCAACACAGTGAATCCTCCTTTTTGTAAAGGGTCGGCAACGCGCATGTGACTCCTTTGGAGTTGCAGGCGTCCATAGGTTACGGTAGCTGCTTACCATCAGGCGGGCCGTATGCTTGTTTGCCACCGTCGTGGTATAAAAAAAAAAAAAAAATGTAATAAAGAACGGGATACACAATCGGCCCATAAAATAGCCCCACAATAGTGCTGTAAGAACGCCTCGTACAGCAGTTTCTCTGACAGTCTTATTACGGTATAATACTGGCCGGTTACAAATTTTCACGAGCCATATTTTCGGTAAATCTTGTTTGAAACTATACCCCTACTATATATACTAACTCAATGTTGTGTTGATAAAAATAACGATCCTCCTTTACTTTTACATTACCTGTCAGAATAACGGCGGTATGCGGCGACTATTACATCGGAGGGCGTCAGTTCGACTCCCTGACGGAGCTAGTCGGGTTCTACAGCCACTGCTCTGACCTGCTCAAAAGAGAGCGTCTGGTGGAGCCAGTGGCACCGCCTGAACCCGTCAACGATAAAAAGGTACTTTTATAACTATTATAATATGCGACAGTTACATTGACAGGTTTTCATTAGAACACCTTATAAACTTAGCAACTAACTCAGCAATAGCTTTCATGTTTGTGTACATGTATTACAGTAATTTTTATCATACAATAATATAACTTTTAGGATTCCGTACCCTCTGTAAAGGACTAAGTAACTCCCAAAATTTTTTTTTTGTAAGTACATACTTTTATTGCTAGTAAGAATTGTCTTGCAAATTACGGAAGTATACCAAATTTCAGCTCAATCAGACATCGAGAAGTGGTTGAAATTTAACATACATGATTTGAAGCACGTAAATAACGGGCTCAAGCTAAACAAAAGTGTGTAAAATTGAACCCTCGGAGGAGCACTCGGGTTGTCTGTCTAAAATGAACTCTAAAATGATGCAACAAGCTTTGTTTTCCCTCAACAGAGAGTGGTGGCGATTTTGCCGTACACGAAGATGCCGGACACCGACGAGCTGACCTTCCAGAAGGGAGACATTTTCTTCGTGCACAATGACATGGGCGACGGGTGGCTCTGGGTTACGGCTCATAGGTAATATATTCATAATTTTAAAGAATAAGTAAAGAATACTGAACAGACAATGTACTTAATCTTGCATATACGTTATATTGCCATTGATAGTTTTTTTTATAAACCCTAAACCTAACCTAACCCTTTTTATAAACTACTAGCCTTTTCCCGCAGCTTCGCCCGCGTACTATAAGTACTCAAAAAGGATACAATACCCATGTTGATTTTCAGACTTTGTCACCACATTTGCCCCTTTTGGGGGTTGAATTTCAAAAAACCTGAAACACGTGTTTACTCATTTATCGTAAGGAATACTCCTGTGAAGTTTCGAATAAAATAGTCTAACAAATCTTGTTTCGCCATACAAACTTTGGACCCCCATTTTACCCCCTTAGGGGGTGAATTTTGAAAAATCCTTTCTTAGTGCTCCCCTAGACCTTATAAGGAACCTATGTGCCAAATTTGAAATCTCTAGACCCAGCGGTTTGGGCTGTGCGTTGATATGTCAGTCAGTCAGTCAGTCAGTCAGTTTCTTCTTTTATATATATAGATATAGGAGAATTACAAGAATAACGTGCCAGTAGTTTGCTCCGAAAAGAGTTTGCGAAAGTTTTACATTTCAATATCTTCTGAAGTTGTTTGATATTATGTAGGTTTAATTGCCAGTAACTGGCCACCTTTATACTAAAAATTTACTCTATTCACCTACAAACATAATTCATTTTAGTATAAATTGGCCAGTTATTGAAGGGTGGCCAGTAAATAAAACCTTATACTAAAATGAACTCTGTTTATAGGTGAACAGAGTTCATTATTAGTATGAGGTGGCCATATTGGTGCGGTTGGCACATATCTTAGCACCAAAATAGTATCAATTCAGCCAGTGTTTTGTTTATGATATGCGTATGACATATTTCAAACACGGCACAGATATATGAAATACGTTGAAAACATTTTTTTTTAAATGCGCATGACAGCTAACGTCTTCCTCCCTGTAGCTAAATGTCAAATTCAGGAGGGAGAACCTTCTGTACTTGTACCATTGCATTACTTATTCTGTGTTATAACGTAAGCGCCTTCCGCCTAAAAGAAGCTTTTCCAAAAAAAGTGTCACATATTCCTAACTATTTATTACGTATTGTTATTTTACTATCTGTAAAAAAACTTACAATTGCGTATAACTTGTCTTAACAGGACTGGAGAACAAGGAATGATCTTCAGAGAGCTGGTTGAAGACTTGGACCCATCCATAGACCCCAACACCGTCTTTTCCTGGTTCCACCCAAACTGCACGAAGAGCGAAGCAGTAGACATGCTTGTCAAAGCTGGACCCGGCAGCTTCCTCGTCAGACCCTCCGACAACTCCCCCGGAGACTATTCACTGTTCTTCCATATTAACAACCAGATTCAGAGGTTCAGGATCGAGAAGAAGGGGGTGAGGTATCTGATGGGAGGGAGGACGTTTGAGTGCCTTGATGCGGTCATCAATAGGTACAGGCGTGAGCAGATTGTGGAGGGACATACTTTGGGACAACCGGTAAGTTTTGTAATTATCATTTATTTATAATGGCAAAAGATATAGATGATCCACTTGATAATAAGTAATTACTGTAGCCCATGGACATAAAACTCAAGGAGTGTCAGGTGCTCTCTTTAAAAAATCAATTAAATCAGTTTTTATTTTACCGTTTTGTCTGTGTGTTTAAGCACGTCTTACGTACGTATTTTATATATTTTCTGTATTGGTTTTCTTTGACGTGTTCAGCAAAAAGTATTTGTATTGTATTTTTTGTTTTTATTTTATTTTATTGGTATTCAGGATAACAATAGCCGTAAATATAACTAGGACATAAAATGCTTACATAAAATAAGGCCAATAACAGTCATCCATTGGATTACATTATGTAACGATTAAACATAACAAATATAAGAAAACAATGAGAATGTACAATACACACAAATGCTCGATACGCAAGAAGAACTAAATATGTAAAGTGTTTAAGTAATCTATTTTAATTTACTATATAAACATGTTTAAATAAATAACTTATTAACCTTAATAACTTACTTTTGTTTTTGATAAAAAAAAGAGAAAAAAAACCATGACAATTGCATTAAGTAGTTGTAAGTCAGACACCAGCCAAAACCACAAAATAAACAAACCAAACAGACAGACACCTGGTCCCAGTATTCGAAGTTTCGAAACGAAGTTTTATTATTAGTAGAATAACTAGGAATTATTATTATTATTATTATTTTATGAAGGTACTTACCTATTTGCATATTTGCTCGTATTGTACTCATACCAAATACCAGCTTTTTATTGCTAACGATCACTGAGCTAAGCCGCGGACAGACATACAGAGTTACAGACGGCCTTGGCGGCGTCAAATAGGAACCTAGTTGACGACGAAACCCTAGAAAAGTTTTTATAGCGATAATGTTGCGACAACCTCATTTTGAACAGGCATCTCACCATTCTCATCCGCTAAGCTACTCTTGGTACTGACTACATGTTTGTAATTTTTATTTGATCTTTTAGATAATCATGAGATCGTGACATACATTGATAGCCTAAAATGATTAGATACCGACATTGCCATTCACTTTCTTCTTTCATATCAGCAGACTTTATCAGTTGGTTTTGTGTTTTGTTTGTGGGATAGTCTAGTCTGCGTTTGTTTCTATGAACAATGTATAAGCTAAGTTTTGTTAAGGTATGGGCTTCCTTGATTATTTAGAATGTATTGCCTGGCCTATAGTGTTATAGTCTCTGGAACTGTGTGCTCCAAGACGTACATACTTGTTTTTAGGTAGTTTTACTTAAATAAGATGGAAAGATGTTTGTCATATTTTATTGTCGGTAATAATATGGACTTCTGCAAATTAACACCTGGTTCAATAAATTCCCATAATGACTATGACCAACTATTTATCTTTATTTTATTTTGAGCAGCTAATCGCAGAGGGCCACGTGATCGAGCCCCAACAGACAACGACCGGCGCGGCCGCCGAGAAGATATACGCCACGCTCCGCGAGTGCCGCGACCAGATCGGCCTCAAGAAGATGAAGGGCATCAAGCACCAGGGCTACCTCAACAAGAAGTCCGACAAGGTATGTTGAACACTGGACAAACGCTCGGGGGGAGACACGCGGGGAGCATTCAGAGCGCGACGTCACCGCCCGTTCCGCGAACGAGACTCGGCTTTGCCTGCTCCGCCGGCAATTTAGGTTTTTATCATTGTTTAGCCGGGATTCCCACTGTATTGAGGGCGGATTAAGTTAGTCTATTTTGATACAGTCTTGTTTAATTTTTACGTCCCAGTAGGACCCTAACAACGATTGATAAGTGCTGTGTCGAGCCTTTTGAGCCCTCATTTTCAGGGCGCAAGTCAGTATTTTACGCGAGTGATTATTTCAAAACCTGAGTTTTAGGTAGTATTCCGCGTATAATTTAGAAACATTTATACATATTATAAACACGTCAGGAGAACTCTGTTTGTTCGCGAACTACGCAAAAACTACTGCACAGAATTTCATAATTTTTTTATAGTATTAATTTATTAGTATTAACAGAGCAATATTTAGGGTAGTTTTTCCTACAAAACGCACGCGGGCGAAGCCACGGCAACAGCTAGTAGGTACACGCATTGCACCGACGATAGAAAAGCATATCCCTCAGGAGCAAGCAGGATTTCGCCCAGGACGCAGCTGCAGTGACCAAGTTCTTGCGCTCACGACTCATTTAGAAAAAGGCTTCAACGAAAATCTCAAGTCGTCAACTGCCTTTATCGATCTGACAGCCGCCTACGACACCGTGTGGCGCCAGGGCCTCCTGTTTAAATTCCTCAAGGTGATCCCATGCATAAAAATATATAAAATCATTGAGGATGCTCTTACCAACAGACCTTTTCGCGTCCTCCTTGGCGACGAGTCCAGCGGTACTAGGGTGTTAAATAACGGTCTGCCACAGGGATCAGTCCTGGCTCCCACACTTCTTGTACACTTACGATATGCCTGAGACGCAATCGAGGAAATTCGCATACGCTGACGATTTAGCGCTAGTCTCGCAGGATCGCAATATGAACACCACTGAAGACCGCCTAAAACATGACTTGGCCACCATGGATGAGTACTTTACTCGCTGGCGCCTGTGTCCTAACGCCTCGAAGACTGAAGTGTGCTGCTTTCACCTAAACAATCGCCTAGCCCGCACGAAACTCAGCATTCCATTCAAAGGCTCCACGCTAAACCACAACCCTTTTCCCAAATATCTGGGCCATACCCTGGACCGAAGTCTTACTTATAGCTCGCATCTCAATAACACCGCAGCCAAGCTAAGGACCAGGAATAACATCTTGCAAAAACTAACAGGGACGACGTGGGGGGCCTCTGCTAGCTGCCTTCGCACAACCGCTTTGGCGCTGGTGTATTCGACAGCGGAATACTGTGCCTCCTCTTGGCTCAACAGCGCCCACACAAGTGCCATTGACACCCAGTTAAACGCTTCAATGCGTCTTATAACAGGATGCATGAAACCCACCCCCGTGCACTGGCTTCCGGCTCTGAGCGGCATTGCCCCTCCCCACCTCCGCCGTAAACAACACCTGCTCAGAGAGATAGACAAAGCTAATAAACACCCGGAACTGCCTCTAAACAGAGACCTCGCCACGTTCATCCACACAAGGCTGAAGTCCCGAAATCCACCAGCCCTACTCACTCACCAGCCGCGCCTCCAGTGGAACCTAAACGACGCCTGGGCAGAAGAATGGCTAGAGGCAGACACTCCAACGGGTCTCTTTGAGCTGAACCCGCGCGAACGCGCTCCTGGATTCAGCGAATCGCGCCGTGTGTGGTGCATGCTCAACCGCCTGAGAACAGGGGTCGGTCACTGTGCTTACCTACGGAAAAAATGGGGATGGAGCGACCAGGAATGCTGCGCGTGTGGATGCCCAAAGCAAACGGTTTGGCATATCGCTTTGGAGTGCCCGCTTACAAAGTATGATGGTCCAGTGGAAGATTTTAAGAAAGTAACGAGCGCAGCTATTAACTACTTGGAGCAATGTAAATTTAGAATATAAGTATTGTAATTTAGACAGTGTACCTACTTGCCATACGATAAATAAAATAAGTAGGTACTACATATTTCTGCCGGTAAAGGTCTTAGTTTACTTTTACGAAAGTTAGTGTTAGAACCGGTGGTATTTTTACCTGAAATATATAACATACTTACTAATGGGCTTAAATTGAAGAATAAATATTAAATATTTTTTTACATAATTTAATAATTTTAACTATAACTAATTAAAGACAGGAGGATTTACTAAAGATTGTACATTCAATAAGAAATCAACCTTTTGTATTTTCATTCGTAGGGTGCTAAAAAGTGGAAGGCGCTGTACTTCGTGCTGCTACAAGAGGGGACCGACACGCATCTGTATTTCTACGACTCGCCCAAACGGACGAAGCCGAAGGGGCTGATCGATCTGTCGTGCGCTTATTTGTACCAGGTATTTGCTTATTTTTAACCGACTTCAAGATTTGAAAAGAGGAGGTTTTCAATTCGGCGTGTATGTCTTTTTTTTTTTTTTATGTTTGTTACTCCATAACTCCGTCATGTCTGAACCGATTTTGAAAATTCTTTTTTTGATTGTAAGTATATATATACAGATTGGTCCCGTTTTTGTCAAAACGCAGTTCTGATGATGGGATCCATGAGGAACCGAGGGAACTCCTCAAATCTTATCAACAAAACCATCATTTTCATTCAAAACAGTGACATTTGATGAAGTAGAACTGCTGATGATGATCAGAACGGAACTCTTCAACGACGCATAGTTCACGTTTGGCGATTTGTCCTCTTCGCTGTGTTTGTTTAGCAAGTTTAATTGTCAGGACAAATTTTCGTCAAGCTCAAGTTCTGATGATGGGATCCATGAAGAATCGAGGGAACTCCTCAAATCTTAAGGGCTTACACATAGTGATTTTTGTATTTTTATCAACAAGTCAAGCATTTTCATTCAAAAGAGTGACATTTGATGAAGTGGAACTGCTGATGATGATCAGAACGGAACTCTTCAACGACGCATAGTTCAGGTTTGGCGATTTGTCCTCTCCGCTGCGTTTGTTAAGCAAGTTATTTCATTGTATGGAATCTAAGTGCACCATCTACAATAATGCTTCACCGGCTACCCCCATGGAAGTCGGTTTTTTTTTCTTAAAAATTATATTTTATACACCCAATATATTGTAGTATTTCTGTTTGTTTGTGTTTTTTGTGAAGAAGATTTTGTGGGAAAGTTTCTTAGTGTTCCTTGGTTGAAATTTATACTACGTTGCCATGGGATCAAACTAGGGTCAGACAGGTAACCTAGTTAAAATAATAATTATAATAAAGTACGTATCGTATGGACATTAACTTAAATGGAGCGTTTGGCTCTTGTAACTTGCGCGCCATTCGAAAACTATTTATGTACTTCTACGAGTAAATGCGCGGACGGTTAAGGATGCTCTCGTTAATGCTTTCTCGTGCTATCGTTGCAATCGCCATGAAGGCAACTTAAGAAGACTATGATTTATCGGTAATCCTCACAGGTGCACGAGTCTCTCTGGGACCGAGCGTTCTGCTTCCAACTGGTGGAGCGCGCGCTGCCGTGCCTGTCCACGCACACGTTCCTCGCGGCCAACAGCGCGGCCGAGGAGCGCGCGTGGCTCGACGCGCTGCGGCCGCTGTGCGTGCAGCAGGCGCGTCACCAGTGCAAGGTGCGAGCTACTATACTCTCCGGGACCGACGTTCTGCTCCCGACTGGTGGAGCGCGCGCTGCCGTGCCTGTCCACGCACACGTTCCTCGCGGCCAACAGCGCGGCCGAGGAGCGCGCGTGGCTCGACGCGCTGCGGCCGCTGTGCGTGCAGCAGGCGCGTCACCAGTGCAAGGTGCGAGCTACTATACTCTCCGGGACCGACGTTCTGCTCCCGACTGGTGGAGCGCGCGCTGCCGTGCCTGTCCACGCACACGTTCCTCGCGGCCAACAGCGCGGCCGAGGAGCGCGCGTGGCTCGACGCGCTGCGGCCGCTGTGCGTGCAGCAGGCGCGTCACCAGTGCAAGGTGCGAGCTACTATACTCTCCGGGACCGACGTTCTGCTCCCGACTGGTGGAGCGCGCGCTGCCGTGCCTGTCCACGCACACGTTCCTCGCGGCCAACAGCGCGGCCGAGGAGCGCGCGTGGCTCGACGCGCTGCGGCCGCTGTGCGTGCAGCAGGCGCGTCACCAGTGCAAGGTGCGAGCTACTATACTCTCCGGGACCGACGTTCTGCTCCCGACTGGTGGAGCGCGCGCTGCCGTGCCTGTCCACGCACACGTTCCTCGCGGCCAACAGCGCGGCCGAGGAGCGCGCGTGGCTCGACGCGCTGCGGCCGCTGTGCGTGCAGCAGGCGCGTCACCAGTGCAAGGTGCGAGCTACTATACTCTCCGGGACCGACGTTCTGCTCCCGACTGGTGGAGCGCGCGCTGCCGTGCCTGTCCACGCACACGTTCCTCGCGGCCAACAGCGCGGCCGAGGAGCGCGCGTGGCTCGACGCGCTGCGGCCGCTGTGCGTGCAGCAGGCGCGTCACCAGTGCAAGGTGCGAGCTACTATACTCTCCGGGACCGACGTTCTGCTCCCGACTGGTGGAGCGCGCGCTGCCGTGCCTGTCCACGCACACGTTCCTCGCGGCCAACAGCGCGGCCGAGGAGCGCGCGTGGCTCGACGCGCTGCGGCCGCTGTGCGTGCAGCAGGCGCGTCACCAGTGCAAGGTGCGAGCTACTATACTCTCCGGGACCGACGTTCTGCTCCCGACTGGTGGAGCGCGCGCTGCCGTGCCTGTCCACGCACACGTTCCTCGCGGAACCCCTTTTTTTCCAAACTAAATTAAACCTTATAACCAAGCAAAACAGATGTTCATGGTAGAAAAAGAAATAGTACGATAGAGAGCACAAAGTGTCACACGGTATCTCACTTGCACCCGTTACTATATTGGCACATATTGATTTGTTACCATGTTGACATTATTGTCCAATGAGGTCATAACTCCTTTCATCAAAACAAGATGCAATCCCTACTTTGACTTCTCTTTCATCTTACATTTTGATCGCAGACGGCACTCAAGGGTATATGTAGCTTCATGGGGCACGATACATTTTGACGTGACAACGTCTTATAATTCGATGGAGCCAGCTGCATTCACGAAAAAACATGACTCATGCGGCGTTACCTCGCTCTGAGGCGTTTCATTTAAGGCTTGAAGTGCAAGCGAGAGCGCGGAACGAGCGACAAAGAGGCACAATCGGCCTTCGCGTTCGGCAGCGTTCGACATCTGTCTCTCTCCTACTTGAGTGAGCGATGCGTCCGCGTGGACAGGCTATACAATAATACATTTACATGTTTTCGTCAAGTATGAAGTGCGGTGAAATTAAAATTTTCTTTTGAAAAATGCAACCATTCCATCAGTATTTTCTTATGACGTTGTCACGTTCAACTATCGTCAGTATACCGACTTTACAGACAACCGATTTTTTTTGACTACACTTCTATTACATACACTCTGTTTCCCGTTAGCATTTACTTTCGTTACGTACCCCCTTATTCATAAACGTCTACTAAAGTTAAGAGGCCTCTGATAATCGTTTGTCCCTTTCCGTCCAACCTATATGAGGGAAAGGGACAAACGATTATCAGAGGCCTCTTAACTTTAGTAGACGTTTATGAATAAGGGGGTTAGACTATAACTGTTGTGTCGTGTGGTGCAGGTGGCGCGCGTGGTGTGGCTGCGCGCGCTGCGCGTGCGCTGCCTGACGGCGCACCGGCTGCCGGCGCGCCTGGCGCCGCGGCCGCACCTGCGGCTGGCGCTGGGCGCGGCGCCCGTGGCGCGCACCCGGCCGAGGCCCTCGCCCGACCCGCACTGGGACGACGAGTTCGTCTTCGAGTGAGTGACTTTACGACTACATCACCTTATTCCTATTAGGGAATGCAACCCGGGGTTTCGAACGAGTGGAGCGTAAGCGAAATGAAGTTCTTATAATGTCAGCTGTCTGGTGGCTACTGGGATGTCCGTGCATTTTGATTTCGATTAGTTGTTGCGCGATAATTTTAGTGACGATTTTTAATCTCTTTTTTTTTGGGGTTGTAGCAGAGATAAATATAATTTGAGAGTTCGTATATGAGCAGGATCGACCGAGGGGTTATGGAGCTAGAAGGTGCCAAAGAATCTTCATAAGAGTATTGTTATATTGGTCAACTCGTTTGCACGTAAATCACGAGTTCTCAGTTCGACGCGGACTACAAGTTTTAGCATAGTAAATCCCTGGTTTACGGGTATTACTAAAAAGTGAATAAGGCTGAATGCCCTAGTCATTGGTGCCCGCCGGGGAGATGGGATTAAGTTTTTTCCTAGTAATCATTCCCATTTGGCACCGCCATGCCATACTGCGCGAAACCGAAGCAGGTACAAGCTCAAAGAGGACCCAGTGTGTTGACGATGAGGGACCCTCTTGTTCCTTTAGCCGTCAACACAGTGAATCCTCCTTTTTGTAAAGGAGTCGGCAACGCGCATGTGACTCCTGTGGAGTTACAGGCGTCCATAGGTTACGGTAGCTGCTGACCATCAGGCAGGCCGTGTGCTTGTTTGCCACCGTCGTAGAATAAAAATAAAAAAAAGGTACAGGACCTTTAGACCCTGCAAGCACCGGCCCGGTCGGTAAACTCTGAATAACACCAGGGGGGTATCACTACGCAGTTTAGGTACATTTGGCCGGCGCGCCTCCTGGGCAGGCGTATGGCAGTGGGCTGCCGCTCGGCTCGCACGATACTCGTGTCACGTGGCGCTCGCGCAAAATTGAAAATACACAATGGCTTCGAAACCTAAACCTCGATCTAATCCGTATAAAAGATATAATATTGGTTGCCCAGAAACGATATTAGGAACTGACCGACATATTTTCAAAGGAATATGGCTGTGGCATACCTACTTCCGTGAGAATCACTGAATCAGACATACTATCTCTGGATAAAAATTTCATGTTTACAGAATCAACGTTTGTAATTCCTACATAATTATCTTAAAAATAATAAATTAGTAAGTATAGATACAAAAACTTATCAAGTGACAACCCCGTGCCGACACTCACAGCTCGGTCATAAAACTACGGCGCGCAAAGAAGATTTACGGTTCGTGCGCGGTTATAAATTTCAATTTTGCTTGCCGGCGGCGGCTAAATCTGACTTTTATGAAGGACTAGCTAACCCGGCGAACTTCGTACCGCCAACTTCCGCAGACTCCCGTCGACCTCAAGTTCACTCCTACGCCAGTCCTACCGTCTCCCACCACTCTCCCACTGTCGTCCAACCATCTCCCACTCTTGTCCACCCTTCTCTCACTCTCTTCCACCACCCTTCTCCCACCGACTCCTACTTCACTCCCATCCCATCGACTCCATTCCCACTGACTCTTACACTACGTCAGTCTCATCGTCTCCACCTCCTCCCATTGTCTTCATCCACTCCTATTAACGGACTTACACTTTCTTAACTTCCATATAGGGTTGCCAGGTGTTAGCCGGACATGTTTGGCTTTTTACCAGTGTGTCTGGCCAAATAATTCCTCGTCCGTCCTGTCCGGCTTTTGTTAGGCTTCTGTATGACTTACGCTACGCGCCAGTCCCGCCAGTGGCACGATTCGAAAGACCAGCGTAGCGTATGCAAAAAAGGCATGTCCGGCTTTTGGGATCAAATGTCCGGCTAAATTAAGCGGCTTTTTCATTTTTGGGCCTGGTAACCCTACTTCCATAGATTATGTTCCATTTTCTTTTTAGTTTCTCCAATATTTTAATAGTTATTCTGTTATTCGGGGTGGAGATATGTACATCCAAATATTTTTTAAGAAAAAAAACCCGACTTCAATGGGGAAAGCTGGTGAAAGATTATTATGTAGATGGTGTACTCTTAGACTCCATACAATGAAATAACTTGCTTAACAAACACAGCGAAGAGGACAAATCGCCAAACGTGAACTATGCGTCGTTGAAGAGTTCCGTTCTGATCATCATCAGCAGTTCCACTTTATCAAATGTCACTCTTTTGAATAAAAATCTTGATTTGTTGAAAAAAATACAAAAATCACTATGTGTATGCCCTTAAGATTTGAGGAGTTCCCTCGATTCCTCATGGATCCCATCATCAGAACTTGAGGTTGACGAAAATTTGTCCTGACAATCAAACTTGCTTAACAAACACAGCGAAGAGGACAAATCGCCAAACATGAACTATGCATCGTTGAAGAGTTCCATTCTGATCATCATCAGATCTACTTCTTCAAATGATCTTCTTGAAAAAAATGGTGAAATAAAAACTGTTAACATTTTTTTTGGGTAAGGTTCACATGAAGTAGAGGTAATTTTTTTTTATCGGCTTCTAGCTTCTACCCTATTATATTTTAATACACAAATATGAAATTATAAAAGATGGTACAATTAATAATAAAACAGCTTTAGAAAATAAATAAATAATTCTTGAAATGAGTCACTCTTTTGAATGAAAATGATGGATTTCTTGATAAAAATATCTATATGTATGCCTTTAAAGTTTGAGGAGTTCCCTCGATTCCTCATGGATCCCATCATCTGAACTGCGTATTGACAAAAACGGGACCAATCTGTAATATATATATACACTAAAAAAAACATACACGCCGAATTGAGAACATCCTCTTTTGAAATCTTGATGTCGGTTAAAAATCAAAGATCATGAAAATCGGTTCAGCCGTTCTTGAGTTATAAATGGTATATAGCGTTTTGTTATACCACGTTTTATGTCACGTTCCGCGGGAATGGGATAAAAAGTATCCTATGTCCGTCTTCTTGTTCTAAGCTACCGCCCCACCAATTTTCAGCCAAATTGGTTCAGCCGTTCTTGTGTTATAAATAGTGTAACTAACACGACTTTCTTTTATATATATAATATAAAAGATTGTCTACGGACATAAGACATACAGCCTTGGCCAGAAGTGTTGAGCACCCTTGCGATTTTCATACAAAGCTCGAAACTTTAGTCCAGCGTTTCTATATTTTTAATTCAAACTGAACAGGCATGTTTTGTTGAAGTTATTAGTAACTGCATAGAATATTTGCAATTTGTCCCACCGACCTAAAGTCGCATTTTTGTGACCTTAAGTTTTCATGTTTTATATTTACCTTGAAATTGTTATTAAGTGAAGTTTTCTAGATATATAAATGAAATATAACATTTTACGTCACCGTACATTGTTATTATTGGGAAATAATACTTAACATCAAAACTGTAAACAAAAAACTGCTATGCTCAATACTTCTGGCCAAGGCTGTATACAGCGAAAGGACAACGTCGTTGCTGACGCTTTATCTAGAGTTGAGATAGTCGATTTTCAAAATATTGCAATAGACTTTTCTTTGATTGCGAAGGCATAACACAAAGATGACGACTTGTAAACATTATTACAATTCACCATTAAATTATGACAGACAATGACAACAAACAGTCAAACACAAAAATAAAATAAAAGTTTATTTGAAAATGGTATACAAACTCGGCTACCGGCGTTTATGTATTGATCTTGAACAGACTTGTCGTGCCAATGTTACGAATGCTTCAATTCAATTTTATAACTACCCTCATTTAAATATTGAGCTGCTACCCACTTTTAAATATTGAGCTCGAACAGGCTTGTCATATCAATGTCAATAAACAAAATGGCCGACATGGCCGGCTTTTAATTAAGGTCATATTTGTTCTTTGAAATCAAGGGTTTTGTGACTTTTTAATACTTATTCTGTTAACCAGGGCTGTGACCATTCAAACTAATCCGAAATCATCTAAATCGGTTTAGCCGTTCTCGAGTTATAAACGGTCTTACTAACACCACTTTCTTTTATATATTTAGATTGAATTTTCTGTAGTAGTACTATTAGTTATTCTGTGATAACACCTTTCGTGCACAGTTAACCACTATGGCGTAAGTGTGAATGTATATTTCGTATTCTATAGCTGTGACCACATTTGAAAACACGTTCGAGTCGCCGCAGCACCGCGCCAGCCTGAGAGATGCCTTATGGTGATTCTCCCGTAACTTATGTAACCAGATTAATGTTGACTTATTTTACATGCAAATATATTTTTTTATGAAAAAAAAAACATAAGAGCCCCATTCCGAAATAAAGAATAAAATCAATACGATTATATTTGAGGAGTGTCTTTTCAAAAGGGCTTATTTTCACTTTGAACTTTTTTTGGGAAATTGAGGAAATCAGAAATCCACGGTTTCCATTTCGATATTATTACTTTATTTTCGATATTGTATTTAAGTAAGTTGATATAAATGTTATGGCACCACATATTTTGTTTTATCTAACTAAATTATTATGTTAATTTACCATACATTTTCAGAATTAAGCCCTTTTGATGCGAACTCTTGGAATTAAGCCGTTTTGTTGCGGCCTTGTGAGAAATAAACCTTTTTGATTTGGACATTATAGAGATAAACTCTTTTGAAAAGGATAACTTTTTATTGTGAAATTAAACTTAACTACTAAAAATAAGTTAAGGCAGAATAAATTTAGTTACTAAACGTGAACTTCGTCTGCATCATCTTCGCAACGCAACAATCGCAGACTTCGTCTCGATTTTCATATACTGATACTATATAATGATTAGGTACTAATATGGTTCTACACCAAGCCAGCTACGGTAACCTTATCCAATCGTCTCCAATCTGTTTTTTTTAAGAAATTCTCTACATCCTTTTTTTTATTGACTGAAAGAGGCCGAGTTGTCATATCCGTCTATTTCTTTCTCATACTATAAGAAAGAAATAGGCCCTTTTGATCCGGACTTTGAAATTTGAATCTTTTTTTAGAGGACAAGAAGAGACTTATTAGAACTTCAAACTCAAAGAATATATTTAATTCTCTATTTTAAGCAAAACTACATTCACAGTTAAAAAAAAAGTTCAAAATGGAAATAAGCCCTTTTGAAAAGACACTCCTCATTTATCGTACCCACATAAATTTATTTGTTATTTGCAGTGACGTGCCTCCAGATGTGACGTCATTCACGATAACTGTTCACAACACAGGGAAGAGGGGGAAAGAATCGGAGGTAAAACATGACAAACAATCAAAACTGCTAATTAGTTAAGCTAGTCTGCGTATATTTAAAATAAATGTTCATATATTATTGCTAAGCATTTTTAGCCCGAATGTGGTGAATAGGCGACCTCCTAGCCTAGTCGGTAGTGACCCTGCCTACGAAGCAGGAGGTCCCGGGTTCGAATCCTGGTCAGGGCATTTATTTGTGTGTTTATCACGGATATTTGTTCCTGAGTTATGGATGTTTTCTATGTATTTAAGTATTTATTCATACTTATCTATCATATATCGTCGTCTAGTACCCATAACCAAGGATCGGACAAACGCCCGTCATTTTGAAAATATAACCCTGTTCCGTACAGCAGAGACTTCCTTATGTTAATAAAAAAAAATAGTATTTTATGGATTTATTGGACCATAATTTATATCCCGTGACAAATTAATTAATGATTGACATTCCGAAAATTACTTTCGCCAATAAAATAGAATGACCAAATTTTTTTCTAAATTTTCACTTGTCTAAAACTCCCACTAAAGCTCTAGATCTAAAACTCCCGGGAATATTTTGTAAAACAGTATGTATGTCCTCAACAATTTTAAATGATTATTTTATGTGTAACTTCGTCTTTTCGTCCTTTCTTTTAGATCTAGAGCAGAGATTATATAATAGTTCTTTAGAGCTATATCAAAATTTCAAGCAATTTTTAATAGGAATCCTGATTACGTCACCGTGAAAGAAATACATGAAAAAATTAACTCCGAGGCACAAGCATATTGGATGAACAGTATACCATTGTCAACGATTACATATGCCCCTATGACGTCCGTAGACTGTGAACGGACTTTTTCAACGCATAAATGGGTCCTAAATTCACATCGTTATAGGCTCACAAGTGAAAATTTAGAAAAAAATTTGGTCATTCTATTTTATTGGCAAAAGTAATTTTCGGAATGTCGATCATTAATTAATTTGTCACTGGATATAAATTATGGTCCAATAAATCCATAAAATACTATTTTTTTTATTAACATAAGGAAGTCTCTGCTGTACGGAACAGGGTTATATTTTCGAAATGACGGGCGTTTGTCCGATCCTTGCCCATAACACAAGCCTTATTGAGCTTACTGTGGGACTAGGTTGATTTGTGTAAGATTGTCCCATAATATTTATTTATTATTTATTATGTGGTATCATTTATAGCAGTATAGTAGTATCAGGTTAGTAGTAAAACAAAGCTTTTGACTCTTTAGGTAGCAGAGCTGACCATAGAACTGGCAAATCTAGCTAATGGCGAGGAAATCGAAGAATGGTATCCATTAGCGGGAATGACTCCGATTGGCGAATGGGGTTCCCTGAGGCTACGTATTAGGTGAGTGAGCAGTAGTGTTATTTTCACTTAAATCAATACTTAATACCATGTTTTTTTAGGATTAGTAAAATAATAGTCAATTTCACCCATGTAATTGAAATGTATCCTTTTTTAGGGTACCGTACCTCGAAAGGAAAAAACGGAACCCTTATAGGATCACTTTGTTGTCCGTCTGTCTGTCTGTCTGTCTGTCTGTCTGTCAAGACCATTTTTTTCAGGAACGCGTGGAGGTATCAAGCTGAAATTTATATCAAATACTCAGGTCTATTGTCCCTTGGAGCTGTGAAAAAATCAAACTTAAAAACCAACGCAATCAAAAGATACAGTCGTTTATGCTGCAAATTTTAGAGTTTTTCGGCACTCGCAAAACCTACGGGGTACTTCCCGTAAACTCTGAAACTTGAAATTTGGCACATAGACAATGGAAAAATTACAAAAAGTAGACATTTTTAGTAAAATCATACAAAAAAATATTTTTTTAAATTTTAAACTTACTACCTTTTTTCTCGTAAACGCGTGGAGGTATTAAATTGAAATTCATGTCAAATACTCAGGGCTATAAGACCTTTTAGATGTAGCAAAACAAAACTTTTATGTCAACGCAATCAAAAGAAATAGCAATTTAAGTCGCATATTTTGAAACTGAGTACTCGCAAGAAACTCAAAACCTAAAGGGTACTTCCCGTAAACTCAGAAACTTGAAACTTGGCACGAAGACACTTCATATAGCACAGACAAAGGAAAAATTACGAAAAGTAGACATTTTTAGTAAAATCATACAAAAAATATTTTTTTAAATTTTAAACTTACTACCTTTTTCCTCGTAAACGCGTAGAGGTATTAAATTGAAATTAGTAATAAACATACTATAGTCTGGCAAACCATTTCTGTCAGTAGAAAAGCGCGGCAAATTCAAAATACGGCCATGTGGCAACCCTTTGTGATGAGACACCGTATTTCATGACGAACATTTAAATTCATATTGAATTTGTTTCTAGTGAATTTCACTCTCCCATCTTAAGCGCGAGTGAGATAGAACTTCTGCAACGTTCCCAATTAAATTTAGATTTATTTTTAAGCCATATGTCAATTGCCTCAACCAGATTATCTGTTGCAGTTGATGACAGATCAGACGAAATATATCCGTCTCCTTTTTACACACCGTAAATGTCACCTAATGAAAGGGGCGGAAATACCACCTAAAATTAAACACATAAAATTTGATGATCATTGCTACTTTTTTCACTGATTCTTAGTGTTGTCATACTTTTGTTCGCTGTACATTGCTACTGCGTTCGTTGGCTGGCCAGACTATACAACTTTTTGCTTGTTATAGGTTTGTACGGAACCCTCGGTGCGCGAGTCCGACTCGCACTTGGCCGGTTTTTTTTATGTTATATCAGGAAAATAAAACTATGTTTCAATTTACTAGTGATACGCTTAAGACAATAACAGGCAAAATGTTGAGTTTGAAAATCATTTTCCCAGAAATCGCACGACTGTCGCACGTTTTTTACTACCATACTATAGTCTATTCATTCTTACTTGTCTTATCATGTAAACAAACACTTCTCAACGAAATTATCACACTTTTTCTTGAATTCTTACTTAAATAGTTGTAGTATACTTAAATAAACTCACAAAGTATTGATATCGACCAAGTAACCATTGAGAAATATCATTTATAATAAAATTTTCTTCAATAATCGAACATCGAATAATTCAACAACGAACGAAAACACGCGAAAATAACTGACATAACGATGTCTAGATTGACAAGCGTTTGTTTACATGTTATAGACGGAGAGCTGGCCACGGCAGGAATGACACAATAATGAGAGCAACGAAATTGATATAGTTAGACTGCTATACTATTGTTATTACCTAATCTGGCAATCTGGCAGCTTTAAGCCGGGGTGTTCAAGAGTAGCAGACCAGTAAAGTTGTTTATAAATCTAGGGAACGACGCAATACTGAGAGTTCTTGCTTTAGTACGATATCGTGGCATTTGATGTATGTAATTGGAATATAACGTGGAAGCTGTCGCAGTGGGGGGGAAAAGAGGCAGGTTGAAGTGAAATGCATTTATACCGGACGCCTGCAGTTTATTTTAATCTGATCTGTGAAAACTGTTTGTAATTAATCAGGCGCTCGAATAAAACTTATTAGTTGACAGTTTTCGATGCCAAGACGATATTACCGATAGTTATTTCTAAATAGGAAATCGACTTTAACAGCCAGGATTCTCGGTTTAAATTGTTATGAAAAAATATGTGACATATTAGGTTTTGTTCTGATAATGAACTTAGCTTACAAAGCCACATCATAATACAGCTACTCGTTACTAGATTGCGCTTATATCTACTAAACATAGACAGAATATTACATTTGAATTCCAACTGCTGACCCAGCACGGGTGAGCAGTATATAATAAACCAATATAAGTGTGCCGCATTGCTACGAATCTCGCGGTCATGTTACACTGGCAGTTAGAGAAATTCGCTCGCCAAGGGGCGCACAACCATTAGGAAATTACAGATATATGGCTGCCTAATTTGTCGATAAAAATATTAACCCTTAGCCATACCTGGCAATATTTTGATCATTAATACTTAGAGAATTCAACCAACCGGAGTCGCCATTGACAGGCGTTCTCTTCTGCCGAAAACATATGACCAGTGGTCATACACATGTATGGACTGACGTTTATCTGACGTATCATCCCGTCTGGGTTGAAATCTCTAAGTTGAATACCGATTCTGATAGCCATCAGCATTAAAATAAAAGTTCTTATTTTATTATTATATTCTCTTTATTTATTACAATATCAATATAAAAGTAATGTTGGAAATGTCATTGTGATAGTTGCCTTCCCCATTCATTTTAATAACATTAAGTAAGATTTAAACAAGGGTGTACATCTGAACGAAGTGACAGCTACGGACTTGGAACGTATCGGATACCGTTTCGGGGTTGTTAAAATCTCCTTTGTTTATTTGCTGCATGACCACAGGTAAGATAAAATATTTATGTAGTTTATGGTAGTAGTTTCGTTCTAAAATAACGGTTAGATTGGGAAAATTAACTAATAAATCTTACATTAATGTATTTTTGTATTAAAATTACTGATGTATCAGGTAGATTAGGGCAGGTCCAGCAATCGAACTAATCGCGTACTTGTCAACCCTAGATAATCGACAGGAAAAATTGTATGTAGACGTCATGTGCCACCGTTCATATGTCAAAGTTCTGTCAAACACTGATTTTGTAGGGAAGATTGAAGAGGAATGGCATGAAACCTTTTCGGAATGAAGATTAACACGATAAATGTCAAAGTCAAAGTCAAATAGTTTATCTGGCCTCGGACACCGGAGGGTTTGGTCACTTTTTCTGAAGTATATGACATCTATTTTCAAGACATGAGACATTTTATTTTTGTAAACCTAAAAATGGGTTAAGTTTTCACATGAGCATTGTTTAACTTTACTCGTTTTAATATTTTATGTCGATGCTTATCCTTGCCTATTAATCATGAACTTGTATCGATATAAATATCGACTTTGCGCAGCATTTGAGTAGCGAGTATTTGAAGTGACAGAATGATAGAAAGTTCTAGATAAATAATAATTTACTTGGTGGTACTACCAATGAGCAACATAGATTACCTCACTAAGATCCCGCACTTTAGCGTTTATGAAGGCTTGCAGTCGTTATCTACAATTTGTAAATGCAGTTATGTCCCTTTAAAGAAATTAAAGAATGTTTCCTTTCAGGGAATTGAGCTATCTCAACGTTTTAAGGTAGTTTTCCTCCAGGGCCCGACTTATCTTTCCACCCTGTATATGCTGTTTTGTTTATTAAATATTGAGCCGCCTGTCGCACCAGTGGATTGTAGGTTATGACAATATTTGAAACTACAAAACCTAACGCGTACTCAATGAACTCGATTCATTTCTCATTTTATAAGAAAGATTGGCGCCATTCGTATGCGGGAACATTCATACTTTGGCCATATCTCGATTATAAAAACACGCTGACACTTATTTTTGTACTTATAGAAGATTCCTTCTCATACGTTTAAAATACTCTCGAATAATGGTAACATTAACACTGTTGGTTTCCTTGAAAAGAGAGTTTTTGTGTTTTTGATAACTGCGGACTCTGCATAGGTTTAAAAACTTCCTGCCTGTGAGTACCAAGAAGCTGCTTGTGCAGGCTTTAATTTTTCCTATTATAGACTAAGCTGATGTGTGCACTACCAACATTTCCCAGGCTTCCCTAAACAGACTCGATCGTATATGAAATAATGCCAAACGCTTTATTTTCGGCTTGCGTAAATTCGATCACGTCTCAGGTTATCGTTACCAACTCCAATGGCTAGGCAGCCATGCCAGCCACGTGCAGGCGCACGTCAACGCAGGACTCTTAGAATTCTCTGTAAGTACTCTCTTCTCTATTTTGTTTGATCTCTCTGTTCCAGACTACCTTAAGTCCAAATTCAGTTTTGTCAACCCCCGTCCCGGGTGTGAACTTCGCTCCTCCCAGTCTCTTAAGCTTCTAGTACATCCTCCCCATAGCCGTTATCTCTCTTCTTCTTTTACAATCCAGACTATTTGTCTCTGGAATGCACTTCCCCTGACAATAAGACAAGCCCCAAGCAAGTTCGTTTTCAAACGCTTGCTTCACAAGCACCTGCTGGATCATGACCAGCGTGAATGAGTTTTTTCCCCTTTGCGCGTATGCATTATAATATATACGTATGTTTATTAGTATGTATATATATTGGTATTTGTGAAGTTTATGTAGCATATATCGAAGTATATTTAAGTAGGTACAAATAAGTTATAGGATAAATGAGCAAGTTTTCTCTTACAGCACCCACTTTAGCGAATTTCTGTTTGGCCCTATGGTTGACTGGTAGAGAATGCCTTGAGGCATTAAGTCCGCCATTTGTACTTATTTTACTTTGCAATGGAGTTTAAATAAATAACTAAAATTCTTGGGTGCATATTTAGATGCACCTATCTGTAGTAATGTTTGTTACAATTGCAGAGTTATTTTGCATTGTTTATGACCAATTAAAACAATATAAAATGTACATTATTTTTGGGATACTTATCCCAAACCTAATGTACCATCGGGTTCATAATTGCATACCCAATTTATACGTAAACGTACAGTACGTACAGTAAACGTGATGCTACAAAAAAACGTATAACATCCTAGTAACTATTTTTATGAGTATTTTTTTAGTATTAACTCAATTCCGGAAAATATTATAGGGCAGATGCCCCGGTTGTGGCCACTGTGCCGGTTTTGGCCATTTTCAAAATTACTAAGGCATAGACAAATTTACAAGTCTATGGTTTATAGAGTTGATATAAGAGTAAATTATGGCAGCACAGATGGCCCTGACATCTGTCATGTATCAGTTGTCAGCGTAGCACTATCTATGTGGCTGCTAAAGTATTTAATAAGTTACCCGTAGAAATTAAATCACTCAATTACTTAAAATTTCTGACAGCACTTAAAAACATGTTATGGACTTATGCCCCTACAGCTTAAGTGAATATTATAATACTGGTCACTGTTAGTTAATAAGTACATAAATATGTAGCTACACCCACTGGATAAAATTGTATTGATACTATCTGTATTGCTTAACATCATTATGTACACATACAATTTATGGCTAAATAAAAAAATAAAATAAAAATAAAATACCATGGAAAAAAATGGCCAAAAGTGACTCTTGGGCTTTTTTTTAATATTTCTCAAAAGAAAAAAAGATCAGAATCTTAACAGCGGAAGTTCATATAAATATAGTCATACATATTTTATTGAATTTAAACTTTCGTGAGACATAGTAACACTGTATAAGTTTCAAACGGCTGTACTTACTTGTGTTTAGTCACTACACAATATTATCAAAGACTCATTAAATAAATATTTTCATCATTCCTTATTGATACAAAATTACAGACGTCTGAATAAACAAACTCTCCTTAAAGTGGCACAAACCGGGGCATTTGCCCTAATATTTTTAGATGATCGTTTTCAGAAAAAATATTAGCCGTTTTAAAAATTGTTTTCCTAGTACCTGTACTCAATTTTCTACTCTTTAAAACAATATATTATTTTTAATTAGTAGGTACAGTCGCCATCAAATATATCGGAGAGGCCAAGGTACTCAAAAATATCTGAACATACACTTTATCGCCTTGACACTATTGTCACACGCCTCTATAGGCGTTGTTCAGATATTTGTGACCACCTTGCCCGCTACGATATATCTGATGGCGACTGTACTTACATTTTTAACGCTAATATATGTAGTGATCACGCGAGTCGTTTTGTATGCTCAATCTAATATGTACATACGTTGTGCCGTTTATTCCCACCAATAGTTGTGCGCACCTTGGCGAGCCAACTGCTCAAACTACCAGTGTAACATGACCGCGAGATTCGTAGCAATGCAGCACACTTATACTGGTTTATTTTCTACTGCTCACCCGTGCTAGGTCAGCAGTTGGAGTTCAAATGTCATTCCCTGTCTATGTTTTGTAGATATTAGCGCAATCTAGTAACAAGTAGTTGTATTATGATGTGGCTTTGTAAGCTAAGTTCATTATCAGAACAAAACCTAATATGTCACATATTTTTTCATAACAATTTAAACCGAGAATCCTGGCTGTTAAAGTCGATTTCCTATTTAGAAATAACTATCGGTAATATCGTCTTGGCATCGAAAACTGTCAACTAATAAGTTTTATTCGAGCGCCTGATTAATTACAAATAGTTTTCACAGATCAGATTAAAATAAACTGCAGGCGTCCGGTATAAATGCATTTAACTTCAACCTGCCTCTTTTCCCCCCCACTGCGACAGCTTCCACGTTATATTCCAATTACATACATCAAATGCCACGATATCGTACTAAAGCAAGAACTCTCAGTATTGCGTCGTTCCCTAGATTTATAAACAACTTTACTGGTCTGCTACTCTTGAACCCCCCGGCTTAAAGCTGCCAGATTGCCAGATTAGGTAATAACAATAGTATAGCAGTCTAACTATATCAATTTCGTTGCTCTCATTATTGTGTCATTCCTGCCGTGGCCAGCTCTTAGTCCATTAAGACAAAAAGGATGGACAGACTATACTACCATTTATTTTCATCTAGCTGGGGCTTCAATTGCATCTAGATTCTATATTGACTGTGGAATGCGGGAAACCATATAAAACTATTTTTGAACATATTTTCTAGGTACATGCAAGAGCTGGTGATGCCGCGCGAGGAATATAACCCGTTGCGCCAACTGCTATTAGAGCCCGGGTTGCCGGCTGTTAAGGCTTTAGCCGACTTATGTCGCACGGACCGACAGCCACTCGCCACGTGTAAGTTTCTTCAGATCTGTTATTGTTCAGACTGCAACCTCTTTTAGTTGTAAACTTGTAAAAAACCAAATTTTGAATATTATGTCATAGAACTGTATTAATCACTCACTCATGTCAATTGAAGAATAGCATCGCCAAACTTTGTATTTTTGCTTTTATTATTTAAAACAATCTAAAAAGTGGCAAAAACTTCAAGTTATTGATAACGATAAATTGGTCGGACTTCCACGCATAGTAATGCTGTGGACATAACATCAACCCAGCTATAAAAATATTATCGGAGTTGAATCTGGAAGTAACTGTTGAAATGAGTTAGAGGGAAGTTGATCAGTGGTACACACCTCCACAATCTCACGTTACGTCTCTTGATTCCTAGCAGCGCTCTAAATTCACTTCAGGTCATCTGAACGGAATCGAGCTTATTTTTGAATGCACGTTACGATCCGATCTACGTTCGCCACCCGACGGCTTCCAGTGCACTATATTCTCTTGACCACTGCAGATATTCAGTGTGTCCGACCCATCTCCAGTTTCGCCTAGCGAGTTGTGGTCCAAGCTATGAAGTATTTAGTTATTGTTGCAGCGCTAATGCACTCGTTCACCGAGTGCGGGCG
Organism: Pammene aurita; assembly: GCA_947086415.1. Lineage (NCBI taxonomy): Eukaryota > Metazoa > Arthropoda > Insecta > Lepidoptera > Tortricidae > Pammene > Pammene aurita. The sequence goes on along the minus strand of OX352305.1, from coordinate 22,467,450 downwards.
CGGCGCGGAGCTGGCGCGCGAGCTGGCGGGCGCGGAGGTGGCGCGCGAGAGCGACCACCGCACCATGTTCCGCGGCGCCTCGCTCGCCACCGCCGTCGCCGACGAGTTCATGCGCGCGCAGTGCAAGCCCTTCCTACAGGTTCTTATTCTACTATTCAATATCTTACTTGTGGACTTTTGTGATAATTATCATTGTAAGTCTTTATGGTCTTGATAAAAGATAATAGATAAAAGATATTTATTCTTCAATTTAGGCACATTACAATGCACTTATGAACGTCAGAGAGAAAAAGAAAAACTACCACCGGTTCTAACCCTACACCTCTGACCCGAGAAGTATTATTTATGACCGGCAAGAAACTCGGCGGGACTTGTTTTTTCAAAACAGTAATACAGTAATATTATATCTTAAAGATACACAATAATGCGTAGTTCTATAAGAAGACATATTAAAACAGCTTGAGAGACATACACTGTACGTATTGTTTAATTAAAATAAAATAATAATAATAAAATCCAAATCAGATTGCTTCACAAAACGTTTGATATGCTTTCCTATCTGAACTGTTAGGTGATCGCTAGGTGATCACTTGCTAGGTGATCACTTGCTAGGTGAGCGCCGTTGAAATGACAATCCTGGTCACGGCACCAAGCTGTAAAAATATTCTGACAATTCCTTACGATACTATTTATAGTGTTGCAATGTACCTAATTGGTTTTCTGAGCTGAGATTTTAAATTAATAAAATGAGTTACATTGTAAAACTTAGAAAAGTTTATAAGAGCGCTTTATTAGTTATCGACCTTAACGTGTAAATGTTAAAAAATATAATCCAATTACTGTTTGAAAATAAAACTTCAAATTATTTCGCAAAGATGATAATATTTATAATTTTGGCATTACAGGCAGCTATATCTGAAACAGTTCAGAAATTGACAAATGAAACCAAGCAGTCCGCAGAACTGAACCCCACTAAAATGGACTCGCCGGAAGACGCGTGTGCAAACGCTGAGTACCTTCTCCAAGTTCTGGATCAGGTTAGTAAAATATTGTTGCACGAGACGACGTAATAATTATGTCTTTGATCTGTCTAAAAGTCGTGTACTTCGCGGCATTTTCCATTGAGTGATGTCACAAAAAATAGAAGCGTGTTTCTGATGTGTTTCAATCTTTATATGTGTATTGTATTACGGGTGTTTGTATTTCAGATAACCCATTCAATATTCATGTCGCACGAGACATGCCCGCGGCCCGTGCGCTACCTGTGCGGCTGCCTGCAGCGGGCCGCGATGGCCAAGTGGCCCAACGAGAGATTCGTGCGCACTCGCGTTGTGTCCGGTACTGTACAATTTTACTGGAAACTGATCGTTAATATACCCGTTATTCTTCTTCAACAAAACTTCTAAGCTCATTAATCCGATCATTTTCTTCAATCTGATTTCTATGTATATGGAAACTAGCTGCTATTTTTTTTTTATTATGTTGCGCAATAGCGACCGGTAGAAGTGTTAGTGCGCACGTAGTAATATTTAGACAGTCAAGGTGCTCTAGTATCTAGTTGTAGAATTCGACAGAAGTGCCTACTTCACCTTTGAACTAACTAGACTTAGTTCAACCACCGAAATAACTGGTAAGGTCGGTTAATAAAAGAAAAATCAACCTGAGCATTGTATTAAATAATTTTAAACAAAAAAAGAACCGACTTCACTAAGCATCCACCTTTCCAACACCAAATGCTCGATCTGCTGTAAAAAATACTCAAATCACCATAGGTGTGCCTATAATAGTTAAAGAGTTCCCTCGATTTCTCCAGGATCCCATCATCAGATCTTGACATAGTTACAATGGGATCAACTGTGAAGTATACGCTTTCAAACAAAAAAATAATTTTCCAAATCGGTCCAGCCGTCTTCGAATAATCGGTGAACATACATTAAAAAAAAATTGCAAAAACAAAGATCCCGACGAATTGATAACCTCCTCCTTCGAAATCTTGAAGTCGGTTGATTAGTGTGTCTTTGCAGGATTCATCTTCCTGCGACTGATCTGCCGCGCGCTGGTGGAGCCGCGTGCGTGGGGGCTGGTGGCCGCGGCGCCCTCGCCGCACGCGCAGCGCTCGCTCGTCATGGTCGCCAAGTGTCTGCAGAACCTGGCCAACCTCGTCGAGTTCGGCGCCAAGGTGAGCAGACCGTACACACAGGGTGCATGTGTGGTGTGCTCGTGTGGAGCTGTAATCCATACTAATATTATAAATGGGAAAGTGTATGTGTGTGTTTGTTTATTTGTTTGTTTGTCCGTCTTTCACGGCAAAACGGGGCGACGAATTGACGTGATTTTTTAAGTGGAGATAGTTGAAGAGATGGAGAGTGACATAGGCTACTTTTTGTCTCTTTCTAACCCCCCACTTTCCTAAAATGGGGGGTGGAAGTTTGTATGGAGCATTCCGCAATTTTCAAGGTAGAAAGCTAAAAATTGGTATGCGGACTATTTGTGACTAACAAAAAAAATCGTGCATCATTTTCACGAAAACTAATTTGCGTATTCTCGAAATCTCACACTCGAGATATGTCTACTCCCAGCGTTCGAGATGCAACGACTGGTCGTAGCGATCGAGATGGTGTTATCACAGATTTTTTTGACATTTGATCTGCGATGGCGGGAAATTAGTAGTCGGCCGAAAGTGAAATTAAGCTACGCAAAATAAATATTTTATTAAAATATGTCGCTCTACGCAATGGAGTTAGTTGAAAACGTTATAAACGTCGCCCATTGACGGACGATGCGGGGGGCGTAAGACGAGGCGCACTGTCGCGCGAAAATGCGTTTGAAATGCGGGACGTTTAATTTGTGAAATTTTTTAGGCTCTTACTCGTACACTGATCAAACATGATTATGGAAAACACAATATTTTAATATTAGGTTTTATGTGCTTCATATCTTGCCATGTCTAAAATAAGTTATTACTTAATAATATAATATCAACGCATTTTGTTGAAACAGTTCATGCAAGACTGGAAATATTACGTCAAAAAATCTTAACTTACGCCACTCCTTCTATTCCCTCTTGGAGCCGGGTATGCTATTTAGCTCCTCGGCGATAACACTCCACCGTCTTTCACCTTCTTTTTTTAGAAAAGGAAGCAGAAAACTTTCCCCGCCGCAGTTCCTCATCGGCTTCCAATAGCGCGATAAGACTTTTTGCGCTGCGGAGGGATATATATTTTTTGCCACTTCCATATTATTTTCACAAACTAATAAGTAATAAAATAACTCAGTAATAAGGAGCCACTAACTACGTTTTCGTTTGGCAAGCCAAGCTGTCAAATCAAAAGCGTGATTTTGCGCTCCATTTCTCGTAGGTGTATTAGCGAGCAAACACTTAAATATTTTTGATGTCATTGATGCATTTGAATGTTGATTGATGGTTTTGATGTGTTAACACACCATAACAATGCATTATATTATTGTAAATTAATAACACTTTTGGTTTTGGTATAAGAAATATTTAATTTAATAGAATGTTTTAAACTCAATTGAAAACAAACACAATCGAGAAAAACGGAACGCGTTTTGTAATAGACATTGAGATCGCCATTCGACATTAATGCCTATTGTGCCCCAGAATACGAAATTTTGCATCCTTCGAGATTTTGGTGAGATTTTCAATAGACATTACGTCCTTCGAGATCATCTCGAAGAGTGATAATCTCGCACGGCCCGAGAATTGGCCTCCTGGCGGGCTGTCGATCGCTAGCCGCGTTCATTCAGTCCAATTCCCTGAACTTCTATACCAATGCACGAGATAGGGTACTCACAATAAGGAAATACAACTACAGGTTAAGTCAAAATAGATCCAGAAACTCAGTAAAATACTTTCATAATTTTAGCGTGTAGTGCAATTAATAAAAGACGCGTGTTACAGGAACCTTACATGGAAGTGGTGAATCCGTTCATACTGAAGAACAAGGAGCGGATGGTCGTGTTCCTCGACCAGCTGAGCAACATGCAGGAGCCCGGGAACGCGCCGCCCAACACTAACAACAACCTCGACATTGGTAAGTAATATTTGGTATTATCAATCAAGTGATTTCCACAGTACAAAAAGTGGCATATTTTTGGACTAGTTTATTATTTTTGCGCCAATTTGTCGATTTACATGGACACTTTCTTTCACTAATAGCACAGAATTAATAATAGTATTTCATACAGAATGGTCACGCTACGCCCCGCCCCGAACGGAATTACCTCATCCCGCGGCGGCCAGTTGGTAGGCTAATCTGTCAGGTTGGCAGCGCATCGATAAAAAGCAAAATGTCGGTGTATTGTCAAACGTCATTTACGACAGCGGAAACAGCGCCCTAAGACGCACGCACACATTGAAGCGTGCAGGGTTGGGCAAAATACTGGGTTCATTGTATTTGAAATACAAAATACAAACTACTCTGGCCACAGGTATTTGAAATACAAAATACAAACTACTTTGGCGACAGGTATTTGAAATACGAAATACAAAATACAGTTTTCAAAATGATGTATTTCAAATACAAAATACATTTTATGAAATACTTTTTAGGCGCCACATACATTTAGCGGAATTCAGCCCAGAACTCCCTACCTACTCATCACAGCTCCATCCTGTTTGGGCTCATTATACTTACCTTGACGAGCACTCCCGCTTGAGATGAGGTTCAGGGATCATGATGGAGTCAGAAGTTGGTCACCAGAACTCCTTATCTACTTGTTACAACTTCATCGTGTTGGGACTCCCTATCTACTCATTACAGCTCCATAATCTTTGGGCTCATTAAACTTACCTTGATGAGTGCTCTCTTGAGATGAGTTCCAGGGTCTCATCAGGAGTTGGTCACCAGAACTCCTTATCTACTTGTCACAACTTCATCTTGTTTGGGCTCATTAGACTTACCTTGACGAGCACTTCTACTTGAGATGAGGTCCAGGGTCTCATGATGGAGTCAGGAGTCGGTCACCAGCACTCCCTATCTACTCATTACAACTCCATCATGTTTGGGCTCATTAGACTTTGCTTGACGAGCACATCCGTTTGAGATGAGGTACACCCACAGCTCCATCGTGTTTGGGCTCATTATACTTACCTTGACGAGCACTTCCGCTTGAGATGAGGTTCAGGGATCATGATGGAGTCAGAAGTTGGTCACCAGAACTCCTTATTTACTTGTCACAACTTCATCGTGTTTGGGCTCATTAGACTTACCTTGACGAGCACTTTTACTTGAGATGAGGTCCAGGGTCTCATGATGGAGTCAGGAGTCGGTCACTAGTTCTCCCTATCTACTCATCACCACTCCATCATGTTTGGGCTCATTAGACTTTGCTTGACGAGCACATCCGTTTGAGATAAAATCCGGGGTCTTGTAATGGACTCAGGAGTTAAATTTTCGAAATCTACACCCCCTAATTAGCCGAAAATGACTACCATGACGATTTTTCAGAAAAAAAATATATTCGCCATCTTGTATTTTAAAACAGGCATAATTTACCACGAACGCTGCGGCTGTGGAATGACCTTCCTGCCAAGGTTGAGGTTCTTCAAAAACGGAGTGTATAGACTGAAAATAGATGTCATATACATCAGAAAAAGTGACCAAACCCTCCGGCGTCTTCAGCTTCAGCCGCGAAAGCTGAAGACGCCAGTTCAAATCTAGCCTCGGACACCGGAGGGTTTGGTCACTTTTTCTGAAGTATATGACATCTTTTTTCAGTTTATATATAGTAGTGTAAATACTTAAAAATTGCAAATAAAAAAAATTGAACAAAAAAGGGTTTAGCAGGCTAAGGAAGGACGTGTGGCCCCTGTGAGGAAAAGTTGAATTAGTAAATGTCAATTGTTTGTCGCCTCATAACTAGTAATCACTCCAACTTTCAGCCCTCTATCTTGAACTGTCTCAGAGATAATGTCAAAAATGTATTTTTTTAACATTTTTTTTCAAACTCGTATATCTCCTAATCCATAGCAGCTAAAGCGTTGAAACAAAATCACAGCTACGTAGTTTGAGTGGGAGTATACCCTATAATTTTATTAATATTTTATACGTGAAAAATAAAAGAAATAAATGTCAATTTATTTTTTGACAGCTCTTTCCAACACGTTTTTTTGAAAGTACAATTATGAAAAAAATCATGTAAATTGCTTATAGTATTAGCTACTAGCATACAAAAAATCAATTGATTATATTTGGTGCAACATACTGTAAAAAAAAAACTAACGAAAGTATTCAAGTATCAAGAGTAGGCTTCTGAACTGAAAGTTCGTTTTTAAGTTTTATGTTTGTTGCCTAGCAGGGTGTATTGTTTTTAATTTGACGTATGACTGTCAAAAAAGGTCACTGAACTACTGCTGTGTTAGCATTTGTAACTAATTTTACTAACTACTAAATCAACGAAACGACGGATGTGCTATATGTATGTTTATTATTTTATAATAGTAGAAAGCCCGAAATCGCAGGTATTTGTGACCCGAGCCGCAGGCGAGGGTTGTAAATATGCGATAGAGGGCTTTCTTTTTTACTGCCCGTGGTGAGTACACAATTTTACGTCTCCATCTGGCCATAATGCGAGTTTTACCGTACGCGTAGCGTGCGGCAAAACTCACGTTATGGCCAGGTGTGACGTAAACAAAATTAATTGGTTTCATTATAGTACACGTATTAACATAACGAATTAAATAACTCATTAGAGCAGATATCACAATATAAGTCACTTAGATAATGACTATCGTAATATTCGTCGTCCCAGGTATAGGACAATGTTATCCTGCAGTCATCGCAATATCCTTTTAACATAACATTTTCGTCAGAGAGCGATATCTCAATACTGGTAAAGACTGTAAAAACAGTTGCTTCGCTATTAACCGTGGCAAGTTGAGCCCAAATATTTTTGATTTTATGATTTCCATCTGAAAGAATGTATATACATGAAGTTTCTGTTTTATTTTTTATTTTATTTACATTTAAAACTTACTTTCGCCATTATGGAAAAATCGGACTCCTCTTCTACATAACGTGTTGTATATTCCCTTAAACAATTCACTATTATGTTAAATGTGCTAGCGTATAAATTGTATAATAGTATTGTATAATTTAAAGATAGCTCATACCTAATAAATCATAATGTCTAATGTTATGTTACTCGGAATCGACAAACGCTTAGTTTATACGCTAGCACATTTAACATAATAGTGGATTGTTTAAGGGAATATACAACACGTTATGTAGAAGAGGAGTCCGATTTTTCCATAATGGCGAAGGTAAGCTTTAAATGTAAATAAAATAAAACAGAAACTTCATGTATATACATTCTTTCAGATGGAAATCATAAAATCAAAAATATTTCGGCTCAACTTGCCACGGTTAATAGCGAAGCAACTGTTTTTACAGTCTTTACCAGATATTGAGATATCGCTCTCTGACGAAAATATTATGTTAAAAGGATATTGCGATGACTGCAGGATAACATTATTGTCCTATACCTGGGACGACGAATATTACGATAGTCATTATCTAAGTGACTTATATTGTGATATCTGCTCTAATGAGTTATTTATTTCGTTATGTTAATACGTGTACTATAATGAAACCAATTAATTTTGTTTATAAAATAATAAACATATAGCACATCCGTCGTTTCGTTGATTTAGTAGTTAGTAAAATTAGTTACAAATGCTAACACAGCAGTAGTTCAGTGATCTTTTTTGACAGTCATACGTCAAATTAAAAACAATACACCCTTTGTTGCTAGGCAACAAACAAAAAACTTAAAAACGAAGTTTCAGTTCAGAAGCCTACTCTTGATACTTGAATACTTTCGTTAGTTTTTTTTTTACAGTATGTTGCACCAAATATAATCAATTGAGTTTTTGTATGCTAGTAACTAATACTATAAGCAATTTATATGATTTTTTTCATAATTGTACTTTCAAAAAAACGTGTTGGAAAGAGCTGTCAAAAAATAAATTGACATTTATTTCTTTTATTTTTCACGTATATAATATTAATAAAATTATAGGGTATACTCCCACTCAAACTACGTAGCTGTGATTTTGTTTCAATGCTTTAGCTGCTATGGATTAGGAGATATACGAGTTTGAAAAAAAATGTTTAAAAAATAAATTTTTGACATTATCTCTGTGACAGTTCAAGATAGAGGGCTGAAAGTTGGAGTGATTACTAGTTATGAGGCGACAAACAATTGACATTTACCAATTCAACTATTCCTCACAGGGGCCACACGACCTTCCTTAGCCTGCTAAACCCTTTGATTTGCTTCAAGATTCGGAGTGTATAGGTTCCTAAAGGGAAGGCAACGCGCATGTGAATCCTCTGGGGTTGCAGGCGTCCATAGGCTACGGTAACTGCTTACCATCAGGCGGGCCGTATACTTATTTGCCACCGTCGTGGTCTTCTTCTTCTACACACTTGAAATAGTCGTAAAGGACTACCATGACAATGAATACATAAAAGTGTATTACCACCATTTTTAATTTTAAAACAAACATAATTTTTGAAAACTACACCCCAAATTAGCCGAAAACGACTACCATGATAATTTTTCAGAATAAAGTGTATTACCGCCATCTTGGGTTTTAAAACAAATATAATATTCGAAATCTACACCCCCTAATTAGCCGTACACGACTACCATTACGATTTTTCAGAAAAAAAAATATTCGTCATCTTTTTTTTTTTAAACAGACATCATTTTTGAAATTTCACACCCGAAATAGTCGAAAATTACTACCATGACAATTTATACAAAAAAGTGTATTTCCATCTTGGATTTTAAACCAAACATAATTTTCGAAATCTACACCCCCTAATTAGCCGAAAAGGACTACCATGACGATTTTTCAGAATAAAGTATATAACCGCCGTCTTGGATTATAAAACAGACATTATTTTCGAAATCTACACACCCTAAATAGTCGAAAATGGCTACCATGACCATTTATACGAAAAAGTGTATTTCCGCCATCTTGGAATTTAAAACAAACCTCCTTCCTCCTAACGTTTGTCCCAGCTTTTTGCTCTATTGAGCCTGGGGTCCGCTCGGCAATCTAATCCCAGGAATTGGCATAGGCACTAGTTTTTAAAACAAAATCTGTGCATATTTTTGCGCGTTTATCTTCATTATAGAGGGAATTTTATAAAAACTAAATTCCTCGGATAAGCCTCTCGTAGATCACCGAATGTAACCAGCCAATGAAAACAGTCTGTCGACTGGCACAGAAGGTTACAGGCTAGAATAAAATTTTATGAATACTTTCCTAATATTTGGGTTGCGTTCAAGGACACTTTTAGTTCTTTCCCGTTGTCAATTAAATATTTCTAATTCCATCCTAGCTGTCGCGGGCCTGACATGCGTACAGTCAGCAAAGACGAAGTCATTGTCACCATTCTTGCTCAAACTAGTACTACTCGTACTTCTACTTCTGGGATCTTGGTATTATTATTATCATGACAGGTCTATGGCTAGTATGTCTATGCGCGTAACGCGTAACGAACTAAACTGTTGACATAATACTTAAAGTTTCGCGTTGACATTTATACTCAGTGTTGCCACAGACCTAATGGCCAACTAACTATAGTTAAAAATCGGTCCATATTATGATTATGGAATTAAGATAATGTATTTTATGTTAATGTATTTTAAAGCTTAAAGTATTTGAAATACAAAATACCAAATACATGTACGTGTAGTATTTAAAATACAAAATACAAATACTTTTCGAAGACAGTATTTGAAATACAAATACAAAATACGTATTTGTATCATGTATTTGAAATACGAGTATCGAGTTTTGTAGTATGAGTATGACGTGTCAGCACTGTGCTAATAGATAGTGTATACTGTGTTATTTTAGGAAGTACTAATAACTCCATGTCGACAAAGTGGAACCTTTTTTCCTGGACTGACACAATTAGTCATATAGTTCTAAAACGCCACTAAATTATTTTTAGCCAAAACTTATTCGTGATGATAAAAGTGTAACGGTTTTGTAAACAGTATGACGAAATTTTGCACTTCGGTCGTAGATATGGTTCGATCAAAACTTCTGTATATCTTAGATTATCTTCTGATAAATTATCCATTATCATCAATAGCCAAGGCTATGAAAGACTATATACAGGTTAGATTTTCCAAAAAATGGTTAGGGAAGCTGCCAGATCCCATGATGAGACGCAAAAATAGTCTTAGGACCAACCAAACCTAACTTATACATCATAGTAAATGTATAGAAATCGTAATTTTCGATTTGCAGTGTCCTAACGCCCTAACCTGGGATGATCTGTAAGAGACTTGATGCCTGTTAGAAACGGGGATAAACGGGAATATTTTCTTGGAAAATTCAATTTTTCAAACCAATTGCACTTTTTTTTTTTTAATCTGTAAATGTCAATAATTTATTTTCTTTATTTATCGTATGGCTACATGTCACTGGATATAAATAGGCATTTCTTCCCTGGGGTAGTAGTAGTAGGAAAGCAGATGATAATGAAAATCCAGTGAGTGCTGTGAGGTCCAGATGGGACAGTGCAGCTGCCAAGTTTGTTACTCTTTTAGCACCACCCAGGGATCACGTGTAGGGTTGTCTAAGGTGTTTCCTACGGACGCAGAGTAACATTGATAAGTAATAAAATCATGTAATTGATTATTGTTTATCATCCCACCAGCTAAAGAGCTGGCGACCCTACACCACATCTGCGTATCCCACCTGACGGAGCTGCAGACGCTGGCCAAGACGCAGCCCGCCATCAGGAAGCTGGTCACCGTCACCGAGATGCTGACCAAACACAAGCACAAGTACTTGGAGATGATCAGATAGGACACGACTCCACATGACACAGGTAGAGTGACTTATCGGCTGAGTCCGTTAAATATTTTACGAAATGTACCTACCCATAGATCTATGAAATGGCTAAGCCATAGCTTTAACCCATGATGGAGGATTAGTAAACTCAGGGCTTAGTGGACTAAGAGCTGGCCACGTCAGATATGACACAATGACGAGAGCAAGAGAACCCGTCTGGTTAGATTGCTATACTATTGTTATTGCTAGATCCGGGCTTCTGGCAGGTTTTAATGTGTGAAGGTCAGAGTGAAAAAACTAGCAAAATTTATGAATTGGAAAGTTGTATCAGTTATAAAGGACAGGGCCTATATTTTAACATTAGAACAAAAAACATTGCGTATTACTACGGAAACAAAAACAGTAGGCGACAAACTATGAATTACATTATACGTCGTTTGACACTACTTTCCCCCAACAGAAACTTTTGGCAATGATATGTATAATCTAATTATTTATATAATTTCTCATAACATTACATGAAACCCAGAAGTCTAGACCTGGTATTCTTGAAGTGGTTTGCATTCTTTGACCTCCACCACTTTACAGATGCCAGATGTCCGGATCTAGAAATAAGCATAGTTTAGCAAACTGACTAGAAGGGTTTCGTTGCTCTAATTATTGTGTCATATCTGACGTGGCTAGCTCTCCGTCTATAGGGGCTTGGCTTTTGCTGAGATCTGATAACTTTTTACAGTAAAAGCTGCGAGTAGTGAGTCTTGGTCGCCAATTTTTACCCGACGGTACGGTGTAGCAAAAAAGGAAGGGTTATACATGAAATGTTTTTGGTGGGATTAAATTACACAATATACCTACCTACTTATTTTCAACTTTTATTGACTAACGTATGCGGAATGAAATCTGGACAAAATTCAATTTCATATAAAATAAATACCTATAACATAGTTATTTTTATAATCTTTCATGTTTTTAATAATGTATTTAATCACGTTAAATGCCAGAGTAAGTTTACTCCAATGCGTGGTTTCAAACGCAAGTTGTGGTACTTTATGCCCATCGCTGTCGAAAACAACAATGTAAGGATTTTTTAAGATCTAAATTTATCTTCCGTCGGATAACTTTTTAAGGAAGCTTCGTATACTCGACATTTTTCATATTCTTGTCCGTAAGATTATTGGTATTCACAAAATAATAGTTCTTGCCACGAATTTACATTTTAAACAACATATTATTAGTAATTCAAAAAATCCAAAAATGCAAAAAACACCTGTTATTTACATTTTTTGACCAAACGACGTGGCCGTATTTTCAGTTATTTTTATTTTATTTTTGGAGACGATAGGCGTAACTTTTCTTTATTGTTAACTGATGCCCATGTCTTCAAGATATTTTAAAACAGTTTTACTGCCAACTTTGAATGCCTTCCTGAGTTCTCTTCTCTGTAAGATTTTGTGACTCAGCGGGCCGTCGTTTTCTTTAATCGATCTCTCTAAGCAAACTGGCTAATGCTGGAATGTTTCCCTGAACCAGGCTTTCTTGTGGCAATATTTGTAAAGAAAAAGAACGCAAAAATATTATAAATAGCTCTTTAGCTCTATCCCATTTCCACAAAATTTTCCACGGTCTTCGCTTTCAGCCATAAGGAATGAATACTGTAGAAATTACATACTGTTTCGCGACGTTGTTCTCCTCGATTAACCATAATTTTAAGATAAAGAATCCAATGCCCATGAAAATTACGGGATTAATTAACAGATGTATAAGCTTTCAATTGGCATTTATATAAAATTTGAGTTTATTTCTTTACTTACTTTTTACGTCTTTCAAAACTTTGTCCAGATTTCATTCCGCATACGTTATCTGAGGGTTCTAAATACAAAAACAATACTGTCTCGAAAGTCTAACTTTATGTATAGGCTAAGTTTTAAAATCATCATCTTGAGACACAGGGAAACCTAGTTTCAGAGCCAGTTGCCAATCGTATTACGAGGGCGGTTTGATAACTCGGTGACTTTAAGTAAAACAAAAATCATTTTAACATATAAACTTTTTAATTACGATTCTGAACTCCTTGGTAGCTGGCAGTTTTTTTTTTGTTTAAAAAGGTGGGAAAATAAAAAAGTTATTGAGGCATATGTCAAATACGGTCGGAAAATTGTTGGAAAATGGAGAAAAGCGAATTTCGTGTGTTAATTAAAGATTACTTTTTACGTGGAAAAACTATTAAAGAGACTGAAAACTGTTTAAAAAAATATTATGGGGAATCTGCTCCTTCTCATGGAATGGTACATAAGTGGTTTACAGAATTTCGTTCTGGGCGTACCACTACCAATGACGCAGAACGCTCTGGTAGGCCAATTGAAGTCACCACTGATGATGTCGTGAATAAAGTTCACGATATTGTTTTGGATGACCGTCGAGTTAAGATTCGTGAGATAGCTGAGACTGTACACATTTCATCTGAACGAGTTTTTCATATCTTGCATAATATTTTGAATATGAAAAAGCTTTCCGCAAGATGGGTGCCGCGTTTGCTGACAGCCGATCAAAAACGACTTCGTGAAACAACTTCCGAGCAATGCTTAGCCAAATTCAAGCGTAATCCCAATGAATTTTTACGTCGTTTTGTGACGGTAGATGAAACGTGGATCCACCATTATACGCCAGAGACGAAAAATCAGTCAAAACAGTGGACTTCTGCTAACGAACGGGCCCCAAAGAAAGCGAAAATCGTTAATTCGGCAGGAATGGTAATGGCCACTGTTTTTTGGGACAGCCAAGGGGTTATTTATATAGATTATTTGGAGAAAGGTAAAACAATAAATGGCCCTTATTATGCTACATTGTTGGAAAAATTCAACGCAGAAGTAGTGAAAAAACGGCCACATCTGGCAAAGAAGAAAATCCTTTTTCACCACGACAATGCCCCTGCACACTCGTCGGCAGTCGCAACAGCCAAATTAGTAGAATTGCGTTATGAAATACTGCCCCACCCACCTTATTCTCCAGATTTGGCCCCATGTGATTTTTTTTTATTCCCAAACATGAAGAAATGGCTCGGTGGGAGAAGATTTTCATCAAATGAGGAAGTCATAGCTGAAACTGAAGCATATTTTTCAGGGTTTGATAAAAAATATTTTTTGGAGGGGTTGAAAAAGCTGGAACATCGTTGGATGAAGTGTATGGAGTTGAAAGGAGATTATGTAGAGAAATAAAATTATAAAAGGTCAAAAAGATTTTTTTTTCTGCAAAAAGTCACTGACTTATCAAACCACCCTCGTAATGTACACCTTAAGTTGCAATAAAGATTGTTTAATGTTATTATTGTTTATTATCAGTCGTTCCCTCAGCTCTAAGGATAGTGACATCATTTCCTTGTGTTGAAGACCGGGTTCCTCCAAAGTCTATCCCTCGTTAAGTTTTAAAATATGGTTCCTTTTTTTCAGGGTAAACACTACATGGCCGAAGAAGCATAAGGCATCTCCGGAGACTAACCGACTAAAAGTTAGTCACAAGCATAGTCATTAGGTTTAGCGTTTAGTTTGCGGGTTTGCATACAAAGTTTACGTTCGTGCGTCTCGTGCCAAACTTTTGTAATCGTATTTATGAATTCTGGTGCCTTTTTCATAAACCACGAGACTTGTAAAGCGTTTTACATTGTTATTTTATATAGCATGACGCAATTGTAAATGTCATTTTATGAAGTAGGCACCTGGATGCGAGTGTCTTAGCTAATATGCATAGTCTGCGAGCAAGTTTGGAAACATTTTAATGTGTAGACTACGGTTTTATGTACGGGGCTCAAATATTGGTATTATTTAATTGGCTAAGATTAAGAAGCGACATGAAAATACTCAAAGTTTTGCTATTTTGGCACATTACAATATGTTAATGTACCTACTTTGTGCTTTTTTCAATATACATATTATTTTCGTGACATTTATTTGAAACATAGAAAGGAAAGGTTGAAGCAAAGAGGAAGGCGGAAGAGCCTAGGAAATCATACATAGAAATTACTTCCCCAATATATGATGATAAGGATGATGTCTTAAAACTGACGAAAAATACATTTCTGTATCAATAGCGTTGAATACAATTTTGTTGTGGAATCCATGTTAAGGACTTTCACATTTATATGGAGGGTGCTTATAATTTACATTTAACTAAGCTAAATATCAGGTCTTTGAGTATTTGAAAAGTTAAATCATATGCGCGATGAATAGTTTCTTATTTAGACAAACGAATGCTCTCTAGTATTTAATACGTATTTATTGGTAGCCGCGTAATATTGTAGTTAAGTTTAATAATCTTCCTGATAGGCGGCGGTAGTTACGTTTAACAAAGATACGGTTGCGTTATTGGTCGTGTCACTTTTCGTTGTAAGTTCAAGTTGAACTTAGGATTCGCTATTTTGTATAGCTCTTGAGTTCTACACATTCTACCGCGTCACAAAAATTTACGAATCACCTAACGATACTTTTTAATAAGCACTTATGGCGAAATGTGTCCCAGGAGAATGAATTCTGCAGATTTTGAGTAGGAATACCAAAAAAAAATTAATCTAAACACAAGTTGAACTTACAATGAAAAGGGGAAATGCCTTGTTATATTTTGTGTTAATGAAATGGTTGCGAGTTATTGTGAATTTTGTTTGTGGTTAAATCTAAGATGCAAGAAAACAAAAAAGACTGCACGTGTTTGCAATGGCGTCTGTTTGATACACTCAATTTTTATTGAAATTTTACACTTTAACATTAACGCTTCTTGCACATCTCCGCGGTGGAATCCACACCGCGGAACCACGGCACGATTTCGCCATCTTTTCGCGACGCAAGTAAGCGAAACCGCGCGTGACAGAAACAGCGCGATAGGAAGACGTGCGCGTTAGAGCAGTCGTTTTCGCTATAGTTTCGTGTTCCATACTACAGACAACTCAGCGGCATCGTATACCGGTGCCACGAGTGAAGTTCCGCGGCGTATATGTGAGAGCGGCCTTGTAAGTAAATTTACCGAGTTTAGAATCGAAGGAAGGCGCAAAACTACATTTTAATATAGTAAGCACAACATGTGTTTACTAATTATTGTGGCTCCCATTTCAGTAACACAAATATGATATTGGTAGGAAATCCGCCCTGAACAATGGAATTATATTAATTTAATATTTAGAACGTATTATATTGGAATTGCTTTAAAATAATTTACATAATTAAATAATAATCTTATTTTGTCAATACTCCTTAAAATAATCTTTTATATTGTATGCATATTATTACTTTTAGACGTTTATACACGAGTATTATATTATCCTAATATTCTACTTAGTTGGTAAGATTACAATTTAATTGCATCGCGGCGGCGGGTTGAGGGTTTCAGCGATAGAGTTTTCCACTAGGAGGTGGCAGCACCGTGGCGAGAGCTCTAGCTGTCATAATCCACCAATCATGTTAATTCATTTTTTTTTCTTGATTGGTGGATTTTGACAGCTGCTGTCAAAATTACAAAAATAAGAAAATAACGATGTTCTGAAATGATAATTTCAACTAAATGTGGCCCAACGGCAACTGTGTCTGCCAAAGGCGCAGCAAGGGTACTTAATCAACGATTTCAAACATAAATTAAATCTAACGATCACATTTTTTTAAATTACATCAATGTTATGGTTAACAGAATTAAAGATGACCGAATGGTAGAAAGATTTCTGGGGCGTTCGGTGATCTTAAAAAGACTAATAGTGTAAATGAACGGCCGCCGCAATTGCCGGGCATTTAGATATAGAATATAACTTTATTGTTACTCCAACTATTGAAATTTGTAAAATCCTCGGACATGCTCAATAATTTTTAAGCCGTGTCCAGATTATTAATTAAGTCGCTGCCTGATGGGCGTCATTTGTAACGCCGTAGTATTTTTGGCTTTTAAACTGTTAATTGACTATAGTCGTAGGGTAATTTGTGTTAGTTTTCGCCCACAAATGTCCGTTTTCCGTCAATACTTATTTATACAATTATATTTAAGGTATTCCCAAAATAATAAAGCTTAACATTAAATAAATCTACTAAAAAATAAACTATGAATAGAAAACTTGTTGACCTTAAGAAGTTTTCCCATAATTTTGTAGCAGTTTTATCAGGTGGACGGTAAACTAGACCTGGAGGAAACTAGCATAATCACCCTACCCACTTATTCAATCAAACGTCTTACAAGCCTCTTTTAACTAATAATCGTTTGTCCTTATCTCTCACTTTAACAGTTATGTTTGTTAGAAACAGACCAAACATAATTTAACTAAATTTAAATAACTTGTAACGTTTATAAATTATTAAACGGGGCTTATAACAAAATTTTAGTTTTTTAATAGTTGGTGTTTTCTATGTCATACTCGTATATTCGACCATCACGCATAAAACACCAAAAATGTCTAAATGGAATAATTGTGGTTTGTGATAGTATAGAGAAGTATGGTGTTACATAGTTGTATGTATTCAAATTGATGTAAAGGCATATATGTACTGGCACAGCACCTAGTCTCATGACAAATTGTCTTAGGAATCGAGTAAAACGATTTTCTGTCTCTGTGATAATATTCATCACTTTATTTCATCTCAATCAGCACTTCTGTGATTACTTTACGTACATACTTTTACTTAAGTATATATGTTTTATAATTTAGAATTCAAATAATGCCTGGCTAAATGTGGAATAGCTTTAAAACTGATGTATAAAGAGTTACAACTTATAGTAGCCATCTTTCCGTCTTCCCCAGGCTGGCAAGGATTCATTCCAAATCGCTCAAAATTAATAATCACTAATCAGACTTAATATGCATTTCTAGTGCCATACTATTGTGTACTTATTTGTTATAAAACTTATAACTAATGGCTGTTATTGCGACTACAAAGCTTACGTAAACAACATTCTACAATTACGGATTTAAAATACAAAAAAAATTAGAAATTCTGGGGTCAATTACCATTCAGTGATGATTTACACGTTAGGTATCTAGACATTTCTAACTCCAATCAAATGACAGCAAACAAAGTGGATTCGAGTCGAGTTATGCCTAAAACAATGTTGGTTTTTTTCCAATGAGTGAACTCTTATGTTATTGTGTAAGGATACCATAAATAGTTTACGTAGTAATGTCGCTAGGTAGTTGTAATTCAGAAATAGTGCCTAACTAGATGCTGTCTAGCGAAATTGCTAAATGCTGGTTAAGTTTACCTACCTTCATACATAATAGATCACGTAAAGTTCGCTGGAATGGAAATTCAATCGAAAATGTTATGTAACTTTAACTTGTGTGGAAAACGTTATACAATTTTGTAAAATTTCTTTATTGCAATGCAATAATGTCTGCTTTGGAATGTCAGTATTAGAACATTGAAGTGTCCTTTGTGAATAGACTCCTTTAGAACAGTAGTGTCAGTATGTAAACAAAGAAAAATTATTGTAACTTGTGGCTTATTCACTAGGCAGTGGAGTTGGCGCTAGTCTGGCCAGCCGAACTTGTCATTCAATAATAGAATCTTCAAGTTCCCATTAACATTTTCGCTTATAATTTATTTTAATTGAGAGCAACAATATGACCGGTCAGACTGGCTTGGCTGATGGTTATAACTTACAACAAACAGCTGAGGATTGAGTAAGTAGTGTGGATCAATGCATCGAAGTTGTGACGGTTCCGTTGTTGTGTAGAGATAGGTTGTAGCTCTAGTGGTGTGTCGTCGCTGTATTTAAGTGTTATCTAGCTTACGATAGACAATGTCTAGACTGAATTACGCTCCAATTAATTAGATGTGTTAGTGCACTTAGATTTTCCACGAAAAGTGATAAAAAATGCAATATTCGGCCCATTTGATAAAGTTTTTTATGCTAAAATTCAGAGGTTATTATCCTTGACTGTTAACATTTGGATGCATTTTTAAATAAGCACTTGTGGTTTATTTAATGTTAGGGATTTTTGGTTAATTTTACAGGGGTATCTTTACAAGGAATTGTATTTTTTCGTACAGATGGAAGTTTAGTTCTGCAAGTTTGGTTCAAAGAGACATTCTTCACACTTTACTAAGAGATTAGAGTCACTTGTACTTGTAAGTTTAATGAAAGTAGTGATCTTTATAAATTATAGTACACAACACATTCAAATAAATATATCATTTTACAATTCACTATTAATTCATGTTATCTTTACAATGCGTTCATTTAACTTCTGGCTACACTCTTTAGAGTTGAGTAAATAGGAAATGTAGGCCATACTGGATAACTTAATTTTTTTAACGACCCTAAATACACGGTGGGGCCTGTAACTAAAGCAAAAAATTAAAATATACATTCTTCTCCTCAAACTACGCAACGTTTGTTTGACGACTTTGAAAAAAAACTTGCGGTTTGAATTTTTTTACATTTTAAAGTTAATTCGAACACGCAATGTACTATGAAATTGATTATGTCTGTAGAGTGACTAGACTGACAGGCGATGTCAATTAGACGGAGTTTTAAGTACATTGAAAATACTATTTACTTTGTTTGAAAAAATAACAATCTAAAAACTTTATGATTTTAAAAAGTTGCTACACAAAAGTTGTCTAGTTTGAGGACTAGAATCTACGTTTTAATTTTTTGCTTTAGTTACAGGCCCCACCCTATATATGTATAGAAATATTGCTTGTTCCATAATAAAAACCAAAACTAAGGTGAAGTGTTTAATGTGTTCCCACATTTTTATTTATCCACTGAACCTTATTAAAGTTATTATTATTCAACTAGAGTAGTATGGCCAGTTATTAAAAAACTCTCTGTATTGTGGTTTTACTTTTTGATCTTCAATTAGATAATATTACATGATTTATGTAAATGCACCTTTAAAAGAAATTGAATATCACTATAACATTAACAATAATGATTTTAGGTAGCCATTAATTATTACTTCACTTGTTAATATAACTGCATAAAATCACAGCTGTTTGCAAGTATTAAATCATATTTATATTGTCTCAATAATGCTAAGATTGCAAGTCGGTTCATATTATAATGATTGGTACTGATTAGATTGTGTGACTATTTTCTATCCCTTAGTGTATTGTATTGTTTTCCATCAAATTTTTATGTGCTAGAAATCAGGTCTCATTAAATTTTAAACTATGAAAATATAAATGGTGTTTTATTTCTTCCAAGTGTAAATAATTAATTCTATGCAATTTGGCATACAAATTTTGTATGGGAATCTCATTCCTGGAAAATGTACTCTCTGAATTTTGGTAAATTGTCCCAATACCAGTGGTGATCAATCATAAAGTACCAAATGCTGGAATTTTCCTGTCTTGCAAAACAGTGAAATCTTACGAATAATGTTGTGCATACAATATTCTCTTTCTAGTTCATGATAACTCAATGCAGAAGTTTGGTTAGCAAATACTAGTAGTCTTCAAATGACCCCACAATTCATTTTTTATATTATGTATCACAATTACATTATTATTACTTCTAGTACTACTACAAAATTGTATGTACCTGACTTGTACCTGGATGTTACTAATATATTTTATCTTTATCTAAATGTTCAGTTCGATTTCAAGATCTCACAAGGATCCTAATCCTAAAGCTAATCATTAAAAAAAATATCGTCCTTCAAAAACTAATTTAATACATATGTGTATTCAAAAGAACATTTTAATATATACCAGAAAAGTGATTCGTATAGGAGGTGCAAGCACGTACTGCGCGTGCCCTTAGAGTATGGTCAACGGCGCCTAGCTGTTTCAAATTCAGAGATTGCATATACATGAGAAAATTTGTCAAGTTCAGCTGTGACCGGGTGGTCTAGTGGTCAGGACGTCAGCCGCGAAAGCTGAAGACGCCAGTTCAAATCTGGCCTCAGACACCGGAGGGTTTGGTCACTTTTTCTGAAGTATATGACATCTATTTTCAGTTTTTAATATAAAAGTTTTGCAGTTACTGTTAATAAGAATGTAAATAAAAATCAACTGTATCTTATAAATAAATATTTGTTTATTAACATTTAAATGGTCAAAAAATTATGTTACTTAGGTCAGAAAGAGTATTGAAAATGCCATAACTAAGCAACACACTGATATGTAAGGGGATTTGCGTTCACCAATTCTAGCACACTTCCAAAATGTTCCAAGTAGCCTGGAAAGAAAAAGTGTATAAGCATCTCGCATATGGAAAAGTAGTAGCCTAATCCCCGACTTAGTCGAATCATCATCATCATCATCATCTCAGCCATAAGACGTCCACTGCTGAACATAGGCCTCCCTTCTCCCGTTTAGTTGAATACTCACCCAGTTTTATTACGATCCATGATACTAGGGAAGAACGATCTCAAGTACGCACAAGTACATATCAGAAGTAATATAACAGATAACAAGCTTTGAAAGTTAAATATTGCACTCTGAAACAGAAAACAATTTAAATTTGTTGAGTAAATTAGTGGGCATTAGACATTGCAAGATGGTATGATGATATTACGTTCTTACCATGGCGATATATCCTTCTGCATGGAAATAATTAATATAAGACCTAGTCTACAGTTGCGTAGTAAATAAATGTGATCTCTCTTTGCCGTTTGTTTCTTTTACTCCAATTCATTGAAAGTATTGAAACTAAATTGAAGAAATAGCTCCTATGGTTCCAAACATTTTGACACATACCATACCATACACAATGACATTGACACTACATTGCAACGCGCCCATTTGCGATGGTTCAAGACTAAGTAAAAACGACTGACGTATCATGATCATCGTTTTTACGTAAAACTTGAACAGTTTGCTGTATTTAGATTTAAAATGATTAAATTTGTATTTCTAAATTAAAAGATTGATCATAAATAAAATAGTGTGATGGGCATGATTATAATTTTCAAAATGAAGTTGTAAATTGTTTTCAAAACTATTGACACGCGTGGTCTCTTTCACACATGCATGTTTTTTTAAATTCCTCCTTCACGTTCCGCCATTTTGCTCGGTAACAGAGGGAGTGAACTTAGAATTTTTTCCATGTAATGTAACGTGGATATTTATTATTTAGTTTAAAATTAGTGTTAGGAGACACTAATGGCTTGCTTGAACACACTTAAGTTAGAAATCAAAACATTAGAACAAGTGTTTCCAAAGAACCATGAGAGGTTTCAGATAATGTCAGCTAGTGTCGACGAACTGACCTGCAGATTCGTTGGCAGAAATGGAAAGAAATATGAGATACACGCAAACATTACAGTAAGTACAAATTCAATGTTATAATAAACATGCATGAGCAGTCATTGCTAATTGTACCAGCGTTTATTGATTATCGTTAGTTGGGACAAAGGGTCGTTGTTTATGAGGGCAGGGCTGTCAACAAGAGATTTACGGAAGTGAACCCGTTTTTCATCCGTATCCAAGCCTCTGTGAGCATATCTTACTAATAGTTGTCACCAGAGGTTGGTTTGTTTATGTGCGTCGCATCGGGATTGATCGCGTGAAGTGCGCAGGGTTTGTACGTAAATAATGCGTTAGAATTGAGCAATAACAGTCCGTGACGAATTATCGTATCGATAAATCGCTTTTCGAAGGTGCTTTGGGCTATTCGTCCCATGTTTTGTGTGGATAACGGTAAAAGACGCAATTTTGGGACAATGGTCAAGTCATTCTCTACCTGCTTTTTGTCATGTACACATTACTTTTTGTTTGCTCAAGTGAAGTGTCAGCTTGTGCTGAGCTTGGCTTAGTTTCACTAATCACTACAATATGGATGAAAACATCTTAGATTGCATTGATGTCTCACTTTGGTCGCATATTTACCTAGTTAGCAGCTATTGTTCTTATGATTGTATGTACAAATTAGTTGCTGATATGAACAAAAGTATTGTTGATTGTTATTGAGTCTTATGTAAATATGTGATGCCTATTCAAACTTCAATATTATTCATAGGACTGCAATAACTTATAAACTGATACTTTTTAAATATTAGATAATTTTTCATAGTTAGTAAATCATACTTAGTGATTATTATTATACATTGTATTGTGATTTTTCTAGTAAAGTATGGTTGGTTGGCACACATACTTCACAATTTATTGCTATACTGCTCAGTATTTAGTGATATGAAAGATACATGTGCATTGTAATCACTATAACTAAATGAAGTTTCAATAATAATACACTATTGTGAATTATTACTGACATTATATTAGTTTATATACCTAGGGTACCCCCTTATCAATACTATTGTTTTACTTTCACTTTTGGTTGACAGATTGCTAAACTTGAGTGATGTAACTGTTTTATTGTATCCCTATTAGTTAAATTAGATTAAGTTAGATTAAGTCCTGGGGGTGGCAGAATAACAGCATCCGTTGCTTGAAGGTGGTAGGGCCCTAGTGCCTTTAAGCCTTCTCGCACAGACATAAGCTGAGTCACTCTCCTTTTTAATAAGTTTAAGCATGATCTACTGTACTCTTATTATGTACTTATGCAATCGTATTAAATAAATGTCTCTTATTATTATTAGAAATTATAAATTTCAAGTTACTTATACATTTTGTTTGGACAGGATTTTTTTTCTAAGTAGTTTAGAAAATCATACAATAGAATACCAAACAAAACAACAATTTTTTAATCATTATTACTAAGAAAAACACACTATAGTATGTATCGCTAGTTTGCATAATTAAGGAAACTATAGGTCTAATCTTTGTTCTTACTTGTGTAATGTAATGTTTATGTATGACTGTTTGTTTCTTTCAAAAAAAAAACAATAGTATAGCTAAAATAATTGTATTATAGTACATTACTGCAGAGACCAGTAAGTAAGCTTTCCTGGCTGAGTATTTAGTAGGCTACAATACGAAGCCAGGTAAGCTGATTACGGTCGAAGCATGTATAGTGCTTTTCTCAAACATGTAAGGAAATATTTTAATACATACCCAAAAATACCACCTAAACTTAAGCAATTTTTCTTATAATTGCTCTAGGTAAACGTACTCATGTTTAAAAAATATGTATGAAAATGAAAAAAAAAAATTACATTTATTCCTTAAACGACTAATTTTCAAACTTATTTATATAAAATTACTTGTTTAGTGCTTCAGTTACTGGCTGAGTGATTTAATGTTGTATGAAAATCCTTTACGTACGTCGCGCTGAACCTGCCTTGGAATAGAGTCCCTACTGGTCTCTAATTACTAACGTAACACGAACATTTCCGAGCATGTTTGAGAAAAATATATTAATTAGTATGAATGTGTATCTTATAGGAGACATACCCCAGCACACCACCAGTGTGGTTCGCAGACAGTGAAGATCTCATTGTGACAAATGCAGTGCAGATCCTCTGCAACACACAAGGCAGAGACAATCATGTCATAAATCAGGTACAGTATTTCCGTTTACACACTTACACCTATTATTATTTGGTACCCTTTTAGGGTTCCATACCATAATAGTAAACAAAAGGAACCCTTATGGTACACTTCATCTTGTCTGTCCATCCGTCCATCCATCTGTCTGTCTGTCTTGTCTGTCTGTCACACTGCCAATTTGCTCTGAATGTAAAGGAACAATTGAGCGAAATGTAAGAAAATTAAATGATTTTTCACGATTACACAATTTTAAAAATAGTTTAGTAAGCTATAATGTGATATATCACCATTTGAAAAAAAAACTATTGTTCAAATTGTATGATGTACGGAACCCTCAGTGCGCGAGTCTGACTCGCACGGACGGTTTTATCCTACATTACATACAAAAGTGTGGCTTCATTTTTATGACCACAACTGCAAATTACAAGGTTGCAATTTCCTCAGTATCAGCAATAAAATTATTTATTTTTTGTTGCTGTTAACTGTTGACGGCTATATTTATTATTTATCTGAATATACGTTAAGAATTTGCTAGGGCTTTTATGTGTATAGGTTATATTATTTCTTATATCCAATTATGTATGTAGTTCTGTGAAAGCAGTTATATTTGTGGCGAACTGCCATGAACCTGGGTTCATTGACCTGCAGCTGTAATAAGTACTGTTTATCTCTAACAGCTATTGTTAGGTTTTTGTGTTATGTATGATGTTTTTATAGCACAGTATTAAAAAATAAATGTTACCAATGCTATTTTAATTTAAACTTTTGGAACATTATCTTTGTCTTTTATCTTATTTTTTTTCTTAGACGCATAAAATTTGACATACATTGAGCAGTCTATTGTTATGATAACATTCCTAAATACTCCAAAGATTTGGGGCAGTCATTACCATATCACTTGTTTGCTTCTTTGTAACTTGTAAAGATAATAAAGCAATATATATACACAAATGTTTAACATCAATTTTGGAATATCCAATGAGTGTTCATTAACGTTTTGCAGGTTGGTATATTGTTAAGAGAGCTATGCAAGTTACACGGCGTACCGGAGCCCCCCGACCTGGACTCCCTCACTATACCAATGCACCCTTTCCCCCAGCAGAGGTAAGACAGTCAATCAATTAGGCTACATTTTCATTTTACATCCATTTTGTGTGTTGGCGCCATTACAAATTGCATGCATTTTCTAATGGCGGCAACATACTTGACCTTGACCAAATATTCGTGTGGTATCTCTTTCTATACTATGAAATAAGAAAAAGACGCGACGCGAATTTTTGGATAAATACGCTATACCTGCAGCGCGGATTCATTACGTGAGAGAATCAATAGCGCGCGAGGAGTGCTTTGTCAGATGTGGACGCTTACTAATGTGAACTTTACAGCTTAGGACTGCATGTACTCTATAATGTAGGATACGGCGCTAGGAGGACTGCGCGCAGATGGGGTTACAGAAGGCAATGCTGTTCTATTTAGGATTCCATAGATTGCTACAACGAAAATGAAAGCTACCTATTTATGCAATTTTTTTACATTTTGACATTATAACTACAACAGCTACTTCCAGTAAGGGGTTGTCCAGAAATCATGTGATCATATTTGGCCGGTTTTTGACACACGATCACCGTGATCGTTATGATGAATGTCGTTTCTACTGTATTACGTATATGTTCAAGATGCTATCTCTGAGAAATATGCTTATCACTTAATATAAAAAATAAGCGGATTAATTTTATCTCATTAAGTTTTCGAGTAAAGTTGGTGTTTTTGGCTTTCCTGCTTTGAAAAAAAATTACACGTGAATCTTCTCTGACCCCCCCACCCCATCGTGATCATTCGTGATATTTTTCTTACGCCCACCCCCCTTAAACGATCACATGATTTCTGGACGACCCCTAAGTAGGGAGGGGGCCTTCTAATTTCACTGTGACTATTTTGTAAATCCATGTTGTGCTATATCATGCCTATTATGAATAAGGTTAATTTTAAAACATAAAAAAAATGTTTATAATAGAAAGTTAGTAGTGAAAAATAATAAGTTATTAATTGATATCAATATCATATTCAATGTGGGTGTATTCTTTTTAGGTTGCCGAGTGTGACGTCAAACGGTGCCGAGTCCGGCACAGAGGAAGACGAAGAAATGGCAGCAGAAGATGACGAATCAGAAGGAGAAGATGACTTGCCACTAGAGATGGTCGAAGACGCGGGACGAAGCAACAAAGTGAGTTTACAACGTTCAGTAACAACTATTTTTTGCAAAAAGTAAAAATACACACATTAAATAATACAAACCTTTTAAGCGAGTTCGCAATCCTCTATAATTAAGTAAGCTGTTTTAAGTCTATTTTCGCTAATTTTAATGATGCAGCTTAGGACCTGGGAGCTGCCCTCACTTATGCAATTAATTAAACAATACAACTTCTTCACCAAGGTATTTCAGCACCATTTGCTGCAATATTCTCTTGTCATCCTGTTCCTGCATGGGTTTATTCAGCCACCAAAAACGGTCTCCCTAAGTTTACACCATAAATCGTCTGCAAGAGTCCTAAGGGCCAATGATGATGATGATGACGCCTTGTTCTTTAACGTCATCGGAGTATTCCCATATTTCCCTGTTTCCATCGAGCGCAGTAGGCACAGCTGGGAATTCACCACATTAACTATTATTAGAAAAGCAAACCGACAAGGTATATAAATAATGTCATTGCCTTCTAAGAAAAAGTAGATTTCAGAAAACCGCAACCTGATATTAATAGGGTTCATTATTTAACTAGTCTGGGAAATATTTACTAAACATATTTACATTATACTTTTAGGATGACATGGAAACAGAACACTTAGCAACACTAGAGAGACTTCGACAAAATCAGCGGCAAGACTATTTGTCCGGCAGCGTCTCGGGCAGCCTACAAGCCACAGACCGCCTCATGAAAGAGCTGCGGGACATATATCGCTCACATTCCTTCAAGAGCAATATGTATTCCATTGGTGAGCTATATTTGTTACGCCTCCTTTACTCCTTTATTCATAAAACTTGATAAGCCTCTGTTAGATTTGGATCCTTTGTAACAAACACAAATGTTAAAATGAAAAAGGGACGACATTTTTGGTTTGACAGCCGTTCATGATAAACAACATGAATTACTAGTTATTCGAACATCACTGGAATATTTAGTGACATAATTAAGCTTTTCAATCTCTTTACTTACGTACTTTTAGACGGAGAGCTGGCCACGTCAGATATAACACAATAATGAGAGCAACAATACCCCTCTAGTCAGTTTGCTATACTATGCTTATTCCTAGACCTGGACATCTGGCAGCTGTAAAGTGGTGGAGATCAAAGAATGCAAACCACTTCTAGAAAACAAATCCTGGAGTTCTGGGTTTGATGCAATATTATGGGAAATTATGTAATTAATTAAATTATATTATAGCCAGAAGTTTCTATTGGGGAAAAGTAGTGCCAAATTATGTATAATGCAATTTATAGTTAGTCGCCTACTGTTTTTGTTTCCACAACACAATGTTTTTTGTTCTAATGTTGAAATATAGACCCCTGTCCTCTATAAATGATGCAACTTCGGCAGTTTTTACCTATTTTGGTATTACTTTTTTCCAACTGAAAAACTTCGTTGGTCTGTCACTCTGACCTCCACCCATTAAAAGCTGCCAGATGCCCGGATCTATCAATAAGGATGGTGGGAGGATTTTGGGTGGGCAAGTGGAGGATTTTACCACCTTAACGAAAGAAGCGGTACAATACTTAAAAACTGTAAATCTCTGAAGTAGAGTACACATAAAGCCATACGAAACAAAAAAAAAAAAAAAATAAGGATGGTAAAGCAATCTAACTAGACAGGTTTCATTGCTCTCATTATTGTGTCATATCTGACGTAGCCAGCTCTTAGTCCATTTATACTTAGTTCACATAGCAAACTTCATATAACATATATTATTTTGTCTTCATTCAAACTTTAAAGTCGACAAGTAGATAATAGTACATTACTTACCAAGGACTGTAAAAGAAAGAAAGCCCGATATCGCAAGTATTTGTGACCCGAGCCGCAGGCGAGGTTGCGAGTTTTACCGTACGCGTAGCGTGCGGTAAAACTCACACTATGGCCAGGTGTGACGTAATAGTACATTACGCACTCAGGGCGGTAAAATAAGGAATGTGCGTTCGGGCTGTAACCAAACCAAGCGGTCCGAGACCTTCTTTATTACCGCCCGTGGTGCATACACAATGTCACTTCTTCTGAATGTGAAGTGAGATTTGCCGTTGCGCGCTGAGTGCGCGCGCAGGCGGTAAATGTCACTTTCCGCACGGAATGTCGTAAAATACGTTCATTATATCCGGCAGAGCTGGTGAACGACTCCCTGTATGAGTGGAACATCAGGCTGCGGTCGGTGGACCCTGACAGCCCGCTGCACAACGACCTGCTGCTGCTGAAGGAGAAGGAGGGCAAGGACTCCATCCTGCTCAACATCATGTTCAAGGAGACGTACCCGTTCGAACCGCCGTTCGTGCGCGTTGTCTATCCCATTATATCAGGTAGGTAGATGTAGGTGTAGATCAGGTAGGTATGGATAGGTATTGTATTGACATATGAAGGATTGAGTCTCAATTTTAAAGTTAACTAACCTTTTCAACGCCAAGGACGCTTAAAAGCGTTACGAGCTGTCGTGCCCGGATTTTAATCCAATGTTCCAGTGGCAGAACATTTTATATGAAGATGTTCACACTAAATCGGTGTCGGACGAGTGTGAATAGCTTCATATAAAATGTTTTGCCACTGGAACAACCGATTCAAATCCAGATCCTACATCCGACAAGTCGGAACCAGCTCTGAGGGTTAAGGCGTACGCTGTCAAAGTAACCTTCGTACTTTCAAGTAAGGTTTATATTGGCTCGCTTGCGTCCGTGATCTAGGCGTGTGAGTGACGTTTTTGTATATATACAGGCTGTAATCGTTAAGTGTATACAGACGATTATTCCGCAAGTAAAAAATATATAAAAAAACTTTTAATTAATATCGAAAGATCGTTACCCAATGAGTAAAATAACATCATTTTAAATAAAACTAAAAATATTTATCATCGAGCCCGTAAAGTGTATCGATGCAAGGTTCAAGTCCTGCTGGGTTGATTATTTTTTCAATGTTTTCAATATTTGTATTTGATTGAATAACATACTAAAACTAAAAATGACAAAAATATTAAGTTTGCCCCCATACATTTAGTAGGAAAAAGTTTTATAAGTAGTTTAATTTATCTTCTCAGGTTTTTGCCACGGCTCAATTAAACCCGAGGTCCGCTTAGCAACCTAACCTCAAGAATTGGCGTTGGCACTAGTTTGCCATTGAATCTTCAATCTCATAAGGGAAACTAGGCCTTATTGGGATTAGGTCCGGTTCCCTTCGAATCATTCGACTGCAAGCTGGCATTACGGTTGTTATGCAGTCCTGTTGCAGTTGGAGTAACTGCAAAAGTTTATTGATATCTTTTTATTTGCGGAATAATCACCTGTACACACTTAACGATTACATTCTGTATATATGAGTCATAAGACCTGTAGGCTAAATTGCTCAATTGTCTTAACCCTTAATTAGATAACCTGGAGGGATCAGGGAATAGAGTGGTAAGGTCGCCTCGCCACTGCGGCTGACTGACGTTAAACCTGTTGAAGTCCTCCGTAGAGTAGAGTAACGACACCGTGTTCGGTTCCCAGGAGGCTACGTGTTGGTGGGCGGCGCGATATGCATGGAGCTGCTGACGAAGCAGGGCTGGTCGTCGGCCTACACGGTGGAGGCGGTCATCATGCAGATCGCGGCCACGCTGGTGAAGGGCAAGGCGCGCATCCAGTTCGGCGCCACCAAGGTCGTCTCGCAGACGCAGTACTCGCTCGCGCGCGCGCAGCAGAGCTTCAAGTGCCTCGTGCAGATACACGAGAAGAACGGTGAGGCGTCCTGGCTGTGTTCCAAACCAAACCACGTCAACAACGCTTAAAGTGCTTGCCGGTCATAATCAAGCGTCTGCTAGACGGTCCGAGGTCACCCTGACCTTGGTCGGTGCTTCATACAATCATCATCGTTTTGCTGAAAACAACTACACTGGCCGCCCAGACCAAGGATGATTAAGAGATGGATTGACAATGCCTATACAAAATCGCGTACCCTTATTTCAGGCTAAAGCACTAGGCGTCATCTATCGGTCACCACAAACACTAAATTCCTACGTAACCTTTCTGTTAAGCCCATTGGTTGACTGGTAGAGAATGCCTTATGGCATTAAGTCCGCCATTTGTACCATCTCATTTTGTACAATTAAGATTAAATAAATAAATCCTAGTTTCTAATATTTTGTTCGGCGATTAACGCTGACAGAATAATTCGACTCCAGACTCAACAGATGGCGCTGTGGCACTCAGTACCGAAAACAGACGTATAGCCTGAAGGTTCGAGGAACGCGATTTTGTATAGGCATTCTCCATCCATGTCTTAATCATCCATGGCCCAGACCAACGTCGCTCTGTTGGAGGGCTTGTTGGCGATCGTCTAGCGGACGCTTCAGTTAGCGCGCTCAGGGCCACGTGAGCGGTGTTTCGTTTCGGACCGTAATGAGCGGTTTGAGCGTTATGAGCGTGATTCGAATCGCAGCCAACGTGGTAAAAGGAGGATCGATCTCTCTTATAGGAAAACGGTCGAAAAAGTGTCCAGCGGTAAGCACTAAACAATAGTTCCAAATATCTCCGGGTGGCGCTAGGTATAGTTCAGCATTTGAAATGAATTACCGTACCGATGTTTAATACTTATATGACATTCTAAATAAAATTAATATTCAGAGTGTTTTTCTTCTCCGCAAATAATTATTTTGTAAATATGTATGGATATGATTTTTTAATATCAAAATGAATATAATCAAATTTAATATCACTGTGGCGCCATCAGTTTATCGCCTTTTGACGGACATTTTTGTAACATAGAGATTTATATCCTTCTTGTACCATCCATAGTGTCAAACGTCAACTTGACGCTCCCAGGCGTATGCACCGTGAACGCCGTCAATGACGTCACAACATCTCATGTAAGCGTGAATCGGTCCGATCGCAGTCGCGCTCCTAGCGCTGTGCGCGTGATTCGGAACACTACCTAAATTACTCTACTATAGAACCATATCACCAAGTATAATAAGCATGAATTGACAATGTCGTTTTCGGTATTAAGTGCCGCAGCACCGTCTCAAGTCAAGTCTGGAGTTATTTTGGCGGCGTTAATCGCCAAACAAGGTTAGCTGGAAGAGATCCCTTACAGGGATAAGTTCGCCTTTGTACGTTGTATTTTCTTTTGTTATGACTGTATTTTGTCCTGTTTTATGTACAATAAAGTGTTTACATACAGTCAAGTGTAAAAATATGGGTGTACTCATCTTACTCAAAAATATGTCCCATAGTATCTTATTCCGTTGTAATAAGTGCGTAGTACCATATTTATGAGACGATTTTTTCGATACGTATTTTTGCACTTGACTGTACATACATACATACACAAGATGTATGAAAGAGACCAGTCTGCGTTTGTGAAATGATTGATGGCGCTAGTGCCCTGGCCTGAAACACGGGAACTAGATTCTGTATAAACATTGTCGATTCATGCTTACAACATAAGGGGATTATTATAATGGTTAGTTTAGTAGTGCATAGTTACGTGTCAACGGGCAACTTCTATTATAACAAAGTTCTATAGTGCCTATAATCAAATTGGTTGAGTGCACTTGCTTTTATCGCGCGTGACATGATACACTATACTTGACTTTCTGATACAAGGTCGACTATAACGTGTTTACAGCGGACTGTTGATCGGCAATCTAGCGTATTACCGTTTAGGTACTACTTCACCAAACAAAGGCTAAATAATATTTTGACACGGGTTGTTCACTGACACGGGTTGACCGTGAACAACCCGTGTCAGTGAACAACCCGTGTCAAAATATTGTTTAGTAACGTTTTTTTGTTGTTAGAAGAGCTTATACATTCTAGGGATAGAAAAGGTAATGATTGACGGATATGAGGCTGTATTGTCTATGACGCTATATCAGAAACGCTGGTGCAATAGAGTAAGTATAGCAGTAATTTATTTAGTCTAGAACTGCTAGATCAAGAGTCTGGTTAAGTTTTTTTTCGAATTTGCTCAACTTTTCGATACTGTTTTATAGTAACTAATAAGACTACTGTTAGTTTGTATACATCTATTGGAATATCGTTTCTTTTTAAACTGTATAAGTGGAAAACTTTTTTGATTTCATGTTACATTTATAAATAATTCATCTTACGGCAGATAAATTGCTGTCCTTTTTCTTTTATATGACTGGAGAAAAGGATAGCAATATTTTTAACTGGCAGATAAGTTTATCTGGAGATAGTGAAACAGGCCCTTAATCTCACAGCTGTTTCGTGATTTTTGCTTGAAGAGGTGAAAACAGTAAGATTTTTATTGATTAAAATGATATATTTTACATACTGATGTAAAATATATAAATACGTTGAAAAATGAGTCGTTTAAGGAATACGTGGAATAGTTATTTTCATTTTCATGCATATTTTTTAAGCAAGACTATGTTTACCTACAACAATTTTAAGAAAAATTGCTGAAGTTTAGGTGTTGTTTTTGGGAATGTATTAAAATTTTTCATAAAAAATTTAATGTAGACATAAACTTGGCTTTTTGCTTTAATTTGATAATATAAAACATATTGGAGGGCATGACAAATAATAATAATAAATCAAGCGACAAGTTTGCACGAATCACCGTCCTCACTAAACAAGCTCTGCAAGAATTAAGTTTCAGGGTATTCAATAATAATAAATGTGGACCAAAAGTATTTTTTTGCAATAACAAGACTTAAAACTATCTTATCAAATACAATTAATGTGCGTTATTTCATTATTAGCGATTTTCGTTTTCAAATCGTTACCGGACTCTTTAAATGTCTGGTCTCAGCCCTGCTGAAACTCTATTTTCACACGCAGAACCGTTAAGAAAAAGTGATGTAGTATTCTCTTCATTGACTGTCACTGATTTAGGGGTGCTCCTGAAAATTGTATTCTATTCAAAACCATAATCGGAATTCCCGGTTCTTGCCATAAAAAATAAAAACCGGAGGATGATTAGTGAAGTTATAGTTTATGTACAGTCGACTACAAAGACATGTATCCACTTTTGGACCTTATCACAACGGAATAAGGTGAAAAAGTGGATACATCTCTTTGTAGTTGACTATACATATTCCTGCCTATCCTTGGCCAACCATTGAAGCTATTGTATTGATGTATTCATTTGGTTTTGCTTTGTTTACTAGTAAATAATGTTAATGTTGCAGGTTGGTTCACACCCCCCAAGGAGGATGGCTAATGCCGGTCCGTGGCGGCCATCTTTAAGAATATCGTGCAACACACACTAACGCCCTCAACAACAATGGACGCCTGTAAATTTGAAGTGAATCGACGAGATAGCGTGATGATAGTTTAAAATTAATTCGAATGTCTCCAATGAGTAAGTTACTCGACGGTCCCGTGTATGTGTTTCGTATGACTGAGCTGAACTGACGTTTCGAGAGATTATCTCAAGTATTGTACGTGTCCTTAATCAATATATGTTAAGTGCTATTACTGTTCCGAGTGCGGCG
Source organism: Pammene aurita (assembly GCA_947086415.1). Taxonomy (NCBI): domain Eukaryota; kingdom Metazoa; phylum Arthropoda; class Insecta; order Lepidoptera; family Tortricidae; genus Pammene; species Pammene aurita. Next base: position 22,433,556 of record OX352305.1, on the reverse strand, counting down.
GGCGTTAACGAGAGACAATTATAAGACTTATAGGAAATGTTTAATGTGTAACGTTTTTTGTAATCATTCATTTCTCATCAAAAAGTTATCCATATGGTTAGCCCTAGACGTTACAGGAGTGTAAAGTTAAGAAATTCTTTGCATTTCTTTTTAGTTACTGAAATAAAAACCTGTGATTCTTATACATTGTGTTTTATATACATTTCCAAACCACCAACTTAACTCTAAATGATTACCCCTTTATAAACGTCTTGTAGGCCTCATTTAGTTAATTTATGTCTTGTCTGTTTCTAACAAACGCAAACAAACTTGACAACTGTCAAAGTGACAAACGGTTATTAGCCTCATTTAAGCTTGTCAGACGTTTATGTATGTTTAGGAATAAAAATACTTTTATTTAGGACACTTATGGCCTGTTTCACAATCTCCAGTTTTAAAGCATATCTGTCAGATAAATGTTTGCTGTCCTTTTCTTTTATATGACTAGAAAAGGATAGCAATAATTTTAACTGGCAGATAAGTTTATCTGGAGATTGTGAAACAGGCCCTTAGTAATACAAGAAATAAATATCTAACTGTTACAGGAATATATAGAGCATGGAATATAATATATAAAATAAGTGGAAAATCAGAGTTACCGCCATATACATATAAAATAGGAAGACATGGTCCCACGAAGATAGAACTGTGATTCCATAATAAACGCGGTCTCGTGCACACACACTCATTTTGACGTTTGAACTAATCACCGCTTGTCCACGAGTTGTATATATGTGCGTGTTGCGCATAAACACGAGGAAATCGGCTTATTATGGAATCACAATTTTGTCTTCACTATGGTTATCACGGCACCGCGTCTTCTTGTTTTATGTCTATGGTTACCGCATATAATGTATAGGCCGTACAGCAGCATCTAATAAAGCTGTCTAATGCAGGGCAAGTTTTTTCTTACACTGAACAAATCTTTGGTAGAGATGCCATAATATAAATCAATAAGTACTATAGCTTGGCTTTCTGATTGTGCTTGTTGTTCTTCATCATGGTAACGAGCACGGTCACCAGCTCTTCCCGTCCTGGCTCGTTGTACTTCTGACAGAAATCCTTTAGCGCCATCCTCTGTAACCACTGCTTTAGCCTGGGGTATCTGAAAAACGTATAAAGGAGAAATGCTTCGTAATAATCTAGACACGGCAGTGTGTCCGCCAAGTTCGAGCAAAAAAAAGCGACACACCGGCCGTGGGTTATATTACACGAACCATTTTGGGCCAATTTCGACCACCCTATAACTCAAAACATATTTTATCTACGCATATGAAATTTCGAGTGTCTGTTGACATCCCCTTAATTGTCTAGGATACAAAATTTCATTATTCTACCTATAGCAGTTCTTGAGATATTGACGTCAGAAAATCGCTATTTTTACTATACACTCACTGACTCACTGACTCACTCACTGATTCACTGACTCATCAAAAACCTAGACCACTTCCAATGGTCGTACTGACTTGAAATTTGGCGTGGAGATAGGTCTTAAGGTCAAAGTAAAGGGAAAAATCTGAAAACGGCCAAGTGTGAGTCAGTTTTAAAAATAGCGAAGGTGTAACTTTGTTCTACTATGAAGTCATAATGAACTAAATGGGTATATCTTCCAATGGTCGTACCGAACTGAAATTTGGCTCGAAGGTTTGTCTTTAGGTCGAAATAAAGTAAAAATCTGAAAACGGCCAAGTGTGAGTCAGTTTCGAAAACAACGAATGTGTAATTTTGTTCTACTATAAGTAGGTATGGAGTGGAAATGAGATAAGACTTATTTAAATTTAGATAGATACTAATTTAAGACAATACATGTTTGTCTTAAAGACAAGAACAATAAAATTGTTCACCACTCTGTGTGTGTCTGTTGCGGGAACCGAACCCACGATTTACGAAGTGCAAAGCAGGTCACTAGGTACCAGTGTTGGCCGATAATTTCAATTAGAATTGAAAATTGATCAATAAGATTAATTCCGTAACTAATCAATTACACTAACATCAATTTTTACTAACGTTAGTTCGCATTGATTTTGTGACTTCGTCAATTACACTAACCGTCAATTAGAATTAACCTATTAGTTACACTAACGTCTCGAAAATTTAATAAGAATTACAGTTAATTAGATTAACGTTAGTGTAACTAAATTAATCCTGTCTTACACTAATAATTAATTTTAAAACTGCATCTCGGGTTCGGAAGTCGGGACCAATATCACAAGATGGAGCTCATGCTGGACCCTAGGGCTACCTACTGGATCTCTGGTTTGGCGCATCATAGACTCATGCTGTTTGGGCTCATTCGACTTGTACTGATGAGCAGATGGTACCGGTATCAAAATCTGGAGCTCATGCTGGACCCTGGGGATCCCTACTGGATCTCGGGTTTGGCGCATCATAGACTCATGCTGTTTGGGCTCATTCGACTTGTACTGATGAGCAGATGGTACCGGTATCAAAATCTGGAGCTCATGCTGGACCCTGGGGATCCCTACTGGATCTCGGGTTTGGCGCATCATAGACTCTTGCTGTTTGGGCTCATTCGACTTGTACAGATGAGCAGATGGTACCGGTATCAAAATCTGGAGCTCATGCTGGACCCTGGGGATCCCTACTGGATCTCGGGTTTGGCGCATCATAGACTCATGCTGTTTGGGCTCATTCGACTTGTACTGATGAGCAGATGGTACCGGTATCAAAATCTGGAGCTTCTTTTTACTTTTACTTTCTTTGTGTGTAAGTCAAAGCCAAAGTCAAATTCAAAGTCAAAGTGAAAGTGAAAGTGAAAGTCAAAGTGAAAATGAAAGTGAAAGTCAAAGTGAAAGTCAAAGTGAAAGTGAAAGTGAAAGTCAAAGTGAAAGTTAAAGTCAAAGTGAAAGTCAAAGTGAAAGTCAAAGTGAAAGTCAAAGTGAAAGTCAAAGGGAAAGTCAAAGTAAAGTCAAAGTGAAAGTCAAAGGGAAAGTCAAAGTAAAGTCAAAGTGAAAGTGAAAGTCAAAGTGAAAGTGAAAGTCAAAGGTAAAAATGAAAGTGAAAGTCAAAGTGAAAGTCAAAGTGAAAGTGAAAGTGAAAGTGAAAGTCAAAGTCAAAGTGAAAGTCAAAGTGAATGTCAAAGTGAAAGTCAAAGTGGAAGTGAAAGTCAAAGTAAAAGTCAAAGTGAAAGTTAAAGAAAGTGAAAGTAAAAGTGAAAGTGAAAGTCAAGGTCAAGGTCAAGGTCAAGGTAAAAGTAAAAGTAAAAGTAATCAAAACCTCGTAGCTTAACCTAAATTCGCGTTTAGTTAGGTAAATTATTAATGTCAATTACCAATTCAATCTACACTAAAAATTAAATTAATGTTTAATTTTTTGAGAAAGACTAAAAATTAAATATCTTCAATTATTAGTTATTCGCAAAGGATTAACACGTTAGTTACAATTAATTTCAATTCTAATTGAAATCAATTTGCACTAAACTATTAGTGTTCAATTTTAACTAACGTGTTTCAATCTTCAATTTTTAATTTTCAATCACACTAACGTTCGGCCAACACTGCTAGGTACACTAGGTGCGCTAAATCAGTCAAACAAAAATGAAAAGACTATTTTTTGTCGCATAGTCTAAATAATTTCTAATTTTACAACTAATAAAATCGCAGATTCAAGAACATGGAAATCATATATACTCTAAGATGGAATTATATATACTACTGCCCATCTCACCCTCCGATACGCCACGGGATGAGATGGGATGGTGCACTTCTAGGGCTACATAATAGGCCACCAATTATAATACCTACTGGTAGGTAGGTATTACCAAGTTATTAATTATCTATGTAGGTAGCGTACTTACAAACAGTATAAAGTACGTTATTGATGTATGTAATTATATGTGAGTAGGTACATTTTATAGGTGTAGGGAGCCAGTTTATTTGTAAAAATCACCTATAAATAAATAGTAAAATAGGATTTATCATAGATTATAGGTACTCGCGATGCCCGATCGATCCCGAAATCCCGATATATGTATGTATAGTGATACTAGATAAAAATTCCGTTCCCCGCCTCGCGCACCCTCCGTCGCTGCCTACACTCGTCCGCCGCGCTCGCGCCGTCCGTGATAAAAAAATAATAAAGGACCTACACCTAACAAAAATAAATGAAATCCCATCAAAAACATAAATGTGAAAGGCTGCCAAGTTCGATACTATGGGAATGCTTCGCCTATAAAAGAAGTGAGATCTGAATAAGTACCAAGTTCCATAAAAATACCTCAAATCATAAATAGTTATAGGAATGCACACTTGATTTCCAGCAGTTTTTAAGGTACATTTTGAATAAGTATCACGTTACATAGAAATACCTAAAATTATAATAGTCAGAGAAACGCACACCGGTTTTTTTAGCAGTTTCCTGATAACATTTATTATTTTCAGTACTTTTTAATGATGTAACTTGGCAAGTTTTAATAGAAAATTATATACTTGACACATTGCAGTCCAAAGGTGTCGATTCATTGCATTGAAAAGGTGTGTGGTGTGTGAAAACTTGCCAAGTAACATCATTAAAAAGTACTGAAAATAATAAATGTTATCAGGAAACTGCTAAAAAAACCGGTGTGCGTTTCTCTGACTATTATAATTTTAGGTATTTCTATGTAACGTGATACTTATTCAAAATGTACCTTAAAAACTGCTGGAAATCAAGTGTGCATTCCTATAACTATTTATGATTTGAGGTATTTTTATGGAACTTGGTACTTATTCAGATCTCACTTCTTTTATAGGCGAAGCATTCCCATAGTATCGAACTTGGCAGCCTTTCACATTTATGTTTTTGATGGGATGTTAAGGTTTTAAGGACCCTTATTACGTAACAGTTACATAAACTACTATTATGAACTCTAAAGTAGTTGGATTAAATTAATTTGCGATAACACGTTAAATCATATCAATGGAAAGTCATACTCGTACGAAAGGCGCAACGCCGTCAAACAAAGAAACTACGTCAGACGTCTACAATACCCGATGTACCGGAATAACAGATGCAAACGAAAATTACGTGACACTTTCGGTACATTATCAAATTTCGATTTGGAGTTTTCGATACAGGATAGTCACTTGGTTGACCCCCTTGGGAAAGCTTAATATAGGGGCACATTTGTTTTCGACTTTTGGCGTTCAATTACTTTTCAAGCAAGGACCGGAAACCCCCTCTATTTGATTAATCTTTTTGATAGGGTAACCCTATTAAATGGTTACCCTATGATTAGGTATTTCTCTTGATAGGGTAACCATTTTGAACAAGGTAAACATGTGGTTTCCCTTTCGTTTGTCTTGGATAGATATTAAAATAGCATGATGAGGAAACATCAATCGGGGTTTTAATTTTGGTAACCGCTTACCTTTGGGAAAGTCAATGATGTGCTTACCAAACTTATAGGGTTTATAAAAACAACCCTATTAAATAGCTGATTTAATACCCTGTTTCTGGTAACCGATTCCGGTCCCTGTTTTCAAGCCGCGACTGTTTCATATAACCCGCAATAGTAAAGAATCAAAAGGAATGTATAAAAGGCACGTGTAACGCTAACCTACAACACGTCGCATAAAGTGGTCATCAAAACAATTTAATACCTGTTAATATCAACAGGGTAGATGCCGTCCATTGTCGACACCGTGGTAACGATGCTTATGTCGGCCAAAGTCAACGTGTCGTCTGCCACGTACACGGTGTGCGACAGGTAGGCCTCCAGCGTGCGGTACGCGTCCTCTGTGTTAGACTTCATGGATTTCGAGAGCTCGGTCAGCTTACCCCAGAATGTGGGGGCCTGAAAGTTGGTGCAAGTGTAATACTTACCTATCAATTTTGCACCTAAAACATGCGGTCGCGAAATAAGTAAGTTTCTAAGTTTAGAGTAGTAGTGTAAATTGGTTATTAGCCCGAATGCTTGACATAATGAAGGCATGACGACTAGGAGGGGGAGGGCTAAGGCGTGAATAGGGCGTCCGTTATAAAAAAATGTATTTACGCCTCCTGCGTCCCCTTAGTCGTTATGCCTATTCGTCGAGCTTTCTGGCTAATAACCAGTTGTATGGAGTGAGCACTCTCAGCTTACTTATTTCTCTATGGGTGACGCATACAACGGCAAGCCGAGTAGGTAAGAGTGATTTAGCTCATTTGGGTTCAGAACAAAAAGATATAGGTGGTTATTATTTTTATTAATTTGAAATATTAGTCTATTAAAAAGAGCGCCCTATCACAGAGTAAACACAGTACTATACAGAGTTCTCACTGTGACGTCATGAATCATGTTTTGCCTTGACTTTTCCTCCCTTACACAATGACCTATCTTGCTCTATCACGGATTAGTTACGTTACGGTACTTACCATTACTGACCGGAGTCTTGGAAACAGTATACCACATTCGAAATACATGCGCTGGTTGATTGTGGCACGTTTTCTTATGTCAGAGGGGTACAGGTGTTGGTGCTCAGGTTTTGCATATTTGTCGAATAGATACACCATTATTGCGTGACTGGAAGAAATTAGTTGAGAGTATTTTGTATGAAGTTAACATGTTGTAAGTTGTAGGCATGCGAGTAGTATGTATTTATTGAATGTTTCGCAGAAGACTGCTTACGCGTCACGCTCCGAGCTTGAACGCTCGACTCTCGTCGTACATGCGACGATCTCCTTTACCAGCAAGCATTTATGTAAGTACAGGCAAAAAGGACCCACTCTGTCGATATTAGTGAAAAAATGAAGTGTCCTAGCTAATCGACAAAGTGGGCTCTTTCACTATCATATAAATTCATATCATATCATTTCATAAATTTACATCGAGCGTGCCTCTCGTGGCCCTCTGACTTTAAGGCCGAGTCACACCGTCTGCACCGTCGGCGCTGGTAAAGGAAGCGAACAAGATCCGTGAAGAACCAAGTCTACCGATTTACCAGGAATTCCTGAACCCGCCGTATCACCGTTTGAAGTCAAGACACCCGCCCTACCAAACCGCTCAAAACTTATTACGTCGTGGCTTTAACATAAAGGAAGCTTGGAAAGAGGAGTGGCAATCCAATCTGCCTAACACCACCCTAAACACACACGACCCTACACGAAAACCATTTGGCTTCTCGGCGTCAAGGAAGGAATGGTGTCAGCTTAACAGACTCCGCACGGAACATGGACCCTGTGCGGACTATCTGTTTAAGTGTGGCTGGCGAGACTCGTCGGCGTGCGACTGCGGGGCACCGGTACAAACTATACACCATATTATTCACGACTGCCCGAGGCGTAAATATCCAGGGAATGCCATAGATCTTCACTCACCTGATGCAGACGCAACCCAGTGGGTGAAGAATTTAGATGTAGTACTTTAGATTGTAAAATTGATTAAGCGACTCTGTTAAAATGCCATACGAATAAATAATAATAACCGTCTGCGTGTGCGTAGACGTGCACGTGCCAATGCGTCGTTAAGTAAGAATTATCATAAGACATTTCACACCGCACGCGCATGCACACGGCACGCAAGCGGTGTGACATGTCTTATGAGAATTCTTATAGTGTGGCTCGGCCTTTAGACAAAAAAACTTGGTTGTTTTTATTTTCTCTCTTATCTAATATAAAAAAAAAAACTAAAATTAGTTTGACCCTGTAATCTAGATATCTTATTTATTTTATAATACCTGTCGGCTAACCAGTAGTCTCCTTCGTCTAGCAAGGGAATGGATTTCATTGGATTCTTCTGTAAATAAGACATTAACAAGATTTGAACGGTTACGTTAAATCAGACCGCAATTAATTTACAAATAGGAACGGTTTTGTGAATTTGAATTGTACTTACAAATTATTACAAATCAACACCCAATAATAAGTATTTAGGTAGGTAGGTACCTACTATTTCTATGTGTACATAGATACGTACGCAGTTGTATGTATAATTGTCTGTGTACCTTAACCATCTACTACCCGCCAGTTTAATATGGCATGTGTCATCGGAGCAAATGGGACTTGATTGATATAACCGATACCACTCTGACTGACTTGATTGAGTTACCTACTAGGGATACAGGAATAATTCCCAGTTGCCATTGTTCAGATACTAATTTTCTTATTTTTTCGTGTATCTAATAATTACCCAAGTAGCCTAGCTAAGCTAATAAGTTTCTAGTCCGTGTATTCCTAGATGAGGTTTTAACACACAAGAGTCTACCTCGATCAATTCTGGCGTGTCTTGGTCCCTCGCCACGGGGTTCAGATATCTTTGTTCCATTTCCACTCCTAGGATGCCGGCCACCATCTTGACTGCCCTTGATGGTGGGCTGCTGTTAGAATGGTACAGGATTGTCGGCATTTTACTGTTGCTGAAAATTTAAACTATCTATGTACGAAGGGTTGATAAAAAACCGAAACCACAATTATTAAGTATCAAAATAATGATAAAATTTCTTCTGTATCGTAATTTGCAATCTTTCTCAATTAAGTATTTAAAAAATTGTTAGTGTTTATTTGCTTTTCAAAAATATATTGAGGTTTGAAGTGAGTCTGTTTTCCATTTTTATGAAAATGGAGGAAACAGAGGATCGAGTTTTCATACAGTTTTATGTTTTGAAAGGAAAAATGGGAACCCAGATTAAAACTTTGAACCCATTAGGGGCAAAGTTTTTGAAAACGCTGAATTCTCTTTTCTTATTCTGAATTGGTAATAAATGTACGTAGTTTCAATTCTTAAAATTTTCGCCCATACCCATACAACATTTGAAACATGTTCAATCGTCGTTTGGGTTGAACATGTTTCAAAATCGTTTCTTATTACTTTTACACATTATAAATTTAACCGGATCTGCAAATTTCAACTTTATAGCATGGATCTGCGTTAATCAGTCAGTCAGTCTGGACATAGCTACGCATTTATGTGTATAGATTCAAATATAAATTTAGTAAAAAACAAGTTATAATAAATAACATGGTAACAGTTACCAAATTTACCTAAAGTTTTATTTTACCTAAAAAAAGTTTTGATATTACGCAAGAGCTACTAAAGTATTAAGCTAGAAACACACCTGTCCTACGTATGCAATAGTGGAGTACGGGAACACCTTTTTAACCTATAAAAATGACATAAATCACAAGTCCGATTTTATTTTGTGACCTGTTAGAACACGTTAAGTACTAATAATAAAAAATATATTATAAAAAAGAATTATAGAAAAGATTATGGAAGTTTTATTTTTCTCCACCAGGCTATCGCTTCTTACTATTGCAACATAACTTCACATTTTATAACGGTTTTGTCAAGAGCATATGTCGTCTTAGCCATTTGTAATTCGTTTAGAATTCAAGGTCACTTATATTTTGACAAATTGTTTTCGATTATGCTCACATAATCTATTGACCAAACTGTTATAAAATGACAGATGATGTTGAAATAGTTGAATGCAATAGTTTATTTGTTTATTTTTGGTCAGCACTAACAGTTAAACTAAACATGCTAACCTGTGTTACATAAGATAAAACTTAATATCTAACATGCAACAAACAAGCTTGATTAAATTAGACTAATCTTAAATCTAGCGATAAGATTACAACAAAAGTAAGACTAAATTAAAAAGTTAATGCATTTTCAATATTACAATGTCAGGATAAATTAATAATTATGTTATCAAGTAAATAAAAAAACCAACTACAGAACAAAATTAAATACAACGGTGGTAATTAATAAATATAAGATTGGACAAGTTACCTTAGAACATTTACGCGTCATTCAATTTAAATGGAACTTGTGGCTACAATTTTTTTAAGGTAACTACAGGATGCTACCAGAAATTGATTTTCGGAAGTGAAAAATAGGTCAAGTTGGCTATTGCTTTCTAAAATGTCGTTTAATAGCGTTAGCGCTCGGTGTAGTGGGGAGAAGGAAAGCGCGCGCGTTCTGGCATATGGGATGGCAAAGCGGCGTGGCCGCGGCTTCGAGTGCGTAGTGATCTTGTTAATGGCACAGGGACACGAATTGTTACTAGGGAAAGTAATGCTGGATTAGCTACCACCCCGCGTATTAACTGATATAAATATTTCACAAGGTACATATTTCTTCGGGCTTCGAGTGATGTGTAGTCTACCATTCCAATTACAAATAGAGTTGGGTATAGGGGGCGTCCATTAATCGCGTCATACGGTTTTGGCTTGTTTTAGACCCCCCCCCTCCCCCATGGTGATCTTTGGTGATATTTTCAGGACCCCTCCCCCCCTATCCAATATGACGTGTAATTTTTTGCTAACTAAAGTAAGTACAGTTTTCTAACACGTGAACCTACTTACGTAACGTACGTACACATAAAGGGTAAAAAAATGAAACTACATGTATACATATAAAATAAAATTATCTTTAATTGAAAAAAACCGGCCAATTGCGTGTCGGACCACGCAGTTTCGTACCTACTATCGAAAAAGTAATATCAAAAGGTCGTATCTGCGTATGAAATGAGTTTTTAGGAGATAACTCAATAATTCCTAAACCGATAATGTTGTCAATTTTTTTCATAATTTTTGGATCTCCGGTTCAAAAGTGACACAAGTTTTTTAGACTTACGGGGGGATTTTTCCTTAAAATATTCACTAAATAAAAAAAAATACAAAAAGTCCTCATGTTATTTCGAAAGACCTATCGAGTGATGTGCATCATGTCGATATTTGGTAAATAAAAATTTTTTTTGACAAATAATTACATGTATCGAGTAGTGCCCCTCCTTAAAATATTTTTTTCAGCAATTTTACTATAAAACTAAGTAGCGGCATACAAAAACACACATTATATTTAAATATTTATTAAGATACGTTTTATAGTTTCCGAGTAAAATAGCTGTGACATACGGACGGATGGACAGACGGACATAACGAAACTATAAGCGTTACGTTTTTGCCACTTTGGCTACGGAACCCTAAAAACCTACTTCACAAAATAATATGTCAAATGCCATTAAAAATAATTTTCAATCATAGTGCTAGTGCAATTTTACTCTGCTTTTGACAGATTGATTCATTTAAAAGTTAATAATTTTTATTTTATTAACCATAATACAGTATAGCACAAAGAACAAAAAAATTACACGTGATATGTGTCCAGACCCCCCTCCCCCCTGTGGTGATCATTGGTGATTTTTCTTGACCCCCCTCCCCCCCCCTATACAATATGACGCGATTAATGGACGCCCCCATAGGTAGGGGTAATAACCGTGTAAGTTTTTGTAAAGGAAACGTGTAAACGGTTTTTGTACTTTTTCCAGAAGGAGAGTGTATTGTTGTTCATGGGGATTCCAGATTGCAGCATTTGATTCTAGCTTGCTACGCACAAACGCATTGTACAAGATGCTGATAGCGTGCCTGTTTGAGAATATTTTGGCTTGCCGGATAACAAATCTAAGACATCTCCTTGCTTCGTTGCAGACTCTGACTATATGTTGGTTGAATGTGAGCTGTGGGTCAAACCATGTGCCTAGATCTTTCGTTTCATTTATTCGTTTTAGCGGTCTTCCCTCTAATTTGTATGTGGGGTATATAGGAGAGCGCGCACGCGTGTAAGTCATGACAGTGCATTTGTCCATATTGAGGGCGAGGCTGTTCTTTTGCGCCCAGGTGTGAACAGCGTCAATGTCTAATTGTAACTTACTAACGTCATTAGCACATTCGATAGGCAAAGCCAGTTTGAGGTCGTCGGCAAACAACAAGCAAGTTGAGAATTTAAGTGCTGCTGGCAGATCATTGACAAGGATAAGGAATAGGAGAGGCCCAAAGTTGCTTCCCTGTCCAATGCCTGAGGTAACCAGAAATGGAGCAGATCTAGATCCTTCATAACATACATATTGTTGCCTGTTCGAGAGGTAATTGGCTACAAATTCTAGCAGGTCCATAGAAAAACCGCTTAGGTATAATTTCTTAAGTAATATGTCGCTGTCAACTCGGTCGAATGCTTTGCGAAAGTCAAAGTAAGCCACGTCAACCTGCTTCTTCTGGTCTAAGTTACTCGCTATTACAGATACAATATTCAGTAAGTTTGACGTGGTGGAGCGCTTCGGTAAGAAACCATGTTGTTCATCGCAAAACCAACCGTTTAACTGTTTAAATATTTTCGAGTAAATGATTGACTCAAAAATCTTGCCAAAAATACAAAGTACAGCTATTGGTCTGTAGTTATGGACATCAGATTTCAATCCCGACTTATGAACTGGTAATACTTTGGTTGTCTTCCAGGCTGAAGGGTAGATTTTAGTTTTTATTGCTAAGTTGAATAAAAGTTTGAGCGGTCTGACAAAAACTTCGCAACAATCTTTGACAATGTATTGGGGAATACCATCTGGGCCCTGAGTGTGCTTGGACTGTAAGCGTTTAATTGGTATACGAACATTCTCATCACTTACGTGACCAATGGTTATAAGCCGATCACTTAAATTGGTCGCTTCACCCGTTGCTGCCAGACATGCTGCCGTTACGTCAAGCGTGGGAGATTTTTTTAAGAAGACGTCTTTAAAAAAGTTAGCAAATGAGTGCAACATCCTGAGATGACATACTTCCAAAAGTCAATAGTATGGTAAAGGAAAATATATCTTGTATAATTTTTTCTTGTTGTTATTAACAAATATCTATATAATACCTAGCGCGACGTCAAAAACTAGAAAATGTTTTTTACTATAAGTAACCGTATCATAATAATAATAATAATTAACTCTCAATAGTCCTTACACCATGGCGGGTGCTGCCTCTGCATGCGTCCCATGACACGGGCAGGGGCAGCATCCGCATAGTGTACCCCTCACTTTTCATTAAATTGTCGAAAGGGCCTCTGCGCGTTGGCTTCGGCTCCGCATACGCCTCCCAAAGGTCCGGATCACCATTGTTCCGTGATGGGGAAAGACATACAAATAATAATAATAATAATAAATACTCTTTATTGCACACCTCATACAGTTACAAGCACAAATTTTACAATAAGATAAATTTAGGTAGAGGTAACAACAGGCGGTCTTATCGCTAATGAGCGATTTCTTCCAGACAACCTTTTATCATATTCTCTAACTAAAAAATAAAATCGCACTTGTGAGTTGTCGAAGCTCAAAACTGTTCGCGTACTGTACTACAATTCATTATGAAATCTGGACCCTGATATTTGTATGCTTAGAAACACACTTGTCATACGCAATGCTACCCCATGCGTCCGATGCAACGTTCGACCTGTCGCGCCAGGTCGGCGTGGGAACGTAGAGGGCATAACGTATGCTTCCCCAAGCGTACGAGTAGTTTCTAGATCTTAGTGCGCTTTCACATTATCCGATCCGATATCGGATGTAGGATAGGCAGTGGCGTAGCTAGCATGGGTGGCACCCGGTGTGGATAATGTGTCACCCCAAAAATCACAGAGAATCCTCCTTTATTTATTATAGTATTAGGGTTGACGACGCGCATGGGACACCTCTGGAGTTGCGGGTGTATACAAGCTGTAACAAAAATGCTGGTGATACTTTTAAGGGCATAATTAGTATCGTATTCTTATTATGAAAATGTGAGAAAAAAAATTTGCTTGCGAAAATAAAATCGACTTTGTATGGAGGGTTGGCCAGCTGGGACGATGCGTCCCATAACTCCCATATATGGAATGCAAACCGGTTATAACCGAAACCGGAATAATCGGTTATATTGTCAAAATAAAATAACTGATTATTGAAAATTCGAATAACCGGGTTCGGTTATTTATTCCATGCTATTTTTACCTAAAATTGTGTCATAAAAGGTTGTAAAACTACGCATAGCTTTTAGTCTGGAACTATGATTTCTATACTCTATAATAATTTTAGGTTTCTCTCCTATTACTATATTTTGGCGAGTCATTTGCAGCAAGTATGACTAAATTTTCGATCATAACCGACAGCATAACTGGTTATGAAATTTCACCGGTTATAGCATTCCCTAGTTCCATACAAAAAAAATTGTGACCAAAAATTTTTGCTCCTTCTCTTTCTTACTCGCAATACGATACCAATTATGCCCTTAAACGGGTCACTAGTATTCTTGTTACACCTGTATACTGGCTACGATAGCTGCCTACTATCAGGCGGGCCGTATGCTTGTCTTCCAGCGTCGTGGTACAGAAAAAAAAAATGTAAGCCACTCATAACTACTGCATTATCATAATCTTGATTACCACATAATGCCTTAACTGAACCATCGTTTAAAAGTTGTTGTAAAAAATATTGTAACTATCAATTTATTATTCTCGTGACACCATTAAACTCACCGTGAAACCAAATAAAAAATCCTAAAATCTTTCTAAATGAAAAAGCTACGCCACTGGATGTAGGACCGACATCCGATATCCGATACTTTGCATCCCATACTGTCGGACCGACATATATAAACGGAGGTCCTATAGACGTTACAATTTATCAGGCCTCTACAGACAAGAGCGACATGACGGGGCAACAAAGTGAGATGGAACTATGGAACTACGAGTACAATGAGACAAAAAGATTCAAAGCAGTTGCCGCTCGTAATATAAATAATAAATTATTATTATAGGACAATGTTATGTGTAATATGTGATCGTAAAATAGTGCTATCTTATAAAACTTTAATTATATACTTAATTATTACAGTAGTCCGCTTCGAACTGAAAAGTCGCTACTGCGACTGACAAAAAATCGGTTTGCTAGATTTTACCAAATAACTTGAAAACTACGTATTTTTGCATACACCCATAATATTATCAATAGTCAATGCTTTCCAGTAAATTCAATAATACATATACGTGCAAAAATCATTCTATAAGATTTTTTTAAACCTATAGGATGGATTTTCTTTTTGGATTATTGAGGGTAGGTACCAGAACCCATGCTACTACGTGAAAATAGTCTTAGGACACCTTGAATTTTTAATTAATTAAGATTGGCGTTTACAGATTTTGGGGAAAACATACAAGATGCGAAAAAAACGTCATATTTGACAAACTTTTGTTTGACATTAAAAAGTGTAATTAAACCCCGTCTCTCTAACCGTAACGTATTTTGAATGCTGTTACTGTAATGTTTTCATACAAACAGTATTATGGTCCTTATACGTAACAGGACTGATTGGCGAGATAGCAAAATGTAGATTGTAAGGCGTCACGGTAGACCTCGTCGGAGATGGCGGGACGAGCTTGACGCCTTTGACAGAGACTGGTGGGAGACTGCAGGGGATAGGGATACGTGGAAAAATAAGAGGAATAAAAAAATTGCATGTGAAAAATAAAAGTTTACATTTTCATAGAAATTGTATGGGAAAAGTTTTCCTCGATTTGTGGCTTTTACAGCCGGAATTGTTTTTTGGTCCCATACAAACTTTTGATTCTGGATAGGAATGGAATCGATTGGCATTAAAAAAAAAGTTTGTCAAAAAATTACCGCAACATGTACTATCGGGTTCATAATTGCATGGCCAATTTATGAATGAATTCATTGATAAATTGACCATGCAATTTTGAACCTGATGGTACCTATGTATGTTTTTTTCCAAAAACTGTAAACGCCAATCTTCATTAATTTGAAATCGAGGGAAGATCTTCTAAGACCATTTTTGCGTAGCAGCACGGGATCTGGTAGCTCCCCTCGGGAAGAAAATCCATCCTGTATAATATATTCATGTATGTTATTTATTCCTGAACTACCTACACCTACATTATGTATTTCTACCTACTGCATATATAATATTATTGTTATATTTAGATCTCATGGCTGTTTGTGTTCTAAAAAATCGTATTAAAATTTGGTGTCGATTATTTCGAGCATTCGAAATTCAAAATCCGCGCCGGCGGCATCACGCACACTACAGCAAATGTATACCACCTCTTGCACGCACACAAGTAAGGATTATCGGTCCGACAGCTATCGGGGTTCCGACATGCCCAACGATATCGGAAGTGCATCGCCGATATTGGATGTCGGAGGGCCCCGATTAGAAAGGCAGTTGCTAGAGAGTGCCTTATGACGCCAAGTCCGCCTTTTTGCGTGAACGTATTGTTTTAGTGATAAAGTTTAGTTAAATGATTGAAAAAATACAAAAGTACACATATTTACTTCCCTGTAGTCCTATCCTACATCCGATATCGGATAGGATAATGTGAAAGCGCTCTTACGTTCCTAGCGCGTCAGTCGACAAACCACGCTCGCGCTGCAAAAATGGGAGACGAACAACTGATCGAATTGGTTAGGCGATATGAAGCCATTTATAATATTCACCAACATTTTCTCTCTCTTTATTTATAATATGAACGAATATAAAAGCATGTCCTAAGCAATTTCAAAAAAGTCTATCTAGTCTATTCTTCATAAAGACCCTAGGGTTATTATGTGATATAAATGATATAATGCAACTGCTAACAGAGGTGCCCTGTGAACCCAACAAATTTGTTTTTTCTACTCCCGTTTATCTATCATTTATACATTCGTCATCATCTATATCCTCGAAGAAACACATAGATAATATACTCGAAGAAAAGTCTATCTAGTCTATTTCCCAAAAAAACAACTGTTAAATAAAACCGCTAAAATAGAATCGCGTGCAATCAGGACTTTAGAAGAAAATACATTACTGCCAACCTAAGAAACCTAAATAAACGTAGCGTTTTTAGAAAAAAAAAACTTTAAAAAAGGAAAAATGAAAAGAACCACAGACATATATACTTTGTAGTTTTTACGTTTGCCATAGGGTCAGGGAGGGAACAGTCGCTAGGATTTTTTCAAGAGGCTGTAGCATGAAAAATATAAATCCCTGAACTAATTGTTGCAAGCACAGAGCACAGTGCATTATTAAACTTTCATATGTAGCAAATATATTTGCTGTTACTTTCACTAAAAAAGATATATCCATTCTTTTTTAGAAATTGGGAATCGAGCCACTGTGTACCGGTTGTTGTACACAGTGACTAGGACCCCCTAGTACACAGTGGTTCTAACAGTACACAATGGCTACGTAAGAATCGAACCTAAATAAACTTTATAACAAAAAACATTTTTGCTGAATAAAACGGTAATTAGAATAGGTACGCCTAATTCCGGAATAATCGTTCCTGATTCATTCTTCATTTAAAATAGGTACTTACCTAATAAATGTCGCATGATTTATTCAATTTAATTTTATTACAAAAAGAGTGCAAGAATTATTTTTAATAATAAAAGAACTTTTATTCTTATTGATATTCAAGTAAATTTTACCCCAACTCTGTAAGGTGCACAGTGGTTCGCGAGCCACCGTGTACTTTTCTGAAACGAACGACTGTTAACCTTCGCGCCATTTTGTATTTTAGATAGAACTAAAAACAAATAGAAACATCGAGGGCCTTGAATTATCAGCCAATACTAAGTCGATTAGACACACTCTTCGATAAAAATATAAGTAATTAAAAATCTCGTTCGAGTTAAGAAAAAAGAGGAGTGAAAATTACCTGGAAATGTAATTTTGATAGCATTCAACACAAAAACGCACCATAATACATTCGCATGGCGCCGAAGCGCTTAAACATTTCTTTTTTCACTGTTTTTCCTACCTAACAAATTATGGTCTAGTCTCCCTCACCCCCTGATCAACTCTCCCACGGGTTGGGGAGACATGAACCGTTTCTCCGTTTAAAAAAAATTGCTAAACTTACATTTTTTATTTTATGACCATTATACTATTTTTTTAAGATAACTATTTGGGCATTACATCTACATACGATATATCGAGTTGCTATCTCTTACATGTAAAACTCAGAGGCTTGTAAGTAAAATGGGGGTCAAGTCTCCCGGACTCCCCTACCTACTCACATAGCGTAAGCAGGTGCCTGTCAGACAACATCAGCGTTACCTCAACGCAATCAAAATACAATCTATCATCTCGTAAAAAGCATGTCAAAAGGATAGAGTTGATAGATTGGCAGAGGGAACCGTCGCTAATACCAAAGGAAATAACTTACACGTGACACGCACACATTTACAAATCGAGGGTGGAACCCTGAATTGGTATAACCCGATTACCTATTTATTATACGAACTAGATTCGCAGTACCGCACCAAACCACTGCGAGACTGTAAACAGTCGAATTGAGAACCTCCTCTTTTATTGAAGTCGGTTAATGATCCGCTTTGATCAACTACTTCAGTAAAACATTTGACCGCGTATTCACGCTAAGCAATTTCCTTCTGATCTTCTTTTAGTATGAACTTGAACTTGAACACGGCAAGCTACCGGCTACCGTTCTACATTAAGTTCAGAAGGAGTTCACAAGAAGATTTCCATTTAGTATGAACTTGATAACCAATTGATATCAAAATAAGAATAATTTGAACAAGTCAAACGTGTCTTTTGAAAAGTTTTCAGTTTGAAATCAAATTAAAGTCAAACCAACAAAGGATTATAATATTCGAATAGATATGCCCCTCAGCTAACACGGCAAACTACCGGCTACTGTTCTACATTAAGTTTATATATAAGCATTATCTTTATACTGAGTATTCATGTTTCATATCGCGTGTTATTGTGTGATTTCGTTGACGTTATCTTTGTTTATTGCTCGTTTTATTCTTTATACTAATGAAAAAGGTTATTGCGACAATTGAACGGAATAACTAGTATCACTGAAATCATTATTATCCAATACGACTCGGAGTCGAGATCAAAGGTTAACACATTCAGGTAAACAGTGTTGGTACTTAACTACTTACCTTAATCTTGAAATCATCAATATTTTATGACGATAAGATATTTTTACCGAAAATAGATTATCCCTTAAAAAATCGCCCTCAAATCACCCGTAACATAGTCACACGCGTTAGACTTACTTATAATTTATAATAGTATAACTATGTAGGTCTAGTGCGCTCTCAAGATACACCTAATATTCTATATGAATAATATCAAACGCTTGTGGTTTCCTTGGAACTATTTAGATTACACATTTCAAATTACTACGTTGAATTCACATTAAGAAATCAAATCTGAATCCACACAGGGATTAAGCTCGATGCGTTGCCAATATTAATGTGATGAATCGAAAATGTAATACTTATCGAAAAACCTCGTTGATAAAATAAAACATCCCGTCGTTTATAACATTTGATTGATCACATGGCATTAATCTTTGGGAGATTAGAAAGGCATCATGGTTATATTAAATTCTGTTTTATTTTTGACACATAATATAACGATAATAGAAAATAAAAACGAAAACAAACATTTAACTGAATAGTTTCTGAAACAGTTTCTAGTGAAAAACAGTATAGTTTCTTAAAGTATTCTTGCTGCTTATAATAGTTATAATGTTTAAAATGAATTGCATTTACTTACATTCGTTTCTTTTAATTCCTCGGTGCCATTACAATTTCACTTGCTCTTCTTTCTACAACATAACCTATAAAACAAGATAACAAGATGAATGCGCTTAAGGCGCCTACTGTTGTGTTTGTCTGTTGTTTTACATTTATCTGTCATTGCATTTGGTTCCACTGCGGCGTTCAGAAATGTAACATTTATGATACCAATCTGACAAAAAAAAATGTGCTTTTGATACAATTTTGATAGCTATGTCATAGGTACGATAGGTATTAATTATTGTGAAATAAAACATAGCATGCATGTAGCTTAATATGGTAATTAAAAGAAAGATTATTATTTTATTCCTTTTCTTGTACCTTTAAAATAACGCAAGGAACGAAACACGAAAGTTGGGGGAGGGAGGTAAAAACACATTACAAATATATGATTATTGTGAAGAGGGCGCTATTACTCTCATTTATATGGCAACAGTTCAGTATAGTCATAGAGCTCTATGGTATGGTGACATCTTGATTTGTTTACCTGTCAGCTCTGATGTCAATTTGAACATGTTTCACAGCGGAATAGTTTCATTTCCCGAGCGTATTATTTACAGGAGTTTATTATACACTATTTACAATGTTTCGCTCTTGACTAACTATGGACAATTTTGGGATTTTTTGTCGTTTATTATTTAATTTTCAACACTTTATTAGTATTCAAGTAAACTGCCACAATGACAGTGACAGCCTGTCATACACTCACACATGCATAATCATCCTGTCATTAAAATTATTGCTAGTGTAAGAAATTAGTTTTCAAAAAAAAAAAAAAAAAAATTAATGGCGGCAAGACGTGTTTTGGAGGTTTTTGTGTAATTTAATTAATTTTTCATTGATTTCACGCTGTTTTCTACGTTCTTGGTGTTTAAAAATACTCACAAAATATTGTATTTGCGTTTTTTGATTACTCTGAAGCGGTCCCGACTGCCTCAGCCGGGATCCGTATACTATGTCTGAAGGGACGAATTTTGGTAAGACTGATGAAAATACAAATCACCTAAATAGTTCTGAAAAATGTGTTCAAAATGATTGCTTAGACTCAATACAAAGTAATATGGATTACGAGGTAGAAAATATAACGATAGACAACCATGAAAGGCTGCAACCGCACCCGCATCCAATACCGCCGCCGCACTCAACAGATGATCTAACACAGAAAACTCAGGTTAGTACAGCAAATACTAAAGAAGACCATTCTTACGCAGCTAAAAGAAATCGAGAATCTGGAGATGAGTGGACATTAGTCATCAACAATCCTAAACGGCGTTACATGTTCAACCCAAACTTACCCGTTGGTACGGAGATAAGCATTACTTGCAAGGACCAGTTGCCGAAACAATTTGCGCTAGCAAAAATATTAAAAAGTCATGATATTTTAGGCATCATTAGAGTCAAGTACGTGAACGCGTATAAAGTACTTGTTCAATTTGATAGCGAACCTAATGCCGCACGGCTTATATCCTTGGCAGCTGTACGTGAAGACTTGGGCTGGCGGTGCCAAAAGACATATGAGGTTGGTTTATCCTATGGTATTATTAAAGACGTAGAGTTAGGTCTAGATGAAAAAGAGATGATGGAAAGCATGGTTTGTGGAACAGAAATAGTTTCAATAAAAAGATTGAGTAAGAGAAGCAAGGACGACGAATCAGGGTGGACGGATAGTGAGACCATACGGGTCGGTTTTAAAGGACCTTCATTACCAAGTTACGTCTACATACATGACATGCGAGTTAAGGTAGAACCATATCTATTTCCTGTCTCACTCTGCGCAAATTGTTGGAGGTTCGGTCATTCGAAGAAAATATGCTCAAAAAAACCTACATGCCCTAAATGTGGAGGTAATCATTTAAATTGTGAGACGACTGTTTACACGTGTCGCAACTGCTCAGGAAATCACATGGCCCTTGATAAAAGATGTCCTGCCTTCCAAAAAGAAAGACAAATTAGAAAAATTATGGCTGAATTTAACTGTACCTACAAAAAGGCTATGAATAAGTACGAACCAGCTTCTGATCCCCCGCCAGCCCCTTCGGACTATCAGGCTAACTTTCCCGTGACACTGAGAACAGAAGATACGCCTTCAGTTTCTGAACCTCCAACGACAGCATCTCCGATCATAGAACCATCATATTCTAAAGTAGTGACAACTCAAGCGGTGGTGCATAGCGAGTCCACAGCTCAGTCGCCGCCGCCTAAAAAACAAAGAGGGCCGAAGCCGAAGAAACCTGTGACTACTCAGAAAAAAGTAAGAGAAGAAGCTGCAGACATATCTGATAATGACTCTGTGAACATGGAAACTGAGGTTATTGACCCACTACCAGAACCAAGCCAACCTAACGAACTTCACAAAGACAAGCCGATATCTAGTGCATTACTAGACAAGTTAAAAGGTATAATATTCTTGAAAAACCTGACGATTACTGAAAAAATTAAACGGTGTGTTCAAATAGGCATTGAATGGTTCTTATCTTACCTTATGAAAAACATATTTGACATGACCTTTTTGGAGCCACTATTAAATGCCAATGGCTAATGACGACTTTAGGAAGTGCAGTCTTAACATGTTGCAATGGAACGCGCAGAGCATTAGACCAAAATTAGTATCATTTGAAAATCTTCTTATTCAAGAGAAAATTCATATAGCAGCGCTTAGTGAAACTTGGTTAGATGTAGACAGTTATCTTCGTATTAGTAATTATAATATATACAGGGAGGACAGATCTGATGGCTACGGCGGTGTTGCAATCCTTGCACACAAATCGATTAGGTCTGAGCAGTGTCGTGTGCAATCTCAAAACCCCGGTATACAAATAATTTACGTAAAAGTGTTTAATTGTGATCAAATTCAAAATGTGATAGCAGTGTACTGTCCATCTTCCGTAGCGACTCAGCAGAGTGATTGGGATTTTATTTTTTCAATTGTGAAAACTAACGTGATTTTCATGGGAGACTTTAATGGCCACCATACTAACTGGTCATATAAAACAGATGCCAGAGGCACTCAAATATTTGATTCACTTATGGATTTTAATCTAGTATCGCTTAACAATCGCAGCCACACAAGGATACGCCTTGTGAATGGAGTATTACAGGAGTCCTCTCCAGATGTTACTATAGTATCACCTGATATATATTTGGCATTTAATTGGCATGTTATGAAGGAGTCATTAGGAAGTGATCATCTAATAATTAAAATATCCACATGTGTTAATTCTCGTGCCAAGCATATACAAAGGAGAAACTATAAAGCGGCTCAGTGGGATGAATACAGATTATATCTAGAAAATATTTTTAACGATTTGTCTTTGCCTGAATCTCCTCAAGAAGCATATAATTTATTGTTAGATAAAATAAACATGGCAGCCGATCTTTTCATCCCCTTTTTTAAATTCAATAATAATCCTGCTAAAACATTTCAACCAAAGCCTTACTGGAACCAGTCTTTATCCAAAGCCGTTGCCGAACGGCGATTAGCGCTCACTTTGTTTAGACGGAATCCTACACCACTAAATCTTGAGAACCTCCAGGCAAAGATAAGAGACGCTCAGAGATTAATTAGAACGCATAAAAATGAAGGGTGGCATCAATTTTGTAACTCAATAAGTGAGTCATCTTCAGCCTCTGAAGTTTGGTCTCGAATGAAATGGCTCAAAGGCTACAAGACTTCTCAGCCTCATGTTAGTGTAGAGAAAGCGCACAATCTCCTTAGTTCTCTAACACCAGATAACGTATCTCCACGAACACCAGCGATTGAGTCATGTAGCACGGTCATAGACGAGCCATTTACTATACAGGAATTAGAGTCATGTATTAAATCAAAAGATACTGCACCTGGTGGTGACGGTATATCATTTTCAATGATTAAGAACCTTCCTATGAATGGTAAACTATTACTGCTATTGGTGTATAACAAATTCTACTCCTTAGGTTTTGTTCCCGCTCAGTGGAGGGAAATTAGTGTAGTTCCAATACCTAAACCTGGAAGAGATCCCTCTTCTGACTCTGCTCTCAGACCGATCTCGTTAATTTCTTGTATCTGTAAAATATTTCATTCTGTAATAAATAGGCGATTGGAATGGTTCTTAGAAAAAAATTGTATGTTTGCTGAAGAAACCGTCGGTTTTAGGAAATGTCGATCATCTTTAGATAACTTAAGTAGCTTAGTAAGTCGAATACAGACCGGATTCTCAAAAAATATGGTTACTTTGGGAAGTTTCATAGATATTGACAATGCATATAATAACGTAAACGTTCCTGTTTTAATTTCAATACTTGACGGGCTGAGGGTTGGTCGTAACATTTGTCAATATTTATGGAATTTTTTAAATGAAAGATATCTTACAATTCAAACTGATAGCACTATGTTACGTAGATCAGCTGGTCGAGGGTTAGCTCAAGGAGACCCAACTTCGCCACTGCTTTTTAATGTTTATACTATGCACATTCAAAAATCACTGACAGGTGTATTCTTTTCACAATACGCAGATGATTACATTTTGTATGTTACAAAGAAATCTATCGTGGAGGCTGAAGATGTATTGCAAAACTCTCTGAATATATTTAACAAATGTCTAAACAATCTTGGTCTTGAAATATCTACATCTAAAACAAAGTTATGTTTATTTAAAAAAGGTATTAATAGAGAACCTGTAAATATTAAAATTAATAATTGTAATTTAGAATTAGTTAAGTGTGTTAAATACCTGGGATTGTGGTTGGATCGATCTCTCAAGTGGGAAAAACATATTCATGAAATAACACAGAAGGTACATAAATATTGCAATATTTTAAAAGTTTTAGCTGGACCTGGATGGGGTGTCCATCCAAAACATCTCAGGAGATTATACTTTGCAATAATTCGTAGCAGAATAGATTATGCGTCTTTTTTATATGACGATAGTTGCAATTCCAATTTGTATAAACTCGACAAAATTCAAAATCAAGCACTGAGGACAATAGGCGGGTTTATTAAGTCTACTCCTATACACGCGATGGAATCTGAATTGTGTGTACAGCCCTTATATATTCGTCGCTTTTATTTGGCTTCCAAGTTTTGGTTAAAATCTAGATCTTTTGAAAATAATATAACTATCAAACTCTTAGATGTATTAAATAACGACATTCAAACACGTGATACATTGCGAAATAAAAAACCTCTTCTCCTTGCTGTACATAATAAGTATAAATCAACTACTATGCATTCCAGTAACATATTGGAAATGTTTACATTGGACAGATGGGTTAATTCGATCGATATTTCTAAATCTTTTAGGTTTAACATAGCGTCTATCACTAAATCTAAGCGTGAATATAAGAAAAATGCTTTAAAAACGACCGTGGATGATTTTTTGCTAACACATTATTCCGAATATCAGTGTATATATACAGACGGCTCTAAAGAAGGATGCAACTTAGGCGCTGCATTCTATGACCCTCAATCAAACATATCAATTAAGATACACATAAAGCACAACATGTCCATTATGCACGCTGAGCTGGTTGCCATTGCTGAAGCCTTATCCCATATCCAATATTTAGATTACAGTAAGATTGTCATTCTGTCGGATTCTAAAAGTGCGCTCCAACATGTTGCTCGATGTACGTCAAATATTCGAGGTCTTCCGATAGCTTACACCATTTTGAATTTTATTGACATACTGCAATCAAAGGGTAAGACCGTATTATTGCAATGGATCCCATCTCATGTGGGTATAGTCGGTAATGAAACCGTGGACACCATAGCGAGGCTGGCCTGTCAGGACGGTGTAGAATGTAATACGTTGCCATATTACTCCGATTGTATTATTTTCGCCAAACGTGAGTCATATACTCTATGGAAAGAATACTTTGACGAGAGATCTAAGGAAAAGGGCATTTGGTATAAGACGATCCAACCTCATCCTCTAATGACGCCATGGATAGATTGTCCTCTTAGTAGACAAGACTGTGTGTTATTAATGAGACTTCGTTCAGGTCATATCCCATTAAACAAATTTGGTTTTTTAATGAAAAAAGTTCCTTCTCCTAATTGTGATGAATGTAATATTCTAGAAGACGTGTACCATGTTATTATGGAATGTGTCCGGAACGAAGCTGCCCGAGTACAACTGGCTTATTCCAAACATTTTTATTCTATTTCCCATGTGGGAGGCTGCAATAGCGCTCTGGCCGCCCCTCTGTCGGACGCGGCCGCAGCGCTACTGCAGCTTGTTCGAAAGGCTGTTGTAAATAGATAAGGTTAGATGTAAGACATTCATGTTTTGTGGTTCTTATGGAGCGACATGTTCACTTCGGTGACAAGCTCTTAAATAAAGAGAAAAAAAAAAAAAAAAAAAAAAAGAAATTAGTTCCAATGAAATTCCGCAACATGGCGCATGGCCAGGCTTTAACACTGCTATATTTATTTTAGGTCTTCTTGAATCACCAGAAGAATATGTGTAAAACACTTAGGTGCTTCCTCCAAAATAAGTAGAGTCATCGCCTCCACATCAAGGCCACAAATCCCTGCATTTTCTGTTATTTTATACCAGTTTCAAATGACCAATATGCACCTACCTACGTATATATGGCTTTTATATAGAATTTAATTTTCGTTTAATTACATGATGTAATTACGTACTCGTAACATTTATAAATTTAATTACCACTCGTTAGTAATTAAATAACAAAGAACTTCATCTCCTCCTAGCCGTTTTCGGCTACAGCGACTGCGTCCTACCGCTGAGAGCGACGCTGGTGCGCTCTTAGGTGACTGATATAGCCAATTTTTGCAGCAAATGTGCGGCCACACTCGCTGCAAGTCAGCACCCCTCGGACATAGCAATAATTTATGGCCACAGTTGGTCTGGCCTTTAGCTCGTCGCGCTTAGCGTCGAGCTCTGTGCGATGCCTGGCTTCGAACTTACGCACCTGAGTGTGCACGGTATGCCTCCACTGCGGACGGTCACTAGCAAGAGTCTCCCATGTCTTTGGCTCTATACGAGCTCTTTTCATATGCCGCTTCAGCACATCTTTATACCGCAAAAACTGGCCGCCTTGCCTTCGCTTGCCATTTTGCAGTTCGCAGTAAAAGATGCGCTTAGCGATTCGGTCTTGAGAAATGCGGGAGACGTGTCCACCCCAACGCAGCTGTCGCTTCATCAAATAGGCCTCAATTCCGGTGACATCGGTACGTCTAAGGATCTCCGTGTTCCTAACACGATCAGACCAGTGGACCCCCATAATGTCACGGAGGCATCTTAGGTGGAAGGTATCTAATGAGCGAATATGCTTACGATAGAGGCACCATGTTTCTGAGGCATACAAGAGATTCGGCAAGACGATCGCCATGTATACAGCTACTTTAGTACTGAGTTTTATGTCGTGTGATCGGAACACCTTGGGACGAAGTTTGCCGAACGCTACCGAAGCGGCTCCTATCCTACAGTTTACCTCGTTGTCAATGTGGCACTTAGCGGTAATCGTGCTCCCCAAGTATTTAAACTACTCTACTTGCTTGAGCGAGTCTCGGCCGAGTTTGATGTCAACCTGCGGATTAGCAGTTGTGTCTAGGACCAAAACTTCGGTCTTTTTGACACTTATCTTTAGGCCAAATTTTTGACAGGACTCAGCAAGACCCAACATCAGCTGTTGCAGAGCATCTGGGGATTCGGTCACAAAACACAAATCATCTGCATACATCATCTCCGTTATAATTGCGTGGGACACTTTGGTACGCGCTTTAAGCCAGGCTAAGTTGAATATGCCACCATCGGCGCGATAGCGAATACGGATGCCTGCAGGAAAAGTTTGTAGTGCTTCCCTAACCACTACTGAAAAGTACAAGGCAAACAAAGTGGGCGCGAGCACACATCCCTGCTTTACGCCACAGCTTACAGAGAAAAACTCCGATTGTTCGCCGTTGATACTTACGCAGCATTGCATGCTGTCATGGAGTAGTCGGACCCTCCTCAAAAATTTTTTCTGTGCATCCCAGCTTCGCCAAGACCACCCACAAGGCTTCGCGAGGCACGCTGTCGAAAGCTTTTTCTAAGTCAGAGAATATAGCCTCGCAGGTGCCTCTGTTTGGCCGGAAGCCAAATTGAGTTTCAGGTAGGATGCTTTCCGATAGCGGCATCAGGCGGTTTAGTAAGCAAAGACTTTCCCCGGAGAAGTTAGAAGGGATATACCTCTGTAGGAGTTACAGTCAGAACGATCGCCTTTGTTTTTATATAGGGAGCAGATGCGAGAGACTCGAAAGAGCAGGTACTCGATCTTCCTCCTACATACTAGAAAACAACTTCCAGATCGCCTGATGGAGCTCCGCCCCTCCATACTTAAGTAACTCTCCAGGTACATTATCAATGCCCACCGCCTTTTTATTTTGCTGTTTTTGTATGGCAGCGACAACCTCGCACAACGACAGTGGCTCATCCAGTTCTTGTTTGGTAGGCATCGATGGTATCAAGCCAATATGCTGCATATCCGCAGCACGATCAACATTTAACAAATTGTTAAAATGCTCTGCCCACCTCTTAAGCACGTCAAGTTTGTTGGTCAAAAGTTGAGTACCGTCAGAGGACTTTAACGGCACAGAACTTCTATTTATGGGACCAACAAGCCGGTGAGTCTCACTGTAAAATGCTCCAAGCTGGTTCGTATCAAAAAGCCACTGTATGCGCGCAGCTTTATCTTGCCACCACTTGTCCTACAACAACAAAGAACTTACCTATGTACAGTCGCCATCAAATATATCGGAGCGGCCAAGGTACTCAAAAATATCTGAACATGTACTTTATCGCCTTGATAATAGATGCGTTGTTCAGATATTTGTGTTCACCTTGGCCGCTCCGATATATCTCATGGTGACTGTACATTAATTAATTTCCTTTTTATTTAAAATGATATGAATATAACGTTTAAGAATTTGCAAATCTAGACACGCGGCAGCAATTTCATGAAGCTAGCTCAAACGGTAACAAAGATATGAAGGTCAAAAAGTCGTAAATTTTAGCACTGACTGACTGACTGACATATAGTACCTAAATCTAACCTACTTCCAGATGACCTAGAAGGATGAAATTTGGAATCCAGCTCGGTAATTGTGTGTAAGCTTAGGAAAAAATATTACAAAAGTACAAAAGTCCTGATCCAGACCAAAATCGCATAAATTAACATGAAAAACATCTTCAGAAGAAAAACCAGTCGCCTAGTTTACTATAGTTACACTTGACGCAAGTTTCATTTTATATCGTCAAAATTTAAGGAAGTAAAGGTAGACCTAAAGGTTGTCTGGGAGAAATCGCTTTTTAGCGATAAGACCGCCTGTTCTTTACCTCTATTCTGACTTTATGCATTTTCTGTACTGGTTTTCTTTTTGAGGTGTTCAATGAAGAGTATTTGTATTGTATTGTAAAGTTTTTAAAATGTTTCTTTTAATTTAAAACACTTTTTAAGTGTAAGTTATTTCACCTCATTTTTGGACATGTTCCATTCCAGGTGCCAAAAGGAACGTTACAGCCGAACCCTCGTGATCGGGACCAACATTAGCCAAACACAATAAATAAAACCAATCTCAGACGCATATTGAAATCAATATTTACATTATCGAAAAATGATTTTAGTAAACCCCTATTCATTTTTAAATACCTATCCAACAATATATCACACGTTAGGGTTGAAATGAAAAAAAAAATCACTCCCCACTTTACGTATAGGGGAGGTACCCTAATAAAATAAAAAAATCCACTTTTTATTTTACCACTTTGTCGGCGTGATTGATATACAAATTAGTACCAAATTTCAGCTTTCTAGTGCTAACGGTCACTGAGATTATCCGCGGACGGACGGACGGACGGACGGGCAGACATGGCGAAACTATAAGGGTTCCTAGTTGACTACGGAACCCTAAAAAAGGAGAGCCAAGTTCAATACAAAAATTATGCTTGGCTGTGGGCTTCCCCGCAAAAAGAATGGAGATCTAAATGAGTGCCAAGTTCTATGCAAAATCCAAATATGTATTAATAGCAACAAAATAACATTATGAACAAGTATTAAACTCTATTTCTTTGCTTTATTGGATACCTATAACAATTGCTGTTATTTCAAAATGGCATGTATTTAACCAGGCTGTTAAATAATTGAATTTGGGTAGCTATATAAAATAAAAATGGGTAGCAAAATTAATAGGTTGGCGACTAATTTGGGGCCGTACATTATCTTAATATGGGCTGTTTTTTAATGTCTTAATAGCCATTGTTTAACTATAGGTAGGTATCAAATAATTATATTGAAAACTGAATTTATAACTGGGAAGCATTTTAAGAAGCCTTTTTTTTAATCGAAAACGATTAGCTATTAAATCAAAAATAAGGTACTTTTAAAATATTTAAGGAGCAATTAAATTGAATTACATATTTAATATTAGTACAACGGGCAACTTTACACGAGCTGTAATTATAAGATAAAATGGATTCTTAAAAAGTTACTAGGGTATATGAATATTGGTAGGTAGGTACCTATAAGTAGGTAAGTATCTATAGTCAGATATCTAGAACCAAAACTCATATGCCACATATGATTTAGAAAAAAAAACAGCAAAATTCGAGTCGGACTCGCGCACCGAGGGTTCCGTACAAACCTGTAGGTATACAGGGGTAGTAACTTTAAAATTATTAAAAATATTTTTATTATATGATGTAACTGAAAAACCAGTCAAGTGCGTGTCGGACCACGCATAATGGAGGGTTCCGTACCTTCAATGGAATAAGAACCAAACTAATACCAAAAGGTCGCCTGATCTGATGCCTATGGAAGAAGTTTTTTTGGAGATAACTCAAAAATGGCTGATTTGATAATGTTCAAAACAATTTTCGTAGAAAGTATCTAATAAGGCACATCTTCTCAAATTTTTTACGATTTAAGACTTTCGCAGCGATTATTTCTGAAAATTTCACTTCATCACAAAATATTCAAAGATACCTCGATTTTATCTTTAAAGAACCATTGATTGATGAGCAACATGTTGATATTCAGTAAGTAATAACTTTTTCTTAAATTTAGTTACATGTATGGAGCATGTGGGGTGGGGACCCTACAAAATATTTTCTTCTGCAATTAACTACATAACTAAATAGCGGCATACAAAATACACTTTGTTTAAATTTTAGTATGATACGTCTTATATTTTCCGGCTAAAATGGCTGTGACATACGGACGGACGGACGTACGGACAGACGGACATGACAAAACTATTAGGGTTCCGTTTTTGCCATTTTGGCTACGGAACCCGAAAAACCAGTCAAGTGCGAATCGGAGTCGCGCCCCGAGGGTTCCATATATCACACAATTTTAATAATATTTTTTCTTGAGTCCGATTCTTAACTTCACCACAAGATATTTATGACAAAAAATAAAAATTCACATTCTCAAAACAAGCCCTTTAATTTAAACACTACCAATAAAGTTGAAAGCTATAACGGCCAGAAATGGCTTGGTATGCAGTAAAGGGTGTTTTTTAAATAATGTGAAACACGAAGTGAAAAACAGGATTCACTACAGGGTGTCAGTAAGCGGACATGTGTCCGCCAACCGGGTTACCTAACCAACATGCATACCGGTCGTGCAGACAAATTTTTTTATACCACGACGGTGGCAAATAAGCATACGGCCCGCCTGATGGTAACTTACAGTGACCCTATGGTTTGCAAAACATTTTATTTAATTTTCTTAATTACCACCTTAAAGCACCAGGGGACATACAACCTACAAAATTTCAGCTCAATCGATCTAGCAATCTCGGAGCAAATAGACATTGTGACAAGACAGAGTAGCACATGCTTCCTTTTAAACCATTTTGGTACGGAACCTTAAAAATATTCCAGTTTCCTGAAATTTTAGTGCTCCTGTAATTAAAATGATACCCAAAAAATGGTTAATTAGGTAGAAACAAATGGCTGGCAACAAATATTTAAACCAAGCCTGCTTTGAATAATAGATGCCAAGTTAATATTTTTGTTGCCAACCTATTATTTCAAGTTCCCGATTAATTTTTTGGTCAACTATATATTGCTGCCGTTTTTCAATAATATTATGCCACATGTTTGACGCTTATACAAAAATATTGTCGCGAAAATATTAATTCACGGCCAATTTATATTATTATATGCCTTAGAAAAGTTGCCGATTCATGTTTTAGATACCCGGAAAATTATAAGCCTTTAAAAATGTGAGATCTTAAAGTAGGTTAGATTTGACTTGGCCAGTTTTTATCAGATTAAAAAAATATATATATACCTAATGTTGAATAACTTTATAAAATGACTGATGTAATGAAAACTGCCCAAGTCAAGTTCTCTCTGCTCAAGTCACATTTTTAAATAACAGCAATTGTTATAGGTATCCAATAAAGCAAAGAAATAGAGTTTAATACTTGTTTATAATGTTATTTTGTTCCTATAAATACATACTTGGATTTTGCATAGAACTTGGCACTCATTTAGATCTCCATTCTTTTTGCGGCGAAGCCCACAGCCAAGCATAATTTTTGTATTAAACTTGGCTCTCCATTTTTACATTTATGTTTTTGGTGGGATTAGAATTACCTATGTAGGCCGCCTTTAACCGGTACAAAATGGGTTGTTTCCATTCTTACTCGTATATTGTTTGCTCAACGCACTTATTTGCACAGTCGCCGCTGCCGCAGGGATCTATCAACGAGCAAATTGTTTAATTTCTCTGAGACTGTAAGGCGTTTTAGCATTCCCAGCCGATTATCTAATGGCACTGAATTCACAAATAGAACTAAAGATTTCCGCTAGTTTAAATTTTGTGTAAAATATTATGTACTTAGGTAGTGTATAAATAAATATTGCACCTATTATCTAGTTAATTAAAACAACAATAAAAACAAGTAGGCACTATTCAACATTAACTTCTTAATTCTAATTTCTAACCTTAACACAAATGAGTAGCGATACTTTTAAATTGCAACATATTTTATTTCCTCTTCAATATTTTTTACTAAATATAGTTTTAGTAGGGTGCGTTTGTAAATAAATAAGAAACGGATTCTGCATAATGTGTTCTTCGGATAGCTTCGGCTAGCATCATCGAAATGTCTATTATCTGCAGCTTGGGGCAAATCTTCATAAGCTTGTCCTGGGGAATAGTGTTCGTAATTACAAACGCTTCCAAACTAGAATTATTTATCTTCTCAATCGCGTTTCCTGCTAGAACACCGTGAGTAACAATGGCATACACTTTATTGGCACCAGCTTCACGCAATTTCTGCGCTCCTTTGACGATAGTGTCGCATGTATCTGCCAAGTCATCGACCATAATGGCTGTCCTGTTGCGCACATCTCCGACTAGAACGGTGGAATCAACCGCCTCTGTTTCTCGTTGACGCTCTTTGTGGATAATTGCGAAGTCGATATCGAGTCTGTCAGCGATCGCGGTCATCCTCTTCACTCCCCCAGCATCCGGGGAAACCATGACGCTGCTCTTCCATTCTGGAATGTTTTCTTGAATCCATTTGGTGATCGCCGGTTCAGCATACAGATTATCTACAGGTATATTGAAGAATCCCTGGATTTGTGACGCGTGCAAATCGATGGTGATGACGTGATCTGCTCCTGCTACAGAAATTAAATTAGCGAGGAGTTTAGCTGCGATAGGAGCGCGACTCTTTTCTTTCTTGTCTTGTCTTGAATATGGGAAACAAGGTATGACTGCTGTTACTCTAGACGCTGATGCAATTTTGCAGGCGTTGATCATGATAAAGAGCTCCATGAGGTTATCGTTGATATCACCGCAGCCACTTTGAACAATGTACACATCTTCTCCTCTTACAGACACTCCTATCTCGACGCTGGTTTCCTTGTTGCTGAACGTTTTCGTCGTAGCCTTTCCGAGGTCGATGCCGAGTCTGCCAACGATTTTCTTGGCTAATTCTGGATGCGAGGTCCCGGTAAATATTTTTATGTTCGGCATTCTTGGACTGGGATTGATGAATTGCCGTGGATGAGAGTCTTCCTCCTTCACTTGGTGATCGTCTGGTTTCATCAGTGACCTCTGCTCGACTGCGGCGTTCTCAACTGAGCGACTCTTAGATATGGAGTGATATTTGTTTGCTTACTGATTTATCGGAGTTCACGAGCAGGTCGCGTCTATCGATCCCCCGCAATGGAACTTTATTTACTGTTATCGGCTGTAAACAGAAGTCGCAAATTCGCTCGACTCGCCTCAAAAGTAGGTACCTTATCATTTCGTCAGTTGTTGTCTAAACGTTAAAGAAACAATGTCAATTATACCTTAACTATACAGCGTGCAACAAAAATACTGGTGATCCGAAGTGCATATTTGGTACCGTATTGCGAGTAAGAAAAAGTAGGAGAAAAATTATTAGCTTTTCATTATTAGAATATGATACCAATTATGCCCTTAAACAGATCACCAGCCTTTTTGTTACAGCTTGTACATGATTTTTACAATGGACCTCCAAATAAAATTGAAATTTTGTAGTAGCCCTATAGAAAACGGGTAGTCAGTATAAAATATAACGGTTACACTCACTATTAGTGAGTGTAACCGTTATATTTTATAGTGACTACCCGTTTTCTCACGAAACGTATGTCTCACGAAAGTTTAAATTTAACGGGTAGTCGTTGAGTGGTATTCAAAATAGTCCATCGGTAACCCTTTGTTATTTCCGAAACAATAAGATTGGGTACATACCTAAATCCATTGAACGTTGCCGTTTCTCCCAATTAAACCATACACTGGAAATATCACCACCAGGCTGATAAAGTTCATTTCTGTTTGCCTCTATAACCTCTTGCATCATCGACCAGTTATATTTATTTTTGTATGATTACGTTTGTTGTGGGATGAAATGGTTTCGATAGATTGCTAATTGTTTACATAAGCATGTTTATTTGTTGGAGCTGGGTAATAGATAACTACCTACTTACCTAATTTTACAGTCAATTCATTTAGGTAGGTATATAATTACTTACCATGTTAGGTTTTGAAGTCAGATGGCTATATCAAGTCAATGTCTTAAGTTTGATATTATTTGGGTAGAATTATGTCAAACGAATTAAACATTTTCCACACGTACCTAAAAGTATTTATCTAAGTATCGTAATAAACGGGTATTTTGCATAACACGCGCTTTTATTTCAATAATAAGCTTATTTATTTGGTAAAATATTAACGAAGAATTTTTTAAATGCCGATGTTTTTTTTTCAGAATAAAACCTATAACATTTGATTCGGGTAAAAGAACAAACAACATATTATTGTTTTATAAACATTTAATAACACTGATATGTTAACAACAAAATGCTTCATCATATTTACAGGTTAATAACTTAAATATATTTATTGTAATTAGGCATGTACCGTATGTACATGCCTAATTACAATAAACGACTTTAATTATTAAGTCATTTATGGTTCGCTTTACATTAGACATTTCATAGAGTAAAGTATTCATAGAAGAAAGTAGCTTGAACCGTACGGCTCAATAATTAAAGTCCGTGACTGTCCCTAAGACTTTTTGTTTCATACAAAATCTTTAATCTAATTTATCTTTGGTTCCAAAAAGGGGCGAACATTTTCAGCTCAACCTGTGGTCAAATTGAACTGTTTACTATAGTGACTCTCCGTATCTAGTAGTAGTTTCTAAGAAGCAGAACTGATAAAGGAATCTCTTCACTCACGGTTCTGTAGAGATACCTAACATCGATAGCATCAGTTTAAACTCGGGTGCCAACCCATTTACTGTCCCGGAGTGAGAGCTATCCTTGTAAAATCAATTTGCAGCCGTGCAGCCATACGGAATTGAATCGTACGTATTAATAAACTGGTGTTATCACGCATCATGGTGTTGTCAGCAAAAGCGTCACGTGATCCTCGGAGGTCACGTGATGTTCTCTATAATCTCTAAGGTCAGGCGGGGCAAGAGTAACATCGGGAGAAGAGGATCGAAAGCTTCTCCAGCTAATTATATATATATCTGTGTATCTATGATTAGTTGTAGTAATTAGTTGTAAGTAATTAGTGGTAGTACGTCTGGGCCTCACTGAAAATCAGCGTCGTGGAGTGTGCCATATGGAGTACTCTGTGACACCAAGCTGAGTGAGTACCATTTAGCGCAAAGTTAGATCTAAGTCTGAATTGTTGTATTCCTTTTCTCCTTTGTGCCAATAAATGTATTTTCTTTCTTTCTTTCTTTCTTTCTAATTCTTTTGAATGAGCGCCTTTTTGTACCGTCGGTGAAACAGACAGGCGTGTATTAGTTCCATCATCAAATCATAGATGTCTCTGCCACACGCCATATTGAAACAAAACGCGATTCATTTTGACAGGTTACGACTTGTGATAAGTGGAAGTGCACGTGTATAATTCAAAAGTGGTTTTGTGTGATTTATGGCTATTAATCCGGATTTGTTTGTCGGTGAGCCGAACATTTATAGTTTATTAACCGACTTCAAGATTTGAAAAGAGGAGGTTCTCAATTCGGCGTGTATGTTTTTTTTTATTTTTTTATTTTTTTTTTATTTTTTATGTTTGTTACTCCATAACTCCGTCATGTCTGAACCGATTTTGAAAATTCTTTTTTTGATTGTAAGTATATATATACAGATTGGTCCCGTTTTTGTCAAAACGCAGTTCTGATGATGGGATCCATGAGGAATCGAGGGAACTCCTCAAATCTTAAAGGCATACATATAGTGATTTTTATATTTTTATCAACAAAACCATCATTTTCATTCAAAACAGTGACATTGGATGAAGTAGAACTGCTGATGATGATCAGAACGGAACTCTTCAACGACGCATAGTTCACGTTTGGCGATTCGTCCTCTTCGCTGTGTTTGTTTAGCAAGTTTAATTGTCAGAACAAATGTTCGTCCAGCTCAAGTTCTTATGATGGGATCCATGAAGAATCGAGGGAACTCCTCAAATCTTAAGGGCTTACACATAGTGACTTTTGTATTTTTATCAACAAATCAAGCATTTTCATTCAAAAGAGTGACATTTGATGAAGTGGAACTGCTGATGATGAACAGAACGGAACTCTTCAACGACGCATAGTTCATGTTTGGAGATTCTTCCTCTTCGCTATGTTTGTTAAGCAAGTTAGATTGTCAGGACCAATTTTCGTCAAGCTCAAGTTCTGATGATGAGTTCCACGAGGAATCGAGGGAATTCCTCAAATCTTAAAGGCATACATAAAGTGACTTTTGTATTTTTATCAACAAATCAAGCATTTTCATTCAAAAGAGTGACATTTGATGAAGTGGAACTGTTGATGATAATCAGAACGGAACTCTTCAACGACGCATAGTTCACGTTTGGCGATTGGTCCTCTCCGCTGCGTTTTTTAAGCAAGTTATTTCATTGTATGGAATCTAAGTGCACCATCTATCTACAATAATCCTTCACCGGCTACCCCCATTGAAGTCGGTTTTTTTTTCTTAAAAATTATTTTTCTTAAAATCAAAGTTAAGGCAAAGTGTTTCCTGTCACTTTGATGTCTGTCAACAGGGATGCCTATAATGAGTTCCATAGTGGTAAAATTGCCGTTAAGAAAGCGTTCAGTCCTGAGTTATAATCAAAATATTTTATTTTTTTAATTGGTTATAACACCTAAACAAGATGAATTTCAGAAAAGTTTATTTGACATTATAGTCTCTAAATAAGGTCGGGATAACGCTGTTAAAATTATGCGGTTTCCTCGCGAGCACCGTGTATATATTGCAAGTAAACATATTCTCAATTTTTTTCATTTTTATATGTTGTGCTTTCTTGTTCATGTAAATAATAGAAAACAGATACTTTAGATGATTTATTTTAAAGTTATAGCAGTAAAAATATTTATTGCTGACAAGCTACAAGCTCATAGTTTGTCTTGGGAATAACACAATTGATTTTGAATATCTCGATGACTTATAAGCCTATGTGTACTGAAGATAAGATTAATACAACTACACACAGTTTCTTATGTCAATAGAAGAATAACAAAATATCACTTAAAGAAGTTTATTTTTAACCGACTTCAAGATTTCAAAAGAGGAGATTCTCAATTCGGCGTGTATGTTTTTTTTTTTTTTGTTTTTTTTTTTTTTATGTTTGTTACTCCATAACACCGTCATGTCTGAACCGATTTTGAAAATTCTTTTTTTGATTGTAAGTATATATATACAGATTGGTCCCGTTTTTGTCAAAACGCAGTTCTGATGATGGGATCCATGAAGAATCGAGGGAACTCCTCAAATCTTAAGGGCTTACACATAGTGATTTTTGTATTTTTATCAACAAATCAAGCATTTTCGTTCAAAAGAGTGACATTTGATGAAGTGGAACTGCTGATGATGAACAGAACGGAACTCTTCAACGACGCATAGTTCATGTTTGGCGATTCTTCCTCTTCGCTATGTTTGTTAAGCAAGTTAGATTCTCAGGACCAATTTTCGTCAAGCTCAAGTTCTGATGATGAGTTCCACGAGGAATCAAGGGAATTCCTCAAATCTTAAAGGCATACATAAAGTGACTTTTGTACTTTTATCAACAAATCAAGCATTTTCATTCAAAAGAGTGACATTTAATGAAGTGGAACTGCTGATGATAATCAGAACGGAACTCTTCAACGACGCATAGTTCACGTTTGGCGATTTGTCCTCTCCGCTGCGTTTTTTAAGCAAGTTATTTCATTGTATGGAATCTAAGTGCACCATCTACAATAATCCTTCACCGGCTACCCCCATTGAAGTCGGTTTTTTTTTCTTAAAAATTATTTCTTATGTCATATCGTAATTTTTTGTAATTCCTATCTATATATATATAACTCAAAGGTGACTGACTGACTGACTGACTGACATAGTGATCTATCAACGCACAGTCCAAACCGCTGGTTCTAGAGATTCCAAATTTGGCACGTAGGTTCCTTATAAGGTCTAGGGGTGCGCTAAGAAAGGATTTTTCAAAATTCATCCCCTAAGGGGGTGAAATGGGGGTCCAAAGTTTGTATGGGGACATAAGATTAGTTAGTCTATTTTATTCGAAACTTCACAGAAGTATTCCTAACAATAAATACGTGTTACAGGTTTTTTGAGAATTCAACCCCTAAAAGGGGGAAATGTGGTCAAAAAGTCTGAAAATCAACATGGGTATTGTTTCTATGGTTTATCGGGTCGTTGATTACGACAACAACAACGATTTTAAAATCCGACGTGGCAGACGTGAAATACCATCTCCCATGTTAGGGTACAATGGGTGTCGTTTTTGTGATTTTTTGGGACGTTAATTAAGAAAATGGCATCGATTTTGAAATTTAATATTGTGGACATGAAAATTCTTGAAAGTATTTGTGCCAAATTGCAATCTTCTTCTAAATATATAAAAGAAGAAACTGACTGACATATCAACGCACAGCCCAAACCGCTGGTTCTAGAGATTCCAAATGTGGTACGTAGGCTCCTTATAAGGCATAAGGATGCACTTAGAAATAATTTTTAAAAATTTACCTCCTAAGGGGGGAAATGGGGTTCAAAGTTTGTAAGGGAAACGAGATTAGTTCAACTATTTTATTCGAAACTTTACAGGAGTATTCCTAACGATAAATGAGAAAACAAGTGTTTCAGCTTTTTTGAGAATTCAACCCATAAGGGGGAAATGTGGTGACAAAATTTAAATATCAACATGGGTATTGTTTCTATGGTTTATCGGGTCGCTGATTACATGGGTGAAATGGGGGTTGATAGTTTGTATGGGGAATTTTTAAACGTTGAACCAATTTAGATGACACTTGGTATAAAGATAGTTTGTGTACCGGGAAACGACATGGGACAGTTTTTATCTCGAAAATCAATCTTTAAGGGGGTGAAATGGGGGTTGGAGATTTGTATGGAGATTTTTTTACCGCGAACCGATTTAGATAATTTT
Organism: Pammene aurita; assembly: GCA_947086415.1. NCBI lineage: Eukaryota > Metazoa > Arthropoda > Insecta > Lepidoptera > Tortricidae > Pammene > Pammene aurita. The sequence goes on along the minus strand of OX352305.1, from coordinate 22,394,239 downwards.
GTTGTGGATATAGTTGAGTCCCAGGAAACAATATAGAATATTTTTTAAGCCGAAAATCAATCTTAGAGGGGTAGAAAACATGTTGGTAGTTTGTATGGCGAATTATTAACCGCTGAACAAACGATTGAAATGAAACTTGGTACATATTATATAGATTGAGTCGCGGTAAACAATATAGGATAGTTTTTATCTCGAAAATCAACACTCTAGGGGGTGAAACGGGGGTTGAAAGTTTGTATGGGAAATTAATAAACGTTGAACCTATTTAGATGGTTTGGTATGGAGATATTTTGCGTTCTGGGGAAGGATATATAATAGTTGTTATCCCAGAAGTCATTCCTTAAGCGGGTAAAAAGGAGGGTGGATTACTAATTCCACGCAAATGAAGTCGCGGGAAAAAGCTTCTATTCAAGAGTAGAAATCTGTATTAATCATAATCTCTCAGTAGTAAGTCGTTGATGGCGTAACAATTAAACAATTATTGCAATAATTTCTTTAAAATAAAAAATGAGGGAACCGCCGTCTTCCAAAGGTGGTATACCGAAACCTCCAGAATGTAACGAATACTTTTCCGAAAACCGCTTCTAAATCAGTTCAGCGAAACGCAAGATGATCGCGGACAAACATACATTCCTACATACAAACATACGAGTCTAACTGAGAACCTCCTTTTTTAGTAGGTACTTTTAGTACGCGGGCGAAGCCGCGGGAAAAAGCTAGTCGATTATAAGTTTTTATCAATCCAATAAAATTTTAACCTCAAATTATTTAAGTGGGACAAGAGTGCCAGTTCAGTCCGGGGGAAGAGAGTCATATGCTACTCTTACTTACCCCATGTCAGGCTGACAAACCTTTTATAACTTGTCATTTTTATCACAAATTGGCTGTGTTTAATTCAGGGACGTTGCGTATGCGATTTTTCGACATTTGAGGATGCGAAATTTTAGGGTTCCGTACCCAAAGGGTAAAACGGGACCCTATTACTAAGACTCCGCTGTCCGTCTGTCTGTCTGTCCGTCTGTCACCAGGCTATATCTCGAGAACAGTGATAGACAGTTGAAATTTTCACAGATGAGCTGTTGCCGCTATAACAACAAATACTAAAAAACAGAATAGAATAAATATTTAAGGGGGCTCACATACAACAAACGTGATTTTTTTTGTGTCACCAGGCTGTATCTCAAGAACCGCGATAGCTAGCTACAGCAGAACAGTTGAAATTTTCACAAATTATGTATTTCTGTTGCCGCTATAACAGTATAAAAAAACTAAAACAAAATAAAGATTTTTATTGACTGAAGACAAAAGTAAACACGAGCTGCATTATAATAAAGGTTGACTGGTAGAGAATGCCTCATGGCATTAAGTCCGCCTTTTGTACGTTAAGTTTTCTTATTGTGCAATAAAGATTAAAATAATAATAATCATTGCAGAAACATGGTGCGGAATTATGTCCGAAAGACGGATAGATAAACTGAGAGTACCTACTTGTGATTTAAGCTACATAGAATTTATAAAAAGTGTACCTGCCTAAATACTACTACTGTAATACCTACTCGTAAATAGTATAATTTTCAAAGTGAATAAAAAAATTCATAGCATTTTTTATTTAAGTGTTAGGTGGTTTGTGTTTGTCACCCCTGATAACACCTAGTATGATACTCTTACCCCAGAATATGTATAAACGCATTTTCTCAGAATTTTGAACCATATTTCAACTTGTTAAGGTATTAATTCTCTTGACAGCGTCTATCAACTGTGTTAATAAATACGTAAATCCACTGGAGCTAACCTAGTTCAAGTTAGGTACGTACGATACTCTTACCCCAGTCATGGGGCAAGAGGAACAGTCATGCCGATTTATATTTTTTTACAAATTAGTGCATGTGTTATATGTTTCTTTGCTTGATTAGTAGTTTAAATTAAAAATATATTAAATTTACTTATATTTTATGGCTTTAATATACGAATTAATGCAATAATAAGATCACAAACGCTATTTGAATCTAACTTTAATAAAAGAATGATATTCTTGCCCCGACTCACCTTATACAAAAAGAAGTGTCGGAAGTGTCGTGTAGAACGCGGAACGCTGCAGCGTGAACCATCCTTTATTCGTAATTAGAGTGAAAACTGTCAAGCATAATGAGCACTCTAATAGCAACTAATAGTAACTTCGAGTTTCGATATGTTACAGTCTAACATTGAGTAACAGGAGATGACATCCCTAAGAATTTTTTTGTCCCAAAAGTTGTAGTGAAAATCACTACAAGTCTATACTACTCTTTGATTCTGCCATAGCTGTTAACCGCCAAACATGGCGCACAAAATTTGTTCTAGATGTCACATCTAGTAGAATACATAATAAATCAATGCAGTCTAATATCCTATCCCCAAAACAAAATGGTGTTCCAAATTTTGAATTTGACGGGGTTCTTAGTCAGTTATTGTGATTTATCACAAGGATAAATCAAACTTCCCAAAATCATGTAAATAATCAGGGTTTCATGGTCCTTTTTTTAAATGTGAACCACATAGGGTTGTAAGTTTTATTGAGTCTCTCAAAGTGAAAATGGAGCCTCTTCTCATCCTGGGCTCCTGGCAACCCTCATCCCTGCCGATCAGCATCGAATTTTACATTTACCGAAATAACGGGTTAAACCCCGATTTTATAATTTACGTTTCGCGCTTTGCGATAAAATGCGTTTATAAAATAAGCTTTAACAAAGATAACTGGTTTGACTAGACAAATATTGGAGGGCCGCAATTCGACATGGCATAACTGACAGTAGCTAGCGAGACAACTATGAGATCACACTTTTGTGACAGTTGAAATTTGGGGTGGAATCACTCAAGAGTGACATCTAAAATGGTGGCCCTATGGCTATCCATAGACAAAACGCTCTAGCGAGACCTACTGACAGATTGACAGTTAGGTGTGGACACGTGTGGACAGATGGATTTCACTCTATCACCTAGCGAGACAAGTGTGAGAGCCACGTCTCGCAGTTTGGCATGTCGAATCAGGCCCTTGTACCAAAATAGCAAAAACTGTACCAGCAATTTCTTGAAAAGCCCTCATGCGGCGAGCGGAAATAAACCTCAGAAAAATAGGATTTAAAGGCGTTGGTACTCATTTATTATAATAAAACATGCATTTTATTTTCTCTTTCTTTTTTCCAGTTTGTATCATACTAAACTAAGTAAATTTACTTAGTTAAGTAATAATTTTTTTAACCTCATTTTATCTCTTTACTTCTGGCACCTCGAAAATATTTCGCGTGGGTTACTTTGATGAAGGCCTGTTTTTATTAGGTATAGGTACATCCCTATGGTTAAATAAACACAATGTGTAAAACAGAACGTGGGTACGAAACTAGAACATTATTTTGGTCCAGAAATAAAATAATTTGGTTAAAGTATAAACATAACAAGGTAACACTCTGTACATATTTATAAACAGTAAAAATGTATTGAGTAGGACCTTACATTTATCTGTTCCAATTTACTCCGCCATATACCAATTTCTTAAAATGTAGCTATGCTAACTTACTTACCTATATTTTTAGTATCACAGTTATTAATACTATACACTTACATAGTTAGAGAGATAACAAATTAAAAGCATGAGCGAACTTTACATAAAAAGTAAGTTAAGTACTTTATCATTTGTGTACGTTTCAACTCAAAGAGTACTTATGTTTTTTATTATTTGTGTAGGTTTGTAGAATCTTGTGAGTGTTTCAATGTTTTTATAAGTATTACATAATTTATAAATACACTAGGAAGGAAGATGTTTTGCTCGCAAACGCAAGGAGAATCGAAATGCTTTGGAAAGTAACCGGTGCCTTAATTTCTATGAATATTTCTTACATGGACAATTTCAACACATTTTAGTTAACTAATTCTTTCAGTCTTTTTTAGTCCCTAGAACCTCCCAACTAAAGTCCAAAATTTCCCAACTATGCTCCAAAACTGAGTCCAATATCTTGGTTTGGGTGTGACTTTTATTTAAACGAGGCATTTCTAACGCAGACAAAATGAATGGAAAAAAACTGAAACAATATTAAAAAGAAGATTGGTATTGCAATTTAAGAGGCTGACAACACCCGGTGACCTTCAAATTGACTTTACTTAAACAGTTTTTTAGCTGTAACTACTTGTTTGGTTCCCCAAACAGTAGTAGTATATTAACATATTTCTTAACTTTCCAGTTAAGAAATATGTTAATATTCATTATATTTGGAAGAACTTTGTCAATTCCGATGCACTATTGGACGAAATCGGTTCGATAGAAAATAATTCCAGAGTTACATAGTAAAATTTGCTTTAAACAGTGGTATGTCTAAGGACAAGGACAGGAAATTCCACCACACTAATACAAAAAACTTCATTATTTTATATTTCTATATAAAATAAATGCGTAGTTTTTTTAAATTCATCATTTTCCAAATTTGCAATGAGCTCCCATACTAATAGTAACGCAGTGTTTCTCTTTCACTCGCGAAAACGATAGGGATGGAATTTAGCTGTTGTCATTCCCTTAATTACGTATTGAACTTGTGGACCATAGTTGCAGTACTGGACTATACTTAGGTTTTACGTGCCGTAATTGATTGAGGAGATGCGCCGAGATCTGGCGAATGCTTCGCTAGCGCGTTATTAGGAAACTATTCGCGAGCTATTTGCAATCGTTTTAGAATATTGTAACACTGTTCGTAGTAGAAAGGATATTCAGCAAGAGAGGCTAAGGAGGAGGAGGAGGAGGAGGGAGGAGGAGGCTGGTGAGTAAGGTTCCAAAGAGCTCAAAGAGGACCCAGTGTGTTGACGATGAGGGACCCTCTTGTTCCTTTAGCCGTCAACACAGTGAGTCCTCCTTTTTGTAAAGAGTCGGCAACGCGCATGTGACACCTCTGAAGTTGCAGGCGACCATAGGCTACGGTAACTGTTTACCATCAGGCGGGGCGTATGCTTGTTTGCCACCGTCTTGGTATAAAAAAAAAGAAAAAGGGGGGGCATGCATACGCCAGATCTGGAATTCGGTTACACTCATTTAATAATAGTCTCGTGGCGATTGTAACGTGAACACCTCACAGCTTCGTGACGGTTTGATTTTCTGGTCTTCATCAGAGTGATCTCGCCAGCAGGGCATAGGGTCGGACGTGACGCTGGGGCCGCACAAAGATGTCTCCTGGAAACGCACTCTGTGGCGACGCACACTACTACATCGTACCTGTAAAATATATGTAAATTAGAAATTGTCACCGTAGCAGATGTTGAGGGCAGGCGCGGATCCAGGATTTCATTCAGGAGGAGCAATTTCCTTCACAAAAAATCTTGCGGTCCGCACCTATGGCCCCCTAGTACACGAGGCTTACGCATCAGAGAGGGGGGGCAAATGCCCCAGTTGCTTTGGAATGTGAAAAAGATGCATAGACCCTCTTGTTCATAAACGTCTCCCAGGGATCTATTAGTCAATCGATTTATATTTATTTATTTTGTCTGTTTCAATCGAACACAACTGTCAAAGTGACAGATAAGGGCAAAACATAAATGAACTAATTGACGCCTGAGGGACGTTTATGAATAAGAGGGTAAACCATTAGGTGGCAATGTAATAATAATACCATGACTGTATAGGATGGTCTTATATAACTTTCCATAGGTATAACAGAGTCGGCGCTATTATCGTTGGTCCTTGACATAGTCTCACATTGTTATTATTGCTTAATGCTAAAAGGTCCTAAGTACAATATAAACATTTGTTATCCTTCACCGCTTTTTGGAGGGAAACAAGGAAACCGACTAAATTATGTATACCCTATCCGCTTAAGAAAGTTAATAGAGCACCATCTCTGTTACACTTTGTATGCAAATGAAAAGGACAAAAAACAGGCAATTGGCGTAAACAACTGCACCTCACGGGCGGGCTCGGTTTACATGCCGTCGCTTGGAATATTGGTTTTTATTAATTCTTGATGATTTTTGATGATAATGGTTCTCTATTACTAATTCGTTATTATTCATTTATTTATCATAAATTATTATAATAACCTATTTGGGAAGCCGTTAATAGGAGTTAAAATATTACTTAAATAAATGAAGGATGGAGAAATTGGGGAAGGATTAGGGTATCTCACATAAATAAAACCATATGTTTGTTTGTAATAAATAATAATATTTAATCATCATCTATATCACTATTATCATTTTCTAAATTTATTATGAATCTATCAGCTGTTGTATTAGCAGTACTACTCATTTTTGGCTCGATGACCTCGACAACGTGCTTGATGCATTCTTTCCACGACTCAGCATTTACTTTACTAATGGCTTCATTGAGTAGCCTTTTTACTTCGACTAATTTAAATGTTCTATTATTATTTGCTATGTACCCCTTTATTTGTGACCATATTAACTCTATCGGGTTCAGCTCGCAATGGTAGGGGGGTAAGCGTAGCACGGTTTTGTTTTTTTTCTTTGCCATCTCGTCAATGACAAACGCCTCGTACCTATTTTTGTGGGCCTTCACTATATCCAGCAAGTCTTTTTTATTTGTCTTGGTGGGTGGCAATAAGTTTTTTTCTTTTAACCAATTTTCTATTTCATTTTTTTTTCGAACTAGTGTTGGGTATTTTTTCTAATTTTCTGGAATGGTACGGGGCGTTGTCTAATACAATAACTGAGCCGTCTGGTATTACATCAAGCACCTTCGAGAACCATCCTTCAAACACCTCCGAGTTCATATCTTGATGATAGTCTCCGGTTTTTTTTTATTCGAAAACCAAAAGTCCGCTTTCCACAAATCCGTCTTCACTTCCAATGTGAGTTATAATCAGTCGTTTCCCTTTACCTGCGAAACAAAAGGACATAATTGTAGTAAAATATATTAATAATTATTTGTATTTTGTTGCAGCTGCAACTTTCTATTGATAATAGCCGGCCAGATGCAACCAACATGTGCAAATACAATAGATAAGGAATTTCACTTAAGTGATTCATTGTTTTGCATTTCACAATGTGCTAAAATCATAAAGAATGAAATATCTTACCTGATGGATTCTTTAAGCCGACAGATAAACCGTTCATGAATGCTTGTCTTGCGTTTTGAATTGAAGAGTCGACCCATATCTTATTATTCGTATGACCTTCGTTGACCCAAGTCTCGTCCAAATAAAAAATCTTCTTATGGACGTTTCTGGCTTCCTTTATACTCTGCAAGTAGTTTCTTCTCCAATATTCTAAATCTTCACGATCACTCATCATACTATTGCGAGTTCTTTTCACAAATTTAAAACCCATATGTTTCAGTAGTTTGTGAAATGTCGTCCGTCTATAATTGCCTAAACTTGCATCGTCGTTTACTATCGCCAGTATTTTATCTAGTGATGGAATTTCATTCCTTGAAAAAAATCCATGGATAATTCGTCTTATTGCATTTTCAGTGAAGCTGTCAGTCGTGCTTATCACAGATTTGCGTGTCGTTTGTTTTATCGGCGATTTAAGGACGCCTTTCTTCTGCTTTTCATTTACAATTCTGTGTACGGAAACCCAGTGAATGCCTAATGACGAAGCAATTGTTTTTGCAATGTCATTTTTCGAGGCTTGTGGAGTCTCCTTTAAAAAAGTATCAAACAAGTTGTGTATCATTACCTTTTCTTGTGAAGAAAAGTGCTGTTTACGCCTCTTCATTATCACTTCCTGTGAATTATCCATAATTCACGAATAATCAGTCCAATTTCAAGCCGAATCACAGAATAAACACGAAACAGTCCAAATTAACAAGCCAGGTCACTGAGGTAGCAGGTAACATCCGGAGGTGAGGTAAGGATCCGATAAGCAAGCAGTGTCACCGGTTTAACAGGAATCAGTTCAGGTTAAAACAAAACAAAGGTGTGCACTTGTATAACGCGTCCGCACCGTACGAGAGACAGATGTTGACTGAACGTTGACCGCCATGTAAACCCAGCATGTGCGCCTACGATGTCCTTATCTCTGACCAATAACATGCATTTTTAGTTTTCCCCTGTTAACTTTCTTAAACGAACAGGGTATAGGCTAGTTACGGTATGATATCAGCCAACTTTGAACGTGTTTTCAGACCACTCGTGTTGCGTGTATTCTGTCCTTCTTGGGCGCAGGCGAGTGTCAACTCTAGAGTTATATACTTGTTTTGAGGATGAGAACCCAGATAAAAAGAAAGAACTATTTACTTGAGGTCTAGAGAATCTGTACCGTAGAGTGTTTGGATTTGTTATATACAAACCATAACCAACAAGAAGTTTTTTGCGATTGCGGCGCCACTTGTAGAGAGCTTTGCGCGTTTATCCTCATTGTTGTTGTGTACAGTTATAAGTAGCTACGTGTTAATAGTTGGTGTCTACTCTGTTTATCATTACAAATGGCTTGTAAGACGTTTATGAATATAAATTCACATTTTAGTTGGAAACAAGGCTGATATAAGTCATGGATTGACAATGCCTATAGAAAATGACGTTCCTCCAAACTTCTGGTTATACGTCTGTTTTCGGTACTAAGTGCCACAGCGCCATCTGTCGCGTCTGGAGTCTAGTTATTCTGTCAGCGTTAATCGCCGAACAAAATATAATATGAAACTGGGACAGTGTTTGTGGTGATCGTTAGATGGCGCACTAGCTACTATTACTGGTACTAACCAGTAATAGTACCTAGTAGTAGAACTAGAAATACGGGAACGCGATTTTGTATGGACATTGTCAATCTATGTATTATATTATCATCCTTGGTTGGAAATATAAACAGTCGGAGCGCTATCTAATTTGCAATGAACTCTGGCGTGGAGTAAGTTTAATCTCAGTAATCAGTTAATCTTCACTGACGCTCATATTCGCATAACACACGCAGAGAAAGGGTTATAAGATTTCCCTTCAGGAAAATTAAATTACGTTGCGGGTAAAGTCAACAAACCCCGAGGAAGTCATGACACGAGGTAAACATATTATATTATATAATGGTGGAAATTACAAGTTTTTTCTTATTCTAGGATAAATTATGAAATCTGGACGTTGCAATAACTCCACTTTAGATTTCACGTGAGCCCAGAGCAAGTATCAGGAATAGGGTTTGTGCTTTTACGACCCATATTTATTCTCGATTATCGAGAATTCTCGACACCTGTTTCTCGAGTCTCGAGTCTTTTTTTTGAAACGTTTAATTATTGTTTAAATAAAACAAAAACAAACAAATTCATTTTTGACTTGTCGGCTTAGATATCTTTGATTCCGGAGGCTCTTCATATTCATTAGCAGCAGTTTCACTGGTTAAAATAGGTTCCGACTCATGAATGTTTTCTAGATGTCTGAATAATCCACTCGTATTCGAGCTTTTCATAGATTGTTTTATGCAGTTATTGTAGTTTTGTAAAATATTGCCAAACTTTTGATATCTCCATATACTCGTATATTAATATTTTACAGTTAGTCACACGATTGACTGTAAAATATGAATATAACTAAATTACCTAATAATAATCAGCTTTTAAAATAGAGGACATTATCTTACACTAATAATGTAGGTAATTCAATTATTATATTCATCACAAAATCAAATCAGTTCGGAACTGAAGAAGTCTCGAGTTCCGGTCATTAATTAGGGTTCCGTAGTCAACTAGGAACCCTTATAGTTTCGCCATGTCTGTCCGTCCGTCCGTCCGTCCGCGGATAATTTCGTTAGCACTAGAAAGCTGAAATTGGGTACTAATATGTATATCAATCACGCCGACAAAGTGGTAAAATAAAAAGTGGAAAAAAATGTTTTATTAGGGTACCTCCCCTATACGTAAAGTGGGGAGTGATTTTTTTTTCATTTCAACCCTAACGTGTGATATATTGTTGGATAGGTATTTAAAAATGAATAGGGGTTTAGTAGAATCATTTTTTGATAATTCAAATTCAAATCATTTATTTCAAGCAGTTACAGCTCATATTCACAAATAATATAATCATAATACAAAATAAAAACATCAACAAAATAAAATAAAATTAAGATTATACATTATTAATACCTACGTTCTATCTTACTAACTACCCCGTGCCGACTACAACAGTGCCGAATATATGGGCAATCGTCCCTCTCGGCGATCATGGCTAGAACGGTGTTGCGGCTGTCCCGGACTCTGCGCACGAGCGCGGCGCTGCGCGCGCGCATGCTCGCGTGGAAGCACGCCACGTGCGCCTCCGCGAACATGCCCGACGCGCTGCAGTACCGCGGCAGCCCCATCACTGCTCTAAAAGCGTTGTTAAACTGGACTCGAAGGGCGTCGTATGCTTTCTGAGTATAATTCGCCCATAGGCCGCATGAGTAAAGCGAAGTGCAGTAGGCTCTGAAAAGCGTTCTCCTCACATCCCTGGAGCACTGCGCGAACCTACGGGCGATCATGTTAGCTCTGACACATAGCGCCCTTCGTTCCCGCTCGATGTCAGCGTTGTCCCCAAGGTCAGACCGAACTATGTGGCCCAGATATTTAAACTGTTCCACCCTTTCTAAGGCTACCCCATTTAAATAAATGGGCGGTACGCTATCAATTCTACGTGACCCGGCCTCAAAGACAACAAACTGACGTTTGGTCACATTGTACTGCAACCCATGGTCACACGCATACTCCTCACACGACCTCAGAAGCGTCCTTATACCACAAACTGACGCGCTCAGCAAGACCATATCGTCCGCATAGCTCAAGTTATTGACACATATATCGTCAACATGGCAGCCAACATGCTGGCTGCTGAGCCCCTCAATAAGCGCGTTCATGTACAGGTTGAAGAGCGAGGAAGACGTTAATCCCCCCTGCCTCACCCCGCACTCCAACCTATAGTCACTAGATGTTTCACCGGCCCATCTTACGCTATTGACCTGGTGTCCATACCAGTGCCTGAAAATATTTATCAGCTCCCGTGGAAGTTTGACGCTTTCCAGTTTTTTCCAAAGCACCTCGTAGGACACCATGTCAAATGCTTTGGATAGATCCAAGAAGCATGTGTAGACGGGCGTTTTACGATCGTTATAGTATCTGACGACATGCTTAAGTGACAGTATCGCACTCTCCGTTGACAAGTGCGGCCGGAACCCAAACTGGTTGTCATGGAGAGATAGACAACGACCCAACTGCACATTAAGCAAAGCATCAAACACTTTTGCTATCACGGTCGCAAGCGATATAGGCCTATAGTTGTTTGTATCTGATAATGATAAGTCTCCAGTCTTGTTCTTCACTACAGGCACAACTACAGTCTTCATGAGGTCGGAGGGAAGATACGAGTGACTCACGCATAGTGAGAAAAACATGGCAAGTACTCGCGAGATATGTGGTCCGGCATTTTGGAGATGCTCGATACTGAGTCCATCATGTCCAGGGGACTTACCTCTTTTTATTGATTTAATTGCTTTCTCCACCTCTTTAGCGGTAAACCTAGTTAATCCCCTTTCCATTTTGGTCCCAATATCAAACACGCTCCTCACTGGTTTAAGTCGTGGTTGGACGCGGAAGTAATTTTTAAAAAGTTCCGCGATGGCCTTCGGTTCATTCACGCCCTATACGCTCGCCGGAAGGCCAGGCCGAATATTAACTCCACTGGTACCTTTCCAAAAAGCCTTAAAATCACCCTTGGTATGTTGTTTTGCTAGAGCATCCATTTTAATTTGTTCTTGGTGATCCTGGCACCACTTAAGCCGCGATTTAAAGAATTTCCGACTCTCACACATCTCATTGTACACGTGTCCAGACTTAGGTTTACCACAGGACACCCATTCTACATATTTTGTCCTGGCCTCCCTATGAGCCACACTCACGTGTCTATTCCACCCCATAATACGTGGACCTTTTTTACTACGTTTTTTACTTTCGCTTCCAACCACGGCCGAGACACTTAATGCACCAACGATCTAAGCATACAAATTGTCAAGAAGCACATGATGAGCCGGGTTGTCACAAAACCGATCTGAACAATTTCTAAATTCACAATTAAAATCTACATCTCGTAAACGCGTATGACATTCACGAGAGTACAATCTTATTTGCTCGTCTGTTCTATTTCCCCACTTTATCTCATTTTGTGCGGGAATAGAATCTATCAACTTAGGCAGTAAAAGTTGCAGATTGCACTCAATAATGAGAGGAAAATGATCAGACCATAATGTATTATATTCCACAAAAACATTTTGAACGGACAGCGCCGCGGACTGAGTGACAATACAGTGGTCCAACCAACTACATGAGCCATGCACATCACTTATAAAAGTGTAGGTACCGGAGTCTAGCCCCAGAACATTCACGTCAGCGCACGACCAACACTGTTCAGTACAAAAAACCATCAGTTCATTAAAAAAATAACCCTCGCGGATCTGCATTAAAATCACCCATAATAAACACCGAGTCGATAGAGTACTCACTTATTATGGCACTAACTGTACCGAGGCAATCCGTGAAATGAGGTAAGTTCGCTGGCGTATTTACGGGCATATAAATGCTCATCACTATTATAGGCCGGTCGCACGTTTGTATTTTCACTGCACACACTCGATTGTTATTACATTTTATTACCGACACATTATGAAACACACTAGATCTCCAGAGCAAAGCTACGCCGCCATAAGGTCTTCCCCGACAGATACCCTCAGAGGTATCAACCGCCGATGTTCCCGTATAGCCAAAACCTGCCCCGATTGTGCCTAGGTACGGTATGTCTTCAGGTAATAACCACGTCTCCTGCAGTGCTATCAAATCACAGGTCTTACACAGCTCCCTGATTCCGTCGACAGAACGTTTAACGCTTTTGCAGTTAAAACTAGCAAACTTATACTTATTATGCAATTTATTCCTTCTTTGCATTGTTGTTGTTTATCACGCCGTTAACGGAAACTCCGTTCGTATTATAAATATAAATATATAATATATATAAGATAATGTAAATATTTTCGGAAATAATCGCTCCAGAAGTAAAAAAAAATGTGTCCCCGCCCTCTAACTTTTTAACCATAAGTTTTAAAAATATGAAAAAAATCTCAAAAGTAGAACTTTATAAAAACTTTCCAGGAAAATTATTTTGAACTTGATAGGTTGAAGTTTTTGAAAAAAAATTACAAAATAATTTCTGAACTAAGTTTGTAATTTAACCGTATAAGCAGGTTTTTATTGTACCTGTAATTTCTAAAAAATCACAATGAAATGACGTGCTTTCAAATAAAATTGACGGACGGAAAACTACGGAACCCTACACTGAGCGTGGCCCGACACGCTCTTGGCCGGTTTTATTTTTTTCTCGTCTCGAATTGAGCCAAAACTCTCGAGAAGTGTCGAGCAGAAACCTTAATCAGGAAAGAGAAGTGTCGTAGAATGTATGAGTTCCCATATAAACCACGACACTTCTTTTACCGGACAGACTCTACTGTGAGACTAGTCAAAAGGGATGTAAGCGAAAAAGGCCACAAGTCCTCTAAAATACCCCTTTTCGCCGAGCCAATTTGACTTGCACCTGTTTTCACTATAGTCACAGTATTATATTTGGAGTTATTAACTTATTACTATAATTAATTTTTCTTAAGTACCGTAAAATGGGGTGAGTAGGGATTGCGTGGAGAGTTGGGTTAGGAATGGGGAGGGAAGGGATGCCAGGGGGATGAGATGGTTTTTAAAAACTACTGCTACCTAAATAATGTATTCGTATTACAAATGGAGCTATAGTGATATTCATAATTTAAAAAAAACAATCCAACAATGTTCCAAATCACCTTTGTATGATATCCCACCTCACCCCGACTACGAGGTACTACGGGGTGAGGAGGGATTTTGTGTTTATTGGTAAAGTTATGAAATAGAACTACCCAAAATCATAAAAAAAACTAGAATACAAAGTCCGGAATATTTATTATATTTATATATCATTCAGTTTACATATGTAAAAATAAAATGTTGTCGAGGTTTGAATGTAAGTTTTCTCCCTACTCACCACATTTTACGGTAACTTACTAGTGGAATCATTCAACATTTTAAGGTCATCCAAGTTCCTAAGGTCTGTTGGGAAAAAGAAATGTCCTAGAATGTATGTGCTTCCATATAAACCACGACACTCCTCTTATTGAACAAACTATCAGCGATGTCGACTCATGGAATTCATATTATATTTTACTGAGACGAAAGTTGTTCTAAGTTTGTTAACTCGTGAAGTTTATTTTATATTTTCTCGCGTATACGTAATGAGATTAATGTATAACGGTATAAATATAATTTTATTAAAAATGTATTGTCTTTAATTTACAAGATGCAGATTAGTCAAAAATGAAGATGGCAATTTTATAATGACTGGCACTCCGGTAGTAAGATACAAAATTAGTTATTTATGAAAATATGGAAAAAATGTATTTTAGAACCCCTTATTTTTACACTGACAAACATTTTGATTGAAGGTTAAGCAATATTTAGCAATACCCAGGTTACTTTTCCGTATGGAGTTGACTGGCTTGTTAATTTAGATAACTTTTGAAAAGTCATTGACTGTCGAACTTGCCAGGGCACGTCAGTGAACTTTGTTAAATCTTTAGCTGTCCTACTGATTCATTTACTTAGTTAAATTAACAAAATGTTAGTTCCATTTTACTGGTTTATAACGAAGTTGAATTTAAAACTATAGGGATAGCTTAATTTAAATACCTAATCATTCAGCATTCCATTTTGCGTTGACTGCTGCAAGCTGTGGAAATCAACTTTTTTTTCCAAATATATTATGAAAATACCTGATTTCACGTTGGACGATTTTCACTCATTACTTTTCGCGTATATTTACTGTTATTTAAAGTTTTAGTATATCTGCAATAGCAATTTTTTGGGTTTTCTATATAATTTTCTTAATTAAATCAGTCAGTGGTGCAGGTCGCTATGTTTTTAGTACTATATAAAAAAGAAAATTTAAATGTGATATATAATTTATTTTCAAACCCATATTGCAATTTATACATATTTACAAATTAATAAACACATTATATAAACTAATAAATACATAATATATATATATACAGGGTGATTCATGAGACGTGAGCAGGAACAACCCTACACACTTAGTTAACGATAATGAATCGGCCGCCATCATGTTTAAATGAAACAATAACGCCTTTCAATTTTTTTTTACCTTTTTGTGTCGTAGAAATTTCGTTCCCTGTAATCATGGTCACCCTACATAAACAAATCCATAAAGATCAAAACCTCTTTAACAATAATGACAGCACTTTGATTATGAAAAATAATTGTCAAATTAAGTGAGATACGATGTTTCCAAAGTAACCAGACATCAATTTGACAGAATATTCTCTTGTTTTTCTGTGATATATGTAACATCAGTACGCGACGGAGTATTCTAATTGAAGAGTGACCATGCGTGTCGTAACTAATTTTAAACTTTTTATTTTTACTTAAAAATTTTTTTTTGCTCTTATCACACTAATACTGATATCAAACAATAGCTTATTATTAACTGAATCCGTAGTGTTAAGCCTGCTCACGTCTCATGAATCATCCTGTATATATATACATGAACTAATATATATTAAAATATGATACATAGTATGAACAAACATTTTACAAATTCACATACAGAATATGTATAACATTAATTATATATACAGATTTCGCCACATAAAAACTAAACTATACCTTTTTTTATGGGAACGCTTAATTTTGAATCTTGCTTTATTTATATCATATGTTGCTGCAGTATATAAATGCTGTTTATATTTAATTTAATTTTCTATTTTAACCCGAAAAATTGGCCCCCATATATACATATATATATACACAAATTTCACCTCAATCGGTCCAGCAGTTTCGGAGTAAATTGACCATGTGACAGACAGATACACTGACAGTCGAGAGACAGAGTGACACTATAAGAGTTCTCTTTTTACCATTTTGGTACGCAATCCTAATTACAACTCATAAAACGCTTTCAGAAAACTTCTAAAATGTAACACTCATTTAAACTTGCACGGTTTTTACACATATCTATTTGTAATAACGGGATTTAACCGTGTATATATTTCTAAAAATTAACTTTGGACGACATTGTCCCCGTGGTCCCGAAGAAAGAAGAACCTAAAACGTAGTTTGACCACTCATATTCATTATTAGTTATTAATTTACTTATTTAAGCGGGTAAAATTAGTTAATGTCATTAGCCCACAAAATCCAACTCAGATCTGGGACGCCGAAATGATATTTGAATAATTCGTGACTGGATCTTGACACGAAGTCTTAAGCATAAGTGGTTCAAGGGGTAGTTGACCCAGGAAACATTATCATATTTATAACATTATAAATAGGCGGATCGCACTTGTAAGTCATTGTACATTTAAAACGAGTATTTCATACAAAAGATATATACACACAAATAAATGCCCTGACCAGGATTCGAACCCGTGACTTTTGTTTATATTCAGATCATCCTTTTCTTGTTATGAATTGGTTATCAAGAAACGGTAAAGTGACATTGGTTATTTATTAGAATAAGAATTTGTTGTGTGACAAGTATTTTTGAGAACTAAAGATGATCATATTGGTAGATAACAAATCTGTAATAAAAGACCGATTTTGGCCATAATTTTGTCTCCGAGGAAATCTTAAATTAATAGACTCAGACTTGGTTATGTGGTTGTACGGCCTAGATTGAGGATGAAGTTTATTATTTTAATATAATTTTGATGCTCGCAGAATACGCTCGTGGATTACGGTAAACTTAGTTAACCAATTTGTGTTGTGATTGAAGTTAGCATCCAGGGCCTCTACTTTCATACTCCTTTAACTCAACTGGTACAGATAGCAGCAGAAGTAGCTAAGTGGACAAGGTGTTCAGAAAGATCTTGGCACGTCCTTATAGGGATAGCAAGATTTGAGTTGAATGCCTCGCTTTTAGAACGAGCGAGCGTTGCGCAGCGAAGTTCTTACCTACATACATACAACTTCGGACACAACAGAACAGTCAGCTGGTTTAAGTCCGTTTTTGATTTTGAATGTTTGTTCCACGATAATGTTTTTCTGATCGTCATGACGTTGGGGCTGTAGTGGCTGTACCAGAGATAAATACCTACAATAAGAGCTAGATTAACTAGGGGGTTCTGGAATCAGAAGACCTAAAAGTTTTGTTAAGAGGTCTTGTTATTTATTTAAACTTTATTGCACACAACATAAAAATGTATAAATGGCGGACTTAATGCCTAGAGGCATTCTCTACCAGTCAACCATTGGACTAAACAGAGACATGACAAAAAGGTGCAGAGAAAAGAAAGAGAATAGTCAGTTAAAATCATTGAAAGCTTAGCTAAAAAAGAAGGTAATTAATCTACATAAAAATACACAAATAAAATACTAGGAATATATATAGATAAATATACTACTATATATTTATAAATACTATATTGATGGATACTATTCGAATTCTTGCTTGCAACAATCAACTCGTTTGCAACAATCGCGAGTTCTTAGTTCGAGGCGGATTACTAGTCTACTTCTACTTCTGGCAATGTAATAGTTAAGAGCGTTTGCGAAATATATACATTTCCTTAATTAAATACAGGCCAAAACTACGTCCTCGCGCTTTTCGCATTGCTTTCTGGCGACATCGGGTTGCAAGCATTCTACCAAGGAGCATATGTAAAAGTCGAGTCTAACCGGCATGGAATTCATCTGGAACCCTTACCCTTAGTCAACTTATATCCTACTCTTGGAAAAAGTCCAAAAGGCGTTCTTAAGAATGTATTTTAAAAAGATGTACGGATACTATCCGATCCTGTATCCAACTAAATTTATTTTAGAAACCCTGGGATTCTATTCCTTAGAAGCGAGGCGCAGCTTGAGCCTGCTACTTTTTGCATGTCGGGTTCTTCGCGGGGACTCTGATTGAGGTTTGTAAGACTTTTTGATTAACAAAAATATTACCCTCAGGCCGCGTGTGCGTCCCATGTTGGCAGTGCCAATGGCACGAACGGTTGCACGTATAAACTCTCCGATACTTCGTGCTCTGGACCTACTGAATGCGCTCCTGGTATCAGCACCAGAGTGTGACCTGGTGGCGTGGCGATGGGCGAATGTGTGTCAAGAGTGCTTGAGATAGCAGTCAAGTGTGTTAGTATGATAATTTTGATTAATTAGTTAGTTAACTTATTTAATCTTTATTGCACAAAAGAAAAATACAATCGTACAACAGGCGGACTGAATGCTATATAGCATTCTCTACCAGTCAACCTTCGGGCAAAGCAGATAAGTTGTAGGCGGGTAATTAATAGTAGATATATCTATGTACTTTCGCAGTGTATTAGTGATAAGACTGTAATGCTGTGTAAACTTAAATAAACAATCAAATCGATATACTTTAGTAAATAAAAGCCTGTAAACTTACAGAGGTTTCCAAAACAAAAATCAGTTACAACAAATTATAATCGGTGGGATTTTATCCTCATTACTAGGCATTAGTTTAATCTATGTGTGGCAAAAATTAACTTCTGCAAATACTGGATGTCTATTTCTATTGAGATATTCGCTAGTTCATCACAAACTGTGAATCGCCTTTCTACGCTCAGTCTCAGTACCTAATGGTAATCGTACACTGATTTTTTTCATGTATGTTTTTTCTCTACGCTATTGGGATAGCGTAGAGAAGGAAGTTAAGCGTATATTTAAACATATTGACAATTTTTTTCGACTATTGCACCCGGATTTTTATTTTATTTATTTTTATTGTTTAAGGTTTACCAACAATTATTTACATCAATACTTATTTGTAATTCACATGCTTGTATGTTGAGAACAGTGTTATAATTACTTATAGGTAAACTCCACATGCGACAAAATTTATGATCGGTAAAATATTCTTAAAACTAATATAGTATCACAGGCTTCTTTGCTATAGATAGGTTATACAGGGTGTTTCCTGTAATAAGAGCAATAAATTAAAACGTAGATTCTACTCCTCAAACAATGAAACGATTGTTCTACAATAAAAAAAAAATGAAGTTTTTATATTATCTTTTTCATACATACTAAATAGTATTTTCAATGTACTTTAAAATCCGTCTAATTGACATTGCTTGTCACTCTTGTCACCCAACAGAAATAATCAATTTTGCAATACATTGCGAGTTCGAATAAACTTTAAAGTGAAATAAAAATCAAATTATAAGTTATTTTTAAAAGTCGCTGAACTAATATTGTCCAGTTTGAGGAGTAGAATCTACGATAATTTATTGCCCCTATTACAGGCAACACCCGGTATACTCCCTATAAAATTATGTTATATTTCAAAAGATCATGCGCTTTGTTTTGGCATACATCTGATGCAAACTTTTGATGCTGCAGCACTTGCAGCACCGCATTATCGTGTAGCCCTACCCCCCCCCCTGCTACGAGGAACAAAGGAAATCTAGGAGACTTATATTTACTAGACACAGGATTTTTATTTTTTTCAAGAAAAAAAAATGTAATACGCCTCCACTTTTTTTTGCATTGCAGCATCGGCATTTCGTATTCCCCCATTAAAGACGTGACGTGACTAATTATATATATATCTCATCTAGGAGACTTATCGAACTAGGTTTAGTGTCGTGGGCTCACGTGCTAATGCGCAAACTCTGGAATTCCGACATCTCATACTGTTAAATTTTTATGCCAGATATGCGAACGCAGCGTAATCGTGAACGGAACGCACATATTTGTCATCTCTATCATTCACCCCATATTTCATATATATTTATCTCGTTTGGGGGGCATGCGCAAAGAATATAACAAGACGCCAGGAAGAAGACGATTTAAAATAAAGAAGA
Organism: Pammene aurita; assembly: GCA_947086415.1. Taxonomy (NCBI): domain Eukaryota; kingdom Metazoa; phylum Arthropoda; class Insecta; order Lepidoptera; family Tortricidae; genus Pammene; species Pammene aurita. The sequence goes on along the minus strand of OX352305.1, from coordinate 22,374,403 downwards.
TGAAAAATTGTGCGGACAATGGCGGTCTATTTTAAAACTCTTAAAACCTAATTTGTGCGGAAAATTACTATTAATTGCTAAAAACGTATTATCAAGGCGGAGCGCGTGCGGGTGAGTGCTTAGGGACTTATTTAATTATTATTATCTTTTAGTTTTCTCATTTTTTACACTTAAAAAAGCGGATCAGAATGTCTGAGGTGTCGAACCAAGAGCGAAATTGAACCAGCGCACTTTTTGTCGTACGAGAGTCACAATTTCCCTTCCGCGGCAATCAGGGAGAAGGCTTATTCGTAACATTTCGGCTTCGACCCGGATTTACTTAAATTTTTGTCGGCGCCTTCGTACATTCTGATCGGTTTTTAAACAAATTCACATATTTCGAGCGGTCGAAATATAATTGTTTTGCGGTAACCACTTCACACAAGTTTTGGGGATTATAAGTATCTATGTTAGCACTCATTTATTACCTTTATATACATATATTGCGGTGGGGATTTTAATTTATTACATTTCATCTCCATAGTTCATACTACATTACCTACGTTTGTTCGTCGCGGATTTATCGTATATAGCGTTTGCGGTTGCTATATTTTGGTATTTAAGACGAACATTCAATTTTATCGGCAAAAATTTAATTGCGGTTTCAATTTATCATAAACAATTTGCATTGGAATTGTTTATTTTATGACACACTAAATTAAAACAGTTCGGTTGCTAGGTTACATACAATATACTATAGGTTAATTTCGTTATTTTTCCTTTTATCTATCGACTTTCTTAGCCTAGCGGTTATGCCTGTTGCTTAGTAAGCTAGAGGTCGACGGTTCGAATCTCAGCCAAGGTGCAACTTTTGTATTTTTACAAGTTCTTGAATAAGCGGAATTTGAATACTATTTATCGGTATTTAATATTATTTGGGGTATGTAAAGGTTTATTTCAATGAATGAATATATTTATTTCAAAACTTGCGGAATAATTGGTAATATATATTAAAGTTAGCGGTAAAAAGTTTAGTATATAAAATATCTATCTATACATATAATAAAGCTGAAGAGGGTCGAAAGTCTGTACATGGAATATATTCGAAAAAAAGTTGGCTGGGGATACTTAGAATCGATAACAGAACACGTTCCAACAATTTTTAGAATTTTTGTCTGTTTGTCTGTTTATCTGCTTATTTGACCGCGCATCCCGTGAAAACGGCTGAACGGATTTTGATGAAATTTTGTACAGAGATAGTTTGAGTCCCGGGAAAGGATAATGGATAGTTTTCATCCCGAAAATCAACCCTGGAGGGGGCGAAAAGGGGGTTGAAAGTTTGTATGGAGAATTTTTAATAAAAAATAGTATGGAGATAATTTGAGTCCCGAGAAACGACAGAATATTTTTTATCCCGAAAATAAACCCTTGTGGGGAGGAAATGGGGGTTAAAGTTGGTAAGAGGATTTTTTTTACCGCTGAAGCTGAACTGATAAAGATGAAATTTGGTATAGAGATAGTGTGGGGGGCACTTCCGGGATTCCCCGCCAGAAAAGAACAACCCATCAGAGGGGAAGACGGATGTAAAAACTTCAGAGAGCGAGCCCGCCGAGAAGTCCGCCCCATCTGAAATGGAGACAGACCATCCGACCGCATCCGACGTCGAGGAAAGCATCCTGCTGGAATCCGAGGATGAGGATGGCTTACCAAAGGGGATCAGTCTCCTGGACCTAAAGGGGCGAGGGGAAGAGGGGCACTCCTCCAATGTCTCCTTCCCTCTGTAAGGTCCTCCAGGTTAACCTTCAGCACAGCGAATCTGCAACGGCTCAACTTCGGAAATGGCTGGAGGTTAACCCAACTGCCATAGCCCTGATCCAAGAGCCGTGGATCAGGAACACACGCATAAACGGCCTCAACAACACCGGAGGTAATCTTTTCTATAATACACAAAGCAAACCTAGAACCTGTATATACATATCTCGTAACATAATGGCACAACCACTAACTGAATTCTGTTCCAGAGACGTGTGTGCCATAAAACTCCTCAGAACACAAAACTCAAGACTGCCGGAGATAGTTCTCGCATCTGTCTACATGGCAGCAGAAGACGAACCACCTCCCACGGAAATGAACAACCTCGTACGCTACTGCGAGAGTGGAGGGCTTGAGCTGGTCATATCAGCGGACTGCAATGGCCACCACAACCTATGGGGGATGGAAACCAACAACAACAGAGGTAACGATCTTGTTGAATACCTTATGACTACTAATCTAGACATACTTAACACAGGATCAAAACCAACTTTTGTCACTCGTAGGTGTAATACTATAATTGATATTACTTTAAGTACAGGACTGGCAGCTCAACACGTGTCCAACTGGCAGGTGTCGGATGAACTATCTTGCTCCGACCACAGGTGGATTCGGTATGACCTGACAGCAGACATCCACACACCTATACCTAGAAGAAATCCTAGACGCACTGACATAAAGGCGTATAAGGAACTTCTTGCAGGTAAAATAGACAACAACACAAACACTTACAGACCAAACAACACAAAAGAGCTAGAGGAACAGGTAAAGATCCTCACTAAAAACATAATTGACTGCTACGAAAACACATGCCCACTGTCGACACCACCAACTAGTGGAAAATGTAATAACAGTAGCTGGTGGGGTCCAGAGTTGGAACGAATAAGAACAAAAATGAGGAAACAACTAAACAGAGCCATGAATACAAAATCTGAAGAAGACTGGGACAAATATAAAACAACCAAATCAGAATACAAAAAGCGAATAAGATGCAGAAGATCAGCCTCATGGAGGAACTTCTGCGACAATATATCTACGAACACCCAAGCAAATAGAACAAGGAAGATCATGGCTGATCAACCGAAACAATTACTAGGCACGCTGAGAAGGGTGGACAATAGCACTACCAGTAACCCAGCCGAGACCGAAAGCCTATTGGTAGAAACCCACTTCCCAGGCTGCAAAGTAGTTGACATACAAGACTGGGATGCACAAACAGAAAGCTATCATCCGACCCAAGACGAGTGGAAGATAGCGGAGCGTATAACTGAACAGACCAAAACAGCCTGGGCAACCAACAGTTTCAGCAACTTTAAATCACCAGGCATAGATGGGATATACCCAGCCTTCCTAAAATGGGGAGGAGACAAACTTATCGAACAACTATCTGGCATACTGGGTAGCTGCATCGCCTTCAGATACATCCCACAGAAATGGAGAGAAGTAAAGGTGATCTTTCTACCAAAGCCAGGAAAAACTGATTACACAGATCCGAAATCTTTCAGACCCATCAGCCTTACCTCCTTCATGCTAAAAATACTAGAAAGACTATGTGACAGAGAACTGAAGGACACGGCACTCAAAAACATAGGTATTCACCCAAACCAACATGCATACACACAAGGCAAATCGACAGACTCAGCACTGCATGCCGTTGTAAATAATATAGAAACTGCGCTAGCAAGGAAAAACTCCTGTCTAGGCACCTTCATTGATATAGAAGGAGCCTTCGACAAGACAAAATTCAGTAGCATTCAACAAGCTCTAAACAGACATAAAACCGAACCATTGATTACAGAATGGATAATGAACATGCTAAGAAAGAGAATCATCAGACTCTCGGAGAACCAAAATCACCAGGCGCTCGTCATGAGAGGATGCCCTCAAGGAGGTGTACTCTCGCCACTTTTATGGAACCTGGTAGTAAATGACCTGATAACAAAGCTAAACAACAATCTTTTCCTGACAATAGGGTACGCAGATGATCTAGTAATAATGATCAATGGACCAGTGACAAGCACACTGTGCGACCTTACACAGACAGCACTGAAAATAGTAGAGAAATGGTGCAAGGAGAATGACCTATCGGTAAACCCAAAAAAGACTGACACAATTCTCTTTACTCATAAACGGAAATTGGGTACATACGAAATGCCAACCTTGGTTGGATCTAGACTAACACTTTCTAAAGAAGTAAAGTACCTAGGAATTACTTTGGACGAAAAACTGAATTGGAATAAACACCTGGACAACAAACTAAACAAAGCGACAGTCGCCTTCTGGCAATGCCGGAGAATGGTGGGCAAGAAATGGGGTCTAGCCCCCCACATTATACTGTGGCTGTACAAAATGATAATAATGCCAATGATAAGCTACGGAGCTGTAGTATGGTGGCCCCGCACTCAACTTACTACCTCAATCAACAAATTACAGAAAACGCAAAGGCTAGCATGCATAGCAGCCACCGGCTGCATGAGAACAACTCCGACAGCGGCGCTGGAAATCATGCTAGGGCTTCTACCACTACACCTATATATACAAAAAGAAGCAGCCGCAACGGCTACTCGCCTAAAAAATCTAAACTTGTGGACCAAACATAAAACACCGCACACGAGGATATACGATAACATACTGTCGAAATTTCCAATGCTGGATGCGGTAATCGACAGAATACCCAAAAAGACGATCTTCTGGAAAGAGTATGCCATATCACTAACAGAAGACTCAAAAGAAGCACTAAATCAAACAGAACTAAGAATCTTCACAGATGGATCAAAAACCAACGAAGGAACAGGTTGTGGTGTCTTCTCGGAGGACCTGAACATTCACATCTCTAAACCACTCGGAGCACATAACACAGTATTCCAAGCAGAATGTGTGGGAATAATTGAAGCTTGCAATGCAGTGAAACGACGACAGCTAAAACACGAAAACATATGTATACTATCAGACAGCAAGTCAGTACTACAAGCGCTAGGTTGCGACAGAATTACATCTGGACTCATACACGAATGCCATCAAAGCCTCTCAGAGGTATGCGAAGATGGCAACAAGGTGACACTGCAATGGATCAAGGGACACAGTAACTCGAGAGGGAACGATGCTGCGGATGAGCTAGCCCGTAAGGGCTCAGATACACCGGCATATGGACCCGAACCCATCGTACCCTTACCATATTCGCACATAAACAACCAACTTGACCACCACTACAAACAACTACATCAAACATACTGGAAAGAAATGAACACTTGTAGACAAACCAAAGAAATAGTAACTGAATACAATCACAAACTTACCAAAACACTTTTGAGGACAAGAAGACCCCAGCTACGCAAATTAGTGGGACTGATAACAGGACACAACACACTAAACAAACACCTCTTCACAATAGGTAGGACAGACAGCCCCATGTGCAGAGCGTGCATGGAGGCGGATGAAACAACAAAACACATTCTGCTAGATTGCAAACAGGTAGAAGTATACAGAAATAAACACCTAGGGACCCCAGGCACCTTGCGCGAAGCGGCAGGCAACCTGAAAGCTCTGCTGGGCTTCGTTGAGGAGCTGGGGTGGTTGGAATAATAGTGCTACCCCCGTTTCACGCAAAATAGGCACAATGGATGTCGACTTGCGGAAAAACGCCCAGGATAACTAACTAACTAACTAACTAGTGTGGGTCTCGAGAAAGGACAAAGGATAGTTGTCACCCCGAAAATCAACCGTAAAGGGGTGAAAAGGGAGTTGGAAATTTGTATAGAGAATTATTAACCGCAGAATCGATTTAGATAAAATTTGGTATGGAGATAATTTGAGCTCTGGAAAAGGAAATAAAATAGTGTATCTCAGAAATTATCCCTTAAGCGGATGCAAAAGGGGTGGAAGTTTACATGGGAAAGAAACAACCAATAACCGCTGTACGTATTTAGATGAAATTAGGCATTGAAATAGTTTGTAATTTTTTGGTCAAGGTGTTTATATTTATAACAAGTTACCCGACGATGCTTTAAATTTACCTTTACCCTCTCTTAAGAAATATTTGAAAATGTCATTAATGTCAAAGGGTTATTGCAGGTTCGAGGATAACGGATGCATGGCCCAAACCAGAAACTACTACAAAATCATCTTACATTTATAGGGCACCGTTTAGGTAGGAAAACATATCAAACGTTTTGTGAAGCAGTCAGATTAGGATTTATTTTTCTTTATAATTAAACAATAGGTACATTATCTGTCTCTCAAGCTGTTTTGATATGTCTTCTTGAAGAACTACGCATTATTTTGTATCTTTGTGATCTAATAATGTATTACTGTTTTGAAAAAAATAAGTCCCGTTCAGTTTATTTTCGGTCATAATACTTCTCGGGCCAGAGGTGTAGGGTTAGAACCGGTGGTAGTTTAGGGACGAAGTTCCTTATCGGACGGTTCGCGGTAGGCGGTAGGCGAAAAAATGTCACGTGACCATCACGAAAAAGCGTCACTTCACGAAAACGCGACATCCATATGATTGAGAAACATGTAAAATGGAATGAAATAAAAAAAATATACAATAGAATAAAGTGAAGTGAAGTGAAGTGTAGTGAAAAGTGAAAGTGAGAAGTGACAAAGTGAAAAAAGTCGAGAAAGTCCTAAAAGTAAAAAATGTCGAAAATTCCAAAAATGACAAAAGTAATTAAAACCACAAAAATCACGACAGTCAAAAATGAAATAAAATTAAATAAGAACTTCGTTCCAGCTGTGTTGACCACACTCCCGTATTTTTAAAAAATTTCAAAAATTTCAAAAATTTTAAAAATTTCAAAAATTTCAAAAATTTCAAAAATTTCAAAAATTTCAAAAATTTCAAAAATTTCAAAAATTCTAAAATGTAAAATAAAATTAAAACCACAAAAATTACGAAACAGTCAAAAATAAAATAAAATGAAATAACAACTTCGTTCCAACCGAGTGTTCCACGACTCACGTTTTTTTTTCTCTGACGTTCATTAGTGCATTGTAATGTGCTTACATTGAAGAATAAATATCTTGATCTACACCAATATCATGAATTCTAACCAGTAACGTAACATCAGTATTGTCTGTGAGAGTGTGGTAAAAACGTATGAAAATTGATTACCTACGGTAACGTAATGAAAATACGTCCTCCTCCCCGACCGCCGGAACGACCTTTTGAACGGATGTTTTGTAACAGGGCGGCAACTACACTGAGCATCGCCCGACATGCTCTTGACCGGTTTTTTTTGCATTGTTATCCCAGAAATCACCCCTTAAGGATTACTAATTCCAATTCAAGAAAATCCCCAGCCAAGTTATACGGAGCCTATAAAAATTCAACGTCTACATGGGGGGGGGGGGGGGGGTAGCCACTACACTCGATTGAGTTAATAATAATAATAAATACTCTTTATTGCACACCTCATACAGTTACAAGCACAAATTTTACAATTAGATAAATTTAGGTAGAGGTAACAACAGGCGGTCTTATCGCTAATGAGCGATTTCTTCCAGACAACCTTTTGATCGATTTCTTCCAGACAACCTTTCATTTGCATGGGTCATGGACTCCCCCCCCCCCCCCCCCCAAGTACACCTCAAATAGAAAAAATCATTACTATTACTAGGGATGGCAATCCAGCACCATTTTCAATCCAGCTGGATTTTTGCTGGATTGACATAAATCGGATTGGACCCGGAGTATCTTCTAAAACTACGGCCAAGACCACCGGGGGATGGGCAGCAGCATCCTCGGAGTGCGGTGGAGATACTGCGATCGCCAACCCGCATGCCAAGCGTGGCGATTACGGCATTCACCCCCCATGATAAGAACCAAAAAACCACGGCCCCGAGTGTCCGGCGACCCCCGGTGCCCTGGTTATGGTAGCGGCCAGGGTACTAGCGGGGTTAGGGGTGCTAAGAATCTCCGGCAAAGATCCGGCTACCACCACCGACGACTTCTGGCCCTGGCAACATATAACACGCGTACACTGCGGACCGACGAAAAGATAGTGGAACTGGAGGAAGGATTGAGCAAGTTGCGTTGGGATGTCATAGGGTTATCTGAAGTCCGAAGAGAGGGGGAGGAAACGATAATCCTAAAGTCCGGCAACTTGCTTTATTTCCGGGAGGGCGACCAACAGTCCCAGGGAGGTGTCGGGTTCATCGTCCATAAGTCCCTCGTGAACAACGTGGTGAAGATCGAGAGTTTGTCGACTAGGGTGGCGTACCTTATACTCAGAGTATCCAAGAGGTACTCGTTGAAGGTCATACAGGTGTATGCGCCGACTTCGGCACACTCCGATGACGAGGTGGAGGCTATGTATGAGGATATATCGAAGGCCATGCATAGCTCCAAAACCTACTTCACCGTTGTTATGGGGGACTTCAACGCGAAATTGGGCAAGAGAGATGGTGAAGAGCTGAGAGTGGGGCAATTTGGATTTGGAAGTCGGAACCACCGGGGCCAACTACTGGCTGGCTTCTTGGAGAAGGAGGACTCTACATGATGAAGATGATGATGATTCTTCAAGAAATGTGAGCACAGGAAGTGGACCTGGATGAGTCCCGACGGTGCAACTAAAAACGAGATTGACTTCATCATGTCGACGAAGAAGCATATATTCAATGATGTCTCTGTGATCAATACGGTTAAAACCGGAAGTGATCACCGTCTGGTGAGAGGCACATTGAATATATGTGTTAAGCTAGAGCGCTCTCGACTGATGAAGTCTACGCTCCGTCCAGCAGCACTTCAAATCCAAAACCCTGAGAGCTTCCAGCTGGAACTCCAAAACCGTTTCGGTTGTCTAGGCGGCGATGTGGACGAATTCAACGACGGGTTTGTGGAAGCTGTCCATAGTACTGGGTCTAAGTTTTTTAAGGCCCAGCGGAGCAACAGAACGAAAAGGCTCTCTGACTCGACTCAGAAACTCATCGAGGAAAGGAGTGAAATGGTTCTGCAATCCTCAGCAGATGCGTCATTATACCGGCAGCTCAATAAACGGATCTCTAAGTCCCTTACCCGTGATTTGCGCCAATTCAAACCGTATTCGTATACAAATCGTATTGAAGAGGCCATTGAGCAGAATAAGGGCTCTAAAGTTTTCTCAAGAGATTTGTCTATTGGGCAGAGTCAGCTCGCCAAATTAAAACCTGAGGATGGTAGAATTGTTTCATCCGGACCCGAGCTTCTGGGGGAGATAGAGGACTTTTATGGACAGCTATACACATCAACTAGCAGACCTGAAGTTGATCTGGCGGAAGACCCTAGAGCTAGACTGACCCGACTTATACCGAAGACATCCCGGACATCAGCCTGTACGAGATTAGAATGGCTCTTAAACAGCTCAAAAACAATAAGGCACCTGGTGAAGACGGAATTACAGCCGAACTTCTGAAGGCGGGTGGTAAACCGGTCCTTATGGCCCTTCAGAAGTTGTTCGAATCCGTTTTACTAGAAGGGAGAACGCCGAAGGCATGGAACAGAGGTGTGGTGGTATTGTTCTTCAAAAAGGGTGATAACGCGTTACTGAAGAACTACCGACCCATTTCACTTCTGAGCCATGTCTATAAGCTGTTTTCAAGAGTCATTACGAACCGTCTCGCACGCAGGCTAGATGACTTCCAGCCTCCCGAACAAGCCGGTTTCCGAAGAGGCTTTAGTACCGTAGACCACATCCATACGCTCCGTCAGGTTATACAGAAGACTGAGGAGTATAACCTGCCCCTCTGCTTAGCGTTCGTGGACTACGAGAAAGCCTTCGACTCGATCGAAACCTGGGCTGTACTACAATCTCTCCAGAGGTGCCAAGTGGATCGAAGTGCTGAAGTGTTTGTACGAGAAGCCCCCCGTAAGGTGGACTGATGACCTGGTGAAGGTCGCGGGAGTCCGCTGGATGCGGGTGGCGCAGGACCGGTCATTGTGGCACTCTTTGGGGGAGGCCTATGTCCAGCAGTGGACGTCTTTCGGCTGATATGATGATGATGATGATGACATAAATCCAGCTGGATCCAGCGCGGATCCAGCACCTATATTTTTTTTATGAGTAATCCAGTTGTTTGTATTAGAAATGCTATATTCTCATTAGCTTTCTGTATGGGAGTCTTACTACAAGATAAACGTGTTCATTCCCTTCGTTACACGTACCTAACCCTGTCTTGAAAGGTTTTCAAATAGGCGTTAAGTTACTCTGAATTCGTCACTGCGGCCTATGCAAAAACGCGTTCGGTTTTGTGTTAGATTCTTTAATATGACTTAGAAATATTTCTAGCAAAAACAAAGTGTGTGCATCGTATAACTCGTCATATTAAGAACGATATAGTTAAGTAATTGCACACACGAATTTAATTTTTATTTTATTTATTTAGAATGCTATGTATATTACAAGAGTGATCAATGGCTTTTCATTTATACCTTATTTGTACTTATTTACGGACAGGCTCTTCGGTACCTATGATTTCCAAGAACATAAGTACTTACTTACTTCGCTGGCTCAGCGACTCAAAATAGACCTTAGCCTCCGACACTAGGTTTCGCCATTCGCTCCAATCCTGTGCGATCCGGCGCCAATCGGCCGCTTGAATGTCGCAAAGGTCTCTCTTGAGTTCGTCGATCCACCGACACCTAGGCCTTCGGCTCAGACGTTTCCCAATTGCTCGTCCCAGGTATACTCTCATGGCCGCACGATCCTCTCCCATTCTCTCCACATGGCCGAGCCAGTGAAGACGCGCAGCCTTGCTCTTGCCGATGATGTTTGTCCTCACTCTCCAAGAGCCATGTTCTCGCCTTATAGGGCCCAATTTTTTTCTGAATATCTTCCTCTCTGCCGCTAAGAGCTTGTTTTCCTACTTCAGGGTTAACGTCCAACCTTCGCATCTATATACCAAGATCGCCCTTATCACGGAAGAACATAAGTACGTAGTTATTTATACGGACATGATATTTTACTTCGCCATCTACCTAAATCTGATGTATTTCGATATTGGTTACTAGTTTGATAATTCATTCAATTATGTATAATGATGGCGCTGCTTTCCTGGAGAACGACATCTAATTCTTATGTTAAATTGTAAAAGGTATGGCTATTACTTTGAAATATTATTTGATTTAAGAAACATCCTCTACTTAACTTTATAAGGAAAACACATAATTACATAGTTGAAAAGTGTCAAAGCTATTCAATCACCAAATTAATCTTATAAATCATAATGTTTAATATTTGTACATGCATATTTGATATTAGTCGGTGGTGTACACTTATTTATACGGAAAATAATGATGATGGAATTTCCATTTGCAGAGCTAATTCTTTAGGCTCTAAGATTAATTTAAGAAGGGGAGCCAATCAAATTTTAGATGAAAATTTTGGACGAAGTGGGAGGTGCCCCCCATAATTAATTAAAAATAAAATAGAGCTACATAGTCAAGTTTGATATCATTTTCGTGTAAAGCAAGGATGCCGAATTCATTTTTGGTATTTTATTTATACCTTTCGATATAAGAAAACTGAGAAAACATAAAAAATATGAAATCAATGTTTGATATTTTTTTGAATAAATGCCTATATTTTTTTTATTTATGGTCGTAACATGAAAAATATATTTTCATGATAAAGCCCTGTTATTCCCCTTTATAAAAAGTATATAAATCCTATATTGGTTATAATATCTTTAACGAAAAAAAAAATTAATAGGCCTGTTATCAAACACAATCTATCTTATGTAGGAAAAACGATGTGGTTTGAGCTCTAATGCTTGTCTAATTATATCTTTCACAATTAAATGGACGTCAACCATTTTAAACGCTATTATTTACCTTGCCTTTGTATGCTTGTTATAATCCGTAAGTGAAATAAAGAGTTCGATTAGAAGATACCGGACCGGTTACCAATAAAGGGGTATTAGATGGAGTAAGTATTTGGTAGGGTTGTTTTTAAAAACTATAAATTTAGTAAGCACATCATTGCGTTACTCAAAGGTAAGCGCTTGGCGGGTACGGATTGGAGGAAGAGAGAAAAAGATCGAGCACAGTGGCGTGCCATGGGAGAGGCCTATTTCCAGCAGTGGACTGATACTGGCTGCTGCTGCTGATAATGATAATGTAGCGCTTACCGAAATGAAAATCCAAAATGACGTTTACCTATCAAGCTAATTTCATCTCTATTGCTATGACATTAGACAGGGACATAACATTGAATATAGGATAACCATATAATTTTGTAAAGAGTTATCAAATAGAGGAGTTCTTCGGTCCCTGTTATCTAGTGACATTTTCAAGTGAAAGGTACATCATTGCGGGTTATCAATAAGGGCCCGTTAATTTTTTTAGAGAGAAAATTTAAGTGTTAGGTATACATCTTCAACTGAGGACATTTATATTTTATTAATGTAAACTTATATTATACATGTTCCTGTAAACCTCGCCAAACTGTGACGTTTGATGGCGAGATGCGCTCATTCTTTTAAACAAAAAGAATACAAAGCAACTTAATCTAACTTAACCAATTTATTTACTTACTAACATTCTAAAAGCCTCTAAGTTAGGTAATCTCTCCTCGAGTACCGCGGTGTGGATTATGTTGTGGTAGAATTTGTGCATAATGTGCATTATGTCTCAACCTGCTTGTCCTCGAGAAGAGAGGACCTTAGCCTCAACTTCAACCTTGGTTTACTGAGCTGGGGACTTTGTCTCAATATTTTAATTTTATTAAATATTTTTAGTACTAAATATGTTGACATTCTTTCGCCATAGTAGTTGTTTGCTCTAGGTTCTACTAATCGTTTTTCTCTTACACTTTTTGTATTATACTTATTTTTAGCAAATAATTTGTACAGATTATTATAGTAGTATTCTAATCCTATTAAATATTTAACTTTTTTATCTATAGGTAAGATCTTACACAAGGGAAATAACAAATCGTAGTCTTTGTTGCACTTATCTTAAACTTTTTTGCTTACTAAAAATTTAAGCAGTCTAGTTTGTATGTTTTTAATATCACTAATATAGGTTTGAAATGTTCTGCCGTATACAATAAGTCCATAGCTAATTAACGAGTCCGCTTTTGTCCGATTTTGTGTTATACCTACTTAGACATTACACAAACTTATTTGAAAATTAGTTAATTTATAATAACTAATATTTACATAACTAAATGTAAGTCTGCATATCTGCATGCTTCATCCCACATCTCCATAAATTTGTGGTTGAAATTTTACCCTCGTCCTGTTGACAAATTGATCCGATATCTGGTGCACACCTTAAGTTCTGATGACAATTACAATTTAATAGATTCAGTATCATTGTAAATCCGAGATAGCTGCCGCTACAGAATGCCGCGTATTACATATTTCTTAACAACCCCCTCAATCAAGTATAAAATGAAAGGGATTTACTAGTAGAACACAGTGCATTGCGGAATTTGCGGATCATAAAGTAAGCGAAGTTTAGACAGTTTTAGTAACATAACAACTTGAAAAGAAAATAAGTATTGTTTAGGTAAACTCAAAAGCTTTTATTGAAAATAAACAATGATATAGATAATGTACAAAAAGCTATAAAAATAATTCGGTAGGTTCTAGGTACCAGTCATCACACCACTCTTCTAATCAATGTAGCTAGAGCATAGAAAAGAAAAAAACTAAAATCGTGGGGCGCTTGAATCTTTTATCAACGGACAACGCCTAATATCATTATAATATATATGAACTTAGGTTAGGTACGCTACGCTAATGGTGTGATGAAGGGTACCTAGGACCTATCGATTATTTTAGTGTTGAGTACATTACCTGCATCATTATTATCATTATTTTCAATTAAACCGTTTAATATTAGTAGTTTATGTAACTGTTACGTTTTAAGGCCTAATTATGTACAGTTGCATACACTGCTTTATCTACACTCATATTATTTATCCAAAATGCCGTATTCGGAAACCATAGAATGGCCGCCATTGCACCGCCATGACCAACTCGATTGTGTCGGGGAGGCACGTGTCGGGCTGTCGGCGGATGCGCGGGAGGGTGCAGGTGTACATTATGTTGTCAAAACTCATAGCACATCAATATTTGAGCATGAAAAGTTAAAATTACGTTACTGCCACAGATAAAAAGCTTATCATAGTAAAATCGGTCGTGGTAATGAGCCATTGCCTACCGTTTTCGAACACGTTTTAGAGAACTTACAATATGAGTGTAGATAAACGATTTTTAACATACTAATTTAACTACTATTAAAAACGGGGTATTTACCTAACTCAAATATACATGGTAAATACCAAACCAATAATAATATTTTAATAGTACCTAGGTAAAACAGAAAATAATTATTTTACTTATTTTATTTATGGCCTGGATACGAGACTTTCAAGCCAAATCTTTATTGGATAACTCTGCACTATAATGTGTTACAAATATACAATTGTTTTCTCCACTTCCTACAAAAGTAGAAACATTCATATTTTTTTTTGCAAAAACCGTTGAAGTTACCACAAAACTTTCAATAAAGGAAATATTCTTCATCAAATTCTCTACAATTCTTGCCTTTGAAGTATGTTGCTAAGACTTATAGTTTTCAATCTATGTGTCGCGAAAATTTTAACCCCCCCTTTTTACCCCCACCGCACCATAAATTTAGGTGGCTCTGCTTCCTAAAATGGCCTATGGGTCCTAAAGTCTCACTATGCAAAAGGAGATCCCATCATCACTAAAATCCGTATAATGCCATTTGTTGTCGTGTGCACCACCGACTATATGAATCACATGGATCACATGAATAATAAAAGTAATAAAACAAAAAAAATTGACAAATAATTTTAAGACATACTAACTAATACCGTAAAAGTTTACGGTTTAATTCATGTTTAGTCACTACGCAGGACGTGTTTCTACGAATGAATTTAACGTTTAAAATATAAAACCAAAAATTTTTTGCTCAAAAGAGTTTATATGTGGGCAACACAGTGTAGATGTACAAGTCCTACTTGTATTTGTTTGGTTTTTACCTTATACATAGGCTGCTATTTATATATCCGGAAACCGGGATTACAATCTTCTTAAATAGCATATTTGACCTCCATGGTAAAATTTGAACTTTTTTAAGTACTGGCCGGTATATTTTTTCTTTCTTATTAACGCTCGTGTTTTGTTTTTGACGGGTTTTAAATGGCATCTCGCAGCAAGAATGGAACTCACTCGTGAAAATATTCGTGCTATGATTTATTATGATTTTCGGCGTGGTTTAACGCAACAACAGTGCATAGATCAACTAACTTCAACTTTTGGTGATGAAGCCCCATCTAAAACTACTGTGTATCACTGGTTTAGTGAGTTCAATCGTGGACGTAGTATGCTTACGGACGAAGTTAAGGCAGGTCGCCCGAAATCCGTCGTTGTACAACAAAATATCGAGGCTGTGCGAAAACTTATAATGGACGACCGACATGTTACGTACTGCGAGATAGAGGCGACTCTGGGTATTTCTATGACCAGCATTAATAGCATATTACATAATTATTTGGCTGTAAAAAAAATTTGTTCGCGTTGGATACCCCACAACTTAACAAAAGAGCAAAAAGATGCTCGCGTCGAATGGTGCAATAAAATGTTAAAAAAATATAACCGTGGTGACTCAAAAGCCGTTTATAACATCTATACAGGTGACGAATCCTGGATCTATGCATACGATCCCGAAACGAAGCAACAATCAACGGTATGGGTGTTTCAAAATGAGCCGAACCCTACGAAAGTTACTCGTGCAAAAAGTACATTGAAACAAATGGTGGCCTGCTTCTTCGGTATTATTGGCCATGTAGCTACAGTGCCACTAGAAAACCGTAGAACGGTTAATTCAGAGTGGTACACGACCATTTGCTTACCGGAAGTATTTGAACAAATTCGTAAAACTAACCAGCGACGAAGAATCATTCTTCATCATGACAATGCCAGCTGTCCTACGTCACGCGAAACAACTCTATTTTTGGAGGGTCAAAATGTGGAATTAACGGGTCATCCGCCGTACAGCCCTGACTTGGCACCCAACGATTTTTATTTATTTCCAAATATAAAGAATAAATTACGCGGTCAACGATTTTCGACCGCTGAAGATGCTGTCGACGCATTCAAACAACACGTTATGGAGGTACCTCAGGCGGAGTGGCAGAAGTGCTTTAAAAATTGGTTCACGCGAAGGCAAAAGTGCATAGATCATCAAGGGGAATACTTTGAAAAACAATAAAACCATTTTCAGCCGTGTACGTTTGTTTGTTTTTTTGTTTCCGGATATATAAGTAGCAACCCTCGTACCTAGCTGGCAATGTAAGTTTTTGCGCCATTCTTTGAAAATCTATGACTTGCGGATCTGCAGTGCTGGATCCAGCGTTCGGTGCTGGATCCAGCAGGCCGAAAAACGCGCTGGATCCAGCTGGATTGCTGGATGCTGGATCCAGCAATTGCAATCCCTAACTATTACTGACCCCCTCAAAAAATCATTTCTGCATTTGTGACCCCCCCCCCCTCCCTAAATTTCAACCGCGCTGGAACCGCGCCTGTTCTTACCTTTCATGCTTAGACTGATTTGACGGGAGGATCGATTTGGATGATATTTGCCGTGGACATGAACGTATAAATACAAGAGTGGTACTGGTCCGTCCGATATACACCTACTACTCTATGTCGTTTAAATCACGCCCAAAAAATTTGCTAGGCCAAAAAGAGGTATTGATTTTTGAGTGTAGTTTCATTTAGTGGTAATTGTAAAATATTTTATCAGGACTACTGTCCCCTAGCGTATCCATCTGTCAACTTTACTTCAAGTTCCGCCTCCAGGGTAGCGGGAGAGAAATTAGGGGTGAATTAGCTGCTTACTGACACAGACCGAATTCCACGCGGGCGGAGCCGCGGGCACAGCTAGTATAATATAATTATAGTTTAAGGTGCGTTGTCAAACTTAAAGATTTGCGGTCGGTTTAAGTACAGTTAAAGTAATGTTTAATTGCTATTTTTAGTTTTCATGTTTTGGTTTATCTTAGGATTTTGGTTGATTCTATTAATACACTTAAACTCAAACGTAAAAATGGCTGCAGCTAGGCGGATACAGTTGCTGCAGATGAAGTATCATACGGCTTGTCGTAGTATTGATGTTTTGGATATTGGCTCGTAATTCAGAATTGTTTTCGGAACAAGAAAGCGATTTTAAGGTGCGGTTTCAGGATTTAGAAAAGGTTTATGAGACATTTACGTTAAAGTTTTATGAGCTTCAGCTCTCTGCTGCGGATACAGAGAGCTTTAACCTGGAAGGCCATACACAAGAGTACGAGTCGTACAATAAGAAATATTATTTTATAAAACAGCGTCATCTACGGTTGACAAAGTCGAACACTTCAGCTAACTTGGACAACAGCTGTAGCAGCGGTAGCGGTAATGACAATCCTAAGAACGCGCGGAATAGGGCAGTTCTCCCTAAAGTGAAACTTCCTACCTTTGCGGGTCAGGTGGAAGAGTTAGTTCCGTTTATGGAATTATTTCAGTCATTGGTGGGCAATGACACGACTTTATCGGATACTGAAAAAATGTACTACTTAGCGGGGTCACTTTTAGGTGAACCAAAGACCTTGACCCAGCACTTGTCTGTTACGGGAGACAATTTTTTGGTTGCTATAGATTTACTAAATGCGCAGTACAATAACAAACGTTTGCTGGCGGACAGTTTGTTGCATAATTTGCTAAGTGTGTCACATGACTCACATGTTAACATTAAAGGGGTAAGCGGTTTGAAACTGTTTTTAAATACTTTGATTGAAAATACAAAGCCATTGGAAAGATGAAGTTTCCTGTTGATTCGTGGTGTTATTTGTTGTTCTATATTAATTTCCAAAAGTTAGACAATAACCTAAGGAAACATTTTGAAGACAAGCATGCCGATAAAAGTTACCAACATTTTCGGATCTTTTGAAGTTTCTGGAAACTGAAATACGGATTTTAGAATCCAGTGCGGATCCACAGCCTGGTACTTTTTCAGCGGCTAGACGTAGCGGAAATAACCAGAGTCATGCGTTAACTGCTCATGCGGCTTTTCAGAATAAGGGTTCAACGTCGTGCATATTAAGCGGGGATAGCGGACACTTCATTGCCAGGTGCGACAAGTTCTTGGACATGAAACCTTGGGCTAGGAAACGTCAAGTGGTAGCACTTAGATTATGCTTTAAATGTTTAAATGGTCACAATATTAACCAGTGTAAATATAACAAAAATTGTTACAAATGTAATTCGGTTAAACACCATACTTTACTACATTTCGATCTACCAGAAACTGGTTCAGACAGTGAAGAACGTTGTGCAAACAATGTGCCTACGAGCGGAAGGACTTATAACCCTGTCTCGCTCTTACCTAGTACTCCCATTGCAAATGATCCCTTGATTAGTGACAATCCGGGAGGTGCGGTCCCTGGAGTCACTGGAACTGGACTAACGGCGTCACATGTTGATAAGCCGATTGTGTATCAGCGAAGGGTACTTCTTGCAACGGCAATAATAAGAGTACGGGACAGCAGCGGCTGCTACTAAGAGGCGCGGGCCTTGTTGGATGGAGGTAGCGAGAGCACATTTATATCAGAGTCATGCGTGCAAAGGTTGGGTTTAAAGCGGTTTAAATCTGACAACTTCACGGGTCTGAGTGGTCTCCCTGTAAGCGGTTGCAGAGGAGCGGTAAATTTGGTCATGGCACCTAGGCTGTCGGATACGCCTGTACTGGTAGCCACGGCTACAGTCTTAAATAGGATCACCAACAACATACCTGAGATTTCGTTACCAGCTCAATTAGCGGATAATTATAAGGGATAATAGCGGATAATTATAATGTATCTTGCGGATGAACAGTTCTACGTCAGTCGAGGGATTGACATTTTAATAGGCGAAGATTTACTCCGTGAAATTTTGCTCAGTAGCCGTCCTACGATTAATGAGCATATTGCAAGGGTAACGAACACGGTGTTTGGACACGTGTTGTCAGGTCCAGTCACCATTGCGGCATTTAATCCATACCCTCAAGCGACTTGCTTCGCTCAGACATTTGTCTGTACTAGAAGTACAGATCAAACTTTGGAACAATCTGCGGAAGCGGAGGATATTCCAGACAAGGTAGACGGCCTTAAGGATCTGGAATGTAAAACGTTTTTTAAGGACACCCATCAGCGGTACGGTGGTGTCAGATATTTAGCGGATTCTTTATCGGGTTTCTTAGAATGCGGAAAAGTTGTACAAATAGCCATAAAGCGGTTCTTGGCTATTCTTATTCTATTTGTTTTACTCTTAGTTGGCGGCAACTGAGTTTCAGAAATTGTTAATTGCAGTATAGACATGATATCGAGGCAATTGCCTTCAGGAATTAACCCCGACGATGTCGTGAACAGCGCTCTTCGCGTATCGGAAGTAATTGAGCACCCCTTGTGGTGGGAATGTGGTTGGCTAACAGGTGATGCGAACACCTGGCTCAAGAATATAATGTATAAAGCGGAAGATCCATTGCCGGAATTGCGGAAGGCGAGAGTAAATTTTCAGTCGGGATTGCGGTTGATGATAACATTTTTACACGATTTTTTAGTTTAAGTATGTTGCTGGCGGTCGTAGCATGTGATTTTCGGCTTATCAAAAATACCAGGACTCGGTCTTAGAGATTTATCAGAGTTCTAAGAGTACTAGAGCGACAGTTCGCTTTGAACCGGTTAGTTATATTGGTTCATCAGGTGGAGTTTGCGGATATCTTCAACTGCTTAGACCAGTAAATACATTATCCTACATGGTAACGTCGGCTTGGACTTCTATTGGGGATGACGGCTTACTGCGCGTTAAAGGCCGTTTGGAGGTTCCAAATCGTTTCCATAGGTTTTTAAGCGGAAGCATGCGGTGCTGATTTTACGAAAATTACACGCTGTAGCGGTCTTGGTAGTGGATTATTTTCTTGTATTATATTTTCATGCGGGGTCTACAGTTATTACAGCGACAGCTTAGTTTATTTCTGCGGGAAAGGTGTTTCGTACACGTATTTTCAAGTATTTGAGGCGTTTTATTTTATATTTTTTTATTGTTTTTTCTTAAGACCCTCATGAAATGGAACTTCTGACGGATGC
Source organism: Pammene aurita (assembly GCA_947086415.1). Lineage (NCBI taxonomy): Eukaryota > Metazoa > Arthropoda > Insecta > Lepidoptera > Tortricidae > Pammene > Pammene aurita. The sequence continues at coordinate 22,354,499 of OX352305.1, read as the reverse complement.
CCATATCATTATTGGTAGGATTTTGCTTTCGGTTCCGGAGTATAATTTTGAAGATACTTTAAGCTAAAGGTCGAGCCGTTTTAACTTAAGTTAAGCTTAGGTATGTATCAACGCTTTGAACAAAATGAATGTCTTCAACTGATCCACCTATGCTAGGCAATGTTTGGCAGCGGTACCAAGCGGTTTTAGTTTAGTTTTTTGACGCGCTTTACATCTCGATGCGGTAACGCGAGTGTTATAAGTTTAGATTGCGGAACTAGTTGTTATACGGATGCAACTTTGTATTTGGTGACAAACTGTTTTAGTTTAGTTTATAGTTAAGTAATTAGACTTCGTCAGAGAGGTCAGACCTGAACAAGCGAATTGCGAAGATGGTACGGCGCGACCTTCGGAGCTCCAACACACGCCTCATTGAAAAGGCGATAGAGCAAAACCGAGGGTCCAAAGTATTCACTCAGCAGCTTAGCAGGAGCCACCTGACGAAGCTTAAAACGCACGACGGGAGGACCGTATTGTCGAAGCCGGAGATCTCCGCCGAGATAGAGGATTTTTATGGCCGGCTGTACTCTGCACATGCCCCCCATTCCCGACGAGACGGTCATGATTCCAGAGCCACCTTGACACGCCACTATACCGACGAACTGTCAGACATAAGTCAAGACGAGATCGTGTTAGCTCTGAGACAGCTTAAAAATGGAAAAGCCCCCGGTGAGGACGGTATTACTTCAGAGCTTCTGAAGGCAGGAGGAGCTCCTGTTATACAGGAGCTACAGAACCTCTTCAATGCCGTCCTTCACAGTGGGAGAACTCCTAAGGCGTGGAGCGGGAGTTTGGTGGTGCTCTTTTTTAAGAAGGGTGATGAAACTCTCCTCAAAAACTAAAGACCCATCACACTCCTGAGCCACGTCTATAAGCTTTTGTCACGAGTGGTCACGAATCGCCTCGCCAGGAGGCTCGACGAGTTTCAGCCACCGGAACAGGCCGGGTCGGAACCCGGCCTGTTCCGCGGAGGAGGATATGGCACCATAGACCACATTCACACAGTGAGGCAGATTATACAGAAGTCCGAAGAGTATAATCAGTCCCTGTGTCTCGCTTTTGTGGACTATGAGAAGGCCTTTGACTCCGTGGAAACTTGGGCTGTTTTGGAATCCTTACAGCGATGCCAAGTAGACTATCGTTATATCGAGGTGCTGAGATGTCTCTCTGAAGCCGCCACTATGAGTGTCCAAGTACAGGGCCAGCAGTCTAAACCCATCCAATTGCGCAGAGGGGTGAGGCAGGGGGATGTCATATCCCCGAAACTGTTCACGAGCGCATTGGAAGACATGTTTAAGACGCTGGACTGGAAAGGTAAGGGCATAAGCATAAACGGCGATTACATCTCACACCTGCGATTCGCTGATGACATAGTCATAATGGCGGAGTCGCTAGAGGAGCTGACCCAGATGCTGGACGGCCTAGCTTCAGCCTCGCGACGCATCGGTCTTGGCATGAATTTGGATAAAACCAAAGTCATGATCAATGGCCACATTGATCCAGGACCGGTCGTCGTACATGGCCATCTTCTTGAAATTGTTTCTGAATACACCTACCTTGGGCAGATCCTGCAGTTAGGTAAAAACAATTTTGAGAAGGAGGCCAAGAGAAGGATCCAACTAGGTTGGGCAGCATTTGGGAAACTACGCCTAGTCTTCTCGTCATCCATACCGCAATGCTTGAAAACGAAAGTTTTCAATCAGTGCGTCCTACCCGTAATGACCTACGGAGCTGAGACGTGGACACTCACGGTAGGGCTGGTCCACCAGTTCAAAGTCGCTCAGCGAGCTATGGAAAGAGCTATGCTCGGAGTTTCTCTGAAGGATAGGATTCGTAACGAACACATCCGACAGAGAACCAAAGTTATCGACATAGCTCAAAGAATTAGCAAGCTGAAGTGGCAGTGGACCGGCCATATCTCGCGAAGAACCGACAACCGTTGGGGTAAACGTGTTCTTGAGTGGAGACCGCGTCTCGGCAAACGTAGTGTAGGACGCCCTCCGGCCAGGTGGGATGACGATCTGCGAAAGACTGCTGGCAGATGCTGGATGCGGCAAGCTGAAGACAGGGCGCTATGGCGCTCATTAGGGGAGGCCTATGTCCAGCAGTGGACTAGTATAGGCTGATGATGATGATGATGAATTAGAGTTGATTTATTTTGTTGATAAAGGCTTTAGCCTTTCTAGGGCGGGGGAATGTTAAGTTTTTATGCCAGATATGCGAATGCAGCGTAATCGGAACGCACATATTTGTCATCTCTATCATTCACCCCATATTTCATATATATTTATCTCGTTTGCGCAAAGAATATAACAAGACGTCAGGAAGAAGACAATTTAAAATAAAGAAGATGAAAAATGGTGCGGACAATGGCGGTCTATTTTCAAACTCTTAAAACCTAATTTGTGCGGAAAATTACTATTAATTGCTAAAAACGTGTTATCAAGGCGGAGCGCATTCGGGTGAGTGCTTAGGGACTTATTTAATTATTTTTAGTTTTCTCATTTTTTACACTTAAAAAAACGGATCAGAATGTCCGAGGTGTCGAACTAAGAGCGAAATTGAACCAGCGCACTTTTTGTCGTACGAGAGTCACAATTTCCCTTCCGCGGCAATCAGGGAGAAGGCTTATTCGTAACGCATATACTGCGCTCCCTTTGTATATCGATTATTACCCGACTGCGCGACGCAAAGGAGGGTAATGTGTTTACCAGTCTATGTATGTATGTATGTTTGTTCCTTTGTGGCACTCTAGAGGCAAAACGCGTTGGCCGATTTACATGATTCTTACGTCAATCGATTCGTCTTGATTGCGCGAGTGTCACTGAAGATATTTCAGCACTCAAAATCCAAAATGGCGACAATTAGACGCCATATTGTAAAAAATAAAAAAATAAAAATGACGTATCATGGCGAGTGGGGTATCACTCGATAGGGATTTAAAAATAACTATTTAGTTTCTAACATCATTTTTTATTAATAATTACCGTTTAGGATCTATGATTACTAAAAGTTTGTAATTCAGCGAACTACCGAAAAATATGTTTAGTAGTCTCAAAACACGTCTATATTTGTAAAAAAGGACAATGAAATTGCTCCCAGTTACCACCGTTTTCAGGCGCCTGAAACATGTTTTCAGACCGTTTCAGGGGAAGGCCTAACACATATCCGAGAATCGGAAATTGCTCCCAGTTACCATACATTTGTGGATATATTAAATAATCTTAGAGTCGGACAACTCACAATGCAACAGCTTGAGATATTGGATAGCCGACGAGTAGAGGTGAATGAACTTAACGAAATTATTCGTGTTTTTTCAACCACTAGACAGGTTGATGAACATGATGTAAAGGTGACTCGTGAATTAGAAAATAACTACCAAACTGTATTTTTATTACATGCTGTAGATGTTTCATTAGAAACGAAGACATAATGGTCAAAAACCAAATGATGCGTATGTTTCTGATGATCCTAACAAAACTGGAGGAATCGTTAAATATTTGACGATTGGGTTGGGATCTCGAATAATGTTAAGAAGAAACTTAAATGATCATGGTCTAGTCAACGGCGCAATGGGAGTTATAAGAAAAATAGAATGGCCAGCTCTTCGGAGGGACCAGTTCGAATTTTATGTCTAATTTGGTAACAAGGCTATTAGAAACAACGTCTCTGGTGCTAGTGTCAGAATCCAACCATCGACGACAGAGTTTGATGCCCTTCGTGGACAGGGCAAAATAGAGCGGAAAATGTTGCCACTCATATTGTGCTGGGGTGTTACCGTGTATAAATTATAGGGAACAACTTTGGACCAAGCCGTGGTCGATTTAAGTTTGCGTATTGTTGCGAAAGGTCAAGGGTATGTAGGTTTAAGCCGGATTAGGTCTTTAGATGGATAATAAGTCCAATTTAGACCGTCGCAAGTATCTTAATAACCCCCACGATAAGAACTCCCTCGGCGAAATGACAAGATCGCAAAGTTTACCGGCTTATAACCCTAACTAAAAAGTTTAAAATATTATAAAAATTAGAATACCCAATTATCCGCGAAGGACCGAGCCCAGTCGAACGAGCCCCGAGCTTGTAGCGAGATATACTGGAGCAGCAGCATGGCAAGTACCGGACAGAACTCAATGGTCTTGTGTCATACAAGCAAACACGAAGGCCCGAGACCGAGGGTAGTGGCAATATCTGTGAAGGCTGAAGGCCGAAAGTGCGATCAAAGTCTCCTCCTGGGATATTCACGGTTGTTTCAGCTCAGCCCGGGCATGCGGCTCTGGGGTTCGCTTATGTCACTTGACCACAGAGCTATGTCTGGTCCCTGCAATGTTGCTGCTGAAGCACTTCTTGCTATAATGCTTCGCGTCTTTGGCCTTCACAAAAATTGTCGCTTACCCTCTGTCCTTCGGCCCTCGGGTTCGTATGTATGGTATGGCGCTTGTCCATTGAGTTCTGTACGGTCCCTGAAATGTTGCTGCTGAAGAACTTCTCGCCATAATGCTCCGCTTCTTTGGCCTTCACAAGAAAATTGCCACTTACTCCCGGGCCTTCAGCCCTCGGTTTTGCATGTTTTCCGCTTGCACATTGAGTTCTGTACGGTCCCTGCAATGTTACTGCTGAAATACTTCTCGCTGTGATGCTCCGCGCCTTTGGCCTTCACACCGAGTGCCGCTCATCCCCGGGCCTTCGGGCCTCGGGATTGCATGTGTGTCGCTTGTTCATTTAGTTCTGTACGGTCACTGCAATGTTGCTGCTGAAGCACTTCTCGCTATGATGCTCCGCGCCTTTGGCCTTCACACCGAGTACCACTCACCCTCGAACCCGCATATATGTAACATAACCACTGAGTTATGTCCGGTCCCTGCAATGTTGCTGATAAAAAATTTATCGCAATTATCCTTCGCGCCTTTGGCCTTCACAGAAATTGGCTCTTAACCTCGGGCCTTCGGCCCTCGGGTTCGCATTCGTATTTTTTCTATTCTGTATCATGCCTTGTTATCTTGCTCCACGAGTCCACGACCCATTAATCAGCCTGTACTTACTGCATGTTGTAGGTGTACTATTTATAATGAGATTTGAGCAGTTTTAGTTTTTTGCCACATTATCTGCTACAATGATACTAAAAAGTTGAAAATAAAAAATAAACTAAATTAAAAAATTAAAAAAACCCGACTGCGTAAAAAACTAAAAGCCAATAATAAACTAAAAAGCCTAAAACAAGGCCAATGCGTTATTTAATATTGAAAAGCTTTGCCTTGACATTAACGTCAGAGAAGCTCTACCTCGCATTGAATTCAAATACCTTTATCTTGCTGTATACTTAAACCTTTGACTAATTTTTCTTTCGTGTATTAAGACAAATATTTGAAACTATATTAAAAATCTACACCATTGAAAGAAAATGTTCCTTAATCGATACTCACATAACAGATATTATATTCTAATGTGGAACATAGCAACATTAAACAGTCGGGACCCATTATGGGGAATGTTTGCATCAATCTAGCTTCCATATGGGTCCCGACTGTTTAATGTTGCTATGTTCCACATTAGAATATAATATCTGTTATGTGAGTATCGATTAAGGAACATTTTCTTTCAATGATGTAGATTTTTAATATAGTTTCAAATATTTGTCTTAATACACGAGAGAAAAATTAGTCAAAAGTTTATACAGCAAGATAAAGGTATGAAAAAATATTTGAATTCAATGCGAGGTAGAGCTTCTCTGACGTTAATGACAAGGCAAAGCTTTTCAATATTAAATAACGCATTGGCCTTGTTTTAGGCTTTTTAGTTTTTTATTGGATTTAGTTTTTTACGCAGTCGGGTTTTTTAATTTTTTAATTCTGTGAACAAACACAAAAAGACAATGTCAAAGATACAGTATTAATCAAAAAGATTCCTACACTTCCATGGCAAATAGTTGCATCAGATTTATTCGAATTGAAAGGAAAAACTTACCTACTAATCTGCGACAGTTACTCTGGATATTTAGATTTTCAACAACTGAAAGGCCAGTCATCATATGAAGTAATTGAACCTTCAAAAAATGGTTTTCTGTACACGGTATACCAGAAGAACTACAAACTGACAACGGAACACAATACATGTCTAGAGAATTCAGGATTTTTCAAAAAGAGTGGAGATTTAACCATGTCACCTCCAGTCCACATCGCCATCAAGGCAATGGGCTTGCTGAAAAAGCAGTTTAAACAGCGAAGAACATTCTAAGAAAATGCAGCCTTGACAAGTCAGATGTTCAGCTTGCTTTGTTAAACTGGAGAAATACACCAAGAAATGAACATCTAGGATCACCTAACCAACGTCTTTACAGCAGAATAACTAGATATCCAATACCTATAACTGATAAACATTTAAAACCGAAAATAATGAAAGGAGTTACAGCTGAACTACAAAGACTGAGAGAGAAACAAACTATTTACAGCAACAAAACTACTTCAAGACCAGTCAAATTTGAAATTAATGATAAAGTCAGACACAAAGTTGCTCATCGACATTGGGAAGGGGCAAAAGTAGTAGAAAAGCCTGAAGGTCTACCAAGGTCCGTGATAATTGAAACAGACAAAAGACAAAGAAACGCACACCGGTTTTTTTGGCAGTTTCCTGATAACATTCATTATTTTCAGTACTTTTTAATGATGTTACTTGGCAAGTTTTCACACATCACACACCTTTTCAATGCAATGAATCGACACCTTTGGACTGCAATGTGTCAAGTATATAATTTTCTATTAAAACTTGCCAAGTTACATCATTAAAAAGTACTGAAAATAATAAATGTTATCAGGAAACTGCTAAAAAAACCGGTGTGCGTTTCTCTGACTATTATAATTTTAGGTATTTCTATGTAACGTGATACTTATTCAAAATGTACCTTAAAAACTGCTGGAAATCAAGTGTGCATTCCTATAACTATTTATGATTTGAGGTATTTTTATGGAACTTGGTACTTATTCAGATCTCACTTCTTTTATAGACGAAGCATTCCCATAGTATCGAACTTGGCAGCCTTTCACATTTATGTTTTTGATGGGATTTCATTTATTTTTGTTAGGTGTAGGTTCTTTATTATTTTTTTATCACTTTTGCTTTAGGAAATGTCTCATTCCACTTAGGTATGTACTTTATACTATAACCCTTTATACTAATTCTATTTTACTATTTATTTATAGGTGATTTTTACAAATAAACTGGCTCCCTACACCTATAAAATGTACCTACTTACATATGATTACATACATCAATAACGTACTTTATTCTGTTTGTAAGTACGCTACCTACATAGATAATTAATAACTTGGTAATACCTACCTACCAGTAGGTATTATAATTGGTGGCCTATTATGTAGCCCTAGAAGTGCACCATCCCATCTCATCCCGTGGCGTATCGGAGGGTGAGATGGGCAGTAGTATATATAATTCCATCTTAGAGTATATATGATTTCCATGTTCTTGAATCTGCGATTTTATTAGTTGTAAAATTAGAAATGATTTAGACTATGCGAGAAAAAATAGTCTTTTCATTTTTGTTTGACTGATTTAGCGCACCTAGTGTACCTAGTGACCTGCTTTGCACTTCGTAAATCGTGGGTTCGGTTCCCGCAACAGACACACACAGAGTGGTGAACAATTTTATTGTTCTTGTCTTTAAGACAAACATGTATTGTCTTAAATTGGTACCTAAATTTAAATAAGTCTTATCTCATTTCCACTCCATACCTACTTATAGTAGAACAAAATTACACATTCGTTGTTTTCGAAACTGACTCACACTTGGCCGTTTTCAGATTTTTACTTTATTTCGACCTAAAGACAAACCTTCGAGCCAAATTTCAGGTCGGTACGACCATTGGAAGATAGACCCATTTAGTTCATTATGACTTCATAGTAGAACAAAGTTACACCTTCGCTATTTTTAAAACTGACTCACACTTGGCCGTTTTCAGATTTGTCCCTTTGCTTTGACCTTAAGACCTATCTCCATGCCAAATTTCAAGTCAGTACGACCATTGGAAGTGGTCTAGGTTTTTGATGAGTCAGGGAGTGAGTGTATAGTAAAAATAGCGATTTTCTGACGTCAATATCTCAAGAACTGCTACAGGTAGAATAATGAAATTTTGTATTCTAGACAATTAAGGGCATGTCAACAGACACTCGAAATTTCATATGCGTAGATAAAATATGTTTTGAGTTATAGGGTGGTCGAAATTGGCCCGAAATGGTTCGTGTAATATAACCCACGGCCGGTGTGTCGCTTTTTTTTGCTCGAACTTGGCGGACACACTGCCGTGTGTCTAGATAGTTATGTTATACAACATATCATATACTTATTTTTCTACCTCGTCGAACGAGCGGAGCCTAAGCGAAGTGAAGTTATAGACAGCTTCGGATGAAACGGAAACGGAACTGTCAGCTGGCTACCTGGACATCGCTGCATTTCGATGGCTTTTTGGTTTTGAATAGTTGTTGCGGTAACTGTAGTAACATTTTTTCTAATCTTTATGAAATTTATTGGGGTTAGGTTAGTAGAAATCAATATAATTTTAGAGTTCGTAAGAGTATATGAGCAGGATCGATCAATGGGTTATGGAGCTAGAAGGCACAAAACAATCATCATAAGAGTCTTGTTATATTGGTCAATGCATTTACAAGGAAATCGCGAGTTCTCAGTTCGAGGTGGACTACTATTATATAGTTTCTATAACTCTGAGCTCTTTATTATGCAGGCTACATTTTGGATGAACATTGTTCTGGCTCTAATTCTTGCACGTCCACAGGAGTCCGTAATCCGAGGCAACATCAAATCAACACTTCTACGAGTAATAACAACAAAACGTAACGATATTTACGAACAGTCAGAAGACGATATTTCTCAAAAATACACCTACTTAACTACTTCTAAAATGGACGAAAAGATACTTGGATAATTATTCGTTCGCATAGAATTCGGCTATCGTGTGGCCCTCTAAAAACGTTTTTTTTTTGGGGATAAAAAGTAGTTAAGTATCCTATGTCCTATTCCTCACTCTACCTCTGGCGGCGATGTGCGTTCAGCAAGATATTCACTCACAAACTGAACGGCAGGCATGTGTGTAGAGAAATCCCAATAATCCCGACCGCCGTGCGCTTGGAGACCGGAGCGGCCATTGACAGGCTTGCCCCTCCCTCTGCCGAAAACAATGGTCAATAAATAAGACCAGTGGTCATATTTATTGTACGGACTGACGTTTATCTGACGTGGCTACTTGTACGTTACGTACGAATAGCCATACATTTGACGTTCGCCTCCCCCGCAAAAATCGGCAGACTTTTTTTGTATAGAAAATGAGACACATGGCCGCTCCGATTGGTTGAATTCACTAAGCCATGCGCCCGGTATTAACCCTACGGCAGGTGTATGAGTAGCCGCCTTTAGAAATTATTATTGTCTCCAATAGGATGTACAGAAGTTATAAATTGACTTTGATTTGTCGCGTACCGCATAGTTTTATCAACAAGTAACAGTCATTTCGTAAAAGTAACGTATTTTCCACATCATGTTGCAGCATTCTTCAGCCTTAAAGCCTCAATCAAGTTGCAGCGACAATATCGCAACCAAACCAACCGCGGCGTTTGTAGAACCCTTAATAATTAAATAAACATATCGATAAGAACAGCACTGGCCGAATTGCGGCAACATTTGTGTTTGTTGACTTGTCAAGTCACTCCGTACAATTATAAATTCTAGTTTAGATGTCTATTGCGCAATACTACACTAATGGCGTACCTATCAATAAACACCGCTTACTTATACTTCAAAGCTCTTTTATTAATAATAACCACGATGTTACGGATGTTACAAAAACTCTACATAACCTCAAAGCCACATTTATCACGCAAAATACCTGCATAAGGTATTTAAGGTACACTACCTATATTAATATCCTAGCTGAGCTTTCTTAGTAAGTACATTAATTTATTGAACAGTGGTGGCAGATATTATATTAATAAGTAAATAATAAAAAACGCAATCTGAAACTTTAAAAACTTTTTAAATTTAACAAGTTACATTGCCCCAGATAAAACATAAATTATGCACAATAGAGAACATGCATGAAAAATATTTAATTGAATTTGTTCCATAAACACGTTCAACAACCCTAAACTAATATAAATAAGTGGAAATCCGTAATAATTTTTATCAGTTTTTTATAGATATTGCGGTTTAAAAACTTAAAATTTTAGGCATTTTTTTTTATACCTCAAATGTATTTTCGAAACTTCAGTTCAATTATTACTTATGTTCTAACAAGAAAAAAAAATGTACGACAACTATATAGCTAAACGCATTTTTTCGTGCCTAAAATTACAAAAATCTTCCAAGAACTTGTTCCTTCCAAACAGTTTTCTGTAACTTTGTGGTCGGTGACGTCACAATCCTCACACTTTTTGTATGGGGCGTTTTGACGCGCGGCGCACACGCCTAACGTATTTTCACATTTTTGACGTTTCAGGGCTATCATAGATAGTAGGTTTATTAGAGACATTTGAATCTACAGGGAAATAGAATCGAATGACGTCTTCCAAAAAAATCATGCATGTTCCTAATTATCGAATTATTCAAAGACAGGTGTTGCCAACCCGCGATTTTTCAAATTTGCCGCGCTTTTCTACTGACAGAAATGGTTTGCCAGACTATATAAACATAATTTACTATTGAATTCTGACATCATACGAGTAAAACCAATAATCGAAACTTATAATAATATGATTAATATGACGATCATATCATTTCTCCCTTTTCAAAACTGCCGTTCATATGGTCAACTAACTAATTAATGAGTTGAAGTTACCTGTTGACAAACTTCGCCTTTAATACTTATGGGTATTTAAAAATATTTAGCACTTTATGATTAAATACTTTTAGAGCAATCCTCTTAAAACCTTGTCAAGCATGGAGGAGCATGCTCCAGGAACATTCCACCATTTTCTAAAGTCTTTATACACGGTTTCCTCCTTTACTATAGTGGGAACGTGAAGCATCTCACACATTCTGCACAGGTCATCAGAATCGGGCGCCTCCTCCTTGTGGTGGTAAGAATAATGATTATGCCACTTGAAGAAACTGTAATATCTGCAAATATATCATATTTATATAGGTAAGAGTAATTTTAGTTCAATGAGAGTACCTACTTTAGATCAGATTTTACGTTTTGTTGACTAATGCAATGGTATACAGAGAGTTCAGAGTTCTAAGCAAGGAGAGGCCTTAGGTATCATTTCCCCTCTGTCAAAAGTATTGGCAGGAAAATCCAGTACGTTCTATAAAAACTACTTCAATAATCGATGTCACGCATTTTCGTCATCGCTCTCAATGGATAACAAGCTCGGTGAAAATGCCCTTATGCGCTGTTTTTGGATGTAAAAAATGTTTTATTTCGTCTAGTTTACAAAAAGATGAAATACCATTTCAGATGTAAGTTCAGTTATACTTTATTATCATTACTTTCGTAATAAAAGATTTAACCTAAATCGAAAATCAAGCTTCGTTCACAGAATCGATTCAAAGACAATCGTTTTCTTTCTGAAGGGCAGTAACTATTTGTCGTTTGACACTTCTCCATATTTAACGCGCTTAAGGATTGCTGTCTTCTATATTTTGTTTGAAAATACAATCAAAAATGATACTTGGCTTTTTTGTTTGACATTAGCAAGGACTGCGTACGAGAAGGAACCATATGTTAACATTTGTAAAGTCGACTATCTATTGCTCCATTTAGTGTTATGAAGTATAAAAAGAATATGTCAAATATGTTTGGTGTTTTCAAGTCAAAGGTACATCTTTGTCGGTTGTCAATAAAGCGTTGCTGTCATAAAAATTCATTTAGAAATAAACTGTATTAACAATCGACAATGATGTACCTTTGACTTGAAAACATCACATGCGTGCTACCTCGCCCCCCTCAGATTTTGGCAGACATTTTTGTTTGGAAAGATGAGGTGAAGCGTACTCCAGATGGTATATTAAAGTAGGTAGGTACCCACCTGTCTTTGTTATTTATGATATCATTCATTTCTTTCGCCAATTCCGGCGGTTTAAGTTTACCACCGTGCAAGTAAATGCCCTCTGGCATGAATCTGTAACGCACATAAACACGAGTTTTATCGACATTGCATATCCTGAGAGCTTTCTAACCCAAAGGGAACTAAATAATCCTTATTGATATCAGTCCGGTTTCTAACGAAGCAACTTTAGAATAGAATTCCTAGAATTGGAACCCACGATCCCCGGTTTTAACACAACGTTTTTATCACTAGCCTACCAGCGCTAAAAAAATTAAACTTTTAGGAATATTTGCGTAATTTTACCGTGTGTAGTTAGCTCCTCCGTACACTACTGGTACGGCGTAATTTTGAAGCGCCGTCAGCAATTTCTCAGTCACGTAATCTTCACTAAAGGAATTCTCAAGAGAGAGATAAAAATAGTACTCCTCTTGAACCATCTTTAAGCACTCTATCATTTTTGTCCTTGGACATTTTTTTGTTGCCCCAACACATTCGCCGAAAATGTCTATTCTCAAATCATACTTATTTAATTCATGCTGTAGCTTAGCGACGTATACTTCTCTCTTACTTAAACTATGGCAGTTCGAAACAAACCAGGCAGCTGCCTTGTTTTTTTTATCCAATCGTCCTTTTGTTTCTTTATCGACGGGTTGCATGAAATCTAGTTTTATCCAGTGCATAAGTTGGTTTGGACCAATTATGTCGCACGTGATGTTTCTAACAGTTATGTATCCGTAAGTTTCATCGGAGTCTAACCTATAAGTCCAAGTCCAATTGAAATATTCATCGTATCTCTCGTCACAAATCGGGTAGTAATGCGATGACTCCATACTAACGAACACATACTTTTGATGCGGACTCCGTATTGTAGGACCTGTCACGTACTTTGTTATTTCAGGACCGTGAAAGGCAACTGCATCGAATTGTGAGATGTTCGGAAAAAGGGCTCTAAATGAGGTTACGTAGCAATTGTTGATTTTACACTTTCGTTTAATAAACTCCTGTTGCCCTTGACCCCAAAATTTCATTGGCTCAGTATTCGGATTCGTCCATTGTAATATATATTTCATCCCTTTTTGTAATGTTAATACGTTGGTTGCATGATTATAACTTGACATGTTTTGTATCTGTAAAGCACTTTCAGTAAAATCCCACTGATAAAATAACAACACTATTAGAAAACTTAACATTAAGGAAAATACACTAATCCTTTTCGACGGTAAGTTCATGTTTTAGCCGAATATGTATTTCGATTAGTTATTTAGCACCACCTGCACAGATACACCACTTTCTTCATGATTATATGCTTAAGTTTTGTGCTATGATACATAAAGCTAGTTTGTTCGCACTGTTATGACGCAAATTAAGTGGATGGTGAAGAGCCACTTTGAGGTGTTATCAACTATCATCATTATAATTATCTATGGTAATATAGATGTAAGAATTGATTATGTAAGACTTTCCTGTGGCAATATTTAACTGTTCTAAAATATTTATGTATAATAGTAGATTGTACACCAAGGGGATAAAGCACTGTTTTATGTCACGGGCGCTATATTGAATCCTGAACGTAACGAAGGACTCCAGATTTTACTCCCGAGCGCAGCGAGGGGGTTATGAGTTAATTCCCGAGCGAAGCGAGGGAATTAAGACTGAGTCCTGAGTGCAGTGAGGGGTTCAAGCGCGCCCGTGACAAAAACAGCTTTATCCCCGAGGCAGCTTTATACTCTACTTTTCTCACCTCTTGCGAGACAATAAAATAGCTAAGGCTACTAGAAACGGATTTTTATTAAAGTAAATCAAAAGTAAAAACCGGCCAAGTGCGTGTCGGACCACACATAGCAGGATTCCGTACCTTCAATGGAATAACAACCAAACTAATACCAAAAGGTCGTATCTGATGCCTATGGAAAAAGTTTTTTGGAGATAACCAATAATGTTCAAAAAAAATTCCTAGAAAGTATATGATAAGGCGCATCTCCTCAATTTTTTTAATATTTTTTGGACTTACGGTTCAAAAGTTACAGGGGGGGGGACAATTTTTCTGACTTTCGAAGCGATTATTTCAGAAAATATTCACTTAATCACAAAATGGTCAAAAAACCTCAGTGTTATTTTTAAAGACCTAACGATTTATGTGTCACGTGTTGATATTTAGTCAAAAATATAAAAAAGAAAAATTTTGTTACATGTATGGAGCCCCCCCCTAAATATTTTTTTTTAAAATTTAACTCTAACTAAACATAACTGAGTAGCGGCATACAAAATACACCTTATGTGTAAATTTTAATCAGATACGTCGTATAGTTTCCGAGTAAAATGGCTGTGACATACGGACGGACAGACATACAGACAGACATGACGAATCCATAAGGGTTCCGTTTTTTGCCATTTGGCTACGGAACCCTAAAAATTTATTCTTGATACATTAGTCCATTTTATTCTAATTTTATCTTCTATTTTTATAGCACCTGCAGTTTTACTCCGTATACTGCAGCGTCTTATGACACTCGCGGCATTTGTTTTAGGTATTTAAAATTGAGGTGGCCAGCACGATTTTCCGAATAAATTCGATTTTCAAATCAGCTCGACGCGGCGGCGCGGGCCCCGGCTGGCGTCGCGGGGCTGTGCACCGTGCGGACTTTATGAAATTAGACTTTAAGCACATAACAATAAGAGCTATGGGAAGTGAATTCACATTATTAACCAGCGGGTTATAATGAGATTTAGTACAACATTATAACCCGGCTAAAGCCAAGGGCTATAATGATTTGCTTTCGGTGAGGTTTGCATGATATATAATTTGGCATTGTCGAGCAGGTGGTGTGAAAAGTAGTTTACCTAAAACCTATGAATGAATACCTAATGCGTTTTAGGCATTTCAACTTCAACTGATGGACTTCTATGATAAAACGTGATGACTTTTAATAAAAAGAGAACCGACTTCACAAACTGTGTCCACTCCACCCGCCCACTGGTCCCTGTATAATGTCAATCATATTATAATCATATTATGTCACATCAAGCGATTAGAGTAACCATTTTCCTTTTTAAGGGATTTGTTTTTCAAAAATGTATTGGTCTGTCTCTGAGCAACGATATATATTCAAAGTCAAAAGTCAAAAATGTGTTTATTCAAGTAGGCATAGCAATAAGCACTTTCAAATCGTCAGTTACAATTATTATCTTAAGCTAATTTATAATCCAAAGAAATATCTATATAAAAAAAAATACATGTCAAAATGTATGATAATATTTTCACAATAATATCGTCAAAACTTAAAAGAAAAAAAATGTATAATAAAATACTAGTCTAGAATGTTTCTAGCATAAAATCAAAATGTCAGAAGGAAAATTTAAGATTTTTTTTAAATAAACCAATAGTATACATTGTTAACAGTTGTAATTTATTGCCACGGTGTTTTATGATAAATAAATGTAGTCTTCTACACTATTAAAGGCTTTAGAAATAAGTTTACGTTTTACATAATTCTTGGACTTAATTTCTAGTATTATAACTAGTATGTATATCACAGTTCTTTCTAAAATTAACAATGTTTCTATGTACATCTATACATATAATAAAGCTGAAGAGGGTCAAAAGTCTGTACATGGAAGATATTCGAAAATAAGTTGGCTGGAGATACTTAGAATCGATAACAGAACACGTTCCAACAATTTTTAGAATTTTTGTCTGTTTATTTGACCGCGCATCACGTAAAAACGGTAGAACGGATTTTGATGAATTTTTGTATAGAGATAGTTTGAGTCCCGGTAAAGGATATAGGATAGTTTTCATCTCAAAAATCAACCTTGGGGGGGTAAAAAGGGGGTTGAAAGTAGAATTTTTTTATAGAAATTATGTATGGAGATAATTTGAGTCTCGAGAAACGACCGAATAGTTTTCATCCCGAAAATAAACCCTTGTGGGGTTGAAAAGGGGGTTGGAAGTTGGTCTGAGGATTTTTTACCCCTGAACTGATTCAGATGAAATTTGGTATAGATATAATATAGTATGGGTCTCGAGAAAGGACAAAGGATAGTTTTCACCCCGAAAATCAAACCTAAAGGGATGAACAGGGTGTTCATTAAATTCCACACAAAGAAATGTACGACACCACATCACAAAAATATATCCTTCTTTTAGAAATATAGTTCAGAAGTCAACATTTTGTGTTGGTTTCCAAACTATTAGCAGATTTCAACTAAGGATACATTCGGCAATTGATAGGTTTTTGATAACCCATTACTACAAGAAGGTTAAGTTTTTGAGATATTTAACACCATATAATCTATACACTTTTTTGAGTGGAATTTAATGAAGTTTCTTTCGCCATACACATTCATTGCATAACGATTACATTTTTTGTAAGCGTGCAAATAAACTAAAAATGGATATATTTTGCATGATGGCAACCGACTCTGGTGGTCCTCGAAGCTCTTGTTTTCAGACATGCATACTAGGATCCCAGAGAAAATAGGTGTTGAGTTTCATAGCTGCCACTATTGATTGACCTCTAATTAAGAGCAAAAATAGGGTTTTATCATCAAATTATTTAGTCTTAGTGATTTATCCCTAATACCTTTTAGAAAATTTGCATTGCATGGCACTGGTGTTTTGATTACAGACCTCCTGATGGATCTTTCATTCAAATCCGCGCAATAGTTTAGGCGCCAAGGAAAAAACATGATATCATATTTGGTGATCTCTTGCGGCCACCATATTGTTTTTTTTAGATATATAAGTGTGGATTCATTGTTCAGATCAAGTGGAATTAAGGGATATGTCACTTGTAGAAACGCACTTAGCATCCTAGGCTACAGGTTATATTCAGTTTTCAGTTTTGAAACCATTACCCAACTTACTGTTTTTGTCGCAGTCGGTTAAACTGTTGATATTGCTGACAGCTGACATACAAAACTATAAATAAACGTTAACTTTGTATTCTGACAAGTTTTATATCATGAGAATATCCCCTGGAAAGGCATTGACGATACACTTCACTTCCTCAAGTGCTATCTCTAAACTAGAATTTATAATTGTACGGAGTGACTTGACAAGTCAACAAACACAAATGTTGCCACAATTCGGCCAGTGCTGTTCTTATCGATATTTTTATTTATTTATTAAGAGTTCTACAAACGCCGCGACTTATTGGTTGCGATATTTTGTCGTTGCAACTTGATTAAGGTTTAAACGCTGAAGAATGCTGCAAAATGATGTGGAAAATACGTTACTTTTACGGAATGACTTCTAAAGGAGATAATAATAATTTCTAAAGGCGGCTATTCACACACCTGCCGCAGGGTTAATACCGGGCGCATGGCTTAGTTAGAGAATTCAACCAACCTAAGCGGCCATGTCTGTCATTTTCTATACAAAAAAATCTGCCGATTTTTGCGGGGGAGGGGAACGTCAAATGAATTTCGTACTTACGTACAAATAGCCACCTCAGATAAACGTCAGTCCATACAATAAACATGACCACTGGTCATATGTTTTCGGCAGAGGGAAAAGCCTGTCAATGGCCGCTCAAATTAGTTAAATTCTCCAAGCGCACGGCGATCGGGCCAATATAGGGATTTCTCTACACACATGCCTGCCGTTCAGTTTTTGAGTGAATATCTTGCTGAACGCACGTCTCTAAAATGGCGCCAGAGGTAGCTTAGAGTGAGGAATAGGACAGAGGATACTTTACTACTTTTTATCCCGAAAAAAAAACTTTTTCAGAGGGCCACACGATAGCCGAATTCTATGCGGACGAATAATTATCCAAGTATATTTTCGTCTATTTTAGAAGTAGTTAAGTAGATATTTTAGAAATATCGTCTTCGGACTTTAGTTACGTTTTGTTGTTATTACTCGTAGAAGTGTTGAATTAAATTATTAAAGTGATGTTGCCTCGGATTATGGATTCTTGTGGACGTGCAAGAATTAGAACCAGAACAATGTTCTTCCAAAACGTCGCCTCCATAATGAAGAGCTCAGATTTATAGAAACTATATAATAGTAGTCCGCCTCGAACTGAGAACCGCGATTTCCTTGTAAATACATTGACCAATATAACAAGACTCTTATGATGACTGTTTTGCGCCTTCTATTAGCTCCATAAGGTTAAATTTACTACACTATCGCATTGGGAAACTATAATGTTAGTTGTATTGTTATTGTGAAATAAACAAAAAAAAACCCATTGATCGATCCTGCTCATATTCGAACTCTCAAATTATATTCATTTCTGCTACAACCCCAACAAATTTCATACACGTTATATTAGAAAAAACGTTACTACAGTTACCACAGAACAACTATTCAAAATCAAAAAGCCATCGAAATGCAGCGATGTTCAGGTAGCCAGCTGACAGTTCCGTTTCCGTTTCATCCGAAGCTGTCTATAACTTCACTTCGCTTAGGCTCCGCTCGTTCGACGAGGTAGAAAAAGATATGATAGGTATGTTGTATAACATAACTATACGATTTATCAGCGGCAACGTATCTCAAAACTTTTGTCTGATTTGAATATTGTAGCATTTCAGGCTGTTACATGATAATTTATTAACTTAACGTTAATGGATCCTTTAAATGGAATTGTATTAGCAGTGTTTAGTACAACATTACACTTTTCGATACTTTTTTATCGACTTATACCCATGACTATTTTATTTTAGATATTCCAGGCAACATTTTAACTGTCAGTCATGTGTCAAGTCACTTTTTATAATTAGAAATTCAAGTTTAAGGAGGTGCATTTTTCAGCAAAAGAGTACGTATGTTTCTATGTAGAATTTAATGAGCTTTAATATTGTACTAGATCATGCTTTCAGAGAGTATGTAGATTCGGAGGGAAAAGCGAATATCTTCAGGATGGAGGCCATTTTCCAAGGTGCTGGCGGTTCCTCGAGGTCCTCAAAAGTCAAATGGTGTGGACAATTAACGGTAATCAATATAACACCAAATTTCAAGACGTCCGACGTCAAGACGTTCAAATGTCCGACGGATTTCGAGGTTTGTCGTATTTTGATTGTTGTATTATATGTCGTTTAAATCATGTTAAAATGTTTAATAAGGACGAAAAAAAATATTAATTTTTGAGTGTAGTTTTATTTAGTGGTCTTCAGCGGTGCCAATTAGACTATCGGTATATTGAGGTATTGCGGTGTTTGTATGAGAACGCCACAATGACAGGTCGTCTCCAGGATCGGGATTCGAAGCCTATCCAATTGCAGCGAGGTGCGAGGCAAGGGGATGTCATATCCCCCAAATTGTTTACCGCTGCTTTGGAAGATGCTTTCAAGCTCCTGGAATGGGACGGACTGGGCATCAATATTAACGGCGAATACATCACCAACCTCCGCTTCGCCGACGATATGAGACCCTGGAAGACCTCGGCAAAATGCTGAACGACCTCAGTAGAGTTTCTCAACAAGTGGGTCTAAGGATGAACATGGAGAAGACGAAAATTATGTCGAACTCCCTTGTTGTACCCACTCCCTTAAAAGTTGGAGACTCTACGCTTGAAGTTGTTGACGACTATGTATACCTGGGACAAACAGTCCAGTTAGGTAGGTCCAACTTTAAGAAAGAGGTCTCTCGTCGAATCCAACTTGGATGGGCAGCGTTTGGGAAGCTACGTAGCATCTTCTCGTCCAAAATACCGCAGTGTCTTAAGACGAAGGTTTTCAACCAGTGTGTGTTGCCAGTGATGACCTACGGAACCGAAACGTGGTCGCTCACAATGGGCCTTATAAGAAGGCTTAAGGTCACTCAAAGAGCAATGGAGCGAGCTATGCTCGGCGTTTCCCTGCGTGATCGCATCAGAAACGAAGAGATCCGCAGGACAACCAAGGTTGTCGACATAACTCAGAGAGTTGCCAGGCTTAAGTGGCAGTGGGTGGGCCACATTGCTCGCAGAACCGATGGCCGATGGGGCAGAAAGGTTCTTGAGTGGCGTCCGCGTACCGAAGAAGCAGTGTGGGAAGGCTCCAGACTAGGTGGACCGACGATCTGGTTAGAGTCGCGGGAAAAAGCTGGTTAAGGGCCGCGAATGACCTTTTGTCCAGCAGTGGACGTCTTTCGGCTGAAATGATGAATTGTACAATATTTTATCTGGACTACTGCCCTCTAGCGTATCCATCAGTCAACTACTTCAACTTCCGCCTCCAGGGGAGGGGGAGAGAAACTAGGGGTGAATCAGCCGCTTACTGACACAGAGCGAATTAACGAACACTATATTTTCATAGATATATTGACTATGCACTGTCATTATATTGATGTCCTTAAACATATCTCTAACTGAGGCTTTATATTTCATCCTGTATATCTCTCGAATAGCCCTCTTCGGCAGAACAAAAACTGTATTAATGTTAATCTGTGAAGCACTGCCCCAAAGTAAAATACCATATGACATCCTATCCATAAGTTTCATAATACTATGAAAGTAACCAAAATATACTAATCGGCAGAGCTCGGATTTTTCACGGCAAAACAAAACACTAGCGTAATTTAGCCAGTGCTTGAAATATTATTTTATCGATATCGATAATTCAGAACTAGAAGAAATAAAAGTCACCAAATAAAATTAATATGTAATAAAACTAATAAAAACATTTGTATAAAGTTACTATATATTGGAAACAGACGCAATTTCTTCTTCAAAATCTACGTCAGTACACACAGCAGCACAAGACATTTTATTTGGGTAATAGTGATAGGAGTAGATGATCATTATCTTTTCAACATTCTCTGGGAGTAAACAGTTGCGTTTATCACTATAAATCCATTTATGTACACTAAATGTACGTTCAACTTCAGTTGACGTCAAGGGAGCAAATTTATAGAATTCATTATCAGTTCGGGTAATATTTTCAGATATGTCTCTTAAAATTTCGTAATCAGGATTTCGTTCGAGCACGGCTTCAAATTTACGTATCACTGGTAAAAATTTACTCCAGTTTACGTAGCAACGAACAGTATCCAGAATGAGGAAGGATTCCGCAATGGATAAAGTCGAACATTGCAATTGTTCTATTGAAGAGGCTATTACTTCGTAGTTGTCGCGAATGAAATTTAACTCCGGTCGTAGTTTGCGTGTTTGAAAACATTTTTTTGCAGCTCTTATAGCTGCCGAGTCATTAGCAAGTATGGAGACGACATCACGTATTTGCTCATAGTATTGAGCGTAATATACCGCAGCAGATATCCAAGTTCCCCATCTGGTGATAATTGGCTCGGGAGGTAGGGGAATGGACGGATATTTTGCCTTAAAAAGGCGTACACGCTCTGGAGATTTTAGGAATATCTTTTTGACATTCGATATCAACCCATCCACACCTTTGAAATTATCTCGCACTTCTTCGGCAACCCGGTGCAGACCATGAGCTAAACACGTAATGTGTTTCATACGAGGAAACGTTGCTTTTAAAATACGACCGGCTTTAAGCATATATGCGGCACTATCTGTGCAAAGTAAAAGCAAATTGTTTACGTTATCATTGAAAGAATTTTGAAACAAAAATTTTAATTGGTTTATTATTAGGTTTGCTATTGTTTCCCCATTTACCTTCTCTAAAACCTTCGACCCCAAAAGATAAAATTGCTTAGAACAATTTTTTTGCAAAGACCGAATCACCACGTTTGTCACACATTTTCCCATGAAATCTGGTGTTTCGTCTATAGATATCCACAAATAATTGGTTTTGTTTACCTCTCTTATACCCTGTATAGTTTTTTTGTACACGAGATTTAAATAAATTTTTCGCAGGGTCGATTCGTCCGATAAAGAAGTCATAGAGCAGTCGCAACATAAATACTTGTTAAAAAAATGACGAAAATTATTGTTGTTGACTGTTGCCCATGGTATGTTGCATGAAATAAGAAAAATAATTAAATCGAAATAAAATTGATGTTTCCTATTTGGTTGCCCCGAACGGTAATTGTGGCGGTTGCTTTTCACATGATTCTCAATATTGCATTTCTTCAGTTTTAGATGCATATCGCACATAGAGCAGTATATAGTGGAGGTCACTTCATTATAGACTAACTCAGGGTGATTTTCAATCCACGTTTTGATCCGATCTTGTACATTACTCATTTTTGTATTAATTGATACCTTGCAATATTAAGTTATTATACGTATATCCAACACGTCGGATTCAATGCGTTGCGAAATAAATAATACCTAGATGCAATTTACGTTTTATACGTAATGAAATGACAGTTAAAGTGTGAATGTCATATGTCATGTGAGATGAAATTTGCAGTCGTTTCTATCATTTTAAATGAGGTGGTATAGTTACTTCGTTCTAAGTTGTACATGCAGACCTACCTCTTTGTTGCTCGACTATGGCAAAGCTAAAATGAAAAGTTATTTTATTACTTATACAGGATGTCCGGTAATTAATGCACAACCTTCTAACCCCCAGTAGGTCACCTTAGACTGGTCAAAAATATTGATTTTGAGCTCTAGTAAGTCTCCTGTTTTTCGAAATTTTCGCACGTTTGTTAGTTTTTAAATTTTGACATTCACACTGATAGGTGTACCATCGAATAAAAAAAGAAAAAATGTACTGAGGCAATACCTGTCATTTACTCTAGTAAGACTCGATAGGTGTCGATAAAATAATATTTCAAGCACTGGCTAAATTACGCTAGTGTTTTGTTTTGCCGTGAAAAATCCGAGCTCTGCTAATCGGGCTATTTTTACGTCTGTTAATCGACGTATTTTGCCCACTGCAAAAGCTGCGGAACACAGTCTTTTCGAAAGATTATCAATATGGGGGCCCCATTGAAGCTTCGAGTCTAATGTTATACCAAGAAAAACAGTACTATCAACTAGTTCCAATTCCTCAGTTTTCACAAAGATACTTGCTAACTCGTGCTCAACGTGATTAGTGACAAACTCAATACATTTTTTTTTTCATTTAACAACAAGTTATTAGCATTGAACCAATTTAGTACTTTAGAAATAGCATTGCTTACATCATTACAAGCTTGTTGCTGTCGATTGACTTTGAAGACAAGTGAGGTGTCTGCAAACAATACTATATCATGGTGGGTTTTCGTAAGATTAAGGCAAGCCATTTATGTAGATAAGGAAGAGGAAAGGTCCCAATGTTGACCCTTGTGGTACACCCATTGTGACTAATGACCCTGGTGATCGCTGCTCATCCACGTCTACCCTTTGTATTCTACCTTGTAAGTAAATTCAGTGCTGATCCTCGAACTCCATAATAGTGCAGTTTCCTGGTCAATGTTTCGTGACAGGCGCAATCAAAAGCCTTGGATAAATCACAGAAGATACCTAAAGCATCTTGTGACTCCTCCCAGGCATCAAAAGTATTTTTTATTATAGACGGAGAGCTAGCCACGTCAGATATGACACAATAATGAGAGCGACGAAACTCCTCTCATTTGTTTGCTATACTATGCTTATTTCTAGATCCGGACATGTGGCAGCTGTAAAGTGGTGGAGGTCAAAGAATGCAAACCACTTTAAAAACGCAAATCCTTGAGTTCTGGTTTTGATGCGGTATTATTAGAAATTATATAAGTAATTAGCAATCATTGCCAAAACTTTCTGATGGGGGAAAGTAGTCCAAAACGACGTATAATGTAATTCATAGTTTGTTGCCTGCTGGTTTCCGAAATAATACGTAATGTTTTTTTTTATAATGTTAAATTAAAGGCCCTGACCTTTATAACTGAGACAACGTCGGTAGTATTTATCTGTTTTGGTCTTACTATTTTCAATTCAAAAAATTTGCCAGTCTGTTACTCCTACCTCCACCCATTAAAAGCTGCCAGATGCCTTGATCTAGCAATAAGGATAGTATTACAATCTAACCAAACGGGGTTTGTTGCTCTCATTATTGTGTCATATCTGACGAGGCCAGCTCTTAGTCCATTAGTTCAACACCAGCATCGGTAGTCGAGCGTCCCCGCGTTAAACCAAATTGCTTGTTATGCATTAAATTGTTGGTATTCAAATGTTGTACTAATTGCGATAAAACTAGTTTTACTTAAAGTGGGTACACAGATATAGGTCTAAAATTTGTGGGGTCTGAAGTGCTCCCCGATTTGAATAAAGGTGTAATTTTACTGTATTGCAAATAAATGTTAAATACAATTGCCAAGTTATGCGCTACTATTTCTATTAGGAATTTGACAACATAGACAGAGACTCCCCAGAGGTCGTTAAATCTTCAGTAACCACAGGGTTTCCAATTGGAGTGGTAACCAACTGCGGGTCGGGCTTAACCAGTTAAGCTCGAATAAGCTCTGAGTATGGGCCGCTGTAACATTGTTTTGGGCCCCCTGTAGCTCGTAGATATGTTCGTGGGTATCATGTAGCGTTCGTTCTAATGAATCGATGTCCTTCAAGGCCTGCTCATATGCACACATACACTCGGTATATATATACTCGGTGAACTTGTGTAAGGTCTCCTGAAGCCGGGCCCGCTCAGAACTTACATCATGAAAATTACTTTCTAAAGAACATAGTTTACTAACTAAACGGAACCCTTATGGATTCGTCATGTCTGTCTGTCTGTCTGTCTGTCCGTCCGTAGGTCACAGCCATTTTACTCGGAAACTATACGACGTATCTGAATAAAATTTACACGTAAGGGCTATTCTGTATGCCGCTACTTAGTTTTGTATTTAAATTTGAAAAAAAAAATATTTTAAGGCGCTCCATTATCATATACTTTCTACGAAAATTATTTTGAACATTATCGGTTTAGCCATTTTTGAGTTATCTCCAAAAAACTTCTTCCATAGGCATCAGATACGACCTTTTGGTATTAGTTTGGTTCTTATTCCATTGAAGGTACGGAACCCTCCTATGCGTGATCCAACACGCACTTGGCCGGTTTTTTAACTTATCATTACTGTCAAGAACTAATAATAGTTCCTTCTCACCATCCTCTCTGTCTCTAAGCAATTGAGCATTAAATTCCTTGGATGTTTTTAATTCAAGCAAGGTAAGCTGAAGTTTGTCAGCTGCCTGCTGGCGAGCTGCTACCGTTGCGGTTGCTTTGCGAGTTAGCATTGTTAATGTCTGGTTTTAAATAAGCAAAGAAATAGTACAAGGAATTGCTTCCTCAAGCAAAGCGAAGTTAGTAGTAGTTAAATGAAATAGTAACGTCGCACTATGCCTACACTGTGTTTTTTTAAATACCATGACGGTGGCAAACAAGCATACGGCCCGCCTGATGGTAAGCAGCTACCATAACCTATGGACGCCTGCAACTCCAAAGGAGTCATATGCGCGTTGCCGACCCTTTACAAAAAGGAGGATTCACTGTGTTGATGGCTAAAGGAACAAGAAGGTCCCTCATCGTCAACACACTGGGTCTTCTTTGAGCTCTAGTTTTGTACAATGATTAACCCTTTATTTATTAGCGCAATTGGTATTAATTAGGGAGTAAAACAAGCAGAATGGATTGCAAGACGAGCACAGATTTCGAATTTATAACCTATAACGGTTACAAATTCCACATATTACAAGACACTAGTAAACGTCACTAAAGCACTTCACTTACTTTGTGTACATTAAAATTAGGACTAAGACTACTCATTTCATACTTAATGGGCTTACAATTACATACATGAAATAATATTAATTTACATTAAATACTTACTATTTACCTACAGCCAAATTTGGCTAATATAGGTAGTTAAAAAAAAGCCTCTATGTTCTGCTAGTATTTAGTGAGATAACAGATAGTCAGTATGGGTGACCAAAGACCCCTAAATTTTATTGACATTCCTAAGACATATATAAATGTAAAAACTCTTTATTGTACAAAAACAATACAATAATAGGAAAACGTAAGTACAAAGGCGTATAAATGTATCCGTTTTAGGATTATAGGACTATTGGTTAAGCCCAAATAAAAGCGTCACATAAACTACAACAAACGTCCCGTAACAAATCTTAATGTTTAAGACCCCTTCAAGAATCTGGTTAACTTTTTTTTTGACTTCGCACAACTTTTCGATACTATTTTACAGTAAATAATAAGACTACTATTCGTTTTTATACACATATTGAAGATAGGTTTTTTTACTGCATAAGTGGAAAACTTTTTTGATTTTATGTTTCATTTATAAATAATTCACCTTAATCTAAAAGCCGTTTCGCGATTTTTGCTTAGAGAGGTGAAAATAGTAAGATTTTTATTGATTAAAATGATGTTAAACTAGTACGTAAGATATATAAATAGTAAATACGTCGGAAAATGAGTCGTTTAAGGAATAAGTGGACCAGTTTTTTTCATTTTTATACATATTTTTTAAGCATGAGTATGTTTACCTAAAGCAATTTTATGAAAATTTGACGAAGTTTTTGTGGTATTTTTGGGGATGCATTAAAGTATCTCATAAAATCGGCATGACAAATAATAATAATAAATCAAGCGAAGAGTTTGCACTAATCAACGTCCTCACTAATCAAGCTCTGCAAGAATTGAGTTTTCGGGTGTTAAATAACATTAAATGTGTACCAAAAGTATTTTTTTGTAACAACAAGACTTCAAACTATCTTATCAAATACAATTGATGTGCGGTATTTCATTATTAGCGATTTTCGTTTTCAAATCGTTACCGGACTCTTAACGTGTCCTGACCTGTCGTCTGTGTCTGTCGTGTGTGTGCGCCTGATTGATGTGCACCATGTTGATAAAAAAAAGACAATTAATTACATGTATATAGTGCCCCCCCTAAAAATAAACTTTAATTTTCCTTTGTTTGTTTTGTTCTTAATAAATCTTTCATAAAATTATAGCATTCACATTTATTGTGCAATAAATTATAGTATTTT
The DNA here is from genome assembly GCA_947086415.1 of Pammene aurita. Classification (NCBI taxonomy): domain Eukaryota; kingdom Metazoa; phylum Arthropoda; class Insecta; order Lepidoptera; family Tortricidae; genus Pammene; species Pammene aurita. The sequence goes on along the minus strand of OX352305.1, from coordinate 22,327,572 downwards.
TTTCTTACGTACTGCTCACTAGATTTTTATCATAACTTTTTTCTAGTATGTACCTATCACGATTTTGAAATATATCCAGAGGTTAAATTAACGTTACGTGTCTTCTTATTCACTTAAAATATAATTTGTTTAAATTAATAAAACACAGCGAGAAAAATCTAACAAATAAACAATGATTTGAGGTTAACTTATAAATGGCGCGCAATTTTCTTTTTCGGGTGTGCGTGCAGCTTGAGGCAAAGGCGCGGACCTATTATACCAAACAGCCAATAATAAAACAGACAATTCGTGTTTAAAACATAATTTATAGTCTGGCAAACCATTTCTGTCAGTAGAAAAGCGCGGCAAATTTGAAAAATCGCTAGTTGGCAACACCTGTCTTTGAATAATTCGAAAATTGTGCATAATTTGTGTTTTATCTGTGGCATGTAACATTTTTAATTTAAAAAGTTAGCTTTGTTTGCTTGCGTTTTTAAGTTTCAGGTTGCGTAATTTATTATTTATTAATGTGATATCACTGATATCTGCCATCTCCGTTCAATAAATTTAGTAACAAAGCTAAGCTAAGATATAAATGTAGGTATAATCAAACTTGCGTGATAAATATGGAATATGGCTTTGAGGTTATGCGGTTTTGTATAGAATTATAATTTGAAGTTCTTTCTTTCAGTGTATACATATAAATCGAACAAATCAAATCGAAAACTGGTGCCAAATGAAGTCCAATAACGTTTGTTGCATTGCATAGGATGGTGCTCAATATTGTCAAAGAGCGATAAAGCGGTAAACATCAGATTTAAGAAGCAACAAGCACCCCGCCCCGCTATCTTTAGATTTTTATCAAATTATTTTAATGTTTCCCTTCATATACCTAAGCTATGTATAAAATAAATAAACAACAAAATCTCACGTGCGTTTATTAACTACAAATACACTTCAAACAATGAATATACCTAACATAGTCTTATAAACGAATGACGAAAGGAAATCATAATGAATACTCCTATTACTGAGTAATGCATATGCATTGCACATTTATTCGCACAGATTATGCCGCTAACGGGTCTCTATCGGTTCTCATAAATTTTTACTTCCGTTTTTTTCAGTCCATAACGTTTTCCATCATAATTTTTATCAGTCATATTGTCAATAGTCATAAAATTTTACAATCTAAATTGCTGGTCCGATTTTTCCAGGTCATCATTATTGTTAGTCATAAAATCTGTTACTCATAATATTCAAAGTCCAGATGGTATCTATTACATAATGTTGAAGGCAATAAACTTGCTTATAATAATTTTTTTAAGTTCTTTAATCGCAGATTATAATGATAACTAGGTGTGTATATTAGTTTCCACAAATTTTAAGTTCCGATTTTTATAGTCCATAATGTTAGCCATCATAAGTTTTATAAGTCATATTGTTAATAGTTATATAATTAAACAACACAAATTACATTTCCGATAACTCATTGCGTCGAGGACACGATACTAGGTAATTTGAACAGAGGTCTTTTAATTGCTAGTTGACTTATTTCAATAAAATTCATTTGGGGTTTTTTTACTAAATTTTTTTACATGTAATAATATTTATTCTGCATATAATTATTTTTCTTAGGGGTCGCAGTTCTAACCTAACCTAACCCACTTCTGGCAACAGTTCGTTTTCTTCGGGGTCGCAGTTCTAACCTAACCTAACCCACTTCTGACAACAGTTCGTTTTCTTGGGGGTCGCAGTTCTAACCTAACCTACCCACTTCTGGCAACAGTTCGTTTTCTTGAGGGTCGCATTTAGTAAACGTTATACTTGGAAAAAAATATGACTATTGATGTTTATGTCCATAAATCATAATGGATATCATTTTATGACTATCGAAATTCGAAACAATAAGTTTATGGGAAACAAAGGGATGACATTAAAACGATATGATTAACGACTATTAGTCCGATAAAATAAATGCCTTAAAATATTTCTGAATAATTATTGATAGACCTTCGAATGTTATACTCATAAATTTTATGCCTTTTGCGATTATAGTGTTTAATATTATAGATCTTTATTATTAGAACTATGAAACGTTATGCTTTACAAAAATTATGACTATTGATGTTTATGGCCATAAATTATATAGATATCAATTTCTGACTATCGAAATTAGAAACAATAAGTTTATGGGAAACAAAGGGATCCCGCCGCTAACCCGATTCCATTCTAAACTGAAAAGTTGTATTTTCTGGTAGATATACTCGATTTCCTCGCCGGACTTATGATTTTAGCATTCAATGTTTGTTTCCTTGCTGGATTTCAAAACTTTTAACCATTGTATTTTGACCGCATATTCGCCACCTTCCATGATCTTGTCCTTTTTATATTTTGGTTATTTTAATTTCTTCGCACCTTCTTATTTATTGAAAAGTCATAATTATAGGTAGTACACACTCGTATATCAGTTTTCAATAATTTTATATAATAATGCAGTAAAAATTTACTTTTACAAAATACGACTAACTACACTGACGTACGAAAGCGACCGTGCCGATGCAGCCAACTTGGAAAAAAAATGTTGGTTGGTTGTACATTGCTGCTTTTCTATAGAGCAATGCTGCTGTTCGATTCGCCCTAGAGTGTTGCTATATTTTTGTTTGATGTACATTGCTACTGTGTTCGTTGGCTGGCCAGACTATATTATGTATTACGAGTAATAGTTGAAAGGATTCTTTTTCACAATCAGGATTGTATAATTTGTATTCTATCGTAAATGTGTATATTTATATTATTAAATTAAATTAAATAGTCATTTATTCCCATTTTAGAACAATATTATAACAAAACAGAAAATAAAACTAAAGTTAAATGTCAATGTCAATTGTTAATAAAAATAGTAATAATAGCATTACAGATAAAATTCAATCATTTGTAAAAATTCAATAAAAATAATATTTAAATAAAACACATTAATATTTACTTTTTTTTACTTTTTTCGAATGCAAACTTCTAAAGAGTTAAAAAAAAGTAAAGGTAATACCCGACTAAATTACAACGATTCATCTGCGTACAGTACATACAATTTGGTACTAAAGTACAAACGTCACTTGATCGGATTATTAAATTATTGCACTAGTTCGATAATTATTGTGAAATGCACGCGTGTTTAATATCTAGGATTATGAGCATAAAAGCGGTGGAATAAGAACCTTGTTATAAGCAAGTGTGTTGTAAAGAGTATTTATGTTATGTTATGCTATGTGCGGGTTCCGTATCTTTAATACAATATTTGCCAAGTAAAAATCAACGGTCTTTAATAAATACTACGGTTTTAAATTCCAGCTCGTACCTACCAATGAGTTTGTTCGGAAGGTATGTATGTACGGATTATAATTTCATATTTACCCACCTCTTTTCGGTGAAAGAAACCGGTTCTAATTCCGATAAGGCCTAATTTCCGCTTTGGGTTGGAAGGTCAGATTGCATTCGCATTCGTAAAAACTAGTGCCTTCGCCAATTCATGGGGTTAAATTTCCAAGAGGACTCCATGCTCAACTAAGCCGTGGCAAAAAGCCGAGAGAAACGCAAGAGTGATGAAGATATTTTTACGGTACTGCAATTCGTTAACGAGCGACGACATATGATATTTTACCTAAAAGCGAAAATATAGCATTCAATTCGAATTGGAGATTAAATAACATGGTAAACAATAACAAGAATAAAATAACGGTTTATTTAAGTTTGATTTCTAGGTAGATTTACCTATTTTATATTTGCTTAAATATTCTGGAAAATAAAATATTGGTTTTGATCGCAACGTTTAAAAGCTTCTTTTGCTATTGAAGACTCAGACTCACAAGTAATAAGTAAGTTCAAACACTTTGAATGTCCATTGTGTAGATAATCCTAGGTATCCTAGTCCACAAAGAGCTGTCACAGTCAAATCTCAACTGAATTCTCCCGACATTTAGCAACACTTTTCGAAAGGAAAAAACGGAACCCTTATACGATCACTTTGTTGTCCGTCCGTCCGTCCGTCCGTCCGTCTGTCTGTCTATCAAGACCCTTTTTCTCAGGAACGCGTGGAGGTATCAAGCTGAAATTTATATCAAATACTCAGGTCTACTGTCCCTTGAAGCTGTGAAAAAATCAAACGTCTACGCCAACGCAATCAAAAGATACAGCCGTTTATGCCGCAAATTCCCGCAAAGGAGATCGTCAATTTTTGTTAGGCGATTTGCCCCAGCTCATAAAGCTGCATATAATTATGAAATAGGTATCAAAACATTCGCCTTAATTTTTACATCAGGGCGGTCATAAAATAATCATGAAATCGAACGGGAAAATTGAGAAATCGGGGATGAAAAACATGAATGTTATAAGGACAATATTTAAAAGCGTACATGTTTATGATTTACAGTATAACACAAAATAACTACCAGTTTTTTAAAGAATATCTACAAAATCTGACATGATAATGAAACGAAAATCATAATAAAATAATAAAAAGTCATATTTTGATCCTGCCGCTGATTTATTGTATTTGGGTAAACAAAGATAATAGCTGTCAAACCATCATTGCTACTATTAACTAAACAATTGTAGCACTTATTACAAAGAGATACGGTTTAGCACAGTTAGTGCGCTACTTCTAGTATCCATGAAGTTATAATTTTCAACTGGAGTATACTCTTGGGCCACAAAGTGATGCCGAAAGGGAGAGTAATATAGAGAGCTGCGTATCGTTTTGACTTAGGGAGTTATGACGTCATTAGACAATAATGTCAGCATGACAACAAGTCAAAATGTCAATGTGTGTCAATTTTATAACCATTGCGAGTGAGGCACCGCCCCCATATTATCCCCTGTATCGGACCGTTTTCTCTAGTCACTTATGAACGACTGTTTTGTACGGTAATAAGGTTCATTTGTGGTTAGGGAAAAAGTGCAACAATAACATCCACTTTTTATAAATCCATACTAGTATCAGAGATTACTAAATTGAAAAAAATGAGTTTCGTTATCGAAAGAGCATGATATAATGCCGTCATAACGCCCTTAGTCAAAACGAGACGCAGCTCCCTATAATATCCTTTCTTTCGGCCCCACTTTGTGGCCGAAGAGTATACTCCAGATTAAAATTATAACTTCATGCAGCACACTTGCATGACGGTGACGTCATACATTTACAGTGTCAAACTATAATCATAAACTAGATTAGCAAAGTAAACGTAACTCCTTTCTGAAAATGTCCGTTTCGTCTAGGTCCTGGTGAAGTTAACCTTATGTCAATGCTGTAAAGACGTTAACAACTCATTAAGCACTATTTGGATCGCGGAAGGATCAACGAAATTACTTTTTATTTTGTATTTCTAATTCCTAGTTTCTAAGTCTAGTTTCGTAATAAACTGGGTATTTGCTTAAAATTGCAGAACAAACCTTATACAAGACCATATCGCAAGTGGGCCTGGAATTGACGATCTCCTTTCAAAACTCGCAAGGGAATCAAAACCTACAGGGTACTTCCCGTGAACTCAGAATCTTGAAATTTGGTACGGAGCAACGTCTTATAGCACAGATAAAGGAAAAAATGCGAAAACCGTAAATTTTTTGTATTATGTAATAAAAATATTTTTAATAATTTTAAAGTTACTACCCCTATATACCTACAGGTTTGTACGGAACCCTCGGTGCGCGAGTCCGACTCGCACTTGGCCGGTTTTTTGTTCTGCGATTCCAAACCTTAAAATTCCGACATTGTAATAATATTATACTGGTAATCCTAAAATTGCATTACACAAAAATGTGATGGAACCAGCGCCGGCCTGAGCCCTCGATCAGGGTAGAGCGAAATCGGGTTTTGGCGCTCTTCTTTAGTAATGAAAATGAAAAAACTGGTGGTCCGCCTCGAACTCAGAACTCACGATTTCCTTGCAAACGAGATGACCAATATAACAAGACCCATTTCAAGATTTTTTTTCGCCTTCTAGCTCCACAGCCCCTTGATCGATCCTACTTATATACGAACTCTCAAATTATATGTATCTCTGCTACAACCCCAATAAATTTCATGAAGATCAGAAAAACGTCCCAGTAGCCGAATTTGTTTGTAAGAACTTCACTTCGCTTACGCTCCGCTCGTTCAATTAATCTGTCTTATCTAAGGCTGCGTTTCCACCAGAGATGAGCGAGGATTTATCAGGCTTTACTAACATTAGAAATGCGAAAGTGTGTCTGTCTGTATGTTACCTCTTCACGCTTAAACCGCTAAACCGATTTAGATGAAATTTGGTATGAATATAGTTTGAGTCCCGGGGAAGGACATAGGATAGTTTTTATCCCAGAAATAACCGCTTAAGAGGGTGGAAGTTTGTATGAAATTGTTGCTCACTGTTGACTTAAAATAGCATATTCCCTAAATTAATATTTACTATTCGATATTACCAAGGCATTTTATTCATTAATTATGGCGAATGTTAATCCCACACAGATAAGGTCGTGGCAAAAGCAAGTAAATAATAAAATATAAACTTGATAAACCCAAATTGGGTTAATCAATCGCTTAGAAAATTATAAACGTAACTTTTTCGGCGCCTTTATCGGGGTTAATTTCGCGTCTTTCAAAATTAAATCAGAGATTTAAAAACCAAAAAATAATTTTAATCATGATATAACCAATTGCTTAGAAAATTATAAAGAACGTAACGTTTTCGGCGCCTTTATCAGTCTATATTTCGCTCCTTTTAGAAGAAATAAAAACAAGCGATTTAAAAATAAATATTAAAATGTAATCCTGATAAACCCAATCCCTTAGAAAATTATAAAGAACGTTAAGTTTTCGGCGCCTTTATTTCGCGCCTTTCAAGATCAGCGCAAGCAGAAGAAGAGAGAAAAGCAGCAAGTCACGCCTAAAAAAAATGTTGAAATGACAAAAAACCAACAAAATTATATACAAAAAGGTTAATTACACCAGTAATTTTACCGGAACCCGTGAACCGAACGAACGCGCAACTCCAAGCGTAAACATTTTCACGTCTTTTAAAACTTTTTTTCTCTTTTGCGATTTTGGCGCCCCCCTTGCCATCCGGCGCCTAGAGCGGCCGCTCCATTCGCTCTACCCTAGGTCCGGCCCTGGATGGAACTACACTTGTATCAGAAGATCCTAGGAATCCGAGTGCATCGTAATAAACGCGGAACGACCCCGACGAGACGCAGAGCTAAGCCGGCTTTCGATAGCGTTCATTACCATAAGCTGATGCTGATACAGCATAATATACCCTGCGGATTTCTGCTCGTAATGTTTATTTCTTCCATAATCGTCGTCTTTTGCGTAATACAATTAAATGCAAGAAAAATGGGTCTTTCACCCACTATTTCTATGTACATAACTGGTTTTGCCCAAGGTATAGGTACTACTACAAACTAAACATGACTTCTATTTTGTTATATGTCTGGGGCGTTCTGTTTGCGATCTTTGTGTTTACAAAAGTGGGCCGTATTCTAATTTTAAAACACGTTAGATACGATCCAACTTCTACACAATGATATATAATAATAATGACAGATGGGTTATGCACGCTCCAAAAGTGAAGCACTTAAAATGAGTGATTTCAAACAATTGTTGCTAGTCGCGCTCTGGCAAGCGAGAGATGCGGACGTGCCGATGAGCTCCCGTCACCCGCGTGAGAAAGAGACAAACTGTAATTTTCTAATAATGAGAGTGACAAAGATGTAATGATTGTCAAAATAGATAAACATAACAGAATCGTTAGTAATTCCAGAGTTATGAAATAACTCATCTGCTCATTTTGTTAGAGTATAACCCATCCATAGTAAATACCATTGCCTCAATACAACTCCAATGCATTAACTACGTAATACAGCTACCGCATAAACGTCTGAATCTGAATTATCAGAATTTGCTTGAAAATTATTCCGATGCAATTCCAATACAACTTCGATATTGGTTGATTATTTGTTGTGTGTTAAAGTTATGTTTGAAATGTATTGTTTTTGTACTTTAAAATTAGAATACGGCTCAGTCATGTACATTATTTTGAATATCCTGCTAATGCGTTAACTCCTTAATAGTAATGCTTATAATTTAATTCTGGGAGAGTATATAAAGCGAATATTTTTTCCATCGAGTGGGTGGGACACGAGCACATAGTTGGTGTAGGCGGGCCGCTCTCTGTGCTATATTTGAAAGCTTGTAATATTAATATCATAAACTAACCTACACATGCCTAGGTAATAAGTGTCCAAAAATGTTCAAAAGCAATAATTTTGCCAATATCCAGAAAATAAATACAATTTTCATTGAGGTCAAATTTCTTTAACCTGATAGCCTGATAGCCCATAATTTCTAATAAATAATTATTTATTTAAGATAAGTGTGATTATTTTCTTTAGGATTGTAACTTTATTTTACTACTAGAAATTCCTACGGCGCCGCCGCGCCGTGCTGGGGACGTGGACGGGCCCTTACTGTCTGATTACACTGTGTTTTCATCTGGATAACAAGCTGAAAGCAATATACATATGGTGATATCTACGAAATTGTCGGTGCGAAAATCCGACTCATACCTGCCTCTTTTTTGTGAATTAAAGAAATGAGTAAGCGGCTTAGCGCATCAATAGAGCACGTACGATACACCAGCGGAGGTATCTTTTTCCTGTCTGTACAGTAGAGTTTGTTAATATCGACGCAACCAACTGAGCTGCTTTGTATCACAGTGCGGGAGTGAATATTAATATCAAATGATACCGAATTCAGAACACGTAAGAAGTGTAGTGTAGGTATATTTTCAATGGAATATTTGCCTATGTAAACCTCGATTTACATAGAAATTAACGGTAAAATTTGCCTATGTTTATGTGTTTCTATCAGTCGCCTCAGGGAAAGATTTTCTTCAAGGTTGTAGCAAAATACAAAAAAAACGGGTATTAAAAGACGTGCTTTTTTATGACCAGACTACAATACCGATGGTGGTTACATCTTGTATGTTCAAGAAAATAAGAGGCTCATAAGCCAGTTTTCCTAGAAATCTCACGATTTTATCCCATAAACAACTGCTATAAGTATGCTAATAAAATCGGGGTATCTATAGAAATACACCGATTTATTAGTATACTATAGTGTGTAATATTGATAGCTTATTGTGCGGTGACCTAACGAACAAGTGTGCAGCTAATGAAAAATGAGTCCCAAAACGCGAGTAACCATCCTTCAGTTGAACAAACGGTTATCCAGGGTCCCGGCCACCCACGTGTTTGTAAGGAGGCTATCACTTTACAATCAACAAGGCCTTAACCGAACAACGTTGCTTTTATTTTATTTTACAAAAATGAATAAAATCATAAGTGTACCTTGACATTGGCAGAATTCACCTCGCTAAAATAGGCGAGGAGTAAAAGCCATTAATTAAAAGAAAAAAAAAACAATTTCTCGATGTCGCAAGAAGGTCACAAGATCATAAACATATTTATCAGGATTTCCGCGTTAGTTAAAGATAAAGCACCAAACACGGATGAATAAACTCTTCAACTGGGGAAAATAGATGCAAACTCCATTGGTTAATTTCCTTGATTAAGACAGATTGAGTGCTAGCATTACTGACTCGATGCCGGACTCAAATTTTAAAATACAATAACAACACAACCTATCTCAAACATAACTCAAACACACAACAAAAAATCAACCAATATTGAAGTTGCGTTGGAATATTTCTCAAGCTAATTCTGATATTTCTGATTCAGATGTTTATGCCGTAGCGTAGCTGTATTGCGTTGTTAAAATGCATTGGAGTTGTATTGAAGTTGGATCGTGTTTTAAAGTTAGAATACGGCCCTCGAGCTAGCAGTTTAAACACTAAGAAAAGTTTTCATTCGAGTTAGATTTAGAAAAGTATGGTGGCGGCAGCATTTATAAATAAACGTTAAGAACCTAAGCTGGAACAAGAAAAACATTTTTTAAAAATAAAAATGGCAAATGTATGATAAGAGATTATGAAAAGTGAATATTCGGTTGGACGTGGCTTCTAACGTCATGGTCTAAAAGCTTTAAAAAATGCATAGACCTCTGCTACATTATCGTGGCTCTGAAAAAAGGCGGCAAATTTAAAAATCTGCGTATTGCAACATCGTGTATGAGGCGAAAAACCATAACGATACTTGAACAATTAATGTTTTTTTAACGTCATAGTGACACATACGTATCAGGTATGCAAATATAACTGGTGCAATACTTTCATTGTTTTTAATACACCAATTTTAGGCTTTCGAAGTATGATATCGTGTAGGTATGTATTGTATACAATAATATATTTTTATGATTTCTACAACAATCGTATGTTTAATACCTCGGCTATACACACTCGACGAGCGGCATGGAAAGTAGCGAGGGAAGTAGGCAGAGACATAGTGTGGCCGCGCTACTCGTTATGCCGCTCGTCATGCTTCTCGTCATGCCCACCGCTCCCTATTTTGTTGGTTTTTTGGCGCGAGTCAAAGGGCCGCATATCATAATCGCGCGAGTAGGGCAGTGTGTGGCCGGAGAGGGCAACATCGCGGCAGCGCGAGGAGCAGCGCGAGGGGCATAGTGTGGCCGAGGTATAAGGCATGAAATTATGTATTCTGTACTACAGGCTCCATATTATTAGCTTCAGAAAATCTAAATAAGTCCAAAAAGTACATTCTGGAATGTTTACTTTATACTGCATATCAAATATCAGAATTAACATAGCGTATTGATGTATACTGGGGGCCTAGCCAATATGACAACCGTTTGTAGAAAACAATTAAGTAAGTAAGTAAGTAAGATTTATTTGTAAATATAGGTAGTTACAATGGTGGTAAATCCATACATAGTTTCACTATATTTTGCCATCAGGCGTACAAAAAATATGAACTTAATCCTAAACAATAAGGCATTTACATATATATCCTATCATGCACAGACTATACAGATTGTAAAGCTACAGCAGTTTATCATTATGCTAAATATATGAAACTATGCATATTCAAGGACTTAAGGTTATTCGGCAACTTGTTATATATTTTACTAGCTAAGTAATACACACTCTTCTTCTTCAGTGCTGTATTGGCAGAGGTTGTGCAGATATTATGTACATATTTTGTTCTTAAATTTCTGCGAGAAATATCTCTATGTTTTGTGAATAGGCTTGTATTGTTTTTAATATAAATAATTGCTTCGAAAATGAAAAGCGAGGGCATTGTCAAAATTTTTAAATTCTCAAAATAGGATACAACACTGTCAGTTGTCTTTAGGCCACACATTGATCTAATGCAGTTTTTTTGTGCCTTGAAAATGAATTTTTTATTTGTGGAGTTGCCCCAAAAAATAATACCATATCTCAAGTTTGAAGCCACAAAACCATGATATGCCATTAAAACTGCGTGAGGACTGGCTTGTTTGGCTAGTTTATGTAAGGCGTAGGCATATTGGCTAAGCTTTTTGGACATTTCTTCCGTATGTGCCTTCCAAGATAAATGCTCATCTATCTGTACACCCAAAAACCTAGTATCAGTAACAGAGTCTATAGTTTTACCATCATATTTGCAGCAAATTGGAAGAGGCGTTTTACGTTGCCTGAAGTGAATTATCTTAGTTTTATCCAGGTTTATCAATAAATTATTTTGTTTAAGCCATTGAATTATGTCAGCAATTGTATTATTAATTTCAGATTCATAACTATTCATGTCCTTACATTCAATAATAACAGTACTGTCGTCAGCAAATAGGACCATAGGGTATTTGATGTGTCGTGGTAGGTCATTGATATAGAGTAAAAACAGCAGAGGGCCGAGAACACTCCCTTGCGGCACACCGTATCTTATTTTACGTTGTGTAGATCGGAATATTTTTTCTTGCTTAGTACGCAAACAGATTTGAGTGAGCTCTGTACATTGATCTCTGTTACTTAAATACGATTTAAACAAGTCCAACACATTGCCTCGTATTCCATATGCACTCAGTTTTTTTAGGAGTATCGTGTGGTCTACATAGTCAAACGCCTTAGTCATGTCCATGAAAATTGCGCAAATATGATTACTCCTGTCCATGCTATCTATAATGGGTTGTAAAAGATCATATATAGCCATATTAACAGTTTTTTGTTTTCGGAAACCTTTTTGTTCTGTTGTAAAAAGGCTGTTTTTCTCTAAGTATGTATAAAGTGCCTCGTATAAAACCCTTTCAACAATTTTTGAACAAATTGTTGCCAGTGCAATCGGTCTGCAATTTTTTATACTAGTCTTGTCACCTTTTTTAAACAATGGTTTTACAATAACAGGTTTTAAATTATCGGGATACACTCCAGTTATAATACTTAAATTAATAATATGACTAAGGGGGGTAGCGATTATATGCGCCACTTTCTTTACAGCTTTAGTGCATATATCATCGTATCCAACACTGTTCGTGTTTTTCAAGTTTTTAATAATTTTGTGGATGTCATGAGGGATAGTCGGTTTCATGAACATAGATTGAACGCAGTTTATATTGATGTCATATCCTAGCCTTCCTTACCTTCGTAATGTATTTGATCAGCAAAAAAGTTGTTGAACATATTCGCTATGTCTGTCGGATCTGTAACAATTGTAGCTTCATCTTCGCTAACAATTTTTTTAATTGGTTCCTTGGGAAGCTGCTGTCTGGTTTTATTTATTACTTGCCATGTTGCTTTGGACTTATTATTCGCAGATCTGATAAAGTGGTCATTTTGCGAACGTTGGGTAAGGTTCAAAATTTTCTTAAATCTAGAATTATACATTTTAAATTTATCTCTATTTAGCGTTGTGGGGCGTAGACAATACTCCCATAATAAGGACCTTCTCTTTTTACTACATACCTTAATACCATGAGATATCCACTTCGGTTTTGTTGTAGATTTAACTTTTATACTTATAATTGGGAAGCAGAGGTTATAAAAACAAGAAAAAATATCTAGAAACGAGTCAAATGCTACGTTGGCATCACTCAATTCCATCACCTCAGAAAAGGAAAGATTACTGAGACATTTTTTAAAGAGTTCTAAATTTTCTGAACTGTAATCACGTTTGAGGATACGCCATGAGTTGATGTAGCAAGATTTTTTTACTGGACATTTTAGTAATTGAGCCGTATGATCCGACAGACCAAGGTCTACAACTTCTCCCTTACATCCTTTAATATTGTGTGCGAAGTTGTCAAGGCACGTATTACTACATATTCTAGTCGGTTCCCTTATTTCTAGATGAAGGTTATAATTTAACAAGAGATTTTCAAGTTCCAAAGAATTATTATTATGACATAAAATATTAATATTTAAATCTCCACATAATACTAATTTTTTATTCGTATTATAACATATTTTTCTGAGCAAGTTCTCAAAGTGTTCAAATTCGAATCGAAACGTTATACGTCTCTCTATCGCAGTAATGAAGAGTGATTGAGAGCGTGTAGCGTTTCGATTCGTTTACTGTAAAGGATTGTCATCTTGGCTAAGCCCCCTGATGCCTTTGTTAAGAGTCCGGTATAGGTTTTTTACGATTTCGCTCAACTTTTCGATACTAGTTTACAGTAACTAATAAGACTACTTTTAGTTTGTATACATATATTGAAAGGTAGTTCCTTTTTAAACTGTATAAATGGAACACTTTTTTTATTTTATGTTTCATTTATAAATAATTCACCTTAATTTAACAGCTGCTTCGCGATTGCTTGGACAGGTGGAAAGAGTAAGTTTTTTATTGATTAAAATAATGTTAAACTAGTATGTAAAATATATAAATACGTTGGAAAATGAGTCGTTTAAGGAATAAGTGGAACAGTTTTTTTAAATATTCATACATACTTTTTAAGCAAGAGTATGTTTACCTAGAACAATTTCAGGAAATATTGCCGAAGTTTAGGTGGTATTTATGGGAATGTATTAAAGTATTTCATAAAAATTAAAAATGTAGAAATAACTTGGCTTCATGCTTTATTCAGCTTTATTAATATAAAACATATTTGAGAGCATAACAAATAATAATAAAAAATCAAGCGACAATATTGCACGAATCAACGTCCCACTAAACAAGCTGTGTAAGAATTGAGTTTTCGGGTATTAAATAATAAAAAATGTGGACCAAAAGTATTTTTTTGCAATAACAAGACTTCAAAGTATCTTATATCAAATACAATTCATGTGCGTTATTTTATTATTAGCGATTCAAATCATTACCGGACTCTTAAGTTCGTTAATTTTGTATCAAAATCACTTTCTGCTCGTCTGAATTCTGCATTCTTATATATCATAATAAGAAGTAACTGACGCGATTTATTTTAATGGTTTCAGCAAGCATTTATATGAACACAATGAAAAAATCGTAATATTTTCCCAAATGTCACATCAAATAACAAATAACAAACTACTGACACACAAATCTCAGTTTTAGAAAATCTCAGGGCCACGATAGCGTAGCAAGATTTTACCTAAATAAAGGCTTACCGCTGACATTCCACATTTAATCAAATTCTATAAAAATATGCTGCTACAGACCGCTTTTTATTTGTAGTCGACGTCGAAATATATGTTTATACTGTTGCACCTTATTACAAAGGAGTAGGGTGTACGAGTGTAAACATATCCTTGACTTCGACTATACTTGTCAGTACGTAAGCCTTTCAACATGTTTTACTAGTATTTTATTAGTCTAGACACTGCAGACTGGCGCTAACAGACCGGATAAGCAATTTTAGTCTCGTGCTAATAATAAGTTTTTCTACTCCAGCACTTCTATATGCCAATTAAATGACTGATAGTGGTATCTAAAACTACATCATTTAAGTGAAGGCGCTAAAGTCTATTTGTCTATAGGTACTTTCTATAACTGCTAGCAGTCACACAAAACATATTGTGCAACTGTTTTTGTTTTTTTAATACACTGACTTCCAGGTGCCATGTCTAAAAAGGGTTCGTTCTTGTTTACAATATAAATTATATTTTCAAATTGATATATACTTGAAATTATTTTTGCACAAACTATGATAAAAACATTATCATGTCTTTTTTAAAGTATTAATATCTTAAATAATTTAGTTTTCATATTTATGAAAAGCATAATAGTACTTTAATGTAAACTTTTGCATTGAGAGTTACTTGAACGAAGCCATATTTTTTGCAATTGAAAACCAACTCGTGGTCTGTCTATGACATTTAGTCAAAAAGTTAATATTTAAAAAGTTTCAACACAATGTACGGCTTAATTTTTGTATTTAAACTCGTATATTATGTTAATATCAAGAAGTTTATGTTAATTTTCATAAAATAAGTGACAAGAAAACTTTACAGTGAATATCCGAAGACTTCGGCACAAAAGTAAGAGTTATTAGTGGATAGCAAAAATCTTAAAACAAAATTGATTTATTTACTCGTGATACTTAAGAACTTTAAAATTATTTATTAATTACGTTTTTGCTACTATCGTAGAAAAAGTTTCGTGTGCAACGGTACATAATTAGGTCTTAAAATTCTCGGGTCTGTTATTACAAAATTCGGCTTCGCCTCATTTTGTAACTTCGACCCTCGAATCTTAAGAACCCTTATTATGTACCTGTTGCACAAAATACTATTATAAGTCTTTCTGATACGAAACAAGATGCTGCAAAATGTATATCTATCGTACCTATATGTAATTAGTAATATTATCAATTGAATCCTTGCTGTCATGCAATACGCAAAAAACGAATTTAAAAATGTTAAAACGGCGGCTGCCCGTGATTTTGCGCTGAAAGTAGTATAGATTCACCGTTTCTACCACATGGATTTCCCACCACCAAAACAATGGTTTTTCGGGATTATGGTGGTTTTTCGGGGCTATGAAACCTAAAAAAAAAAAGAAAAAAGTTTGGTATGTTTTAGTACGTTTAGCCCCCCATTTAGATCGATTGCACTAGGTCTCAACAGTGCCCGGAGCCTCCTTCAGCACTTAGGCACTCCGCTAATTAAACAATACACGCTCTTCGACACCACAATAGAACCCTTGCTCACCTTTTTCTATTGTCTCTATTGTTAGCTCGACTCGGCGACATCGCATTGTTACCGAGCTCGGTAGAGGCATACTCCTACGTTGTAGTTTGTTCTTTACGTATTTGCAATAGGTTTTATAATTGCTTAATTGGTTACTCCTTATGAAAGACTAGATATACTACCTAAATTTTCCAAAGTTTAGGTATAGTTTTGGTGGTGGGAAATCAATGGGGTAGAAACGGTCATATAACTTAACGAGATTTTTAATGATCTAACAAGCCCCGCGAACTGACACAATTACATTACCCTTTATTAGTCTGGACTGGAGTAGGTATCAATTTTATACCTAAAGTAATTAATTCACATTTCGCGAATATATATGCAAATTTCAACGTATCTATAAAGTTTCCATAGTTTAGGTATAGTTTTGGTGGTGGGAAAACGATGGGGTAGAAACGGTCATATAACTTAACGAGATTTTTAATGATCTAACAAGCCCCGCGAACTGACACAATTACATTACCCTTTATTAGTCTGGACTGGAGTAGGTATCAAATTTATACCTAAAGTAATTAATTCACATTTCGCGAATATATATGCAAATTTCAACGTATCTATATGTGTTACAGCACAATATGAAACTTCTGGTATATGTTTCAACCCCATCAATTTCAATTATTTAGTATCTATTCGTTTTCAGTTTTTGCCTAAAATTTATTATTTTATGCAAATCCAATTTTTGAAATATTATTTTATTGATTCTAGATTTGTGTTTATATATTTGTGTTGTCTTAATTTTTTTGGGTAAATTATTTTATGCAAATCCAATTTTTGAAATATTATTTTATTCATTCTAGATTATTTCTAGTCTAGATATTTGTGTTGTCTTATTTTTTTTTTTGAACTCTTAAATAACTTTGGTATATGTGACAACCGACTGCTATTTATTGGTGGACAATAAACATGACTGTGTTTTGAACAAGTTTAACCTATAAGTATGCTGTACGTTTCCGTAAAGGAAGTTCCCATTATTTATTATAATATATAGATCTTTTGTTAATGTAGGATTCGGTGTGTGATTTATTGCATTCTTGTTTATACCAGTTAGGTGGGGCGGTGCGATGTTTAAAGACTCCTTTGGTGCTCTAATTTAAAGTCGCAATTTCTATTATTAGTTTTTTCTTGATGCTGTCGGCTTGAGAACTTTACCTTTTTTACTAGATGTCCTTTGAAGAAGGTAATAATTTACTTTTTATTCGTTTCTGAGAAATGTATAAATCAATCATCGGGTTTGAAGTCACACGCAATTTTAATAGAAAGTAAATGCACAAAAGATCTGTCGTTTAAATTCTTTAGAATTCTTTTGATAATTTAATCTTTTGTTAGAAAACATTCCGCTGCAAACAAAAATTTACCTGTCCCCGAAATCCTGTTTAAACTCGTCGCTACCTACCTAGGTGGTCCTCTGTCCCCACCAGCCGTGACCTTTTTTTCAACACAAATTCATATAAAAAGGCTGAGGCTGTGGGTAACTTTATATAGTACCTTCGGATCTCCAGTTCAGTTAAGAGCTCTCAGTTTCTACGCTTTGAAGTTTTAACGAAGACTATTCATAATGGATGTAAGTATTTAAATAGTATTACTCTATAATTATTGCATTAAAAAATTTATGTGTTGTGTGTATGTTTTAAGTCTTTAATATTAATTATGAATTTTGTTTCAGTTTTCCGACAACACTTTCAAAAACTTTTACGTTGATGAAAATGAAGACGAAGCAAGTGATGAAGAGGGGACGCTGGCTTTCAAAGTGAAGCAAGCTATTGCGAAGAAGCGTCAATCAAATAATATTGATGGCTTTTTTGAAAGGCCTAAGAAGAAGACAAAAGTGTATAAGAAATCTTCAACGGTCTCCAAAAAAGAAGAAGACGGTGTTTCATATCTCACTTCGGGTCAGGACGATGGGGCATATGCATCACACCTCATAAAGATCGAAGTATACGACATGAATAAAATACGAAACGTTGGACCTCTGGACCACTGGAAACACTGTGACTATCGTGTTAAATATTATGCTAACGAAGGTGACTCACATGAACAAAGTGCTCGGGATGTTATATTTAATATAACGAAAGAACTATCATCTAAAACCAAATGTGTAAAATATTTTATAGAGACTGATAAGGGTGATAAAAAATAGTTTTAATCAGTGCTTTATTTATAACTAGAATAAGTTCCTTTATTTTTTCACTTATAAAAAATGTTTAATTTCTTTCTTGTTTTATTGTATATTAATGTTATTACTCATTTATTGAACATGTTTAATATTAGATGTAGTTTTAACTGCTTATTTTGTGTTTCTTTCTCCGTCACTGCATTTGTCTTAGGTAGTAGGAATATTTTGTAATTATAGTTGTAAGAAATAAAATAAAACCCAATTTATTTTCATAACACATTGTTTTAATTCACAAAAACAGATTTAAACATATTCCTTAAAACTAAATCATTACACAAAGAATTATCAGAAAACAGACATAAAAACTCAGACATTTTTTTCCCTTGAAGCTTAAAATAAAGATAAACTAAACAGTATTCTCCACAAACTGAAGTAAAATAATTCTGAAGTGATTGATGGTTATAAAACCACCTCTTAGAGTTTCTATTTAAAAATAACCTGTGATAACCAGTAGGCTTTCGACCAAAAGAGTCAAAGTATTCACCATATCCATTCACATCAATGTGCATTGCAATCCAATGAGAACCGGGCTTTGAATCAGGATCCAGATTGCTTATAATAAAAGTAGGTAGATTAACCCAAACAGGAATCCGGTTTGCAGCAAAAACATTTGACTTAAACCTCGGCTTTATTTTATTCATACAAAATTGTATTTCATTCGAATCCATAATAATAATAAATCTAAAAAAGTAAACACTGGTGGTTTTACAGACAATGTTCAAGTGGTAATGATAAAATTGAGTGAATGCATTGTATTTATTTAATTACTAACTATTATAATCTACAGTGATATCACGATTTTTATTTATTTCAATTATGTTATCAAATTCAGCATACACAATACAGTTGATAGTAGTACTTAAAGCTAAATCAAAACGAACTTCGATTCGAACACTTCCGTGTCTTACAAGATTCCAGTGTGAAGTTGAACTTGCAGATAAATCAGGAGTCAAATCGAAACATAATAAAGAATAACCACCCACATAGTTTGATCTGCTTATAGCATTACCTTCGTTATGGAAATGAATACCAGTTCCAGAAAACAAAGTATGATATGCAGTTGCTATTAAACCCGGAGAGTTAAATGAGGGTTGAAAAGTTTTAGAAGGAATTTCATGACCATCTACGTACAAACTAAATGAATTCATATGAAAATGTTGAAAATTGAAGGGATTTATAGCTAAATTACCATTAAACCCAGAGTTTGAAACGAATCCAATAATACATCTTTTAGGGACTTGCCCGAGAAATATATTATCCAACGTTTTACCTTGTATACCTGCGGGTAATGTCAGAACCTTAACTTCTGCCCTTGTTATCGGATATTTCGCAGTTGTTGATGCTAATACTTTTTGATGAGCTAACAATACACTAGGATTTATTCTTGCTCTTCTGATAATGAGACTGGCATCTGTTATTTGTACTTTAAATTTACCATCCTTATGACAAATTAAATTAAATGTTGCTTTCGAACGGACTAATTTAACTCTCATTTCTACACCATTAATTAGAAATTTCTCAAACCTTCAAAACCCTTTATTAGTCGAGTCAACGGCGTCCATATAGTTGGGGGTATCTTCATACCACAATCCACAAGTCAGATGAGATTTTTTGGCTGCTGAACCATAATTAAGCAGATTTTCCATGTAGGCTCGGTAAGCATAAGTGTTGTTTGGAGGTGATATAAGCTTCTGATTTAAATAAATGTCTAGTTGGCTAAACAGGGAATGTAACCAATTGTTTACCGGTGCAACATTTGCATCAGGTTTTATTTTTGTACCATCTTGATTCAATATTTTGGCATTTATATGCAACAAAGTGTGTGATAGATCAATGTAGTCATCACCTGACCCAGGAACTTGAAACTCAATAGGACCATCGTCACTTAGAGATAAAATTGGTTTGTAATGAATCCACTGGCCACTTTCAATGCTTGTTTGAGTTGATGGTAAAGCAAATAAGTCTAACTCAGATTTGGCACACTCACAAGAATGACTATGTAAGAATGACATTTTTTAGTTTGAAAATATATCTTCAATATTGTTTTTCCTATATTTTTTACCTCCTCTTCGGTGCGATGCTTTTAAGTTAATGAATGGTCCACGTCTTTTTGTGGACGTTTTATACCCAGACCCCGACATCAAAGAATCAATTTTTTCATCTGCTTTTCTTTTTAAGTTGGCGCTTGCTTCATTGAACCGAGATCTAATAGAACTATCCATTGGTCGTGAATTTACCATATCGGATAAAAGACCGATTCCTGCATCTAACGTTTCTTTTCCCACTGTTTTAAGACCACTAGATAATAATGGTAGCACAGACCTAAAAAGACCACCCAAGAAACTCCCGATCCCATGTCCTCGTTGATATGGTACCCCTTTATAAACTATTCCTATACCCGTACCAGCTTGGTGTGAATAGTAATGTTCATATGGGCAAGACGTAGATGATCTTTTATAATTCATTTTACCCGTTGAAAGTGTAGCTTCACGCAAGAAGATCCAAACTGGAATGGTATTCTAGCTCCAGTAGTTGTCCTTATATCTATTTCTATAGTATCGAATTCTCTTCGTAATACGGGTACATAGTGAGCAGGTGAGAAAATATGTGTTTTGTAAGCACCATAGATAAATTTAGTTGGGTTTAACGGTATTATTCTCAGTAATGATGT
This sequence comes from Pammene aurita, assembly GCA_947086415.1. Classification (NCBI taxonomy): domain Eukaryota; kingdom Metazoa; phylum Arthropoda; class Insecta; order Lepidoptera; family Tortricidae; genus Pammene; species Pammene aurita. The sequence goes on along the minus strand of OX352305.1, from coordinate 22,306,667 downwards.
AATTACATCTCCCACCACTTGTGGATGAATGATATCAGTATAAACAAATATTTGTGAGGGTAAACCTAAGTATAAATTTGCAGGATGTTTTCCAATTGACATTTCTTTTAAATTTGATCTTGGTCGAAATCCTAATTGTAGACTTAATATGGGTGTTGTTGTGACTGAGACTATTTCTTTATCTGTTGATATCCCCACCATTTTTGTAATTTTATCATATCTAAACTTAACTTTGCTTTTTAGCTGTGGGTTTTCATTTAATGCATCAAGAAAATGATCAAGACTATCATACGAAGTAGCTGGTATGTGAGTTTTTGAATCAACGATTTTATCCGTCTTGTCTGCAGGTCCTCGAACTTTCTTTTTAATATAAATGGTATTTTCATGTTCTTGAACATTGTACATGGAGCATGGGTATTGAAATTCTACTAAACCCACGACCCATTCTCCTTCCAATTTAATGGTTTTAGGTAATTTTGTTAAAAAGTGCGCAGTTGTATTATCATTGTAATATTCCGATGAACTATTGCTCAACAAAGTTAAGTAAAAACTGTTTTCACTCATATTGTTTCTAAACTTGATGACGGTATGCAGGAATTAAATTTATTAGGATAACCTCGCCACTTCACGAACACTTCCTTTCTGCCACCAATACGGCGCGAGCGTATTATTTTATCAATTTTATATTTGATGGAGGGGTGGTGAGTTACTTTTTGTAATTCTTTAGAATAAAATGTACCAATTATTGGTTCACCTTCCAAATCTTTTAAAGTATAAACAACCCACGGAGACCTATTGATAACTGATTCAATCACAAATATTTCATCACTCCAATTGGTTTCATAACCCTTTTGGAATATATGTTTATATTTAGTTATCCTAACATGGTCACCTACATTTAGCCTTGCATTTTCTAAAGAAGGTTGTTTATCATTTTTTCTTTCATATAAGTTACACCAAACAGTCCTTATATTACTAGAGTTAACATCAACTGGACGCATTTTTATGCTGGAATGATAGCTATGGTTATATGAATAAAGCAGATCTTGTAATATATTAGTGTAATTGTAAGTATTCTTATGAGTGAAATAACGCCACATTTTAGTTTTGAGAGTTCTTTGAAACCTTTCAACTATGCTAGCTTTAATGTCTGGGTTGTTAGTTGTATAATAATTTATGTTCTTATTTTTAAAATAATCTCTCACCATCTTTGAAACAAATTCTGTACCCTTATCAGATTGAATATGTCTAGGGGTTGCATTTGCTTCCGTGAATATGCTTTCAAAACACGTTTTAACCGTTTCAGCATCCTTCTTTTTCATAAGTCTCGCAAATGCATATTTGCTAAATACATCAATAACACAAAGAATGTATTTATACCCATCGTTGTATTGACTATAGGTACGCATATCACTTAGATCAGCTTGCCATAGTTCATTGTAGTTTGACAGGATGTATTTGTTACGCGAGAAACGTTTATGAACAGGTTTATGTAGAGTGTACGCTTCTTGGGACTGCAACCATTTTTTCACTTCCTCTCTATTCATTTGACCTTTCATTTCCTTCATAACATTATTTAAACTACTATATCCAGCCGGGTTTGATATATCGTAATATATTCTATTTATGTCTAATGAGGAGTCCATCTTTCCCAATCAACTTTCTTTTGAGACCTCGTTTTTGGCTTAGTAGATAGAGGAGTAGATGCGTTTTTTTCTTTAATTGATAGGTTGTGCTCGCTAATAGAAGCCTGTGAAGTGTTAGCTTCAGGTTTAGATTGAATTTTATTAATAAATTCTAAAGTCTCGGGGTTACCAATACATGACGACGGAACTTTTATATCATTTAAAAGACGAGCGAAATCCTCCCATCCCACTGGTTTTGAGCGTTTAAGCGGTCTAAGCACATCGCCTACCAAATCGAGAATATTGCTATTTGGTATTGTCTGACTGTTTATAACTACTTCACCGTTCTCCTTCCACCAAATTTTAGGTCTATTCAGAACAATGTTTTGCAGTAGCGTCTGACTTTTTGTCCTGTACGATTTAGGTATAACATCTATAATATAGGATGGAGAATATCGTTTAGGTAATTGAACCTTTGATACACCAGGAGGTGTGGCATAAACATCTTCTTCCGGCACAGGTGAATTTGCGTCTCCGCTTAAGTTCTGAGTAAATGATTCCTCCTTTCGGATACTTTCCTCTTTTTTTACATTTTCCTCCTTTTTGTTAACTTTCGAAGCAACGTTGTAGTTATCGTTAGTAAGGTAGTTCACTTCATCCATCACTATTGGTAATTTAAATGGTCTTCGATCTGCCTCAGCAAAATGTAAAAATCGTTGTAGTGCTTGACAATATAATGCCCACTTTTCACGATCATGTATTTTTCTTCTAAGAATTGTTTGCATTTCTCCATCCAGACGGGATGATAAATTTTCCACCTGATTTTCACTTTTTTTAAGTCTTTCAATAAATTCAGGTTCTACTAACAACATTTTCTTTGTATTCTCCATTGTATCTAAGATAAGGAGTTTACCAATGCACTTAAAACTGCACCTAAAATTATTAGTAAAAATGCACCCCCTTTCTGAATAATAACGGTTTTTCTAAGCTTATTTTTGCCTTTTGAAACTAGTTTTCGTAATGTTTCCTTATATTTTTTTAATTTAGATTTTTCTTTGTTATCTAAAGGAATTTTACCCTTTAGAACGTTATAGATACATTCACAAATGATGTTGATCTCATCTTCATCGCACGATTTAAGCAAAGCAGTGCGATATTTTGGTTTAAGTAAATGCAGGGCTTCCAGTAAATGTTTATAGGTGCTTACTCGAGAATGCATCATTTAGAACTGACTGAAACTTGATGATCCTTGTTATATTTAAATCCTTTCTTTGGGATATACACTGTGCAATGGCCATCAAATGGAAATATTTTAGTTTTAAAACGACACATGTCATCTCTGTTTTGTTTTAGATCAATCATAAGATAGCCGTGAGCGTTTTTAGTAGCATCCTTGTAAGCTTCGTCAACGAACTTTGAGTTTTCTGGGCATACTTGACGAGACAAATAACGTATTTGTGTTTTATCTCTAGGATTCTTAAAAAACACTAAATAACTTGTATTCAAAGACATATCACGTTGACCTTTACCCTGATGAAATATATTTTGAGTAATATAAAACAGGCTTAAATTTCTGTGGTGACTACCTTTTGTAAAAATATCAACTAGTCGCCCATTTGATTACCGCATTAAATCATCTATTATAAGTAATTTGGACTTCAGTCCATCAAACATGGACATATCAGGTATTCCTTGACTATAAATCACATTTTCTAGATTATATAGGGGTTGCATTTCATCATAACACCAAATCACTTCATCAAACTCAACATTACATAATTCTTTCGAATGTTCAAGAAAACTTGTAACAAATTTAGTTTTTCCACAACCACTCGGACCAGCTACAATAGTGGTGAAGGGATGGTAAAAATGAATCATTTTGAATTAACGTGAGGAGTGTGTTGTTATGAAAAGGAATTAATTTCAAATGACAATTTTTTTTAAAGTTTCTCCTTTTATCAAGAACATTTATTAAAAATAACACATAACAAAAAAAATTGACACAAGATAATTTTAACTTCTAAACTAAATCATACAATTTACAAAAATTATACACATTGCACAAAAAATAAATACATTTCATTGAATATTCTGTGTAAATTAAATAAATTTTAAAGTACACCATGAGGAATTTTATAATGACCCCACGCAAGAGTATCAATAGAATTTCCTAACAAATATCGTTTCGTGTCATTACGGGAAAGCGTTATTTTGGTAATTTTCTGTGTAAATAAAATGTGTTTTATTGATTTGAAACGTAACATTGTATCATATTTAATTTTTTTCTTAAATAAACATTTTTTAAAACTATCAAGATCATACGTTTCCGTTATGCATTTATTGACACCTTTAGCTTTAGCTTTAATTTCTTTATTTTGTACATATATGGCGTACATTTTTGAACGCAAACCAATAAATTCCTTAAATATTTCCCCATTGTTTTCATCTTTGAAAACTCCAAGTTGCTTTTTATTTACCAGAGGGAAACCATACACGTTGTCCTCTGGGTATTCAGAAGTATCAAAATATAAATTAAGATCTGATTTTATGTCATCATAAAAGTCCTCTGTGAATATTTGATATAGTAAACTATCAGTATCTGTGTAAAGCAATTTCAAATTATTTTGATATTTGGTTTTCATATAGTCGTAATGAAATTGATACATTAAAGTTTTAGAAAGATCTAAAATGCAAAAACCTAGGTAAATTGGTTTGTTGTATAAAACTTTAGTTTTTTTCAATTGAACAGCTACTAAATCATGTGAAAAAACAGATAAACTATGAAATTCAGGTTTCGCAATTAAAGATTGAACTCCTTGAGATTTCCCACGATTTTCCCAGTGATTTAATAATTTGATGTTTACTCGTTTCATTACATTCTCCATAGTTTTACCAAACACTGAATTGTTCATGAGTTTGAAAAAATCTTTTTCGAATTCAGAAGATGCTTGGGATCGCATGTAGGTATTTAAATCTATGTAACTTTTTAACCATGGGGATTGCTCAAATTTTAATATTCTATGGATTTTAAGCAATTTTAATCCGTTTTGTAAACTTTGTTTAAGATTTCTGTAATGAATGACATAGTTTGTTTTCTTGTTTAGATTTGGTATTAATTTTTTTGCTTTAGAATTACCTAAACATACATTTTCGGGACAGAATGGTAGATCCGAATGATAATCATGTAATTCTTTAGGGTATTCAATGTCTACTTCTAAGATAAAGCCATGATCAGCATCATCTGCAATATTAAAATTCGTCTCTACATTCACCCATTCAAATTTACCTGTAGGAAGAGGTTGAGACATAGCCCATCCATACAAGTTATTTGCATCTAAATATACAAGAAAAGAAGACGGTTGGTTTGATTCATAGTTTGACATATATTTATTGTTAGCTTTTGCATGTCTGTGACTGCATTGGGATATACCTCCTCGAATATTTTTTGCTATGAAAGCAATTTTATCAATATCCGTCAAAAGTTCAAGTTTTATTTTTGTAACTTTTAACATAGCATCCCAACTCAATCCTGGGGCAGTTTTCAGATATAAATCTGAATAGTCCCCCATATTTTGACAATTAAAGTGATTCCACACACCCACAGCATGTTCATAATCTTCATCTGAAATGTGGCTATTAGTCAGAGAACTATAAAATAAATCCTTACGAGGAAGGGCGGTAAGGTTTAAACTATCAAATGATGTCATGTATTCATATGGGTACACACCCTTACGTATCAAGCGCTTATAGTCTTCTTCACTTGGAAAATTTAATTTTAGTTCATTGAATTGGTTTGTTGTTAAGTTTTTAGCTAATTTTTCAAGACTACTAGACATGAATTTAAGGGAATCAACGAATCTTAATTTCACTGTACGGTTATTCACTTTTAACATTTTGGAAAAGGAAATATATTTTTCTTTGTTCTGTGGGATTAGTTCTATATCACCATCTTCAAAATTAAGCCCATGTACTATATAGTGACTGTCATAGTTGCTTAAGTTATGAAAAAACACAGGTACAAAGTTTTGGGGCCTGTACTTTTCATTGCAAAGTGAATGTGCAACGCCTTCGTAAACACCGGTATGCCAGTTATAGGAAACGCAGGAATCCTCGTTTAAACATGTACTACAAATGAAACAGACTTTGCTGTTTGCAATTTGTTCTTTATTTAAAGTTGTTAAGGGTAAAGGGGGCTTGGAAAATGTATTCTTTTTACAAATACTCTCCAAATCATGTTTAATACATTTCATAAACGTTTGACCACAGTTCTCCCCTTTGTATGTTCTATAAATTGATAACTTGTCATCATATGCACATTTAATATAGTATCCAAAACTATAAACGTGCTGTTTCTGAATGTTAATGGTTGAGGAACGCTTGTCTATACGTCTGCGTTTACGTTTGATTTTATCATCCACATAATCATCATCATCTCCATAATCTTTATCACTGTCAGGTGTTGGAGAGTGACTATTATCTTTAGTGGTTTGTTCATTAGATTGTTCTGACTGAATAGGACTTAAAAATGCCTCAAAATCTGCATACACAACAAAAGGAACTCGTAATTTACGCTCGTAATTATTGAAATTAAGTTGACTTGAAGAAGTCATTTTGTCAAACCAATCTTTCCTTTTATCCTCTTCAGAGGGTAAATTGGTACATATATGAAAACAATCGTTCTTTTGATGCTCTACTAAATTCTGATTAGATGAAAAATTTGACAAACAACCATCACATATATTAACAGCATGTTGTGATTTATTTATTTGAGCGGATACTAATCGAGATAAATTGTTGATTAGACAATAGTGTCCTCTATTCCCCTTTGTTATATATAACAAATTAAAATGTTTTGTTTTTTTACATTTTGTAATGTGTAAAGGACCAACAATATCATGACTTTTATTTTGTGACTTATACTCCAAACCAAACACGTTAATACTTAAATCATTTAACTTTTCAAATTTCCGAATATCAGTAAACTTGATAGGAAAAGGAATGTCACCAAACTTCAATTTCTCCTTGTATTTGACATAACAGTTCACCATATTAGCGTGATTGTTTTTCTTAGGTGGATATAAACCCGAAAGCAATGCCCAACGGAAACATTCATGATCATTGTTTTTGATGTTTATTACTGCTCTTTGTTTGTTATATCACGTGGTAATTCAATATATGAAGAACCACGCAATGGTTTATATTTATTAACATTAACGTCTAAGTGGTTTATGTTTACCACACTCCATCCACTATCTTTTCTTTCAAAGTTTGTTAATCTCTCTGTTATTTCATTTACGAGAGATATGAAAAATAAATCTTTATCACTGCTCACATTAAAAAGTTGATTGTTTAATTGAAAATCAAATGTATTTCTTAGCTGTTTGGTATCCTGACAAAAATTTGCATTTAAAATAAAATTAACTTTTAAAGCACAATGATCTGCAACTGATCGATTTAATAAAGTGAAAATTGTATCTTTATTTTTTTCTAAAAACGATTCGGGGGTTTCAAAGGGTTGGTAATCATTTTTATTACTTGATATTCTGTACGTAGCAACCCTGTTTCGGAATGCATTTTCAATTAGCTGAACGTTGATTAATTCGCTGTCTGAACTAAGAACATTGTTTTTGTGGTTATTGCTTTTCAAATGGTTTGCTAAATATCTTTTTACCACATACACATGACACACAGAACATTCAATTTTGTCATTATTTTTTGTGCTTACGTCAATACAGCAAGCTTGTGTTGTAGAAGTTGATGCTGAATCACTGCTAGTTGAATGTTGACTCTTCTTTGTTGATGCCTTAGACACAGGATCCGTAGTTGCCATTTCTATTCCGCCTCCAACTTGTTGGGATCTAAAGAAATAAAATAAAATATCACAAATAATATAATTACATCATTACTTATAATATGATTACCAGAAACAAAGATTAATAATAACTACAAAATACTAACTTGTATATTTTTTACAATGCAAACAATACGCTTGCATTGGTAGGACTCCGTCTACTACATCAGTAGCTGATATATGAATATCCTGTGTTTGATTCCTATGACCCTCACATGGGGTATAATATGGTTTAATATCTTGATCTTCGAAAATTGAATCAGGTAATAAGCCATCAATAAACCACAATCGGATGTGTCTATGAAATTTCTGGATTATTAACTTTTTGCTAAAACTTGCTATCTCGCTACGTTCTAATTTAGGCTCAAGATAAAATGCCATGTTGCAAAACTGAATCACACAACACCACAGGTACAAAACACTGAAACTTCAATTTGCTATAGATAATTTTAAAACTGGGGACCCACTTTTATACCACTATCCCCTCCGTATCCGTAAGTCAGGTAAGGAAACATGTAACAACAGGTTTTAACTTAGATCACCCACCCCAACAAGATGCAAGGTAGAAAAAAAAATGTACAGTGAATTAAATATTTAAACAAATTGATTAACTTACATTTCATATTTTTGTTGACTTAGAGATTCACACAAATTATATATTTCTTGGTCTTCAAAATATTCCTTCTCCGCGTCTTCACATAATTGAAGAAGTTCAACATCACAATTATCATTTCCAATTTGCATGCTATATATATATAGATTGAAAATCAGGATACTATAAGTTTTTTATACTTTGAAATTTAAAGTGTTCCTTCAAATTCTATCTCTGATTAGTTAAAATTAAGAAATTTATTCACTTAATCGTAATTGAACACGTGATTTGCAGCTCACTTCGTTTCTAAAATTTAGCCCCCAGCCTCAGCCTTTTTATATGAATTTGTGTTGAAAAAAAGGTCACGGCTGGTGGGGACAGAGGACCACCTAGGTAGGTAGCGACGAGTTTAAACAGGATTTCGGGGACAGGTAAATTTTTGTTTGCAGCGGAATGTTTTCTAACAAAAGATTAAATTATCAAAAGAATTCTAAAGAATTTAAACGACAGATCTTTTGTGCATTTACTTTCTATTAAAATTGCGTGTGACTTCAAACCCGATGATTGATTTATACATTTCTCAGAAACGAATAAAAAGTAAATTATTACCTTCTTCAAAGGACATCTAGTAAAAAAGGTAAAGTTCTCAAGCCGACAGCATCAAGAAAAAACTAATAATAGAAATTGCAACTTTAAATTAGAGCACCAAAGGAGTCTTTAAACATCGCACCGCCCCACCTAACTGGTATAAACAAGAATGCAATAAATCACACACCGAATCCTACATTAACAAAAGATCTATATATTATAATAAATAATGGGAACTTCCTTTACGGAAACGTACAGCATACTTACAGGTTAAACTTATTCAAAACACAGTCATGTTTATTGTCCACCAATAAATAGCAGTCGGTTGTCACATATACCAAAGTTATTTACGAGTTCAAAAAAAAAAAAAGACAACACAAATATCTAGACTAGAAATAATCTAGAATGAATGAAATAATATTTCAAAAATTGGATTTGCATAAAATAATTTACCCAAAAAAATTAAGACAACACAAATATATAAACACAAATCTAGAATCAATAAAATAATATTTCAAAAATTGGATTTGCATAAAATAATAAATTTTAGGCAAAAACTGAAAACGAATAGATACTAAATAATTAAAATTGATGGGGTTGAAACATATACCAGAAGTTTCATATTGTGCTGTAATACATATAGATACGTTGAAATTTGCATATATATTCGCGAAATGTGAATTAATTACTTTAGGTATAAATTTGATACCTACTCCAGTCCAGACTAATAAAGGGTAATGTAATTGTGTCAGTTCGCGGGGCTTGTTAGATCATTAAAAATCTCGTTAAGTTATATGACCGTTTCTACCCCATTGATTTCCCACCACCAAAACTATACCTAAACTTTGGAAAATTTAGGTAGTATACCTAGTCTTTCATAAGGAGTAACCAATTAAGCAATTATAAAACCTATTGCAAATACGTAAAGAACAAACTACAACGTAGGAGTATGCCTCTACCGAGCTCGGTAACAATGCGATGTCGCCGAGTCGAGCTAACAATAGAGACAATAGAAAAAGGTGAGCAAGGGTTCTATTGTGGTGTCGAAGAGCGTGTATTGTTTAATTAGCGGAGTGCCTAAGTGCTGAAGGAGGCTCCGGGCACTGTTGAGACCTAGTGCAATCGATCTAAATGGGGGGCTAAACGTACTAAAACATACCAAACTTTTTTTTTTTTTTAGGTTTCATAGCCCCGAAAAACCACCATAATCCCGAAAAACCATTGTTTTGGTGGTGGGAAATCCATGTGGTAGAAACGGTGAATCTATACTACTGCTGAATTAGTACTTCAACCAACCAACTTACTAGCTAACCTGTGATGGCAAACATTCAGTTAAATGCATCAATTATTGCACTTCCATCGTAAATTATTCTCACTTAAAAGATGATCCCCATTATAAAAAGTATCCTATGCCGGATACTTTTTCGGGGTTAGCTCTCCGTTTATAAACAGAGTTGGAAATGCCGGAGTTAGGCCAAGTTACGTAACAATACCTGTTTGTTTTTGCTTAAAGTAACGTAGGCAATTTATTGAAAGGGGTCGTCCAGAAATCATGTGATCATATTTGGCCGATTTTTAACCCCCCCCCCCTTGGTGATATTTGGTGATTTTTACGCAACCCCCCCTTGCCACAAGATCACGTGATAATTACGATGCGTGTAGACTTGCTATCTCTGAAAAACAGGCATCGTAAAAATCTGCTTATCACTTAATATAAAAAAATAGCGCGGATTATTTGATCTGATTAAATTTTTGAGTAAAATTGTTTGTTTTTGGCTTTACCGCTTTGAACAAAAAAAAATACATGTGATATCTTATCTGACCCCCCACCCCCATCATGAATGATCATTCGTGATATTTTTCTTAACCCCTTAATCGATCACATGATTTCTGGACGACCCCAAAGGAAAAGTTGACGGGGTATTAGAATAATTAAACCTGATTCTTAAGCTTCATTATTCTACAAGAAACAATAGCAGATAATTGAATGATGAAGTCAACTTTGGGTGATTCTAAAAAAAAGTGGCTTCTTAACCTGTCGTTAGGTTTTTGAATGAAAAGTATGGTAAATTAAACGTTTTCAGATAAAACAAAATAATCTTAGATAAACCGAAGCCTTAGCAATAGAGGCCAGGTCAGTATTTTTATGTAATCTTTATACCTTTATTTATAAAAATAAGAAATACCATTTTTACTATAACCTGTGCCGTGTCCAAGCGCGTCACTCTTCCGGTTTTTGTTTTTAAATAATGTCGGTCAAATTGTATGTAAAAATGTGGTCATGCTATATACCAGTAAGAAATACCATAATACAATTTGTGTTACAAAAATTCCATATATCCCTTTAAATCAACAATATTCGCGCTTGAAGTTTGTCCAACGATTTTTTTACTGTCACCTATGCGTCTGTGCCGTTTGCGGTATTGCTTCTGGCTTATACATACAAGATCATATAAAATATGGAATACCCGCAAACCATCAGATCAGTATGGGGTTAACTAATGTAGTAAGTAAACTTTTGTGGTTGCGTTGTCTTAGTTTCGTAGAAACAAGGGTCCCAAGTAAGTAGCCTACAGTTTGTAACGGATACGTAACTTTAACCTGCCTCGATTATTTCACGATATTGAATGAAGCATTTTTTACTAATATCGTTTTAATATTGTATCAAGGTAGATCTTCATAAAACTAAAACAATCTACTTTTTACTGTAACCTGTCTAACTTTCACCTGTATTCAATTGACAGGTTAATGTGATTATTGGCAGGTTAAAGAAAATATATGTTAAGTATGTTTAGTATTCCTAAATGTAAAATTTACATGCTTAATTTATGTTTAGTTACTTATATGATTTAAAAACTGTGATTGATAACAATAGCATACGATTTTAAGCTACCATGGCCATTAACAATATAACTACTTACAACAAGATCTCTTTAACCTGTGTACTTTCACTCCTAACCTGTCTAATGTAACTTTCACCTGTGCCTTTAAAATATTTGAAAGTCAAATACATCTGAATCTTGAAGCAAATCAAATTATTTTGTTCAATATTTTTTGATTTGCAATTTTTTAAGTAGTTACTTACACTACTATTAGGCCAAGCAAATAAGATATATAAAAAGTGTTTTGAGGAATTAATTCCCAGCAGGCTGGAAATCGCTTTAATACCTTCACGTGGTCCTAAATGCATGTAATCCGAGTTTGCTCAATCCCACGAGGTGTGCATAACTTTTTAGCGAAATTTTTGTTCTTTGTCAGTTTTTTGCTTGTAGCTCGAAAACGATACGTCCGACGGAAAATATCATTCAGTTCATCATTAAAGAGGGTTAAATTCTGCGTCGATTGAGCAACTTATGTTTTAGTTCGGTTTAGCGGTACAGCCGAAATCAAAAGTTATAAACCGGTAAAATGTCTCATTTAATTGAAAAACTCATATTTTGACTTCCATACCACATATCTTTGAAACAGATGACTCTTGTTGAAAAACCTATAAATTAAAAGTTGTAGAGAATATAATTTCACGTTATACCGATATCTCAATTTTCAAAAACAGTGATTTTGAAAGACTAAATTTGGCATGAATTCAAAATCAGTTTTTTATAAATTCTTCTGAGTTGCATATTTTCCATAAAATATGATGTGTGAGGCCTACATTTAATGCATCTTTACAACTAAGAATATTTCAGTGCACATTTCTAAAACGTACCCCATCAGAAAACTATTTATACACCGTGTTTTATTTATTTTTTAATTCCAAGGGTACATTCCTGAGCTTAACTTAAGTATATTTCTTAAAGACGCCAGTGCCCTAATTTGCTCCAGTTCTGTGGTGATCGATATTTCTTTTTCGTCTTTCCAATTGTGTAAACCTACATTGAATTATATTTTTAATCTGAGAACCCACTATAAAATCATGTAACTGTGTATCAAGTCACTACAATATGGTTCCTTTGTATCTCGGATTGTTAATATTCGAAATTTCATTGACATGTCATAATGTTCCATTGTTTGGTTGAGTTAATATACCTTATTTACATTAGGAGCCGATTAGGGAATCAATCAATAACTGCTGAACCTATTGAGATGAAACTTAGTATAGAGATAGTAATACACTCCCCTTTTTACCTCTTAAGGGGTGACTTCTAAGATAAAAACTATTCTATTTCCTTTTCCAGAACTTAAACTATCTCCATACCAAATTTTATCCATGGACTTAAATCAGTGGATATTGATTCTCCATACAAATAACTTTTGCCCCCTTTTCTCACCCTTCAGGCATAGTTTCTGGGATAAATAGTCCCCAGAACTCAAACTATTTTCATAGGTACCAAATTTCATCTAAATCGGTTTAACTATATTAATAACTCTTCATACTAACTTCTTACCCACTTTTCAGCCCCTTAAGAGTAGGTGTTTTGGGATGAAAAGTACTTTTTATGTACTTTTTATGGACTCAAACTATCTCAGTCTCTATACAAAGTTTCATCTAAGTAGATTCAGCAGTTACTGATTGATTCCTCAATTGGTCCCTAAACCAAACAATTGAAAACTAGACATGTCAATGTAATTCCATTTCAAACATTAACAGCCTGAGATACACAGGAAGCATATTGTATTGACTTAACACACAGGTGCATGATTTTGTAGCGGGTGCTCAGAGTAAAAAAATAATTTAATGTAGGTTTACACAATTAGAATGACATAAATGAAATATCGATTACCTCAGAACTGGAGCGAATTATAACACTGGCGTCTTTGAGAAATAAACTTAAGTTAAGCTCAGAAATATACCCTTGAAATTACCGGAAATAATAAAAACACGGTGTATAAATAGTTTTCTGATTGGGTACGTTTTAGAAATTTGCACTTAAATGTTCTTAGTTGTAACAATGCATTAAATGTAGGCCTCACAAATCATATTTATGGAAATATGCAACTTAGAAGGATTTAGAAAAAAACCGAGTTTGAATTCATGCCAAATTTAGCCTTTCAAAGTGACTGAATTAGAAAATTGAGATGTCTATATATCGTGAAATTGTATTCTCTTCAACTATTATTCTATAGGTTTTTCAACAGGACTCATCTGTTTCAAAGATACACATATCTTTATGGAAGTCAAAATATTAGTTTTTCAAATAAATGAGACATTTTCCGATTTATAATTGGATTTTGGATGTACCGCTGAACTGAATTATAAGTTAAGATGCTCATTCGACGCAGAATTTAACCATCTTTAATATTGATATACATGATATTTTCCTTCGGACGTACCGTTTTCGAGCTAGAAGCAAAAATCTGACAAAGAGCAAAAATTTCGCTAAAAAGTTATGCACACCTCCTGGGATGGGGCAAACTCAGATCACATGCATTTAGGACCACGTGAAGGTATTAAAACGATTTCAAGCCTGCTGGGAATTAATTCTTCAAAAAAATCTAATTTTCTTAGCCTATATATATAAATTGAAAATAGATGTCATATACTTCAGAAAAAAACATTTCATTTTCATTTTTTCTGAAGTATATGACATCTATTTTCAATCTATTTTCAAATACATCTAATTTTACGTTAAAAAAAAACGTTTTTTTTTTCTATAACCCGTCTATGTCACTATTTTTGGAATCAGCCTTTTATGACAAAATGTGATCTGCAAAATCACAACACTTAATTTTGTACTAAAATTGTATTACTTCGTCATAATTAATTTTGTTTCGAGTTCTGGCATCTGGTTCATTAATTATAAATCGGAAATTATCGTTGCCGTTACGTAAATTGATTGATAAATTAAAGCAAAACCAATCAGCTATTAACAGTTGCGGTAACTTCGATTCGTGGTTCGTTAACAAGGAGGTTTGAAATAGTGTAAATAATAGACACAAGAGAAGAATATAAAAAAAAAACACACGTACAAAGCTGTAGGGTTTGCTAAGGGCCTACGCTAGCTGGCGCGGACGCCCGCCGCGTGCGCACGCACGCGGGTGGCCATTGTAGGTAAAATCCGTCGCACGCGTCCGCGCCAGCTAGCGCTGTTCATACTATTTTACGTTAATCCGCTCACCCGCTCCGTGCGTCCGCGCCAGCTAGCGTAGGCCCTTACACACTACCTAGGAAATACATAGGTATGAATGAAGTAAAGTAGCCTGGATATTAAACTTGCTATCATGGTATTATAGCATAGTATGCTACTCGTATATTTCACGATACCATGTTATATAATATCCATGCTTATACTTCATTCATTCGGTTGGGTACTTGAGTGCTTAATAATAATAGTTATATTCCTACTTTATTTTGCTTCACATTTACCTGTCTCTGTTTAGCCCTTTTTGCATATTTTGTTGACTGGTAGAGAATTTAACGCATTAAGTTCGCACATTTATTATTACATATTTTGTGCAATAAAGTTCAGTGAATATTTTTTGTTATTGACTATTGATTATAATTGGTCATTGATTGGTTAATATTATGAAAATATTTATTGTTTGTATCTAATTAAAGCAACTTGTAGTTAGTACCTATAATTATTTAATTACGAACTCGAATTGCTTAATAAGTAGTCGTTAAACTATAATGCTTAATTTAGTAATTCAAGTCTAGTTATCTAACATAGGTGTTATATTCACCCTCAGGTAGCTTCGTATTAAGTTAGGTACCTAGGTGTTTATATTACTAGTACTTAGACTGTGGAATTAGAAATGTATGCTATACAACTAAGTTTTCGCTAACTATGCTACCACCGTGTTACAAGGTTGGAGTGAAATTAGTTTTTGCAACGTGGGGGATAAGAGAAATGTTGCAAACGAGAATGTCGACGGCAAAGCCTCGAGTCGAGAATAATGACTCGAGTTTGTACATATTGTTGCCTCTCGAGTTACCCACAATGTTATTCACCACGCTTGGGTAGAAAAAAAAAGCGAAATAAATGTTAATTACAGTGAAGTTACAGACTTTTGTCAGCTATTTTGTTTATTTTTTGAAACTTGTGCATGGGAGACAGAGCCCATTTGGTATATACCGTCTAATGGGGTAACTTTAGACAGGTGGGGTAGCAAAAGATAACAGTTTTTAATTAAAACTAATATTTATAAGTTGGTACTTGGTTGAAGGAATGAGCGATTTTTCAAAATACAAAGATAGTAAACTTCGTAAGTAATTGCCAATTCAAAACTCTTGAAATGGGTCTTAATTCCATGTCTTTAGTTGCCCCGCGAGTCGCATTTTACCCCATTTGACTAAACACAATTGAAAATTTGGTATGTAAAAAATAATTAAAACGCCTATCGAATCATTCAAAAAGATTTTTTAAAAGTTAACTAACATAACGAAATCCCGTCCCTCGTTCTGGTTGAAATTCCTTCCTAATTTCAATAACCTCTCGTACTTGCTGCTATGACGAAGACGTTCCGTGGAGGAGACTTCTTGGTTGTGGAACTCAATGTCAACTCAAAAACCAAACCACTTGGTCTAGAATTGACACACGTGTGCGCCCAAAAAGGACAGAAGATACGCTACGCGACTAATCTGAAAACACGTTTCAAGATGGCTGACGGTATACCGTAACTAGCCTACATGATGATTAAACATCGGTATCAGCGTTCAAATTTCATGGCAAAGTACGGTTTGCAGAAAAACAAATACAAACAAATACATCTAGTATTTTGAACATTTATTTTTTATGAACTAAAAGAAAGACACTAAATAGTATTTTATACAATTGTGACATAATGACGAGCTTTTCAGTCGAGTACCGTGTTTAGGCTAGGAAGTTTTCTGAGTGGTCTAAGTACGAGATTGAAAAGCTTAATTATGTCACTATTCTATTCCATTTCCACACTCGCTCAGGTTAGTCAAATAAATTTTCATTATTTGCACACATTATATTATTACACTTGCTGGTGTTTCAACTTCTTTGCTGTTAGACAGTTCTTTGATAATTTGTATAGTGTTGTTATCAAGGTTTTTCTTTAAAATATGCTTTAAAATTAAGTAAAGTTGTCTGCCCTTTTGGTGTAATTTAAAATATATTTTTTTGCATCCAATGAATGGTTTTCATTGTACCTAAAGAGCTCAGATTGGGATCTAAAAACAATTATTCATACTTAGCAATTATACTAAAGTGCTTTCCACGAATAGTAACTCAACATTTAATTTCCGGTTGCGGAAAATTTTCTTTACTTTAGCTATATTGCACTTGATTCACGCGAATTTAAAGCGTCGATAACAAATTTGATTTGAGCATAATGTTTGTGATAAGTGATAATATGAGGCAGCATTTATCCATGTGCCCCATCTATTTAACAATCGTCGGGGTGAAACACGAATATTTTCACACATTTCTCGAAATAATTTTATGCTTGAAGGTCTGAAGGAGAGTTTCGTTTTTTTTTTGAGTTAATTAAACTTTTTATGGCAAAGATTTACGATTTTTTTTGTTTATGGCAATGATTTCGAAGTATTTCTGCGACTCTTTTAAAGTTTAAATTAGCTGCCGCATAATTAAATTTAAAAGATAATAAACATTATTATTAAATAAATATTCGAATGTTTTTATTTTTTTGCTATCTCTACTGGGTGCCATGAAAATAGAACGTTGATACCGATGTTTAATGATGATCCTTATTATTTTAATATTAAATTCTCACTACGATTCTTTGTCAATGATATGCACACCATAACTGTCGTACTATATCAGCACAAAGTGCCTTATAATTAAGGATATTATTATATGTTGCAATATATACGACGTGGACGTGCTTAAATAAATAAAAATAAAAATGATGAAGTCGGTTTCGTTGTTGCATCCGATAAAGCGTTGGAGAGAAATAAAAGTTTGTATTTTATTTACGGAACTTTAGTAGTAAGCTATAATCACAATGTGAGACTATGACAAGGACCAACGATAATAGCGTCTTCTCTGTCATACGTAGGTATGACAGAGAAGACGCTATTATCGTTGAAAGTTTAAATCTGTGTTTTACTAGAACTTACAATAGGTAGCTATTGTAAGTTCTGGTAAAACACAGATTTAAACTTTCACGGTTTTTACACATATTTATAACTTTTATAAGTACAAAAAGGGACTTAAATATCAGTTCTAGTAAGTCTATATCCTAACCCTTATGCATAAACATCTCTCAGAGCTCAATTCGTTTATTTATGTTTTGTCCTTATCTGTCACTTTGACAGTTGTGTTTGTTAGAAACAGACAAAACATAAATTAATTAATTGGGCCTAAGAGACGTTTATGAATGAGGGAGTAAGTCTATGGTACCTACTACCTACTTACCGGAGCAGGATGCGGGTCGTTGGTCGGCACCTTTGTTTTGAGCGTGGCGTGCGCTGACATCCCTTTGTTCACATGAAACAATGTAAACCAAAATGTTACAATTAATGGTGTGTTTCCGTAGCCCAATCGAATAAGAGCCATAAAAAGCGCAGGCGGACCTTTTGGACGGGGTATTCTTTTTATAGTTGGGTTTTCATAGGTAGGTTTATTTTTATATTTTTAATTAGTTTGTTAGTATAGTTTTAATTTTTAGAAGGAATAATGTATTAACCAACAAGTGAGTTTGTATTTAAATCGTCCTGTAGCTCTAGCCCTTTGCTCTCCTGACTTGGTGTCTCGCGGTACACATCGACACTGCTAAGATCCTGACCCAACAACAACTTCATTAGGCACCTTTTCATTGCAGAATGAAGGATAATTTTTACGGCATCAGCATTTAAATTTTTTCACTGCCAAGACGTAGACCGTTCATAATTTAGTTCGCCTAGATTGGTTTGTCATCTGCTTCTATGAGATAGGATCCTGATTTATTGAGGTGGAAGGTAATATCGTATTAATAATAGTACACGAGAGAAAACCTATCGCTGTCACCTTAAATATGCAGAAAATCTCTCTAAGGAGACCTATTTTGCAAATGTAAAATGAAAGCAATATGAGACTCATATATATGCATATATATTTACAAATATGTAGCATGTTATGCTACATATACCTCTATATTTTTTCACATCTCATGCTCAAAAAGTGTGTCATATTATGCTTAACAAGGCGGGCCATTATTTTATTTTTATTTTATTTATTAAGGTAAACATTTTGATACAAGAGTATCGGTAAACCGGTGTGGTTTGTCTCGATACCGATTCCGCAGTAATTTATATAAATCAATTTTTTGCATTTTTTATTAAATTAGTACATTTAGCCTTTAGGGCAAGTATGTATACATAGTTAACCATACTAAATCCACTAATCATAACACATATCGACGTTAATCGGAACGTTGGTTTCTTTTTAAGTGCGTATACTATTTAAATAATTTAAGTCATTAAAAAAAACATCGTATTTAATATTAACCAATCAGAATACAGCAATAAATGACCAATCAGGAAACGCAATTTATTTCTCAAAAATGAGGTGTTTTTAGTTTGTATTTCACAATAATTCAAACATTTAAACTTAGAAGCGCTTTAAAGCGTGTTTAGAGCGCTAATTATATCGTTGTCTGTGAAATTTATTCCCGGTGTTTATATTTTGTATCTATGTCTAAGAATTAATTTTGTATTAAGTAGAACGTCTGCTAAGGATACCACAATGTGTGTGTGCAGTGGATTTTTCTACTTTTCCTTTATTTCTACATTGCGTCTAAGAAATTAAAAAAATAAAAAGACCGTCACTTTAAACCATAGTTTCACCTTAGTTTAGTCATTGTGAGTAAATAATAAGTATTTTTATGTTATTTTTGAAATTTTCTTGCACTCGAAGTGAAAAATAGTATGTATTACTCTGGTCTAAAAGCCATATTACCACTCGAACAATTTTCTCTTACTTCGTTCGGGAAAATAACCACCTCGTGGTAATACAGCCTAATTTAGACCCTTGTCAAACATTCCACTATTATTCGTGTAGTACAAATAGAGGGCGGCGCAGTGTGTTGTGCACCTTTTGACGTCCTAACACCAACAACAATAAGTATTATACTATTAACATTATTACTAGTAGTCCACCTCGAACTGAGAACTCGCAATTTCCTATCAAACAAGATGACCAATTTAACAAGGCCTATATGATTTTTTCGCGTCTTCTAGCTCCATGACTCAAATTATATGTATCATGCTACAACCTCATCAAATTTCATGAAGATCAGAAAAACGTTACTCAAGTTATCGCGGAACAAACTCTCAAAATCAAAAAGCCATCGAAATGCCGAGACGTCCCAGTAGCCAGAAGTTGTTTGTAAGGACTCGCTTCGCTTACGCTCCGCTCGTTCGATTATATCATTACTTTAGTCACATATTTAAACATACTTATACTTGGACAAGTTATAATATTCTTGTGTCAAAATAATCTTGACTTGTTGAAGGTAACAAGAGTGTGCCTAATAGAGCCTTCTGAACACATCACCCTCTGTACTGACTGTATCTACGTATGCTGACGAAGTTCCAAATTTCTTGGCATTCGTTTAGATATGCCATAATTCAAAGAAAATATAAATACTTACAAAAATAAGAATCAGAAATTATTATGTGATATATCATCCCATTTCTGGCCAAATTTGTTGAAATAGCATTATTGTTAGAATATTTTGAGTATTTAAATGTAAATTCCAACTCACGTGTAATCTCATTGCTATTGGCATGTATGCAGAAGACTTTCTTAAAGATCTTCGTGAAGATGGTCTTCAGGTTTAGCGCGTAGGTCCCATAAACGAGAGGGTCCATGCACGAGTTGGACACCGCCATGATGAAGAATAGGTCCTGCAGTCGCGCTGACACGTGCTGGGCTGACTCCCGGTCCACCATGTACCTGGTATAAAATTGTATTGTATTGACTTCAACTTTTCGTATAGATGCCGCAAACAACAATTGCCGGCAGAAGCATGATTTTTTTAAATACTATAGTATATATTATGAGCCCATTGTGTCCCATTGCTGGGCAAAGGCCTTCCCTCTTTTCTTCCAGTCCAGCGCTACCTCTGGCCAGTCTCGTAAAAAGGAGTGCAAGTTATCCCGCCATCGCCGTCGAGGTCTGCCGGGTCCTCGGATTAACTCGTGAGGCACCCACTCAGTAGTTATCTTAGCAAGTCGTTTGGCATGCGGCAGACGTGACTAGCCCAGTCCCACTTCAAATTGGCTGCTCTTCGAGACACATCTGTTATTTGAGTTTTAGAGCACAGCGTGGTGTTCCGGATACGGTCCCTAATATGCTGCGCTCCATAGCTCGCTGGCAAACCCCGAGTTTGAATACTATGGTATTGATAGCAAATAAGCGTACAAGCTGCCTCATAGAAAGTGGCCACTTTAGTCCACGTGTGCCTGAAACCCCAAAAGAGCCACACGTGCTTTGTCGATCCTTTAAATAAATGAATAACCTACTCATAGTGTTGTGTTCCAGCCGGTGAGTAAGGTGGCCAAAGAGCTTAAAGAGGAGCCAGTGTGTTGACGACGAGGGATCCTCTTGTTCCCTTAGCCGTCAACACAGTGAATCCTCCTTTTTGTGCCATGTGCATGTGACACCTCTGGAGTTGCAGGCGTCCATAGGCTACGGTAGCTGCTTACCATCAGGTGGGCCGTATGCTTGTTTGCCACCGTCGTGGTATAAAAAAAGTATTTGAATTGAGCAAGATACTCTACCACATAAAGTGAGATCATATTCGCTTGTTATATCTGTATCTAAGCGGCAGTGACAACGGCTAGTAAGTAGCACACAAACAGTTAATTAAAATCAAATTAAAATAAAATCGGCCCCGAGCATATCGGGCCATGCTCAGTATATGATTCCGTAGTTACAGGCACGTCACAACACACATCCCCTCAAAAGGTCGTTTTTATAAGATATTTTTCAGCGTTTTACTATGAAATGACAACTTTTTGCGATAACTCAAAAACGGCTGAACCGATTT
The DNA here is from genome assembly GCA_947086415.1 of Pammene aurita. NCBI lineage: Eukaryota > Metazoa > Arthropoda > Insecta > Lepidoptera > Tortricidae > Pammene > Pammene aurita. The sequence goes on along the minus strand of OX352305.1, from coordinate 22,285,111 downwards.
TATCAACCGACTTCAAGATTTCGAAGGAGGAGGTTATCAATTCGTCGGGATCTTTGTTTTTGCTATTTTTTATTTTATTTTTTTTTTATGTATGTTCACCGATTATTCGAAGACGGCTGGACCGATTTGGAAAATTCTTTTTTTGTTTGAAAGAGTAAACTTCACAGTTGGTCCCATTGTAACCAGGTCAGGATCTGATGATGGGATCCTGGAGAAATCGAGGGAACTCTTCAACTATTATAGGCACACCTGTAGTGATTTGAGTATTTTTTACAGCAGCTCGAGCATTTGGTGTTGGAAAGGTGGATTGCTTAGTGAAGTCGGTTCTTTTTTGTTTAAAATTATTTAATATAGTTTTGAATGTACTAGTAGTCCGCCTCGAACTCAGAACTCGCGATTTCCTTGCAAACGAGATGACCAATATAACAAGACCCGTGTGATGATTTTTTCGCGCCTTCTAGCTCCGTGACCCCTTGGTCGAACCTGCTCATATACGAACTCTCAAATTACACTCGCGTGCAAATCATTCGGGTCAGTACGAAAATCTATAATATCTCCTAAAATAATAAAGCTAGGAGCCTGAATTAAATTGTATATTATAGATAAATGCATAGTTAATAAAACAACGTCAAGAGTTAGAGATGATATTCACTTGTTTATTTAATTAACATAGTAAACACGATATCAATTAATTATAGGTAAAAAGCAACCGTGGTACCTCACACACAAAACTAAAAACAAAAAAAAAGTAAAACATATCAATACTTCGTATTGCCTCCTCGGGCTCTTCTTACAGCTTCTAAACGATTGGGCATACTGTTTATTAAGTTTCTTATGCGTTCTTGCGGGATATTAGCCCATTCTTCCACTAACGCCTGTTTCAGGTCTCTAAGTGTAGCTGGGGCGGGGTTTCGATTTCTTACACGCCTTCCGAGCTCGTCCCATACGTGCTCAATCGGATTTAGGTCCGGGCTTCTCGAGGGCCAGTTCATAGTGTTGATGCCAACCTCCTCAAAATAATCTTCCACAATCTGTGCGGTGTGTGGCCTGGCGTTGTCATGCATGAACATTGAGTTTTCACCCATATTAATTAAATATGGGCCTACATGCTCATTAAGAATCTCTTCCACATACCTGGCACTAGTTAACGTTCCATTTTCTATCAAAACTAATTCCGTGCGACTCTCTGAAGAGATTCCAGCCCAAACCATAACAGACCCACCGCCGAAAGCAACTTTTTCTTCAAAACAGGCTGGAATAAAACGTTCACCTGGCCGTCTGTAAACTCTTCGCCGCCCGTCATGTGCATAGAGCATAAATCTGGATTCGTCAGAAAACATAATTCTTGCCCATTCTTCGGCACCCCATCGCCTGTATTCGCGTGCGTAAAGTTTCCTTGCAGTTCGATGCCCTCTGTCAAGTTTTGGGCCATTTGCCGGTCTATGTGGGGTCAAATTAGCTTCACGAAGCAGCCGCCTTACAGTCCACTCGCTGATGTCATCTCTTCGGGTCTCCCGAAGTTGGTTTTTGACTTCAACTGCAGTGAGATGCCGATTTCGGAGCATTGTTGTTACAATAAATCGATCTTCTCTAGCCGTAGTACATCTCGGCCTGCCGGTTCCTGGTCTTCGAAGGTTCCTGCCAGTTTGTAGGAAACGTTGGAGGACCCTCTGCACCGTAGATAGTGACACGCCTGTTCTTCTTGCTGTATATCTCTGACTTCTGCCTTCTTGTAACAAAGTGACGATACGTGTACATTCATCTTGTGTTAGCGACATGATAGTAATTCAATAATGACCATCAAAGTCAACAAAAACTGCCTTTTATCATTTTGCTTTGACAGATTGAAAACAAAAGTAAGAAAACAATCAAAAGTGAAATAAGCTCAATTTGAATTTGTTGTTGGTTTTACCACGTTGTCGCCGTGAGTCATACCAAATATCAGTTTTGTAGTATTAACGATCACTGAGTTAAACCGCGGAGAGACGGATAGATAGACAGACGGACATACTGGCGAAACTATAAGGGTTTCTCGTTGATAACGGAACCCTAAAACCCATCGTAGCATTGAATTTTGTATTAAATAGAAACCGCTTAGGATGAACGAGAAGAAATCAAGGTCAAAGACAGGTATCCGAAAATTCAATCTAGGTAGTCCCCAAGTTGTAGCAAAGTCGGGACTCGTGGGGAATGCAGATCATTAATTTTCTGACGATGAAGTGCACATCCACTATAACCACATTGTGCTGTGAATCTTGCATGCATTCAGTTCAAAAAAATTATTTGTAAATAGGTACATTATGAGCAATCTATATTATAATACGATTTCGATGGCAAAATTACGTATTGTATAACCGTTATATTGTATATTGTATTCAGAAATATTACAAATAGGTATACAAGAAATACGGTAGAAATTATTTAATACTTTATATAATATTGGTAATGTTTATGGTTACCTATTTGTTCTACATTTTGAATTTTAAACTATAATTAATAATAACAAATTTCTAATTGCGATTAGGATAAATGAAAAATAAACTAAAATAAACAGGTTTGTAAGTAATCGGAAAGGCCATGTACGATGTACCAAAGAATTAACACTTTATTTTATATCTTTTCAATAATTCAAAATTTATATTGCTTGATAATTATGTCGATAGAAATGTCGATATTTAATTAATCACGAGCAGAAGTGCATTTTCGCTCCCGTCAAACCGGAGTATGTATGAGTATTTAATTAAAAGTTTAATAGAAAATAATATCAAACCAATAATAAATTAAATATCCTGCAACTCCATTAATCGTTTTAACAACCTGTGGCATGTAGTGTGTTTGGTCCTAGTTAATATTTTCTTATTTTAATATATTTATTAAATATATATGTATGTATGTATGTTTGAGCTATATAAGTTTATTTATTTTTTATTTTTATATTTTTCTTTCTTTTATATGTGTAAGTTTATTAATGTTTGGTTTATTTGCTTTGCAACACCTACTTTTCTGTTTATTTACAAAAGTTTCCGCTTCCCAAAGGTTGTCTGGAAGAGATCGCTCTTTAGCGATAAGACTGCCAATTGTTTTGCCTCTGCTTTTTTGTTTGTTACTTGTGTATACTTTGTGTCTATTATTTGAGGTGTGCAATAAAGAGTATTTATGTTTTGTTTATGTTAAATTATATTCTTTAGATAGGTCTCCAAGTGTTCCTTTAACATTTAATATACCGTAAAACTACACAATTTTAGTTCAAAAGCTTCTAACTATGGTCCAAAACTGATTCCTGTTACTTCTATTCAAATGATGCATTTCATATTCAAAATATGTTCATAAATGAATGAAAAAAACTTTTTCTCAAACATGCTCGGAAATGGTCGCATTTTGTTCGTAAATTGAAGACGCAAAGTGCTCAATTTTATTATTTTCAAATTTAAAAAGTAAAAACGCAGCGGAAAAAAAACAACGGGGTGCACTCCGGGAGTGCCGGCAGAAGTGAAAACTTTGATATTTTCTTCTCTTCCAAAGGCAGATACAACCTTTTGATTATTTTTCCTTAATCTGTTGAAGGTACGGAACTCGCCATTACGCGTGGTCCGACACGCACTTGGCCGCAACCGGCGTCAACCAGCCACGGCCTTACTGTTCAATTAGCCGTACTACGTATCATTTCGCGATGCGATCAAATCCACTGCCAAACTCAGTCGATTTTACGCGTCGCAAACCGATCGTTTGCTCCAAATTACAACGTTACGCCAAAATAAATAAGAACCGAGATTTCCTACTTTCTTGAGATCTAACTAATAGCGTGCTATCGACTAAAGATAAGCAAAGCCTTTACCCTATAAAGGTGTTCGTATGGCTTTGTGTCGCGTTTAGGTGACGGTCACGTGACTTTTTTCGCCTAGCCGCCCATCCGCGAATCGTCCGATAAGAAACTTCGTTCCAATAAATGACTAACTCTTATTGTGCCATGCGACCCTAGTCTGTACTGTATTCATCACATTTGCGAACCTAGCTGGGCGGGTCAATCCTGCTAGCTCACTGTGGCGATCGTATTACACATCTACTACTAACGTCTTATGTGACCCTGGTACTGTTAAGGATTGCTCCGACCGACTAAGCTTGCAACTTGCTTTATCGGTAAACTAAGTTCATTCATTCATTATGTCTTGGGCGACCTGCTACGGTTTATGTGATTCTAGTAGGTTGTTAATGTTTTTTTGTAATTTTTTATAAAGATCTGTTCATACCATATACACACATTACCAAACATTATATAGAAAAGTAACACATCCTTTATAGGTACTTATTAAATACAATCGATATGTTAATGCTGCACGGCTAGCCTCTGGCGATCAAATGCCACTGTCATAAAATGACAGTGAATCGCGACTTTTGAACTAAAATCCTGTGAAAATCATAAGCACAACTTTGAGTTCTCTCCGCTTCAGTTGCAGCCGCGGGTGCATGTTATGCTACCGGAAAGCGAGATTTTTGACAGACACGGGAAGGTTTTTCCTACTCGCGGCTTAAGTCACTCTTGCAAGACGTGCTAGCCGTGTTGAGCAACTCACGAAGTCACATATATTCAGAGCAATGACGCGTAGTTTTAGTTTCAGTGACCGCGAGGCAAGCGGATGGCTCGCGGTATTTAGACTCCCGAAGTGATGAGGAGCCGCCCTGTGCAATACGAACTGACTGCACAGGCCTTCGTTTGAACTAGAGTTCCAAAAAATATGAAAAAATGTAAGGAACATTGTACATCTTTGCATATTCTTTCAAATACGGCACCATATACTAACTAGTAATTCAAAGGGGTCACTTTGTACAGACATTAGATAATTTATTTTTATTGCTCTTAAAGAGTATTTTTTTTAAATGCTTTCATTACAGAAACTCTATCAGATTGTAGGTGTACATAAGTTTGGGGATCACATAATTTTAACTAAATAGAGTAAGCTGCAAATAAATGGACACCCCTCTCTGCACAGACATTTCTTTGTAGTTTGTAGACTTACTGCGTCCCGTAATGACTTGGTTACTGTAGGTACGTCAGGTACTTACCTACATCGTATTGATTGGATTGTTTGGCTTAGAACTCAGACAGCGATCTGACTTCAAACTTTCTTGTTCTAGCTTAGCTAAGATCTTATTGTTTAATTTAAATTTTAAATGTATATTTGTTTAAATTTTTACTTATTCCTCAAATTCACATGCTAATTCAGGCTTAATAATTGACATTTGACAGTATAATCTTAAAGTGCTTAGAAAATTGTGTTATCATATTGCTGTTATTAAAATAAAAATGTAAAAAAAATGTTAATTAAATAACGTTGAGTACCTATAATTATGTAAATTATGTTGTTTTTATTTAATTAATAATCTTATAATAAATGTTTTTATGTTATTAAATTATTTCATTTACTGCTAAATATACTGTGGTGTTCCATACCCAAAGGGCCCCCTTATGCTCATTTTTGGTTGGGGTACCTATTTTTTAAATGTATTATGTAGCTTATGTAATGTAGAGTAAGGATCCGTCTTAACTCAAAATCGAGTATAAAGGACCTTTAGGTATGGAACGCCACATATGAAAATCCTTTAGTTATGTAAAAAATCTAAAGTTACCTACGTGTGATACTAATATACTATACCTAAGCATGGTAGGTAATTACGTAAGTGAAATACGTACCTAAATAAACAGAAGAATACATATGGAAAATAATGCTATTTATCGTGTGGTCCACAGTCACAGAACATGAAATATCTAAAGACATATGGTGCCGGATTACCTATCTCAAACATAACTCCTACACACAAAAAAACAATCAACCAATATTGAAGTTGTATTGGAGAAGCGTTGGAATATTTCTCAAGCAAATTCTGATATTTCTGATTCAGATTTTTATGCCGTAGCTATATATGATTTCAAGCTCACATGGTCATTCACATTATAAATATTATTTAAAACGGGATATTTACCATGTACGAGTTACTCCGTGATGATGGTGCATGCAACTGCGCCGAAATATCGGGTGCTCGTAAACGCAAATATTTGCGTTTACCTGGTAAATATCCCGTTTCAAATAATATTTATAATATGCCGTAGCTGTATTGCGTTGTTAATGCATTGGAGTTGTATTCAAGTTGGATCGTGTCTAATACGAGGGTTGCTAATTATATATCCGGAAACAAAAAAACAAACAAACGTACACGGCTGAAAATGGTTTTATTGTTTTTCAAAGTATTCCCCTTGATGATCTATGCACTTTTGCATTCGCGTGAACCAATTTTTAAAGCACTTCTGCCACTCCGCCTGAGGTACCTCCATAACGTGTTGTTTGAATGCGTCGACATCATCTTCAGCGGTCGAAAATCGTTGACCGCGTAATTTATTCTTTATATTTGGAAATAAATAAAAATCGTTGGGTGCCAAGTCAGGGCTGTACGGCGGATGACCCGTTAATTCCACATTTTGACCCTCCAAAAATAGAGTTGTTTCGCGTGACGTAGGACAGCTGGCATTGTCATGATGAAGAATGATTCTTCGTCGCTGGTTAGTTTTACGAATTTGTTCAAATACTTCCGGTAAGCAAATGGTCGTGTACCACTCTGAATTAACCGTTCTACGGTTTTCTAGTGGCACTGTAGCTACATGGCCATTAATACCGAAGAAGCAGGCCACCATTTGTTTCAATGTACTTTTTGCACGAGTAACTTTCGTAGGGTTCGGCTCATTTTGAAACACCCATACCGTTGATTGTTGCTTCGTTTCGGGATCGTATGCATAGATCCAGGATTCGTCACCTGTATAGATGTTATAAACGGCTTTTGAGTCAGCACGGTTATATTTTTTTAACATTTTATTGCACCATTCGACGCGAGCATCTTTTTGCTCTTTTGTTAAGTTGTGGGGTATCCAACGCGAACAAATTTTTTTTACAGCCAAATAATTATGTAATATGCTATTAATGCTGGTCATAGAAATACCCAGAGTCGCCTCTATCTCGCGGTACGTAACATGTCGGTCGTCCATTATAAGTTTTCGCACAGCCTCGATATTTTGTTGTACAACGACCGATTTCGGGCGACCTCCCTTAACTTCGTCCGTAAGCATACTACGTCCACGATTGAACTCACTAAACCAGTGATACATACAGTAGTTTTAGATGGGGCTTCATCACCAAAAGTTGAAGTTAGTTGATCTATGCACTGTTGTTGCGTTAAACCACGCCGAAAATCATAATAAATCATAGCACGAATATTTTCACGAGTGAGTTCCATTCTTGCTGCGAGATGACATTTAAAACCCGTCAAAAACAAAACACGAGCGTTAATAAGAAAGAAAAAATATACCGGCCAGTACTTAAAAAAGTTCAAATTTTACCATGGAGGTCAAATATGCTATTTAAGAAGATTGTAAGGCTTCATCACCAAAAGTTGAAGTTAGTTGATCTATGCACTGTTGTTGCGTTAAACCACGCCGAAAATCATAATAAATCATAGCACGAATATTTTCACGAGTGAGTTCCATTCTTGCTGCGAGATGACATTTAAAACCCGTCAAAAACAAAACACGAGCGTTAATAAGAAAGAAAAAATATACCGGCCAGTACTTAAAAAAGTTCAAATTTTACCATGGAGGTCAAATATGCTATTTAAGAAGATTGTAATCCCGGTTTCCGGATATATAAATAGCAGCCTATGTACGTGTTTTAGAGTTAGAATACGGCCCCTGGGGGCTTAGCATTATTACATGCGTTGTTGCGCGCGACTTCATACTTCGAGTCGCGCCTGAGGTATGAAGAGTCGCGCGACAATGTAAGTCATGCTAGCAGGGCTGAACATCACTTAATATACATACACCGCCGTATAAACAATTTAACTAAGGTCGCCGTGTTAAACAAGGTAGATAACTACATCTGATATTACCTACGTATTATAATAAATATAACCATTTAATTTTATGGGATAATTCTTTATTGCGTGAACCGATTTCCACCGTTTTTACTTTATTTGAAAGCACGTCATTTCATTGTGATTTTGTAGAAATTACAGGTACAATAAACACCTGCTTATACGGTTAAATTACAAACTTATTTCAGAAATTATTTTGTATTTTTTTTTCAAAAACTATTCAACCTATCAAGTTCAAAATATTTTTTCTAGAAAGTTTTTATAAAGTTCTATTTTTGAAAATTTTTTCATATTTTTAAAAGTTATGGTTCAAAAGTTAGAGGGGGGGGGGACACATTTTTTTTTACTTCTGGAGCGATTATTTCCGAAAATATTTACATTATCAAAAACTGATTTAAGTAAACTCCTATTCATTTTTAAATACCTATCCAACAATATATCACACGTTAGGGTTGAAATTAAAAAAAAATCACTCCCCACTTTACGTATAAGGGAGGTACCCTAATACACATTTTTTCCACTTTTTATTTTACCACTTTGTCGGCGTGATTGATATACATATTAGTACCAAATATCAGCTTTCTAGTGCTTACGGTCACTGAGATTATCCGCGGACGGACGGACGGGCAGACATGGCGAAACTATAAGGGTTCCTAGTTAACTACGGAACCCTAAAAAGTGACTAATATCACATTCGAATTTCAAATATTCTTTGCACTCTTGTGAATAAAGTGCAATTTTGCTATCTGTTTTTAAAGAATAAAAAACCGGCCAAGAGCGTGTCGGGCCACGCTCACTGTAGGGTTCCGTAGTTTTCCGTCCGCCACAGTAAGTGTCCCCACTTAAGAGTTAAAATAACACCGCCATGTAGGATATGATATGAGCGTTCCACGTACAGCGACATCTATCGGCAAATTAAGTAAACTAGCGCGCGAGCATAAAGTATGGAAGATGATTTTTATGGGATAATTCTTTATTGCGTGAACCGATTTTCACCGTTTTTACTTTATTTGAAAGCACGTCATTTCATTGTAATTTTGTAGAAATTACAGGTACAATAAACACCTGCTTATACGGTTAAATTACAAACTTAGTTCAGAAATTATTTTGTATTTTTTTTTCAAAAACTATTCATCCTATCAAGTTCAAAATAATTTTCCTAGAAAGTTTTTATAAAGTTCTACTTTTGAGATTTTTTTCATATTTTTAAAACTTATGGTTCAAAAGTTAGAGGGGGGGGGGACGCATATTTTTTTACTTCTGGAGCGATTATTTCCGAAAATATTTACATTATCGAAAAATGATTTTAGGAAACCCCTATTCATTTTTAAATACCTATCCAATAATATATCACACGTTAGGGTTGAAATGAAAAAAAAAATCACTCCCCACTTTACGTATAGGGGAGGTACCCTAATAAAAAAATAATTTCCCCTTTTTATTTTACCACTTTGTCGGCGTGATTGATATACATATTATTACCAAATTTCAGCTTTCTAGTGCTAACGGTCACTGAGATTATCCGCGGACGGACGGACGGACGGACGGGCAGACATGGCGAAACTATAAGGGTTCCTAGTTGACTACGGAACCCTAAAAAGAGCTTTCCGAGCCAGTGAGGTGAAAAACATATTATAGGGCATCATATCACAAATAATAATAAAAAATCAAGCGACAAGTTTGCACGAATCAACGTCCTTACTAAACAAGCTCTGCAAGAATTGTTTTAGGGTATTAAATAACTATAAATGTGGATCAAAAGTATTTTTTTGCAATAACAAGACTTCATACTATCTTATTAAATGCAATTCATGTGCGTTATTTCATTATTAGCGATTGTCGTTTTCAAATCGTTACCGGACTCTTAAATACAATACATTACATAAAGCTAGCCTACACTACGGTAGAATTAATAATTCAGCGGAGTGATCTCACAAAACTTTACATACATTGACAACCGCTTTGTATGCCGAGAGCTGTCAAATCACTCCACTGAATTATTAATTCTACCTTAGTCCCTCTCTTAGTGGTGAAGGGTACCTAAAGCTACCGTAGGAAAAAGGCAGTATGATTCTCTCGGTCTATGCTTGAAGCGAGACAGTCCCTGGGCAAACTATATTACTGCTAAGACCACTACCCGCTAATCGCTCGATGGTGGTAGTAAAACTACGTGGAAAACTTCGGAAGGAATTTTAGGTCGCCGAGACATGGCATTGGCAAGCGTTTTATACAAAAAATCTAGAAATTACTTTATACTTCGTTATATACTTTAAAAATGTTTGCTTCATTGAGCATTGTTTTAATGTTACCGATAAACTGGAAGGGTGTCAAATCAGGGAGACCAGGGAACTCATGGTCACGAGGAGACGCAGGCAGCAGTGGAGACATAGTGCATCGTCCCATCGCAGTTCCGTTCCACGTGTCAAAAATGGTTTCAAACATGAACGGTTAAAGCATGGCTCGAGTTATCTCCTAAAACCCTCTTCCAAAGGCAGATACAACCTTTTGATTATTTAATTTGATTATTTTTCCTTATTCTGTTGAAGGTACGGAAGCCGCCATTATGTGTGGTCTGACACGCACTTGGCCGCAACCGGCGTCAACCAGCCACGGCCTTACTGTCCAATTAGCGAGTACTGCGTATCATTTCGCGATGCGATCAATCCACTGCCATACGCAGTCGATTTTACGCGTCGCGAACCGATCGTTTGCTCCAAATTACAATGTTACACCAAAATAAATAAGAACCGAGATTTCCTACTTTCTCGAGATCTAACTGCTATCGACTACTATACTAGACTAGATAAATAAATAGTTGAAGTGAGCACGAGAGAGCCCATCAGGCTATAACTTATCGAACGAGCGTCTATCCGCATTTTGAGCATTCATTATCTGGGAAGCTTCTTTTTTTATAAAACCATAATTAACATAACGCCTATCTATTTGTAATAACGGGACTTAACCGCGTATATATTTCTAAAAATTACCTTCGACGTTTCGAGGACGACATTGTCCCCGTGGTCCCGAAGAAAGACTACGCAATAATACGCGTAAGAGTAGAGTAATATATACGCGGTTAAGTCCCGTTATTACAAATAGATATGTGTAAAAACCGTGAAAGTTTAAATCAACATAACGCCTGATCTTTTTATAACAAAAACAAGATGTTATGTAACCTAAACTTAGCGCCTGAACTGCAACAAGATGTAACGTTATTAAAATGATTTTATATTTGAAAAGATCAGGCGCTTTGTTTTTTTCATACATCTACAATCTTTTGATGCTGCTGCCACTGACAAGGCCATGGGGGCTTGCAGCACCGCATTATCGTGTAGCCCTACCCCTCCCCTGCTTCGAGGAACAAAGATAATCTAGGAGACTTATCGTACTAGAAACCGGGTTATTAATTTTAAAAAAAAATACGTCACTATTTTTTTTGCTTTGCAGCATCAGCATTTCATGTTCCCCCATTTAGTACAGTAAAGATACGGTTGCGTCAAACATTAATTTATAATAGCCTGATTTTTTTATTTTTCATTCTTATGGAATATTTATAGATCATATATGCTAAAATCCTACAAACTTTTAGTTAAATAGGTACAAAAAAGATATAATTTTTTTTTTATTTATTTACAATAATATCAATTATTTTTATTTGTAAATATGACAATATTTAAGTCTACTTTCTGTTCAAAGCGAAAAACAAGAAACGGTGTCCATGTAAAACCATATAAATATCAAAATGTCCGGCGCGGGCGATATATATCCTAATTCGTTAGAAACAAATAGTAATAATTGGTAGTTTGTTCTTACACATTTTAAAAGACTTAGAAACGATATATTCATTAAAATCCAACAAGAAAAACGCTAGTCATATGTGTGTACATATTTGTGGCGGTTAGCGGATATTTTGTAGGATTTCATTGCGTAAATAATACTAGTATCATGTTATATCCGTTACACTAAAAATATTAGCTATTATTAATTATTTCCAATTCCCCATACTAGCCGCCCGTAAAATAATTAAAGACTTGTCTAATTATATATATCCATGTCTCATATAGGAGACTTATCGAACTAGGTTCAGTGTCATGGGCTCTCCTACTATTAGTTGATAGGATGCAAAAATTATCAAATTATCCAAATGAATGCGACCCTAGTCTGTACAGTATTCATCACATTTGCGAACCTAGCTGGGCCGGTTAATCCTGCTTATAGTTCAAAATCTGTAAGAATGAACTTTTGACACATCGCAACGCCCGTAGAACGTAAACGCGCAAGACACTTTGAAATTATAAACAAAATCCCATAACGATTTTACAGCTTATCATGTACGTAAACACAATATTTCACTTTTTATAAACATAACTTAATTAATGTTAAATTTTTTCATATCTTAGTTATTGAATATTTTACGATAACAATTTAGCATGCAAACAGTTACGGTCTAGGCCTCCTTTTTTTTAAATTTAGTGTTGTGACCATGTCTGCTGTTCCGATTCATATAACATTTCCGTAAGTCGATAAAATCGATTATGTAATCAATAGACAATATAAGACTTTCTTATCATATTGTATTAATTATGGAATTATTATAATGCCATACATAATTAGTAGATAACAATTATTAAATGATCATTTCCTAAATAGTTATATGTTCTGCTTTGTTATAGTTAAGTTTTCCTTTTTTAATTTATTTTTGTATATTAGGCATAACTGCATACAACTCATCTCAACTCATATTCTCGGTGGAATCACTGACTTCCGAGTCACAGGCATCCGCCTAGTTCGGGAGACAGAGGCTCAGTTCCGGTGAAACTGTTTCAAACCTAATACATAAGTCTCTCTTAAACTATTAGCGTACTGTGCAAATATTACTTACATTTGTATTAGGTTTAAGTCAATAAACATTATTCATTCTCTCATTCTTATTGTTATAATTTGAGAAGATTTGTGATACAAAATATATAGGCATGTAACAAGAAAAAATCGGTTGTAGTAAAATCGATTCGAACAATTCACAAATAATCGCTAAATTTGACAAACGATACGTCTTAGCCCCATCACTAATGACGTCAATACTGAAGTGTCAAAAGTTCATTCTTACAGATTTTGAACTATAGCACTGTTGCGATCGTATTACAAATCGACTACTAACGTCTTATGTGACCCTGGTACTGTTAAGGATACTAGCGAATGAAATTATGAATAAAAAGTTAGGGCTAAGTCAGTCTAAATAGTGCTAAATTTAGCCCCAAAAGTGCTAAATTGGCAACACTGAACCTGTCGAATCTGTCGGTCACGTGACCCTGTCGCGAGTTTAACATTTTTTCCCCATCACAAAAAGTGCACAGCGCCGCTAATAGTAGTTTTCGATACAAGTGCGAGAAGTATGTCATTTTGCAGGAGTACCGAGGTTACTTGGCCCGAGCCGAGAGGCGAAGGTCAAGACTCGGGACGAGTTAAAATGATACTTCTGCACGTGTGTCGAACAACGTTTTTTAATACAATTGCGAAAAAACTACAATGAAATAATAGTAGATTGTTTGACAAGGGTCTAAAGCAGGCCATATTACCACCAGGTGGTTTTTTTCCCGACCGAAGTGAGGGAAAATTGTTCGAGTGGTAATATGGCTTTTAGACCATAGTAATGCATACAATGTTTCACTTCGATTGCGAGAAAATATCATAAAAATACTTATTATTTACGCACAATAACTAAACTAAGATGAAATTATGGTATAACTTGACGGTCTTTTAATTTTTTAACTTCTTTGACATAGATACAAAATATAAATACCGCGAATAAATGCCACAGACGACGGTATAATTAGCTCTTTATACAGTTTAAACACCCTTTAAAGCGTTTCCCAAAAAATTAAATCTTTTTTAATGATTGTGAATTAGGAACTAAAAAACACCTCATGTTTTGAGAAATAGCTTGCGTTTCCTGATTGGTCGATTTTAACATTACTGTATTCTGATTGGTTGATATTAAATACAATGTTTTTTTTAAGGACTTAAATTATTTACACAATATACGCACCAAAAAAGTATCTAGCGTTCCGATTAACTCCGATATGTGTTGTGATTGGTGGATTTAATATAGTGAAGTGTTCTGATTGGTCAATTTAAAATGTCTTGTTCAAGTAATACTATTGGGTCTCGCATAATACTCCTTAATGCCCAATCGCGCGTAGTTCAGGTGGGTCATTTATAAGCGGGTCTCGCATAATACTCATTTATTTAAAATTCTGATCTGCAAATCGTGCGTAAAATCAAACTTTACGCACGATTTGCAGATCAGATTACTTTTTAGCACTAGTGCATAAAATCAAACTTTACGCACGATTTGCAGCTACATAAAGTAAACTTTTTGAGCAATTGTATTAAAAAGAAGTTTTCACTTCAAAAAATGAGTTTCCATACAATCATTTTACTCCTAGGAATAAAAAATCCATTTTTATCCGCTGCGTTAACTTTTTAAATCCTACGATTGCAAATAAATGACTAAGGAAATGTTGCATTCAGCCAAGTGAAAGCTTCGTTCAACCAGACAAAAGATGCGCGCGCATTGGCGCATGCGCGTATCGGACGATTATTTATCTGTGGTAATAGATTTGAAAAAAAAAAGCAAAATAAAAGGCGGCAATTCGTTGTGAAATTATCGTTTTCTTTAAAATTAATTAAAATAGAAAATAGTATGAGCTCAAATGACGACAGTGAAATGGAAATAGACGGCACACCGTCTCATTTGAAAGAAGAAGCAAGCTTAATAATGAACAACTTGCTTCCTGCTAAGTCGCGGGACAAATATAACAGGACTTACGACATGGTACGTTCATGCTGTGGAAGGACAGCCAAAATGCTAGAAATACCTTTTTGTTTACAAATTGCCCTGGAATGTTATAACATTTAACATTAACTAATAACATGCCTTATTTTTTGTATGCTTGTAATTTGTAGTTGAAATTTAATTTGTTTGATTTCCTCACATTATTTGAGAAAAGCACTATGTATACCTCAATGGAAACAGGCATTTTCCGACTCGGACCATCTAGGTACCTCGTCAGGAAATGCCTTTCTTTCCATCCCTCGGCAACAATGTACTATTTTCTACTCGTCGACTATAATGCTTGAAATATTGAGACTTTGTAGACCGAAATACTAGCGCATACTTTTCGATGGAGCTTTTGTGGTCGCAAATTTTAGAATCGTCGCGGAAGTGGATTTTCATACAATATTAAATAATGGTACCGCACTCCTCTCCGATCCCCGACCGCCGCTGGTACGATCCGACAAGAGATATAAGTTACAAAATTGTATAGAGGAAGCAGGTTGTGTTATTTTCAACTAGATTTCCGCTACCCAAAGGTTATCTGGAAGAGATCGCTCTCTTGCGATAAGACCGCCTGTTGACTGCCTCTACTTTTAATCTGTGTACACTGTTCTATTTTATTGAGGTGTGCAAAAAATAATATTTGTATTTGTTGCATTGTTGTGTAAGGCAGTGACATTGTTGATTCGGCGAGTAAAAAAATATTCTTAGCCAAACTTAAAAAAATGCTAATTGACCTGTGCTGTTACAATATCAATGAATTTATTTCAAGGACATGCTAATAAATGACAATTACAATGACGACTAACAAAATGAATGTATTTAAATATTGAATTATAATGGACATACTTTATAATTAAAAACGTATTTAAAAACAATGTACTTACCTACATGTAAACGAAAACTAACCAAAATTGCTATGAAATAAGCATGAAAATATGATGTAAATATAATTTATAAGTACCTAATTGTAACTGACGTGTAAAAATTGTTGAAATTTTTTATCAATAAATGTCTCATTCTCATTCTCATTCTCATTGTATAAAATACTAATATCAAACCAAAAAGAAGATTGGGATTGGTACTTAATTACGTATTGAAAATGTAGTACATACTTAGTTGCAGTACTGGACTATAGTTTGTTTTACGGTACCTACTCACACGCGTCGAGTATTTAACAAATTCTTCGAAACATGTATTATGTTATGAGCTTTTATGATTTTCATGTTCACAAGTAAAATTATTAAAATTATGTTTTGTAGTTTCATCATCATCACATACATATAATGTATTCAATTACGTATATAGTAACTTGTAACAAAATTACAATGAAATAATCTACTTAAATGAATAAATATTCGCAACCTTGTCTCTACTTTTATGAAAACCTTTTAACAAATTCCGAATAAATTAGGCAGTGTATTTTCTTACTTATAAACTTTGACCTTCTTCAGACTTTTAGTATTGTAGAAATTTTGATAATGAGAGATTTTTGGTGGAATTAAGTATACTTTTGCCAACTTGTGTAATGCCTCGGAGCTTTAAGCTGTTACTGAATCTTAATAATAGCCAATAAATAATTTTAAACAAAAAAGAACCGACTTCACTTAGCATCCACCTTTCCAATGGCAGATGCTCGAGCTGCTGTAAAAAATACTCAAATCACTTTAGGTGTGCCTATAATAGTTGAAGAGTTCCCTTGATTTCTCCAAAAACAAAAATCCCGACGAATTGATAACCTCCTCCTTCGAAATCTTGAAGTCGGTTAACAATATAATAGAGTGCAACCACGCTACCCTGCACGAATTTTACAATCACAATAAGTACTCACAGTAAGTACTGTTTTGTTTTCAACCGACTTCTAGATTTCGAAGGAGGAGGTTATCAATTCGTCGTGATCTTTGTTTTTCTTTTTGCTATTTTTTTTATGTATGTTCACCGATTATTCGAAGACGGCTGGATCTTTTTGGAAAATTCTTTTTTTATTTGAAAGAGTATACTTCTCAGTTGGTCCCATTGAAACCAGGTCAGGATCTGATGATGGGATCCTGGAGAAATCGAAGGAACTCTTCAACTATTATAGGCACACCTTGAGTGATTTGAGTATTTTTTACAGCAGGTCGAGCATTTGCTTTTGGAAAGGTGGAGGCTAAGTGGAGTCGGTTCTTTTTTGTTTAAAATTATTTGAAGTCATAAACTGCATTAGGGTTGTCACAAACTCATCAGAACTGAAATTGGACATTGTGACAGTGACCTTATAGCGTGAATATCGCGGCTACTATAGGTTCATACAAAATATACCTAGGGCCGTATTCTAACTTCAAAACACGTTTAGACAACATCCAACTCCAGTGTATTACGTAACTACGCAATAAGTACTGCTAAACCCTTAATTGTGCTCTCCCTTATGGAAGTGGGCCTAAACGATAGTTTAGAGTTGGATACGGTTACCAACTTTTAGTATGTTGTTTCACATGACACTGGGAGCCCAAAACTGCCGACAGACGGGGACATGAGTGAATGTCTCCCGCATGGCAGCGCCCCCATGTTTTTTATCATAGTTGCCTAAATTATTGCCAGATTTTTATTATTTTTATAGCAATGTATAGCTTAACTACCCTGCTTCATTATTGTAGTAGTACATATAATATATATTAATATTCACCTATGTCCCCGTCTCTCGGCAGTTTTGGGATCCCAGTGTCGTGCCCACAACATACTAAAAGTTGGTAACCGTATCCAGCTCTGAACTATATTCCTATAAGGGAGAGTACTATAACGTTGAATCAGAAATATCAACATTTGTTTAAAAGTTATTCTGATGCAACTCCAATACAATTTCAATATTGGTTGAGTAATTGTTGTCTGTTGAAGTCATGACTGAGATAGATTTTATTTTTTAATGTATTGGTCATGTTATGTGTTTTAAAATGAGAATACGGCACCTACTCTGCTAGTAGTACCTACTCATAGCAACCGCTTCATTAAGTAACAGTGTAAACATCTGTCGTCTTGCTGAAGGATCCTTAAAGACCGCAGCATCTTATGCCTAATCCCAAGTCACATACAAAGGGACATAAATCCGATTACGATGTTTTGCTCAATTCTAAAATGTGATATAAACCCTTTGGTCTTCTTACGTCGTCTTTACGTTCGTACGTTTATACCACTTTATATATTTCACTGTTAAAAAGTAGGTAAGTCTGTTTAAGTAGGTACGGAACTCAAAATAAGTTTGATCCCTTTGGTCTGTAGGTTTGTTTACACCAAGCAAAGGCTAAACGTTTGTACTTGATTTATTACCGTCGGGTTTTAGTTCACCTAAATGCTTCGAGACTCGCGAGTTTTGTACAGAGACTTAACTAGGTCTCTCTCTAGCTACTTAAGTAATCACGGCACTGCTTGCAGTTCTGCAAGAGCAGCCATTTCGACAGAAAATAATATTTTCACAACTTCACCTCGGAAAAGCGCTCTTTATTTCTAGAAAACGGAGGAGAAAAACGCATTTAATCTACATGTCGGGAAAGTAATTTGGTGCAAATTTTGACTTGTTTCTTCACGTTATCTGGCAGGATGGACTTTAAAGAGAAAATATAACAAATCGAGAGAAATATAATTAATAAAAATCATATTATACAATTTTGAATAATTCCTTTGGTCTCGATTTGTAATATTTTATTACTTGTATTTATTGTCACGGTTGTGTGGTGAAAAATGTTGAATTATATTCGGAAGCAAAGTTTGTTTGACTTCTCTTGCCCTCGCACGCTCAAGATTCAATTTTTTGTACAGTCAATTGTGTAATAATTCGCTGGATCGGGTCTCAATATAAACAAGAGAGGATAAACAACAACTTTGTGTACTGTAGACATGACGTAGGCGCTTGACGAATGTAACATGATATTAGAATAATTTAATATAGAATATCGGGTTACGATCCGAATAAGGTAATCCCAAATAAGGTAATCATAATAACATTTATTTATAATGTACATATACCAATATGGTTTAAATGTCAACATAAACGTCACGCACGTAATCATCCACTATAAAACCTCAGCTTTCCCTCAATAAAGCGTTCAGTATTCAACCGACTTCTGTCTTATTATTTACCCCAGTAACTCGTACTTTTCATGGCGACCGTGACAGTCAAGCTGCTTGAGGCAGCTCTACTATAATTGTCACCAGAGCAGTCCAGGACCTGCGAAGTACGATCATGGGCAGCCAGTGCGCGAAAGAAGGCAGAAAAGAAGAAATAATCAGAATGGAGCTTCCAACAGTGCAAGAACCACCCAGGCTGACAGCAACACAGTAGTAATCTTCGTGACCACAACAGTGCTAGTGCTGATAGCAAGTTGTTTGGAAGAAGATCCACAAATGTCTTACGAGGAAAATCGAGCGACAAGCAGTAGCAGTGGCGATGCGTAAGCCAATCGCCGTCTAAACCAGATCTTAGCGGGACGTCAACTTCACCAGTGAAGGCCGCACTTCACCAGCCCTACCCCGGAAGCCCAGCTCTATGCAGCCCATCATAAGAATATGGATCACGGTATTATTAAAATTTAATTATAATTTAATCAAAAACTGATATTATCATATACTTTCATCTATCTATACGTCACCTAACTTAGCATGAATTATGAAATTGTAACATATATGAAGACCTAGACGCAGGGAATAAAAAGAAAATGGTCAAGATAAACTAGAGCAGGCAGAAAAGTTATATAACCAATACGAACAATATTTAGAACAAACCAGTAAAAAGGTAGAAATATCAGAAATATCTTTTGAAGACAGTGAATTAATACAATCTTATCACATAAAAATAGAGGAAATTTATAATAAAATAATTACATATTATTACAAGTACAAGAAGAGGGAAACGTAAAAATGCCTTCCAGGGATAATTTCGAGTTGAAGGCCGCGGTGTCATTATTACCAGTTATGGATGGTTCTGAAGACGTCACTAAGCAATTAATTGACGCAATAGAACTATACGCAACAATGATTAAAATGTATAGTGTATTTGTGGTGTGGTTTACATGTACAGTCAGCGTCAGAGAAACGTGACCCCCCCTGGTTTTAAAACTATAGCTCGCAAGGCAACGCCGAAACATTAGTTCAACATCGCCACAGCTATATCGAGCATCATATTATTTCAAAAAGTCAATTTTCCCTATTTGCTCCGGACTGTTATTGGGAATCGATCCTCGGGGACTTCGCGGCTGTTATCAAGACTTCATGTTCTTACATTAGTCCGTCACTTATACCATTGAGCCACCGATGACATATTATTACTTGCGAAAATATGAATCACTATCGTCAAATCGTAAAAATGGAGGTTACTTACATATGTCTATGCGTCCTTGTCTAACCGGCCTGTATGGATAATGATAATATAGTATTGTCTTTGTTTATTATTATTTCTCTACCCCCATTATATATCCGAAAGTGAGTAATAACGTCTTTAACGTAAACGTGTTTAGGTAGAATTTAGTATGATTTTATCGTTTCGCATTTTTATAATTACAATTGAGTTTTGGGGTAACTTTGTAAATAATAATTCACATCCGCCGCAAATCATTACCGTCATTGTTACGTCTATTCTTGGTTGTGCCGAAGTAGTAACGTTATTTTATTTTATTCTCGACTTGTCCGAAAACTTGTGTAACAACTGAGTTTTAAAATGGTTCGATTACACTCTTTTATGAGATCGAATATTGTAGTGCTTCGGGAACAAAACCAGAATATAAAAAAAGCACATGAAATGAATATAACGGTGAGTTACTTAGAGTTTACTCCATTTAATTGAGCTATGTTTTGTTGATAGACCTACTAAGTTCAAATCGTGTTTTTTATTTGCAGACGAACACGGTTCGCAAATGGCTAAGGCGGTATGAAAAACCGGGTGACGTTAAAGATGATCGGCAAGGCCCTCGTCCTTCTGCCTACACAGAGGAATCTCAGCGACACCGGAATATTGTGCTACTGAATACCAACGCTTTATTTACTACAACTCGCTCAACAGCTGAGACATTTGGGGTATCTCTTAGCACTGTCAGAAGACATTTGCACGCTGCCCAGATACACCATTATAAACCAACGAAAAAAATAAGTTTGTCAACTAGCATCGCTAGGATCGCCTTAGTTTTGGCAAAAAATATGAAGATTTCGACTGAGAGAACCAGATCGTAATTTTTTCGGATGAAAAATGCTTCAAATCCGATAAAGATGGACGAAGGTAGATGGGGTCAAATGGTGCTCAACTGGGACCCCGATCAGGTTAAATCAAAACAAAACCTTGATGATGAAGACTATAGAACCTGGGAACTTATGAGGAATACTGACATATGCTGAAACTTGGTAGCTAGCATGAAAAGTAGGCTGAAATTTGTTTATTTGTTAGAGGAGAATGAGGTTTACCCTCTCCGGCAATCTCCGGTATTAGAAAAAAAATACAGCTAGTGAAATAATAGTGTAATATTATTTTATATTCTTATTTGATGGGCATACAAAAGTTTTAAGAGATATTGTTTCAGATTATACCTTGTTTTTTTTAGCATTACAAAAAGGGTAAGGAAGCTTAATAACGTGTCTTTTCATTGAAAAACACATTTGTAAATAAGATATAGCAAATATGTAACAATTATGTTTTACAAGGACATATATTTACATTATTTTGATTTCATAAGTAATAGTTATACTTTAGAAGCTTCGCTTCTCTAGAAGCCTTATTTCATAAAAAGACTTGTCAAGATTGTTTACCCTTTTTCTAATATCTCAAAAAACGAGGTCTAGGTAGTTAAGTGAGTGTTGTGTTTCCTAAAATTGTAAACAGTAACGTGACAGGAGATGAATATTGTTATCGCTGGCCGATAACATGCTGTTTCTCTCTGAAACATAGTGGCTCGCAAGGTTAGAATATCTTCTCGTTTTATACACAATCATTATATATCAAACCCAATATTTATATATAGTATCTGTTATGCAGTTATTAATCACGCGGTAGATTCGACATTTAAAATGTGATGTATTCAGCGTTGTATAGAAATATCCTGTCTGCACTCTCATGACTTAGTCATTCTGATGTTGTAAGGAAAAGACAACCTGCTAGCTTATATTCAATAGACAATATCCTGGGGATTTCCCTTCCGGTTCCCTTCCTATTATTAAGACAGCTATAATCGCAGCCCAGGAAACAACACAATTTTAATTAACTCACACTATAATATTGTTGTTTATTTCCCATAAAATATATTTCAATATGCTTACAATGCAACTGTTACCTTGATAGTTAAGCAACAAAAATGTTCAATTTATATAATGTAAACTAGAAATATCAAATAAATATCTGACAAACTAAACGCATATCGGTATAGGGATTTTGACTATATTTAAAATATTTTTAGGCGTTAAGCGTTAATAAAATACCAATAAAATAATGTGTTTTTAAGATTGTTTTTATTTTAATTTGCCCTGTTTATTTCTTCTATAATATTTGATGTTACCCGTATCCATTTTTCAATAATTCTTAACTTAATAATATACGTATGTTAACAAAAAAAAAAACAAAAAGATTGAAAATGCTGTTGACGGTCTCGAACGCGGTCTCTTAGGATCACTTGTCCGCATATGAAACCAAACTGCTACGCAATCATTACGTGTGTTGACGAAATTATTGTACAGTTTCTATACTGCTATTAGAGGGGTCACGTCTCTGATGCTGACTGTACATTTCACCATATTGATGTTGTTAAAAAAATATATATATATATTTTATAAAAACATTATTGGTCAAGTGTCTTGGTCATCCGTAGCAGAACCTAGAAATGTAATGCGTATTTCCTTTACGAAGGTAGGTATAGCTTAGCAATAGTTAGCAAAAATAAACAAAATGGTTAGTCAACTTCAAACTCATAAAAAAAAATAGTAATACATTTTTCAAAACTCTAATAATTCTTAATTTCTCAGTCGCAATTCGTTTTTCCAACCAAAAACGAAAACATTTCATTTCCGGATGGTGTTCCAAAATAAATTGACATTACAAGTTAACATAATAACTGGACAAGATTCTTTTTTTAAATTATTATGAGTTCTACATGACATGACATAAATAGGGATATTATTATATTAAGAATAATTAAGGGATGTATAGCGTGAAAAAAAAAAGCTAAAACAGATAAGTGTCGCAACCAACAATTAGCCTGATCACCTAAAAGTTATTGTGACCCTTATATGCTTTAAGTTTACAAAGTAATGGGTTTCCTTGCATTTCTCTTTCCTTCACGCACTACTAAGTAGCCCGTGGAAGAATTAAAAGTAAGCTGAGTACACCAGGATACAAAGCAGACGCTAACCCTTGGAACCAAACAATTCGAGCGAGTTCTCAATTGCCCAGGTCCTTGGGCGCACGGAAACATGTAGTGTTCCGATGTGTTAAAACACTGTCTGATAGTACATATTAATATGTACATACTAACGCGCGATATTAAATATTTATTCTGTATCCTTAATAAATAAAAATATTGTAATAGGGTCGGCCGACCAGATGCGCTAAAATGCGCCGTGTACTCATTAAAAGAAGGTGACAAGTATCACAAAGAAGTTTACATTAGGACACAATGCAGACATTGCAAAATGGCTCATTTATTATTGCCAATCATTTCCAGAAAAATTTGCACGCATAAGATGCACATTTTAAAAATGTAAACAAAAGACGTACTTTACAGGATATGTCGAAAATAAGGTAGCTACTATACCAATGAAATAAAGAAATAAATTCAAGCGTACGCACGTATTACACTCGAGATATTTAATACTGCATTATAGTGTGTTGACGAATACCTATACCGATAAACTAGAGGTTACAAATATTTTAACAACATCCAACCAGGACATGTATCCTGTCCTTCAAAATTTATAATAGTGCCAAAATAACGAGTATTATGCCGAGTGGCAAACTCACCACTAAATGTAACCACTTTCTCAAAAACATCCGCCACTTCCATATAAAAACGAAAAACGATAAAAAAAATAAGAAATAAAAGCCCAACATAAAGAAATTTAACAATTCACTAGGCAAATCTGCCTTCGGAATACACACGACGAGACTGATCTAATAAATTACAGATATAATAAATTGCAATCAACAACATAAACTTGCGAAATGCAATTAGAAACCAATAACACTTACCATAACAGTGGAATCCAAAAACGGATCTCCATCTTCCTAAATAAGTATTAAAATATTGAATAAGCATTAAACAATAAGATAGCGTCACATTGTTTACAGTGTCCTAGATTGTAATTTAAACTCAAGCAAACATTAATTATCAACTATGCACTTTTGAAATTATAAATAGGAAGTATAACATTAAGAATATTATTTTATTAACCTTAAGATAAATTAGTTAGACTAAGCTGTTAATTAAAATGTTATTTACTGTAAAGTAATAATAACAATAAACTATAAGATTATATAAACAACAACTATGTATCCTTTCAGATTGTTAAGTTATATTAAAACAAAAATTGTAACCTAAATATAAAAAAAAAAGTGTATAACTATCTTAGATTAATAAGTTACATTTAAGGAAAAATTGTAAACTATACAAGAACAATATATATCTATACATATATCCTTTAGAAAGTAAGTTATGTTTTACCTTAAAATTGAACAATTTTTTTTTTTTTTTAAGGGGGAAGGTGTACTGTAGACATGACGTAGGCGCTTGACGAATGTAACATGATATTAGAATAATTTAATATTGAATATCGGGTTACGATCCGAATAAGGTAATCCCAAATAAGGTAATCATAATAACATTTATTTATAATGTAAATATACCAATATGGTTTAAATGTCAACATAAACGTCACGCACGTAATCATCCACTATAAAACTTCAGCTTTCCCTCAATAAAGCGTTCAGTATTCAACCGATTTCTGTCTTATTATTTACCCCAGTAACTCGTACTTTTCATTTGCTCCCTTGTATAATAAATAACTATTATAATTGTTTACACGTAGGTAGTACGTAGTACCTAGTGATGGACCGGGGGAACGTGCCTCGTTCCCGGGAGCGTGCCCGCGGGCACGGTCCCCGGAATTCCCCACTTTCCCGGGCACGTTCCCAGGGGAAAGTTGCATACAAGGTAAAAATGTTCCATAAGTGTAAATCAAAAATGAAATAGATAAAAAGCATATGTACAGAACAGAGTACATTGTACACCCTAAAGTTGCAATAAAGACTGTTTATTATTGTTATTGTTATTATTTATTGTAGCCAAAATAAGATAAATATTTATAAGTACTTATATGTATTTCAAATATGTTAGTTTATCAGAAAAATAATTTATTTATTGAAAAGTAGTAGTAGAAAAAACTAAAAAATCAACAATGCAATTAATAGTCATTACATTATTGAATTGAAAATAAATAATCTAAAAATAATAAATTCAATTAATAATAGAAATACCATTATTTTTTGTATTTTACAGTTCAAATATTTAAATAATATTTATGGGAAAAAATAAGAATATTTTTTAAAGATAAGGTGTAAGTCTGATGATTGTTGTACGATTTTTACTTCATTTCATTTGTTTTTTTTAGCGTTGACAAAAAAAAATCATTTTATAAAAATGTGATTATTAAAAAAATGTGATTATTAAAAAGATGCGGTTCTGTGATGATTTTTTTTGTAATATTTATTTAAGTAATGGTAAAAAAACTACTAAATTACTTAAGTCTGATTGCTGTAGGATTTAGACTAAATTTCATTAGATTTTATTTTTATTTTGAGTTGTCTTAAAGTTTAATTTTACTAAAATATGTGATTAAAAAAATACAAAACGATTCCGTAAAGTTTCTATTTATTTATTTATTTAATCTTTATTGCACATAAGGAAACTTAACGTACAAAAATAAAAAAAATAAAAAAATCAAAATAGTTTATTGATGCAGGGAGACTTATAAAATAAAACATGATTAAGCTAAATAAACAAATTAGATTAGATCTCAAACACTGCTGTATGTTAGTACATGAATATATGGCCCGTGTCACCTGCACTAGGCTATGCCTGTCTCGCAGGATGGCACATTTACAGATTGCCAGATTTACCACCAGGTTTGTCAAGAAATCGTTAATATCTGCGTCACTCAAGCCTCTGTTACGGAAAATGCTCAATGGTAAGTCATCTTCAGGTTCAAAATTTTCGTCATCTTGGCCAGAAATTTCCTCTGTTTCGAATAACTGGGGCCACAGAGGCTTCCAAGATTTTTTGATGAGATTTGTTGACATCTGCTGCCAACATTGAGCGAGCGAAAAAACTGCATCTTTCATTGTGGTTCCTTTAAGGACTTCAGTTACTGTACATTCTGGATCAACTGCTTGCTGGCCGAAAACTTGCAATAAGATTTTTTTCTTGTAATTGACTTTAATGTTTTGGATCACATTTTGGTCCATGGTTGAATAAGAGCTGTACAATTGGGTGGCATGTACAAAAAAGTGAAATTTTCATCTATCTACTGCAGATCGTCTTCGAGTGGATGGGCTGGTGCGTTATCAAGGAGTAACAGTGCTTTTAGAGGTACATAAGTTTTTTTTCGATAAAAATTTCTTTACTTCGGAAATAAAATGTTCCTTCAGCCAGTCCATAAATATCAATCTTGTAACCCAAGCACTTTTTTGACCTGTGTAATGAACCGGCAATTTCTTGACTGTTGCAAATGCACGTGGCTTTTGCGCTTTACCTACAACCAGTAAGGGAAGTTTGTGCGTTCCGGTTGCGTTTGAGCAAGGCATAAAGGTTATCCTCTCCTTTGAAACTTTAGCACCTGGTACTCTAATTTCTGATGCCGACGCCAATGTTTTATCGGGTATCGTTTTCCAATAGAGGCCTGACTCATCAGCATTATATATTTGGTCTGCAGACAAATCCTGTTCCCTTATTATTACATCCATGAACTTATCCTGAAATGGCTTCACAGCTGCTTCATTATTCGACAATTTTTCACCACTTAGTTTAAGTTGGCGTATGCCATGTCGCTTTTTAAATTTGTCCAACCATCCTCTGCTAGCCACAAACTCTCCTCCTCCAAGTCGGTCGTGAAAAAACTTAGCCTTCTCCATAAGTATTTCACCTGTCAACGGAACGTTCTTTCTTCGCTGCTCTAAAAACCATGTAAATAAGGTATGTTCAAGCGCAGGATTTTCAGGAGTTTTCAAGGTTTTTCTAGCACCTGGACCCTTTTCTGTGTTTATTATAAATGATCGTATTTTAGCCTCCTTTTGTTTAAGACCCGTAATTGTGGATTTTCCAATGTTATATTGCTGTGCGAGAATTGATAACGAAATGCCTTCTTTAATTTTGTCTAGAATCTCGCACTTTTGTTCAAGTGTTAGCGTCACATGTTTTCTTTTCCTCGATGTCGAAGCCATGATGAAAAAAAACTCTAATTTATAACAAAATGGCAAACGGACGCGTTGCGGACGATAAAACAATACACGTATTGTTTTATCGTTACACGTAACATCTAAAACGCACTGCGTGGCACTGCAAGACAGAAACTGAGCAAAACGGCGGTTGCGCGGGTGGAGAGGGGCTCGTTCGGATTATAGAGGCGTTCGTATTAGCGTGGGTACGGATTAAAGAGGCCCTGCTGTAGTTATTTATTGCATTTATAATGAAAACAATACTTCGTGGATCACTCGGTTGGAACGAAGTTATGTTATTGAATTTTTTACTTTTTTGTAATTTTAGAATTTTAGTCTTTTTGACTTTTTTGACTTTTATGACTTTTATAACTTTTTTTGACTTTTTTGACTTTTTTGACTTTTGTGATTTTTTTGACTTTTTTGACTTTTTCACTTTTCACTTTGTCACTTCTCACTTTTCACTTCACTTTATTTTATTTCATTTAACATGTTTCTCAATCGTATGGATTTGTGTTGCGTTTTCGTGACGGTCACGTGCCTTTTTTGCGCCTAGCCGCCCATCCACGAACCGTCCGATAAGGAACTTCGTTCCAAAATCTGTGATAATTATGCAATAATATAAGTTTATTTATGATTAAAACGCTCCTTCGATTCCCCGGTACAATGGGGAATTGCCGGAAACATTGGGGCACGTTCCCGGGAAAGTTGGGGAAATTTGGGGAACGTTCCCCATCTTTCCCGGGAACACGGGGGAATTTGCTTTTGGAAAAGAAATACATTATATATTATCGTGCTAAATATTGTTAATATTAATTTTATAATGGATACCATTCAAAAAAATGATGTAGCTATACAGGGTGATTCATGAGACGTGAGCAGGAACAACCCTACACACTTAGTTAACGATAATGAATCGGCCCCCATCATGTTTAAATGAAACAATAACGCCTTTCTATTTTTTTTACATTTTTGTTTCGTAGAAATTTTATTTTCTGTAATCAAGGTCACCCTACATAAACCCATCAATAAAGATAAAACCTCTTTAACAATCATGACAACATATTGATTATGAAAAAAATAATTGTCAAATTGAGTGATATACGATGTTTCCAAAATAACCAGACATCAATTTGACACATATCACAGAAAAACAAGAGAATATCAGTACTCGACGGAGTATTCTAATTGTAGAGTGACCATGCGTGTCGTAAATAATTTTAATCTTTTTATTTTTACTTGAATAATTTTTTTTGCTGTTATCACACTAATAGTGATATCAAACAATAGCTTATTAATAACTTAATCCGTAGTGTTAAGCCTGCTCACGTCTCATGAATCACCCTGTATACATATTCAACTTTCCCCAGTATTCCCCACGGTGGGGCACGTTCCCGGGCACGTTTCCGGGAAAGTTGGGGAATGGGGTACGTGCCCGGGAACTGCCCATCACTAGTAGTACCTGACGTGTCTGATACTGAGTTAAATCTGGGTCGTGATCCTGAACCACTTTTTCTGACTCTGTAACTGATTACCGTTCTCATATTATGGTAGTATTTGATCAAACAGAAGGAATATAATGATTTTTATTTTTGAAGGTAATTAATTTTAAACTAACGAAATCATGGTCACCCTATTAGTTTTGACATACGCTGTATGGAAAATAACAAGACGTCATATTGAGTAGGGTATCCAAATTCTACGCCAAAATTTTATTTTACACTTATCATAGTTATCACCTGAAACAAATTTATCAATATTGGTGACAAAAAAATATGATAACACCATTCGGGTTCAACTTTCCATTCTGTGGTATCATCGCGATCATGCCTTGATCGCTTGCTATACGACTCCGATTTCACCCTGTATACGAGGTCGGTTATATCACCGTTGCCATGCAGATACCGAAAGCCCCTGAAGGTAAATCGCTCAAAGGATCGATAGCAAAAACGATGAGCAGCTGAGCACGGTACGGCTGCAGTACTAATTGTTATTACTATTCCATGATGAATGAAAATGATAGGTGATACTCTTATATATTTCTAGCAATCTTTACCACGATCATCAAATTCAATGAATAGGTTTTTAACAAAGCTACCGGTAGGCCCCCTGGGTTGTTTTCGGGGTGGATTCTGACTAAGTACCAATAGTGAATAAAATATCCTTTATTCCTTTGAACCTCCTAAATTAGAATCATTAAATGGTAGAGTCAATTACAAGTAATCTTAAATGATGATGGGCTAGGTACTCGTATTATTTAATACGATTTGGCTGCCATAGACTAAAATGACAGTTGTAATGAAAATTTATTAAATGATAATTGTAATAATTTTAAAGTGATAATTAGGAACATGCATGATTTTTTTGGAAGACGTCATTAGATTCTATTTCCCTGTAGATTCAAATGTCTCTAATAAACCTACTACTCGTATCTATGATAGCCCTGAAACGTCAAAAATGTGAAAATACGTTAGGCGTCTGCGCCGCGCGTCAAAACGCCCCATACAAAAAGTGTGAGCTTTGTGACGTCACCGACCTCAGTTGCAGAAAACTGTTTAGAAGGAACAAGTTTTTGGAAGATTTTTGTAATTTTAGGCACTAAAAAATGCGTTTAGCTATATAGTTATCATACATTTTTTTTCTTGTTAGAATTTAAGTAATCGAACTGAAGTTTCGAAAATACATTTGAGGTATTAAAAAAAATGCCTAAAATTTTACGTTTTTAAACCGATATTTAAAAAACTGTTCAAAATTATTAAGGATTTCCACTTATTTATATTAATTTGGGGTTGATGAACGCGTTTATGGAACAAATTCAATTAAATATTTTTCACACATGTTCTCCATTGTAATAAAAAATGCCAAGAAGAGATCGTTGCTAACCATAGAGTCATGGTGGCATACGGCAGCCAGCAGCAGGCGAACACGGCCACAATGGTGACCGTCATCCGGAGCGTCCGTCGGCGCGCGCGCGCCAGCGGCCGCCGATCCGACCGTCGCAGCTGGATGCGGCTGTGATCCGACACGTTTTTGTCTAGAACAAATTAAAAAGCGATGTTGAGTGCAACGAATCAGTCGGATTTGTTATTAATTTAATTGATTTTATCTGTTTTTGTTGAATTAGCGTAGGTAATAGCTAACATACAAATCTAAATATATAAAAGAAGAAACTGACTGACTGATTGACTGACTGACTGATTGACTGACTGACTGACTGACTGACTGACATATCAACGCACAGCCCAAACCGCTGGTTCTATAGATTCCAAATTTGGCACGTAGGTTCCTTATAAGGTCTACGGATGCACTAAGAAAGGATTTTACAAAATTCATCCCCTAAGGGGGTAAAATGGGGGTCCAAAGTTTGTATGGCGAAACAAGATTGGTTAGACTATTTAATTCGAAACTTCACAGGAGTATTCCTAACGATAAATGAGTAGACACGTATTTCAGGGTTTTTAAAAATTCAACCCCTAAAAGGGGAAAATGTGGTCACAAAGTCTGAAAATCAACATAAGTATCGTAAACCTTTTTGAGTACTTATAGTACGCGGGCGAAGCCGCGGGAAAAGCCTAGTCTTACATATACCTCGTTTTTTTCAAATTAGAAAAAAAGGTTGATTTCGCCAATGTATCTTTATGTTTTTCAGCCTTATAAGTATAGATAGAAGATCATAGCCCGGAAGGGCCAAAATGGCTACTGAATGGCCACGCAGGATGTCCGGGTGCCGGATTCTAATTTTAAAATACATTAACAATACAATAACAACACATCCTATCTCAAACATACCTCCTACACACAACAAACAATCAACCAATATTGAAGTTGTATTGGAGTTGCGTTGGAATATTTCTCAAGCAAATTCTGATATTTCTGATTCAGATGTTTATGTCGTAGCTGTATTGCGTTGTTGATGCATTGGAGTTGTATTAAAGTTGGATCGTATTTATACGTGTTTTAAAGTTAGAATACGGCCCACGAGCAGAGGCAGACCGAAAAAGAGATGGCGGGACGACGGATGTCTTTCGTAGCGACTGGCGGGAACATGCACCAGCCCGTGACGAGTGGCGGAAGAGAGGGGAGACCTTTGCCAAGCTGTGGGACACAACATAGGCTATATAAAAAAAATCTTTCGTAATTATTCTTAAGTGCAAAAATAAGTAACAAACGGAAATAAAAACCAATAAATTATAATTGTCGTATCACGTATAATATCTAAGAATATCTACATTGTAGGTAGAATATCTACAGGAGGTTGTGATTTTACATTAGATAATTTATGCAACCCTATATGATAATTTATTCTTGAAAAGTTACAAACTTAGGTAAGTAACAAAATAAAATATTTAAACGTAATTTACGATTTCTTGAATAAATTAATTCCATCTTGTATCTGACGAGCAGTAGACCTATATTTTTAAAACTTGTTTTAAGCGTTTTCTTTTTTCTCTAACTCACGCTTAAATTATTTGTATTACTTATTTGTTCTTATGCAATTATTATTCTCACCGAGTTTGTATATTAACCGTTATCTTCTTATTTCTCCATTTTAGAAAATATTTAAAGAAAATAACTAATAATGTTTCTTGTATGGGTAGGTACTCCGGTAATATTTTTTTTTTCTATATTAGTATTAATCTAAATCGTCTAATTCATACTAATATTATAAAGGACAAGTGTGTCTGTCTGTCTGCCTGTTACCTCTTCACGCTTAAACCGGCTGAATCGATTGAGATGAAATTTGGTATGCAGTCCCGGGGAAGGACATAGGATAGTTTTTATTCCAGAAATGATCCCTCATGGGGGTGAAAAGGAAGGAAGTTTGTAGAGAATTGTTGTTCAATGTAGAATTTAAATAGTATGTGCGCTAAATTAATATTTCATTAATTCCTTATCTTATGGCGAATATTAATCCCACGCAGACGAAGTCGCGGTCAAAAGCTAGTATATTATAATAACGGGCAAGATTAAATTATGAGAAAATAAAACATTTTTGAATTTATTTATTTAATCGTATGGTATGATATAATACAATCGTTCTTTATAACAAGACACCCAATTGCTGGATCCATTAGATTATGTCATTTTCTAGGGTGAACAAGTCCACTGGATTGCCCTGATATTCTGTGAGTGGGCATTCGCTGATAATGTGGTCCATGTCCTGCACCGCCGCTCCACACACGCATGCCGGTGACTCCCTCCAGCCACCTGTGCAAGAAGTCTCCCCTTCTACCCCAGCCGGTTCGTAGGCGATTTAACTGATACCAACTTCGTCTAGGTGGTGAAAATCCTGCGGCTTTTTCTGTAGGATTTATGGTAGTCCCTAGGCTGCCAGGTGGCTTCTTTTCCCATTCTTGGGCCTATCTGGCATTTATGTCGAAGGAAGTGTTTATGAGGATCGATGCAGTTTTAAAGTCTTCGTAGACGGGAAAGTTAGTTAGGTTTAGCTAAAATCTTCCGTGCTTCTCGAACTAAAGCTTGTTGCCTTGTTAGGTGCGAGAGGGGAGGGGGGGCTGTGGCTTATCACAGGTAGCCATCCCACTGGAGTGCTGCTCTTGATGGTTCCTGTTATGCATCGCATGGCTTGTTTCAGCTATACATCAACCTTGTGCACAAGCGCACTGTTCAGCCACACCGGCGCGCAGTACTCTGCTGTTGAGTGAACCAGACTAAGGCAGGTGGTTCAAAGAACATCAGCGTTTACTCCCCACGTGGTACCCGATAGCTTGTGCAGGATGTTATTACGGGTCTGGAGTTTCTTGCCAAGTTTTTCCAAATGGGGTGCATAGGTAAGGCTGCGATCGAGGGTCACGCCCAGATACCTTGGCGTTGGGTTGTACGAGATTGTTTTACCTGAAAACGATATGGTCGGTTGGTACTTGGCTTCTTTGTTGCAGTGATGGAATGTATGTAGTTACTTCCGTTTTTCTTGCGTTTCGCACCAAACGACATTTTTTGAAATAACGATCAAGCGTGTCCAAATCTGCGTTCAGCACCTCCTCCGAAGATTCAAAGTAGGTATTTTGACTGGTAATAGCGATATCATATGCATACATAAACATTCGGCTGGTGGTTTCTGGGATGTCATGTGTATACAAATTAAAGAGAAGCGGGGCTAGAACGGAGCCCTGTGGAAGTCCGTTGTTGAGAGTTCTTACACGGCTCTGCTTATCACCATGATGAACAGTGAATTCCTGATTGCTCAGCATATTGTTGATCAGCCCCATCATTCTTTTACACACACCTTTTCTCCACACAGTATCATACGCAGCTGATAGGTCAATAAAAACTGCAAACGTACTACGAGCTCTAGGTAACTTCGGTTTGCTATACGATATTTTACCTTGAGTGGTCAACAAATTAAAGTCCGTGACCTCATAAAAATAGATAATACCGATTTTCATTGGTAAAGAGGAAATTTTAATCATCATAGGACCTCGCAGCAAACATAGGGAAAAAGTGGTTTCAGTCAAATATCATGAAAGTTTAGTACGATGTAGATTCGAGTCTCCTGATTATTTTTTTATAAGAGAAGTATACTTTCAGAAATAATCAAGAATATTTGTTTCATACAAAACATAAATATGTAACTTACCAATTTTTCGTAAATTCTTTCTCTTTGCTTTTGCATAATATAAATAACTAACAAAATGCGATTTCAACGTTACATAATGAATGAATGAATGAATGAAAGATTTATTCATGACAATTACAAAAAACATAAGAAACAATAACATATACAACCCGAAACATTAATTGCCACGAAATGGTCGCAACTCAGCGTTAAATGCCGGCAGGGCCAGCGCTGGTCTTCCGTTGCAACCATTTGACGACACGGCGCATTGACGCCACGGTCACATTACCAAAATAAGAATACTTATAACAAAAAAAGGAAGACATATTACGAATTTACGACAGTGAAACCAATAAAACTAAACAGGATCTTGCTTAACTACAACTACAGTAAAGTAAGTACCCAAGTATCTTGAATTTTGCAACAAAGCGAGTTTATGTTTTAAAATTACCCTTATCCTTACCCTTAAAAAAATAACAGTGTCGCAATATCATCTCTCCAGGTCCAAAGAGGGAGTATACTAGGAACTAAAGCCAGCAATAAAACACCACAGTGATATGCCGCGCCGCGGGATACCTCCGATGCATAAAAATGGGTTACAGAAACGTTATTATATAAGATCATATTTAACGCCAGTAAGTGTCAGTATGGGTCTTTTCAAAGTTTCGATTTTAAGAAACACGTCATAGAAAAATGATAATATAATCTTGATTATTTCTGACAGTGTACTTCTGAGGGAGTTGCGCCCTTATAAAAAAATAATAAGGAGACCTGAATCTACATCATACTAAAATTTCATGCGATTTGACTGAAACCACTTTTTCCCTGTTTGCTGCGGGGTCCTTTTCGTCCAAATTGATGTCATTCCCGATAACCCTTTTAGGGTTGCGGTTAGTCCGTATAGCCTTGTGAAATTTTCCGGTTCAACAAATTAACTTAATTATGAGATTTATGAGCGACGCCTTTAGTCCGGGCAATATCCCTACTACTCTTATAAATGCTATATCTGTCTGTTTCCTTTTCACGCTTAAATCGTGGAACTGATTTTTTATGATTGAAATTACACGTATACTGTTAGTTAAACTGCATTTAGCTAGCAATTAAATAAAAACCGTCCAAGAGCACGTCGGGCTATGCTCAGTGTGGGGTTCCGCAGTTGCCAGCCTGTTACAATACATCCGTTCAAAAGGTCATTTATTAAGGGATATTTGACGGCGCTTACGTCATTTTACTATCCGGCACTTACTTACGTCCTTTCACTAAGCGTTTTTGAGTGATAGATAACTCAAAAACGGCTCAACTGATTTTATTTAATGAAATTGTCATTGGAAGTACTTATCAGGAGTGCGATTCGACATGCAAAATGTGACAGTCGACTGCAATACAACTGAAATATCTCACTTTTGAGTGACGCTTATCTAAGATATCTACTTACGTCAAAATCAACAACTATCGCTAGAGGTATGGATGGTATATGGAGGATGGGTCTCTCTTATAGGAAAACGGTCGAAAAAGTGTCCAGCTGTAAGCAGTAAACAATAGTTCCAAATCTCTCCGGATGGCGCTAGGTATAGTTGAGCGTTTGAAATGAATTTAGCAGTTATTGACGGAGTGAAGTGCGCTGCATATGCGCTACCATGGAGGGTCAATGCGTTTTTGATAACTAGAGTAAGTGAAACCTTAACCTTACCTACAATAACTATTGTCAGATAACGTGGATGGTGATTTAATTTTCGTGACCTGTCATTAAAATTGTTGAGTAATAGATAAAAATTTTGACCATATATAGAGTGCCCCACGATGACTATATAGACTATATATATCTTTAGATATGGAGGTCAGAAATAAATCGATACTTACCATGGAACACAGAGATACACCACGATTTCCACGACGCAAAAGTCAAAGTTCGTTTTTTTTAATATAGTAATTGCCTAAAAATTTAACTTTTAAAATTGTATTAAATACGCTACCGTGAATTTTTTTTAATTTAAAATTATCTATTTTTAATACATATATGACGTTCTAAATAAAATTAATATTCAGAGTGTTTTTCTTCTCCGCAAATATTTATTTTGTAAATATGAATGGATTTTTATTTTTTTGGTTATAAAAAATCATAGTATACATAATAACAAATATCCGTTAAAAAATATTAAAAAATAATTCCCTGACCGGGATTCGAACCAGGGACGCTCTCCTTCGTAGGCAGGGTCACTAGCGGCCGGGCTAGAAATTTATGCTCATGCTATTGTGGCGCTATCAGTTTAACGCCTTTTGTCGGACACTTTTGTAACACAGAGATTGTCATCCTTACCTTCTATACGATATCCATACGATACCTACTGTAAATGTGACAGATAAAAACAATAGCAATAGAAGCGCAATAAGACCACAATAGAAGTGAGATATCTACGTGTTGCACTTTGGCATGTCGAATCGCGGCCCAGGCCTCACTTCCATGTTTAAAAATAAATGAATTTGGACCTACGGTTCAAACGATAGATGGGGGACGCCCTTTTTTATATACAATAGGGTTGGAGCGAAAAAAAAAGTTCACCCCCCACTTCATGTGGTACCCTAATAAAAAATATTTTTTCAGTTTTATTCTACCACTTTGGCGGCACTATCGGGTGTTCCAGAAAGTATAAGCACGAATTTGCAATGCCACATCTTTGTTTATGATACTGACTAGAAAAATACAGTAATATGGAATTGTTATTTCCTTTTTAACAACAAATATGCTGCTAATTAGCAACAAATATGTACATTTGTCGCATAAATTATATGCAAAATATGCGAAATGTGAGGCATTTCTCCAGATAAATGAAAACTAATTCTGCACAAATACGGTATAGTTCTTAACATAATGCTCAAAGAGTTGGTGAAATCTGTGGGAGTTAGTATCGGAGCCATACGTACGATTATTCCAAATTCTGGTGGCGAATTCTCCTTTTACGGTGCACCAAAAAATGGTCGAAAAGGGGGCCTGTAGATCGAAATTTGGACCGTAAGATTTCACAAGGTGTTATATATAAAAAAATAACTCGTCTGTGAGGGAGGTGGCCAAAAAACTACAAAAATCTACTCGCAATGTTCAACGGGCCAAGGCAATAATTGATTTAAAGACCTTAAAAAGCCGAAAGTATCAAAACGGAGCACTAAACAAGCTGCATGTGTGAACCAAAACGTGAAAAAGTTTTATGATAGCCTACTGTGCTAAAAATCGTCGTGCGTTATTATAGATGTCGAAACGTACTATAAAATTTGACTACAAAATCCTTCCAGTGACCAATTTTACACCGTATGAGAAAGCCAGGATGTTAATGATCCTGTGAAGGCGTTTTCATAGAAAAAAACAGGTACGTATCTAACAGGTTAGGTAGGCCCTCTGTGAGTGTGTGAAGTTGTCTAAGCTATTCGTTACCACTCAATAAATTAAGGCTGATATCTTCATCTAGGAGTACTTGAATCGCCGCTTATTGCTCATGACCCGCGAGTATGATAGTCTTGTTTCACATTAGCCAGATTTGGCACCTGTACCCTACTCGAAGACCACGTTATATTGGTATAGTGACAGAAGAGTCGCATCATTACCTAAGGAGATGGGTTCGGCGAACTGTCCAGAAGCCAGGCCAATCGCGACTTTTTAGCCTGTTAACAAGACATATCAATGATAAAACCATTAAGCCGGCAGTTTCCATCGAGACCTTCAAAAGAAACTGGTCGGAAGCCTCCAAAGACATTGGAGTTAAATCTGTGCTGAAGCTTATGTCGCGCGATAGATCCAAGGTGCGATTACCGCGATAGATCCAAGGTGCGATTACTGGTTTAATAATTGACGATATCAATAAATTGGTGCCTGAATTTGTTTAACAATAAGTTAAAATCCAATATTGATAAAAGCATATTTGTCAAAATAAAAATAAAAACCGTCTGATATCAACGATAACTCGTGCTTATACTTTCTGGAACACCGGATAATGCACATGCTCATACCAAATTTCAGCTTTCTAGTGCTAACGGTCACTGAGCTAGATCGCGACAGACGGACGGACGGCCATGGCGAAACTATAAGGGTCCATAGTTGTTTATATTTACCGTCGGCGGCCCGATCAGCTATAGTGTAAACTTTGAGGAGGCCGTTACGTAGGCAACCCTATTAACTCATTAAGAGCAGGATGTGGGACATCCGGGGCGATGCATGGTAAAAAGTTAAGTCTGTTAGTCATGATTGTCTAAGCTTAACCTGGAGCATTTTATAGAGAGCAAAAACCTGACTTTCAATGATGACATCGAGAAGTAAGCAAAAAGTTTGGTTGCCTCGTCCAATCATT
Organism: Pammene aurita; assembly: GCA_947086415.1. Classification (NCBI taxonomy): domain Eukaryota; kingdom Metazoa; phylum Arthropoda; class Insecta; order Lepidoptera; family Tortricidae; genus Pammene; species Pammene aurita. The sequence goes on along the minus strand of OX352305.1, from coordinate 22,247,015 downwards.
TTCACTTTCAGAATTGTGCCTAAAATCTATATATATAAACGTAAAAGTCCTGACTGACTGGCTGACTCACTTAAATCAACGCCCAGCCCGAACCGTTGGACCTAGAGAGCTGAATTTTTCACAATAAGTAGTTTTTATAACGTTAGTATCCACTAAGAAGGGGTTTTTCAAAATTCATCCCCTAAGGGGGTAAAAAGGGGGTTGAAAGTTTGTATGGATGGGGTTTAAAATTTTGAGTTAGAGATTTGAAACTTCGTAAGTTTACTAATAATTAAAAAACAATAAAAGTAATTTCAGCGTTTTTTAAAATTCAACCTCTAACAGGGTAAAAAAGGGGTTGAAAGTTTGTATAGACATTACTTTTTTTGTGTCAGAAGGGGGTGAAAGTTTGTATCGGTGGGGTTTAAAATTTGGAGTTAGAGATTTGAAACTTCGTACGGTTACTAATAAAAAAAAATATAAACGCAATTTCAGCGTTTTTCAAAATTCAACCTAGAACGGGGCTAAAAAGGGGTTGAAAGTTCGTATAGAAATTTACTATTTTTTTGGTTTGAGATTTACTAGGAATTATTGTTCCTATTTCCGTTCCATTTCCATGTTCCAGAGTGAGCTCTTACAATAGTTTGGTCATCGTATCGCCAAATAAAACCACCACAATATAGTACACAAAGAAGTTACGCAAATAATAGGGTACAATTACGTTATTATTTGCATATTAACACTTATTTGTAACTGAAACTATGTCTACGTTACCCGTTTTTTCGCCAAAATAGCTATAAGTATAAATAGATTAAGAAGCTGGTTAGGGATTAACAAAAGTTAGTTAAGAAGATAAAATTGGATATGAAACTCTGTATGAGGAACCGTATTCGCGTAAGTCGCGGGCGGAAAGCTAGTACTACGGTTGAATTTCTAATTATAAAAAGTGACTTGACACATGACTGACAGTTAAAATATTGCCTGGAATAGCAAAAATAAAATAGTCATGGGTATATGTCGATAAAAAGTATCGAAAAGTGTAATGTTGTGCTAAACACTAGCAATACGATTCCATTTAAAGGATCTATAAACGTTAGGAAATTAAATTATCATGTCACAGCCTGAAATGCTACAATATTCAAATCGGACAAAAGTTTTGAAATACGTTGTCGCTAATAAATCGTATAGTTATGTTATACAACATATCATATATTTTTCTATCTCGTCGAACGAGCGGAGCCTAAGCGAAGTGAAGTTATAGACAGCTTCGGATGAAACGGAAACGGAACTGTCAGCTGGCTACCTGGACATCGCTGCATTTCGATGGCTTTTTGAATAGTTGTTCTGCGGTAACTGTAGTAACGTTTTTTCTAATCTTTATGAAATTTGTTGGGGTTGTAGCAGAAATCAATATAATTTGAGAGTTCGTATATGAGCAGGATCGATCCATGGGTTATGGAGCTAGAAGGCGCAAAACACTCATCATAAGAGTCTTGGTATATTGGTCAATGCATTTACAAGGAAATCGCGAGTTCTCAGTTCGAGGCGGACTACAAATAGTTTCTGTAAATTTGAGCTCTTTATTATGCAGGCGACATTTTAGATGAACATCGTTCTGGTTCTAATTCTTGCACGTCCAAAGGAATCCGTAATCCGAGGCAACATCACTTAATAATTGAATTCAACACTTCTACGAGTAATAACAACAAAATGTAACGATATTTACGAACAGTCAGAAGACGATATTTCTCAAAAATACCTACTTAACTACTTCTAAAATAGAAGAAAAGATATGTAAGCGACGCGTTCAACGCCAACCTCTTTGGTGGCGCGCACACTGGCTGAAAAGCTCAGCGCTCGGCGCGCGCTAGGCGCGCGTGTTTTGTTATTTAAAAAAAGTTAGTGCAAATTTTCTCTGTCAAATGTTCCCTTGTGTTTTCTCTCGCTATTGTAAATTATTTGAGATTAATGTTTGACAGATGTGTAAATATATGTGCAGTTTTATGTAAATAGTTGTTTGTACATACTGTGGTGCTGTTGTGTGTAAAATAAACTTGTAAATACCTAAGTCCGTCTACATATTTCATCTCCCGCGGCCCCCAATGTCTACAAGATACTTGGATAATTATTCGTCCGCATTGAATTCGGTTATCGTGTGGCCCTCTAAAAAGGTTTTTTTTCGGGATAAAAAGTAGTTAAGTATCCTATGTCCTATTCCTCACTCTAAGCTACCTCTGGCGCCATTTTAGAGTCGTGCATTCAGCAAGATATTCACTCACAAACTGAACAGCAGGCATGTGTGTAGAGAAATCCCAATATCAATCCGACCGTCGTGCGCTTGGAGAATTTAACTAACCAGAGCGGCCATTGACAGGCTTTCCCTTCTGCCGAAAACGATGGTCAATAAATATAACCAGTGGTCATATTTATTGTACGGACTGACGTTTATCTGACGTGGCTATTTGTACGTTACGTACGAATAGCCATACATTTGACGTTCGCCTCCCCCGCAAAAATAAGGAGACTTTTTTTGTATAGAAAATGACAGACATGGCCGCTCCGGTTGGTCGAATTCTCTAAGCCATGCGCCCGGTATTAACCCTACGGCAGGTGTATGAGTAGCCGCCTTTAGAAATTATTATTGTCTCCAATAATAGGATGTACAGAAGTTATAAATTGACTTCATTTTGTAGCGTACCGCATAGTTTTATCAACAAGTAATAGTCATTCCGTAAAAGTAACGTATTTTCCACATCATGTTGCAGCATTCTTCAGGCTTTAAGCCTTAATCAAGTTGCAGCGACAATATCGCAACCAATAAGTCGCGGCGTTTGTAGAACTCTTAATAAATAAAAATATCGATAAGAACAGCACTGGCCGAATTGCGGCAACATTTGTGTTTGTTGACTTGTCAAGTCACTCCGTACAATTATAAATTCTACCTTAAATATACCTCATCTATGTGGTAGGGATATCAACAGCTTCATATTATATGGTTACGAATGGTGGTTGTGGCGCCAGAAATAATCAACTCTGAAAACAGCTCCACTATAAACGGATCATATTACGCGTGGGTTACCCGTTATTATGCAAGAGGTTACCAGTTATTACCCGAGTTACTTTACGACTTTTATACGATCCAAAAAATCATCTTCGACTTAGCATAGTTCCGTAAATTGAAGTTTCTAGTCAGTCTGTCTGTCTGGAATAATCCCAGTGGAAATATATAATAGTCTTCTATTATAAAATTTATAAATTATATCACAGAGCGTAAACTAGCGTAAGTTAGTCGAATTAGATTAAAGTATTACAAGATTTAATTATAACTAAGAACAATTAATCGTTAGTATATTAGCTAATGCATTTGCCGAAAACTGCAACGAAGTTGAAGAATCCGTTTGGGAGATAAATGGCTATATGAAATTTGTACGTATCGTATGCATAAAGACAAGCCGAGGCCCCTCTACCTGGCCTTGATAAATGCATATAGGCACGAGTACTATGTCCATACCAAAAAAAAATTAAACACATTACCGTGTCGAATTGAGGTAATTTCAGAAGGAAAATGTACCTACTTATAAAAAATATACATAGGCGACCAAACTGAGCGCCTACCGCGGACATAAAAAACGGAAGTTTCGACTAACTATTATATCTGATTAGTTCTGTCTCTGACACTCATAATGGAAAGCGATGGAGATATATGGATTGAATCGATTTTTTTATGTTTGTGGCAGTCTGTTGAAGTTATTCTGTGGTTAATATATATTTATAGTAAAGGTATTGTTTGTTGTTGAGAAAAACATTGAAATTTAATTTCTTACAACGTGCCCATATTAGGTTTTCGTATACTTACTATTTTTGAGAAAGATTCGGCGCGAAGGGTCATTGCTGGCTTCGGATAATCGGGCTCCCAAGGGGCCATATTCTAACTTTAAAGTACCTTTAGACACAATCCAACTTCAATACAACTCCAATGCATAAATTACGTCGATTATACATAAGGTACTTAACGGCAACGCGATGCAGGTAGCGCCGAAATCTCTGAATAAGAAATATCACAATTTGCTTGAAATTTTTTCGATGTAACTCCAATACAACTTCAATATTAGTTGATTATTTGTAGTGTGTTGGAGTTATGTTTGAGATTGACTGTGTTTTTAATGTATTTTGAAATTAGAATACGGCACCTAGTCGTCTGTTTAAAGTTTAAATGATATTGTAAAACTTCTAATATAGTAAATTCAATATTAGCAATCAAATTATACCTATTATATTAATATTTTTTATATGAAATTAAGACATAATCAATAAATTTTAATTATCTAGAGTTCGCTTAACAATGATATGGGCGTTGTTATTCTGGGATCTAAATTCCCTGCCATATTAAATGATTCCTTTATTCATGATGATGAAGGTCGAAATTTATTGATAACATTGATAAAGGATGCCATTTCACAGGAATGAATGATTTGCAATTTGCAGTGTTATAATTAGAATATTAATGAAAGGTAAAACATTGGTCACTAGAAAAACGCTAAATGAAATCCTATTTTTATGGCAGGTAAATGGAAATGACTATGCCCACGATGCTGGGGGTTCTGTTCAAGTTCGTTAAATAACTAATAAACATTTCGGGACACTCTTACACAAATCAACCTAGTCCCGAACTAAGCAAAGTGTTACGGACAGCCTAGATCCCTACCTAAATAAATTGTATTCTACCTAGTTAGTAATAAGGTGTCTAGGTAAGGTGATAAATAAGTGGTACACACAGGTCAACTTTATTAAAGTAAAACTAGATTGATTAATGTCTGTGCAGAAACAAGACTTGTTTGTACCGCTGAAAAGCAGTATGTGTGCCCTCTGTGATGGTACGCGCCCGACTGAGGGCGGGCAGAGGGGGAGCGGCGTATTTGACTGAATGTTGACCCAAGCAGCCGTAATTACCAAACGACGACCGCGGACCCCGACTGAGGTGGCAAAGCTTGACCGAAGCGAGAGCCGCGAAAACATTTTGATTTTTCCGGAAAATGCCGCAGCCCACATAGGTCATACATACCTCTAGAGATAGGTTTTCTAGTAAACTATCCAGTAGAAATAGTTTTGTAAGCCTCGGACTTAGGATACCGGAGTTAGAGTAGATAGAAGCTCACTCCCATACAAAATTAACTAATAAGAAAAAGCAACTTTTTAGTTTATTGATATTATGTAAAGATGATGTCCTAGATAGACAAATCTTGCAAAGACCTTTCTAACAAGGTATAAATCATCGAAATCCGTCCAGTAGTTTTCAAGATATAAGCAAAAATGTAAATAAATACGCAAATATCCTAAGTCGAGTGCAAGAAAGAGATAGCAATGTAAACAAAGGACTTCTCTGTCTAAAACTTCTAGAGTCTTCGAATGTGTGAAAAAGATAGAGATATCCTTGTCTAAAATATCTAGATTTTTCCATAGCGTAAAAGAGATGAAGAAGAAGAAGAAAGAATCTCTCTTTCAGATTGTTCTAGATATTTCCACCCTCGCTATTTTCGAATCATATAAAAGCCGGCACGCACCGCCGTAGCGACAGTTCAGTTCAGCAAGCAGTTCCAGCAAGAAAAATAAGAAGAAGAAGAGATAATAGTGACCAGTAGTCGACAATATCAGTATATCAGTGTGCGTACCGGCTTTCTATGTGCCTAGTGTTAAAGTTTAGTGCCTAGCGTACCTAGGGTTCACATGACAGGGTATATGTACCTGTTTATGGACTAAGCGTTATAAGTAAAGTGTTAGTGTCTCAGTTTGTACCTAGTGCTCTTAGGGTAAACGTGCCAGTACTCGGGCAGGGTATATGTACCTGTTCGTGGACTAAGTAGTTCAAGTAAAGTTAGTGACAGTGCGAAGTAGGGTAAATGTGCCTATCCTCGGACAGGGTATATGTACCTGTTCTAGGATATAAGTTGTAAATAGTGTAAATAGCCATAGTTAGCCAAGTGTACCGAGTGATTGTGTTTTAGTAATAAATAAGAATCCAAGTGCAGTGAGTGTTATTACTGAGAGTCCCGTTCCACAGTGGGAGGAATTGGATCCCGAACCAGCGAATGCTCTGTATCCGCATAAATAAATATTTAGACTGTGCTGTCGCTGATGCAGACTGACGCCAGAGAGTAGCCTGGCGGCCACAGTTCTATGGTCCTTCGAGCCGGATCAGGGGATTCAGTGGAACTTGGACTAGTGAAAAGTGGATTCTTATAGTGACTACTGATACTTTGCATGTGTGTTATTTGTGACATTGTGTTGTGATATAGTGCTATAAAGTGCCGAGATGGTATCATCAGGAGTGAATACGAGGTCGCAGTCTGGCCGCATCAGAGAGGAAGAAGGCCGACTAGAAGATACTGCGGAAGGCGTATCTGCGAACGTGGCAGGGGCACCCGGTACCGTGCGCACCCCACAGGATGGGGTCACGGACAAGGCCGGGCAGCCGTGTCAAGAATCTTCTGCGGGGGTACCTGTAAGGGCCGGAGCCATGGTACCGTCTGGGCCCGCGAAGGTTGTCCATAAGGGACCACCACGTTCCCCGTCGACACTGGAGCGGCGAAGGATCGAGCAAGCGATCAAGAAGCAGCTGCGACACAAGGAAAAGGCGGAGCAACGCCGAGTTGAGCGCGAGCAACTGAGTGGGCGCGCGCAGAACCTGTCTCCGGTTTCGGAAAAAGGGAGTAAGGAGGCCCAGCCAGAGGGCCACCCTAAGGCCACGGAGACACAAAAGGTACCAACTCCATCACCAGACAAGGCACCGACGGTCAAGTCTCATCCGTCGAGGAAATCACACGCATCACACGTAAGCAGCCTCCGATCAGCCAAATTAAGAGAGCTCGAACTCAAGCAAATGAGGAAAGAGGTCGAGCTAAAACGGCGAGAGATCGAGTTGGAACGAGAGCTGCTAAGGAAGGAGTACGAGCTCAAGAGGGACGAGGTACTCGAAGAAACGAGCTCTGGAACTGGAACTGACTCATCGTCCGTGGGGTCATCGCGCACAATCAGCCCGGCCAGGGAACAACCGGCTGAACCCGATAGTCGAGTGCACGAGTGGCTGCGCACCATTGAAGACACGCCGCGTCATCGAGTGCGCGTAGAGTCGCCGCCCGTACCGTCACGGGTCAGGCGCGCCCAATCGCCGCCGCGTGGGCCGCGTATTGAGGCACGAGCGCCGCCGCCCGTGGAACCGCGTGATCAGCCACCAGGACGACATGAATGGACGCCGTATTCCGAAAACGCCAGACTAAGGTCGTCGGTAGAGCCGCTGCCGAGTGATGCAGCGACAGCGTTCAACAGGCTCGCCGACCAGCTACGGGACGCCGTCAGGACCACACCGCCGAAGCAGTGTTACGAGTTGCCGCCATTCACGGGCAATCCTAACGAATGGCTTCTGTTCTTCAACGCCTACACGGAGTCAACCCTACGGTACAACTTCAGTGCGTTCGAGAACATGGCTCGGCTGAGGAACTGTCTACGTGGAGATGCACGGCAGTGTGTGCAGCATCTGTTATCCACATCAACACAGCCAGAGCTAATAATAAGGCTCCTTAAGAAGAATTTCGGGCGCATCGACTTACTGGTGGACAAGGCGCTGGACGAGCTCAAGCGGCTACCGCCGTTGGGACCCAGTGCCATCGACCTCAACGAATTCGCAACGAAGATTGTAAACATTGTAAGTACACTTTGCGAGCTCGACAGCAGGAACTATAGCAACAACCCGTTGTTAGTTCGAGAGATAACAGACAGACTGAGTCCACACCTCAGAAGTCGATGGTGCGCCTACGCAAAGGAGCACATAAAGGGCGGCAAGTGTGAGCTGATGCTGATGGCTGACTTCTTAATGGAAGAGAGCGACGCAGAGTTAGAATTCTCGCACGCTCGCATGCCTGGCACCAATAAAAGGAGGGAAGCGGCGACTAAGGAGGTAGCTCGACCATCACCGAGTCGCGCAGTCCAGGGAAGAGGCGCGCGTAGGACGCAAGCGCAGTACCACGCCGAGCAGACGTACACAACAGGGAACACCGTGGGCATTCGGGAGCCTTGCTTGTGCTGCGGCGGTGAACACAGGACTACGGAATGTAAGCGAGTCCTGGTCATGGACACAGGCGCGAGATGGGACTGGGCCAAAAGCAACCGCATATGCTACAAATGCCTGAACGGTAAACACTCCAAGTTGAAATGTCACGCAAAGGCATGCGGTTCCAACGGATGCACCAGATGGCATCACCGATTACTGCACAGCGAGGGCAGCACGCAGAGAGAAGCGCGTGTACGCCGGCCGCCACCCCGCGCGGCCTCACCTGCCCCGCAACCTGCCGCCCGCGACGGGTCCGGACATCCGCAGGCGGCCAAACCAACAGAGCCGGAGATCACGTCGAACACGACGGTGGAACAAGTGAACAGCACGTCCAGCGTATTTTTGAAGATGGTACCTGTTACCGTAGAGGGTCCAAAAGGGAAGGTGGATACCTACGCTATGCTTGACGATGGCAGCACAGTGAGTCTGATCCAAGCAGACTTGGCCGAAGCCATAGGAGCCACGGGACCCGAGACGCCGTTGCGCCTGGCAGGGGTAAGCAACATGGAAGCTGTGCCAGAAGTAAGCAGACAAGTCAGAGTTCGCGTACAAGGAAAGGGCCTAGAGACCGCGTATAACTTAGTCTTCACCACAGTGAAGAGACTAGGACTACGAACGCAAAGGATGAGCAAGCAGGTCATGGAGATGGAACACTTCAAGGATATCCAGACTGCCTGCTACGACGAGGCCGTACCGCGACTACTTGTGGGGACAGACCAATGGCCAGTGTTGCTACCTCAGGAGGCGAGAATACGGGGACTGGACGAGCCGGCAGCAGTACTGACAGGGTTAGGTTGGGTGGTCTTCGGAGGTAAGCCACGTATAGTCAACCCACCCGAGAAGCACGTGACGCTACACTGCCGCCAAGAGGATGACGAGCACCTGGACTCTATGTTGCGGGAATATTTCAACATAGACTCGCTCGGCATCAAGAATGTCAAGAAGGTAGATCCAGGGACACAGAGGGCCTTGGATATCTTCGAGAAGTCGGTCAAGAAAATCGACGGACCACGCTACGAGGTGGGACAGCTATGGCGGGACGAGGAGCCACGAATGCCGCCGAGCCTGCACACGGCATTGAATCGACTGCATAGCATCGAGCGCAAGATGGACCGTGACCCGGCATTCGCAGCGAGCTACACCGAGCAAGTAAATAACTTGCTTGCTAAGAAGTATGCTGAGCCGCTGGAGGAGCCGCCAGATAGCAACGTAGCCTGGGTTCTACCGCACTTCGCTGTGACCAATCCCAACAAGCCGGGAAAGATAAGATTAGTCTTCGATGCAGCGTGTCGCAGCCAAGGGAAGTGCCTCAACGATTTTCTACTGGACGGGCCGGACTTACTACAATCACTGATCGGGATACTGTTCCGGTTCCGCGAAGGGAAGTTCGCCGTGGTGGCGGACCTACAGGAGATGTTCCTCCAGATCAAGATGAGGAGTGAGGACCAGCCCTCACAAACTTCCGTCTGGAGAGGAGACCGCCGAACCGGAAACCCGCAGTTCTACAAGATGACGAGCATGCTGTTCGGCGCAGCGAGCTCGCCTTTCCTGGCGCACAGCGTTCGCAACAGGAACGCCCAGGACAACGCCGAAGAATTCCCGGATGCTGTAGAGGACATCGTCCGTAACCACTACATGGACGACTACGTGGCAAGCTATCCGGACGAGGAAGAGCTCGTACATCGTGCCACGCAAGTAACATCGTCGCACGCTAAAGGAGGGTTCAAGCTTCGTGGATGGACGTCCAACAGTAAGAAGTTACTGCAAGGTATCCCACAAGAGCTGCACGCAAGCGCACCGGCGCAGCTAGAGAAGAAGGAAAACAAGATCCTTGGCATGTACTGGAACCCTGAAACGGACGAGCTCGGGTTTAACACGGCCATGATGAGGGTACCGGCCGAGGTACGAGACATGAAGACTACGCCGACGAAGAGGCAAATGCTATCGGCCGTGATGTCCGTGTACGACCCACTGGGGCTGTTAAGTCACTACACAATAACAGCCAAAGTCCAGTTACAAAACTTGTGGGCCAAGAAACTGGACTGGGACTCACCACTGCCAGAAGAGGACAAGCACGACTTCGAAGAATGGTTACGGGCTTTGGACAGCGTTGCAGCACTTCGAATTCCAAGATGCTACTTGTCAACGGGGGCAGCGGCGAGCAAGGAACTACACGTCTTCGTGGACGCCAGCACCAAGGCGTACGCATGCGTGGCATATTGGAGAGTCGTCCAAGAAGATGGGACGGCCCTGGTCAGCATGGTCGCCGCCAAAAGTAAGGTGGGGCCAACGAGACAACTCAGCGTGCCACGCATGGAGCTTCAGTCAGCACTCATCGGATCGAGACTGCAGCAGACCATCCGAGAAGAGCACCGTCTGACGCCAGCACGAGTCGTTATGTGGACTGATAGTGGAACAGTACTCCACTGGATTCGCAACGACGCCAAACGCTACAGCGCCTACGTAGCCAACCGCTTAGGAGAGATAGCGGAGCTAACAAAGCCAAGTCAATGGCGCTGGGTACCAACCAAGGAAAATCCGGCAGATGAAGCTACCCGGCCGGATAACAGAAGACAAGTCACCTTCGACAGCCGATGGTATCAAGGACCAGACTTCCTGAAGAGGCCGGAAAACAAATGGCCAAAGGAGATCGATCCAGGAGGGCGACTACGTGATTATCGTGGATGGGAATTTACCACGCAACGTATGGCCGCGAGGGATCGTCACGAAGGTGTACCAGGGACCAGATGGCGCAGTCCGATCAGCCGACGTCCAGACCAAGGGAGGCGTGTTCCGGAGACCCGTCACGAAGCTGGCTGTCCTACCGTTGCAACAGGAGCAGCCGCAGGAGCGTCAGCGGGGGCAGAACTGTTACGGACAGCCTAGATCCCTACCTAAATAAATTGTATTCTACCTAGTTAGTAATAAGGTGTCTAGGTAAGGTGATAAATAAGTGGTACACACAGGTCAACTTTATTAAAGTAAAACTAGATTGATTAATGTCTGTGCAGAAACAAGACTTGTTTGTACCGCTGAAAAGCAGTATGTGTGCCCTCTGTGATGGTACGCGCCCGACTGAGGGCGGGCAGAGGGGGAGCGGCGTATTTGACTGAATGTTGACCCAAGCAGCCGTAATTACCAAACGACGACCGCGGGCCCCGACTGAGGTGGCAAAGCTTGACCGAAGCGAGAGCCGCGAAAACATTTTGATTTTTCCGGAAAATGCCGCAGCCCACATAGGTCATACATACCTCTAGAGATAGGTTTTCTAGTAAACTATCCAGTAGAAATAGTTTTGTAAGCCTCGGACTTAGGATACCGGAGTTAGAGTAGATAGAAGCTCACTCCCATACAAAATTAACTAATAAGAAAAAGCAACTTTTTAGTTTATTGATATTATGTAAAGATGATGTCCTAGATAGACAAATCTTGCAAAGACCTTTCTAACAAGGTATAAATCATCGAAATCCGTCCAGTAGTTTTCAAGATATAAGCAAAAATGTAAATAAATACGCAAATATCCTAAGTCGAGTGCAAGAAAGAGATAGCAATGTAAACAAAGGACTTCTCTGTCTAAAACTTCTAGAGTCTTCGAATGTGTGAAAAAGATAGAGATATCCTTGTCTAAAATATCTAGATTTTTCCATAGCGTAAAAGAGATGAAGATAGATCTCTCTTTCAGATTGTTCTAGATATTTCCACCCTCGCTATTTTCGAATCATATAAAAGCCGGCACGCACCGCCGTAGCGACAGTTCAGTTCAGCAAGCAGTTCCAGCAAGAAAAATAAGAAGAAGAAGAGATAATAGTGACCAGTAGTCGACAGTATCAGTATATCAGTGTGCGTACCGGCTTTCTATGTGCCTAGTGTTAAAGTTTAGTGCCTAGCGTACCTAGGGTTCATAAGACAGGGTATATGTACCTGTTTATGGACTAAGCGTTATAAGTAAAGTGTTAGTGTCTCAGTTTGTACCTAGTGCTCTTAGGGTAAACGTGCCAGTACTCGGGCAGGGTATATGTACCTGTTCGTGGACTAAGTAGTTCAAGTAAAGTTAGTGACAGTGCGAAGTAGGGTAAATGTGCCTATCCTCGGACAGGGTATATGTACCTGTTCTAGGATATAAGTTGTAAATAGTGTAAATAGCCATAGTTAGCCAAGTGTACCGAGTGATTGTGTTTTAGTAATAAATAAGAATCCAAGTGCAGTGAGTGTTATTACTGAGAGTCCCGTTCCACAGTGGGAGGAATTGGATCCCGAACCAGCGAATGCTCTGTATCCGCATAAATAAATATTTAGACTGTGCTGTCGCTGATGCAGACTGACGCCAGAGAGTAGCCTGGCGGCCACACAAAGCTTGTACTATGGGTACTAGGGGACGATATACTTACTTATATAGATAAATATATAATTGCCAATTGTTTTTCCTCTACTTTTACTGTTTGTGACTTGTATTTTATGTGTTTCTTTATTTTGAGGTGTGCAATAAAGAGTATTTATGTTATGTTATATATACTTAAAGATACATAAAAAACACCCGTAACTCAGGAACAAATATTCGTGATAAAAACACATATAAACGCCCTTACCAGGATTCCAACCCGGGACCTCCTGCTTCGTAAGCAGGGTCACTACCGACTGGGCTAGGAGGCCGTTAACATAAATTGTAAAGAAAAACCAACTAACAGATGAATTTCCATTTCGAAATATACATTTTGGAAATTTCGATCGGGCTGAAGGGTATTTGATATGTAGAACATTTACGATTATAAATAATATGTAAATGTAACATACTAACTTCTGCATCGCATTAATAGACGGAGAGCTGGCCACGTTAGATATGACACAATAATGAGAGCAACCCATGTAGTTAGTTTGCTAGACTATGCTTATTTCTAGATCCGGACATCTGGCAGCTGTAAAGTGTTGGAGGTCAAAGAATGCAAATAACTTGGAGTAAACAAATCCTAGAGTTCTGGGTTTAATTAAATATTATGGGAAATTATGTAATTAATTAGGTTATATCATATCCAGAAGGTTTTGCTAGGGGAAAGTAGTGCCAAATGATGTAAAATGCAATACCATCAAAAACATAAATGTGAAAGGCTGCCAAGTTCGATACTATGGGAATGCTTCGCCTATAAAAGAAGTGAGATCTGAATAAGTACCAAGTTCCATAAAAATACCTCAAATCATAAATAGTTATAGGAATGCACACTTGATTTCCAGCAGTTTTTAAGGTACATTTTGAATAAGTATCACGTTACATAGAAATACCTAAAATTATAATAGTCAGAGAAACGCACACCGGTTTTTTTTAGCAGTTTCCTGATAACATTTATTATTTTCAGTACTTTTTAATGATGTTACTTGGCAAGTTTTCACACACCACACACCTTTTCAATGCAATGAATCGACACCTTTGGACTGCAATGTGTCAAGTATATAATTTTCTATTAAAACTTGCCAAGTTACATCATTAAAAAGTACTGAAAATAATAAATGTTATCAGGAAACTGCTAAAAAAACCGGTGTGCGTTTCTCTGACTATTATAATTTTAGGTATTTCTATGTAACGTGATACTTATTCAAAATGTACCTTAAAAACTGCTGGAAATCAAGTGTGCATTCCTATAACTATTTATGAATTGAGGTATTTTTATGGAACTTGGTACTTATTCAGATCTCACTTCTTTTATAGGCGAAGCATTCCCATAGTATCGAACTTGGCAGCCTTTCACATTTATGTTTTTGATGGGATTTCATTTATTTTTGTTAGGTGTAGGTTCTTTATTATTTTTTTATCACTTTTGCTTTAGGAAATGTCTCATTCCACTTAGGTATGTACTTTATACTATAACTAAACATCGGTATCAACGTTCAAATTTCGTGGCACTTGGTAAGGGTCGCAAAAAAAGAAATACATAGGTATCATTGTTTTATTTATTAGTAATAAATAACATTTAATTTATTTTTATTCTTAATCGTACTTTGGTAAACTGTACATATATTTAAAGAGGTTTATATTCTTAATACGTCATAGAACCTCAATACTCATTTCATTATCCATTTGTAAAAAAAATTCTAAATGCCAAATAGGCAACAAATGTCAATTTAATTGTCATGCAAAATAATATGTGGTAAAATCTTCAACGATAATAGTTCTTAAAAACACTTACAACTACAATTTAGCATTGATAAATCTTTACCCAACTCCCTATCAGACTTGAGAAAATGGATTTGACGCAGTATACTGATTTTATATTCACTAACGAAGGTGCTTGCTGTACTATTTGCGAAATGAATATAAAAAAGAAAAGGTACAATATAGAGAAACATTTGAAATCAAAATCTCATCAAGATAAATTATCTGATTCACGCTGCCATTTACAGGATATAATACGAGATAATGCTGATTTCGAAATTAAAGACGATATCGTATATTGCAAATTGTGTAATTCGAAATTATTTCCCTCTAAATCTAGTATCGACCGCCATTTAAAAACAGATTTACACAACAAAATTCATAAAAATAATGCACAAGAAAAATTTAATAAAGATTTAACAGAGTTTATGATTTGTTCGAATATACCGTGGTCAAAATTAGACAATCCTAAATTTAGAAATTTTGTAGAAAACCTTTTAAATCATAAATATGGAAACGATATTACTGTGCCGAGTGAAACAAAAATACGAGTAAAATGCTTACCTGAATTGTATGAAAAGAAAAAAAATGAATTGAAAGAGAAATTACAAAATAAAATGATTTACCTCAGTGTTGATGAAACATCAGATTCCGTGGGAAAAAAAGTGGCAAATATTTTGATCGGAGCTCTAGATGGAACTAGTACCCAGCCACATTTATTTGCTTCTAAGGTATTGGAGGCGACTAACCATTCGACAATAACCAAACTCGTTGAGGAAACCCTTGAAGATCTTTGGGGCGATGAATACAAAAAAAACATGGATAAATTATTATTTTTTATAACGGATGCCGGTTCCTACATGGTAAAAGCAGCTAAAAACCTTGTTCAGAAATTGCGCGGCCTTTCTTTGTTTTACCACCCTAATTAGGAAATGTACTATTTAGGGGCTTTTTTATTTACATATACAAAATAAAGGTTAAAAATACTAAGTGATTTGTTTGTATTTATTTTTCTGCCAACCGTACATTGCCACGAAATTTGAACGTTGATACCGATGTTTAACTATAACCCTTTTTACTAAGCGTCTAATTCTATTTTACTATTTATTTATAGGTGAGTTTTACAAATAAACTGGCTCCCTACACCTATAAAATGTACCTACTTACATATAATTACATACATCAATAATGTACTTTATTCTGTTTGTAAGTACGCTACCTACATAGATAATTAATAACTTGGTAATACCTACCTACCAGTAGGTATTATAATTGGTGTCCTATTATGTAGCCCTAGAAGTGCACCATCCCATCTCATCCCGTGGCGTATCGGAGGGTGAGATGGGCAGTAGTATATATAATTCCATCTTAGAGTATATATGATTTCCATGTTCTTGAATCTGCGATTTTATTAGTTGTAAAATTAGAAATTATTTAGACTATGCGAGAAAAAATAGTCTTTTCGTTTTTGTTTGACTGATTTAGCGCACCTAGTGTACCTAGTGACCTGCTTTGCACTTCGTAAGTCGTGGGTTCGGTTCCCGCAACAGACACACACAGAGTGGTGAACAATTTTATTGTTCTTGTCTTTAAGACAAACATGTATTGTCTTAAATTGGTATGTACCTAAATTTAAATAAGTCTTATCTCATTTCCACTCCATACCTACTTATAGTAGAACAAAATTACACATTCGTTGTTTTCGAAACTGACTCACACTTGGCCGTTTTCAGATTTTTACTTTATTTCGACCTAAAGACAAACCTTCGAGCCAAATTTCAGGTCGGTACGACCATTGGAAGATAGACCCATTTAGTTCATTATGACTTCATAGTAGAACAAAGTTACACCTTCGCTATTTTTAAAACTGACTCACACTTGGCCGTTTTCAGATTTTTCCCTTTACTTTGACCTTAAGACCTATCTCCATGCCAAATTTCAAGTCAGTACGACCATTGGAAGTGGTCTAGGTTTTTGATGAGTCAGTGAGTCAGTGAGTACAGTAAAAATAGCGATTTTCTGACGTCAATATCTCAAGAACTGCTATAGGTAGAATAATGAAATTTTGTATTCTAGACAATTAAGGGGATGTCAACAGACACTCGAAATTTCATATGCGTAGATAAAATATGTTTCGAGTTATAGGGTGGTCGAAATTGGCCCGAAATGGTTCGTGTAATATAACCCACGGCCGGTGTGTCGCTTTTTTTTGCTCGAACTTGGCGGACACACTGCCGTGTGTCTAGATTTTTAGTTAGTCGCCTACTGTTTTTGTTTCCGCAATAATATACAATGGTTTTTAATCTAATGTTAAAATATAGGCCCTGTCCTCTATAAATTACACAACTTTGGCATTTTTTACCTATTTTGGTATTACTTTTTTCCAACTTAAAAACTTTGTTGGTCTGTCACTCTGACATCCACCCATTAAAAGCTGCCAGATGCCCGGATCTAGCAATAAGGATGGTAAAGCAGCATAACTAGACAGGTTTCATTGCTCTCATTATTGTGTCACATCTGACGTGGCCAGCTCTTAGAACAAAACTCACAATCAGGGTAACGCGTGCGTGGGAACAAACGCGTCATTGTTATTATTATACTATACTATATATGTGGCGTTATCTATGAAAAGGTACCTCTTTGTCGACGGCGCTCACGTCACACGGCGTCGCATTAGAATTTAAACACTGTTAAAGAAGGCGTAAACACAATAAGAATTTACTGTGATAATGTCTGTACTGAGATACAGTGTGCCGTGTTATAATTGTAAAATTCATAAACAATACATTAAAAACACAATATATCTCAAACATAACTTTAGCACACAACAAATAATCAACCAATATTTAAGTTGTATTGGAGTTGCATCGGAATGATATTCAAGTATTTGTGAGTACATAACATCAACATAAAATAAGACAACAGGTTCCACACATTACATAATAAAACACAATAATCTACTTAAAACCTACTATTAACCTAAATACAAAAGTCCTTAAACATAACTTAACATAAACATATATAACACAAGTATCCTAAACTAAATCTAAAAAAACCGGCCAAGAGCGTGTCGGGCCACGCTCAGTGTAGGGTTCCGTAGTTTTCCGTTCGTCACAGTAAGTGTCCCCACTTAAGAGTCAAAATAACACCGCCATGTAGGATATGATATGAGCGTTCCACGTACAGCGACATCTATCGGCAAACTAAGTAAACTATTGCGCGCGAGCTTAAAGTATGGAAGATGATTATTATGGGATAATTCTTTATTGCGTGAACCGAGTTTCACCGTTTTGACTTTATTTGAAAGCACGTCATTTCATTGTAATTTTGTAGAAATTACAGGTACAATAAACACCTGCTTATACGGTTAAATTACAAACTTAGTTCAGAAATTATTTTGTAATTTTTTTTCTACAACTATTCAACCTATCAAGTTCAAAATAATTTTCCTAGAAAGTTTTTATAAAGTTCTACTTTTGTTATTTTTTTTCATATTTTTAAAACTTATGGTTCAAAAGTTAGAGGGGGGGGGGGGACACATTTTTTATTACTTCTGGAGCGATTATTTCCGAAAATATTCACATTATCAAAAAATAATTTTAGTAAACAAATTCATTTTTAAGTACCTATCCAACAATATATCACACGTTAGGGTTGAAATGAAAAAAAAAATCACTCGCCACTTTACGTATAGGGGTGGTACCCTAATAAAACATTTTTTCCCACTTTTTATTTCACCACTTTGTCGGCGTGATTGATATACATATTAGTACCAAATTTCAGCTTTCTAGTGCTAGCGGTCACTGAGATTATCCACGGACGGACGGACGGACGGGCAGACATGGCGAAACTATAAGGGATCCTAGTTGACTACGGAACCCTAAAAAGGCCCCTGTGGCATGGTACCAAAGATGCTGGCTGCGTTACCCCGCTGAACCGCGACACTAATACGTTGAGCGAGGTAACTGCCAGCTCTCCGGTCCCCCGTTGCGTCTCTGAGTCTTTTCGATAGATCACTGAAAAGACTCAAAGCGCAAGGGCCCCACGCACCCAGCGTTTCGACGCCGAACGGAACAAAAGCGTATTCGGCACCGAGACTACTGTACTTCGCCACCTTTGCGCGTTCAGTCGCCTCCGCCGCAGCTGCTGCTCTCACAGATGTTCCGTGAAGATGTGACGGCGCCAGCGTGTCTACACAGGTTGCATCCCAGACTAGTACCCGCCCCATACTCCACGGAATCAAGGTCATCCCATCGGGTCTCTTGCCGTCGCTTCTCAAAATACCGGTTGGCTCCAACAGAGCAGGCACATTAACCGAAGCAAGAGACCGACGGATGATATCATTAAGAGCAGCATGCCGAGAGAAGCGGCACGCACTCCTCTGGCAGGAGAGACCGTGATGCCCCAACTGGTCCACGTCAGTACCGCAGGGGCATCGATGAGGAGCACAAACTGGGATCCCCAACCTGAGGCAAACCGAGAGCCGGAGAGTGTTGGGCTCTAAAAAAGTTCCAATTTTGGGAGAAGGATGCGCATGAAGCCACTACCCAGCCTCCCTAGGTCCCTAGTACCAACTGCCAAAATTCTGGCTCTATCCGCAGTACCGCACTGGCTAAAAAGGGAATCCAATAGTAGTTTATGTAACTGTTACGTTTTAAGGCCTAATTACGTACAGTTGCATACATTGCTTTATCTACACTCATATTATATATATTAAATTAATTGTTCGGAAACCATAGAATGACCGCCATTGTACCGTCATGGCCTACTCGATTGTGCCGGCGCTCGCGCGGGACCAATCGAGTTGGCCATGGCGGTAACATTATGTTATCAAATTCGATGTTCCAAATTTGAAACTCATTGCTTAACAATATTTGAGCATGCATAGTTAAAATTACGTTACTGCCGCAGATAAGAAACTTATCATAGTTAAATCGTTTGTTGTAATGCTTGTCATTGTCTACGGTTTTTGAACGCATTTTAGAGTACTTACAGTATGAGTGTAGATAAAGTTAATTTGCACGCCGGATCGTCCCAATTCCTTTGCGACTCGGGGTACTAGTGTGGGAAATCTACCGGGTCGTTGAATGGAGACCTCGCATTAATTCCTCAGTCGATTATTCTTTTGCTAGGATGTAAATAGGTCATAACAAACACAAAACACTATTTTTCCAAAAAAAAAGTATGTCAGTTTTGGTATTTTTACTAAAATGTACAAAAAGCTTAATACTTTGTATTGGAATTTTTCTCAGGGTATATTTTTTTCACTAAACAAATTATTTTGATTACTGACAGATACTGTCAAAAGTTCAAAAAAAAAATTCAAATAAAACTGTCACTTTTATTCAAAAGTAATTGGTAACACTCGTCATTTTGTTTGGAAAATTTCTCAGTCAGGTTTGTAACAGTGGTTGTTACGTTAATCTTATTTTAGCATAATATTTACGAATATTCCACATACAATACGTCAAATCTCGAAATGAAAAATTTGTCTAGCCTTTTAAAGCGAGTGAGCACGCAGTAATATGTCGTCGTGCTCCAGCTATTGAGTCCAGTTTAGCATGCGCGGCTACGACTCAGCTATGCTTGCGTCATAGTGAAAAAAGTGGAGTAAGTTACTTCAATCATATAATTGTCTAATCATATTTGTACTTAAGGGCCGGGTATAGGTGGGAGAATTTTCAGATTCTGTCAAAATACCCTGATTCACACACAACCAGACTTCACGCACACTACCACACTTTTGGGGGACAGGTCGTTGACCGCATATACTTTTTTACAGGTTGCCATTATTAGTTTCATACTAATCACACCTCCTTTGAGAAATTTAAACTGTAATGTTTTCCTTTGTAAGAAGACAGAGAAATAACATATTTTATATTGCTTTCCTTGTCTATCCTGTTTATGTCACATGATGAATTATGTTTGATTAGATTATAAAAGATTAAATGATTTTTGAATTGAGTTATCGAGATACGTGTTTTGGAAAGTTAGCTAGCCGAACAAACCGCGAAGCACTTCGTTCGTCGAATCGACTATTTGCATCACTCTCTTACGAATATGCAAGAGCGATGAAAACGGACATAACGAAATGTTGATATTCGAAATTCGCGGTTGGCCTATTGTAGACTAGAAGTCGCTTATTAATACACGGTGCCCGTGAGCATTGCGAGAGATTTTAACCACGCATTTCTGAGGTCGAAAGAATGAAAAAACATTATATGACTTTTGTTGTAAAACGCCAAAAAAAAAATTTTTTTTTACTTTTTTTTTCACTTTTTTTTAATGCTGTTCTACATAAAAAGTAAATGTCATTAGAAAAAAGTAACGGAAAAAGTAAATTGCTACATTTTTTCTCGTAAAAACTAGTCCATGCAAAGTGTTTCTTAGGTCTTTGATATCAGTCAATAAGAGATGTCTAGACTATGCCCCATACCGGTGAGATCGCCATCAAAAAATCATTTTACACTGAGAAACAATTCAAAATGCAATTTTTTGTAAGTAGTATTTACTCTGAAACTATGGCGAATTTCGAAAAAGTTTAAAGGACATTTTGTTCTCTAAATATGATAATGAATACACTGTTAAAGTCTCTCGCAATGCTCACGGGCACCGTGTATAGGTAGAAGTGAAAGGAAATATGTCTGAATAACTTCTTTAGAGTTGTTTCGATGGATTGTAGATTAGGTAGGTACGAGTATATATGTATATATATATATATATATAATCAATTATATATGATGCAGGATTATCCCTTAACTACAAAAAAACCAAGTTAATGTATATTCACTCACCCTATGTCAAAACCATGTATACCCCTAGCATTGTAGCCCATGAACATGTATGTTTGCACACAGGGCCGACATGCTGTAACTGTGAGAAACTTGAAGTTGTGGATCAACATACCTACTTAGGCCTTAAAATAGACACCAAATTTAACTGGGGTCAGCATGTTGACCATGTGTGCAACAAACTGAGGGCAATTTTAAGTAATCTTAGTGTACTAAAGTATAAAATGCCATACTCTATACTTCGGCTACTATACATGGCTCTAGCAGACTCTATAATTAACTATGGAATATCCAGCTATGGGAGATCATATAAAACATACTTACAAAAAATATACAATATTCAAATAAGATTGTTAAAAACCATAGTTCCTTTAAAAATAAAACTTCAATATAAAAATAATTACCATAAATTGTTTAAGTACTGTAGAATATATAGTGTTTATGACAAAGTCAAACTTGCTGTGATATTAGAATACAAACACTTGCTGGATCAGCTGGACAGGTATAAGAGACCATCCCATCTCCGGACCTTACCCAATGAACCATACTTTAAAATACCAAAAAGCATCAATGAATATGGGAATAGGGTCTGGTCAACATACCTACCTAATATCCTGAACAGCTTACCCAAACAAGTTGTTGAAACCTTAGTAAAAAACCCTGATAAGGCAAAATATGTACTTAAGAAAGCACTGAATAATAAAGATTAATGTACTTAACTTATTGTAATAGATGTAAGCACTATAACTACCTATATAATTAAGGCTTTGCTTAGTTATTATAATCTCAAAAAATAGAGATTGCAACTGAGCTCCTGTAATATTGTAAACATGTTAAATTAAAAAATAAACAGTTTAAATTTTATTTATTTATTTTTTAATTACCCGTGCAAATAAATCTAAATGTTATTCTATTACTAAATAAATTAATGTTATTTACTAATTAAGTTTCGCATACTTTCGTGTTAATTTTGTTTTTGTACTGGAGCCGGCCATACTATAAATTTATCAAAATTCCTACCCATTGGCTTCCATTTAGCTTTGTAGAGGATATCTTGGAGATCAAGAAAACATAAATCTTAAAGGTCCTAAATGGTCGCTAGTAGGTATGTGCGTGAATCAACTTTTAGGACACTTATTATCTTTTACGATAGGAAAACTTAGCAGATGACTTTAGTATGATACTAATTATGAAGCGTTATAATAAGACTTCCACAACAAAACCTGGGGCAACGTGCTTTGCTAGGTTACGACACAAAAATAAAAATATATATTTTGGTAAACTTGTACATTGAACTTGTACATTTTATTGTACCGTGTTCATGCAAATAAATAATTTTGTATTTGTATTTGTATTGAACGTTAGCTTGATTGTTTACTTAATAAACATGAACTTAGCCGAATTGTAAACAATCTATACGTTTTGAAAAAAAAAATACTTTTCTTAAAGTTGATATATTGCGTCAATTTGAAAATACACTAAAATTACATTATGTAATTTATCTTTAAGCCTACCTACCGCTCCAAATATTTGCCACACGGTATGGTGCACTTCAAATAGCTAATTAAACACCCGGTAGGCGCTTAGGATTTGCTTTTATTTTTTCAAGATTCATAATTATTTATAAGTTATGGATGTTTTCCTTGTGAAATAGGGAATTTCAAAATAAGTATTTTTTTATTTTACATGTTTTTGCTTCGGAATGGTGTCAAAATTATACCATAAATGAATTGGGCATCCCTGATTTATACGAAAACGACACCAAACTTGGCCTAGTAGCTTCACTGATGTAGATATCAAGATATAGTTGAGAGCCTCCCCCTCCTAAGATTTTACATCAAAAATCTTGGTGGCTCCACTTCTCAAATCTACCCTTAGGTCCTAACGAATAATCATGCTGAAGGAAATCTCTTGTTCACGAAAAGCCGTATTTTTACATAAAGCACTTAAACCACCTTAGACGCATATTTGTTTTACCCAGTAGGAAGTATTTTGTGCAATACAGCTTAAAATAAAGTAAAATGTGCTGTAGGACTCCCACTACCGCAATACTTTTACGAACATATTATCAATTTAACGACTTAATACAATACATTGTTATTAAATCAAATACAAACATTGAAAACATTGAAAAAATAATCAACCCAACAGGACTTAAACCTGTATCGATACGCCTTGCCGGGGCTCGATCGCTTTACCAATTAGGCTATGAGTCAAGTTACTAAGTTGAGGAAATTGTCAATGCCTTCAATCATCTTTTTTCATTTATTTAGATCTACTTCGGCTTTACAGCAGCCGTAAGCGACATCTAGGTACTAACTACTAGAGTTAGATACCCTTCCCGCCGACACTATCGCAAGTGTCACAACGGAAATATAGAGGGCGCTGCTATCAACTCATAATTATTTTTGCATGTTTTTAAAGTGGGGCATTTCACTCATACAATAGATTGTTGTTAAATCAAATACAAATATTGAAAACATTGAAAAAATAATCAACCCATAACTTGACCCATAGCTTAATTGGTAAAGGGATCGAGCCCCGGCAAGTCGTATCGATGCAGGTTCAAGTCCTGTTGGGTTGATTATTTTTTCAATGTTTTCAATGTTTGTATTGTATGAGTGTAATGCCCCACTTTAAAAATATGTAAAAATAATTATGACTTAATACAAATCTTTAGGACTTAGAATTTAAGACTTTAAATATTAATATCTAAATATGTCTTTGCCATTAAAATAATTTTTGTTCAGAATAATCAAAATGGTCTTAAATAATCTTACACAAATCGACCTGGTCCATGGGTAAGCTCAATAAGGCTTATGATGTGGGTACTACACGACGAGATATATAGTTGATAGACATAGATAAATACTTAAATTCATAGAAAACATCCAGGACTCGGGAAATATCTGTGATAAACACACAAAAATCGATGGTCTTATAATCAAAACCAGCCGCAGAAAAGGGTCTTATTTTTTATAGGATTATAATGTTCGTTTAGTATATTTTAAATAGTACTGTAATCATTTCGAAATGGTAGGCTCAAAAATAAATTGAGGATTTTTTTTACTAATATCGTATTTTTAATTCAAGACAGTTATCTGACAGTTGTCTCCATACAAAGTAATTTGTAAATTACTTGCCACATTGTAATGTGGGGCAGCAGCTTTCAGATTACTGTCTTGAATTAAAAATATGATATTAGTCTTAAATCCAAACCGGCTACTAAAATGGACTTAAATTAGCTATGTAGGTATTATTACGTACCTTAAGGATGGTTTCGGTGGATTAGAGTATTCAAGACCTTTATGAGAAAATGTGTTCATGAATAGAACGCTTCCTACGACACTAAAAATATGGAAGCCGATTGATAGGAAATTAGATAAGTTTAACACCCGTGGCTCCAATACATGTAGATACTAGATACCATATTTAGGTAGTACATTTTGATTTAAAATTATAGTTATTTACATGCTTCGTTAAGTAAAACTGCCGAAGTTGTCTCATTTATAGAGGACGGGGCCTATATTTTAACATTAGAACAAAAAATATTGTGTATTATTTCGGAAACAGAAACAGTAGGCGACAAACTATGAATTACATTATACGTCATTTTGGACTATTTTCTCCCATCAGAAAGTTTTCGCAATGATATAATCTATTTACTTATACAATTTCTCATAATACCGCACTACCAGACTACTAACCCAGAACTCTAGGATTTGTATTCTTAAAGTGGTTTGCATTCTTTGACCTCCACTACTTTACAGCTGCCAGATGTCCGGATCTAATAAGCTTAGTATAGCAAACTAACGTTTCGTCGCTCTCATTATTGTGTCATATCTGACGTGGCTAGCTCTCCGTCTATTATGTTATGTTCTTATGTTCTTGGTCCCAGGTAGGTATGACTCAAAAGTCCCGTTTAAATGTAAACCATGAGTTAAAAGAGCTGGTAGCCTGGTATGATGTCCGATTTTCAATCTGGAGGTCTCGGATTCAAACCCCGGCTCGTACCAGTTATGAAAATTATATCACATGCACTAAATATGGTTTCATATTTTACCAGTCGCTTTTCGATGAAGGAAAACAACTTGAGGAAACCATATCTATTTCCAATAAGGCCTACAGGTTTAATTGAGCCGTGGCACAAAGCCGCTAGGAGGATGAGGAGTGAAAATTGTGTAAGTTTAAGTCGGTAAACAACATTGTTTATAAGTACGAGTAAGTCATTTATTTGATTAGAGTACATTTGTGCAACGATAGATTAACGTAAAGCAAACATACTCGTATGGAAGGGTCAGGCACACAATCTGCCTGGAAATCGCCAAGAGGCGAATGTAGGTTGGGTCCTCTCGTGCTTTCAAGGGCTCTGTTGGGTAGGAGTTGGATGCTGTTCAGATGATGTGTTGAAGTGACGTTAGTAGCCGAGCTCGAATCAAGAGGCGTATAATGATCTCGCAATGCCCCTTTCTAACTCTGGGGTACCATAACATAATGTATATACGACAACAGATGAATGCGCGTATCAATTTGTACCTATAGTGACTATAGTCTGCAGACGGAGTCGTTCGACGTTCTTCATAGGTATGCGTGCGTTGTGCCGATGCCCATGACCAAAAAAACTGACTTGATTGCTCTCCTCGCCAGATTATCGTATATTGCATTAAATATTTGATTATATCTTTCGTATAAGTTAAAGAATCAAGTCTTTTAATATTAAGTAAATAGAGATTGGAGTTATAATAATATTGTCATTCAAGTATTTTGACGTTAAAAGTCATGTTAAAATGTCGTAATATTGTGACCAGCGTAATAAAAATAAGTCCAGTAATTCAAAACGAATCCAAAAACTCTTTTAATTTTAAACAGGTTTTCAAGCAATTAATTATGAGGATTCTGTAGAAAAGTGTCTTATATTCAATCGTTAGTTGTATTTTTGTAGTATTACGACGCGTAAATATAAAAAAATCTAATTTAAAGGACTTACGGTCTTTATTTGTTTTCCCTATTTATTTTGAATACAATTTAGCTACTGGTATCCTTTTTTGTGTACGTATACGATTTTCTGTCAAAATAAATGCCAAAATGAAACGTCATGGCTGCTCATCCAACAAGACGTCCGCCTGCGACGAGGCCCGTCGGGCATCTGAGTCACAATGACAATTTGACTGATATGGCGAATGTATGGGAATTTTTCAAAAGTTTACATTTACGTTTCTATTTCTTTGTTGTCTTAATGATGAAAAAAATGAATATGCCCTGATGCACTAGTCTAGTTATCTGGCTTTCAAAATAACATAACCATTGAACCACTGTCGAAGACAAAATTGTATTGCGACGTGTTCTAACGGAACGCCATTTTTTGATTTTTTGGTACTTTTGGAGTCGGTTTATAGATAATCAAAGCTAATAAAAATAAAATATCAATTGGAGCCTCTGCACGGCTTCTTTATGAATACGTAGACATTCATATTATTGCGAATACGTAGCATTAACTATACAAATTCCTTGTTCTAAGTGAGGTCTAAAACGATGCTGTCATATATCCGCCCCTTAACTCGTATCATTATAATTTTAATAAATATTTTGATGGCGTATTGTTAATTAAACAATTTAGTATTTAATTGAAGCATCAGAGTATCATTGCCTCACTAAATAGAACACCATCACCACTACTCGCCAACAAATGACGCTTGTAGTGTCATAATGCACACAATGCAGCCGCATGCACCGATACAACTACGCTTCGACACTAGTCACGCCGCCTACCAACAGATGGTACATTGATCGAGTTATATAGATGCCGCTAACGTTTGTTCAACGCAGAAACATGACCCTCGGCGCATTGCCGAGGACTTTTTGAGAAACGCCCTACCGGTCTCAAGGTACGCATGCTATATGCCTCAACCAAGTTTGAGCATTTTAGTGTTGTGACACTAAGCCACTAGGCCAGTAATTTGTCCTAAGGGCACACCCTTAGGACAAATTACTGGCCTGGTACACATCTACCTAACTGGGTAGTACTCGGCAAGTAATCACTAGAGAGAAGAGAGTACATGTAAATTTCTAAAGCAATAAATTGTATCCCATCAAAAACATTACACGTACAATAATGGCAGCCTCGCAACGCAGTTCTCCTACTTCAAAAAGTAATGAGGTCTAATGTAAAACCAAGCCAGTGTGCCGGAGTTTACTAACAACATGTCATTGTGATCTTTTGAATATTAGATGTTTATATTTTTATAATAAAATAAAACAGAAAAAATAATTTTGTTTCTGCATATATTTATATGGGATTACAATGTTAACTGTGCGGTTTGTAAAACTAGAGAACCCGGGATATTGCGGTATGTTTTAATTTTCAGTGGCTTTATACTCTAAGAGTTAACCCTAGAAGTTAGAAGTGTTCAAAATTTGGAGCTTGTGGGACTGCTAGAAGTATTTTAGATATACGATGATCGTAATCAGTGACAAAATTAAGGAATTTTGACTTGCAATAGTTCTTAAAGTATATAGTAGAATTCAATGATATTGGGATCTTCCTTGTGTTATGGCCTCTTTATCACAGAAATTTCAGCCTTCTAGCTTTATCGATAACAGAATTAGAGGGGGGTCGAAAATGGCCTGAATGGCTTCGGAAAAAGGATGGTTTGGCCGTGCCTTTTTTTTTTGCTCGACTTGGCAGGGGAACTGCCGTGCCCACAGATCTGGTACGCGCGACTTTTTGTCGTGGCCCCCCACCTCCCCGCTAGAGCGATAATCATAGATTTCTTCATAGCGGGTATATCAATACATATGCGAAACAGCGCATTTGCCAGATGACTTGAACTTTTTATTTTACCCAAATTTAAACATAAGTTGTACTCATAAGATTTATGTCTATTGTGTAATTCACCTGTGACAACTGTATTTTTTTCTCTGTGTGTAATATTTAATTATTTATTTTGTTATAAGTCGAAATACGAGTACATGTCATATGGTTTAGAAAAAGTGACCAAGTCCTCCGGTATCCGAGGCGAGGCCAGCAGGCAGCATCTTTTTTTTTGGCATCTACCTATGGTTGATATAACTATAAACATTAATTTAATAGACATTCAATGACATAACATGCAATAGAATTAACATTATTGTACGCCAAACACTGGCCATTGTCATGTGTTGTTTCGTAGGTACAATAAATTATTTGTATCTGTATGGATCGAAGCGAATACTTACTCCGAAGACCGGATAACCACTTATCCACATAGTCTCCGCTGGCAATCTACTGGCAGTAGGATGTCGGGTCGCCCCCCCAAACCCGCAATACAAAGAGGCGATAAGTTGAGACAGATGTAGCCTAAGCCGGTCTCGGCTAGAAGTTGCCGTTTAAGATCGTGGCAAGTGCAAAACTTTTATGCGAGCCCTGTCCCTAATGAGGGACAACAGGAACAAATTTTCGTCACCACAGTTACATTAGTGACCGATTGAATAAATCTTTTTGTAAAAATCTGTTTCAACTTAAAGAAAATCACAATATCCAAAAATTTACAAAATAGTTTTATTTGTTCCATATGACTAGACCCCGTTTTCAGTGGTGAAATTTTAATAAAAATGCTAGGGTTGGCATAGCACATTTTAATATTCTTAATATGATGTATATATATTTTGATGTAAGCTATATACTTATTTTATTTACACAGGATGGAAAGATAAGTCTGGCCCTGGAGGGAAACTACCTTAAAACCTTGAGATAGCTCAATTCGCTCAAAGGAAACATTCTTTTATTTTTCCTAAAAACTAAAACTGCATTCACAGTTTTTTCTTAATTTTGACTTTATTCCATACTAATTCCAGCTAAATAAACTCGAGCGACTTCAAAACCTGTGCATAAGGTTCATATTTGGTTTGCGCAAGTATGACCATGTCTCTCACTTTCGTTCCCAGCTCAAATGGCTTCCTATTCGTCTGCGCCGTGATTCTCACGTTATTATCCTCCTCTATAGATTGCTCTTCAATCCTGCAACACCTCAATATCTCAAAGAGCGTTTTAACCGACTCTCTTCTATCAGAGCGTCGCAAAAGCACATTCTTGCTACTCCATCATCTTCTACCAAATTTTACAGAAGCTCTTTTACCTTTCGGGCCGTTCGATTGTGGAATGTTTTGCCAGTAGATGTAAGATGTGCTAAGTCTCTTACCATTTTTAAGAATCTGTTGAAACAACATTACCTATCGCTCCCTTAGGTTGCCTTTTATATATATATATATAGTTATTTATTTATATGTGTATTATATGTATGTGTGTATATGTATGTATTTTTATTTAGTATCTATATGTGTATTTAAGCTTGAAATTAAGATGTTTGTGTTATTTTTCTCCCTTTTGTTATTTGTGCACTACCATGTTCCTAACTCTATTTCTAAATCTCCTACTACCCAAAGGTTGTCTGGTAGAGATCGCTTTTTAGCGATAAGACCGCCTGTTAAGTGTAAACTTTTTATTGTTGTAATTTTTTATTTGTTGCAATAAAGAATATATTATTATTATTATTATTATTGTATGAAAAATATTATTATTATTATTTATGTGTTCTCTTGTGCCTTAAACTTGGTTGGTATTTAGAAGTTTTTATCCTCGTGGGAAACAGGATCGATTGGCATCAATTGTCTTAAAATTTATTTATGGCAAATTTAAAAATAAATACTTTTTTTTGAAAACTGTACTCTTTTCCAAAAATTTGTAATTGCAGTTATGTCCCTTTAAAGAAATTAAAGACTGTTTCTTTTCAGTGAATTGAGCTATCTCAACGCTTTAAGGTAGTTTTCCTCCAGGGCCCGATTTATCTTTCCATCCTGTATATTAAGGCAAAGGACTTTAACGAGGTTTAATTTGGTATATAAACACCATAGTAGTAACTTAATTGTATTTTTTTCGGCAATTATGATTGATGTCATATTAATCACTTAATTGTTTATTCAGTAAAAGTATGGATTTCCAGAATAATCTTGCTAAATTTTCTCAGTTTCTCAGTCTCAGCGACGCGGAAATGGTTACTAAATTTAGTATGACTGTGCAATAGATACCAATTTTTTCGAATAGGTAAACCTGGTAAGCGTACCTATTAGATTATAGTTTTCTAATACATAAATAAATTTGTTTTTTTTTCAGTAACATGATACAATTGTGCAAATGCATATACATTTTAAAGTAAGATGACTAAGATTCGTGTTAAAACGTGTTAAATCGTATATACAGCCTTGGCCAGAAGTGTTGAGCATAGCTCTTTTTTGTTTACAATTTTGATGTCAAGTATTAATTCCCTATCATAACAATGTACGATGACGTAAAATGTTATATTTTATTGATATATCTAGAAAATTTCACTTCATAACACTTTCAAGGTACCTATAAAGTATGAAAAGTGGAGGTCCCAAAAATGCGAATTTAGGTCGGTGCGTTAAATTGCAAATATTCTATGCAGTTACTACTCACTTCAACAAAACATGCCTGTTCAGTTTGAATTAATTGATAAAATAACTTCAAAAAAGATAAAAACGCCGGTCTAAACTTTCGAGTTTTGTATGAAAATCGCAAGGGTGCTCAACACTTCTGGATAAAATATTGTGTGACAACCCTATGATTCGATATTATTAAATTTTCACCACCGATAACGGAGTCTGCATATGACACATCTACACAACACGCATGCATTTTAAAAATGTGTCAAATATATTACAACTGGTGTACTTTTTTATTTACACTGTGACTAGGCGGTCTGCACCACTACAAATTATATCAATTAAGATAAAATTACTAACAGTATGGGGGTATTAATGTAGTGTTAATGTATATTTTAGTAACGTGCAAAACCATAAAAGTAAACTTTTTCTTTGAGTTTATTAAAGAAGATCACGAGTACGCTGCGCATGGCCCCTGGCATCCCCGCTCCCGCGTCCCGCGTCCTGCACGTGCGCATTCCACTAACGAGTGAAATATTAGGTATCTTTATTTGTGACATGATTTAACTTTTTAATACGCAGGATATTTTTTTGGATTTTTGTACAGTCACAAGAAAACTCTTAGAGGAAATATAATTAAAAAAAAATATTGACGGAGCAATATTCTACTGCGAATAATAAGCAAATTTTTATACTGAAAAAGTTTGATGATGAAATTTTTGGATTTTTGTTTGTCATACGTAGAATACATACATTTAATATCACTTCAGTAAAAAAAAAGACGGAGTAAATTTCCGATGTGAGTTACACAAAAAAAATATTTTTTATAAAAAAATATATTCAGTTATGGATTTTTTTTTTGATATTTTTAACATTGGTTACATACATCAAGTCAATATTTTTAGTACAATAAAATTAGACTGAGCATTTCTTCAAACGTAAATATAGACGATATAAGAGTTTAGATAAAAAAACCTAAGAAGGACAATAGTTTTTTTTTGGAAAAATATATATATATCATCTATTCTTGACACTTTATCATGCTGTAAAGTTTTTTTGGACTGAGGAGTTAATGCGAGGTCAACCCCTCTATTGCCTGGCCTATACTGAGGAATGTCTTGTCCGGGACACACACTCAACCAAGCAGCTTTTGCGTCCTCCAAGCCAGAGATCTCACAGTTTACATGAAGGATTTTCCCTATGAGACCAGCCGAACTATGTACCGACGACAAAAAAGCTGGCAAAGCTACACCCGACATCCTACGTACACCTAAACCCCCGTGCCGGACGGGAAGGGACCCCTGAATCCAAGACCGCTCGCTGAACCTAATATTAAGGACTGTGTTACGTGTTAGTTTATGGATTTAGTTTATGATATATGTCATGTCATTGGTAGAAGACAATTGAATAAATGATGGCTTTCAGACATTACTATCTTTATTTTAATTCCTCGATTTACATATTAAACATGGTGTCAGAAGTATAAAACTAGTGTTAATAAAACTATTTCTACGATGGGTGAGTCGAATAAAGATTTAGGGCGGGTTGCACCACGCATACTTAACGAACTCATCATGGTTACAGTAGACGTCAAGTCCGTTTTTCCGTTGCACCATGCACTTTAGCAGTCAGAAAGTTACGTTTACCTTAACCAGCCGTCGAGCACTGGTTAATTCAAATCTACGTTTAAATATGGCGGACAATTTGCAAAAATGTCTCGTATTTCATAGATTAATGCTTGATTAAACAAAAATACAGCGATATTTGATGAAAAATAATAAAATATTGTTCGCAGTAATAAATATATGCACGTTTCTGAACGCAAAAGGGTCATACGATTGACGTTTTGTATTATTCACACTCAATTCGTGTAAGGCAGTATGGCTTAGTGCTTTAGCCTGTCCAATAGGACGAAAGAAAAAAAAAAAAAAAAAACAATTCGTGTATCTAATAATAAATATATAATTCTGTGTAAAAAGTGCGCTTTTAAGTTAAAACCGAGTGCCAAGTGACTTCAGGTTGAAATAGACCAGACTTCTGTTATAACACAGAACTATGCCAGAACCTACAGTAATTGTCATGAAAGCCGACAGCCGTAGAACGAGCGAAACCTGCAGAACAATCATGATAATCATTTTAAAAACCACTCTGTTTTTGTCAATAAAGACCAAACCTTTGGAAATAACGAATGACTGACTACAAGACTTGAATACTGCAAGTTCTTTAAGGTAGAAAGCAAAAGGGAGCGTAAACCTCTGACGCGGTGGAGTGAACAGGTCAAGAAGAAACACGTGTTTTATGTTATGACACGGTAGAAAGCCTCGATGGGAGCAAGTCATACGATTCAAAAGGTGCCAGATAACCAGATTATAATTTCATGCCATAGCAGCAGTGCTATTATATATATCACCAAACATTTATCGCCAATACCACCGAAATCGAGCCTCGACAATGTTCTACTCAACTAAACAATGTTCAGAACTACATGTAAATAAAGCGTGATATGGAATATACAATCAAGTAAATTAGAGTGTCAAGTGTTGTGGAACAAAAATAGTTCAACAATGGTTTGGTATCCACAAATTCAAATGTCTATGAAAATTTATTATACTGATTCATTTAAATCTTGTTTTTTTATTTGATTTTATATAGGCCTTAAATCAAGCACAGTAGGTCTCTGTTTAACGACAACTCGCAATAACATGAAAAAAATTCCGGTTCCTTGAGTGCCGCTATATAGTTTACACTGTATTTCAGTTTCATTTGTGAAATAAATTCACAGCACAGATTTTACAGATCTGAAGAGACAATAACCCCATATAAATAAATAATTATCTACTGAAAATTTGGTAATAGCATGGTTTAGCTAATTTGACTTCATGTGTGTTGCTCTTCTGAGGCAAATTATTGTTTTACTTGGAATTTTCTGGCATTAATTATAGCCCTTTAAGCCAAATCCCATAGAACAAAACTAGTGATAGGTACAAAGCTATGCTGGCACCATCTGACAAACCTTTGATAGATGCCTTCCTCCATTCCCCATTAGTATTTTTTATATCGGACATTATTATGAACATGCTTTTTTTCATTCAAATTGTACACAAAATACATGCATTTGCATTTTGTATCTGTTTCATGATGGGCTAAAAAGGAAGCAAAGACCTGGCCTTGGGCGTTGGCTAAAAATGTTAGATCCTATGAGAGTTTATGTACTGTACTCTAACATAAGTAGGTACCTAAAAACTCACTAGTAATAAATAATATAGGTCTCTTTTTATCAATGTCATATATCTCTACTAATCAGGATAGGTACCTATTTACAAATAAAACATAATAGTACAGTCAGTACATACATGGCTGTTTGTATGACTTGTAACATGTATTTTACAAAGATACAAGTGATAATAAAACATTTTTGAAATTTACTCTTATGACTTTGGGACAATCTCACCTAGCCAAACTAAGCAACTACAGCAATTTATACTATCTATTTATATTGATAAGTAATGTTTCATAAAACATTACTTGACCATAGTCACTTTGACCTGTATCATATTGTTGATAACCATCTGTGGTTCAGTATATGAAGTTTTTTCTCCGGTCAACAAGCTGGGTCACCTTGGCCACGGGTTGGGTTTATACTATCTTAGATTGATCTGGCCTAAAATACTTCAATAGTTTCAAGTTTAGTAAGTATGAGACTGCATAACAATGCAGTCTGCAGTTGACATTAATAATCAATATGAACATTGCCTGTAACAACAGGCAATGTTCATATTGATTATTAATGTCAACTGGTAGAAAAATTAACTTATATAGATGTCATATACAAAGGAAAAAGTGACCTAGGCCTCCCGTGCTGAAGATGCTGGTTCGATCCCAGCCCTGGGCACCGGAGGCGTAGGTCACTTTTTCCTTATATGACATCTATATAAGTTTATAATTTATATAGTAGTGTGTCTACTTAAAAAGATTGTTTTTTGATTTGATTTGTTTACAAAATATTTATTAAAATAATTTGATTTGTTCTTCAGTTGCTAGAAAAATGGTGAAAATAATCATTGCATGTCATTGTCTTGCCCCTATCTACAAAGGAAACCTATGCCAGAGTTTGAATAATATATAAACAAAGTAGGGTAACTAAATATATTATGTATTTTATTGACAAAATTGAAATTAGTATTGATCATGTTAAAAAAAATATTCTTTATTTTTACTTTGAGATTCTACAAATTTCTTGAAACCACTGCACTTTCACTTTAAAAGTTCCTTGAGTTGAGCACTGAGTTGCATAAGCCTTGATTTCATCTTGTCTTCAAAACCAAAGGTAAATTCAAACCTGAAATAAAAAACATTGTGTATTATGAATGTAACATAATTATGTGCTATAGGTACTTCACAAAGATGCTTTAGAACACTCTTTCAATAAGTAGGTACATATATAATAAGTTCAATATTTTGGTCGTTGGTTACAATGCTCGCCATAATGAACCAGGTTGGAGGGATTCAGCGCCCTATATTTACGAATTTTCGAAAGGAGAGTTCTCAAAACTAGTGGTGCCTTTGTTTTGCGACTGGGCACCTTCTCGCCATTTGGTGCTTCCATCAACCGCTTTACTTGCTTAGGGTTCTGTAAGTAGTAATAAAGTAGAAGGATAATTTACTCACTATAATATAAAATATAATACACCAGCCGACTACTCTGGCTTTCTCTTTAAACAACACTCGCAACACAAGTTGCATTATCCTTTGAAAAAGTTTGCTGGTAGGGCGCTATGGATAGCCCACTTTTTGACTGAGCAATAAACATGTTCAGGAATGGCTAAAATTGTTGAATATTCTTGATTTTCAAGTTGCAGGTGCAAAGTTTAGTTCGCGCTCTTTTCTTTCCTTTAGATTTTTTCTTCGTGTGACGAAATGACGATTTTGACAAGTTTAGTTTGGCACTTATGGTTGGGTTGCCATATGAAAATAATATTCTACCATGAAAATGTTGTTAGAAATGCGTTTATACAGTGGCATCCCTCGTAACTCTTACATTATGTTATTTTGCACTTGGTGCAACCCATTCATGTTAGCAATCGTTAAGTACCTCCGATTAGCGTAACATTTGGCTTACTTTAACAGGCGGTTTGGTGCAACCCACCCTTAGTCTATACGAACACGGCAACTTCGCCAGATTTACGATGCATGCAAGGGCGTACCGCTTACTTACGACCGTTAGAATTCACAGATTCCATGGAACAGAATTGGAAGCTGTGGGTCAAAAAATTTAAAATATTTCTTCTGGCTGAAGACCTCGAGCGTGTCTCCGATGAGCGCAAGGTAGCTTTGCTGCTCCATAATATGGGTGATAAGGGCGTAGAGATATACAATTCATTCAATTTGCCCCAAGACAAACAACAAAGTTATCAAGACGTTCTCAACAAATTTAATTCCTACTTTATCCCGAAGGTCAATATCACGATGCAACGCCACAAATTCTTCACGAGGGTGCAAGGACCTATAGAATCGTTTTATGATTTCCTTACTGACCTTCAGAATAAAAGCATGTCCTGTAATTTTGATGATAAGAGAGAGGAACTTGTGAGAGACGTCATCGTAATAGGTCTAGCCAGTTCCGCCATGAAAGAGAGACTATTGCGCACAGAAGATTTGACTCTACAAAGGGCAATTACCATGTGCAGAGCTGCCGAACTATCCCAAAAGCAAGTGACAGAACTAACCAACGAGATAGCTACGACATCGGTGGTCAATGTCAACAACGCGCCGCTGCTTAGCGTCAACAATGTAAACACTTCTAAAAAAAAAGGAAGCTTTAAAACAAGAAAATATTATCGTTGCGGGAACAATTGGGACCGTACTCATCAATGCCCGGCTATGGGTTGTACTTGCCAAAAGTGCGGCATTCAAAACCACTTCGCAAAAGTCTGCAGGAATGAACAGGTTGCGGCCATAAGAGAAGAACAAGCTAGAGATGACACTGAAGAAACCTTTTTCATCGGCTCTATAAACTGTGACTCGGAATGTGAGTGGATTGAGAGTTTAACTATCAATAACAAATCTATAAATGCCAAGTTAGATACTGGGGCACAAGTTAATTGCATGTCCCTTGCTACATTTAAAACACTCGATCTTGACGAAAAGTTTATAGTTAGTAAACGGATTAGATTAGTAACGTTAAATGACAAGTGCATACCTGTAAAAGGTGTTTGCACTATTAAATCTTATCTTAAGAATGGTAAGTTTGATAATATTGAATTTGTTATTGTCAACTCAGATTGCATGACTATCTTAGGCTTACCATCCTGTATAAAACTTAAATTAGTTACAAGAAACGTCGTCGATACTGTAAACGTGTCAAGTGACGTTGACACAAATAAAATTATGGCTCAGTACAATAATATATTTGATGGCATTGGTTGTTTTCAAAAACCGTATAAAATTGTATTACAGGAGACTGCAATTCCCAGAGCCGATCCACCTCGTCGGGTCCCAATAGCACTAAGGGACAGTCTTAAGAAAGAATTGGATAACATGGTAAAACAGGATATTATTACAAAAAATGAGGATCCGGTGGAGTGGGTCAACTCTGTGGTGGTAACAAAAAAGAAGAATAATAAAATTCGTGTATGTATTGACCCTCGTTACTTAAACAAATTTATTGTAAGAAAGCATAAGCAATTGCCAACTGTTGATGATATACTAGATAAGTTAACATTTTAGTAAATTTGATTGTATTGGTGGCTTCTGGACAGTGCAACTTGACCCAGAAAGTTCAAAACTATGTACATTTTCTACACCATTTGGTAACTATTCCTATAAACGTCTACCTTTTGGTCTCTCTGTGTCAACAGAAGCATTTCAAGAGCGCATGGAGGAAGCATTTAGCAATATTGACAATGTACAGTTTTATGTTGATGATTTAATAATTTATGGTAGTACTATTGAAGAACACAATAAGGCGTTACTGAATGTTTTAAAAAGAGCTCAAGAATGTAATGTAAAATTCAATCGAGAGAAGTCTCAAGTTTTGCGTAAAGAAATTTCGTTTCTTGGTATGATTGTGAGTGATCAAGGAATTAAACCTGATCCAATAAAAGTAATGGCTATTTCTGAATTAAAATCCATTAGTGATAAAAAAGAACTCGAACGATTTTTGGGGATGACAAACTATCTGTCAAAATTTATAAACAATTACTCTACTGTCACAATCCCGTTACGCGATCTCCTTAAAAAAGATATACTGTTTAAATGGCTTCCTTCCCATGAAACTGCATTTAAAAAACTCAAAGAGGCATTAACAAATGCTCCTACACTTAAATTATTTGATAACAATAAAGATATAGTCGTATCGGTAGATTCCAGTTCGGAAGGGGTAGGCGCATGCCTTTTACAAGATAGACAACCGGTCGCATATGCGTCTAAGGCATTAACTGAATGTCAGAAAGGCTATGCTCAGGTTGAACGCGAAATGTTTGCTATTGTGTTTGGCTGTATAAAGTTCCACAAGTATATCGTAGGAAAACATGCTCTGGTTGAGACAGATCATTCCGCGTTAGAAATTTTATTTAAAAAACGGCTTTGGTTCCTGTACGACTATAACGAATGATGCTCAAAATACAAGGTTATGATGTTACTGTTAAGTACGCGCCTGGTAAACAAATGTACATATCAGATTTTCTCAGTCGTTCTTTTTTCGACGCAACAAACCAATTTGACGAAGAATTTAATAAGGAAATAATTTGCCATGTTGAGGTTGCGCTTGACTCGTTGCCTATTTCGAGTGAAACAACAACCCATTGCCCTGAAAACTAGTGAAGATGTCACGCTTTCGTGTTTAAAAGGTTATATTCATAATGGCTGGCCAAATTCCAAAGACCAACTGAATGATTTGGTAAAACCGTTCAAGAATTTTCGCAATGAATTGTCCGTAGTTCATCAAATAGTATTAAGAAATAATCTTATTGTGATACCGATTGCATTACAAAAGATGATGTTAGAAATCATTCATGAGGGACACTTGGGTGTAAACACATGCCTTAGAAGAGCTAAGAATGTTATATTTTGGCCCGGAATGACAAGCCAAATAAAAGAGCTCTGTGACAATTGTCAGACATGTGCCTTATTTAGGAAAAATAACACTAAAGAACCAATACAGTTTCATGACATACCTAAACTTCCTTGGCTAAAGTTAGGCACTGATCTTCTAGAATTTAACAAATAGTACTATCTGGTTGTTGTTGACTATTATAGTAAATTTTTTGAAGTTGTTGTTGAAATGACTTGTCCTCTAAGGCCATAATAAATCATATTAAGTCTTTGATAGCGAGACATGGTTGTCCTTTAGAAATTATAAGTGATAATGGACCACAATACTCTTGTAAAGAGTTTAAAGAATTTGCAGATACCTATGGATTTAAACATATACCTCGTCTCCTGACTACCCTAAATCAAATGGACTAGCGGAATCTTGTGTTAAAATTGTTAAAGCACTACTCAAAAAATGTAAAGAAGATAACACAGATCCTTATATAGCCTTGCTAAATTTCAGAAACAGTCCGAAAGAAAACAGCCCTTCTCCAGCCAACCTTCTTTTTAATAGAAACCTTAATGATCGTTGTCCTGTATCTGCAAATTACTTAAAACCTAAGATCTATACGAGAAATACTCTTTTAGATATCATTACAATAAAACAGCTAAACCACTAACTGAACTCGAGATAGGTCAGAGTATAATGTTTAAGAAAAATGGCAGATGAACGTTGGCAAAAAGGAAATATTGTTAATAAGACAAATTTCCCTCGCTCTTATATTGTTGAAGATGAGCAAGGACGTCAGTACAGGAGAAACAGGCAACATTTACGTCTCAATAATTACTTGCAATCACTCAAATATAATAATAATATCAATAAACCTGTTAATCCTAATCCTTATCTTATAAACTATGATACTGATAACTAGTAGCAATTGTGAGTCATTTTATGATCTAGATGAAAGTGGTGATCAGGATGTCATTGATACAAGTAATCTTATTCAAAGCAATAATGATACACCTGAACCAGTTCAAAATAATGATTTGTACAAGACTAGGTCTGGTCGAACTGTGAAACCCCCATCGAGGTTAATTGAAACTTAATTTTATTTATTATTAAGGAGAGGAATGTTACGTGTTAGTTTATGGATTTAGTTTATGATATATGTCATGTCATTGGTAGAAGACAATTGAATAAATGATGGCTTTCAGATATTACTA
Organism: Pammene aurita; assembly: GCA_947086415.1. Classification (NCBI taxonomy): domain Eukaryota; kingdom Metazoa; phylum Arthropoda; class Insecta; order Lepidoptera; family Tortricidae; genus Pammene; species Pammene aurita. The sequence continues at coordinate 22,207,306 of OX352305.1, read as the reverse complement.
TCTTTATTTTAATTCCTCGATTTACATATTAAACAGACTGACTCTAAATTATTTTTTATTAGATCATCTACACGCGATAAAAGTTCCTGATTCTTCCACAAAGGGCAGCAGCGAAGCACGTAAGTTAATTTCGGAATGATAAAACAAAATTTTATAATGGATAGAGCATAATGGGGACTAATTTCAAGTAAACGGTGTGAATGATCCTGGAATTTTGCAATTGAACTTTGGATATATTCAGGAAAACTTTCCTCGAATATTGGGGATCCTAGAAGGCAAAGTGTACTTTTATCCAGTATCTTAATATTGGGCGCCAGCTGATTAAATATTTGTATCAGGCTATTTACATGGCTACCAGGATTTGGAAAGAATAGTTCGCACTTGTCAAAATTTAACTCTAGGCCGATGGATTTGAATTTGTCAATTATTAACGATAAATCCGCCAGCACTGAGTCCACGTCCCCTCCTGAGGTCCCATCATCCAAATACCATACATTGAATTGCGACGACAAACTTTTAATTATTTGGTTTATCCCCAAACTAAAAATTGCCGGCCCCCCCTTGCCGGATCCCCCTGCTGGCAACCGACTTCGGACGATAATTCGTTGGAACGATACATGAGTTTCGTAAAGTCCGCATAACAATGTAGAATATAATTGTATATTTCAGGAATGTAAGATTTAACTTCAGAGAGCAAGGTATCCCTGTTTAAAGAATTGAAAGCATTCCCGACATCGATTTTCAGTAAAACCGCCGACCGCCCTCCAAAAAGGTCCGAAGCGCATGCACAGCAGCCTCGCAGCCTCCACTGACTCCGAAACCCGAACCGGTTCAACAGTTTTTTGCAAGTTTGGCAGAACGTATCGGACCGCAATTTTAGAAGCCAAGCGGTGAAACGTTGAACCCACAGCAATTGGCCTTACACCTCCATCCTTCTTGGTCAGCGCAATTAAATTTGCCCCGTATTAATAGGTACAATATACGGATGGATACCGCCTGTGTACATAAAGTTTATTAATCTAGTAATACATGCGATGAGTTGCACCCCAGCATCCCCCGCAGACGGGCATGTCAAGTCCTTTAAATGTTGAGGAGCAAGGCCATCCAAGCCAGCCGCAGAACCGGTTTTGAATGAAAGGACGGCGTTGAGAACATCGACATCTTTGATTTGGAGGCATGTCTCTGACGGTACCGGAGGATCAAAAAAAAAGGGGGTTGCAGGAGCGGAAGGGTGTTTAGCTTGAAGGGCCAATAGAGTGCCTGGGCTATCCGGAGATAGCACGTCACTCGAAAAAAGAAGGCGAGCGGCACCTTTAAGATCTCCGTCGCTGATCTTTTCTTCAATGGATTTTTGGCGATTGAAGGTTAACGTACGGCCTTCCTGAACAACAACTGGTGGAACACCAAGGGGCGTGCAATTATTTTTATTTTTTTGTGTCAATGATACCTTCTGATCGCCGTCCTTAGCATGCAAAACAACATACGGAAATACAAGCAGGTTGTGCCAGTCTTGAAGGGAGTTTGAATCGTAACACTTTTGTACAAGTTGTGCGAGGTGAGTCGCCACGGCGACACTAGCCCCACGAGGGATCGGCTTAACCACCCGAACGTTGTTCTTCAGTTGGCTAAGCCGTAAATGAAAAGGCTGGGTATGATGCACTGGTAGCGCGTTACCTGTCTATCGGGGCATCACCTTGAGTAAGACAGTTACGGTGAGATTTGGCCTCGTGGATATTCAAACCCATCGCAGTTTGAAACGATTTCGAACACAAATTACACGAATATGGTGCGGTAGATTGGGATGCGGCTTGCATCGTAACATGAAAATTAACAACCACACATGAAAAATAATATGCCCAAAACAATGCTTCAAAACAAAAAAGAAAGTGGCTTATTAAAATCCAAAAGTCAAACCAAAAATACAAATGTCAAAAATCCAAAGAAATAATTACATACACAAAACAAAACAAATTAAAAAAAAAGTCACTGAAGGCTATGATAAATACACACAAATTTTAATTAACAATGCCACATTAAACATATTATACCCAAAACAATATAAAAACAATGCTTCAAAACAAAAAAATAAAAAGCAAAATAAAATCCAGAAGTCAAACCAAAAATACAAATGTCAAAAATTACATACCAAACCAATAATTACATACCAAAAAAACAACACAAATTAAAAAAAAAGTCACTGAAAACAATAAGAAATAACTTACTAATTTTAAATTCATGTACAGTAACTAACTACAAAACCTAAAATGTTTCGTTTACTAAGACAATTAAAACCTAGTCCATAAAAAAAATACAAAACAACACCAAAATGTCAATAACAAAATATATTAAGAATAAAAAAAAAAAAAATATTCAAATAAAAATAAAAGATCTAAAATAAAAGTCTTTAAAGTCGAGGATCGATCCCGGATCACTATTGAAACACGAATGTTTAGCTGCGTGTTTCTCCACGGGACCACCAGAACAGAGCACGGGGCGGCGAAAATAGGGTACAATAGAAGCACGCTCCAACATAAATTGCGAAACCAGTTTGGACCGCAGCCAATTCGAAACTTTGCACGAGGTGCAGTCACGCTTGTAGTTGACGGTTGCAGAAAAACTCCTGTGGCTTTCCTTGGTGTGCGTAAAATCACACTAGCTGATTGGCGGGCGCTATGCGTAGCGAGCATGCACAGAAGCGGTTTAAGCACAGCAAACAAACTAAACAAAGGTGTTTCAAATTAGTAAGCGGTTAAGTTATATTCTGATATCTTCAAGGGTCATAACTTTTCCAATGCTTAACGTGTAGCAGTATTATCACGAATCTGTAGCACTCTTTGTCGTTAATTCCGCACAGGCGTTTTAATCAGCACAGAGCCAATTTATCACTACATTTTAAATAATTTCCGCGGAGCAAACAAATATACGTCTTCCTCCTTGAAGTGCCTTAGGCGTTTTTCAAAAGCAAATTCTTACATTTCTGATTCAGACATTTAGTCGATAGCTGTATTGCGTAGTTAATGCATTGGAGTTGTGTTGAAGTTGGATTGTGTCTACACGTGTTTTAAAATTAGAATACGGCCCAGTGTAGGGGCTAGACATCACATCGTATAGCCGCTGCACTATAGGGTGGATCGACGAAAAAGCGTACATTCGTAGTTTTTTTGCAAAAATATTTTTAATGAAACGCTGTTCGATAGAAATTATTCAGGGCTTTTGACTTAATGATAAGGCATAATTAAAACAGAGTATTTTTCATACTTTTCCATTATACATATCGTCGTCTAGTACCCATAACATAACACAAGCCTTTTCAGCTTACTGTGGGACTATAGGGGCCGTAGGTATTCTAACTTTAAAACACGTATAGACACGATCCAACTTCAATACAACTCCAATGCATTAACAACGCAATACAGCTACGGCATAAACATCTGAATCAGAAATATCCCAATTTGCTTGAGAAACAGTCCAACGCAACTCCAATACAAATTCAATATTGGTTGATCGTTTGTTGTGTGTTGGAGTTATGTTTGAGATAGGTTGTGTTTTTATTGCAAGTCAAAAAAAGTAAAATACGTAAGATGTGATGTAATAGAACGGAGTTCACCTGTACGGTGCCAGAATATATTTGCTTTATTAGCGTCGACTTAGGGCCTGTCGTATCGACCACAATCGACGGACTGATGAATCTAAAGGATGATTCACGCTGTAACGTTTCGCGCCCTACACGATACTTCATTTTGTATAGAAAACATCACGTGACCTCCGAGGATTCCGTGACGCTACAGCGTAAATAATCCTCAACTCAGCATTGAACTATAAAACTCTCTATAAAATACATTTTAAGGAATGGAATTACGGTGAATAATGGTTTTATCCAACCGTCCCTAAGTTTAAATACATAGTATCTATTTTACTATATAAATTATTTCATGCCCTCGTTAACCCGTATACATAATGGTGTAAGTATCTGAAAAATATTTTTTTAATAATATATCTATCCATTCCATTTATGTAAAAAGACTAATCTATTGTGTACCAATGTATCTTATTTTACATACCTCACACTTCATTCACACTAGTGCAAATTTTTACCAAAAAAAAATGCTGTACGACTTTCGACAAGATTAATGATAATTTGAATAACAAATGTGTGTATTTAACACAGATAAGGTATTGAATATACGCATTGTTGGCGTTGTAGTTTTCCATACTCCTAACTTTATGATTTGGCGTTTGTTCGCATGCTGGTTTAGAACAAAGTTTGGCTTATAGCCAAGTAAATAAAAAAGTCCAATGTAAATGTAGATTAGGTAACTACTTCAATTTGCTTAAGTTTCGTAGCGCAGTGGGGAATGAATTGAGCAGAGAAATCAAGAAATACACGGGTTTATATTCATAAAATATGCATATCATCATCATAAATATGCATAGCATCATCATAAATATGCATATATGAATACTTAAATGAATCAAAACAGTGTTTAGGACCATAGCTTTAAGAATTATCAGATTAGAAACTGCTAAAAACAAACTGTGATTCCATAATAAGCCAGTGTCCTTGTAGTTACGCACTACACACACATACGCACAACAATAATAAGCCGCTCCCCCGCCAGTTTGGTATCCGAACGTCTATGCAGTAAAGTGAGCTCAAAAAAGAATTAAAACTTGCCGTCGTGCGTTGTCAAATGCAGCAGAAATGCCACCAATCGAAAGAAAAAAACGGATTGGGTAACTTTTCATCGTTAACTTAACAATTCATTGCGTCATCATATTATAAATCAGTAAATTCGTAAACTACTTACTTCAACGGTAGCAGTGTTGCCAATCACATTTTTTTCATTGCATTTTTTCACTGTGAAAAAAAGAATAAAAACCGGCCAAGTGCGTGTCGGACCACGAATGATGGAGGATTCCATAGCTTCAATGGAATAAGAACCAAACTAATGCCAAAAAGTCGTATGATGCCTAAGGAAGTAGTTTTTTGGAAATAGCTCAAAAATGGCTAGACCGATAATGCTCAAAACAATGTTCTTAAAAAGTATATGATAACGCGCATCTACTCAAATTTTTTCATATTTTTTGTGCAACAAGTTGATATTTGGTAATTTTTTTTTAAATTTAGTTACATGTATGGAGCGCCCCCCTAGAGATGGGTGGGGGGAGTAAATACTGAGTATTTACTCAGCATTTATTCAAAGGACCCAGTTTAGCAGGAGCTAAGTTGAGTGTTTACTCGGTATTTACTCCTGACTTTTTACTCACTACCCATCTCTAGCCCCCCCTGATTTTTTTTTCTGCAATTTCACGACATACTCAACTAAATAGCGGCATACAAAATACTTCTCATGTCTTAATTTTATTAAGATACGTCTTATAGTTTCCGAGTAAACAGGCTGTGACATACGGACCGACGGACGGACGGACGGACGGACAGACGTACATGACGAAACTGTAAGGGTTCCGTTTTTGCCATTTTGGCTACGGAACCCTAAAAATAATGCAATTGCATTATTTTTTTTCGTTCATTTATTTGTCATTATATTTTACGAAATGGCGATGCTGAAATGCAAAAAACCTGGCGGCGTATTAAAAAAAAACATCAGGTTTATAGTGTGATACGACTCCCAGGGTTCCTTTGTACCTCAAAGCAGGGTAGGGCTATACGATAATGCAGTGCTGCAAGCCCAAGTGCTAAGCCTTATCAGTGGCAGCAGCATCATAAGCTTGTAGATGTACGCCAAAACCTAGCGCCTATCTATTTATAATAGCCATGTGACGAAATTATAAGGCGAGACCCCCGTTGCAAAAGGCACGTCACTCACCCGCTTCATAGAAACTCGACGCCACCTCGTAGGAACATAACCGTATCATAATAGTACATTATGATACAAGTGTGCTAAGTTGATCATTATATACGAAGCGATGTGAGTGCGCACGTGAGAGCAAGCATACGCGTTTCATACTACGTTTTTCAACACACTTGCGAGGAAATAACAGAATATTGAAATGAATAACTTTTGATAAATACATTAATTGTCAGAATGTTTACAGGATTAAGATAATTAAATTTAACTAACCTTTTTGTGATGTTATTGACAATCTGGAACTCTTTTTTCAAATCATTTCATAAAATTAAAGACTTCATTGCACACAAATTGTGCAATAAATTATAGTATTTTTTTCTTACGTATTTCTCACTAGATTTTTATGATAATATTTTACTAGTATGTATCACAATTTTGAAATATATCCAGAGGTTAAATTAACGCTAAAGTTGTCTTATTTGTTTAAATTAATAAAACACAACGAGAAAAATCTAACAAATAAACAATATTGCTGGGACAGCCCAGTTGGAACCAAACCAACATTGTCACTCTCTCCTTTGATTCACGAAGTTCATTAATTACACAACGGTGTCCAATATTACACGATATTACCACTGTATTTCTATTATTCTTAATCCAAACAAAACTTCAATAGCCGGTGCCGGCGCCCGCCATTATATCTGTCAAACGCATGCTTTTTCTAAAACGCGCTCTCGTACAAGGCAATGATCGTGAAGCCATTCTGCCAACCAATAACTTTACAAATAAATGTATGATGTGTGTATTCACGAACAGTAATGATACTTAATATGCATAAATATTGACGAAAAGGCTTATAAACCTTACAACAATGATTTGAGGTTAACTTATAAATGGCGCGCAATTTTCTTTTTTGGTAGTGCGTGCAGCTTGAGGCAAAGGCGCGGAGGTATTCTGCCAAACAGCCAATATTAAAACAGACAATTCGTGTTTAAAACATAATTTATTGTGTATTACGAGTAATATAATAAGTTGAAATGATTATTTTTCACAATCGGGATTGTATAATTTGTATTCTATCGTTAATTTTAAACATATTTACTTTTTTAGAATGCAAACTCCTAAAGAGTTAAAAAAAGTAAAGGTAATACCCGACTAAATTACAACGCGTCGTCTGCGTACATACAACTTGGTACTAGAGTACAAACGTCACTTGATCGGATTATTAAATTATTGCACTAGTGCGATAATTATTGTGAATTGCACGCGTGTTTAATATCTAGGATTATGAGCATAAAAGCGGTGGAATAAGAACTTCGTTACGAGCAGGTGTGTTGAAAAGTAAAGTACTGATGTACTTCCTTATTACTCAGTTATGCACTAACCTGAAATCTCCTTAGAATTCTTGGATATTTCGTAGAAAATGCATCCATAGCAGACTGTAATGATGAGCAGTGGTAGGAAGTACATGGCGCAGAGGCAGAACACGTTGTAGACGAGTTCTTGGTGCTGGCTCGCGAACGCGTCGAAGGAGACGCACTGCTGGAACTCGGGCACCTGGGGGTGCCGAAGCACGCGGAATACGAGGCTCTGGAACAAGTACAGGATATTTGAAAAATGCACGTAGGTAAAATTTACTCCTACGCGTGATAGGAGTTAATTTTCTTAAAAAAACTATGGGTTGTGTAGCTGTCATCACAGTTTAAGGAAGGTGGTATAAGTAATGGAGTCTTTTAGACCAGTCTTCTTCGAACTAATAAAAATTCACGTTCGAAATTCAAATTTCCGATGCAGGGCTGTGCCAAGCATTTTTCTTTATTTAATTTTTAATTATCTATAATAATTTTCTGAATTCCGTTCAAGTATGTAAAGTTCCTTATAAAATGTGGTTTAGCCAGAGATCACATGATTCACATGTTTCATGTTTATTTTATAAAATGTTACAGTCCCAGATATGCACAGATTTTTTTTAACAAAAAATATATACAATATTTTGCTCGCGCAACGGTAGCACCACAGTAGCATGCCCCTTGTTTCGTCATGTCTCATCATCATATCAGCCGAAAGACGTCCACTGCTGGACATAGGCCTCCCCCAAAGAGTGCCACAATGACCGGTCCTGCGCCAATTGCGGAATATTGGACAAAAAGATGTGCCGTAGCTTCCCGAACGCTGCCCAACCGAGTCGGATTCGTCGATTGACCTCTTTCTCGAAGTTGGATCTACCTAACTGGACAGTATGTCCTAAGTATATATAATCGTCCACAACTTCGAGTGTAAAGTCTCCGATTGTAACGGGAGTTGGTGCTACACGGGTATTTGACATGATCTTCGTCTTATCCATGTTCATCTTTAGACCAACTCGCTCGGAGGCTTTACTGAGGTCATCGAGCATCGTACTAAAATCCTCCATGGTCTCAGCCAAGACTACTATATCGTCAGAAAACCGAAGGTGAGTGATGTACTCGCCGTTTATGTTGATGCCTAGCCTTCTCCAGTCCAGAGTCTTGAAAACATCCTCCAGTGCAGCGGTAAACAGTTTAGGAGAAATAACATCTCCTTGCCTGACTCCCCGCTGCAACGGAATAGGCTTCGAGTTCTGGTCCTGGAGTCGGACTGACATAGTGGCGTTCTCGTACAAACACTTCAGCACTTCGATATAGCGATAGTCCACTTGGCACCTCTGCAGAGATTGTAGTACAGCCCAGGTTTCGATCGAGTCGAAGGCTTTCTCGTAGTCCACGAACGCTAAGCAGAGGGGCAGGTTATACTCCTCAGTCTTCTGTATAACCTGGATGTGGTCTACGGTACTAAAGCCTCTTCGGAAACCGGCTTGTTCGGGAGGCTGGAAGTCATCTAGCCTACGTGCGAGACGGTTCGTAATGACTCTTGAAAACAGCTTATAGACATGGCTCAGAAGTGAAATGGGTCGGTAGTTCTTCAGTAACGCGTTATCACCCTTTTTGAAGAACAATACCACCACACCTCTGTTCCAGGCCTTAGGCGTTCTCCCTTCTAGTAAAACGGAGTCGAACAACTTCTGAAGGGCCATAAGGACCGGTTTACCAGGTGCCTTTTTGTTTTTGAGCTGTTTAAGAGCCATTCTAATCTCGTACAGGCTGATGTCCGGGATGTCTTCGGTATAATGTCGGGTTAGTCTAGCTCTAGGGTCTTCCGCCAGATCAACTTCAGGTCTGCTAGTTGATGTGTATAGCTATAAAAAAAAAAATATTGTCCTATAATAGCTGTCCATAAAAGTGCTCTATGTCCCCCAGAAGCTCGGGTCTGGATGAAACGATTCTACCATCCTCAGTTTTTATTTTGGCGAGCTGGCTCTGCCCAATAGACAAATCTCTTGCGAAAACTTTAGACCCCTTATTCTGCTCAATGGGCTCTTTAATACGATTTGTATTGAATTGGCGCAAATCACGGGTAAGGGACTTAGAGATCCGTTTATTGAGCTGCCGGTATAATGACGCATCTGCTGAGGATTGCAGAACTATTTCTCTCCTTTCCTCGATGAGTTTCTGAGTGGATTCAGTGAGCCTTTTGGTTCTGTTGCTCCGCTGGGCCTTAAAAAACTTAGACCCAGTACTATGGACAGCTTCCACAAACCCGTCGTTGAATTCGTCCACATCGCCGCCTAGACAATCGAAACGGTTTTGGAGTTCCAGCTGGAAGCTCTCAGGGTTTTGGATTTGAAGTGCTGCTGGACGGAGCGTAGACTTCATCATTCGAGAGCGCTCTAGCTTAACACATATATTCAATGTGCCTCTCACCAGACGGTGATCACTTCCGGTTTTAACCGTATTGATCACAGAGACATCATTGAATATATGCTTCTTCGTCGACATGATGAAGTCAATCTCGTTTTAGTTGCACCGTCGGGACTCACCCAGATCCACTTCCTGTGCTCACGTTTCTTGAAGAAGGAGTTCATCATGTACAGGGCCCGGAATTAGGTGAGCTAAAATACCTAAAGTTCGCGAGAGGACATAATATAGAGTGGTTACAACCGGATGAAAATAATATTTTATTTGGATTCCGGGTATTCGATGTTTATTCGGGGACTTGTCGTAATATTGAACGTGATATGTTTTGTTTACAGTGCAGCATGTTTAATGTTAGTTTTTAGTAAATAGGGCTAGACAAAAGAAGGTATGTATAAGATAAGATAAGAAGTCGTTGTAAGACGAATAATATGCGTTTCCCTACACATTTATTATTATAATGTTAACTTTATGGCTGCAATGTAACCATTTTTCATCATTAGGACTATTACTTGCAGTGATGGATGAATATCCGGATGAATATCGAATACCCGGAATCCAAATAAAATATTATTTTCATCCGGTTGTAACCACTCTATATTATGTCCTCTCGCGAACTTTAGATATTTTAGCTCACCTAATTCCGGGCCCTGATCATGTATAGTCCCTCCTTCTCCAAGAAGCCAGCCAGTAGTTGGCCCCGGTGGTTCCGACTTCCAAATCCAAATTGCCCCACTCTCAGCTCTTCACCATCTCTCTTGTCATCGTCATGTCTAATCATGCCTAATTCGGTCGCGTCGTCAGTTGTTCTTGCCCGCGGCCCGCTTAGATTTTTGTTCGAATTTGAACTACTCGTTGTAAATGGGTGTAAGTACTCTGCTGTCATGCATGTCACACGCCACGCACACATATGTTTTGTGTTCGAGCGATGACGGAACTTTCAATGTCGATTTCGATGTAGGTATACAAACAATGGCCAAACAACTGTTAATTTAATCGAAGCCATACATAAATAACTTAGTTATTTACCTATGTCAAAGCAGTGAATTTGTATCGGACCACGACGACTCCGTATGCCGTACACGTAGCAAGTTGAGTAGGACTTGCTTTGCATTATCAAGGTCAAACTAAACCTTACAGTGCCAGGCAGTCGGTATATCCTACTAGCTAGAGTTCTAGGGACTACCTGTATAATGCGAACGCGTGTTCATTCTATAATAGCGTGCTGTACCCATACTTAAAGTGCTAAGTACGATAAAAGCGCCAGGTCGTATTTTGTAGAGCTAGGGATCGTCACGCTACCATCGCTCTTAATATTCCAAGGGGCAGTATACGCAAGGGAGCACATAGATTTACATGGGAGATGAGGAGATGGAGAAACCCGGGTCACTCGAAATGCGCATAAATTAAATAAGATTTCACATATATTAGTAAAATCTGCAAATACAAGGCATGTTACGGGCGCTTCAGTGTATAAAAAACTGCCCAAACTCATGACATGACAGAAGCTGTTAGCGTTCCGGCATTCAAATACAAATGAAAAAAATGGCTCATAAAGAAATTTTATTACTGCTGTAAGGAACTTATAGAATGTAAAGAATGTGATATTTAATTAAAGAAAAGTGGAAATATTGTTATTGAATGATGCTGTTTAGTTATGCTAGGTATACTTATATAATGAAACAGATATTAGCTGTTAAAATTTATTACTAATAAATGATGTCTATGTCTGTTTCTATTTTTAAACAACTATCAAGTTCATTCGTGCTTGACCTTTACATCAAAGTCTAAAACTCTCATTTTCACGGGCGAGATACCTACAGCAATGTAAGTATTTAGCCATTTTAGACACGATTTACTCCCACAACTCAAGGGGGCTTTTAGTACACTAGTGTGCCAATGTAGTCGCAGACGATTTCTGTTCCACCCTTATATGGCTGACAGAGTTAAAGAAAGAAAATATGGAAAACGTACACTCACGTGACGTTGGTGGGTGTAAAGTAACGATGCAGGTTGCACTTAGCCGTAAGATAAAGCCATGTGGCTGGGTTAGTAGGTATAAGTATAAACTACGTTCTTATTAATATATAAAAAAATAAAAGGCTTTTATTCCATGCACTTATTCAATGTTTTTCTTTATAAATATCATTGTTATATTATAATATATCAGTATTTATGTGTTTATATGTTTTGTTCTATAAATTTGTTTTTTTATGCACCCTCCTGGGTGAAGGCCTCCTCCATCGATTTCCACTTTTCTCTGTCTTTGGCTATATTGAAGCATATTGAACGTTCTTAATAATTGGCATATAATTTCAAAGTAAGTTTTTCGATCCCACAAAAGTAAACTTTAAGTAGATGTCCTCGTTCTTAGAAGAATGTAAGGTATTATTTTTTCGCTTGTGAATGCTACCGAGCTCGTGAGTACTTTTTACGGTCGAGCTTTAGTTTCTGAGTCATCCTTAACTTCATTCAAGGAAAAAACACTGCTAAAAGGCCTTTTAAAAGGCTTTCTTTACTCACGAAACGTGACATGATAGTTTTGGTAGATTAAGTATGTTAGAACGGAGTACTCGTAGATGGCATTTGATCGTAAGTCCCAGCGTCTTGGTCTTTTTCGGTTCGTTTCAAGTACCTCATTTTCACTTTACCTAAGTGTTTTCGTATTAATTTGTTCAATCTTATGCTATCTACTAACTATTGTATAAAATGTGTTAGTAGTTTCATGTTAAGTTTGAATCAGAGGTGTGGGAATGAAACTAAATAAGTTATTAAATTAAACTCTGTCGGTTTCAATCTTGGTTTTCCTACATTTGGTGGTGGCTTATAAAAATACTCCGAGTTTTTGGTAGTCGGTTTTGATTTGACCTAATTTTCTACATTGACTGAAAAGCGAAGAGATTGATTGACATGAATTTCAAGAGAATTGCAAAGTTGAAAACGGCTATTTCGTTGAGTTTAAATGTCGAATTCCTCCGTTCGTTTCGTAGTTTAAAGCTCAAAAAGATTCCGGGCACGTTTCTTTGTGAAAACTTTGAATAATTTAATTCCCAATGGATAGAGATATACATTTTAGCGATAAGTCGGTAGGTACTGACATACCAAAAATCTGTTACTTTTTATGATTATGATTTTCTAGGATTCATATCATTAACCATTCATTTGCTTTTGGTAGCTCATGTGTTGAAAGGGTATTTTGTATAACATCTTTAAAAAAATACTTATCTTAAGTTATACTTAAATTTTCATTTATAGTTAATCACTAAATTTAAATACGGTTTATTAAAAGGTTATACATAGTTCTTTTGAACTTTTGATTATATGTTACTGACAAAGTAAATGATAATATTGTAAGAGGACACGAAGGATGTGTAGTGCGCATGTGTTCCGGTATTCCTCAAATTGTAAATCCTCATTCAATGGCCTACTGGGTACGTATGGATGAATCTCAAACCCGACCCGGAAATAACTCTGAACGGAACGTTTGAAACAAAAGCCTTTTATCTTTTATATACGTGCTTACCTATAAAACTTGCCAAGACAAGGACATAAAAGGTTAACCATGTCCGGCTTATAAAGGGGCTTTGAAACAAAAATGTAAGTATCGTAGATCATCTACCTAACTTCACAAAATAATAACTATTTCGGCCTGGGAAAAAAGTGGTTTCTGTTCGGATTTCTTCTCTACAGGCAATAATATTTACTATGGATGGGTTATACTCTAACAAAATGAGCACAAAAAATACTGCCAAAGTTATTTCATAACCTAGCAATGATTCTGTTATATTTATCCGTTTTGACAATAATTACATCTTTGTCATTCTCGTCGTTAGAAAATTACAATTTGTCTCTTTCTCACGCGGGTGACGGGAGCTCATTAGCACGTCCGCACCTCTCGCTTGCTGGTGCGCGACAATTGTCTGAATTCACTCATTTTAGGTGCTTCACTTTTGGAGCGTGCATAACTCATCTGTCATCTATCTATCTATACATATAATAAAGCTGAAAAGGGTCGAAAGTCTGTACATGGAAGATAATCGAAAAAAAGTTGGCTGGGGATACTTAGAATCGATAACAGAACACGTTTCAAAATTTTTTTTGAATTTTTGTCTGTTTATTTATTTATTTAAACTTTATTGCACAGTATAAAATATACAGTTACAAAAGGCGGACTTAATGCCGTAAGGCATTCTCTACCAGTCAACCTTTAGGCCAAACAGAGAAGCATCATTGGTGCAGGGTATGTAAAGAACACAGAACTAATAACTAAAAATAGCAAGAACGTTATCTAATATAAATAAGCATTTAAATAAATATATATTATTAAGATATAAAATATACAAAGATAGTATAACATATACGTAATAAATACAAATAAATAAATATATATGCATAAATAAATATATATATAAATAAATTACCTGCTACTGAATTTACTATGAAGAGTTATCAAGAAGATACTTTCGGAGCTTGCGCTTGAACGTGAATTTTGTTTGAGCTTGACGTATGCTGAGGGGAAGAGCATTCCAAAGGCGGATGGCATGTATGGTAAACGAATTGGACATGAAAGTGGAATTTTGATCGGGCACAGAGAGGAGTAGCTTACGAGTGGTGCGAAGTTCACAGCCAGGACGGGCAGTTACAAACCTAAATTTGGATCGCAAGTACTGGGGCGCAGCTGAGTCGTTTAAAATGGAGAACAGTGTACACAAAATTTTAAGACTTCTGCGCTCTCGAATGCGAAGCCAGTGGAGCTTTCGTCGGAAGACATATACGTGGTCATATTTTCGAAGGCCAAATATAAACCGAATACAATTATTTAGAAGCCGATCTAATCTATCCAGAAGTCCCTCCGCCGTATTGGTACAGCACACAACACAATAATCAATTACGGGCAGCACAAGAGCTTGAATGAGGAGTGTTTTTGTGGAAATCGGTAAAAAGTGTTTAAATCTGTACAGTGAGCGCAGAGTATTAGTAACTCGTCGACAAACATCAGAAACCTGGGGTTCCCAGGTCAAGCCACAGTCAATCAACAGCCCCAGGTCTTTTACTTCTGAGGAGAATGGTATAACACTATTATCGAAGAGAATCGGAGTCACTTGTGTAACATTGGTAATTGACTTTGAGCGTGGATTCCCTACAATAACAGCCTGACACTTAGAAGGGTTCACGGCTATTTCAAAATCTCTAGACCATAATGCGATACGATCCAAATCTTCGTTAAGCCTTGAAATTGCCCCATTAACCTCATCAGATCTTGCCTGGGTGTAAAGTTGCAGGTCATCGGCATATAGGTGGTATCGGCATATAGGTTTATCTGTTTATCTGTTTGTCTGTTTATCTGTTTGTCTGTTTATCTGTTTGTCTGTTTATCTCTTTGTCTGTTTATCTGTTTGTCTGTTTATTTGACCGCGCATCACGTCAAACGGCTGAACGGATTTTGATGAAATTTTGTATAGAGATAGTTTGAGTCCCGGGAAAGGATAATAGATAGTTTTAATCCCGAAAATGAACCCTGTTGGGGGTGAAAAGGGGGTTGAAAGTTTGTATGGAGAATTTTTAACCGCTGAAACGATTTAGATAGAAATTAGTATGGAGATAATTTGAGTCCCGAGGAACGTCATAGGATAGTTTTCAAACCCTTGTGGGGGTGAAAAAGGGGTTGGAAGTTGGTATGAGGAATTTTTTACCGCTGAACTGATTTAGATGAAATTTGGTATAGAGATAGTATGGATCTAGAAAGGACAAAGGATAGTTCATCTTCAAAAAAGCCCCCCCCCCCCACCCCATCTTACTTTAGAACCGTAGGTCCAAAAAATTTGAAAAAAATAATGGAAGTGAAGCCTAACAGGTATTTTCAATAAAAACTATATTGAATAAAATCGGTTCAGCTGTTTTTGAGTTGTCAGTCAAAATCGCACAGTGAAAGGACGTAAGTGCTGGATAGTAGAATTACAACGCCAAACAATTAACCCACCACGCAATTATTAGTTTATGACGGAAGCGCCGCCAAATATCTCTTAATAATCGACCTTTTGAACGGATGTTTTTTAACAGGGCGGCAATTACGGAACCCTACACTGAACATGGCCCGACATGCTTTTGGCCGGTTTTTTTTTGCATTGTTATCCCAGAAGTCACCCCTTAAGGATTACTAATTCCAATTGTCAAGAAAATCCCCGGCCAGGTATAGATAGACTATAAAAATTCAACCTCTAAAAGGGGGGTAGCCACTACACTCGATTGAGTTAATTTTGCACCTGAATCTTATGGCGCGACTTAGGAAGGAGGTGCAAACTTTTTTTCCAAATATGTCCTAAGACTAACGAGTAGCCTACTTAACTAACAGATGGCGCTGAAATTGATACCTTGTGATATGAATAATCCACAGGAAGGATTTTGCCAAATTAACTCTAAGTTTAGAAGTGGGGGTACGGATATCAACAAAAAATGAAATATTGACTTAATAGTACAACAAAATTAAACGACTATAAATTGCCACACATTGCACAGTGCACTCAGCCTCACGATTTTGATATCTATTCTCCTTTTCTCTAATCTTACTTCAAAGTCTTCTAACTAATATAAGACCTAAATTCGTTGTTAGTATATTCGTTAATAAGTTGTTAGGTTACGATAATGAAGTATGGATTTTTATGTGTATATTTCTTACCCAGGCGCGGTCCGATCGGTCCGATGGGGTGGGTAGTTACATGGGGCATGGGGAATTTCAAAAATTTCAAAAAAAAACTAAAAATTCTAAAATTTCGAAAATTTCAAAAATTTCAAAAATTTCAAAAATTTCAAAAAATTCAAAAATTTCAAAAATTTCAAAAATTTCAAAAATTCCAAAAATTTCAAGAATTTCAAAAATTTCAAAAAATTCAAAAATTTCAACAATTTCAAAATTTCCAAAATTTCCAAAATTTCCAAAATTTCCAAAATTTCCAAAATTACAAAAATTTTAAAACATCCAAAAATGCAAAAAAAAATTAAACCACAAAACTTACGAAAAAGTCTTAAATTAAATAACAACTTCGTTCCAACCGAGTGTTCCACGACACTCACGTTTTTTTTTCAGACGTTCATTAGTGCTTTGTAATGTGCTTACATTGAAGAATAAATATCTTGATCTACACCAATATCATAAATCCTCTATTCCGTGTTCGGAAACCGTATGTAATTACCACCATTATTACCAGTAACGTAACATCAGTGTATTATCTGTGACAGTGTGGTAAAAACGTATGAAAATTCATTACCTACGGTAACGTAATGAAAATCCATCCTCCTCCCCGACCGCTGGCACCCCCCACCCACCACTCGCCCACCGCCAACCGCCGGCACAATAAGGTTGGTCAAGGCGGTGTAATGGCGGGCATTCTCACGGTTTCCGAACACGTCATTTAGGATTTTTAATATGTATGTAGATAAAGCAGTGTATGCTTCTGTACGTAATTAGGCCTTATTACGTAACAGTTACATAAACTACTATTTATCTCTTTTTAGGGTTCCGTAGTCAACTAGGAACCTATATAACCTTATAGTTTCGCCATGTCTGTCCCTCTGTCTGTCCGTCTGTCCGCGGTCTAGCTCAGTGACCGTCCGCACTAGAAAGCTGAAATTTGGTATCAGTATTTACATTAATCACGCCGCCTAAGTAATAGAATAAAAACTAAAAAATTAGGGTACACATAAAATGGGGGGTGAATTTTTTTTCGCTCCAACCCTATCGTGTTGGGTATTATTGAATAGGTCTTTCAAAAAGAATAGAGGTCTTTTAATTCATTTTTTGGATAAAACTGATAGTTTCGTAAATATTAGGTCTGAAAGTTCAAAAAAGGGCGTCTCCTCCATCTAAGTTTTGAACCGTGGGTCCAAAAAAATAGAAAAAAATAATGGAAGTGAGGCCTGATAAGAAATTTCAACTAAAACTATATTGCATGGAATCGGTTCAGCCGTTTTTAAATTATCAGTCAAAAACGCATAGTGAAAGGAAGTGTCGGATAGTAAAATGACGGAAGCGCCGCCAAATATCCCTTAATAACGACCTTTTGAACGGATGTTTTATAACAGGGCGAAACACTTAGCATCGCCTGACATGCTCTTCGCCGGTTTTTTTGCATTGTTATCCCAGGAATCACCCCTTAAGGATGACTAATTCCAATTCAAGAAAATCCCAAGCCAGGTTATACGTAGCCTATAATAATTCAACGTGAAAAAATCATTACTGACCCACTGAAAAAATCATTTCTGCATATGTGACCCCCCCCCCCCCAAATTTACCTTTCATGCTTAGACTGATTTGACGGGAGGATCGAATACTGATTGTGTATATTTTGACTTTATTTTATACCGATTACTGTAATTTGTAAATATTTTGATTTCAATTGTATTTGCATGCATGAATGTGCTTAAAGCAAATAAATATTTTTGAATTTTGATTCACCTCGAGCAATCATTCTCGATCAAAGCGATCAAGCAAGAATTAATGAGGAATCAATATTAAAGAGATCGCCTTCATCGAGTTTGATCGCTTGTGGTGAATAAAAATATTATGAAGACGGGTAGTGGCCAACTGTTTCAAAAAATACTTAATTCCATACTGATTCTAAAATAACACTTACCATTTCAATTCAATTTTCAATTTCTTTATTGCGAGAACATAGTTACTTAAGATGTTAAAAGTAAATACAGCGTTTCTTATGTTCTACCAAAAAAGGCATGCAAAATATCACTTTTACAGTATTTCTTTATACAATAACAATTCATATATATACAGTATGTACAATAAATTAATTAATAGATTATTATTAGCCTAGGTATGTCAAAATATTACACTACACGGAAGTTTATAATCAAAACAACAGCCATTAGAATATAAGTTATGAATGTCTAGATATTTGATATGTTTCCCAAATACTCCTCGACAGTGTAAAAACATTTATCAAGTAGCCATTCTGTTAGTGTTCTCTTAAACCAGTTTGTAGGACATTCTTTAATGGACTTAGGTAACAGATTATAGATTTGGATAGCCATACAGTACGAGTTGTATTTGTGGAACTTGAGCCAACATCTTGGTAGGACTAATTTATCTCTATGTCTATTCCGAATTAATCTTGGATGGAGGGTATGCTTTTCAAAAAGCTCAGGATGTTCTCTTACAAACATGCACATTTGTTTGATGTACAAGCATGGGAGTGGTAAAACTTTTGTTTGTTTAAATAAGGGCCTACATGGTGCCAAATAGTGAGTGTCACACACGGCTCTTATGCATTTTTTTTGTACCAAAAATGCATAATCGATATCTACGGAGTTTCCCCAGATGATCAAGCCGTAGGTAAGTATAGAGGACACATACCCGTGATAAGCAGTTAGTGTTAATTCTCTAGATGAGGTTCTACTTAATCTTCTTAAAGCAAATACAAAGTTATTCAGTCTCTCACATACATACGCAATGTGAGTTTTCCAACTACAGAATTTGTCAATAAAGATCCCAAAAAAATTTGTTGTATCTACTTCTTCTAATTGGTGATTTTTATAATTTACATTAAGATCAATGTCAGTATTTTTATATGTCCTAAATTGCAATTTATTTTCAGATTATTATTATGTAACCAGTCAATTATATCTGCCAGAGTTTTATTGATGTCATTATTAAAATTATTTGGGTCATCTGATTTAATTATTAGAGTTGTATCATCAGCAAACATTATGCAGTTTTAGTATATAAAATAAAGAACAGAGGCCCCAAAATACTCCCTTGGGGCACACCAAAGCTATTGTGGATGTATTGTGATCTCTTTGTTATAAGTTCTCCATTTTCAATAGCTTGTATTTCCGTGCATTGCATGCGATCTTTCAGGTAGCTGTTTATCCAATTGTAGGCGTTCCCTCTGACACCATATTTCTCTAGTTTATTTAAAAGGATTATATGGTTGACAAAATCGAAAGCCTTGCTCAAATCTAGGAATATAGCTGCGACACGGATTTTGTGGTTAATTGAATCTGTTACTAACTTCATCAGGTTAAAGCATGCTAACGTGGTTGAGCTACCTTTACGAAAGCCGCATTGGTTGGTGTTTAATATGGAATTTAAAAATGATGATAAGCTACTGTGCATGGCTTTTTCTATTATTTTGGAAAAAATCGGTATCAGAGTGATGGGTCGGTAGTTGTTCATCTGTGTCTTATCATCTGTTTTGTACATAGGTTTAACGATAGATAATTTAAGGTCTTGCGGAAAAATGCCTTGATCAAAGGAGAGATTTATTATGTGTGCCAAAGGTGCACTGATACATTTTGCACAAATCTTTATGGCTTTGGTGCTTAAACCGTCAACACCTACGGCATTACTGTTACTTAGAGACATGATAAGCTTAAATATTTCAGTTTCATCACACGGTTTGATAAATATAGTTTTTGGATTCAATGGCACTGATAAATGGTTTTTACAAAATAAAATATTGCTACTAACATCTTTACAAAATAAAATATTGCTATTAATACTCATTGGAAATTAATTCACTACCAATATAGATGAAAAAAAGAAAAGTAAGATTATCTCGAAAACCATACAACTTTTACTGAATCTATTCATCCATTTTTGCACCGGCTTTATGCCAAGTTGGTGGTTAGAAGGTTATCCATTATTTACGGGGCATCCTGTATATTAAAGGTTCCTAAACATTTATTTTATAAATAGGTAAAACATCTTTGAGTAACGATATACTGCATCATTTATAGAAGGGCCTAAACGGCGGGCGTTAAACGAGTTCACATTGTGCGAAATGCCGTATTTGTCTCAGCTTAAAACCTTCAAGTAGGTTTAAGGACCAGACGAGGTTACGTAATTTTTCGAGAATGTCAGAACAATCGTAAAAAGGTTTTTTCTTGGAACTGCCTATCTAAATGGTCTTTATCCATTTCCATCTCCCTAGTTCCAAATCCCTATAGCGTATCTAATAGTAATCCTTGCTGATGTTTTGCCGATGGAGTTTACTTAGTTGTAGTTATTTATATGTCTCAGGGAAAAGATTATTTCAAATCTCTGTTCTAATCATTTCCCTGCGACATATATATGTAATCATTGAAACAAATCGTCAAGGTAAAATAATCCACCGGTCGAGATTATCCCATTATCACAGCACTGAAAACAGTGAATTATTTGTCACCTTTAATCTAATAGGAGTTATTAATTTGACTTTTTATTGGATAAATAGTTTACTTAACCATAAAACTCCCTTACTACCTAGATATAGTTCATGTTCTAAATCAATGAAGTAAGTATTTAAGTACGGTACGTAAGTTTCTTGTGTGACTTATGCATTATGATTGTGGCCTGGTACCGTCAGGGCCGGATTAACCCTTTCGGGGCCCCTAGGCAATGCAATTCATGGGCCCCTTTTTAGCAAAAGCCGGCCAAGTGCGAGTTGGACTCGCGTCGAGGGTTCCGTACTAACCTGTAGAAATATGCGGCTTAAATTGCTGTTTCTTTTGATTGCGTTGACATAGAAGTTTGATTTTGTTACAGCTTAAAGGTATTATAGACCTGAGTATTTGATATGAATTTCAATTTAATACCTCTATGTGTTCATGAGGAAAGGGGTAGTAACTTTAAAATTATTAAAAATATTTTTATTATATGATGTACATAACTAAAAATAGCGTTTTCGCAATTTTCTCAAACATTTTCATTTTCCAGTCAGTTGCACACGCGGGCCCTAGCCTATATATACATTTTTTTGTAATTAATATTACTTACTCAATGAATTATTTTCTTTTTCCACTGTGCAGCACGCGAGCCCCTTGCCGATATAGTATACAAATTTCCAATTCATATTTAACTGTATGAAACAATTTAATTTTCCATTGTTTCCACCCGCGGAGCGCGGGGCCCTTAGCCTTATGAATAATAATATAACCCAGTACAATAATAATTGCTTTATGATGTCAGGAAACGTTTATAACAATATTCCTCTAGATTTAAGACAGCTGCCTGATACCTTGTTCCTACGTAAACTTCGACAGTGGCTAATGGATAAATGTTTTTATAATTTAAATGAATTTTTTGACTAATTGGATAATTGTAATTTTGCATTGTAACGTTTTTATTTTTCATTTTACGACAAACTATATTGTATTAAGGTGTTATATTGCATGCTCCAGTTCCAGATTTAAGTTTTTAGTTTTAAGAATACATTTTGCATGCCGTAACGCGGCTAAATGTGTGATATTTTTTAACCATAAAACTTTTACCTATTGTTACCACATTTAACGCAAATAAAGAACTTACTTACTATACAAAATTCATTTTCACTATATTTAACATTTTATTTTTCTCTGTGCACGACCCCGGTCCCTTGCCGATGGAGGGACCCTAGGCAGTTCCCTACTCTGCCTAAAGGTTAATCCGGCTCTGGGTACCGTATTCTAATTTTAAAATTAAAAATACAATCTATCCCAAACATAAAAATAGTTACACTTAGCACCTGTAAAAATAGTTGTAAGTGTGGAAATAAAATAACTGCAACATGCAACAAATAATCAACCAAAATTGAAGTTGTATTGGAGTTGCGTAGGAATAATTTTCAAGCAAATTCTGATATTTCTGATTCAGGGCGTTTAGGCGCTAGCTGTATTGAAGTTGGATCGTGTCTATACGGCCCCTAGTAAACCTGTCATCAAAGCGTTAGGTTTCAGAAGTAGCGCGTAAGACTTGATGACAGCTTAATAGAATGGATACTTAACTATCAATGGCAATGATAAAAGGAACTATTAATTTGGCGTACCTGTGGTAAGCTACAGAATAACGCGATGATCCATGCGAAGCTCAGCATCGTTTTACTTCGCGACCTGGCTACCGCCAACCTCAGGGGATACAGGACTGCGAAGAATCTGCAATAAAAAATATATTTAATATAGGTACATTTGACAATTTGCGGTTTATTAAAAGTCATAGGTGAATCAGGACAAGTTCCAAAAAGAAAAGTAATGATGCCAGGAAAAAAAAAAATTAGTACAGTGCGGATAGCGTGACATAAGCTAGGATTGAAATCATAGCAGATTTTTTATCGTTTACATAATAATCTCAACCACCTTGTCACGTTATTCACGCGACATTATGTCATTCGTAATAAGGAAAAATTAATCGCTGGTCAGGTAGAATTTGAAAGTGAGAAGTTGTGACAATAAACTATTTACGAAAGACATAAAAGCGTCAGCGGTAAATCGAAACTTTTATAACATATCTAACTTGCCCCAGAATGAAATCGCGCACGCTATGCGTCACATAAGGCATTATATTGCGAACATTCAAACATAGATTCGTAGTCAATAGAAGAATAAAATAATGTAAGCAAACGCATTTAATTTACATTCGTTGCTTCGCATTTCGCAATCGCACTTTTAAAGAACAACCATGGTCTCATTGTCAGCTTATACAAATAAACTTTTTATTTATACATATTAATTTTTAGTAAAAATATCCGTTAATTAATTATATGTGAGAAGTGTGTGGAAACGAATTTCGAACGCTTTTTTTGTCAGAAACGCAGCCATATTTTTTTTATATTTTTATATTAACGCCGAATGACATGTTACACGGAACTACTTTCAAAAGAGTAAACATCAGGTTCATGAATATTAAACAACACATCGATTGTCACAATATTTGGCTTTCGTCCTTCATACTATATATAAAACGATTTCCTCTCTGAAGTTCAAATATTACACAACTACCCTTGTAGAGGAAATCTCCGTTGTCCTAAAACCTTAAGCGGCACGGTCGGGTCAACATAAAATAAATATTAGGTGGACAGATTTATTGCAATATCTCGGAGAAAATTGCGTTGATGTGGTTGAAGATGAGCTTCTGAGTAAGTTTTATTGTCTCGGGTGTAAACATTAGGAAATGTCGAAATAGGTACTAAAGTAAATACCTACCCTACCCTACCCTACCTAAATTACCCTGTCGTTTCTTGGGGTTTTAAACAATATTTTTCACAAAAGGGTTCGTTTCGTGGATGTGCTAGATGTACTCTACTAAACCGAAGTTTTACCAAAAATGTGTATTTATTGCTAGGCCATACGATAATTATTTTCGAATTTTAAAAGTAATTTCTTTGTAAATGATTTTGGTTCAAATTTTTGACAACTTGCCAAACTCTACAAAGGGGAAATATATTAAGCAGCTCTTAGGGGATTATTTAGGGGGGTAGGGGAGGTGTAGGCACGCTCAAGTATGCGACGTTGAGCTACAGGCTTACCCTCTCAAGTCACTCACACGCGTCCCCGTCTTCTGCGGCACTGCCGACGCAGGCCGCAGAGGAACCCACTCCACCCGAAGAGTGGGTCGCATCCCCTGGAAATACTGGTGGTCGAAAACGGGCATCGCATGTTCCAATCACCCCGGACCACCAGTAGCTAAGTGTGAGGGCAATGTCGTAACCCGCAACCTAAAAACCCGAACGGGGTACGACCCAATCTTGGAGTATCCTGAACGACATGGCTAGCAATACGGTTTCGATCGTTTTGCTAGCCATGTATTTTTCAGGTCTCCCGGTTCCGCTGAAGGTGTAGGTGACTTCAGTGGACTACACTCACCTGCCTGCGCTTGTCCTGCGCAGTTGAACGCCGTGAGCTGGGATGCAGGAGTCCTGGGAACTACGAACCACAGGGGGTCGGGGTTAGTTACCCCCTCTGGAGGTGAGTCCTTTGGTCCGAATTTCCGGCAAAACGGTAGCCCTGCAACTGAGCCACTGCAGGGTAACGGACACGCGTCCCGTACGGTCGAGGTGGTACGGTCCGCTGGCAAGGTATGGGGAGGGGCGTTCTCTGGGAGGATGCCTGGGGCTCGGCCATGCTGACGGGGCAAGGGCGTGTGGAACAACTGGAAAGGAATTTGATCGTTCCTTCCAGCCTCACGTCTGCAGCTCCCGATGTCGCGCATGAGTCCCAACTCAACGTACCTATACCTCTCGAGTAGTCCTGGTGTCCTTAGTGACATCCCCAAAGGTGCGGGCTCCGTGGAGGGTGGGAAGCTCGGGAGGTGAAAAACTACAAAAAAACAAAACATGGATGATTTAAGATCAAAAACCCCGGTGGAGGGTACGGCAACTGCCGGACCCGATACACCACTCAACCAGAGGGATGGCCCTAGTGCGCCGCCCTCAACGACGCGCGCCTTATCTAAGGCAGCGCCGTCACACCCCACAAAGATGTCCGTGTGGGCCAAGAAGGCTGCTGGCAAGCCAGCGGCCCGAAAGGCCAGCACGTCGACCTCACCCAACTCGGTACAGGCGCAATGCCGGACCCTGTTGGCGAATCAAGCCGTTCCGGTGGCGGAAATTCCCGCCCCCCCGGAGCAGGCCTCGGGGAGTTGTCCCCACGGCAACTACCAGTCGGACCCTGAGCTGTCTGGACATTGCCATTCCAAGGAAGAAGAGAGGGAAACAGGCGAAGCGTGACAAACCCGCCCCACCATCCTCTGCTTCCTCTTGTGCGCCAGACCAGGCGCGCAAGAAAAACAAAAAGCAGCGTCGCAGGGAGAGGGAGAAGCGACTAGCAGCTAGATCAAACACGGCCCCGACGGCACCCCCCCAGCAACAGCAGCAGTCGCAGCAGCAGCAGCAGCAGCAGCTGCAGCAGCAGCCGCAAGAGCGGCAGCAGCAGTTGCAAGGGGCTGGTCCCAGAAGGGCTCGCAAACCACGCCGTCGTCCCGCTAAAGGGGAAAAGCCGGCCCCAAACAACCCCCCCGGCGGTAGTAGCCAGGGAGCCCTCGGCCAAAAGGGCTCGACCCGAGGAGAAGATCTCTCCAAGGGGCGAGCAAAAAAGGCCGAGAACTGGGCACCCGGGGGAAGACACCCCCACAGACTAAGCGGGCGCAGTCAAGGCAACACCTTAGCCCGCAGCAGTCTGAGGAGGTTCGGAGCCAGATCGAGCGGCTACTCAGCCAGAATGAGGTGTTGGCGTTTCAGGGCAGGCCTGTTTTTGCGAACGGCTCCCTGAGGCTCTGGTGCTTGAATCAGCACACCCTCATCTGGCTACAGTGCAGCGTGGCCACCATAACCCTCTCTACGGGGGGAAACCTGGTGGTGAAGCGCCAGAGCGAGCTGCCAAAGCGAGTCCGCTGCGGCATCTTACTCCCTGGGGTCCATAAGGACCGCAGGATGGTTGCGCACATGCTGCGCTACCAGAACAGGTGGGCAGCCATTGACCGGTGGCTGCTACACAAAATGGATCAGCAGACTACTGATACCTTTATCATAGTCAGCGTCCCGGAGACGGTAGTGCAGCCCTGGTCGACCACGGACGCCGGCTCAACTTCATGTTGGGTACGGTGTACGTAAAGTTCCAGGGTGCACGGGGCAAGTTCGTGGAGCATCCACCTGCCACAAACCTCTCCACAGGTGAGGAGGACGCAGATTCCCCCCAGCAGATGGACACTGCAGAGGGGGCCCAGGTGGCCGCTGACTCTGTCACGGCCCCTGAGCCCCAGGCTCCAGCGCTGACCATCCCCGCCTCCGAGATGGACGTCGAGGATCTTCTTCTTCGTGACCACTCGGAAAGCGGGGGGGAATGCGCGGAAGAGCTAGGCAGGCTGGCCATCCGAAAGGAGGGGAACAGCGAGGCCGACGACATGTCGGTCGGGGACTTCGACTCCGATGGCGGTGTCCCCTTCGCTGAATAGCTGCGTCCTACAAGCCAACCTCCACCACAGCATAACCGCAACGGCACAGACCCGGAAGTGGTTGGAGGCAAACAATACGGCCATCATCCTGATCCATGAGCCGTGGGTCAGGGGAGGCGCTGTCTGCGGACTCCGCAATATCGGAGGTAAGCTAACAGTATATGCGGGGACTGAAACTCCCCGCGTGTGCATTTACACTACCAGCAACATATACATGCAACCTCTAACGGGTTTCTGTTCCAGAGACCTGTGCGCCAGCTACTGCGAAGAGGCGGGGCTGGAGCTCATTGTGGGCACCGACTCCAACGCACACCACGCCCTCTGGGGCATGCCCACGGGAAACGAAAGAGGTAATAAACTTGTTGAGTACCTTTTCACAACTAACCTAAACATAATCAACATAGGTTCTGAACCAACCTTCGTCAACCGACGAAGTAAAACGATCATTGATTTGACCCTAGCAACGGAAGGTATAGCGGAGCACATCTCGAACTGGCATGTTTCAAAGGAACTGTCATGTTCGGATCATAGGTGGATACGCTTCGACCTTCAGGTAAGTAGACACTCGGTGCCACTGAGGAGGAATCCAAGGAAAACGGATCGAGCCCAATACGCCTTGCGTATGGGCCAAGCCTTACAGCAGGCAAAGATTCCACTCAGAATCATGGGCACCGAACAGATTGAAAAACAGGTAAGCGTCCTCACCGACACAATGCTGGAATGCTACCAACAGACATGCCCCCTATCCACCCCGACAGTAGGCCGTAATAACAAAAACAACTGGTGGGGGCCTGAGTTGGAGAGGCTCAGGCGAGAGATGAGGAGGCATTTAAACAGGGCAATGAACACGGGAACAGACCAGGACTGGGACAACTACAAGGCCACCAAGTCCCGGTACAAAAAACGACTCAGGTACAGGAGCACCAACTCGTGGCGCAACTTCTGTAACAACATAGAGACAACAACGCAGGCCAACAGGGTAAGGAAAGTTCTCTCCAACAACTCAGCCATATCCCTGGGGTCCATACGGAAACCAGACAACTCATTTACCACCTCACCGGAAGAGGCAGAATGTGCACTGGTAGAAACACACTTCCCGGGCTGCGAGATATCCAGTCCAGCTCGGTGGCCACCGGAAGACGTCACTCCGACGGAAGAGGAATGGCAGCTGGCCCATAAGGTAATCAGCCCGCAGAGAACTGAATGGGCAATTAACAGCTTTGACTCATTTAAATCGCCAGGACCGGATGGGAGTTTCCCAGCCCTATTGAAATGGGGAGGGGAGATACTTATTCAAGGGCTAACCTCCGTCCTGGATGCCTGTCTGGCACACAAGTATGTGCCGACACAATGGAGAGATGTCAAAGTTATCTTCATACCAAAACCAGGTAAAAGTGACTACTCGGACCCCAAATCCTTCAGACCAATAAGTCTAACCTCCTTCCTACTTAAGACACTGGAGAGGTTATGTGAAAGGCACCTGAGGGAGACGGTACTAGCACATGTGCCGTTACATCCGAACCAGCATGCCTACAGCCCAGGTAAATCTACAGACTCAGCACTTCATGCGGTCACGACCAAAATTGAAGTAGCAATCAAGAACAAGACTATATGCTTAGGCACCTTCATCGACATCGAGGGAGCCTTCGACAAAACTAAATTTACCAGTATAACTGCAGCGCTGAGAAGACATGGAGTGCACGCAGTTATAACCGAATGGATAAACAAGATGCTGAGCCAGAGAACCATCAGACTCGGTACGGACAAAACAAAACAGGCACTAGTAGCTAAGGGCTGTCCCCAAGGGGGCGTCCTGTCCCCTCTGCTATGGAACCTGGTGGTGAACGACTTGATCGCCAATCTAAACGACAATCACTATTACACAATCGGATATGCAGATGACATAGTGATACTGACAAGCGGGATGCACGCAGGTACGGTATGCGATGTTACACGCTCAGCGCTGGCGATAGTGGAACGCTGGTGCTTTGACAACGAACTATCGGTCAACCCAAAGAAGACAGAGATGGTAATGTTCACCAACAAACGGTCTTTGGGAAACTACCGCCTCCCAAAACTGTTCAATACAGAGCTCCAGCTGTCACCTGAGGTAAAGTATCTAGGGGTAATACTCGACAGCAGACTAAACTGGAGCACCCATCTCAACAACAAAATTGATAAAGCGACGGTCGTTTTCTGGCAATGTCGTAGAATGGTAGGTAGAACGTGGGGATTAAACCCCAAGATCACTCTATGGCTATACCAGGCAGTAATCCGACCAATCATATACTTCGGCGCAATAGTATGGTGGCCACGCACCAAGCTAACTACGGTCGAAGCCAAACTACAACGACTACAGAGATTGGCCTGCATGGCAACCACGGGCTGCATGAGGACTACACCAACTGCGGCCCTGGAAGCAATGTTAGGCCTACCACCACTGCACCTCTTTGTTAAGCAAGAGGCTATGGCTACGGCGGTACGGCTAAAGAAGCTAAATCTCTGGAAGGCGCCTAGGACACCGCACACCGAAATCCTCATTGAGGCCGTAAGTAAGGAACCGCTCATAGAGGCGGCAACGGATGCGATACCTAGGCAGTTCGTTTTTGAAAAGAAGTACAAAATCCAGCTGTACGAAGACCCGGACGAGGGCCTCAACCCCAGGGAGCTGAGGATCTTCACAGACGGGTCCAAAACAAGGTCTGGCACTGGCTTGGGAGTTTTCTCAGAGGACCTAAACATACACATCTCTACACCATTAGGTGCCCACAACACGGTTTTCCAGGCGGAGTGTATGGGCATAATAATGGCTGCTCACGCAATCGTCTCTAGGAAGGTAACGGAATACCCCATCCGAATACTCTCCGACAGCCGATCGGTTCTACAAGCCCTGCAGAGTCACAAAATAACCTCAGGTCTCATATACGAATGCCACAAAATCCTAACAGAGGTATGTACCACCAACAGCATAACCCTGCAGTGGATCAAAGGGCACAGCAACTCACGTGGCAACGACGCAGCTGATGTCTTCTCAGAGGACCTAAATTACTGCATTAGTCTACTAAAACATAATAATTGTAGTTTACTTACATGACCAAATTTGTTTTCAGAGCATTATGAGATTCATAACTTTTGTTTTTTCCTCCATTTTTATTTTATTTGTTTTTTACTTGTATTATAATCTAAATAAAATTCACTTTTTATACGAACGTACATGAACATGCATACGAGAACATTATCTTAAAAGATAAACGTCTATACTTTATTGATTCCGGGAAGACACGTAATGTCCGCATCGCATGAACCCTCTGCAGTTATTTAGTCTTTAGGCACAGTAAGTCCGATATTATTGCTCACGGGCCAAGCACAAGTATATGTAGTACAAGGGAAGCACGGAGCGACGAGCGACACAGCCTCCTCGTCTCAAAGCTAGCTCACGACTGCCAGCAACGCCGTTTTTGAGCTACCAACGCACGAAATGTGGAATTATGATCAAGTTGTTTAAGAAAATTTAATCAATTTAAATATCCTACGTTGTGTTTGTAGTGTTCTGTAGTACACATTTTTCAGTTCAACAATATTTTAAATCAAATAAGCCGTTCAGTAGATATAAGCAAATTTAACCGTAAAACGACATTTCGTTACATTTAAATAACGGAGAAACTATACGTTACACGAGTTATTCAAACATTGTAAATGTTGTACAGTCAAGTGTAAAAATATGGGTGTACTCATCTTACTCAAAAATATGTCCCATAGTATCTTATTCCGTTGTAATAAGTGCGTAGTACCATATTCATGAGACGATTTTTTCGATACGTATTTTTGCACTTGACTGTACATGAAATGGTAATTAACATATATTTTTTTTAAATTTTTTGAATTTCTTGTTATTGAGATATATGCCTTAGAAAGTAACAGTTTTCGGCCACATTCAGCGCCTAGCGCCTTAAGGTATAGAGGAGTCTAGTTATGTTAGGTATAACAAGTTAGGTAACAATATCATATTTAATTTAGAACCATGTAATGAAAAAGGGGCGGGTACAGCTTGCTGGATTTAAACTCGCCCTTGGTCAGCTAATTGGAGAGGATTTTAACAATACAATTTGTATTGTAACTTAATAACATTACAAATGAAATAAAAACCATAAAAAAGAAAATAAGTACCCTATATTACAAAATTTACTGGATTCATTCGGAATTTATGAATATCGCGGAAGTTTATTAATACCAAAATTTTAATTTTCATAAAATTATAGCGTACTTACTTCATTAGAATGAAGGGCCTACATAGTACGTCGTTATTTTTTTTCCTTTACATATATAAATCTCTGAACATGTATATTTCTCATTGGGGAACAAGTTTGAATTTGGAATTTATTGCACGAGAATATGATAAACAATGAGAATCAAACCCTCAGATAGCAGGTACATGTTTCCAACAGTCCTTTGCTTTTTTGCATCCTGAATACGTCGTGCAAAGCATAACGAACAAGATCTTTTTGGGGGTTCCGTAGCCTGAAATGGCAAAAACCCTTATAATCTTATATATGTAGTTTCGTTATGTCCTTCTGTCCGTCCGTCCACGTCACAGCCATTTTACTCGGAAACTATAAGACGTATATACCTTATACATTTTTAATATACTCGTAAGGTGTATTTTGTATGTCGCTACTGACTTTAGTTGTAAAATTGCTGAATAAATATTTTTAGGGAGGCACTGTATATACATGTAACTAATTGTCAATTTTTTTTTAAATATCCACATGTTGCACATCAATCGATAGGTTAGTTAGAGGATCGGAATTAGTTGAGGTTTAGGGATTCGTCCCACCGCCGGCAAGTAAGCGAGTATAGTTAATCGAGTAGCATTACATCGCGGGCCTTGAAAGGTTAATCGATCACTCTATACCTCGACAAACCGCAATGTAATGCTACTCGCTTAACTTTACTTGCTTACTCGCTCTTGATGGTGGGACCAGTGCCTTAAGTGCAAAAATTGAGTTATGACCTTTAACGCTTAAGTTTGTGTTTGAATAACTTTGTGTTTACTCAATTTTGAATCGATAGGTCTTTAATAATAAGAATAACATTGAGGTTTGTTTGAAAAAAAAAAGATTTAGTGAATAATTTCTACAAAATTGTGTCCCGGCCCCCTGTAACTTTTGAAATAAGGAAATCCAAAAAACAAGGAAAATTTGAAAAGATTTTTTCGTCACAAATTTTTTTAACATTAACGGTTAAAGCGTTTTAGAACTACCTCTAGACACCTCTTCCACAGGCACATACAACCTTTTGATATTTTTTTTTCTCATTCCGTTGAAGTTACGAAACCCTCCAGTGATCCGACACGCACTTCGCCGGTGTTTTTATGATTGCAGCGCTATCTCCGCATTACTTTACCCGTTTATCCTCATTCAATGAGTTTTCCAATGACCTATTTCTCAAAAGATTAAATATTATTAGTCCATGAACTGTCAAATCCTATGGGTTACCATGAAAACATAGTAGTAACATGACCATGAGTCTAATAATTATCGAGATATGGGCCCCTGTTACGCATAGTGAATCTGAATATAAGAGTATTACGGTGTTAGCGACACTACCGAACATAACACGGACGAGACTCCAGCCCATACGACGGAGCGAGACATCACCGAGGGAACGAGAAGGACGACGAGCGGCGAGCGACTATCCCCGCGTCCTGAATGCTTGCGACCGTCCTGAAGGCTGACGACCGTCACTGAAGACTTATCGTGATATGTGATTTGTTATGTTATGTAAATATGGTTAAGTTTGTATTCTAAATAAAGAGATTTTATATTAAGTAGGTAGAGTCAAACTTAGAATGTAAACTATTATGATTTGAAATATTTAAGTGAAATACGTGTATTAGAGTTAACTTGGATAGTTTAAGTTGAAATTGTAAGTTTGTATGGATGAATTAATAGGAATTCCCCAATAAACCCCTTATCTAGAGAGCGGATAGGAGCGGTAGGAATTATTGTCAGGCATAGATAATTGAAGTACATTATCTAACAATAAACATTAACCTTACGCCCTGAGTCCCTACAGTAGGTAAAAGATGAGGTAAAGGTATAATAAAACAATAATGTATGCTCGGAGATTGAAGAGCTCTTTATTGAGGTAACCGTAGGGCCTATCGCTAAACGCATAGACTACGTAGGTAACTGTTCGGACTCACGACGTAATGGCAGTCATAGAAACTCTGAAAGAAATAAAAAATTATAAAACATAGTGAAAATCTAGCTTACGAAAACACATTTTTGGAATAGGGTCGGCCAATCAGAGCGCCGATTAAAAGACCAATTAGATCCTAGAAGGGATAGGACAATTAGAAAGAGAGGATATGAGAAAAGCGCTCTGATTGGACGAAATTCCAATAAGAATCCAGGCAGGTATATCCGCTCACTAGTAAATCAAATCGTGCTATAAACATCCATACAAACCGGTGGAAATCATTCAGTAATTCGGACAAGCAGCAAGAAGAAAAATAAATAGAAGAAAACCAACTGGACTTTTGGATCACCGCTCCCCTCCTTCAACAGGAAGATTTTCTACGGGCTACTCAACAAGCGTCGGCTGGCAGTGCGGCGTGTCGTCTGTTCGTGCCAGAGCCCTCGAGACTCTGTCACGTGGTCCTACATCTACTTACGGAGCTTTCGTCGACGGGGTACTTCGCTGAATCAGCTCCGCGCGTGTAACGGCTGAGTTAGGATCGGCAACCGTGGATATACAACATAAGCTATCGAAGGAAAATACCATATTACAGGCTGCGGTCTGTAATATTTTGGTCCATTCTCACCGGGAGAGCTGTTGCTACGTGTGGAATTCAGTGAAGATCGACGGAGGCTCCGTGTTCGTCGTCAACGGGAAAGGATCGACGGCGCCGTGGAAGATTGTTTGGAGCATTCGCGGGTAAAGGCGTCGTGAATTGGTACGACGCCGCGATGCACAAGCGCAAGGCGGGAGCAACTACGCGATCAGTCACATCTACAATGGACGATGAAGAGCGGCGACGTTTCCTCGAGGCCGGAGCAGCGGCCGCGGAAGAGGCGCGACGTGCTGCGGAACAAAACCAGAACCTGAATCAAAGCAAGGACAGGACAGCGACGGGGAACGAGACGTCCCCGCCCCTACCCGCCAACGAGTCGGAACATGGCCTGGACAACGAGGCGTCGCGGAACCGTGTCGCGCCGAGCGGAGAGCTGCCGCCGGCCGACAGCAACGTCTACGCCAGGGACTCACCACTATCGCCTTCGACGGATACACAAGGCACCAACAACGAAGAAGCTAGAACGCGAGCAACGGAGCGACTAGCTAAACCACAACAACAGAAGCAACCGGAACTAAGCCCGAGTCGAGTTTCATTCGCCAAGCCGAAGCCCGTGCAACGCGCGCCGCGCCGACCGCGGTCAACGTCAAGCAGCCGCGCCGCGACGTTACGAAAAGATGCCGAGCTACAAGCGCAAGAGGAATTGGCGGAGCTACAACGACAAGAAATTCGTCTCAACCGGGAGCTAGTGAACAAGCGTCTGGAGACACGCTTATCACACATCGACGCACAGTCAGCGAGGGACAGCGCTTCGGAACATTCGGGTGACGGCTATGTGAAGGACTGGCTGGAATCTTCCCAAGCGACGGGCGACCGACAACGAGACGGTCCCCACCGTGACTACGAGCCTGCGTCGCGAGTTCCTGAACGAGGAGGAGCTAACCCGCCGAGGCACGAGTCACACCGTACGGCACGTTATCGACCGCCGGACGACGGAGCGCCTAGGCCATCGCCGGAACACACGGAACCTAGGACGCAGTATACGACGTACACACGAGACACGGCCGCCGAGAGTGCAGCGGCAAGCATGATGCAGGTTTTCGAGAAAATGCAGATGGCAGCGAGACCCGCACCAAAGGAAATATACGAGTTACCTCCGTTCTACGGCAATGTGGGTGAATGGAGAAGTTTCTACAACACGTATCGAGAGACAGCGACGCGCTACAAGTTTACTGAGTACGAGAACGTAGCGCGCCTACGCGTAGCACTGAAAGGTGAAGCGAAGCAGTGCGTACAACACATACTAGCGACGGCAACGCGACCGGACCTTATTATGAAGATACTTAAGAAACAATTCGGACGTAGTGAAGTACTACTGGATCAAGCTTTGGAAGATTTACGTCGAATGGCACCGGTAGGGCCGAGTGCACACGACCTTAATAACTTCGCGATCAAGATTATGAACATCGTGTCGACAGTTATGGACTTGGATCATCGTCACTACGCAGATAATCCAATGTTAATTAGGGAAATCACGGATCGATTGAGCCCTCATCTACGCAGTCGTTGGTGTGAATACGCGAAGAACCATCGACACAATATGGACCCGGAAATAATGCAGCTGGCAGAGTTTCTAATGCAGGAAAGTGAACAAGAGCTACTGTACTCACATGCGCGTGCGCCGACCGCGAATCGTCGAGCTATGGTGACGACCGCCGCCGGGCGCGCCCGATATCCAACAGATAGACAGCCCGCGACGAGCGCCGCGAGAACATATACGGTCGGAGGTCAACCGCGCCGCGCTCCCGTGATACCGTTGTCAAATAGAGTGACCTACGTGACGCAGCAAGATAAGAACGTGAAGTCTACGTGTCTATTCTGCGGAGGTGCTCACAATACTACGGATTGCCGCAAGCTGTCATCTCTAACGATCGGAGCGCGCTGGGATTGGGCGCGACAGAACAGGATGTGCTTCAGGTGCATGGATGCAAAGCATATGAAGTATCAATGCAATGCGAAAGGGTGCGACAAGGACGGATGTTCGCAGAGCCATCACAGATTATTACATGAAGACAGAAAAGTGGAGGGCGCCGCGGACGAGGCGCCGATACTTACAACGCGGGAGACAGCCCCGCCGCCCGTACCTCGAGAAGTTACTAGGAACGGGACAATGGAACAGGAAGCTAGTGAAGAAGTCGTGGCGAAGACTTATACAACTACCAGTTCATCGAACGTGCTGTTGAAAGTATTGCCGGTCGTCGTGGAGGGCCCACGGGGAACGGCTCACATTTTTGCGATGCTGGACGACGCATCTACTTTATCCGTGGTGGAGGCCGATATCGCGGATCAAATTGGACTTACCGGACCTGAGTCACCGCTATGTGTACGAGGACTAGGAAACATAGCGCACCGATCGCAGACGCGGACCGTGAAGGCGAACGTACGGCCGCACAAAGGAGCCGGAAGTTACGAAGTGATACTACGAACTGTGTACGGTATTGGATTACGCAGTCAAACATTGAACAAACAACGCATGATGCAGTACGAGCACCTCAAGGACCTAAGTGAAGAATGTTACACAACGGGGGTGCCGCAAATGCTCATCGGCGCTGATCACTGGCACCTGCTGCTACCTCAAGAGATCCGGATGCGATGAGCGGACGAGCCAGCAGCCCTAAGATGTGCCCTAGGCTGGGTGTTTTTTGGAGCGATGCCCCGCAATCTAAGAAATGAAGAAGTTATCAATTATCATTGCTATTTAGACGACGAGATAAGAAATAGCACGGACGACGAGCAATCGGACACGTTGTCGATAACGTCACAACAATATCGCGAGCTTTCCGAAGAAATCGACATCCTGGAACGAGAAGAAAACATAGCGCAGAGGCAGCGGCGCGAACGGAGTCCATCGCCGCGATACTTTCAAATTCATCACCCGGTATCCCGGGCGCCTGAGCAGTCGGAACGGATCGAGCCACGGGCGCTGGAAACCCGTGATCATACAACAAATAAAAACAGTGCAAGTCGCCTACGAAGACAGCCGAACAACTCGGAGCCCCGAGCGTCAGCGCGAGCGGAGTACGAGAATCTACCGACGCCGGAGCAGCGCGAGTCAGCGACACGAAGAAATCGCGAAACTCGCCCGAGATATCAACGAGTGTTAAGATCGCTTACACCGATGCCAGCCCCACCCCAGTCATGGAATTTACCGGTCCCGGCTACTAGAACGAGGGTCGAGCCGCGGACGGATACGGGCGCGGTTAGACGCGAGCCGCGAACGAGGGCGGCTCACGAAATATCGCCTAGGAACGAGCGACGGTATCAACCAATACCGGAGGCGATGTGGACGACGCCCCGAGGCGAGCCGCGGCAGAGAGGAGCCCGGCGCCGACGGACACCTCAACGGGCCGGACAGGCCGCGCCACGGCGAGCAGGTGCGCCCTGGCCACTTGTCACTCACCTTACTCAACCTATGTTCCGGAGGAAAGGAACAAACCCGCCGACTGAAGAGAGAAGTCACTTTGCAGAGACAGCACGTGCCTACAACGAAGAAAACATAGAAAACAGGAGGCCGTCTATAACTCAAACCACAAGTACAACATGGACGTACAACGATCAACGAAGAGAGTTCGACGTGGCGTTACGGGCGAACAACAATCGACGTTATAAGAAATGGACAGACTCTACGTGTAATAACTTGAACCGGAGCGACGCGCAACGGGAACGAGAAGTACGCGCGCCGTTATCAAGAGTCTACTACAACTCTCAAGAAAGACGCAACGAAAATCACGAACGAGGCGAGAATCGTGATTCACAAGATCGACGTAGGACGAGCCATGGAAGGGATAAAACAACGAGTGCCGCGCAGTCGACGGCTACGAGTCAACTGCGAGCCCAGCCGAGCGGACGCTGGTCGCCCCGTCGGCAAAGGTCAACGAACGAGGCATCGCGTGACCTACCTCAACGGGTCAACGCCCCACAATGTGTACGAGATAATCTCGCTTTCAAGGCTTCAATGTCTTTCCAACGTCAAACCCACGAACTACGTCGCAAGTTACAAGCACTTTCCACTTCTGCTAATTATAATAGCAATTCTTATCCCTCTAAACACCGGTACGAGTCAAACCGCGAACAAGAGACGAGGCAACGCGAGCGACGTTACGAGCAAACAAGAAGAGGGCCCCAGTACGAGTCATCCGAGCCCCGCATACCAAGGACGCAGAGCTGTGTTGAAATTACAAGTGAAGTAACAAGAAGCGAACGAGAAGAAGGTCGCCGATCGAGCAGCACGGCGACACGTAGACCGGCCAGCAAAGTCACCGTCCCTACGATACAGGGACCGTGGCCCCTCCGTCGGTCCTAAACGAACCCGAGACAGTGACGAAGCCTTCAACCAGCAGTGATAGTGTCGCAGCCCTTGCACCAGGTAGTTTTTGTCAAAACTAGGGGGCGCGATGTTAGCGACACTACCGAACATAACACGGACGAGACTCCAGCCCATACGACGGAGCGAGACATCACCGAGGGAACGAGAAGGACGACGAGCGGCGAGCGACTATCCCCGCGTCCTGAAAGCTTGCGACCGTCCTGAAGGCTGACGACCGTCACTGAAGATTATCGTGATATGTGATTTGTTATGTTATGTAAATATGGTTAAGTTTGTATTCTAAATAAAGAGATTTTATATTAAGTAGGTAGAGTCAAACTTAGAATGTTAACTATTATGATTTGAA
This sequence comes from Pammene aurita, assembly GCA_947086415.1. Classification (NCBI taxonomy): domain Eukaryota; kingdom Metazoa; phylum Arthropoda; class Insecta; order Lepidoptera; family Tortricidae; genus Pammene; species Pammene aurita. The sequence goes on along the minus strand of OX352305.1, from coordinate 22,169,504 downwards.
ATATTTAAGTGAAATACGTGTATTAGAGTTAACTTGGATAGTTTAAGTTGAAATTGTAAGTTTGTATGGATGAATGAATAGGAATTCCCCAATAAACCCCTTATCTAGAGAGCGGATAGATAGGTAGGAATTATTGTCAGGCATAGATAATTGAAGTACATTATCTAACAATAAACATTAACCTTACGCCCTGAGTCCCTACAGTAGGTAAAATATGAGGTAAAGGTATAATAAAACAATAATGTATGCTCGGAGATTAAAGAGCTCTTTATTGAGGTAACCGTAGGGCCTATCGCTAAACGCATAGACTACGTAGGTAACTGTTCGGACTCACGACGTAATGGCAGTCATAGAAACTCTGAAAGAAATAAAAAATTATAAAACATAGTGAAAATCTAGCTTACGAAAACACATTTTTGTAATAGGGTCGGCCAATCAGAGCGCCGATTAAAAGACCAATTAGATCCTAGAAGGGATAGGACAATTAGAAAGAGAGGATATGAGAAAAGCGCTCTAATTGGACGAAATTCCAATAAGAATCCAGGCAGGTATATCCGCTCACTAGTAAATCAAATCGTGCTATAAACATCCATACAAACCGGTGGAAATCATTCAATAATTCGGACAAGCAGCAAGAAGAAAAATAAATAGAAGAAAACCAACTGGACTTTTGGATCACCGCTCCCCTCCTTCAACAGGAAGATTTTCTACGGGCTACTCAACGAGCGTCGGCTGGCAGTGCGGCGTGTCGTCTGTTCGTGCCAGAGCCCTCGAGACTCTGTCACGTGGTCCTACATCTACTTACGGAGCTTTCGTCGACGGGGTACTTCGCTGAATCAGCTCCGCGCGTGTAACGGCTGAGTTAGGATCGGCAACCGTGGATATACAACATAAGCTATCGAAGGAAAATACCATATTACAGGCTGCGGTCTGTAATATACGGGTTGACCAAACACTTACCGGTCGAGTGAAATACAGACGAGTACGTTCGAAGAGAGGTAGAGCCCAAAGGCCCGTAGCACGAGAAAGAACTTGCAAGCCAGGTTGCCTGCCATCCAGGCGTTGGTAGTTCGCCACCCGATCTGAGAACAAGCGTTCAAGAATTTCTCAAATCCAGTATAGTCTATAATTCCAGTATGATACATTAATCAATCTGTGTACCTAGTATTATCTAGTAGTAGTAGGTAGTATCTGTTTGTCTAGTATTCCGCCTCAAATTGAGAACTCATGATTTACTTGCAAACGATTTGACCGTTTTAACAAGACCTTTATTATAGCTCTATAACCCCTTGACCGCTCATATAAGAACTCTCACATTATATTTATCTCTGCTACAACCCCAACGAATTTCGCAGTTTAAAAAGTTATCGGAGATCAAACTTTCGAAATCATTAATTCTAAACATAAAACAACCGACTTCACTTAGACTCCACCTTTCCAAAAGGAAATGCCCGAGCTACTGTAAAAATATTTGGTGTGCCTATAATATTTGAAGAGTTCCCTCGATCTCTACAGGATCCTATCATCAGATCCTGACCTGGTTACAATGGGACCAACTGTGAAGTACACTTTCAAACAAGAAAATAATTTTTTAAATCGGTCCAACCGTCATCGAATAATCGGCGAACATACATAAAAATATAGCAAAAACAAAGATCCCGACGAATTGAGAATCTCCTCCTCAACTTCGCAATCTTGAAGTTGGTTGAAAAGCAATCGAAATGAAATTTCACTTTCCAACCAACATTTCGCCGATGATTCACTTTGACAACTAACTAGTAGCAAATTTATGCACCTATGTAATATTTCATTTGGTATAATTATTTTAAAAACTTGGCTTTATGCTTTAATCAGACAATATAAAACATATCGGATGGCATAACAAATAATAATTTAAAATCAAGCGACAAGTTTACACGAATCAACGTCCTCACTTAACAAGCTCTGCAAGAATTGTGTTTTCGGGTATTAAATAATAATAAATGTGTACCAAAAGTATTTTTTTGCAGTAACAAGACTTCAAACTATTTTATCAAATGCAACTCATGTGCGTTATTTCATTATTAGCGATTTTCGTTTTCAAATCGTTACCGGACTCTTAAGAGAACCGCAAACTTATTTTATTTACCAATAAGTACCTGTAATAGTCGGTGGTGCACACGACAACAAAGGGCATTATACGGATTTTAGTGATGATGGGATCACCTTTTGCATAGTGAGACTTTAGGACCCATAGGCTATTTTAGGAAGCAGAGCCACCTAAATTTATGGTGCGGTGGGGGTACAAGGGGGGGGGGGGGGGGTAACATTTTAGCGACACATAAATTGAAAACTATGAGTCTTGGCAACATACTTCAAAGGCAAGAATTGTAGAGAATTTTATGAAGAATATTTCCTTTATTGAATGTTTTGTGGTAACTTCAACCATTTTTGCAAAACATGTATGAATGTTTCTACTTTTATAGGAAGTGGGGAAAACAATTGATATCATTGTAAGACATTATAGTGCAGAGTTATCCAATAAAGATTTGGCTTAAAAGTCTCGTATCCAGGCCATAAATAAAATAATTATTTTCTGTTTTGACTAGATACTATTAAAATATTATTATTGGTATGGTATTTACCATGTATATTTGAGTTAGATAGACACCCTGTTTCTAATAGTAGTTAAATTAGTATGTTAAAAATCGTATATTAAACGGTTTAATTGAAAATAATGATATAAGGATGCAGGTAATGTACTCAAGGCTAAAATAATCGATAGGTCCTAGGTACCACTCATCACACCACTAGCGTAGCGTACCTAACCTAAGTACATATATATTATAATGATATTCGTTGTCCGTTGATAAAAGATTAAAACGCCCCACGATTTTAGTTTTTTGTCTTTTCAATGCTCTAGCTACATTGATGAGAAGAGTGGTCTGATGACTGGTACCTAGAACCTACCGAATTATTTTTATAGCTTTTTGTACATTATCTATATCATTGTTTATTTTCAATAAAAGCTTTTGAATTTACCTAATCAAATACTCATTTTCATTTCAAGTTGTTATTTTACTAAAACTGTCTAAACTACGCTTACTTTATGATCCGCAACGCACTGTGTTCTACCACAGAATAACTAATAGTACTACCGTACAGAAAATTCACTCCTTCACAAAAGTCAAATTTAGGTATAAAATTATACCGATACTCAACGCCTGCAAACAAAATTGAAACTTATAACTGCGCACGAACCGTGAATCTTCTTTGCGCGATGACCGAGCTGTGAGTGTCGGCACGGGTTGTCACTTGACAAGTTTTTGTACCTACATATACCTACTGATTTATTATTTTAATGATAAATATGTAGGAATTACAAACGTTGATTCTGTAAACATAATTTTTTTATCCGGAAATAATATGTCTGATTCTCACGGAAGTAGGTATGCCGCAGCCGTATTCCTTTGAAAATCCTATATCGGTCAGTTCCTAATATTGTTTCTGGGCAATCAATATTATATCTTTTATACGGATTAGATCGAGGTTTATGTTTCGAAGCCATTGTGTGTTTTCAATTTTGCGCGAGCGCCACGTGACACGACTATCATGCGAGCCGAGCGGCAGCCCACTGCCATACGCCTGCCCGGGAGGCACGCCGGCCAAATGTACCTAAACTGCGTAGTGAAACCCCCCTGGCTCTACTAAGAAATCCCTTTCATTTTATACTTGATTGAGAGGTTTGTTATGAAATGTGTAATACGCGGTATTCTGTAGCGGCAGCTATCTTGGATTTACAATGATACTGAATCTATTCAATTATCAGAACTTAAGGAGTGCACCAGATATCGGATCAATTTGTCAACAGAGCGCACTATTCGCCAACAGACTGTCCTCAGTTGAAGATGTATACCTACCGCTTATGTTTTCTCTCTAAAAAAATGAACGGACCCTTATTGATAACCCGCAATGATGTAAATTTCACTTGAAAACGTCACTAGATAACAGGGACTGGAGAACCCCTCTATTTGTTAACGCTATTATTTGGTTACAAAATTATATGGTTACCCTATATTCAATGTTATGTCCCTGTCTAATGTCTTAGCAATAGAGATGAAATTAGCTTGATAAGTAAACGTCATTTTGGATTTTCATTTCGGTAAGCGCTACATTATCATTATCAGTAGCAGCAGCAGCAGCCAGTATCAGTCCACTTCTGGACATAAGCCTCTCCCATGGCACGCCACTGTGCTCGATCTTCTGCTCTCCTCCTCCAATCCGTACCCGCCAAGCGCTTACCTTTGGGTAACTCAATGATGTGCTTACTAAATTGATAGTTTTTAAAAACTACCCTACCAAATACTTACTCGATCTAATACCCCTTTATTGGTAACCGGTTCCGGTATCTTCTAAACGAACTCTTTATTTCACTTACGGATTATAACAGGCATACAAAGGCAAGGTAAATAATAGAGTTTTAAATGGTTGACGTCCATTTAGTTGTGAAAGATATAATTAGGCAAGCATTAGAGCTCAAACCACATCGTTTTTCCTACATAATTAGATTGTGATTGATAACAGACCTATTATTATTATTTTTTTCGTTAAAGATGTTATAACCAATATAGGATTTATATGCTTTTTATAAAGGAGAGTAACAGGGCTTTAGCATTAGAATATTTTTTTTATGTTACGACCATAAATAAAAAAAATATAGGCATTTATTAAAAAAAAAATCAAACGTTGATTTCATATTTTTTATGTTTTCTCAGTTTTCTTATATGGAAAGGTATAAATAAAATACCAGATACGAATTCGGCATCCTTGCTTTATACGAAAATGATATCAAAGTTGACTATATAGCTCTATTTTATTTTTAATTAATTATGGGGGCACCCCCCACTTCGTCAAAAATTTGCATCAAAAATTTTATTGGCTCCCCTTCTTAAATTAATGTTACAGCCTAAAGGATTAGCTCTGCAAATGGAAATTCCATCATCATCATTTTCCGTATAAATAAGTGTACACCACCGACTATAACAAGACCCTTAAAGATAAAGACCGTTTTTCGCTCTTTGAATTTCTAAAGTTTAAAAAGTTTGCGTCAATATTATTGAGTCTAACCTGAATTCGGTGCTGGTATTATTTATAAGAAAAACATTGGTTTTAAACAAGGGCCAATTAATTAACCTTTGTTCAGGTACTATGAATATGTTGCGGCATTACGTGAACTGAGGCGTAAACAAAGGCAAAGGTAGGACAAAATGTATAGTATGTATGTATGTATGTAAGAAACATTCCTTTGACATATAGAGATACTTAAACAGCTTGAAATCTGAGACATATTTGAAAACAACAAGACAAGAAGGAGATATATTATATTTTATGTTGGTAACGATGACAAGGGTTCTAGCTATGTATTTTAATTATTTTCATTTATCTATACACACAGCTCCAACCCAACTCAACCCAACTCAATTCAACACTATAACGACATTGACATTTGCTATTCGGACAGATTTTCATTCAACATTGGTCAAACATTGGTCTCACATTGGTACAACATTGGTCACACATTGGTCTCACATTGGTACGACATTGGTACAATGTGTGACCAATGTGAGACCAATGTGAGACCAATGTTGAATGAAAATCTGTTCGAATAGCAAATGTCAATGTCGTTATAGCGTTGAGTTGAGTTGGGTTGAGTTGGTTTGGAGCTGTGTCGGTCCAGTGTGTGTGTTTATTTTTCGAATCGCGGCCAAAGTGTCCCTGAAAACAAGTCAAGAGTTAAAGGTCTGATGGAACAGCTGATGGGCTGTATCAGATTAAGGCTTGATTCAAACACAGATCGGGTGCGAGTCGGGCGCGTGACCGAGCAGGCCCGCGACGCGTCTATTTGCTTCACATAGAGCGCGGGTCGGGTCGGGCGCGGCGCTGTGTGTATGCTCGGCGGCGGCTCCGAGCCAGTCTGTACTAAGATGTCGGAGGATCTGGCACAAACGAGGAATATATATCTGCTTATTTTGAGAAACAGAGTTCGAAAAATAAAGAAAGCATGGGTTCACGAAATTAATAAAAAAAATTTATCGGACAACATAACTACATACTTACTTACATATGTACATACGAACAGTGCAAGTTAAATAAAAGATTGTAAAAGGTTTATGAAGAGTACTATCGATTGTGTAAAGAACTAGAAACATATGAAGATCGGATTTTTAAACCCATAAACAATTGTGTTTGCGAACTCATTCTATTATTTTTTCATTCACTTCCATATTTTTTGTAAAAAAAATACAACTTTAATGAAACGCGCGCACGCGCCCGACCCGCGCATGCTCTCTGTGTGTGTGCTTGTTTACAAACGAACGTATGACGAAAAACCGGCCAAGAGCGTGTCGGGCCACGCTCAGTGTAGGGTTCCGTAGTTTTCCGTCCGTCACAGTAAGTGTCCCCACTTAAGAGTTAAAATAACACCGCCATGTAGGATATGATATGAGCGTTCCACGTACAGCGACATCTATCGGCAAATTAAGTAAACTATTGCGCGCGAGCTTAAAGTACGGAAGATGATTTTTATGGGATAATTCTTTAATGCGTGAACCGAATTTTACCGTTTTTACTTTATTTGAAAGCACGTTATTTTATTGTGATTTTGTAGACATTACAAGTACAATAAACACCTGCTTATACGGTTAAATTACAAACCTAGTTCAGAAATTATTTTGTAATTTTTTTTCAAAAACCATTTAACCTATCAAGTTCAAAATAATTTCCCTAGAAAGTTTTTATAAACTTCTACTTTTGTGATTTTTTTCATATTTTTAAAACTTATGGTTCAAAAGTTAGAGGAGGGGGGGACACATTTTTTTTTTATTTCTGGAGCGATTATTTCCGAAAATATTTACATTATCAAAAAATGATTTTAGTAAACTCCTATTCATTTTTAAATACCTATCCAACAATATATCACACATTAGGGTTGATATGAAAAAAAAAATCACTCCCCACTTTACGTATAGGGGAGGTACCCTGATAAAACATTTTTTTTTCACTTTTTATTTCACCACTTTGTCGGCGTGATTGATATACAATATTAGTACCAAATTTCAGCTTTCTTGTGCTAACGGTCACTGAGATTATCCGCGGACGGACGGACGGACGGACGGAGGGGCAGACATGGCGAAACTATAACGGTTCCTAGTTGACTACGGAACCCTAAAAAAGGAGCGCCCATCACCCGCGTCGCCCGCGCTCTGTTTGTGGCAACGTGCGCGGGCGTGCGCGGGCGCGTACGACCGGGCCTGCGCCAGACCCGCGCCCGTTGCGTGCGTGTGCATGTTCATATAAAACTACTGAATACAAGTGTCGCCAGCCCGCTCGGTTACGCGCCCGACCCGCACTCAATCAAGCTTAAGTAAATTTTACCCTAATGAAAATTGTTTTTTTTTGTTGACATATCTGCATAATGACTACTTTAAGCTTGTTAGAAAACAATAATAATGCCAATATCTTGAAAACATTATTTCCGCTCACCCTCGGGCTTTTGGTCCTCGGGTTCGCATTTAAGATACGTCTTGATCATTGAGTTATGTCCGGTCATTATCATGTTGCTGCTGTAGCTATTCTCACTATGAAGCTCCGGGCCTTCGGCTCTACACGGTACTCGGCCTCCGGCCTTCGCAGACATTGCCATTGAGTTGCGTGTGTTAGATCGAAAGTGAAAAAGGATACAACAAATGAATATTTTAATATCACGATTTATTGCAAAATCAAAAAGTTATTGATTCTACTGCCAGTTCGGAAAGTGCGCTCTGTCTCAAGAACAACCGGCAAAAACTTGGCGAGGCATATTCTTTTCAATAAATATCAAAATACTAGTACTATTACAGACCGCAGCCTGTAATATGGTATTTTCCTTCGATAGCTTATGTTGTATATCCACGGTTGCCGATCCTAACTCAGCCGTTACACGCGCGGAGCTGATTCAGCGAAGTACCCCGTCGACGAAAGCTCCGTAAGTAGATGTAGGACCACGTGACAGAGTCTCGAGGGCTCTGGCACGAACAGACGACACGCCGCACTGCCAGCCGACGCTCGATGAGTAGCCCGTAGAAAATCTTCCTGTTGAAGGAGGGGAGCGGTGATCCAAAAGTCCAGTTGGTTTTCTTCTATTTATTTTTCTTCTTGCTGCTTGTCCGAATTACTGAATGATTTCCACCGGTTTGTATGGATGTTTATAGCACGATTTGATTTACTAGTGAGCGGATATACCTGCCTGGATTCTTATTGGAATTTCGTCCAATCAGAACGCTTTTCTCATATCCTCTCTTTCTAATTGTCCTATCCCTTCTAGGATCTAATTGGTCTTTTAATCGGCGCTCTGATTGGCCGACCCTATTCCAAAAATGTGTTTTCGTAAGCTAGATTTTCACTATGTTTTATAATTTTTTATTTCTTTCAGAGTTTCTATGACTGCCATTACGTCGTGAGTCCGAACAGTTACCTACGTAGTCTATGCGTTTAGCGATAGGCCCTACGGTTACCTCAATAAAGAGCTCTTTAATCTCCGAGCATACATTATTGTTTTATTACACCTTTACCTCATCTTTTACCTACTGTAGGGACTCAGGGCGTAAGGTTAATGTTTATTGTTAGATAATGTACTTCAATTATCTATGCCTGACAATAATTCCTACCTATCTATCCGCTCTCTAGATAAGGGGTTTATTGGGGAATTCCTATCCATTCATCCATACAAACTTACAATTTCAATCTTAAACTATCCAAGTTAAATCTAATACACGTATTTCACTTAAATATTTCAAATCATAATAGTTTACATTCTAAGTTTGACTCTACCTACTTAATATTAAATCTCTTTATTTCGAATACAAACTTAACCATATTTACATAATATAACAAATCACATATCACGATAAGTCTTCAGTGACGGTCGTCAGCCTTCAGGACGGTCGCAAGCTTTCAGGACGCGGGGATAGTCGCTCGCCGCTCGTCGTCCTTCTCGTTCCCTCGGTGATGTCTCGCTCCGTCGTATGGGCTGGAGTCTTGTCCGTGTTATGTTCGGTAGTGTCGCTAACATCGCGCCCCCTAGTTTTGACAAAAACTACCTGGTGCAAGGGCTGCGACACTATCACTGCTGGTTGAAGGCTTCGTCACTGTCTCGGGTTCGTTTAGGACCGACGGAGGGGCCACGGTCCCTGTATCGTAGGGACGGTGACTTTGCTGGCCGGTCTACGTGTCGCCGTGCTGCTCGATCGGCGACCTTCTTCTCGTTCGCTTCTTGTTACTTCACTTGTAATTTCAACACAGCTCTGCGTCCTTGGTATGCGGGGCTCGGATGACTCGTACTGGGGCCCTCTTCTTGTTTGCTCGTAACGTCGCTCGCGTTGCCTCGTCTCTTGTCCGCGGTTTGACTCGTACCGGTGTTTAGAGGGATAAGAATTGCTATTATAATTAGCAGAAGTGGAAAGTGCTTGTAACTTGCGACGTAGTTCGTGGGTTTGACGTTGGAAAGACATTGAAGCCTTGAAAGCGAGATTATCTCGTACACATTGTGGGGCGTTGACCCGTTGAGGTAGGTCACGCGATGCCTCGTTCGTTGACCTTTGCCGGCGGGGCGACCAGCGTCCGCTCGGCTGGGCTCGCAGTTGACTCGTAGCCGTCGACTGCGCGGCACTCGTTGTTTTATCCCTTCCATGGCTCGTCCTATGTCGATCTTGTGAATCACGATTCTCGCCTCGTTCGTGATTTTCGTTGCGTCTTTCTTGGGAGTTGTAGTAGACTCTTGATAACGGCGCGCGTACTTCTCGTTCCCGTTGCGCGTCGCTCCGGTTCAAGTTATTACACGTAGTGTCTGTCCATTACTTATAACGTCGATTGTTGTTCGCCCGTAACGCCACGTCGAACTCTCTTCGTTGATCGTTGTACGTCCATGTTGTACTTGTTGTTTGAGTTATAGACGGCCTCCTATTTTCTATGTTTTCTTCGTCGTAGGCACGTGCTGTCTCTGCAAAGTGACCTCTCTCTTCAGTCGGCGGGTTTGTTCCTTTCCTCCGGAACATAGGTTGAGTAAGGTGAGTGACAAGTGGCCAGGGCGCGCCTGCTCGCCGTGGCGCGGCCTGTCTGGCCCGTTGAGGTGTCCGTCGGCGCCGGGCTCCTCTCTGCCGCGGCTCGCCTCGGGGCGTCGTCCACATCGCCTCCGGTGTTGGTTGATATCGTCGCTCGTTCCTAGGCGATATTCCGTGAGCCGCCCTCGTTCGTGGCTCGCGTCTAACCGCGCCCGTATCCGTCCGCGGCTCGACCCTCGTTCTAGTAGCCGGGACCGGTAAATTCCATGACTCGGGTGGGGCTGGCATCGGTGTAAGCGATCTTAACACTCGTTGATATCTCGGGCGAGTTTCGCGATTTCTTCGTGTCGCTGACTCGCGCTGCTCCGGCGTCGGAAGATTCTCGTACTCCGCTCGTGCTGACGCTCGGGGCTCCGAGTTGTTCGGCTGTCTTCGTAGGCGACTTGCACTGTTTTTATTTGTTGTATGATCACGGGTTTCCGGCGCCCGTGGCTCGATCCGTTTCGACTGCTCAGGCGCCCGGGATACCGGGTGATGAATTTCAAAGTATCGCGGCGATGGACTCCGTTCGCGCCGCTGCCTCTGCGCTATGTTTTCTTCTCGTTCCAGGATGTCGATTTCTTCGGAAAGCTCGCGATATTGTTGTGACGTTATCGACAACGTGTCCGATTGATCGTCGTCCGTGCTATTTCTTATCTCGTCATCTAGATAGCAATGATAATTGATAACTTCTTCATTTCTTAGATTGCGGGGCATCGCTCCAAAAAACACCCAGCCTAGGGCACATCTTAGGGCTGCTGGCTCGTCCGCTCGTCGCATCCGGATCTCTTGAGGTAGCAGCAGGTGCCAGTGGTCAGCGCCGATGAGCATTTGCGGCACCCCCGTTGTGTAACATTCTTCACTTAGGTCCTTGAGGTGCTCGTACTGCATCATGCGTTGTTTGTTCAATGTTTGACTGCGTAATCCAATACCGTACACAGTTCGTAGTATCACTTCGTAACTTCCGGCTCCTTTGTGCGGCCGTACGTTCGCCTTCACGGTCCGCGTCTGCGATCGGTGCGCTATGTTTCCTAGTCCTCGTACACATAGCGGTGACTCAGGTCCGGTAAGTCCAATTTGATCCGCGATATCGGCCTCCACCACGGATAAAGTAGATGCGTCGTCCAGCATCGCAAAAATGTGAGCCGTTCCCCGTGGGCCCTCCACGACGACCGGCAATACTTTCAACAGCACGTTCGATGAACTGGTAGTTGTATAAGTCTTCGCCACGACTTCTTCACTAGCTTCCTGTTCCATTGTCCCGTTCCTAGTAACTTCTCGAGGTACGGGCGGCGGGGCTGTCTCCCGCGTTGTAAGTATCGGCGCCTCGTCCGCGGCGCCCTCCACTTTTCTGTCTTCATGTAATAATCTGTGATGGCTCTGCGAACATCCGTCCTTGTCGCACCCTTTCGCCTTGCATTGAAACTGCATATGCTTTGCATCCATGCACCTGAAGCACATCCTGTTCTGTCGCGCCCAATCCCAGCGCGCTCCAATCGTTAGAGATGACAGCTTGCGGCAATCCGTAGTATTGTGAGCGCCTCCGCAGAATAGACACGTAGACTTCACGTTCCTATCTTGTTGCGTCACGTAGGTCACTCTATTTGATAACGGTGTCACGGGAGCGCGGCGCGGTTGACCTCCGACCGTATATGTCCTCGCGGCGCTCGTCGCGGGCTGTCTATCTGTTGGATATCGGGCGCGCCCGGCGGCGGTCGTCACCATAGCTCGACGACTCGCGGTCGGCGCACGCGCATGTGAGTACAGGAGCTCTTGTTCACTTTCCTGCATTAGAAACTCTGCCAGCTGCATTATTTCCGGGTCCATATTGTGTCGATGGTTCTTCGCGTATTCACACCAACGACTGCGTAGATGAGGGCTCAATCGATCCGTGATTTCCCTAATTAACATTGGATTATCTGCGTAGTGACGATGATCCAAGTCCATAACTGTCGACACGATGTTCATAATCTTGATCGCGAAGTTATTAAGGTCGTGTGCACTCGGCCCTACCGGTGCCATTCGACGTAAATCTTCCAAAGCTTGATCCAGTAGTACTTCACTACGCTCCGTCGTCCGGCGGTCGATAACGTGCCGTACGGTGTGACTCGTGCCTCGGCGGGTTAGCTCCTCCTCGTTCAGGAACTCGCGACGCAGGCTCGTAGTCACGGTGGGGACCGTCTCGTTGTCGGTCGCCCGTCGCTTGGGAAGATTCCAGCCAGTCCTTCACATAGCCGTCACCCGAATGTTCCGAAGCGCTGTCCCTCGCTGACTGTGCGTCGATGTGTGATAAGCGTGTCTCCAGACGCTTGTTCACTAGCTCCCGGTTGAGACGAATTTCTTGTCGTTGTAGCTCCGCCAATTCCTCTTGCGCTTGTAGCTCGGCATCTTTTCGTAACGTCGCGGCGCGGCTGCTCGACGTTGACCGCGGTCGGCGCGGCGCGCGTTGCACGGGCTTCGGCTTGGCGAAAGAAACTCGACTCGGGCTTGGTTCCGGTTGCTTTTGTTGTTGTGGTTTAGCTAGTCGCTCCGTTGCTCGCGTTCTAGCCTCTTCGTTGTTGGTGCCTTGTGTCTCCGTCGAAGGCGATAGTGGTGAGTCCCTGGCGTAGACCTTGCTGTCGGCCAGCGGCAGCTCTCCGCTCGGCGCGACACGGTTCCGCGACGCCTCGTTGTCCAGGCCATGTTCCGACTCGTTGGCAGGTAGAGGCGGGGACGTCTCGTTCCCCGTCGCTGTCCTGTCCTTGTTTTGTTCTTGATTCAGGTTCTGGTTTTGTTCCGCAGCACGTCGCGTCTCTTCCGCGGCCGCTGCTCCGGCCTCGAGGAAACGTCGCCGCTCTTCATCGTCCATTATAGATGTGACTGATCGCGTACTTGCTCCCGCCTTGCGCTTGTGCATCGCGGCGTCGTACCAATTCACGACGCCTTTACCCGCGAATGCTCCAAACAATCTTCCACGGCGCCGTCGATCCTTTCCCGTCGACGACGAACACGGAGCCTCCGTCGATCTTCACTGAATTCCGCACGTAGTAACAGCTATCCCGGTGAGAATGGACCAAAATATTACAGACCGCAGCCTGTAATATGGTATTTTCCTTCGATAGCTTATGTTGTATATCCACGGTTGCCGATCCTAACTCAGCCGTTACACGCGCGGAGCTGATTCAGCGAAGTACCCCGTCGACGAAAGCTCCGTAAGTAGATGTAGGACCACGTGACAGAGTCTCGAGGGCTCTGGCACGAACAGACGACACGCCGCACTGCCAGCCGACGCTCGATGAGTAGCCCGTAGAAAATCTTCCTGTTGAAGGAGGGGAGCGGTGATCCAAAAGTCCAGTTGGTTTTCTTCTATTTATTTTTCTTCTTGCTGCTTGTCCGAATTACTGAATGATTTCCACCGGTTTGTATGGATGTTTATAGCACGATTTGATTTACTAGTGAGCGGATATACCTGCCTGGATTCTTATTGGAATTTCGTCCAATCAGAACGCTTTTCTCATATCCTCTCTTTCTAATTGTCCTATCCCTTCTAGGATCTAATTGGTCTTTTAATCGGCGCTCTGATTGGCCGACCCTATTCCAAAAATGTATTTTCGTAAGCTAGATTTTCACTATGGTTTATAATTTTTTATTTCTTTCAGAGTTTCTATGACTGCCATTACGTCGTGAGTCCGAACAGTTACCTACGTAGTCTATGCGTTTAGCGATAGGCCCTACGGTTACCTCAATAAAGAGCTCTTTAATCTCCGAGCATACATTATTGTTTTATTACACCTTTACCTCATCTTTTACCTACTGTAGGGACTCAGGGCGTAAGGTTAATGTTTATTGTTAGATAATGTACTTCAATTATCTATGCCTGACAATAATTCCTACCTATCTATCCGCTCTCTTGTAGTGTGAGCGCTTCGCCACACTCACACTCTCACATATTGGCCCTATATATAAGCACCTAGCACGTAACCATTATCCATTATACGCATATACTACAACCAAGTTGTTTCACTCTAACGTCCCACACTACATGGCGACCCTGCCAGTGCGGCGTCGTGCTGCACTGGCGGCGCGCTGCGCCAGCCAGAGTACGTAGTGAGCTTGGTGTAATCCAGTTAAACATTTTTTTTAATAAATAGAAAATGAGAAAAATACATAGACTACTGAAATAAACGTGAAGTGGAAAATTTTGAGACTAAGTGTAAAAAGTTTAAAGTATCAAAGACTTTTAAAAAAGTGGCCTTGGAGCAAAGTGCACTCTAAAAACATTAAGAGAGTATGAGAGAGTAGAGTAAAAAGTGCAAAAATAACTGACATTATATCAATTCAAGAATAGTGTTAATAAATTTACAACAAAAAATAAACATACATAAACATTTTAATACAATTGAAAAGTGATTTGATGGTTGCTGCTGGGAGTTGTTCGTGTCGGTGGACATAAGGACGTGGCCTGAAGTACAGTTTCTGCTGCCCTTGGTTAAGAAACGAGGTCCCGCGCATCAAAGTGGAAGTGAAATTTTGGGTGCCAATTGGACATTGAATGTTGGACATGGATTTTATTTTTTAGTGATTTCTATTTTTTATATGTTTTATTATATTCCTAAGAAATTTATTTTGTTGATATAATATGGTAATGAATGAGGTTTTTTCTCGTTCATATATACTGTGAAATCTGGGAGCATTTAGACACAAAAGGTAAAAAAATTTATACATATATAAAACACTAATTAACCCGAAGTAAACCGTATTGTAAGAATCATTACATACAGGTATGGTTACGGTGTGTACCTATGGTTTAAATGAACATTTGTAGCATAAGTATTTTAATAATATTTTGTTTAAGTGTGTAAATGCCGCTCGATGACGAAACACATAGTTAAAAGAACGGTTGTCCTACTAGAATACCTACTTAATATGAGAGTAATTATTTTTTATATATTATACAGACGCATAGTTGTTTTTTAAATTAAATTATTCCATGTTAATAATTTGTAGAAATACTTAGTCAGGTACATGACATAATTTCATCCTTTACAAATATGGCACCTGACGGCAGCGCATGCCCTCCATATAAGGATTGGCATGCGACGTCTGTAATTTCATCTCTAATTTCATAGTCTTTCTGCACTGTTATAGATCACTAGAATTTAATCGTAATGAAATCAAATAATACTATATCATAATTACCTCAATTTTTTTTTTAGATAGTAAATGCAAAAATATTTCACGATGTTTTTAATCATATATTAAAGTTCGTAATACGTTTTATTTAAAATTATTATTAATTATAATAAATATAAAATATATTTTAATATGTAAAATGTGCCGGATTTGACTATATTTTTACATGGATTAGACATTTTTTTGTCCAAGGAATGGATTACAAATTGAAATGAAACATGATGTATGATTTATGATAACGACAATAAGGAACAGGTTTTACAGGTAGGTAAAGGTAAGTTTACGTAAAGATTTCGCGTTGGATTTTAAAGGTTGCGGTTGTATAAGGGTTGCGATAGTGTTGTTGAAATAATGGTTTGATTTTAGATTGATAAATTGGGCGATGGAGTTCGTACGATGTTTGGAAAGTGCATTTGCAATGTGTTTGGGAAAACTGAAATAAATAAGTTTTCAAATGACGATTAGACTGATCATCTGAGAGTTACTGAAAATATTATATATTGAAGTTTTCATGGTTTTTGAGTGAACTGACTGCGTATTTGAATGTTTTTTTGTGAAGAGAGAGGCATGAATGTAATATGAAACTAATTAAATAAATATGCCTATAACGTCTTCGGTGGCCCGACAGGCGGCCTTGAGCGAATAGGTATAACAAGGGTACGCCAGGATACAAGGCAGGCACGGAATCCTTGGCGTCAGACCATGATTCGATCGAGTATCAATCGTGGAGACCCTTGGACACATGGAAGGTTATTATGTATGGACGTGTTAAAAGATTTGCCTGTATGAGTATATAAATAGTATGGTTGCGCGCTAAATAAAATAATAAATCCTTGTATCCTGAGCAAATAAAAAATATGTATATGAAGGTTGGCCGACCACTATGTAAGCGTTGTGAACCCTTGACGTAATAGAGATGCACGCTAAAGATGCACAATTTAAATAAGTTGAAATTATAATGAGAAAAATAGAGAGATATATAATGACATGGAAGAAAAATAGAAATATGAATAAATACATAATTTAAGGTTGTAAAATACCTGTATCACGGAAATTACATAACATAATTTTAATTGCATACCAGAAAAGAAAAGATAACTAGGTACCTAGAAAACAAATGGATGTGGAACACCGAAAAGAAATTAATATTTAATGTTATTAATTTTATTGTAATTATTATGCTTGTAATTCTTATTAAATGTGCTTTTTTGTTTTAGTCATAAATAATAGAATTTGTATTATTTTAGTTTAAGGTTTTTATATGTATTGAAGTAAAATGTTTCCTTTCGTCATCAGAGCATAAATTAGTAATTAAGTAATTAGGTTATGTAGTAAGTAAGTATAATTAAAATTGTTTGATTGTGTGAGCGGTTTCCGTAGTAATATTTTTTTATCCTTGTATCTTTAATTTTATTAATAATATATATATATATTGCGTAGAGCAGATATTTTAACCAATTTATTGTGTATGTTTTAAGACTGTTTAAATTTGTATGTGTTTTTTCTTAACTGTATTCATTTCGTGTTTTCTTAAAAAAAAAATAGATTTACTAGCTACAAATAATCTTTTTTTTTTTACTTAAGGAAGGGAGGTGTAGTGTGAGCGCTTCGCCACACTCACACTCTCACATATTGGCCCTATATATAAGCACCTAGCACGTAACCATTATCCATTATACGCATATACTACAACCAAGTTGTTTCACTCTAACGTCCCACACTACACTCTAGATAAGGGGTTTATTGGGGAATTCCTATCCATTCATCCATACAAACTTACAATTTCAATCTTAAACTATCCAAGTTAAATCTAATACACGTATTTCACTTAAATATTTCAAATCATAATAGTTTACATTCTAAGTTTGACTCTACCTACTTAATATTAAATCTCTTTATTTCGAATACAAACTTAACCATATTTACATAACATAACAAATCACATATCACGATAAGTCTTCAGTGACGGTCGTCAGCCTTCAGGACGGTCGCAAGCTTTCAGGACGCGGGGATAGTCGCTCGCCGCTCGTCGTCCTTCTCGTTCCCTCGGTGATGTCTCGCTCCGTCGTATGGGCTGGAGTCTTGTCCGTGTTATGTTCGGTAGTGTCGCTAACAAGTACATTATACGTGTAATAATTTTTTTCAAGTAATTAATACTTCTCAATCACAAGATTATACATGTGTCCCAAAATTATACAATATACCTATTATAAGTTAATGATAACACACGTTTATTTTTATTAATTTAACTTGCAATGATCTAAGTAATAATGCCAAATTTAAAATTGTTGTTTGTAAAATTCAGTTAAATTACACAATTATTAATAATTGATCAAAATTAAAAAGTCATAAGTAATAAGACAAATAGTCATAACATAACTATTCAAAAAATATAAAGTACTTAAATAATAAGATTAAAAAGGTTACTTAACTGGCAGAGTTTGGACACCACCTTCTGTTCAGGGCCGCTAGTGTTATAATGATCCCAAAAGTAGCAGGTATTGGTGTTTTATACAGTCAAATGAGAAGTGAATATATTTAGAAAACCAAGGAAAATATGATTATTTGACTAAATAGTCAGTCTTGATGATAATACAGTTTATATGTAGCCAATAACCTACATGATACCATATTTAGGGTTTCTGGTTTCTCGACCCATTTTTATTCTCGAGTTTTGAGAATTCTCGAGTTTTCTCGACTCGTCTTTTTTTTAAACCGTTAATTATAATAAAATAAAACAAATTCATTAGTACACATTTTTAGAATCTGTTGAGTTGTCGGCTTAGATATCTTTGATTTCGGAGGCTCTTCATCTTCATTACCAGCAGTATCACAAGTTAAAATGGGTTCTGACTCATATTTCAAAGTTATTTTATGAATGTTTTCTAGATGTCTGAATAATCCACTTGTATTCGAGCTTTTCGTAGATGTTTTAAATTCACTTATTGCATTATTCAGCCGCTATTATTTGAATTGTGTAAAATATTGCCAAAATTTTGACTTCTCCATTGTGTGACTAACTGTAAAATATTAATATACCTAAATTAACTAATAATAATCAGCTTTTAAAATAGAGAACATTGTCTTACACTAATAATGTAGGTATTCATCCATCACAAAACCAAACAGTTATATATTACCTACTAGCGGTGCCCGCGGCTCCGCCCGCGTGGAATTCGGTCTTTGTCAGTAAGCGGCTAATTCACCCCTAATTTCTCTCCCTCCCCTGGAGGCGGAACTTGAAAGTCTTGAAGTAAAGTTGACAGATGGATATGCCAGAGGACAGTAGTCCAGATAACATATTTTACAATTATTACAATTTTTGACATGATTTAAACGACATAGAATAGGTAGGTGTATATCGGACGATACAGTACCACTGACTGTACCTATTCATATCATGTCCATGGCAAATATGATTCAAATCGATACTCCAGTCAAATCAGTCTAAGAATGAAAAGGTAAGAACAGGCGCGGTTGCAGCCTACAATGGGGGGGGGGTCACTATGAAATTGGGGGGGAGTCACTAATGCAGAAATGATTTTTTGAGGGAGTGAGTAATGAATTTTTCTATTTGACGTGTACGATTGGGGGGGGGGGGGGGGGCATGTTCAGTGTAGGGTTCCGTAATTGCCGCCTTGTTAAAAAACATCCGTTCAAAAGGTCGTTTATTAAGGGATATTTGCCGGCGCATCCGTCATAAACTAATAATTGCGTGGTGAGTAGTATCATTGGGAAGGACAGACCACGTTCGGCTTCGCCTTCGCCTTCGGCTACGGCTCCGCCTTCAGTGGTCTGTCCTACCCAATTATAACTATAAGAATTCTAAAACAAGGATTGAGACGTTCAATCATTGGATCACTAATCTTCAACGCAAACGAGAGCGATTAGGTATCAATTACGTTCATTTCGTTCTAGCTATGTACCTATGTTACAAGGTTTCCGATCCAAACTGAGCTTTGAAAACCTTCAACGCAAACGGTAGCTGTTGATTACCATGAGCATTATGATCCACATATTTCTGTTCTACTTTACGACTAAGTTTAGTAGAAACGAATTTTTATTAAGACCGTGAAGAAATTCGTTGTCTGTAGGTACTTCTTAGATTAAATAGCAAAAACTTAAACACTACTTACAATCTGAGGTGGCCAGGTCTCAGATTGTAAGTAAGGGCGTACCCACATAGCGCACTAAGTCATGGATTGGTTTGCTATGGTGTTTACACAACATGGCTGTTCAGCTCGTCAGCGTCCCAGACATGAACAGTCCTACAGAGGCGACTCTACCCTCCGAAAGGACTCGTTTTACGTGCGATGAGTATTGGAGCCCCCTCCGGGTATGAGGTAACCATACCTAACGACCGCATAGGTACAGAAACGTCTGTATGCATCAACATGAACAGACGTTCCAATGAGTGGCCAGTTCATCGGTGCGATTTACAGTTCAGACAGTCCGGTCGTCAACTGTCCGAAAGCTACATCAACGTTATTTGTATTTAAGCAAACTATTGAAAAAACATTACAAGTGCGATGTAGGCTCCGTTACCTGATTGGTTCTTAAGACTACGATATTTAGTTACAATCAATTGCATACCTACTATAAAATAAACGTGAACTTGCATCAAATTACGTAAACAACAAAAGATCATTATTATAGGCAAGTAATAAATTATATATTAGCAATATTTAGTTACAATCAATTGCACACCTACTATAAAATAAACGTGTACTTAGATCAAATTACGTAAACAACAAAATATCATTAGGCAAGTAATAAATTATAATGGTCTTTTACTACATCTAGCGGCAACTACTTACAACTGTAAGAATACCTTATGTAATTCTTTGATCTACTACTAAATGACTCCAGTTAAAACACCGTAGTCCGTATGGGACTGCAACGGCGGGTCAGTGTTGCGGTGTGGTTTACCGCGGTAAACCAGCGACCGCCGTGGAAACCAGCGACCGCTGTGGGTAAACCAGCGACCGCTGTGGGTAAACCAGCGACCGATTCTTTGATCGACCACAATGTAATTAGTTCCGCTAGCCGTTCCTAGATGGAACTTATTTAGCATTGTTTTCCATCTAGCGGAAGTTTATTATAACTGTATCGGTTTTAAATAACTAGTTATGTTTTTAAGTCATGTGATAGGATCGTGTTGTAGTTCAGCACATTGTGGATAGATGGCATATATATTTATGATGCTTATAAATATTTTCAGAAAAATCTTTAATTAACAAATTTGAATTATTTCTACTCAGAATAACTAACTCTACCGATTTAATTAATGAAAAATAAGGACAATTAAATATTCTTTCCAAAAAATTATTCATTTTTACGAAAACCTTCTTTCTTATAGGTACATATTTAATATGCTAATATAGGATTATTGTCTAATTCAGTAAATTAGCTGTCAAAACTTATAATACAGATGGAGGATAGTGTTCATTATTTATAAATATGGTCACTTTGTTATTCTTGATTAGGATCAATTGAATACTTATGTATTAATTAGCTTTTGACCACAACTTCGTTCGCGTAGAATTAACACTCGCCATAAGATTTTCCCATACAAATTTTGGACCCTCATTTCATCTTCTTAGGGGATGAATTTTGAAAGATCCTTTCTTAGTGGATACTAACGTTATAAAAACTACCTATTGTAAAAAAGCAGCTGTCTAGGTCTAACGATGAGCTGGTCATTGATTTAAGTGAGTCAGTAAGTCAGTCAGGACTTTTACGTTTATATATATATATATATAAATATACGTATACGTAAAGTCCTGACTTACTTACTGATATATATATGGATATGGAACTATTTTTTGTATTTTCTTTCATAGGCTATAAATCTGATAAATATTATTTAAACGAAACCGCGAGCAAAAGTTAGTTTCGTAGGTAACGTAACGTAATCTGATGACTAGTTAATATAGGTGTCGTATTAAACAATTGAAACATTTTAATGATTTCGTAACATTAAAACGGATGTATAATTAGCTAGATATATGATACTTGTCTTTATTTAATATCATCATAATTATAGGGTTGTCTAAACTTACCTAAATCCAAACATAAATTATCAGTAATAAATATGTTTATCATACCCAAGTATATTTAAAATTAGCTGTGTATTTCGAATAATAATTTTGTGGAATTTAATTTTACCTATAATTCTGTTTAGTTATTCATAGCTTAATCTTCTTAACTACTTAGTATTTAAGTTATAAAATTGACTAATACAATCCTGCATGGAAGGTAGCCTGTGTCCAGCAGTGGGATGTAGCTGGTGATGTGATACATTTAAATATCAAATATGCCTGAATTATAATGTATGAAATCATAAAATAAAATAAAATGGAATGTGACAAGTTGACAACCCTGGTCCATTTGGCAAAATCATCAATAAATGTTTATTAAAATCGGATGTTCTCGAATGGTAAATTCTATTTGATTAGACTGTTCCTGTGCTCGGTATCACATCTTGTATTAATATAAAATGTAAGTAAGTATTATTACCTATTTTATATTTTAAATAATGCAGTGTTTTATGTTAATAGTTTATAACAGTGGTTATATTTTATATTACTAGGTCTGACTCAGAATTCGAAAGCATCATCACTGAGAGCTGCTCGACCCAGGGTATGAAAACCAAAGCTACCCCGAAGAAAAGGAAACCTGAAACTTTGAGGTATGATTTCATTATTAATAGGATACTAATTATTTTTTAGCATTGTTTATTCTTTCTTTATTTTTCTGCTAGTCTCAATAAAATAATGATTTATGTCTAATTAGTTAAAAAATGTTTTCAGATCCGACTCCGAACTCGAATCAGAAGACATTCCGACGAAGCCTAAAACGAAAAAAGCCTCTGCCGCGAAGCAGAAATCGAACAGGTACATACATACATTTGTAACTACTGGTCCAGTTATTTTTAAACAGGAATTATTTATTCAAATTATTTTATTTTACACCAGGATCACATTTTTTATTGTATTTCTTTTTCTTTCCAGGAATGCTGCTGGAGTATCTAAGAACCACAACCCTGATCCGTCCGAGCTTTTCTCCGAGGATGAAAATTTGTCAACAACCTGTTCACTGTTGGAGTCCTACATTCTTCATCGAGTGGCTAAAGGATTAACAAAACGCACCGCCAGTCTCGACGGTGAGTTTTTTTTGGAGCTAAGGGTGTACAAAACCGCAGACATTCGCAATGAGTCGGCTGAAACAAGATGGAAAAAGGCTATTTTAAATGTGAAAACTCCTCTAGATATAGATTCATCTCAGTGGTTAGCTTTACAGATGTTAACCAAAAGTTTAAAAGATCAATTTTCAGATTCTGAAGTTAAATATTATAATACTACTAAGTAAGGAATGTTAAGTGAGGCTCGCGGACAATGAAGACTGTCTGATCGTATATAAATCTCTATAGAAAGTAACTCGTTTTTAGTGTCCGTGAGTAAATTTCATTGTTACTTTTCACATGTTTTTAGTTACATTCTAATTTCATTTAATTTGCTATTTCATACTTAATATAAATTCAACAAGATATGCCTTTTTGTACCACTTGCTCTCAAAAAGTTGAGAAAAATAAATGGGTAGGTCATCAGAGAAGTACAAAACATAAAAATAACTCATTGGCCCCAATAGTTGATGGAGTAGTTGAAATTTCGTCTGCGTTTAAAGGTCGCATCACAACGTTTAGGCTATACGGTTCTGACGATGATCAATCTGCGTTGCCTGAAGAGTTTTTAAGTACATTAATACCTAAATTAGAAAGTATTATTAAAACTGGTCTTTAAAAACACGTTTGCTTAAAGATTAATTTCGAATATTTTTGCAACTTTCTTTTGTTTAAAAACGATAAAGAGGAAACAAAATCTTTTTCCACAAAAAACTATACAGTACATCAAAATTATATAAGTAGTAACTTATATCAAGAAGTAATTAATGATTTAAAGAAAAAGGTTGAGGAATTCCAGGAACGAGACAGTGGATGGACTTTCTTATCTAATTCTTATTTAGAGATCAATATCAACAAATACCAACCATTGAAAGGTTCCTCTTACATAGAATTGCCTAAGTGTATTAGTCACAAAAAAGCTTGCATTAATATTCAGAATAAGGATGATTATTGTTTTCTATGGAGTATTGTTGCTGCTCTTTATCCATCCAAAAATCATAAAAACCGCCCATCCTCATATCCACACTTTAAGGATGTATTAAATATAAAGGGCTTAAATTTTCCTGTATCTTTCAAAGACATTAACATTTTTGAAAATAATAATGTGGATTTGTGCATCAATGTATACTCCTTAGGAAAGGATAGTACAATAGTAGGACCCTTGTACAGATCAGATTATAGTAGAAAGAAAAAAAAAATTTACTTTTACTTGAATGTAATAATAAATCGCACTACGTTTTAATTACCAACTTATCAAGACTTGTTCGTTCTCAAATTACAAAACATCATGGCAAGCTTTACTTTTGCGAAGACTGTCTTATATTTTTTTCTTCTGAACCCATATTTGAGACTCATGTTTGTAGTGGCGTTGCTACTGTACTTCCAAAACCGGGTACATTTCTTCAATTTAAAAATTTTGAACGACAACAGGATGTTAATTTCAGTATTTATTGTGATTTCGAAACGATTCTCAAACCTTTAGAAACTCATGATCAGTCATCAACTACTAGTTTCACCTCGACTAAACAAATACATGTACCAGCTGCTTTTGCTTATTACATTGTTTGTTCTTACGATAAAAGTCTTAATCGTTTTGTTCAATATCGCGGGTCTGATTGTCCTTCTAAGTTCGTGCATTATTTGTATAAACATGTTGCAGAAATATATGAAGTTTTAAAAAAAGAAACTCCCATGATTTATACCACAGAAAATGCTTTGGCATATAAGAATGCTACGGTTTGTCATATTTGTCAAACTGCGTTGCTTGTCGATAAGGTGAGAGATCATTGTCATCTGACTGGTTTGTACAGAGGAGCAGCTCACCAATATTGTAACTTACGTTATAGTGTACCAAAATTTATTCCTGTTTTTTTTCATAATTTATCAGGGTACGATGCTCACTGTTTTATCAAAGAATTAGGAAAATGTTCAGGTTCTATAAAAATAATTCCAAAAAACAAAGAAAACTATATATCATTCACAAAATTTTTAATGATGTCTGATGGTCAATTTGCACGAATAAGATTTGTGGATTCATTCAAGTTTTTAGATACTAGTCTCGAAAAATTAGCCAATGGTTTAAATAAGACTGATTTTCTTCATTTAAACACTTTTTTTTCAATAGAAACACAATTTAATTTGTTAACTCGCAAAGGAGTGTACCCTTATGACTATATGTCTAGCTGGGGTAAATTCACCGAGACGAAGTTACCTTCAAAAGATTTATTTTATAACTCCTTGACAGGTGAAAAGATTAGTGATTTGGATTACCACCATGCTCAAACTGTATGGAATACATTCAGTATCAAAAATCTTGGGGAATATACAGATCTCTACCTTAAAACGGACGTTTTGCTTTTAACAGACATCTTTGAAAATTTTCGAAAAAATTGTAAATTAAATTATCATTTAGATCCTGCATTTTACTTAACTGCTCCTAGCCTATCATTTGACGCGATGCTGTTAAAAACAGGTGTAAAATTAGAGTTATTATCGGATTTAGAAATGATACGATTTATTCAAAAGGGTATTCGAGGAGGTATTTGCATGTGTTCCACTAGACACGCACTTGCAAATAACAAGTATATTAAAACTTATGATAAGACAAAACCCGACTCGTTTCTCATATACATTGACTGTAATAATTTATATGGATACGCCATGTCCCAACCATTGCCTTTATCAGATTTTTGCTTTCTAGATAACCCCGAAATCGATCAGTTAGATATTATGTCAGTTGCAGATGATTCCGAATTTGGATATATACTCGAGTTAGATTTATTGTACCCAACGTATTTACACCATATTCATAATGATTATCCTTTTTGTGCGGAAAACTTTGTTCCTCCAGGAGGAAAAACAAATAAGTTAATACCAAATTTGTACAATAAATATAAATACGTTATCCATTACGTGCATTTAAAAACATGTCTGAACAATGGTTTAATTATTGAAAAAATACATCGTGTTCTTACCTTTAGGCAAAGTCCATTTTTAAAGGCATACATCGATTTGAATACAGAGCTAAGAAAAAAGGCTAAGACTCGTTTTCAGCAAGACCTTTTTAAGTTGATGAACAACGCGGTTTTTGGTAAAACTCTCGAAAACAGTGAGCAACGTGTAGATGTTAGATTAGTAAATCGATGGAGCGATAAAAACAACATAACAAATAAGTGTTTATCTGCTAGTCAATTAATAGCACGACCTAATTTTCATAGCGCTTCAATATTTTCGGAGGATTTAGTGGCAGTGCAAATGAAACCTGAAAAAGTTGTTTTAGATAAACCGATCTACGTAGGATTTTCTGTACTAGAACTTTCTAAAGCCCACATGTATAATTTTCACTACTCTGTAATAAAACCTCACTATGGTAAAAAGGTAAATCTTTGTTACACCGACACAGACAGTTTTCTTTACAAAATAGAAACTAACGACTTTTACAAGGACCTAAAAAAATACTTTTTAAGTTTTTTCGATACGAGTAATTATAGTCCTACCAATATTTTTCAAATCCCATCACAAAATAAAAAAAATCCCGGTTTGTTTAAAGACGAATTAGATGGAGTACTTATAACGGAGTTTATTGGGTTACGTTCCAAGTTATATTGCTTTAAAAGTGAAGAAAAATTAATTAAAAAAGCTAAAGGTATAAAAGAACATGCCATTCGAAAATTAAAGCTTGAAAATTATAAAGATGTTTTGTATAAAAATACCATAGTTTGTAAAAAAAATATTTTATTCAAATCTATTAAACATCAGATTTATACCCAAATGGTTAATAAAATTGCTTTATCGAATAAAGACGATAAACGAATTACATTATCAGATAAAGTTTCAACTGTAGCATGGGGCAGTGATTATTTTTTGTAATGACTTTTATGGATTATATCTGGATGGACATTGATTGATTGTATTAATAATAATATTATTATTGTTAGAATCATAAGTAATTTTTTTAATTGTATTTTAATGACTTGCAATATTGTATTTCAGGAAATTTCGCTCTCAGGAACACTCAATTAGCTTCATTGTCAAATAAAAGGTGCAATACGCGTATTATATTTGAGGCGCTCAAATATAATACGCGTATTGCAATATAAATACGTGAATAAAGTGGATTTACATAAAGATTTCCTTCTTAGTTGGTGTCAAAAAACTAATATCTATTTACCTTTTATTCGACAATGAAGCAAATTGAGTGTCCCTGTAAATGAAATTGTCCGTGTGTGTAAAGTAAAAATGCTATATTTATGTCAAAGTCTATTTCGAAACGTAAAGTATAAATCGTGATTGACTATTTTTTATTAACTTTCTTATACACGTAATTTACGACTCGAATACGACTGTTAATGTTACACCTGTATTATTTTATTTTGTGTAGTATAAACTTATGTTCTTAGTGGTTTCAGTTTTGTAACTATATTTTAATTAAATAAACTTGTGAAAAGAAAATATTTTGTTTTTTATTTCCTTTACCACCTTGCCTCCCAAGTCAAAAAGCGTTATCTCATAAGCAAATAATTTTGAAAATAAAAATGTTAATATACAGAATGAATTTTAAGTCGTGAATCGTAATATGTTTTCCTAACTCCATAAACAACAAGCAATTTAATGCCCCAACTCTTACTAAAATCAGACATTTTTTTTGTCGTTTATTTTACTTTTAAAAGTGATCATGTGGAATTAAAACAGCTTTATGAGATATTTCAGATGAGAAACTAAGTAAATTTCATTTCTAACTAGGACAAATGACAAATTTGATGTCAATGACAGTTCCGATTCAAAGAGGCAATTCAATTTACTAATTTAAATATCCTAAAAGGCCGTTGTAATATCCTAAATCCACTTTTAAAATAAACGAGAAAAAATAAAGAAAACAAAAAAAATCTTGTCTGATTTTAGTAAGAGTTGGGGCATCAAATTCCTTGTTATTTATGGAGTTACAAAAACATATTACGATTCACGACTTAAAATTTACCCTGTATAATTGAAATAGCGCAATTCAACATTTTTAATAAACAGGCTAGCGACATGCAATATGTCCATGTGCACAAAAATGCGTCGCTAGCGGTTTTAAATTATAACAATAATATATAACAGACCATGCTAATTATTTTATGTCAACGAACTAGTTACAACTTGTAAAATAATTGCACAATAAAATGAGGCACGTGGATAGGTATATTGTTACTTATTTTTATAGTCGGCTTCATCAGATGTAAATAATGCGGACTAATGCTATTTCATAACCTTTATAAGCGCATTGTATTTTTTAATTGCTTACACTTAATTAACATCAATCACCACTGCATTATCTACTCGAGGCCAAAGACCTGGTAAGTTATTTCTCTTTTTTAACGAAATATTTAAATTCTATTAGTAACCTTTGCAGAAAAAAAGGATTAAACATGATTTTTTTTTGTTTTAACTATATTTATCATAGTACTTTTTTTCTTGGTGTGTTATAGATTTTCAAAAAATGGGAGACAGCGAAGATACACAGATTGATTTGTCACAATACGCTCAAGATCCATACCAACTACCAATCGAATTTGATGATAGTGATTTATATAAAAAAGTAAGGAATACTATCTGCAATCCAAAACCCAAGAAACGTACAACAAAAGTAAATAATAAAATAATTAAACGGAACCTCGGTCATCCTCCATGTTTTGTCATAAACAACGAAGCAGGCAAAGGTAGTAAGCTGATAAGAATTCAAATAATCAACATCAGAGATGGTGCTCCAAGTCAAAACGGTGAAGGCGATGAAAATGTATTGCTGAGTGCTCAGTATGTGGCAAATGAAGGATACGATGAGATAATTGAGTGTACTGAAGGTGTTGTAAATAAGATATGAAAAAAGTTAACTGGTTACAGTCTTAATTTATAGAATTGTTAATAAGAAGTTTAGTAGTATATTTTGTGTAATTATGGTCTAATAAATTTTATAAGTAGTATATTTTTGGGCAATTATGGTCTAATAAATCTTATAAAAGGAATTTGGTGTTTTATTAATTTCCTAAAATTCTTTAAAGTTTATTCAATTACATTTTACAGAGAGTGATATGGATGTCTTCGTGGATGTTTCGAATACATAAGAACTATGATGGAGAATAAAAAAATAAAAAACAGTTTGAGTAGTAGGCACACATTTTATTCATTTACTTACAAAAAAACATAAAATATTGTCTAAATACCATTTCTTGATACATATCACATTTTTTAAAGCACAATTTTTTTTGTGGTGCACACAATTATACATATCACTTTTAATACAATATTTTTCATACAGATGTCTAAAACTATATTGTTGGTTTTCATCTAAATCTAAAACAGTAGAACCAGGGGACAAATGCTTAACCCATTGAACTTTTTCTGCTCCCTTTACGAAAATCTTTTTGTCTTTTAAGTAGTTTACAATGGTCCTTTTAAATTCACGGGGGTCTATATATCCCTCACGCCACAAAATGGCATAATTCTTTTCTAACCACGTGACTTGCCTTTTTTCGTTTGGAGATAGACTGGCAAACGGGTATGGTGGCTTTACCAAAAAAACTTGTGTATATTCATTTGTGGCGAGCGCAAATTCCTTTATTATGAATTCATTATTACCCAATTTAAAACCCTGAAGATCAACGAATATGTAGTCCTGCATTATGATTATTTATGATATCTTTTTCGTAATGTTACTTAAGGGCTTGTATTCGACAATACTATCATTCAAAATCAGGCAATAAGCCGAGGTCTGTGAGGGTATAGTTGATTCACACTCAAACTCAACTCGCACATCAACTGAACCGGTTTTTAAGGTTTCGTTTTGACGAGAACAGTCAATAACAAATAAAGGAGCAATCTTTTTAAAATCTTGAGGGCTTAGCAAAGGTGCCTGAGCACGGTTATAATAAGACTGTTGAAATTTAGCATACTGCTCGTATAATATAGGAAACTTTTCACTAGAAAAACTGACATCAAAATTTTCATAAGGAAAGTAGCTTGAGTTTAAAAAAACCTTAACATCTCTCAAGTTACAGTGATCAAAGTGTGTTATATCTCTATCAGCAACATTTTTTCGTGCTGTTTTCAATCCGATTATAATGTAACGCGGTTTCTCAATTTGAGATGAAGTTTTGATAGCCCAAGAATGTTTGGACGTTTCTGGCAAGAGAGGATATTCATACAAATCCCAGTTTCTAAATGCTATTTGAATTGCACGATCTCTTTCCAAACATTTGAGTAAGCTCAATCTTTCTCGATCAGACACCTTAATATGTGGCATACGCCATACTATTTTTGCGATAGTTATATTGTCTATATATTCATTCGCGTTTAATTTAACGCTATTTAAGTTAGTATTAGATCTTAAAAGAATAAGTTCATGCTTGCAATTAATAACTATTTTGTTGTAATCTTCAGCAAACCCAAGAATTTTGTTTAAAGGTATAGACACAGAAAATGAGCCATGCGAAATTTTTGTACCATCGATATCCTAACCCCATAACTTGGACATCGATGCTTCAAGTTCATTCATGGATACAAGAGATTTCATAGTAGTTGTAACCCCTACATTTTTAATTTTATCGATTTCGATTCCATGAGTTCGTATCGAATATCTTGAAATAGATGGAGTATTGGATTGTTCGTAAAAAGAACAGACTTCACCTCTTGTTTCGTTTCTCTATTGATTACAGTTATAGTACCTTCCATGTATAAAGTACTTGCTGATGGTAGTACGTAAAGATCTTGCTGATTAATAGGTATGCGTATTTCATCATTAAAATTAAAACTTGTTACGTAAGGCTTATACGAATGATATTCAAAGCTCTCTATTGAGTTGTCTAAGGTGAAAGATTCTGTTAAATTTAATATACTCATTTTATTAGTCCAATGCTTTGGAGAAATTGTTTGTTTTGTTTTGTGAGTTGTACTTTAGGTCTTCTTTTCTTGATTGCTTGTTAAGTACTAGCACTGATTTTAATTGGGAGTGAAGTTTTATTGAAGTCTATCATTTTTTTCTAAGGTGTAAATATATCTGAATCTCCTCACCGCGTAAATTTATCAAATTATTGTTAAGGTCTAATATTCTTACTGTAATTGAACTTAAACTGTTTCGAGTAATAGGAAAATAAATTACGTTTTTAGGTGTTTCTATAAGTCGATAACCTGGTGGTACATTAGGCACAAACTCGTGGATTATATGACTAGGTTTTCCATTAACAAATGAACCGCTCACTATGTCACATTCGATGCGGACTATGGTTGTAGACAGAATGGAAACAGGATAAGGAGATTCTGTTAATATATTAGCTCGAATAGCTTCTGATCCAAAACCAAGTAATCTACCAATAGATCTCTCTTTATCGAAATAAATATTTTGCGAACATAATTTTTAAGGTATTATTATTACATGTTAGTGAAAACGAGCATCCTTGAAGGTGTTCTTTAAGGTAATCACTAATATCTTGAAGCTCATATGATCCTTTGGGAATTTCAATTGCGTTGTTTTTTCCATAATAGAATTTATTGTTTCTGTAGTCTATATTAGGTATTGAATTAAATGTTGATATATACAACAGACCACACTCATATTCTCCATCCAGTTGAAGAGCTGGTGAATGGTTTGTTATCAGAGTTGAAGATGATCCAGTTATAGACAAAGTGAACGACATCGTGAGAATGATAATTTGTTTATTGGTTGTAGGTATTTAAACGCTTGTACCAATATTGTTTTAAGTATTTAAGACATAAATGATCACAATTTACTGTGTTAAACTTTTGGTACGTATTATAATCATAGTAAATATCGTTGTTATTTAAATACTTCTTTAGCTCTAACGGGGGTTGAAGGTCACCGTAACTATTAAAATATTCACAATAACTGTTATCTTTGATATAGGCTACCCAGTGAGTTCCTTTGTTTTTAGAACTGTCCAAGTTAACAATTCCACATTCTACTCTTTTAGGACGCTTTGGTAAACTGTCTCTCATATAAACTCCACGAAAATGCGGAATCTCTGTAGAGTATTTTAAAATGCCAATATTTGAAAGAGCACGTCTGGGTAACCTGTCATTTAGTTTTTTGAAGTTTTTATACATAAACCTCTACCGTTTTTATATGGTTTAATATGTAATCCTTTTCCTAATGCAATAGATTCCATCATTTTATTATGTCGTTCTGATTCAACCAAGTTCTTTTTTGCAGCTTTGTAATCACCTACACCTTTAGCGATTCCAGCAGCTCCTCCTGCTAATGATCCTAACGCAGAAAGTCCAGCAAAAATAGGTATCAAAGGTAACAGACCTCCCGTTTTTGGAATCGGTATTAAACGAGGTAACCGTATCTTAGTGTTGTTAGCAAAAACTTTTTTAGCAGCAACAATCGCACGATCCATGATATTATAACCTTTTATTTTAGGGTTTTTTTTTAACTCAGTGCGTATCTTGGACACAAAACTTTTGAATGTTTTTATACCCGCGCCAGCCTTTACTTTAGATTTCATAATTTTGTTTACTAACCATGAGCTTATTTTTTCTCCTATTCTAGCATCTTTCGACTTAGTTCTTTGTTTTTCAGAATCATTTTGGCTGGTACTTTCATGTGATACAGAATCATCTTGACTAGAGTTGCCGTCACTTAATTCATGGTCGCTATTATCTAAATCAGATTCCGACGATTTTCTCGGTAGTGTTTTATTAGCTAAGCTTTCTTTCTTTCCATCTTCAGAAGGACTATATTTTAATGTTTTTACTGACTTATTCCATTTAAATCCATCGTTATCAAAATCAGTGTCACTAATACTTAGGTTGTTATCATCTTTTTTCATCATTTCATTAAGAGGATCTGTGACTGGTTTGAATATTGTTTCCAACATCATGTTATTGCTGGATTTAATATCGCGAAGAACCTTAACTTTTTTTCTTACTGCTTCAGCAGACCGGAGCACTTTTTCTTTAAATATTTTCTCCTCGTTCATTTTATTATTCATGTCCTTTCTTGATGATTTCATATTAAGGAATAAGTTCTACATGTTAACACGATTCTTTATGTATACAGCTAATCTTGCATGATAAATGTATCAAAGCCTTTTCTATAACATCCTGAATTTCTATTACAATCTTTATTTATAACTAAGTAATTAAAAGGTTCGTTCCATACTTGTCCACACATTTCACGAAACTGAGACCATGACATGTCACTTCCTACGTGTTCATCATAAACATGTCGTAAATTAACATCATCTTGTTTAAAAAGAACGATTAAATTAGCATTGTCTCTTATCAATTGCTTAGGTATTTTACTATACGTTTGGTTCAGATAGAAGCTATCTATGTTTTTATGTCTTCCCATTGCAAAATAATCTCGTATATTATTTTGATTTTCACATGCAACATCATCAAATATCATGATTGAATTAATATCAGCCGTATGAGGACTTAGTACTTCATCATTTTCACTATATTTTTGAAATGACACTGAGGGAACCAGATTTAAAACTTGTTCTAAATATTGGTACATAGGTTGAAACAAGGTTTTAGAATATATATAAACATTTTGGAAGCGTAGACCTTGTTCATGTAGCAGTAGACCAACAATCAAATTAGTTTTTCCACAATTAGACGGACCACATATTATACAGCGAATAGTATCAGGTAAAAGTAAACCATGGCGGTAACAGCGTTTATTGTGCGAAGAGCAAACGACATCCAACTGCAATTTTTGAGGTTGTTTTACGAATTTCATGTTACCAATAGGCACGTGCAACAAACTTGAAACTAAATATGTAAATAGGATATTTTTATGAGCTGAGAGTATATATTAAATAACTCTTAACGCATGATCTTGTGAGTGTAACGAGCGCGGTGAACAGCGTCTTTCGCTTGTGATTCTACTCATTTATAGTTATCAATACTCATGGTAATCAACAGCTACCGTTTGCGTTGAAGGTTTTTAAAGCACAGTTTGGATCGGAAACCTTGTTAACATAGGTACATAGCTAGAACGAATTGAACGTAATTGATACCCAATCGCTCTCGTTTGCATTGAAGATTAGTGATCCAATGATTGAACGTCAAAATGCTTGTTTTAGAATTCTTATAGTTATAATTGGGTAGGACAGACCACTGAAGGTGGAGCCGTAGCCGAAGGCGAAGGCGAAGCCGAAAGTGGTCTGTACTTCCCAATTATATACTACTGTGGTGGGTTAATTGTTTGGCGTTGCAATTCTACTATCCGGCACTTACGTCCTTTCACTATGCGTTTTTGACTGACAACTCAAAAATAGCTGAACCGATTTCATTCAATACAGTTTTTATTGAAAGTACCTTTCAGGCTTCACTTCCATGATTTTTTTCAAATTTTTTGGACCTACGGTTCAAAAGTAAGGGTGGGGGGGCGCCCTTTTTTGAAGATGAAACTATCGTTTGTCCTTTCGCGAGACCCATACTATCTCTATATCAAATTTCATCTAAATCAGTTCAGCGGTAAAAAATTCCTCATACCAACTTCCAACCCCCTTTTCACCCCCAGAAGGGTTTGAAAACTGTTCTGTGACGTTTCTCGAGACTCAAATTATCTCCATACTAATTTCTATCTAAATCGTTTCAGCGGTTAAAAATTCTCCATACAAACTTTCAACCCCCTTTTCACCCCCACCAGGGTTGATTTTTGGGATTAAAACTATCTATTATCCTTTTCCGGGACTCAAACTATCTCTATACAAAATTTCATCAAAATCCGTTCAGCCGTTTTCACGTGATGCGCGGTCAAATAAACAGATAAACAGACAAACAGATAAACAGACAAACAGATAAACAGACAAACAGATAAACAGACAAAAATTCTAAAAATTGTTGGAACGTGTTCTGTTATCGATTCTAAGTATGCCCAGCCAACTTTTTTTCGATTATCTTCCATGTACAGACTTTCGACCCTCTTCAGCTTTATTATATGTATAGATATAGAATAAAGACGCGAAATATAGTAAATAAAAATCCAGTACATCAAATACTATTCTGAAAGCAACGCACAGGGGACATACAATACAACGCACCTTACACTGTAAAGCATATTATGCGGGAACAAAAAACTACATAGAAATGTCGGGCAACCTCACGTACCTCATAAATAAACATATCCTAAACCTTAGGCAGGTAGCCCGAAGTTCAAGTTCCGGTAATTTTTTTTCTCGTCTCCCTATATTGAGCACTTTTCTCGTCTCGAATTGAGCCAAAACTCTAGAGAAGTCTCGAGCAGAAACCCTAACCATATTACTCTAAACCGTGCGATTTGTCCTGCTGCTGCAGAAGCATTTTCTGCTACGACGTTGTGCTCACACGGTTACCAAATGCAGCAGAAACTATCGATATTCGAAGGTCTCGACGCTCTGCCTTTTAGTCAGGTATCTTATCAGTATCACGTCTGGACTAATCAATCTTGGTGCAGTAGCTACTTTGATGGACTTTGACATATAGAAAGCGAAGCGTATGTATGTAGATTTTCATTGAAACATGGCATGGTTCTTATAAAAGCTTAATATAAATACGTACAAAACTGAATGCAAGCTGCTTCACGCTCATGTCAAATACTTACTGGAAATCCATTAATGCTTAAGAAAACACTGTAATTCTATTTACATTACTCTTATTACAAAAGAAATGTGATTTTACTTTGAGTTCGTTTCTGATTGTGTTATATGAGTAACTTTCGCAAGCATTAAAGCAATTAGGTGGCGCAACACGATGTTGTTTTAATTTCATTTTCGCAGTTCATTGCCCTCATATTGATTATAATTTTTTCTACCGCTGCACTTGTATCAGGGGGGCGATTTTTGAGATTCGAGCGCTCGAATCTGACATTTAAAACTCTGTCTAAAACCATGAAATGGTAGTTTAAAAATAACAGCGATAGGAATATAAAATCATGATTAATTAAACCATTTATTTCATGGTAAAATAATGGCGACAAACTTTTGTATGCGATTATTTTCGAGTTTAATTTCCTTGAATTCGAGCGCTAGAATCTCAGAAATCGCCCCCTGTCATTTATACATTCGTCAACACCTATATAAGAACATATAGTCTGGCCAGCCAACGAACGCAGTAGCAATGTACGTCAAACAAAAATATAGCAACACTCTAGGGCATATCGAACAGCAGCATTGCTCCATAGAAAAGCAGCAATGTATATCGAACCAACATTTTTTTTCAAGTTGGCTGCCACAGATCTAAATATACATAGATCACGCAAATGCGTCTACTCCGCGTGTCGGAACTCGGAGTAGGTCTCCGAGTTGGCCGTCGCTACTGACATTCCGCGCGCGTCTGTTGTGGTAGCCGGTTGTCCGTGAAAATTAAGAAAACGCCTTTTTGCATGGTATTAAAGTGCAATAGCCCAAAAATTTGAAGCACCCAAACGCAAGGACATTTTTCCTATCACACGTAAGTTATTTTCAAATTATATTATGCGTAAATTCATTTTAAATCTATTTTTTAAGTATTCCGAGGTGTGATTCCAAGACTTTACCTAAGTAACTATAGATTATCGGTAACTAAACTATGTTCACATTACATTGCCGCGTTTGCTTTGAGCGTTTAATCTGACGTTTTGTGTTAAGAGACGATGAATATCAGAACAAGCGATACTGTCGCGCCTCGCTTGGAGTTCGTGGTACAAGGGAACTTATCATTCGTCTGTCAAATCTAGCAACTAGTGTTGTTCGTTCTACATCATTATTTCGATGATCGATTTTAATCGATATCGGACAGACGAATGATATTTACCATTTTAAAAACGCCAATTTAGTAGTTATAGATACAAACAAGCTCGAAATATGTCCTAATTTTACACGATATTTTTAAAAATGGAGGGTAATATTTTCGGCATGTATGTGACATGCAATACGTTTATCTACACTCATGTTGTAAGTCCTCTAAAATGCGTTCAAAACCCGTAGGCAATGACCAGCATTACAACAAACGATTTCACTATGATAAGTTTCTTATCTGGGGCAGTAATGTAATTTTAACTTTACATGCTCAAATATTGTTAAGTTATGAGTTTCAAATTTGGAACAGCTGTCAAAACCAACACAATTTCAATGGGTTTCTATTCTAGTATCCATAGATTTTAAAATGTTGTCGATACGAAACGTCAGCACGATATATTTTTTGACATAAACCGCACGACATTTTGATCTCGGATGACATGAGAATAAGGACTTCGTTCGTTGGCTAATATTTAAAAAAAAAACTCGCGACAGAAGTTTATACGGCCGCCATTTCTGTTATCAACTTGTCAGTTATTGTTTGTCGAAACATTTTTAATTGCGAAAATGTAAATGTTTACTATTAACTATATTATAATAAATAAATATACTTTCCTTATCAGTTCTAATTTATTTATTTTTGAATCTTTGAAGCAAATCAAATTATTATGTTCAATATTTTTTGATTTGCAATTTTTTTTTAAAGTAGTTACACTACTATATATCAACTGAAAATAGATGTTATATACTTCAGAAAAAGTGACCAAACCCTCCGGTGTCCGAGGCCAGATCTAGCCTCGGACACCGGAGGGTTTGGTCACTTTTTCTGAAGTATATGACATCTATTTTCAGTTTATTTATTTTTATTAAGCTTACACCTGTGGGTATGTTTCAGCACTTGTATCTATCTACCTAGTAATGCAGGTCAATTGCCTTCGGCCTCTGAACCCATCTTTGAGTACTTGCAACATGTGTGTAGATAAAGTAATGTATGCAACTGTACATAATTAGGCCTTAAAATACTCGTGTGATCCTATAATGAAACTCGCTGCGCTCGTTTCATTAAACCCCACTCGTGTTTTAAGGTCCCTCATTATGTATCAGTTGCATAAACAACTACTATAAATTTCTATTGTGCTTAAGAAACGCTTACTTTTTTTTAGTTTCCCACACGATCCTATCACAAAAGAAAAATGGATTGCGGTCACGGGACGGAAAGACTGGTTCCCGACTAAGCATAGTACTATTTGTTCTAAACACTTTGAAAATAGCAGTTTCATTGAAGGGAAGAAGTTGAGATTGTTGAAAAAAACGGCGTATCCCACTATTAATATACTAAAACACATTGACAATGATAATGAGGTTAGTGAGTAGATTTAATATTTAACAGTGTTTTTATTATTACCGTATAAAATATCTGATATCATATACTCATTTTATTTGTGGTTTACAGAATAAAGATACGCCACAACAACCTTCATCATTGTCAAGTTTCAGCTTGGCCCAGAAATGTTTGATGTTCGGAGGATGTCCGGATTTCTGTTCTCGCCTAGACTTTGCATTTTCAGCCAATTCTCATAAAATCTTGTCAACTATATACAATTTTTCGAAATTTAAAAAAATGGAGAGATATTGAAATAGAAAACTTAAACAATTACAAATTTCAACCATTTCAAAACAAAGCGAGGCCTACAGCTCACAGAGCTAATAGTCTTACTAGTTTTATTTTTAAAATGTAATTCAAATATCCTTTATTTAATAATAACGGAATTCCATTTAATATCATTCGTCTGTCTACATCATTCGTCTGTCTATATCATTCGTCTGTCAGAAAATCGATGTCATTCATGTGAATCGATTAGTGATTTTTAGGTTATCTCCGTCTTTGTCGCTTGAACTAGCAAGCGCAACAGAGAGGGAGATACACGAACGGAGTTCGTTTTCGTTTCGCGGTAGGCCCTCTGACAGCACACGCACGGAATTTTCGTTCAGGTTCCGAACGGAATAACGTCAAAAAGTGTCTCTGTCTGTCATATGGAAACCGTACCGAAATTCCGTGCATCTGCGGCCAGGCTGAATCAAGTCGAGCCGAACGTGGAACGGGGAATTCACATCACTAACTCGCCCTTGTGACGTCACAGTAGGTAGAAAAAAAGTGACACGGTTGGTTTTCATACAGATTGAGGTGTTTAAATTATCTATGTATATTTAGATCTGTGTTGGCTGCATTGGCACGGTGCTTTCGTACGTCAGTGTAGTTAGTGGTAATTTCGTAAATTGTAACTGCATTATTAGATAAAATCATTGAAATCCCTGATATATGTAAATATAATATCATATAAATTTACATATAATTATGACTTTTCAATAAATAAGAAGGTGCGAAGAAATTAAAATAACCAAAATATTAAAAGGACTGAAGATTAGAGGTAGAGATCATGCGGTCAAAATACTGGAAGTGTTGAAATCCAGGAACGAAACAAACATTGAATGCTAAAATCATAAGTCCGGCGAGGAAATCGAGTATATCTACCAGAAAATGCAACTTTACAGTTTAGAATGGAATCGGGTTAGCTGCATAATCTGTACGAATAAAGGTGTAATGCATATTACTCAGTAATACCTTTAATCAAATTAATTTAAATAAATACTTTTAATCAATCATAATTAATTATTACTCAGTAATAATTAATTATGATTTACTTTCGTCATTCGTTTATAAGACTATTATTTATTCTATGAAGTGTATTTGTAGTTAATAAACGCACGTGAGATTTTGGTGTTTATTTATTTTACACATAGCTTAGATATATGAAGGGAAACATTAGAATAATTTGATAAAGTAGCGGGGTGCTGGTTGCTTGTTAAATCTGATGTTTACCGCTTTATTGCTTTGTGACAATATTGAGCACCAGCCTATGCAACAAACGTTCTTGGACTTCATTTGGCACACACATACACTGAAAGAAAGAACTTCAAATGATAATTCTATACAAAACTGTATAACCTCAAAGCCATATTTATCATGCAAATTTTATTATCCCTGCAGAAGGTAGGTAGTAGGTACCTACATTTATATCTTAGCCTTGTTAGTACATTTATTGAACGGAGGTGGCAGATATCACATTAATAAATAATAAAATCCGCAACCTGAACCGTAAGTAAACAAAACTAACCTTTTTTAAATAAAAATGTTACATGCCACAGATAAAACACAAATTATGCACAATTTTCGAATTATTCAAAGACAGGTGTTGCCAACTAGCGATTTTTCAAATTTGCCGCGCTTTTCTACTGACAGAAATGGTTTGCCAGACTATACGAGGGTTGCTACTTATATATCCGGAAACAAAAAAACAAACAAACGTATACGGCTGAAAATGGTTTTATTGTTTTTCAAAGTATTCCCCTTGATGATCTATGCACTTTTGCATTCGCGTGAACCAATTTTTAAAGCACTTCTGCCACTCCACCTGAGGTACCTCCATAACGTGTTGTTTGAATGCGTCGACAGCATCTTCAGCGGTCGAAAATCGTTGACCGCGTAATTTATTCTTTATATTTGGAAATAAATAAAAGTCGTTGGGTGCCAAGTCAGGGCTGTACGGCGGATGACCCGTTAATTCCACATTTTGACCCTCCAAAAATAGAGTTGTTTCGCGTGACGTATGACAGCTGGCATTGTCATGATGAAGAATGATTCTTCGTCGCTGGTTAGTTTTACGAATTTGTTCAAATACTTCCGGTAAGCAAATGGTCGTGTACCACTCTGAACTAACCGTTCTACGGTTTTCTAGTGGCACTGTAGCTACATGGCCATTAATACCGAAGAAGCAGGCCACCATTTGTTTCAATGTACTTTTTGCACGAGTAACTTTCGTAGGGTTCGGCTCATTTTGAAACACCCATACCGTTGATTGTTGCTTCGTTTCGGGATCGTATGCATAGATCCAGGATTCGTCACCTGTATAGATGTTATAAACGGCTTTTGAGTCACCACGGTTATATTTTTTTAACATTTTATTGCACCATTCGACGCGAGCATCTTTTTGCTCTTTTGTTAAGTTGTGGGGTATCCAACGCGAACAAATTTTTTTTACAGCCAAATAATTATGTAATATGCTATTAATGCTGGTCATAGAAATACCCAGAGTCGCCTCTATCTCGCAGTACGTAACATGTCGGTCGTCCATTATAAGTTTTCGCACAGCCTCGATATTTTGTTGTACAACGACCGATTTCGGGCGACCTGCCTTAACTTCGTCCGTAAGCATACTACGTCCACGATTGAACTCACTAAACCAGTGATACACAGTAGTTTTAGATGGGGCTTCATCACCAAAAGTTGAAGTTAGTTGATCTATGCACTGTTGTTGCGTTAAACCACGCCGAAAATCATAATAAATCATAGCACGAATATTTTCACGAGTGAGTTCCATTCTTGCTGCGAGATGACATTTAAAACCCGTCAAAAACAAAACACGAGCGTTAATAAGAAAGAAAAAATATACCGGCCAGTACTTAAAAAAGTTCAAATTTTACCATGGAGGTCAAATATGCTATTTAAGAAGATTGTAATCCCGGTTTCCGGATATATAAATAGCAGCCTATGTACATAATATGCTTGAACAAAAATGTCTATTCAATATTTAATAATATTTTATGTTTTCAATGTTTGTATTTGATTGAATAACATACTATTGTATGAGTGGAATGCCCCACTTTAAAAACGTGTAAAAATAATTAAAAATGTCTATTCCCCAAAATACCACTTGTTCTATAAAATCGCCAAAATATTATCTGCTGGCACAGATAATACACTGATTGCAATAATGGTGGTCATTATTATATCGTTTCCGAACGCAGAATGGAGAATTTATGATGTGGGTTTAGATATAAGTGTTACAGCCCACGGTTTCCCTTACCACGGTATCTAATATTTTGCAGGGATGTAAAAAATAATAATACTTCCGACCCTGGCTTGCTTGATTCACTTGCTTGATTGGCTTGCTTTTGCTTGGATTTTTTTCAGTTGTACTTATTTTCTGATATAAGCTCTGGGCGGAGTATATTGGAATTCCTCTGGTAACGACTCAGAGGCTATGACCTGTGGGTGTAATGAAATAAGCGTATGGCAAAAATATATAAAGTTATATGTTTATGTCTCGCAATTTAAAGAACGGCCTATCAATGAATGGAAACATTTTTTTACTTGAAACATCTGTAAATGAGAAAACATGCATACCTATAGTTTTCTAGTCTAGACATAAATTTCGATTTTACATGTCAAAACCTAATATTCTCTTCGGTTGCCGCGATAGTTATTCATGAAATAAAACAACTGAAAACGGATTATATCGCGTGTACTGAGCTTAAATTACATGCCCGACGTTTCGAACACTTTACAGCGTTCGTGGTCAACTGGTCGACTGAGGAAAAATATACAATTACCTCCGTTCAAAAACTATTACAATATGCAAACCCACATATTAAATATTAAACAAATTTATATTTATATTAGTGAGTTTTGGGTGTTACCCGATTAATGTAAGCAATTGTCTTTAATACCCGAATTACCCGATAATGAAAACCTTTCTAGAAAGTATATTACTTAAATTTCTAACAGTTTTATTTGCTCTTGCTCATTTAGCCGTAAACACAGTGAATCCTCCTTTTTGTAAAGGGTCGGCAACGCGCATGTGACACCTCTGGAGTTGTAGGCGTCCATAGGCTACGGGTAGCTGCTTACCATCAGGCGGCCGTATGCTTGTTTGCCACCATCGTGGTATTAAAGTTTTATTTGCTAACGCTACCTACGAAATTAGGCACCTAGCCACAGAATAACTAATAGTACTACCGTACAGAAAATTCACTCCTTCACAAAATTAGATTTAGGTATAAAATTATACCTATACTCGCCGCCTGCAAGCAAAATTGCAACTTATAACCGCGCACGAACCGTGAATCTTCTTTGCGCGCCGCAGTTATATGACCGAGCTGTGAGGGTTGTCACCTGACAAGTTTTTGTACCTATATCTACTGATTTATTATTTTTAAGATAAATTTGTAGGAATTACAAAGTTGATTCTGTAAACATGAAATTTTTATCCGGAGATAGAAATTTTTATAGAGATTATGTCTGATTCTCACCTAAGTAGGTATGCCACAGCCGTATTCCTTTGAAAATATGTCGGTCAGTTCCTAATATTGTTTCTGGGCAACCAATATTCAATAAATTAAGGATGTTTATTTTAACTATTACTAAGTAAGGACTTCGGGACCTTTCAACATCGTCCGGAATTTAAAAATGTTATTTCTACTTCCTTGTTCTTCCGTTTATTCAGACATCCATAAAGACATCTTTTATACGGATTAGATCGAGATTTAGGTTTCGAAGGCATCGTGTATTTTCAATATTTCGCGAGCGCCACGTGACACGACTATCGTGCGAGCCGAGCGGCAGCGGCAGCCCACTGACATACGCCTGCCCGGGAGGCGCGCCGGCCAAATGTACCTAAACTGCGTAGTGAAACTCCCCTGACCTAGCGCTGATTCCCGAGACTTACAACTCGTTCAGGATAAGTAAATCTTTTTTACCATTATAACTATGCACAATCCGAGGTCACACCTTTACATTGTTTTTTTTTGAGTCGTGCGCGAGGTAGGCGATGGAAATTAAAGTACTAGGACCACACGGATCATTCGCCGTTTCTGTGTAGTGCAATATAACCGTCGCTTACCATACACGTCTCTTTTGACAAACCATTATTGCATTAAAATGAGAAACCTCTAGATCCGTAACAACTACGCGAAAAAGTCGATGCCTTTATACTGGTTTTTTGAGACGATCGTTCGTTACCTATTTCGTTGAACACTGGAATATTCGACTAGAGCACCAGAAGTTTAGAACTAGAGATTTATTCATATTTAAAAAATATAGTAAGCTATTGACTCGACATTTAATTTTCTATCTCG
Organism: Pammene aurita; assembly: GCA_947086415.1. Taxonomy (NCBI): domain Eukaryota; kingdom Metazoa; phylum Arthropoda; class Insecta; order Lepidoptera; family Tortricidae; genus Pammene; species Pammene aurita. Next base: position 22,126,296 of record OX352305.1, on the reverse strand, counting down.
GTCCATCTTGCCCGCTTTCATATTGATGCGACAAGGACTTACTACGATTAATATAAATTCATGATTTTAATTTTTTCAAACCCAAATGACTCTCTTTTTACTTCTATACGTCATTGTTAGAAATATGACGATCTTGTCTACACTACTGTAAATTATATTAGTTGGTCTCTGTCACACTTTGTGCAATGCGCAAAATATGGAAGTCTCGCTTACACGCCCGTGTTAAGTATATTGGTGTATCTCTTTTACCCCTGATGCACATGTACATTTATAGCAGTGTGTAAGTATTTACAAGTGTGTGGGTGCCGGAACACATTTCAGTTTTGTCAGCTATGAACGTCAGGTATCTTCCTCTTTTTACTTTAATCAAAGGGTGACTACAAGTATGATGTCAGCAAGCTGCGGGTCGGTTTTGTTGTTTTTACAGAAATGTACATAAGTACATGGTCTGTTCCTAAGTATTACTTACACAGGACAGGAGGGGCCCGCGGGTCTTTTTAGGCCCTTTCGAAAGGGTCTAAAAATTGCACAAGGCCATACAAAAAATTGTAGTAGTGGCAGTATAATAAATAAATCAATAAATATTATGGGACAATCTTACACAAATCAACTTAGTCCCACAGTAAGCTCAATAAGGCTTGTGTTGTGGGTACTAGACGACGATATATGTAATAGGTATATACATATAAATACTTAAATACATAGAAAACATCCATAACTCAGGAACAAATATCCGTGATAAACACACAAATAAATGCCCTGACCAGGATTCGAGCCCGGGACCTCCTGCTTTCCTAGGCAGGGTCACTACCGACTAGGCTAGGAGGCCGTTAAAATATACTTTATCCCACCAAAAACATAAATGTAAAAAAGGAGAGCCAAGTTCAATACAAAAATTATGCTTGGCTGTGGGGCTTCGCCGCAAAAACGGATGTCCTGGCAACCCCAGGCTAGGAAACATGTATTGCAAAATCTCTGTGAGTTTTTATTTGTAAATAATAAGTAAATGTTACAAGAGACTTCCCTCAGCACATCACTACGTATATTTATTATTTCGAAAACGAATCAACAAATAAACAGTGGTTTTAAGTCCCGGTAAGACTCAAAATAAGTCCGTGTCACTTCAAATTTAAAAAAAAAACAATACTTATTACTTAAATTGGTGCGGTTGATTCATGAAGTTAAATACAATCTGGAGATCATACTTCGACACCAAAGTGAGGCCGAAAGAGAGGGTAATGTGGGGGGCTGCATCTCATTCTAAGTAGGGTGACCATATGTACTATGATGTATGTGGGATTGGGCTAGTATGAAGATAAATATAAAATATGCTTGTCGTCTAGTAAGTATTGTCCAGAAAGAGAAGTCTCATAGTTCGTATGGGAACTTATACATTCTACTGACTTAAGGAGCTGGCCACTTCAGATACGTTGGCGCGATGGTGGGAGTAGGGAACCCCTCTAATTACTTAACTATTTTAAACTTATTGCTAGATCCAGGCATCTGGCAGCTATTTATCGGAGGACGTCAGAGTGACAGACCAGCAAAATATTTCAGTTAATAGGTAAAAACTGTCGAAGCCTATCGCTAATATAATACAAAAAAGTAAAAACATTGCGTATCGCTACGGAAAAAAAACAGTAGGTAGGCGACAAACAATACATTAACGTAACGTCATTTTGCACTATTTTCCCCCAACAGAAACTCCTGAAAATGATATAATCTTATTAATTACATGATACTGCACTGCATCAAACCTAGAACTGTAAGAAATTTATTTCTTACAACTCGTTTGCATAACACCGATGAACAATTGCCAGATGTCCGCGTCTTAAAATCGGGGATAGTTAGTATAGCAAACTAAAACTAAGTAAGTACAGGGGGTTCGTGGCTCTCACTATTGCGTCATATCTGATGTGGACATTAATATACTCCGACTTTAATATACTTAAAGGTATATAAAGAAAACAGCAATACATCAAACTGCTCAATGGTTGACTGGAAGAGATCTCTTCCATGTAAAAATATTGTATACTAGCTGTGCCCGCGGCTCCGTCCGCGTGGAATTCGGTCTGTGTCAGTAAGCGACTAATTCACCCCTAATTTCTCTCCCGCTACCCTGGAGGCGGAACTTGAAGTATAGTTGACAGATGGATACGCTAGAGGACAGTAGTCCTAATAAAATATTTTACGATTACCACTAAATGAAACTACACTCAAAAATTAATACTTTTTTTTATCATATTTTTTTTGCATGATTTAAACGACATAGAGAGTAGTAGGTGTATATCGGACGATACAGGACCACTTTTGTATTTACACGTTCATGTCCACGGCAAATATCATCCAAATCGATCCTCCCGTCAAATCAGTCTAAGCATGAAAGGTAAGAACAGGCGCAGTTGAAATTGGGGTGTGGGGGGGGGAGGGGTCGCAAATGCAGAAATGATTTTATTTCTATTTGAGGTGCACTTGGACGGGGACGGGGGTCCATGACCCATGCAAATTTAACTCCATTGAGTGTAGTGGCTACCCCCCCCCCCCTTTAGACGTTGAATTTTTATATACTACGTATAACCTGGCTGGGGATTTTCTGGAATTGGACTTAGTAATCCTTAAGGGGTGATTTCCAGGATAACAATGCAAAAAAAACCGGCCAAGAGCATGTCGGGCTATGCTCAGTGTAGAGTTTCGGAGAAGCCGCCCTGTTACAAAACATCCGTTCAAAAGGTCGTTTATTAAGGGATATTTGGCGGCGCTTACGTCATTTTACTATTCGGCACTTCCTTTCACTATGCGTTTTTGACTGATAATTCAAAAACGGCTGAACCGATTTTATTCAATACAGTTTTTATTGAAAGTTCTTATCAGGCCTCACCAAATTTCAGCTTTCTAGTGCGAACGGTAACTGAGCTAGACCGCGGACAGACGGACGGACATGACGAAACTATAAGGGTTCCTAGTTGACTACGGAACCCTAAAAAGAGATAAATAGTAGTTTATGTAACTGATACGTAATAAGGCCTAATTATGTACAGAAGCATACACTGCTTTACCTACACACATATTAAAAATCCATTGAAACCATTATAATGAACGCCATTACACCGACATGACCAACCTTATTGCGCCGGCGGTCGGGGGGGGGGGGGGGGGCAGAGTTTCATTAATTTTCATACGTTTTTACCACACTGTTACCACACAGATAATACACTGATGTTACGTTACTGGTTGTAATAATGGTGGTAATTACATACGGTTCCGAACGCGGAATAGAGGATTTATGATATTGGTGTAGATCAAGATATTTATTCTTCAATGTAAGCACATTACAATGCACTAATGAACGTAGAGAAAAATAAAATACGTGAGTGTCGTGGAACACTCGATTGGAACGAAGTTATGTTATTTAATTTTTTTTTTTTTTTACTTTTTCGTAAATTTTGTGATTTTAATTTTTTTTGGATATTTTTGAAATTTTGGTAATATTGGTAATTTTGGTAATTTTGGAAATTTTGGAAATTTTGGAAATTTTGAAAATTTTGGAAATTTTGGAAATTTTGGAAATTTTGGAAATTTTGGAAATTTTGGAAATTTTGGAAATTTAGCCATTTTCGACATTTTCGACATTTTTGACTTTTTTTAAACTTTTAGGTTATCGACTTTTTTCACTTTGTCACTTCTCACTTTCACTTTTCACTACACTTCACTTTATTCTATTTTATATATTTTTTATTTCATTCCATTTTACATGTTTCTCAATCGTATGGGTGTCGCGTTTTCGTGACGTGACGCATTTTCGTGACGGTCACGTGACTTTTTTTCGCCTAGCCATCCGCGAACCGCCCGAGAAGGAACTTCGTTCCAAAACTACCACCGGTTCTAACCCTACACCTCTGGCCCAAGAAGTATTATGACCGAAAAGAAACTCGACGGGACTTATTTTTTTCACAACAGTAATACATTAAGTATTAGATCTTTAAGATACAAAATAATGTGTAGTTCTTCAAAAAGACATATCAGAACAGCTTGAGAGACAGATAATGGACCTATTGTTTAATTATAAAGAAAAATAAACCCTAATCTGACTGCTTCACAAAACGTTTGATATGTTTTCCTACCTAAGCGGTGTCCTATAAATGTTAGATAATTTTGTAGTAGTTTTTTGGTTTGGGCCATGCAACTTTGTCCGTCATATATAGTCCTCGAACCTGCAATAACCCTTTGACATTCATGACATTTTCAAATATTTCTTAAGAGCGGGTAAAGGTAAATTTAAAGCATCGACGGGTAACATGTTATAAATATGAACACCTTGACCAAAAAATTACAAATTATTTCAATACCAAATTTCATCTAAATACGTACAGCGGTTATTGGTTGTTTCTTCCCCATGTAAACTTTTGAATCCGCTTAAGGGATAATTTCCGAGATAAACAGATAAACAGACAAAAATTCTAAAAATTGTTGGAACGTGTTCTGTTATCGATTCTAAGTATCCCCAGCCAACTTTTTTTCGAATATATTCCATGAACAGACGTTCGACCCTCTTCAGTTTTATTATATGTATAGATAGTTTTTATTGAAAGTACCTTTCAGGCTTCACTTTCATTATTTTTTTCAAGTGTTTTGGACCTACGGTTCTAATTTAAGGTGGGGGGGGGGGGGGGGGGGGGCTTGTTTGAAGATGAAACTATCCTTTGTCCATTCTCGAGACCCATACTATCTCTATACCAATTTTCATCTAAATCAGTTCAGCGGTAAAAAATTCCTCATACCAACTTACCAACTTCCAACCCCCTTTTCACCCCCACAAGGGTTTGAAAACTATCCTATGACGTTTCTCGAGACTCAAATTATCTTCATACTCATTTCTATCTAAATCGTTTCAGCGGTTAAAAATTCTCCATACAAATTTTAACCCCATTTTCACCCCCACCAGGGTTGATTTTCGGGATTAAAACTATATATTATCCTTTCCCGGGACTCAAACTATCTCTATACAAAATTTCATCAAAATCCGTTCAGCCGTTTTCACGTGATGCGCGGTCAAATAAACAGACAAACAGATAAACGAATAAACAGAGAAACAGATAAACAGACAAAAATTCTAAAAATTGTTGGAACGTGTTCTGTTATCGATTCTAAGTATCCCCAGCCAACTTTTTTTCGATTATCTTCCATGTACAGACTTTCGACCCTCTTCAGCTTTATTATTTGTATAGATTCTTCCTGTTGTATTTTTCTTTGTTTTACAAATGTTGTACTATAAAGTCTATTTTAACGGCCTCCTAGCCTAGTCGGTAGTGACCCTGCCTATGAAGCAGGAGGTCCCGGGTTGGAATCCTGGTCAGGGCATTTATTTGTGTGTTTATCACGGATATTTGTTCCTGAGTTATGGATGTTTTCTATGTATTTAAGTATTTATATGTATATATCTATTACATATATCGTCGTCTAGTACCCACAACACAAGCCTTATTGAGCTTACTGTGGGACTAGGTTGATTTGTGTATGATTGTCCCATAATATTTATTGATTTATTTATTATACTGCCACTACTAGAATTTTTTGTATGGCCTTGTGCCATTTTAGGACGCTTTCGAAAGGGCCTAAAAAGACCCGCGGGCCACTCCTGTCCTGTGTAAGTAATACTTAGGAACAGACGTAATACTTAGGAACAGACCATGTACTTATGTACATTTCTGTAAAAACAGCAAAACCGACCCGCAGTTTGCCGACATCATAGTCACCCTATTGTTTGACAATCTTAACTTGTTGTTAAGTCGTAAAATCGAATGATTGTGGATTACCGGTGGAAGGAAAGTCAACTTTATTGTAAAGTCTCACCCCTGCACCCTTTTACACAACATATCTTGACCATTTTTACTTAAAAATGTTGTTACGAAATGTTGTTGAGCTGAGCGGCGTCATTTGAAATAATATCAGTGACATATTATGTCAGTGATGGGACTGATGGGATGGGGATACCAGACCGTATTTTAAATATTACAAAACTTACTACTGTCTGCAATATTAATTGCAATTCTTTAATTTATTGAATGAATAATATTTACGTCGTAAAAAAATTCAAAGCAGCTAAAAGGGAACAAAGTATTAATTCAAAATCTTGCAATAAATTATTATAAGTAGGAAGTAACTTCTAGTGTGTTACTAAAATAAATGTATATAAATAAAACCACATTGGTAAGTTTCATAAGTTGGCAGCATTGTGCGAGTGAGACACCGCCCCCTACATTATGCTCTCTATAGGACCGTTTTTATTACTTTTTACTAGTGACCTATGAACGACTGTTTTGCTCGGTAATAAGGTTCAACTGTGGTTAGGGGAATATAGTAAAAGTACTATCCGGATTGTATTCTGATCCGTGGGTTGATTAGAAGAGATTAGAAGGCTGATTGACACTGACATAAACTGTTAACTAAGCGCTTCAAGCGCTTGACAGATAAGCCATTGAGAAGACCGGGTTACCAGTGCAAAAACAGTAAAAGTGTGTTCAGAAACCATATTTTGTTTTTTGCTTAAATTGTTCGATTATAAATATCGATACCCAATTCGATTTTAAAATTACCAGTGACTAAATTATCGCAGAATGGCATCACCTCTGGGATCTAACCCTAAACAATTAACATGTTTTAAATGTGAGAAACACATAACGAATACGGAATATCTTATATGCAAACAATGCAAAAATTGTTATAATTTACTCTGCACATTGGTAAATTCTCGAAAATTTCGTTTGATGACCAAGACAGATAACCAAACCTGGACATGCAAAAACTGTACAACAAAACCAATAAATAAAACGAAATCCAAACCTGGCCCTAAAACAGATATTGCAAAATATGACGATTTAGATGATAACGAAAATACAGATATCGAAAAGCTTCAAACAGAAGTCTTGGTTAAGACATTATCAACAGAAAATTTATCGATTAACCATGACATAAATAGTCCTTTAGCGCTTGATGAAAACAACTTGAGTCTACCGAATATTACGACTTTTGAAAACCAGGAAATTATCGATTTTAAAAATAAGATAGATAGGCTCTCCCTTGAATTATCTAGCTCCCATGATGAAATCGCTAAGTTGAATTTGGAAAATAATGACTTGAAAAGGCAAATTGCAGTACATCAAAAACTACAAAGTATATACAATAAACTCAGTCCGCTCATAGCCCTCTTACGGATAACACGCGTGCAGTTCCCGACAGCAAAGTCAGTGGTCGTCAAACTTTAACAATACGATTTTAATTATATATTTGCTACAAAAAAAAACCTAAAACAGATATTGCAAAATATGACGATTTAGATGATAACGAAAATTCAGATATCGAAAAGCTTCAAACAGAAGTCTTGGTTAAGACATTATCAACAGAAAATTTATCGATTAACCATGACATAAATAGTCCTTTAGCGCTTGATGAAAACAACTTGAGTCTACCGAATATTACGACTTTTGAAAACCAGGAAATTATCGATTTTAAAAATAAGATAGATAGGCTCTCCCTTGAATTATCTAGCTCCCATGATGAAATCGCTAAGTTGAATTTGGAAAATAATGACTTGAAAAGGCAAATTGCAGAACATCAAAAACTACAAAGTATATACAATAAACATCAGTCCGCTCATAGCCCTCTTACGGATAACACGCGTGCAGTTCCCGACAGCAAAGTCAGTGGTCGTCAAACTTTAACAATACGATTTTAATTATATATTTGCTACAAAAAAAAAATTGCCAACATGCTTTGTGCTCGGTGTCATAGTGAGGTGAATGACTGTGCCCAATGTATTACGTGCAATAGTTCAATTGGATTTTGTTGTGCCGGAGTAACCGAAATCGGCTACCGCAAACTAGGAGCGCGTAAGGCCCAGTGGAAATGTCCCGATTGTCGAGTTTCGGAACAGTCATCGCCGTTAAAAAGTACCGAGGCCGCTTCACTTGATTCCATCATGCTGGAACTAAAATCCATTCAGCGCCAGCTTGTGGGTATGCCGGGCCTTGTGCGTGATGTCAAGGATATAAAGAAGGAAATCGACGAACTCAGAAAAGCCTGCGATTTCAACAGCGCATCGCTAGATGATCATAAGCAGCGGTTGGACAAAGTGGAGAGTAATTTATCGGAATTGACAAGCATTAAAGGCGATACTCAGTCTATGAACAAAGAGCTGGATACCCTTAAGAGCGAAAACATAAGTAAGGACCAGTGGCAGCGTCTTAACAACGTTGAGATAAAAGGAGTACCGCTAAAACAAAGCGAAGATTTGTTCAAAATCCTCGATCACATATCAATAGCGATTGGCTACCCAGTCCAGAAAACAAGCGTTAATTACATTTCGCGGATGCCAACATACAATAATAAGGAGAAACTGATAGTTGTAGGATTTATCAACCGCTACATAAAAGAGGATTTCATCGCATCTGCTCGTGCAAAAAAGAAACTTATTGCTAGCGAAATCGGCTTTGTTGGGAATGAGCAGAATATCTTCCTAAATGACCATCTAACCCCGGACTACAAAAAGCTGCTTACCTCTGTAAAGACGTCACCAAAAACCGAAAGGTTTTATGTATATATGGGTGAAGTACGGGAAAATACATGTGCGGAAGGACGACGCGTCAAAAATATTCATCATTAGTACTCAGGCAGATTTAAACAAACTATTGTAGTGTGTAGTTATTATAGATTAGTGCTACAGTACTCAAAAACTCATATTTTCTATGCGGTTTATTTTCTTGTAGATTATTTCAAAACTTTGAGAACCGTACGCTCTGTGGAATGCTGTTTGTTATCGCTGCCTACTGCCCGGCCTGTCGCCTGCGCTTATTATTGTTGTTACCCGAATGCATTCGACGATTATGCTATTAAAAATATGTTTGTCTCGCCTTTGTTTATAGCCAACTATTGCACTTACGCGTCTTACTGTTACTGCTTGCCTTGTCACACTTATGAATCAGTTTCTTTGCTTGGTTGGGATTATAAATTCCTATACGTAAATAATTGTTTCTTATTGCTGAGTACCTTGTATAAAAACGACGAAAATTATACATCTGCCACTGTCGGGACGAAGTCTGCTTCCTATTTTTATCGATTATATAATTGTTATTGTGTTTTATCTTTAGTCTCTCGCAGTGTCTAGTAACTATAACGGAATACTTTCTGTTTACTATCAAAATGTTAGAGGCCTTCGATCCAAAACTATAGATTTCTATCGCAATATTCTATTGGCCTCCTATGATATAATATTTTTAACAGAGACATGGCTTGTGGACGGTATCGCGGATTCGGAACTTTTTGATAGCAGGTATGTGGTTTGGCGGCGTGACCGCGACCTGGCGCTTACGGGCCAGAGTCGAGGTGGCGGTGTCATTATTGCTACGCGGAAAGAATTGGCCGTCAATTCTCAGCCTACCTACCATTCTTCGGCAGAAGACTTATGGCTCACTGTGTTAGTTAATAATGGAACGGTTAAACTACACTTATGTGTTGTTTACTTATGCAAGCAAGGGCAGGGTTACTCGTTTTCTAGTCAACTTTCTAATTTTCTTGATAAACTAGGCGAAGTCATAATTAATAATCCTGATGATAAATTCCTTATTATCGGTGATTTTAATCTAAGTAACATTGTGTGGACGTCAAGTAACCGACACTTATTACCGTCTAATTATACTTCCATGGATGAGTGTAATTTGATCGATGAGTTAAATTACCTTGACTTGTATCAGTATAACGGAGTACCAAACGTATATGGTAAGATATTGGATCTTGTGTTGTGCAATGACGTGGTGACTGTGTGTGAGTGCCTAGACCCGCTTGTACCCATAGACCCGTATCACAAGGCATTAAGCATTAATGTAACATTTGTTTCTTGTACATCTCTTAAATCGGCACCTGTCATGAAATACTTTTATAACAAAGCCAATTATGACTTAATTAACTTTGACCTTCTAGCGATAGACTGGGATGTTGAGTTCCTTGGCCGTACTTTTGACCAGTGTATTGATTATTTTTATTCTAAATTTAAAGTATTAAGGGATAAGTATGTCCCTCACAAGTTTATTTCCAGAAACTCATACCCAGTTTGGTACTCTTCCTCGTTAAGGAAAGCCATCAAAGAAAAACATAAGTATCATCGTAGATTTAAGTTATATGGTAATAGATGTGATTTACTTTCCTTCGAGTATCAGAGGGAAAGAGTAAGGCGTATGGAAAAGCGATGTTTCTTAAATTATACTGAAATTATAGAAAATAATATAAGCAAAAATCCTAAATTATTTTGGTCTTTTATAAAATCTCGGTCAAAATCCTTTGGGATACCAAGTACTGTGCGCTATAGTGGTGTTATTTTGAATTCAGGGAATGAGATTTGTAATGCGTTTTCTGATTATTTCAAAACAAGTTTTTTGGCCCCTGAAATTCCTGCCGCAAGTGATCCACATGGTTGTAGCAACGCTCTCAAACATACCGACTCGGCTAGTGATATATCCAGTATCTCTGTTGATAGTGACTTGGTTACCAAACTCTTGCTAAGCCTCGATCCTAATAAATCAGCCGGCCCCGATCAGGTTCCAGCCTTGTTTTGCATAAACTGTGCCAAAGCGTTAACTAAACCCATTTCTCTACTGTTCCGTCGGTCATTTGTAGAATGTACCGTTCCCGTGATTTGGAAATCGGCTTTTATAACCCCAATTTTAAAAAAAGGTTCAAAAACGGATGTGTCTAATTACAGGCCGATTTCTAAATTATGTATTTTGGCCAAGGTATTAGAAAGAATAATCCACATGCAGATTTCGTCATCATTAAAAAATTCTATAGATAACACTCAACATGGTTTCATTCAACGTAGGTCCACAGTGTCTAACCTGGCCCTATTCAATGATTTCATCTCTGAGACGATGGACAATGGTCATCAGGTGGATGTTATCTATACAGATTACAGTAAAGCCTTCGATCGTATTGACCACGATATATTAATATCTAAGCTTTATTCGATTGGCATTAGAGGGGATCTCTTAAGATGGTTTAAGTCGTACATAAAAAATCGGTGTCAGTCGGTGGTGATTAATAATTACATGTCGAGTTGGGTATCGATACCAAGTGGAGTCCCCCAAGGTTCTATACTGGGCCCACTTCTATTTAACATCTTTGTGAATGACATAAGTACCTGCTTCCAGTTCTCTAAGTTGCTCAGCTTTGCTGACGACATGAAAATTTTCGCTAAAATTACCTCACCGACTGATGCATGTGCACTACAATCTGATCTAAGAAGACTCGATACCTATTGTAACACAAACAAATTAGATTTAAACCCCACTAAATGTTTTACAGTAACCTTCTCTCGTAAATTAAATAACATTTGTACCCCATATTCACTAAAAAGTAACATTCTTCAGCGAGTAGCGAGCATGAGAGATTTAGGTATTATTCACGACTCCAAACTTATTTTTGGCGAGCACATTGATAGTATAGTAGGCAAAGCTTCCAGGTCACTTGGATTTATAATGCGTAGTTCAGTTTGTTTTACCCGTCTCAAAACTCTCAAAATCTTGTACTGCGCTTATGTGAGAAGCAAACTAGAATACGCATCGCAGATATGGAATCCTCAGTACCAAATTTATGTTGATAGGGTTGAGAGATTGCAGTCAAAATTCATCAAATTTCTCTGTTATAAAATGCGAGTCAACTATAGTTCTACCAACTACCTCAAGCTGTGCAAGAAACATCATTTGATCCCACTTGTTAAGCGCCGTGAAATTGCAGATATAGTGTACTTAGTAAATATTATTAAAGGTAATGTAGATTGTCCGAATTTGCTTAATAAAATCTCTTTTAATATTCCGTCAAGGAGGCTTAGGCATTTTCGTCCCATTAGTAGTAATTATCAAGCTACTACTAGATATAGAAAAAACAGTTTTATGTGGTAAAGTTAAATCACTTGAAGAGGAGATCGCAAAGCTTAGAAGGAAAATAAAGAAGCTACAGATTAAATTAAGTAAGACTGTGATTGAAAACCTAAAAATGAAACCAATGTCAGGTCAGGGCAAGGATGTGATTCTACAGTGCATACGTAAATCGACATTCACATTACAAAAAACTATTAAGCGCATGGAAGAGCAATTTAACGGAACAAGATCGTTAGAAGTATTAGATCAACGAGTAGAGCTAAATAACTCGAATCAAAAGATATCAGAGTTTTCCCACGTGTACGCTCCTGAAAACTACAATCAGCCTGAACGCAAACGGAAACTGCTATTGCTCTCAGACTTCCACGGAGCGGACCTTTTGCTCCCATTAGCCAAAATACGAAAGCACGACTACGACTTTATGGCTCATATAATCCAAAATGGGACAACCGAATGCGTGCTAGCTAACATCCATGAAGATAGTTTTAAGCAGTGCGACTGTGTGGTAATTATGTGTGGACCTAGTGACTATAACATTAATCCTGTGAACACAATTCTGAACTCCCTAGTGGAAATAGTAAAACATGCCGATAATACCAATGTAGTTATCTGTGATATTCCCTACAGTGTAGATAGACATTCTCGAAGCTATAATAATTTCGTTACTAACTTTAACGTAGCTCTTCATAAGCAATTTCGTTGCAGACCGAATGTGTGGTTAATGCCTTATAGTATGCATCTTGAAATCCATGATTACAAATCAAACGGTTATAATTTAAATCGCAGTGGCAAATACAAGCTGGCACTCTGTATTAATAGTATATTAAAGAATATGAATGAAAAATTCTACAACAACTCTATTTTTGTAGAATCCGAAATGGTTAAAAAGACAGAATATTGTGTGCATGTTAGAAGTAACCTCAATGACAAAAATAATAAAGATATCGAAACAGTTTGTCACTATCCCAATAGACGGAAATTAAGCATAAGATACCAAAATAAATATATAAACACCAGTGCTAGCATAACATACCAAGTAGTAGATAAGTATGACGACCTTACAACTCACAAAAAGTCCCTAACATTTTTCTATATTAATATTCGTAGCTTGGTAAAGCCAGGGAAGCTTGACGAATTAAGATGCGTCATAGAGGCTATAAAAACGGTACACATCATTGCTTTATCGAAAACCTGGATTAAATCGGACCATGAAGCAAAAATACTTAGACTTCCAAATTATACCCACTACTACAACTATCGCACACAAAAAAGGGGAGGAGGCGTTTCAATATACGTCCACAATGACCTAAAACATAACATAATAGAAGAAATATGTGACGATGAAAATCATTACCTATGGATTCACGTAGATATTATATACAAACCCGGACGCACTAACACAGAGCATTTCTTAGAAACATTTAATAAACAACTACAGGACAGAAAACGAGCTCTCATATTTGGAGATTTTAATCACGACCTTCTAGAGGACGCTCCAACAACAAATGAGTACAAGACAACACTACGGGGAGCTGGATATACTATTCTGAACAAGATCGGAAAAAAATATTGTACACGAGAAACTAATGATAGAAAGTCAATTCTTGATCACGTATGTACAAATTTGAAAGGCCAACCATTTCATATGGCAATAATAAATTCGAATATGACCGATCACAAGCAAATCTACTTCGAAGTGATGAGACTTCAGAAAATTTCGGTACAACGGGTCGCATATGAAGCTATAAATTATGAAAACCTATATAAATCCGTAGAGTCAATAAAAGAAGATAACACAAAGAATGACTATAAGAATCTAGAATCCTTTTTAATAGATAACATTAAGAAACATAAGCAAAAGAAAATTAAAATAATTAACCCCCCTAATAAAGACTGGATTTGTAAAGAAGTTATCGAAGCAATTAATAAAAGAAATGATTTATGGAACAAAACAATACGGAAACCTAATGATGATGGCGCAATCCAAAAATTAAATGAACAAAGAAAAAAAACTGCACAGTTAATACAGTCAACGAAAAACAAATACTATCATAATGCTTTTAACCTATGTAGCGGAAAACCGTTAAAGATGTGGGCATTAAATAATGACCTTTGTTGTACTAAAACTAAGTCAAATTCAATGCCAAAGACTCTGAAAATTGGAACAGACTTATTATCAGATGAACTAGCTATATGTGAATGTTTTAATGACTATTTTGCTACTGTGGGCACAATTTTAGCTAGTCGATTTCCTGAAGTCAATAAAGAGAGTAAGTATGAAACTAAAGATAGAAATATTCAAGAAATTTCTGCATTCAAACCTGCAACCCCAAGTGAAGTCATGAAAATAATAGACCAACTTAACTCGAATACTAGTACAAGATTCGATGGAATTAGTACTAAAGTGATAAAGTGTGTTAATAATTTGATATGTAGTGATATTACAGTGTGTATAAATCAGTGTCTAGAGGCAGGAATGTTTCCGGATTCTCTAAAAATTGCCATAGTAAGCCCTATATACAAAGCAGGTGAAAAGTCGGATCCCGGAAATTACCGTCCCATATCTGTTCTCTCTGTAATGTCAAAAATCTTTGAGAAGATACTGCACCAACGTCTTACAGAATACCTAAGCAGTATTAATTTTCTATACAGCAAGCAATATGGTTTTCGCTCAAAATCTAGCACGTTATCTGCTACAATTGATTTGTTAACAAAAATTAAAATTAGTATTGATGAGAAAAACGTAGCCTTAGGTATTTTTATCGATTTAAAAAAGGCTTTCGATACAGTAAGCCATTCATTACTTATATTAAAGTTACATGAAATAGGTGTCGTAGGCAATGCTTTGAAGATATTTAAATCATACCTAACAAATCGAACACAGGTGACAAAACTTGGAGATTATCAAAGCTGTCCCAAATTAATAACATGCGGAGTTCCACAAGGATCCATTCTGGGACCATTATTATTTCTTGTGTATATTAATAGCATTCACAAAATTAATTTAAAGGCTGATATAACACTTTACGCCGATGACACATGTTTATTTTCTTTTGACAGAGATATAACAACTATAATAACACAAGCAAAATATGATCTAAATATATTACAACAATGGTTAGTATCCAATTTACTAACTATAAATGAATCTAAAACTAAATTTATGATATTTGCTGCAAAGAATAAAATAATAGAAAGACACCTTCCCTTATCTATAAACGACGTCACACTACTGTCCACTGACCAGGAAAAATACCTTGGTCTTATGCTTGATATCCGTCTGCCTTGGAAAGCTCACGTAGAGAACTTACGATCTAAGTTAACGTCACTGACCGGCGCCTTGCGTAGTATTGTTCGTTGCCTCCCAAGAAAAGTATGTTATACCATTTACAATTCCATGGTGAAACCTCACATAGATTACCTTGTAGAAGTGTGGGGCTCAGCCGCTAAGACTAATTTACGTGCCCTACAGATATCTCAAAACAAATTGATTAAAAGGCTATTCAAGTACCATCATATGACTCCAACTGAAAAAGTATATAGAGAAACCAAGATACTAAACATATCACAGACTTATGACACATGTATCCTAGTTAGGAAAATAATAAATAAGGACATACATTGTCATATTACTTTTACAAAAAGATCCCAGGTGCAGAAAAGGATCACACGGCAAGCCAATAACCTAATACTTCGGACACCAAGAACAAATTACGGCAGAAAAAGTATTGTGTACGAAGGGGCAAAGCTGTATAACAAATTACCAAAAGACATTAGAGATGCAAAATCCTTAAAAGTGTTCAAAAAGGCGCTCAAGCATTATATTGTTAAAAATGTTCTCATTAATTAAGTAAATTATATATATGACATGTTTCGTTGCGTACACATCTACCTGCTTTAGTTTTAATAATAGAATAGTTTACTTCCATATCCATAGTTGCTAAGAACCTGACATTTAGGTTTAAGATCATTTATTCTCTAAGAATTATACAATTCACTTACACGAGATAAATACAAATACAGTTTATAAAACTCGTTAGTTTTGAGCGCACAAAGCAACATAATTAACTACATATAAATACTTACTTAAGTATGTTATAATAATAACTTAAAGGTAGTTTTACAATTTCGCTTATTATTTGGCCGCGCGCAACGCGGTTAGCGATAACGAGCAAGTATCCATTTAAATTTAATATGTACCCTCTTCTTGTACTTATGTATAATTAAAGTAAACATTGTATTTCTCAGTAAGTGATTATCTGTAATCTTTTGAGAAATAAATATCTTAAACCATAAAAAGAATGGAGATCTAAATGAGTGCCAAGTTCTATGCAAAATCCAAATATGTATTTATAGGAACAAAATAACATTATGAACAAGTATTAAACTCTATTTCTTTGCTTTATTGGATACCTATAACAATTGCTGTTATTTAAAAATGTGAGATCTTAAAGTAGGTTAGATTTGACTTGGCCAGTTTTTATCAGAATTAAAAAATATATATATAGGTATGTTGAATAACTTTATAAAATGACTGATGTAATGAAAACTGGCGAAGTCAAATCTAACCTACTTTAAGATCTCACATTTTTAAATAACAGCAATTGTTATAGGTATCCAATAAAGCAAAGAAATAGAGTTTAATACTTGTTCATAATGTTATTTTGTTCCTATAAATACATATTTGGATTTTGCATAGAACTTGGCACTCATTTAGATCTCCATTCATTTTGCGGCGAAGCCCACAGCCAAGCATAATTTTTGTATTGAACGTGGCTCTCCTTTTTTACATTTATGTTTTTGGTGGGATATCATTACTTTTTGTAAATAAATCCTATGGAAGGGTCAAAAGTGGCACCAAGTGGTTCGTGTAATATACACTTGGCGCTGGCTAGGCAGTTCCTTTGCTTGAACTTGGCTTGACACGCTGCCGCGTGTCTAGATTGTACAACATTTGTACAACAAAGAAAAATACAAGAGGAAGAATATACAATATTTGTACATGGAAGAAATCTCTTCCAGTCAACCATTGAGCAGTTTGATGTATTGATGTTTTCTTTATTTACCTTTAAGTATATTAAAGTCAGAGAACCGTCCACATTAGATATGACGCTATAGTGAGAGCCACGAACCCCCTGTACTTACTTCGTTTTAGTTTGCTACACTAACTATCCCCTATTTTAAGACGCGGACATCTGGCAAAGTTGTAAGAAATAAATATCTTAGTAGTTCTAGGTTTGATGCAGTGCAGTATCATGTAATTAATAAGATTATATCATTTTCAGGAGTTTCTGTTGGGGGAAAATAGTTTGAAATGACGTTACGTTAATGTATTGTTTGTCGCCTACTTACTGTTTTTTTTTCCGTAGCGATACGCAATGTTTTTACTTTTTTGTTATTATATTAGCGATAGGCTTACCTATTAACTGAAATATTTTGCTGGTCTGTCACTCTGACGTCCTCCGATAAATAGCTGCCAGATGCCTGGATCTAGCAATAAGTTTAAAATAGTAAACTAATTAGAGGGGTTCTCTGCTCTTATTATTGTGTCAACGTATCTGAAGTGGCAAGCTCCTTAAGTCAGTAGAATGTATAAGTTCCCATATGAACTATGAGACTTCTCTTTCTGGACAATACTTACTAGACGACAAGCATATTTTATTTTATATTTATCTTCGTACTATCCCAATCCCACATACATCAGAGAACATATGGTCACTCTACTTAGAATGAGATGCAGCTCCCTACATTACCTTCTCTTTCGGCCTCACTTTGTGGTCGAAGTTATGACCTCCAGATTGTATTTTACTTCATGATTTAGACAAGTTGGTCAGTCAAGTGATAGAATTAAGAGATAATCAAGCAGGTCTTATTACAGATTATTGTTCACATGAACACTTCAGAATCCAACCAACCGGAGTCGCCATTGACAGGCGTTCCCCTCTGCCGAAAACATATGACCAGTGGTCATACACATGTATGGACTGACGTTTATCTGACGTAGCTATTTGTATGTTACGTACGAATAGCCATACATTTGACGTTCCCCTCCCCCGCAAAAATCGGCAGACTTTTTGTATAGAAAATGACAGACGTGGCTACTCCATCCGGATTGAATTCTCTAAGCATGAACAGGTGTTCAACCGACTTCAAGATTTCAAAGGAAGAGGTTATCAATTCGTCGGGATTGTTGTTTTTGCTATTTTTTAATGAATTATCACCGATTATTCGAAGACGGCTGGACCGATTTGGAAAATTATTTTTTTGTTTACAAGTTGAAGTTCACAGTTGGTCCCATTGTAATGGGACAGGTCAGGATCTGATGATGGGATCCTGGAGAAATTGAGGGAACTCTTCAACTATTATAGGCACACCTATAGTTATTTGAGTATTTTTTACAGCAGCTCGAGCATTTGCTTTTGAAAAGGTGGAGGCTAAGTGAAGTCGATTCTTTTTTGTTTAAAATTATTACGTAGCAAAGGAGATCGTCAATTTTTGTTAGGTGATCTGGCCCAGATTATTTAGGACCGTTTAGGAATGGTTCTTACCTTTAAAGAATCGTCATAATTTATAGATCAGGATGGTGGTAAAAATATAGCGAAATCTAATGGGAAAACTGAAAAATCATGCATTTAAAACTTGAATCTGACAAGGACAATATTTGAAAGCGTGATTTATTATATTAATGTAAAAAAGTGCCGATTTTTTAAAGATTATGTACAAAAGCCGACTTGAAAACAAAACGGGAATCATGATGAAATAATAAAAAGTCATAATTTGATCGTATTTATAGTTCCTGTATTTCGGTAAACAAAGACGGCTGTCAAACCATCGTTGATTATACTGAACTATTAACTAAACATTCCTAACACCTATTGCAAAGGGATAAAGTTTACCCACGGATCATAAGACAATCCGGATAGTATTTTTACTATATTTTCCTAACCACAGTTGAACCTTATTACCGAGCAAAACAGTCGTTCATAGGTCACTAGTAAAAAGTAATAAAAACGGTCCGATAGAGAGCATAATGTAGGGGGCGGTGTCTCACTCGCACATGGCTGCCAACTTATGAAACTTACCAATGTGGTTTTATTTATATACATTTATTTTAGTAACACACTAGAAGTTACTTCCTTCTTATAATAATTTATTGCAAGATTTGAATTAATACTTTGATCCCTTTTAGCTGCTTTGAATTTTTTTACGACGTAAATATTATTTATTCATTAAATTAAAGAATTGCATTTAATATTGCAGACAGTAGTAAGTTTTGTAATATTTAAAATACGGTCTGGTATCCCCATCCCATCAGTCCCATCACTGACATAATATGTCACTGATATTATTTCAAATGACGCCGCTCAGCTCAACAACATTTCGTAACAACATTTTTAAGTAAAAATGGTCAAGATATGTTGCGTAAAAGGGTGCAGGGGTGAGACTTAACAATAAAGTAGACTTTCCTTTCACCGGTAATCCACAATCATTCAATTTTACGATTTAACAACAAGTTAAGATTGTCAAACAATAGGGTGACTATGATGTCGGCAAGCTACGGGTCGGTTTTGTTGTTTTTACAGAAATGTACATAAGTACATGGTCTGTTCCTAAGTATTACTTACACAGGACAGGAGTGGCCCGCGGGTCTTTTTAGGCCCTTTCGAAATGGTCGTAAAATGGCACAAGGCCATACAAAAAATTGTAGTAGTGGCAGTATAATAAATAAATAAATAAATATTAAATAAATATTAAATAAATATTATGGGACAATCTTACACAAATCAACCTAGTCCCACGGTAAGCTCAATAAGGCTTGTGTTGTGGGTACTAGACGACGATATATGTAATAGATATATACATATAAATACTTAAATACATAGAAAACATCCATAACTCAGGAACAAATATCCGTGATAAAGACACAAATAAATGCCCTGACCAGGATTCGAACCCGGGACCTGCTTCATAGGCAGGGTCACTACCGACTAGGCTAGGAGACCGTTAAAATATACTTTATTGTACAACATTTGTACAACAAAGAAAAATACAACAGGAAGAATATACAATATTTGTACATGGAAGAGATCTCTTCCAGTCAACCATTGAGCAGTTCGATGTTATTGATGTTTTCTTTATTTACCTTTAAGTATATTAAAGTCGGAGAACTGTCCACATCAGACATGACGCAATAGTGAGAGCCACGAACCCCCTGTACTTACTTAGTTTTAGTTTGCTACACTAACTATCCCCTATTTTAAGACGCGGACATCTGGCAATTGTTCATCGGTGTTATGCAAACGAGTTGTAAGAAATAAATATCTTACAGCTCTAGGTTGGATGCAGTGCAGTATCATGTAATTAATAAGATTATATCATTTTCAGGAGTTTCTGTTGGGGGAAAATAGTGCAAAATGACGTTACGTTAATGTATTGTTTGTCGCCTACCGACTGTTTTTTTCCGTAGCGATACGCAATGTTTTTACTTTTTTATTATTATATTAGCGATAGGCTTCGACAGTTTTTACCTATTAACTGAAATATTTTGCTGGTCTGTCACTCTGACGTCCTCCGATAAATAGCTGCCAGATGCCTGGATCTAGCAATAAGTTTAAAATAGTAAACTAATTAGAGTAGTTCTCTGCTCCCACTACCGCGCCAACGTATCTGAAGTGGCCAGCTCCTTAAGTCAGTACCTAGTTGGTTACTAAGTTCTGTTACCAGATTTCTGACTAATAAAATATAAAATAAAGTTTTAAATAAAAAATTTAAGTAATTATTTAATAGCCTAATTTCTAATGAACATAATATGGTATAATAATATGCAAATCAAATGGGAAATTTATTGAAAATCCTTGTAAAGGACAAGATTGCCTGAAGACGCAAACACGCGGTAAATTTAAGAAAATTACACTTTACAAAAGTGCATGAAATAAATATTGCACCTTTGTTTAGAAGGTTCCATTGCTTGTTTGTAAGAAACCTGTTTATTAGAGGTAATTGCGTGACCACCATTTAATTTTCTTGCGATTTTATCCCACAGATATTCCCATTTGAAACATTGCCTATTTTTAAGTTTTGCACAAAAGACATAGATTTAGACTGCTATGGAACAAGCAGACTTGCAACGTATAGTCTAGTATTTTATTGGATAGACCCACGTGAACTATACATATACCAAATTGAAGCTAAAGAATATAGCTACCGAATTGTCCAAGACTGATGCGTCTTAAACGTGATTAAAAATAAATAGGATTTAAAATCAATATGAACAAGGAGTGTAATTTTGACGTTTATTTTTCACGCCTTTTTCCGAGTGTTATAAAGAATTCTGAAAAACTGCGACAATAATTTTCAATTAAATATATTGTAATATATTGAATATTAAATAAGCTTTTAAATGATGTACATGAATAATTAATTGTTGCTACCTATTCCTATTTATTTAGCGATAACTCTAGTAACAGAACTGGTTAACCGACTAGGTAGAATGTATAAGTTCCCATTAGAACTATGAGACTTCTCTTTCTGGACAATACTTACTAGACGACAAGCATATTTTATTTTATATTTATCTTCATACTATCCCAATCCCACATACATCATAGTACATATGGTCACTCTACTTAGAATGAGATGCAGCCCCCTACATTACCCTCTCTTTCGGCCTCACTTTGTGGTTGAAGTATGACCTCCAGATTGTATTGATTGTATTTAACTTCATGGGTTTACCACCGTAATGTGATAGCACTAGTATCTGACATTACAAAATTGAAAAAAAGATGCGTTTCGTTATCGAAGGAGCATGATATTATGCCACTATGAAACCCACTTTTAATATTCAAACTCCGATCAAAAATGCAAAAATACGCATTTTCAATCTTTAGGCGTTTTAATACAGTCGATTTCTAATTTAAACTTCCGTATTCGTAGGCTTAGATACTATTTTAATATTACAATGTTCTAACTTACCGAACAGTATCAAAACGCAGATTATGTAAAGATATAAAGCCTGACCAGAAATATATGATTATTGTCAAGAGGGCGCTATTATTCTCATTTATATGGCAACAGTTCAGTATAGTCATAGAGCGTATGGTATGATGACATCTTGATTTGTTTACCTGTCAGCTCTGATATTAATTTGAAAATGTTTCACAGCGAAATAGTTTGATTTCCCGCGCGCATTATTTACAGCAGTTTATTATAAACACTATTTACAATGTTTCGCTCTTGGCTATGGACAATTTTGGGATTTTTTGTCGTTTATTATTTAATATTCAACACTTTATTATTATTCAAATAAACCCACGGATCAGAAGACAATCCGGATAGTACTTTTACTATATTTCCCTAACCACAGTTGAACCTTATTACCGAGCAAAACAGTCGTTCATAGGTCACTAGTAAAAAGTAATAAAAACGGTCCGATAGAGAGCATAATGTAGGGGGCGGTGTCTCACTCGCAAAATGCTGCCAACTTATGAAACTTACCAATGTGGTTTTATTTATCTACATTTATTTTAGTAACACACTAGAAGTTACTTCCTACTTATAATAATTTATTGCAAGATTTGAATTAATACTTTGTTCCCTTTTAGCTGCTTTGAATTTTTTTACGACGTAAATATTATTCATTCATTAAATTAAAGAATTGCAATTAATATTGCAGACAGTAGTAAGTTCTGTAATATTTAAAATACGGTCTGGTATCCCCATCCCATCAGTCCCATCACTGACATAATATGTCACTGATGTTATTTCAAATGACGCCGCTCAGCTCATCAACATTTCGTAACAACATTTTTAAGTAAAAATGGTCAAGATATATTGCGTAAAAGGGTGCAGGGGTGAGACTTTACAATAAAGTAGACTTTTCTTTCACCGGTAATCCACAATCATTCAATTTTACGATTTAACAACAAGTTAAGATTGTCAAACAATAGGGTGACTATGATGTCGGCAAGCTGCGGGTCGGTTTTGTTGTTTTTACAGATATGTACATAAGTACATGGTCTGTTCCTAAGTATTACTTACACAAGACAGGAGTGGCCCGCGGGTCTTTTTAGGCCCTTTCGAAAGGGTCCTAAAATGGCACAAGGCCATACAAAAAATTGTAGTAGTGGCAGTATAATAAATATTATGGGACAATCTTACACAAATCAACCTAGTCCCACAGTAAGCTCAATAACGCTTGTGTTGTGGGTACTAGACGACGATATATGTAATAGATATATACATGTAAATACTTAATTAACTTCCATAACTTAGAAAACATCCATAACTCAGGAACATATCCGTGATAAACACACAAATAAATGCCCTGACCAGGATTCGAACCCGGGACCTCCTGCTTCATAGGCAGGATCACTACCGACTAGGCTAGGAGGCCGTTAAAATATACTTTATTGCACAACATTTGTACAACAAAGAAAAATACAACAGGAAGAATATACAATATTTGTACATGGAAGAGATCTCTTCCAGTCAACCATTGAGCAGTTTGATGTTATTGATATTTTCTTTATTCACCTTTAAGTATATTAAAGTCGGAGAACTGTCCACATTAGATATGACGCAATAGTGAGAGCCACGACCCCGTACTTACTTAGTTTTAGTTTGCTACACTAACTATCCCCTATTTTGACTAGACGCGGACATCTGGCAATTGTTCATCGGTGTTATGCAAACGAGTTGTAAGAAATAAATATCTTACAGTTCTAGGTTTGATGCAGTGCAGTATCATGTAATTAATAAGATTATATCATTTTCAGGAGTTTCTGTTGGGGGAAAATATTGCAAAATGACGTAACGTTAATGTATTGTTTGTCGCCTACCTACTGTTTTCCGTAGCGATACGCAATGTTTTTACTTTTTTGTTATTATATTAGCGATATGCTTCGACAGTTTTTACCTATTAACTGAAATATTTTGCTGGTCTGTCACTCTGACGGCCTCCGATAAATAGCTGCCAGATGCCTGGATCTAGCAATAAGTTTAAAATAGTAAATTAATTAGAAGGGTTCTCTGCTCTCATTATTGCGTCAACGTATCTGATGTGGCCAGCTCCTTAAATCAGTAGAATGTATAAGTTCCCATATGAACTATGAGACTTCTCTTTCTGGACAATACTTACTAGACGACAAGCATATTTCATTTTATATTTATCTTCATACTATCCCAATCCCACATACATCATAGTACATATGGTCACTCTACTTAGAATGAGATGCAGCCCCCTACATTACCCTCTCTTTCGGCCTCACTTTGTGGTCGAAGTATGACCTCCAGATTGTATTTAACTTCATGAGTAAACCACCTCAATGACACTTGACAACAGTGATAGCCTATAACATGCACTCACACATGCATATCATCCTGTCATTAAAATTATTGTCTGTGTAAGAAATTAGTTCCAATGCAATTCCGCAACATGGCGCATGATCATATATTTCTGGTCAGGCTTTACATTGACAGTGTCAAACCAAAAAACAATCCCGTTTCAGGCCAGGGTGAAATTAAACTTTATGTCAATGTCATAAGGACGTTAACGACTTGTATTGCTGTATTTTAATCGCGGAAAAATCGACATAATGTGTATTTATTTAGTATTTCTAATTCCCGTTTCATTTTTTTGCAATATTTTGTCTACTTTAGTAATAAAATGAGTATTTATTTTACATCGCAGTACAAACTGTATATAGTTTATATCAGGTGGCCCAGAATTGACGGTCTCCTTTGTTTTCAATTTTTTCCAACAAAAGATCATAGTAGGTACGTATAATAGGCCAAGCAAATAAGATCTATAAAAAGTGTTTTGAGGAATTAATTCCCAGCAGGCTTGAAATCGTTTTAATACCTTCATGTGGTCCTAAATGCATGTAATCCGAGTTTGCCCAATCCCAAGAGGTGTGCATAACTTTTTAGCGAAATTTTTGCTCTTTGTCAGGTTTTTGCATTTTTTGCTTGTAGCTCGAAAACAGTACGTCCGACGGAAAATTTCATATATAGCAATATTAAAGAGGGTTAAATTCTGCGCCGAATGAGTAACTTAACTTCTAATTCAGTTCAGCGGTAAAGCCGAAATCTTGCTTTCTTTGAAACAGATGACCCCTGTAGAAAAACCTATAGAATAAATGTTGTAGAGAATAAAATTTGAAGTTTATCGACATCTCAATTTTTAAGTACAGTTATTTCGAAAGACTAAATTTGGCATGAATTTAAAATCAGTTTTTCTTAATCCTTCTGAGTAACATATTTTCCATAAAATATGAGCTAACCTAACCTAACCTAACGCCTACATTTAATGCATTGTTACAACTAAGAACATTTAACTGCAAATTTCTTAAACGTACCCAAACAGAAAACTATTTATACACCGTGTTTTTTTCATTTTCGGTAATTCCAAGGGTACATTCCTGAGCTTAACTTAAGTATTTTTTTTAAAGACGCTGTCCTAATTTGCTCCAGTTCTGAGGTAATCGATAGTTATTTTTAGTCTTTCTGAATGTGTATATTTTTCTTTTAGTCTGAGAACCCGCTATAAAGTCATGTAACTGTATGTTAAGTCAATACAATATTAATTTTGTACTCAGCAGAAACGTCTGCAATAGAAATTTCTTTTTTATAATTGAAAGAAAAATGGAAAAATTCGGACCGGTGTTCCGAAAGGTCGCAAGTTCGAATCTTGCTCGTCGCGGTGAAATTTTCTTTCAATTATAAAATTTTCAATAAAATACGTTTCCTTTGTATCTAGGATTGTTAATATTCGAAATTTCATTGACATGCCATAATGTTTAATTGTTTGGTTGAGTTAATATACAGATTGGGGAATCAATCAATAACTACTGAACCTATTTGACTTAACGCACAGGTGCATCATTTTGTAGTGGGTTCTCCGAGCAAAAAAATAATGAAATGTTTACACAATTAGAAGGCATTAATAAAATATCGATTACCTCAGAACTAGAGCTAATTAGGACACTGGCGTCTTTGAGAAATAAACCTAAGTTAAGCTCTTGCTAAGAATATACCCTTGAAATTACCGAAAAAAAAAACACGGTGTATAAATAGATTTCTGATTGGGTACGTTTTAGAAATTTGCACTTAGTAGGCGTTCTTAGTTGTAACAATGCATTAAATGTACGCCTCACACCTCATATTTATGGAAAATATGCAACTTAGAAGGAATTAGTAAAAACCGATTTCGAATTCATGCCAAATTTAAATGACTGAATTTGAAAATGTAAATGTCTAAATAACGTGAAATTGTATTGTCTTCAACTTTTATTCTACAGGTTTTTCACCAGGAGTCATCTGTATATATACTCAACATATCCATCGTCATTCAACGGCCTCTTAGCCCAGCCGGTAGTGACCCTGCCTACGAAGCAGGAGGTCCCGGGTTCGAATCCTGGTCAGGCATACATTTGTTTGTGTGTTTATCACAGATATTTGTTCCTGAGTTATGGATGTTTTCTATGTATTTAAGTATTTATCCATATTTATCTATAATATATATCGTCGTCTAGTAACCATAACACAAGCCTTATTGAGCTTACAGTGGGCCTAGTTCGACTTGTGTAAGATTGTCCTATAATATTTATTATATTATTTATTATTATATTGAAATATGAGTTTTTCAATTAATGACACATTTTCCCGGTTTATAACTTTTGATTTAGGCTGTACCATCGAACCGAATTAGAAGTTAAGTTACTCATTCGACGTAGAATTTAACCTCTTCAATATTGACATACATTGAGGTGTGGTGAGGTGGAGACCCTAGTTATAGTTATGTGTGACAACCCTAGCTGTAAGTATATCACTCACTGTATTGTGGAATTCAGTAATAAATAGTCTTTAACACGATTCACACGTAATATAACTTTTTATTTTGGCATAAACTGCCTCAATTTTCTCTATAATAACATCTAAAATATAATCCGACAATACTGGAGACTTAAAATCAATAGAAACAAATGTAATTCTATGTTTAGAATTTTATTATTAATTAGCTATAAAAAAAAAAAAAATGTCACTAAAGTTACTTTTTTTTCCTTTTCTCCCCGGAGATGAGGTGGAGACCCGAGTTATAGTTATGTGTGACAACCCTAGCTGTAAGTATATCACTCACTGTATTGTGGAATTCAGTAATAAATAGTCTTTAACACGATTCACACGTATTCCTATTTACTACTCCCCCGCACCACACCTCACATGAAATTTTCCGTCGGACGTACTGTTTTCGAGCTACAAGCAAAAACCTGACAAAGAGCAAAAATTTCGCTAAAAAGTTATGCACACCTCTTGGGATTGGGAAAACTCGGATTACATGCATGTAGGACCACATGAAGGTATTAAAACGATTTCAAGCCTGCTGGGAATTAATTCTTCGAAAAAATCTTATTTGCTTGGCCTATAATGTTTCATATTTTTTTTATTTATCAGCTGTAAAAATATTTGTACTTTATTTGTTAGCACCTTATTAGTGTAGTGTTTCATTTGAAATTAATTAATGTTATATCCAGTTGTACCGATAGAACCTTCATTTCTAATTAGTGAATTAGTAGTATTATTACAGGAAAATCCGTGCAAGAAATGATATATCTTATTTGTATGACAAATTGAAATTTTCTACACGTCCAGTCCGGGGCGCCCAACGGCTTATTGGCCTGAAACACAGTGCATCAGCTTTTCGTGGCAGCTTCCGGTACGCTGCGACGAAGTGTTGGAATAATCTGCCACCACCGATTAGAAACTGTACGTCGTTAGCTTCCTTAAAATTAACATTAAAAAGTATTTAATCGACCTTCAAACTACAAACACATGAGCTGATGTTTCTGGTTTCTGGTTATCTACTGTTCTTGTTCTAGATATTAAGATAACTTACTTACGCGCGTGTTTTTCCTGTATTCTAGGTATAGTTTCCTTGTTTGTTGTGTGTTTTAATTAAGTTGTTAATTTTAGGTTGTTAGCTTTAGTTGAATTTCACTCTCTCCTCTTGGTTGCCCTGAAAACCAGCGCCATGGCTGATCTTTAGCTATCGGCATATGCTGAGCGGCATCCTTTTTGGTGCTCTGTACTAGGATTAAGATGTAAATAGATTAAGTTGATATGTTGTTACTATTTTCTGTACCACCAAATAAACAATTTTCTTTCTTCTTTCTTTCTTTCTTATATAATTAAGTTACGAGTAATAGTAACTATGTGCAACCATCACTTATTAAAGTTATTTATTAAAAAAAACATAATGTTATTTTGTATACCATTTGATACACACATGTACAATAATATGTCGATAAAAAAGCGGACTATATGCGGATACCTCTATCTGTAAATTTACAGTTAACGTTAGGTGCTTACTCTTTTTTTTTGTTTCACGTACCAAAAGGAAAGAAAGGCAAAGACTCATACGGTAATTTTTTATTCACAAATTTCCGTGATAAACACACAAATAAATGCCCTCACCAGAATTCGAATCCGGGACCTCCTGCTTCACTGCTTCATAGGCAAAGTCAGATACAGATTAGGTACAGAAACAGATATTTTATTGGTAAAATAAAAAAAATACAGGCCATACGTAGGTATATATGTTTTATGTGAGGGTACTTAGATACTAATTAATTCGATACATACAATGTTGTTATTATTTAGGTGTTAAAATGTCGATTATATGTCAAGGTCAAATATAAATTTACAATTCGACATACATTTAGAATAGGTATTTGGTAGATAGGTACTAAATGAAATTTTCTAAGGATCCTTAGGAGCCATAAACTCATTTACATTGAAAAAGGCTAATTCAGTCAACAACGTTTTTAATTTTTTTGTGAAAATAGTGTCACTTGGTGAGTTTCTTATACCCATCGAATACAGTTGTATAATTTGACCCCGAAGACGCTAAGAGATGCGCGCACCTTGGCGAGCCGTCTATACGGGGTTGCAAGAGGGTTTTTTTTCGCGAAGTCTCTGTCACTACCGACTAGGCTAGGATGCCCTTAAAAATATACCCTCTCGGTATATCTTATCGCCCCTCTAGCGGTAGAAACATCAGGGGGCACGACAAGTACATTCTGTAGAAAACGAAACGAAACGCTATCGGTCTCTCTATCACTCTTCCATAGTAGTGCGATAGAGAGACGGATAGCGTTTTGATTCGTTTTCTACAAACGATTGTCATCTTGTCTAAGCCCCCAAGGTGCTGGTGCGCCGAGGTAAAGGTTTTCCTTCGGGAGTTGGGTCGTCGCCTGCAGGAGGGGGACCTTGACCCCCGCTGAAGTTCGTTTCTGATGCAGACTATGCAGAGGTTCTCCGTCGCAATCCAGCAAGGTAGCGAGCGTGATGAGCACCTTTGCGCCGAGCGCAGCTGGGGGTGGGTTACTTTAGCTAGTATAGATTTATTTTAATATGTTTAGAAGTATTTTGTTTTCAAGTTCGTTAGGTTTACATAGGGTAAATCGCCAGTAACTGGCCACCTTTTAGTAACTGGCTACCTTATGATTTCTATTTATAGGTGAATAAAGTTCATTTTAGTACAAGGTATAAATTAAGTAAAAATTTCAATAACTGGGCACATTTTAGTTACTGGCCATCTATACTAAAAATGAATTCTATTTAAAGGTGAAGAGAACTCATTTTAATATGAGGAAAATGGCCAGTTACTGGAGATTTGTCTACTAGCCACTCGTTCAATAACTGGCCGCCTCTTACAAAAATGATTTCTATTCACCTATACACAGAATTCATTTTAGTATAGGTGGCCAGTAACTGAATGGTGGCCAGTTACTGGCGATTTACTATAGTTTTATAAATACAAAGTTGTAACTTTGTTAAATAAAAAAAAACCGTCCAAGGGCATGTCAGCCCGACATATTTTTTAAATTACTTTTACTGTAGGTAATCTACAAAAAATTCTACAACTTTTGAGCCCTAGTAGTTGCAATATACCCTCAAAGGTAGTTTCATAGGATATTTTTCGGTACTTACGTCCTTTTACTGTGAAATTAAAACTTTTTGCGATAACTGAAAACGACTGAACCGATTTTATTCAATAAAGTTTTCATTGAAAGTACTTATTAGGCCTCTCTTTTATGAATTTTTCATATTTTTTGGACCCATGGTTCAAAAGTTAGAGGGAGGCGGGACGGGTCTATTATTTACGCAACTATTAATTTTATCCAAAAAGTTCCTACTTGATTACGGAACCCTAAAAATAAACAATTCTTCTTAAAAGAAAACTGAAATTACACGATTTACGCATAATTAAAATAAAAGCTTTCGCCACTTCTCTTAAAGAACCAAGTTGGATGTGCACCGCT
Organism: Pammene aurita; assembly: GCA_947086415.1. Lineage (NCBI taxonomy): Eukaryota > Metazoa > Arthropoda > Insecta > Lepidoptera > Tortricidae > Pammene > Pammene aurita. Next base: position 22,096,052 of record OX352305.1, on the reverse strand, counting down.
AACTTTATTAAATACTTCGTAGTTGCGAAAATATTAAGTTGGTAGCGTTAAAGTGCAATGCACTGGTGATAATACAGTGAAACGAACCTTTCTTTACCTATTTGCATATATATTGAATATACTTATTAGCATAATATTTGGTTGGTTGTTCAAGAAGCTTGTGATGCTTCGAATTATAATATAAAACAGAGGCAAAAGAAGAACAACACGGATGGACAACCTCAAGAGTTGGACGGGTTTTGACGCTGCCTCACTGGGCAGAAAGACTGCAAATCGAGAAGAGTTCCGGACTGTGGTAGCCGACATCCGTAGAGGATATGGTACCTAAAGAAGAAGATGCTTAAATATTTAATTTTTGAAAGCTAATATTATCTTCGGTTGCCGCGATAGTTATTCATGAAATAAAACAACTAAAAACGGATATATCGCGTGTACTGAGCTTAAATTAAGCTCAGTACACGCGATATAATCCGTTTTCAGTTGTTTAATTTTTTTGAAAGCTTTAATTTTTACAAGTAATCTGACTTCTGTCCGTGACTTATTTCTAGTCGAATTTGGATTAGGTAATAAAGTCTACCATGAGGATCAGCTTCCTCTGGTCTTCGGTATATTTTCCTTTGGTCAATCTGGAAAAGGGGATTCTGTTAGAATCGGTCCACGACACGCACGCCCTCTGTAGCGGCGAAAGCGGCTTATGCAGTCACACTGTCATAATACTCGCGACGCTTGATGGACCCGCAGCGGCCTGTACTGTACAGTCGCCATCAGATACATCGGAGCGGCCAAGATGGTCACAAATATCTGAACAAGGCCACTGTTGTAAAGACATATCTGATGGCGACTGTACCTGATTCATGCAAGTACTCGTACCACTACTAATTTGCAAAGTACAAAGGTTTTTAGGGTTCCGTACCTCGAAAGGAAAAAACGGAACCCTTATAGGATCTGTCAGGTCTGTCAAGACCCTTTTTCTCAGGAACACGTGGAGGATCAAGCTGAAATTTATATCAAATACTCAGGTCTACTGTCCCTTGGAGCTGTGAAAAAATCAAACTTCTAAGCCAACGCAATCAAAAGATATAGCCGTTTATGCCGCAAATTTTCGAAACTCGCAAGGGAATCAAAACCTAAAGGGTACTTCCTGTGAACTCAGAATCTTGAAATTTGGTACGAAGCAACATCTTACAGCACAGATAAAGGAAAAATTGCGAAAACCGTTAATTTATAGTTACATCATGTAATAAAAATATTTTTAATAATTTTAAAGTTACTCCCCTTTCCTCATGAACGCGTAGCTATGACTCGATTGTCGTGGTGGGTGAACTTTTACTTATATACCTACAGGTTTGTACGGAACCCTCGGTGCGCGAGTCCGACTCGCACTTGGCCGTTTTTTGTCATTGGCCCGTATTATTTGACCGCGAGTGTATTTAATATCTCCCGAGTTCAAAGCAAACGAAAAGGTTCAGAAGTCCACCAATAAAGACCTGTTTGTTGAAAAGAACTCCAATTTTGTTCAAGAGTTTGCTAGTCCAGCTCAATAAGCGTAGCTCAGTACGTAAAACTTTATCCCGGATAGCTCTGACCCTACGTTATCTACTTGGGCCTCGATTCGACATAGCATAACTGACAGTCGCTTGCGAGACAACTATGATATCACACTTTTGTAACAGTTGAAATTTGGGGTGGAATCACTCAAGAGTGATATCTAAAACTAGCCTTTTCCCGCGGCTTCGCCCGCGTACTATAAGTACTCAAAAAGGATACGATACCCATGTTGATTTTCAGACTTTGTGACCACATTTGCCCCTTTTAGGGGTTGAATTTTCAAAAAACCTGAAACACGTGTTTACTCATTTATAGTTAGGAATACTCCTGTGAAGTTTCGAATAAAATAATCTAACAATACTTGATTCGCCATACAAACTTTGGACACCCATTTTACCCCCTTAGGGGGTGAATTTTGAAAAATCCTTTCTTAGTACTCCCCCCGACCTTATAAGGAACCTACGTGCCAAATTTGGAATCTCTAGAACCAGCGGTTTGGGCTGTGCGTTGATTGTCAGTCAGTCAGTCAGTCAGTCAGTCAGTCAGTCAGTCAGTCAGTCAGTTTCTTCTTTTATATATTTATAGATAGAAGATGGTGGCCATAGCCATAGACAAAGCGCTCTAGCGAGACCTACTGACAGCTTGACAGTTAGGTGTGGACACGGGTGGACAGATGGATATCACTCTATCCACTAGCGATACAAGTGTGACATCCACGTCTCACAGTTTGGCATATCGAATTTTGGCATGGCCCTGCATTCGGTTTTTCTCTAAATGTAGGCTTGACAGCTAAAAGGGACAGGTTTCCACACCATCATCAAAATATATATATGTGTTTTCAGAGCGAGTAATTACTTGATACATAAATATATATTTGGACCCGGGTATGTCCTTAAACTACGTCCGGACACGCGTATGTCCAAAAGAGATGTATGGGTACTGCGAACGTCATCTCGCTTTGTGTGGTAGGGCACAGCACAGCGAATGTCATCTCTCTCAAATCTGGAGCAGAGCCCGACTGGGGAAGTACCTCCACCTTACAGAAATCACAGCCAAATAGCACTAGACCCTACTCATAGTGTTGTGTTCCTGCTGGTAAGTAAGGTTGCCAAAGAGCTCAAAGAGGACCCTGTTGTTGTCGACGTTTGTTGACGACGAGGGACCCTCTTGGTCCTTTAGCCGTTAACACAGTGAATCCTCGTTTTTGTAAAGGGTCGGCAACGCGCATGTGACCTCTGGAGTTGTAGACCTCCATAGCCTACGATAGCTGCTTACCATCAGGCGGGCCGTATGCTTGTTTGCCACCGTCGTGGTATAAAAATATATAAGTAATAGGCTATAATTTCAAACTAACCTGTTAATTTGCATCAGACGCATATTCTCCTAAAGTCGTAATAATATGAAAATAAGGTTAAGTATTATACTCTGAAGCTGTTTTATTTTAATAGTGAAAATAAGGTAAAGGGTTTCCCAGTTATCTGCTAATTTAGACTCACAATAATCCTTGCACTTCATGAAGCAATTTATATACTTAATATTCAGCCAATTTTCTCCGAACAAAGAGTATATATTTAATAGAGCGCCACAGTCTAAAAACTTTTTGAGGCTCCAAGTCTGAAGTGCAAATATCTACACTATGTATTACAGTGTAGATATAGAGTATAGACACATTACATGTCTACATCTGTGGTGTGAAAACTAGGGAACAAATTTTGTCAAATTTACGATTTGTGTTTTTGCAGTAATGTTTTTCAAAAAATATACTGGTCAAATTAGGAATTTCTTCAATGTTTGGAAGTTTTTCATCACTTACAATTTATCTACGAAACGACGACGAGAAAATGAGGTTTGCACAAGAGATATTAGACTTAAATAAGATGAAGTAGAATATTTTGTGTGTACGTAGGCACAGGATGCAGGTGGCAGAGAAAAATCACAGACAAAAGGTCGCTTTACTTACATGGTCTTACTTAATTGTGATTAGTTGGGTGTTTTATTTGCTGTGTACATGTATAAGACCAGGTAAACTTATTTTGGCGGTAAACATTACCACAACAGATTGTCTTAGTTTCTTTCAAAATACTTAACTCAGTGCTTAGAAAAAATGGAAAAGTAGAAAAATCCACTGCCTCAGGCGAGGCTTTTTCTACTTTTCCATTTTTTCTAAGCATTGTGGTATCGTTAGCAGACGTTCTGCTTAATACAAAATTAATTACTTAACTCAGACTCAGATACCAAATTATTTGGTACTTTTTCAATGAGAGAAGTTGGAGTTATGTGATGCTGATGACGTACTGAGTGACTAGAGGCTAAGTTTGACTTATGAAAGTGGCGGGAGATGACGTAACTACCATGTAAAAAAACATATCAAAGGACTGGGGCAGCGGCTGAGAGAGCGAGGTTGTGGTCCCCGGTCCGGCTCCTATCGATACCAGCACGGCTAGCACGTCTTACAAGAGCGACTTCTCGCTTTCCGGTAGCATGTCATGCACCCGCGGCTACAACTGACGCGAAGATAACTCAAAGTTTTGCTAAGGATTTTAGTGCAAAAAAACGAGTCACTGTCATTTTATGAAAGTGGCATTTAATCGCGAGTCTGTCGCTCCTTTCATGCGCAAGTTGTGCTGCCAACTAGCGACAACGCGCGTAAGACGTGCTAGCCGTGCTGGTCCAGCAAATATAGCTGGCAGTGCAGCGCGGTAATGCGACAAGCATTTTTGGAACGTTTGCCCCGGGTACGTGTCGGGTTAGGTTTTTGACAAAGCTAATTGCGTATATAATTCTTACGATTACTATCATAATAGTACATTATGATACAAGCGTGCTAAGTTGATCATTACATACGAAGCGATATAGTGCGCACGAACGCAGGTGAGTGCGTTAAGGAAGCTGAGCTATGTAATGATCAAGCACACGCGTTTCATACGTTTTTCAAGACACTTGCGAGGAAATAACAAAATAGTGTAATTAATAACTTTAGATAAATACATTAATCGTCAGAATAACTGAAAAACAAATAAAATTATTTTGAATAAATATTTTGATTTGTTTATTTTTAAGTAGACACACTATAGTCTGGCCAGCCAATGAACGCAGTAGCAATGTATAGTGAACAAAAGCACTAAGAATCAGTGAAAAAAGCAGCAATGATCATCAAATTTTATGTTTTTAATTTTAGTCGGTTTTTCCGCCCCTTTTATTAGGTGACATTTACGGTGTGTAAAAAGGAGACGGATATATTTCGTCTGATCTGTCATCAACTGCAACAGAAAATCTGGTTGAGGCAATTGACATATGCTTTAAAATGAATTTAAATTTAATTGGGGACGTTGCAGGAGTTCTATCTCACTCGCGCTTAAGATGAGAGATTGAAATGCACTAGAAACAAATTCAATGTGAATTGAAATGTTTGTCATGAAAAACGGTGTCTCATCACAAAGGGTTGCCACATGTACTTATTTTGAATTTGCCGCGCGTTTCTACTGACAGAAATGGTTTGCCAGACTATACTATATAAATTATAAACTTATATAGATGTCATATACAAAGGAAAAAAGGAAAGGAGGCCTAGGTCACTTTTCCTTTGTATACCTATGATATCTATATAAGTTTATAATTGTCAGAATGTTTACAAGATAGAGGTATGTACTTACGAACCTAAGATAATTAAATTTAACTAACCTTTTTTGTGATGGGATTGACTATCTGGAACTCTTTTACAAATCATTTCATAAAATTAAAAACTTCACATTTATTGTGCAATAAATTATATATTATCTATTTATATTTCAAATATTTCAAATATTGGATATATTTCAAAACAGTCATACATACTTGTAAAATGTTGTCATAAAAATCCAGTGAGGAATACGTAAGAAAAAATACTATAATTTATTGGACAATAAATGTGAAGTGTTGAATGTTATGAAATATTTCAAAAAGAGTTCCAGATAGTCAATAACATCACAAAAAAAGGGTTAGTTAAATTTAATTATCTTAGGGTACCTCTATCCTGTAAAAATTCTGACAATTGATGTTTTTATCAAAAGTTATTAATTACACTATTCTGTTATTTCCTCTCAAGTGTGTTGAAAAACGTCGTATGAAACGCGTGTGCTTGATCATTACATAAGCTCAGCTTCCTAATCAAAATAATATCGCTTCGTATGTAATAATCAACTTAGCACACTTGTATCATAATGTACTATTGTTTAAATTAATAAAACAACGAGAAAAATCTAACAAATAAACAATGATTTGAGGTTAACTTATGCCAAACAGCCAATATTAAAACAGACAATTCGTGTTTAAAACATAATTTATTGTGTATTACGAGTAATATAATAAGTTGAAATGATTCTTTTTCACAATCAGGATTGTATTATTTGTATTCTATCGTAAATGTGTATATTTTTAATATATTTACTTTTTTAGAATGCAAACTCCTAAAGAGTAAAAAAAAGTAAAGGTAATACCCGACTAAATTACCACGATTCTTCTGCGTACATACAACTCGGTACTAGAGTACAAACGTCACTTGATCGGATTATTAAATTATTGCACTAGTTCGATAATTATTGTGAAATGCACGCGTGTTTAATATCTAGGATTATGAGCATAAAAGCGGTAGAATAAGAATCTCGTTACGAGCAGGTGTGTTGAAATAGTAGATTACTTACCAAGGACTGTAAAAGAAAGAAAGGCCGAAATCGCAGGTATTAAGAAATCTTTATATGGCCTAAAACAAGCCGCTCACTTCTTTAGCAGACATGTATCACCACCGCTTTCCATACTTTGAAGCATATCCTTCGCGTTCTTCACTAGCAGAGGATCTTCATTATCGTCATACGCTAGTTTTAATAAACATTCTTTTAACAGGCGGAGTACACGCATATAAATTTCTTCGTCAAGATAGCCGTTCAAGTAAGCAGTATTAATATCCAGTTGGTGAATATTTAAGTCCATCTCTGCAGCAAGAGCCATCATTAGTCGTACTGTTTCTAGTCTGGCAACCGGTGCAAACGTTTTATCGTAATCCACTCCAAATCGTTGACTAAAACCTTGAGCCACTAGTCTGGCTTTTTTCTTGGTTGTTTTATCAATATGAAGTTTAGTGGTAAGTGCATATTTACAGCCAACGACGTTTACATTTCCCTTCCCTTCCCGTCCCTTTTTGCACTAGACTTCTTATTTCAGAGAGTATGGCACCTTCCCATTCTTGTCTTTCTTCACCATGCAGAGCATCATCCAATGACATTCCGATGGTTACACCTGCAAAATCTATGCAGTCCCTGTATTCAGCTGTATCTTCTTCGTCTAACTCCCTATTAGATATTTCTGTGTCAATATAATTGTAGATCTTTTTGGGTCGTCGCGGTTAGCCAGTGTGTAAGAGTTTTGGCCTGCCAGGTCCCCTTTCCAAAATAACTTCATGCTCTCCATAAAGCATTCCTGTTTCTCGGATGAGTTCCTTTTCTATCATAACTGGCAAATCCATATCTTCCTCTGTTTCTCTAGTGAATTGTTGTTTCCTCTCAACATTCTCTGTCATAACTGGCGAATCCATATCCATTTCTAGCGTATCATGTGAACATTGTTTGTGATCCCTTCCTCTTTCCACGGTTTCTGCCCTCAATGGCAAATTCATAAAATCATTATTCATTTCTGTGTTTTCAGAAAAAATAATTTCGATATTACTTTACTTTTCATCAGTAGTTTTAGTATCATGAATTTCCACAGCATCTCTTTGAGTAACAGTTTCAATAAAGTCTTTCTCGTCTTTTGATAACATGGTCTCATGAGACACATTCTCATTGAATTTGATATCCCTTGAGATTAAAAATTTTCTTTCTTGTGGAACCCACACTCTAAAGCCTTTATTAGTCTTTGGATAACCCGTGAATACACCAGATATTCCGCGGTCCTCAAATTTGTCTTTATTTGGGTTTTTATTCAAAAAATTAACCTTCTCCCCAAATTTTCGTAGGTAGTGGATTTTCACCTGTTTTTGGGTCCATTTTTCGTAGGGTATCTCACCTCTCCTAGACTAGATGTCGGGCAGCGGTTCCTAATGTAACATGCCGTATCTACAGCTTCGGCCCAAAAACCAATGCTCAACTCGCTGTTTAACAGCATGCACCTAGCCATCTGGACTAAGGTGCGATTCATTCTTTTTGCTATTCCGTTTTGCTGTGGCGTGCGCAGCACACTTAATCTTCTTTGAATGCCTTCTTGGTTTAAAAAATAATTGAAATCAGAATTACAGTATTCAAGGCCGTTATCTGACTGAAAATATTTGATCTTTAATCCTGTATAATTCTCTGCATATTTTTTGTAAAGTTTAAATGCTTCCAGAGCTTTACTTTTAGACTTTAGGAAATATACTTCGCACCAACGAGCACCAGATTTTGATTCACACCTCATGGGCCCTACAATGTCAGAATAAACGATGTGTAATAAATATCTCATCACAAGGGCCACTCGATTCAGAAAACGGTAATACAGACATCTTACCTCTTGCGCAATGATCATAATCGCGTAACATGTTATTATTAGTTGATTTGTAATTAATATCATGACCAGTTTTCTCTAACAGTTTAGTGACATCTTTTGCATTAAGGTGTCCTAAGCATTCATGCCAAAGACGAAGGTCTATCTTGGAGCCTATAACTGCACTTGCAGATTCACATTCTTGAAGGCAATACAGATTGCCTCTACGGTTCGCAGTAAGTCAAACGTTGCCACTTTTGTCTAATACCTCGGCCACTTCACGCGTAAAATATACATCGTAACCATTGTCCGTGACTTTTGCCACCGACATCAGATTGGTTCTTAACTCTGGCACATACAAGGTGTCCTTAAATTCAATAGGTTGTGCTGAACTCTCTGCCAATGCCGATAGTCTAACTAAGCCCTTACCTTGGACCTCCGCGCTCGTGTTAGTAGCCAACTTCAATTTGCCACTGTACTCTGTAAGTGTACCCCCAAATAAGTGGAAGTCATTGCATAAATGGGACGTGCACCCCGAATCAAGTACCCACTGTTGTCTCAAATTATCAACAATGTTGCATTCCTGTAAACCTGAAACGTTTAAAGACATTAGTCCCTCATCTACATTGTTGCTATAATGCCTTGGTTTCGGGTTGGTTTCCCGACAATCCGCAGCTTTATGGCGAAGGCGATTACAGCGGTAGCAATTGATTACTCTCCTTTCGTTTCCATTAGTCCTGTCGTTCCATTGGTCGTGAGACCGAGACGCACCTGGTTCGTTTTTAATATTAACTCTCCGATTGTTCCAAGTTTTCTTTCTGTCGCGTACATACAATACGTCATTTTCGGCTGTATTTATCTTCCTAGGCTCATATTCCTCTAAGATTTTTATCTTAAGGTTTTGGTAGGTCATCGCGGCTTTCGATAGCACAACGGAAATTTGTAAAGCTACATGGCAAGGTATATAACAGCATTATGGACAAAAGATCATCATGGATCTTCACATCCATTGACTCCAGTTTGTCTACTGCATCAAAAAAGTTGCCAATTTCGTCGCGAATATCACCAGACTAACTCATTTTGTGGATTAATAGTCGTTTTAACAACATCTCCTTTCTAGCAGGCCCGCGAGAGGCGTAAATAGACTGTAGTCGTAACCATACGTCCCTTGACGTTTGGCAGTCCCTAACATAACGTAATTCTGACGAACTGATACACAGTATTAGATCAGCCTTAGCTTTGGCGTCCTCGGTTAACCATTTTTCTAAAGCTTCCGCATTAGCTACAGATGGTTTAGTTACATTACCGTTTGTATATTTCCACAAGTCATTTTTAATGAGAATAGCCTCCGCTTGCAGTTTCCAGCTTTCGTAATTTTCCTTAGATAAGGCATCAATACGTATGGTACTCATCTTAATTCACTTCTATTATAGCTAAAATAAAAAATTCCGCAGTCATTCACTTCAGCAGACTTTGCAAGTTTTGCAATCTATCCCTGGGCCCATAACCATTGTTAGATATATTGCTTCCAGAGTGCCGCAGGATATCTATTCAATTGGGTTAATAAATATTGAGAAATAACACCGTAATAAAAAACATTGATTATAATCAACAAGAAAACATTACAGCCGTCAATCAGTAAGTGAAGTATAGAAAATAGAACATGTAAACTTCATAGTATACTGACTAAATGTAGCTTAAGCAGCCAGCAAGAAACCCTGCTTTTGATGTAAACCTTAATAATTTCATTCCATTTTACATGTTTCTCAATCGTATGGGTGTCGCTTTTTCGTAACGATCACGTGACTTTTTTTCGCCTAGGCCCCCATCCGCGAACTGTCCGATAAGGAACTTCTTTCCAAAACTACCACCGGTTCTAACCCTACATCTCTGGCTCAAGAAGTATTATGACCGAAAAGAAATTCGACGAGACTTATCTTTTTCAAAACAGTAATACATTATTAGATCTTAAAGATACAAAATAATGCGTAGTTCTTCAAGAAGACATATCAAAACAGCTTGAGAGACAGATAATGTACCTATTGTTTAATTATAAATAAAAATAAACCCTAATCTGACTGCTTCACAAAACGTTTGATATGTTTTCCTACCTAAACGGTGTCCTATAAATGTTAGATGATTTTGTAGTAGTTTTTTGGTTTGGGCCATGCATCTTTGTCCGTCATATATAGTCCTCGAACCTGCAATAACCCTTTGACATTCATGACATTTTCAAATATTTCTTAAGAGCGGGTAAAGGTAAATTTAAAGCATCGACGGGTAACATGTTATAAATATGAACACCTTGACCAAAAAATTACAAATTATTTCAATACCAACTTTCAACATACAAACTTTAAACCCCCTTTTCACCCCTTCCAGGGTTGATTTTCGGGATGAAAACTATTCTTTGTCCTTTCCCGGGACTCAAACTATCTCTACACAAAATTTCATCATTATCCGTTCAGCCGTTAACTAATTAAAAATTCTTGGAACGTGTTCTGTTATCGATTCTAAGTATCTCCAGCCAACTTTTTTCGAATATATTCCATGAACAGACTTTCGACCCTCTTCAGCTTTATTATATGTATAGATAGTTTTTATTGAAAGTACCTTTCAGGCGTCACTTCCATTATTTTTTTCAAATTTTTTGAACCTACGGTTCTAAAGTAAGATGGGGGGGGGGGTTTGAAGAAGAAACTATCCTTTGTCATTTGTCGAGACCCATACTATCTCTATACCAATTTTCATCTAAATCAGTTCAGCGGTAAAAAATTCCACGTACCACCTTCCAACCCCCTTTTCACCCCCACAAGGGTTTGAAAACTATCCTATGACGTTTCTCGAGACTCAAATTATCTCCATACTCATTTCTATCTAAATCGTTTCAGCGGTTAAAAATTCTCCATACATACTTTCAACCCCATTTTCACCCCCACCAGGGTTGATTTTCGGGATTAAAATATATATTATCCTTTTCCAGGACTCAAACTATATCTATACAAAATTTTATCAAAATCCGTTCAGCCGTTTTCACGTGATGCGCGGTCAAATAAACAGACAAACAGACAAAAATTCTAAAAATTGTTGGAACGTGTTCTGTTATCGATTCTAAGTATCCCCAGTGTAGTGTGTAGTGTATGTGCAGCGCTAGTGTGTAGGTAGTCTGCGGACAGCAGCGGTGGAGTGCGCACGCTCTGCCTTGTTCATGCAGGACAGCCAAAATACTACAAAATAGTGGAATTCAACATGAGACCCTACAAGTGGCGACGAGGATAAAAGTATGCCTTTTACAAAAGGAAAGGAAGACTGCAAACCATTTGGTATTGTACACAAAAAAATATATAAGTAGCGAGCAAATCGCGTAATTGCCCTGTTAATATTTCCTGCCTAGTTTCCTGGTCATTTAAGATGACAAATTATGATTATAATTACGTAAGAAACTTTTAAGATAATATATGTCAAATCAATTAAACTCATTCGATTTCAAACCTTTCTGGCTGGAACGTTAAATAAGTAATACATTTTACTATTATGTGGATCAACCAGAGCATTTCTCGGAGTGCTTACATAAGTAAAAAGGTACCTACCTTTTATAAGCGCTGTATGCGTCAATGGTAACACACCTACACCTCTCACCTACATTATTTAAAGTTAAAAATGTCTAAACTGTAGTAAACCCAGCTAAAATATACATATTTTGGGTTGCTTGTTTAAATAATAGTACCGACATGTTGTCTTCCTTAATACTTGAATTGTCGATCGCACGAGTCAATCGATACCAAACAAATTGCGCACTCCACCGGCACACAGACAGTTGAACGAGGTGATACTTGAATATTACTGACTCTCTTATGAGATGAAATCATGTTATAATTATTTATGATATATTTTGGGAATAGATGCATTTTCTTATTCTTATGAAAAAACTACTACTCTTTCTACTTTACTATCTACTTTAACCAATATTGCACGAATTACCAAAACCGTCGACGTTCATCGTCGTGATATGATTGTTCGTACGATGGTACAGTCTAATATGATAAATGTTTAATTAGTAATTACAGGTACTTAAAACATTATTCATAAAATATTTTGCACTCGTTTTGTTAGAATTCTACTAACACGAGTAAGGTGTGTTTAATCAATTTTATCATTTAATAAGGATTAACGCATAGAAATGAGCAGATGACATGGCGCTTTGTCACTACCTACATCAATAACTGACTAAATCCAAAAAAACAGTAATCATACGTACTCTTTATAACGTCACTCGATTTAACGACAAACTCCTTAAAACGTCGAAATTGCTTGAGTTTGGTTGGTTTACCTTGTTTTGTATACAGTAATACACTCTATATAGCGTCACGGTCACTCTATTTAACGACCACAAGATGGTATTATAAAACATTAAGCAATACTTTCTAAGTTGCCGAAATTGATAAAAACTGCAGCTGTGTACGTTTTTTTGTTTGCTGTTTTGTTGTTTTATTATCCTGCACGTGTTTACTTTGACTGACGTACCGGAGATTCTAAGAAATGTCTCTTGTTTTTGTATGATGAACTTGCACATGTTTACGTCGGTTACTAGGCTTTTGTCAAGTTGTATTGCAGTTTCTTACAGACTTTCGAACTGTAAACATGGCGAGTAAACGAAAATCATTTTGTATTGACGAAAAAGTTTTATTAATACGCTCAATAGAGGCGGGACAAAAGATAAGTGAAGTTGGAAGACGCTTTGGATTTAGCCGCTCTATTACCGTGTCTATAATATGGAAAAACAAAGAAAAAATTCTACAAGCAGAAAACGACGGAAAATCTGCCAAGAAATTAAAGAAACCTCAATACGAAGACCTGGATCAAGCTATGCATGGTTTTATAGACAACGCCAGAATAATATGCCGATCTTGAAAGCAAAGGCGGAAAAATTTGCCGAAGAACTAGGTTTAATTGCTTTCAAAGCATCTGAAGGATGGCTCGGGAAATTCAAGCAACGTCACCATATCAACTATGGTAAAATTAATGGAGAAGCACAAAGTGTTGATACGAATGTGACTCACGACTGGATTCATAGAGTGTGGCCCAAATTAAAAGAAAATTATGCTCCGAGTGACATTTTTAACGCTGATGAAACCGGAATTTTCTTTAAGTTGACCCCCGATAAAACATTGAAATTTAAAGAAGAAAAGTGTGTGGGAGGAAAGCTCTCTAAAGAGCGTATCACAGTGCTTGTAGCTGCTAATATGAGTGGCACAGAGAAAAGGAAGCTGTTGGTAATAGGCAAATCCAAAAATCCGCGTTGTTTCAAAAACGTCAACCAATGACCCTCCCTGCTCACCCTCTCGTATCGAGTCTCCGAAACATTGAGTTGGCGTTTTTTCCACCCAACACTACAAGTGTTTTGCAACCAATGGATCAAAGCGTGATTAAAAGTCTCAAAAGTCACTACAGAAAGAAGCTCTTGATGGAACTGGTCGAATCTGAGGGTACAACTTTTATTAATATGCTGCATGCAATCAAATTTTTATCAAAATCCTGGGATGAAGTGACAGCAACAACTATTCAGCACTCTTTTCGTCACGCTGGACTTTGTATCTGTCCTACGAGTGTCGAAGTAGAAAAAGAACCAGAGTTTGAAAGTTAAGTTGACCTCCCATTAACCGAGTGGGTTAAGCAGTTCAACATGCCAAATAATTTGACTGAAAATCTACAAATCTACATAGAAGTTGACGACAACCTGGTTACAACGGCTTCACTGACAGATGAAGAAATTCTGGATTCGGTGAGAAACACTGAGGTACAACAAGTGGATGAAGAAGAAGAAACAGACGATCCTTTCCCTCCACCAAGCATCAAACAAGCACTTGATGCAGCGAAACTATTAGAAAAATACTTTTTATATAATGAAATTGATCCGACAGTGTCTCAAGATATGAGTAAAATACGTAAGAAAATACAATTAAAATATTGGAGCAGCAAAAAATATTTGATGAAGATAACGGACTATATGAAATAAGTGTTGTTATTTGTATGAATATTAATGTTCGTGTGCAAAATGTGTAATACACATACATATTATTATACAATTGTAAAATATTTTTTTTGTTTCCCCCCATTTAACGACCACTCTCTATAACGCCGAAAAATGCTCAGTCCCTTGAGTGTCGTTATATAGAGTTTACACTGTATTTGGAACAGATAAATTAATCTGTGGATTTTTGACATTATTAATGAATGCTTATTAACTATGATTATAAATTATAATGCTGAAGTAACAATTAAGCACAGCAAATAAGTAGTATAATTGACAATGATTTCACACTGAGAGTCACGAATGTGAGGTGTCACTGCTTGATAAAGGTCCTTACAGAAAACCACAGCCAAATAGCACTGGACCCTACTCATGGTGTGTTCCTGCTGGTGAGTAGGGTTGCCGAGGAACTCAAGGAAAACCCAGTGTGTTGACGGTGAGGGACCGTCTTGTTCCTTTAGCCGTCAGCACAGTGAATCCTCCTTTTTGTAAATGGGTTGCGGTGGCTGCTTACCCATCAGGCGGGCCGTATGCTTGTTTGCCACCGTCGTGATATTAAAAAAAATAATATAAGGTAGTAGTATATATAATACTTAAATCGTTAAACATATATCATAACCTATATAAACTACGGCTATATAACGGCACAGCTAAATTAACTCATTTAGGTGCCAATGTTTTAAAGTTATAAAATATCCAATAGGTGCTAGTTCACCTTTAAACTTGGTATTTCCATTTGTTGATTATATTTAGACTATTGTTACAACAGTATTATAAATACCTACTACATAATTACCATAAACTATTCTGTCTTAAAAGTCAATGTGAATGGATCCTTTTTGAGAATAAATTCCATCTTTGATGGGTTACCTTAAACAAGCTATCTATAATTTCATTATTTTATTTACACATTGGTAAGTGCCTTTGTTCCATACAAAACCTTATTAGGCATTATTGACCTATAACTGTGATCGATCATGCTTTGTTATTATTATTAGTAGTTGTGTGGGTGAAGCCCCAGCGGACATAACTACAGAAGTTTTACAATGGGAAGTAAAAAGTCATATAAGTAAATTCCTGAAGAGGCGGACTGGTACGTATTTACTTTTCTTTACTTGTCAGAGTAAGTTTAAAATACAAAGTTCTTGAAAAAGTGTTAAATTTGTTTCAACAATTTGAATTTGAATGCTGCGGCATTGAAATGCTTCAGTATAACTTACTCGTGGTTTGTATATCCCGGACACCAACGTCAAACGTAAACATTTTTCTTTCCTTGTTGGATCGATTATTAAAACTGATAACAAAAAACAACAAAAAACGTATGCTACGCGGAGACTGGAATATTGATGTATTAAAAGATAATAAAATAAAAAAGGAACTAATATCTATACTAATGAACTACAATATAAGGAATCATGTCCTTCATCCAACTCGAAAAAAGACTTGCATTGATTTGATGGCTAGCAACATTGCAGATGTCGAAGCCAAAATTCACACTTTAACCCTTTCTGATCATGAAACTGGTCAAACTCTTTCATGTCAACTGAGAACTCATACGTCTCTGAAGAAACAGCCTATGTTTTGGAATGAATTCAAAATAGATTATAGAAAAGAGAATTTAGATAAGTTTCGAGACTGCATAACTGCTCTATCTTTTAGTGATGTGTTAAACGAATATGACACAAATTCATCATTTGACAGTTTTCATGATATCTTTTTGTTATTCTACAATCTTTGCTTTCCAATTATTAAGATAAAAAGAGTTGCAAAACCTTTGAAGAATAAATGGCTTACAAAGGGAGTAAAAATCAGTTGCATGAATAAAAGGAAATTGTACAGAAAAGCTTCTCAATCGATGCATAGTAGAGACTTTCTAATAGAGTATAAAAAATATTCCAAAATGTTGAAAAAGTGTCTTCATAAAGCGCGACAGATTTCTAATAATCGATTTATAAATAAATCAAGTAACAAATGTACAGCGACATGGTTAGCCATAAAACAAAATTGTAATTTAGAACTAGCAGCTGAAGAAATTTCCGAAATCGAGATAGGCAATGATACTTTTAACAGTCCGCAAGATATAGCTGATAAAATGAATGACTACTTTATAGGTACAACAAATGGAAAACCACAACGAGTTCATCAAGCTAAAAATATATCTCAAAACGTACGCAGTATGTTCCTTACCCCCGTAAATAATTTAGATGTAATAAAGGTAATACAAGGTCTACGTAATACGAACTCTACAGGATACGACGACATATGCACTAAAGTAATTAAATTATGTGCTACAAGTCTATCCGCACCATTAAGTCACGTCATAAACCTTTCATTTACACAAGGCAACTTTCCGAAACGTCTTAAATATTCCGTAGTAAAACCATTACATAAAAAGGAAAGCAAAACGGAGCCTAGCAACTACAGGCCTATCACACTTATACCAGTTTTTTATTTGTAAGAACTTATAGGTAATAATAAATTGTCGTATAAATCATGTTAAAAACACAAGTTTATAGGAGTACCACAGGGAAGCATATTGGGTCCACTGCTGTTCCTTCTATATATAAACGACCTACCTAATGCTACGAAACATAAATCAATTCTGTTCGCCGATGACACTACCTTACTTATAAGATGTAAAGACATTATGATATTTGAATACGATATAAACAATGCACTGAGAGACATTATAAGCTGGTTAGAAGAAAACAATTTAAATATTAATTTTAATAAGACTAAAGTTGTACAGTTTTTGACATATAAAAGTAACACCATTAATTTGAATGTAACATATGACAATCATGTAATTGAAGAAGTTAAATCTGCGAAATTTTTAGGTATAACACTAGACTGTTTCTGTAACTGGAAGAGTCACGTTGATGACTTATGTAACCGGCTCGACCGTTTTGTGTACGCACTAGGTCGTGTACGAAACGTAGTGTCGGAAGAAGCAGCTCTTTCAGCGTACCATGGTTATGTAGCATCTGTATTACGATATGGAATCATAATTTGGGGAAACTCAGTAGACGCGAAAATTATATTTAAATTACAGAGGAAATGTATACGAAATGTATGTGGTGCCGAGTTTTTGGAGGATTGTGAACCCCTATTCAAATCCAAACGCATATTGACCCTACCATCTCTCTATATTTTTGAAATGTGCATGTTTGTTAAGAAACATATGACACTGTTTAATGTAATGACCACCCACTCCCAAAGAGGGACACATAGAAAGAAGTTAATAATGCCTAGAACTAATTTAGAGTTACCTAAAAAACATGTCTACTGTATGGCGATCAAAATATTCAACATTCTTTCTGATAAATTTAAAGAATTACACTTGCACAGCTTTAAGAAACATTTCTTCAAGCATTTAACTGAAAATTGTTATTATTCTGTAAGTGACTATCTAACTAATTGTAAATTGTAAGTTAAGTATAATAAGTAATCAATGAAATTAATTCCGACTAATCCGATTGATGTTTCTAAAAGAGTAACTATTAACCTATAATTTTATTGCTAATTATTTTATTTTTCGTATTATTATCTAGTCAAAATGAATTGTAAATTGTCTTAGTGTAAGCCTAGGTTAAATCTTGTACATAGTTAGAAATAAGACTACAATTTTTTGTACGCCAGTCCTGGTAAAACAAGAAATGGACTAAGAAAATTATTTAACACCTTCATGTACGCTTGTTTAATGCAAATAAACGATTCATTCATTCATACTATACAGGGTGGAAAGATAAGTCGGGCCCTGGAGGGAAACTACCTTAAAACCTTGAGATAGCTCAATTCGCTCAAAGGAAACATTCTTTTATTTTTCCTAAGGATTAAAAATGCATTCACAGTTTTTTTTCTTAATTTTCACTTTTTTCCAGACTAATTGTATGAAAAATATTATTATTATTATTTATGGGTTCTCTTGTGCCCTAAACTTGGTTGGTATTTAGAAGTTTTTATCCTCGTTGGAAACAGGATCGATTGGCATCAATTGTCATAAAAATTATTTATGGCAAAAATTACAAAATAAATACTTCTTTTGAAAACTATACTCTTTTCCAAAAATTTGTAAATGCAGTTATGTCCCTTTAAAGAAATTAAAGAATGTTTCCTTTCAGTGAATTGAGCTATCTCAACGTTTTAAGGTAGTTTTCCTCCAGGGCCCGACTTATCTTTCCACCCTGTATATGTA
The DNA here is from genome assembly GCA_947086415.1 of Pammene aurita. Taxonomy (NCBI): domain Eukaryota; kingdom Metazoa; phylum Arthropoda; class Insecta; order Lepidoptera; family Tortricidae; genus Pammene; species Pammene aurita. The sequence continues at coordinate 22,077,789 of OX352305.1, read as the reverse complement.
CGTACCTGACAAACGCCAAAAAACGGTTGGTTTACCAGACGTCACCTTATAACTCCGAAAGGACAAATGGTAGAGTTCGAGACTATTCGAACGTAACTACCAGGCAATGGCCGAACAAAATTGTCCGCTGAGGCTATTCGAACGTAACTCCCTGGCAATGGCCGAACAAAATGGTCCGCTGAGGGCAAATCACGGTGTTTGACAAAGTCGAACAAAATGGTCCGCTGAGGGCAAATCACGGTGTTTGACAAAGATCGAATAAAATTATCCTTTGGGGATAAATCGGATGGCAAATACCGAGAATTTCAATAACTATGAAAAGTTTGGCTACTGCCAGTATGTCAATAATTATCCATGCGGAATTTATATTTATATTTATATTTATATTTATTTCCAAACACATTACAACAGCATTACAGTATACACCAATACGCCGAGTAAGATTTACAAAACATCAATACGGATACATCGGTTTTGGACACTAAATTATCTTATAATTATCCAAAACGAGTTATCCGTTTGACTACAGCCAATATTCTATTAATCATCCAAAGTGATATATTAGTTAATCACAAGGAGTAAACAGTTTGACTACTGTCCATGTTCTGTTATAATTATCCTAAGGGATGCCTAAATCAGTTTTTGACACTACCTGTCTTAATAATTATAAAAATTGTTTTGACTAATGAAATGAAATGAAAAAGTTTTATTCCAGAATAAATTCCATATGTGTACAAATACTACAAATGTAATTAAAATTAAATTAAAATAACACAATAAATACAATAATAAAAAATTAAATTAAAATAATGACTACTGGTCCTACTAATGCTAATATTCTATTGATCATTCAAATGGATAAATCAGTTGGCTACTGCCAATATCCCAAAGACTATCAATTGTGTAAAGTTATTTGAAAGTTTTAGTAACTGTCCTAAAATGAACAAATTAGGTACTTCATACACAATCAAATGATTCTGTAAAGAAAACAGAGAAGGGTGCCAGAATGGTACCCATATAATCACTTATTATCACTATGCTAGTGTTCAAGCGTGCAATGCACTTCTAAATAAGAAAATCAACACTAAGTTCATTAAATATTACTTACAAACAGTATAGTGGCAAGAGCAAGGGTTTTAGATAAACAATGAATTAATGAGATCTAATCTTAAATAGACAAAAATACAAAACCCCAAAAAGGGAATCGATCGATACGGGCGTTGAAAGCGTTGAAGTCATGTTGAAAGCGTTTATCATAAAATTATATCTAAAACTGATGCCAGAGATAACTCCAGAGAGTTTGGTAGTTAGATTAGAAGCAATGCCTCACTCTATGTACAACATGTACAATACTATACGCTCATCCTTGAAGTTTGCATTAGCATAACTACCTCACACCAATGATATTTACTATGGATGGGTTATACTCTAACAAAATTAGCACAAAAAATACTTCCAGAGTTATGCCATAGCCTAGCAACGGTTCTTTTATGTTTATCTATTTTGACAATCATTGCATCTTTGTCACTCTCATTGTTAGAAAATTGCAGTTTGTCTCTTTCCCACGCGGGTGGCGGGGGCTCATTGGCGCGTCCGCATCTCTCGCTTGCCGGAGCGTTATTAGCGACAGTTGTTTGAGTTCACTCATATTAAGTGCTTCAGTTTTGGAGCGTGCATAGCCCATCTGTCATTATTATATATCATAGCCTCACACGACATATTTCTACGACTTGTTTCGGCATGACCACAGTCACTTTGGTTGAATTAAATAAGTAGGCATCTCAGAGGGTTTCTTGGCGTTTCTTCCCTCTGGAGTGTATGTTACGAAACGTTGGTAGCATCACTAGTAGTTACTAGTAGAGAAAATAATAATAATAATAATAAAAAAAAGAAAAACAAAAAAAAAAAAAAGAATCTGATATGTATTTGATAAACGCAGTGTTTAAGTTCTAAAAACACTTTGATCTAGCTTACATACATTTACAAGATATGTACAACTATCAAATCTATTCCCGTTGCGTATGTAATAAATTAACCACACACTATGTCTAAATTAAGAAATAAAACTTTTGTGGAAGTTTGTTATGGTACATTGCATCATTAAAGACAAACCTAGCTGTTATAATAGTGGAATTACTAATATTCCTATGAATAAAATTTTTCTTTGAGGGACTACATATTCTAGAACAGGTGATATAGAACTAGGATTGAATAAATGCTGATTTCATTAAGATATATAAAAGATTAAAATTACAAATCTGTGCAAGCACGTACTCACATAGCTTACGACGGCTAAGTAGTCTTCAAATAAATAGGAAAAATAACAGTTGTTATCTACGGGAGTAATTATTGTGAAGAAACAATGATTATACAATACAATGTACTTATACATTCACGATCACGTTAAGGGTCGGGCAATATCTACTGTGTCCCCAGTAAACAGCTTGACCACAGCCAAACAAAACAAGGGCCATGCATAACCAGCTGTAGGTACCTACAGCTAGGCCATGGGTAAATGATTAAAATTAGGGTCATGCAAACTCACTGTTTTCAGTGAACAGCTAGACCACTGGATTTAATATATATATAAACAGTGTAACTAAATACATACCTCATTCAGGTACTATCCACTGTAATATGTATTGTGGACATGGTTGTCTATTAAAATATGAACATTAAGGATCTTTATTATCATTTTTTCATTCAAAGATAAAGGTTAAGAATCACGAAAATTGCTTAGTAATGGGCCGGGCGTGACAAATTATTACTTCAATACAATAACCAATTAATCCAAAGAAACATCAAGCGGCAACATTCCGTATATCAAAAATAGATATATTATGTACTATTATTGCCATGTACATAACTTTGTTTGGTTCTCATAGCAACTACGGAGAAGAAAGTTGACAAACAATAAAATTCATATTATTAAAATGCAGGTCAGTGAGACGCTGTCAAATAAATTTACACCTTAATACAATGGCAGAAAACATAAAGTAACCAGAAGTCCAAAGATAATTACGATCCTTTTCATTTGAGTCAAGGATATTTTTATTGATTTGTTTCCCATGAATGGAGGTCAAATAAAATTGAACCTTATGGAAATGGCATAAGATAAATAAAGGACAGAAAGGCAAGAGAGTTACGACCCTTTTCATGCGTCAAGATCCATCTTTTCCTAGAAAATCAATAAATAGCTATTTAATAAATTTGGGAATTAATTTAAATTACCAGGAATTGATTTGTTTTGATTCTGATAGGCTAGGAGCTGACCCGGGATTGGAAGTGGCATGGTGGAGGAAGCGTTCAGGGCCCGTCTGGTTTAATTGCTATATTATCCTTGATACTGGGTCTGGGCACCTGGCGGTTTTTGATGGGTGGAGGTCGAAGTGACAGACTATCGAAATTATTGATTTGGAAAATATTAATACCAAAATAGGTAAAGGACCACCAAGGTATATCGGATAATGTAGTTATTATATATAAATTCTCATAATAATTTGTAATTATTACATTCATTCATTAATTGCTTCATAATAATGTGTTACATAAGGTCTTACATAAGGCAAGGTTTTACATGTTACTTAGAAAACTAATGTAACTATAATAGTACATCAAACCCGGAATTCCAGGGTTTGTTTTACTAAAGTGGATTGCATTCTTTGGCCTCCACTACTTCACAGTTGCCAGATATTTCGGATATAAAAGTGGGCATAGTGTGGAGGACTTATTGGGAGACTTCATTGATTTCATTGTCAGGTCGTTATTTTTGTGGTTGGCTCTCCGTCAAAAGTTTTGCATGGAAACATAGATTTAAGTTATTAATTTTGACGGGGTAACAAATAAAATTGAACCTTAAGTCAATAGCAGAAGACATATAATAAATAGAAGGCAAAAGAGAGTTATGATCAAGTTGACTTGAGTCAAATTGATATTTAAATTAATTTAATATAAATTTTGGAAAAGAATGGAATTTAAATGAGCCCGAACCTTAAACGGAAGGAATAAGATTTAAAATGAACTAAAAAGGGCAAGAGGATATAAGACCTTTTTGACTTGAGCAGGCTGTCCGCAATACGTCCGCGTTAAGTCGGCATTATGTCGGCATAAAAAGTTATAAATAGGGGTGCAAGGGACGCGCTGGGACATTCAATTCTTAATTGTCGAACGGATAAGTGACTGGTTTTGGAAATCGTTATTATTGGTACGTGTGAGTGAAATTTTCAGTGTTGCGAAGCTTCGGGCTAGAATTAAAATCAATATGATTTTGTTTCGGCTCAGAGTTAAATCTAGACTTTGCGGATCCGGGAAACTTTGAAAGTACCTCGGAAATGTAGATCTAGATATTTTGCGGCGGTGAAAATTTCATTTACTATTTCTTGTGGTTTTTAATTGTTTTTAACTTATGTTAATGGGAGTTTTCATGTAAATTTTCTTGAGTGTTTATTTAAATAATAGAACCAGTTACTGTCTAAACCTAAAAGTGTGGTTATTCAGCTCTATTTCAACCTAACTGGTGTCAACAGAGATAGGGCTGGAGTTCTAGTTTTGTGACGAGCATGTGGAAGCTCGGCGTTGCTTTTTACCAACACAGTAACGTTACATCACCATGTGGTGCCACACTGAACACGAGAGGCCAGCTGTAAGGTTAGATAAGGGCCTCGATTCGATGTTAAGTTGCTGGCCAGCTTGTGACAAGACTTGTCGAAGCCTTGCAGAGATCGTGTTTGGGTCTTGTTAAATATATGTAAATATTCTTTATATACACCAGATAGGGACCGATCTTACTTCCACCGCCCTGACGTTTTAGTCGTGGAGGGGGAGATCTGCACAACACCATATTGATAGCTTTGCAATCTCGGATTCATTGGCCGAACTTTTACAGCTTAGGTTTAGGGATACACTTGAGTATTGTCTGGAATATTTGGGCTATGGTAAGTACGACTGATATTCCAGAAATACTAGCAGATGGGGTTAGTGATAGATTAAATTCATACACAATGGGGAAGTAGGCATTTTCTTAAAGCCTTTCATGTTTTTGAAAGCATCATTTTTTATAAATAATGGTTTTTCGATAATATCCTGATTTTAACGTTTTAAAAGCAGCATTCTAATCTTTTGCAATATTTTCAAGTCTATTTGTGAGTTTTCTGGTATAATAAAGGTATAAATAAACATTTCATTGGTTTTATAGTATTCATATAACTCTGAATAACAAATCATTCTGAAACAGTAGTCTGATTTGGTCAGTGGCAAGCAGAGCAGTCCATTGTATTATTTCAAAGTTACATAATGCTTAAATTGGTTAGTTTGACTTCATAAAATTTGTGGTCAACAACTAAGGTTGGTTCTTGGTTCTACATGTTAGAAAACTCAGAAATAATGACTCAGTTTACAGTTTATGGGTTGGACAAGGGTTATTGGCGTTTAGATTTGCTCTCATGTTGTTAAATGAGATTAAAAGGTTGACGATGAATATTTCGGCGGTTTTCTTCATCACAACGTCACCTAAGCTTCCAAACCGTTAGTAGAGTCGCTTGAAGGGTCTTAAACTCCTAGGGTTAGGCAGGTAGGGATAGGCAAGCCCGAATGACTTAACTGTTCGGTAGTAAGGAGCCTTAATACCTCATCGGGCAAGGATGTAGTACCTTAGTGTGATATTCACGCTTATCTAAGCACTCAGATGATAGGAGTAAATTCTATAATATATGTAGGTTTTAAAATGGACTTATTCCAGGAAGTTTGCTACATCCTTGTTATCCTAAGGACTAAATAGGCCGTTGGGGATCATTACCAAAAAAATTTATTTATTTTTAAACATTTTACCTTACATTTTACAATAAAAAATTATCATTCTGAAATTGTTATATCAAGTGACTGTTTCTTGTATTCTCATTCTATTACTTATTCATTAGGTAATTCAGGTACATTCTATGCGTTTTTATTATCCTCCTAGGGGTTACAAGGGGTTAGGTTGCTATTTCCTCCGGAGTCCGAAGAATAACTGATCTCACGTTAAAAGAAAATGGGTTACTACGGTACAACATAGTTGTCCTATCACTAGACTGATCACGCGTTTGGCCATTAGTTTAAGTTTACGTTTAGTTTCACGTTAATTAGTTATATATTTATTTTAGTTGCATATTAGTTCGTTAATAATGTTTAAAGGTTATATTTTTAGGGGGGGGGGAGGTACAACAGGGCCATCCGTAACCTACTGGTTATACAGTAAACAGCTAAGCCACGGGTAAATTATTAAAATTAGGGTCATGCAAACTCACTGTTTTCAGTGAACAGCTAGACCACTGGATTTAATATATATATAAACAGGGCCATGCGTAACCTACTGGTTATACAGTCAACAGCTAGGCCACGGGTAAATTATTAAAATTAGAGTCATGCAAACTCACTGTTTTCAGTCAACAGCTAGACCACTGGATTTAATATACATATATATATATATATATATATATATATATATATATATATAAACAGGGCCATGCGTAACCTGCTAGTTATACAGTAAACAGCTAGGCCACGATAATGTGAAAACATAGTAAAATCTTGTAAATAGTCGAAAAAGTAGAAAATGTCGAAAAGGTCGGAAAAAGCAAAAAAAAGTAGAAAAAGTCGAAAATACTAACATGTATTTTAAACTAATTAATTATAAACTAAATCTCTATAAATAAAACCAAATTCAAAAACTAACAACCTGTTACTAAATAAATCTAAAATATATCAACATATAACAGATAGTTTGGGGTGGAATTTCCATCACAAGCGAAGGAAAGAGAAGGGAGTATGCTGGAAGGAAAACAACAGATCTGGTATTAGATATAGATGACAAATTACTAACTTAAAAATATTGTCATAGATCATAAATTATAATAGCTACCAAAATTAGTTCGATGCCGCATATAGTAACAGATGTCACTAACGGCGATGTTACAATGTAAATGATTTGTAGAAAGTTGTTAATCCTAGTGTTGATGAAGGAAATTAATGTAATGAGAGTTTATTATCAATGAACGACGGTTAAATATTGTATGTGAACATTGTCTTAGGAATTACTTGAGAGAGGTCAAATGTTGGCTCTCAATTTTGAGAATTATTATTAATTGTTATAGTGGTTAATTAATGTAATACTAAATCTAATTTGTATCCATATATTTCAAATGAAAATAAAGAAGGGATGTAGTGTATGTACAGCGCTAGTGTGTGGGTAGTCTGCGGACAGCAGCGGTGGAGTGCGCACGCTCTGCCTTGTACATGCAGGACAGCCAAAATACTACAAAATAGTGTTTTAATTCAACATGAGACCCTACACCCAGCCAACTTTTTTTCGATTATCTTCCATGTACAGACTTTCGACCCTCTTCAGCTTTATTATATGTATAGAAGATTATGAAAGCGCTCCAGAAATATGTAATTGGTAGTTGATGCTCTAAGCAATAATCGCTTCACTCGCTAACTTCCATTGCATATAATGTTTTTTATCGGCAATCAATTCAGTACCTATCATCATTCCTAGTTTCTTTCAACATAGTGCGATTTGTTAGCAGGTTTCTCCGCTGATTTTCAAGTTTCAAGTGAAACTTGAAGCCAATTACGCAGAGGGTATTAAAGTTTGTGGTCCTTTAATTTACAAACATAATCCCTACATCCGAGCTAACCTTGAACCCTAAGCAAACATCACAGAAAACCAGTAAGATTTTGGTATGAACTCACATTTGGTCCTTTTTTATGACAGCTCGTAACTTGGCACGTTACTTTTATTGTTTTATTTTGACAAATTATCAAACTAGTGTTCATGTGAAGTTCCAGCGAAAATAAATGTAAAAGAGATTGAAGAAAATTAGCAAGAAAGATGACAGAAATTATTGATAACTATTATCGATTAGAAAGTGAATGCTATTCGTATTAGCCAGGCTGCATTTGATTTATGGTATCTCGCGCAATATTGCAATTGTTACAGATAATAATATGTAGTGCAATATATAGATTGAATTTCCATCATCCCCAACCCTTTCGCGTCATATCGTAATTAATACAACAAGTGCAATATTGCGCGAGATACCATAAATCAAATGCAGTCTGGCTAATACGAAAGCACTTGATAAATCGATTCTTTTCGCTATGATCACATCCGCACAGATATGAAAGCTTCAAAAATTCCTTATTTAGTAAACAAGAATTGGTATTTTAGTAACTTACACTAATGTTAACATTTTCAGCGCAAATCTAGAATGAATGAAGTTTATTTTAGTATGTACCTACTTTAATTAAGCACGTCTATTCTGATGTAAACGTTATAAGCAAATTAATTAAAATGTGTAGAAATCAAATTTATTGTTATATGATGCAAAACATTCGTTATGAAAAACTCACTTTTAAGGACGGTATTCCACTTAGGAAGACAATCCTTAGTACAGTCGCCATTAGATATATCGCAGTGGCCAAAGTGATCACAAATATCTGAACGCCCTTATTGTCAAGGCGATAAGGTGTTTGTTCAGATATTTTTGAGTACCGTGGCCGCTCCGATATATTTGACGGCGACTGTACACACTGGTTCTTACCAACCTGTGACTCACCTTTTAAATTGGATATTATTCCTAAAGCCCTACCTTGATGAAAACCTTTATAATTAAATTTTCCGGCATGGTATAATAACCTTTTAAACATCAGGTAAACATTTAACACGATCCCTAATAAAATTTTATTACTGAAATTGTCGGTGGCTGCCGCTATTAAGTCCATTGTAAATAATATGCCCAGTTTTGCAGGATAGATATACACCCTTGGCCAGAAGTGTTGAGCATAGCTCATTTTTGTTTACAATTTTGATGTTAGGTATTAATTGCCTATCATAACAATGTACGATGACGTAAAATGTTATATTTTATTGATATATCTAGAAAACTTCACTTAATAACACTTTTAAGGTACCTATAAAATATGAAAAGTGGAGGTCCCAAAAATGCGAATTTAGGTTGGTGCGAAAAATTGCAAATATTCTATGCAGTTACTACTCACTTCAACAAAACATGCCTGTTCAGTTTGAATTAATTGATAAAATAACTTCAAAAAAGATAGAAACGCCGGTCTAAACTTTTGAGTTTTGTATGAAAATCACAAGGGTGCTCAACCTTTCTGGCCAAGGCTGTATGTATATGGTTCTCTCAATTAACCATTGGAAAAATTTACTAGCTCGGGCGGGACTCGTTCTCCCTTTATCCAAAATAACGAAAAAAAAAATTTCATATTTTTATCTAAATCAATAACGCACGCAACATAGGAGTAAAACCGAATTTCAATATCGTGTTTCAAACTATTACTAAAATAGACTGCTATCGGTACCTAAAAAATATAAAGCCTAACTTTAATACGACTTTCATTTTCGAATCACATTATAATTGGTGTTTGCAAACAAAAATGTTTATTTTAATTTTAAATGCTACCACTTTCCTACGAATTTTGCTCAACCTACGAAGATTTCTAAGTAGAACCTATATTGCTAATCTCCTCCCCCCCCTTAAAATATCATTATACTAAATCTACATCTGCAAAAACATTTAAATCTGCTATTTTTCCACTTGTTCCATGGGTAGCCGTATTTCTTTCCCATCTTTTCCGAATGTGTGAATATGTTTGCGGTTGATTGCGTCTGGGATTTCGAAGTGGATAGCTTAGCCAACAATCTATATTCATATAGTTTATTTGATGGTAAGGATAGATCGGGTAAAGGGTAAGGGTTTAATTATGTTGTCACTCATAACTACTCTGAATTTAATCAACTGATGATGAAGATTTTAACAGCAATAGTTATACCTACAGGAGGTAGAGCTATAGGAAAGTATGGAATAACACTTCAAAACAAGTCAAAGAACATTTTTCGCATATTAGATATACCTAGGGCCGTATTCGAACTAACACGTTATGACACGATCCAACTTCAATACAACTCCAATGCATTAACTACGCAATACAGCTATCGCTTAACGTTTGAATTAGTTAATCATTCCGATGCAACTCCAATACAACTTCAATATTGGTAGATTATTTGTTGTGTGTTGAAGTTGTGTTTGAGATAGATTGTGTTTTTAATGTATTGTTTGTGTGTATTTTAAAATTAGAATGCGGCACCTATTGTCAAATTCTTTACACAGCTTATTTATTTTGTTGCCGGATCTCGATCGCTTTACCAATCAAACGATCAGCGCACGAAAATTTCAAAGTCCTCTACACACTCGGCTCGACCATTGAATCCATTGGGTTGTTTTTTTTATGTGTTGGTTTCATAACAATCTAGTATGCACCTGCTGTTTTAGAACACATACTCGTACAACATAATGAAATCAGTCTATGACATAACTTTTGAATCAGTATCCCTTTATTTTATTTTTTTGTTTGAAACGACCGTGAGGGATTTTTTTACATTAAATCTTCAGTTTAAATATGTATGTGTCAATAGAAACAAAAACAATACGAGATGATTTAACAATTCTTTTTGTGGAAGTAAACATAATTTTGGCAAGAATACACTTAACCAGAGAGTACTAACATATGGCATTGGGGCCCATGATTTAGACGTGAAGGTCCAAAAATTTTACGAACATCCAAAACTAAAAATATGCATAGTTGGGGATGGATCCATAGTCACAAAATCACAACTTTTTCTCGATGCGCACAATTTTTTTCACATTCGTACTGAGTGAAAACTATACTATAACTTATTTTTAGGGACGACAACGCGCATGTGAATCATCTGGCGGGACAGGCGTCCATAGGCTACGGTAACTGCTTACCGACAGACGGGCCGTCTCCTTCTTTGCCACCGTCGTGGTATTAAAAAACCGGCCAAGTGCGAGTCGGACTCGCGCACCGAGGGTTCCGTACATACCTGTAGGTATACAGTAAAAGTTCACCCATTGTGTTGACATAGAAGTTTGATTTTGTTACAGCTTAAAGGTATTATAGACCTGAGTATTTGATATGAATTTCAATTTAATGCCTCTACGCGTTTACGAGGAAAAAGGTAGTAAGTTTAAAATTTAAAAAAATATTTTTTGTATGACTTTTTACTAAAAATGTCTACTTTTCGTAATTTTTCCAATTAACATAACAATTTTGCTATATAAAGTTTCTTCGTGTCAAGTTTCAAGTTTCTGAGTTTACGGGAAGTACCCTTTAGGTTTTGAGTTTCTTGCGAGTACTCAGTTTCAAAATATGCGACTTAAATTGCTATTTCTTTTGATTGCGTTGACATAAAAGTTTGATTTTGCTACATCTGAAAGGTCCTATAGCCCTGAGTATTTGACATGAATTTCAATTTAATACCTCCACGCGTTTACGAGGAAAAAGTTAGTAAGTTTATAATTAAAAAAAAACATTTTTTTGTATGATTTTACTAAAAATGTCTAATTTTTGTAATTTTTCCATTGTCTATGCTATATGACGTTGCTTCGTACCAAATTTCAAGTTTCTCAGTTCACGGGAAGTACCCCGTAGGTTTTGCGAGTGCCGAAAAACTCTAAAATTTGCAGCATAAACGACTGTATCTTTTGATTGCGTTGGCTTTTAAGTTTGATTTTTTCACAGCTCTAAGGGACAATAGACCTGAGTATTTGATATAAATTTCAGCTTGATACCTACATGCCTTCCTGAGAAAAGTGGTCTTGACAGACAGACAGACAGACAGACAGACGGACAACAAAGTGATCCTATAAGGGTTCCGTTTTTTCCTTTCGAGGTACGGAACCCTAAAAATTATGGCTGCACATAATAGCATATTTATTATGCGTGACCATGAATTCAAGTCATACATATAATTTCAATGCATATACTTACACACCATTATAGTATCACCATAATAACGTGTAGTATTCATCCATCTACGGTACAAGATTGATCTGTTTTCCTAATAGTAGGGGAACCCACGACACTGAACCTAGTTTGATAAGTCTCCTAGATGAGATATGTATATATAATTAGTTGCGTCTTTAATGGGGGAACACGAAATGCCCATGCTGTAAGCAAAAAAAGTATCGGAGTAATTTTTTTTTTTGAAAAAAAATATCCCGTTTCTAGTACGATAAGTCTCCTAGATTTCCTTTGTTCCTTGAAGCAGGGAAGGGGTAGGGCCACACGATAATGCGGTGCTGCAAGCCCCCGGTCGTGGCCTTGTCAGTGGCAGCAGCATCATAAGCGACGCCTCGTACTTCGTACTTTTTTCAAAAAAAAAAATTTAAATACGCCACCACTTTTTTTGCATTGCAGCATCAGCATTTCGTGTTCCCCCATTAAAGACGCGTCTAATTATATATATCTCATCTAGGAGACTTATCGAACTAGGTTCAGCGTCGTGGGCTCCCCTACTATAATGTTCCACATTAAATCAGCCTATCCATATAACCAAGGTAGATGAGTTGGTTAATCACGTGCGACAGGTGATAGAGTAGGTACAAAAACTTAGCTGTGTTCGAAAAGGAATTCGAAAATTTTGAATTACGCTATGGTTACTCGAACTAGTTTGCCAAGAAATAAGTGGAGGATAAATTTTTATTACAGTTATAAAGCAAGGCTTATGAATTTTAGTCAAAAGTGAGCAAGCAAAGTGCTCCACTTTCCCACATATTATACCTAGTCCTGCCGTTAACATACGCTTAAAATATAGGACCAAGCCAATATATGTAGGTATATCACGTAATAATTCAATGGTAAAAATCTTAAAACGAGCCATGATGAGAGTTTAGGAGGGGTTTTGCCACAGAATAACTAATAGTACTACCGTAGTTTTGCGTCCCCGCGGAATTGCTTAATTTCGGAAATATTTATGGTTAAAGGTTAAGGTTATAATTATGATATACAATGTATAATAATGACAGATGGGTTATGATGTATAATAATGACAGATGGGTTATGCACGCTCCAAAAGTGAAGCACTTAAAATGAGTGAATTCAAACAATTGTCGCTAGTCGCGCACCGGCAAGCGAGAGATGCGGACGTGCCAATGAGCTCCCGTCACCCGCGTGAGAAAGAGACACACTGTAATTTTCTAACAATGAGAGTGACAAAGATGTAATGATTGTCAAAATAGATAAACATAACAGAATCGTTGCTAGGTTATGAAATACCCTGGAAGCATTTTTTGTGCTCATTTTGTTAGAGTATAACCCATCCATAGTAAATACCATTGGGTTATAATAGTCCTAAAAAAAAATCCTTTCGCCAGACTTCAACCTAGTAGCGGCACCGATAGTATGATTACTCGTTCAACTTTAATTTAAAAATCAGTCGAACGAATGGTGAGTAGGAAACACCCATAAATATCAATGCATCGTGGCAACGAGCCGAAATAGACACACAATCAAAACGCAACCTAGTGGTGTGTGTGTGTGTTGAGACTGTTGAGTCGTATCAAATTCATATATTTTCAAGCATGCGGTGTAATATTGCAGTCGGTATCATTTCTGCATAGCACGTTTCAAATGTCATCGCCTTCGGCACTCTAGCATGCATCTACTCGTACTCGTACAAATAAAATACTCGTTTAGTTCACCTATACAGAAAGGGCTTTTTCTACCCTGCTTGGAGGGATTGTAGTGGCACTTTTCTGTTCTAAGATTTTACATAGGTACAATTTGTAGCCACTGTAATTATTATGGTGATACACTCGCTACGCTCGGGATTCTAGTGTAGAATTCTTTGCTTCAGTTAGGATTCAATGGACATTCTGCCCTCACCGTTAATTTTGCTACATTTTGCTCCCTTGTGATATCATAATCTAAAATTCTACTTCGATCAGATTTCAAAAGTCAACTCGCGAAAAGTGTATTTTTTTACCAAAATCGACCAAAATTTTTATTATGATATTGTACTGTGATTCAACTTCCATATTCATAACTAAATGAAGTCAATTCGACCATTGAAAGTAGGTCAAATTTTAACTTGCAATGTTATGACTCAATATCTAACTTACTTATTTAAGATAGTATAAGTTTAGTTCAAAATTAGGCGTAGACCATTATTTGCATGTTGCTAGGTTTATATTCTAATACCATCAATGTTCTCAGTGAGATATGTCTAAGGGAACATCTTAATCTAGTTACGTATTTTCTATTTATAAATCTTCTTCACTTGTGCTTCCGTTTTATCTCCTTATAATAACATAAAATAAAAAAATAAATTCGCACCTATTAAATATTTTTTCTTCTTTTGGCCTCATTAATGCGTGGCCATAATCTTTGGGTTCCTCGTAAGCACTAGTATAGTAGGTTTATAGTAAGGGTGCTAATAACCGGAAAATTGTTCCAAGAACACGTCAATCACATTAGTAAAGGAACGATGCAGCTACTTTATCTTAAATAACAGGAGCCATTTAATCCCTAACACCCCAAGACATAAAAATGAAAAATGAGCCAAGTTTGGTACCTATTTAAGTTTAAGGACGTGTGAAATTGTCGGCCTTGACGTTAACATATCTTAAAGCTTGTCCCAGAAAAAAATGTCGTTTATTAGTTAGTATGAAATAATGTAAGCAATAAAAAGTTACCAAATTTTTGACAACAGTTTATTAGAAATGTAGTAAACAAAACGTATTTTTGTTATGTTTTTGTTCTATTGTTTATTCATCCAGAAACTTCGTAATTTTCTTTTGATACCTGCCATCAGGTTTTGTACATCAGTGTCTGTGATTAGTTTTGAAGCTGCATTCCATTTTCGCTTGAAGTTTTCAACTGATGTGGCGTTAGTTTTATGTTTTAAGAGCTTCTGCTTCATACGAGCCCAATATTTTTCTATAGGTCGTAATTCAGGACAGTTAGGAGGATTTTGGTATTTTTCCACAAATTCGACATTATTGGCTTTGTACCATTTTATCACATTTTTAAAATAGTGGCACGATCAGGCAAAAACAGAACTGGCTTCTTGTGTCGCTTAAAAAACGGCAATAATCGCTTTTCCATGCACTCTTTAAGGTATATATCGCCTTTCATAGTTCCTTTAGCAAAGTATGGAGTGCTGCGTTTGCCGCAAGAACAGATCGCTTGCCACACAAGAACCTTCTTCGCAAATTTATCCGTTTTTATGACATTGTATTCGTCATTGATAGTTTTTCTATCGGTCCCCGAATAAAAATGATGTCCCGGCAGTGATTTAAAATCAAGCTTGCAATATGTTTCGTCGTCCATCACAATACAGTATTTTTTTGTCGTTAATTTTGAATACAGTTTTCTGGATCTCGTTTTAGCGTCAGTTTCTTGTTTCGAATTTATATTAGGCACTTTAGTTTGTTTGAAAGTCTTTATAGAATTATTTTTCTTTACTCGTTGCACAGTGGATTTAGACGTTTTAAACTTTTTAGCTAAATCTCTTACAGATGATGTAGGTTTTTTCAGCAAAGCAGCTATGATACTCTTCTCAATATTTTTCTTAACAAACCCGGTCTTCCGACCACTTCCAGGACGCCGTCGAATACCGCCAGTCTCTCTGAATTGTTTTAGGACCCTTTGCACGGTTCTAACAGACGTGTTTAGCTCCATTGCCACTTTTTTCGTGAAAATGCCTTAATATTGGACATATTTGTACAATATTTTCTCATGAAGTTTTTCTTGTGGAGACGAGATCTTTGAAAATGTGACTGTGACAGATTTCTTTCTAATATTAAATAAAGAACCGAGATGCATTTAACATATAACCAGCCAGTTACAACCATTTTCATTGAAACCTGATATACCAACGCTGCGTAAACTAACGACATTTTTTACTGGGACAAGCTTTAGAACTTGGAACCTAGCTATGAAAACTTCTTTCATTGTATTGGTGGCGTATGTGTGTGTGAGTGTGAGTGTGTGTATACTGTGTGCGTGCGCGCGCGCGTGTGTGCGGTGTGTGGGTGTGCGTGGGTGGGTGTGTGGGTGCCTATACATATATATAAAAATATATGTGCGTGTGTATTATATTGTAGAAGTGCTTCTGTTTCCTCGTAGTCTAATTTTAATTTTCTTATGCATTCAACTACTCTCTGGACCCGGGGTATGTCCTTAAACTACGTCCGGACCTGGGTATGTCCTTAAACTACGCCAAAAAGAGAGGTATGGGCACTGCGAATGGCATCTCGCTAAGTGTGGTAGGGCACGTTCAGCGAATGTCATCGCTCAAATCTGGAGCAGAGCCCGACTGGGGAAGTACCTCCACCTTACAGAAAACCACAGCCAAATAGCACTAGACCCTACTCATAGTGTTGTGTTCCTGCTGGTGAGTAAGGTTGCCAAAGAGCTCAAAGAGGACCCAGTGTGTTGACGATGTGGGACCTTCTTGTTCCTTTAGTCGTCAACACAGTGAATCCTCCTTTTTGTAAAGGGTCGGCAACGCGCATGTGACGCCTTTGGAGTTGCAGGCGTCCATAGGTTACGGTAGCTGCTTACCATCAGGCGGGCCGTATGCTTGTTTGCCACCGTCGTGGTATAAAAAAAAAAAAAAAAAAAACTATAGCTTTATTACAACTATCAAATTCCTAAGGATATATATTTTGTTTGCAGCGCCCTATACAGGGATACAATAAGTCATAGCGGGATGTGCTAAAGTTAAATACAATTGTTTAAGTAATGTTTTAAGAGCGACATGCTTAAATATTCTAGACACGCGGTAGCGTGTCAAGCCAACTATAACAGAACTGGTACAAATTTGTTAGAAATTGAACTTGGCTCTCATTTCACATTTATGTTTTTGATGGGATTTTAATTATCCAAACTAACTTTTGAATCCGACCAGATATTAATTCTATATGTGGATGCCATGATCCTCTGATCTAACATTACTCCGAGATACTTTGTGGTGCATTGAATCTGTATTAAAGTTGGATCGTGTATAAACGTGTTTTAAAGTTAGTACACGGCCCCTGCAGAATAGTTTGGATTGTAATTGTATCGATATCAAAAAATACATAAACAACACAATCTATTTCAAACATAACTTCAACACACAATAAATAATCAATCAATATTGAAGTTCTATTGGAGTTACATCGAAATAATTTTCAAGCAAATTCTGACATTTCTGATTCAGACGTTTAGGCACTTTAGGCGATAGCTTGGCGTAAAGTTGGTCCGTGTCATAACGTGTTCGTTAGAAGTTTGAATACGGCTCCCTGGTTTTGACATTAAATCTTTCACGTCAGGTTTTTAGCTCTAAGCGTTGATGCATGTATTAAAATTATTTAAAAATGAATAGACATAATTATTTAAGAGGAAGGCATCGAATTTGATTTATACATTTATTACTTCACAGAAAAAAGACGCGCAATAATGCTAGGTGACGGTGAAAAGAAAATTTAATTATCTTGAAAAATAACTAGGTTAGAGGTTGATTGAGGGGTTTCAATTTAACTGTTTAGACAGAGAAAGCAGAAAGACGTGACATCACGTTGAAGCTTAAGTAATTTCCAGAAAAGTTATTCCGTTACCTAAATGTCCAGCTCTCTTCCGAAATGAATATTTTAACCATCTTCCTAAAAAAATTGTTATACCTGTAATGACATTTCCTTGAAATACTTAATGTTTTTGTAAATGAATATTTATTTTCTAGCCTAGGACGTTTTCTATGTAGCTTTAATATTTGAATGATTTCTGTGCCAAAAGCAGCGTTGCGCAGTCGCTTAGTCGTGTTGACATTAAACATCAGCCATTTTCTCAAATATACAATTCCAATTCATAATAAGTAACTGTAAGAAGCTTAATAATTTATTTTGACCACTACATATGTTCCGGGTATTTTCATAAGATCAAATAAGTACACTACTATTAAATTAGTAAGGTAACGAAGGTTGACACGCATCTGACGTTTATTAAATTGTTTCAGTTATAACATGCCACTCATAATTATGAATTGATTTGACAGCCGTAAAAGATGCGAATAATGGAAACTGTGGCATAAAGAAATGCAAGTTCCGGCCGAGTCGACCCCGACGCGTAAAGCAGGTAGCCGCGCTTCCGCCGGCTCATCGAGTAACGGCGTTTTTTTTATGCAATGACCATTGCGCACGCCAAATGCGCGCGCCCAAAACAACCGTTACACCCCCGCTCCCAGTTCCCAAGCCACGCCACAGGACGCGTCGCTTTCACCCACGCCGTCGGCGGGTATAAAAGGGGGCTGCATCTCAGAAAAAATCAGTTGACATCGCAGTTATCTCCAAGCTAACACCTTGCTCTAGGGACGACAGTCACGATCACACATTGTGTAAACCCTCTATGGTATCAATTCCGATCGAACGGCTAACTTCCTAGGCAAAGGTCTAAAGCGAACCTTTTGCTTGTACGGACTGACCCGTTCCGACCGCACATTGCGTAAACCCTCCACGGTAGCAATCCGAGTCACACACGGCGCAGTACCGGGATAAGTAAAGAGTAAGCCCAGTGTGGAGTTGTCTCGTCCAGTCCAGCCTATACAGTTGAAAATCGCCTACCCCGTATACCGTAATGTGAGTGCAAGTGCTAAGGTTCAAAGATAGTGAGTTAGTGTTATTCCTACGGACCTTATTTTGTAACTGATTATTGTCTTATGTACACCTACGTGTGAACTCTGTATCAATAAAATATTGTTTGAAAAGTTGTTTTGGTTGTTCTGCAAGCCCGGCCTGAAACCACGATCCTCAGCTCAGGCAGGGGACCTACCATTTACCCCCTGCCATTTTACAAAACTCAAATGTTCATAACATTTGCATAAAAGTTTTGACAATCAAATACTTAAAGAAAAGCACTCCAAGAGTTTCTTACATCAGACAAATTTATTTTCACGATGTTTTTTCTTAAGTTCTCTTTTTCTGTAATTTGATAAACAACTATTAGTAGTTTTGAAGATAATGGGGGTTTTAATGTATCCACCAAAAAGGCCTACAAGCTTACAGTAAAATTTGTTTATTAACGTTACGCGCTAGTCCTTGGGTCACTAACTTGCATATGTGTACCAAACTATAATTTTCAGAGTAAGTCAGTAGTGTCAGAGGGACAGACAGACAGATGCACAAGTGATCCTATGCGCGGGACACTAAAAATCGTTATAAATGTTACGTTTAAACATGACCCCAAATTAAAAAAAGGTCAAGAGGTGACGCCCTTCAGAAACACTTTGTCAAGAGTTTTAATCAGGGTGCAATAATAATAACCCGCCGGTGTTTATTACCTAGGGCTATTTTTCGCAACGTTTACAGGCTCTATTGCCTCAAATGCCAGTACAATGTGAACTGGGACCGTGGAACGTTGTTGATAAATGAGGTACGGCACGGCTCATGAGAACAGATTAGAATTTAAGGCTTAAAAATCCTCTTCCATTTTATTATTAACATTATCTATTAAATATCTGACAAAGGTCCTACTAAACAACAACAGGTCAAATATCCTACTAACCCAGACTATGTAGCGAGAGTAGTTTACTCTTTTCATTTTATAAATTACTTTACTTTGACAGTACGTAACATACTCGAGTATGTTGTGCACCGTATTGTGCACTGAAGTAAAATAACACTTACTTTGCGCAAAATATTCAGACAAAGACTTAAAGCGAAAAGGGTTTTCTGTGTCCAATGAAACTTTACGGGTGGATATTAGGCTGACGAGTCAGCGAGAACCGCATGTATATGAATAGAAAACAACATAAATATGTGGCCATTTTTCAACTTTATTTCGTAGTCTCTCATTCTCAAACATATTTTTCTGATAGTTATTTGCAGTACATAGGATTACTACATCACCCTTAGCGACGAGGCCATTAAGTGGCTGACTGATCTTAATCTCTACTTAAGGTGGGTTGCACCACGCATAACTAACGTACTGATCGACGTTAAATATGGCGACTGAGCTGTCATCCCATAGAAAACTGTCAAACTTTTCATACAAGATTTTTTTACGATGACGTTGACGCTAACAGACGGTTTGGTGCAACCGACCCTTATAGTTGCTTTTGTTTCTCATGTATATGCCATACGATTAAATAATAAATCGATAATTAACTGAAAACTATTTTAAGGTGAGGTGACTGTCATGTTAATATATTTAATTTGTTATACAAGGTGAAAAAAATGCTGGGACTCCGTTTAAGGACATAATTGGTATCGTATTCTAATTATGAATAACTAAGAAAATACTATTTAATGATTGTGAAGTAGGGACTAAAAAACACCTCATGTTTTGAGAAATAGATTGCGTTTCCTGATTGGTCGATTTTAACACTGCTGTATTGTTTTAAGGACTTAAATTATTTACACAGTATACGCACCAAAAAAATGTGTTGTGATTGGTGGATTTAATATGGTGAAGTGTTCCGATTGGTCAATTTAAAATGTCTTGTAAATCATAAATATGTATACATTTTAGCCCTAGAGGCTAAATGTACTACTTTAGTCCTCCTTGGTAAGCATAATATGACACACTTTTTGAGCATGAGAAGTGAAAAATATATAAAATAGAATAAAGTGAAGTGAAGTGTAGTGAAACTGAGAAGTGACAAAGTGATAAAAGTGAAAAAAGTCGAGAACCTTAAAAGTCGAGAATTTTAAAAATTTCGAAATGTAAAAAAAATCCAAAATTTCAAAAATGTCCAAAATGTCCAAAATTTCCAAAATTTCCAAATCTTCCAAAATTTCTAAAATTTTCAGAAAAATGCAAAAAAAATTAAAACCACAAAATTTACGAAAAAGTAAAAAAATTAATAAAATTAAATAACATAACTTTGCCCAGCAGTGGGACAATATTGGCACATAATGAAAATGAAATGAACATAACTTCGTTCCAATCGCACTCGATTCACACACTTTCCACGACACTCACATATTTTATTTTTCTCTGACGTTCATTACTGCATTGTAATGTGCTTACATTGACGAATAAATATCTTTATCTACACTCATACTGTAAGTACTCTAAAATGCGTTCAAAAACCGTAGACAATGACATGCATTACAACAAACGATTTAACTATGATAAGTTTCTTATCTGCGGCAGTAACGTAATTTTAACTTTGCATGCTCAAATATTGTTAAGCGATGAGTTTCAAATTTGGAACATCGAATTTGATAACATAATGTTACCGCCATGGCCAACTCGATTGGTCCCGCGCGAGCGCCGGCACAATCGAGTTGGCCATGACGGTACAATGGCCGTCATTCTATGGTTTCCGAACACTTAATTTAATATATATAATATGAGTGTAGATAAAGCAGTGTATGCAACTGTACGTAATTAGGCCTTAAAACACTCGTGTGATCTTATTATATCACACTCATGTTTTAAGGACCCTTATTATGTAACAGTTACATAAACTACTATTATCTACTCATATTGTAAGTCCTCTAAAATGCGTTCAAAAACCGTAGGCAATGACCAGCATTACAACAAACGATTTCACTATGATAAGTTTATTATCTGTGGCAGTAATGTAATTTTAACTTTACATGCTCAAATATTGTGAAGTTATGAGTTTCAAATTTGGAACAGCTGTCAAAACCTACACAATTTCAATGGGTTTCTATTCTAGTATCCATAGATTTTAAAATGTTGTTGATACGAAACGTCACTACGATATATTTTTTGACATAAACCACACGACATTTTAACCGCATAAGGACTTCGTTCGTTGGCTAATATTAAAAAAAACTCGCGACAGAAGTTTGTACGGCCGCCATTTCTGTTATCAACTTGTCAGTTATTGTTTGTCGAAACATTTTGAATTGCGAAAATCTAAATGTTTGCTATTAAATATATTATAATAAATAAATAGACTTTCCTTATCAGTTCTAATAATTTATTTATTTTTATTAAGCTTACACCTGTGGGTATGTTTCAGCACTTGTATCTATCTACCTAGTAATGCAGGTCAACTGCCTTCGGCTTCTGAACCCATCTTTGAGTACTTGCAATATGTGTGTAGATAAAGTAATGTATGCAACTGTACATAATTAGGCCTTAAAACACTCGTGTGATCCTATAATGAAACTCGCTGCGCTCGTTTCATTAAACCCCACTCGTGTTTTAAGTTCCCTCATTATGTATCAGTTGCATAAACTACTATGATCTACACCGATATCATAAATCCTCTATTCCGCGTTCGGAACCGTATGTAATTAATTACCAATATTATTGCAACCAGTAACGTAACATCAGTGTATTATCTGTCACAGTATGGTAAAAACGTATGAAAATTCATTACCTACGGTAACGTAATGAAAATCCGCCCCCCCCCCCGACCGCCGGCACGCCCCCCCGACCGCCAGCGCAATAATGTTTGTCACAGAGATGTGCAAAATGGTTTAGAAAAAGTATTTAAATAGAAAATGCAAATACTTTAATGATTTACTATTTTAAATGCAAAATACAAAATACTTTGCAAAATTGTATTTCAAATACTAAGTACAAAATAGGTATTTTCAAAATACTTTTTAAAAATACAAATGCTTTTTAGAATTCCGTCGCCAAGATGGAAAAAACGGAATCCTTAGCTCGTCATGCCCGTCTGCCCGTGATCATATGTCATAGTCATAGCATAGCCATTTTAATCAATAAATATAAAGCAAATGTTAATCAGACAAATTGTAACTAGAGGTGAGTTTTGTGTGCCACTAATTTGTTTTGTAGGTAAATGGTTAAAATATTTTTTAGTGTCGGCACTCGATACACATAATTAAATGTTTTTTTGTCATGCTCTGATAGTGAGTTATATTAGTCTATATGGATCCAAATGTCATTAATTTACGTTTCAGGGAATTTACTTTCTAAGTATGTATAATTTTTTAGTTTCAATGCAATGTCAATTCGGTTCAAAAATGGATAGCTATTTAAATAGGATTTCCATTCTTATAAGCGCTGGTATCCTGGCAATAAGATGTCCGACTTTCAATCTGGAGGTCTCGGGATCGAATCCCGAGTTTGTACCACAGAGATTTACGGAACTTATGTACGAATTATTGGTTGATATTTATCAGTCGTTTTTCGGTGAAGGAAAACATCCCGCCGAAACCGGTACTAATCCCAATAAGGCGTAGTTTCTCCTCTGGGTTGGAAGGTCAGATGGTAGTCGCTTTTGTAAAAACTAGTGTCAATGTCAATTCATGTGATTAGTTCGCCAAGCCGGGACAAACGCTTATCTTAACTCTCCATTTCAAAACAGACGACTAGTTACAAAATAACGAGATCGTCAGGAATGAGTGCCTTTTTTCCCATGGTTACGCGGTGTCCTGTCCTACCAATCACCCACGCAGGAGCAATATAACTGTAACCTGTTAAACCTACTCTTTCTACCAACATCATATTAAATTACAAAAAAAAGTATTTTGTATTTTCAAAATAGAAAATGGGTCCCAAAAAGTATATCAAATAAAATACAAAATGATTTTGTTAAAAAGGTATTTAAATACAAAATAGGAAATAGGTATTTTGCATTTTGTATTTGCATTTTAAATACAAGTATTTCAAATAAGTCACATCTCTGGTTGGTCATGGCGGTGTAATGGCGGTCATTCTAATGGTTTCAATGGATTTTTAATATGTGTGTAGGTAAAGCAGTGTATGCTTCTGTACATAATTAGGCCTTATTACGTAACAGTTACATCGCTCAGTCGCAGTAGTCAGTCGCATCGTTTGTTTGGGGGAGGCCTATGTCCAGCAGTGGACGTCTTTCGGCTGATATGATGATGATGATAATGACATCGCTATGTCCGTCCGTCTGTCCGCGGTCTAGCTCAGTTACCGTTCGCACTAGAAAGCTGAAATTTGGTGAGGCCTGATAAGAACTTTCAATAAAAACTATATTGAATAAAATTGGTTCAGCCGTTTTTGAATTATAAGTCAAAAACGCATAGTGAAAGGAAGTGCCGAATAGTAAAATGACGTAAGCGCCGTCAAATAAACGACCTTTTGAACAGATGTTTTGTAACAGGGCAGCATCTACGAAACTCTACACTGAGCATCGCCCGACATGCTCTTGGCCGGTTTTTGTTGCATTGTTATCCCGGAAATTACCCCTTAAGGATTACTAATTCCAATTCCAGAAAATCCCCAGCCAGGTTATAAGTAGCCTATAAAAATTCAACGTCTAAAAGGGGGGGGGGGGTAGCCACTACACTCGATTGAGTTAAATTTGCATGGGTCATGGACCCCCCTCCCTCCAAGTGCACCTCAAATAGAAAAAATCATTTCTGCATTGGTGACCCCCCCCCCAATTTCAACCGCGCCTGTTCTTACCTTTCATGCTTTGACTGATTTGACGGGAGGATCGATTTGGATGATATTTGCCGTGGACATGAACGTATAAATATAAAAGTGGTCCTGTATCGTCCGATATACACCTACCTCTATGTCGTTTAAATCATGCCAAAAAAAAATAAAAAAAAAAAAGTATTCATGTATGAGTGTAGTTTCATTTAGTGGTAATTGTAAAATATTTTATTAGGACTACTGTCCTCTAGCGTATCCATCTGTCAACTTTACTTCAAGTTCCGCCTCCAGGGTAACGGGAGAGAAATTAGGGGTGAATTAGCCGCTTACTCACACAGACCGAATTCCACGCGGGCGGAGCCGCGGGCACAGCTAGTACAAAATAAAAGACAAAATCTACAATTTTCTTTGGTTAAGATAGTAAATGTATTCACATAAAACTTGCTTGTAAGTTTTGCATCTCAAACGGTTGCTACTGCATGTTTCTTGCCACACCAATCAAATTCAAGCGAAAATAACCACAGTCGTAGCGTTCTCCGGGCTTTTCGCTACGGCTCAATGGAGGCTGGGGTCCGCTTGGTGGCCCTTTATAGAAATAAGTAAATAACGAATCATAGGCATTACGGTTAAGTTTGGAGCCCGTTGATACTAGTGCTTTTTCCTATTTACGAAGCGTATAGGTATTTGTTGACTTTGTTGATTCGTTAGAGACAAGATTTGCTTATCCATAGCCGAAATAATTTTGTCTATGGCTATTTCAGTTAAAATATGTAAGCTCAGTCACGGTCCTAAAAGTTTAAATGAGTAATTTTTTCTTGTTGGTATGCATTATACGATTTTTTACATTCATTTCATATCAATAACCAGCGACCCGCCCCGCCTTCGCACGGGATAAAAAATGGTTATTGGGGGTTATCCCTAAGAGATAGACATATACCATCTTGGACTTTTTTGTAGAACTTAGTGTACAATACTCTAGTACATTATTTTGATCTATCTCGTAGGGTTCAGACAGCGTTTGCAATGTAACCGCAAAAAAATGTGTTTATTTATCTATTTAAAAAAAACGCATCAAAATCCGTTGCGTAGTTTTAAAGATGTAAGCATACATAGGGACAGACAGCGGAAAGCGACTTTGTTTTATACTATGTAGTGATGATAAGTCACTACATGGTCGTGGTTAAAAAGACGCAAGACGAGTTAATACAAGGTGCTATGGTTAAACCTAAATAACGGATGTAATATATACTTTGCGTAACATGAAAATGATGTAGGTTTTGATTTAGTTATATACTTAGATACATATAATATGGGTCTATTGTTCTCTTTTTTTTTACATTTATTCAGTAAGTAGGTCACAAGGGCACTTTTACACGTCAAATAAATAATGTAAGTATATAAAAGTGTGGTAAACAGTCTTACTACCTACTTACTCTCGTTATTAACCCTTTAACCGCCTTCATCAGATAAATTTGATTTTAATGTGGTTCCTACTCAGAAGCGCGAGTTCTTTCGATCCTGACAGGAGAAAAATAAGTCCCAGAATTTGCAAACATTTCTTGTTACTTCCACTTAGTCATAAAAACTGTATGAAAAGTAGGTAACAAGTGGAACAAAAATATTGGGATTTTATCTCTTTTTTTACGATTTTTTATTTTACGATTACCACTAAATGAAACTACACTCAAAAATGAATACTTTTTTTTATCATATTTTTTTTTTGCATGATTTAAACGACATAGAGAGTAGTAGGTGTATATCGGACGATACAGGACCACTTATGTATTTACACGTTCATGTCCACGGCAAATATCATCCAAATCGATCCTCCCGTCAAATCAGTCTAAGCATGAAAGGTAAGAACAGGCGCAGTTGAAATTGGGGTGGGGGGGGGGGGGGTCGTGGCTTGGGATTTTCTTGAATTGGAATTAGTAATCCTTAAGGGGTGATTTCCAGGATAACAATGCAAAAAAAACCGGCCAAGACCATGTCGGGCGATGCTCAGTGTAGAGTTTCGTAGAAGCCGCCCTGTTACAAAACATCCGTTCAAAAGGTCGTTTATTAAGGGATATTTGGCGGCGCTTATGTCATTTTACTATTCGGCACTTCCTTTCACTATGCGTTTTTGACTGATAATTCAAAAACGGCTGAACCGATTTTATTCAATATAGTTTTTATTGAAAGTTCTTATCAGGCCTCACCAAATTTCAGCTTTCTAGTGCGAACGGTAACTGAGCTAGACCGCGGACAGACGGACGGACATGACGAAACTATAAGGGTTCCTAGTTGACTACGGAACCCTAAAAAGAGATAAATAGTAGTTTATGTAACTGATACGTTATAGTAAGGCCTAATTATGTACAGAAGCATACACTGCTTTACCTACACACATTAAAAATCCATTGACACCATTAGAATGACCGCCATTACACCGCCATGACCAACCTTATAGCGCCGGCGGCCGGGGGGGGGGGGGGGCAGAGTTTCATTAATTTTCATACGTTTTTACCACACAGATAATACACTGATGTTACGTTACTGGTTGTAATAATGGTGGTAATTACATACGGTTCCGAACGCGGAATAGAGGATTTATGATATTGGTGTAGATCAAGATATTTATTCTTCAATGTAAGCACATTACAATGCACTAATGAACGTCAGAGAAAAATAAAATACGTGAGTGTCGTGGGACACTCGATTGGAACGAAGTTATGTTATTTAATTTAATTTAATTTTTGACTTTTTCGTAAATTTTGTGATTTTAATTTTTTTTGTGTATTTTTGAAATTTTGGTAATATTGGTAATATTGGTAATTTTGGTAATTTTGGAAAATTTTGTAAATTTTGGAAGTTTTGGAAATTTTGGAAATTTGGGAAATTTTTGAAATTTAGCAATTTTTGACATTTTCGTCATTTTTGACTTTTTTTTACTTTTAGGTTCTCGACTTTTTTCACTTTGTCACTTCTCACTTTCACTTTTCACTACACTTCACTTTATTCTATTTTATATATTTTTTATTTCATTCCATTTTACATGTCTCTCAATCGTATGGGTGTCGCGTTTTCGTGACGTGACGCATTTTCGTGACGGTCACGTGACTTTTTTTCGCCTAGCCATCCGCGAACCGTCCGAGAAGGAACTTCGTTACAAAACTACCACCGGTTCTAACCCTACACCTCTGGCCCAAGAAGTATTATGACCGAAAAGAAACTCGACGGGACTTATTTTTTTCACAACAGTAATACATTAAGTATTAGATCTTAAAGATACAAAATAATGTGTAGTTCTTCAAGAAGACATATCAGAACAGCTTGAGAGACAGATAATGTACCTATTGTTTAATTATAAAGAAAAATAAACCCTAATCTGACTGCTTCACAAAACGTTTGATATGTTTTCCTACTTAAACGGTGTCCTATAAATGTTAGATAATTTTGTAGTAGTTTTTTGGTTTGGGCCATGCAACTTTGTCCGTCATATATAGTCCTCGAACCTGCAATAACCCTTTGACATTCATGACATTTTCAAATATTTCTTAAGAGCGGGTAAAGGTAAATTTAAAGCATCGACGGGTAACATGTTATAAATATGAACACCTTGACCAAAAAATTACAAATTATTTATTACAGGTTATTAGTTGTTTCTTCCCCATGTAAACTTCCACCCCTTTTGCATCCGCTTAAGGGATAATTTCCGAGATAAACAGATAAACAGACAAAAATTCTAAAAATTGTTGGAACGTGTTCTGTTATCGATTCTAAGTATCCCCAGCCAACTTTTTTTCGAATATATTCCATGAACAGACGTTCGACCCTCTTCAGTTTTATTATATGTATAGATAGTTCTTATTGAAAGTACCTTTCAGGCTTCACTTCCATTATTTTTTTCAAATTTTTTGGACCTACGGTTCTAATTTAAGGTGGGGGGAGGGGGCTTTTTTGAAGATGAAACTATCCTTTGTCCTTTCTCGAGACCCATACTATCTCTATACCAATTTTCATCTAAATCAGTTCAGCGGTAAAAAATTCCTCATACCAACTTCCAACCCCCTTTTCACCCCCACAAGGGTTTGAAAACTATCCTATGACGTTTCTCGAGACTCAAGTTATCTCCATACTCATTTCTATCTAAATCGTTTCAGCGGTTAAAAATTTTCCATACAAACTTTTAACCCCATTTTCACCCCCACCAGGGTTGATTTTCGGGATTAAAACTATATATTATTCTTTCCCGGGACTCAAACTATCTCTATACAAAATTTCATCAAAATCCGTTCAGCCGTTTTCACGTGATGCGCGGTCAAATAAACAGACAAACAGATAAACAGATAAACAGACAAACAGATAAACAGACAAAAATTCTAAAAATTGTTGGAACGTGTTCTGTTATCGATACTAAGTACCTATCCCCAGCTAACTTTTTTTCGATTATCTTCCATGTACAGACTTTCGACCCTCTTTAGCTTTATTATATGTATAGATCAAGATCGTGATTTAGAGTAGAAATCACATAAAAAAAAATCTAATTATAAATAATTTTTTAATTTCAAATTTATTTTCCTTTATCAGTTAAGCATTTTTGTATTCGTTTGAATTGAAAGAGATACAATTGCCTGACCGTAGGTAAGTGGCCGAGGATCAGTCAACATCTATTTAAAACGGATTAAAATCAGACTGTTCCTATTTCCTTAACCCACAATCTCGTCCGGATTTCGCAAAGTTTGTTCTAAAGGAATCCCGAAGGGGTGTTTATCTTCCACATCCTAATTTACCCGTATCCTCTACTTCAGCTATTAGTATAGGGTTATACAATAGGTAGTAGTTTATCCATTGCATGGCAAATTAGGTATCTTCCCTACTTTTTCAGTTGTAATATTATATCCTAAAAACAAGTCACCTATACTCGACATAATTTGCAATTAGTTTAGCGGAGTCAACTTAGGTTAGGGTGGCTTAGGATTAGTTGACTGATTGTCAATTTTTTTTAACCAAACCAGATAACCTGAAAGTGGGAAGTAATAGTGATAAAGAGACTTCTATTTATTCCTAATTTTTAACGAAAGAAAATAGGATTGTTGTACTAAATAAACAATGTTATTCTAAATTAGCTTTCCTATGTCAATCAATCATTTTTTTAAGGAAAATGGCCTCTGTCCATTACTTAGCACAATTTTGCAAGTGTCAAGTAGTGTGACCAACAACACGCGGCCGCTGTGACCAGAATAATCAGTTGTTTAACCCAAACAGTGGTTACACGCGTTTTGAAACGAATGCTTCTTAACTGCACACTTATTCGGTAGATCTTCGTATAATTAGTTATCAATATACGAAACTTTCACTGAACTGTACTACGAAAATAACAAAAACAAAAAAATATATTTCAAGACATATTCGCCATGTTGTCTCAAGCTCAAGCCAGTTTTCCTGTGAAACCCTTTGCAAAGAATGCCTCGAATTACTAGTCTGTATATTTTGGAGTCGTTGTAAGTAATGTAGATATACCTGGAGCCGTATTCTAACTTTAAAACACGATCCAACTTCAATACAAATCCAATGCATTAACAACGCAATACAGCTACAGCATAAACATCTGAATCAGAAATATCAGAATTCGCTTGAGAAATATTCCAACGCAATTCCAATACAACTTCAATATTGGGTGAATGTTTGTTGTATATTGGAGTTATGTTTGAGATAGGTTGTATTTTTAATGTATTGTTAATGTATTTTTAAATTAGAATCCGGCACCTGCACTCTCATTTAACACATTCGCTGCGTCACGGGATGTATTTGGCCGTATTTGACTTTCCGTCAGTGGTGCGGCAGCTACTTAGCTGTGCTGGGCTTGGGCCGTATTCTAACTTTAAAACACGTATAGACACGATCCAACTTCAATACAACTCCAATGCATTAACAACGCAATACAGCTAACGGCATAAACATCTGAATCAGAAATATCAGAATTTTCCTTGAGAAATATTCCAATGCAACTCCAATACAACTTCAATATTGGTTGATTGTTTATTGTGTGTTGGAGGTATGTTTGAGACAGGTTGTGTTCTTAATGCATTGTTAATGTATTTTAAAATTAGAATCCGGCACCTTGTCTATCTATTGTATTTGTCTGTGTGTGCGCCCCGTGCGTAGGTGGTTTTGCTATGTTCCTGTGTACTTAAGATAAAGATAAATATACTACAGATATTCTTGATTTAAGTTTATCCCATTTTAAGAGAAAACATGTACGGGAAGTTTATTTGCGATATTCGTTTTATTTAAGTTTATCCCATTTTAAGAGAAAACATGTACGGGAAGTTTATTTGCGATATTCGTTTTCAAAGTCATCACCAGACTCTTAAGAATACATTGCGGGGAATTCTGCTTATAAATACGTTAATACGTCCGAAAAAAGTGTGAGGTTCCCGATCAGATCAAAAGTTTTAATACAGTCAGAGGAGGATATATTTTTTTATATGACGTGTGATGGTGTGTCTTCTATTTATATTGTATATTTTTAATATAAGTAGGTAAACACAACAAAAAGTAAATACGGACCCAATAATCGATTGCAGGTTTCCGGATCCCTTACGGTCAGTTGGTTTCCTCCGGACGTAATAAACAAAGTCATTTCGAAGCTAAAGTGGCCCCTTTATGCATTGCTTGCCATTATCCCGACTTTTTCACCGAATTCAGTCATTAAGAGTTGGCTATTTGAACGCTCTGCCTTTAACTCTTACGCCAACTATATTATACAACAGCACGCAAGTAAAAAAAACCTGTTTTTTTGGTATTATATTATTAATGTTTTACAGTGGGATGTAGTGTAGAAATTATAATTAGAGTAAGTAAGTAATTGTACCATTTGATCCTAGTTCTTATACAATAATTACCTGTGTTATTGAAAATAACACGATATTTAATAAGATGATATTACAAGTCGAGTAAATAGTTGCGCTTTGAGCTTTAAACCACCATATAAATAAACGTAATTTATTGTTGTCGTGACTTTAGAAAGTTCTTTTGTCTCTCCACAAGGTTCTCCTTTATTCAAGACACAGAACAAATAATATTTAAGGGCAGAAGCTGGTCGATTTCTAAAGAAACAAATGGTGTAACTTGAAACTTGAAATGTTAAGGAATTTTAGTAACAACGCTACGTGTAAATACCATGGCCGCGATTCGAAAAATAAACACACACACTGCACAGACACAGCTCCAACCCAACTCAACCCAACTCAACTCAACGCTATAACGACATTGACATTTACTATTTGTCACATATTGTACCAATGTTGTACCAATGTGAGACCAATGTGAGTCCAATGTTGAATGAAAATGTCAATGTCGTTATAGCGTTGAGTTGAGTTGGGTTGAGTTGGGTTGGAGCTGTGTCTGTCGAGTGTGTGTGTTTATTTTTCGAATCGCGGCCCATGTTTCTTTATATCTTGCCACTCAGGTTCTTTCTATCAGTTTTACTAACTTCATATCTCATTTTAAATTAAGTATTATGGATATTCTATTCATATTGTGCGTATACATTTTTTATGGTGATTACAACTAGGTTCACCTGTTCCAACTATGTTTCTGCACTGCTGGTGACTCTACAAGTATACTAAACTTGATAATAGGTACTACAGTGACACAATAAGACTAGCTAGACTGAACATAATTAGTCGTGATGAGGAAAACGTATCGGAAACAACAACTTTGCTAACAATCATGGATAACAAAGCAGTCGCTGTACCTATTGAAAATAACATCGTAGTTGTATTATGTAAAATATTCCTAGCATGAAAGGAGATCGTCAATTTTTGTTAGGTGATCTGGCCCAGATTATTTAGGACCGTTTTGGAATTACTCTAACCTTTAAAAAATCGTCATAATTTCTAGATCAGGACGGTGGTAAAAAAATTGCGAAATCTAATGGGAAAATTGAAAAATCATGCATTTAAAACTTGAATCTGACGAGGACAATTTTTGAAAGCCTATGATTTATACATTAATGTAAAAAAGTACTGGTTTTTTAAAGAAAATGTACAAAAGCGGACTTAAAAACAAAACGGGAATCATTATGAAATAATAAAAAGTCATATTTTGATCGTATTTATAGTTCCTGTATTTCGGTAAACAAAGACGGCTGTCAAACAATCGTTGATACTATTAACTGAACATTCCTAACACCTATTGCGAAGGGATAAGGTTTACCACCGTTAAGTGCGATAGCACTAGTATCTGACATTGCAAAATTGAAAATAAGATGCGTTTCGTTATCGAAGAAGCATGATATTATGCCATTATGAAACCTACTTTTAATATTCAAACTCCGATCAAAAATGCAATAATACGCATTTTCAATCTTTAGGCGTTTTAATACAGTCGATTTCTAATTTAAACTTCCATATTCGTAGGCTTAGATATTATTTTAATATTACAATGTTGTAACTTACCGAACAGTATCAAAACGCAGATTATGTAACGGTAGATATTGACAGTGTCAAACCAAAAAACAAACCCGTTTCAGTCCAGGTGAAATTAAACTTTATATCAATGCCATAAGGACGTTAATGACTTGTCTTGCTGTATTTTAATCGCTGAAAGATCAACATAATGTTTATTTATTTAGTATTTCTAATCCCCGTTTCATTTTTTTGTAATATTTTGTCTACTTTAGTAATAAAATTAGTATTTATTTTACATTGTAGTACAAACTGTATACGGTTTATATCAGGTGGCCCAGAATTGACGATCTCCTTTGGGGGACGTGTCTCGCGTTTTGACATATTGATGAGGGTACGATTTTCCGTGGACGTGGATTGGCGTTTTTAGCGGAGAGTGAACTATTTTCTTCTTAGTACAGTCGAGGACAAAGAGATGTATACACTTTTGGACCTTATTGCGTTGTAATAAGGTCCAAAAGTGTATACATCTCTTTGTCCTCGACTGTACAAATTCACTTACTTACTTACCAGTATTCTGATATTAACTATTTTCTTAAATTGTATACTAGACGGAAAGCTAGCCACGTCAGATATAACACAATAATGAGAGCAATGAAACCCCTCTAATCAGTTTACTATACTATGCTTATTTTTAGATCGGGACATCTGGCAGCTGTAAAATGGTGGAGGTAAAAGAATGCAAACCAATTTAAGAAAACAAATCCTAGAGGTCTGGGTTTGATGCAATTTAATGAGAAATTAAATAAATAAGTAGATTATATCATTGCCAATAGTTTCTGTTGGGGGAGAGTAGTGTCAAACGACGAATAATGTAATTCATAGTTTGTCGCCTACTATTTTTGTTTCCGTAATAATACGAAAAGTTTTTTGTTCTAATGTTAAAATATAGGCTCAGTCCTCTAT
This sequence comes from Pammene aurita, assembly GCA_947086415.1. Classification (NCBI taxonomy): domain Eukaryota; kingdom Metazoa; phylum Arthropoda; class Insecta; order Lepidoptera; family Tortricidae; genus Pammene; species Pammene aurita. The sequence continues at coordinate 22,044,223 of OX352305.1, read as the reverse complement.
AACTGAGACCCATCGGCAAAATTTGCTAGTGACAAACTCTACTCCACCCATTAAAAGCTGCCAGATGCCCGGATCTATCAATAAGGATAGTATGGCCAAAATAAATTGCCAGTAAGCCGGGGCGGCAGTCTTTTTTTGTATTTTTGAAAGTTCTTGGCTACTTTGGGTTTTATGTTTTCCTGTGTGTTAAATCCGGGTGTACTTAGTACCTAGCGCTTAAAATAAGTGTCGAGGAATACCTCTCTACCTATGCTACGACTTATGCTAAGAGTCATCTTTTTTGGTGTACTTATCAACAATAAATACCTACTTGTTTATGTGCAATAAAGTGATACATATATTTATACGTATACATGAGGCACTTGTCCCACCAAGAGCGAGGAAGCGATTAGCTATCGGCGATTTTCTCGCCCAAGAAACGAACAAAAGATAAAGGATCCTGTGTTAGTAAAAGAGACACATATATTAATAGTTCATCGTTGGCTGTTCACACTGCCGGCGAGAGCACTCGCTCTACTAGTTTGTCGCCCAGATAACAGCGATAAGATAAAACTAGCTCAGCGGTACTCGCTCGGCGATGCTCGCTTGGTTTAGAAATCAACCTGCGAGACCAATCAGCGGTGATTTTATACAGCGTTTATTTCAGTGCAGATATTTGCAATGAATTTGCGACTCTGCGACGTCTGCGTGTTCGGCTGTACTGACTACACCTGAGCGAGTGACGCGAGTAATAGCCCGTCGCACGCGAACACTCGCCTACAGCTGAGCGACAAAACTATTGGAGCTAACACTCGCTTCTCGCCGCTCGCCCACTCGTTTGTAGTTTATCGTTCTACTCGTTTATCGCTCATCGTTGCCGGTGGGACAAGTGCCTGAATATATTGTTTTCGGTGTGTAATGGTTATACAAAAAAAAAAGTTTATTTTTCTATATTGTTAATGATGTCTGTAAATTTTATGTTTCTGTGTAATATACTCCACCTAGGTTTAGTTTTCCGTAATCGATTAACATAACATATTTCTTACATCGAATATGTTTATTCTATGAAATGCAAACATATGTTTTGTAATGTAATTAGTGATGCTGAACCTTTGAAATGTATTTCTAACAAAAGGGAATGACTTAAGAGCACGAGTATAAATTCAAAGATAACAATCAGATGTGACACGACAAAACAACTATATAATAGCTGCAACGGCGGAAGCGAATCATTCATATCCGAGTGTCACATCAGCGCAGGCCGCCTGGCACCAGTGACCAATATGATGCAAATATTTATAAAGTTGGCTCTCATTTCACTCTCATTATATTACAATGGTGCAGATGGACAAGAAGTAAATGACAGGTACTATCCTCGCTATCATCTAGCTCCACCTTATGGGTGGATGAACGATCCCAACGGCTTCTGTGTCTACAACAACGAGTACCATCTCTTCTATCAGCATAACCCAAACAGCAGCCTGACATCCACGCTCGTGCATTGGGGCCATGCCAAGAGCCCTGATCTCGTCAGTTGGGAACATTTGCCCATTGCCATGTACCCTGACCAGTCGTATGATGCGGGTGGAGTATTTTCTGGAAGTGCTTTAGTTGAAAACGACATTATGCATATATTCTATACCGGAAATGTTAACCTAGAAGGGCAAACGCCTGACCACTCAAATCGGCAAGCTTACGCAACGAGTTCAGATGGAACCACTTTTACAAAATATGCAAGCAACCCGATCATACCCGGTGACGACCGCCAGCCAAATTTCCGTGACCCCAAAGTTTGGAAACATGATGATACCTATTACATGGTTTTGGGAAATTCTTATAACAACGACACCTTAGGTCGTGTTCTACTTTATTCTTCTACTGATAAGATAACTTGGAACGAAGTATCAGTTCTCGACCAATCTACCGGAAGCCTTGGCTACATGTGGGAATGCCCAGATTTCTTTGAGCTCGACGGAAAATTTGTACTTCTGTTTTCACCTCAAGGTGTTGCAGCGCAGGGGGATAAATACAAAAACTTATTTCAAACGGGGTATATACTTGGTGATTTTGACTACTCAACTAATAAATTTACTCCTACATCCGAATTTAAGGAACTTGACCACGGTCATGATGTATATGCTACTCAGAGTGTCCTGGACAACCAAGGTCGACGAATTGTGGTAGCTTGGTTTGACATGTGGGAACAGAATTACCCGGAGCGCTACGATGGTTTCACTGGCTTCATGACTTTACCCAGAGAACTGAAGCTTTCTTCTGATGGAACTATAATTCAGAAGCCAGTCGAAGAAATGTCTAGGATTAAAGGGCGAAGCTTAATACCCGGAAGAGGGCACAGGGGTAGCTCAAGAACTTATACTTTACGAAACAAGGCTGGAGAAATTAATGTTCATGCTGATGCTTCTAATGACCTTAAATTATACATCGGATCCGGATCTACGCTTGTGACTCTATCTTATGATGCAACTAAAGGCCAGGTGACCCTCGACCGTGGAGGTACCGATGGTGTTCGTCGTACGGAGTGGAAACCTACAGGGCAGCTGAAATGGAGAATCTTTGTGGACGCCAGCTCCGTTGAACTGTTCTGTGGAGAAGGCGAGGTCACTTTCTCGAGCAGGTTCTTTCCTGATGGTCCTATCCAAGTTCGCTTAGGGCAACAGTCCAGGGCCGAGCACATTAGCGTTCATGAGATTCTTCGCACCGTCCCTCACGGTGGTCATGATAACGAGAGATGGTCGGTTTGTGGGCACTTCGGTTAAATGTATAATGCGTGTATTGTTGATATAACCACATACGCTAAGGGTAGTTTAGACCCTAATAAACATACTTTCATATGTTTTATTAAAAACTAACCACTTATTTTTCCATATAAAATATTGCAGCACGTAATGTATGATTACACATTATTACTTTGCCTTTAAAACGTCACTGATATGTGTCACATTAGTGTATACGCAGTACATTGCTGCTCGACAGAAATTCAAAAATTAATGACTCGATGTTCATTAACAGTTATCTAAATATTTATTGCGATATCGACTTAAAACATCAAAACCTGCGTCTGGGTTCCTTTTGTGGTCATATTAACAATACGTGCGGTATTAAATATCCGATCGATCAATATTTGATAGATATATATATGTAGATACTTAAATCAATATGTAACATCCAAATAAGCGGAGAAAAATATAGATTACGAGTATATTCGTTTAACGTTCGATTTTAAAAACATTTATTGTAGACATTAAATTATTTTGATGAATATTTATATATGTTTTACCTGTATGTATCGCCACTACAAATGTATTATAAATATACCTTATTTGCCACTGGTGGATTTTGTGTCTTAGGCATTTGTTGGTGACGCGGTTTGTCGTGAAGTATCTCAACCAACGAAATGACTTCTTAGTCTTCTTTTTATAACTAATATATTATGTAAAATCTTATAATATGTAAAAATCGGTATTGTCGAACGAGCGGAGCGTAAGCGAAGTGAAGTTCTTACAAACAACTTCGGCTGTTGTTTTCATTTCGCGAAGACGACTGGGTTCGTTTTTTTTTTGTTTACATGACCCATTCTCATTAGGTCGAGTTTGATTTTGGGATCGAGAGAGAGATATCTATAATTACGTTAATGTTAAGTATAGTTATGTAACGTGACACCTGCAGTAAATTGTAATTTATGTGCTTTTATAATAGCTCGCACATTTTCGCTCTGCTAGTGACACTTAATACCATACACTATAAAAATTATGTCAACTTAAACTATTGATGTCGTCAGCTTCACCATGTTTTTTCTGGTATACTGAGCCGATGAGTTTACTGACTAGAGAATAGAAATGATGTAAATATGTTAACGGACAGTTAACATATTTACATCATTTCTATTCTCTAGTCAGTATCTGCGTAGATACTATACGTAGACACGGTCTGGACGTTGACGGTGTGAGCTGACGATATCTCCTTTGATTACTCCTACGGCCTATGAGCCTCCCGTGATTATCATACGTCGTTATCGCGGGAGCAAAAACGATTTGACAGTAGTCAAAGATTATGAAAAATAAGATATAACAGAAGTGACAGTAGTATCAACACGTTTGTACCTATTAGTTCTAAATTTATCAATGTTTTTTCTAATATCTAACCTTCGTACTCGACTTGATTATAGTACATACTAAAAAGATTAGCCACGCAATCCTAACGACAACCTTTTCATTCACCTGTTATTCGAAACATTTTACATTCATGATCGATTTGTCTGGACTTGTAGATAAAGGATAACTTTAGACACACGAAAAGTTTTATTTTTCTTAAAAATCAACGCTAGGTACTCGTAATTTTCATAGAAAATAAACCTTCTGTTAAACGAAATTTCTACTCAAAAACGAACGTAGAAAAGGAGCAAAACGAGTTTGATTAAACATTTCTAGCAAAAACATCGTGTTAGATATGAAGAACTTCTTAGAGGCTAAGACGTGTAGGCATAATATTCTGTTTATATTAAACGGACATTCTGTTATATATATTCTTCAACACATTTGTTTTTGCTCCCGCGATAACGATGTATGGTGATTATCCATCTGGTATCTCGGGCTAAATAGTCGCCTCCACCTCCCCTTACAGCGACCCCGTTCCTCACACTATGGTTACCCTGAGTTCATAACCATTGACAACTCACTGGGATCCAAGATCTCTCTGAGCACTGATACACGCTGGTAAATAACACAAGACACATGATCATCATAATAACACAGTAAGAAAGTCCATGAACTGATACGAGTAGAAAGATAAATATTAAAGCGCTCACCATTAATTTGTTCGCGCGCAACCTTCTCTCCTCCCGTCGTCCGTGTATCTACTCTACAACCCCCCTCAAAAAATCCGTCCATACTAAAAGCGATATTGAGATCGAACGTGACTGCTACCGCCATCTATCCGAAAACCCGGCAAGCACGAACTGCTTCGCGATATTCGCGACACTCCCGCCCCTTAAGAAAAATAAAATTATAGAAACATTGAAATCAGATCAGTTTAATCAGTATCAGTAAACAATTGAATCAATAAATATATAATGTGAACTCTATTGTGAATAGCCACAGATAAGCAATCCGCATGTGCGAGCCATAGGACTAGGTATGATGTTTGACCTTAGAATATTGTATCACTCTTGCGCTTTGCGCCCGGTTAGCTCCAGTGACAGTTTGAGATTTGCGGAGTTAACATTATCATAAAATGGATTCGAAACACCATTTTGTGTCATGAATAGTTGCAATAATTAAAGAAAATGCGGAATGGTAACATATCTTCTTCTTAGTCGTGCACTCTTAGCAGAGTGGTCGTGGTCATGTCTCGGTCGAGTCTTTTGCCACCACTTCCCTGGCGATGCGACGCCATGTAGCTCTATGAGATGTATGATTCAGAGGCGAATTCTACGAAACTCGTGTCATGTTTCTAGGTCCTATTTTCGGTTTAGGCTGAGGGTGGTCTATCAGTTTCAAAGTATCATGACAAAAGTTCCACAAATACTCGTTATTAATATTACTGCTGATTGATTATGATTATCAGATTCGTGATTATTCAGATTATCTCATCGAAATATCTATAAAAGTATCGACCTGTGCCCCAACGCTATTAGCACTGATATCTGACAGCTAAGATAATTATTTTGTCAAATATTCTGACACGGTCGATTCCTATACAAACCATAGACAAGCGCGCCTCTCTCCTAAGAGCAACTAACGCACTAAAGAGGTTGGTGCTCTGTGTGAATAACAATGTAGCTGAGCTGTTCATTCTCGAACCTTTTTTCTTGCCCTTTCCGCTGAGAGTAGGGATGGCCTTGTGTAACTGACACAAGCTATCGCGTCCCTCTGAGACTGGTCTTAGCGAATACCGATGGCTGTGCTGATCTGATCAAAGTAGGATCCCTAGACTGGTCTGAGCGTTCATCAGTGCCTGTGTTGAGCTGATTACAAGCAGGACCCGTAAACTGTTCTGGGCGTTTACTGAGGTCTGGGCTGAGCTGAGTAGGATCAAACTGTTCTGAGCGTTTACTGAGGTCTGGGCTGAGCTGAGTAGGATCAAACTGTTCTGAGAGCGTTCACTGAGGTCTGGGCTGAGCTGAGTAGGATTAAATTATTCTGAGCGTTTACTGAGGTTACACTGACTGAGGTCTGAGCTGAGCTGAGCAGGATCACCGTCGCGGTTTAGTAAATTAGAAGTAACCTGTGTGGACTGAGTGTTAGGATTCTTGTAAACTAATCGGTATATTTCTAGGATGAACCATTTACTAATGTTAGGATTTATACATTACGTTAAAACCTGTCCCTTGTACGTCAACATTCATATGACTAAGCAATGTGATGATTCTTAAATTTAATCTTTTATAAGTTAACCAAATTAGCATCTATCAATCATAGTGCTATATCAAATATCAACCCGTTAAGAATATCTAGTTCTTCAAAGAACAATTTTAAGAGGAATTAGTAATACTCTATTAATTACTACTATAACAGCTAGGCTTAGCTTTCAAGGATTCAATGTACCACAATAAATGTACTTCGGTATTAAACGCGGAACGTCTAAAACTTTAAATGCATTATCCTTTAACTCTTTTGACTTCACAGTTTTTTATGTCTTAATTTCTGGCATAATGTTTTATGTACTTGCTAATGCCAAAATGTACAATGTCCTCTTTTAAATGTACCTATTGTCTGTACTTTAACAACGACTTTATTCTTATTGTACTGGTTCTTACAACTGAATGGCTATCTATATATAATACTGTCGAGATCATCTGTTTGTTACTGGTATGTGCTCGACAGCCCTCCCCAATAAACGAATAAAAAGGGCCGTTTACGTAAATTTCAAGTCATACTCTAATAATTTACAATGATAATGGGAAGGGTTCTGATAGTTGTACATAACCTGGATATAACCTTGACCAAAGTGTTATTGAACACTGAACTATAAACAATTAATTTCGATTGTTTTTCTAGCGTGGTATCAAAAACTCGCTTGTTTAATCAAGTTACATCCCCGTAGAGAATCATCCTTCTACATTGTACATACCTACTGCCTGTACTCCGTTTACGTATACAATGTGAAGTTCAAAGTTCAGTAACTAATTCACGACTTCTTTTAACTCAACAAGCGAAGTACGGTCATACCTAGTACCCGTGGGATACCACTAGACTGGGCTGAACAAGGTATAGGATCAAAACCCTACATATCATTTAGCAACCATATCGTCAGTTGAAAAAAGGCGATTTTTCTCAAACCATTTTTGTAGTCAAACACTGTAGTACGTATATCGTAAGCGTGAGCGAGACTATGATATTTGAATTCGTTTTTATGGCCAAGAACTTATCCACCGCTAACAAAGTAGTTTTTCAATTATTTTGGTAGGTACTTATTTTGTGACACCATTATTATGTGTGCGTTTTTATTATAACTGTGGTCCAATTTATTTCCAATATCAACTACTTCTCGACACTAAATTTCATACACATACCGTAAATATCCGTTTGCATGTTGGTACATACACCTACTTATTATTGTACCTTTATAAAATCAATCAATATACGTGGGTATTTAGAGTCGCACGGTGTTTTCCTAAAAACACCTTCAAGAATTAATTTATGATTGATTTTAATAGTATTTAAGTACCTATCCTATATTCATACATTTTCACGCGGCTACCTGCATTATCAGACTATCACACCTTTATGATCATCTTTATTTATTAAACGTTGCTTGCATCTGAGATATATACATCTACCACTGAGTAGGCTTGACGGACTGATTATTATTATTTATAAGCAGGCAGGCAGTTGTACAACTGATTTTGCCTGTATCCAGTTAACACGACAAATGATCAATGGCGAGTAAAGTGCTTATCTAATCTGTTCTTGAATTGGTTGACATTTTGAGCTGATACCACATCCTCTGGTACTTTATTCCAGGCCCATACCATTATTGCTTAGGAAGTGTCTTTATGGGTTACTGTGGGACCTTTGGCTGTCTAATTTCAAGTGATGGCCTCTCAGACGGGTGTTGTTATTGCGCTTGAACATCTTGTGAAATTCTTTGAGGTCATAGTGCCAAGATAATATATCTATTACCCCCACGAAACCACATTTTAAGTTCAACACCAAGTATATTGAACTAATCCCTTTCGTGCGTGCAATTCCCTTGAATCATCATTGATTATCTAAATACCAAAACCCTGTTCGTTATGATGTTATGAAAATGAAAGGAAAACGTTCGAACATGAGATGTACTTTATAGGCGTTCTAATTACCGGTTACTCAAAATAGTAATATTTTGAAGTGACAGACTAAATCACTACTCGCGTGACCAACTTAGAATGATCTTTGTTAGGATAGATAGTTTTGATAAGTTTCGTACCTACCCTTTTATACTTTGATAGTCTGAGCGTCTTTTCTATGGACTACGGTCATCACCATTTATTAACCAACATCCTTACGGTGTTACAAGGTGGTATGCATCCTGGCATATAGTAGGTGGATTTAAAATGTTTTTCTATTATTCAAAGAATTTAACCTACGGTCACACGTTCAAACACAAGACTATATTTTATTTTAACGATTTAATTTCAATAGGTATTTTTGTATTATATATGTTTCGAATACCTCTTCTCCCTCTTCTACTCGCGTTGTGGGAAATAGAGACAAGTAACAGTATACATACTATTCATATTTAATTTCTGAATATTACGTGTCAAGGTCAAACCAGATTGTCACAATGACCTGCCCTTTCTGAGTTACGCAGAAAATATAATCTTACTTAATTATAAAATATCTTTCCAGCCAACACTTCACTTCAATATGAACTATGCTTGTTGCTATGATGGGAAATAACGAATCGTCCGTAGTTAAACTCTTGTTATGTATTTGCATTTACACTATCCGCTAATAATTTGTCTATATCACGGTATTTATTAACTACTTCTTGCTTTCCAAACGTCATTTAAGTACACACTTAAATATATAACATATTTAGTTTAAGGTTTTCACCGCAAACAGATAGTCAAACACGATTGGCAACTCTATTTAAATGACATACGTTAGCATTATACAAATTTTCACAAAGTGGCCAATTTAAAGCTTATTATTGCTACCCCAAGGTTGTCTGGAAGAGATCGCTCTCTAGCGATAAGACCGCCTGTTGACTGCCTCTACTTTTAATCTGTACTGTACTGTTATATTTTATTGAGGGGTGCCATAAAGAATATTTGTATTTGTATTATTGGTTTAAGCACTCGTACTTGTGCCTCATCATCATCATTTCAGCTGAAAGACGTTCAATGCTGGATAAAAGCCTCCCCAAGGATCTCCACAACGAACGGTCATTCGCCGCCCTTAACCAGCTGTTTCCCGCGACTCTAACCAGATCGTCGGTCCACCTAGTCTGGGGCTTCCCACACTGCGTATTCCGGTATGCGGTTACCACTCAAGAACCTTTCTGCCCCATCGGCCATTGGTTCTGCAAGCAATGTGGGCCGCCCACTGCCACTTAAGTCTGGCAACTCTCTGAGCTATGTCTGAGCTGTGTGTACTTGTGACTACATGTAGCCATATACTAACAGTAGGTACCCGAACGATTTTTAGTAAATGTCAAAACACTCTCTGAGCTATGTCTGAGCTGTGTTTACTTGTGCCTACATGTAGCCATATAGGTACTAACAGTAGGTACCCGAACGATTTTTAGTAAATATCAAAACACTCGAAACATTGATTATCAGTTACCGAAGTTAATGGTAGTTATTAGGACATCTCTAACCATGTTCTTTTAACTTAAATCGTTTATAACAAAACCAAATGAATCAACAACTGGTTAATATTTAGTTCTAAGTTAAGTTTTCTAAAACCAACGGGAGATAAAGAACTAAGTCTTTAAATTTACCCGTATATCATTTCATGCACCTACTCGTATAGGGACGGATCTTACATTGAGATTTAACTTGTGAGCACCTTGTAAATGTATCATGAAATATTTTAACTTCTACAAACTTATATTTGCAGATTTATACATATATGGATAAAATGCTTCAATTACACAAAATCATGGTACAAATTATGCCATGTAAAGTACCCCAAATCAAATAGAATGAGAAAGTGGGTAGAACGTAAGATTTGCGTATTTGTTTACGTCGCATTACCTCAACTTATGAGAACCAATTATTCGTCACATTTAATGTTCTTTGTTTAGTTTTAACTTTATTATTTATGTTTCATCTTTATTCAAGATATTTATATTTTAAGTAAAGCGTAAATAACATGTGCTACATGCACTGCGTACACTATGTTAAGAGTAATTTCAGTTACATCAAGCCAAGAACTGGACCGTTTCGTAAATACACTGAATTTCGGTTTATGTAAGGTTCCTTGCAATAGGTGCACTGATAAGTAAGACACATGGTGGAATATATGTCCATTTGTACAGATATGGGACATATCTAGCACTCGTATGAGATGAGCGTATTAACCACTATTTAAGTTATGTTACACTACAATAAATATTTCCAAATGATCATTACTCAAATATAGTATTCCATAAAGTCAATACGAACTACGAAACTTGAATTTGGAAACTATTGACATAAAAAAATATTTTTATTACTCTGTTGTTTTGTTTTATGTCTATCCTTCTTAACTAAGTTTAATTTATCACATGATTATTTCGTGTCAAGGAAACACAATAAAATAAAACATCAATGACAACGACTTTTAAGTTTCCAATTAACCATTTGATTCTAAATGCAGGCCTGGATTTCTTTTAGTAAAGGTATTGTTTGGCAATTACCTAACCGGCTCAGAAAGAAGACAATAACTTCTTCTTATGCGTGTTTATGCGTGACGCATCACATTTGTAGTTCAAACCTGATGTATAACATTTAAGTAAATCATTTGTCGTGCAATTCACTTTATACATACAGTAGGTATCTTCTAAATATATAAAGGAGAAACTGACTGACTGACTGACTGACTGATTGACTGATATATCAACGCACAGCCCTAACCACTGGTTCTAGAGATTCCAAATTTGGCATGTAGGTTCCTTATAAGGTCTAGGGATGCACTAAGAAAGGATTTTTCAAAATTCACCCCCTAAGGAGGTAAAATGGGGGTCCAAAGTTTGTATGGCGAATCAAGATTTGTTAGACTATTTTAATCGAAACTTCACAGGAGCATTCCTAACGATAAATGAGTAAATACGTGTTTCAGGTTTTTTGAAAATTCAACCCCCAAAAGGGGCAAATGTGATCACAAAGTCTGAAAATCAACATGGGTAATTATCCTTTTGAGTACTTATAGTACGCGGGCGAAGCCGTGAGAAAAGGCTAGTGCCAAATAAATGGAGAGTCGACGAGACTCGAACTTAACTCAAATTAAACTCTGCTTTATTTATATTTTTAATACCACGACGGTGGCAACGAAGCATACTATCCGCCTGATGGTAAGCAGTTACGTACACGTTAAAAGCATAAATACAATTCGATAGGTTTTTGATTAGTTTTTAGCATCATACACTGTAATGACAAGTAAATGTGCATACTATTTCTCTTAGCATCGTCTCGGTGTTCATAGAGTAAGGTGTTCTAATTTAGGGTCACTAATTCTTATTTTATCGCATCAAAGATGAAGATTACAATTTACAGTAGACACGGAGTTATGACAGATGCGTTATTTATTTTAAATCTTTCATCCGCCTAAATTCAAGACATCCTTTATTTGCCGATATCATTTTCAATGGTGTTAACAACGTATAACGTATCTGATCCCTACAGGAGCACACATGCCTACTACGAGGTCAATTTGTACTCTTACGAATAATAATAAAACGGATTATGAGGCTGATTTCTATTCACTTATGTACATTTTATAATTATATGTCCATTTGTACAGATATGGGACATATCTAGCACTCGTATGAGATGAGCGTATTAACCACTATTTAAGTTATGTTACACTACAATAAATATTTCCAAATGATCATTACTCAAATATAGTATTCCATAAAGTCAATACGAACTACGAAACTTGAATTTGGAAACTATTGACATAAAAAAATATTTTTATTACTCTGTTGTTTTGTTTTATGTCTATCCTTCTTAACTAAGTTTAATTTATCACATGATTATTTCGTGTCAAGGAAACACAATAAAATAAAACATCAATGACAACGACTTTTAAGTTTCCAATTAACCATTTGATTCTAAATGCAGGCCTGGATTTCTTTTAGTAAAGGTATTGTTTGGCAATTACCTAACCGGCTCAGAAAGAAGACAATAACTTCTTCTTATGCGTGTTTATGCGTGACGCATCACATTTGTAGTTCAAACCTGATGTATAGCATTTAAGTAAATCATTTGTCGTGCAATTCACTTTATACATACAGTAGGTATCTTCTAAATATATAAAGGAGAAACTGACTGACTGACTGACTGACTGATTGACTGATATATCAACGCACAGCCCTAACCACTGGTTCTAGAGATTCCAAATTTGGCATGTAGGTTCCTTATAAGGTCTAGGGATGCACTAAGAAAGGATTTTTCAAAATTCACCCCCTAAGGAGGTAAAATGGGGGTCCAAAGTTTGTATGGCGAATCAAGATTTGTTAGACTATTTTAATCGAAACTTCACAGGAGCATTCCTAACGATAAATGAGTAAATACGTGTTTCAGGTTTTTTGAAAATTCAACCCCCAAAAGGGGCAAATGTGGTCACAAAGTCTGAAAATCAACATGGGTAATTATCCTTTTGAGTACTTATAGTACGCGGGCGAAGCCGTGAGAAAAGGCTAGTGCCAAATAAATGGAGAGTCGACGAGACTCGAACTTAACTCAAATTAAACTCTGCTTTATTTATATTTTTAATACCACGACGGTGGCAACGAAGCATACTATCCGCCTGATGGTAAGCAGTTACGTACACGTTAAAAGCATAAATACAATTCGATAGGTTTTTGATTAGTTTTTAGCATCATACACTGTAATGACAAGTAAATGTGCATACTATTTCTCTTAGCATCGTCTCGGTGTTCATAGAGTAAGGTGTTCTAATCTAGGGTCACTAATTCTTATTTTATCGCATCAAAGATGAAGATTACAATTTACAGTAGACACGGAGTTATGACAGATGCGTTATTTATTTTAAATCTTTCATCCGCCTAAATTCAAGACATCCTTTATTTGCCGATATCATTTTCAATGGTGTTAACAACGTATAACGTATCTGATCCCTACAGGAGCACACATGCCTACTACGAGGTCAATTTGTACTCTTACGAATAATAATAAAACGGATTATGAGGCTGATTTCTATTCACTTATGTACATTTTATAATTATCGTTTTTTCACAATAATTTCTCACGATTGCGATAATGATTGACGTTTTCCTTGTGATTTGTGCTTATCTTAACTAACAGCGCCCAGTCCAATGAAAGGAAAACGACTGCACCCATGCTCAATATACTTTTGAGTTAGCCTTCTCTTCAAACTTAATATTACTACTAGTTTAACCATAGTAGCGTTCCGTGGATACTTTTAAGGAGGAGCTCATACTGATGACGTTAGTCATTTTTATCTCACAAACTCGAAGCCGTCCTATAATGGTTATTTATCTCCGCCAAAGTAAAATAAATATCTCAGTTTTGTCATAGTAATTTTGTTTATTGTCTTATCATTATTATAAGGCCACGGACTATCTTTGGAATGTTACACCAGAGAAATGGACTTCAAATATTGATAAGATTTGTTTAACGAGCCAACTTCGAAATTATACGTCTGAATTACGCTCAATTTTTTTTTTACGATAACCTTTTATAGCTCAGTTTGAAGCTCAACTCGAACAAGAATGTCTTTAGATTCACCATGTAATTGCCCGTTGCTTATTTCTCAAAACTTTCAAGTAAATTCTAAGGCAATTTGGAAAATATCATTTAAACACGAATGACTCTTCAAACTTTCGTATTAACTACATGTTTTATTATGTACAAAGTTACTAGAACTATATTTACACTACAACATGAAACATTAATTACGGCCGCTGACTTCTCAGTCAGCGACGCTACCATGAATGTTTCCTATAGCCTGAACTTGGGCTGAAGTAAATGCTTGCTTGCTTATTTGACTCTGTTTTGCCTTTAATTTTCTCAACAATCTTAAAACTGAAACTGACCTTTCAGTTGATCCTTTTATGTATTATATTGTGTAGCTATACCCGACAAGTATCAACCGACACAGTGCTACTTTCAATTTAGCTGACTTAAATATGGCACGGATGGATCTAACCAATCCCAGCACATCACCACCATGTCGTCAGCTTCACCATGTTTTTTCTGGTATACTGAGCCGATGAGTTTACTGACTAGAGAATAGGAATGATGTAAATATGTTAACGGACACGCAGATACTATACGTAGACACGGCCTGGATGTTGATGGTGTGAGCTGACGATATCTCCTTTGATTACTCCTACGGCCTATGAGCCTCCCGTGATTATCCATCTGGTATCTCGGGCTAAATAGTCGCCTCCACCTCCCCTTACAGCGACCGCGTTCCTCACACTATGGTTACCCTGAGTTCATAACCATTGACAACTCACTGGGATCCAAGATCTCTCTGAGCACTGATACACGCTGGTAAATAACACAAGACACATGATCATCATAATAACACAGTAAGAAAGTCCATGAACTGATACGAGTAGAAAGATAAATATTAAAGCGCTCACCATTAATTTGTTCGCGCGCAACCTTCTCTCCTCCCGTCGTCCGTGTATCTACCCTACAACCCCCCTCAAAAAATCCGTCCATACTAAAAGCGATATTGAGATCGAACGTGACTGCTACCGCCATCTATCCGAAAAACCGGCAAGCACGAACTGCTTCGCGATATTCGCGACAATTGACGTGCGTTAGGCGTATGGATTTATCGTGGTTCATGGATGTTCATCAGCACTCATGTTTTTGCTATTAATATAGAATAAAACTTCGCAAGCCGCTCGCAGCGGGCATGATTGGATGAAATAAGTAAGTAATACAAATAATTGACAAAAAGCTGATTTCTGTTAGTTAATTATTTAATCAAGGAATCTAATCCATAATTATTTTTGCATTTTTTTGGAGTGATGCATTGAACATTTCTTCATCTTAGATACTTGACCCATAGCTTAATTGGGAACACGCGTGAAAAATATTTAATTGAATTTGTTCAATAAATACGTTCAACAACAACACCAAATTAATTTAAAATAGTGGAAATCCGTAATCATTTTCCAATATTTTTGTAAAGATATATCGGTTTAAAAACGTTAAATTTGAGCATTTTTTTAAATCTTCTTCTTCAGATGCCTCTCCATTACTGAAGGTTGGCAGTCAGCTTCTTAAAACTGTCTTTGTTGAGTGCCCATCTGAACAGTTGCTCAACGATCTTTATCCCCGTCCATTCCCTGATATTACGGAGCCAAGACATCTTGCGTCCTCCAGGTTTGCGCATTCCGGGTACTTTCCATCATTATGGTCTGCAAAAGAGAATACCGGTCGTGACGCACTATGTGTCCGAGATAGGCTACCTTTCTTTGCTTTATGGTACGGACAAGTTCTAGGTTTTTTCCCATTTGGCGTAGAACCTCTACATTTGTCACTTTGTCCGTCCAACTAATACGAAGCATGCGTCGGTAAGACGACATCTCAAAAGCTTCAACTTTCCTGCGGAGGTCAGCTTTTATAGTCCATGCTTCACAGCCATACAGAACAACTGGCCAGATGTAGCACTGAAGGAACCTGGTTCTCAGGTCGATGGCGAGTTGACGACTGCATAATACGTTTCGCATGTTCGTAAATGCTGGTCGGGCTATTTCGATACGAGCACGAATTCTAATTTTTTGAACACCCCAAATATATTTTCAAAACCTCAATTCGATTACTTGTGTTTTTATAAGATAAAAAGCATAACAACTGTACAGGTAAAAAAGCATTGTTTCGTGCCCAAAAGTTACAAAAACATTCCAAAAACTTATTCCTTTCAAACAGTTTTCCGCTACTTTCAGGCCGGTGACGTCATAAACCTCACGTTTTTTTGTATGGGGCGTTTCACGCGCGGCGCAGATGCCTCTAAGGTCTCCTATAAACGCCATCGGCCGCTTACAGCGTCTGCATCACAATGCTTACTATAGAGATGTACTGTTGTGGCCTCTTTCACACGTCGACGTTGGTGTCTTTTTTGTTCAGAAACGTTGACGTTGACGTCAGACGTCGCGTATTGCATAAAATAGGAGACCTTAGCCTTACGTATTTTCGCATTTTTGACGTTTCAAGGCTACAATAGATAGAAGGTTTATTAGAGACATTTCAATCTAACGAGTAATATAATTAAATGACGTCGTCCCAAAAAATCATGTATGTTGCGAAACGGTAAAGCGATCGAGCCCTGGCAAGGCGTATTGATGTTGGTTCAAGCCCAATTGGGTTTGATTATTTTTCAATTTTCGTATTTGATTTAATAACAAACTAGAATCCAATCCATCCATCGAAGAACGATAAAATAAAATGTAGATTTTATGTCGTTAGTAAGTTAGGGCTACCGCAAGCATCTTTGTCTTTTAGAACTTATAATCAACATTTTGTCACACTAATTACAAATTGTAAATCAGTCCGTTCAACACTTGTTAACTTCGGGGCTTTTTGTATTATGATCGTAGTTGATTTTCAGGCAAGTGGTATGGCCAGTTCTACATAGATAAAACATTAAGTACGGAGCTATAAATGTGGACCATAACTAGTCCATCTTTTGGAAAATTCTTTAAAATCAAATCTTTGATTTAAAATGTGCAATGTTTTTGAGATAATGACACATTTTCAAAGATTTGGGGTGTTTTATTAAAGCAGTTTATTTCCAATAAATACTCAATTTAGTAGGTAATTAGTCAAATTCCCCAGGCTCATTAAAAATATGTACCACGCCGATTTCACGCCGATCACGCCGCCGCCGCCGGTCAAAAAACGATCGGTCGCCGCCGCCGATGATTTTGCCATCGGCGCACACCTCTAGTTCATACATGAGCAGGATCGATCAAGGGTGTTGTGCAGCTAGAAGGCGAAAAAAAATTCTTCAGAAGGGTCTTGTTATATTGGTTATCTCGTTTGCATGTAAATCGCGAGTTCTCAGTTCGAGGCGGACTACTAGTTAATTAGTAAATCTTACAAAAAAAATAATAGAAATAAATAACTATATAATCATTACGAGTTTAAGGATGGTTCACGCTGTAGCGTTCCGCGTCCTACACGACACTTCCGACACTTCATTTTGTATAGAAAGCGTCACGTGATCCTCGGATGTCACGTGGAGTTCACTATAGTGTCGTGTTGGAACGCTGCAGCGTGAGCCGTCCTTAAACAATAGTTATTATTGAACATTAATAACTGTATTTCAATTGATGATTTATTGTGAAATCTAATTTCATCAAAATTAAAAACTGTTGAATGTTTTGCGATATCCTAATTGTAGCAAGAGCTGTTTAGCTCAAAAAATCTTGCTAGCTATTACTATTCGTAAGTCAGGCAACTTTTTGAGTGGAACTACTTAAAGTGTCTGGAAAACTAGATCTGAATCTGATTTGTCACTTAGCTTTCAACAGCACACTAGTACGCACACTAGTACACAGACTAGCACAATAGTATGAACATCGAATCTAGGCTATAAATACATTGGTCCCAATTTTTTTAGCCCCTTTACCTCTATGACCTATGGAAACTAATTATACCCGTAACTTAAATAGATTAGTTATAAAGAAACGACTACAATTCTGTTTTAGTTTCTCGACCCAAATATGCGGGGGGCATATAAGGTATTTTACCCCCTCTGGGTGATTGTGATTACTCCCGCTGGTTAATTGTGATTGCCCCTCAGAACGCGTATCATGGTTGTCATTTTATCGCCTATCACGTCATGCATCACTTTCACACTTACGTACTTGTTAGGACGTGACAGCTATGGTGATAAGCGATAAAATTTCGACCATATGAGGCTAGAAGGTTAGCCTACTGCTATAATAAAAACGTACCTCAAGTGGGATAATGACGCAGATGACGATAAGGTCAGCTACAGCCAGGTGCGTCATGAGGAGGTTGACCCGCGATTTCCGACGCCTCGAACGCAGCAGCGACGCGAACACTGCCACGTTGCCGATGGCGCCTGTTCCCAGTAAGACGCTGTACAGCACCATGACGAACCCCTCGTCAGCTGGTCGTGCGGGCACGGACGCTGCCGACGCCTCGCTAGACGCCGTAGCGTCGAAGTAGTCCCAAAAGTCTTGGTCGTACGTATCGTTCCACATATTGCTGGCTAATGAACTTTGTACCTAAGTTACTATGACGCACTTTTTATCACTGTACATGTGAAACTTTCAACTCGCCGGACGCTTGTTTATTTAACTTTTTTTTTACGTTTTCACACCAAACACTTCTCAAGTGTTTTTATTTATTTATTTATTACACTATTTTTAAATTTCATGTTGATGTCATGAGCCTAATTGAATTGCATTATATTAAAATTAAATCACTCTTTAAAACTTGTATTCACAAACTTATTTAGGATATTTCACTAACTTCACAATTCACATAGTTGTATTTATACACCTGTAGTATTTTTTCTATCAATTATGACTTACACATTCAAACACAAACACTTTTTTTTATTGCTACTATATTTATTGAATATACACTCAAATAAAATAATTTTTTACTCGATTGAGTCGTAAAACTAATTGCGAGTTGCCGACGAGTTCGTAACGCGTCTACGAGATCGTAGCATACGTCCGGCACCCGTAGCGGCGTAGCGATCTCTGTGGGACCTCGCGTAACCAAACGGCGCGAATGGAACTCAACAATGATTATGAGAAAAAATTGCTTTCTCAAATTTTCGCATTGTTCATGGTTTTATTACTTTCAAATACAGCTATAATATCAATTTATTAAGAGTTATGTTTCAATTTTACTTTTAAACTCAATTGAAAGTAGGCAACGACACAAAGTTTTTGAAAAACAACCAAATAAAATTAAGTACGACCCACTGTGGGCATATTATAAAACAAAAGACGTCCGAAAGATTCGAGTAGGTGATATTTTTGTTACATTAACTTCGTATTTACGAGGAAAATGGCCGATTTAATTAATTTCCTGAATGAACCGAATAATAATTTCCTTCTAATAAGTTCTTAGGCTCCATTGCAGCTACCTATATATAACTTCAAAATCATATATGTACTTGAAGTTGGTTGTTTTATTTTATATTAAAAACCAGATTAGAACATTTATTCCTTGGCCTTCAATATCTTATATTTGACAGGGATCTCGCAATGAAATAGAAGTAAATAATAAGCTCTTCAAAAAATACACAAAGGAGATCGTCAATTTTTGTTAGGTGATCTGGCCCAGATTATTTAGGACCGTTTAGGAATGGTTCTTACCTTTAAAAAATCGTCATAATTTCTAAATCAGGACGGTAAGGTGGTAAAAAAATTGCGAAATCTAATGGGAAAATTGAAAAATGATGCATTTAAAACTTGAATCTGACAAGACCAATATTTGAAAGCGTGCATGCTATTTATGTATTAATGTAAAAAAGTACCAGTTTTTTAAAGAAAATGTACAAAAGCGGACTTAAAAACAAAACGGAAATCATGATGAAATAGTAAAAAGTCATATTTTGATCGTTTTATAGTTCCTGTATTTCGGTAAACAAAGACGGCTGTCAAACCATCGTTGATACTATTAACTGACCATTCCTAACACCTATTGCAAAGGGAGAAGGTTTACCACCGTTAAGTTCGATACCACTAGTATCTGACATTGCAAAATTGAAAAAAAGATGCGTTTGGTTATCGAAAGAGTATGATATTATGCTAGTATGAAACCCACTTTAATTATTCAAACTCCGATCAAAAATGCAAAAATACGCATTTTCAATCTAGTCGATTTCTAATTTAAACTTCCGTTTTCGTAGGCTTAGATATCTTCTTAAATATATAAAAGAAGAAACTGACTGACTGACTGACTGACTGACTGACTGACTGACCGACTGACTGACTGATATATCAACGCACAGCCCAAACCACTGGTTCTAGAGATTCCAAATTTGGCACGTAGGTTCCTTATAAGGTCTAGGGGTGCACTAAGAAAGGATATTTCAAAATTCATCCCCTAAGGGAGTAAAATGGGGGTCCAAAGTTTGTATGGCGAATCAAGATTTGTTAGTCTATCTTATTCGAAACTTCACAGGAGTATTCCTAACGATAAATGAGTAAACACGTGTTTCAGGTTTTTTGAAAATTCAACCCCTAATAGGGACAAATGTGGTCACAAAGTCTGAAAATCAACATGGGTATCGTATCCTTTTTGAGTACTTATAGTACGCGCGCGAAGCCGCGGGAAAAGGCTAGTTATTTTAATATTACAATGTTAGTTATTATATTATTATTTTTATAATAACTTACCGAACAGTATCAAAACGCAGATGAAGTTAAACTTTATGCCAATGGCTTAAGGACTTTAACGACTTGTCTTGCTGTATTTTAATCGCGGAAATATCAACATAATGTTTATTTATTTAGTATTTCTAATTCCCGTTTAATTTTTTTGTAATATTTTTCTACTTCAGTAATAAAATGAGTATTTATTTTACAATGACGTATAAACTGTATACGGTTTATATCAGGTGGCCCAGAATTGACCATCTCCTTTATTGGCGACTCTACTTACACGCCCAAAGAGTTGGACTCGTCAAACCTCGTGAATGATCTATGCTCAACCACGAAGGGTCTACTCATCGCTACCTAAAAGTTATTGAATCGAATTCTTTACATTTAGTTGATTAATTTCTTGCATAGTTAATTGAAGTTGGTGAACTGGACTTCAATAATACCGATATTTTGTTTAGAAATAACTTTTAGGGTTATAAGTTTTTAGAAATTTGTTATATAGCCAAGTTTCTTTTCGTTTTGAATAAACTACCTTAATCGAAAATCAACTTTGTGGAAGTCTAGCCTGTTGAAACAATGTTAATATTGGTTTAATACCTTTTTGGGCAACATTGCAAATAATAAGTGTTTATAGTTTGGCCAGGGTCTGTTTCACTTCAAGTAAGACAGAGAGAATCATACTGTGTTTTTCTTACGCAAGTACCCTCACTAAAACGGGATGAGTATAGCTCATTACTTCTACTGTTACTGCACTTTGTGGTTGGCTAGACTATATTTATCTGTATGTGTTGTTTGCTATTGCTACAAGGGTTAAATTCAAATTCTGTATTTATGGCAGTGACATATGAATTTCCGTGCAATGGTGTGAACTTTCAATTAACTTATTATGGCGTGAGATAATGTTATTAACGTAAATGACATTGTAATTTGTCATTGATTTGAGTCTGGTTTGACATAGAAGATGCTATATTTTTATAGATATACATATAACATATTTCAAAAATAAATTATAAAAAGAACATACAGGTCACGTGATAACGAGAATGAAATATTTTTTAAATTAATTTAAAAGATACTATATACACGGTGTTCGTGAGCATTGCGAAAGATTTTAACCACGAATTCCTGAGGTCATAGGGAGTAATAAATTTTATATGAATTTAGGTAAATCTTTTTTTTGCTTTTTTTTCGATTTTTTAAATGCTTTTGAACACAAATACATAAATTTTATTGGTAAAACTGTCGATTAAAATAAATTAGTACATTTTTTTTCGTAAAAACTAGTCCATGCAAAGTGTTTCTTAGGTCTTTGATATCAGTCAATAAGAGATGTCTAGACTATGCCCCATACTGGTGAGATCGCCATCAAAAAAGCATTTTACACTGAGAAACAATTCAAAATGCAATTTTTTGTAAGTAGTATTTACTCTGAAACTATGGCGAATTTCGGAAAAGTTTGTAGGACATTTTGTACTCTAAATATGATCATGAATACACTGTATAAGTCTCTCGCAATGCTCACGGGCACCGTGTATATAATCACACTTTCATACTTATTACATACACGGTGTATGTAATAAGTATGAAAGTGTGATTATCGATAATTTTACTTATAAACACTACCGGGAAAAAATAATATGTATTTATTTACGTTTAGTTTCTAACACCTATTGGCTATCTAGTTCATATCAAATAAATATAAAAAGATTTGCTTAAAGTTAATTCGCTGTGTGCATGATTGTGGCGCCATCTTTTAAGCCAGGGCTCAATCTTTTTTCTTCTTTTTAACCGACTTCAAAAAAGGAGGAGGTTCTCAATTCGGCTGTATTTTTTTAAATGTTTGTTACCTCAGTACTTTCGACTGGGTGAATCGATTTTGATGATTCTTTTTTTATTTGAAAGCTGGTGCTTCCCGTGTGATTCATTTTAATTTGGCCCAGTCTGACAATGGCATCCACGAGAAAGATGATGCTGATGATGCTGATGATGATGAGTCTTAAATTTGGGTCCCTCCTTTTCGCATAAAATAGATTGTCATATTTTCACATGGCATAAAACGATTGGCATAATGCTATTTGGCATAAAAGTCACTACACTAATGCATAATATCGCCTAAAAAGCAATTTTGATCACGGTTTATGGGCATAAAATGTTTTGCCCGAGTATTAAGTAAAATAAAACTCAGTTCATATAAATTTAAAATGCATAGCTTATACTAAGTCGAACATATATTACTTCTAATTTAGAAAATTCTTACATCTTAGTGCTTAACTGATACTAAGTGGAACATGTATTCCTACTAGGTGTTCCCTTATTTCGCTGACAGAAATTTCATAGAATTTAGTTCCACAGAAAATGTTCAATATAATATTTGTTTATATTGTCGTAATAATTTGATTAACTTTTAAGTAGTCTAATATTTTTCATTTCATTTTACTTAGGAGACCTCTAAAAATTTTTTTTTTCATTGTTTGATATTTGTAGGTATGTGAAGTCAGTTGATTATTGAGTTGTAGAAGAATATGCAATAATTTTTTTACTTTTTAGTGCATATTAATTTGTTTTGGATTTTTTTATTCATTTGAAGTCGGTTTCTTTTTATGTAAACTTGGGTTATACTTCTTGATTATATGAAATGTCTCTGGCTGATTTACTATTTTGACAGTTGACTGTGTTGAGGTGACATAGGTGATGTCCCTTTGCAGTTTCATTTCTTGTCATATTGTGTACTGCTCGTGCACTGCGATCGTTCACGTTACCCCCACTATGCACTTCGCACATAGCGAATAGGAGACGTTAAACATTTTAGTGATATTGCTTGTCAGAGTCACAATTGGATTAGATGTCATTTAGACAAAAAAAGATCCGTTTCAAATCCAGATTTTAAATTTAAATTACAGATCCTACTGAGTACCTACAGTCATCTTCAAAACTTGTCAAGTGGGAGAGGTGTTCAAAATAAGCTTCACGTGTCGTTATCGTATCGGCGGTGTCAAGATCATTTCGATCACTTCACCCGTTTAGCTATTTCTACTGCTAGCTGTACAAAAGAAAGGTACGCTGCACTCCGGTCCACTTATCCCCTCATGATCTGCAGTAGGTATGGTTCTGACAGGGCGACGAGCGCAAAAGTGGCCCGTAAAAGAGTTTTATCCTTTCCTTTTGTGGTTTCACTCCAAAAATATGTCGCTACTTTATACTGAAAATTACCAACAAGTGGGATTTCAGAAAAAGGTTTGTGAGTCTATTTAATCAGTAAAGTACTAATTTTTTCATATGCCTTAAATTTAAATCAGTGCTAAGTGTCAATAAAATACCATAAAATTGTTATTATTGCGTATTTATTAATAAAAGCCTGACCAGAAATATATGATCATGCGCCATGTTGTGGAATTTAATGGGAACTAATTTCTTACACTCGCAAAAATTTTAAGGACAAGAATGATATGCATATGTGAGTGCATAGGCTGTAGTAGGGTTTTCTCTCAGTACAAAAGTATGGATAGAGTGCCCCACCATGAATATTTTTTTAGTATTGGAGGCCCGTAAAGTTTTTGGACCGTCACGTCAAAATCAGGGGTCCCGTGCAATATGTTTTTACTCTCTCGTTAAGGCTGCTAGGGGTTGTGTGGTATCGTTTCCTTATAAAACAGACATGCAGAATTCATTTTTGATATTAAAAAAGTAAAAATCCATATTTAAGAAAAAGTTCTGCGGAGAGGAAAAACACTTAAAAAATATTATTTTCTAGAACGTTATCTATACATCTATACATATAATAAATATAAACAAATAAATATTAAATATTATGGTACAATCTTACACAAATCAACCTAGTCCCACAGTAAGCTCAATAAGGCTTGTGTTGTGGGTACTAGGCGACGATATATATAATAGATAGATATAGATAAATACTTAAATACATAGAAAACATCCATAACTCAGGAACAAATATCCGTGATGAACACACATATAAATGCCCTGACCAGGATTCGAACCCGGGACCTCCTGCTTCATAGGCAGGCTCACTACCGACTAGGCTAGGAGGCCGTTAATTTCCTTATGATATTTTTTTTATTTAAAACTAAATGACATTTATTAGTTATATAACGTTCTAGAAAATAATATTTTTTTAAGTGTTTCTCCTCTCAGCAGAACTTTTTTTTAAAATATGGATTATTACTTTTTTAATATGAAACATAAATTCACCATGTCTGTTTTATACGGAAATGATACCACACAACCCCTAGCAGCCTTAATAGTCGGTGGTGCACACGACAACAAAGGGCATTATACGGATTTTAGTGATGATGAGATCACCTTTTGCATAGTGAGACTTTAGGACCCATAGGCCATTTTAGGAAGCAGAGCCACCTAAATTTATGGCGCGGTGGGGTTAAAAAGGGGGGGTTAAAATTTTCGCGACACATAGATTAAAAACTATAAGTCTTAGCAACATACTTCAAAGGCAAGAATTGTAGATAATTTCATGATGAATATTTCCTTCACTGAAAGTTTTGTGGTAACTTCAACCGTTTTTGCAAAAAATATATGAATGTTCCTACTTTTGTGGGAAGTGGGGAAAACAATTGTTATATTTGTAACACGTTATAGTGCAGAGTTATCCAATAAAGATTTGGCTTGAAACTCGTATCCAGGCCATTAATAAAATAAGTAAAATAATTATTTTCTGTTTTGACTAGATACTATTAAAATATTATTATTGGTATGGTATTTACTATATGTATTTGAGTTAGGTAAACACCCCTTTTCTAATAGTAGTTAAATTAGTATGTTAAAAATCGTATATTAAACGGTTTAATTGAAAATAACGATAATAATGATGCAGGTAATGTACTCAAGGCTAAAATAATCGATAGGTCCTAGGTACCACTCATCACACCACTAGCGGAGCGTACTTAACCTAAGTTCATATATATTATAATGATATTAGGCGTTGTCCGTTGATAAAAGATTCAAGCGCCCCACGATTTTAGTTTTTTGTCTTTTCAATGCTCTAGCTACATCGATGAGAATAGTGGTATGATGAATGGTACCTAGAACCTACCGAATTATTTTTATAGCTTTTTGTACATTATCTATATCATTGTTTATTTTCAATAAAAGCTTTTGAATTTACCTAAACAATACTTATTTTCTTTTCAAGTTGTTATGTTACTAAAACTGTCTAAACTCAGCTTACTTCATGATCCGCAATGCACTGTGTTCTACTAATGAATCCCTTTCATTTTATAACTGATTGAGAGGTTTGTTAAGAAATGTGTAATATGCGGCATTCTGTAGCGGCACCTATCTTGGATTTACAATGATACTGAATCTATTAAATTGTAATAGAGAACATGCGTGAAAAATATTTAATTGAATTTGTTCCATAAACACGTTCAACAACCCCAAATTAATATAAATAAGTGCAAATCCGTAATAATTTTTAACAGTATTTTAAAGATATTGCGGTTTAAAAACGTAAAATTTTAGGCATTTTTTTTTATACCTCAAATGTATTTTCGAAACTTCAGTTCGATTACTTATGTTCTAACAAGAAAAAAAAAGTATAACAACTATATAGCTAAACGCATTTTTTCGTGCCTAAAATTACAAAAATCTTCCAAAAACTTGTTCCTTCCAAACAGTTTTCTGCAACTTTGTGGTCGGTGACGTCACAAACCTCACACTTTTTGTATAGGGCGTTTTGACGCGCGGCGCAGACGCCTAACGTATTTTCACATTTTTGACGTTTCAGGGCTATCATAGATAGTAGGTTTATTAGATACATTTGAATCTACAGGGAAATAGAATCGAATGACGTCTTCCAATTAACAAAAAAATTTAACCGCCGAAAAAAAACTATAAGCCAATAAAAAACCGGCACTAACACGAAACGAATCGACCAACAAAAAACAATAGCGCACTGAAAAGAAAAAAATAATAATTTGGTCTTCAATAACGCAAGTGAATACCTACCCTACAATTACAATTATAATCTATTTCTATACACTTTCATATACCTAACACAATCGCTAGGCTTATATCAATTTAATTACATCTAGAAAGTATGAACTATATACATACTTCTGAAATCAATCACACAAATCTGCGTATTTATATATTTACAATCAGTTATATTTGGAGTCGGTGCCAGCCTCAAACAAACTTGAGCACCTTAGTGAAGAGTTGAACGCAACACAAATTTTAATTAGGTAGGTTAAGTATTTACACAGCTTTCAAATCACGCACCAACAGATTCAGTCCCGTAATAGAAATAAATCTATTCGTACGTACGTAAATTTGTAGTTTATTTATACGTCAATTCATCTACAAGTAGCAAATCTGATCTACAAAAAAGGTAGGTATTCACTTGCGTTATTGAAGACCAAATTATTTTTTTTTTATTTTCAGTGCGCTATTGTTTTTTGTTGGTCGATTCGTTTCGTGTTAGTGCCGGTTTTTTATTGGCTTATAGTTTTTTTTCGGCGGTTAAATTTTTTTGTTAAAAAGTTTTTATTTTATAATTTTCTGTGGCTATAGTTTATACAAATTATTACATGCTTAATTTTTGATTACTTTTAAAATAGCTATCTATACCTTGCTTTAGCTATTAACTGTTATATTAATAATCCTACTTTAACTATTATTTTGTTACATACATACATACATATATTCACGCCTGTTTCCCAGAGGGGTAGGCAGAGATCACGGATTTCCATTTACTACGATCCTGACAAACTACTTTCGCTTCACCCACTTTCATAATATTCCTCATACATGCTCGTCGGTTTAGAGTACTTCTGACCTGGCCTTATTTTGTTCTGTAATATAAATACTTAAAAACTCGTGAGGTTTTTTTTTGTAAAAACTCTGCTCTAAAATCTGTGAGTGAACAATAAATTACCCCTATTTTCCCACCCTTAGGGTAGGATTTTTTTCCAGAAAATCGGACTACTCTGTAAAAAGTTATTGTGGTCATACGCTACAATGGGTGAGTGAAAAATCAATCATCCCCTATTTTCCTACCCTTAAGGTTGGAATTTTTTTTCCAAATTTATATGGGACCAATTTCGGCCCTATCCAATATACCTATTCCCTTAAAATATACCCTTTCCAATAAAAAAATAATTATCAAAATCGAACTACTCTGTAAAAAGTTATGCGTGGTCATACATAAAAATATATATATATACGCGTCGACTTGAGAACCTCCTCCGTTTTTTTCGTCGGTTAAAAATCGTGCATATTCCTAATTGTCATCAGAACTTAAGGTGTGCACCAGATATCGGATCAATTTGTCAACAGAACGAGGGTATAATTTCAACCACAAAATTATGGAGATGTGGGATGAAGCATGTAGCTGTAGATATGCAGACTTGCATTTAGTTATGTAAATAAATATTAGTTATAATAAACTAACAAAATTTTCAAATACGAGTAAGTTTGTGTAATGTCTAAGTAGGTATAACACAGAATTGTTATTTTTATTTTAGAGCGCACTATTCGCCAACAGACTGTCCTCAGTTGAAGATGTATACCTACCGCTTAAGTTTTCTCTCTAAAAAAATGAACGGGCCCTTATTGATAACCCGCAATGATGTACCTTTCACTTGAAAACGTCACTGGATAACAGGGACTGGAGAACCCCTCTATTTGATAACGCTATTATTTAGTTACAAAATTATATGGTTACCCTATATTCAATGTTATGTCCCTGTCTAATATCTTAGCAATGGAGATGAAATTAGCTTGATAGGTAAACGTCATTTTGGATTTTCATTTCAGTAAGCACTACATTATCATTATAAGCAGCAGCAGCGGCAGCCAGTATCAGTCCACTGCTGGACATAGGCCTCTCCCATGGCACGCCACTGTGCTCGATTTTTTGCTCTCCTCCTACAATCCGTACCCGCCAAGCGCTTTAATAAAATAAAAAATAAAATAAAAATAGCCTTTATTTCCCCATTGTTACTATTTAAAAAATACTTATCCTAATTTAACGTTAAAATTAACAGAACTAATAAAATAGATAATTAATTTAAAATACTTAACTATGTTATTTAAACTTGTACTCAAACTTTAAATTTACGTTGTATTTTGTTTCTTATGTTTATTAAGTGGGGATCTTCCATTTCTGGATGAAGGCCTCCTCCATCCCATGCCAGTCATTCCTGTCTTGGGCCAGGCGAGTCCAGTGGTTTCCGGCTACTGATGCGACATCATCTTTCCAACGGCAATAGGGATGTCCTTGTTTCCGTGTGCCTTCTGCTCGTCTGGTGAGCCAATGCAAGACACGATAGCTCCATCTGTTGTCATTTAGTCTTGCGACGTGCCCGGCCCATTTCCATTTCAGTTTCGCGGTCATTTCTAGTGCGTCGATAATCTTCGTTTTTAGCCTTATGTCGCTGCTCTTAATGCGGTCGCTTAGCTTGACACCCAGCATACTGCGCTCCATTGCTCTCTGGAAAGTCCTTATCTTTTTTCTACAGTCTGCTGTTGGAGCCCATGTCTGACATCCGTATGTGAGTGTTGGCAATACGTTTGAGTCCATTACTTTTTTTTATGCGTGATGGAAATCTGCCCTTAAATATGGTTTTAAGTGACCAGTATTTCTTCCAGCTTAGATTTATTCGTCTTTCAACTTCTTTTGTGGTCCTGTCTATAAAGCATAAGTTTTGACCCAGGTAAATGTAGTTGTCTACATATTCAATACTGTGGTTACCGACGCATAGTGATACTTTCATTGCATTAGTCATTGCCTTAGTTTTATCAGGGTTCATATGTAGTCCGCATTTTATACTCTCTACATTTAGACTATGGATCATTTCTTGAAGATCTTCGTGATTCTCCGATAGTAAGATAATGTCATCTGCGAACCGCAAATTACATAAGTATTCACCTTTAATATTTATACCTTTTTTGTTCCATTGAAGATTTCTGAATATATATTCAAGGAGCACAATAAAAAGTTTCGGTGATATTGTATCTCCTTGCCTTACACCTTTTTCGATATTAAATGACTCTCCTGGTTTTTCTAATTTTACTTTTGCGTTGCATTTTGAATAGATTTTTTTCAATATATTTATGTATTTACTATGTATTCCTTGTTTTTCTAACGCTTCCCAGAGCTTTTTATGTTTTATTGTATCGAATGCTTTACTATAATCAATAAAGACCATGTAGAGTGTTTTCTTGAATTCAATGCATTTTTCCATAACTTGTGTAACAGTGAATAGGTGATCTATAGTTGAGTATTTTTTTCTGAATCCAGCTTGGTCTCTTGTTTGATTCTCGTCAATTTCTTTTGTAATTCGATTCAGTAGAGTCGTCGTAAAAAGTTTGTAGATAGTTGATAACAAGCTTATAGGTCTGTAGTTTCCAATATTTTTGGGATCTCCTTTTTTATATAGCAGACAGATAACACAGGTTTTCCATGCGGCAGGAACTTTCCTGTGACAGAACTTGGTTAAATAGATTAGTTAGTATTGGATATATAGAGTCGTCGAAAGCTTTTATTATATCAGCAGTAATTCCGTCTTCCCCTGGACACTTATTTGCTTTTGACTTAATGATGGCCGTTCGAATTTCTGATTGTAAAAATGGCATAACTTCCTCATTATTAGTGTTGTCGTTTTGTATATAAGCCTCTATATCCTTATCTCTATAAAGTTCTTGATAGAATTCTGTGGCAGCTTTTAACAGTCTTCCCTTGTGGTGGCCAGCTTGTCGTTTTTATTTTTTAGTTCCATGACCCATTTTGTTGTTTGGAAAAGTTTTTTGAAAGCTCTTTTACTCGAACCGGATGCCTGTAATTCTTCAAGGATAATATTATATTGATACTCATTTTGTCTCTTTTTGATTTTTTTCCTTATGTTAGTGTGAAGTGTTCATAACCGTTTCCTCTCTTTAAATGTTCTTTTTTGTATTTTTTTCAACCTTTCTCTTTCTTCTATAAGTCTTAATATGTCTTCAGTTATAATTATATCACATGTTTTGCTGTGTTTTTTTGTATTTATTGGCAGCTTTCTGACGCACTTGTGAACTGTACTTACTATACTGGTGTAAGTTACTTCTGGATCGGTGCTGTATTCAATTTCCTGATCTAAAAGGATATTTTTGAGCGATTCTTGCTCTTTCGGGGTAAATAATTTGATTTTCGGTTTATTTAAATGCTTTCTGGATTTTTTAGCTATTCCATTTAAAACTATCTCGCACCTAACTGGACGATGGTCAGACGAAAAAGTAGTGTTGAGGACTTGTACATTTTTTAGTATTTTCACATTCCTTGCAAGTATATAGTCAATCTCATTTCTGATTTTGCCGTTAGGTGATTGCCACGTCCATTTATTTTTCTCGGGTTTTTTAAATAGTGTATTAGAAATAACAAACCTGTTTTCTAGGCAAAATCCAATGAATTGCTTGCCTCTTTCATTTCTCTGCCCGTATCCGAATTTTCCTAAAACAAGGTTTTCCTCGTGGTTCGGTTTACCAATTTTGGAATTAAAGTCGCCGATAATTAATGTATTTTTTCGTGCGTTTTTTAAAGCGCTTCTAAGATCACTGTAAAATAGATCCAACTCCCTATCCAGAGCGTTTTCTGTTGGTGCGTAGGCTTGTATAATTACTAGGTCGTTATCATGAAATTTCATATCGAGACCTTTTTTCATACCTTTGGGTAACTCAATGATGTGCTTATTAAATTGATAGTTTTTAAAAACTACCCTACCAAATACTTACTCGATCTAATACCCCTTTATTGGTAACCGGTTCCGGTATCTTCTAAACGAACTCTTTATTTCACTTACGGATTATAACAAGCATACAAAGGCAAGGTAAATAATAGCGTTTGAAATGGTTGACGTCGTCATTAAAATTATTACCACTGTAAGAAATTAGTTCCAATGAAATTCCGCAACATGGCGCATGATCATATATTTCTGGTCAGGCTTTACCTAAAGTGAAGTACTTTTCCCTAGCCGCAGTTGAACCTTATCACCGAGCGAAAAAGTCGTTCCTAGGTGGACAGCATCACATAGGGGGCGGTGTCTCACTCGCAACCGTTACAATACTGACATATTGACACATATTGACTTGTTTTTATGTTGGCATTATTGTCCAATGACGTCATTATTTACTCCCTTGATCAAAACGAGATGCAGTCCTCTTTGACTTCTCTTTCGGCCTCACTATTTGGACGAAGACAACTATCTGGTACATACACGGTGCTCGCAAGGAATCAGAAAGATTTTAACAGTATATTCTAGACCGTATTTACAAATTTAAATGTCCTATAATTTTTTTTTTCAATTTGCCTAGTTTCAGAATTTCAAAAAATCATTTTATGTGTTTCATTGCAAAACGCGTTTTCATGGCGATGTCGCTCGCCACTATATTGGGGCCTAGTCTAAACCAGAGAAATGGGATGACAAAGAATGCTTGTCAACGATCAAAAGTGTGGCAAAAAAATGAAATCCATGTGTGTGTCTAAATTATCTATGTGAGCGTAAAAATAGTGATGCCAAATACAACAGGTTAATTATCTATCGGTATTTGACTTTCTTA
The DNA here is from genome assembly GCA_947086415.1 of Pammene aurita. Classification (NCBI taxonomy): domain Eukaryota; kingdom Metazoa; phylum Arthropoda; class Insecta; order Lepidoptera; family Tortricidae; genus Pammene; species Pammene aurita. Next base: position 22,012,150 of record OX352305.1, on the reverse strand, counting down.
TCAATACGTTCTCTACAGACGTAAGCGACTAGTCAAAGTAGTCAACTGTGACGTCAGTTGACATCCCGACTACTAACTTGACGTTTAATTTCACGCACATTTTCGACTAATATTATTACATTAACTAACAGTTAATAAACTAATATGATTTTTCTAAGCAAATTATAGTCTTGAAGCAAATCAAATTATTTCGTTCAATATTTTTTGATTTGCAATTTTTTAAGTAGTTACACTACTATATATAAACTGAAAATAGATGTCATATACTTCAGAAAAAGTGACCAAACCCTCCGGTGTCCGAGGCCAGATCTGGCCTCGGACACCGGAGGGTTTGGTCACTTTTTCTGAAGTATATGACATCTATTTTCAAATTATAGTCTTTAGTATTTATAAAAATGTAAAAAAAAACGAAAATTATTTATTATTAAATTAAAAATATTAAATAAACAAGATTATTATCTAAAATAATTTCAAATATTTCATAAAACGGAAAACGGAATTTCAAGTCGCCGGTCTAATGCGGGTTCGATTGATCGTACGATGACGACGATTGACAGCTGACCTCTCATTCCAACTATATATCTATCTTGTTCTAATCATTTGACTAGTCGCTTGTAGGCGCGGCACACACTTGAGCGGAATCCAGCTATCATAAATAAAAATCAGCCGCAGCATAAAAGTCGGAATTTTCTTTACGGGAGCTGAATTTGTGTATGGAGCCCATATACACAATATTCAGCCCGATTTCCGTTTTCGGCTGCTTTTTGACTATGGTAGCGAATTCCGCTAAATGTGTTCAGCGCCATATTTGAATGAAATAATACAAGTACAGCAAGGTAAAAAAAAATCTTTAACAATAAAAATACCCGATATAATAAGAACCTAATTTAATCTTCTTACGTAATGACGTAATGTGAATTTAAGATAAAATTCATTGGATTTTTTTGAAGCAATCGTTATAATTTTCATATCGAACAGTTATCGATATAAGTCCCTAAAACGTTTTGTCAATCCCTACCGTAGAATAAATGTTTAGGTTTTTACACAAAATAATCATGAATATGAACTATTATGATAAAATATTAGCACACAGTATAAGAAACACTAATAATAAATTGTATCTAGTAAATACTTACACGATTTATTTTGCTAATTTGATAAAATATTGTTTTAAAAACATCGATCGGAATATCATGCAAACCTGTGAAATGATTAATTACTTGGGTTTTTCCTATGAGTTTTCCTAATAGTCCAATCTGGAACACAACACGACACCATGTTTCTCCTTTTTCATCCCAAGTTATTTTATTCACGATTTTTTTTTTTTTTTTTTTATGAAATAGGAGGCAAACGAGCAGACGAATCGCCTGATGGTAAGCAATTAACGCCGCCCATGGACGCCTGCAACACCAGAGGGGTCACAAGCGCGTTGCCGGCCTTTAAGATGGGAATACGCTCTTTTCTTGAAGGTTTGAAGGTCGTATCGGTCCGGAAATACCGCATAAGACAGTTCATTCCACAGTTTTGTTGTGCGAGGCAGGAAGTTTCTCGAGAAACGCACAGTCGAGGACTGCCAACCATCTAAGTGGTGATGATGGTAATGCTGTCGCGTAGGACGATGGCGGAAAGAGGCGGCAGGGATTAATCCGAACAATTCCTCGGAGCACTCTCCGTGATAGAAGCGATAGAAGATGCAGAGCGAGGCTACATCTCTACGCAGCGCCAAGGAGTCAAGCCGATCCGTAAAATCCCGGCAGCCGACAATTCGAGTCGCTCTCCGTTGGATGCGGTCAAGAGGGAGAAGTTGGTACTGGGGCGCTCCCGCCCACAGATGAGAACAGTATTCCATATGTGGGCGTACTTGTGCCTTGTAAAGATGGAGGCGGTGGGCCGGAGTGAAATACTGCCTCGATCTGTTGAGCACACCGAGCTTTTTTGAGGCAACTTGGCCTTACCCTCTAAATGGCCGCGGAACTGGACTTCACTCGAAATGTCGACGCCAAGGATTCGGACACTGGCAGTGGCAGTTAAGGAAGTGCTCTCAAAACGAGGTGAAGCGACAAACGCAAGCTTTTTGCGGTAAACGCGCAAACCTGTGTCTTGGTAGGGTTAAAATGGACTAAATTTAGTCGACCCCATTCTGAAACTTCTTTAAGGGAAGTCTCAACTGCAGACACAAGTTTGTCCCGGCTCTCAACGACATTTTCCCGAGAAATGTTGGTTCGGCCGGTGTAGTAGGCATCACCCGTACTATCGTCTGCATAACAATGAATGCCGATAATCTGCGGTTTATATTTTCCACGCTAAAATATGAGCTGTCACGACGTGGGTATGTAAGCTAAGTACCCAAATTCAAAAGCTGTCACTCCTTCAAAATGATCGTGTGTCTCTTTTGCACTCGTGGAATGTTCATATACGTGTTGGTTTCTCTTTTGCGCACTTCGTTTATCTTTTAGCGTCAAGCGCCATTTTATATCTATGGTCTAAACGTCCTCATTGACAAATATCAAAGTGACATGGAAAGTTTTGAATAAACTGGACTTAAAAAAACAATGCAAATTCAAATAAAACCAAAAACAAAAAAAAAACATTGAATTGACCTGAACTCGTATACTTAATGTTTTCTCTTCTAATGATCTTATTAGAAATACATTAATTTCCGTTTTCTCGAGGGCACCGTGTATAATGTTCGTGTCGTCCTGCAGACTTTGTGTCGGCGATCCATGATAGCATTCAAACAGTATATAATCTATATATATATAACTCAAAGGTGACTGACAGACTGACTGACTGACATAGTGATCTATCAACGCACAGTCCAAACCGCTGGTTCTAGAGATTCCAAATTTGGCACGTAGGTTCCTTATAAGGTCTAGGGGTACGCTAAGAAAGGATTTTTCAAAATTCATCCCCTAAGGGGGTGAAATGGGGGTCCAAAGTTTGTATGGGGAAACAAGATTAGTTAGTCTATTTTATTCGAAACTTCACAGAAGTATTCCTAACAATAAATGAGTAAATACGTGTTGCAGGTTTTTTGAGAATTCAACCCCTAAAAGGGGGAAATGTGGTCAAAAAGTCTGAATATCAACATGGGTATTGTTTCTATGGTTTATCGGGTCGTTGATTACGAAAACAACAACGATTTTAAAATCCGACGTGGCGGACGTGAAATATCATCTCCCCTGTTAGGGTACAATGGGGTTGAAATGTCTAAATATCCATATGGGTGTCGTTTTTGTGATTTTTTGGGACGTTAATTAAGAAAATGGCATCGATTTTGAAATTTTATATTGTGGACATGAAAATTCTTGAAAGTATTTGTGCCAAATTGCAATCCTCTTCTAAATATATAAAAGAAGAAACTGACTGACATATCAACGCACAGCCCAAACCGCTGGTTCTAGAGATTCCAAATGTGGTACGTAGGCTCCTTATAAGGCATAAGGATGCACTTAGAAATAATTTTTAAAAATTTGCCTCCTATGGAGGGAAATGGGGTTCAAAGTTTGTATGGGAAACGAGATTAGTTCAACTATTTTATTCGAAACTTTACAGGAGTATTCCTAACGATAAATGAGAAAATAAGTGTTTCAGCTTTTTTGAGAATTCAACCCATAAGGGGGAAATGTGGTGACAAAATTTAAATATCAACATGGGTATTGTTTCTATGGTTTATCGGGTCGCTGATTACGAAATCAACACTTAAGGGGGTGAAATGGGGGTTGATAGTTTGTATGGGGAATTTTTAAACGTTGAACCAATTTAGATGAAACTTGGTATAGAGATAGTTTGTGTACCGGTAAACGACATGGAACAGTTTTTATCTCGAAAATCAATCTTTAAGGGGGTGAAATGGGGGTTGGAGGTTTGTATGGAGATTTTTTTACCGCGAACCGATTTAGATAATTTTATTGTGGATATAGTTTGAGTCCCAGGAAACAATATAGAATATTTTTTAAGCCGAAAATCAATCTTAGAGGGGTAGAAAACATGTTGGTAGTATGTATGGCGAATTATTAACCGCTCAACAGACGATTGAAATGAAACTTGGTACATATTGTATAGATTGAGTCGCGGTAAACAATATAGGGTAGTTTTTATCTCGAAAATCAACCCTCTAGGGGGTGAAACGGGGGTTGAAAGTTTGTATGGGAAATTAATAACCGTTGAACCTATTTAGATGATTTGGTATGGAGATATTTTGCGTTCTGGGGAAGGATATATAATAGTTGTTATCCCAGAAGTCATTCCTTAAGCGGGTAAAAAGGAGGGTGGATTACTAATTCCACGCAAATGAAGTCGCGGGGAAAAGCTTCTATTCAAGAGTAGAAATCTGTATTAATCATAATCTCTCAGTAGTAAGTCGTTGATGGCGTAACAATTAAACAATTATTGCAATAATTTCTTTAAAAGAAAAAATGAGGGAACCGCCGTCTTCAAAACGTGGTATACCGAAACCTCCAGAATGTAGCGAATACTTTTCCGAAAACCGCTTCTAAATCAGTTCAGCGAAACGCAAGATGATCGCGGACAAACATACATTCCTACATACAAACATACGAGTCTAACTGAGAACCTCCTTATTTAGTACTTTTAGTACGCGGGCGAAGCCGCGGGAAAAAGCTAGTTATAAATAAATACGAGTACCTATAAAACATTCAAAATAAATATTTCCTCTGCTCATACATGGAATCATACGGGTATGATGTTCTTTCAAACAAAATGGGCAATCAAATACATTGATAAATATTTTCTAAAGTCCAATATTTAATGAATCGTTATCGTAAATAGAGTTCTTTCAAAATATTTACTTAATTTTCAAAGTGAATCGAAAGAAACCTTTTAACTCCACGTTCATCTGTTTGTTAATAGTAAAGCTTAGAGAAATCGACCAACCGGAGCGGCCATTGACAGACGTTGCCCTCTGCCCTTCCATACAATACTTCCATACTTACACTTACATACTTCCACACAATAAATATGACCAGTGTTCATATAATTATATTGTATGGACTGACGTTTATCTGACGTGGCTATTTGTACGTTACGTACGAATAGCCATACATTTGACGTTACTCCCCCGCAATAATTGGCAGACTTTTTTTGTATAGAAAATGACAGACATGGCCGCTCCGGTTGGTTGAATTCTCTATGTAAGCCTGACTAGAAATATATGATCATACGCCATGTTGCAGAATTTCATTGGAACTAATTTCTTAGACTGGTAATAATATTAATGATAGGTTGTCACTGTTGTCAGTGTCATTGTTGTGATTTTTTTTATACCATCAAGCATACGGTCCGCCTGCAATACCACATGCGCGTTGCCTACCTTTCAGGAACCTATTCACTCCTTTTTTGAAGATTTTTTCTCTTTTTTTTCGGTTTAGTTGAAAGCGTTGAATATTAAATAATAAATGACAAGAAATGCCCTATACTATTCATAGTCAAGAGCAAAACATTGTAAATAATGTATGTAATAAACTGCTGGAAATAAAACGCTCGGGAAATGAAACTATTTCGCTAAGAAACATTTCCAAATTAACATCAGTGCTGACAGGTAAACAAATAAAGATGTCACTATACTTGAGAGAATAATATACTGTTTGACTATACGAATAGTTGCCATATAAATGAGATTAATAGCGCCCTCTTGACAATAATCATATTATTATATTTCTGGTCAGGCTTTATATTATGCCTTGGCATAAGTTTGCGGGGTTTAATAAAAACTGTATTCCGCTGAAAAGTTTTCTATTAAGGCTTTGATCGTGTTCCTAATTTTATATTTAAGTTTACTTAATCCTAGGAGTTATGGATATAGTCTCGGAGTCTATTCATTGGAGTTTTTCAAACCTAGGCACTAGCGCGAGGGAGCCCCCAGTTAATTGATGGTAAATAAATAAATAATAAAAACGGCATTAATTAGTGGTTTAAATTTGTAGTAAATATTTATATTAGTTAGTGCATTGAAGAGTTCACCCGAAGCATGTAGTAAAAGTAAAGTTCTCTCCCACACGGAAAAGTGGAAAAATAGTAAAATAACCGCAACCAGGTCATTCACAGCACAGTAGCTCAGTTGGTAGAGCGGCGGGGTGGTATCCCGAACTCACCTGTTGAAGCTTTGCTCGTAGATAGTAGATGTAGTAGGATAGTAGTAGAGGTAATATATTTTTTTCTATTTGCTCACTTGAACAACACAATTAAATTCGAATGACACTAGTTCTAAATACATTTAAGCAGACCTTACATTGTTTTAATTAAGTAAAATTTAAAAAGTCAAACTAGTTTCATTTGAATTTCAATCATAATACACCCTAAAGTTATAGATAGGAATATCCATAGAATTATTTTATTTTATTTTATTTCATTTTATTTATATATTATGATATATGGTGCCTACTTTATTATATTTACATCACAAGCGTTAGTTTATTGTTAGTTAGGTATTGGATTTTTTTAATTTCAATACACTCAAATATTTTATTTGAAGGTTTATTTACATATGAACAACAAGAAGCTGGATTATTAAAAAAATATCAATAATTGTATGTCATTTTTGTATTAATTATGCTACATTCTTTCCTTATGCATAAGGAAAGTATACTTTAATAAGTTTTCTTTAAAATACTCAATAGTTAAAATATAATTTTGCTGTCTTCATTATAAGATTAAAAATCATTTTAAACGTATTTAAAATTAAGATAAGAGTAATCATTGACTTCCTTTTCTAAAGGAATCCCACAAACGCACTTAATGATAAGATATCTATCAGTCCAATAAATTAATCAGTATCAGTAATTATCAGATATCTATAGTTAACACGATAAAGTCTTATCCATTTTGTTACCAGTTACCTCAAAAGCGACAAAGTTGCGCTTTAATTAAATGCAATATTAGAAATTTAGGATAAAACTGATAATTAATATTGGAAAAGTAATCAGCCAGTAAGTGTTATACGTCGTAATGTAAATCACAACAGTTGAAATTTATTTTAACTAATAATTATATTTGTGTTGTTAATGTGTTGTGAAATTGACTGAGGAATTGTAATTATCATTTATTTGTTGATTGAGCAACCATAATACACCGAACATTGTAAGTAGAATTGTATTATAAACATCCTATTTATATGGTTGTATGGTTGTTTTTATTTCTTTGTTCTTTAGCTTATCTGATGTTATTGTAGGTTAGATAACGAAATTGTTTTTTCTCACAGTAATATATAATACAGGAATCGTGTTTTATCAAAATATCCAATATATATTTTACGTTATTGTTTACTTGGAAGTCTTAAAAGTACTTATTATAATACGGTAGGTACAGTCACGGGATTTAATTTTTGAGCCATTCACGGTTCAAGTTATCTTTAGTTTAGTATATATGTACTCTATGAAATGTCCAGTATAAAGTGAACTCTAATTAACAATTAAAGTCTGTGACGGCACCTATTAAGAAGCGGTCGCCTAAACGGAATTGTTAATGATTTGAATTTGAAAAAATAAAAATACTAATTCAATTGTTGACCTGATTTTAAGTTTTAAAGAAAATATTCAGGTACTTGACAATTTAAGCACCAAGTACGTGGATAATGCGTTTATCAATGCCAATATAAATTTATCACTTGGACTTCCAAAATATAATGCAATAGAGACTTGGACTTCTAAAATATAATGCAATAGAGACTTGGACTTCTATAATATAATATTTGAAGTAGTACTAGTAGTAGTAGAGTATATTGAGGAAAATCTTATTTTGATATTATATTAGATATTCGAATAACATAATAAAAAAAATTGCAGGTTCCGATAAACATGAACAATGATTCCACACGTTAATGATGCCGACAATGCGAAAGACATAGAACAAGTAGACATTGATCATCTATATAACTACGAGAAAAATACACGTATGTATGTCATATAGTTATGTACCCTATAATCAGACTACCAAAACGTTCCATTAACATGGCCTTGTGTTTTCAGACTATGACTGGTATGATAAAGTTCTGCTTAATAGACCACTCAAGGTAATAGCTGTCGCGTTGTTAGTGGCTATTGTAGCACCTGTTCTACTGTATCAGTTTCTGTTCTTCTCGAGTATGGAGCAGCCTCCAAACGACGGATACTCGACGGGGTCTTGCGTTGTGTCCAGATCTTCTCGACTGCCATGCGGCTTGGGTAACGTCATTCAGGAGGAATGCCATCCGCAATGCTGCTATGATTTAACTAGTCATTTGTGCTTTCATAGATATCCATCAAGATTCTCCTACGTAATGGACCGTATGTGTGAATGGACAGAAGAAGTAGTTCTGCGGCCCAGGGTTGCAACAGTTCCTTTTTCCTCTCAAAACAGTACACCTAGCCTTAGACTATCAGTCGACGAACATTCGCCTTCACACGTATCTTTGCTATTTTATAATGCACAAAATATGTCACACCAGGGGAGAAGAATAGAGAACAGGAACTATGACTATCATGTTGATTCACCAGAGATGATTGTCACCGTGAACGCGTTTCAAGGCCTTATATTTAGTACCATAAGAGGCCCCCTAATAGCTTCAAACGACATTTGGGAAATAGCTTTCAAGCTAACCAACGAAACAATGTACGGTCTCGGAGAGTTACCCCTGACAGCTGGCACAGTAAAAGTCCTTTATCGCCACAAAGGTGACTTTAGTACCATCCCTTTGATATTTGCTAAAGTTAACGACTCATATCACGGGCTATTGATCGATTCTGTGGCCCCGACGGAAGTATCAGTGTATGAAGAAAATCAGATTGTGTTACGTAGCATCACGAACGAGGGATTAAAACTGCATGTGTTTGTCGGACCTAAACCTAGTGACGTCATGAATGACGCGATGAATATAATCGGGGCTAATGAACAATTACAGTATTGGATGCTGGGAGCACATATTTGCAGGTAAGATTGCTTTGTCAGATAATTTTCCGTTGTTTTTCTATACTTCCTTTTTTATTTTCTAAGTAAACTTGTTTTTGAAGTAAAGATGGAATGATCTTTTTCTCTGGCGCCACAAGGACAACGTCGTTCTAGAAATATCGGAAGTCATTTTCAAACTTATATACGTGGTTAAGTCCTGTTGTAATTATAGTATATAAAAACCGGCCAAGTGCGTGTCGGACCACGCATAATGGAGGGTTCCGTACCTTCAATGGAATAAGAACTAAAGTAATACCAAAAAGTCGTATCTGATGCCTATGGATGAAGTTTTTTGCAGATAAATCAAAAGTGGCTGAACTAATAATGCTCAAAATATTATCATAAATTATTATTATCGAGAAAATTGCATGGGGAAGGACAGTTTTTTTGACTTTTGAAGCGATTATTTCTGAAAATATTAACTCAATCACAAAATATTCAAAAGGAACTTGTTGTTATTTTCATATCGACCTATCGATTGATTTACAACATGTTGATAGTTGGTTATTTATTTAAATTTAGTTATGCTACGAAACCCTAAAAACCACAAAAGTTTAAAATTAAAACGTGAACTTACAACGGTTACTTAAAAGCCCTAAAGCCTAAGATAAAGTTATTTGCTAAACGTAAAACAGAGACACTATAATCGTTAACAATTTCATTGGTTTGACTTTAAATAATCATGATTCATGTTCCGTAAATCATAATGTTTTAGCTTTATAAACATTTGGTAATTTTCCAATATTCTATTTTTATATGGATTTAATCTTTATTTTAATATTTCGAGCATCTCTAATTGCCGGCTCCATTTTTAAACTTATTAAAAAGTATCCATTATTTTGTTGAAAGTACTAATTAATTTAATATTTATTATCCCAATTAATTATTTCTAAAAATAAATTTTTATAGGTAATACATTGAAGGATCGACAAATATACTCGAAAATTCACTTCTTGTGTTTATATGTAGGTAGCTGATATAATAACATCACGTCTTTCATACGAAATTCAATGTTTAAGTACTAAGAATTGAGTTTGGTCGAGCTTAATCGTAATCTTAAATGCTTTAATAAACTTCAATATTAATCACATTGAAGTTGACTTGGGGGGATTTGTGGCTTATTATTCAACACCTAAGCCAATTTTTGTATCACATAATACTCCGAAATGTATATTAGCTGCAATAAAATGAAGCTTACACTTCGAGTTTTTCGATTATAATATTTATGATATTAAAAATGAGTCTCGTTGATTTTATTCGCCAATATTATATGCAATGTTTCTTTGCTTACGTTTTAATGGCTTTATTTTAGTTGATGCTTGTACAATTTGTTAAAGAATAGGTAAATATTTTATGAACTAACAATTTACTTCACATAATTTGACCTTGTCACCAGGTACTAGCGTACTTAAGTCTGCGTTTCAACCAGAGGTGAGCAAGGATGCGTTGCGAGGAATGTGTTTGTTAAGCACCAATAGAATCATTTCATTTGTTTATCCTCGCACAGCGCAGCTCTATGACTGGTTCTTAAAAAAATAAACTTTCCTCGCAACGCATTTTCGCTCTTTCTTTCATCTCTGGTGGAAACACACCCTTAATGCTCGTTGAATTACTATTTGTTAGCGTACAATAAAACAAAACGTTAAAAAACGGTTAACCTAATTTTTATAGCTTACTGCTACTTTATATTTATTTAACTTTCAATAAAGTAATTAAAGAAAATCTTTATTTCACGTACAAAAATAAACTGAAGAAAAGTTCTGACTGTACTTTGTCTTCACCCTTTTCACGTAATTGTGACGAAATAAAAATATTTTTAGTGAATCTCCAAAGGCAGCAGAAGAGGCTTTGACGGACTTGAAAGAATTTTTGAACTCAGCAGCAGGCACAGGTCTCCCTTTCGACAGTCACTGTGGCTCGGCGCCCATTGTGTTTGACTCTGATTGTGAGCAAGAAAACCAGCTTGTTGAAAACGCAGCTGCTGTTGTTAAGTCATCCGGAAAACGATATGTGCCACAAGTATCCCCTTACGTAAGTATAATTTTAGGCGGAGGCACTACCGTACCCCTAGACTATATCGCTTATAACGTTGAAACAAAAAACTAGTTTTCGTTGGATTTAATGGCCGGTCGTTATTTGCTATCTATCAGATCAACGTAGTGGAATACAAGTGACATCCCTGTATTTACTCGTATTTTATAGATTTAATCATTTTAAAGTAAAGGACTTCACGGAGGCTACTCCAAGAGCAAATGCCCAAGCTACGGTAAAAATACTCAAATCACTATGGGTGTGTTTACAATATTTGAAGAGTTTCCTAGATATCTCCAAAATCCCATAATCAGAAGCTGACCTGATGACAATGGAACCAATTGTCAAGTACCTACCCTTTCAAACATAAAAAAAAAGGTTTTTTTCAAATCGGTCTAGTTTTCTTTGAATAATCGTTGAACATGAACACAAAAAAAAAACAAAACAAAGATCTAAACGAATTCCTTCGAAATCTTGAAGTGGTTTGAAAGATGTACCTCTACCACGAGTCATGCAAATAAGCCCAATTCGAGATTCGTTCACGAATTCGTAAATTATTTGTATGGAGAATTTGTGCAGAGCCTCTAGCGGTCACTTATAGAACTAAAAATTACTGCCATACCATAAGTTAAATTATCGTTTATGCAATTCGCTCACGAAAGTTCGATTGCTTGTTTCGTTTGTGTAGATTTCAATATTTACAAAGTGACGTGACGTGACAAACGTCACATCCTTCACACCAACCGAAACACGGATCAGAAGACAATCCGGATAGTACTTTTACTATATTTCCCTAACCACAGTTGAACCTTATTACCGAGTAAAACAGTCGTTCATAGGTCACTAGTAAAAAGTAATAAAAACGGTCCGATAGAGAGCATAATGTAGGGGGCGGTGTCTCACTCGCACAATGCTGCCAACTTATGAAACTTACCAATGTGGTTTTATTTATCTACATTTATTTTAGTAACTCACTAGAAGTTACTTCCTACTTATAATAATTTATTGCAAGATTTGAATTAATACTTTGTTCCCTTTTAGCTGCTTTGAATTTTTTTACGATGTAAATATTATTCATTCATTAAATAAAGAATTGCAATTAATAATGCAGACAGTAGTAAGTTTTGTAATATTTAAAATACGGTCTGGTATCCCCATCCCATCAGTCCCATCACTGACATAATATGTCACTGATATTATTTCAAATGACGCCGCTCAGCTCAACAACATTTCGTAACAACATTTTTAAGTAAAAATGGTCAAGATATGTTGCTTATTTAGGCTGCAGGGGTGAGACTTTACAATAAAGTAGACTTTCCTTTCACCGGTAATCCACAATCATTCAATTTTACGATTTAACACCAAGTTAAGATTGTCAAACAATAGGGTGACTATGATGTCGGCAAGCTGCGGGTCGGTTTTGTGGTTTTTACAGAAATGTACATAAGTACATGGTCTGTTCCTAAGTATTCCTTACACAGGACAGGAGTGGCCCGCGGGTCTTTTTAGGCCATTTCGAAAGGGTCCTAAAATGGCACAAGGCCATACAAAAAATTGTAGTAGTGGCAGTATAATAAATAAATATTAAATAAATATTATGGGACAATCTTACACAAATCAACCTAGTCCCACAGTAAGCTCAATAAGGCTTGTGTTGTGGGTACTAGACGACGATATATGTAATAGATATATACATATAAATACTTAAATAAATAGAAAACATCCATAACTCAGGAACAAATATCCGTGATAAACACACAAATAAATGCCCTGACCAGGATTCGAACCCGGGACCTCCTGCTTCATAGGCAGGGTCACTACCGACTAGGCTAGGAGGCCGTTAAAATATACTTTATTGTACAACATTTGTACAGAAAAGAAAAATACAACAGGGACAATATATACAATATTTGTATATGGAAGAGATCTCTTCCAGTCAACCATTGAGCAGTTTGATGTTATTGATGTTTTCTTTATTTACCTTTAAGTATATTAAAGTCGAGAACTGTCCACATTTGATATGACGCAATAGTGAGAGCCACGAACCCCCTGTACTTACTTAGTTTTAGTTTGCTACACTAACTATCCCCTATTTTAAGACGCGGACATCTGGCAATTGTTCATCGGTGTTATGCAAACGAGTTGTAAGAAATAAATATATTACAGTTCTAGGTTTGATGCAGTGCAGTATCATGTAATTAATAAGATTATATCATTTTCAGGAGGTTCTGTTGGGGGAAAATACTCGTAGTGCAAAATGACGTTACGTTAATATATTGTTTGTCGCCTACCTACTGTTTTCCGTAGCGATACGTAATGTTTTTACTTTTTTGTTATTATATTAGCGATAGGCTTCGACAGTTTTTACCTATTAACTGAAATATTTTGCTGGTCTGTCACTCTGGCGTCCTCTGATAAATAGCTGCCAGATGCCTGGATCTTGCAATAAGTTTAAAATAGTAAACTAATTAGAGGGGTTCTCTGCTCTCATTATTGCGTCAACGTATCTGAAGTGGCCAGCTCCTTAAGTCAGTAGAATGTATAAGTTCCCATATGAACTATGAGACTTCACTTTCTGGACAATACTTACTAGACGACAAGCATATTTTATTTTATATTTATCTTCATACTATCCCAATCCCACATACATCATAGTACATATGGTCACTCTACTTAGAATGACATGCAGCCCCCTACATTACCCTCTCTTTCGGCCTCACTTTGTGGTCGAAGTATGACCTCCAGATTGTATTTAACTTCATGAGTGTTAGGTGATTCTTAATTTATTTGGTTATTTTGTCAATATGACAGTTCGACTTTTAGTGATCATAGTGGATCATAGGTTTATTTCTTATTATTTAGGTCTATTGTATAATCACAAAAGGATAAGTACCCTTTCAGGATGTTGTTGATTCTCTAAAGTATAGGCAGCGCGCTATTGTTACACATTCCACCTGCGTCGACGCCGACACGTTGGCCAAGTCCTTTAATTTATTTACCAGCGAACAAGCCAGAGCGGCGCCCGACATCCGAAATCACTACAAGACTATTAAATATAGTTGTCGTTCGTCTAACTATTGTTGGTGTCGAGGCAATCGATCCGTGGAGCAAGGGGCACGGAGCCTCAGGACCTAACAAACGCACAAGGGAAGCTAAAGATGCTCCAGCAAGCCGCCGGTTTTCATACATAACACAACCCAGGATTGCGGCTTTGCCGCTTCTTGCATAATGATGGTTTTATTTCTATTTATAAGTTACACGTACGAGTAATTGTTAGTAGTACTTATAAGTGTCTAGTTTGTGACAATGTTACTTTAAAAGGCTATTTCGCAATAAATAAATCTTTAATATAATTATGTACATTATAATTTCAAAGTGCCCTGTATAAATCTGGATGTCTTCGAAGATCCCGGCCTGTAACGCAGTTGTTACTTCTTGAATATAAAATAATACACCTTCCTGGGATAAATAGTTTGCCTTGCTGGTGATAAGTTAGCTGCTACAGCAATCAATCAGAAATGAATGATGCACAAGAACCTGTAAAAGATGTTTCAATATTATTTGTTATTTTTCAGTTTCATTGTAATTATTATGATTGAAAATGAAAGTGTTTATAACTATCATATCAAATTTCAACTACTTACCATTCATTTTAGGTTAGAGTTGGTATTTTTGTGTCGATTTAAAATCAGATTAATTGACTATTAATACATAAATCTCACAAATATTCCGCAGTTCCTGGGTCTAAATTTCCTTTTTAAAATTATTCTTATTGAAGTGTTGATGTGGATATTTATATTTCTCATATCGGCTTGAAATTTACCGTTTCGTTTTCCAGTTCCAGTTATCATACTATGCAGTCTTATTAACAAATTATGCTTAATACTTATAAGGCTTTGTCGATATTATTTCGTCAAGTAATAATATATAAATATAACACAATAAATACGAATGGGAATACGAATTTCACCATGTTTTTGACATCTCACCTTATAATTTGATAGTGAAAGAGTTTTCTACAGTCGATACGGTATTTTTCGGTGACGTAAGTCAAATTCGTGTCTTATGGTAAAGTTTTAATAAAACCTATCGATAACAAACTGTACTGACCTTCAGTGCGTTAACATGACAGATCACATTCGACGTGCCGCATACATCCGTCTCGTTCTACCTATGAGACGGATGTATGCAGCGCACTAAACGTAATCCGACATGAAATGTCAGCATAGATCGTTTGTATGTGTTGCTGTCGAAACTGAAGGAAAACGATTCGAAGCCCGATTATTCGTTAACGCCTATAGAAAAATATTCAGAATTTTCTACATGACTCGTGGTAGAGGTAATGTATTTAACTTTTGGTAGGTTCTCAAGCGGAAAATGTTTCTTGTATTTCTTTAACGATTTATTACACAAGTCGTAGTTAGATAATTGTAGCAAAATTGTGCCTTTTTGAGCTATTTAATGAGCGGTAACAGTAGTAGGTAGTAGGCAGAATATTAATCCTCCTAACGGCCTCCTAGCCCAGTCGGTAGTGACCCTGCCTACGAAGCAGGAGGTCCCAGGTTCGAATCCTGATCAGGGCATTTATTTGTTTGTTTATCACATCAAATATATGTGATTCTTGAGTTATGGATGTTTTCGATGTATTTAAGTATTTATTCATACTTATCTATTATACATATCGTCGTCTAGTACCCATAACACAAGACTTATTGAGCTTACTGTGGGACTAGGCCGATTTGTGTAAGATTGTCCCATAATATTTATTTATTATATTTATTAATCCATTGTAACTTGTACTGTATTGAACTTAACGGAGGTATGCATAAATTCACGATTAACTTTTTGCTTTGCGACGTTATTTATGGCGTTTGATATCAATCTTCTTATATTGACGGTCATTGTACAAGAACTATTAAAGCTATATCTCTTTATATTTATATTTTTTTACTCTTTAAACGTATTGAACAAAAGCGATAAATCCATCTATTTATTTAAGTTTTTAATTTGGACGCAAATGGTAAGAAACTCTTGTTATAATAAAAATGAGCAATATGAGGATTCTATCAATTCAATAGTATGATATTAGATAAACGAGACAGGCACTGACGTCTAGAGGTGAGTGTAATCTTTACAGTTTGGCCAGGTTATTTTTACTTTAAGGAAAGACAAAGAAAATCATACAGTCGCTTTCTTACGCTAGTAGCATCGCTACTGAAAAAGGGATGAGGATAGCTTATTACTTCCACTGTTACTGCACTTTTTGGACAGCCAGACTATATTTAAGACTTCTTGAGTAGGTAAAAAAGTCTATGCATGGTTGCCGTAAATTTAGTTGTAGTTGTCTTTTAAAAACTTTAAAACAATTTTTGGACTAGTGCAATAGTTTCGTAAAATATTACAAAAGTTACAAAAAGTGCGTCCGCCCGCTGTAACATTTTTTTTTTTTTTTTTTTATACCACGACGGTGGCAAACAAGCATACGGCCCGCCTGATGGTAAGCAGTTACCGTAGCCTATGGACGCCTGCAACCCCAGAGGATTCACATGCGCGTTGCCTACCCTTTAAGAACCTATACACTCCTTTTTTGAAGAACCTCATACTGTAGCCCGCTGGGAAAACCTCGGCAGGGAGTTCATTCCACAGTCGCAGCGTTCGTGGGAGGAAATTCCTCTTAAACCGTACAGTGCGCGACCCATTAGGCTCCAGGGTGTGAGGATGAACACCCTGCCGGCGGCGAGCGGTGCGGTGATAAAAAGCTGCCGTGGGCATCATATCAAACAGTTCTTCAGAGCACAACCCATTGTACAAGCGATAGAACACACATAAGGAGGCAAAGTCTCTCCTTAGACTCAATGGTTCAATATCGCTCGTGAGTTTGGGATCGTCGACGATCCGCACAGCGCGCCTTTGCACCGAGTCAAAGGGCCCAAGCTGGTAACCAGGTGCTCCCGCCCAAAGGTGACAGCAGTACTCCATGTGGGGTCTGACTTGCGACTTGTATAGAAGCAGTCTCTGCCCCGGAGTGAAGTATCTCCTTGCTCTATTGAGCACACCGAGCTTTTTGGATGCCAGCTTGGCCTTCCCTTCAAGGTGACTACGGAATTGGACGTCGCTGGAAATGTCGACACCGAGGATCCCAATACTCTCTGACATTGTAAGGGTTGTGCCTTGGAACTGAGGGGCCACAGTAAATAGGGTTTTCTTAGCGGTAAACGCGCAAACTTGTGTTTTTGTGGGGTTGAATCGGACTAAGTTGTCCTGACCCCACAGCGAGACTCCAGAAAGAGTGTTCTCGATATCGGACACAAGTTTTTCACGACTCTCTACCACAACGGATCGAGGGATATTGGCACGGCCCGTGTAAAAGGCATCCCCAGTACTGTCGTCCGCATAACAATGAATGTTGCCGATAGACAACATATCATTGATATGCAGCAAAAACAGCGTTGGGGATAGCACGGAGCCTTGCGGGACACCAGCGTTTATGTCCATGCTTTCGGAGCAACTGCCGTCGACTACAGCTCGTATGCTTCTGCCGGACAAAAAGCTGGCGACCCATCTGCACAATCCCTCGGGCAGGCCGTAAGCTGGTAACTTCGATAGAAGACCTCGATGCCAGACCCGATCGAACGCCTTAGCTATATCAAGGCAGACTGCCAATGCCTCTCCCTGACTCTCAATGGCTGAAGCCCAGCGGTGAGTGAGATACACTAGAAGATCACCAGTTGATCGACCGTGACGAAAGCCATACTGGCGATCACTGATCAGGTCGTGCTCTTCTAGGTATCCCAGGAGCTTTGCATTGAATATGCGCTCCATAACCTTGGAGAGAAGAGAGGTTATAGCGATAGGCCTGTAATTCGACGGGTCCGAACTATCGCCCTTTTTAGGCACAGGGTGCACGAGGGCAGTCTTCCATGAAGACGGCACTTGCCGTTTGTGGTAAGAGAGTGTGAAAAGGCGCGTTAGCACGGGACACAACTCAGGAGCACACCGTTTGAGCACAACTGCTGGTATGCCGTCTGGTCCGCTCGACTTGTGAACGTTTAATGATAGCAGCTCCCGCCGGACATCACTTTGTTTAATGATAATTTCCGGCATCGAGGCTGCGCACCGCGGGATGTCAGGCGGTACGGTGCTGCCATCATCGTTCAAGGTCGAGTTCGAGGCAAAGAGAGTACCCAGAAGATCGGCTTTTTCTTTTGCACTATGGACCAGATTACCATCAGCATTACGCAGTGGTGGTAAGGACGACCGACAAAAGTTTCCCTCGGCAGCTTTGGCAAGTGACCAGAAGGCACGACTCCCGGTGGGGTAGCCCACTAGCTTCCTACCAATTCTGCCGACGAAGTCGAATTTGGCTCTGGCAATTGCTATTTTACTGGACCTCGAGGCAGTGTTTAATTTACGTTTCACATCAGATATGTTGGGATCCCTATCAGTAACGGCCTTGGTCCAAGCCCTGTAAGCAGCCTGCTTACGAATTGTAGCTTCTCTACAGGGCCGATTAAACCAAGGTCGTTTCTTTGCTCCTGCAGCTATTACCGAGTTGGGAATGAAGCAGGCCATTCCCTCCAGTATAGTCTCGGCGACTTTAGCTGTACAGGAGTCAGGATCTTCTGATGTGAAACAGAGCTGCCTCCACGGGTACGATGCGTAGAATTCACGCAATCCATCCCAATCTGCTGACGTATACTGCCACACGCGTCGCGAGCCAGTTGGCCGTGGTGGATCAGGCCGCGCGCTAGGTGCCAGCGTCCGGACGAGGCAGTGATCGGACGAGCCGAGAGGTGCATTCACTGAGACGGAATATCCGTCCGGACGTGTGGTCAGCAGGAGGTCCATTTGAACCGTGGGTCCAAAAATTTTGGGAAAATTCATTTTATTAAAGTACTTTCAATGAAAACTTTATTGAATTCAATCGGTTAAGTGGTAGTAAAAAGGACGTCAGTGGCGCATAGTAAAATAACATAACAAAGTCCCGTAAAATATCATATAAAAAAACAACCTTTTGAGTGGATGTATTTTAATGGGCCGGTAAATTGAACATGCTCTTGGCCGGGTTTTTTATTAATTTGGACATGTAATATTTTGTGATATTGTGAATATATATATATAAACATACACCGGGTTCAATTGAGTCGTGGCAAAAAGTCGAGACAAACGCTAGGAGGATAATGAATATTGCTTTGCTATTCATCGGTATTATAACTTACTTGTCGATCAGTGCGAAGTAAATCGTTATACTTACTTGCGTATTTTTGCATGCATTAATATTGCCCCCTCTTTCACCGCAATTATATAAATACGCAAATAAAAATAACATAACACCACTAATAATACCAAAACTCGATACGTGTTTCGCCTCTCTACGAGACATCCTCAGAGGATGCTGGAAATGTTATCGGTCTGACGTCCGGCAACGGAATGACGTGTCCAGGATAATTGGCCATATTTATAATATACCCGCCACAACCGTTTTCCCAATAGGCTAATATGGCTATTAAGTTTATGTAGGTATCATTTCATGTTTCTTTTGCCTACGTTTATCTATATCTGTGTACTCCTCTTTACAGATTCGACATCACGAAGAAAATGAAACGTCAGAGGAAATTGGAATAAGAACGGGAAACGAAACATGCCTAGATATAACATCAGAACATAAGCAATATATGCTTTACAACCTACTTCAACCAAATGTAACTTCAGACTTGTACATTGGCGTAGTTGGGGAAGAGACTTTTGTTTATCCAATGTTTGAAAATGCTTCGGTTGATTTCATGAAGAGATTGTGGGCGTACGATGTTGAACTTGACGGAATTATGCTAGAAAACAATTGGCCGTTAGACGAGTCTGCGAAGAGCAACGACACTTCGTTGTACTTGCCGTACTTTAGCAAGGTAAATAAGAATAATAATATAGTAATATTTGTATTATTACCCAATTGCGCCGAATATTTATGGGTGTTATCGAGTGTCCAAATTGTAAGAACAATACGTTTAGGTTAGATATACATATATTTTTATCTACACTCATACTGTAAGTACTCTAAAATGCGTTCAAAAACCGTAGACAATGACCAGCATTACAACAAACGATTTAACTATGATAAGTTTCTTTTCTGCGGCAGTAACGTAATTTTAACTTTGCATGCTCAAATATTGTTAAGCAATGAGTTTCAAATTTGGAACATCGAATTTGATAACATAATGTTACCGCCATGGCCAACTCGATTGGTCCCGCGCGAGCGCCGGCACAATCGAGTTGGCCATGACGGTACAATGGCGGTCATTCTATGGTTTCCGAACACTTAATTTAATATATATAATATGAGTGTAGATAAAGCAGTGTATGCAACTGTACGTAATTAGGCCTTAAAACACTCGTGTGATCTTATTATGAAATTCGCCTGCGGCTCATTTCATAAAACCACACTCATGTTTTAAGGACCCTTATTACGTAACAGTTACATAAACTACTATTATTCTCACTAAGAATATTACAATTCACTTATACAAATAATTATTTATATTGCATGAAATCAGCAAACAAACTAAAAACATTGAGGGTATATTATTTTAACTAGTTAAACAAAATCTGCTGATACAGTTTCACAAAACAAGGTGATTTTTTTTACCGTACGGCGGTAAACTGTAGAAATTTGGAATGTCGGAAGAGGTGTAGTCGTTGCTATGGGCTCATTAAGTATTATTTTAACTTGTCGGGTTGGGTCTTCTTTAGGGTTCCGTGGCCAAAATGGCAAAAACGGAACCCTCATAGTTTCGTCATGTCCGTCCGTCCGTAAGTCACAGCCATTTTACTCAGAAAGTATAAGACGTATCGTAATAAAATTTACACATAAAATGTATTTTGTATACCGCTACTTAGTTATGTATGTGGTATATCAATCGATAGGTATTTAAAACTGACATTGAGGTTTTTTTAAACATTTTGTGATTAAGTGAATATTTTCTGAAATAATCGCTTCGAAAGTCAGAAAAATTGTGTCCCCCCCTGTAACTTTTGAACCGTAAGTCCAAAAAAATTGAGAAGATGCACCGTATCACATACTTTCTACGAAAATTGTTTTGAACATTATCGGTTCAGTAATTTTTGAGTTATCTTCAAAAAACTTCTTCCACAGGCATCAGATACGACCTTTTGGTATTAGTTTAGTTCTTATTCCGTTGAAGGTACGGAACCCTCCATTACGTGTGGTCCGAAACGCACTTGGCCGGTTTTTTTTTTCCTCGGATTTGATATCCGTTAAACTGCGAAGTTTTTAAAAGTGGGTATAATATAATTAAGAAATATAATCTCTTTGCTGCTAGTACATCTGTTTAGCGAAGTATTTTACTACTTGGCTAATCAATACAGAACTCAGTAAATGTATTATCTGCTGCATTACTTATGTCTAGTCTGAGTTTAATACCTAAGATTTTAATCGTTCAATCGTATTTTAATCTAACATGTAACGACAAGTAAAACATAAATATAATCAGTATTTTAACTGACATTTAGACCATTATTTTGTCTGTCAACAGCTATAAAATATATTACATTTTCAGAACTTTGAGCAAGTGTTTGAAAACACTCCAAAATGGGATGCAACATATTATAACGACACCAATAAGTACCTTTATAAACATAACAAATACGGAAACCATATCATATCCGCTTTCAAAAATTTGTTCGATGTTGATATTCCTATGTGGTCGAGCAGCCAATGGATGAATGGGAATGTGAACATAAACAGACAAAACGTCGAAGTGTCCTGGACAAATTTAAGGAAGGAACTGGTGCAAGCGGCCTTAGGCGGAGTTTCCGGCCATTGGTTATGGTCGGTACCCATTTGTGGCGACACGGACTCCTTCGACCCCGAAAGCCAGACTAGTCTATGTGTTAAGTGGTATATGGCGGCCACATACATGCCTCTTATAAAAATCCATTCGGCAACCACCCCTACCCACCCGTTAGCATTTACTGGGACCAATAAGAACCTAATGATTGGAGCTTTAAAGAAGCGTTTAAGTTTGTTGCCGTATTTTTTCACAACGTTGCAATCAGGACCGCTGTTGAGGCCAATGTTCTACCAATTTCCATCCTCTGAGTACTTAAAGGACTTGAATACTCAGTACAGTGTTGGAGACGATTTGGTTATTGTACCGAATCTGCTGCCAAGTCAAACGCACGTGCATTTTTGGATGCCTCCGGGTGTCTGGTATGAGCTATGGGGAGGATTAAAGATAGAAGGGAAAGAAGGAGACGCTATAACACTGACTACCACAGAAGCTGATTTCTTGACTCTTGTTCGCGGTGGCGCAGTCCTCGTAATGCAAAAGGTATTATAATAATTATTAAATAATTAATTATTCCTTGCGTAAAATCTCTCTGCATTGAAATTGAGTTATAATGAAATAAGTAACTGAGAAGTTTCATAATTAAATATTTACTACTAAATGCACGAACAATAAATAAAACATTTTATATATATTTTAAAGTATAACGATTTGACAAAATCTGATAAAGCAAATAGCAAGAAAAAAATACTGTGTGATTCTTCTGGACCAAACGGACTATTATAAAGTAAATGTCAGTTGGTTCTCGGATCTTGTCTCATATTTCTTAGTTGGGACTATTTTGCTTTTAAATTGCCTTCGTCTTCGGGTCCCCTACTCGTACTCATAAAAATTGTCTACGCTTTTGTTTATTTTTAAACGACTTCATTGGGATCACAGACCGGCAATGCGCATGTGCGAGCGGTAGGACTAGACATGATGTTTGCCCTAAGAATCTTGTATCACTCTTGCGCTTTGCGCCCCGTTAGCGCCAGTGTCAATTTGAGATATTTGGAGTTAACATTATCACAAAATGGGTACGCTACACCATTGTGTACCATAAATTGGTGTAATTGTTAAAGAAAATACGGAATAGTAACATATACGACTGTATTATACCAAAAATAACTAACTAGATTAATATTAAGAATTATTCAAAAATGCAGTACAAAGGGGACAATTAGTGATGTGACACATTGACTGGCAGCATGTCGATATGAGATTGATGATTCAGAGACGAATTCTATGAAACTCGTGTCATGTTTCTAGGTCCTATTTTCGGTTTAAGCTGAGTGTGGGTGGTCTATCAGTTTCTAAGTATTAGAATAATTTTATATAATTGTATGAAGTAGATATATCGTGACAAAAGTACAAAAAATACTTTGCTACAGTTGTTAGTTCCTGCGTAATATTACTGCTTGATTTTGTAATGAATCAATAATGATTATTCAGATTCTCTCATCAAAATATCTATAAAAGTGTCGACCTCCACACCAACGCTATTAGCACACGTATCTGACAGCTAAGACAATTATTAGTCAAATATACTCACACGGGTGGTTTTCATATAAAATGACGTTTATTTCCAGTCTATAAGGGCCAGAGACAGGCTAAAATCTCTTTTGTATATGATAGAGATCATGTTCTTAATTCATTGGGATTTTCTTTGCTTGCTCTAGTGACTACTATTACGAGTGTCTCATATAGTGTATAGTGGTAATTTTTTAAGATGTCGGAATCTTACTAAGGAGTTATACCGACAATTCCGACGTCTTAAAAAAATCGTACTATACGTAATACCGGTATTTTTTATTTGGCCCAAAACCGGTCTCCCGGGATTGTACGCTCGCTGATTAGCACCCTAAAGTTTATCCTAATAAGTAACTTCCAAAAATAGTTTTTGGTACACACTGTTATTGCTGATCGTACAATCAGCAGCACGGGTGAGTTGTACAAAATAACCTTCACACGTTCTTATTATCTTAACAATAAAGTTGTGCCAAGATCATTTTGAATACCTCACCCGCTCAGCTACTTCTGCTACTGACTTCTGTACCTAGTAGATAGCATTGTTATGTAAATTACGGAAGTGTACCAAATTTCAGCTCAATCGGA
This sequence comes from Pammene aurita, assembly GCA_947086415.1. Classification (NCBI taxonomy): domain Eukaryota; kingdom Metazoa; phylum Arthropoda; class Insecta; order Lepidoptera; family Tortricidae; genus Pammene; species Pammene aurita. Next base: position 21,988,220 of record OX352305.1, on the reverse strand, counting down.
CACCGGGAAGTGGTTGAAATTTAATTTACAAGATTTAAAGCACATAAATATATGGGGTCAAACTAAATGTGTAAGATAATTAGTTACTCAGTTTTCTTTTCATTTCCAGGACGTTAAGACCTCAGCTGAAGAAACTCGTTTGCTTACGGATTTTTCTCTCATCATAGCCCTCGACTGTGATACAAATCTTACAAAAGTAGAAACTTCTGAAACTGGGAATTCAACTTGCCTGGCTGCCGGTTCACTGTATCTTACAAAGCAGATGTCTCTTGTTTTTGAAACGAATGGTACACAGTTAAATATTAAAGCTAGAGGTGAACACTTTGAAGTAATATGTGAAGATAATGCCAAAGTCGCACATATGATCAAAGAGTTCAGCATCTACGGTTTAGACGATGAATATAATAATTATGATAACCACAGACAAGTAGTAGTTGATATAAATTTGTGCGATCTTAATGATGCCGTGAACAATGAAATTGTGGTTACCTTTATTTGAAATTTTCTGGTTTTATGAATGATGGGGAAATACTATGTAGAAAATTATTTGTTTATTGTGTGTATTTTGAAATTATATTAAGTATTAGTTCCTTTTGATAAGTACGGCATTGTGTCACTAAAAATACTTACAATTTACTAAGTACCTAGGTATTTAGAAATATAAGTAGAAAACATTTATTCGTGGCAACAACAATATGTAAACAAACATACTTAATCGAAGGATAATAACTAATTATAATTAAGGCATGAACATGTTTGCCACGAAATGGTCCCGACTCAGCATGGTGCTAGCCTGGGAAGCCAGCGCTGGTCTTCCGCCGGGGCCACACGTGAGTGATGTCACGGAGCATGACACAATGACAAATCACTTAATAATATAAAATAATTAAATAAGTAAAACAGGGAGAGGATAAAAATTTAATAAAAATAAACAAAAAACATAATAAGGAAAACAGTCACCTGTAATATTGCGCAATAATATTGGGTAAAATATTTGTGATAATGAAAGCGACCGTAATTTAGCTGTTTGATTGTATCGTGAATAATAATAAAATGGTAAGAGTTAAATCAAAGTAAAACCACACCACTAATTTTTAAATTCTTATGTAAATGTACGAGTAGTAAACTTATAACACTTCAATTCAAGAGTCACCGAGTTTATTATTTACTTTCTCAGCAAATTGTTTAAACTCTTAAGAAGTTAGGTATACTCGTACTATGAATTTATAGTCATAGAGTACCTAAATATGATTATCATATTATATCGCTTGCTAGACTTGACACATTGATTAAGAACTATAATGAATAGTGATACTCGTACTGTATATTTATTCTGCGTTTTTGTAATAAGCATTACCTAAAACTAGGTAATTATTACAAAATTACTCTAAAAATCGCAAATTATGGATTTGATTCACATAAAGGCTTAAATATTAGGTAATTCAAAAAGGAGGTAAGCCGGACGTAAGGAAGTCGACTGTTTTAGATTTCAAAATATTTTATATAAAAGCAGGGGAAGATTGGCACAAAACAAAACATGCTGGCACATTATTTTTGTATGGAAGACTGCCTCTAAAACACTTAGGATACTCACGAATAATGGTAACAATAACACTGTTGGTTTCCTTGAAAATAGAGTGTTTGTATTTTTGATAACTTTAAGTAATTCTTGGGTGTATGTTTATATGCGCTTATCTGTAGTAATATTTGTTACAATAGAAAAGTTAGTTTGCATAGTTTATGACTAAATATGAAACAATAAAAAATGTATAAGTATTCATTTTGGGATATCCCAATTATTTTTATTTTAATAATCATAATTATTTTTATTTATTTCCTGATTTTATTGTTTGGGGTACATTCATACAGTCATATAAATGTAAGAGAAGTCTTGCTGCATGAATGTGCCCCACGTTAGTTAAAATAGCTCGTTACAACATAAATACCTTCATTGTAGTTTAAATAAATACTGATATTTGAACAGAAGGACATCATTGTCGGTTGTTAATAAGGCGTTACTGCCATAAAAATCCTTACAATGATGTATTTCTGAATTGAAAATGTCACATATAAATGCAACTTGAAGGCAGTGTACGGAGCTCTCACATGTGGGGTACATTCCTGCAATTTTCATATTTTACGCGAACCGTCATAGCACGGCTTTGGACCGTATTCTAACTTTAAAATACGTATAAACACGATCCAACTTTAATACAACTCCAATGCATTAACAATGCAATAAAGCTACGGCATATACATCTGAATCAGAAATATCAGAATTTGCTTGAGAAATATTCCAACGCAACTTCAATACAACTTCAATATTGGGTGATTGTTTGTTGTGTGTTGGAGTTATATTTGAGATAGGTTGTGTTGTTATTGTATTGTTAATGTATTTTAAAATTAGAATCCGGCACTTTGTCGCTTACTATAAATACACTAGTTGTGTTTATTTAATTATGATTCAACTAATAGTCATTATTTTACAAGGGTTAGAGTAAAAAATATATGAATGTTGCCAGTCTTTCTAGTAAGTGCGTCTAGAGAAGTTTTTTGCTGTTTTTTTTTAAATACATTGGTATCATTACATCTAGTTATAGTAGTCGGTGGTGCACACGACAACAAATGACATTATACGGATTTTAGTGATGATGGCATCCCCTTTTGCATAGTGAGACCTTAGGACCCATTGGCCATTTTAGGAAGCAGAGCCACCTAAATTTATGGTGCGGTGGGGGTAAAAGTGGGGGAGGTTTATTATCGCAACACATAGATTGAAAACCATAAGTCTTAGCAACATACTTCAAAGGCAAGAATTGTAGAGAATTTAATGAAGAATATATACTTTATTGAAAGTTTTGTGGTAACTTTAACCGTTTTTATAAAAATATATAAATTATCCTGCTTTTGTGGGAAGTGGGGAAAACAATTGTTGTATTTGTCCAACTATTAAGTGCAGTGTTTTGTTGTCATCAGAATTTAAGGTTTGTACCAGATATTAGATCAATTTTTCAACAGTACGGGGGTTAAGTTTCAACCACTTACAATAAACAAACAAACAGGGTAAGCTAAATAAAACCGTTTAAAATTATGATAGATTTTGTTTTCCTTTTCCTATCCACTGTTTTGTACGAAGAAGGTTTTGTATTTGTACCCATAAATAGCAATTGTCACTGGCCACTCGTAAATATTGTAATAGAGAAGAGTATTAAACAATAAATAAACTTCAGTCAAGTGTCAACTGGCCTTTTATTCGCTCCAAAAATTTTTTACGCGTGATTCGGTGGTGTGTAAAGTATATTAAATGTAAATATTAAGTGTAATATAGATATAACTAAATGAAATGGCTAAAAACTCTAGCAAGAATACTAAATCCCTAGTGATTGCCGCTTCAACGTCGATACCCCCTATAACTGTTGATTGGTCGAAATGTTGTATTTGTCAAAGCAATAAAAATGAAAATCTTTTATGTCCTGCTCGTAACAGAAATTCTTCGAAGGTCATTGGTGGATATACTTCAGTGGCAGAAAACATGTGCGCGTTTCATGAGATTGGTGCTTTGAGTTCAGTTAAGCATTTTAACCATTTAGACGAAGGTTCAGGACTTGCAGCGTCTCTGTGTAATCGTGAAGCAAAATGGCATAAGTCTTGTGTATTGCATTATAATTCAACAAAACTTGAGCGAGCACGAAAGAGAAAAAGAGAACATACGCCTGATAGGTCTCAAGTTAATTCTTCAACGAGCAATCATTTAACGAGATCAACTAATCCTTCAGTTGATATAAAACAACCAATATGTATCATATGCTTATTGCCAGAAGAGCGGAAAAAGAAGTTGCATGTTGTCACGACCTTAGAATTGAATGACCGTGTTAAACAATGTGCTAGTGACATTAAGGACGTACGACTTATGGCGTTGCTGGAAACAAGTGACTTAGTAGCACTAAGCGCAAAATACCATAAAGTATGTCTGCAAAATTTACAAAATAAATGTAGAAAACGCAACCCTAGTTCAACTGGCAAAAGTGAAATTGAATTGTGCGAAGCTATAGCCTTCTCTGATCTAGTATCATATATGTATCAAAAAATTAACAGCGAAGATGAAGATGTAGTGTTTCCGATGAGTACATTAAGTAGTATGTACAAAAAGAGACTAGCTGACTTACTGGACATTTAAGAGTGTGATTTGCCTTGTTTTCGATCAACATGGCTGATAGAAAAGATTCAAGACGAGTTTCCACAGCTGATAGTTCTTCGTCCTTCAAAAGAATATCAATTTATGTGCAAATCTACAGATTTCGTATCGATCGCACAGTCAAAAAATCTCGATCATGACGCGATAGCATTTTCTAGATTTGTGAGAGCACTCCGGAAAGAAATGGAAAAATGGAAAACATCTTTTCAAGGCACATTTGATAAAAATTGTCAAAAAGGGTCTATCCCTCCAATGGTTTTAGCAACCGTGAATATGATTCTGTTTGGATCTTGGTCACCCGTAGAGTGTAGAGCCACGGAACCTGCTCTGACTATTGCACAACTTATAATGTTCAATTTCAAGAAACGTCCACCTACAAGAGATGTTGTACGACACGTGATAGACCAAGAACCACCCCTTCCACTGTATCAGGGTCTTCAGGCATATGGTAATATGCGCAGTAGGACGGTTATAGACGAAATGCATAAGCGCGGTCTTTCAGTATCATCGAACCGTGTTCGTGAGGTGACAAGCTCGTTGTGCCATCTCATCATCAATCGTGCAGAAGAGGAAGGATTCCTGTGCCCTAATAACCTTTTGCGAGGAATATTTACTATTGGCGCCTACGATAACATTGATCACAACCCTTCAAGTAATACATCAGTGGGTTCTTTTCATGGGACGAGCATATCTGTGTTTCAAACACCATCAGATGAAAAACCGGGTGAGTGCCGAAATTTTCAAACCTCATATAAATGCAATGGGCTCAGGGCTTTGGACGTACCTCACTTGCCAGAATCATTTGCAGCTGTACCAAACGTGTTTATTTATTTATTTAATCTTTATTGCACAATACAAGATGGTACAAATGGCGGACTTAATGCCATAAGGCATTCTCTACCAGTCAACCAATGAGCTAAACAGAAAGGTTGAGTAGGTGCAGGGTCCATTAAATATGACAGAATTAAAAGAGAAAAAAAAACTAACAATAGATACATATAAGCTATATTCATAAACTTACACAAATACATATAATAATAAACATACATACATATATTTTATATACCTTGTGTGAACCATTAGGAGGACGATGAAGAAAGCTTGTCAAGGAAATGCTTGCGCAACAAGCGCTTGAAAGTGAATTTAGTCTGAGCTTGCCTGAGAGAGAGCGGCAGAACATTCCAAAGTCGGATTGCCTGAATGGTGAAAGAATTAGACATAAAACCAGTTCCATGTCGGGGCACATTGTCAATGAGCTTTAGAAAACGAGAAGAACGAAGATGTGTGCCGGGGCGTGGGGAAACAAATTTAAATTTCGATCGAAGATAATTTGGAGCGGACGGGTCAAACAATATGGAATACAGAGTGCAGAGAATACGAAGTGACCTACGTTCTCGGATCGGAAGCCAATTAAGTTTTCTGCGGAAATTGGAAACATGGTCATACTTACGGATACCGAACACGAAGCGTATGCAGTTATTAAGTAACCGGTCAAACTTGTTCAATGAGTCTTGGGTGAGATTGGTGTAACAGACATCAGCATAATCAAGGACAGGCAGGACAAGAGATTGGACAAGGAGAATTTTAGTGCTGACTGGGAGAAAATGTTTAAAACGATATAGTGCTCTTAAAGTATTAGTTACTCTACGAGAAACGTCGGCCACCTGAGGTTCCCATGTAAGCCCGCTGTCAATAATTAGCCCCAGGTTCTTCACTTGCGATACTAGAGGTATCACTTCCTGTTCGTAGAGGATTGGCGCCACTTCAGCAGTGTCTATTGAAGAAAGTAGACGGGTGCTACCAAGCAAAATGGCCTGGCATTTGGTAGGGTTGACCGTGATACCAAAGCAGCGTGACCGAGTGGAAATACGGTTTAGGTCTGAGTTAATTTCAGCGATTGCCTGATCCAGATCCTTGGCACTCGCTTGGGTATAAAGCTGTAAATCATCAGCATACATATGGTAGGAGCATTTTAGTTTAGAGGTGATAAGATTAATAAAAAGTGAGAACAGAAGAGGTGAGAGAATCCCGCCCTGTGGGACCCCAGAAGTAAGATCACACCAGTCAGAAGAAGTACGATCAGCACGAACCAACTGACGGCGGTCCTGAAGATAGGAAGCAAACCATCCAGCCGCAGATGCCGAGATATTGAAGTGTCTGAGAGTGGCAAGTAACAAGTCATGGTTAACAGCATTGAATGCATTCGAGAAATCGATGAGCACCAACACCGTCAACAACGTCGAGTCCATACCCAGCCTTACGACGTCGACCACTTTTAGCAAAGCGGTGGACGTGCTGTGGCCACGACGGAAACCAGACTGATAAGGAGAAAGCAATTGATTGGAATAAACGTGTGAAGATAATTGTTTATGGACTATTGCTTCTAGTATTTTTGAAAGAAAGGGGAGGATAGAAATGGGTCGAAAGTCTTTAAGTGCACTGGGATTAGAAACTTTAGGTAGTGGAATGACATAGGCATGACGCCACAATGAGGGAAAAACCCCAGAAGACATTAAAAAGTTAATAACATGTGTTATAACTGGGAGAATACAATCTAAAATGTAAATAATCATCGTTCTACTTAACTCGTCATGGCCAACAGCATTAGATTTGACAGAAGTTATTGCTTTCCTTATCTCGTCATCTGTGGCTGGGGTAAGAGAAAAGGAGTTAGAGCATAAACAAGGCATGGCACAAATTTCAGCAATACTGAGAAGTTTAGTGGTGGTATCTAAAGAAGAGGGCTTAGCAAAGTGATAATTTAAGTAATTTACAGAAAAAACGGAAGATGCTGTCTTAATCGAAGACTTAACTACACCAATAGATTTGAGAAACTTCCATGTCTCAGCTGGAGAGGCCACGGCGATGCTGTCATGGAAGTATTTACGTTTGGCAGCTCTTACCATGTGGTTACACTTGTTTCTGGCAGCCTTAAAGTGGCGCCAATTCTCCTCGCAACGGTCGTGCTTAAATTTACGAAAAGCTCGATCCCGCTTTGTCATCGCCATACGGACTCCACGCGTGATTCACGGCGCCTGAGGCCGCTTCAGACTTACTGTGCGGACAGGCGCATGCTTGTCAAAGAGCTGAAGGACCGAAGAGTTAAGGGCCGTCACTGCCTCATCCACCGTCAGAGCTTGCAATGTCGACGACCAATCAACAGCGCGCGCGTCTCTTTGTAAGACCTGAATATCTAGCCGAACGAAACTGCGGAGTTGTATCGTAAGATGCTGCTGGTTTGGAGGGCGAAGACGATAAATTAAAAATACGAGATCATGGTGAGAAAAACCAGGAGCGGGGAGTTGGCCAACCATGTTTACGCGATCCACAGAGGAGACAACGATAAGGTCCAACCAGGAGTCGGGCGAGTCAATGTTATGATGAGTGGGCATAAGAGGAAGAACAGAGAGATCGGCCGACTCAACAACGGCATTAAGTTTTTTCGTCCTGAGGTTATTCTTTAAAAGGTCAGTGTTAAAATCGCCCATGATTATTTGATGTTCGTAATCGGCGCTAAGAGGCGAGAGAACAGTTTCGAGATCCTTGAAGTAGTCAACATTAGGTGGACAATACACTACACTGAGTGCAGCCTTTGTACCTCCAATATTAACCTCAATGACTAAATACTCTATAGATCCCGAATACTGAGATGGAGAAGAAGAGATAATTTTAAAAGGGATATTGCCGCGGAGGTATATGGCAACACCACCGCCTCGCTTACCTATGCGGTCATTCCGCACTAATACAAAGCCGGGTAAGCTCAAAGAAGTTGAATCGAGGGTAGGTTTGAGCCAGGTTTCCGAAATGAAAATAGCGTGGACATTGCATGAAGAAAAATAGTCAAGAAAGTCGTTGTAGTGGCTAGGGATACTTTGTGCGTTGATATGACAAGTGTTAAAGTGTTTCGTAGCAGTTTCAAAAGTGCGTCCTAGGCAACTACCGAGAGTGTCAGGCTCCGACATTGAGCTATTGAAGGAGTGAAAGGAAGCAGACAAGTCGCAAGCTGAATGAAACGATCCATCATCGGACAAGGTACAAATATAAGATAAATATATATTATATATCTAAATAAAATATAAAAATGGCAATCGACTAAATTATTTTCAATTTAACCCACCAGTCGACCGTTTACACAAACAAAAGATAAAAAGAGAACAGTTAAAACATATTAAAAAGGATAGAACCTTGTATACAAAAATTTTATGAACAATATAAAACTATATAAAAAAAGAAATTGCTAAATTAAAAGTTGTCAGGCTAACATTACAATAAGCAATAACGAAACGCACAGCTAGTTGACATTACTAACGTCACGTCAGTGTCAATGAAGTGACAGATAACAAATTGCGCGCTCGCTTGTTCATCTACGTATACGTACGTCAAATCAAAAACTGTGAAAAATACTTACAGAACAATACAAGACGGTAGACTAAAAAAAAAAAAAAGTAAACTTTACACAAAAATAAAAAAGTACCGTGGATAATAAAAGAGGGCAAGTTTCTGAACGAGACAAGGAAATTGCGTAATGCCGTTTGATAATACAGCTAAGAGAGGAGAGAAAACAAAATGAGAGCAGACTCAGCTCTTGCATTAGCACCCACGCTTCGCCCGTTTGTCCACCGTAGCAGCTGTAGCAGGTGCGCCGGACATCGGCGCAGGCACGGAGGCTCCGGGATGCGCAGGCGCAGGCTCGTTGGCAGCGGCGGCTGCACGGTCCAAGTTGCTGGGGTGCTTATCAATCAATACTTGAAGCTCCTCAGCAGTAGACAGCCGCTCCTTCTTTCCGCAGGCCAACTTGATGTGGATTGTGCCATCTCTGGTCCAGACACGACGCATCCCGAAGTGCTTGCGAGCATCCACAAACACAGTCTGACGCTGCTTTGTGAGAAACTCCGAGACAACAAAAGGTGTTCCCTTGAGCGCCGTTTTCTTCACCCAGACTGCATTTTTTGTCGCTAAACTAGTGAAGCGGACCAAGATGGCTCGGGGTCTGCCTTTAGTCCCAGATCCAAGCCTGTGACACACAGAAATTGAGGCGCGGGTGACTTCGGGCAAGTGAAGATTATCCTGGCAAATAGAGGCAACTGTTCCTGCGACATCCTCATCCGCAGCCTCTGGGACCCCGGTGAGCAGCAAGTTCTTCCTGCGATGGCGTGTCTCCATGGCGTCTAAAGTGCGGAGTATGCTTAGAATTTGCTGCCGGAGGAGCTCAAGCATGGCGGACATTTGTTCCTTAAAGCTGCTTACCTCTTTGTTAAGGCTGCTTATTGTGGGATGATTTTGTGGCGAAGCAGTTTTTAATTTTACATCAAGCTCCAGGTGTTTCTTAATCAAAAGGAACCAGATGTTCCTAATTACAACATTGCAAATATATCACAAATGTTTCCTTTGGAATCACGTGGACATGAGGCCGAATTAGACTGGCTTAACCACGTTCTTAATTATTCTAGTCAACCTGGCCAAGTAGGTGAAAAAATGAATGACTGTTCTTGGGCTGCTTACCATGCAACAAACAGCGCGATGAATTCGCCAAATGTTCATTCCTCCGTTTGTGCCTTGCTACCGCTTTTTGTCGAAGCTTCGACGTCAGTGTCTATGTTACGTCACGGAATGGATATTATAACTAACATCACAAACTTGCTCAATCCGCTACAAAGACCAGTTATGTACGGCGATCAACCATTGTACACAATTGGAAAATTAATTCAATGGAATTGGCCGGATCTATACGGAGAAAATAAATTTGTCATGTCCCCATTTCATATAGAAAAAGCATTTCTTGGTATCATTGGACAATACATGTCAGAATGTGGATGGATTAGTGTTGTCGTGAACGCAGGAATAACTCAGCGGGGTTCTGCGGAAGCACTCTTGAAAGTTACACACGTGAAAAAAAGCAGAACGGCCCATGAAGTCACTGCTGCTGCTTTGTACAAACTTTTGCTTGAAGCCTACTCTGAAGATTCTCCCGATGTTCCTTTAAAGACTTGGGTAAATGATCAAGCTGCTAAGTCACCCACATTCATGTACTGGTTGACGTTGTTGAATTTGGAGTTTCTCCTTTTATGTTTTGTGCGATCAATACGAGAAGCCAATTACGATCTGTTTAAAGAATGTTTAAAAGACATGATTCCATGGTTTTTCTCATTCCATCACCCAAACTATGCTCGTTGGTTGACTGTTCATATCGCTGATTTAGAAACAATAGCTGTAAATGCTCCTGACGTCCATACAGAATTCAGAAAAGGTAATTTTGTAATCAGAAAAACCCAAAAGCCATTTTCTGCAATTGCTGTGGATCAAGCCCATGGGCAGCACAATGCTGTTGTAAAAGGAGATGGAGGTGCTATTGGCCTTACTGAAGACCCTATGGCTTTGCGGCGCTGGATGATTGCCGGCCCAGAAATATGTCGACTTCTCCAAGAATTCTCCAAAACTGACTTTGTCCAGAATCGCCATCACGAACAGTATCCCGAATTCCAAAAAAAAATATTGCGCCAAGTAACTGCAGTTAAAGCGAGTTTCGAAGAGTTTGGAAGTCCATTTCATGAAAGAAAAAATGATTTGGTTGCCCTAGATACAAGAATAATTGCAGACAGTGAAGCAGTACAAACACTATATGATCTTGAGCAAAAAGGCAAGGATCTTTACAAAACATTTGTAGAAAAACGACTTGCGGAAAAAACTTTATCATTATATCAACCAATAAAGAACGAAAAAACCAAAATTTTTAGAAGCTATAAAAAACAAACAAAGTCTAGCCATCAGGATATGATAAAATCGCTCAAGTGTGATGTAAGCCTATTCTCAAAACTATTCATATCTTGTCAAAACAGGCACCTAGATTTAGACACGTTCTTTAGTTACGAAAATCCATCTGCACCCCCATCCTTGTCTTCTATGGGAAGTATACGATCTTGTCAAAAATCAGACATAATAAAGGTATTACAAACAGCGTCACGGGTTGACTTACAATCTTTTCTTGAAAATTGTAACAGAGAAATATATGACGGGGCTGCCCTTATCACAGCCATCCTCCACGTGGCACTTCAAAAACTTTTGGAGAATACTGCTGCACAGAATTTCGTCAGGCCTTCATGTAAAATATCGGAAGAAATGAAGAAAAAAGAATTGATTTTGTCTGGGATTTGTATTGTAAAAAGTCGCTCAAGTCACATGTTCGTGAGAACAGGGGTACAGGAATACGTATCCAAGTTCAAGATAATTACAAGTTGCCCAGTAAATGGGCGGAATTTCTTAAGAACGATCAAAATAAAACAGAACTTTTTGCTGTTCTAGGCTCATACGCCCTTGACAATGCTGAAGTGAAACAGGTCGTAACTAACGTTGGTTGTAAAATAAAATCATCGACAGTAACTGGAACGTCGATCAATGGGCTCGAGACTAATGTCGAAGAGGCAGATGGCCGCATTCTTCTCCATGCAAAAGATATGGTCCTTAATGGTGCTTCAAAAATTACCATACACACAGTTGATTCCGATGTTGTGATAATAGCTACATCTTTCTTTTTCACGCTTCAGCAGCATGGCCTCCAGGAGCTGTGGATATCTTTCGGCACTGGTAAAAACCATTGTTACATTCCTGTGCATAAGGTTGCAAATCATTTAGGCGCAAACAAAGCAGAAGCCTTGAGGGGTTACCACGCTTTCACAGGGTGTGATACAGTTTCAGCGTTTTGTTCTAAAGGCAAAAGGTTGACTTGGAACGCGTGGCTGCAATGTCCTCCCGAGGTGACTTCTGCCTTTGAAACTATATCTAAGCCACTGAAAGAACTGCCCGAAAATGTTGTAAATGTGCTGGAAAAGTATGTGGTGCGATTATACTGTGGAGACATTCCGAATATCAGCGGTGTAAATGATGCAAGGAAATACCTGTTCACATCAAAAAATAGGTCTCTTCCAAGTGTTCCTCCAACAAAAGATGCCCTTAGGAATCACATTTTGCGAGCAGCTTATCAAGCAGGCCATGTGTGGGGGCAAGCACTCGAATCAATGTCAGAAATAGTCTCCCCGGCGGAATGGGGCTGGACAGATACAGATGGAGTTTGGAAGCCTACGTGGACCACCCAGCCTCATATTTGGGAAACCGTCAGCCAAATAACCAAATGTGGCTGCAAGAAAAGTTGCAGAGGTCGATGTTCATGCAGGAAAAGAGACCTGCCATGTACACTCTTATGTAACTGCAGAGGAAACTGCGACAATCCAAGGTAATTATTTTTGCATGTTTTTAAAGTGGGGTATTCCACTCATACAATAATACTGGTATTCAATGTTTTATATGATAACAATCTAATCCAAGATAAATTTCTACTTTGTATATAAGTTCTAATTAATGTGCTCTTGTGTGGTTAGTATCTTAGACATTTATTTTAATTTTATTTGTTACAGTGTCATAGGTAGTGGAGCAATAATTGAGGACATAGAAGAAGATAGTGAACATTAGGTAATTTGTTTTTAAATATTAAAGAAAAACTGTTTTTTTTGTGATTGTTAAATGTGGTGTTTTATGTTATGTCTATTTTATGTGATAATAAATCCATTATTTGTAAAAGATATTATTAATAAGCATTAGAGCTCAAACCACGTCGCTTTTCCTAACTTCATGAGGTTGCGGTTGAAAGTCGCCCTATTATATTATTTTTTTTCGTTCAAAATATTGAAACCAATATAAAATTTGTATACTTTTTATTAAGAGAAATAACAGGGCTTTATTATGAAATATTTTAGTCGCGTTACAACCATAAATAAAAAAGATATAGCCATTTGTTCAAAAAAATATCAACCATCGATTTCATATTTTTTACGTTTTCTTAGTTTTTTTATATGGAAAGGTATAAATAAAATATCAAAAGTGAATTCGGCATCTTTGCTTTACACGAAAATGATATCAAACTTGACTATATGGCTCTACTTTATTTTTAATGAATTTTGGGGGGCACCCCCCATTTCGTCAAAAATTTGCATCAAAAATTTGATTGGCTCCCCTTCTTAAATTAATCTTAGAGCCAAAAAGACTAACTCTGCAAAAGGAAATTCCATCATCATCATTTTCCGTATAATTAAGTGTGCACCACCGACTATAGGTATGACTGTATAACATACATAAAAAATCTGGCCAAGTCCGAGTTGGAACTCGGGACACCAAGTGTTTCGTACCACAAGGTTAACAAATAATCCTCACCGTGCGACCTTGAGAGGGTTTTTATGTTATACTAGCTGTACCCGAGGCTTCGCTCACGTGCGTTTTAGTAGGCTTTACCACTTTTCGTTACCCTCAACAGTCCATTGCTAAAAGTTGCCTACGCATTTAACATGTCAAAAAGTCAGTGCAGCAATTTACTAACGCAGCAGCAGCAGTGACTAAGAGCGAAATCAATGATTAAGGGAAGCGTATGAGCGGGAAGATCTGCCGAGCTGAAGGCAGAGCTCTCCGTAGAGCCGAACGCCCGAAGCGTCGTAGTCGAAAACGCCTCTGCAGTAGCTGGACAGAGATCGAACAGAAATTAATGATTAATGTCATCAAGTGAACCGGAGCGTGGAAAGCCCGACCATAAGGCAGCATTTTCATTGAGGCGGAGATGAGAGAAAACGTGCGAGAACCAACCAATAGCTTCGTACTTTAACGCCTTTAAGGCTGCGTTTCCACCAGAGATGAGCGAGGATGCGTTGCGAAGAATGTGTTTGTAAAGAACCAACCCTCGAGCTGCGCTGTACGAGGATAAACAAATGAAGTGATTCTATTGGTGCTTCACAAACATATTCCTCGCAACGCATGTTCCCTCATCTCTGGTGAAAACGCTGCCTAAGACACGTGACCGTGAACAATGCATTGCTATTGGTCGATTCCCGCATGCCCACACTTATCTCCGATCATCTCCGCATTAAAAGAAAGGCAGCCGGTTAGTGGTAAGGTCGATAGCTGAGCTCGACGTAATGTTCGACGTTAGCGTTAACGAAGGCTCCAAGCATCCCAGTCAAAAGAGCTTCTGCAGTTGCAGATGAGAGATTGAACACGACTTAATCCTGCCTATCCCGTGGTTAACTATATTAATACTCTTTTTGCTCCCTTCTTAAACATTCAACCTCACTATTTTTGGTATGAAAAGAAATCGTCCAGTGTGTTTTTTCTTTGTGCGGCGGGCTCGGCGGGCGGAGCCTTTTACTTACTGTTATTTAAGTGCCTTATACGCGAACCTGATGGCCCCACGCCCAGACCAACAGCAAGTATAGTATGAATAAAAAATCGGCTTCACCACTTGAACCCCCCTTTCATACTTATCACGTGGTTCACTGTATCAATACTTTTTTTGCTCCTGTCTTAAACATTTAACCTAACCATTTTTGGTAGGAATAGAAATAGCATACTGTGTATTTTCTTTGTGCGGAGGGGTCCGGCCCCCGAGCCCCAATAGAGCCTGAATAAAAATCGTTCAGTGTATTTTTCTTTGTGCCCTTACTCGTTTTGCTCCCGTTTTAAACATTTAAGCTAACCATTTTTGGTATGAATAAAAATCGTTCCGTGTGTTTTTTCTATGTGCGAGGGGCTCCTTACACTTACCACTCAGTTAACTTTATCGATACTCGTTTTGAACTCGTCTTAAACATTTAACCTAATCATTTATGGTATGAGTACAAATCGTTTAGTGTATCTTTTTTTTGCGAAGGGCTCCGCCCCCCGAGCCTCCCTTTTACCGCCTAACATCTAGTAAACTCAATCAACATTCTTTTTCTCCCCTCTTAAACAATTAACCTGACCATTTTTGGTATGAATAAAAATCGTTTAGTGTATTTTTTCTTTGTGCGGCGACTCCGCCCCCCGAGCCCCCTCTTACAATTGTCACTCAGTTAGCTTTATCGATACTCGTTTTTCTCCCGTCTTAAACATTCAACCTAACCATTTATGGCATGAATACTAATCGATTAATGTGTCTTTTCTTTGTGCGGGGGGATCCGCCCCCCAAGCTCCCCTTTGGCATGTAATAAACTCTGTCAACATTCTTTTTCTCCCGTCTTAAACATTCAACCTAACTATTTTTGGTATGAATAAATGTCGTTCGGTGTATATTTTCATTGTGCGGGGGGCTCCGCCCCGAGCCCCCCTCTTACACTGGTCGCTCAGACAACTTTATCGATACTCGTTTTGCTCCCGTCTTAAACATTCAACCTAACCATTTTTGGTATGAATTAATATCGTTCGGTGTGTCTTTTCTTTGTGCGTGAGGCTCCGCCCCCCGAGCCCCCCTCTTACACTTGTCACTCTGTTAAATTTATTGATACTCGTTTTGCTCCCGTTTTAAACATTCAACCTAACCATTTTTGGTATGAATAAAAATCAATTAATGTGTCTTTTCTTTGTGCCCTCCTGTTAGCGCCTATCATGTAGTAAACTCTATCAATATTATTTTTCTCCCGTCCGAAACATTCAACCTAACCATTTATGGTATGAACAGAATTCGTTTAGTGAGTCTTTTCTTTGTGCCCCCTGTTACCGCGTGTCACGTAGTAAACTCTTTCAATATTATTTTTCTCCCGTCCTAAACATTCAACCCAACTGTTGGTATGAATAGATATCGTTCAATGTATTTTTTCTTTGTGCGGGGGGCTCCGCCCCCCGAGCCCCCCTCTTGCGTTTGTCACGCAGTTAACTTTATCGATACTCGTTTTGCTCCCGTCTTAAACATTTAACCTAATCATTTATGGTATGAATATAATTCGTTTAGTGAGTCTTTTATTTGACTTAGCCCCTTTTTTGCCACCTATCACGTAGTTTTTTTTGTGCCTAAACTAAACTACGAACTTTGTTGTCAGATAACTAACTGCTGCTCAGTGACGTCTTAGTTAGTAAGACAATCCTGCGAGAGATAGCGTTGTGGTTCATTTAGCTCTGGGGTAAGCTAAGGGGTAGCTCCGTTTTTAGGGTTACGTAATTAACAATTTTTAAATACTTTTTATTAAGAATATGAAAAACCCTACTACATTTATCATACTATGTTCTACCCGCTAAAACCATAAAGTCAATATTATTTATAGAAATCCGTCCAGCCGTTTTTATGTCAACTGGTAATATATAAACAGACAAACAGACAAAAACACAAAGGGACAAAAGTTCTAAAAATCGCCGAATACTGATCTGTTATCGATTTTAAGAGCTACTTATTAATATTTTTGCTAATATCTCCAATATACAGATTTTCCTTGCTTTATTATATGTATATATATATATATATATATAGATAGATAGATAGATACATAGATGTTAGGCGGTTGTATCAAATTATTTAAATGTGGTCGTATAAACTCAAATATTAAATAATGAGTCTTACTCAAGTCTGTTCGGAAAGAAAAGTGTAGTGGTTTATACTGGAACTCATACATACTACGACACTCCTCTTTCCGGATAAAAAAGTCTGCCGATTTTTGTGGGGGAGGGGAACGTGAAATGTATGGCTATTCGTACGTAACATACAAATAGTTACGTCAGGTCCATATAAGTGTATGACCACTGGTCATACGTTTTCGGCAGAGGGGAACGCTTATCAATGGCGACTCCGGTTGGTTGAATTCTCTAAGGGTATATCTATACTGTCAGGTGACAACTAAATCTCAGAAAAAAGCGCGGGAAACGTGAGACGCGGCGGTTGTGGTACTCGGTTTTGCAAAATTTTAATTAATTTTATGTGAGATTGAGATCAGTAAATTGGTAATTTGTATATACCTATTTCAGTTTATATTCTGTGTAAATATTATTTTTTGTTGTATATATTGTAAAAATTCATCCATAGATAGGTAAGTTTTTGTAAATATTTTCAACTAGCTGTGCCCGCGGCTCCGCCCGCGTGGAATTCGGTCTGTATCAGTAAGCGGCTAATTCACCCCTAATTTCTCTCCCGCTACCTTGGAGGCGGAACGTGAAGTAAAGTTGACAGATGGATACGCTAGAGGACAGTAGTCCTGATATATTTTTTACAATGACCACTAAATGAAACTACACTAAAAAATCAATACATTTTTTGTCGTTATAATTTTTTTGCCATGATTTAAACGACATAGAGTAGCAGGTGTATATCGGACGATACAGTACTACTTTCGTATTTATACGTTCATGTCCACGGCAAATATCATCCAAATCGATCCTCCCGTCAAATCAGTCTAAGCATGAAAGGTAAGAACAGGCGCGGTTGCAGCGCGGTTGAAATTGGGGGGGGGGAGGGTCACAAATGCAGAAATGACTTTTTGAGGGGGTCAGTAATGATTTTTTCTATTTGAGGTGTACTAAGCGAGTGTAGTGGCTACCCCTACGTATAATCTGGCTGCGGATTTTCTTGAGTTGGAATTAGTAATCCTTAAGGGGTGATTTCTGGGATAACAATGCAAAAAAAACCGGCTAAGAGCATGTCGGGCGATGCTCAGTGTAGAGTTTCGTAGTTGCCGCCCTGTTACAAAACTTCCGTTCAAAAGGTCGTTTATTAAGATTTAAGGGATATTTGGCGGCGCTGACGTCATTTTTACTATCCGACACTTCCTTTCACTATGCGTTTTTGACTGATAATTCAAAAACGGCTAAACCGATTTTATTCAATATAGTTTTTATTGAAAGTTCTTATCAGGCCTCACTTCCATTATTGTTTTCTATTTTTTTGAACCCACGCTTCAAAAGTTAGATGGAGGAGACGCCCTTTTTTGAACTTTCAGATCTAATATTTACGAAACTATCAGTTTCATCCAAAAAATGTCTTAGAAGACCTCTATTCTTTTTGAAAGACCTATTCAATAATGCCCAACACGATAGGGTTGGAGCGAAAACAAAATTCACCCCCCATTTTATGTGTACCCTAATAAAAAATTTTTTTTAGTTATTATTCTATTACTTTGGCGGCGTGATTAATGCACATACTGATACCAAATTTCAGCTTTCTAGTGCGGACGGTCACTGAGCTAGACCGCGGACAGACGGACGGACATGGTGAAACTATAAGGGTTCCTAGTTGACTACGGAACCCTAAAAAGAGATAAATAGTAGTTTATGTAACTGTTACCGGCGTGCCGGCGGTCGGGGGGGAGGGTGGATTTTACTTACCGTAGGTAATTAATTTTCATACTTTTTTACCACACTGTCACTACGTTACTGGTTGCAATAATGGTGGTAATTACATACGGTTTCCGAACGCGGAATAGAGGATTTATGATATTGGTGTAGATCAAGATATTTATTCTTCAATGTAAGCACATTACAATGCACTAATGAACGTCAGAGAAAAAAAAATACGAACGAATTTATATTATTTAACTTTTACTTTTTCGTAATTTTTGAAATTTTTGATATTTAATTTTTTTTTTGAAATTATTGAAATTTCTGTAATTTCTGAAATTTTTGAAATTTTTGAAACTTGAAATTTCTGAAATATTTGAAATTTTTGAAATTTTCACTTCACTGCACTTTATTCTATTTTATATTTTTTTATTTCATTCCATTTTACATGTTTCTCAATCGTATGGGTGTTGCATTTTCGTGACCCCCCCCCCCCCCCTCCCTCTCCCAACCGCGAACCGTCCGATAAGGAACTTCGTTCCAAAACTACCACCGGTTCTAACCCTACACCTGGCCCGAGAAGTATTATTTAGATCTTAAAGATACAAAATAATGCGTAGTTCTTCAAGGAGACATATCAAAACAGCTTGAGAGACAGATAATGTACCTATTTTTTAATTATAAAGAAAAAAAAATCCTTATCTGACTGCTTCTTCCCCATGTAAACTTCCACCCCTTTTGCATCCGCTTAATTATTAGGACGATACAATTTAGTCATAATGACCCACGAGGTCAACTTTTTTATTCAAAATTAGATCTTGTTCCAGAAGATGAAATTTTAAACCATGATGTACTTACTATTTTTAGGACACTGGGTCACTATTCCACTTGTATTTCAATACCAAATTTCATCTACATACGTACAGCGGATATTGGTTGTTTCTTCCCCATGTAAACTTCCACCCCTTTTGCATCCGCTTAAGGTATAATTTCTGAGATAAAACTATTTTATTTCCTTTTCCAGAGCTCAAATTATCTCTATACCAAATTTTATCTAAATCAATTCTGCGGTTAATAATTCTCTATACAAATTTCCAACTCCCTTTTCACCCCTTTAGGGTTGATTTTCCGGGTGAAAACTATCCTTTGTCCTTTCTTGAGTCCCATACTATCTCTATACCAAATTTCATCTTTATCAGTTCAACGGTAAAAAAATCCTCATACCAACTTTCAACCCCCTTTTCACCCCCACAAGGGTTTATTATCGGGATGAAAACTATTCTGTCGTTTCTCGGTACTCAAATTATCTCCATACTAATTTCTATTAAAAATTCTCCATACAAACTTTCAACCCCTTTTTCACCCCCTCCAGAGTTGATTTTCGGGATGAAAACTATTTATTATCCTTTCCCGGGACTCAAACTATCTCTATACAAATTTTCATCAAAACCCGTTCAGCCGTTTTCACGTGATGCGCGGTCAAATAAACAGACAAACAGATAAACAGATAAACAGACAAACGGACAAACAGACAAAAATTCTAAAAATTGTTAGAACGTGTTCTGTTATCGATTCTAAGTACCTATCCCCAGCCAACTTTTTTTCGAATATATTCCATGTACAGACTTTCGACCCTCTTCAGCTTTATTATATGTATAGATGTATAGATGGGTGACGCAGACGAGGCCCCTGATCCCGGAGGGGGAAACCTCCAGGTTGCTATGCAGGTGGGAATTGAATCCAGTATGGACACTGATACTTCTGTAAGTAGCAAAAAAAATATTAAAAGAAAGGATTATAAGAATAAGAGATTTGTTACAGTCACTACGACTGTAACAAAAAGAGGAAGAAAAATAATGGCGCGGAATATGTTTGCGAATGCGAGACTCTGCGGAAAACCCAAACTCATTCTACTCCTAACACTGTTACTAATACAAACCCCTCGGACAATGTAGATTCTAATAATAAGGCCAATACAAAAGTTAGCAAAAACTTATTTTCAAGTTCTGATGTTGCGCCGTTTATGGTGCACGTTCAACTAAAACAATTCGAAGCAAACTCATCCCTGCACCCAGTGTCTTTCGGAAAGTTTTTGGTTAAAAACGCTTTTAAAAATGTTATTAAAAATAAATTAATAATTTTAGGTGATTTCAATTCACATCATCAACTCTGGGGCAGTGGCATTTCAAACTATAATGGAAACTGTTTGCTGAATATTTTAAATGAGAACAATCTATGTGTGTTAAATACTGGTTCTCCAACTCGCCAAACAGCACCTACAGAATCAGCTAGCGCTGTAGATTTAACCATTTGCTCCACTGATCTTGCATGTTCCCTCACCTGGCACACCTTAGAGTCAACATTTGGTAGCGATCATTATCCTATTATAGTTTCATTTCCTTTATCTATTCCGCCATCTCAAAGGCCTGGCCCTATGCTTAAATATAATTTATCTAATCCTGATTGGGATCTTTTTAAAAGCCACATAGAGGAGAAATTGTTAGATTTGCCAAATTTTGAAGATAGTGATGTAGTCAGTTGCTCGGTTGCTTTAGCTCATGTGATAACTGAGGCAGCTGATGAAGTATTTCCTGTTAAAAATAGTGCAACAGGTAAAATTCCTTCTGCCCCTTGGTGGGATAGTGATTGTTCCATAGCAATTAGAGAACGTAAAAAGGCTGAAAAACGTTACTGTGACTCGATGACTAATGAAAATTTTGAAATGTATATGCAGATTGCACGCAATACTAAGAAGTTATTACGTAAAAAAAAATATGATCGATGGAGGCGATTTTGTGCATCTCTTAATCCTAATGTAAAACCTTCAATAGTATGGAATAATATTAAAAGATTTAAACATGATTTCAATGAATCCTCTAGACATACATTACCCCCTAACCTTGCTCAGCAATTCATGAATAAACTAGCCCCAGCATCAGTTCCCGAAGAGTATGTTTTCCAGCCTCTAACCTTTTCATTTGATTATTTTTACTGTTCTACTTTTAATGGTCCTATTAAAATAGAGGAATTAAAGGGAGTCTTAGCAAATTTAAAAGATTCTGCACCTGGTGAAGATGGAGTTCCATATTATTTTCTGTCAAATGCCAGTGATGGCATACTGATTTATTATTTACACATAATAAATTCTGTTATTCAGTCCGGTATAATCCCAGATGCATGGAGATCTCAAATAGTCATTCCTATTTTAAAGCCCAATAAACCAGTATCTGATGTTTCCTCTTATCGTCCAATTGCCCTTTCTTCTGTATTTGCGAAAGTAGCTTCAATAGTATGGAATAATATTAAAAAATTTAAACATGCTTTCAATGAACCCTCTAGACATACATTACCCCCTAACCTTGCTCAGCAATTCATGAATAAACTAGCCCCAGCATCAGTTCCTGAAGAGTATGTTTTCCAGCCTCTAACCTTTTCATTTGATTCTTTTTACTGTTCTACTTTTAATGGTCCTATTAAAATAGAGGAATTAAAGGGAGTCTTAGCAAATTTAAAAGATTCTGCACCTGGTGAAGATGGAGTTCCATATTCTTTTCTGTCAAATGCCAGTGATGGCATACTGATTTATTATTTACACAATAAATTCTGTTATTCAGTCCGGTATAATCCCAGATGCATGGAGATCTCAAATAGTCATTCCTATTTTAAAGCCCAATAAACCAGTATCTGATGTTTCCTCTTATCGTCCAATTGCCCTTTCTTCTGTATTTGCGAAAGTAGCTGAACACTTAGTTAAAAATAGATTGGAATTTATTGTTGAAAAAAATCAGTTGCTCTCTCACAGTCAATTTGGTTTCCGTAAAGGTAGATCTACATATGATATTTTAGCAATATTTGTTTCCGAGATTCGTTTGGCGTTTTCCAGAAATGAATCTATAGTAGCAACTTTTCTTGACATTAGTGCTGCATATGATAATGTTTTAGTTTCTGTATTACAAACAAAACTCCATAGGTTAGGAATACCAACTATGTTGACCAATTTCATTGTAAACCTATTGTCTCAAAGGTCTATAAGTCTTCGTATTGATGATAAAAATAAAATTTCTCATTTTGTATGGAGAGGACTTCCTCAAGGTTCGGTATTAAGCCCGTTATTATATAATATCTATACATTCGATTTAGAGGCATCTGTAAATGGTTTGGTAAAAGTCTTACAATATGCTGGTGATTTGCTATTATATTCTCCAAACCTATCTATTGAACAGGCCAGCAGAAACATTACTACTTCTTTAAGTTCATTGAGTGCATGGCTAGATACCCTGTTGTTGACCCTGAGCCATTGAAGGAAGCGCGGATTGTGCCCACCTTCACTTCCGCCACACTGCACCAGCCCTTGGCCGCTATAGCCGCTGCCACGGCGTCTGGCGTTGCCGCCTCGTTCAGGTTTGCCACCCTCAGACCAGCCATTTTCACAGGCCTGCACACCCGTGCATCATCCCCCACAAGGGCCTCCGATCTCTCCCGAAGACTGTCAGCTGCTCTCCCGTTATCAGCGTGCGTGCCCAAGCACCTCTATTAAGCGGGCCCCGTCGGCAGTTTTGCGAATCCGCACATGTTCGAGGCCGAGCTCTGCCAGCTGGACAGTGGCTGTGGCCTTGCCCAGGATCGAGGCGTAAGTGGCCTCGGACTCCGGCTTTAAGGCCACAACGATGCCGGCTGTTGTAGGGACTCTCAGTCCATGTCCTTTTTTCCGTTCGACCACCGGTTTTGTTTTCCCCGGCTGGGATACTGGGGCCGTCGGCTTTCTTACACTCTCAACCTTCTTGGCCTTCCTTCTTCTCACCTCCCTCCAAGTCCGTTAAGAATGCCAAAGTCACGTGTAAGCAAACAAGTAGCATAAACAACGTGCGAGCAACGACTGGCTAGAGTGGCTGGCTTGAACATTAACGGAACGGTAGATCGAAAAAAAAAACATGTTGGCCCGCGATTTCGACTTGGCGGCCATAGTATGAAATAAATGATAGCATTGAAGCTATCATTTGGCATAGGTTTCATAAGTATTGAGGATATGGACCAAAACTACTCATTGTCCTTTCAAGTTTCTGAGTTCGAAAAACTCTAAAATTTGCAGCATAAACAATTGTATCTTTTGATTGCGTTGGCTTTTAAGTTTGATTTTTTCACAGCTCCATGGCACAATAAACCTGAGTATTTTATATAAATTTCAGCTTGATGCCTGTAGAGGCGTTCCTGAGAAAAAGGGTCTTGACAGACAGACACAGACAGACGGACAACAAAGTGATCCTATAAGGGTTCCGTATTTTCCTTTCGAGATACGGAACCCTAAAAACGATTTCGTTTAATCTCATAAAGGCGTACGGGTGTGGCCTGTAATTAGAGCAAAAATTTTAAACGTAGGTTACTCCTCAAACAACAAAACTTTTGTTCGACAACTAAAAAAATATTTGTGGTCTTTAGATTGTCTCTTTTTCATACAAACTAAATTGTATTTTCAATGTACGTTGAAATCCGTCTAATTGACATTGTCATTGTCAGTTTTAACAACCATATATGTACAGATATAATCAATTTCGTAATACATTGTGTATTCGAATAAACCTTAAAGTGTATTAAAAATTAAACCATTAGTTATTTTTAAAAGTTCAAACACGACGTTGTCTAGTTTAAGAAGTAGAATCTACGTTTTAATTTATACTCCTTACTTTAGGTGTAATTTTTGGTTCCTAAAATAACATCGTTATCCTTCTATCGTTTGTCTTGGCCTACTACTAGCAAACTACGGCTCATTTGAGACTGGGGTCCGTTTGTCAACCTAATCCCATGAATTGGCGTAGGCACTCAATTTTTAAATACCACGACGGTGGCAAACAAGCAGACGGTCCGCCTGATGGTAAGCAGCTACCGTAGCCTCCAACTCCAGAGGCATCACATGCGCGTTGCCGACCCTTTACGAAAAGGAGAATTTGCTATATTTTAAGAAAGCGACCATCTGACCTGCTAACCGAGAGGGGAAACTAGACCTTATTGGGATTAGGTCCGGTTTCCTCACGTTTTTTTACTTTACTTAAAAGCGAAAATGATTCCTAAAAGTATTAAAATAGAACACTTCCTAATATAATGAATTGAATTTATTATTGTCAACTGTTTCGCATCTAAATCTAAATATCAACTTTTACAAACTTCAATTATGGTCCTTTCAATAGGTATAAGGTACAATAGATATAATTTAGTAGAATCTCTATTGTGCCTTTTGAATGTGGGGAGAAAATAAACAATATCGTTTTGTCTTTATAAACAATATTGTCGAATGAATATACTCGTACAAGATTTTTGAAATAGAAAATACAATAATATCTAAAATATAAATGCGATACTCTGTATGAATTTTAACCGTTTATTCTATTATGGGCTATATAGAACTCGCTGGCAAATAGGTCCTCACAGAAATATATCTAGATAGACGAAATGTAACATGCGTGTAACATTTTGCGTAGGTACTGACGTCACGAGTGTAATTTAGTGGTGGAAAAGATATATACAATTTCAAGAAAAGCAGTAATTACCAATGAAAGGAAATTCCTTGATTAACAGCTCCAACTTTATTGGTGTTCTTTGAACGGTTAATTTTCGAACAACGAGTCATTTTGTTTTTATAAACTGACGTCGCACGCGGACCGAGGTGGGGAGCGGACTGAAGTTGGCGGCAAGCAATTAAGCCGTAGAGGCGACTTTTTGGTCACAAAATCTTGATATATTTATGTGGAGCCTATGCACACCGCATTTTTCGAACGCGCC
The DNA here is from genome assembly GCA_947086415.1 of Pammene aurita. NCBI lineage: Eukaryota > Metazoa > Arthropoda > Insecta > Lepidoptera > Tortricidae > Pammene > Pammene aurita. The sequence continues at coordinate 21,963,202 of OX352305.1, read as the reverse complement.
GTCAACGCGCGTTTGTTGTGATACACGCGCAAATTGCACGCGAGTCAAGGTGTGCCAAGGTCTACAAGCTGCGTCTGAGGCCCCTAGCACACGGCGTATTTTAAATGCGCAGACGACGCGCGTTCCTGAAACGCCGTAGATACCCCGATTTGCGTTTGTATTATTCAAACGCGCTTAAAACGCGATACAAACGCGCGTGTGGTCTGTATCGCTGTATCTGCGCGTATACGCGCAGTAAACGCGCGGTTCACGATCGCGTGTGCTTAGGTTACAAGGTTGCGTTCGAATCTTGCTTGAAGCGCGTATACGCGCGTCGTCTGCGCGTTTAAAATACGCCGTATGCTAGGGGCCTAACTCTCGGGTGATGTGTCGGCACTTTTGCTTTATTTTTTTTTGCTTTGCGTATGGTAATGGACCGTGTGTTAGGTAAGTGAAACGCTCAACGTGTGGATAATCACTGTTTAATCTTGGAAAATAGATCGCTTTATATAGGTACACAATCCTTTGTTCTTAGTTTAGGTTAATACACTGATCAAGGCCGAGGTCACAGAAAATAGAAATGATTTTTATAATATTCCATATATGGTTGTAGCGTATCATATTACATTAGGAAAATGAACGTTGTTTTTTATTTAATTTTCTATTCGCCGTGGGTGGGCTTTGAAGAGTGTGAAGTTGGTTGAGTCAGCTGCTGTGATTATGTACCTATTACACGTCCGTCGGTTTTTTTTGAGACAGAAAAACAGGTGTAAACTGTTTTTTGTCTTTACATTAATAAGTATGAATTTGTTTCTTAAAAGGTAATTTTGAATTTAAAACAAATCTTGGCTCTATTAAAAGTGTTATATAAATAAAATACTTGGCTTCTTAATTCTATTGTTTACATTTTGTTTCTTAACTAATTAATATATAAAAAAAAAATATATATTTTTATCTTACGGCTAGGGTTTTAAAAGTATGATTACATTTTTTGTTGAGTTTTTTTTTTTTGTTGATGTATTTGAAAATATGATTACATTTTTGCTGGTTTTTTTTTTTGATACATTTGAAAATATGATTACATTCTTGTCTTAATGATGGTGTAGTTTAGTTATGGTATTTATAAAATTTTGAGTAAGGTTTAAATGTGGTCTACTTAATTGTGGATTCATCTCTAAGTTAGTTGGCAAACTCTATGTTATGTTGTTTATCGATTTTGGTTCGTATATGGTTAGGGGTGTCCTTTTCGCTATTCCCGTAAGTTGCTGACATGATGGTGTTTATTGCTTAGTGTTGTTAGTTAGCGTTTCCGTATTTGGGATGCTATGTGATCCTAAGAGATCTTTTGCTTGAGGCTTTAGGTTTTTATTTCATTATTGTCTGCTATCCCTTGCTGGAGTACGGTGTGGCTGTTTTTAAGGAAAAGGAATTTGGAAAGAGAGAGAGAAAAAAAATTATGGCAACTATTATCCTGGACCCCGTGCTGGAGATGGTGCGCGCGAAGGCTTTGGCCTTCGCCCTTGCACAAAATGTGCATCTGCATGCGGTAGTCCTGCGCCCTCGCTGGGGGGTCGCGCAGTACCTGGCGGTTTTTGCGGCCGTGGTCGGGCATCCCCTGTTGTGCCCTCTGAACCCTGCTCCGGGCCTGGGGGATGTTTTCGTTGCGGCCCTTGGGTTCAACGACTCTGACGGGGAGCTGCTGTTCATTGATTATGAGTTGGTGGGCGGCCGTGCCTGGACTGTGCGCTGGCGGCGGGCCCAGTGGCTGTCCAGGGCCGTGGAGCGGGCCCTGGAGGATGTTGACTTTGAGGAGTTTAGTTTGTTAATTTAGAGTGTTTTGTGTGTTTGTTTTTTGTGTGTGTGTTATGTGTATAACAATTTTTGTGTTTACTTTACTTTTATTAAATGTTTTGTTTATTTTATTTTTGTTTTATTTTTTATTTTTTTGATTTATAGTGGGTTTCCTGTTTGTGTGTATATAGATAGATATATAGGGTATTGGCTGAAAAATTTTTTTTTTTTTGGTCGTAAGTAGTTTTTTTTTTTGATATTTGTTGATGTGTTGTTTTATGTGGTTTGTTTGTGTTTTTATATTTACTTTATTTTTATTTAAGAATTTTTTTTTATTTAGTTTATTTGTGTGGTTGTTTTAATTATAGTATGGTTTAGTTCTATTTTTGTGGAGTGTTTTTTTTTTGGATTTTGTTTTTTTTTTTTTTTTGTGACTGGAAATGGTTTTTGATATATTGTGTTAAAAAAAAAATTTTTTGATTAATACTAAATCTTCCATTTTATTACTTATGGGTTTAATTTTTGAATTGTAATTAGTTTTTTTTTGTTTTTGTTTTATGAAATGTGTTGATGTGTTTATGTTTTTTGTTTGTGTTTGTTTTAGTCAAATTATTTTTAGCGTCTGCTTGGGATTTTTGTGACATATGTTTGAATTATATGGGATAGGAATCGGATTTGTATATATATATATAATGGGTATGTTTGATGAGTAATGTTTCTGGGTATGCTAGCTCGCATGGCGTGTATTTAGTTGCCGAATGAACCATTGTGTTATACGAAAAATACTAATATTGTAACTAATCAGATCACTGGTGAGTCTGGTTGTCTGTTTTGGTGGTTGGGTGTATGTATCCCTAAATATGATTCTAGTGCTTTATGCGATTTTTCTAAGGATCCTAGGCTTTCATGGTGGTAAGTGGTTGACTGTAATTGTTTTATACCTAATATTTTACAAATCTCTCTCATAGTTGTGGAGATGAATTTGCTGTCTCTGTCTGCTTTTATTTCTTTATGACTGTTTTCTGCTGTTATGAATTTTATAATGTCGTTATCTATTCCTGGTCAGTAGTAATAACTTTTAACGTTATTGGTCATTATTCTTATGACTGTGTCCGCTAGTGGGTAATAAGTTATATGTGACACGTCTGTCATCTTTGTCTGTGATTCTCTTGACTTTTTCTATAATAATTAGTCGTGGTACGTATCGTCTGTCATGTGTGTTTTATACACTTTGGTAGCTCTTTCCTTCTTTGGTTGTGTTTTTTTTTTTTGTTGTATGTATTCTTCTTGTATATGTTGTGTCTTTCATTTGTAACCTAGTTCTCTCGCGAGGAAAGCTCGTTTCGGACACGATGGAGTACTTGGTTCGACACACAGTGTAGAACAATAAATGAGCCATTTTGCAATGTCTGCATTTTGTCCTTATGTAAGCTTCTTTGTGATACTTGTCACTTTTTTTTTTTTTTTTTTTTTTAATGAGTACATGGCGCTTTTTAGCGAATCGGGTCGGCCGACCGTATTGCATACTATTTTATTTTTAGTTTTTCGATTTATGGATACAGAAATATTTATTATTGCGCGCTGGTACATATTATTATTATGTACTATCAGACAGTGTTTTAACGCATCGGAAGATTTGGACGTTCCGTGCGCCCAAGGATCTGGTCAATTGAGAACTCGCTCGAATTTGTTTGGTTCCAAGGGTTAGCGTCTGCTTTGTATCCTGGTGTACTCTGCTTACTTTTAATTTTCTTATGGGCTACTTGGTATTGCGTGAAGTAAAGAGGAATGCAAGGAAACCCTTTACTTTGTAAACTTAAAGCATATAAGGGTCACAACAACTTTTAGGTGATCAGGCTAATTGTTGGTTGCGACACTTATCTGTTTTAGCTTTCTGCACGCTATAGTCACAGTTACAGTCAAAGTTATATAGTCACGGTCATAGTCAGTCATAGTCAGTCATTTGTAATATTTAAGATATTATGTATGTTTCTTATTATTGTTAACGTAATAATATCCCTATTTATGTCGTGTCATGTTGCAGTCATAATAAGTGTAGAAAAAAATTTTGTTTAATTATTGTGGTATCTAGTGATGTCAATTTATCAATTTATTAATTTGTTTATTTATTTGTCAATTTATTCTGTATATCGTGGCTATCACTCTCTAAACGTCGCGTAATTGTATGGTATGACGCAATCGTTCCTCCTATTCCGTGTATGTAGGTCAGCTTGCATGCGACCTTGGGTTTTCAATGTCGCGTCGCGTGTTATTGTACTTTGGCTGGCTCTGGTGTCAATAAGATATAAGTACGTTGTGGCGTTTATTGTGAATTGAACTGAGTTTATGTGTCTATTAGTTTTAATGTTTTATTGGTTTGGCTGGTGCAGACGGTTGCTCTGGCCTTTGATATGGTTTGGAATTTATTTATTTTTTTACTTTGACAATGGTGATTTTTGAGAATTTTAGCTGCATCAGATTTGGTGTGTTGTTTTATTTTGTATTTATGGTTTTTTTATTATGTAGTTATTATACTTTTGAGGCAGTTCTTTTAACACTAGTTTATTTCAATATACGTATTGTGTCCAAGGACCTTCACGAATTGGTATTTCAACACTATCGTTATGTATCAAGGATTTAGTGCCTGTCAAATATTTTAACTTGTTTAATTGTATTTTTGCCGTAGTTAATTTTTGTTGCGTTTTTTATCACCATGCATTTTTTTTTTTTTTTTTATATATATATATATATCAATGTATAAAAACACTAAAGTAATGTCTGGGTAGATATTATTTTTACTTTTAATTTGTCGGTGTAGGTATACGTCAATACACTATAATGCGTTATTAAATGTTTTGAATGTAATACGTGCGTACGGTTGTATATATTTCTTTATTTTATTGGTATAGTGTAGTTACTTTATTTTAGACGTATTGTGTAAAATATGTCTTATTTTTATATTTTTTAAAAGTGTGCATCTTATGCGTGTTAATTTTCTGGTAATAATTGACATTAATATTTGATGTGTTTTTTTTTTGTTATGTGTTGTTGCCGTTAGCCTGTGCCGTCGTGAATAAATTTTCTAGTTTTTTGCTTGTGCCGTTTGGTAGGCCGATTTCCCTGTTTTATGTTGAATAGTTTGTTTTGGATCGCGGTCGCTGATTTTACTGATGTGTTTGCTGGATATTTTAAGTTTTGCGTTTTTTTTTTTTAAATGGGGTTTTTTTTTTTTATTACGAAATTTTTTAGCAATTTTATGTCATTGATTTTAATCATTATCGCGTATAATTCTATAAACTGTTTGATGACGGTTTCGGATCCGTCCATGGCTGGTAGTAATGCTACTGCGGTTAATTAATTAAGGTTTTGTCCGTTTTTTTTTGTCTTGGCTGTATATTGATAAGATTTTACTGTACACGTCTTCTATTTTTGTGAGGTGAGATTGAATTATTTCGCTCTGTCCTACGGATATTTGTTGTTTTATTTTATTTTATTTTGGGCTGTATTCTTTAGTGACTGGACTAATTTGAATTTATTTTGATCGATTGTCTGTTTACGGTGTTTTTGAACTAATTTTTAAATATTTGTTTGTTTGTAATGCTTCTAACTTATTTTTATAATTTGGGTCATTCTATACGCGTAATGTGAATTATTGTTATAGTTACATTTAGAATTGTGGGCTTATATTTATCACTGAATTTAAGTAATTATGATTAAACTGTTTCAGAATTGTACTTGCGATCGATAATCGGTGCTGGGCGCTGGCGATGGGGTGTGGCGGGGTTGGTGACTTGGATGCGGCGGGGCTTGTGACGGCTGGTGGCTGCTACACGTTCTGCTGTGCTTGACGTGCTGGTTCTAGACGCTCTGCTCTGCTTCGCTGGTTGCTGGTGGCGATGGTGATTTGGCTTGGGTTAGTCGTTGGTGCGGGTTGTTGGGGCTGATGGTGGTGACGTGGTGTCCATCTTTTGGTGCATCGGACTGTTCTGGTTGGGGTCCTCTGTTCCGTGAACGTTATTGTTATGGTAATCATGGCCTTGGTTTTAGCTAACTCTGGCCGGCTGACTGGTGCGTTGGTGCCTTTGTTGGTTGTCGCAGTGGAGCGGGGCTGAGCCATTGTGTCGTGTCTTTCTTGATTGCTGAACGGCTGGGATGGCTGATGAGCTTGCTGAGGCGGCGGTGTCTATGTTCGGCTGGGCGGGGCTTCGGGGGTTTGGAGGGTCGAGCGGGGCTGGTCCATTGTGCTGCGCAGGTCCGGGCTAGGCTGGTTCATGGAGCTTGCTGAGCTGGTTCGTGGAGCTCGCTGAGCTGGCTGGTATTTAAACCGAGGCTGCCTTGAGCAGCCCGACTGGCAGGGTCGCCATATGGTAATGTTTTGTGTAGCAGGAAATGAAACGCTTAACGTGTGGATAATCACTGTTTAATCTTGGAAAATAGATCGCTTTATATAGGTACACAATCCTTTGTTCTTAGTTTAGGTTAATACACTGATCAAGGCCGAGGTCACAGAAAATAGAAATGATTTTTATAATATTCCATATATGGTTGTAGCGTATCATATTACATTAGGAAAATGAACGTTGTTTTTTATTTAATTTTCTATTCGCCGTGGGTGGGCTTTGAAGAGTGTGAAGTTGGTTGAGTCAGCTGCTGTGATTATGTACCTATTACATGCGAACTTGTATACTATTAACATCCATGAATATGGTTTGGGTATAGGCATGATGACACATGTTGAATTATGCAATAAAATTTAGTTGATAGGATGCAAAATTATCAATATATCCAACTAAAGTGAAAATTTATAAATTCTATTGAAATAGCTCAATGATATCAAGCAGCAAAATTTCTAAATTTTACGATTTTTTTAAATGTGAAATTTAAAAAAAAAACAATGATACTATTCGTTTGTTAAAATATTACTGTAATTAAATTGTATAGCAACCATATTCATAAACGCAACATTTTACTGTAAAAATAGCAATTTCATAATTTTTCCATACTTTAAACAGGGCGACTATGTGATCGTGACGTCACTTTTGCACGTCATTGTGTTAGGAGCGTTTTGCGAAACAAATGCAAATCTTGGACTTTAAGTCTCATTTCTGACTTTTGTGTTGCTTTAACGCAATTGGCCCCATATAGCAATTTGGTCATCACAACAAAACGAATCGATTGATAGGTACAGTACATGAAAAAAAATCACCAAGCTTCAATAGGCTTAATGAAATTAAGTGACCTAGTACTGCTCAGACAAATTAAATGGGCATATATTGGGGATCGATGTCGTAATGCATTTTCATACATTATTACAAAACACAGATGTTAAATTGCTGGTTGCAATAATGGTGTTTATTATTTACGGTTTCCGAATGCAGAATAGAGGATGTATAATATGAGTGTAGATATTATTTAATGTTTGGGTAACCATATCCCACTACGAATAGGAGTCACCCACGTCAGCGGCTAACAAGCATACAACAAACCGGATGGAAGCGGTCACTGCAGCCTATAGATGCTTAAAAATTCGGATTGCATGCGCGTTGCCAACCCTTTAAAAACCTGATTATATTGTGCGACAATACTACCTATAAACAATTGAATTAATTATTGCGGTTATCCAGTGCGGTTAATTTCTCCCGTTGTATAATAAAAACGTAATCACTTTTATAAGATAACAATATGAGAAATACGTTTAAGTACCTATTATATTATGATGATGATGATGATGACGCTGGTATCCTGTTGTCCCTCATCAGGGACGTAGGGCTCTCAGATCAGATTTCCATTGATCATGGTCCTTTGCGGCCTCCTCCAGCTCCGTCCAACCAAGGCCAGCTGATGCAGCCTCCTTATCAACTGTGTGCCTCCAGGTGGTACGAGGGCATCTTTTATTCCTTTTTCCAGTGACTTGCCAAGTCAGTCCTTGCTTGGGTAGGTGGTTTTGGCCTTCGTAAAACATGTCCTATCCAGCGCCATTTCGGCAAAGGTCTCCAACTCCCATAATATTGTGTTCATGTTATGTTTGTGACCAGTATACTCCAACGATTCGCCACAAACAATTGTTTACAAATACCTGCAGTCGTTATGTCTTGTTTGACAAGCCATGTTTCGCATCCATACAGGAGGACCGACTTAAGATTCGAGTGATGACTGTGGAGGTCCATGCGGGTTTCAACTGCGTATATGCGGCGTGGGCTTTATTGATGCGAGTTTTGACATCCATTTCACCTCTCTGTGGGTTCACAATGCTTCCCAAGTATGTGAAGTTTGCCACTTACTCAATTCGCTCCCCGTTTATTGGCGCTGCATTCGTGGTTTTTAGGCGCATAGCTTTCGTTTTAGCACAGTTGATACTCAATCCTTCTCTTGCTGCGGCATCGGCCAGGTCATCGGTCTTTGATTGCAGATGGTCTCGTATCGTGGTGAGTGAGCACAGGTCATTAACGAAGTCAATATCTTCAAAGGTTTTTCCATTGACCCAAGGCAGCCCCCTTTCCTCTTGACTGGTAACTCTGCGCATCACGTCGTCCAAGACAATCAGGAACAGCAATGGCAACCTCAAGCAACCCTGTTTAACTCCAGCAGTGACGGGTTTTGGATATGACAATACTTAATTATTTCTTTGACCTTGACTGGTAGTCCCCTTTGCTTCGGTATTCGCCGTATCGCTTGTCAATTTCACCCTATTGAAAGCCTTTTTGAAGACCATGAACAGGACATGTAGCTCGCTTTTCATCTCATGACACTGTTCTAAGGTCATGCGCAGGACTTTAATCGTCCCGCTCTGAATCCGCTTGCTCGCCTGCTCATCCCTGAGCCTGAAATCGACAGCAGCCGACATTCTGTTCACCAGAGCTCACACAGAACCTTGGAGCAGGCAGGCAGCAAGTTTATTCCGCCCCAGTTGGAGCACTGGGACAGGTGTCCTTTCTTGGGTAGCTTGATGATTGTCTCCTCTTTCCAACATTCGTGGAAGCACTTGACCCGTTTCCCAGATATCTGTGAATAGGGGATGCCTTTGCCCTCGGGTTGGTTTTCAGTGCTTCAACCGGGATGCAGTCATTTCCTGGGGCCTTTCCACTCTTAAAGCTTTTTATAGCACGGGAGATATCATTGATGTCTCTGGAGGGTAAATTTTTATATCGAAGAGTTCCTTTGTGTCGACTGGTTCTCCCACTTCAAGCCCATCACCTACCTCTAGAGACCTAACCTCTAGACCTCTAGAGTATGGAAGACCTCTGTAAAATGCTCGTGCCACCTACACATTTGCTCTTCAAGCGTTACGAGCATCTTCCCTGCGTGATATGCTATGGGTCCGGCCGCTACCTCTCTATTGCAAATCTCTATGTGTAGGGGGGGGGGGGGGGGGATAGCTTCCGCATATTCCTTCCTTGAGTTTCAGGTTATAAGTCCATAGTACCCTAGACTTTCAGTAGGGCTGCTGTGTCGAAGTGTACCGCCACACTTCATTCTATTTCAGAGTTTCTTCTCTTATTGTTATTTTAAAGGGCATTTGTACGCTCAAGGCCTCCAATGGCCTCATCCAGCTGTTTTAAAGCTTTCACAGGTGATAGGCTAATTATCCGCCGCCCGTTGCTCGTTGTTCGTCGGTGTTGTTGTTCGTTTGGTTGTCGCCACCCGGGTGACACGTGTAGGGTAACAAAGGGCAACCTTCCTACGGAAGCGAACAGTTCCATCTCCCCAGCATATTATGTTTAATAGTAATCGTTTTGCTTTCATTAGCGTTGCTGGGTGGCAATTAAAATATAATAAACGAATGGAAAAACAATTATTCAAGTACACTTTGTTCAAGTAAATTTCCTCGAATTCGCCTGATCTGCTTTTGAAACACGAGGCAAAAATTATTTACAAAATGTACCAAATAAATACTTAACTAAATATTGTCAATGCGAAATGTATGATACCCTTGTTTGTAATATTTTGTTTTTCACGGCTAAAGATCTTGACCGATTGTTAGCTATTTAATTTAGAAAGCTTTCCTAGACTCTAAAAATCAAATGAGGGGTGGAGGAAGACATTCTACGTTGAGGGTTACGGGTAGCAATGCACCGAGGAGAAGTTTCATAAGTTGCGAAACTTCTATGGAGAATATTCTCTGGAACTTAAATTTAATAAACAATCTTATCGTGTCAGAACCGAGGTAGACACACGCCATTTTAAATATTATGCCTGCCTGGTTTACTAATATGTGGCGTGTAATATTATATATTACACAAAATGTTAAAGTTCTCATGGGAACATTCTCACAGAGAACTTTCTAAGTTTCTTTCATGTAATTTCTCGGAAATTTCCGAGAACATTTCTGCAATTTCTGCAATTTGCACATTGCTGGTTACGGGCAATATTCTTATGTAAAAATTTTTGCTTATTATTATTTATGCCAAAATAATTTGCAGGTTTTATCAAGCCTATTGTGAAAATCTCTTGCAAACAATGAGCTTCTCGCGAACACTGTTGGATGACATTATCTCTTAATTTTTGGTTCAGATTTGCAAGGATGTATTTGACCCTTAGTCAAGTATAAAATAAACTTTATTTGGTCGGGGCAAAGTCATATTTTCAAATTATCGTTGCGCTTTCGCATACTGGAAACGTAGCTCGTAGGTATCTTGTAAATTAACAGGATAAAGGCTGATAATGTTACTGGTTATTTTCACAACCAGTAAACATCATAATTTGTGACACGTGAATAATATCATTTCTACAGAGCTCTGACTATTTTCAAAGGAAATGGTAACAGAAAAAACGGGGAACCTTTATTTGTTGACTGACTGTCGTGACTGGTTATTAAATAAAGAGTTACCTTCACTGAGCACATGTATTTAGGAGTATCTGAATAAACGAAGCACTTTCGTATTTATTTTTTGTAAACATATAAGTACAGTCGACTACAAATAAATGTATCCACTTTTTTACCTTATTGTGTTGTAATAAGGTACAAAAGGAGCCCTTCAAGCAATGTGACACAGTGCTACTTCTTTACGAATCTTTAGTTAGGAGTATTCTTGAGTACAACTCTTCTATATGGAATCCTATTTTTTCTGTTCATAACCAGAAGATTGAGTCTGTCTAGGCACGCGCACTTAGGCTTGCTAATATAAAAATCAGTAAACGTAAATGCCTGCCCAGTTATGAAACCAGATTTTTCTTTTTAATTTTAATGCGTATGCCTGTAGGCGTAAAATTGCTAATCCCTTATGTCTTAGTAATAATAATGTTTATATTTGTTCCAAATGTGATATATTCTCAATATCCCTTCAAGCTTTCAAAGCCGCTGTGACTTCATGTTTTCAAAGCAACTGTGTAATCAGTGACTAATTAGTATTGCAGTATAATAATGTTCCATTTTTTTCACTTTTTCTATAATTGTATCTTGTGCATCTTAACTGTAAATTAACAAATGTTGTGAACAGTTGTTGTTAAGTTACCAATTTAGACACAATTGTAAGAATGTTAACCTTAAATTTTAAGCCCCATCCATACATTCTTTCAACCCCCTTTTTAGCCCCTTAGGGGATGAATTTTTCAAAATCGCTTCTTATTACTTGTACACATTACAAATGTAACCAGACCTGAAGTTTTAAACTTTCTAGCTTCAGTAGTTTCGGCTCTGCGTGAATCAGTCAGTCAGTCAGTCAGGACAAAGGCATTTATATATATAGAAGAAGAAAGATGAATGCTAAGCTAAGAAGTTAAAACTACCCTAAACGAGATAATTATAAAAAGTTATGCGACTGGTCGACACTACATAATATTACATTTAGTTACTACAGTTCTCGTCTAATGATTTATTAAGTAACTAGCTGCGCCCGCGGCTCCGCCCGCGTGGAATTCGGTCATTGTCAGTAAGCGGCTAATTCAGCCCTAATTTCTCTCCCTCCCCATGGAGGCGGGACTTGAAGGTCTTGAAATAAAGTTGACAGAGGACAGTAGTCCAGATAAAATACCTGACAACTTATTAACGAATATACTAACTACTAAGTTAGGTCTAATATTAGTTACAAGTAAGATTAGAGAAAAGAAGAATAGATATCAAAATCGTTAGGCTGAGTATTTACATGCACTGTGCAATGTGTGGTAATTAATTTTGTTGTAGGTACTATTAAGTCAAAAATTCATTTTTTTTGATATTTTTGAAATTTTTGATATTTTTGAAATTTTTAATTTTTTTGAGATTTTTGTGACTTTTGAAATTTTTGAAATTTTTGAAATTTTCGAAATTTTTTAAATTTGGGAAATGTTTTGAAATTTTGACATTTTCGACATTTTTTACTTTCAGGTTCTCGACTTTTTTTACTTTTTTCACTTTGTCACTTCTCACTGTCACTATACACTCATTCTCACATCTCTATACAAAATTTCATTAAAATCCGTTCAGCTGTTTTCACGTGATGCGCGGTCAAATAAACAGACAAACAGATAAACAGACAAAAATTCTAAAAATTGTTGGAACGTGTTCTGTTATCGAACTTTTTTTCGAATATATTCCATGTACAGACTTTCGACTCTCTTCAGCTTTATTATATGTATAAGACAGATTTTTGGACCTAAGATTCTAAAGTAAAATGGAGGGAAGGGGGGGGCTTTTATGAAGATGAAACTATCCTTTGTCCTTTCTCGAGACCCATACTATCTCTATACCAATTATCATCAAAATCAGTTCAGCGGTAAAAAATTCCTCATACCAACTCCAACCCCCTTTTCACCCCCACAAGGGTTTGAAAACTATCCTATGACGTTTCTCGAGACTCAAATTATCTCCATACTCATCTCTATCTAAATCGTATCAGCGGTTAAAAATTCTCCATACAAACTTTCAACCCCATTTTCACCCCCAGCAGGGTTGATTTTCGGGATTAAAACTATATATTATCCTTTCCCGGGACTCAAACTATCTCTATACAAAATTTCATCAAAATCCGTTCAGCCGTTTTCACGTGATGCGCGGTCAAATAAACAGACAAACAGATAAACAAAGGCAAACTTAAGGCATTAAGTCCGCCACTTGTACTTTTTTATGTGCAATAAAGTTTAAATAAATAAATAAATAAATAAATAAACAGACAAAAATTCTAAAAATTGTTGGAACGTGTTCTGTTATCGATTCTAAGTATCCCCAGCCAACTTTTTTCGATTATCTGCCATGTACATACTTTCGACTCTCTTCAGCTTTATTATAGGTATAGATTACCACTAAATGAAACTACACTCAAAAAACAATACTTTTTTTTGGCATGATTTAAACGACATAGAGTAGTAGGTGTATATCGGATACAGTACCACTTTTCCAAATCGATCCTCCCGTCAAATCAGTCTAAGCATGAAAGGTAAGAACAGGTGCGGTTGAAATTTGGGGAAGGGGGGGGGGGGGGGGGTCACAAATGCAGAAATGATTTTTTGAGGGGGTCAGTAACGTTTTTTTCTATTTGAGGTGTACATGGGGTGGGGGGGGGGGGGTGACCCATGCAAATTACCCCCCTTTTAAACGTTTCATTTTTATAGGCTACGTGCTAATCTGGCTGGGGATTTTCTTGAATTGGAATTAGTAATCTTTAAGGGGTGATTTCTGGGATAACAATGCCAAAAAAACCGGCCAAGAGCATGTCGGGCGATGCTCAGTGTAGAGTTTCGTAGTTGCCGCCCTGTTTGGACCCACGGTTCAAAAGTTAGATGGAAGAGACGCCCTTTTTTGAACTTTCAAATCTAATATTTACGAAACTATCAGTTGCATCCAAAAAATCTATTAAAAGACCTCTATTCTTTTTGAAAGACCTATTCAATAATACCCAACACGATAGAGTTGAAGCGAAAAAAAATTCACCCCATTTTATGTGTTACGGACAGCCTAGATCCCTACCTAAATAAATTGTATTTTACCTAGTTAGTTATAAGGTTTAGGTAAGGTGATAAATAAGTGGTACACACAGGTCGACTTTATTAAAGTAAAAACTAGATTGATTGATGTCTGTGCAGAAACAAGACTTGTTTGTACCGCTGAAAAGCAGTATGTGTGCCCTCTGTGATGGTACGCGCCCGACTGAGGGCGGGCAGAGGGGGAGCGGCGTATTTGACTGAATGTTGACCCAAGCAGCCGTAATTACCAAACGACGACCGCGGGCCCCGACTGAGGTGGCAAAGCTTGACCGAAGCGAGAGCCGCGAAAACATTTTGATTTTTCCGGAAAATGCCGCAGCCCACATAGGTCATACATACCTCTAGAGATAGGTTTTCTAGTAAACTATCCAGTAGAAATAGTTTTGTAAGCCTCGGACTTAGGATACCGGAGTTAGAGTAGATAGAAGCTCACTCCCATACAAAATTAACTAATAAGAAAAAGCAACTTTTTAGTTTATTGATATTCTGTAAAGATAATGTCCTAGATAGACAGATCTTGCAAAGACCTTTCTAACAAGGTATAAATCATCAAAATCCGTCCAGTAGTTTTCGAGATATAAGCAAAAATGTAAATAAATACGCAAATATCCTAAGTCGAGTGCAAGAAAGAGATAGCAATGTAAACAAAGGACTTCTCTGTCTAAAACTTCTAGATTCTTCGAATGTGTGAAAAAGATAGAGATATCCTTGTCTAAAATATCTAGATTTTTCCATAGCGTAAAAGAGATGAAGATAGATCTCTCTTTCAGATTGTTCTAGATATTTCCACCCTCGCTATTTTCGAATCATATAAAAGCCGGCACGCACCGCCGTAGCGATAGTTCAGTTCAGTTCAGTTCAGTTCAGCAAGCAGTTCCAGCAAGAAAAATAAGAAGAAGAAGAGATAATAGTGACCAGTAGTCGACAGTATCAGTATATCAGTGTGCGTACCGGCTTTCTATGTGCCTAGTGTTAAAGTTTAGTGCCTAGCGTACCTAGGGTTCATATGACAGGGTATATGTACCTGTTTATGGACTAAGCGTTATAAGTAAAGTGTTAGTGTCTCAGTTTGTACCTAGTGCTCTTAGGGTAAACGTGCCAGTACTCGGGCAGGGTATATGTACCTGTTCGTGGACTAAGTAGTTCAAGTAAAGTTAGTGACAGTGCGAAGTAGGGTAAATGTGCCTATCCTCGGACAGGGTATATGTACCTGTTCTAGGATATAAGTTGTAAATAGTGTAAATAGCCATAGTTAGCCAAGTGTACCGAGTGATTGTGTTTTAGTAATAAATAAGAATCCAAGTGCAGTGAGTGTTATTACTGAGAGTCCCGTTCCACAGTGGGAGGAATTGGATCCCGAACCAGCGAATGCTCTGTATCCGCATAAATAAATATTTAGACTGTGCTGTCGCTGACGCAGACTGACGCCAGAGAGTAGCCTGGCGGCCACAGTTCTATGGTCCTTCGAACCGGATCAGGGGATTCAGTGGAACTTGGACTAGTGAAAAGTGGATTCTTATAGTGACTACTGACACTTTGCGTGTGTGTTATTTGTGACATTGTATTGTGAAATAGTGCTATAAAGTGCCGAGATGGACTCTTCAGGAATAAAAACGAGGTCGCAGTCTGGCCGCCGCACCGGAGAGGAAGAAGGCCGACTAGAAGATACTGCGGAAGGCGTATCTGCGAACGTGGCAGGGGCACCCGGTACCGTGCGCACCCCACAGGATGGGGTCACGGGCAAGGCCGGGCAGCCGTGTCAAGAATCTTCTGCGGGGGTACCTGTAAGAGCTGGAGCCATGGTACCGTCTGGGCCCGCGAAGGTTGTCCATAAGGGACCACCACGTTCCCCGTCGACACTGGAGCGGCGAAGGATCGAGCAAGCGATCAAGAAGCAGCTGCGACACAAGGAAAAGGCGGAGCAACGCCGAGTTGAGCGCGAGCACCTGAGTGGGCGCGCGCAGAACCTGTCTCCGGTTTCGGAAAGAGGGAGTAAGGAGGCCCAGTCAGAGGGCCACCCTAAGGCCACGGAGACACAGAAGTTACCGACTCCATCACCAGGCAAGGTACCGACGGTCAAGTCTCATCCGTCGAGGAAATCACACGCATCACACGTAAGCAGCCGCCGATCAGCCAAATTAAGAGAGCTCGAACTCGAGCAAATGAGAAAAGAAGTCGAGCTAAAACGGCGAGAGATCGAGTTGGAACGAGAGCTGCTAAGGAAGGAGTACGAGCTCAAGAGGGACGAGATACTCGAAGAAACGAGCTCTGGAACTGGAACTGGAACTGACTCATCGTCCGTGGGGTCATCGCGCACAATCAGCCCGGCCAGGGAACGACCGGCTGAACCCGATAGTCGAGTGCACGAGTGGCTGCGCACCATTGAAGACACGCCGCGTCATCGAGTGCGCGTAGAGTCGCCGCCCGTACCGTCACGGGTCAGGCGCGCCCAATCGCCGCCGCGTGGGCCGCGTATTGAGGCACGAGCGCCGCCGCCCGTGGAACCGCGTGATCAGCCACCAGGACGACATGAATGGACGCCGTATTCCGAAAACGCCAGACTAAGGTCGTCGGTAGAGCCGCTGCCGAGTGATGCAGCGACAGCATTCAACAGGCTCGCCGACCAGCTACGGGACGCCGTCAGGACCACACCGCCGAAGCAGTGTTACGAGTTGCCGCCATTCACGGGCAATCCTAACGAATGGCTTCTGTTCTTCAACGCCTACACGGAGTCAACCCTACGGTACAACTTCAGTGCGTTCGAGAACATGGCTCGGCTGAGGAACTGTCTACGTGGAGATGCACGGCAGTGTGTGCAGCATCTGTTATCCACATCGACACAGCCAGAGCTAATAATAAGGCTCCTTAAGAAGAATTTCGGGCGCATCGACTTACTGGTGGACAAGGCGCTGGACGAGCTAAAGCGGCTGCCGCCGTTGGGACCCAGTGCCATCGACCTGAACGAATTCGCAACGAAGATTGTAAACATTGTAAGTACACTTTGCGAGCTCGACAGCAGGAACTATAGCAACAACCCGTTGTTAGTTCGAGAGATAACAGACAGACTGAGTCCACACCTCAGAAGTCGATGGTGCGCCTACGCAAAGGAGCACATAAAGGGCGGCAAGTGTGAGCTGATGCTGATGGCTGACTTCTTAATGGAAGAGAGCGACGCAGAGTTAGAATTCTCGCACGCTCGCATGCCTGGCACCAATAAAAGGAGGGAAGCGGCGACTAAGGAGGTAGCTCGACCATCACCGAGTCGCGCAGTCCAGGGAAGAGGCGCGCGTAGGACGCAAGCGCAGTACCACGCCGAGCAGACGTACACAACAGGGAACACCGTGGGCATTCGGGAGCCTTGCTTGTGCTGCGGCGGTGAACACAGGACTACGGAATGTAAGCGAGTCCTGGTCATGGACACAGGCGCGAGATGGGACTGGGCCAAAAGCAACCGCATATGCTACAAATGCCTGAACGGTAATCACTCCAAGTTGAAATGTCACGCAAAGGCATGCGGTTCCAACGGATGCACCAGATGGCATCACCGATTACTGCACAGCGAGGGCAGCACGCAGAGAGAAGCGCGTGTACGCCGGCCGCCACCCCGCGCGGCCTCACCTGCCCCGCAACCTGCCGCCCGCGACGGGTCCGGACATCCGCAGGCGGCCAAACCAACAGAGCCGGAGATCACGTCGAACACGACGGTGGAACAAGTGAACAGCACGTCCAGCGTATTTTTGAAGATGGTACCTGTTACCGTAGAGGGTCCAAAAGGGAAGGTGGATACCTACGCTATGCTTGACGATGGCAGCACAGTGAGTCTGATCCAAGCAGACTTGGCCGAAGCCATAGGAGCCACGGGACCCGAGACGCCGCTGCGACTGGCAGGGGTAAGCAACATGGAAGCTGTGCCAGAAGTAAGCAGACAAGTCAGAGTTCGCGTACAAGGAAAGGGCCTAGAGACCGCGTATGACTTAGTCTTCACCACAGTGAAGAGACTAGGACTACGAACGCAAAGGATGAGCAAGCAGGTCATGGAGATGGAGCACTTCAAGGATATCCAGACTGCCTGCTACGACGAGGCCGTACCGCGACTACTTGTGGGGACAGACCAATGGCCAGTGTTGCTACCTCAGGAGGCGAGAATACGGGGACTGGACGAGCCGGCAGCAGTACTGACAGGGTTAGGTTGGGTGGTCTTCGGAGGTAAGCCACGTATAGTCAACCCACCCGAGAAGCACGTGACGCTACACTGCCGCCAAGAGGATGACGAGCACCTGGACTCTATGTTGCGGGAATATTTCAACATAGACTCGCTCGGCATCAAGAATGTCAAGAAGGTAGATCCAGGGACACAGAGGGCCTTGGATATCTTCGAGAAGTCGGTCAAGAAAATCGACGGACCACGCTACGAGGTGGGACAGCTATGGCGGGACGAGGAGCCACGAATGCCGCCGAGTCTGCACACGGCGTTGAATCGACTGCATAGCATCGAGCGCAAGATGGACCGTGACCCGGCATTCGCAGCGAGCTACACCGAGCAAGTAAATAACCTGCTTGCTAAGAAGTATGCTGAGCCGCTGGAGGAGCTGCCAGATAGCAACGTAGCCTGGATTCTACCGCACTTCGCTGTGACCAATCCCAACAAGCCGGGAAGGATAAGATTAGTCTTCGATGCAGCGTGTCGCAGCCAAGGGAAGTGCCTCAACGATTTTCTACTGGAAGGGCCGGACTTACTACAGTCACTGATCGGGATACTGTTCCGGTTCCGCGAAGGGAAGTTCGCCGTGGTGGCGGACCTACAGGAGATGTTCCTCCAGATCAAGATGAGGAGTGAGGACCAGCCCTCACAAACTTTCGTCTGGAGAGGAGACCGCCGAACCGGAAACCCGCAGTTCTACAAGATGACGAGCATGCTGTTCGGCGCAGCGAGCTCGCCTTTCCTGGCGCACAGCGTTCGCAACAGGAACGCCCAGGACAACGCCGAAGAATTCCCGGATGCTGTAGAGGACATCGTCCGTAACCACTACATGGACGACTACGTGGCAAGCTATCCGGACGAGGAAGAGCTCGTACATCGTGCCACGCAAGTAACATCGTCACACGCTAAAGGAGGGTTCAAGCTTCGTGGATGGACGTCCAACAGTAAGAAGTTACTGCAAGGTATCCCACAAGAGCTGCACGCAAACGCACCGGCGCAGCTAGGGAAGAAGGAAAACAAGATCCTTGGCATGTATTGGAACCCTGAAACGGACGAGCTCGGGTTTAACACGGCCATGATGAGGGTACCGGCCGAGGTACGAGACATGAAGACTACGCCGACGAAGAGGCAAATGCTATCGGCCGTGATGTCCGTGTACGACCCACTGGGGCTGTTAAGTCACTACACAATAACGGCCAAAGTCCAGTTACAAAACTTGTGGGCCAAGAAACTGGACTGGGACTCACCACTGCCAGAAGAGGACAAGCGCGACTTCAAAGAATGGTTACGGGCTTTGGACAGCGTTGCAGCACTTCGAATTCCAAGATGCTACTTGTCAACGGGGGCAGCGGCGAGCAAGGAACTACACGTCTTCGTGGACGCCAGCACCAAGGCGTACGCATGCGTGGCATATTGGAGAGTCGTCCAAGAAGATGGGACGGCCCTGGTCAGCATGGTCGCCGCCAAAAGTAAGGTGGGGCCAACGAGACAACTCAGCGTGCCACGCATGGAGCTTCAGTCAGCGCTCATCGGATCGAGATTGCAGCAGACCATCCGAGAAGAGCACCGCCTGACGCCAGCACGAGTCGTAATGTGGACTGATAGTGGAACAGTACTCCACTGGATTCGCAACGACGCCAAACGCTACAGCGCCTACGTAGCCAACCGCTTAGGAGAGATAGCGGAGCTAACGAAGCCGAGTCAATGGCGCTGGGTACCAACCAAGGAAAATCCGGCAGATGAAGCTACCCGGCCGGATAACAGAAGACAAGTCACCTTCGACAGCCGATGGTATCAAGGACCAGACTTCCTGAAGAGGCCGGAAAACGAATGGCCAAAGGAGAAGATGCCACAGGAGACTACGGATCCAGCCGAGAGGGAAGAAATAATTTGCGCTGCAACAGAAGAACCGAAGGTAAACAAGGAGCCCATTCCCGACATCGATCGATTCTCCGACTACAACAGACTGCTGAACGCGACAGCGCGCGTTTACCAGTTCGTCGAGTGCCTTAAGACCCGACAACGAGTGCCGCTGCAAGTGAGACATCGGAAGAAGGCGGAACACTTGCTCTTCCAGTACGTGCAGCGGACGAGTTTCCCGGAGGAATACCGAAGTCTGGTTAAGCAGGAGCCAGTGAACCGGAAGAGTCGGATCTTCGAATTAGACCCAGTAATAGATGAAGATGGTCTAATAAGGATGCGGGGACGGATCAACGCAGCGCCGGTGCAAGGCCTGGTAAAGAGACCTGTAATCCTGGACGGCAGGCATCGGGTGATCAAACTAATGATCGCTCGGGCACATCGGGAAGCTGGACACGCCAACAACGAACGGGTTGTGAATGATCTGCGTCAGCTCCACTGGATCATTCACCTACGACCGACGGTGCGACAAGTGGCTGGCAAGTGCCGCCTGTGCATTCTTCGTAAGACACAGCCGAAGGTGCCAGCAATGGGAGACTTGCCACTGGCAAGAATCGAGCCGTATAAGAGACCGTTCACGAACACAGCCGTGGACCTGTTTGGGCCACTCATGGTAACCATCGGACGAAGACACGAAAAAAGGTGGGTTGCATTGTTCACCTGTCTAACTACGCGAGCTGTGCATCTGGAGGTCGTCCACAGCCTATCGACAGACTCAGCGATAATGGCTCTACGACGACTGGCGGCACGACGAGGATGGCCTGCGGTCATATACAGTGACAATGCAACCAATTTCCGGGGATCGGACATCGAGCTACGCAACGCGTACAAAGAATGGATACCTGCACTTCAAGAGTTCGGCGTGCAGAAGAACATTTCGTGGAGGTTTATCCCACCCGGTGCACCAAATCAAGGCGGAGCCTGGGAGCGACTGGTGCGCTCCGTAAAGAGCGCATTAACAGCCACTCTGCACACAAAGGCGCCGAGAGAAGAATTACTGATGACCGTATTAGCCGAAGCAGAAAACACCGTCAACGCAAGACCGCTGACCCACGTTTCGGTGGACCCTAAAGATGAAGAAGCTCTGACACCAGCACACTTTCTACTGGGCGGATCGACGGGGGTTCCACCGACAGGACCATGCGATGAAGCCGACCGAAGAACTTGGCGCGCCAGCCAAGCTCTAGCGGACCATTTTTGGAGGCGGTGGGTGCGCGAGTACCTACCCACACCTGCACCACGACAGTCAGCGGCTAACGGAGTGAGACCGATCCAGGAGGGCGACTACGTTATTATCGTGGATGGGAATTTACCACGCAACGTATGGCCGCGAGGGATCGTCACGAAGGTGTACCAGGGACCAGATGGCGCAGTCCGATCAGCCGACGTCCAGACCAAGGGAGGCGTGTTCCGGAGACCCGTCACGAAGCTGGCTGTCCTACCGTTGCAACAGGAGCAGCCGCAGGAGCGTCAGCGGGGGCAGAACTGTTACGGACAGCCTAGATCCCTACCTAAATAAATTGTATTTTACCTAGTTAGTTATAAGGTTTAGGTAAGGTGATAAATAAGTGGTACACACAGGTCGACTTTATTAAAGTAAAAACTAGATTGATTGATGTCTGTGCAGAAACAAGACTTGTTTGTACCGCTGAAAAGCAGTATGTGTGCCCTCTGTGATGGTACGCGCCCGACTGAGGGCGGGCAGAGGGGGAGCGGCGTATTTGACTGAATGTTGACCCAAGCAGCCGTAATTACCAAACGACGACCGCGGGCCCCGACTGAGGTGGCAAAGCTTGACCGAAGCGAGAGCCGCGAAAACATTTTGATTTTTCCGGAAAATGCCGCAGCCCACATAGGTCATACATACCTCTAGAGATAGGTTTTCTAGTAAACTATCCAGTAGAAATAGTTTTGTAAGCCTCGGACTTAGGATACCGGAGTTAGAGTAGATAGAAGCTCACTCCCATACAAAATTAACTAATAAGAAAAAGCAACTTTTTAGTTTATTGATATTCTGTAAAGATAATGTCCTAGATAGACAGATCTTGCAAAGACCTTTCTAACAAGGTATAAATCATCAAAATCCGTCCAGTAGTTTTCGAGATATAAGCAAAAATGTAAATAAATACGCAAATATCCTAAGTCGAGTGCAAGAAAGAGATAGCAATGTAAACAAAGGACTTCTCTGTCTAAAACTTCTAGATTCTTCGAATGTGTGAAAAAGATAGAGATATCCTTGTCTAAAATATCTAGATTTTTCCATAGCGTAAAAGAGATGAAGATAGATCTCTCTTTCAGATTGTTCTAGATATTTCCACCCTCGCTATTTTCGAATCATATAAAAGCCGGCACGCACCGCCGTAGCGATAGTTCAGTTCAGTTCAGTTCAGTTCAGCAAGCAGTTCCAGCAAGAAAAATAAGAAGAAGAAGAGATAATAGTGACCAGTAGTCGACAGTATCAGTATATCAGTGTGCGTACCGGCTTTCTATGTGCCTAGTGTTAAAGTTTAGTGCCTAGCGTACCTAGGGTTCATATGACAGGGTATATGTACCTGTTTATGGACTAAGCGTTATAAGTAAAGTGTTAGTGTCTCAGTTTGTACCTAGTGCTCTTAGGGTAAACGTGCCAGTACTCGGGCAGGGTATATGTACCTGTTCGTGGACTAAGTAGTTCAAGTAAAGTTAGTGACAGTGCGAAGTAGGGTAAATGTGCCTATCCTCGGACAGGGTATATGTACCTGTTCTAGGATATAAGTTGTAAATAGTGTAAATAGCCATAGTTAGCCAAGTGTACCGAGTGATTGTGTTTTAGTAATAAATAAGAATCCAAGTGCAGTGAGTGTTATTACTGAGAGTCCCGTTCCACAGTGGGAGGAATTGGATCCCGAACCAGCGAATGCTCTGTATCCGCATAAATAAATATTTAGACTGTGCTGTCGCTGACGCAGACTGACGCCAGAGAGTAGCCTGGCGGCCACATTATGTGTACCCTAATAGAAGCGTACACTGCTTTATCTATGTACACACATATTAAAAAAATCCTAAGTGACGTGTTCGGAAACCATTAGAATGACCGCCATGACCAACCTTATTGTGCCGGCGGTCGGGGAGGAGGGCGAATTTTCATTACGTTACCGTAGGTAATGAATTTTCATATGTTGTTACCACACTGTCACAGATAATACACTGATGTTACGTTACTGATCGCATTAATGGTGGTAATTACATACGGTTTCTGAACGCGGAATAGAGGATTTATGATATTGTTGTAGATCAAGATATTTATTCTTCAATGTAAGCAAATTACAATGCACTAATGAACGTCAGAGAAAAAAAAAATACCTGAGTGCGTTTCGGTTGGAACGAAGTTGTTATTTAATTTTATTTCATTTTTGACTTTTTCCTAATTTTTGTAGTTTTTTGTTTGTATTTCTTTTAATTGAAATTTTTGATTTTTTTGAAATTTTTGAAATTTTTATATTTTTTGATATGTTTGAGATATTTGTAATTTTTGAGATTTTTGAGATTTTTGAAATTTTTGAAATTTTTGAAATTTTTGAAATTTTCGAAATTTTTGAAATTTGGGAAATGTTTTGAAATTTTGACATTTTTGACATATTCGACATTTTTTACTTTCAGGTTCTCTACTTTTTTTACTTTTTTCACTTTGTCACTTCTCACTGTCACTATACACTCATTCTCACATCTCTATATAAAATTTCATTAAAATCCGTTCAGCTGTTTTCACGTGATGCGCGGTCAAATAAACAGACAAACAGATAAACAGACAAAAATTCTAAAAATTGTTGGAACGTGTTCTGTTAGCGAAGTATCCCCAGCCAACTTTTTTTCGAATATATTCCATGTACAGACTTTCGACCCTCTTCAGCTTTATTATATGTATAAGATAGATTTTTGGACCTAAGATTCTAAAGTAAAATGGGGGGGGGGGGGGGGGGGCTTTTTTGAAGATGAAACTATCCTTTGTCCTTTCTCGAGACCCATACTATCTCTATACCAATTTTCATCAAAATCAGTTCAGCGGTAAAAAATTCCTCATACCAACTCCAACCCCCTTTTCACCCCCACAAGGGTTTGAAAACTATCCTATGACGTTTCTCGAGACTCAAATTATCTCCATACTCATCTCTATCTAAATCGTATCAGCGGTTAAAAATTCTCCATACAAACTTTCAACCCCATTTTCACCCCCACCAGGGTTGATTTTCGGGATTAAAACTATATATTATCCTTTCCCGGGACTCAAACTATCTCTATACAAAATTTCATCAAAATCCGTTCAGCCGATTTCACGTGATGCGCGGTCAAATAAACAGACAAACAGATAAACAGATAAACAGACAAACAGACGTGTTCTGTTATCGATTCTAAGTATCCCCAGCCAACTTTTTTTCGATTATCTTCCATGTACAGACTTTCGACCCTCTTCAGCTTTATTATATGTATAGATAATATGTATAGATAGAAAGATAGATGTATAAATAGATAACTGTTTATGTATTGCTGACGCAATTAAATGATAGGGTTTATGTAATTTATGTGTAATGATAACTTTCACATTTCGAAAAGAATCCGGATATCTACAAATACACTACGAAGGATCTCCACTAGATATTCTTGATTATATGCCAATTTCATATCAGAGTTTAAACTTGGTAGAGCAAAGGGACTATGGGTTTTTGTTACACTATATTTGTCAACGAAGAAATCAAGTTGATTAGATGGTAAATATGTGTGAGAAATATCCAAGGAGTTGACCCTTGACCCACTACACGTCCGATTTGGGTTAATGGCAGAGCACAATCTCGTACGTCTTACTTTCACTCGAAGGATCAAGGCTGGGGATAACCACAACTATTAAATTTAGCCAGCAAAGCGTGACAGTTGGGTCTTTCTTTAGACAAGTAAGGATAATCTTAAGAAATAGTTTACTTAGGGACAGCGTTGTACTTACATGACGTTGATACTGAGATCAAAGAGAAAGAAAATTGTCAGCGGTCAACGATTTTATTCATGTTTTAACTTTGACGCACTGTAAGTAACAATTTGGTAAATATTTATTTACGGGCGTCTTAATTTACAATGTTTTCAATGCTAGTTTAGAAAATAAGTGTAGACTGGAGTTTGTTTTAAAAAGGTACAGCTTACTGTTGTACGTCGGAACGCGATAAGAAAATTATTTATATTAATCACTTAAAAAACTAAATCCATAACTTTTATCTATTAACGAGACTAAATAAAAAACCATCCCAATATATTGCTGTCACGTAGATATTGTTTACCGAAAGTCGCAACCAAGTTGGCTATGCCGTCGAGTCAGGTATGCTGTTTTGGAAATAAATTAGAATATTAATTTGTACCTGTGATTTCATATTTATTTGATATTTGTATCTGATTTACGGATGTTTTATGTGTATAAGTATTTATCTATTTATGATTATGTCATCGCCTGGTACCCACAACACAAGCCTGATTGAGCTTACTGTAGGACTAGGTTGGTTTGTGTAAGTTTGTCCCATTATAATTTTTTTTACTTATTATTTATTTGTATGCACAAAGCTGTATGTAGGTATGACATATCCATCCGTTCCTCCAGTGAGAGAAAAAACAGAGCCTTTATCTGCTTGTGCAAGCAATATTTATATTGTAAATGGTTTTTAATGAGATCGTAGCTAGTCAGGCGTGTAAGTAAACGTGACCGCCATGATCGCAGATCGATTGTCTATCTAATCTATTTGCACCCGAAGTATGATATAAAAGCGTCTCGCAACAATCTAAAAATTCTACCTTAATAATTCCGTTTTTATTTTTTAGATACTAAATCATACTTAAAGCCTGACCAGAAATATATGCTCATTGTCAAGTATTATTCTCATTTATATGGCAACTGTTCAGTAAAGTAAAAAAAAAATATATCCTGTATCAAAATCAATATCAAAAATTATACAAAATATTACCTGTCAGCACTGATGTTAATTTTGAAATGGTTCGTAGCGAAATAGTTTAATTTCCCGAGCGTTGTTCTGCTGTTGAGTATGAATAATTTTGGGGACTTTTTGTCATTAAAATATTCAACACTATTATATTATTCAAGTTTAGCCGCCACAATGACACTGACAATAGTGACAACTTATCTTATCGTTAAAGTGATTGCCAGAGCTCGGATTTTTCACGGCAAAACAAAACACTAGCGTAATTTAGCCAGTGCTTGAAATATTATTTTATCGATATCGATAATTCAGAACTAAAAGAAATAAAAGTCACCAAATAAAATTTATATGTAATAAAACTAATAAAAACATTTGTATAAAGTTACTATATATTAGAAACAGACGCAATTTCTTCTTCAAAATCTACGTCAGTACACACAGCAGCACAAGACATTTTATTTGGGTAATAGTGATAGGAGTAGATGATCATTATCTTTTCAACATTCTCTGGGAGTAAACAGTTGCGTTTATCACTATAAATCCATTTATGTACACTAAATGTACGTTCAACTTCAGTTGACGTCAAGGGAGCAAATTTATAGAATTCATTATCAGTTCGGGTAATATTTTCAGATGTCTCTTAAAATTTCGTAATCAGGATTTCGTTCGAGCACGGCTTCAAATTTACGTATCACTGGTAAAAGTTTACTCCAGTTTACGTAGCAACGAACAGTATCCAGAATGAGGAAGGATTCCGCAATGGATAAAGTCGAACATTGCAATTGTTCTATTGAAGAGGCTATTACTTCGTAGTTGTCGCGAATGAAATTTAACTCCGGTCGTAGTTTGCGTGTTTGAAAACATTTTTTTGCAGCTCTTATAGCTGCCGAGTCATTAGCAAGTATGGAGACGACATCACGTATTTGCTCATAGTATTGAGCGTAATATACCGCAGCAGATATCCAAGTTCCCCATCTGGTGATAATTGGCTCGGGAGGTAGGGGAACGGACGGATATTTTGCCTTAAAAAGGCGTACACGCTCTGGAGATTTTAGGAATATCTTTTTGACATTCGATATCAACCCATCCACACCTTTGAAATTATCTCGCACTTCTTCGGCAACCCGGTGCAGACCATGAGCTAAACACGTAATGTGTTTCATACGAGGAAACGTTGCTTTTAAAATACGACCGGCTTTAAGCATATATGCGTTTGTTTTGTTGTTTACATTATCATTGAAAGAATTTTGAAACAAAAATTTTAATTGGTTTATTATTAGGTTTGCTATTGTTTCCCCATTTACCTTCTCTAAAACCTTCGACCCCAAAAGATAAAATTGCTTAGAACAATTTTTTTGCAAAGACCGAATCACCACGTTTGTCACACATTTTCCCATGAAATCTGGTGTTTCGTCTATAGATATCCACAAATAATTGGTTTTGTTTACCTCTCTTATACCCTGTATAGTTTTTTTGTACACGAGATTTAAATAAATTTTTCGCAGGGTCGATTCGTCCGGTAAAGAAGTAATAGAGCAGTCGCAACATAAATACTTGTTAAAAAAATGACGAAAATTATTGTTGTTGACTGTTGCCCATGGTATGTTGCATGAAATAAGAAAAATAATTAAATCGAAATAAAATTAATGTTTCCTATTTGGTTGCCCCGAACGGTAATTGTGGCGGTTGCTTTTCACATGATTCTCAATATTGCATTTCTTCAGTTTTAGATGCATATCGCACATAGAGCAGTATATAGTGGAGGTCACTTCATTATAGACTAACTCAGGGTGATTTTCAATCCACGTTTTGATCCGATCTTGTACATTACTCATTTTTGTATTAATTGATACCTTGCAATATTAAGTTATTATACGTATATCCAACACGTCGGATTCAATGCGTTGCGAAATAAATAATACCTAGATGCAATTTACGTTTTATATGTAATGAAATGACAGTTAAAGTGTGAATGTCATATGTCATGTGAGATGAAATTTGCAGTCGTTTCTATCATTTTAAATGAGGTGGTATAGTTACTTCGTTCTAAGTTGTACATGCAGACCTACCTCTTTGTTGCTCGACTATGGCAAAGCTAAAATGAAAAGTTATTTTATTACTTATACAGGATGTCCGGTAATTAATGCACAACCTTCTAACCCCCAGTAGGTCACCTTAGACTGGTCAAAAATATTGATTTTGAGCTCTAGTAAGTCTCCTGTTTTTCGAAATTTTCGCACGTTTGTTAGTTTTTAAATTTTGACATTCACACTGATAGGTGTACCATCGAATAAAAAAAGAAAAAATGTACTGAGGCAATACCTGTCATATACTCTAGTAAGACTCGATAGGTGTCGATAAAATAATATTTCAAGCACTGGCTAAATTACGCTAGTGTTTTGTTTTGCCGTGAAAAATCCGAGCTCTGGTGATTGCCAGTGTAAGAAATTATATGTGATGATATATTTCTGGTAAGGCTTTACCTGCCTCAATTTGTCCATGCAATCTGACAATTCAGTACAAAAGATACTGATTTTTGATGAAATGAGATAGTAATTTGAGTATTTAAATAAAAATAATTAGCCAGGGGAATAAAACCGAGGAGAGTAAAAGCAAGCTGTCGATTTAAGATACTGTAAATAACAAGATTTTTTTATTACATACTTTAATTATTATTTTACAACACGTTTGGCTAAACTAAAAAGAATAGATGGAGTTGTGAGTTGTAGATGAGGTGAAACAAAACATTTATGTACGTACTAGGAATTATTCTCATAGGGTAGGGGTTTCCAAATAAAGTGTGTAATATTCGTAACAGTATTTATTTAAAACACTTATAAGTAATAAAGGTTTCTTTACAGTCAAAACGTAACTATCTTAACATACATTTCATACAAAATAATTTAAACTTGATAATTTAATTTTACTTTTCCGAGTGGATTATGAAGTTTGTAATTACGAAATGTAGGTAATAATTTATTCGCCTCAAATCCATTACAATTCGACACTTTGAATCTTAATAACTTTTGTAAACCGGAGGTCAAAATATATGGGTAAAGACAACTTTGAGGAATCAGAATAAATTATCTCTGATTACGAAAACCTTGTTGAATTAGCGAACAGGTAAATGTTATGGTACACTCTCAAGTGTTAAAATATGATCCCTATTATTATTATTACATACGAATGGTAACCATTTGCTTTCAAATATATAATTTAATTGATTATCTCTGAGTATTGTGCCACAAAAGTAGGTTTATGTTATAGTATTATATTAATATTAAGTAAACTGACTATACCGAAGGACAATGATATCAGTGCACTTAGTGTCTATATAAATTTTGGAATTTCTAAGACTATGATAAAGGATAACCTTATATTGATATAAGGTGATCCTTTATCATAGTCTTCTAGTGCAGGTATCAAAAAACCCATTTTATTATTTTACATATAATTATCTCGTAAGGTCAGATGGGATATTTGTAATGGTGGGGACCCCATCTGACTTTAGCATTTTCTTGACAGGGTAGAAGCGTAGCTGATATAAAGGAATCGGTATAACCAAACAGTTCATACGAATAATTAGAGATACCTTTAAATGGAACTTGGTTGGTCATGTTTTGAAAAAAGTGTACTTCGATTTATCTAACTTTTTATGATGACATAAAACTCATCGAAAATGAAAATGTATACCTTCACATCGGGTATAATATTACGCGTGTAAGAAATTTATAATTAGAAAATCTTCTATGACTAGAAAAGACTAGATAATTTTGGTACAAAATAATTGTTCATGAAATGTCTTTGATAACGTAAAATTAAATGGTACCTAACTAATAAGTAGTACCTGAAAATAATATTTTTTCTACGATGATATAATTCCATTTATCAATTTCATAGCTACTAGGTAGTAAAAAAAAGATTAAATATTGTTAAATTTATAGCATAATAAAATAAAGATGTTGGACTTCATTAATATTAATAAGGCTAATTGGATCAAAAGAAGGTAAAATACTAGGTAATTTTATTTTATTACGAGACCTGTACCTCGAATGTGATCCTTCAACCCTTTAACGGGTTTAAGGGTGACAGAAATTATGCAAAATTGAAACTTATTTTGAATTAAAGTACAAATAATTGTGGGATACATATGGCTCCTGCCTTAAATCCCAAAAGGCTCATAAAAATAACATTGACTTAATTGAGACCCAGTATGTTTGAGACTTTTACAAGCAATTTTAGCAAATATTTAAGGTATATGTTTACAAAGCAGAAAGGTTAATAAGATTAGGGTCCCTTCTTTTCAATTATCTTTTTACTTTGTTAATTAAATTACGTGTTTCGATTAACAATTGAATTTAAATATTTTTATAAAACGAGTTCTACTCTAACTTTTAACTGATATTAAGTAAATAACATAATTATGTACATCACCTTAAGTATACACCAAAAGGAACATGTTTCTCTTTTATATAAAACATAATATTGTTTTGGCACAGGCGAGGCTCCTGATTAAGCTTAACAACCATTTTTTCGGATACAAATTAAAAATATTTACAAGATTTTGAAAAATCCGTAAAAGACAACAAATAAAGGAATTTCTAAAATTTTGGTCTTTATTCTTATCATTAGATCCTTAACTATTTGTTATATTAGGTATAACATAATATTGTTCACATACATAAATATACTGCAAAATTTCTTATTAAATTGTTGGAGACTGCCAATTCGGCGGTCGTACTAAAGTTGGCTATTTTCTCTCAAGACGCTTGCGTGACATAGGTTTTAAACCAAGGTCAGTGACTAATGAGTCTACGACAGCAATGTAAACACGGTGTGAGTATTTTTACATACATCTATTGAGAGTTTTCTTCTTTGCATTACATTATAAACACGTTTTTGTGATGTTATTAAATTTAGATGCGTTCCTTGGAATTATAGTTTAAATTCTAACCTTCAAGGGTTTTAATGTTTAATGGCATTCTTAAAATAGTTTGAATCTGTTATTCAGTTGCTCATGTGACTCGAGGGCGTTTGCCTTATTAATTATACGTTAATGAGATTCTGTGCAACAAGATTTTTGTTTAATAATTTTATATTTGTTAGTTAGCTATAATAAAACGACTTTATGCTAAAAAAAAAGAAAAGAAAAGTGCGATTATTTATATAACCAGAGGACTTCAACTAAAATATTAGTATATCTTCTGGACCGGCCCAAGGTGGTTAGAAGGTTGTCCATTAATTACCTTCGGGCACTCGGTATAAACGTAAGCCCTACTTAGTAATTATGACAAAGTTATATGTGGCCCAAAAATCAAATTAGGCGACTGTACACAGAGTTGGGCTGACTTATGATTGATATCGGTGATTTAGTTCATTAATAAATCTCATGAGGAAATCATCACTGAACGAAAAGTGTGGGAGAATTTTGTTTGTCTGATCTCATTGTTCTTTTATGATTACATACACCTTTCAAATTGTAACCATCTGTTTGACAAACCATGATGATCAAGAATGTGATTGCGGATACCTTCAGCAGTTTCTAGGAAATTGAGTCAAACTTAAAGAAGATGAACACCATCTTGAATTTGCTCATTTTCAACACGAATGCTACGATCATGTTAAAACACGATATCTGAGGCCTTGTTTCGATTTTTTTTGTATTTCAAATTCGTATTAATGGGTCTCTTGGATTCTCAAACTTCGATATTTGTCATGATCGAAATAAAAATTAATGTTGAGGGCCTCTTTGATTCTCAGATATTGATTTCCAGCATGATCGGAGTGAAAATAAGGAAAAAAAACATGTGTCGTCATCCCTATGTGTTAATGTGATGGCGGCCATATTATACAATCGAATCATAATATTCTAAACATAGTTAAACCAACTAAATCGTTAGTTTGACAAAACATCTGTATAACTATGTAATGAAATCACTACATGTAATCACTATTGAAACGCAAAATCAGTATGATTTCATCATATTGAATATTTATTTATGTTCATAATCGTATTAAATCAGATGGGTAAGCTGATGATTGAATTGGTACAGTTCTCATCAAGAGTAAAGTTCTCATCTTCAATCTTAGTGTCAATTACACTATGTTTTGCCCAACTCTGACTGTAAATATATCGTTAAGCTTAGCATAGCTTAGCAATAACAGATAATCAAAAGAAATGTCTCTTTGCAGAAATCTCAATTGGTCGCGATTCATTTAATTAGGAATCGATTCTGACAACGGAAATATTCTTTTGCAAGAATTATTTAACTAGACTTATTTTTATATTCACTCCCGTGATAAGGAACAATAATACATTCCATAATTTAATTATTAATTATTTGTCTTTATCACTTTTTAGGCTCGTAGGGCGATTTTTTTTTATTCGAAGTTAGAATATAAGTTTTAAATGAGTAGTTTGTAACAATGATGGAGACATATTTTACAAATATAAAGATGTAAAATCACATCACTTGACTGTCAACTACATGCCGAATCATATGGTGTGATTTTGACATCACTTTATAAGTCCGAATATTTCTCCTTATTAATTCATAGATTCTGTGTTGACGAGTCCTAAAGTCCTAAAGTTATTGGGGCATGGGTGAAACTGATCTTCTGGCTTGTAGCGCTTTGTTGTCGCAGTACTGGCGGATGTCAGCTATTGGCATCAAGAGGAATACGGGTACGTCGTCATCGCGTTTCTGAAACAAAAAATAAAACATTGTACACCTTGCAATCCCTACTTACATTAGATAACCTACTCGTATAATATAAAAGATTCAGAAAATCCATAACTCCAAATAATGGCTTACATACATAATTTAAACATGCGACTTGTACAGGAGGACCATACAAGGACATCTTCCGGACACTTCTCTCGCTAGACCAATAAGACGGTAATATATGATGTCGCTGACTCGTTAAATCTTTTGGTTGTAAATACCATTTGTAAAAAAATAATAGAAAATAATCGAACATTTAACATAATGTAATATCATTTCACAAAATTTACGTTTTAAAAATCAAATCCATTTCATTCAGTCAAACACAACTTAACTAAGAAAAGTTATGTCTACCGTTTGTCGTTTCCGGTGTAAAAGTCCCCATAACGCTCGCGGCATTACCGCGCTGGATAGCTATGGACAGCCTTTGCAACAGAAACAACTGGGATTAAATGTAATGTTAAATTGATATAGGTAATATTGAAACTTCGTGTAACCCACGTTTTGAGGGTTAAGTCCTAAATAGCTCGACTTGTTTCGCTCTATAACGACGAGCTTTTTGACGAGTGGGTCACGCTGGTAGAATGACGAAGAGCGATTTTCAACTTAACAAACGTTATGTTTCAATATATTTCATGCCTGACTCAGGCGGAAGGTTTGTATTTAAAATGTATGATGTATGGTAAATGTATTTTAAAATCAACTGGCCATTTTTTTGTTTTAGAAACACAATAGCGAAGTACTAGTTGTAAATATTAGCAATTATCGCACAGTGACCTGTTGGACTAAGAGCTGGCCACGTCAGATATGACACAATAATGAGAGAAATGAAACCTGACTAATTAAATTGCTTTACCATCCTTATTGATAGATCCCGGCATCTGGCAGCTTTTAATGGGTGGAGGTCAGAGGGCGAGGCCAACATTTTTTTTCAGTTTGAAAAAAGTAATACCAATATAGGTAAAAACTGCTGCAGTTGTGTCATTTATAAAGGGCAGGGCCTATACTTTAACATGAGAACAAAAAACATTGTGTATTATTACAGAAACAAAAACAGCAGGCGACAAACTATAAATTGCATTATGCGTTATTTGGCACTACTTGCCCCAACAGAAACTTCTGGCTATGATATAATATAATTAATGACATAATTTTCCATAATATTGCATCAAACCCAGAACTCTAAGATTTGTTTTCTTCAAGTTACTCGCATTCTTTAACCTCCACCGCTCAGCTGCCAGATCTCCGAATCTAGAAACAAGCATAGTATAGCAAACTAACTAGAGGGGTTTCATTGCTCTCATTATTGTGTCATATCTGACGTGGCCAGCTCTCCGTCTATGTGTAATTAGACAAATTAGATCATTTTTCTAGACATGATCGTATTACCCGAGCAATGACATGGACCGTAAACAAGGATGAGTAATTTTCTTATTTTAAATTAGAAGTATAATGGGATCAGACACCCGTTAAAATCTCATCCCTCCAGCTTCGTAGACAAGGCAACCAATTAGCGACGTAAGCCGTTTTTGTTACTTTCTACTTACTTATTTGGCGCAACGGCAACGACCCAAAATGAGTCCTGGCCTCCGACACAAGAGCACGCCATTTTGTTCGGTCCTGCGATGTTTCACGCCAGCTTTCACCGGCGCCGAGCTTCTGAAGAACCGCACCTACTCTGTCTGCCCAGCGATACTTAGGTTTAGGTTTTTTGTTACGAGTTGATATTGTTACCGAGCTTGAATGTTGATTGTTACGTCTTTCTTAAATCATTTCCCATTTTGATTACGTACCTATCACAGATTTGTTGTTTTGTAAACTCTGGAAGCCTTACCTGAAATAAAACTTCGCCCTCGAAGAATGTAAGATGGTGTTTTCGCGTCCGTAGAAGAATGCCGACTAGCTTGTCAGAGATTACTGTGTATATCTGTAACAATAAAATATTTTATACAGCTTTTATTGTCATCAGAACATTTTAAAGCCGGACCCGAAATATATGATCATGCGCCATGTTGCGGAATTTCATTGGAACTAATTTCTTGCACTGGCAATCATTTTACTGACAAAATTATATGCATGTGTGAGTGCATGTGATGGTTGTCAGTGTCATTGTCGCAGTTTATTTGAATTATAGTAAAGTGTTGAATATTAAATAATAAACGACAAAAATATCCCAAAATTATTCATAGTCTAGAGCGAAACATTGTAAATAGTGTATGTAATAAACAGCTGTAAATAATACGCTCGGGTAATGGAAGTATTTCGTTGTGAAACATTTTCAAATCAACATCAGAGCTGACAGGTAAACAAATCAAGATGTCACTATACAAAAGAGAATAATATGCTCTATGGCTATACTGAACTGTTCCCATATAAATGAGAATAATAGCGCCCTCTTGACAATAATCATATATTTCTGGTCAGGCTTTATATAGCTTTTACTGCGCGAAAGGGTTGCTTTTCATTGGCATGCAATACTTGGTTTTTTTTTAACCCCATATAATATACGTGTCACTGGATATAGATAGGCATTTCTTCTCTGGAGTAGTAGTAGTGGGAAAGCAAATGATGAAGAAAATCCAGTGGGTGCTGCGAGGTCCATATGGGAGAGTGCAGTTGCCAAGTTAGTTACCCTTTTAGCACTACCCAGGGATCACATGTAGGGTTGTCTAAGGTTTTTCCAACGGACGCCGAGTAACATTGATACTTGGGGTTAAAATGGGAGTCTTCTGTTACATTTACAATGCATACCTATTCGAAATTACTATTAAGACATTTCTAGAATACTAATAATTTTGAATATTTTATAGTACCAATATGAATAGTTGCCGTATTTGCTTTTAGTTTTCGGGTAAGGCCACCAAAAATTGTAAATTTTCTACTTTTTACATGTCCTCTAAAAGTATTTATTAATAACTCAATAAATAGTTTACTAAAATAGGTTAGTCTAGTACCACTATGTTATGAGAAGTACATTTTAATATTAAACCTGTTTAAATTGGACAAATCGTGCCAATATTTATTTATTAAATATTTTCTAAAATTTATATTTTTTTTCTCCAATACAAAAAATACGTATCCAAAACATACCTCAAGACTTTTAAGCGCAAGATTATATTTAAAACAACATCTTGAGCCGAATGGAATAACTTTAATTTACTTAATTATATTATTTTCTCAGTAATGACTGCTTTACATAACGTTAATTACGATTTCTTACATATTTTTACGACGATGAAACGCATGGTCCGGCGATATGTTGTCTCGAGAGTTACATCGCGAGCGTTACCAAATATTTGCTTAATATCCATGTATCCAAAGTCCCATAAGCAGTGTTAATATGGCAACACTAATGCCCGTCCTGTCAGAAATTAAAAAAAAAGATAAACGATATGTCCGCCAAAACTTGACGTTTAGTCTGTGAAGATCAAGGTGTCCACGCGAGTTTACTGAATTTACATACTAATTTTGATGTTAAATTGTGCTTCTTTTGTGTTTATTATCAGTGTTACTCATTGCTACATTCGTACTGTTGTGACCATGAATTGAGGCTTTACAGCGGATTAATTTAGAGACATCACAATTTTAGGTTAGAGCCGCAACATTTTTCTATCACGAGAGTTACCGAGTGTTACTAGGAGAGTTACCAAGCGTTGCTGCGAGTGTTACCGAGAGTTACCTTAAGCTGGTTTCACATGAAGTTAAAAATATTAATAACTGTTTACAGTAAGTAAAATGAATAGATAATTTTATAGTATTTGTCTCTGCAAATATAATTAAGCTAATGTGTTTTTTTTGTTTGAGCACGCTAATCTCTGTTACTACTAGGGGGATTTAAAAAAATATTTTTGCAACTTGATTCTTTAGGAAAATGCTATAGTAAAATCGCCCCTGGCTGAATTTGAAATATTGTTATGCAAGTTTATTTGTTTTATTATAAGATATAATTTTGCTGAATATTAAGCATTAAATGCTAAGGACTAGCGGAAAAAATGTCAGTTATTTTGCCAAATTGCGGTACCGATTGATTTGTCCTTCGAATATTTTATACATGTATTCAAGATACATTTATAATAAAAAGTCCTAGCGTTTTTTGAAGTACTTAGACAATTTTTGTTGTTTGTTTTCTTTTTTTTTAACTTGCAAGTTAGCGACACACCTACCATATTTTGATATGGTAGGTGTGTGCAAAAAATGTGTTTGAAAAATATATTGAATAGAATATAAAGTTGCGTATATTCAACTTTATATTCTATTCCATATATTTTTCAAACACATTTTTTTGGAATAGCAAAGTAAAAAGTAATCGTAAAAGTAGTAGTAATCTTTTCTGTTCTGCCCTAAGGGTTGACTATTAGAGAATGCCTTATGGCATTAAGTCCGCCTTTTGTATGTTAAGTTTCCTTATTTGTAATAAAGATTAAATAATTAAATAAAAATAAGCAATTTGTATACGTGTGTTATATTCAAATCGTATTATTTCCATTATTAAAGGAAGTAGCCATTAATTTTTGAAAAAAATATGTAATAGAATATAAAATTGCGTAAATTATATCAAAATATGGTAGGTGTTGCTAACATGCAAGTAAAAAAAAGAAAAACTTAAACAGCGAAACTTGTCTACTTCAAAAAATATTAGGACTTTTATTTACAAATGTATTTTAAACACATGTTTAAAATATCTGAGGGACAAGTCATTTAGTAACGTTTTTTGCAAAAACTACCTAACCGTAAGCATTTAAGGCTTAATATTCAGCAAAATTATATCTTATAATAAAACAAATAAACGTGCATAACAATATTTCAAATTTTCGAATGATTTCTAGACACAAAAAAGTATGTCAAATGCGCTTATATGAATTTACTAGTATTATGGAGCGGGTTATTTCTTTTAGATTTGTCCCTTGATTTGATGATTTGTTCTATACGGGCAGTGAATGAGGATGCTTTTACGTTTTTTTCCAGATGGCTCCCTTAAGGCTCCTTATTCCCTAAAAGGTCGAAAAACTCTATTAATGAAAAAAGCCGCATAAAATGCTATTTATAAGATAGTTTGAAGTATTAGTAATACAAAAAAAAAAATTAAACCATGTTTATTATTATTAAGTACCCAAAAATACGATTCTTACAAAAAGTGTCCTGTGAAGTGTGATTTAAGTGTCATTTTTAAAAATTCATGGTAATTTGAAATTTACTGCTATAGTATAGTTTTTTTTTATCGTGATAGAAATATAGTTTAACTTTGCAATGGTAATAGTTTTAGGGCAAAACATTCATAGGGTTTTCGTGGAAAAAATGAAATGTAACCGTGTTTTCATCAAAAAACTGGCATATAATCAGAAGGTATTTTGTCGATTATCCAAGATGAATCTTCGGTTTTTATTTCCATGGCCGTCTCATACATGATATACTCAATTGAATTTAATTCAAATTAAATAAGAATTTTTACCCTGTTTTGCGTAATCTGAAAATGAACGGTACACCTAACTGGAAAATCCGGAAAGGCCTTCCAAGACAACCAATTTTTTTCATATTTCACTCATTAAAATGTAATATTTGCTCCGATGGCCGTCTAGATAAAGAAATGAACTATTATGTGCATCAATAGTTGATTTAAAAACACTTAGTATTTTCGCCAAAGCCTTCGAAGAAAATGAAGCATTTCGTGAAATTCGCGCGTTTTGGGAATAAGGCCTCTTAACCGCCGCTGAAAAACAGAAAAAGTACAGAGATCGTATGCGGCAAACTAATCCTGAAAAATATTCCAACACACTAAAAAACAATGCAGAAAGATATAGGAAATATAGAAAGAAGTTAAAAGAAAGTACTACGGAAGAAAAAAATAACGAGCGGAGACTACAATGGCGAGAAAGAAAAAAAAAAGAAAGGAAGCAGGACTCTAACAATGCGCTCAGTGACGAACAAAAAAAGTTTGCAGAGCAGAAAGCGGAGAAGAAAAAAATTTACAGAATGTGGATGGCTAAAAAAGCCCAGTATGAAAGAAGAATAAATTTATTGAAGAAGAAAGTAGATAGCCTTCGAAAGCAAGTTGCCCGAATGACAGAAAAAAACGTTCAGTTAGAGGAACTACTACATCAACCAGGATATTCCAAAGAAAATATAGTAACTCATGAAAATGATATGACAACAAATGAAAATGATATGACAACAAATGAGAATAATATGACAACAAATGAGAATAATATGACAAAAAATGAGAATAATATGACACCATTATCTAAAACTTGCTCCTTTGTTGATCAGAATTTACCTAATGTGACAAGTGAAGAAAAAAAGAAAGTCAAAAGAGTCGTTTTAGACCACAACATTTTAACAAATGCGGTACAAAATGCTTATAAAAATACAAAAAGTAATGATGAACGTAACAGAAAGGAATGACGGAAAACAAGTATGTTACAAAATACAGAATGAAGAATAAACTGACATTAATCTTAGGACTAAAAGGGAAAGCACGACGTATTAAGCAATATGAAAATAAAAGAAACAAAAAAAATGTGGATGAAATAAGACAATTTTATGAAAGGGATGATACGAGTTTAGCTACAGCAGGGAAAAAAGAAGTGAAAACGTTCAAAAAAGAAAAACGACAGCGACGCTATTTACTTAAAACTCAAAAAGATCTATTAAAAAAATATAAAGCTGAAGGCGGTAAAGCAAAATATTCTACATTCAAAAAACACAGGCCATTTTATGTTCTGCATCAAAAACTCAGTAACAGAGATACATGTGCCTGTACTAAGCATGAAAATTTCATGCTAAAAACTGAGAAATTATACACTTTAGGAATGATCGATACAAAAAATATGGATGATATCGTTGAAAAAGTACTGTGCGATCCTAATTCAAAAGATTGTGCCTATAGACAATGTTCCACGTGCCGTGATAAATTTATCACTTTTGATTGGGATACTCACAGTAAGGATGAGATTGTTGTATGGGAAGAGTTTGCACGCGAAAAACATGAATATGTCGATAAAACCAGTGGAAACCTTAAAACTACTGAGAAAATGGTTAAAAGGGAGAATAGCGACACAATGGTTTCATTAACTGATACATACAATGATGACTTGAATACATTCAGTAAACATATATACAACATCAAACATCATTATTCTTAATATTTATCCTGCATAAAACAATTGACACCGAACGAAGTTGCATTACACATCGACTTTTCGGAAAACTACACGTGCAAATACGCAAAAGAAGTACAGACCATGCATTGGGGAGCATCTAAATCACAAATTACTATACACACCGGAGTGATGTATGCTAATAACAGAGCACCTCAAACATTTGCATCCATTTCCCCGAACAATGAACATGGACCAGAGGGAATATGGGCACATCTGACACCAATTTTAAATTACATCAGAGAGACATTACCGAGTGCCACTGGAATCCACTTCTTTTCAGACGGCCCCACAAGTCAATACAAGCGGCTTGGAAACGAAAAAGGAAAAATAGCTTAGAGATGAACGGTTTTGAGAAAAAGAGGAAAAATACAATGGAAATCAAATGAAATGAAAAAAGTATTCCTAATAAAGTCCAGATCTTGTCCGAAGTCCGTTACTTACCTGAAAACCAAGGCTATATATATAGACTTGAAAACATTTAATGCATTACAATTCAACACAATTTCCAAAAATACTGATTTGTTAAGAAGTAAAAATAACAAAACGCCTGACAATATTTACAAGAATCCTGTTCCATCAACTTCAAATGAAGGTTTAAAAACGATAAAGAAATCTGGACAGAAGAGCTTAAGACTAAAGCGACCACATTTTAGTGACGACTCTACAGACACGGACAGTGAAAAGTTTTCTCTTCACGACTCTTCGGATTATTGTGTTGAAGTAGAGTTTTTAGATGAAGAGTTTTTAGAAAATACACATAAAGACTCAGAAAACCAAAAGACTACAGAACCCGCAAAATAAAATACGAAGAGAAGAAGAGATAAAAACTACAAAACCTGGAATTAGAATACAATTAGAAGAAAAAGAGAAAAATACTACGGAATATGACCAAAGAGTACTAATAGAAGAAGAGAAGATAAATACTACAGCACCTGAAAATAAAATTCAAAAAGAACAAGAAAACAAGCGTACGGATCATTACCAAATAGAACAAATAAAAGAAGAGAAAAATACTTTGGTATCTGAAAATATAATACAGAGAGAGGAAGAGATAAAGACTATAGTACCTGGAAATAGAATACAATTAGAAGAAAAAGAGTGTTATCTCAGGTACGGTAAGACTACGGAAGATGACCAAAGAGTACTACTGGGAGAAGAGGACACAAATACTACAGGAACTGAAAATAAAATATAAAAACAACAAGAAGAAAATAAGACTACTGAACATGACCAAAGAGTACAAATAGAAGAAGAGAAAAAGACTATGGGATCTGAAAATATAATACAGAGAGAGGAAGAGATAATGACTACGGGACCTGGAAATATAATACAATTAGAAGAAAAAGAGAACAAATCAACGGAACATGACCAAAGAGTACTAATGAAAGAAGATAAGATAAATACCATAGGACCTGAAAATAAAATACAAAAACAAGAAGAAAACAAGACTAGGGGACATGCCCAAATAGTACAAATAAAAGAAGAGAATAAGACTATGGTATCTGGAAGTAGAATACAATTAGAAGAAAAAGAGTGTTATCTCAGGTACGGTAAGACTACGGAAGATGACCAAAGAGTACTACTGGGAGAAGAGGACACAAATACTACAGGAACTGAAAATAAAATACAAAAACAACAAGAAGAAAATAAGACTACGGAACATGACCAAAGAGTACAAATAGAAGAAGAGAAAAAGACTATGGGATCTGAAAATATAATACAGAGAGAGGAAGAGATAAAGACTACAGGACCTGGAAATAGAATACAATTAGCAAAAAAAGAAAACAAGACTACGGAAGATGACCAAAGATTACTAATGGAAGAAGAGGAGATAAATACTACAGGACCTGAAAATAAAATACAAGAACAAGAAGAAAACAAGAAAACGGACCATGACCAAAGAGTAGAAAATAAAGTACAAATCAATGGAGAAAAAAAGAAACGAAATATTGTTCAAACTGGAGAAGTAAACGAGTTGAAAGAAGGTGACAGCGTAATCGTTAAATATTACGAGAAAAAGTCTTGGAAATTCTGCATAGGTTTTATTGAAGATGTGCGAGAGGAAGATAATATTAGAATGTATAAGATATCTTTTTTGAAAACTGTTAAACATCCTCTAAAGTTTGTCAAACCTCGAAAAATTGATCGGGATTTCGTTCCCACAACAAACATTATTAAGAAAGTTAATTTAATACTAAACTCCAAAGAATACTTTTTAAAAACTGAGATTTCTGATAAGATTTATTTTAATTAAAATGATTGTTCTTTAAAACCTTGTCACTTTTTTCCGAATAAAAATATGCGTGATACTAATACATTTGTCGTTTTATTGTAAATATAAGACAAATCCTACACCATTTTCACAACATATTGTCGTAATTATATTATTAAAAATCATTAATAGTTTATTAAATAAAAAAATTATGTAAACATAGCTTTATAATGTCTTGAGCGTTACGAGTACCACTTGTCACGAACGTTACTGTCTTACTGTCTCGAGAGTTACATTTACAATTTTTGGTGGCCTTACCCCTTCAATACAAATTTGAACATCGCAGAACAATCGGAGTTATTTCAGGGCCAACCAATGAAATTCTGATTGATAACGAATGTAATTTCCCACTCGCTCGTATTTGACTAAACGCTTTTACAGTTGTACTTACGCATTCAAAATAACCTAGATAAGTCAAATGCACATTCAAACTTCGCTCTGGAAAACATTATTAGTATTTATTTCATATCGAAATCAATCGATTTCCACATAAATAAGTCTTTGTTACTTCGACGCATGACGTATTGAAAATAAGATATTATAGTCATCCGCTCAAAATTTATATGGCACAGCGTAATCCGTAGGTAAATCGGAATGTTTATTTCGAACGGGAAGTTTCCGCGTCCATATTAGGGTGCGCTGGCGTCGTTAATTACGCGGTAGCTTGGTAAACGGATTCCAAATTTAAAATATCGACCGTGACTGCGGGCGTCGCGGTATGTGTGACGTCACTCACAGTTGGACGCGACTGAGTTCGACGGTACACATCTGTCCGGGCCATGATGCATTGCATCCGATTGAAGCGTTTATACCGGGTAAATGAAAGAAGAAATTATTGAAATAAATAAATCAGAGATAATTACAGGTTCGAATAAGTCCTGAACTAAGTAAAGTTTGTATTATGGACGATAGGATATAGACATACCTATTCATAAATCATTTTGGATTTGGAACACAGATTTACCGGTTTCGCAAGCAGAGTTATTCACAAAGAACGTACGTATTGCAGTTAATATTGATAGATATTCGTTTAGAGGAATAAGTACGTAATACATACATTAAAGGGAGTTGCATGATATGCATCCTTTGTGTTAAATTTCATTAGCTATGCCAAGAAAATAGCTTATTTTCGAACCAATCAATACTTGTTTCCAATGAAATATAGCAGTCGATTATCTAGTGAACCGGAAATTTGATTCACAGCTAAGCGCTGCAATGATTTAATAAGTTCAGAGAGCGGAAATAGCTAAAAATAGGTACCAGTATTTGCCTACTATGTTTTTTTAAGCCGTCTAACTTTATAGTTAACTTCTTTATATAAAAATAACATACTAAAAACAGTTCATACTTTTTACAATAAGGGGATGGAAATAGCTAACAATAGGTTAACTTTATAGTTGACTACTTTATAAATATTTATGTATATAATCCACTAAAAATAGTTCATAGTTCTTACAATAAGTAATATAGAATTCTCTAACAAGTTAACCGTAGGATTGAAATTAATTGTACATAAAACAAAATAATATATGCCATTATTTAAGTAAAGATGCCATTTGGTAGTCGTTCTTATAATCATGTTTAATAAGTCATTATTAATAAAACAAAACCGAAAATTTAATAGTGTTACAATTAACCTATTGACCGCCGTCGTCTGATATATGAGACAAAGTGACAACGTGAATGACACCTTCATAATCAACTGAGCAAATGGTTCTCTAGAGACTAGTCTGTTTACCACAAATTGGCTTACCTCTGACCTTACTTGACCCGAATAAAAATTTTGGAATGTTCCGTAATGGGTGGTATAATCCCCCTTGAAACTAAACACTCCACTTTAGATATTAAGTGTGAAGCCAATCAAAACAAAATAGGGATGTTTCGAATGTGTATTTAAAGCTTCCTGTTTCGGACATGAAATGAACCTCGAGTTTTCTAAGCGCTGACCGCCGCGCTGTTTAATAAACTATTAAGTACGCTGTAAAGTTCAACACTATTTTGCAGCTATCAAAAAGTGTTTCGTATCTAGTTCGTATTTTCTTTTTAAAATATATCTAGTGATAACAAAATAATAATAAATAAAACAAGATGCTAAGCCGAGAGCTGAACTTGACGTTTTAATTAAACTTTTTTCACAGTTATTGGACTCCATTATCATCCTAAAAATGACAAAAAAATATATATTTTTACAAAGTGCAGAGTAAAGATGCTAACTACGTATATTCTGCTGCTATTAGGTATTCCGCCTATTTGGTCCAGATTCTAAATCTGCATGGAACTTGCAATGTCAAAATGTCGAGTTCTCGTCATAAACGTTATATTTTCAAATAATGTTTAACGTTTATGCAAACTTATCTACATATTGCGGTAGCAAAGTCGGTGCAGAGTTAGTGTGGTCCGACTCTATCACATCTAATTTAACTTTTAAATGTTTTATACTATAAATAAATAAATATTTTGGGTCAATATTGCACAAACCGACCTAGTCAGCTAGGCGGCCGTTTTTTGTTTTCATCCTTTCAAAATACATCCCGACAAAAAATTTGTGTACAAAAGATATCCAATTTATAATGTTCGTTGAGGAAGTCAAAACGGAAGGATGAGATTTAATATATTAAAGCAGCTCTGGCTGCGTTACTTTATATAATTGGCGACGCGTTTAAAGACGTGAATCTAATTTTCCCACAA
Organism: Pammene aurita; assembly: GCA_947086415.1. Lineage (NCBI taxonomy): Eukaryota > Metazoa > Arthropoda > Insecta > Lepidoptera > Tortricidae > Pammene > Pammene aurita. The sequence continues at coordinate 21,918,620 of OX352305.1, read as the reverse complement.
TCCGATGTTGAATCCGGGGTAATATAGGACATTATTTGTTTGCAAGTGATAAGGGTTGCTCGGATTTTAAGGATATATAATTACATTGCCAGGACTTCATTTGAAGATATATTTTCGTCGAGGATAACGTGAAAAGATTACAGTAATTTATTTTTGGCATTCACTTAGGTTGAGCTGAGTGAAGTAGAGAAAAAAAGTAATTGTTATTTTATTTACGCTCGTTTGTGTTAATTAAGTTTACTGATAATCAGATTAAATTCTTATTTATTTATTTTGAATTTGAGTTACATTGTCAAATCGAGTTGGTGATCTATAAAATTACAAAATACTCGTAATATAGCAGAAGATGTATAATGTAGCGTTTTAAAAAGTATCATATTAGGCTTCTAAAAAGATGAAAATGTTAATCACTACATAGTATAAAACAAAGTCGCTTTCCCGCTGTTTGTCCCTATGTATGCTTAGATCTTTAAAACTACGCAACCGATTTTGATGCGGTTTTTTAATAGACAGAGTGATTCAAGAGGAAGGTTTATATGTATGTATAATACATGCATAATGTAGTAGAGAGTTTGACGTTGACAGCTGCCAAGTAAACTGTGCGATAGAACGGTCCCAAGTGAATAAATCGAATTTAGCTTCAAAACTAGTTTCCGCGATGTGAATTGTGCATAAAGATAAAAACAGGACATCAAAACACCGAATCCTTACAAATACTGAGAAACACATGAAATCCGAACCAAAAAAGTGCTAATTCACTTGCAACGATATATACTCGTATAACCATAAGTGAATACATATTGTTGGCAGGTAGCCGCATAACTCGCCACAGCTAAGTCACAAGCTCCGCATATTATTGTTAATTAAAATTAGTTAAAAGTGAAATATGTCGTGTTTTTGGTCATAATAGTGAAGCATACAGTGCTAACAATCGAGTTATAAAACCAGTTTTGAGCATTGTTTGTCGGTATTTAAGTAGTGACAGTGCGAAGTGAAACAATTTTTGTATACAAAGAAGTGCACTCCGCGATGCGATAACGTTGTCGGTGACACAACAATTAAAATTAAGTGTTTGTTGTGGGCTGCGTAGTCGAGTGTAATATCCGCTCGGCTGTTAAACCGGTAACCTCGGTTCAAATCCTACACGTGCAAAAACTTTTTTCATTTTGAACTTTTTTATTTTTTTTTATTATTTTCAGTCATACATACATTACATCAGTCAAAAATGAGCCTCAACTGGTACGAATGCGGCAAAAACATTAAAGCAAATGAAAAAATAACGTGTTCACAATGTGAAAAAAATTATCACCACTTATGTGTCAATATATCACCGGCTAATTTCAAAAAAACCTCTAAAGAAAACAAAGCTTCGTGGTCCTGCCTAAGGTTGCAAAAAAACGGTTTTTTTTCTGTCTTGAAAAAAAACCTGAAAAAAAAACCGTGAAAAAAAACAGTTTTTTTCTGGAATATGTTTTTTTCAAAAGTACGAAATCTCAAAATTTGCAAGGCAGTTAATACTCTTATACGGTTGTTTTAGACTTTATGTTAACTATTAAACTAATTTAATTTAACAACTTTAATTTCTGGTTTTATTAAACTTATATTAATGAAATACATATGTAGTGGTACTATGCTGCTGATATTTCTAGTGAATAAGTTCAAATTTTTTTTTTTTGCATTTACTGAGAATAATTTAGTTACATAACAGATATACCTACTTTAATGTACTTAGTTTTAAGTTACTTATATGAATAAATCACGAAAAACCGTGTTTGTCGTAATATTTGTTCATCTGAAAAAAAACCTTATTTAGAAAAAAAACAATGGTGCCAGGTTTATTTCATGTTTTTTTTCATAAATTTGAAAAAACATTTTGTTTTTTTTTTCTATTTGCAACCCCAGACCTGTCCAAAGTGTCCTAATGCTTCCCCTAGGGTCAAAGATAAAGCCCCTGTAGGCCCGCCGGCAAGCTCGCCGGCAAGCCTGCCGGCTGGTGGAAATAACATGGACGAGGAATCCATGAGGATGATTGTGAGAACAGATATACAGTTAGCACTTAAAAATGACCTGCCAGGAATTCTGAAAGATATCCTAAATATGGAAATAGCGCCAATAAAGCAGGAGCTGAAAGAGCTTCAGAGTACGGTTGACTTTCTGAGCGCCCAGCATGATGAGTTTGCTAGTAAGACCAACAAAACTACCTCGGAAACGAAGGAATTATCGGCTAAGTGTGAGGACTTATCGGCTACAGTTCGTAAACTTGACACTGAGCTGAATGCTCTACAGCAAAACCTGCGAGAGAGCAACATAGAGATGAACGGTGTAACAGAAAACAGGAATGAAAATATCCTCACGATCATTCAACAATGCGCACGAGCTGTGTCGCATAATATTCTGGATACGGACGTTCTCAAGTGTACTCGGGTTGCGAAACAAAACAGGGAAGACAAGAAACCACGCGCAATCGTTGTCAAATTAAGAAGTTCAATGTGTAGAGACCAGTTCTACTCGGCGGTGTCTAGATTTAACAAAGCCAACCCCAACAACAAGCTGAACACCTCGCATCTAGGTTTCAGCGGAGATAAGAAGCCCGTGTATATTAGCGAGCATCTCTCACCCTATAACAAAGCCCTGCATGCTGCGACTCGTCACAAGGCCAAGGAGCTGCACTACAAGTTCGTGTGGGTGCGAGACGGCCGTATCTTCATGCGTAAGGAGGAGAGTTCTGATGTGATCTTTGTGAAAACCCGTGAAACTTTAGACTCTATACACTAGTATACCTTAATGTCTGTTTTTGTTTTGTTAAGAAATGTTTTAGTGAATCCTTAGTTTTTTGTAATGTCTAATAGTCTTACAGCCTTATTCATAAAAAATCCTTAAATGAGGTTTTAACCATCATATAGTTAAAACGCTATATAAGCCTAAATGACGTTTTAAGAAATGTGTGATTTATAATCCCTCCATAAGCCTACTATAGTAATTTCATTGATTCGACTCGTTATGTTGGCACTCTTGGCAAAATCATAGACAAAATCGTATCCCAATCGCAATTTAAAAAAAAGTTTGACAGCAAATGTCAGTAATGAGCGGGAAATCGGCGAAATAGAATCGACTGAATGCAAATACTAGTTTAGATAAATGTAATCTAACTCAAAAAGCCCTTGCATTGAAAAGACGAATCAATGCAACAAAAAATGGGAGTAATAATTTCACAGTTGACTACAATACAAGGTAAGAATACCAATTTATTTACTTATAATTAGGTTATGTGAAGTTGATTCTTGCTTGCCTTTATTGTTTTTAATTAATCTAATCACTGATATATCCTCCTCAGGTATTATTACAAGAGCAAAATATAAGGAAAAATTCCGGATGCAAACACCGACGGCTTTAAGATGGACCTTTTGCAAGTAAGTACAATACCTGCCCAAGTGCCTAAGTCAGACATTTTCACAGTAATAATTATATTCCTACAACTAATAACATTAGGTATTCTTATTGTAAACCAGTTATATCTCTCTGATATCGCCTACAGTTAATGCAGTGAAATAATAGTGTACTAACTATACCCAGAAGGATGATATTAAACTAGTGAAAAATCAATGGTTAGATTAATGTGCGAAATGTATTGAAACATGCATTAGTAAGGTAGAATTTTATTGTTATTTTCATTCAAAATCCTTATTAATGTCACCATAATTATTGCAGAATATAAGTAGGTATTCCAGATTGTGATGCTGTAATGTCTGTAAATTCTATATTATTCAGTCAATCAGTCAGATACTGATAATAAAAGGCATCAAGCAGATGTACTTACATTGCTGCCGTTTATTGTCAAGAAAATTTAACTACATACTTATGTAATAACTAGTAATAACCAGTGGTGATAGGTATATATACTCGTACCTTAGGATGTTGGCCATTCTCAATTTAATGTAAATTTATAGTTATTATATGTAGTCACAACGATTTCTGCCAATTTTATAGAAAACTTCTATGGAATAATATATATGAAGGCTAAAAATAAAAAAAAGTGTTTGTTTAAAATTAATTTAATTAAATTTGTTGCATTCTTTTCAGGTCAGCACATATCATCAGCTGTCATCATCCACTGCCATTATTGAGGCAGTAAGTCGTCAAGCATTAAGCAGGAAAGGGCAACCGGGTCAAGAATCCACACAAATCCAGGAAAAGTCTACCGGCCCCGGACATATTCCAAGCCAAGCAGTCCTCAGCGGCAAGGCAATCAACTGAAACATAAAAAAGAAAAATTAGAAGCTACATAGCCTGATTTTGGTCAAAACTACTGGTTCTGGCCCCATAATACTCTTTAGCTTTGTTTTATTATGGAATTGTATGTTTAATTTTGCTAAATAAAAATATTTTGTTTCATGAAGGTTTTGTAATGATTTTTAATGCTTCTCTCTGGGAGAATCTGTTTATTTAGTGGCATATTATTATTCAAGAACTTAATCTTAGCAAGAGAAATGAAAATAGGTAATTCTATAAGGTGTTTTGCATACAAATTATACCTATCCATTTTCATTACTCTTAAGTGTTGATAGTTATGCTGCTGTAGGCTAACCTTTTGGTAATAACACATTTATGTTGCAATAATTATAGTTTGCCCAAACTATACCTCTGTGGTTGAATTGTAATGAACAAAATCAGTAATGTATGAGCATTGATTGCCGCTTTAATACTTGTTTTAAAAATACCACTTCATTATCTTTAATTAAAGATGAAGGTATATCTATTCCACATATTATTTTCATATACTACCAGTTAAAGTAAGAATAGTGCGATGTTTAGCTTCAAATTAAATATGTTGACTGACACCATTAGTAAGAAGTTAGGTTAGGTATTGAGTTCATCTAAAGATTGGTTGGAGGCTGTTTTATATCAGGTATGTTAACCCTTTGAACGCCATACGTCAAACTGTAACATATCAATCACGCAAATTTTACTAGCACAAGTAACCCAATATAAACCGTACTTGAAAGTATGAAGGTTATAATGCTTAGAAAAAATTGAAAAGTAGAAAAATCCACTGCCTCAGGCGAGACTCGAACTCGCGACTCTGGGATACATGCCCATCGCTCTGAACAACATTATGATAGCATTATGGTATCGTTAGCAGACGTTCTGCTTAATACAAAAATAATTGTATGAAGGTTATACTTTGACTGCTCTTGCTCTCTGCTTGCTTTTGGCGCTGTGAGCATGAGAACTCATGATACCTTTAGGTGTTGTTAGCTTTCAAAGGGTTAAGCATGTTAAGCATAAACTAGATTAGGTCCCAATGGTAACCTATCTGCCTCCTAATAGAAAATCTGTTGCAACTACTTTTCTAACTACTTACCTGAGACCAAAACTAACCTAAACAGGTGAAAATTGTTTGCTTCTTATTTCATGACTAATGAAACTTTCGCACTCAGAATCCAACATGATGGCCACAACCACTCTGTAAAGAGTGTAATGGCAAAGAAGAAGAATGAAACTTTAATTTACTCTTTTTATTTGGAACTAGGTAGTTTTGCTCGGTTTCAATATTATGCAAAACTGTCAGTGCGATGAATGGTGCCTACTTCTTTGGCTTGAAAATGATGGTTTACTTATATATTTCTATAAATAACATCCTGACCCCTGACCATAGGCAGTGTAAAGTATATACTATTACGACAAGTTGATAGTAAATGACAAATATGCTCACCCACACACTTCTTTCTTACCTTATGTTATGATACATATTCCAAAATCGGTTTTCGTAGTTGTACCTAATTCACAAGCTCCATTGCCTGAATAGGCATTTTATAGCAACAATTTCACTTCAAAAGTTCACAGTCACTTCAATAGATAGGTTTTTTATTTATTACAATAAATAATATTATTTTTCACAAAACATAAAACTTGTAACGATAGAGTAACTTCCATTCGTAGAAATCTTCTGATTTGTGTTCGGTGTCGCTAGTGTCAATCAGCTGTTCAATATTATGGCGGCCATTTTGATCCTTATCGAGGAGATAAAGAAGGGTCCTGGGTCATGTAACTTTTCGAACATTTGCAATAGGTTTGTAGAGCTTTTTAGAGATAAATAACGTTTATAAATAACGTTTTTGGGCATCCGGACTTCAAGTAGGTTTGAAGAAGGTTGTAACTTTTTTTTAATAAGGCTGTTAGTATTTATTACCAAAATATAAGAGGTATGAAGACTAAATCTCATGAAATTTACACCTCAGTGTTAAATGCGAATTATCTGCATATGTGAAACTTGGTTAGACGACTCGCTACATTTGACGGGAGTACTTTGATGATAGATACACAGTTCTGAGAAGAGACCGTGAGAATTTATTTAAATCCAGATTTAATAAAAATCACAGTGGTGGAGTTCTTATGGCAATGTCCAATAAAATTAAAATTATTCACAAACCAGAGTGGCAAAATGATGTGAAAGATCTTTGGATACAAATAAAGCTGTCATCGGGAACTGTAAACTTAGGTCTCGTTTATCTTCCCTCGTATATTCCTGAAAACTATTTTGATAGCTTCATCCGTAAATGTGAGGAAGTCACTTTACTTAGTAATAACTCTGCAACAAATATAATAGGAGACTTTAATCTTCCAGGACTCACGTGGACGCCTAATGGACATTGTGATGACATTCTTACGCCTCAAGTATCAGATAATAATGCCAAGTCGACTAAAATTACCGATTTATTAGCCACGTGTCACTTACTTCAGAGAAATAATATACCTAATGTTAATAATGTAATATTGGATTTGGTCGTTGCAAGTAATAACTTAAAATTAAATGTGTCTAATACTCAAACTATTAGTAGAATTGACATACATCACCCCCCTCTTGAATTACAAGTGAAAATTTTGAATCCTATTCTGTTAAAAGAAAATAAATCATCTCCCCGGTATCAGTTTAGAAAGACTAACTATAAAGCCTGTATTAATGAACTTAACAACATTAACTGGGAAACTTATGGTGACTTAAACTGTAATGATTTCCTTCACTCGTTTTATAATATATTATGGGAAATAATTCAAAAACATACGCCAAAGGGTAGAAACAAAGCTCAAAACTATCCTGCATGGTACACTATTAACTTGATAAAAAAATTAAAGGAAAAATCCAAATTTCATCAAAGATACAAAAAATACAGGAACCCGCGCGATTTCGACACATTCAACTCAAACTCAAACTCAAACATTTATTCAGTAAGTAGGCCACAAGGGCACTTTTACACGTCAAAGTAAAAGAGAGAAAAAAAAATCAAACTACACCGGTTCTAACCCTACACCTCTGACCCGAGAAGAATTATGTCCGGCAAGAAACTCGGCGGGACTTATTTTTTCAAAACAACAGTACATTAAAACTAAACAATACATATAAGTGCGTTGTTCTATAAGAAAACATATCAAACCAAGGTTAGATTAACCAACAATAGGTTATAGTTTAAGAAAAATACCAAAGAAAAAAGATGAGTCCAAATCTGACTATTGAAAATGATTTACATACAAGTTTGATATACTTTCTTACCTGAACTGTGTCTTCTACATAAATTTCCAAATTATAATTATCCATCATCAACAGTTAGAAACAAAATTTGAATTTAAATAAAAAAAAAGTAAGTGATTCAAGTATACAATAAACAAACTATTTCTAAATAATCCTTGGAGATGTATAAGGTCTCCAAGTATCTTGATCTATATATTCTATATAATAAAAAAAATATGGATAATCAAGCACCGAATGTTGTGTCTAAAGCCAAAACTAAAATTAAATATGATTAATAAAAAATTACGTAAATGTGTTGCCCCAGTTAGCCTAAACAGACCGGTCTCCACAAACAGTACCCGTTCACGAGTATGACGCATATCTCAGCCATCGCCTCCCTCAACCTTTCTTCGGGAAAGTGGTGACCCGATCAACGACGCCACCATAAGCAGAGCCTTTTAAGCGAGCATGACATGTTTAAACTGGCGGGCTTTATTAATTAATAAAAACTAGCCATGTTTAGTCTGGTGAGAAACAATATTCTGTGCTCGTATTTTACATACGTGAACTAAATTACAATATAAAAGTGACATAGTCTACATGTACATGTCTCTAAGCCTCAGGATAATTAAATATATATCTATACATATAAATATTTGCGAATGCAAGACTTAGAGATGTATAACGTCTCTAAGTGTCCAAATACTAAATAAAAACAAAATAAAATAAAAACGAAAAACAGGTAATACTGGACACTAGTAAAGCTGCTTCATAGAGTAATGTACCTAATAAATTCTCAATTTGTATTGTACTAACCATATCAAGCTACAGGCTTAAAGGCATCGTTATCCTCAATGAATTCCTTTAAGGTATAGTACTCTCTCCTCAACAAATAGCGCTTAACATAAGACTTGAATTTATTTAGTGGCAAATTCACTACATCAGCGGGGACTTTGTTATAAAATTCGCCAGGTTAAGGTCTGTTTGCAAGCACCTCATTGATAGTAGCTATAAAAAGTATATTTCTTCTATATAAAACTCTATAAAGACAAATATAAAAGCTTTTTGGCGTTATACCAAAGACAAAAAAGTCACAAATGATATACCGGACTGTATAACATATGATAACTGTACAGCATCCAACGGACAGGACATTGCAAACTTATTTTCTCAGTTTTTTGCGTCAGTTTATGAACTTTTCTTAACTTCAGGGTCCGCATTAACTCAGCGACATAGCTCACAATTGAAAACACGCGAGCTAACGATAAACAAAATCAATTTAGATGAGGAATTAATATTGAAAAAATTAAAGGGACTGGATATTAATAAGGGTGCTAGCCCAGATGAAGTGCCACCAATATTTGTTAAAATGTGCGCCACAGCCCTAGTCAAGCCTCTACATACCATTTTCTTGAAGTCGCTTTCGGAAGGCGTAGTTCCGGACTTGTGGAAAATCGGAAGAATAATACATATACATAAAAACGACAATAAACTTGATGTTCGTAACTATCGCCCTATAAGTATTCTCTCGTGTTTCAGTAAAGTTCTTGAATCAATTGTTTACGAAAATTTGTTTTATAATTTTTACCCTATTTTAAGTTATGACCAACATGGGTTTGTCTCAGGAAGATATACGACCACTAACTTGTTACATTAAACGAATTATATATCTAGCGCATTTAACGAAAAAGTTCAAGTGGATTCGATTTATACTGACTTTTCGAAGGCGTTTGATCGCGTTGATCATGCCCTTTTAATAAGTAAGCTCGGATCCATGGGAGTACATGGCAGCTTGCTACGATGGCTGGAGTCTTATCTCAATAATCGAAGCCAGTTTGTGGCAATATATGGATACGAGTCTATACCATTTCAATTCAACCATCATCGGGTGTACCTCAAGGCTCCAATTTGGGGCCCCTGTTATTTATAATATTTGTAAATGACCTTTTATATTCTATATCCTCCAAAGTACTGGCATATGCTGACGACTTAAAAATTTACCGCAAAATTTATACCTCCCATGACTGCCTTTTATTGCAAGCTGATCTGAAAACTGTTAAAGAATGGTGTATAAATAATGGGATGCCCCTAAACATAAGCAAATGTCAGTGCATAACGTTTACAAAAAATAAAAATAAAATAATTCATGATTACAAAATATGTAACCATCGTCTCGATCGTGTTGATGTGGTTAGAGATTTGGAAGTTTTGTATGATACTCAGCTGTCTTTCAAACAACATTATGACCACATCATCACTCGTGCCAACAGAATGCTTGGATTCGTGACCAGGATCAGTAAGCCGTTCAAGCAAAGTGACACAGTGCTACTTCTTTACGAATCTCTAGTTAGGAGTATTCTTGAGTACAACTCTTCTATATGGAATCCTATCTATTCTGTTCATAACCAGAGGATTGAGTCTGTCCAGGCACGTGCACTTAGGCTTGCTAGTATAAAAATCGGTAAACGTAAATCCCTGCCTGGTTATGAACCCAGATTAAATTTTTTCATGTTTAATAGTTTAAGCCCGTAGGCGTAAAATTGCTGATGTAACCCTTTTATATAAAATTGTAAACTCAAAAGTAGATGCTCATATTATACAAGAATTTAATTTCAAATGTACCAACAGACCTGTTCGTCATTCCCGATTGTTTGCCTACCCTATTAGTAATAATAATCTTTTCAAATTCTCCAATTATTCGCATGAGTCATTTGTATAATGATATTTGTTCCCAATGTGATATATTCTCAATGTCTCCTCAAGCTTTTAAAGCCGCTGTGACTCTTGTCATTAGTGAATAATTTAAGTATCGCAACATAATAATGTAACTTTTTTTCTCACTTTTTCTATTGTTGTATCTTGTGCATCTTAACTGTAAAGTAACAAATGTTGTGAAAAGTTGTTGTTAAGTTACAAATTTAGACATAACTGTAAGAATGTTAACCTGTATTGTATTAGTTTGTAATTTGTTACTGTTCCTATTTCAATAAAATAAAATATAACACAGAGCATAAATTCCGCGGTAGTGCAACATATAGGTGACAGCACGGCACTGTCACTTGATACCAACACAAAGACGCGATTCCACAGACTAAATATCCCATTGGATAGAGACGTTCAGAAACCGGAAAGTTGCCAACACCAAAAAAATCTACTACGGTGGTAGAAAAACGCCAACAATATGGAGCAAGCAGACATGAAAAAATAATGTTGTTCATTAAATCCGAAATTAACAACATGAAATTGGAGCTAGTGAAAGATATATCAGATGGCGTCAATCAAGCGCTTTTGAGTACCATAGACGAACGAATAGAACCGATTATCAAGCAAAATAAAGTTCTGCAGGAAGAGGTAGATACTTTAAAGACAAAAGTCTACAACCTAGAGAAAGGTGCTAGGAAAAACAACATAATTCTTCATGGCATAAAGGAGACGGAGCAAAGCTACACGCAGCTTATGGAAATAATCTTGAGCACGCTAGATGAAGTCAGCGAGAAAGCAGGCAAAGATAAATAGGATAAGTGGGAACTAAGTAGTGCGCAAAGGCTAGGAAGGAAGACTAATAACAAAATCAGGCCCCTACTTATATCAATAACCCTGCCCTGGAGGAAGTGGGAAATACTTAAAAACAATAAACACTTTAAATCGGCACCTACGCTACGGACGACTTCCCGAAAGAGGTCATAGAAAAAAGGAAGGAACTCAAAAAAGAAATGCAAGAAGCGACTAAAAATGGCAAGATCACAAAACTAAGATACGATAAACTGATAATTATAGATAAACATTCAGAAAAAAGGAAACGTCAACCATCGAGCTCGCCCACCACCGAGACAGGAAGAAACGAGACAAGGAACACCCCAAACAAAATAAATAGAGTGAACGCGTTCGAAATCATGAGGCGGAAAGCGTTAACGTCAAACAACTCAAACGAAGCATAGCAACTAAAAACCAAAAACAACATCAATATCGGCCCCAACCCGGCTGGTCCCCGTGGGGCTCTAGACCATCACCCTCTAAGGAACAACTACAACAACAATTACAAAATACAAAATCAAACGATAATTACCCAGGATCTCGCAACATCAACCAAAAAAACTATAAACCACACAAAAGAAACACCGCTGAGCCCGGAAACAAGCAACAAACAAAGTCACAAGAAGTCAATAATTTACATAGCTACTTTGAACACAAGGACCCTTCAGCCAGAAAAATAAGATAGTAATGGGCGACTTCAACAGTCAAATCGGAAAGCAAAATGAAGGAGAATCTAATGTTATGGGACCTCACAGTATTGGTAAAAGAAATGAAAACGGAAGACTTCTAATTGATTTTGCACTAGAATATAATTTAAAAAAAATTTATACCACGACGGTGGCAAACAAGCATACGGCCCGCCTGATGGTAAGCAGCTACCGTAACCTATGGATGCCTGCAACTCCAAAGGAGTCACATGCGCGTTGCCGACCCCTTACAAAAAGGAGGATTCACTGTGTTGACGACTAAAGGAACAAGAAGGTCCCTCATCGTCAACACACTGGGCACACCACTTCATGAACACGTACTTTAAAAAGAAACTGGATAGAACATGGACTTGGATCTCACCAGACGGGAAGCACAAAAATGCAATTTATTTCATTACTACCAACAGACCATCCCATTTCAAAGATGTTTCAATACTAAACCGAGTGAATTTCAACACAAATCATAGAATGGTGAGAGCGGCCATAAGAATGGAAGGCCAGAAGTCTAGAACACATATAAAAAATCCAGTTGCTCACATACCCATACCAATTCCAAAGGAAATTTATTCTGAAATTAAAAAGAAGCTAGAGCTTATAAAAGAGTCCGACCCAATACAGAAAAAGTACAATATTTTGGAAAATACCTTAACCAATATAGGTAGGAAACTTACTGCAACGAAACACAAAAAAGACAGTTTAGGACAAACCGCACGGGAACTAATCGCACAAAGGAAGGACTTGCTTGTAAACAGAAAAGGAAACACTGAACATATTGAAGAAATTAGCAAAGAAAGAAAATAGCATAAAAAGAACATAGAAAAAATGCTAGACTCAATAAGATACAAGCTGAAATAGAGCAAACAGGCGGAATTAGAAAAGTCTTTAAAACCTTGAGGGACCATAAATCATGGATCCCAAATATGAAGAACAATAAGAACATTACCACATACAAAATACCATAATTAGCCAAATCGCTACTGAGTTCTATCGCAAACTATACAAGCCAGATGAAAAGACAGACAATGATGAAGATGTAAATGAAATGGAAGAAGAACCTGTGCCTTACATAATGGAGAGTGAAGTAAGAAAAGCTATCCTAACCCAAAAGAACGGAAAGGCACCAGGACCCGACCATATTACCAACGAAATTCTGAAAGGTACATTAGAGATCATTGGCTGCTCGCTCATCACAATATTCAACGAAATACTCAGTACAGTGACCATCCCAGAACAGTGGACGAAAACAACAATAACACTTACACACAAAAAAGGAGATAAGAGCAAAATAGATAACTATAGACCAATAAGTCTAATGACCAACCAATATCTTTACAAAATATTTTCAAAAATCATATTAAATAGACTGACTAAAAAATTAGATGAGCAACAACCTAGCGAGGAGGCTGGCTTTAGAACAGATTTTTCCACCGTAGACCACATGCATGTAGTGAAACAGATAGTCGATAAGATACTGAATATGGGAAGCCATACTACATGTCCTTTGTAGACTACAATAAGGCATTCGACTCTCTGTCCCACTCATATATATATGGATCTCTCAAAAAGCAAGGAATTGAAAGCAAATACATAAAAATATTAAAGAAGATCTATGACCACAGCAAAACAAGAATCCAGCTTGAGACAGTAGGGGAAGAATTCAGACTGGAAAGAGGGGTCAGGCAGGGAGACCCACTGTCCCCAAAACTCTTCTCAGCAGTACTAGAAGAATTTTTTCGCAATCTTGAATTTGAAAGCAAAGGAGTCAATATCAATGGCACTAACCTTTCCCACCTAAGATTCGCGGACGTCCTAGTACTGTTTTCCGAAAATCTAATCCAACTACAAGAAATGTTAGAACAGTTAGCAACTGAAAGCGAAAAAGCAGGATTGACAATGAACTTTTCAAAAACAAAAGCTATGACAAACAGACAGTAACATACTGTTAGCAACTGAAAGCGAAAAAGCAGGATTGACAATGAACTTTTCAAAAACAAAAGCTATGACAAACAGACAGTAACATACTTTAAATGTAAAAAACCAACCAATCGAATATGTACAAGACAATGATTTGACTCAGGTATATATATATATATATATATATATATATATATATATATATATATATACCTGAGTCAAATCATTGCACCAAAAATGCAAACAGAAAAGGAAATTCAGAGAAGAATTTGCAACAGCTGGGCACGCTACTGGTCCTTCAAGGAAATTATGAAGAACGACTCAGTTCCTATGGCAGTAAAACGCAAGCTTTTCAACACATGCATTCTACCAGTGCTTACTTACGGATGCCAAACCTGGGGACTGACAAAGTCTTTAAGCCACAGATTGGAAGTATGCAAGCATGGGATAGAGAGAAGTATGCTCAACATTAAAAGAACCGACAAATGGAAACTTACGCGAACAGTTTTGAGCTTCGATAACTCCCAAGTGCGATTTTCTTTTTTAGTTAGATAATGTAATATGACTACTTATAGTAAAAAATATAATTATACAAAATATATTTTCCTTTACCATACTATTGCATTCAACTATTTCAATATCATCTGTCATTTTATAACAGTTTGGTCAATCGATTATGTGAGCATAATCGAAAACAATTTGTCAAAATATAAGTGACCTTGAGTTCTAAACGAATTACAAATGGCTAAGACGACATATGCTCTTAACAAAACCGTTATAAAATGTGAAGTTATGTTGCAATAGTACAAAGCGATAGCCTGGTGGCGAAAAATAAAACTTACATAATCTTTTCTATGTATAGCAAACAAATACATGTATTATACCTAGCGTAACAGGTCACAAAATAAAATCGGACTTGTGATTTATGTCATTTTTATAAATCCGGAAAGCCACAGGTGTAACAGACATTACATCGAGAGCAAAGCGGTTAAAATGGAGGTGGGTTGGATATGTAATAAGATCCAACAAAAACAAATGGTCACAAGAAGTAACATTTTGGTACCCGAGGGACAGAAGAATAAGTCGAGCGAGGAAGACCATTAAAAAGATGGGAAGATGACCTGCCAAAAGGATGGTGTAGCAGTGCACGAGATCGAGATCTCTGGCGCTCATTAGAGTAGGCCTTTGTCCAAGGAGGACACTCCAAACCAGAATTTAAAAAAAAATAAAACAATTTAAACCTAGTTATTGTTAAAGTAAATTAACATAACATTAGTAATCATAAGAGAAAACTATGTTTGGCGAATAAAGGCTATTTTAATTTTAATTTTTAATATACACTCGGCGTCAAAAAAATCGTACCTCGCGAAAAATTCGTTTCAAGCAAATATAGCTCCTATTTTAGTAATTGTACCCTATCGATATCGGTATCATTTGAAAGCACAATTAATGACCTTTTGGAAGATAGGGTGTTATTTTCCGTAAGAGCAATCATCGCCAATCATCGGCGTTATGTAAAAAAAATGGCCGTTCCGATTTTAATGGGTCCCTAGTTGTGCCATACTGGACGGGTATAAAAAGGGGGGTAAAAGTGAGTTATGGGTCATTCGCTGTCCAGACGTCACTAAGGTCACTACGGAACAGCTACAGCAAGAGAAAACCCTCGAAAATGGGTACAACCCCAGAAGAAGCAGCTCAAGTGGTAGCACTGCTGCTAACAGGACTACGGCAGTATCAAGTTGCTGAACGTCTGAACATAAGCCGTTTCCGAGTACGACGAGTCTTGCTGCGGTTCCTGGAGACTGGTGGTTACATCAGGAGGCCTGGATTTGGAAGAAGACGCTGCACTTCCACTAGGGACGACCGGTACATTGTATCGACCTCTTTATTGCCCCGTAGCGCTGCAACGGGCCCCCAATTGAAGACATGACATCGAATTGCGAGGAGGCAATTTTCCCGAGTGCACCAAGATTGGACGTTTGATCAATGGAGGAATATCCTCTTTTCCGATGAGACGAGGGTGTGCCTTTACACCACCTACAGGCGCAGGAGGGTGTACAGAAGGCAGGGAGAGCGGTTCACGCAAGCCTGCACCGAAGAGACTGTCAGCTACGGAGGCGGCTCTTGCATGTTTTGGAGCGGCATTTCGATCGACGGGAAAACTGATATTGTGTGCGTTTCCCGGACTGGAGGTGGTCGCGGTCAGGGATCCTTGACTGCTCGCCGATACATAACGAAGATCTTGGAGGATCATGTGGTCCCATATGCAGGTTTGTTGGACCTGACTTTCAATTTATGCATGACAACGCCCGCTTGCACACTGCATTGATCGTGAGGGATTACCTGCGTGAGGTTGGGATCAACGTAATGAAGTGGCCAGCAAGGAGCCCTGACCTGAACCCAATCGAGCATCTCTGGGATCAGCTAAAACGATGAGTGAGATCGCGTGATCCTGCTCCTGCCACTATCGATGAGCTTCAAAACGCCGTCACTGAGGAGTGGGACAACATTCCTCAAGAACGCATCGTTACACTCATTAGATCCATGGCTGATCGCATGGAA
Source organism: Pammene aurita (assembly GCA_947086415.1). Taxonomy (NCBI): domain Eukaryota; kingdom Metazoa; phylum Arthropoda; class Insecta; order Lepidoptera; family Tortricidae; genus Pammene; species Pammene aurita. The sequence continues at coordinate 21,902,396 of OX352305.1, read as the reverse complement.
GCTACACGGAGAGCAAGAGGAGGCAACACTAGGTTTTGAGTTTAGTTTTAAGATTATTCTTACTGTATTTGTTGATTTTTTTGTGTTTTTTAATCTTTGTAATTTTAACTTAAATACACGTTGATTCCTTTTTCCTGAAAAAAACCTTTTTTTTTGTAGGTTGGGTCGTAAATTTTACGACATTTTCCAATAGAGAGTTTCATTACCTTTCAAATAAGGCCTCATAGTCATACTTTTCCTTAGATAATATAAGGTTTAAAACCGCATGAACGAAAAAAATTAAGATGTGCGATTTTTTTGACGCTGAGTGTAGTAGAGAAACAATGATAATTTTAGAGGTTTTTAATATGATGTCGTAAATAAACACATTTTTTGCGCTTATATTGCAAACTGGCTGAACCCTACGAGATAGATCAAAATAATGTACTACAGTATTGTACACCTCAAAAAGGGCTACAATAAAGTTCGAGATGGAATATGTCTATCTCTTAGTGATAACCCACAATACTATACCATTTTTTATCCCGTGCGAAGCCGGGGCGGGTAGCTAGTAACTTATACAAACTACTGCGGAATCGAGTATCGAGACAAAATACACCGGTTTAACGGTACTCCTGTATTAAAAATTGTATTTAAAAAAATGTATAAGGGTTATTTTAATTAAATTTATATCCTCCACTTTTTTTGTTTTGGAAAGTTTTAAATGATTTTGACTCAGAATCACGAGCTCATTCGATCTTAGTAGGACACAAAAAGTGTCCAAAAAATTAATCTCTTTTCTTCTAGTCCGTGACCGCTATAAAATGTCTATGGGAAACGGTAACGGTTTAGAAAAAAAAACACGGGACACATTTTTTATCGTAATAAAATCGAAAGATTTCGTGATTCTGAGTTGAAATCACCCAAAATTTCCCAAATAAAAAAAAATGGAATGTACACTTAAAATAAAATGGTCCATAATGGCCCAGTAATAATATGAGCAGAAAAGTCTTGATCTCATGTTACGACACGTGGATATCGCAAAAACACAGATTGTATCATTTTTTCAGACAATAACAGATACACCACGCTAGAAGAAACACATTTCCAAATTACTACTGCCAATGAGCCAGAATTAATATAGCCGCTAACAATTAAAATCATGTAGTTAAAACGTAAAGTTTTAAACCTGGAGTAGCCTTAGGTACTATTTCCTTTCTGTCAAATCGATTGGCAACAAAATCATATCTGTTTATTAAAACTATTTCAAAAATCGATTACACGCATTTCGGTCATCGCTCTCAATGGATGACAAGCTCCATGAAAATGCCTTTGTGTGCTGTTTATGGGTTTTAAATACATATTACTACGTCTAGTTTACAATAAGATGGATTTTAATTTAACAGGTAGGTATAGGTTCGCTTTAATAATCATTAGGGTTATAATAAACGCTTTAATTATTAATATTATGTTTATACCAAATAGGAAATCAAACTTGGGTAGTATTATTTTATATTTTAAATTTATAATTGAAAGAAAAATGGAAAAATTCATCGTGTCGAGCAAGATTCGAACTTGCGACCTTTCGGAACACCGACGCGATGAATTTTTCCATTTTTCTGTCAATTATAAAATTGAAATTTCGCTTCCAGACGTTTCTGCTTAGTACAAAATTAATTTTATATTTTGTTTCACATTAAAACTAAATATAATATTTGGCGTAAGAACGGCACCCGACAAAAATTTTAAAATTTGTAAAATCGACTACCTATGTCTCTATTTAGTATTTTAAAGTCTGTATGGTCATTGTTTTAGTGTGGGTGCGTAGTAATGAGAAAGAGAGTTTTGCATTTCTGTGCACAGATTGAACAATTGTGTGCGTGCTACCTCGTCCCTCTCAGGTTTTGGCAGACTTTTTTATTTAGAAGGATGACGTGAAGCCGCTTCCTGGTGTAAAACTTTATTGGTTAAAATTACTATTAAAATTTGGTCACATTTTGGTGCGCCCGGTATTATTATGCCGGAATCAAAATAGGAAAATAGGATTATTTTCACAGATTTTTACTTATATCCAAATTAATACGGATTGACAACAATTTCAATACTGTTCTAATCGTGGTACAGTAATATCACTCTCGGGTGTTTATTTGACTCCATTTATTATTTTATCTACACTCATACTGTAAGTACTCTAAAATGCGTTCAAAAACCGTAGACAATGACAAGCATTACAACAAACGATTTAACTATGATAAGTTTCTTATCTGCGGCAGTAACGTAATTTTAACGTTGCATGCTCAAATATTGTTAAGCAATGAGTTTCAAATTTGGAACATCGAATTTGATAACATAATGTTACCGCCATGGCCAACTCGATTGGTCCCGCGCGAGCGCCGGCACAATCGAGTTGGCCATGACGGTACAATGGCGGTCATTCTATGGTTTCCGAACACTTAATTTAATATATATAATATGAATGTAGATAAAGCAGTGTATGCAACTGTACGTAATTAGGCCTTAAAACACTCGTGTGATCTTATTATGAAATTCGCCTGCGGCTCATTTCATAAAACCACACTCATGTTTTAAGGACCCTTATTACGTAACAGTTACATAAACTACTATTGTAGTGTTATTAAGTATATTAAGTTTTATGCATCATACAAAAACAATAATTAACAATGTCAAGATTTTATTACCTACTTTGTTTTAGGTGTCGTATCTGTTACAGTATTATTTAATATATGGTGAAACTTACCGTAAATAACTCCCCGAATGAGATTACTTTTGAGGCATTTTGTAGCTCGGGGGGCAGGAGGCCTTTGCAGGGGGTCTTTCCATATTGATTAATGATCTCGCACAGTTCTTTCATCTCTGTGCATACTCGCGCCTGCGCCTCGGCGCCTCTGAACTCTGTCATGGATCCAGGGATAGGTCTGAAATGAAGAGGGGTGGAATAAGACAATGGCGAAATAGTTTCTGCTAACACGTTTAAAAAGTGACTACTTTTAAGAGTGCTCTCCTTATTGTACAGAAAATACAGATAATGAGCCCATTTAATCGCACTGCCTAGCAAAGCACACAGACAGCAGACAGCAGTCTGGGTGGTGATTACTGACTTTCGAGTGCTCGAAATCAAAGAAATCAAGGTCAAAAATAATCGCACACAGCAATTTGTCACCATTATTTTCTCATGAAGTAATAGTTTAAATAACCATGGTTTAAAATAACTATCGCTGTTATTTCTATAATACCATTGCATCGTCTCTGATAGTTTTAAATGTCAGATTCGAGCGATCCTCAGTTCCCTGCTCAGAGAATTTTGATAGGAGCTTTTAGTTTGACTATACGGAAAATCGCTAAATTGGTTGTCTGCTTTCATTAAGTTTACTAACAAACTGACAGTTTAAAATTTGTTTTAAGAGGGTTGTCGCGTAAGTCTTGAAATCCATTAATGTTTCAGGAAGTTAGGCGTGGGCTTTCATCGACTATCGTTCAGTCTAACTAAATCTAATCAAAGTTTGGTGACTTCGTCTTGGTACATTCGCTCGCTGCGCCTCACTATTGCAATAAATACATTAAGAACCGTTTCGATAGACGTGAGTTTTGATTCAAATTGCACTTAAATCCGTTCATACGCAGTCTACGATAATTTCTGGGAGGGTTCAAAATATATCTAGTCAGTGATAAACTCGCTGAATACCTGGTACTAGATATTGACGCACAGCGATGTTAAAAAAATCGCTCTAAAATCCAATCCGTGTGATTCTTGCCTTTGTTAATTAAAATAATTCGAAATTCTCCCAACTATACATCAAGGTTTTTTTTTCAGAATCCATTAACTTCTCCGAGTCTACCTCTAAATATAAGAGTGCAATTAAACTGTTCATAGCTCTGGTGTATTAACGTCATATCTTTGTTTTTAATAAGTACTTACCCAAATTGGGGTGTCGAAATTATTCTCTTCTAATATTTCAAAAGCGGTTATCCAATATCTTGTCTTCTGAATATTTTAATATTTGACTAATTTAAAGTTTAGATATATTAAGATTTCTTATTGAAATAATGACTACTGAGAAAAACGAGTTCTCGGATTTTTGGATTCGGATTACGATTAAAAAGTTAGGTTCATTTTGTAACTTAATAAAAAATCGTAACAAATGTTTTTATCAGACAATAATTTGAATTACTTAAGTATGTTGACGGTTCAGATCTGCTATCTACGAGTATTTACTCCTTATTTTGTCAGGTTAGAACAAGTTTTTTGGTTTTTCTGTTTGATTTCCTGAAATTTATATGATTTGCGACCTCGAGCGATGAAAGCCGCGTCGGGATCAAAGGTAAAAAAATAACCACAATATACCCACAAAAAAACAAAGTATATTTACTTCCTTTGCCAAAAGTACTTGAGTACTCATGCGGTTTTTCTTCGCTGCTGCCTTTTTTTGGCAATTCAGTTTTCTTGTTTCATAGTTCCTCAATACTTGTTGTAAAGATAATTTGAAATGAAATAACTTACTTTCCATATTCTTCCCTCGAAAACGTGGGTTTTATGTTTTTGTCGAACTGTCCGCTGAATGCGCATATTTTCTGACCCTCCGTGTGTGACTGTGCCTTAGTGTCGAACGCCGAAATCAAGTTGGTTAAAGATGAACTCTGGAACAAATAGACAGTATGGTCACAGACTGTAATTTACATCGAGTAGGCATTAAACAAAAGAAAATAGGTTGAACCGTTTACTAACATTTAAAGTCCTTTAGAAATAAGATTTTATAAAAATACAGTCTTACATTTAATTTAAACTTATTCGAACCTTTTTTAGTCCCGTATGGACCCGGGGTATGTCCTTAAACTACGTCCGGACTTGGGTATGTCCTTAAACTATGCCAAAAGAGAGGTATGGGCACTGCGAATGGCATCTCGCTTAGTGTGGTAGGGCACGTTCAGTGAATGTCATCTCGCTCAAATCTGGAGCAGAGCCCGACTGGGGAAGTACCTCCACCTTACAGAAAACCACAGTCAAATAGCACTAGACCCTACTCATAGTGTTGTGTTCCTGCTGGTGAGTAAGGTTGCCAAAGAGCTCAAAGAGGACCCAGTGTGTTGACGATGAGGGACCCTCTTGTTCCTTTAGCCGTCAACACAGTGAATCCTCCTTTTTGTAAAGGGTCGGCAACGCGCATGTGACTTCTGTGGAGTTACAGGCGTCCATAGGTTACGGTAGCTGCTTACCATCAGGCAGGCCGTATGCTTGTTTGCCACCGTCGTAGTATAAAAAAAAAAAGTATACTGAATGTTTCTTCTGTATATTTAAAGTCCTACCAATTTGAATTAAGAGTAAGAACGTACTGTTAAAATGAGAAAACACTCCGGGATTACAATTACCAAGAATGTTATTGCAAGTAAAATAAAATAAACTACTAACATTCCAAATATAATTGCATTTGCTGATAAGTCCTAGAATATTTCGAATAGTTCAAGTGTGATGAATCTTCATTGCATGAAATTCATAATTATTATAGTTACTGAAAGTCGAGAAACTAGAGAGGCGCGTTAAATTGCTTCCGATGAATTCTGAGTGCCGGATTCTAATTTAAAAATACATTAACAATACAATAAAAATACAACCTATCTCAAACATAACTCCAACACACAACAAACATTCAACCAATATTGAAGTTGTATTGGAGTTGCGTTGGAAGATTTCTCGAGAAAATTCTGATATTTTTGATTCAGATGTTTATGCCGTAGCTATAATGCGTTGTTAATGCAATGGAGTTGTATTGAAGTTGGATCGTGTCTATACGTGTTTTAAAGTTAGAATATGGGCCTCCGGCTAGTCACAAAGTATAAAAAAGTTTATAGCTGTCATTAAGCCAGGCAAGTCGGCCTTGGTTAATTGACAGCTGTAAACTCTCTCCTCGTTTAGTGGGATCGTATTTATTCCCGCGAACACTTTAATTTAATTCTCTTGCCGAATTGCAGCCGTTTGTTCTATTGACAAAATTTATTAGCCACTAATTCTGTCGCGATAATGTCCATCGCAAATCAATACGACTTGGCAACGCGGTGGGGACTAGAATAGATGTGCTGTAGGGTGGGTACTCGCATGACTCGAGATAATAGACGAAAAATGTCGCTGGCATGAACATAGAACTATTATTCGCGCCAGTTATTCCATAATGTACCTGTATTGTTGCTGTGGCTTCTTTAGAAATTAAATGTGATTATGTATAGGCAGATCATTTAGAGCTTTCCGATAAAAAATACGAGTTATTTGCGAGTTATGTGGTGATGACGATGATGTGTCATGGCAATTAACACTGTTTTGTTTAATTTGGAAATGTGCCATTTATATCAATAACCTAAATGTGCCATAGCACCAAAAAAAATCATGTTAAATATTCTGCAGTAAATTTTACATTTGTCATAACATAACTTATTCGTGTCATTTTTCCTTTTGAAATATTAATTTAAGTACAGAGTTTACTACACACTTGAAACATCCTTGACATTATATACAAACGTTCCAGATTCTCATATCAAATTATATAGCTAACTTAACGCATTCATGCAAAATGCGAAACACGTGCCAAGAAGTTTGTGAACTACATAATATATTGCTTATTTTATTTATTTACTTCAAATAATATCTGTTATACTTTCGCAAAACAGCAACATGGCATTCAAATTTAATTTTTCGTGTTTTTGTCGACACATATCAGCATGAGTAACGGCTATATGGTTAATATTCCAATACACGATCGGAATCTAATCACATTTTAGATCCACTACCAATAAATTATTGACTTAGAGCCTGGGTTTTGTGTCCAATAAACGTCTATCAAATATTTAATAGACAATGTACATATCAGTTACCTTTCCTGTATATTAATTTACGTTTATTCATATACCTGGTAGTTTCCTTTTGCCCTGAAATGAAGAATGATTTCAAATGCTAAATAGATACAGAATTACTTGCGTATGATGTACAGTTGTATAATGGTTTAATTCTAAGTAAATTTTCTTTAGAAGTTAGTCTCATAATCAAAAAACGCACAAACGACGTTGGTATATTAAGTAGTATATTTAGTTACAAGTCCTTTGTAATCCTTATTAATTTATCCAAAGTACTTAGGTACCTAATATACCTTTTTATTGTCAGTTATCTACAACCTCATTAAGGTATTCAACATATATATATGTCATTACATTAACCTCGACTCTATTAAAATTACATTACATATCGTTCGTTATAATAAACATGCTCGAAATTCAAAGTTTAAAATTAAATACCAATGAAATATTAAACAATTTCTTTGAAACCTTATGAAAATGTAGACAAAAGAATATTTTAAACTAATGTTAGAATGAAGAAAAATAAATAAATAAGAGAACTCTATTATAACAGAGCCAGGAAATAAAATTTGAAGTTGTGCATACGACGTAACGAAAATAGAGAATATGAGAGGAAATTTTAATTACCCAGCAATGCGCATAGCTTGGCGAGGTTCTTTGAATCTTTAGTTTTCATAATAGTCTAGGATACATGCACAGCTTTGCCCGCCCTAAACCAGTGCTAACGAATACATACCAGTGAGTTCCTTGAAACTCATATTCAAAATACTTGTAGTTAGGTAAGAGTTACGACTGTTACGAGGTACCTAAATTATGACAACTAATTTTATGGGAGCCTTCCTGGGCTCTAAATTATAGTATTTCATTGTAATTATATATTTTTCAATGTAGGTTTTTTAAGGTTTCAAAGTCTAAGTCAAAAATGTGTTTATTCAAGTACGCATAGCAACAAGCATTTTCTAATCGTCAGTTACAATTATTATCTAAAGCTAATATGTATATAATTAATTCAGAGAAATATAAAATAAATAAAAAGTTGTTAAAACAAACGTACTCGTACTTATTTAGTTTCAGTTTTAAAAACGGCTTTGGCAATTAAATATTAATGTGCGTCCATATGAAAGCAAAATGATTCGTTTTATCAATGACGTTTGAAACAATTTCTTTATCACAGTTTAAAGCGTACTATTTCACGCAAGTGAAGCGGGAGCTAAGGCCCATTTTACTCCCAAGTAATAGAATAGAACAAAATAAACTTGACATGTCAGAAATGAAGGAGGATATAAAAACTACTATAAACAAAAATATCAACGAGAAGTTCAGCAGTCTCGAACAAAAAAATATACTTCTTGAGCAAAAAATTGAAGATCAAAGCAGAAAGATTGACAACTTAGAAAGATATACTAGACGTAAAAACCTAGTCATGTTTGGGCTAGAAGAGGGAGAAAAGTCATACCACCAATTGGAACAGTCAATAATTGACACAATAAACACTCATTTTAATGTTGAGTGTTCATACTATGACATTGAATCTGTAAGAAGATTGGGGAGGAAGGGCGACAAAAACAGACCAGTCGTAATATCATTCACAACAATGGGCTTCAAGATAAAACTTCTGAAAAATAAAAAATATTATTCACAAAACACTCCATATTACTTAAAAGAAGACTTTCCTATAGAAGTCCTCAATAAACGCAAAGAGCTTCAAGTTCAACTGCAGAAGGAGAAGGAAGCAGGCAACACGGCCTTCCTCAAATATGATAAACTTATTGTTCTGCGTAATAACACACAAAGCCCAAGAAAACAACCACGTAAACATTCAGTGAGGTCTTACTCTACCAATCAAGCAACACAATATGATAAGACAAAGAGAAACTTATCTATATCTCCTCAGTCAGCCCACTCTAGTGGCTCTACGGCACAACAAGTGTCAAATCCCCCCTCTAAGAAAAATAAAATAACCAACATGAAAGATTTTACACTGCAAAAACCAAAACTGAACTTATGAAAATGTAGACAAAAGATTCATCAGACTGCTACGCCTCCTCAAAACCAAGCCGAGTCGACACGACCACATGACGCATAGCAATCAAGGATGGACCCTCTACCTTCAACTCATCTCCCAACACGGCTGGTCACCGCGGGAGAGTTCGACCATCACCCTCCAGAGAAATTAAAAGAAAATAAATGCATAATAAACATCTGTACTTTCAACGTCAGATCGCTTTCATCGGACATGAAACTATTAGAGCTTAAGGCGGCGCTACATAACTTCAATCACGACATAATAGGGCTGAGTGAAGTCCGTCGTTTAGGAGAAGACATCATTGAAGACGATGAACACATTCTATATTACGTAGGCGAAACGAAAGGGCTCTACGGTGTCGGCTTTTTAGTCAAAAAGAAATACAAAGAAAATATCAAAGCTTTTATTGGAATATCTGAGAGAATATGCATTCTACACATTGAATTAGGAAATCTGACTTTCGCATTTATACAAGCATACGCCCCTACTGAAAGCTCAACTGAAGAGGACATAGAAAACTTTTATCAAGACCTTGCGAAAGCACACGACTCCAGTCCGACAAAAAACATAATTACCATGGGAGACTTTTACGCTCAGATCGGAGCCCCAAAAGAGTATGAACGCGTTACCGGGAATTTCGGTTACGGAAAAAGAAATACACGCGGCGAGAGACTTATTCAGTTTGCCCACGAATATGACCTGAAATTTATAAACACAATGTTCCAATTAAAATCTAAGGACAGATGGATATGGATCTCTCCAGATAAAAAAACAAGAAACGAGATAGATTACGTAATGTCTACAACGCCATATCTATTTACAAAATACGAAGTAATAGCATCGTTCCCCTTTGGATCTGATCACAGACTGTTAAGAGCCGCATTACATTTAAAAGCAAAGAAAAAAAGCAGATGCAACTTTTCTAGTTCATCATTAACACTGAAAACACTGAAAGAACAAGAAATATATCGCGAAAACTTAAACAGTTATATACCAGAGCTTTTGTCTACTCAAGAAAACTGCAGTAGTGACGAATACTGTGAAAAAATTAGGTACTCTATTTTGGAAAGCTTAAAAAGCTCTCAAAGAGCTAAAAGTCGTACGATCCTATCAGATAAAGCACTAAAACATATGAAAGAAAGAAGCCAGTTACAAAACAAACCAAAACTCACTGAAACTGAAAAGGAAAAGCTAAAGGAGCTCTACAAAGCTACAAACAAAGAAATAAGGAGATGTTATGACTTGCACAGAACTATTACCATACAGAGACACCTAGTTAAATCCAGATCCACGAAAAAAAGCATACAAAGAATTAAATAAATCAAAGAAATGGATTCCATCACTTCAGCTAGACTCTACTAAAATAAGTTCCCGTTCAAATATCATAAACATAGCTACGGACTTCTATGCACAACTCTACAGCCAACCGGATTCATCACCGATTCCTTTTGTAGAAATCCAAAGCAAGGAATCTTCCGTAATCCAGGAGTTCTCTGAAGCTGAAATCCTGCAACAAATAAATAAACTAAAGTCTGAAAAAAGCCCGGGACCTGATGGGATCACGAATGAATGTATCAAATTTGCAAAAACTCTATTACTGACACCTATCACGATCCTTTGGAATAAAATACTGGCCGAGGAAACTGTGCCTCATCTATGGACAAAGTCAGAAATCATATTGCTATACAAGAAAGGCGACCCAGCAGACATAGGAAATTACCGTCCGATAAGCCTCATGCCGTGCCTCTACAAATTATTCGCATCCTGCCTGCTCACAAGAATAAGCTCAGACATCGACGCACACCAACCCATCGAACAGGCCGGCTTCAGATGCGGGTACAACACAGTAGATCATATTCAAGTAGTCGACCTGGTGATAGAGAAGTACTTAGAGTTTCGAAGACCTTTATATTTAGCCTTTATAGATTATAAAAAAGCATTCGACTCTATAGCTCACGACAGCATCTGGGAAGCATTGAGGACGCAAAATATAAACGAAAAGTATATAAACATTCTAAGAAATATCTACAACATCAGCACAAGTAGAGTCAAACTTGACAGGACAGGTAAAACAATTAACATAAATAGAAGTGTCAGACAAGGTGACCCTATCTCACCAAAACTATTTATCGCTGTCCTTCATCACATTATGAAAAACTTACCATGGTCTAACCTGGGCATCTACATGAACGGTAATTATCTTAGTCACCTCAGATTTGCCAACGACATCATCCTTTTCTCGGAGAGCTCGTATCAATTACAGACTATGAGCAATGACTTACATCATGCTAGCACAAAAATAGGATTAGAAATGAATCTAGATAAGACAAAAATCTTGACTAACTATTATAAAAACCCTATCGTAATAAATAACACTTCTGTCGAATATGTTGAAAAATATATATATCTAGGAAAACAAATATCATTTAACAAAGAGAGGAATATAGAAGAATTAGACAGAAGAATAGCCATAACGTGGAACAAATATTGGGCCCATAAAGAAATACTAAAATCTAACAGCATACCGCTGTCATCGAAAAAGATAGTTATGGATTCAGATATTTTGCCAAGCCTCACCTACGGCTGCCAAACCTGGACATACGATCTTAAGACTCAAAGCAAAATCCAGACCACGCAGAGAAAAATGGAAAGGAGCTATCTAAATATAAAATTAAAGGACAAAATCAAAAACCCTGTCATTCGCAAGAAAACACAGATTCGTGACGCTTTAACATTTTCCCTGCAAAGGAAATGGAAGTGGGCCGGCTATATAGCCAGATATAATGACGACAGATGGACCAGAAGATCAATAGCGTGGGCTGGACCTAGAGGCACTAGAGGGAGAGGCCGCCCACGTGCTAGATGGGCAGACGAAATAGAGGCGGTAGCGGGACAAGGATGGCTAGACATAGCAAAGGATACAGCAACCTGGTTTTCTTTGGAGGAGGCTTTTACCCGAAGGGGGTCCACACAGATTAATAATTCTAAAGATGTTTAAGTTATTGCATGCTATTGTTATTTTTTTTTATATCCTTTAATAATTATTTAAATTAATGAATTATTTAAAATATTAATTTTAGCCTATCAATAATATTTTTTTTATATTTAATGCAATGTAAAAATAAATACCATAGCATGCAAGATGATAAATTGTAATATTTTTCTTACCGAAATCTGTATGGAATTTAATAAAGCTCTTTTATTTATTTATTATTATAATAGAATAGAAAACATTTATTCAAACAATGGTCTAAGAGCTGGCCACGTCAAATATGACACAATAATGAGAGCAATGAAACCCATCTAGTAATATTGCAATACTTTCCTTATTGCTAGATCCGGGCATCTGGCAGCTTTTAATGGGTGGATGTCAGAGTACTCAGAGTGACATACTAGCAAAGTTTTTGAATTGGAAAAAGTAATACCAAAATAGGTAAAAACGGCCGAAGTTATCTTATTTATAGAGGTCGGGGCCTATATTTTAACATTAGAACAAAAACATTGCGTAATATTTCGGAAACAGAAATAGTAGGCTACCAACTATGAATTATATTATACGTCATTTTGGAGTACTTTCTCCCATTAGAAACTCTTGGCAATGATATAATCTAATTATTTATATAATTTTTCATAATACTGCATCTAAGCCAGAACTCTAGGATTTGTATTCTTAAAGTGGTTTTGCATTCTTTGACTTCCACCACTTTACAGCTGCCAGATGTCCGGATCTAGATATAAGCATAGTATAGCAAACTAACGAGAGGGGTTTCGTCGCTCATTATTGTGTCATATCTGACGTGGCTAGCTCTCCGTCTAGAAGGAAATTATATATTTTTTATACGAGTATATGTAAATAAATTGCTTATATTCTAGCTATGAATGAGTTCATCTTTTGAAATAGTGACTTTTATTATTTGATCTCTATGATGTCTAAATAAATTTTTACGAGCATTTTAATCGAGGCTATATTTATGCCGAATACGTCTGTGCTTTCAACAGCGCTGGTAGCCTGGCGACCGACTTTCAATCCGGAGGGGTCTCGGGTTCAAACCCCGGCTCGTACCACTGAGTTTTTTGGAACTTATGTACGGAATAGCATTTGATATGTACCAGTAGTATTTCGGTAAGTGAAAGATCATCGTAAGGAAACCGGACCGAATCCCAATAACGCCTAGTTTCTCCTCTCGGTTGGAAGGTCAGATGGCAGTCGCTTTCGTAAAAACTAGTGCCTATGCCAATTCATGGGATTAGGTTGTCAAGCGGACCCCAAGCCAGGACAAACGCTAGGAAGAAGAAAAAGGAAGTCTGTGCTTTCGATTCCTAACCTGTTGAAACAATGTGAATATAGTGAATAAATGCCTATATTCCACCGTATTTACCTAATATGAATTTCGTTTAAAATTTTGATATATTCTTTGCATGTGTGATGAAATAGTTAATTATTATAAGTATACAAGGGGGCAAAGTTTGTGTTTAACCTCTCGTGCTTTTGTATTTCTCGTGCATTGAGACCTGAGCCAGCGATAGATGCCAAAAATGGAATCTTGAGCGTATGAGGGCCTTAAGCCAAGACAGGTTGAACAAACTTTGCTGCCGAGTATAATATAAAATTTTTCACTACACGGCCACAGAAAAATATCTATACATATAATAAAGCTGAAGAGGGTCGAAAGTCTGTACATGGAAGATAATCGAAAAAAAGTTGGCTGGGGATACTTAGAATCGATAACAGAACACGTTCCAACAATTTTTAGAATTTTTGTCTGTTTATCTGTTTGTCTGTTTATTTGACCGCGCATCACGTGAAAACGGCTGAACGGATTTTGATGAAATTTTGTATAGAAATAGTTTGAGTCCCGGGAAATGATAATATATAGTTTTAATCCCAAAAATCAACCCTGGTAGGGGTGAAAATGGGGTTGAAAGTTTGTATGGAGAATTTTTAGCCGCTGAAACGATTTAGATAGAAATGAGTATAGAGATAATTTGAGAAACGTCATAGGATCGTTTTCAAACCCTTGTGGGGGTGAAAAGGGGGTTGGAAGTTGGTATGAGGATTTTTTTACCGCTGAACTAATGTAGATGAAAATTGGTAAAGAGATAGTATGGGTCTCGAGAAAAGACAAAGGATAGTTTCATCTTCAAAAAAGCCCCCCCCCCCCCCCAACTTACTTTAGAACCGTACACCCAAAAAAATTTAAAAAAAGAATGGAAGTGAAGCCTGAAAGGTACTTTCAATAAAAACTATCTTCTATATCTATACATATAATAAAGCTGAAGAGGGTCGAAAGTCTGTTCATGGAATATATTAAAAAAAAAGTTGTCTGGGGATATTTAGAATCGATAACAGAACACGTTCCAACAATTTTCAGAAATTTTGTCTGTTTGTCTGTTTAATTGACCGCGCATCACGTGAAAACGGCTGAACGGATTTTGATGGAATTTTGTGTAGAGATAGTTTGAGTCCCGGGAAAGGATAAAGAATAGTTTTCATCCCGAAAATCAACCCTGGAGGGGTGAAAAGGGGGTTGAAAGTTTGTATGGAGAATTTTTAATAGAAATTAGTATGGAGATAATTTGAGTCCCGAAAAACGACAAAATAGTTTTCATCCCGAAAACAAACCCTTGTGGGGGTGAAAAGGGGGTTGGAAGTTGGTATGAGGATTTTTTTACCGCTGAACTGATAAAGATGAAATTTGGTATAGTATGGGTCTCAAGAAAGGACAAAGGATAGTTTTCACCCCGAAAATCAACCCTAAAGGGGTGAAAAGGGAGTTGGAAATTTGTATAGGAAATCATTAACCGCAGAATCGATTTAGATAAAATTTGGTGCGGAGATAATTTGAGCTCTGGAAAAGGAAATAAAATAGTTTTATCTCGGAAATTATCCCTTAAGCGGATGCAAAAGGGGTGGAAGTTTACATGGGGAAGAAACAACCAATAACCGCTGTTAAGAAATATTTGAAAATGTCATGAATGTCAAAGGATTATTGCAGGTTCGAGGACTATATATGACGGACAAAGATGCATGGCCCAAACCAAAAAACTACTAGAAAATCATCTAAAATTTATAGGACACCGTTTAGGTAGGAAAACATATCAAACGTTTGGTGAAGCAGAGGATTTATTTTTCTTTATAATTAAACAATAGGTACATTATCTGTGTCTCAAGCTGTTTTGATATGTCTTCTTGAAGAACTACGCATTATTTTGTATCTTTAAGATCTAATAATGTATAACTGTTTTGAAAAAAATAAGTCCCGTCGAGTTTCTTTTCGGTCATAATACTTCTTGGGCCAGAGGTGTAGGGTTAGAACCGGTGGTAGTTTTGGAACGAAGTTCCTTATCGGACGGTTCGCGGATGGGGGGCTAGGCGAAAAAAAGTCACGTGACCGTCACGAAAAAGCGTCACGTCACGAAAACGCGACACCCATACGATTGAGAAACATGTAAAATGGAATGAAATAAAAAAAATATACAAAATAGAATAAAGTGAAGTGAAGTGAAGTGTAGTGAAAAGTGAAAGTGAGAAGGAACAAAGTGATAAAAGTGAAAACAGTCGAGAACCTAAAAGTAAAAAAATTCAAAAATGGCAAAATTTCAAAATTTCAAAAACTTTCAAAATTTCAAAAATTCAAAAGAAAATTAAAACCACAAAAGTCAAAAATTAAAGAATATAACTTCGTTCCAACCGAGTGTTCCACGACACACGCGTATTTTATTTTTCTCTGACGTTCATTAGTGCATTGTAATGTGCTTACATTGAAGAATAAATATCTTGATCTCCTAAATCCTCTATTCCGCGTTTGGAACCGTATGTAATTACCACCATTATTGCAACCAGTAACGTAACATCAGTGTATTATCTGTGACAGTGTGGTAAAAACGTATGAAAATTCATTACCTACGGTAACGTAATGAATATCCCCCCCCGACCGCCCCCCCCCCCCCCCCCACCTCCGGCGCAATAAGGTTGGTCATGACGGTGTCATGGCGGTCATTCTAATGGTTTCAATGGATTATTAATATGTGTGTAGGTAAAGCAGTGTATGTTTCTGTACATAATTAGGCCTTAATACGTAACAGTTACATAAACTACTATTTATCTCTTTTTAGGGTCCGTAATCAACTAGGAACCCTTATAGTTTCGCCATGTCCGTCCGTCTGTCCGCTGTCTAGCTCAGTTACCGTTCGCACTAGAAAGCTGAAATTTGGTGAGGCCTGATAAGAACTTTCAATAAAAACTATATTGAATAAAATCGGTTCAGCCGTTTTTGAATTATCAGTCAAAAACACATAGTGAAAGAAAGTGCCGGATAGTAAAATGACGTCAGCGCCACCTTATATCCCTTAATAAACGACCTTTTGAACGGATGTTTTGTAACAGGGCGGCATCTATGAAACTCTACACTGAGTATCGCCCGACATGCTCTTGGCCGGTTTTTTTTGCATTGTTATCCCGGAAATCACCCCTTTAGGATTACTAATTCCAATTCAAGAAAATCCCCAGCCAGGTTATACGTAAAATTCAACGTCTAAAATGGGGGTAGCCACTACACTCGATTGAGTTAAATTTGCATGGGTCATGGACCCCCCCCCCCCCCCTCCAAGTGCACCTCAAATAGAAAAAATCATTTCTGCATATGTGACCCCCCCCCCACACCCCAATTTCAACCGCGCCTGTTCTTACCTTTCATGCTTAGACTGATTTGACGGGAGGATCGATTTGGATGATATTTGCCGTGGACATGAACGTATAAATACAGAAGTGGTCCTGTATCGTCCGATATACACCTACTACTCTATGTCGTTTAAATCATGCCAAAAAAAATTTATAGAAAAAAAAAGTATTTATTTTTGAGTGTAGTTTCATTTAGTGGTAATTGTAAAATATTTTATTAGGACTACTGTCCTCTAGCGTATCCATCTGTCTACTTTACTTCAAGTTCCGCCTCCAGGGTAGCGGGAGAGAAATTAGGGGTGAATAAGCCGCTTACTGACACAGACCAAATTCCACGCGGGCGGAGCCGCGGGCACAGCTAGTAAACTATAAAATACAAGAAATCAAAACCAACTGAGTGCCTTCAAAATTAAAAATATAATTCAAAATCATTTCTTTAAAGTTTATCCTGTCAGAACACGTGCAAAAACAAGTCAAGACTTGTACCATTAGGGAAAGTAATTTCCCTACATGTGGATAAATAAAATGCGTTTTCCCCACCGCTTTCAATGGATAAAAATCGCGTTTCCGAGGTGGAGTGGTCAAAAATATTTTACGTCACACCTGGCCATAATGTGAGTTTTACCGCTAATCGCTTGTGGCTAATCGCCATATTACAACGCTACGCGAACGGTAAAACTCGCATTATGGCTAGGTGGAGACGTAAAATTGTCTACTTACCACGGGCAGTAAAAAAGAAAGCCCTCTATCGCATATTTACAACCCTCGCCTGCGGCTCGGGTCACAAATACCTGCGATTTCGGGCTTTCTTTCTTTTACAGTCCTTGTTAAGTAATGTACTATTGTGTCACTAGGGGGGTAAGATTATTACACTTATTGCCCTAGATGCACAGTGAACTATTGACCTGGGTTAAACTCGGAGAGCAATACTAACCTAAGCTATACTGTTGGAAAACTCAGTGAAAACCTTATCGCATTCTTGCGCGATTAAATCCAAATTCAAACTTATTTCAAATGTCTATAAGGCTCTTATGCGTGGCTAAGCAGAATAGGTACAGTTTTACTTCTAATAACTAAATCTAACCTGAGTTAAACATTCTGCATATTTGAGTAAGTTTCGTTGAAATGGGACTCCAGTCATGTCAAATCAATTTTATCAGTGCTTATTGGGTAGACGGACTGTGTGCAAACAAAGCTGAATTGAAATTCTGTTAACCCTTCAATAATATCAATTTTATGCAAATGAGAAACTGCACGGCTAGCACGTCTTACAAGAGCGTCTTAAGCCGCGATTAGGGAAAACCTTCCCGCGCCTGTCAAAAATCTCGCTTTCCGGTAGCATAACATGTACCCGCGGCTACAACTGACACGAAGAGAACTTAGTTAGTTATGCAAAGGATTTTAGTTCAAAGTCGCGAGTCACTGTCATTTTATGACACTGGCATTTGATCGCCAGTCTGTCGCTCCTTTCACGCGCAAGTTGTGCTGCCAACTAGCGACAACGCATGAAGTCGCGCAGATCTGTCTTTTGTCACGCCAGTCACGCGTAAGACGTGCTAGCCGTGCAGAGGTCGATTTATAGGTAAGCATAGACTAATAAATAACCCAAGACGCCGCATAGCCGGGCGAACCCCGCTGCCACGCATACAGTCGCTTCATTCGACGGTGCGAGAGAAAAGTTGTCTTTCCTTTAAGTCCTGTATGTAACATCGCTTGCTTGCGGCATTAAAACGCATTATTGTTGCATTTAATTGTGACGCAGAAACACTATAACATCTGGTCTGCAAAATTTTGGCATTTAATTTCACTGGTAAACCGTTTTTTATCTTAATTACCTATTAATATTTGTCCGGAAAGAGAAGTGTCGTAGTTTATAAGGAAGCTCATACATTCTACGACACTTGTCTTTGCGGACAGACTCTAAATATAATTGTAATTATTGGATGTGACAGTCAACATAGTGTGTTACCATGACAGCCATTAATGTTTGTCTCTCTCTTATGCACCACGGAACAATCGCGCGTTCCCTGTCTAGCATTGCCTGCCACTGCATAGAATGAATTAGTGATGTGACACGTTTTTATTCAGTTATTATCGACAATGACATGTTATCTCTAACATTAACAAATAATGTTCCAGTTATATAATATGGAGCAAAATTATTAAAAATACGGCCCAAATTACTTCAATGTGCTGACGGAGTGATGATTTTCACAATTTTTTTGCAAACCATTGAGTTAGAATATAGTAGAGGTACAGTCTCAAAGAAGTTTCACCGAAAATATGGCATGGCTCGTGAAAATTTGTAACCGGTCTGTTTTGTCAATGACTAAAGCCTAATAAAACTGACCCAGAAACGAGTCGTTCTTAAAAAACTTTCGTGGGCCGTTTTTTAGGCTGATTGTGTGTCCCGTTCTTTATTACATGTCAGTAGTCCAAACATAAATACTTGACATATCATCGATATAAATTGAGAATTTATCGATCGCGTTACATCACTAGCGACCAGCTGTGCATTTTATTTTGACGTTCAGGTGTCACTGATTTCATCAATGACAGCGCGGCAATCGCTCGGTTCCCCTCCCGCACCCCTCGGTCTTGGCAGCTTTGGTTTCAAAGAAATATCGCGCTAAGCGGAGTAATAGAGATATTTAGTATATGTAGGTAAGTTTTGCATCTAGATTCAGAAAAATACGTGAAAAATGGAGGGGGTGAGTGGAAGGGGGTGGTTCTAGTGGGAAATTTTTCCCCTTGTTCGATAACAACATTGAGAAAAATGGTACGGCCGTTGAAGTCTGTTTGTTGTTTTCTTTGATTCAAATTATTTTTCTGAATATAACGTTAAAAAATTAAACAGAAAATAACCGGCCAAGTGCGTGTCGGACCACCGTCGCTATCGGACCGTAGTTTTAATGGAATAAGAACTAATTCCAAAAGGTCGTATCTGACGCCTGTGGAAGAAGTTTTTTCCATTTTGGCCACGGAACCCTAAAAATCATAAAAGTAGTTTAGCATTGTCATTCATTGTTAAGTAAAAATTACAAGACAGTTACAACACATACCTTTTTGAGCTAAGATAGAGTAGAACTAACTCGATTTGTGTATGATAGTCTCTTTTTACCTATAAATATTTTACGCGTGTTCATACTTTGCATAATTGCGGCGGAAAGAACGTTTTTCAATTATCATACGACCACGTTCATTGACCGAGGCCCGAGGGATAGCTTTAGTAAGTCCGTCCGGTGTTTATCCGATTCCCGTGAAATTTTGTCAGCAGGTGTTTCAAAATGGAGGAATATGGCACAAATGACTTAAACGACATAATATGGCATTTGAGATCATTGTGACTTCGCTAAACCAGGGGGGTTTCTCTACGCAGTTTAGGTACATTCGGCCGGCGCGCCTCCCGGGCAGGCGTATGGCAGTGGGCTGCCGCTCGGCTCGCACGATACTCGTGTCACGTGGCGCTCGCGCAAAATTTAAAATACACAATGGCTTCGAAACCTATCTCGATCTAATCCGTATAAAAGATGTATTCACGGATGTCTGAATAAACGGAAGAACAAGGAAGCAGAAATAACGTTTTTAAATTCTGGACGATATTGAAAGTTCTTACTTAGTAATAGTTAAAATAAACATCCTTAATTTATTGAATACTAGCTGTGCCCGCGGCTCCGCCCGCATGGAATTCGGTCTGTGTCAGTAAGCGGCTAATTCACCCCTAATTTCTCTCCCGCTACTCTGGAGGCGGAACTTGAAGTAAAGTTGACAGATGGATGCGCTAGAGGACAGTAGTACTAATAAAATATTTTGCAATTACTACTAAATGAAACTACACTCAAAAATGAATACTTTTTTTATCCTATTATGTTTTATTGGCATGATTTAAACGATATAGAGTAGTAGGTATATATCGGACGATACAGGACCACTTTTGTATTTATACGTTCATGTCCACGGCAAATATCATCCAAATCGATCCTCCCGTCAAAAAATCAGTCTAAGCATGAAAGGTAAGCACAGGCGCGGTTGAAATGGAGGGAGGGGGGGGGGGGGCACAAATGCAGAACTGATTTTTTTCTATTTGAGGAATTAGTAATCCTTAAGGGGTGATTTCCGAGATAACAATGAAAAAAAAACCGGCCAAGAGCATGTCGGGCGATGCTCAGTGTTGAGTTTCGTAGATGCCGCCCTGTTACAAAACATCCGTTCAAAAGGTCGTTTATTAAGGGATATTTGGCGGCGCGTACGTCATTTTACTATCCGGCACATCCTTTCACTATGCGATTTTGACTGATAATTCAAACGGCTGAACCGATTTTTTTCAATATAGTTTTTAATGAAAGTTCTTATCAGGCCTCACCAAATTTTAGCTTTCTAGTGCGAACAGTAACTGAGCTAGACCGCGGACAGACGGACGGACATGGTGAAACTATAAGGGTTCCTAGTTGACTACGGAACCCTAAAAAGATATAAATAGTAGTTTATGTAACTGTTACGTAATAAGGCCTAATTATGTACAGAAGCATACACTGCTTTACCTACGCACATATTTATTGCGCCGGCTTTATAGAGGATTTATGATATTGGTGTAGATTAAGATATTTATTCTTCAAGATAAGCACATTACAATGCATTTAATTTTATTTCATTTTTGGAATTGGAAGGATTTCAAATTTTTGCCAATTTTAAATTTTTTGACATTTTTTACTTTTCGGTTCTCGACTTTTTTCACTTTTATCACTTTGTCACTTCTCTTTTTCACTTTTCACTACACTTCACTTTATTCTATTTTATATAGGTATTTTTTATTTCATTCCATTTTACATGTTTCTCAATCGTATGGGTGTCGCGTTTTCGTGACGTGACGCTTTTTCGTGACGGTCACGTGACTTTTTTTCGCCTAGCGCATCCGCGAACCGTCCGATAAGGAACTTCGTTCCAAAACTACCACCGGTTCTAACCCTACACCTCAGGCTCAAGAAGTAGTATGACCGAAAAGAAACTCGACGGGACTTATTTTTTACAAACAGTAATACATTATTAGATCTTAAAGATACAAAATAATGCGTAGTTCTTCAAGAAGACATATCAAAACAGCTTGAGAGACAGATAATGTACCTATTGTTTAATTACGAGTATAAAGAAAAATAAATCCTAATCTGGCTGCTTCACAAAACGTTTGATATGTTTTCCTACCTAAACGGTGTCCTATAAATGTTAGATGATTTTGTAGTAGTTTTTTGGTTTGGGCCATGCATCTTAGTCCGTCATATATAGTCCTCGAACCTGTAATAACCCTTTGACATTCATGACACTTTCAAATATTTCTTAAGAGCGGGTAGGTAAAGGTAAATTTAAAGCATCGACGGGTAACATGTTATAAATATGAACACCTTGACCAAAAAATTACAAATTATTTAAATACCAAATTTCATAAATACGTACAGCGGTTATTGGTTGTTTCTTCCCCATGTAAACTTCCACCCCTTTTGTATCCGCTTAAAAGATAATTTCCGAGATACGAGTAAAACTATTTTATTTCCTTTTCCAGCTCAAATTATCTCCATACCAAATTTTATCTAAATCGATTCTGCGGTTAATAATTCCCTATACATATTTCCAACTCTCTTTTCACCCCTTTAGGGTTGATTTCCGGAGTGAAAACTATCATTTGTCCTTTCTTGAGACCCATACTATACCATTTATCATTTCAGCGGTTAAACAATCGTCATACCAACTTCCAACCCCCTTTTCGGGGTGAAAGGGTTTATTTTCGGGATGAAAACTATTCTGTCGTTTCTCGGGACTCAAATTATCTGCATACTAATTTCTATTAAAAATTCTCCATACAAACTTTCTACCCCCTTTTCACCCCCTCCAGGGTTGATTTTCGGGATGAAAACTATATATTATCCTTTCCCGGGACTCAAACTATATCAATACAAAATTTCATCGAAATCCGTTCAGCCGTTTTCACGTGATGCGCGGTCAAATAAACAGACAAACAGATAAACAGATAAACAGACAAACAGATAAACAGACAAAAAATCTAAAAATTGTTGGAACGTGTTCTGTTACCGATTCTAAGTATCCCCAGCCAACTTTTTTTCGATTATCTTCCATGTACAGACTTTCGACCCTCTTCAGCTTTATTATATGTATAGATCGGTTGCCCAGAAACAATATTAGGAACTGATCGACGTATTTTCAAAGGAATACGGCTGTGGCATACCTACTTCCGTGAGAATTAGATATAATCTCTATAAAAATGTCTATCTCCGGATAAAAATTTCATGTTTACATAATCTACGTTCGTAATTAATAAATTATTGTGTTAATCTTAAAAAAATAAACCAGTAGATATAGGTACAAAAACTTGTCAAGTCGCAACCCTCACAGCTCGGTCATAAAACTGCGGCGCGCAAAGAAGATTCACGGTTCGTGCGCGGTTATAAGTTTCAATTTTGCTTGCAGGCGGCGAGTATTGGTATAATTTTATACCAGATCTGACTTTTGTTAATGAGTGAATTTTCTGTACGGTAGTACTATTAGATATCCTGTGGCTAAACCTATATTTCAAATTGTAATCGATGAA
Source organism: Pammene aurita (assembly GCA_947086415.1). Taxonomy (NCBI): domain Eukaryota; kingdom Metazoa; phylum Arthropoda; class Insecta; order Lepidoptera; family Tortricidae; genus Pammene; species Pammene aurita. Next base: position 21,879,254 of record OX352305.1, on the reverse strand, counting down.
TTAGCTACTTACATACATCTATTCAGTTTTAGATAGCGAGGTCACAGAGCTACCTAGTTTTTATCTTCGTTATACTTCTATCATTGTTCACTACATTTAATATGATAGCAGCTAGATTCATATGTGACGGATTGCTAATAGCCACTTGCCAGCTACGCCACATGCGAAAGAAAAGCTGCCAATCTCGCTCATTTAGACTTGCACCTGATAGTATTCATTAAATAGCATTAATTATCCGTGGTTGGATAAAGGGATAGAAATTGAAAGATGATTCACGCTACACCGGCCATTTGTCGCAGTTAATTTGTTTTGGATGCAATTTGAATGCATTTTCCTTTTGTCTGAATTTCGTGACGTGATTGTGATCGTGACGTGATACGGTTCGGGTATTTAATCACTAATCACTTACATGGTATAAAACAAAGTCGCTTTCCGCTGTTTGTCCCTATGTATGCTTAGATCTTTAAAACTAAGCAACGGATTTTGATGCGTTTTTTTTAAATAGATTCAAGAGGAAGATTTATATGTATAATACATGCATAATATAGTAGAGAAACACTGATGATTTTAGAGGTTTCTAATGTGATGTCGTAAATAAACCCATTTTTTGCGCTTACATTGCATACGCTGGCTGAGTCCTAAGATATAGATCAAAATAATGTAGGTACTACAGTATTGTACATCTTAAAAAGGTCTACAAAAAAGTCCGTGATGGTATATGTCTATCTCTTAGGGATAACCCACAATAACCATTTTTTAACCCGTGCGAAGCCGGGACGGTACGCTAGTGTACTATATATGTAGCTCATGGAAATGTTGCCTTACATCAAATCCGGCATGGTTGATTTTCTAAGGTTTGTTAAAAGTGATTAAAAACTTATGTTAGACAAGAGATTCCGACCTCGGGATCACACCGTCACTCACATCACACTAAAATTTTCTTGTTATTTTTGGTTTCTAACATTTTTTCTAACAAAATGACGTATGTAACAGCAAAAGTTCCGAAAGTTACTTTATAGTAGACTATATTTACAATATAATGAGCCTAATTAGGATAATAAACACCTGATAGTTCGCGAGAAGCAACTCTTCAATGATGCACGTATTTTTTCAATATGTATGTTGAATAGGTTGTTTGGGAATAGGTGTTTTGGGATCCTAGTACTTCAACTAAAAACATACTAAAAGTCAATACAGGTCAACTGTATGTTAACCAGGTTAAATCTTATCTCATATACAAACTGTTTAAATACATATTGCAAAAATACGTGCAATTTTGAGGAGTTGTTTCTTGAGAATTATGAGGTGTTTTGTAAATTTATATTAAGCTCATTGTATTGCAAATATAGTCTACTATAAAGTGTCTTTGGGAACTTTTGCCGTAACATACGTCGTTTCCTAAGCATTCATTTACAGGGTAAATGTATTTACTTAAATTGTTTGTATTTATTATGTACCTACATTCAGTTCTTTTATTTTACTAAGCCCAATGAATTTGGACCAAAGAGTTTGTATAAATAGCTGGGCACAGTCTAAGAAATTTTTGTGATCCAAGTTTGATACCAATACTAAATGGCGCTGTACGGCCCCATACATTATGCGGTAACTTTGGTTTGCTCTGGTTCAGATGGCAATTCAGAGTTACCGCATAATGTGGGCCGTGGCCGTACAGCATCGTCTAGTAAATCTATCAAACTTGGAGCTATTAGACTTTGCACTCTATATACATTCTCTTTGATTTAAACTAAAAACCTAGCTGAATCTAAATCGATGTAACCGCCTAGGTAAACCAATTTTCTCTGTATAGGCAACCGTTGTTTGCGTTTGAAAAAACATTATTAAATTAAGGCTGTTGACACTTTTGGGATAAGCACCTATATCGAATTAAAAACTAAAAAAAAATTAATACCAAAGCAGTTTGGAACCAAGCTCGCTGAAATTTACTGTGTAAGTAAACGTATTTCATTACGTTAACTTGAGAACCTACTTCGACTCTTGCGTAATTAGATACTAATTGAAGCAAACGGTACTATGACTTAATTACCCCATCCCATCCCAAATACTTCATAAAAGCGAAAAATGTTTGTGTCTCTGAAATGCTATTATATAGAATATACCATTAACATAAATTATTTTAATCTTCAGTGAATACCGCATACGTATTACCGTAAATCCTCCTAACCCAAGTAAGGTCTGAAATTTTTTATTTCTTGCTTGTTCTAAACTCACTCTATATATTTATATTACATAGGAATTAGAATAATCCCTATCTTATTTATTTTTACTGATGATGTTTTTTCTATATTTACCCATAAAACTTGCTTCATTTGAACAAAATAATATTTATCATTGCGTCAACCGAAATTTGAACTCTCGACATTACAGTTTCGATAGTTCTTTCTGAGCTGGGGGCTTAGCCAAGAAGACAATCGTTTATAGAACTAGTCTCTCTATCGCACTAATATGGAAGAGTGATAGAGAGACCGACGGCGTTTCTTTTCGTTTTCTATAAACTATTGTCATCTTGGCTAAGCTTCCTGGGTAGCGATGTGGTCGCCCGACCAACTTTTTAATGACAAAGTTGAATTCCATGGGTGGTGGCAAAAGAATTTAAAGCCATATTTGCACAAATATGCAGTAATGGGCGATGCTGATGATTGGGTGATACGAATGCATTACATTATATTAATATTAATAATGGTACCTACATGAATCGTACGGCTTTACTGATTAAAATCAATAAAAGCCGTAGGAAGTACAAATTTCGAACCTTTGTTCTCTTTCGTTACAGCACATGAATTAAATCTATTTTCATTCCAAAAATTGGAAAATACCAATAAATCTACATTGTAATATACTTACAGAGAAATAAAACAAAGGAATCAATATTTCACGTAGGTGTATTTGCTTATAAATGTGAGAATTTTGCTTGAAATATATTTGCCGTAGCATAAAATCAGGCATATTTACACCTAGTGCCGTATTCTCATTTTAAAATACAAAAACATAATCTATCTCAAACATAACTCCAACAAACAACGAATAATCAATCAATATTGACGTTGTATTGGAGTTGCATTAGATTAATTTTCAAGCAAATTCTCATATCTCTGATTCACACGTTTAGGTGCTAGTTGTATTGCGTAGTTAATGCATTGGAGTTGTATTGAAGTTGGATTGTGTCTAAACGTATTTTAAAGTTAAAATACGGCCTCTACTCACTCACGGATATATTTATAAATAATTATGAAAGTATTCCGTAAATTTCAAAATCTTTCACTACACAATAAATATTATCTTAGTGATTCATGTAGAACGAGAATTTGATCACTAAGATATAAGATTTCTTGATAGCTTGTTTGTTAGATAGCAAAGATAAATTTTATACCACTTCAAATAATACTTCATGCAGTAGATATAAATGTCAAAAGCCCTTGAGTGTAATTTCAACGGCTTATATTAGACTGTAAGCCAGTTAAACGCTTTGTAAACTAATGTTGAGACACTCCCTGGGGCCGTATTCTAAATTTAACAGACGTTTAGATACGGTCCAACTTCAATACAACTACAATATTGGTTGATTGTTTGTTGTGTGTTGTATGTTTGAGAAAGATTGTGTTTTTAATTAATTGATTATGTATTTAAAAATTAGACTATGGTACCTGATGACTTATAATTATGTTTGTCCTTGAAGGTACCTATATGCTACGTATTATGATTATCAGACGAGACCGCACGAGCACAGTGCAAAGTTATAGGTATCAGTCGGTTAAGGAGCTTCGCACCGTACGTTCGTTTTCCATTTATTGTAAAGTGAAAGCTGGGCTCGCTGTCGAGCATTGGTAATTCACACGCTGCATGTCGTGTCGTGTCGTGTCGTGCGCGGGTGAATGACAGACGAGTGAGTCAGCTGGCGAGCGCTTGCGTCGACCTTGCGGCAACACTCGACTCGTTGGCTTTGAATGATGGCCGCCTTGACGTCCTGACTCACTTCCTGCATTCCAAAATTTACAGGAATATTCATGGCATTCGAAGATAAATTTAAACGTTTATTTTGATTACTTCGCAGTTTAAATAAACAAACTGCATCTTGTTTGGATTGGAGCCGTGTTTTGAGCGGGACGTTGAGGCACGAATGAGTTTGACGCGATAAAGTTTACGCAAATAGCAGCACTCGTGAGTCGAGGACTAGCAATTACAAACTCTCCTTTGATATTTTGCCGTGAGATTATAATCAGCATGATTAGTAGACTATTCGAACCGGTACTTAAGTCCGGACAAAACGCAATGAATACATGGAAGATCACTCAAGCTATCTTTAGCGGAAGTTTATTAAACTACCGAAAAACTAGTAATTAGCGTAGATTGTTGCTAATTAAATTGAGCTTATAATTTTATTAATGATTTTTATTTAAAAAATTTGCTTATTAAATTAAAATTGTTTAGATATGTTTTAAAAGTCACTGCCTGGCCCGGGCGGGCCGCTGGTTGGGACCAGATCTTGGGTCGGCCCAAGATGAGCAAAGTTTAATTAAATCTCCACTTATCTTTATTTACGTTTCATGTACATCTAAAAGTCCGTCGACATTGACCTCGCCTCATTCTTTGTGTCGTAATCTAATTCGAATTAAAATCTAACTCAATTTGATGATCAGTGTATCGCAATTGTATGTATTTGAGCGGAAAGGGAGCGCACAAAATAATATGACTAAATTGTTATATTAAAACGTTAAAATTTTATTGGGACGCTGGCGCCAGCAGGCTGTTAAATTGCTGGCTCTTTGTTCTCAGGTATGAGTAGTAAATTTTTGACATCAACGAAGAGATGATTCAAGTCGCCTCAAGGAGAAAAGATACAGTTTTAATTTGTCAGCGAAATCCAACATCACGGCGAGGTATGCCTGGCCTGAGGCGATTTGTGGTATTTTTTATCGAGCAAAATATAATCGTGTATCTACGGTCTCAAATACCAACTTATTACTCGTCCAAAGTCCAAATATCCTTAGGCCCGTAATATTTAGAGGCGGGCTTTCGTTCGGGAACTAGTGACGTAACTACGTTACATAATTAGGTAATAAAAGCCCACTAGATAATTACCTACATCTAAAATAATGTAGAACAAACACATTTTGTGTATCTTAAGTTAGATGATTTCATTGTAACAAACCCTGAAATGTGTCAATATGTTATTATTCATTCTTTAGATTCGTCTGTAAGCATTGTTAGATCCAACCCCATTGGGTTGGATTATAAGCAATTATAATTTATGGGCTAAGACTTATGTAAAGATTACTTTATTTACTGACAACTTGTATAGCAATCATATTGCAAGGTTGGTTTATTGTGGCATGTGTAGCAATAATATTGTAAGGTCGGGGTTAATGGAAAATTAAAGAATGTAAACAAACGCATACACCTTAATTGCCCCGCAATTAACGCACTTTTAAAGAACAACAATGGTTTCATTGCCAGCTTATACAAATAAATTCGTTTAAAAATATTTTGTCATGTGTCCCATGCTTTTTTTGTCTAGAAACGCAGCCATATTTGTTTAACTAATTTTTTTTATTGTTGCCGATTATAATGTATGTGCGATCTAAACTTTCAACAAACAAATTGGAATTATAGACGGGGGCCAAAAAATTTTACCTTGCATTAAATCCTACACTTTTGGAAGCTTTTTCTAGTTATTAAGTAGGGTAGTCAGATTTCCACTACACATTTTTCCCCAGTGACGTGATTGTGCATTCCAGGAAATCGAAAACATTATAGACAACGTCTGGAACACTACATTGACTAAATCCTACACTGGAGATCTAGCACTATTGTATTTGTTTAAATAAGTGATGACTAACTTAAAGATTTCCCGAATTGTTTCTCTGAGCTTTCGTCTATAAGCTTCATTAAGTGACATTTTTTCTTTATATTTATAAAAAAGTGACTTAGAAATTCGAACACAAATCGAAAATTTGGTAGTATGGTACTAATACAGATCTAAGTGTTACAGTAATTTTTCACCACGGTGACATGTTTACATCTATTTATTATGAAATTTTTTAGCTTTTTTTGGCGAATATGATCACTTTATACAAACCTACAATTGTGAATATTTTTTCCTTAAATTGTCTATTTATTTAACATACATAATCAAAAAAATATCGTAAATATACTAAGTGCTTTACGAGCAATCGAAATAAACAACTTATAATTTAAGGTTCATATTTTAAAACTCCCGCCTCCGCGGCAAGGTTACTACGTAGCACAGATTACTTACCTACTTGTATTAGATAGAGCAAATCAGAAGACTCGCAAGTACTACAGGTTGGTAAAGGGATATTTTATTTAAACTTTTTACTATATTTCTGATTTCCGACATTGAAATGTCATTATGTTTGCCCCAATCAGTCATTTCAGAACAGAGCATATTGTGGTTTTAGGTTCGATGGTTAGATAGATGCAATCGAACTGTTATTTTCGTACCTGGGAAGCACACTCCTTGCATTGGACAAACGTCGGTCAATATAAAGGACGATACACCAAGAGAATTTACTTGCTATACTCAAATAAAATATCAACAAAAATCGAGTTTATGAGTTAAATCATTCACATGGATTGTTGTAAGTTTTGTATAGGATAGAAGCGAGTGACGCCATTCTCAGCTCTGTATTTAGTAGTCACGTCATGAGAAACTTCATAATGCGTATTAAACACACTTATTTATTTATTTATCATTCAAAACAACTGTTTTACTACACAGCATTACAGTAAATCCAATTTCAAATTAAACATATAAAATAACTTAATACTAGGTCGATTTAGGCTTCATAATGCGTAGTCTAGTGACCAGTAATCTGTTCTTCTTGTGTGACTCGCTTGTAAGCTATCAAGGACGATATATATGTAAAGGACTGGCCACACTCATGCAACCAGGCATTCCCCGTTTGTAATTTCCCGGACAGTGTAGATGGCGTTACTTGTCTCAAAATGCGATTTGAAGCAATTTGTTAATTTATCTATATTAGTTTTAACGCCATCTATCCCAAGATTGGTTCAACATTAGAATCGTCAATATGAACAACGAGGAAACAACTACCAGTTAATCTCGCCAGGTGTCGCATGTTTTATTAAGTATGCCTAATCGTGTTTTTATCTGTTGTGAAAAGAGGATAAACGCGCATAAAGTAATGCATAGATGGCGCTGTAGTCGTAAAAAATCATCGCGTTGGTTATGCTTTGGATATTCAAATCTATACAGTTTAAGTTAAAAAATGACTTAACCTCAAGTACATAATTGGTGCACTTTTTAACATAAGGTACATTTAAAATTCTGATTCAATGATTGACAAACACGCCTCTTACACCGTTGACTCAAGTTGAGGTAATAATTAATAATGCAATTACTGTATATCTATTAAAAATTAATTTTGATACATTATTTTCATATTTATGTATTCATAAAGCGTTTTATATATGGTACCTTAAACTTTAGACATAAGGGTGTATTTCGTATGCTGCGCTGCTTTTTAGTTATGTAGTTAAATTGCAAAAAATATATTTTTAGGGGGGCGCTCCATACATGTAACTAAATTTAAAAAAAAAATACAATTTTTATTTTGCACATGAATCGTATCCCATGAATTGGCGTAGGCACTAGTTTTTACGAATGCGACTGCCATATGACCTTCCAACCCAGAGGGGAAACTAGGCCTTATCGGGATTAGGTCCGGTTGCCTTACGATGTTTTCTTTCACCGAAAATCGACTGGTAAATATCAAATGATATTCTGTACATAAGTTCCGAAAAAATGAGTGGTACGAGCCGGGGTTTGAACCGGAGACCTCCGGATTGAAAGTCTGATGTCTTACCGCCAGGCAACCAATACGCGCTGCGAAATATGTACCTACAAAAATACAAAATTCATCTTTAATAGATAGACGTCATATAGACGTTATAGTAGCTACTATATATTAAAGGAGTCTTCGGAGTACATACTCCGAAGAGCCTCTGTGAAGTAAGTAGGTACCTAAATTTAAAGCAAATGAAATAGGTAGGGTGCGTTGGGTAATTTTGCAAAGCGTGTTCCGAAAAACAATCAAATATCGTCTGTATCCCAATCATCCCAATGTAATAATAGTCAACTTTTGGAATGACTTCCACTTTTTTCCTATCGGAATTACACCAATGCACCTTATGCATCCCTTGTAAACATTTACCGGTCGCTGAGGTGAAACCTAGGTTTTACCAAGTCGACGGCGGCGGCAGAAATCCGAAGTAAACGAATATATTTAAAATTTCGGGCTGTAAATTCTAGGAATTGCCGCATCCATACCCTAAATGCTTAGAAAACATTAAAAAGCAACCTCTTGTAGGGGTTTCCTTAACTTAAAATGGCTTATGATATTTTCATCCCTCGAATCATATTAGCAGTAAACTTACGCAGTCTCGAACTTAAAATTTAACACCACACAAACAAATTTTCAACGCGCTTCTTATTTTAAAGAGTAGCCTACAAACAAAGTTTCAAGTCTGTCTTTCAAAACTTGTAATCTCTATACAAACTTTCAACTTCAATGGGGTTCAACCTCTTTTTAACCCCATTTAACCTCTTTTGAACTTTAAAAACTGCTAAAATAATTTTTATTATTTTTTAATGATCAGCAAACGTACGAAGTTTTAAGATACTAACTTAAAATTTTAAATTCTACCCATACTAATTTAGAACCCCCTTTTTGAATTTTTCAAAATTGCTACCTATTACATGTACATATTATAAATGTACCCCACCCGCAAATTACAGCTTTGTAGCTTCCGATGTAACGGCCTCGCTTTAATACAAACTTTTCAACCCCGTTTTAACTCCTCTGGGGTGGAATTTTGAAAAACACTAAAATTACTTTATTTTTTATTTTTAAGCGATTAGCCTACAAACGAACATTTAAGTCAGTCACGAAAAAAAAACTACAGATTTTCAACCCATTTTTTTAAACTGTAGGGGTTGAATTTCAAAAAACTGATATTTATTTTATTATTTTTAATCATCAGCGACCGTACGAATTTTTAAGTCTCTATATAAAAAAAATCCTACCCATACAAACTTTTAAGTGGTTTCGGTGTTTGCGTTGATGAGTCAGTCAGGACAAAAGCATTTAAAGATAGACTTGCTTTCCGCCCGCTACTTCGTCCACTTATAATACGGGTACCTACTCATACACAGTTTCATCTTTATAAAATGTGTTGTTTGGTATTAGATTTTTTTTTTTGTTTATAATAATTATCATACAACTTACTTTTAAGCCATATACATATATTCTTCATACTAATCGTCAACGTTTTTTAACCCCCTTATGGGATGAATATCAAGACACGCTGAAATTGCTTTTCTTATTTTTAATAAGTAGACAAAATAGGTACAAAGTAGCCTATCTGCAAATTACAACTTTCTAGCTTCAGCAGTTTCGGCCTCGTTTTAGTACAAATTTTTCAACCTTGTTTTAACTCATCTAGGGTGGAATTTTGAAAAACACTGAAATTAGTTTTTTTTTGTTTTGAAGTTTCGCTTACAAATGAACTTTCGAGTCTGTCACAAAAAAGTAGGTATCTATATCAACTTTCAACCCTTTTTTAACCTCGTTTGCGGGGTTGAATGAAAAAAACGCTAAAATTACTTTCATTCTTTTTAATGTATTAAATGTACGAAGTTGCATGCCTCGAATTTAAAATTTTAACCCATACAAATTTTTAACTCTTCGTTTTTACTCCCTAAGTGGTTTAATTTTTCAAATTTGTTTCTTATTACTTGTACACATTATAAATGGAAATTTTAATTTCTAGTGAAGCTAGAAAGAAGTAGTTTCTGCCTGGCTACAATTCAACTTTTCAACCCCGTTTCAACTCCTTTGGGATGGAGTTTTGAAAAACGCTAAAATTATTTTTTTGTTTGGAGCTGAGTAGCCTACAAACGAACTTTCAAGTCTGTCACAATTTTTTTTTAAATATTTCGCTACAAATTTTCAACCCCTTTTTAACCCCGTTAGAGGTTATATACCAGTAAACGCTGAAATGACTTTTATAATTTTTTAATTAGCAACAAACGTACGAAGTTTCAAGTTTCTAACTTAAAATTTTAAACCCTAACCATACAAACGCTTAACCCCCTTTTTACCCCCTTAGGGCTTGAATTTTTCAAAATAGATCCTTATTACTTTTACAAATTAAAAATGTAACCTTATTTGCAAATTTCAACTTTCCAGCTTCAGTAGTTTCGGCTCTGCGTGGATCATTCAGTCAGTCAGAACATAGGCATTTATATAAATATAAATTAAAATAATATTAAGAATTATAATTTATCAGTGTGATTTAAAAAATAGTATTACAGTATTTTTTAAATCACACTGATAAATTATAATTCTAATAAATAAAATGAGCCTATTATTTATTCCACCCTGATTATTACTCCTAAGTAAGCAACTACGCACCATACGCTATGCGCTTCTTAGATACCTACACGGTCAATAACCTTAGGTGCACTAATCGTATCGGCCGCCGCACGTCTTATGTGTTATAGTTTCCGCCCCGTGCCCCGCTCCAATTATAATTATTTATTGATTACTAATTTTACAATTCCTGAAAATGCTCAGTATATTTACTGGTGAAATTTTGATATTATGTAACATATTATTTAAGCTAAAAGGAGCATCAAAATCATGAGTGTAGAATTAATGCGCGTGTTCGAAAATCATTTAAAATCATTTAAAAAATAGTTATAATACAGTCACCGCTGTAAATTTTATTTTAAACGAAGCGTAATATTTGTCTCGACAATATAGTAAAACATCACCATTTGTATAATTAGTGTTTGATTATTATTGAATTTTTTAAACATTTTTATTAATTCTAATGTATTCTCAACTTGACAGGTGGTGAATATTTCAAATACTCTTTTAAATATTCAGGTAGTCCCGGGGACTAAAAATCTCTAGTGTAGGATTTAATGTTTGTGGGAAATAAACATAAAAATTTTCAAATTTTTTTTAAAAAGAAAGCACATTGTATTTTTTGGGAAAAACTGAATAAATGTTGTTTTACCAGATCCCAAGGACAAAATAGTGTAGAATTAAATGTGATCTCCTCGAACAACTTAAAGTTTAGTGACGGGACTATTATTCTTTTGAAACGAGATAGAACAGTTGTGCCATCTCTATTTAGTCTGTGTTTTCAAACCACATAACACGCATGTCAGATATGTCTGTAAAACATACAGTTTGTCTAACATTTTTGAAGTTTTTCGTGACAATTGAATTGATAGTCGCGACGCTTGCGAAATTGCCACGCGAAACAATAACGGCGTATGTCCAGTTTAGAATGAAGACAACTATTTTTTTTAGGTTAGTAGGATATTATGCGTTCCTGGCGTAATGCCAATGTCACACTGTATACTTATATATTTAGGTATATTGACCGTTAGTGTGAATGTTATCGTTCAACCAAATATATATCACGCCCAGCCAGCTGCTGTCGGTGCTCTTTCGGTTTCATTTCTTAGAAACAATATGTTGGAATGGAACGATTATTGCCCGGAGTATACGCATATAAATTTCTTGAAGCGTATGGTACAGGTGCTAGCATAAGTGATATATTATTTTGACGCGAAGACGATACTTAACTTTTCCATTTCTTAAATTATTTGAAAATGCATACCAATCCCTTTTTTACATTTTGTAGCATTTATAGGTATTTATATAATATGTTATTATTGTGATTCGTCTACAAATAAACCATTCCAATGTAATAAATAGGTGCCAACTGTTTGAACGAGTACCGTTAGTATTTTCGAGAGATTTTTGAAAGTTTATTGTGTCTAGTTAGGTAATGATCCTTATTCAGACTCCCACCTACCTATAGTTTGCTGTGCATTCTGTAATGTTACCCCGTAAAGTTGGCATGTAGGTGTTGGCTTAATGACGCTGCTTTGTGCTTATGTTATGTCTGTTATATATTATGTTATAGCTGACTACATAGTCGCAGGCTTGTCAATGTCCTAATTAAATCTTATTTCCATTCTGAGTTTGAAAGTGTGAAATCGGGGAAATCGATAAATTTCTAGGGCGTTAAAGTATTAACGAAATCAAAATATTTATAAGGAACAAGTTAAGTGATCTATACCTAAGTATATCATTACTGACTACGATATACTTATTTATTTACTCTATTAACTTTGATTTTTCTGCGACCCAAGGATCGAATATTAAGCCCCGTTTTGCTTAAGACTTGCAAGTGCGTACGAATGTATGAATTGATTAAAGAGTCAATCGTTGGTAATGTTTATCTTCGTGATAATAAAAACAAGTCTTTAAAAACAATCTGGAATTTGTGCTGTATTTGATTTACAATACGCTGACTAGAAACTCTGTACACTTACGACACTTTTGCAATTACGACAAAAGATTCCTTACAATATTTGAAATTTGAAGCGTCGAAATAAAATATTTAATTTACAAAGGCAAGCCTTAACCATTATTTCAGATATTTAATTCCATTATTGGATAAGCGGTGTAGAATAGAACTTTATTTAAGTAATTCCTTCGGAATTAAGGCTTTCCTTAGTAGACCCCTCAAATTGCTTTTAAAGGCATCTTCATCGTATAAAAGCTCTTTTGTTGCGGAAATAAAACGGAAGCGTAGGAAAAGCAGCACCATCAATACGATGAAACTGAAGGACTAAATGTCTATACACAGACGAGGTAGAGGGATTATTATATGTTACATCTATCCTTTTTGTCGAATCCTTTTTCAGGACGCGGTAACCATAACAAGGGAAGTTGTCCCTTTCACGAAATTGTGTGAACGCTGTTAGCAATTGTTAAATTTCAAAAAGTTGTTTACCTTAAAATAAAATATATTTCATCCTTTACACCGTACCCAATTGAAGTAAAAATTATAGGTTACAGCGATCTGACGATACATAAAACCGAATTATTGCCGTTCATATTCAAATCATGTAATTTTTTCCGTTCTTTCCGATAAAATAACTTACAAAAAGATAGATGTTATAACCCCTTAAGTATTTTTAAAGATCATTACTCGTATTTAATCGGGCAGGTTATTCAAAATAACTAAAATATCAGTTTTAGCAATCTTTATGATACCAGGTGTTTAAAAGTAATTGTTTTGTAATTGGCTTTAAGTCTATACCTTGGCACAATTATATTCAAAAAATAAAATTATGTAAAATAATGCAAAAAGTTAAGTATATTAAATTACAAACGTATTTACCAACATAATTGTAAAGGTCAGAGATGCCTGGTATTCATTCAAATATTGGTCAGCTTTACGTCAAATATTTCAATAATTTGCAGAGGGTCCCGAGGGAAATATGAGGGGTCGTAAACTCGCAGGAAATCCTTTTGTGATTTTTGCTAAATATTAGTATATTTTACAAAAACAGAACAGATTGTCAAGTAGCTTTCGTTTTGTTCTTACGTATTGTTCCCTCTACTTATACAAATAATATACTAACAAACAACAACAACAAATAATGTTTATAGTCCTTGAGTACCTAAATTAGTTTTCATTTTGTAATAAGCAGAAACGTCTGCAAGCGAAATTTCAATTTTATAATTGAAAGAAAAATGGAAAAATTCACCACGTCGGGCAAGATTCGAACTTGCGACCTTTCGGAACACCGGTCCGACCGCTCTAACCAACTGAGCCATCGACGCTCACTCAACCGCGGTGAATCTTTCCATCAGTTCCTTCATTGCTTACGTCTTGAGTACCTACCTATATCATAAATAAATAAAATAAATAAATATTATGGGACAATCATACACAAATCAACCTATTTAGTCCCGCAGTAAGCTCAACAAGGCTTGTGTTGTGGGTATTAGGCGACGATATATATAACAGATAGATATAGATAAATACATAGAAAATATCTATAACTCAGGAACAAATATCTGTGATAAACACACAAGTAAATCCCTGACCAGGATTCAAACCCGGGACCTCTTGCTCCATAGGCAGGATCACTACCGACTAGGCTAGGAGGCCCTTATATCATATTTGCAATAACTAGATTTAAAACTAATACTCTTTTTCCTTATGTGATTACTGATTAAGTAGGCCATTGCAATAGATACATAACTTTGTTGCATACATTTTAATTAATGATCTGATATAACTTGTCAATAAAAAAAAATCTGTCCCATTTTATGTCGACCATGAAACCTAACTTTAAACAACTTCTGTCACTAAACTTATACATGTCATATACAAAGGAAAAAGTAACTTAGGCCTCCGGTGCCCAGGGCTGGTATCGAACCAGCTAATTTGATTTGTTCTTCAGTTTTAACTTCTATATGCGAAAACATCAGGTGGGCGATTTTTCAGATTCGCCTGCTAGAATCTGACAATTATAACTCTGTCTAAAACGATGAAATGTTGTTTTAAAAATAACAGCTATAAGAATTTAAGATCATGATTATAAATAAACTACTTGTTTCATGCTAAAATAATGGTGTCAATTTTTGTGTACTATTATTTTAGAGCTTAATTTCCTTGAATTCGAGCGCTCGAAAGTCAAAAGTCGGCTCCCAGATTTGTTAAGTAAGTACTCGCACTCCATCATTTGTGTAGTGATGATTAATGTAACTGTTTATGGACTAAGAAATTGCCACGTCATTTATGACACAATAATGAGAGCAACAAAACCCGTTTAGTTAGATTGCTATACTAGTTATATATCCTTATTGCTTGATCCGGGCATCTGGCAGCTTTTAACGGGCAGGTTAGTGTGACAGACTAGCAAAAATTTTGAATTGGAAAATTGTAATACCAATATAGGTAAAAACTGCCGAAGTTGTCTCAGTTATAAAGGACACGGCCTATATTTTAACATTAGTACAAAAAACATTGCATATCTACGGAAACAAAAACAGTAGGCGACAAACTATGAATTACATTATACGTAGTTTGACACTACTTTCTAGCAACAGAAACTTTTGGCAATGATATAATCTAATTATTTCTATAATTTCTCATAACATTGCATCAAACCCAGAACTGTAGGATTTGTTTTCTTGAAGTGGTTTGCATTCTTTGACTTCCACCACTTTACAGCTGCCAGATGTCCAGAATAAGCATAGTATAGCAAACTGACTAGAGGGGTTTCGTTGCTCTCATTATTGTGTTATATATGACGTGGCTAGCTCTCCGTCTATTACTGTTATGTTTAATTACTACATAATAAATAATAACAAGTTTTAAAAGTATACCCCTGTAGTTTTCTGTGTGGAGCCTAAAGGGTCGCGCACTGTACGGTTTAAGAGGAATTTCCTCCCACGAACGCTGTGACCGTGGAATGAACTCCCTGCCGAGGTTTTCCCAGCGGGCTACAGTATGAGGTTCTTCAAAAAAGGAGTGTACCGGTTCTTAAAGGGTAGGCAACGCGCATGTGAATCCTCTGGGGTTGCAGGCGTCCATAGACCGTAGCCTACGAGTAGCAGTTACCGTAGTAACTGCTTAACATCAGTCGGGCCGTATGCTTGTTTGCCACCGTCGTGGTATAAAAAAAAAAAGAAATACTGTTCCTAATACAAAATTTAAAAAAGCTAATGCTTTGAAGAAGTAGATAAGGAGCTAAATGAAGCCCGCGATACTAATGCTATTAACCCTTTATAAGGCAAAAGGGTGTCATAAATTTGACGAAATTGAACCCTATCACTTTGAGATAAAGTTCAAATAATTGTGGGAAATATATACCCTCTGCCTTATAAAGGCTTAAGCTCCCTTTTTGATTCCCAATAATAACGATGGTCTTCGTTATTTCTGGTCACGTAGCCGTTGTCAAGTTTTATCCTGTGTAAGTAACGGCACAAGCATAGGAAAACATACTAGTATTTATGTGCGTCACTTTCATCTTGTTTGGGATTTTTCGGATAATACCTTGGTTACGATTATGAAAGTGGGTATATATCTTATATATATATATATAAACCAAAGTCGTGTAGGTTACATATAACTCAAGAACGTCTGTACCAATTAAAATGATGTTTGAATTTTTGGATTTATTTCCGCCCCGAATAGCAGAATAACTTTTAAAATATTGGAGAAAAAAAATGAAGTTGGCGGTAAAGAGTTTGCTGGATCAGTTAGTTATACATAAACGTAACATTATTATTAATATGTGACTATCCTAATCAAGAGCCCTTATGGCGGCCGGCTCTTACGTACGCCTTTATTCCTTGAGAATTATATTGAATCTGTACAACTACAACGTAAGAGCCTGCCGCAATAAGGGAATCTCTTGGGGATTTGGATTTTCACTGTATATTAAAATTAAGAGTTGTTCAGATAGAAGTGACCGAGAAAAGACGAGGAAATGACAAAATATTGTATCGCAAACTTTTCGGACGGATACTGTTTGAATAGAATTTCAAACCATTCAAACAGGATGCAATATTTTTTCATTTCCTCGTTATTTCCGGCCGCCATAAGAGCCCTTTTGATTATGTAATAATGCTACGTATGTTTTAGGGCTCTCGGTCGTGTCCGGGTTTCGTGTAGACTTGTGTAATACCCGTTTCGGAAGTACCCGTACCCGGTTTTCTGACCCGTTCGACACGTGTATTTAGGAAACGTGTAATTAAGATCCATGTACCCGTGTACCCGGTACAAGCGGGTGGACCCGTGCTTGACGTGTAGCGGGCTTTTAGAACTAATTACAAATCTAAATAAGAGTTTCGGGTGTTTCCTCTCTTAGAAATACGCTCGTAGCTCTTAAAAAAACACCACTCGGATCTAGATTACACGGCACTGACGGGTCTTACCGCGGGTAAATAACATCCGTTTATTCGAGTACCCGTGTTATAGTGTACCCGTGTACCGTAAACACAGGTTGGCGGGTTCGTGTAGTTCGGGTACTTAGTACCGCCGGGCTTAAGGACACGAGTACCGTGTGTATGCGTGTACACGTGTATGGGGTGATCTAATATGTATATTATAGCTACTACTATCATCATAAACACGCTTTTCTCCGAAAAATCCCAAATAGGATGAAAGAGGCTCACTTATACCAGTATGTTTTCCTAAAATATATCCATAGTACATACATTACATAAGGTTTTCCAATAAGGGCAACTCGATTATAAAATGCAATAAAACGCGCTAAGCATGTGTATAAAATTAATTACTTTTTAGTTTTATTTAAGAGGTCCATACGTGCCATTATTTGTAATATATGACCTCGTTAAAATTTCTGCCCCGGCTTCTCCTGGTAGCCCATATCCTTGAAAACAAAGGAGATCGTCAATTTTTGTTAGGCGATTTGCCCCAGCTCATTAAGGCGCGTATAATTATGAAATAGGTATCAAAACATTCGCCTTAATTTCTAGATCAGGACGGTCATAAAATAATCATGAAATCTAACGGGAAAATGGAGAAATCGGGGATGAAAAAACATGAATGTGATAAGGACAATATTTAAAAGCGTACATGTTTATAATTTACAGTATAACACAAAATAACTACCGGTTTTTTAAAGAATATCTACAAAATCTGACATGATAATGGAACGAAAATAATAATAAAATAATAAAAAGTCATATTTTGATCCTGCCGCTGATTTCTTGTATTTGGGTAAACAAAGATAATGACTGTCAAACCATCATTGCTACTATTAACTAAACAATCGTAGAACTTATTACAAAGAGATAAGGTTTAGCTCTGTTAGTGCGCTACTACTAGTATCCATGAAGTTATAATTTTAAACTGGAGTATACTCTTGGGCCACAAAGTGAGGCCGAAAGAGAGTAATACAGGGAGCTGCGTATCGTTTTGACCTAGGGAGTTATGTCGTCATTAGCCAATAATGCCAGCACGACAACAAGTCAAAATGTCAATGTGTGTCAATTTCGTAACGAGTGCGAGTGATTATCCCATAATTATCCCCTCTATCGGACCGTTTTTTTTTCTAATCACCTATGAACGACTGTTTTGTACGGTAATAAGGTTCATCTGTGGTTAGGGAAAAAGTGCAACAATTATAGTCTGGCCAGCCAACGAACACAGTAGCAATGTACAGCGAACAAAAGTATGACAACACTAAGAATCAGTGAAAAAAGCAGCAATGATCATCAAATTTTATGTTAATTATGTTTTTAATTTTAGTTGGTATTTCCGCCCCTTTCATTAGGTGACATTTACGGTGTGTAAAAAGGAGACGGATATATTTTGTCTGATCTGTCATCAACTGCAACAGATAATCTGGTTGAGGCAATTGACATATGCCTTAAAAATGAATTTAAATTTAACTGGGAACGTTGCAGGAGTTCTATCTCACTCGCGCTTGAGCAAGATGAGAGAGTGAAATGCACTAAAAACAAATTCAATGTGAATTGAAATGTTCGTCATGAAATACGGTGTCTCATCACAAAGGGTTGCCACATGTGCGTATTTTGAATTTGCCGCGCGTTTCTACTGACAGAAATGGTTTGCCAGACTATACATCCACTTTTTATAAATCCATACGAGTAGGTATCAGACATTACTAAATTGAAAAAAAAAAATTGCGTTTCGTTATCGAAAGAGCATGATATAATGCCGTCATAACGCCCTAAGTCAAAATGAGACGCAGCTCCCATTCTTTCGGCCCCACTTTGTGGCCGAAGAGTATACTCCAGTTTAAAATTATAACTTCATGCGGCAGACTTGGATGACGGTGACGTCATACATTGACAGTGTCAAACTAGAATAATAAACTAGATTAGCAAAGTAAACGTAACTCCTTTCCATAAATGTCTGTTTCGTCTCAGTCCAGGTAAAGTTAACCCAGAGTTAACCTTATGTCAATGCTGTAAAGACGTTATCAACTTATTAAGCACTGTTTGGATCGCGGAAGGATCAACGAAATTACTTTTTATTTTGTATTTCTAATTCCCGTTTCATTTTCATGAAATATTTTGTCTAGTTTCGTAATAAAATGGGTATTTGCTTAAAATTGCAGAACAAATTTTATACGAGACCATTATCGCTAGTGGGCCTGGAATTGACGGTCTCCTTTTTAATAACTCTGCCGCACAGATCAGGCTGAATTTGCGAAGGCTTGGGTTATATTGATTTTAACGGCATTTCTGGCTGCGATTTCAGAAAACCTCACAAAAAGGTCAAATTACACACACAAAGCCTGTTTTATTGTATTTTAAAATAGACCCTCTCTTATTGGAAAACCCTTTAGTTAGCATCTAACTAGTCTTCAAACATACATAACTATTTAAACTACAATTTTATAATCCGCAACGCAGGCTTCGTCAGGTGTAAAGATCAACCCCAGGTTTCGCCACATAACAATCAAAGATGATATCCGCCACACGCTTTGTCAATTTGAAACAAACATTAACCTTAACCTGAGTAACATTGACTGCTCCGGACCGTTAGCTTGTATTAGATAGCTACCATATAGAAATACGAATAGTAAATAATTAATAAAGTGTATTCTCTATTGTGTGTATCAATTCAAATACCGTTCTCAAATAACCTAATAACCTCTGGTTGGCGTTACAGCGTAATAATGGCGTTTATCATGCATATATCATGAGTTCATGCCTACACGATGGATATTTGAAATATGGTATACATTCGCAAAATAACGACCTTGAGAGAATGAGCAAATACGGGGGGATGATCCAAATTCATATGTTACTAGCCTTATTTATCGCAAGCAGAGAGCTTAGAGACCAGAGGGTAGCTCTTTAATTTTATGTTTATTATAATTTAAGTAAAATATATACATAAAATGTCACTTATCAATACCTCTCAAGACGACTGTTCCATCCATATGACGGCTGTCAGTTCAAAACATTATCTGTCAAGTATCTATTAATGGTGTGTATCTAGCTCTTGGTTCGTGGTATTTAGTAGTATGTATGTATTAGTGACATTTAATCATAGTTATGGAGGTAAGGTAACCATCATGAGCCACATCCTACCTCCAACTATCATCGGCGGCGCAGGCAGCGCCCAGTTTCTCTTAAATCATCGTCTGAGAGACGGATAGGCGTAAAATGTAGACTTTTAATCAGTCTACTTACACATCTGCTGTAGGGCAATATTGGAATTGAACTGTTATTAGCTTCTTAAATCAATGAATTCATTATATTGTCTTCGGTTGCCGCGATAGTTATTCATGAAATAAAACAATTAAAAACGGATTTTATCGCGTGTATTGAGTTTAAATTACATCCCGACGTTTCAAACACTTTACAGCGTTCGTGGTCAACGGGTCGACTGAGGAAAAATGTACAATTACCTCCGTTCAAAAACTATCTCAATATGCAAACCTACCCACATATTAAATATTAAACAAATTTAGTGTTTGCACATGCCGGAGGGGCCTTTATAAAAACAAATTATTTTTTATTACAAAACAAATTATTAAACAAATTATTTTATTATTATTAATTATTATTTTCATTTTTATTTTTAATTTTTTCAAATTAGTATTAAATTATTATTAGTGTCCACACTGTCCACCATTATGGTCTCACAGTCCTATGTCTAGCTTGCTCCTTAACCAAATGAATAACTGGATCCCAAGCTGGTGGTACCGAAAAACCATCCTCTCTGTTGAAATTTGGATATTTTTTAATCTCGATTGCCTCTCGCAACATCCGGGGAATGTATCGTTTCTCCTTGACGAGGACTTGCGGTTTGTCAAATTTAACTGAGTGGTTGGGTCTATCCATGACATGCTCACAGACTGCTGACCTTGGTCGACGGTGCTTTACATCGGCTATATGTTCCTTTACCCGAGTAGAGATGCTCCGCTTAGTCTGGCCTACATATGATAGACCACATTCACATTCCAGCCTGTAGACCCCTGCACTCTGTAGAGGAGTAGCCGACTTCACTGACCTCAGGAACTGTGACATCTTCTTCATTGGCTTAAAGTAAGTTTTTATAGAAGCACGTTTCAAGATGTTGCCAATCCTGTCAGTGACTCCTCGGACAAAAGGCAAGACGGCAGGCCGGCGCTCAACTGTAGGAATCTTCATCCGAGCTTTGTGATTGAGCCGTGGAATCTTGAGCCCGTTCGCTTGAAGTGCATCCTTGGCATGCCGGAGTTCCGCCGCCAGGTGCTGCTCATCACATATCCTCTGGGCTCTCTGAAACAAAGACTTGCCTACAGTAGCTAGCTGACTGGGGTGGTGGTGTGATCTACCATTCAAATATCTATTTGTATGTGTAGGTTTCCTATATACAGTGCGGCCTAAGGTATTATCGGGGTTTCTCAATACTAGTACATCTAAGAAAGGCAGTGAACAATTATTTTCCAATTCCATGGTAAACTTAATCTTACTATGAATGGAATTGAGGTGGTCAAGGAAAACTGAAACACTATTTTTAGGTAATATAGTAAAAGTATCATCTACGTATCTTTTGAAAATCTTCGGCTGCACGGGAGCCAATGAGAGCGCCCTCTCCTCAAAGTCCTCCATAAAGATGTCAGCGACTACTGGAGATACCGGGGACCCCATGGCTACACCGTCGACTTGCAGGAAGAATTCATTGTTCCATAGTAGATATCCTGATGTAAGGCAGTGTTCCAAGAGCTTAGCATATTCTTCAGACATGTTCTGCTCACGCAACCTCTTCTTCACAATTTCAATGCAGTCTTGTACCGGGAGACTCGTAAAGAGTGACTGGACATCGAAACTGACCATGATCTCGTCATCAGTTAATGTAAGGTCTTTAATGTCACTGATGAAATGGTAAGAATCCTTTGTATGTGTTCTAGTATTACCCCGTAAAGATGAAAGGACTCCTGCTAAGTATTGAGCCAATTTGTAAGTTGGAGCATCAATTTGACTCACTATTGACACCGCACCACCGCACCGAGGCACCGGACAATCAGGAACCAAACCTGCAACATCTAGATTAAGGGATTCGCAGTATTCACCAATTAGGTCTTTAGTACATTTTAAGACTTTCGCAGTAGGATCTTTTTTGACATGTTTATAGGTTGTGCTGTCCGCCAACAGATTCTCAATTTTCTGGTTGTAATCGGTGGTGTCAAGTACAACCGTCGCATTACCCTTATAAGCTCGAAGTATGGTAAGGTCTGGATCTTCACGCAAGGTCCTCAAGGCCCTTATCTCTTCCTTAGGTAAGTTTGTTTTCGGCGGCTTTGCCCTTCGCAATAATGACGAGACATCTTGGCGTATAGCCTCCGAATCTTCCTTTTTCACCAGACAATCTTCTACACTGACAATAATGTCTTCAAAAGGAATCTTCCGTGGTGCCACAACATAATTTAATCCTTTCTGCAAGACCAAATGCTGCGAATCTGTCAACTGTTTACTTGACATGTCTACAACAGACCGGTTTGACACTGACAGCGACGTTCCGTTCCCGCGGTGATTATTCTCAAGCAATCCGTTATCACTGCGCTTCGATTTTAATCTGTCAAACTTAGCAACCTGTCGCTTCTGCACTGTTCATACGTGAATGCGTAACGTTTATTGCCTAGTTCAACGACTTCATCAAAATCTCTACTGGTCAATGTTATTAGTAACTCACCGGTACTGTCCTTAATCTGTTGCTCAAGTTTGTAAGCCGTATAACGGTTATTGTGGATGAGTTTGCACAGTAATTTCCTGCTTGCTTGGCGAAGTATGCGTTCACTGCCCATAATGTCATTTTTTGGAGCTATCTTCACGCATGTAGGAATAAGATCTTCGTCCCGGCATCTCTTAAGGAAATTTAAAGAACAACGAGAGCGCGCGAGCTTATTCGCCAGGTCTTCACGTCGCCGAATTCTGGTTGCAACTTCCAGTCCGTACTGGTGTACATAATACCCAGTCAGCTAGCTACTGTAGGCAAGTCTTTGTTTCAGAGAGCCCAGAGGATATGTGATGAGCAGCACCTGGCGGCGGAACTCCGGCATGCCAAGGATGCACTTCAAGCGAACGGGCTCAAGATTCCACGGCTCAATCACAAAGCTCGGATGAAGATTCCTACAGTTGAGCGCCGGCCTGCCGTCTTGCCTTTTGTCCGAGGAGTCACTGACAGGATTGGCAACATCTTGAAACGTGCTTCTATAAAAACTTACTTTAAGCCAATGAAGAAGATGTCACAGTTCCTGAGGTCAGTGAAGTCGGCTACTCCTCTACAGAGTGCAGGGGTCTACAGGCTGGAATGTGAATGTGGTCTATCATATGTAGGCCAGACTAAGCGGAGCATCTCTACTCGGGTAAAGGAACATATAGCCGATGTAAAGCACCGTCGACCAAGGTCAGCAGTCTGTGAGCATGTCATGGATAGACCCAACCACTCAGTTAAATTTGACAAACCGCAAGTCCTCGTCAAGGAGAAACGATACATTCCCCGGATGTTGCGAGAGGCAATCGAGATTAAAAAATATCCAAATTTCAACAGAGAGGATGGTTTTTCGGTACCACCAGCTTGGGATCCAGTTATTCATTTGGTTAAGGAGCAAGCTAGACATAGGACTGTGAGACCATAATGGTGGACAGTGTGGACACTAATAATAATTTAATACTAATTTGAAAAAATTAAAAATAAAAATGAAAATAATAATTAATAATAATAAAATAATTTGTTTAATAATTTGTTTTGTAATAAAAAATAATTTGTTTTTATAAAGGCCCCTCCGGCATGTGCAAACACTAAATTTGTTTAATATTTAATATGTGGGTAGGTTTGCATATTGAGATAGTTTTTGAACGGAGGTAATTGTACATTTTTCCTCAGTCGACCCGTTGACCACGAACGCTGTAAAGTGTTTGAAACGTCGGGATGTAATTTAAACTCAATACACGCGATAAAATCCGTTTTTAATTGTTTTATTTCATCAATGAATTCATTCATAAATTGGGTATGCAATTATGAACCCGATAGTACCTATATACCTATACACATCACAATTGTTTCCCCTGCTTACCTAATCCGGGGCAATTTTTAGATAGGGTCTACGACAGGGCAGCAAGGGCGCAAAACTTCCCTAGCTTCCTAGATAATTTCTGCCGCCCTGCTTGGTTGCCGCATGTGTAGCGCGATTGGGGAAATTTCGCAACAATTTTCATTTAACAATTTGATTTCGCGACAATCCTGGCGCCATTTTCAAGACGTGCGTTCAGCGGGACGTTCATTCACACACTGAGCGGCAGGCATCTTTGTAGGGAAATTCCGAAATTTCCCCGAGCGCCGTGCGCCCGGTATTATCCCTGGCAGGTGTGTGACTAGCCGCCTTTGGGTGATTATCACACTGGCACCGCAACGGGATGCGGCGACGGTGTACAAGTGTGACAGTGCTATACATATGCACAGCGCTATCTCGCTCGCGCACCGGCGTCGCATGCCGAAACCGAAGCAGCGTGAAAGTACGAGCCGCCGTGATACGGTTTCTACTTTGTGTACTGAACCCTACAAAACATCGGGGATAAAAAATCGAATGCAAATTTCATCACACACAATTACCTTGCAAATAAAATTCAAATGTATGATAAAGGATTTTATTTGTACTTCTCATATACATTCACGTTTCCGTAGTGACTGAGTTTATGAAGACTTAAATTTTAGAAGATTTAAATTTTATTGCGATTTTTTATTTAATCTGGGATAACGTATGTAGGTCAGACGGAATAATACGAGTATGTTTCAATGATGTTTTACTCGTAAATGTTTTTCAAGAGGCTTCTCATTGAGTGGCAGTATTATTTGTAAGTATATTATGTACCTACTTATGAAATAAATATGGGTGCTTATTTTTATCCCACATCAGCACATCACGTTGATTGAATTAAGTGAATAGCACATAACCCAGCTTTTTCTCAATTATTCCAAAAACAACAATATCATAAATATTTTGGAAGTTTTTAAAGTTAAAATTATATTGCTTTACGTTTTTGCTCTCACCCATTTATATGGAACTACAATCCAACATAATTCAGGATTGTAATGAAGTTAGTGAGATGCTAAAAAATGTCATGTCAGGAAGTCATCTCACAAAGATATTTAAATTTGGATACAAAAGAAGATTTTGCATCTTATATTACTAACCTAGAATTATATATTGTTATTAAGATATTTAATAAAAAATACACAACTACCTACATTACGAAATTATACAAGTCGATTTCAAAAAAATATCGTAAGGTTTATAAATATACCTAAACAAAACAGATGTGACTAAAAAAAATTATAGAACTCGAGCATTTGCGTCACTGTTGAATTATAAATGCATAATTAATATTAAATTAAATTGCATTGACAATTTCACAGCTGTGAATTATAGCGTTACGCCTGAACCATTTATTATAACACTCATTAAACGGTGTTGGAGATATATAGCTCCAACAGACCGACGTACAATACTAATAGGTAATATAAATTCGATCCCATTATGTAAACAAGATAAGCTGTTTATCCGTTTGCTCAACGATTCTATTCTTTTTTTTATCGTCATAAAGCTTTAGCGAAGAACTATAAATATTAAATATTATGAAAACAAAAATAACAAATATTTGTGCTCGTATCACAAATAAATGACCTGGGACTCAAACCTGGGACCTCCTATATTATCATAAGGCGATTATCACACTGGCGCCGCAACCGTATGCGGCGACGGTGTGCAAGTGTGACAGCGCTATAGACATGCATAGCGCTATCACGTTCGCCCACCGTTGCCGCATGCGGAAAACGCAGCAGTGTGAAAGCCGCCTAAGACTGGTCACTAACAATGAAGCAACGGAGGCCGTAGAATTTGAATTACATATCAATTGTTTTTAATTATAAATAAGACTTTTTACGTCACACCTGGCCATAATGTGAGTTTTACCGCACGCTACGTGTACGGTAAAACTCGCATTGTGGCCAGGTGGAGACGTAAAATTGTGTACTCACCACGGGCAGTAAACAAGAAAGCCCTCTATCGCATATTTACAACCCTCGCCTGCGGCTCAGGTCACAAATACCTGCGATTTCGGGCTTTCTTTCTTTTACAGTCCTTGGTAAGTAATGTACTATAAATATTGTCAGCAATACATATCGCACTAGTTTTTGTAAATTATGTACTTTTTTGTGTTACGTCTTTACTACTTACTGATAAAAGTATTAGTGATAATTTAGCCGCCAACACAGTGAATCCTCCTTTTTAATAAAGGGTCGACAAATCAGGTGAGCCGTATGCTTTTTTGTCACCGTCGTGGTATAATATATTTAAAAAAATCCTACCAACCTAAAGTAAGTATTATATTATAGTAACGGAAGTAATTAACAATAATTTAATTGTTGCTGTTTTTACTACCTAACTTGTTTTGCTTATTTTATCGGGCATGAAAATATTTAAAAAAAACAAGAACAATAATTTCGGTTGTTGTTTTTTAAAGTTGTTTCAATTTATAATCTGAAATTTTATTTATTAAAGCGGCAATCCAGTAACTGGTTAAATAAATAACAATTAAGATTCTTAAATAAATATTGCGCATGGTTAAATTAGACACGTGTAAGCGTTTAACACGAGACGAAAACACATATTTTACTGTCAAAAACACAGATAACATTGACAGTAATGGCAAAATATGAAAGATGTTACGACTGAAAACAACAAATGTAATAAAGATAGCAGACAAGGTCTCTCTTTCGTACATGTGTTGAGGCAGAATAGAGAAGCATTAAAAATCTAATTATATCGCGACGCTCGCAAATAATAAATAACAGGAAGTTTGTTTTGGGCAAATGCTGGGGAATAAAACACCTCAGCGCCATATTATGGCTTAGCCATCCGCGATAAAGAAAAATATAATAAGACCTTTGCGTGTTTAAATCTGGAATACGTATACGTACCCAGTTGTTCTTCATTAATTACAAAATAAACTTAAGAACGTATTTAAGAAACAACGATGAATTACTAGAGTACATTTTTATGATAGCGTAGCTGGAAATAGTGTCAATGCAATAACAGCCTTCAAGTAACCCTCACATTCCGCTAACCGGCTTTCATTCATGCATCAACAACAACAGCAGGGAAGCCTTACCCGTGATCGCCTTTGCAGCGGTTCATCTCCAGGGATAGTAAGAAAATTTCCGCTCATCTTCACTGCGCACACTACCGGTACTATTAAAAACCCTTTGTTCTTGAAAAACGTGATATAAATAGCGCGCGAAATCTCAAACGCTGAACGTGCGTACGCGACGGCCGTTGGTCATGAAATGCTCTTTCAAACTAGAACTTCATGAATGGGTGACGTGTTTTAAATACTGTTTTGTAATGTGACGTCACGTGCAGCTACGCAAGCATGCCGAACGTCTGCGTTCCGATCTGTTTGTCTGCAGATCCGTAAATAGAGAATCACAATCAGCTGCGGTTCGGAGGCATGATGGGAAGTTGACACATTTACTCGGAACTTTTCTTGTTTATACGAAAGTTGTTTTGAGATTACTCAAAAGCTGAATGAAAGTTTTGTGTGAAAGTTTTATTTTTTTATTACATTATAGTAAGAACAATTTGTGAGAGTAATCTGAGAGTCCTCTTAGCACAATTGAAAAAGTTCGTGATAGTCCTAAAGTGGAGATTAACTGGAAAATATATTTACCAAGATAGTTTAAAATGTACTGATTTAAACTCACACGATTTTTACTTATTATTTATATAAAAGCGGGACTAATTCACGTACACTTACATTTATTATTTTCCTGACGTTTCGGATGTCGTCAGTGCTGTGTGTAGGCAAAGTGACAACCCTAGCGTAAAAATGCATACCTAACCGACACCAAGTTAGGGTAGTTCAGAAAATCCGCGTAACTCTGTTTACTCCGCGTAATTCAAATACGGCACGCTGTCCCGTTTCTAGCGTTTTTATCTAAATAATCAGTTTGTTTAAGTGCGTCAATTTTAGTTAAGTTGTCGGCAATAGAATGTACCTAGGCAGATTATTCATGGTAATGACTAAAATGTAATGATCACAATTTGTTGTTTTCAGTATTTAGAATATGTATCTGACATAGTTTGATATTCCTTCGGCTTATTCACTAAAATTCCAACACCTCATTTGATACAAGCAAGGTGTTTAACTTAAGAATTCCATGACCTACAGCGCCCCCTAGTACGCGTCAGTTCAACTCATACGAGTAAGTTGAAGTCAGCTGAAGTAATACGTGGTTGCGTAGCGACATCTATCGTGAACTTAAAAATACATACAATGTAGTATAGGGGTGAACAATGCAATTTCGTGGAATGATTTTTGACAACTGAATTAGATGGCGCCGCTAGTGTTTAATCTTTTACGGCGGATTTTTATTTTTTTAATTTTTTAATTTATATATTCTAATAACAACTTAGATTTTGTACATGTACATTCTCGCCAAACTGTTACGTTTGATGGCGAGAGGCGCTCTGTTTTATACTTTAACAATTTAACCTATTAAACTCATCTTATATTTAAATTTCTTAAAAATAATACTAACTAGCATGCTCATAACATAAATCAGGATAATTTGAGAAGACACTCTTTTAGTCTCGTTTTTATCATGGATTTACTTAATTTAGGACCTTGTCGTAGTAAGCTAATGCTATTACATATTTTTGGTACAAGATATTTTGAAGTTCTTTTGCCATAATAATTTTCCATCTTTGGCTCTACTAACTTTTTCTCTATAACACAAAGTGTCAATTAGCAATAAATATAGTACTAGAAAGTACTATATTTATTGCTAATTGACACTTTGTACTTTTCATTGTAATAATGCTCTAAACCTAATAAGTATGTGACTTTTTATCTACGGGTAAAATTTTACATAAGGGAAATAGTTTATCATAATCGTGGATTACGAGAGTAACTTCTTGTAAAACCTTAAGGTAGGCAAGATGGACTCAAAGGACTTACTGAATGAAGGAAAGAAAAAGTTAAAGACAATAAATTGATTTACAAACACACAATCAATTGAAAGAAAAAATAGGTACTATCATATTAGTATTTCAGCAATAAGGCTCAAAAAGCAAACAAAACAATACAGAAGCTTCCATCTCATTAACGAAGAAAATACCACTGAGCATAAAGTATATACTGGAGTACAGACTCAAACAAGATTTACCGAAAATATGACTCGTGAAAAGGACCCCGCAGCAAACATAGGGAAAAAGTGGTTTCTGTCAAATCGCATGAAATTTTAGTATGATGTAGATTCAGGTCTCCTTATTATTTGTATATAAGGGCGCAACTCCCTCAGAAGTACACTGTCAGAAATAATCAAGTTTATATTATTATTTTACTATGACGTGTTTCTTAAAATCGATACTTTGAATTGACTCGCACTGAGACTTACTGGCGTTAAATATGATCTTAATAACGTTTCTGTCACGATGAAATCGCATTTTGTTAGTTATTTATATTATGCAAAAGTAAAGAGAAAGATTTTACGAAAAATTGGTATGTTACATATGTTTTGTATGAAACAACTATACTTGATTATTTCTAAAAGTATACTTCTGAGCGAATTGTGCCCTTATAAAAAAATAATCAGGAGACTCGAATCTACATCGTACTAAAATTTCGTGAGATTTGACTGAAACCACTTTTTCCCAATGTTTGCTGCGGGGTCCTTTTCGGTAACCAGCCAGTCTTATACCGTAATAAGACTGTCAGAGAAAGTGCTGTATGAGTCGTTCTTACAGCACTATTGTAGGGACGTTTTTTGGGCTGATTGTGTATCTAGTTCTTTATCGCTGCCACTGAGTTTTTTAGTCAACTTAACTGCGGAACTAATGGAACGTCGAACGTAGAAATTCGAAAATTGACAATCTGCATCAGTTACTCGAATAATGCACAAGAGCGTACAATAACATTTTACACGCGGGTTAAATTCGACCGGTGCTGCTGTGACCTGGGTGGTTAAGGCTCTGCCGCGAATGTAGAAGACGCTGGTTCGATCCCAGTCCTGGGCACCGGAAGCTTAGGTCACTTTTTCCTTTGTATATGACATCTATATAGTTTTATAATTTATATACTAGTGTGTCTACTTAAAAATAAACAACACAAAATATTTATTAAAAATAATTTGATTCTTTCTTCAGTTGTACTGACGGAAGCGCCATCTCTCTCGCTTTCAATGAACTCCTAAAATGTATTTGTGTGTTTATCACAGATATTTGTGATATTTTCAAGTCAAAGGTACATCATTGTCGGTTGTCAATAAGGCGTTGCTGCCATTAAAAACATTGAGAAATTAACTTTATTAACAACCCTCGACTTTTGACACATTTGTTCCCGAGCTATGAATGTTTTGTAAATATTTAAGTATTTATATGTATAATCAAAAAAATTTCGTAGTCTAGTAAACACAACACAAGCTTTAAAGGCTTGCTGTGACTCTAGGTTGATCTGTCCTATAAAATGTATCGTAAATCCATACTTACCTACATTGGATTATTAAAGACTGTCGCAATAGTGAGTGAATCTGGATACAAGAAAAACACTGGGTTGATAGGGAAATAGGTCGTTGAAACTTTCATAAGGCAGGTTTGTGTATAGTGAACTCAAATGAAACGAAGAAAGATTTATTTGAAATACGGATATTTATTTATTTTTTCATAAAAATTCTAAATTCAATAATGTGTTTTAAACATGTAACATTTACATATATGCATTTATACAAAGATATATGCAATGTTTAGTGATTTTAATACTAAAATTGGAGCGTAACAGACTTACAATGATGCCAATGCATGTGACGATCACATTTTACACTTAAAAATAATATTTACCAAGTATTGTCAAATGGTAAAGGTTACGTGTCAATTACAATTTTAATTTGATGAGGTTGATGGACACTGTGCGCTTTTCTTTAATTCTAGCTCCAACCGCGTCCGAAAGCCGTTGGTTGCGATGAAACTAATATAGGATGATTATTGGTACACGGTAAACGAGACATAATACTGTTACCTGTTACTTTGTAAATGATGAATTATCACACACTCTGTATTGTAGCCGTCGGAATGCTGGACTAGAGAAGAGTCGATTATTTACAAATGAATGACACATGGGCTCAAAGATGGAAATGTTCGGAAATGAAACAAGACAATGATCTGATCTTGGGCCATATTCTAACTTCAAAACACGTTTAGACCGATCCAACTTCAATAAAACTTCATTGATTAACTATGCAATAGTACAGCTAGCGCCTTAACGTCTGAATCAGATTTCAGAATTTGCTTGAAAATTATTCCGATGCAACTCCAATACAACTTCAGTATTAGTTGATTATTTGTTGTGTGTTGGAGTTATATTTGAGATTGATTGTGTTTTCAACCGACTTCAAGATTTCGAAGGAGGAGGTTATCGTTATCAATTCGTCGGGATCTTTGTTTTTGCTTTATTTTATTTTATTATGTATGTTCACAGATTATTCGAAGACGGCTGGACCACCGAAATGGAAAATTCTTTTTTTGTTTGAAAGAGTATACTTCACAGTTGGTCCCATCGTAACCAGGATCTGATGATGGGATCCTGGAGAAATCGAGGGAACTCTTCAACTATTATAGGCACACCTATAGTGATTTGAGTAATTTTTACAGCAGCTCGAGTTCTTTTCTGTTCAAAATTATTCATGTAAGTATTGTTTATGTTTTTCAAAATTAGAATACGGACCCTGGCGTTCAATGACAAGCGATCAGTTTGTAACGGTTGTAATGACTTTTCAAAAACTGCAACACTCTATTCAACGCATTAACGTGACTGTCTGAAAAGTTTAGAATTTTTAAATGTATCTACCTTTTCTATTTGTTATTAAACAACGTTTGCGACGGACAAGAAATTTAACTATTTATTTTAAACGTTTAATTTTGACATTGACTTATGTAGGGTAAATCGCCAGTTACTGGCCACTATCCAATAACTGGCCACCTGATACTCGTACTAAAAATGAACTCTGTTTACCTACAAACAAAGCTGAAGTAGAAACTGAAGGGTTTCAATAGCTGGCCACGTTATACTAAAATGAATTTTGTTTGTAGGTACGCAGAGTTCGTTTTTAGTATGAGGTGGCCAGTTATTGGACAGTGGCCAGTAACTGGCGATTTACCCTATTTAAGAACATTATTACCTTGAATAGATTGTTTCAACGCTAAACAGCACGGTTAGCACAAGAGTCACGCGACAGTATCTCGCGCGCGAAATAGTCTACCCGTCCTTTTCTCACTGTAGCAATTAAAAAGAGACGGGTATTCTATCTCGCGCGCGAGATACTGTCGCGTCACTCATGTGCTAACCGTGCAGAACGATTAAGTTTCAATTTGACAATATTTCGCTATCGCGCTATAGAAATAGAAACAGACTCAGTCGACTCGGAAATACAAATTCATTAACAAAAGTTTATTATTATATTTTAAGACGAGTAAATATATATTATTATTTATTGAGATTTGGACTAGACAAACCACATTTTCTATCTATAGATATGTAATCCATGATAAATCCTAATATTTAGAAAATCTAAGTTCCTTGGTGGTAGTGATGTGCCTCTCTCTACACATCGTATACATTTTCAAAGCCACCTAGACTTCATATTCTTAAAAGTACTCGTAACATCATAATAACTTTGATAATCAAACAACATATACTTTCATCTATTGCGGACATCAATTTACTCTTCGCCTGTACTCTGATTCGTAATCCAAGTCAAAAAATATATTCTCACTACTCATCGGTATCGTGTATGTGTATTATTTTAAATGAAACCACACTGATATAATGTTTTAGAGGTATTTTAATCCTCTTACGTAAAAAAAGCATTCTCATTTACCTATACTGAAAAATACAAGCGATAAATAAAAGAGTGAGGTTATATTTTTGGACTTAAATTACGAATTAGCGTGTAGTTGGCAACATTGAACCCTCTGTCATTACTTGTATTGTAAAGCGCTGCTGTATTTATCAACGCGGCTCTCGAAGTATGCAGTCACACACGATAACTCAAGTCATGCTATGGGTCTGTTCCACTGCAATACTGCACCAACAACAATGTGCACTATGTATCTTTCTGTAACATAATATAAGTAATGTTATATATTAATCGTTTGTTCAAAACCAAGACTCAATACTGCGCTGTTTGAAAACATTTGTTACAAACTCCGGTTACATCTCTCCTACACACAATTTCACATTTATTATAACATATACAACTAACATTGAGTAACACTGTTAGATACACTAAGACACACCCGATAACATGTCGTATACAAAACATTGAAATCCAAAATCCAAAACATGTTTATAAGAAACTCGTCCAAGCTCTCTCAGTCTGATATTTTAATTATTTTTTAACACTTATTATTTAAGTATTATAAAATATTGCGCTGTCATCGCAATTTTGTAAGACATGATGGTACGAATCACTATTGGAATAGAAGAATTAATGTTTATTATTTTGTTTAAGTATCTACGTAAAATTGATTTGAATGAGAAGACGTCTAGATTATTGTTGGTTTGAAAATATAAGTACTAAGCAGTTGCTTCTTTTAATAATCCTACAGTAAACGTAGCATCTTGTGACATGTAGAGTTTTAAAACATGTTTTGTAAATTGAACGGTATCTAATGTCAAAGTCTAAAGTTCTATAGCAAATCTGTGTAGAAAGGAAGCCCGTAAAGTACGTACAACTAGGAAATATTAATTTGTAGGTTATTAGTTTTTTTTAATCAAAATAATTATTTCTATTAGCTTTTATAGTAACAGTGTAACTGATATAAGAGTAAGAAGTTTGATGTAAGTACGTAGAGTATTGATAATAGTAAAGTAAGTGTAATGTTACATACAGTTTATATGTTAGGTATTAAGTTATTAATATTTTGAA
Organism: Pammene aurita; assembly: GCA_947086415.1. Lineage (NCBI taxonomy): Eukaryota > Metazoa > Arthropoda > Insecta > Lepidoptera > Tortricidae > Pammene > Pammene aurita. Next base: position 21,845,393 of record OX352305.1, on the reverse strand, counting down.
TAGTGAAACATGTTTCTGGCAAAAGAAGTTGCCAGTAAAATGTATGAAACTGTCGATGAAATTAAAGATGTTTATAAGAAAAAAAAAATACTTTATTAAATAGAAGTCTTAGTGGTATTGAAAATATACACACTCTAATTATTATTTACGTGATGTTCAAACGCCGTGTGTCTGGACTGTGATCAATATTTAATTGTCATAATTATAATATTATCTTGTTAAATCAACGATTCGTTAGTGATATTTGCCATAATAATTACAGCCTTAACAAATTATTTTTGAGCACTGATCGTTTAAATTCTAGTGAACTGTGAGTCAATTTTAAATGGAATGTTTATTAGTGACAAAAAATTAGTAACTTAAATTAGAAACCATTGAGTTGACAATTATTTCATCAGTGCCCTATAAACGAAGTATACCAAAATAAATGTAACATTAACAACCAACATTTCAATATTGGATTTATCAGCTAAAACAGGTTTGCATAAAATATTCATGAGATGTATCAATTTATAACAATATCACAATTTTTAATAATTTATACATAATGTTATAGGAGATTTCAAAGTACACATTAGACACGCCAAGCATATTAAAAATAAGAGCAAATATGTGATAGTATGTTATATTTAAATTGGTATTTACATATCAGTAAGTATATGCAACAACATGGACCACAAAATACAACGAAGATCACTCAAAACGGGACGCGAACGTAATATTTATAAAACATTACATGACCTTAATTAATACTTCGGTACAAATAATAAACCTTAGTCATAATTATATAATTTTTGAAACACTCATCTCCTATACAATCATGCTTCGCTCCTGCAACCCTACACACCATTACGATTATCATGATATTATTATACAGAAACAAACGAGTCGTTCAATTTCGACTCTACATCCAGTACATCGTTAACACTTAGTACCTTATAACTTGACACAAGCAAAGTATTATTAAACGAACGAGGAAATAATTTACATAAGGCCATATATTATTTTACTGTACACGTATAACGAGTAGATGATTAATTAGATAAATAATGTTGATTTAACGTTAATGGATTAGGATAAATGTATCCGTATTTGTGACAGTTTGGTCCATATAAGTATTATTACATAAATTGTGTATCGTCCACCCCTTTAGCCACCCAGCAAAATGTGCAAAAAACAATTAAAATCAACAATACGTAACATTAACCTATCAAATCCGTTCATTTGAAATGTTTCAATTATTTGTTGTAACTTATACAATAAAAAAAGAATGGAATGTCCAAAAAAGTGCAAAGTGTAGATTTATTTGCTGAATACCTAGAGCGTGTGGATGTTGCGGCGACCGCGGCCGCCTACGGTCAGTCTTTTTCGCTAACTTTTAGGAATTTGTGCAAAATATTTCTATTTGTCGCGTAACTTAATACTGCCATAATATTTACAAAATACGCCACGAGATACTAAATAAAAGGAGCACTGACCGAAAACCGCCGCAGCGCCTAGCGTCACGTCTGCTTCTCGGCGGAATCTCCGCCCCATGTCTCCCAACTCGAGTGGCGACACGTCTGAGGACCGAGGAGCGAGTATCACTGCGACCGGTGATTCTCGGTGGCGTCCATGTAGAGGTCGCTAGAAGAACTGTGGCTCACGAGGGTTCCTTACGGGTTTCACGAGGGTCCCTGGCCTGGCCCGGCGCCGGCTGGAGCCTCGGACCGCATCTCTGACTTGAGCTTGACGAACTCCTTGGCGACCTCGTCGCTGTGCCGCTGTGAGAGGATCCTGAGGATCGTCCATCCCGTCTCATCCATTTTCACGCGCGTGCCGAGCGGCAGCCAAGCAGCACATGAGTTCTAAAATAAACCAGATCAAGTTAATTTGTTAATATAAAGACAGCAAAATATGATCCGAACAGCGAATATTTAAAACGCACCATAAAAACCATCCTTTTGATGAGTTTATTTTGGGTCATTTATGAAGTTTATATCGTACCTGGTCTATGTTGTCGGCTAGCCGCATGACGGCGACGCCTACCAGACGGTCCTCGCGCGCGAAGCAGTAATCGCGCACGCAAATATGGAGTTCGAATAGCGCTAGTTGCTCGTTGGCGCTTATCATGCTGCAAAATACGACAGATTTTTTTTATTACCTACTTTGTGTGAAGACCACGGACTTCAATAAGCTGATTAAATCAGGTATTTTTTATGATAAGTCAAATCGATACCTACGATACCTACAAATGATTTCAAAAGCAAACAAAACAGGTTTGACCTCGACTTGATTGTATTAAAAATTGTTTTCGTAACTGCCGTGAAACAATTGGTGGTGAAGTTTATTATCTAGATGTCAAAAATTCCCAACTTTTTTGTAGGTCACGAATCATATACCATAAAATGTATTTTTTATAATATTCTAAAAAGAAAAATCCAATTAATTTTTGATCTAAATAAAACGTTGCAAATAACATACAAATGGAAGGTCTCGTTGAACTTCGGACTCCAGTTGTTGCTCTTGGACTTGGTGGCGAACTTCCTCTTCTTGTCGGCAAGATGCGGCCCAATCAGGTTCACCTCGATAAACGGACGGAACATGCCGCTTTGGATCACCCACTTCAAGTCGTTGGCTGCTACCACTGGATACAAAATAGATTAATTTTACAACAGGTCCATGAGATGTGAAATAAAACCTACATAATAGTAAGAAATATTAGTCCATTGGACGTCAATCGTAAAAAATCTGGCACGGCACAATTACTCAGGTGCGCTGCAGGAACCTAATTATGGTAAAATTAATTACATGCACGAGGTCAGTACCTATAGATACTCTATTACAAAATTAGACACAGTGAAAATAGTAAAATAGAATGCAATGATGGAGCGCAGAATTTTAGTCCGAAACACCGCCTTGCACTCCAAAACTAAAATAGTGGATGTGGGATTCTTGTTTTTTGTGGGTCTTCTGGCCGTGCTACTGAAATGGTATTGGGTCGGCCCCGTCTGCCAGATGCACCCAGAAAGGTGAGCTTACTTAGCCACTTGGTGGTTGCCACACGATACGAGAGGACGAGGCAGGCTCAGACGGAGATGGCGGGACGACCTGGATGCTTTCGAAAGTGATTGGCAGGAGATTGTCAGGGATAGAGACGAGTGGAAATTCAGAATGCTTTTTCCCAGCAGTGAGACACTCTAACAGGGTATTTAAAAAAGTAAAGGTTAACTTACCTTTAACAGTGATTTTCTGCTCCCCGGTTCCTGGATGCGTGAATATATCAACTTGCACCGATACTTCTCCGACGCTTCCTTCCTCAGCCACTGCTGCATCTGAAATTAAATACACAACATTTTAAACACTAATTGTGACGTTATCATGGTTAGGGTACCGCTTTGTCGCTTATGGATTCCCAGATATCAATGATTTTGTCAATCAACTCGAAAATAGCGAAAATAGGTTTTGATTAAAAATAGCTTCAACACACTTAAAACAATACGGTGTATTGATAAAAAGTTAAACGTTTCAACTAAAAGTAGGAAAAAAACACAGTCAAAGTTTACCGACTAGGGTACCACATTGTCGCTCATAAGCTTGAAGTAAACTCATTAAACTTATTTGCTTTGAAAATACAAAATATAATTTAGAAAACATAACATGTAATAATTGCAGATATAAAATGCGTTATTAATATAAAATTATCATAAAATAATAACATTAACTAAATGCTTTGAATACTGATTAATTACATAACATAAACTTAAATATAAATAAGGGGAGGGATATAAGTTAGTGACAAGTCAAAACTTTTTAACAGAAAATATAGTTGACTTATGTATATTTAACAAGCTTCTGAGGGGCAACCGCGTAGATAATCAGTTAATACTCGTACAAAGTCACCAAACTCTCAATCAGACGTAAGAATTTAAATGACTTGGCGTCAGCACTTACGTACCCCTAGGTGCGAGGTTGAGTAGTGTAAATCATTTTTATAATGATTTTAAATGCAAATTACTACTTTTGTAAGTAATAATTTTATTATAATAAGTCTTAATAATGAGTTTGAGTAAGGAATGTTAAACTAACAAACTTGATCTAAATTAGTAAAGCTGACGAAAAGACTGTTATTTTTTATAAAATAAGTTATGCTATTGATTCATAATAATATTTGTATTAGATATATGCACTTATAGTCCGGACACTATGTTAAATAATGGAAGTAGAATTCTTATTTCTCTAAACTTATGAATAGCGACAATGTGGTACCCTAGATCACTTTACATACAAAAAATCATGTTAAAAGTAATAAACTTTGAAGTCGCTTTTTTGATAGAAAACTACATTACTTTTGTGTTCAATTACACTTGATCGTTAGTTTTGTTCCTAAATTAACGTAAACTATGAGAATTAAAAATTATAATGTTGATTTTATATATTTTCTATGTTAGTGTTGATTTTTTTTGTTTTATTATAAAAAAAATTATGCTTTGAAATATGGTTGTTTCATTATTTTTATTATAAACCTTACCTACATCATATTCAGAAATCAACATAAGCCAGCTGAAAATCTGTCGATTTTGAGTTATATGTATAAAATATTTTATTTTTACACCCTACGTGCTAATGCACATACAATAATAATTTATTGTAGTATTTCTATAAAATGTAAAATGTTAGAGACAACATATGATTTGTCGAGTAATATAATGTATGTGGAACATTTTAAAACCGCTATCTCCGTAACTTCAACCTATAACTAGGTTTTTTAGGCTTTCAAACTTTAAACTCGAATATTTCAAAACAGTACAAAGATAAGTTGAAACTTCAAAAAATTATAAAAAATAAAAATACTTAACATAGCGATTCTTTTTGCATATGAAGGAGAATGTTTTGAACTATAAGGAGGTACCAATAACTCAATACCGACAATATATTACCTTTACCATGACAATGTCACAATTTATTGTGATACAACACGCAGTTCGATTTAATTTCTAATCATATCAAATATAATCAGTTCCACTCAAACAAAGAGTCTTGGTTCAGGATACAGTACAGCAATGTTGGCGTCCAAACTGTAAAGCTACATTAGTGCAAGATGTATTTTTAATTGTAATTACAAAATAAAAATATTTTACCTTCAAAACCTATATACAATACGAACCTTGATTCTGCTGACTCGTGACAAAGGTCCTGATCAGCGTGTCTGTAGTCTGCGTGTACAGACTGAGTGCGTATCTCAGTGACTGAAGTTCCGGGCTCTTCTCCAAGAACGTTTTCTTCAACCCGTTGCCTCCGGCGTGGAAGTATTGCTTTATAGTGTCCAGAGCAGCGTCTAGCACCGCGCACTGCTTTGGAGTTAAACTCTTCTCAGCTGACAAATGCTGTAAAATTAAATTCTTATTAAAGTTTGTATGGTAAAGTATGGGCCCGTGAAACAAGTAAGTAGTAGGGGTAGTTTGGAGCTAGTGTAGCATACTTTTACGAATGTAGTTAAAGCTTGTCCCCGTCTTTCCAGTGACGCTATACTATAGCAAAATGATCATTAATTTATATACCCTCTACGCTATACCCTCATCAGAGTGTAGTATCTCCCGGTTGACGGATGTTCTCACGGAAACGCTTAGCACTTTAGAAAAAAGAATAATGATAATAATGTAAAACGACTCACCTCTTTAGATATATCCATAACTCCAGACAGCGCGTGCTTGACATCCTGCTTACCAACGGTACTCTTGAAGAGCTGCGTCATATCTTCGATCTTAGCGTTTGCTGCGAGGTTCTTCGCGTTGTTAGTTAGGTTCTTCAGCATCATCTGAGGATCAAACGAAATATATAATTAATAAATTACACTTTAGATCTAAATATGTACCAATCCTGTTATAAAAACTGGGCTTCATCTAATGTATCTAGCTGCTACGATGCATTTTACACGCATTTTTATTTTTTTTATCAGATAAATAAAAATTGCATTTGTGGGTGACTAGTAGTTACAATCAACAGAGGTTGGTAAAAGAATGAAGAGTTCAAAATGTCCATCAAAAGCACCCGTTAGCTCTTACTCTCCGATCACAAAGTTCTCCTTTTTGCCTTGTTGATTTACTAATTTTGTTGTTTTATCTATGTTACTTTTTATAAAATTTTATCTATATACAAGGGCTTATATTTTGTTAAATATCTTACCGTCTTATCAGTCATAGGCGGAAGCACTACGGTTTTCTCGAGGATTTTCATTACTATCTTCCACAATTCCTTGAGCAGTCGTTTAAGAACAGTCTTTTCACAGGACTCTGCATACATAGTCAAAGAGCCATCCTGCAAAAAAAATAACATTTCATGTATTATTATAACTTATCATAACATCTGTTGTCTAACTAATAAATAACTTAAGTTCTCTGAGTCCCTCTGGGTGCCTGAAAATCTCGTGAAACTATAAGTATAACGAGATAAGGTTAACGTAGACCACAGTAATTACAACATACCAATATATCCATGAGTGGCCTGAGCACTTCATCAGCCTCGTGATGTACTGGTGGTTGAGGCTGTCCAGGCGCGTTGCCGCCGCCTACCTTTTGCAGCAAGTCACCAAGTTCCTTCACACTGGCTGTTATCCTGGTCTCCAAACTGTATAAATAAAGTTAGTTGAAAATAACTAAAATTTATTAAACTAAAAAATTATGAACTGGTAACATGTTGTTACCGAATCTGTCAATGCCGGATCTAGATCGGATCGGGCCATAGAGCCGGTTAAAAATCAATAGAATTTTTAAGTTTGAATTAAGAAATGGTATTTGCTTAATCTGATTGGGTCGGCATTGATAAATACGGTGGCAACACTAGAAGTCTTAGACAGATTAATAGAGATTTAATAATAGGTAGGAAAACTGACTAGAAAAACCAAGGGATCATTTTGGATTCATTTGGTTTCAGGTAGTTGGAGCGAAAGTCCAAATATTATATTAATTCCTTTCTACTAGTGTCTTACTTCTACAGAAGTGTCTTCATCTTCACCAGGAAAATACACATTCCGTACAGTTTTGTAGTTATGAACGTATATTATGCTGCTTACCTAATGGCGAACATAGAAGCCAGCTCATCAAGGGTGTTGTTTAAGCTCTGCTGCAGATCATTCAAAATATCTGCGGCATCAGTCTCAAGTTTGGTGCCGCCCATAGCTTCGAACATCTTCTCAAGTTGCACTCGCAGTTGCTGTATGTTGTTCATGAGTATACAAGCCTGTAAGACGAAGATATTTTCCTTTAAGTGTCCTACTACTACTTGTACTATTTGACATAGGTCACCGTACAGTTATCACGTGTAATCGTAAATACCTTTTAGGACCTTTTACATACTCGGAACCTCAAATAAGCGAAAAATCTGTCTATTGCTTATCGTCACTTTTGTCATTAAAGGTCTATGATACAATTACATCAGTCAGCAATAGAAGCTAAGCGGGTGAGGTCTTCAAAATAACCTCCAAACGCGCTTATTTTCTTAACAATAAAGTAGTGCCAAGATCATTTTGAACACGTCACCCGCTGCGTTACTTATGCTGCTGACTGTACAACAAAAAACGACCACTTTCACGACCAGGAACCTGCTAAGCGGGCTCTCTGTTCGTAGGCGCTTTTCGCTACATACGGGGAAAACGTTAGGATTGGCTACGAGCGTAGCGCGTAGCGAAGTGTGGTACGGAAAGTGTGCTCGGATATTAGGTTTGACACGTTTACATTCGCCACCATTGTGACTTACTACGGATTTATGCAGCACAATCGGTTCACTACGTTGGTTTGTAAGTAGTAGTAGTACCTAGTAGTACAATACAAGTACATGACCAACAAAAATATAGTAAGTGTGTACTAAGGCAAACTAAGTACCATCGGGTTCATAATTGCATACCCAATTTATGAATGAATTTATTGATGACAATTTCATTGCCAAGTACCATCAGGTTCAAAATTGCATGGTCAATTTATCAATGAATTCATTCATAAAATGGCCATGCAATTCTGAACCCGATAGTACATGGCAATGAAATTGTAGCGCATGGATTGTAAGCAGTAAGCGAGTCTGTCTTGATAAGTACTCACCACTCGCTCCTCTTTCAAATGCTCAGGAAACTCTTTCTTCACAATATCAGCGTAAGCCTCCAACACTTTAGCGATGGTCTTCGCAAATCTCTTCATATAGCGCTTCCATATCTCCGGATCAGGGCACTCCAGCTTGGACACGACGTCGAAGCATTGCGTGAGTTGCGTGAATACGTCAACCACGGAGTTACTGAAGAGCGCGTGCTCGCTTGATTTTTGAAACTGGAATATAAAAAAATGTCTTATGATATAGCTATTTTTTATTTACCTTCATAAATTGTGATAAAGACGGTACGAAATTCTTATAATGGCAATTATAAGTGTACATATGAGATAGAATTATTTTTACAAATACTTCGTGACAAACTTGCAAAGTATATACCTACATGGGGAGAATAAAGATAAGAAGATTTTTTTCCACAATGACGCTGGTCGGCGTTGAGGTTGGAAGGCCGGTCAAAAGTCATCAATGTCATCATAAATGGCGCTGCGTACGATGCTCCTTTTAATGTATGAGAGTTGACATTGACATTTACCTTCCCTATTTCGGTAAGTACAGTCACCGGTAATAGTATCTTCCTACATGAAGACCGCAAAAATATGTGACACGCTCGGACCATAATCATAATCATAGCCTTTATTCCAATAAGTTAATTAAAATCAGTTACCATCTTATCACCTTTTCTACAATTTAAATAGAAACCTCGCTCGGACCATAAGGTCCTACAAATAAGAGCGTGTCACATATTTTTGCGGCCTTCTTGTAGGAAGATACTTTTGACGGTGACTGTACCCATTTGGAAGATTTCTAATATCTACTTAAATACTATCTACACAGTGTCAACGCGTACACATCGACTGAAAATAAAGAACTCCAATTAGAGCTCGTCATCCTCATTGAACCTCTGCATCATGAGCCTACGTGAGAACCAGACGTGTGCAATAGTTCCTTACCCCATCTTTCTTATCCCTGTTGAAAGCTCCGTTGAGGTATTCGAGGGAGACGTCGTCGTTCTCGTTTAGCCACTGCATGACGAAGGGCTCAAACCAGGCAGGGTACTCGGGTACCGCCCCGCAATATGGCGGCACGTCTTTTACGTATTGCGTGTGCAACCATTTCACCTGAAATAAATTAAATTAATTCGTTTTCTATGTCAGAAAATTTCAGGCGTAAACGCGTGGAATATAATTTATGTATGGTAAAGAGACATCAATATATAGTATCTTGTTTATAAAGGAGCTGTTTATCATCCCATGGACTCTTGCGTATATTTGAATCATGAAAATTAAAGAGTTTGTGTCAGTATATTATGTCTGAAATGAAATGAAAAATATTTATATGGTTAAAAAAAAAGAAGCACAAATAGGTAGGATACAAAATAAAAATCAACAACAAAACACATTATACACCAACATGGTTGCCACTCAGCATGTGTTACGACCGGGTAGCCACAATGCTGATTTTCAGAGCAACTAAAACTAAAAACAATATTTATGAATAAGTCGTAAGGATCAATTAATAAAGTTTTTTTTTTAAATTGAATTCAAAGTGGGTAAAAATGGGCTTCTAAGCTGGTAAGGCTAGTTTATTTTTAATACCTTGAAGTGTAAATTCATATAAGCGGAAGACTTGCAGAGCCGATGCTGTTCATGTTCTTCAAGCGCGTACTTCATGTCCACGGCGAATAGCGACCACATCGTCGCCGCCGAGAGCTAAAAACAACATGACAAGTTATATGACAATATTGAGGAAGTACAGTCACCACACGGGATTGTTGAGCCACTTGCTTGTTCGTAATTTGGCCGTGTAATTAATGACCGATGATAGCTGACATCTAACAGCTAATCAGTAACATCGGTCATTCATAACACGGCTAAATTACGAACTATGGCAAGTGGCTTAACTATTCCCGTGTGGTAACTGTACGTAAGTAGAAAGCTTCTTATACTTTGAATCTTGAAGCAAATCAAATTATTTTGTTCAATATTTTTGATTTGTAATTTTTAAGTAGTTACACTACTATATATAAACTGAAAATAGATGTCATATACTTCAGAAAAAGTGACCAAGCCCTCCGGTGTCCGAGGCCAGATTTGAACTGGCGTCTTCAGCTTTCGCGGCTGACGTCCTGACCACTAGACCACCCGGTCACGGCGGAACTTGACAAATTTTCTCATGTATATGCAATCTCTGAATTTGAAACGGCTAGGCGCCGTTGACCATACTCTAAGGGCATGCGCAGTACGTGCTTGCACCTCCTATCCGAATCACTTAAGTGATTCTGGTATAGCGAGAGAGATGGTGCTCCCATCTATGAATCTTGAAGCAAATCAAACTATTTTGTTCAATATTTTTGGTTTGCAAATTTTAAGTAGTTACACTACTATATATAAACTGAAAATAGATATCATATACTTCAGAAAAAGTGACCAAGCCCTCCGGTGTCCGAGGCCAGATTTGGAATCTGGCCTCGGACACCGGAGGGCTTGGTCACTTTTTCTGAAGTATATGACATCTATTTTCACTTCTTATACCTTATTAAAATCTTATTACACCTACCTAAATCGGGCCCTAACGACAAGGACACTGCGACATGTTAGGGACGTTTGGACATACTGCTGAACGTGTCTAACGTATTGGGGCGTCTGTGTTGTTAGGACGCGATTTAGGGAGGTATAATATCGGCATTAGATTAACTTTGTGCCGCGCAAGGATTTTTGACTCATACTGGATCTCTCGTCTGCAGAGAAGTCTTTAGACTTTAGACTTCGCCCGCGTACTAAAAGTACAAAAAAAGGAGGTTCTTAGTTTGACCCGTATGTTTGTATGTATGTTTGTTCGCTATTTTCTCGCGTTTGGCTGAACCGATTCAGATGCGGTTTACAGAAAAGTATTTGTTACATTCTGGAGGTTTCGGTATACCACATTTTGGTGAAGGTGATTGAACCACCGTGGTTCCCTTATTTTTTAAAGAAATTATTGCAATAATTGTTGAATTGTTACACCAGAAGATATTATGATTAATGCAGAGTAGACTGCACTTCGTCTGCGTGGAATTAGTACTCCACCCTCCTTTTTATCCGCTTAAGGAATGAAATCTGGGATAACAAATATTATATATCCTTCCCCAGAACTCAAACTATCTCCATTTGTCATTCATGATATGTCAGTCAGTCAGTCAGTTTCTTCTTTTATATTTAGATTAGATTGCAATTTGGCACAATTACTTTCAAGAATTCTCATGTATATAATATTAAATTTCCAAATCGATGCCATTTTCATAATTAACGTCACAAAAACACTAAAACGACACCCATATTGATATTTTGACATTTCAACCCCATCGCACCCCAACAGGAGAGATGGTATTTCCCGTCCGCCACGTTGGATTTTTAAATCGTTATTGTTTTCGTAATCAACAACCCGATAAACCATAGAAACAATACCTATGTTGATTTTCAGACTTTGTGACCACATTTCCCCCTTTTAGGGGTTGAATTTTCAAAAAACCTGAAACACGTATTAACTCATTTATCGTTAGAAATACCCCTGTGAAGTTTCGAATAAAATAGTCTAACAAATCTTGTTTCGCCATACAAACTTTGAACCCCTATTTCATCGCCTTAGGGGGTGAATTTTGAAAAATCCTTTCTTAGTGCACCTCTAGACCCTATAAGGAATCTACGTGCCAAATTTGGAATCTCTAGAAGCAGCGGTTTGGGCTGTGCGTTGATATGTCAGTCAGTCAGTCAGTCAGTCAGTTTTTTCTTTTATATATATATAGATATTCTTGAATTATGTCATTAGATTGCTATTTATGCAGGATAATTCTTTTGAAAGCATCACAATAGCCGCTTTTCGCCAAATACAACATTACAGCTACTTTCAAGGGAATCACCCCCGTGTTACTTTACGGGGAATATTTTGAAAGCTTCTATTACATTCCCTCGAATAAGGGTACGGTAATTGCCAGATTTGTCACGCGTTACGTTGCGTGACAAATCTGGAAATTACCGTACCCTATCTTTCTATAAATCTACCGTGAACAATGTTATAGTAGTTTTCTTTAATACACAGGTATACCGGGTGATTTCTGGGTCGTCATAGATGACGACCAGAAATCACCAGAGCCAGCCAGGGCCAGAGAGAGATCTAGAGATGAAATTTTTCTGACTCGGTAACTGATCAACATTTTTGTATGGTACTATTTTTTCAAAACAGAATTTTCTTCATTTCTTGTAATATTAGTCCCAAATTAAGTACTTAAATCATTGGCACCCTATGAGTTTTTCCATTCGCTGTATAGGAAACGACAAAACGTCATTATTGAGTAGGGTGCCCAAATTTTTTCTAATTTATAATCTGAATAATAATTATTAATACTTGTGAAAAAAAAAAACAATCCATCACCATTAGGTTTATCTTTAACTTCTGTACTATCTCTTGTTATGGTAAGTAATGTAAGGTAAGTAGGACATGATTACAATGTAGCGGAATTAAAAACTTATTGTCTTAAGTAATAGCAAATCGAAGTTTTTTAATATCATGAGGGGCGACATTCGAACTTTGAAAATTTGATCATTATTTGATTTTATTACATACACTAAGTATATCTTTAGCGATTTTAAATAATACAATTTAAATACTAACCTGTCCAATATTCAACTCCTGCGGAAACTGGTTCAACACAGGCGCGTAGCTGTTCCTGTCCTCGTCTATGACCGACACAATAAGCGCTATAAGCTTGTGCCAGAAGTCCACAGAGTCCAGCTGCGGCCCGTGGTCACCGTCGCGCTTCGCTTCGTTCGGATCCACCTTTGAATTGACAAGTGACTATAAATGAAAAATGTGTTCGTATGTAAGCAAAATAAACGTAAGCAAAAAAGAAAAAAAATCGTGAAGATCATACAAGACAAACGCCAAAATGTATAAAAAGCTTTAAAAAAATGATTGTAAGTGAAAAGGGATGAAAAAAGAAGAAGAAAGAAGGGAGGGAAAAAGAATTCATAAAATTAATATTTTATTCATTGGCTTGTAATTGTGTTGCTGGTGCTGACTCATGTAAATTTGCTATGTTAAAGTAAGAGGTGCAACTTGAATATATCCGGAAAATAGATTTGCTTCGTTTTTAGCATCATATTTTGTAAATTAAACAATTAACTAAGAAATTGTGCAACGTGTAACAAAATTTAATCCATCACTACTATTATTAAATCAAAATCAAAATTCGTTTATTTCAGATAACTAATAACCATACATAAAAATTAAATAACACACAAATAGACATGAAAATTGAAATGAAATAAAACATATACAATATTATACCATACCTGATACTCTCTATTATAAAGATCGTTACAATTCTCGAAGAGGAATTGATACGTCGATCTCAAGCAGGCTTTCACACAGTCTTTAACCACTGTGCTTGCTCGTGGCGGACTGCTTAGCTCTTGGACCTGAAATAGTTACCATTATAGACAAGTCGTTCTAATATATAACAATAAATGAAACCTACACCTATATTTATACGACTATAGACGATATACTAAGAAATCAAATCTAATCTAATATTTTTTGCTATACAGCGTGTAACAAAGATAGTGGTATTCCGTTTAAGGGCATAATTGATAACGTATTAAGTAAGAGAAAACAATTTTGGATGCGAAAACATTTTTTTTTGTATGGGTCACGTCGTCCCAGCCGGCCAACCCTCTAATAAAACATTTTTTTCTTCGTTTTTCATAATTAGAATACGATACCAATTACGCAAAAAAATGTACGAACTCCAAACTTAACATGTAATAAACAAGTTACCTTCATCCTGAAGAACGTTATACTTGTGAGCAGATCAACAGTAGACTTGAGGTCCATCAGCTTCTCAGCTGTGGAGGCGGGGAAATTGTTGCGATACATCGACAGGTCAATCCTGAGCGAGTTGTGAAGCTGATCTAATAGCTTGACGAACTTCTCTTTCTGCGAAAATAAATTAAAAAACATAAAAATAATCAAAGTAATAAACAGCAGTAAAGGCTTATTCCTAGGACTTCAACAGGGTCCACCAACCAACATCCTAGTCAACGATAGAGTCTCTCCGTAATCAAAGGTTTCCTGTCTTATTGTGATCGTTGGTCGACTTTGCCGAAACACTAATGGACTTGGCAGGGGCATTACCGTGCCCCCAAATAATGGATACTTAAAAGTATATATAGATATATATATTCAAATTGTGAAACGTAGAATATAATACACAAAAAAGTTTTTTCTCGATTTGAAATTGGCATCATCCGTCATAATTAATTGTGTGAACATAAACCAAAAATGCTTTTTTTCCAGAATATTCTACTTGTCTAAACTACACTAAAACACTACATATTAGTTACAACGCACCCCAAAATTGGATGCGGCAAATCGGTCCGAAGCAGACACGGCAGAAGAGGCAGTCGTGTGAGCATAATACGCGTTGATGTTCGCGAGGAGCGTAGACATCACTGCTGGTACACCGGCACACAGATACTTGGTCGACAAACAGTGGAAGTGCCTGGAAACAAAATCAGGTGATTGTGTAATTATAGCTGTAAAAACAGCGATCGCTATGGCACAAGATATAGGCGATTTTGCACGAAAATCATGAACTGATTACAATAGGTATGTTGCAGCTCTGCAGCTTATCGTATCATTGACATAAATTATGCTATGTGTAATTCAAACTTCGTTGTGGCCGTTCTTGTAAACATAATGACCTACTGAGATTCAGTAACGGCTTATAACATTCTTGAACACTTCAACACTCCATGACATGATTATGAACTTAGTAAATTAACGATTGGACGGTATAAAATATTCATTAGCTCCAACTCCAACTTAATTAACGTTAACTAAAACTACCTTAGACGGTTTACGAATATGGGATGGTGATATTTGGTGGGGAAAGTTTTAAAAAAGCTTAGTGGAAATAGACATGTTCTTGTATAAACTTTTTTATTGTTGATTAATTTCTCAATTCATAATATTGCGTTACCAATAACGTAGAACGTGCAAACATCCCGCCGAAACACGTAAACCCTCCGACGCACCTAAGTTTTATTGCTTCGTGTTATTTGCGTATGTATTATTCAAAATTATTCAAAGTTGTTGAAGAGGTAAACTCGTACGGTCGTGTCGGAACGAGATATCATAGTGTTATTTATCGTCCGTCGTGAAAATTGATGAATAAATCGAGCCAAGCGATGGTTTTGTCATTAATTATAATTACATTACAATGTTTTGAAAAACTGCCTAATAATTGCTGCGTGGTATAAATATAAGCAGAATTGAACAAGATATTATTTGCATACCTGTGATAATTCGGGGCAAGTTCTAGGGATTACATATCGATAAAAAATATGCCGATATATATCAATACATGTGCTCATTGAAAATCTTCGATTACTAACTATAAAAAGGTTCAATATTATCAATTGATATCGAGCCTCTTAAGATAATAAAATTATGCGGATGTCATTTCAATCAAAATAAGGCAATTTTCTGTCAGTGCCATTCATATAAGAATAATATATGAGGTCATATTCCGCTACGATTGTTACGAAGAAAATAAATATTATTTATTTATGCTGACTAACATTATGATGTTGACAGTAACATCGATGTATTTTTTATCGATAAATTATTTTGCTACATCGTTTTAGTATTGGTGCCCCGAGTTATCACACGTATGAATTTATTTGCAAATATACTAAACGACAATGAAGCCAAGTCATCATTAAAAATTATATCATAACTTTACAATATCCTTGAATATATATAATTTAAATTAGTAAAATAACAATTTGTACACGACGTCACAGTTCGCTATTACTTCGAACCCATTTTATATTTATTATTCATAATTTAACATATGTTAAAGTAACTTCAAGCTTGTACCTATTTTCTATATACGAGCACTAATTTAAATTAATTTAAACCAAATCCTTGTTTGATTTTCTATGACCATTGTTTTTCCATCTTCTTTAAATAAAGATAACCATAAACTGTAGATTTAAGACACACTTACGTCATCGCTTGGTAGATAGCTTCAATCCCGTATCTCATGGCGAACTCATCAACAATCTCCTCCGGGTTCTCATTGAAGTAGATCTTCCACGCGTCATCTCCTCTTGCTGTGGGTAACGTCACGGTTCCGGTCTCTTCGCACAGGTAGTGGAACAGGTTCTCGTGGAGACACGTGTACTGTAAGTAAAAACGGTAGTTCCTCAAATTAACGTCTCAAATATCTTCAATTATTATTGATTAGTGACCTTTATAGCACGAACGACGAACTTGCCACTGTATAAGGTGCTATACATAATTTTCTACTGTTTATGGCGTATTTATTCTAGCGTAATCATTGAGTAATAGGAGATGACATCCCTAAGAAATTCTTTGTCCCAAAAGTTGTAGTGAAAAACACTACAATCTACAATCTTTGATTATGTCATAGCTGTCAACCGCCAAACATGGCGCACAAAATTTGTTCTAGATGTCACATATAGTAGAATACATAATAAATCAATGAGGGTAATGCTACGGCGTAGCATACCTTAAGGTTATGGTGATATCAAAAACGTTTGTAGAAATGCTATTGATAATTGCTGTCATAGCTGTCAACCGCCAAACATGGCGCACAAAATTTGTTCTAGATGTCACATATAGTAGAATACATAATAAATCAATGAGGGTAATGCTACGGCGTAGCATACCTTAAGCTTATGGTGATATCAAAAACGTTTGTAGAAATGCTATTGATAATTGTTTGTCCATTGTTGTCCATTTACCCATTTGTTTATGTTAGATACAGACAAACTTTAACAGAGATCTAAGTCTCATGAAAAAAGGGTAAAATATAGAGGTACCTAAAAGGGATTTCAAATTGTTCTACTTTATCATCACCATAAAATGTAAGTACCTAATACAAATTAATTATTCCCTGAACGAAGGCAACACACATAAAAATGAGTTAGTTAAATAAATGCCTAGCTACTTTGTTTTCAATCAGAGCGTTTGTTACGAAAATGGAACCGCGTGGGAAATCAAAGTTACGCCGAACGTAAATTGAGTTCCAGTCGTGTTTGACCTCGCTAGAACGTCATGTCACGGCGACCGCAACTTCGACGTCACGGGACAAAGTCGGTCATAATACTATCCCTTCACAAATTCAAAATTATTGTCACCGAACATTCTTTTTATGCGTGTCAAGGTCAAAAACGTCGTCATTGACACAATTCCCCTTGCCTAAACAAGGGGAGAAAGCCATTTAAAAAAGTCGGTCATATTATCTGTTTCATAGCACTTCAAAATGAAAAAGTTTTCCTCTCGAATGCGCTATGCAGAGATATGGGAAAAAAGGCAATAGAGGCAACGCCTCCGCAATGAAAACTCATTTCATGGCGGCATTGTATGGCGATTGGCGATTGACCAATTTATGGTTTTCAAAACCATAAATTGGTCAAGCGTTGCATGAGCGTGTACGCTCGGGGCGTGGGTTTTGTGCTTGCCACTTCAGAGTTGGCAGTCGTTCGTCTCCAATGCTGTAGGTATAATAAAAAAAACTAATGCGAGATTCGGAATGATTCGGCGGGTAGAGACAGGGGAGCAACAGGGGGTAGCTCTAGTAAATATCATATTTCACTGCGTTTACAAAAACCTGCGTTAAAAGAACTACGTGTTCTTCGGTAGTAGACAGATAGATACGAATCCAGAATACAAACGCTTTTAAATGAACGCTTTGTTTACCTATCGTACGCAGTTGTTTATTAGACGATCACCAACTGCGTAATAGATAGGCTCTGAAATTACCATCTCATCAGAGATAGAATTGAGAGGCGTCATTTAGATCTCTCTGAAGGATTTTCTCCCGCCAGGTGTCACCCACCGGTCTTTAGTATAAATGTTATTTAAATCTATTTAAACAAAAGACGTTGACATAAAATATCTAAATAAACGTGAATTAATTCAAAATGAATTTTTCTTTATTATAAAAGTAACGTTACAAAAAAAGACCATTAGGATACACAAAAGTTAAATAAATTGATTTAATATACAATAATCGGCTAAATATTAACTCCTACCAAATAAAAATAGTAAATATCTCAGTAGTTAAATAGATATTAAAACGATCTTTTCGAGAATAAAGACAGGTTTGTTAGAATCGTAGATTTGATTCATTATGAGCAGCTTGAAAAAAAAGAGTAAAATAACAATCTCATAATGGAGAACCGACCAATCAAACCAAAATTTAAAGGAAAGAAAACAGATTAGGTTCAATGTTATCGGAACATATGTCTAACGATTAGTTTGTGTAAGTTTCGCTATTAGCCTGCGAATCGCGGCTTTTTATCGGGACACGTACCCAGCAGAAACGTCCATTGAATTTTGAAACAGTACCACAAGCTAACTAAATAAACCGCAACCAGTTAACAATTTAAATACATTGGCAGCATTTAGTCGCGTTTTGTTAAATTTAAAAGTGAGTTTGGTATGACAAAAAAATGACAAGAACTGAATAAAAATATATCAATGTGAGACATAGGAACAATGCGAGGATATCTTATTAATTTCGTAAAATGCATTAAACCTTGCCATATATTATTAAATATTTATTTATTGAATAATAAGTAACTAAATTTTCTAAAACAGTAGGTACAGTCACCGGCAATAGTATCTTCCTACACGAAGGTCGCAAAAACATGTGGCACGCTCTTATGGCCCTACAAATAAGAGCGTGTCACATATTTTTGCGGCCTTCGTATAGGACGATCCTATTACCGGTGACTGTACATGCCCCGTAAAAACGCATAATATCGACCGCCATACATGTCCATGTAAATATTTTACAATTTATTAGTAAAAAGTAGGTATCATATGTTTTTGCTTACTAATACTTCGATTTGGAAATAAAGCACAGTATTTTGACTACACCCCGTTATCTAATGCTCAGTTTGGGGGCAAATAGTGATGTTGCTTCACATTATTAGTCGATTCATATTTATCTATAAAAGGCTGTTTGTCAAAATAAAATTCTTATTTTGTGAATACTCTAGACATTCATTCCAGCTTTTTCATCAGATAGGACGACGACAAATTATACAATCGTACTAAGACGACTTATTAGGTACTAGGTGCCTATAGTGTTGTATAAACCGTTTAAGTTCGGGGGTAAACATTAGTAGCAGGTCTAGTAGTAGCACTTTATTGTACATAAAACAAGTTACAACACAGTTGATACAGAAACAATGTACAAAGTAGAGCTTATCCCTATAAGGGATCTCTTCCACCACTTCACAGGGATCACTTCTTTTTTCAGGGGAATATTAGTTAAAAATAATTTACAGGTACACGATTAAGTCCCGTTTCCTAGTAACAAAGAGCATTAAGTTTCTTCAATTTTGTAAAGAAATAAGAAGTATTTTTCTTTAAAGTTATAAAACCTTTTTCGTGTCTTCTAATATTTTTCAAATCTTCTTCTCTGTTCCTTTGACATTTCAACAGATTCTTTTGACAATCATTCATATGTACCTACGGTGAGAAAGCATGGCGAATCTTGTATTTGATATTGATGAATATCGTCAATATTGCAGGGAGATGAACCCAAAAATTGAAATAATGAAAATAGGCATTTATCCATAGGCATTACAAAATTAGAAGATCCCAAGTTGTCGTTGAAACAGTCATTGTCTATTGTGCATGATATTGAAGATAAAATTTCATTAGTGAGGCAGCACCATAAAGGGAAACTGATACATGCAAAATTAACAAACATATTAAATAAAAATCCGGGCTTTAAATCTGTAAATATTATAAATCACTTGTTAGAAAATAAGGAAGCTCAAATTGATAACAGCGTTGTAAACACAAGTTGCATAGAGCATTACAAAAAAACTACAGTTTTCACCAGTTACATCTGTCGAGGTCGAAAAATCATTTTCATTTTTGAAATGGATTTTCACAAGCAAGTGACGAAGTTTGACGTCATGCAATATGGAAAAAATATTGTTAATTTATTATGAAGCGTATAATAAATAAAAAATAAATAAAAGTTTTTTATTTCATAACAATTTAAAAAAAATACTATAGCAGCGTTCTGTTAAGTATGAATCAAATCTATTTATATGTTATTAAGTGAGTAAATCAACTTAATTTTTTATCGATATTGATTATCGCAACTGCCCCATCACTTGCCCCCAAACTGAGCATTAGATAACGGGGTGTAATTTTGACACACAGATTTATCATCAAAACGTCAAACTAGATACATCTACGTCTTGATTTTTCATGTTATAAATAACACGTCTCGCCGAGAGATTTATCACCCGCCACGTTATCCATCAGGACTTGAATTTTGGTATTGTGATATACGAGATCTTGCGTCACGTAAAAGGTTTGCTTATACAAATACTCATATTTGCGTCTAGACACGGACAAATAAACGCTACAAGCTTACGCCTCTGTCATCATCATTAGATAATCCGACTGTGAAATTTAGATTCACACCCGCTGATGGAAGCAACATTGTCCCATTTGTTTTCAAAATACTTCATTAATTAGGGTAAAAAGTATAATACATATAAATCATCAATGAATAAGGAGGAACTGGTGACATGACTTACTTACTTTCACAGACTCAAAGGCAAAAAAAACTGGCCAAGTGCGTGAAGCTACGGAATCCTCCATTATGCATGGTCCGACCACGCATAATGGAGGGTTCCGTAGCTTCAATGGAATAAGAACCAGACTAATGCCAAAGGTCGTATCTGATGCCTATGGAAGAAGTTTTTTGGA
Source organism: Pammene aurita (assembly GCA_947086415.1). NCBI lineage: Eukaryota > Metazoa > Arthropoda > Insecta > Lepidoptera > Tortricidae > Pammene > Pammene aurita. Next base: position 21,824,507 of record OX352305.1, on the reverse strand, counting down.
AATAACTCAAAAATGGCTAAACCGATAATGTTCAAAATAATTTTCGTAGAAAGTATATGATATCGCGCATCTTCTAAAAATTATTCATATATTTTGGACTTACGGTTTAAAAGTTACAGGGGGGGGGGGGGGGGGCTATTTTTCCGACTTTCGAAGCGATTATTTCTGAAACTTCACTTAATCACATAACGTTCAAAGACATCTCAATGTTATTTTTAAAGACTTACCGATTGATGTGCAACATCTTGATATTTGGTTTAAAAAATTTTTTAAATTTAGTTACATGTATGGAGCGCCCCCCCTGAAAATATTTTTTCCTGCAATTTTACTACATAACTAAATAACGGCATACAAACTACACCTTATGTCTAAGTTTTATTAAGATACATCTTATAGGTTCCGAGTAAAATGGCTGTGACATACGGACGGACGAACAGACGGACATGACCAAAACTATAAGGGTTCCGTTATTGCCATTCTGGCTACGGAACCCCAAAAAGGCGGTCATTTTGTTAGAAATTCTCAATTCTCAAGCAACACTGTTTCATTGTCGTTGTGTGTACCTATTAAAACGCCTACTCGGGAGAATGTGGAACAGTAATTAGTTATATGAAGGAAATTCCGTCTCACAAGAAAGGAATTCCGTGGTGGGACGATAAGGAATCTAATATTGTCAAGGGAATTGGTTTGTTGAGTTCTTTATCCCTATAGATTTTTTACCTTTACATTTTATTTAAACCCATATTGCTGCAATAAGCTTATAGTATAAGATTGAATGATCATGAAGTTTTAAAATAAAAGGAGTGGGTATTAATAAAGAGAAAATCTAGGCCAAGGCCTCATCATAGAAAAACCACAGGAACTGATAAGTGAGCAAAAATATTCAAGAAAAATAATTATACGTCGACAAAATTAATTAATATTTTATAAACGGAGAGTCATTGAGTTACGAGCAGCTCGGCTCAGGGTTTTAATTAATCTTAATACCGAAGACTCTCGTTACATTGTCAGACAACATTTAAGAGTAAATTCAGGTCAATTTTAGGTGCTAATACGAGTAATTCATCTTCATCAAAATGACAATGGATAACAACGCAACGTAATACACGGTGTAACATGAGGAAACCGAATAATTTTAACAGCGTATTCCTGATCATAATTGGAGACTAAAATGTCGTATAAACTTTTCTGGAATTCGCCTAGTTTCAGAGTTACCACTTAAATAAAAAAACATTATTTAATGTGACTCAGTGTAAAACGCTTTTTTGATGGCGATTTCACCCTTTATAGGGTCTAGTCTAGACATTCTTATTGACAGATATCAAAGTGCCAAGGAATACTTTACGTAAATATTTTTTTCGAAATAAAATTTACTAATTTATTTCAATCGACATCTTTACCAATAACATTTATGTTTTTATGTTCAAAAGGAGGGGTGGCATTAAAATTTTGTTATATAACCAGGGTACATTATTTCAGGCAACCGCTGTTTCAATCGGTTACCGCGCGATAAAAAAAAATTTTTCACCCCCCCCCTCTATTTCCGCTCCAGTCCAAGTTGGGTCAGTTCGGGTTGCACAGGGTGGTTCCTCATCACTTCAGGAGCTTAAATACCGCGAGCCATCCGGTTCCTCGCGGTCACTGAAACTACGCGTCATTGCTCTGAATATACTGTAATGAAAGAAATTTTGCTTTATATAATAATTTCCTGTAAATTCTAATGATTTGTTTAGTTTTATTTAGCATACTCTTGTATGAAGCCGAGATCTGGACTTCGTATGCAAAACAGGAAAGTCGACTTAACTCCTTCCATATGCGCTGCGTGCGCAGCTTACTGGGCCTCACATGGAGGGATAGAGTCACAAATGAGGCAGTTCTTGCTAGAGCTAAGCTTCCCAGTTTCACCGCCCTGCTTAAACAGCGACGTCAGCGGTGGCTGGGGCATGTGCATCGCATAGACTCTAAACGACTTCCGAGGCAGGTCATGCTTGGCGCAGTGGCGGGTGCGAAGAGGAGTATTGGCCGACCACTGCTTCGCTTTAAAGATTGCGTGAAGCGTGACCTGATCTCATTTAACATCGGGCATGGCGTTTGGGAGAAGCTTGCTGATGACAGGGACCAGTGGCGTAATATCCTCAAGGAAGGCTAGCAACTGCATGATGGGATCTGGTTCGACAAACTAGCCGATAAGAGGGTGAGACGGCAGGGTTGTAACCACATCAGTTGCAACATATAGCTGTGCAAAATGTGGGCGCGCTTGCCAGTCCCATATTGGTTTGTACAGTCACTAAAGGAAGTGTCTAAGTTAATTTTGGACATTGCGTCTAATCGTCTGCCATAGACGTTGCAGGCCAATGATGATGATGATTTAGCATGCAAATTTGAATGTTAGAATTAGTCAATTTAATTAAATGTTTTCTATTGTTTTAATTTTGCAAGTTACTGTTTTATATTACATTATCATTGTAACCTACCATCTGTGGAATAGGAGTATCTCTTGATGCCAGTATCAAAAATATTTATATTAACGAGATACTAGCTCAGCTACTGTAAGTTACACAATATATTATCTTATTTATTATTTACAACTAAACAAACCACTCGAAGTTATGTAATATCTAAAGGAAGACATTAGTTAATGAACGATAACAACTTTGCATATTTATTTGTTTGACCAAGTCATTACAACTGGCGTAGTCAGTAGCAGAAGCAGCTTAGTGGGTGAGGTGTTCAAAATTATATTCACTCACTCTTATTCTCTTAACCACGGAGTATATGGAGACGGTATCAGCCGTAGTTTGTTCCAAAACCAGCGTAGCCGGCATTTACATGCACACATTCTCATTAAAGTACGCACGAGGTGATATACACAAAGAAATGTCAGTCTCTCATTCGCTGTGTTGATGTGTGCGTACACTCGAAAATACGTAACCGCTTACATTAGAGGGATGGTGGCCTGTCGATATATATATTTTATCGATATCGATTATCGATAATTAACTCCATAATACCGCGCCACACCTCATATTAATAAAACAATGTCGATTTTTATTAATAGCTGGATAAAAATCTACCCTAATAAGGGTTCATCCATTAATTACGTCAGATGTTAAGGGGGCCGGAGGGATCAACAAAGTGTGACGAGTTCTGATAAGGGGAAGGGGGAGTTTTATTTCTTGTGACATCACAAATACAAATATCGTGTACATTTATACACATAGTACAGTGTACACTTTTTTTGAAGGAAAGGAACTCTTTATGTCTTCTAGTCTGACATTCAAACACTTTGTATTATTATTTTTCTTGCTTTGATTTCATTTAATATATTATTTAAAATGGGAAAAATAAAGAAATAGTAATTTTAAACATTGTTGAAATTTGTTTTACGTAGTTTGTGGATGTACCCTTATCTATCTAATTTATGTGTCTGCTAAAATACTAAAAATAATCGTGACTCTAACTATCTTCATACCAAATTTCATCTTAATCGGTTCAGCAGTTTAAGTGTGAAAGGTAACAGACAGACAGAGACACTTTCGCATTAATAATATTTGTATGGTTAGAAGTACCATTATCCAGTTATCGTATCTATGAAATAAGTTGATCATTGGATTAATTAATCCAGTGAATCACGTTATTTTGTTTTCGAAAGAAATAAACAATTTTTCTACTATAGTACAGACAAGTTACACCTTAAACAATGTGTTCGAAATTATCGATAATAAATAACGGGCCGCACTCTCGTGGCGGCAGGCGCGCGGCAGCCATGTTGCCCCGCAACGTGGCTGCCAATCGTGTGACGAGACTGACGAGCGACGTTCGTATTTCCAAATACATTGCGCGTCACTCGCGTAATCCTGCGACCGGCAGCAATAGCCAGCGAGAAATTGATATGAATACTGTTGTACCATCGGATAATGGGTGAATGTCGTAATAAAAGTCTACAATTTTTAGAAAAAATGTGACATACTCGGTTTTTATATTTACCGGCGGAAAGCAACTACTCCAGGGGCCTCCTTTAATTCGTTGCTTCGTATACGACACGACAAAATTGTACAACACGGCATTATTATATGTTTTTTGGCACTAAATTCGTCACACGTGGTCGAACGACGACTGAACCGCGCGGCATGAGGTTTCGACAAGTTTATGCGCATCTGATCATAAACCATGTAACGCGCGCCCCGCTCATTACCGCGTCCAGTATTTATCTAGTCCGTGCTCTTAACAATAAAGTAGTGTCAAGAAATTTTTGAACATCTCCCCGCTAAGCTACTTCTGCTGCTGACTGTACAAATTAACGAACATCTTAAGTAACGGCATCAATTAACGATTACAGTCTTTCATATTTATTTAGTTTAACTAGTCAATCCACTGGAATAAGTTATTTAATTTAAACATCTAACCAAAGACATTCAATAATAAACGATAACAGCCTTTCAATGTAACTTTTCCCATCTGTGCCCACCGTGGACCGAAGGGAACAGTTTGTTTTCCATCTGTGCCTAACCCACGTGACCACAGGCGGAGACAGGTGAGAATACACTTAACAAAAACATCAATAAACGATAAGACTTACAATTTACTTCTTTAAACTTGTCGATACACTACTGGGATAAGTAATGTAATATTCATATCGTATATGAAAGCTATTTGAATCCACAACACCACAGACAGCTTTTTGAATTCGGCACAAAACATAAATACACATGTCCATGTAAAATTCAATAATTGACCACAAAATGCACTTATCTTCGACATTTTGTTTTGTTTGAGAGGATCATCGCCATCGCGGTTGAGCGGTGAGAGTTAAACACAAACAAAGACAGTGACACGGCGCGTCGTGATTGGTGGACCCGCTCGCGCTGCCTGCGCACAAGACTCCCGCGCCAATCTCCATGCGTTCAAATTACGAATTGAACTGATATAAAACTTACAGCGATTGATAAATTCGTTATTTCTTTTTAATAAAAATTACTATAATAATAATAGACTAAACACGCTGACTTGAAAATTTCGGAGATTTCTTTTATGGTCAAGACAACGCTTTTAAAATTCAAATGCTGTAATAAAATCAATCTATTGATGAATCTATTATAATTTAAACATGATAGTTACTTTACATAGCTTTCAATACAATGCAGTCATAATAAAACATTTGAAAAATGTTTTTGTGGAAATATGTTTTTTTTTTACGTTTTACATTATACTGAATTAAGCTGTTGAAAAATACGTTATTAAATGACAGCCGATGTTCAAACAGTCAAATACTATTATGTCATGAAGAAAAATGGCATTTGTATAATCTTACCTTGAATTAAGAAGGCCTGTTAACAAATACCTACTTTATACCTAAATCTACACCAAAATCCGATATATTTTTTTATAAGGAGTAGTTCTCAGGGTATTCTAACCGACTACAAAAAATTGGCCACTTGTGAGTTATCGAAGCTGATTTCGTTCGCGTACTGGACTATATTGGGTCATAAGCTCTCCGTATATAAACGTAACGTCAGTAGCAAAAGTATGTGTAAGTACGCGATTAGTCCAGTTTTCAACCGACTTCAAGATTTCGAAGAAGGAGGTGCTTAATTTGTCGGGATCTATGTTTTTGCATTTTTTTTAATGTATGTTCACCTATTATTTATTGTATTATTATTATGTAATGTATTATTCGAAGACTCGAAAGAGTGTACTTGACAGTTGGTCCCATTGTAACTAGGTCAGGATCTGATGATTAGATCCTGGAGAAAGAGGGATCTCTTCAAATTTTATAGGCACACCTATAGTGATATAATATTTTTTACAGTAGCTCGGGCATTTCCTCTCGAAAAGGTAGAGTCTAAGTGAAGTCGGTTCTTTTTTAGGGTTCCGTAGTCAACTAGGAACCCTTATAGTTTCGCCATGTCTGCCCGTCCGTCCGTCCGTCCGTCCGCGGATAATCTCAGTGACCGTTAGCACTAGAAAGCTGAAATTTGGTACTAATATGTATATCAATTACGCCGACAAAGTGGTAAAATAAAAAGTGATTTTTTTATTATTATTAGGGTACCTCCCCTATACGTAAAGTGGGGAGTGATTTTTTTTTTCATTTCAACCCTAACGTGTGATATATTATTGGATAGGTATTTAAAAATGAATTGGGGTTTCCTAAAATCATTTTTCGATAATGTAAATATTTTCGGAAATAATCGCTCCAGAAGTAAAAAAATATGCGTCCCCCCCCCTCTAACTTTTGAACCATACGTTTTAAAAATATGAAAAAAATCTCAAAAGTAGAACTTTATAAAAACTTTCTTGGAAAATTATTTTGAACTTGATAGGATGAATAGTTTTTGAAAAAAAAATACAAAATAATTTCTGAACTAAGTTTGTAATTTAACCGTATAAGCAGGTGTTTATTGTACCTGTCATTTCTACAAAATTACAATGAAATGACGTGCTTTCAAATAAAGTAAAAACAGTGAAAATCGGTTCACGCAATAAAGAATTATCCCATAAAAATCATCTTCCATACTTTATGCTCGCGCGCAATAGTTTACTCAATTTGCCGATAGATGTCGCTGTACATGGAACTCTCATATCATATCCTACATGGCGGTGTTATTAACTCTTAAGTGGGGACACTTACTGTGACGGACGGAAAACTACGGAACCCTACAGTGAGCGTGGCCCGACACGCTCTTGGCCGGTTTTTTCTTTACAATTATTATTTAAATAGTTACTATGAACACCCGTTAAACACAATTACGGCACTGACATGTTTGTTTAAAAGTTTAATAAAACTGCAAGCAACCCAAAGTTTTACCGTTAAACACAATTACGGTACTGACATGTGTTTTTTAAAAGTTTAATAAAACTGCAAGCAACCCAAAGTTTTACCGAAAATTAAAAGCTCATAAAAATGATCACAGTCGCAAAACATTTGCCGTAGCAAAGTGCTGAGCGGAGTTTCAGCGAAATTGAGTCAGCTGGATCTCTCCCCCATTATGATGAAAAGTTGAGCGAGAACGGACATTATTTGTAACGTCTCGGGGACATCTTTCGACATAGAAATTGAAGCGATTGCCATTATAATACACTAGTATTAACTTAATGGGCATTTTTTTAAATGCATTTTAAGAGTCCGGTAAAGTCTTTTTACAATTTTGCTCGACTATTTGATATGATTTAGCCATTAAAGAGTACTAAATCAACACATTTTTAAGCATAAATTGAAAGATCATTTCAATAGGGACTATATAAGTACAAAAAATTATCTACTTTATTATTGTATTTTGAATAATTGACCTATTCCCAACAAGTGTTTCACCAATTTTAGCTCGGGGAGGTTCGGACAGATATCATTTTTGGGGATTTTATTTATGTCGTATTGCTACAGTTTTTTTTGTAATATTGAGGTTATAGTCTTCTATGGAATAAATATAAAAAATTCTACCAATGTCATACAAAATAACTGAGAAAAAAAATATTTAAATCAGTCAACTTTTGGAAAAAATACACAATAAATAACCGCGGTTTCAGACTACATACATGATTAGTTATGAAAAAAATTAATACAAACATAAACTTCAACTTATTATGAACCCAAATAATGTAAAATATATATACCATTTGATAGTAAATATTCGTAAATAGAGCACTTCAAATTAACTATAAACTTACAATTAATTATACGAAGCAAGGCCGGGCGATTTAGTCCGCTCGCTGAGCTCACGGAGGCAGGACGTGTGTCGCTCCCCGCTAAAACGCTAGCGTGAATTCGAAAAGTGCAAAGGCACCCGTAAATTGGGAAAAAATTGTTATCACCCAGTCGTTGACATCTGGGGACCTTTGGAATACTTGGTCGGTAAATTTTTATTAAGTTATTTCGTAATTGTTATGAAATTATATCATTTACCTTATTCGCCTCGTAAATATAACGCGCTCCACTCCAAATAGTCTTGATCTTAGGTACGTTACGTACGTACGTTAATTTTTATTAAATATTGTGCGATTTTCATATAATTTTTGAGTTAGAACCTAACTTAGTCAAACAGAAACATACACAAACGGTGTAAGAATAGTTGAACGGTCCTATACAGGGTGAATTTTCCAAATCGGCCAGTGAGGGCAGATACTAGATCTCACGACGCTACATTTTAATTAAGGACGTAAGGGCGATCAACATACAAATTTATGAAAAATGTACGCGAGCGAGTAAATTGCATTATATTTTTTATGCCAATTGAACCCGTTTCGAACAGAAATCAATAAGTAGTAGATTGTGTAACAAGGGAGAAAATGAAATATTTACGGTGAGGGCGTATAGTAAATCCCAAAACATGCGACATCATAGAATCCCGAGCGTAGCAAGGGATTCTAAAGCAGACTACTGAGTGTAGTGAAGGGTTCATGTGTTAACGCCCAAGGTGAAAATAGTTTTGCTTCTATGTGACACATACTGCTTTCAACACCACCTTAGAGGAAAATAAAAAATATTTTAGTAGAATCATATTTATTTTAACTTTATATATCCTTAGTGTGCTTCCTGTTTGTAATTAATCGATTAATTTAAAGCCGGTGTACGAATAGGCGATGTGAAAATAGTTATTTATTACACAAAGGACCAAAGTTGTAGTTTAACCTCGCGTGCTTATATTGAGATCCGAGTCAGTAAAAAATACCAAAATTTAGCCACGAGCGAACTTTGCTGCCGAGCATAATTCAACATTTTTCACTACAACACCGCGAGGAAAAATACTAGTTATAAAATATTAAACATTAATGCTCTCAAAATTTTGTAATTCAACTGTTTAAATCCATCCTGTCAGATGTGGATAAATAAAATGCGTTTTTCTCCTCCGCTTTTAAGGGATAAAGAGCGCCTTTCCGAGTTGAAGTGATGATAAGTCTTTTACTTGCCAACGCAGTTTAGGGATTGCCCTTTTAGGGATTTCTATAGAGAAAAGCCACAAAAAAAAAATGCGTTCTTCAAACATTTACTATGCGAAACTGTATGGAAATCGTAATTATTAATTTGTGACTTTTCAAGTGTCTTAAACTGGACTATTGTGTTTGATAACTGGTAGAAAACTGATTGATTGACATCAAAATAAACATTGAATTTACGTTAATCTGTAAATGTCAATCGCCGTTAGTCAAAAAGTTACGAAAGGTCCTAAGCCCATTGGAATGTCTAGTCTGTATTAATACTATAAAGCCCTTTAAATGCCCCACAGCTTGGTCTAACACACAACATATCCTCATGTTTCATTTGGATGTTTCACTAGGTAATTTTTAATTAGTTTAATTGTATACGATTGTTTAAATGTTGTTCTTAAGCTAGATTTAAACTTCTAAGTTTTGTTTACGTACGAAGGGACGCTGTTGTAGGTCAGAATGAGAGACAGATATTATTTTCTCATTGTAGAAAATAGCTTCGTCCCTTACAAAAGCGAAACTTACAAGTTTAGTGTAAATCCAGCCTTACAATATTAAAACATACATATGACCCTACACGACCTTATTGCCATGATATTTTTGTCACAGGTGGTTTTTAACTGGAAGCCTTAAGAATGCAGATATCATCGAAGACTTTGCTTGATATGCAAGTACACAGCCGTGCAATACAACGCACACTAATATTTCAAGGCATAGTCCATGAACTTGCCTTTAAAATAATCTACAACTATGGTATTGAGCTACTCAAATCCTTGTATGTGTGTTTACGCAAAACTACAACAGGACCATACTTATTTCCATTTCTTTGTCTGTTGTTTCTGCAGAATCCTACTAACAGCACTCAAATCACGCTGCATACAAAATATATTTAGAACTTAAACTAATCTTTGTGGCTTTTTATTGATAAGACGCTTCATATTTTTGACGTGACAACGTCTTATAATTCGATGGAGCCGGCTGCACGCACGAAAAAACATGACTCATGCGGCGTTACCTCGCTCTGAGGCGTTCCATTTAAGGCTTGAAGTGCAAGCGAGAGCGCGGAACGAGCGACAAAGAGGCACAATCGGCCTTCGCGTTCGGCAGCGTTCGACATCTGTCTCTCTCCTACTTGAGTGAGCGATGCGTCCGCGTGGACAGCTGCTATACAATAATACATTTACATGTTTTTGTCAAGTATGAAGTGCAGTGAAATTAAAATTTTCTTTTGAAAAATGCAACCATTCCATCAGTATTTTCTTATGACGTTGTCACGTTCAACTATCGTCAGTAAACCGACTTTACAGACAATCGATTTTTTTTTTACTAAATAAACAACAAAAAGCGTGCGTTTGGCGCAGTAAATAGAAAAAAAATATTCCATGGCGTAAGAAAACCAAATAAAAACAGCAAAGATGGCAGTAAAACTACAAAGACAGACAAGGTTTATCAATCGTATATAAGTAATTTATCTGACTTTACCTTTACAAGATAGATTGAAAATATAATTTTCATCCCAAGGTAGATTGAAATATACTTTTACGTTTTTTTAGGAAATGCTGTGTGAAATGGGCCTTGAACTCCAAGATAAACCCAGTACCAGTAAAGAAACTCTAACACCAGTAAAGTCACTTAATATATTTTTTTAAATCTACCCGTACAATCTTTCAACCCTTTTTGGGATTGAATTTTTCAAAATAATTTCGTATTACTTGTACACATAAAAAATGTAATACGATCTGCTGTAGGTTGTGGCTCTGCATTGATCAGTCAATCAACCATTTACACCAACGCCTATATTATGTATGTATAGATATAGCTTTAGTGCATAATAAGTTATAATAAATAACATGGTGTATTAAATGGTTACTAGATTTACCTTTAGTTTTATTTTACCTAACAAAATTTCTGATATTACGGAAGAGCGCCTAAAGTATCAATATTGTTCATTGCGGCCGCGCACGTGCACGCGCCGGTGGTACCTGGAAGCGTTCGGTTCCTGTGTAAAACTCGTATCTTCGCTCGATTTCAAAGCATTACCGGACTCTTAAGGCAATTGGTATAGGCTCGAGATTGCTAAGATCTGAACTGTGACGTCATAAATTAAAAAAATAAACCAATTTGTATTGATAAAAAAACACCGTGTAGAAGTGTAAAGTTAAACTTAATAATAATTCGTACATGTAGGTAAGTACCTATTTTCGCTATTATCCTTCATTCCCTCTAGTTTCATAAAAATACCCTTTTCTAACTACTAGTTACCTTCCAAGCTTTTAAACCTTTTCAAACCTGTCCTAAAATCATGTAAATATTAGATTTTGTCCGGAAAGAGAAGTGTAGTGGTTTATATGGGATATACATACCTACTTTACAAATTTTATAGACCCAAAATAACCTTCTTCCAATGTGTTCTTAATCTAATTGTATCGTGCTCGTAATTTGCTTAAAGCTTGCCAATTTTGAACCCCATTTAATTAAGGGGACCTTTAATAAATCAAGGAAAGATAAATTGGTTTAAATGGAGGCCTCGCAGGTAAACGTCCAGCGTCCTACAATTTATATAGATATACGTGTTTCGTAGGTACAATTACATGTTGTTGGGCATTGGTTTTTGGGTCAGTACATGGAAAACAGTTTAACCCGGGTATGTCTTTAAACTACGTTCAAAAGAGAGGTATGGGTACTGCGAATGTCATCTGGCTCCAATCTGGAGCAGAGCCCGACTGGGGAAGTACCTCCACCTTACAGAAAACCACAGCTAAATAGCACTAGACCCTTCTCATAGTGTTGTGTTCCTGCTGGTGAGTAAGGCTGCCAAAGAGCTCAAAGAGGACCCAGTGTGTTGACGATGAGGACCCTCTTGTTCCTTTAGCCGTCACGTCAACACAGTGAATCCTTTTTTTTGTAAAGGGTCGGCAACGCGCATGTGAAACCTCTGGAGTTGCAGGCTTCCATAGGCTACGGTAGCTGCTGACCATCAGATGGGCCGTATGCTTGTTTGCCACCGTCGTGGTATTAAAAAAACAGGTTTTGTTAATTTTAAAACTATATGATTGAATTACGAAAACTGAACCGAAAAGTGTTCTTTCTCCCTTTAAAAACTGAAATATTTTTGCAAAGCATTTTACAAACTGTAACAACGCATATTTCGTAAGTAAACTAAAGATATATGTTAATACGTTGACCTGACCCTTAATTGATTATTAATAGTATTAACAGTTAAAACTCTTAAGCGTTCAGTAGTACTACATATATTGTCAAACGACTTCATTATTATTTTAATAGTCGTAATAAATTAAAAAGTTCATTAAGGAAAATTTTGCGGCTACAAGAATAAAAAACTTTTTCACACGCTACGATATTTCATCTATTTCATTACTGTTTGAAATGAACGGTTCTGAAGATTGCCATTTAATATCGGTGGTAATTTTTATCACCAATCGCTAATAAATTAAAGGAATTTTAATTTGCAAGGTTTTAATAAAACATACAGTAAATTTTACATTGTAAAATCATTAAAAAAATAAAAAGTTCCTATAAATACATAGATCTAGATTAACTGAAGGATATATAAGAATATCCCGTAAATATTAGCATGATCTCAATGCCAATGCAATGAAAAATGATGCAATCTCTTAAAATATACAATTGAATATTTTGGGTGCCAATCAAACGTTTTTTTACTTCTCGTGACAGTCTTTTTTGAAACAGTTTGAACGTGTGCCAATTTTCAGATTTCGGATTTACCGATTATGTGAGAAACGCAAGAAATGGCGGCTATGCGGGCCATATTATTTTATTGCAAATAGAGTTTTATGTGGTAAAGGAAATTTGTTGCGTAACTGGCTGGTGTGCATGAGATAGGTTTCGTTTTCTTATTTATTATTGAAAGAAAAGATTCGGTTCCGTTGAACTATTTGTATATGAACAGTAAACATATTGTAAGGAGATTACTTTAAAGATAGGTAGTGATGAAATACTTGAGTTTAATTAATACGTTTATTTATAATTAATATATTTACAAAACAATTAACAACCACAATAAACACTTGGAAAACCTAGCAAGTATCGGTGGGGCACCAAAGAGAGCTCCTGCCGGTCGTGCAGCTCCTTTTATGGGCTCGGTATCCCCTCCGGACCGTCGTCCAGGTGCTTCGACTGGAGGGGGCACCTGCCACCTGCCACCTGGTGCTATGACGTAGCTGCCCTGCAGGTGATACTGTGTCACCATGTTGGAGTTGTTCGTGGTGCCTGCCTGCGCCGCCAGATGTTGCCCTCACAGCTTGGCACCATGGTTGCCAACAATATTTACACTATTACAAAGATTGGAGAAGTTAATATCAATCACATATTCAAGTTCTTATGAACGGTGAAGCAAAATAATTTTACACAACATTTATATAATTAATAATTATGTATTAACAACTATTGGTTATAATCTGCTAAAACTAAATATTCTAGACTGTGTTGAAATAAAGTAAAAACGTTTGATAACCCTGAAATTATTTGCATAGAAATGGTAACTAACGAGGAATTTCTGAATGGAGTAAAACTAAATGAGAAGGGGACACTACTGAAAACTAGAAATCTAGAATCAAGAAGAGGAAATATGATGTGACACATATGCGACACGATGACCTCATTAAAAAGATAATTTTGGACCCGGGGTATGTCCTTAAACTACGTCCGGACTTGGGTATGTCCTTAAACTATGCCAAAAAGAGAGGTATGGGCAGTGCGAATGGCATCTCGCTTCACTAAGCACGCTTCGCTGGTAGGGCACGTTCAGTGAATGTCATCTCGCTCAAATCTGGAGCAGAGCCCGACTGGGGAAGTACCTCCACCTTACAGAAAACCACAGCCAAATAGCACTAGACCCTACTCATAGTGTTGTGTTCCTGCTGGTGAGTAAGGTTGCCAAAGAGCTCAAAGAGGACCCAGTGTGTTGACGATGAGGGACCTTCTTGTTCCTTTAGTCGTCAACACAGTGAATCCTCCTTTTTGTAAAGGGTCGGCAACGCCCATGTGACTCCTTTGGAGTTGCAGGCGTCCATAGGTTACGGTAGCTGCTTACCATCAGGCGGGAAGTATGCTTGTTTGCCACCATCGTGGTATAAAAAAAATAAATAAATAATATACGGTAAATTTGAAAAGCGGTGACGAAAAGGAAAGACAAGGAAAAGTTATATGGATCAAATAAGGTTCAGTTCAAATATATTTATTTCTCTAAGATCACAATTCACTTAAGCGAGAAACAAACAGTTTAGTAAAAATACATAAATAAAAAACATTACTTACAAGTAAACTACAAGCGAGCGTAACATTTACTTATAGTTAATAAAAATGGATTTAAAGGAACCTACATTTAAAAAAATATAATTGAAATGAAATGCATGAGTTCTAAAATTAACTTAAATTTGAATAAAATAGAATAGAACCCTGGCAAAAGGTATTATTAATAGTCATTTAGTGCTAGCGTCAACTTCTGATTAGAAAATATCTGTTTTAGCTGTCACCCCTAACGAGGGAGAATGTAGCAGTCAGCGGTCTAATGTAAGAGCGAACGTTAATTACCGTCATCATTGTTATTCGAAGAATGGGGCAATGCCAGCCATTAAAATGGCTTTTAACGTGACGTTATTATCTACGCTTTTATTGGATGCTTCGTCTCTGGAAATGTAAGAGAATTGCATAAGATAGACCAGTGGTTATTTAATTTAATATTTGGTATAATTTATAATTTACTCAGCTGAATAATTTTCTAAAAAATAACTATCCAAATCTCGGGGAGGACTAATTTCAGTAGTGGACTCATACAGGCTGATGATGGTATGTATGTATTACAATAACTTCATCACGATATATTTATTAAAATTATTTTTTATCTGGTTCCAAACTTCAAGTCCTTGGTGATCAAAACAGGCTAGACTACCCATTCCAGAAGCACTGGATGCAGCTCCATGTAAGAACAGCCGCCCAGTCTAGCATGTAAGTAGTTCTTAAGATTTTATTTTTGTTTACAAACAAAAGTTGTGTTGTGTTGTCATCGCTTACTAACTATAGAATAAATATGTATCATAGAATGTAAATAAATCATGTAGTACTAATAAAATATGGACCACGGTCTGCAATAAAAAGTTTTAATTTTAATTTCAAAATAGTGTTATGATTTATTAGTATAACAGTATTAGTATAGCAACATTTAGCTATATTGGAGACCAAACTATCAGGATAAAAATCCTTCCCGAACGCACGTTTTCCTTTCACAAAGCACATTTACCTTCAAGCTGCCATCAATCTCTTTTTTAGGGTTCCGTACCTCAAAAGGAAAAAACGGAACTATCTGTCTGTCGATCTGTCAATACCCTTTTTCGCGCGGAGCTATCAAGTTGAAATTGATATCAAATACGTATGTCTACAGTCCCTTGAAGCTATAAAAAATCTAGTTTCTAAGTCAATTCAGTCCAAAGGTACGGTCATTTAAGCCTTATTTTCTAACACTTCGCAGGGGACCCAAAACCAATAGGGTACTTCCCATAGACCTAGAATCATGAAATTTGGAAAAACGGTAGGTCTTACAGCATAAGTAAAGGAAAAAATCCAAAAATCGTTTAAGTAAGTAAGTAAGTAACACTTGATTTGTACATAACACAGTTAACAGTAAAGATGTAAAGTACAAAGGCGAACTTATCCCTTTAAGGGATCTCTTACAGTTAACCTTTATGTGAATGAGAGTGAAAATGAAATATGGTAGACAATAAAAGCAACATGTACTTACAACAAGGTACACACATGATAACAAAACATCGATATAAATAAATACACAAATTAAGGGAAAAGTATTAATTACATCAGGACGGACCAAAGAGACGTCACAAAAATAGAGAAAAAATATATATAATCATAAAAAAAATATAAATTAATATATTAATTTATTAATAAATATATTTAATAATAAAAACTTATTGGGAGTCAGAGAGCCATAGATTTTTCACTTTCCACTTGAGCGATGCAGCTGACATAAAAGCTGAATATTTATGTGTAATAAAATTTGACCCCTTAATCCAACTTTTCTTTTCGTTACATACAGCAATGTTCTATGATTGTTAAAATAGTGTGATGTACGGAACTCTCAGGGCACTAGTCCGACTCACAGTTTTTTTAATAAAACGCAGTATAGTGTTCTATCTAGCTTTAGTTTGCGTATTAACATATTAAAATACTGTATTAAATTACAATTCATTTTATTTAACAATTTCTGTTTCTTCAATTGAAATTTCAGAATCCAATTAGACATCGTATCCCCATTCAAAACTCCGCGAAGAACATCGCAATTTGTTAGAAAAGCCTCTTCGAACCCTCTGAGCATAAAATTCAACTGAAATATCGCAGGACGCAGAGACCACAAGCCCGAGGGGGAATTTAAAATTGGGTTGATCATTAAACGTTGAACGTTTTTAAGTTTCCAGTAGTATAGTATTAATTAAAATTCGAAAATGTTTTAGGCAATAAAATGCTGCCCCTATGCGAATTTATACATATTTTGTTTTTATACCACGACGGTGGCAAACAAGCATACGGCCCGCTCGATGGTAAGTAGTTACCGTAGCCTATGGACGTCTGCAACCCCAGAGGATTCACATGCGCGTTGCCTACCCTTTAGGAACCTATACACTCCTTTTTTGAAGAACCTCATACTGTAGCTCACTGGGAAAACCTCGGCAGGGAGTTCATTCCACAGCCGCAGCGTTCGTGGGAGGAAATTCCTCTTAAACCGTACTGTGCGCAACCCATTGGGCTCCAGGGTGTGGGGATGAACACCCTGCCGGCGGCGAGCGGTGCGGTGATAAAAAGCTGCCGTGGGCATCATATCAAATATTTCTTCTGAGCACAACCCATTGTACAAGCGATAGAACACGCATAAGGAGGCAAGTCCCTCCTAAGACTCAAAGGTTCAATATCGCTCGTGAGTTTGGGTTCGTCGACGATCCGCACAGCGCGCCTTTGCACCGAGTCAAAGGGCCCAAGCATGTGGGGTCTGACTTGCGACTTGTATAGGAGCAGTCTCTGCCCCGGAGTGAAGTATCGCCTTGCTCTATTGAGCACACCGAGCTTTTTGGATGCCAGCTTGGCCTTCGCTTCAAGGTGACTACGGAATTGGACGTCACTGGAAATGTCGACACCGAGGATCCCAATACTCCCTGACATTGTGAGGGTTGTGCCTTGGAACTGAGGGGCCACAGTAAAAGGGGTTTTCTTAGCGGTGAACGCGCAAACTTGTGTCTTTGTGGGGTTGATTCGAACTAAGTTGTCCTGACCCCACACCGAGACTCCAGAAAGAGTATTTATTTGCTTTTTGAAATATGTTACTTCAGGTGGAATTATTGCCTTAAACTACTGGGAATTAAATAAATATAAAAGGACTTTTTAAAACCATATTGACCGAATTATTCAAAACCAGCGCTTAAACGAAAGTACGCTTAAAATGAATAACATAAGTCATAGCAACCAAAAAATTCTCGTGTACACACAATAAATACTAAAAAAATCTCGTGAACCGTATAGAATCGACACTCAAGTATATGGACGTTATAAACAATGAAATGGACGCAAGGTTCGCTGAGCGCCCAACTGTGATAAGTGGATATAACTTTGTCACCTTCCTCAGATTACACTTGACCCCGTCCTAAAAATAAGCTAAAAGGTGCTTAGTTATGTTATGTGACAATATTGTTTGGAATTTTGCGATGATGCCGTGGCCACGTTTTAACATTAGCTTTAATAATAAGATTTTGGCAAGAATGCTCGAAACTATGATAATATAAATAATTAAACATCGTTATGAATTAATAATATGAATTAATAAGATTACTTTAATGTTATGTATCAATCTTGCAGTACTGTAATTTTCTCCGCATTAAATTAAAACCATAGTAGCTCCCACGGCCTCATGATACCAACTCATAATTATCTTATTATAAACATGGCCAATACATTTCATCCTTTGAAGTAATTATGTGAGACGTGTTTAATCCATCAAACAGCTCACTATTAATTAGCAGCATTAGCAGTAATAATAATAATAATAATAATAAATACTCTTTATTGCACACCTCATACAGTTACAAGCACAAATTTTACAATTAGATAAATTTAGGTAGAGGTAACAACAGGCAGTATTTATACTTTCAAAAATCCATGAATACACGATTAATACTTTCTTATTACCCTGAATTGTTGTTGAATGTAATATTTCCTTCGGTCGCACTTTGACCGCCGGAGTGCAATTAGAACTTGCGTGAGAACAGTAACCACCGATCCATTCCCAACTAACCGACAACCTCACCTAAAATACACCATCGTAAAAGAAACCAACACGCGTTTAAAATAAGGTATATTTCAAAATACCGCAAATAGGAGACATAGTTGAGATTTTACAGGCATAAGTTATTAAGTAACGTTCGCTAGTTAATAGCATAGTTAAGTGGGCTGAGACTTGATTTCTTCGTAGTTAAAGAAAATGAAGAAAACATGCAAACTGGGTTGTTGTTAGTTTGAGAGTAATTAATATTTGTTTCTATGAGGAATAAATAATTGCTTCATTCTAAAATAAATAAATGATTATTTATTACTATGTTTTTTTTTGCGTTACCGATAAGTAAAGGGTAATTCAATTACGATAACAAAGTCTAGCTTAGCTCTAGCTTAAATCCTTACAATATTAATATTTTAAGTTTATAAATTTTCTCACTTTAAATATAATCAAAATAAACGTCATTTCTCATAGTAGAATATGTACTTAGCTTTTTTCTATTATTGCATTATAAATAACTAATACTCTCATAGTTGTATTCACACTAAAAGCTGTATTCAAATTGACAGGCTAGCGTCAAAATTCTGTATACACATGAAAATGTCCTGCTCGTTATTAAATGAAATTACCTCTTGCAATATATTCTACTGTAAATTTCAGGTTTACTGGTACAATGTTTAATTCACCAAAAGTCCTCACTTGTACACGTTTTGACTGCTACGTAGATAATTAGGAACTTTACGGTTACCCCGCATTATACGCAAAATGAAAATGTTAGTATACAGGGTGGAAAGATAAGTCGGGCCCTGGAGGGAAACTACCTTAAAACCTTGAAATAGCTCAATTCGCTCAAAGGAAACATTCTTTTATTTTTCCTAAAAACTAAAACTGCATTCACAGTGTTTTTCTTAATTTTCACTTTTTTACATACTAATTGTATGAAAAATATTATTATTATTATTTATGGGTTCTCTTGTGCCCTAAACTTGGTTGGTATTTAGAAGTTTTTATCCTCGTTGGAAACAGGATCGATTGGCATCAATTGTCATAAAAAATATTTATGGCAAAAATTACAAAATAAATACTTTTTTTGAAAACTGTACTCTTTTCCAAAAATTTGTAAAGGCAGTTATGTCCCTTTAAAGAAATGAAAGAATGTTTCCTTTCAGTGAATTGAGCTATCTCAACGTTTTAAGGTAGTTTTCCTCCAGGGCCCGACTTATCTTTCCACCCTGTATAAGTAGTTTAATGGATAAAATACATGTAGTTAAAAAAAAACTTTAAGGCTTAAAGTAAACTAAGTTAAAGAAACAGACTAAAATATACTATAAATTACCACAAGCACAAATTACCACTTATAAATTAAACAAGGTAAGATAGATGATAATACCTTTGCTGAGAGGGCGTGTGAGGGATTAGAAGTCCCTTACCATTACAGTACTGCGTATAATTCGCGCGGCAAATATTTAATGGTTATTTTTGTCATCTAATGTTTACGTCAGATGAACAATAACTTAATTATTAGGGTAGGTGCAAATCGAATTTATAAGCCTTTTTAGGGTTCCGTAAACCTATAAGGACTTATAGGTTTACGGAACCATCTTAAACTATAAGATGTTTCTTAATAAAATTTTGACATAAGGTGTATTTTGTATGCCGCTATTTAGTTATGTATTTAAATTGCAGAAAAAAACATTTTTATGGGGGGCACTCCATACATGTAACTAAAAAAAAATTACCAAACATCAACATGTTGCAAATCAATCGATAGGTCTTTAAAAATAACATGTTTCTTTAAACATTTTGTGATTAAGTAAATATTTTCAAAAATAATTGCTTCGATAGTCAGAAAAATTGTGTCACTCCCCCCTGTACTGTACTTTTGAACCGTAAATCCAAATAATATGAAAGAATTTGCGACTTATTAAATACTTTCTACGAAATTTTATTTTAAACATTATCGGTTCCGCCATTTTTGAGTTATCTCCAAAAAGCTTCCTCCATAGGCATCAGATACGTCTTTTTGGTATTAGTTTGGTTCTTATTCCATTGAAGGTACGTAACCCTCTATTATGCGTGGTCCGACATGCACTTTGCCGATTGTTTTTATTCTCTTATTTAATTAAATCCAGTCTCTACCTTATATCTAATAAGGTGTATCTTACCTTTAGGTCTATGTTGTTCGTCTTAGGTGACCGGGTGTTCTAGTAATCAGGGCGTCTGCCACGAAAGCTGAAAACGCCAGTTCAAATCTGGCCTCAGACACAGGAGGACTTGGTCGCTTTTACTTAAAGTATATGACATCTATTTCAGTTTACAAGGTGTATCTTCTTTAACGAATCCTTACGTTAAATAATTTGGCCAGAGCGTTTCACGCAAAAACTTTAAATTACTCTAGTTAGTTAAATGAGCCTAATATTTTTTGGAGTAAACATAAAAGCCTTTGTTGTTGGTTTGTTTTTAAGCAAATTGAACGCATATTTTTAGTTAACGACTGTCTATTGTCCAACCACTAATAATACACCAAAATAATAAACTTGATACAGTTTGATACAGTTTTAGACGAGAAGCTTTAAACGAGACGTAAGTCTTGAAAATCTATTGCGATTCGAGGAATGTCTGATCTCCTTGTCGTTTTCGGATGTCTTTAGCTGTACTGATCCGAATTTGGCATACAATAATTTTCTGGATATCTTTCAACTGTTTTATTATTTGTGTTTTCCGTATAAAACCATTAAAAACAGAAGTCATAAAAAACAAAATTGGATTTCCAAGGGAATCAAATTATGTAGTAGAAAAAAAAGGGCACTACTTTGGAAGTACAGATCACAACCTAACACTTTAAATAAAAATATCTTTAAAGCTTACAATACTAAATTTAAGAAGATTATTAGACTTACCCAACGGTCACAGAATGCCCAATTCATAAAAACTGCCAGTAATAAGTCAAAAGCGACGTGGAAGGTCAATAAATCTACCAAAGAAAATTTTCCCCAATAACCGATTTTAAAAATAATGAAAGATGACATAACCATAACAAGCCCATCAGTCATGGCGAACGCATTTAATAACTTTTTCATTAACGAAAATAAAGGTAACGATATGAAAACGTCCGAATCGCACAAGGTTACAACTAACTGCCAGGGATCCTTGTATATGAGGCGAACAGTCCCTTGTGATATTGTAAGGTTCATAAAAACACGAATAGTGTCGGTCCTGACGATATCTGTACCAAAGCCGTCAAACAAGTGTCGCATATCATCGCATTTCCACTTAATCATATAATAAACTTATCCATCTCAAGTGGCATATATTACCTACTAAAACCTGTGATTGTTAAACCCTTGTTTAAAAAAGGAGATAAAAGCAGTATATCTAATTACAGACCGATTGCCTTAGTCTCGGTGTTTTCGAAGGTATTTGAGAAAGTGATATATGAAGCTATTTACAATTACCTAGAAAAGTATAACTTACTAGCCAATGAACAAAAGGGCTTTCGCAAAAAGAAAACTATTAACATGGCTATATACGATTTAATTTGCCCTATAATTGAAAGAATGGATAAGAGACAGCATATATGTGCTATTTTCATGGATCTGACTAAAGCATTCGACTATGTTGATCATTCGATACTTCTTAAGATACTAAACGCATACGGTATACGCGGGAATGTTTTAGATTTAATAAAGTCCTATCTGAGTAACAGGGAACAAACTACGGAACTAACTCAAATATGCCTGAACAAAAAAGAGGAGAGGTCCTACAAATCTGATGTACGTATACTGAAGTACGGTGTGCCCCAAGGTAGCGTCTTGGGCCCACTGCTATCTAGACACACGGCAGTGTGTCCGCCAAGTTCGAGCAAAAAAAAGCGACACACCGGCCGTGGGTTATATTACACGAACCATTTCGGGCCAATTTCGACCCCCCTATAACTCAAAACATATTTTATCTACGCATATGAAATTTCGAGTGTCTGTTGACATCCCCTTAATTGTCTAGAATACAAAATTTCATTATTCTACCTATAGCAGTTCTTGAGATATTGACGTCAGAAAATCGCTATTTTTACTATACACTCACTCACTGACTCACTCACTGATTCACTGACTCATCAAAAACCTAGACCACTTCCAATGGTCGTACTGACTTGAAATTTGGCATGGAGATAGGTCTTAAGGTCAAAGTAAAGGGAAAAATCTGAAAACGGCCAAGTGTGAGTCAGTTTTAAAAATAGCGAAGGTGTAACTTTGTTCTACTATGAAGTCATAATGAACTAAATGGGTATATCTTCCAATGGTCGTACCGAACTGAAATTTGGCTCGAAGGTTTGTCTTTAGGTCGAAATAAAGTAAAAATCTGAAAACAGCCAAGTGTGAGTCAGTTTCGAAAACAACGAATGTGTAATTTTGTTCTACTATAAGTAGGTATGGAGTGGAAATGAGATAAGACTTATTTAAATTTAGATACATACCAATTTAAGACAATACATGTTTGTCTTAAAGACAAGAACAATAAAATTGTTCGCCACTCTGTGTGTGTCTGTTGCGGGAACCGAACCCACGATTTACGAAGTGCAAAGCAGGTCACTAGGTACCAGTGTTGGCCGATAATTTCAATTAGAATTGAAAATTGATCAATAAGATTGAAGATTAATTCCGTAACTAATCAATTACACTAACATCAATTTTTACTAACGTTAGTTCGCATTGATTTTGTGACGTCGTTAATTACACTAACCGTCAATTAGAATAACAAATAGGTTAACCTATTAGTTACACTAACGTCTCGAAAATTTAATAAGAATTACAGTTAATTAGATTAACGTTAGTGTAACTAAATTAATCCTGTCTTACACTAATAATTAATTTTAAAACTGCATCTCGGGTTCGGAAGTCGGGACCAATATCACAAGATGGAGCTCATGCTGGACCCTAGGGCCTACCTACTGGATCTCTGGTTTGGCGCAGCATAGACTCATGCTGTTTGGGCTCATTCGACTTGTACTGATGAGCAGATGGTACCGGTATCAAAATCTGGAGCTCATGCTGGACCCTGGGGATCGCTACTGGATCTCGGGTTTGGCGCATCATAGACTCATGCTGTTTGGGCTCATTCGACTTGTACTGATGAGCAGATGGTACCGGTATCAAAATCTGGAGCTCATGCTGGACCCTGGGGATCCCTACTGGATCTCGGGTTTGGCGCATCATAGACTCTTGCTGTTTGGGCTCATTCGACTTGTACAGATGAGCAGATGGTACCGGTATCAAAATCCGGAGCTCATGCTGGACCCTGGGGATCCCTACTGGATCTCGGGTTTGGCGCATCATAGACTCATGCTGTTTGGGCTCATTCGACTTGTACTGATGAGCAGATGGTACCGGTATCAAAATCTGGAGCTTCTTTTTACTTTTACTTTCTTTGTGTGAAAGTCAAAGTCAAAGTCAAAGTCAAAGTCAAATTCAAAGTCAAAGTCAAAGTGAAAGTGAAAGTTAAAGTGAAAGTGAAAGTCAAAGTGAAAGTCAAAGTGAAAGTGAAAGTGAAAGTTAAAGTCAAAGTCAAAGTTAAAGTCAAAGTGAAAGTGAAAGTCAAAGTGTAAGTCAAAGGTAAAAGTCAAAGTCAAAGTCAAAGTCAAAGTCAAAGTCAAAGTCAAAGTCAAAGTCAAAGTCAAAGTGAAAGTCAAAGTGAATGTCAAAGTGAAAGTGAAAGTCAAAGTGGAAGTGAAAGTCAAATTGAAAGTGAATGTCAAAGTGAAAGTCAAAGTAAAACTGAAAGTGAAAGTGAAAGTAAAAGTGAAAGTTAAAGAAAGTGAAAGTAAAAGTGAAAGTCAAGGTCAAGGTCAAGGTCAAGGTAAAAGTAAAAGTAATCAAAACCTCTTAGCTTAACCTAAATTCGCGTTTAGTTAGGTAAATTATTAATGTCAATTACCAATTCAATCTACACTAAAAATTAAATAAATGTTTAAATTTTTGAGAAAGACTAAAAATTAAATATCTTCAATTATTAGTTATTCGCAAAGGATTAACACGTTAGTTACAATTAATTTCAATTCTAATTGAAATCAATTTGCACTATACTATTAGTGTTCAATTTTAACTAACGTGTTTCAATCTTCAATTTTTAATTTTCAATCACACTAACGTTCGGCCAACACTGCTAGGTACACTAGGTGCGCTAAATCAGTCAAACAAAAATGAAAAGACAATTTTTTCTCGCATAGTCTAAATAATTTCTATTTTTACAACTAATAAAATCGCAGATTCAAGAACATGGAAATCATATATACTCTAAGATGGAATTATATATACTACTGCCCATCTCACCCTCCGATACGCCACGGGATGAGATGGGATGGTGCACTTCTAGGGCTAAATAATAGGCCACCAATTATAATACCTACTGGTAGGTAGGTATTACCAAGTTATTAATTATCTATGTAGGTGGCGTACTTACAAACAGTATAAAGTACGTTATTGATGTATGTAATTATATGTAAGTAGGTACATTTTATAGGTGTAGGGAGCCAGTTTATTTGTAAAAATCACCTATAAATAAATAGTAAAATAGGATTTATCATAGATTATAGGTACTCGCGATGCCCGATCGATCCCGAAATCCCGATATATGTATGTATAGTGATACTAGATAAAAATTCCGTTCCCCGCCTCGCGCACCGTCCGTCGCTGCCTACACTCGTCCACCGCGCTCGCGCCGTCCATGATAAAAAAATAATAAAGAACCTACACCTAACAAAAATAAATGAAATCCCATCAAAAACATAAATGTGAAAGGCTGCCAAGTTCGATACTATGGGAATGCTTCGCCTATAAAAGAAGTGAGATCTGAATAAGTACCAAGTTCCATAAAAATACCTCAAATCATAAATAGTTATAGGAATGCACACTTGATTTCCAGCAGTTTTTAAGGTAAATTTTGAATAAGTATCACGTTACATAGAAATACCTAAAATTATAATAGTCAGAGAAACGCACACCGGTTTTTTTAGCAGTTTCCTGATAACATTTATTATTTTCAGTACTTTTTAATGATGTTACTTGGCAGTTTCCTGATAACATTTATTATTTTCAGTACTTTTTAATGATGTAACTTGGCAAGTTTTAATAGAAAATTATATACTTGACACATTGCAGTCCAAAGGTGTCGATTCATTGCATTGAAAAGGTGTGTGGTGTGTGAAAACTTGCCAAGTAACATCATTAAAAAGTACTGAAAATAATAAATGTTATCAGGAAACTGCTAAAAAAACCGGTGTGCGTTTCTCTGACTATTATAATTTTAGGTATTTCTATGTAACGTGATACTTATTCAAAATGTACCTTAAAAACTGCTGGAAATCAAGTGTGCATTCCTATAACTATTTATGATTTGAGGTATTTTTATGGAACTTGGTACTTATTCAGATCTCACTTCTTTTATAGGCGAAGCATTCCCATAATATCGAACTTGGCAGCCTTTCACATTTATGTTTTTGATGGGATTTCTACTCTACATCAACGACCTTCCGAAACAGATCAAATATCCCATGGTGCTGTTTGCGGATGATAGTACAGTTATAATTGAATGCAATGATATTAATAATTATGAAATGGAAATTAATGATACTGTTAATAATATAATACAATAGCTTAATGCTAATAATATATATAATAATCTTTTGATAAATGTTAATAAAACTAAAATAATGTATTTTCGACAATACAGACCCATGCTGCCCATAAATTTTAATTACCAAGGACATGTTATAGAATCGGTAAATGTAACAAAATGTTTAGGAATAAATATTGATGAGAAGCTGTCCTGGAAACCACACACAGAGGAAATTGTGCAAGGCTCAGTCGATATTCATACGCGCTTTTCAGACTCTCTAAGCTAGTAAACATTGAAGCAGTAATGACAGCCTACCATGGCTATGTCGGATCAACCTTACGCTATGGTCTTCTTTATTGGGGAAACTCGACCAACAGGGAAATGGTTTTCAAGGCAAAAAAACGATGCGTAAGAGCCATGTGCGGCCTGAATATGGATGATAGCTGTGTCCCATATTTTAAAAAACTTAATTTATTACCTCTGCCATCTCTTTTCATTTTTGAAATAGCTGTATTTGTAAAAACAAATCTTAGCTTATTTAAACAAGTGTCTCAAGTGTTTAAAAGGAATACCCATGGAGCTCATAACTTAGTTATAGTATCTCGCAACACCGCATTGAAGCGAAAAAGCATGTTCTACTTAGCTGTTAAGATTTTTAATAAAATACCCTTAGCTTTAAGACTGAAACCATTGCACTTGTTCAAAACTATTAACTTCCAAGTGCTACTATTCCCTGTCACAATTTTTTAACGATAATTTGATATAAATAGATTAAGCCTGTATTGACTAATGATAATAAATGTATGTAACAATTATGCCTCTAAAAAAAATCACATTAATATACTAAGTTAAGATTGAATTTGTATGCCAATCGGCGAAATATAGTGTTCTCTTATGTTTTGTACCACCACTGTAACAGTCCTATTACCTATGTTTACAATAAATGAATTGAATTGAATTGAATTTAGCAATCGTATAAGTACGTGTTAGAAATAGTATCATTGGGGTCGTCAGCAACTTAAAAAATTAAGAAAAAAGGTAAAAATATCACAAATAATTGCGTGAATTAACAATTCTAGAATTCGAGGTAGAAATGGATCATAAGTGTATAAAATAATTGCAAACCTGCTTAATTAGGACCTGTATAAATGGGAAACCTCAATAATTGCAACCAAAAAAAAATATGTTTACCATTAGAATATTTTTTTATCTGGACAAATGACATTACTTTTAAAATATAAGTAACATAACTAAAATACAAACTTTGTGATCTTTACTTAGGAAACTAAGTGGATATAGTTTCATGTTCATTTTCCAGACATTCCATATAAGTATTTATGTTTTTTTTATTACATAGCGCACAGTCATTCCAACCCAGGCAACTCAAAGATTTTTTACTAAAGCGGAGAAACAAAGCTGCCTCTGATTGCGTTCTGCCAGTGACAGATAAAGGAGCCTGCGCACACTACATTGCGGCACATGTACGAAACGGGAGAGAAATTCTATTTTTATTTTAAACAATGTATTTGCTGTAAAATTGCCACATTTTGTAGGTCTAATGACGTTCCATTATTAACACGTGTGCCTTTAATCTAATAGAAATGTTTGTTTCCTACTTAGGCCACTACCTATTTCGGCAAAAGTTTCGTGTTTCCCAACCCGAAGAAGCAATATAACAGGACAATGTTAATTCATTTACAAACGTTTGATTTGTGAAGTATTTTACACAATTAAATACATAACAAACTGAGTTCCTATTTATTTGCATAACGAAAATATATCTAAGTAATCTAAAATGTTTTCAAATTAAAACAATAACATGTTTATCCAATTTCAAGGAATCACGAGCGCTAAACGAATAACAACCTGTTACTAAAAAGATTAAAAAAAGGAATAAACTGCAGTTCAATTACGTCACGTGTCGCAAGTTCTCTAATTACGCTTTATTGTGAGCAACGCTAACGAGGGAATTATAAAGTTTCTCACCACTGCAAACTAGAAACACTAATAAGTTTAGGATCATCAATTTACATGGCGGGTTGCAAAACATTTCACGGGTTGAGTACCACGCTGCGCCATTTATGCCAAAGTAGCATGCAGCATTACCCTGCACAAATATATTCTCAACAGCTTTCTCCTAATTTACCATCTATTATTTCTGCATATTTTGTTCTGAGCATCGTTTAGCAGCATGAATTTGTTGGTGTATGGGATTCGACTTCGTTCGCATCTGTAACTCCGATAGGTACATGTTTCTCTTTCCGATCGTTGCTGTCGATAATCAAATTGCGACCCGAGCGGATAAGGGTTTTAAAAAAATTGATGAACTTTCAATTTAGAAATATTGTCGTTTAATTAGGCAGAAAAAACATTTTATCACACATGATTTTTATTGTATTTTATTTATTTATTTATTTAAACTTTATTGCACATAAAATATACAAATGGCGGACTTAATGCCTTAAGGCATTCTCTACCAGTCCACTGGGCCAAAAAGAGATATGTTTGGTGCAGGCTTTATGAAAGAATGTACTGAAACAGTATCACACTTACTAAATATAAAATAAATATTATATACTTAATCAAACATTAAGAATAATCTTATAAACTTACACATATACTTTATATAATAAACTTACATACATATTGTTATGTAAGTGTACCTACAATGAAACATCAAGACGATAATCAATCACGCAATTTATCAGACAAATGCTTACGCAACATGCGCTTGAAAGTGAACTTACTCTGAGTTTTTCTGATGTCAATCGGAAGGTCATTCCAAAGGCCAGGAGAGTGAAGGAATTGTTCATGAAACCGGTGCGATGAAGGGGAATAGCGAGCTTAAGGCTGCGAGAAGTGCGAAGATTACATCCAGGGCGTGCAGTAACAAATTTAAATTTAGATCGAAGATATTGAGGTGTAGTAGGATCAAAAAGAAAATAATACAGTGTACTTAAGAGTCTAAGAGATCTACGCTCGCGTATCGGAAGCCAATTCGGCTGCTTACGATAAGCTGATATGTGGTCGTACTTCCGAAGGCAAAATATGAACCTTATACAGTTGTTGAGCAGTCTGTCCAGTTTATTCAGAAAAGTTTGAATGGCATTAGAGTAGCACACATCAGCATAATCAATTATGGGAAGGACAAGAGCATATACGAGAAGGGTCTTGTATGTAAAGATTCTTTTAAAGAATCCAACTTCCTAGTTTTAATCGCAAGATCAACTAGAATAGAAAATGTATTTACGTTAATTTGTATTAAGTCTTATCTAGCTCAAACAGTTTATTTAACAGATCACTAGAGTAGGGAAACCCTTAGTAAGTTTTAATAACATGGATTTTTTCGAAATGAAACCTCGAGAGCGGACGGGACGTCGCGTACAGAAACTTGCAAGATTGTATCTTTTTTTCTGTGCGACCTAGAGCGTGGCTTGTATTGTTGGTTGTGTACTATAGCTTGCAGCAGGTTTTTGTGAAATTTGATTTTGAATGACTCTCGAAAAACAGTATTCCCTTGTTTTATTTTCATACTCCAATCTTACGTTTAATAATTAACAATGTAAAGATTGGTGACAATTTATGCCTTATTCAGAAATACTTTCGATTAGCAGACAAAACTACCCTCAACGATTTTGAAATTTAGATTTATTTTAAAAACCTGTTTTAGTTTTGTATGAAAATTCGGTCTTCAATTATTGTAAAATATTTATTTAGTATTATTGTTATATGTTTTGCATCTTACTAAATATTATGAAATTTGTCATAAGAATTACTATTTCTCTTTGGAATTTTACTAATGAATTCTGTAATTTTCCTTATACTGAATTTTTGCGTTATTATTAATTCATTAAAGTTTTCTTTTGTGCAATTAATTATGAATGAATAACAAATGAGGCCCATTGTAAGCGACAATGAGCCTCATAAGAAAGCTCAAAGTCACCCAAAGGGCAATGGTTGGAGTCTCTCTGCGTGATCGCATCAGAAATGAGGCCATCCGCAGCAGAACCAAAGTAACCGATATAGCCCTCCGAATCGCTAAACTAAAGTGGCAGTGGGCGGGGCACATTGCTCGTAGAACCGATGGCCGTTGGGGCGGAAAGGTTCTCGAGTGGCGACCACGAACCGGAAGGCGCAGCGTGGGTAGACCCCCCGCAAGGTGGACTGATGACCTGGTGAAGGTCGCGGGAGTCCGCTGGATGCGGGTGGCGCAGGACCGGTCATTGTGGCACTCTTTGGGGGAGGCCTATGTCCAGCAGTGGACGTCTTTCGGCTGATATGATGATGATGATGACGAAATAATAAATACTTTTCAAATCTGAAAATGACTGTGTTTAGAAAATGCAATCTCGAACCGGGGTTGACAATTCGAGATCTTGTGTGAAAAATGTCTCAGAAATTTGAGGTGATAAGCCTCTTGGTGAGAATTTTGTTTGATATCTTCTTCGCTTCGACGTTGTCGTCAATATTTGTATGTTAATAATTAGATCAAAAACAATGACTTGTCAATGTACATTGAGGGCGGATGAAATGTGTTTAGAGTAGTGAGGAGGAACGAGAACCCCATCTTGGATGAGCAAATCACATTGAGTATCACATTGTATTTAAACGGTAGAAAAGTTATCCAATGGATGCAAAACAAATTTTACAGGTAATCATATCTCTTTACCCTTAAAAAATTGAATAAAATACGTGAAAATTCAGTAATGAAATGAAGCACAAGTCGTCGAAGCGTGATACCGCGCGCCTGAATTCGGAATAAACAATATTTTGTATTAACAGTTGTTTCCCTTTTACAACTGTCCCGGTTATTTTCAGTGCATATTTAATTTCGGTACTGAATAATTGATATCGAGGTTACCTAATAGGAATTGTTTTTTTTAATACCATCATTAACAGTTTTAGCAAAATGTGCTATTTAAGATTTAATCCACCATTTTTTACCGCATAAATAAAATAATGACTGCAAAGAATTATGTAACTTATGTAAAAGTGAATGACACTTTATTTTATTATAATTATTACTTGCACTTTTTTACTTGACATAGATCAGGTACAAATATGGCATGTTTTCTCATATAAATAAGTAGTAGTATTGCGGAAAGTATATTTTATTCCTGTATTAATTATAATAATTGAAATAAGTTTCAGAATATCAACTACGTTGCTATGCGCTGACATGGTAACCATGCATTCATTGAAATTAAAACATTTTAACACCTTAATATAACCATGGTTCGCAATGAATAAATAAAATGAAATGACAGTTAAATTTTTTTTTTAAGTAGGTACAATCGCCGACTGTTTTAGTAAATCGAAGCGGAAAATCTCTTGAGTTTTAGCATCAATGTCTCATGACAACAATTTACTAATTCTGAAGCCCCGGCGCTCAAGATAAAGGATTGCACTGCAAGTCTTAAGGGTTATGAGAAAAGTTTTTATATAATTTTTAAAAACTTAACAGCGCTTCTCTACAGCAACGAAGTGCAGCGTTTCAGACGGGGAACTTTTAAATATTCAAGTTAACATAAACATTTTTAAGTTTCATAGCTGGACGCACTCCCACAGAATTATACTTGCACATCACCTGAAGCCGGCTTTGTTCACGGCAGTGGAAATTTCCTGCATAAAATCTCGCTTAAAGCTCAGTACTGCGACTGTAAATTGAGGCGAATTTGTGGACAAACCATTTGCGGCTTCACTGCATCAGCGTTTATAATTTTGCTTGTGCTGTACAATTTACATGAGCTTGTGATGTTACCGTATCTATACAAATTGTATTACATTTATCATTGTCTGGCTTTGTACAGTCATGTACACATGCTTTTATTATCTTAACAATCTCTCACTCAATTATATATTTCTGGTTCTGACTGAACTTATGCAAAAGCCTTATTGGACTTAATAGTTCATAATGTGTAAGTTTATATTTATACCCAATTACCGTTATCTTGAAAACAAATTAACGTTAAAAATGTAAACAAACGTTCCTAACGGTAGACAAATTTAGCTATAGGGTTGGGTTCCTCGCATATATTTACTATGCAAGAGCCTTACCTATTTCAATAGTTGAACCTAAGTAGATCTCGCAAATTAATAATAATAATAATAATAATAAATACTCTTTATTGCACACCTCATACAGTTACAAGCACAAATTTTACAATTAGATAAATTTAGGTAGAGGTAACAACAGGCGGTCTTATCGCTAATGAGCGATTTCTTCCAGACAACCTTTGGGTAGTGGAGACTAGAGAAAAACAATAAGCAGTAGGTGGTGCATAGACACAAAAGAGACGAAATAGATAACACAGCACATTCATATGAATATACATACTTAAATAAATACAAAATAAACATACATATACGTACATATATACATATATAATACACACAGTAAGAAACAACAGTGTCAACTTAAAAACCTAAGGAAGAGATAAATAGTATTCCTTAAGTTGCGATTTAAAGCTACCGATAGATTGCGCGCGTTTTATGTTGAGAGGGAGAGAATTCCACAAACGAACGGCCTGGAACGTAAATGAGCAATTATAAAATTTGGAAGATGAAGATGGCACTTTTAGGAGCAATTTTTGAGAGTATCTAATAGAATTAAGATAAGAGAAACGCTCTTTGAGGTAGCGGGGAGTTGCAGGGTTAAAGAGTATAGAAAAGAGTAAAGAAAGTATGTGAGTAGGGAGCCATTTGAGTTAAGAACGAAAACTAGAAACATGGTCGAATTTGCGTAATCCGAAAATGAACCGAATGCAGGCATTTTGAATACGCTCAAGCTTATTAAGTTGCTCCTCGGTTAGGTCTAAATAGGAGATATCTGCATAATCAAGAATGGGGAGAAGTAACGACTGAGCAAGCGTAATTTTAGTAGCAATTGGCAGGAAATTCCGGAGCCGTCTGAGAGACCCTATGGCAGCAAACATCTTCCTGCTCACTTCACTCACCTGAGGCACCCATGATAGACAACGATCCATGATTACGCCAAGATTTTTCACTTGGTTGGAAAAAGGAATTTGGATACCATCGAAGACTATCGGAGGGAGCCTGAGAAAGTCAATTTTGGAGATTTGTTTAGCGCTACCCATCACAATTACCTGTGACTTTAGGGGGTTTAATTTTAAACCGTAATTTTGACTCCAATTTGATATGCGGAGCAGATCAAGATTCGTGGCTTCTATAACTGAATTGAGATCGCTATGCATACCCTGCGAATATATTTGAAGGTCGTCGGCATAGAGGTGATACGAAGAAGAGAGATCAAGAGTTATGGAATTAATCAAGATAGAAAATAAAAGAGGAGACAGCACACCACCCTGTGGAACACCAGCTGATGTGCTGCACCAGGAAGAACACGAAGAATCTAGTTTTATTCTTTGCCGACGACCAACCAAATAGCTGCGGAACCAGTCAATCGCTGCAGCCGATATGTTAAGAGACTGTAAGAACGCGAGCAAAATGTCACAATCGACCGTGTTAAAGGCATTACTGAAATCTAGAAGTGCAAGAACTGTAAGCTTCTGGTCATTCATACCCAAACGGATGTCATCGGTAACCTTGACAAGAGCCGAGGTAGTACTGTGGCCCGGACGAAAACCAGATTGAAATGGGTTTAGGAGGTCATTTCTATTCAGGAAGGAAGTTAGTTGCTGATGCACTAGCCGTTCGAGGACTTTGGATAGGAAAGGAAGAATGGAGATGGGGCGATAGTCAGAGAAGGAACTGGGGTTGGATTTTTTGGGTAAAGGAATAATATTGGCATCCTTCCACAGGCTGGGAAAAGTACTTGATGAAATGGAAAAATTCAGAATACCGGTGATAATAGGAACAAACAAATCAAAGAGAGGGAGTATCATATTTCGGCTAACACAGTCAACACCAACGGCGTTAGAAGTGATATTCAATATACCCTTCCTAACATCACTCTCACAGAAATGGCTAAAATAGAAAGAAGAGAAATCTAAGGCAGGAAGTGATGAAAGATGATGAAGTGAGTTAGATTTCTTAGGACCACTGAAACAGGTGGACGATGAAAAATGCCGGTTAAGCTGGTCAACGCTAATATTGTTTAAATTGGTTGCCTGTTGAGATTTGCCAACTCCGAGACCTTTCAAAAATTTCCACACTTTGGCTGGATTTCCATCTTCAACAGAACTGTGAATATGACGCCTCTGAGCATCTCGACATATAGTGCTACAGCGATTGCGCAGGGTATGATATTTAAGTTTATTTTTCTCAGAGTTGTTAGCCTTATACTTAGATTTAGATTGATTCTTCCTCTCTATAAGGGCTTTAATATCCTCAGTGAGCCAAGGAGCAGGGAGATGCTTGACTTTTATTGCACGAACAGGAGCGTGAGCGTCATAAAGTTGTATGAGGAGCGAATTAAGGAGAGAAACTTGATCGTCTACCGAACCCGCTCGAGCGATACTGCTCCAATCGATTGTTAAAGCGTCATCTCGAAGCTTTTCCACATTTAATCCACTAAAATTGCGCTGCAAAAGAATTTTAGATTTAGATTTGGGAGGACGAATTTTGTAAGAGAGATAGAGCAGATCATGATATGAGAAGGCATCCGCGGAGTATTGTCCAAATTTAGACACATGAGAAGTCGAAGAAACTAAAGTTAAATCAAGAAGAGAAGGCGAGCAATTTGGAAAATAGTGTGTGGCGTCTGAAGGGAGAATAGTTAGATTGCATGCATCTTCCAGGGATTTAAGGCGCCGGGATCGACTGTCATCCTTCAGAAGACACGTATTTAGATCTCCCATAAGAATGTGATGATTATAAGAAGGCATAAGGTCTTCGAGAAGTTTCTCAAGAGAATCAAAGTAATTAACGTGAAGGGAGGAGGAATAAAAAACGCCAAGTAAAAGTTTGGAATGAGCGAGGGAAACGTCGAGAAACATATACTCTGCGGCATCAGAAGTAGAAGAACTGGCAGATACATTAACAATTGAATAGGGGATGTAAGAACGAAGGTAAATCGCAACTCCACCGCCACCTCTTCCAAGGCGGTCGTGCCGAATTAAATTGAAACCAGGTAAAGAGTAAGACGTTGAAGGCAAAGCTGGTCTGAGCCACGATTCGGAAATTAAAATAGCATGAATGTTCTTAAGGTCAAAAGAGAGTAACATATCGCTGTAATGTGTAGGAATACTTTGCGCATTTAAATGCACAACGTTAAAATTTTTTAGGTACATCATTAAACTGAGATTCCAGAAAGTCGTGAAGCGAAGGAGGCAAACTATGGAAACTGTCTTCACTTACACTAAATATTTTATATTAAGCTGTATTTTTATATATCTATTTTTCTATCTGTCCTTCTTCTCATTCTTCCTCAGCGAGTATGCGCCCACTTTTGGGCATACGCCTCTCCAATTTTCCTCCAAAAAGCCCGATTTCTATTTGTTATACACGGTGTAACATGAGAAAACCGAATAATTTTAACAGCGTATTCCTGATCATAATTGGAGACTAAAATGTCGTATAAACTTTTCTGGAATTCGCCTAGTTTCAGAGTTACTACCACTTAAATAAAAAAAAATTTTTAATGTGACTCAGTCTAAAACGCTTTTTCGATGGCGATTTCACCCTTTATGGGGTCTAGTCTAGACATTCTTATTGACAAATATCAAAGTGCCAAGGAATACTTTACGTAAGCTACTTTTTACGGAAAAAAATGTACTAATTCATTTGAATCGACAGTTTTACTAATAATATTTTTGTTTTTATGTTCAAAAGCATTCAAAAAATCGAAAAAAGAGCAAAACAATTTTTTTTTGGCGAGATCCAGAAAAGTTTATACGACATTTTGGTCTCCAATTATGATCAGGAATACGCTGTTAAAATTATTCGGTTTCCTCATGTTACACCGCGTATATATATAATGTATATTAAGCTAAAATTTTACTTGCGTACTCAGGGATTCCGAGCAAGATATTATACTTTTGCATTAGCAACTGCGCTTAGTTAGCCGCCCGAACTTTTCACATTTATTCTGGAAAGTTGGTCCATTGAACTGGGGCATCCAAGGGCTTCATATAAACGATCTGGTACAAGTCTTGATTGTTTGTTCAGAATAAAAGTCGAACAAGGCTCCTAATAGACGATTAATACGATTTGAATGAAACGAAGAACGGAAACTTTAACAGCATGTGTTGGTATCGTTTGAGAGATGCGTTTGCGTTAGTGTGTCAAGTATGTAAAAGTCAACCGTCACGTAACAAATACCACGTAATGTTACAAATAAAATTTATGTGAATTAGAAAGTTGTCAGGAACAAACATATTAACGTGGATAGATATCTAGAAAGATGATATAATATATGAATGATAATGAAAACAAAGTTTGTTTTAGCACCTACTCTGAGCCATGTTTCAGTTTTGTAAGTATTTTTTCAATCAAACCACTTCTATAATATATTGTAATACAAAAAAATATCATTTGGGATCGTAAGGTAAGGCGTAGAACCTAAAACACTCAAAATGTTTCAACCAGATAACACGTGACAACGATCTTACCCTAGTTTACCCAGTTTATTGAACATTTATTGCAATGTGCAACAGACAGTGATAAAACCACAGATAAAAGTTAGCACTGTTAGCAGGACAGGTAATAAATAAAACGCTGTCGACTTTAACTGATCCCACCCTTATCGTAAACGTTTAAACTGATCTACCGCTTATATCAACGCAGTTTTTATTTAAAGCGCATGTACTAATAAAGTAATGTACCTATGTAGTAAAGTAAAAAAGTAGCAAGTATAAATTAAATGAAAAATTTTGCAGCACTCTGCATACAAATTCATATGTTTCTCTTTGTTTTTTTGAGACAATGTTTTTTTATATTTCTTCACCATTTTATTATCCTTTCTCTATTTTTATATTAGTACAAAATTTCTTGACAACTCATTTAACAGTACCTACCAGTTGCGCAACCTAGAAGCACTTCACTGTAATCAGACGGTTTCAATTTACACCCTACCCCTGAATTACATTAAATTGAATCAACACGTCGATAACTAACCAGAACGGATGTTTAACTGTTCGCTATCTCCATCAGTCAAGTTAGTAATTGGTCGAAACACGTGATTATTGCTGGCAGAAGGCCAAAGGGCGGCATGCCAACCTTAACCTGTTGAGACTTCGCGTGGACTGTTATTGTTTTACAAGAATGTGAAGCCAAGGTAGTCAATTGGTTCTCTTCAACTTTTCCTTCATGATATTAGGATATACTATAGAAAAATTGGCTTGATTGTAATCAGTGGCTAGCTGTTATTACCCAAGTAAAACTGTTGCTTTTAGTTGTTTTATTTTATGCAAGTCAACGATGTTAAAACTATGGTTTTGAACATTATTTTCTTTGTTGAGATACTCTGCAAACCAGGTATACAGAATCTTGAAGCAAATCAAATTATTTTGTTCAATATTTTTTGATTTGCAATTTTCCATCTCTCTCGCTATACCAGAATCACGTAAGAGATTCGGATAGGAGGTGCAAGCACGTACTGCGCATGCCCTTAGAGTATGGTCAACGGCGCCTAGCCGTTTCAAATTCAGAGATTGCATATACATGAGAAACTTTGTTAAGTTCCGCCGTGACCGGGTGGTCTAGTGGTCAGGACGTCAGCCGCGAAAGCTGAAGACGCCAGTTAAAATCTGGTCTCGGACACCGGAGGGTTTGGTCACTTTTTCTGAAGTATATGACATCTTTTTCAGGTATACAGAGTTAAACAGCCGCCTTAAAGTTGAAAGTAATAATGTGCATACTTAAAGGTAAAGTATGTGCTACTTATTATGTAATAGCGACCCGCCCCGGCTTCGCACGGGATAAAAAAATGGTCATTGTTGGTTATCCCTAAGAGATAGACATATACTCGTACCATTGCGGACTTTTTTGTAGACCTTTTTAAGACCTTTGTACAATACTGTAGTACATTATATTGATCTATCTCGTAGGTTTCAGCCAGCGTTTGCAATGTAAAAAAATGTGTTTATTTACGACATCACATTAGAAACCTCTAAAATATCTAAAATTATTATATTACTAACGTCGGATATCTTTCACTCGCCATATAACGACAGGTGAGAGAATTGATTATGAACATATAACATGTATTCACTAACCTGAACATGATATGGCGCCACTTTCTCCTCGCCCTTGATCTCAACGTTGATGTGCAGCCGTATTGCGCCCGACACCGCCGACTTGTCCGTCCGCTTCTCCAAGTTGTACCACACGTCCATCTCGCCGGACAAGGTTCGAACCTGGGTGTAAACATTTTCTTACATGTAAACGTACTGTTATTTTCATTTCTATTGAGAGACGTCTGAGTGCTCATCACTGCCCCCGTACCAACATGTCACCACGAAAGATCTGTTTTATGTTTTGAAATAAAAATAATGAATGATTATGATAGTTAACGTACCTAAATATAAATTCATGGCGAGAATTCAAACTATAGATCTAGGCACACAGTTAAGCTAATAAGTGCATTCGATAATAAGGCCAGAATATCATTAAAGTACTTACTTCAATGATTGTCTGCCCCAAAAAGTCGTCAGATTCCCTCGTCAACTTTTGTCGAAGCTTAGACTTCAGATCATTGTCCTCATCCCACACGCGTACTTTGATACGGTCCGACGAATTATGACACTCGCTGCAAAATTCATAACCAACATTAGCAATCCCTGCCACTTTAAATCTTGTTTATAGCGCCACCGCAACATTAGCAAAACACATACCGCGCGCAACGCCAACATAAATTGAATGTACAACCCAAAATCAGATCAACCAGTTTTAAACTGTTTGCGATAACTTGCCGTCGTTATTTTCAATATAAGCGTGTACAAAGCGGGGTGTAGAAAGCGAATGAAGTTTACAACTTACAAGTAAAATTTTTCATTCCATACGGGGTTCAATTCTTGAGGCATGGTCCTGGTTCGCTTCTTGACCTTGCTGACTTGGACAGTGACGTAGGGGTCCGAGGTTCCACTCTTGTCTTTGGCGATTAACCCTTGAGCACAGATAACTGCCCACAAAGGGCTGGTTTAGTAAACAATGGTACATAATATATAATGGTATATAAATACTTAGTAAATGAATTAGTATAGGAAGCATCAATTAGTTTAGCTTTATCCTATTGAATAGGAAGCTACATATAATAATCGATATAGGATTCAATAAATAAAGTCCTGTTTGATTTATTGTTAAATATATCCCGTCAGTATGTGAAAGGATCAAAAAGGGATTTATATCAAAAGAGCTCATTAGTATCACATTTAGCTTTCAATAGACCTTTCAAAGCCGACCTATGTCAAGCTCGAATGACTTCTGATAAACCTCTTGCCACCAAGTCTTTCAGAGGTCATATACGCTTCTTCGTCTTTCAGTACAATAAAAAGTAGTAAAAAATATCTGTCGTGCTGTTTAAATCGTCAGGTGACGTGTCACATTAGCATTTTATGTAATAGTGCTGCAAACTCTTACCTTTATGCTAAAAACGGTGTAGGTGAAGATCGTGTCGAAACACTACAATCAGGATACGTGTCTAACGAGTTCGGGGGGTCAAAAAGAAGACACTAGCTTCAAACAACTACAAACTTCTTATCTATGCCCAAATTCCAATTCTAAAACAAGTAGATCATAGCGACTACTTATCGCAATTTCTAATGTAAATTTCGACCAGGAAAGTTTCAAAGAAGAGATCTAAAAGATATGCGCGGCAATAAAATCTAATGATTTCGGAATTTTCACGAATCAAAAATAATGGATGAGAATATGTAGAAGTAAAGGCGTCAGGATCTTTACTTTCAATTCAATAAAGGAGTATTTCATTCGTCATGCTCATATTTCATTCAATAGTTGAAAATTCAATCACTTTAGTTACTTGGGTTTGGGTGTATCTATTGAGGTGACAGGTGTAGGGTCGGAAGTAATGACTACCTATCGTAGAACTTTACATTCGGGGCTCTTCATTTGCAAGTTAGCGGGCAGGCTCCTGAAACCATTCGTAGCAGTAACGGTTAAATGTTAATCTCGTGAAATACATGCAAACGTGTAATTCCAGCAGACGTGTCAGTAGTTTGCGATCATTGTTATTAATTCATGTGGTTTATGCATCATTTCGTGTTTCATTAAAATATAGTATTTCCGTGTGCATGATAAGTTTAAATTCTGAGTTGTTATAATGGTGAGTTAGATTCGTGTAATTTCCTATGTGAATGAACCTAACTACGATTTGTTGATGAAAGTGATCATAGGCGGTGCAAAACGACCGTGGTTGATTTGGATTAGTAGGGATTCAAGTAGGGTATGCAAAATATCCTTGACAACTGCAACGTGTTTATAGAAAAAAGGGAATCACTAGAATCATTGACGTCTAGCTTGAAACGAAAGAAAAAAATAGAATAGACGTAAAATATATGCAATTCTTTTGGGTAAACGTTTCTGCAGTTGTCAAAGAATGCAGTCAGAAGACAGGCGAAGAGAATCTGTCTAATAGAGCCAAAGTTGCGAACGTGCGGTCCGGAGCCGCAAAAGACCACCGCAAACCTGTGATGGCGATCTTGCATGACCATTTTGATGTCCCTTCTATAGTGACCTGCTCGGCCTGTTCGAGGCTGTCAATGTGAGTGTCTGGATCGACGTTAAAAGTTCGCCTGGTCGCCACATGAAACGAAAGACGAAAAGTTTAAGTGCCGTGTGTGTGTTGGGTTGAACTGGATCTTCGCTGGTCCGCTGCAGTTTCTTGGCTGTGGGTGAAAAGGACGTGGACACAGTTACCAGCGAACCTGTGATAGCTATCTTGGCGCTCCATTTAGATGTGCCATCGAGAACAGATTGCTTGACGGTGCTCATGTGCGCGGCGTGCGGCTCGCCCTCGATGCTGAACACCTGTCTGTTACATACACAGTGGTCTCAGCCATTACACTCGCTAATTTTGTTTCTTGAAGCTTTAATTGTAGATATTTATTTAAACTTTGTTATATAACGATAAAATTAAAAACAGCTAATAAAGCAGCAATTATTGTAGTAGGTACCAATAATTATAAGACATGGCAAATACTATAAAATATGAACGGTTACACTTACGTCTCTTTTGTCACTTCGCGCGACATGTTTCGGAGAGCCTTGGTCTCTATCTTCAAGCACTAAGAGTGCGTGCCGTTTATATTTTATAGTGTTAGCATGTCTCACGAAAGTTTAAATTTAATAATGACATAGAATTTTTGTCCTGATTTAGAAAAGCAAGTCAGTGGTTTTCATTATGTTTTCGGACTAAGGTTGAAACATGATCACATTATGTCTTATTACCTTGAGTGCAGTTCTTAGAATACAACAAAAATCTTATTTTAATACAATTATAAAACATATAGTGTAATTCGAATAACGAACTCTAAAGTAAGTAGTCAAATTACATTTAATTATAAGCGAAATGCAAATACAAAAATAAAGTCGTAATAATGTCTCTGGTGTATAATCAAAATAATAACCCGAAGATTAGGTAATATTTTGTAGTTCTCGGATTTTGATGGTAACCAATTTAATATTATGCAGGCTGCAGTACCTAACTTACATGGTGACAAAGGTAGTAATCAAACTTGACCCCAGAAATCAATCAAGAAGGTAACGAACCATTTGTAACTTGCAATACCTGATTAGCTCGAATATCTCCGGTTTATCTCTCTCACGTTGTTTCATGCGTTCCTTCATGGCGGTTATTATGGAGTTAGCCTTGTCCTCAGCCCCGTGCTTTGATGATTTCTCAGCAGCCCCTGCGAAACACACTGCTCAGGCGGTGCCGGGAGTTCTTTCGTAGAACCAAGTGCGCCGGGACGGCTGCCCGCCCCGCGCCCCCGTCCGCCGCAGCCTCTCCGAGGACACAACCCGACCAGATACTAACTCAAGACCGAAACAAAAAAACACGAACACAGATTTTTAATGCGCCAGATCTGATCGTGTCGCTAACCTGGAGCGGCGCCGGCCGAAGCGGACCGGAGCACACCGCCTTTCAAAATCGAATATCAACCGATAAACTATCCCTGACGTAATTACTGCAATCGAAATGTCTTTGTCACAGCAATCACGTCGACATTCATTAATGAATATTTGATGTAACGTCTAAGGATAGTATCAGGTTGGTATTTCAGAATCAAACACCCTTTAAATCTAGTCTGTATCAGAATTATATGTCTCAGTTTAATTATATTCTATACTTCATGTTACAATGTAGTCGAATTATTACTTTTCAAGATATCGTTATCGTTTCCGTAAGCACTAAGCACACGTCTTAAAAGGATTTAATTAGTAACATAAAGATAGTGAAAAAAAAAACACATAAACGCGGAAATCTATGAACAAAATAAAATGTATTTAAATAAATATACTATGGGACCACATATAATATCGAAGTGGGCAGACATTGGAGGCGTGCACACATTGCTAGACAGGCACATCTTCGCAAGAGTTTAGTGTTAGAATCCATTTCAATTAGTCGGTTGCTTGTTTTTCAAGGCTCTATACCGATATTTAGGATCGTGTGTAGGACAGTGTAGATGTGAAGTAAGGTAGAAAAAAGTAGTAAACTTAACTAATTTAATTCGACAAGGGCTTTAACAAGTTTCGGCGCTGGGCGGGGCAACCCGAAGGATCGGATGGCGGAGAGGGACCCTATCTACATACTTTATCTACGGTCTACACTTCGAAAACATAATTATATAGACTGGAATTATATTTTAATAATATGATTAATATTTGTGACTTGAGAATAAATAAATTTGCATGCAGTTATTTGAACAACAATAAAAATTTTAGCTTATTAATGTTGTAAAATAAAATAAAATATTTATATTCCATTCCAACTACGATGTGACAATATATTTTTTGTTCTGTAATAAGTCGTTTAAAAAGTGAAAACTCAGTTAAATATTCAATTTCTACAAAAGTCGTACAAAAGTAAATACCTATTAAAGGAATTGTTTTCAAAGTGTAGACTTCAATGAAATCGGCGTGCAGTCGATACTTAAATATAAATTGGATTCTAGTTTTGTGTTATCTGCTCGCCTATATGATCGTGCAATGCCGCTGAATTCACGAATTATATAACATTTTAGAAAATATCATGTGTTACGTATTTTCGTAACTGATAGCCATGCACATTGAAAAAGCATATTCACTTTTATAATAAAAAGGTAATCGAAAGGGGTAAAGTCACCATGCTATTATTATTATATGAGGTCAAAAGTATAAAAAATATATAAACAAACAGTCAGGAAAGATACAACATCAATTAAAATTTATGGAGATGATTTGGTAACGTATTGACGTGATCCAACCTAATACTTTGAAGAACGATCATTATCGGAATTTTGATGATTTTCTTGATGTTGAAACATGCAAAAAATTTACATAACATGCATCACTTGAGCTATATTGAAAATTTTGACTACCACGACATTTTGTTTACCAGTTTACCTTCAATTAAGATGACACCTAGAGAGCGTAAACTTACAAATACACAAAAAAAAGTCGCCATTGATTTTAAGGCGGCTTTCACACTGCTGCGGTTTCCGCATGCAGCGCCGGTCCGCGAGCGAGATAGCGCTTTGCATGTGTATAGCGCTGTCACGTTTGCACACCGCCGCCGCATCCGGTTGCGGCGCCAGTGTGATAATCGCCTATCGTGGCGCGGACTTGCAAAACACGTTTCGCTTTCTATACCTACATTCATACTGTTTAGCCAATTTCTATATTTTGAGTGTGCTTCTAAATAGCAGTTATGTATAAGCGTCTGGTGCAATTCCTAAAATGTGCACGGAGTTTTTCAGATGCACAGACGGGTCACGCTGTTGCACTTAAACACAACTTATTTCTAGAAAGCGTCAACATAAAATAAAACGAGAATTATAACTAAGTCACCGGAATATATCGACATGGTTTTTATTCATAATTAAGCCTCGCTGCTGAATTCCTGATTAATTGTCTTCTCACTTTCTAATATTATTTTTCTACGTCGACTATAAATGCTTAAATTGAGACTTTACTTACTCCTAGCGCATACTTTTTGGAGGAGCTGTTATGGTCGCTAATTTTAGCATCGTCGACGATGCTGAAATGGATTTTCATACAATAATATAACAAGGTCGTGGAGGAGGCACGCACAATCCACCGGGAGAATGAAGTTACTACATTCTATAAAAGGCATTTGTCAAATTTAACTCTTACCGGCTTGCCTAATATAGGATTTATATACGATTACTCCATCGTAGAAAAAGTATTGTATACAATAGTGACATAATTAAGCTTTTACAACTTCGTACCTTACTTAGGCCACTCAGCAAGCTTCGTGACCTAAACGCGGTAC
Organism: Pammene aurita; assembly: GCA_947086415.1. Classification (NCBI taxonomy): domain Eukaryota; kingdom Metazoa; phylum Arthropoda; class Insecta; order Lepidoptera; family Tortricidae; genus Pammene; species Pammene aurita. Next base: position 21,780,285 of record OX352305.1, on the reverse strand, counting down.
TCGACTGACAAGCTCTTCTTTATGTCACGATTGATACTATTTCAGATCTTTCATCCATTGTTTTGATGATGCATATGTTTTGGTGTAGGTTTAGGGTAGTGGACGCGATGATCAAGGGTTTCTATAAAGAAAAGGTTCATCTCCTTATATGAAATAAACTATTGCTGAATCATAAACCTATATAGATGTCATATACAAAGAAATAAAGTGACCTAGGCCTCCGGTGCCCAGGGCTGGGATCGAATCAGCGTCTTCTGCACTCACGGCAGTGCTTAAAATAAAATATTTATTAAAATACTTTGATTTCTTCTTCAGTTGTATTGCTGAATCAGATTAGGATAGTCACACTTTTGTTATAAATACGCAAGGAGATCAAACTACTCGGCTCCAATACCAGGAGATACGAGTAACGCAGTCTTCAAAGTAAGGGACAAAGGGCAACTCTTGAAAAGTGTGGTGCTCCATTAAGTGTTCTCGAAACTCCTGCGGTGAGGGGACACACCTACTACGAACATCCTTTTGTAATTAAGAGCCTTATTCTGAGATGAGTATTTAGTGTATAAAAAATGTTGCCATGCATCAGTTGCTCGGGCTACGATACGACTCACTTCACTGGTTGCTGTAGTTATTCTGGTTGAATAACATTTTTTAGTGTTTAATCTTTAGATTATATCTAGAAAATTATGGTGATACTCGTAGAATAAGATAAACATTATATAGCAGTTTTGTAAAAACTAAATTATATATAGGTAACGCTCCCCGCTTAACGTTTGGTATCTGGACGATGGTACTCTCGGGGGTAAGCCGGCAGAAGTTCTTCGAGATTTGCACACTTTACTCCCACTTCTCGGCGAACTGGGCCTCGAAGTCAACACTAACAAATGCGAATTCTTCCCTTGCAACACCCTTTCTCACTCCTCCTTTACCTCATTTAGCACGCTACTTCCCGGCCTCAAAGAATTGTCCCCTTAAAATTTTAACCTTTTGGGTTCTCCGATTTTTCCCGATGCCGTCCCTGAAGCCTTTCAGTTAAGAGAGCAGCTACTCATGTCTGCAAAAGAAAGGCTTAAAAACCTCTCTGCACATGTAGCCCTTACCCTACTGAAATCCTGCTTTGCCGTTCCAAAGATAATGTACTTTCTGCGTACGGTACCTGCTTGGCTTCATCCCACACAACGTTGATTCCTTTGATCTTGCTTTAAAGGAAACAATAGAATGTTTGATTAATGTCTCTTTAAATGAAGAGCAATGGGTCTTGGCTTCGCTGCCTATACGCAACGGTGGATTGGGCGTACGGCGCGCACGAGACGTCAGCCTTCCGGCCTTCTTGGCATCGCCGGCGGGTGTTGTGGACCTTGTCACTAAAATTTTATCATTGCATGGTGCCAAGGCCACTATACCCTATGCCTCCGATGCTTTGTCGGCCTGGAGGGCTCTCAATTCTGACGCGCCTCTACCCGAAAATCCTTACCACCAACGCCTATGGGACGTCGGTGTAAAGCACTTATGGAACGGACTCATTAGGAATACGACTGGCGCCGATAGAGCCAGGTTGAACGCAGTTTCAAAGCCGGAATCCGGGGCCTGGCTGCACGCCCTTCCCTCCCCGAACCTAGGCACCCTGCTCGACAACGACTCAATGAGGGTGGCTGTTGCTCTTCGCCTGGGCTGCGATGTTTGCCAACCACATCAATGCATCTGCGGCTCCAGAGTAGAGAGCAACGGTCACCACGCCTTGGGTTGTTGTCGATGTGCTGGAAGATTCCCAAGGCACCACGCGTTAAATGACATCGTAAGAAGGGCATTAGTATCAGCTAATGTGCCTTGTATGCTTGAGCCGCCAGGCCTTAGTCGATCAGATGGCAAAAGACCTGACGGTTTAACGCTGGTCCCATGGGAAAGGGGTAAATGCCTACTCTGGGACGCCACATGCGTCAGCACTTTTGCTCCCTCCCACCTCAGCCGCACTATGCGGTCGGCAGGAGCAGCCGCTGAGCATGCGGCGTCCCTTAAAAAGGACAAATATGCTGCCCTCTCGGCATATCTCTTTGTCCCTCTGGCGGTAGAGACATCAGGGTGCTGGTGCGCGGAGGGAAAGGTTTTCCTTCGGGAGTTGGGTCGCCGCTTGCAGCAGAGGGGTCTTGACCCCCGCTCTGGGTCGTTCCCGCTGCAAAGGTTGTCCATCGCGATCCAACGCGGAAACGCAGCGAGCGTGATGGGCACTTTTGCACCGGGAGCAGCTCGGAGTGGGTTTTTTGTAGATTAGATTTATTTTAAATAAGTTTAGGATTATTTTATTTTTAAGGTATTTAGATTTGTATTTAATATTAAATTTATGTCTTGTAATATTTATCCTAATAAATAAATTGAATTCATACCAAATTATATGTATATATATGTTTATTAATGTATATATGTGTAAATATTTTGTTTATTCTATTCAAATGTTTATTGTTTTTCTTTAATCACTGGACGTTGCTACAATTTTCTCAAATGAAACAAACTCAATATAATTCCAATTCAAATTTGCAGTGCGGAAAATTTTATTAAAGCAAGGGTGGGTGAGTTCACGACTAGATAAAGAAGTTCCGAGACTTCCGTCTAGATTTGGGCGGATGCCAATGCCAGTGCTGTGTGACAATGTACTGAAAATTACGCAAATCATTCTACTATATCTCTAAAATTTAATTCATTGAAACAATGAACGTGATTTTATATTCACGAAAAAATTATGAAAGAAGTAAAAAACATGTATAAACAGCCTAATTAGTTAATGACCTTCATTTTGAACTATGATACCATTAAACAAATTTTCCAATCCATATCCATAAAATGTATTGCTAGAGATGTTACAAAACATTTAATTATGCGGGCTCCTAGTCGAGTTTTTAACAATAAAACCTATCGATTCTAATGAAACCCAAGTTCTGATTGTATTACGAGAACCTACGCACGTATTTTAGTAAATACAATTAACATAGACAACCTAATAAGCTAACTAACAAACATCAAATGTATTTATTAAATAATATTGGCATGTGGTAAACTTGTACCTTGTACATCGATATACCCTGGTGGCTTGGCGGCGCGATCTTATAGCGATGAGTGACCCGTCAAGTGCCGCTTGCCTCCACTCCAGTTTAATAAGGAGCGAACTGTGCTTTGCAGTCTCCAAATATGACATCACATGTTTTAACGAAGCGGCTTTTGTGTCCCCATTCCCATTGAGATTTTAATTATGAAAAATAATTAATAGGTTTTAAATTACTGCGTTTTACTTTTAATTTTAAACGTTAGGTACTTAAACTTGTGGAGAAAATAAAATTGCTTGATTGTTAATTATTTTTCACAGAGTTCGTATTTGATGAAACTTTGTACCAATCATATAAAACAAATGAAAACACATCTAAGGTATTTTCAAAATAGGTAAACATCAAAAATCATCGTCTAGATATTATAGACAAATAGGAACAAAATCCATTAGGTCAAATCTTTAGTGGAATTGATATATAGCATAAATAGCGACGTCTCAAAGTATCACCAAACGTAAAACCTTCCTGAATCGTGAAGCCCAACTTACTCTGCAGGCAATCGGCATTGAGCAAATCCTTGCATTTCTCGTGGCACTTGACACCGCATTCGGTGCAGCGGACACCCTGTCTCGCAATACCCCACAGAAGTCCTTCGCATTCGTAGCAATATGTCGGCGAAGTGGCGGTCCATAGCACAAAGTTGTGGGGCGTCGTTGACGAGATAGGGTATATGAGCGCTTGCAATGTTTTCTTGTATACATGCATTTTCTGAAATATTGTTTTTCGTCAGTACGATGGTACATTCAAATTTTAGCTGGACTGATTTCCCTTTTCATCTTTACAGTTTACAGTCTAGTGATTCAAATATTGTGTTGTGTTTTATAATTACAAATAGTTTAATCAAATGATGCCTGTTTATTGAATTTCAAAAAATCAAAGTTTTTTTGCTTTTAACTTGTCAGTAGATATTGGATTGATATTGGAATTTCAAACCGGATTTTATTTGGTTAAAGAAACAGGCACTATAAGTAATACTTAACTAATTTCTATATTGGCTACAATATGTGTGCCCCATGGTTTACCACTAATTAGTATAAGTAGTATTCATTCAGAGCCGTAAGCACCGTAAGTCTAAGCACTCCCGGTGTCAACAACAACATAGAATCATTAATTAGGTAAATGAAATACATCTGCCAAATTATTTTTGCTCTAAATGTACTAGAAATGAGATTAACTGATTGGTATTTTCTTGTAAAACTTACCAACTCTTCATCGTTCAACGTCGCCCGATGTACAGCTGATGTCAGTCCTGCATTCCTTTTTGTGGCAGCCATAGTCTAAAAAATAATAAAACTTTAGAATGATGACAAAAATGTTTTGCTAGTCGCAATCAATTACATTATGTAAGCTTTTCTTCAAGTTTCTATTTAAATGAAATGAACCTACCTACGCAAATATTATTATGAATTCTTTTATCTTTTATTCTAAGTTGAATTGGCGGTTCAAGTTTATCTACATTAACATGCTTTATTGAAGCTGTTTCTTAAGCCTTTTTTATGTAAATAAAGTCATGAGTTTATGCTACAAAATAATGACTGGTTAATGTTACTCTGTTATGTAAGCCTTATTAAATAGGTATTTTTAATATATAAATAGAAAGGAAATTATAAATACGTAAATGCTGCATTTCATTTGTGTGCGTGTTTGAAAACTTATTTCAATGTGTGTGAATAACAAAAAATATGCGTTTTAAATGATAAATCAAATGATTTTCTGACAAACAATATTTTTATTTAATCAAAGCCTCGCAATAAAACATTCAAGCACGGAAGCACGTGCATTCCATTCTGAAATAAAATATTATAAATAAATTTAATTAATAGATATAGCACTATGTCAGAGATTTGACATTGTGTGTCAACATACTTTACCTTCCCGCGTTCGCGTTCGAGTAACTAAAGTAATTCAAAAGTTGGTTAAAATAGAAAAAAATATTGAGTCCATTTAATATGCAAAACAGCCAGGATCATGCAGAATTTCAATAATCCGTTCGGATGCAAGCAAACTAGATAGACATCGTCACATTAGTAAAAAGATAAAAAGCATAATTAGAAAGAATCATTATTATCGCTGTTTTATCTCTTTACTGACGATAAAAGTGTTGCATGCATAGAAATAGAAAGTGTTATTGGGAGAGAAATACCTTGAGAACCTGCGGGTCCGTGGTAAGGGGTAAAATGCAATTACATCATTAATTTGAATAAGGAAAAGAATCATTCTCTGGTAATAGGTTTCGCTACGGCTAACTTCTCCGGTGACCCCTATATTATGTGACAGTAGTTAGGTAATTTGAACTTGGTAGGCCATCTAAGAATAGGCAAAGGTATTAGTAAAAGTTACAAGGGAGACACATAATTACAGGTAACATAGACACCAACAAAGAGAAAAAGGAATCCAAATAGGCCCGCTCATAATTTTAGTTTAATATCCATAATTTGGACAATAAATGGAGGACATTTTCACTGTCATTTATACTGATTATGCTTCTAGTCTAAACCACAAATTGAACACCTGTATTTGCTGAAATGATTATGCAATATCTCGTATAGCAGTCAGCTAATGTGAATAAAAGTCATAAACGGAACGTTTTAGGTTTAAACACGATTCTCGCGCAAACACATCACGCCATAAATTGTCCAAAACACACAATAATGGAAATATTCCGTTTAGAAGAAAACATTTATTACGCGCCTAATATTACTAAGCTTGAGGAAGCAAACGTCGATGCGAGCGGGGCGCTTATTCCAAATTTCGCAACACCCAAATACGAAATCTGAACGCAAATTCAGCCGCTCAAAGAATCACCACTTTCATACATTAACGATCGAAGGGAGACCACTTCAAACGGTCGTTTCACAATTTCGGTTTCGATTTTGCGAGCTGCGAACTTTGGGAATAGACACCCTGTAAACATTAACGACCAGTTTCAAATATCCACCTTACCAAATAAGAACCTATTGATGTTCTTCATGGTCCTTTCTTACCCCAATAGATTTCTTTACCGATAAATTCTTTAACTTTAACAACCAAATTTGTTCAGTCATCAACTTTTAAATACAAACAAATTATCTTTTGGATAGAAAAGGTTCAAACTACGTTAATTTTGTGATTAGAGCATCGATAGATACGTGACTGAAGAAACTTCATTGTTGTTTATAAACTCCTTAGATAGTGTATTGAAACCGGCCAGAGAGAAACAGCTTACTATTATTATATTTAAAAATAATTAATTAGTTTAAGTTATAGGCAAGAGTTATACTTACAAGCTCAGACACGAGTGGTATGTATTTACGAGGTGGTTGAAAGTCAGGCATACTGTCAATGTTACTGTAGAACGGGTTATCTCCTGGGTGGCTAATGACAAAAATATATGTAAACATTATAAAGGCACATAAGTTCCACAGAAGTAAATCATGTGTATAATCTATCTTCAGACTAACTTTCAATTTATAGTTAAGTACATACTTCAAAACAGCTCCATACTGATCCATATGAATATTTACAATGATGACCCTTTATCGGATCTCAAGTTTTGAATGAATTTTAGTAAAAATAATTGACGGGCTGCATAACAGCTATAGGCATCAGGTTAGCCTTTTTTTGGGTGATAAACAAGCATACTTGTATTAGTTTGGCTGTATGTAATATTGTGTTTATTTTTTCCTTTTTTATATTTTTTTCACGATTTGTCGGCGCACATTTATCGTTTCATGTTATGTGATACATATTTATATCTAAAACATACCCATTTCCTTTTCCCTCGTTGAATCCTCCTGAGCCATTCTAAAAACAAAAAAAAAAGATTAATTAAAAGAAATAAAAAAATAAAATAAAAAAAAACATTTTATTTAAAAAAAAGATCTCATAACGATAACATAGTTAAAATATCGTTTTCGATCAATTTCTATGAGAATGTGTTTCATACTGGTCGAACTTGAAGATTTTTTTAATTGTATGTAGTCGTTTCTATATGTATTGGTATTGTTTGAAATTGATCGAAACCTTAACAAGGAGAATTCTTATTTATAAGCATGATACGTTTACATTGTAATTCTGAATACATGACTTTACTCATTTCCATGTACGAATTTCTGTTAATAATGATTACAGTGTCCCAATAGACCAAGTAGTCAAACGAATATATTTTGTATATTTGGGAAATAAATGTATAATTAAAACTTCTATGTATTTAATTTTTTGTCTACATAATCCAACATCTAATGTCATCCGCTAAATACGTTAGTACATAAAGTGCCAGCTAACCTTTTTACGTTGTGTAAATATACGATAATCTAAGCGACTTGATTTCTATAATATACGTAAATTTTGCTATATTTCACGATGATTAAATGTATGAGTCGTCGAGTGAAACGAGATGATAAGTGTAAAATCTAGTTTATGATCAAAATAACTTTCAATAGGGAACATTACGCAAAACTCTGCGTAGGGGGCGGCATTAGACAAACAGAGGGCCTACAGCGAAACATGAAAATCGAAATAACGTCATCTGTCTCTCTATCACTCGTGCATATTCGAATGATAGAGAGCCAGATAACGAAATTTAAATTTTCGCGCTTCGCGATAGGCCCTCAGTAAACAAATCGCCTGGATGCATAAATTATATTTTTATTCGTTACAAATTATCTGTGAAAACTAAGGCCTGGTACATATGGTACTAGACCTTATAGTACTCTATGGTTTGCAATATGTACTAGTGCTGCACTCTAGCGGCAGAAAATTGCAGTAATAACCCCTATTGCATTTATTTGTATGTCTATCTAGCAAGTTCAGCTGTTCATTTGTCGTGTCATGCGAGTTTTTATTTGTCTTATGAATTTCTGCATTTAATACTATTTAATTAATGGAATATGCTTAATGTTTAGAAGGTGCTCTGAAGATAGGGTAAATATCATTTATTTGTGATATGAGATGATATGATATTATGAGATTTGTACATAAAATGCCATCTATGCTTGTACGATACGATGCGTTGAAAGCGCACCTTTAATATATTAAAAGCGTCATTGATTATTATTGATGAAGCAACAAACCCACCTATTTTAAAATACTGAGTGATTACTTATTATTTGTTTTTATTTTGTAATTAATTACATATAAAATAATATTAAACGAGATAGCTTTAGTTAAACATTGTATAGTTTTATTGTTATAGGGATTAATATGTCAAGCTTCGTATAAAATACTGTTATTAACGTATATGTAGAAAGTCCTTATTTTCTAATTTATTGCCTCAACTATATAAAGAGCATTAATACTTTTATAAATAATGTATAATATTATAAAGTTACTAAACACGCGCTCTATATATAGAGATTTTTAAACTTGCTATCGTAGGATTGCTAATGTTCCTGGAGCAAAACAACTGGTTGAAATTAGGTAAAGTCATCACAACCCCAGTTACCAACCCTAGTTTATTTCCACATTATATCAGATTTCACGAGTGTATTGACTATTTAGTTTTTTTAAAGGTAACACAATACCGTTTTACTCGTACGTTATCCAAGTTGAATCATTTGTAAAATATAAATACCCTAATCTCAAATTTAATCTAAAACCTACTTTTTCTGAAACAACAGTAAGCTAACTTTATAATGGAAGTTGTTGAAATGGACAGAGTATTACGTCATTGTAAAATATATCCTACGACTATGCCTTATGCGAGAGTATTTTGATCATATTCTTTGTTTATATTGACATTGTAAAGCGAGCATAATATTTTGCAGTTTATCAGTCTAAATATTAGTTAAACCTTCATGCTTAACGAAAGTTTATATAACGCTAGTGTTTCTTAAAACATAACATGATATTACTAACATCGATCTAACTTTTAACTCTAATTTCGTGAAATTTCTGCATTAGATAACTTACACCTGCACTGACTTTGTCTTTTTCTGTGGATGGAGTGGTTGCCACTGGGGTTTCAGACGCCTTGTCCTCAGCCTTCCGGTCTTTGAGCGCCTTTAGCAACTTCCATTTACTTCCAGCAGGTGCATCTTGCTGTTGTTGTGGTTCTTGAACTACCGCGGCCTCTTCATGAAACTGCGGCATATCGTAGTCTTCATCCAGTTCGTCCCCACTTTGAACAGGACTGTCTGGACCCGAAGTTTCACCCGATCCAGAATCATCTCCATAAGATTTATCATCTTCGTCTTCCCTAATAGGACTATCATACTCTTTTGAATCAGAGGTCGCCGGGAACGTCGTTATATCTTTCCATGTTTCTTTTTCCGGAGTTCTGTCGTATTTGATTTTTGCATTTGCTGTTTTTAGTTTCAATTCTCTTAAAACAAACGACATTTTTTCTTTTAATATTTCTTTGCCTTTAGCTGGCTCTTCCTCATCCTCATATTCAGGCTCTTCTGGCAGTGTTGTTTGCCTTTCCATTTCAACATGTGATTGATTTTCCATTTCTTCTAGTTTTCTCAATTCATAACAATACCATTCATCCTCAGAATCTATGCTATCTTCCGTACTTTGTCGTCTTGATGATACTCGTGAACCACTTCTCCATGAATGAGTGCTTTTACTGTCATCATCATCGTGTTTATTAGGGATATCTAAACTTTGTTGATGCCTTGTTGAAAATTTATTATGAATATTACGGGTACTTTGAATAGATGGACTTCTTTCAGGGTGTGTTGTTGTTTCTTCGGGTGCTGTAGTATTTATAATTTCTGGAGTGCTAGTTTTGCGTACTTTTTTCTCTTTTTGACTTGGCATTTCTTCTTCCTGATGTTCAGGATCAGTTCTCGGCGGAGAAAGTTCATCATCCATTTGTTCGTCAGAAATCGATGTAGATTTTCTTAACCTATATTTTCCTAGCGCCCTTGATACTGCAAATTCTTGTGAACTCCCACTGTAAGATTTATTACTGTCATTAAGACCCTCGTCTGAGGCAGCAGCTGCTTTTTTCACATCGCCAATAGTTGCAAAAAGAGACCCCGGGGATTGGTCATCTTCTTCTTTTATATCGTCTTCAAAAAGATCTACGTTTGAAATGTCCGTATCTATATCCAATTTTTCAAGTTCTGATATGTTATCTTTATTTATTTGGCTAATTCGTGCGAAGTGAAAGTCAATATCATCGCTTTTGTCCCGCGGAATAGCATTATTTACTGAAATTTTATCAATTTCATCAATTTCGTGTTCTGAAATATCTTCAGGAAAATCTACTCCTTGATGGTGTAATTCTTGAATCATTTGTTGCTGTTCCACTATCTCTTGGTTGTTACATTTTCTTTGTTTTGGTTTCAAAGGTACTTTAGCAAACATATTAGTTTCATGAGTGGAATCAGAAAACACACTGTCACTATCTTCGGATTGAGCACTAGATCTTCCTCCTGACCACTCAGTTTCTGACGTTTCTGGGTCTGACAATGATTGATGACTGGCTTGTTGCTTTCTTCTTGCTTTTTGTAATAAGCCTGACATAGATGCGACTAAATGATATTTTTTCTTTCTTCTCTGTGCTGATAAGATTCGTTCTTTCAAACTCTTCTCTTGTTGAGGTTGTTCTACAGTATCTACACCAGATGGTAAAGAATGAGATCTATGTTTTTTAGGTAAGTGCAAATCTGGCAACCAATGGCTCACGCTTGACATGGCAGATTTTAAAGAAGATGTCCTCTTTGGTTTTTTGGGTTGCTTATCCTGGGGTTTACTTCTTGATATTGACAAATATCCTGACTCTGAGACCAACATGCCACTAGAGTCTACATATTGTTCTTTTCTTGGTTTTGAATGTTCTGGTACCATTTGATGGTTATATTCTTGTTCGTTGTAACAGTTGAGGTTTCCATTTCTTTGATCGTATTGTTGCTGTTTAAAATATTCTTGTTGTAGCTGATTTTGAAACTGTTTTCTTTCAGAAATATTTAAAGAGCGGGATTTTAAACTGGATGTATCCATTGAACTAGTTGGTGATCTACTTCCACCTTGCCAAGAAAGCTGATCTTCTAATGATGTTCCTGTTGTTGAGTCGTATCTACTGGATGTTGGATAATATGATAATGCATCAGTTAGGTTACCAGGTGGATAGCCACTACGATGAGACGTCACTTTATATCCATTTTGATGAAAATGGGGATCATTTGGGCCCATTGTGTTAGCTCTTGTCATGGTTCTCTTATTTACATTTGCTGCGGACATAACAACAGTTTCCGCATGATAACTAGGTTCAGGCGGATATGAGTCGACAACTGCAGTGGATTCTACAATTTCATTTCTATCTAATAATTCGGAAAAATTATTTCGGTCTTCAGAAAGCATACCTCTTGGAGTGCTATAAACCGTTGTAAATACTGGTTGCCTGTTACCAGCAACCGAATATATTGAAGGCGCTTCATTTCCATAAAAATATTCACTCATATTTAATTGAGTACTTGATGCACCGATAGAATGCTGAATGCTAGATTTAACAAAATCGTGTTCTATTTTTTCCTGATATTTATTTAAATCTCGTGACGAGAGTTCTTTGTTTATTTTATCCATTTTTCGTAAGTTATAGTCACTTTTTGCATTTTTACCTTCATGGGCATACGAGTCTGTAAGTGTTTCTAGATAGGGTTTGGAATCAATCTCATATGCCATTCTTTGAACTAATTGAGGTGATGCAATTCTTACTTTGTGCGAGTCATGACTTGAATGCACAACTTTGCCCGTTTTTGGTGAGCCCGGACTTTTCTCTAAGCTAGACCATCCACTCATAGATGATAAACCCGAGTCAGACTTAGCAGCTACTATATTCGTGGTATCCCTTTTTACGTGTTTTGGAGACGTTTTTGGTGATTTTGGTGACCTAGGACTTAGCCGTAAATTGTCTGATGGTAAATTACCAGCGGAAAGCATAGACTGACCGGCAGCCATTGATCCATTGTCATTTCCAATAGTTGCGAATAAATTAGCCCCATTTAGGGGAGCTGGTGGCGGTGGACTTGGGGGATCACGTAACCTACTTTCTTCATAATTTACTTCGTGTCTACAGTCAGAGGGTCTCTTATACATGTCATGAACTGACATCGGAGACTGCTGATCCAAGCCAGCTGATTTATAAATATCGTTAATCGGTTGAGACATTCCTTTACTGGAGTAATATATTGAAGGATCTGTCATTTGATATGATGGACTATATTCGAACCTTTCTCTCGAAAGTGCGCTAGGAGATTTGGAAGCTTTGGCTGCATTTATTTCTGCATTTGCCACTGCGGAACTGTATGCTAATCGTCCAGTCACAGTAGTATAGGGCTCCGTTGTTGTTCTTTCGGGAACATAATTTCGTCGAGGAGATACTGTAGGAGGTAAGTAATCAATAGCTCGATCAGTTACAGATTTTTCGGTAAGGGATAATCGTGATGGGGACTTTTCTCTACTGATAGGCTCTTTAGGCATGGACAGTAAAAAATCGTCAAAACTTTTCATAACGTCGTTGATACCCCAATTTTCTTCACCAGAGTAAACATTTTTAAGTTGTTCATTTATTATATTGCCGTCTTCAACAAGTGCTTTCGCTTCAATATCTATATTGTGTTTGGATGTTATTGTTTCTGGGCTAAGAATTCTAGTTTTCAAGTCTTTTAACTCTCTCGAATCTTTGTGTAATTGTGTTGTTAGCCTATCTAATTCATGTAATTTTTCTACGGCAATTTGATCTATTGTACTTAATGTAGATAAATGCACCAAGTCTCTTTCGCTAATAACAGGCCCGCCCTGTAATCCACAGTAATCTTTGTAATCTGTTGCACTGTACACTTGTCTCGAACTAGCAGGTATAATTTCCATCTCATGTTCTTCTGGTGCTTCCCAGATCATGTCTAACTGTGACGGAGGACGAGAATTTTCTTCACAAACAAGATCATCTCGATACGCTTGATTTAAGCTTTTATAAAAAGCTTCATTAGACTCCATTATTTCCTCTTGTGGATCTAGTAACACCGAGCTACGTCCTATATCTAAACCCTCTTCGATACCATCTTCTACCGTTCCATTGCCTAAAATTTCTCTAATTACTTCTAGCCGTGTCATAGGATCTCTGGCGGTAACACCACGGCACGTATAGAAGTCAAGTAATGTTGATATAACACCCTGTTGGTCCGCAAGTAGAGCCTCTAGCCTTTCAAGACGTTCCCACATTCTGACGTACTCCTGACTGAGGAGATCGAGAGCTCGCCAGGCGTATTTGAGTTCAGTTTCGAGGATATTAAGGCGGGTGCCGAGGCGCTCCATGTAGTCGCTGATGATGTAGTCTCCGGAGTAGGGGGGCAGGTCGGGCGGCAGCGCGAGGGAGCCGCAGTCGTCCATATCGACCTCGGCAGCCCCATTCTCGTCGCCCTCGTTTTCCTCCATCGCGCCGCCTGCGCCTGCCCCAGCATTGTCGTGAAATTCGCGCATCATCTCCGGGTCGGAAAATGGGTTGCACATAACATTTTACACTTTGATTCATCCCATATCGATTTGTTTTTCACACTTTTCACATAAAACGTTCGAGTCATTTAGAGTTCTGTTAAATGTCATTGTAACTTGTTTTTCTCATAACATTATTGTTTATTTGATTCACTTTATCATTTTAAATAAACTTTGTCCGTTTTAACACTATGTAAACTTTAAACTTCGACGGAATCAAATCGGTAATTTCGATCCAAAAATATATATGACTTTAGATACAATCACTTTCTGTAAAAGATAAAACATTGTACTGATTTGGAAATAAGTTGCTTTATATCCAGACCAGCGTCAAAGGGTTAAGGGAAAGGAAGGATTACCTCTTTGGAACACGTAAACCTTAAACTCTTAATCATCCATTAACTCGGGAAGATTAAGGGCATGTTCAGTCTCGAATATGTTTTAGAAATGTTGACGTGCTCCCTGGCGAGGCAGCTAAGCGGTTCTTATTGGATTCCACGTGAGCGGTAGACACAGAGGTGGAGGGCGTTACTCGGCGCGGGAGGGAAATGGGATCAATTAGTGTCAGGAAATGATGCACCGAGCTTCACCACCGCTTCGCTTTTCAAATAAACATTCAATTAGGATCGAGATGTGATTATATGGTAAACAAAGTTCCTGCGATAGCGTGATAAAAAAAAAGGTATTATAAAGCTAAGGCCAGTTTGACTGACAGCGTCATTGAATGATATTTCAAAATAATCAATCATTGATTATTGTCATTTGTGGTAATTCATTGGAAGAATGTAAGGAACAATTTTTGGTTGACGACCTACAATACGACTCGATTTATGAATACATATCTCTTATGAAATAATAGGGTTTGTAGGGGGTGTGCCTAAAACCGCACGTTCTTTGGCACCAAGTAAATAAATGAAGGACGGCTAAAGGCGGCTGAAACGTGACTGGTTTGTTAACGTCCTTTGACATCGTATAAAGGAATATTTCATGAAACACATATTTGGGTAATACCTTAACCATCAAAACTATACCCTATGTATTCCTCAAACGATCGAGTAACAATACGACCTAGAAAACGATATAGAAAAAAGACGATTTCCATAACAATAAAGTTACAGAAAAACAAATGAATAGCAATTTCTATTGAATGGTAGCAGTTTATAAAATTATTACCTCACACTCGAGAGGAAGCGTTGATCAGAAAACCTTATGGCAAATTAATCAGAGTGTAATTTCTTGCCTCTCACCTCCAAATTAGTGAATGGTCCGACAGCGAACGTAGTTCCTTGGAATGGCAATCAACGATTGAAATGGTTGGAGGGCCGCCAAAACCGACCAAAACTTTTGCCCAACACTAATTGGATTTGTAGTAAATTCTGTAGAGAATACTTTAAGAAAATCATGTTGGATAAGAGAGATTTAGGCCTTGAACTGAATAATGTGAAATCAGAAGTGTAAATTCCATTATTTCCAAAAACAAAATTAGCGTTAATTGTTAAGATGAAATTGTTATTACGAGTATTTGGGCAATCTCGTGTGTACTAAAATTTACTATTAATTGAAGATATAAGTGAATAATCAGTTGTGTTAGATTATCCCATAATATTTATCTATTAATTATGATGAAAATCCCGATAAATTCTGTAGTCGACCTCATTATTTTCCGTCTGCAGAATCTCGCAAAATTTTGGTTAAGTAGGCAAACTACCATATAATCAATTCCCGAAAGCAGCTTCCGCCAATCACGATCAATCTCCAACTTAAATCCGAACGCAATGTGTGCCGAACATTTGCTTCAAACATTTGAGCCACATTGGATTGCGGCGCCCGAAACGGACTGGAGATTATTACCAAAAACAGGCAGTATGCAGCTGTTGGCAACCGTTCAAATGTTCCTCCAGATGTTACTGTTCACGGGATGTTGGATCACGGCATACTATCATGATTAATCTTAGCGTGAACGGGAGTTTTATTTATTTATTTACTAGTTGGAAGACTTGAACTGAACAAACGTGTGCGTTGCGGGTGTGTATTAAATATGTATACGTATGTTGTTGAAGCCTAGGAGTATTGTCTTAGTGTGGGATTTTCTGCGTAAAGCTGAGTCGCCATTATCGGAAATGGCGAGTTCCGTGTGCAATGATCTCTTTTGTTTGAGGCATAACGTTTCCTTAACATGTTCTAGTCAATTGGCCGAAGATAGAACATCACCACAGGCGGTTTTGAGGTTTATTCGTAGCGGTTACGCAACAAATAGCTTAGTAGCTCGCCTAGTAAAAAATTACTAATTCAGGATTTACATATTTGGTTATAAAGCCACAATGCTAAGTCAATGACATTTTTGATACTCTGAATAAGCACTGTAAGCTCTCTTATTTATCCATGTCCGCACTATGTTTTTACGAACCGTCTGAATGAAATGGTAAACCCAGCATTTGTAATAGCGTCACTAGTTTATTTTCGTGGAATGTTTGTTTAATTAAAGACAGGGAAATTAAAAATCACTATCACATATTTAAAATGACGCAATAGCATTAAAACGTTTCATTCATTAGCTTTAATATTTATCCACCTTTTCTGCACCTTACTAAAAACTACACATACAAAGGAGCATATTTTCTTTGGAAACGTAGGTTGGTTACAATGGTTACGTATATTTAATTAAAACTGCTCCAGTGGAGGTTAAAAGAAGTACATATGTTTGTACCTTATTCCATTTTAATAAGGTAAAAAAGTGTAAGTATTACACATTTTGACGCCGACTGCAGAGAAAGTGCGAGCTCGGACGAACGACCGCAAATTAATTACATTAGTTGCGGCAACATGACGTTAGATTAATTAGTAGTTACCTAGTGCTTTGTTCGGTTTTGAATAAAACAATTAAATATTCGTTAGATCGAGCTAAATGTTTAAAAGATAGAAGAGTAAAAAGATAAAAGAATTTATCTGTATTTATCAGAGTTACACTTTGCAGTTGAATTAGCTAAGCTGGCGAGAGTTTCCCACTGATCTCAAAACGCTCTTATTATTTTACAGCAAAATTGTGTGATTTTCGTTTTGAAAAAATTTTGTTAACTAGACCTATTTTGCCGCTGACTATACCTACCTATAAATGTAATCATTAATGCTACATGCTGTTTCATGATTTTCTTTGTCTCATTGAACGAACAAAGACCGTCAACAGCTTTATAAAACCAAGCAAACGTTTTTAATTACTTTCTTTATCTAACAAACATTAATGTTAACATGAATGATAGGGACAGTATTAACAGAATTTTAGATTTGGCAAAAGTTTATGAGTAACGCCATAAATCAATATATCGAACAACGCTAGTATTAAAATACTCGCAGAAAAATTTTTGTTTCATCTGTGTACTGTTATTTAAGTAATCATTTGCTTTTCGTTTATCCTGAGATAGAAAATATTACAGACTGCATTTTCCAAGACGCCATTGATATAATTTCTGTCGCTTCCGAACACCTGGGACTTTCAGTCCTTTTATAAAAGGAGATATATATTTCCTTTTTTTGGCATTCCGCCCGTACGCGATAAATTTTCTTTCTGTCCAGCAGAATTTATATGGTTCTTAATTATGAGTAAACAGCACTTGAGTTTTATTGCGGAATCCTGGCTCAACTTGAATACTAACTAGAGTTTCTCGTGTTCGATTTATTTTAATTTTCAAACATAATAGTATAGAATAACTGGATAGTTTTTTTAGAAATCAAAAATCTATTTTTTTTTATTTCTGTTTGATTAATGTTTGATTCGATGATTTCGATGTTTTCATTATGTACGGCTTTGTTAATGATTTAGATGTTTAGCGGATTTATATTAAAATAATGTTTTATGATCTGGTGCCGGATTATATTTTAAAAATAGATACATTATCAATAAAATAAAAATACAACCTACTCAAACGTAACTCCAACACAACAAACATTCAACTAATATTGAAGTTGTATTGGAGTTGCGTTGGAATATTTCTCAAGCAAATTCTGATATTTCTGATTCACATGTTTATGCCGTAGTTGTATTGCGTTGTTAATGCATTGGAGTTGTATAGAAGTTGGATCGTGTCTATACGTGTTTTAAAGTTAGAATACGGGCCGCAGTGAATTTATTAATATTCTAGACAAGAATAAGCTTAACTTAATGTTGCATATTTATTTTTAATATTAGCTGAATTAACACCTAATATTAATTATAAATCTCATTTATTAAGCTCGTGAAAACACGATATAAAGCTTAATTAAACTCAAAAACAAAAGCTCGCGACAAAAGCGTTCTCCGAGGCGTATTTAAAGAAGTGGCGAAGAGAAACTTGAGACTCCGTAGCCGTGAAATAATGTTAAAAATGTAGCAAATTGTCACGACGTGGCCGAATTTTTATCAAAGTCCTTATTGTTCCATAGAACTAGTTCGTAACTTGAATATAACCTTCAAATTGTGTTGTGTCATGTTCAGGGCTTGAAATACCGGTATTTTTCGGAACCGGTATCGTGGCTTCGAACCAGGAACCGGTATATGACTTGGTACCGGTTCCGTGGTACCGGTATCCAGGGATCGAATTACAGGTATTTTTCGGAACCGGTATCGTGGCTTCGAACCAGGAACCGGTATATGACTTGGTACCGGTTCCGTGGTACCGGTATCCAGGGATCGAATTACAGGTATTTTCCGGAACCGGTATTGAGGCTTTGAACCATAAACCGGTAATGACTTGGTACCGGTTCCGAGGTACCGGTATTCAGGGCTTGAATTACAGGTATTTAATGGGAACCGGTATTGTGGCCTTGAACCATAAACCTGTATTAGACTTGGTACCGGTTCCGAATCACGCATAGGTACCGGTATTACTTGTCGGCGCGTATTAAAGGATTTTTTCTCTCTCTCTGACTCGAGGCGTCGGCTTTGTCCGCTCGGCGCTCGCTCACTCGCTGCGTTCATTTGTTTCGTTCGTCAGTTGGTGATCGAACTTATGTTTATTTGTACGTGCGGAAAACTTGGACTCCCATATTGGACCCCCCAAATAACAGGGATTAGTATGTTTTTAAAGGTTTTTATTTAGTTTCACCTGTCCGTTGCCCATGGTCCAAATGACCAACTTCCCGATTTCCGATTGAGCTGAAATTTTTCACGCATATGTATATCGAGTGACAATGCAATATTTTGATAATA
Source organism: Pammene aurita (assembly GCA_947086415.1). NCBI lineage: Eukaryota > Metazoa > Arthropoda > Insecta > Lepidoptera > Tortricidae > Pammene > Pammene aurita. The sequence continues at coordinate 21,761,592 of OX352305.1, read as the reverse complement.
TAAAATAATGTCCATTTAGAAATCCAAGATGGCGGTCATACACTTTTTTGGTAAAAATCGTTATGGTAGTCATTTTCGATGAATTCAGGGGTGTAAATTTCGAAAGTAATATCCGTTTTAAAATCAAAGATGGCGGAAATGGACAATTTTGTCAAAATCGTCATGGTAGTCATTTTCGACTAATTTGGGTGTGCAGATTACGAAAATAATGTCTATTTTGAAATTCAAGAGGGCGGTCATACACTTTTTTGGTAAAAATCGTTAAATTGAAAATAAAGACCGTTTTAAAATCCAAGATGGCGGAAATGGAAAATTTTGTCAAAATCGTCATGGTAGTCGTCTTCGACTAATTTGGGGGTGTAGATTTCGAAAAAAATCTTTGTTTCAAAATCCAAGATGGCGGCCATACACATTTTACATAAAAAACGTAATGGACGTCATTATTGATTAATTCAGGGAAGAAGACTTCGAAAATACGGACCGTTTTAAAATCAAAGATGGCGGAAACGGAAATTTTTGTCAAAATCGTCATGGTTTTCGTCTTCGACTAATTCGGGTGTGCAGATTTCGAAAATAATGCCTATTTTAAAATCCAAGATGGAGGTCATACACTTTTATGGTAAAAATCTTTAAATCGAAAATAAAGACCGTTTTAAAATACAAGATGGCGGAAATGGAAAAAAATTGTCAAAATCGTCATGGTAGTCGTCTTCGACTAATTTGGGGGTGTAGATTTCGAAAAAAATGTTTGTTTCAAAATCCAAGATGGCGGCCATACGCATTTTACTTAAAAATCGTAATGGACGTCATTTTTGATTAATTAAGGGATGAAGACTTCGAAAATAAGGACTGTTTTAAAATCAAAGATGGCGGAAATGAAAAAAATTTACAAATTCGTCATGGAAGTCGTTTTCGACTAATCCGGGAACTGATTTAGAAAATAATGTCTATTTTAAAATCGAAGATGGCGATCACATACTTTACTTGTTATTTTAGCCATTTTCGATTAATTCAGGCGTGTAGATTTCATAAATAAAGTCCGTTTCAAAATCCAAGATGCCCGAAATTGTCATTCATTTATAAAAATCGTCGTTATTCTGATATGTAGATTTCAAATACAAATTCTGTTTTAAAATTCAAGATGGCGGCTATATACTTTTTTGTATCCCCGATTAAATCGAAAATGACTACCATAACGATTATCCAGAAAAAAATGTATGGCCGCCATCTTGGAATTTAAAACAGACCCTTTTCTAAAAATCTAAACACCTGAATCAGTCGAACAAGATTACCATGAAGATTTTCACAAAAAGGTAATCATTGCTATCGTATATTCTAAAACAGTGTTTATTGTCGGAATTTACATTGCCGAATTAATCAACAGAGACTACTATAACGATTTTTACCAAATAAATAAACAAAAAAAAAAGATGACGGTTATCACTTTATTCTGAAAAATCGGCACGGTAGTTATTTTCTGCTAATTAGTGGGTATAAATTTCGAAAATTATGAACATGTTTTAAAATCCAAGATGGCGGATATACTCTTTTTTCTGAGAAATCGTCATGGTAGTCGTTTTCTATTAATTCAGGGGTGTAGATTTCGAAAATAATATCCGTTTTAAAAATCAAAGATGGCGAAAATGGACAATTTTGTCAAAATCATCATGGTAGTCATTTCCAACTAATTCGGGTGTGCAGATTTCGAAAATAATGTCTATTTTTAAATCCAAGATGGCGGTCATACACATTTTTAGTAAAAATCGTCATGGTAGTCATTTTCCATTAATTCAGGGATGTAGATTTCGAAAATAAAGACAATTTTAAAATCCAAGATGGCGGAAATGGATAATTTTGTCAAAATCGTCATGGTAGTCATTTTCGACTAATTAGGATGTGCAGATTTCGAAAATGGTGTCTATTTTGAAATCCAAGACCGCGGTCATACACTTTTTTGGTAAAAGTCATCATGTTAGTCGTTTCCGATTAATTCAGGGGTGTAGATTTCGAAAATAAGGACTGTTTTAAAATCAAAGATGGCGGAAACGGGCAAAATTTTCAAATACGTCATGGTAGTCATTTCCGACTAATTCGGGTGTGCAGATTTCGAAAATAATGTCTATTTTTAAATCCAAGATGGCGGTCATACACATTTTTAGTAAAAATCGTCATGGTAGTCATTTTCTATTAATTAAGGGATGAAGACTTCGAAAATAAGGACTGTTTTAAAATCAAAGATGGCGGAAATGAAAAAAATTGTCTAATTCGTCATGGAAGTCGTTTTCGACTGATTCGGGAACTATAGATTTCGAAAATAATGTCTATTTTAAAATCGAAGATGGCGATCACATACTTTAATTGTTATTTTAGCCATTTTCGATTAATTCAGGCGTGTAGATTTCAAAAATAAAGTACGTTTCAAAATCCAAGATGGCAGAAATTGTCATTCATTTATAAAAATAGTCGTTATTCTGGTATGTAGATTTCAAAAACAAATTCTGTTTTAAAATTCAAGATGGCGGCTATATACTTTTTTGTATCCCCGATTAAATCGAAAATGACTACCGTAACGATTATCCAGAAAAAAGTGTATGGCCGCCATCTTGGAATTTAAAACAGACCCTTTTCTCAAAATCTAAACACCTGAACCAGTCGAACAAGATTACCATGAAGATTTTCACAAAAAGGTCATCATTGCTATCTTATATTTTAAAACAGTGTTTATTGTCGGAATTTACATTGCCGAATTCATCAACAGAGACTACTATAACGATTTTTACTAAAATTGTATGACTGCCGTCTTGTATTTTAAAACAAAAATTATTTTCTAAATCTACATACGTGAATTAGTAAAAATTATAATAATAAATAATAAGAATAGCTTTATTGTACATATAGACATCATGTTACGTTATAGTTACACAACAGGATTTTTGTACAGACAAGTCGGTGTGGAGTGGTCAAATTTTCGACCCCTAGACTAGGTTAAAACCTGTGTCTTAGGGGGTTGAGTTCTTCGAGGTTCAAGTCATAACACTCATAACAATTTGAGTTTGGTGGAAAATGACTACTATGACCATTTTTACAATAATTGTCCTTTAACATCCATCTTGGATCTCAAATCGACTAACATGATGACTTTTACCAAAAAAGTGTATGACCGCGGTCTTGGATTTCAAAATAGACACCATTTTCCAAATCTGCACAGCCTAATTAGTCGAAAATGACTACCATGACGATTTTGACAAAATTATCCATTTTCACCATCTTGGATTTTAAAACGGTCTTTATTTTCGAAATCTACTTCCCTGAATTAATCGAAAATGACTACCATAACGATTTTTACCAAAAAACTGTTTGACCGCCATCTTGGATTTCTAAAGAGACATTATTTTCGAAATCTGCACACCAGAATTAGTCGGAAATGACTACCATGACGATTTTGAAAATTTTGCCCGTTTCCGCCATCTTTGATTTTAAAACGGTCCTTATTTTCGAAATCTACACCCCTGAATTAATCGGAAACGACTAACATGATGACTTTTACCAAAAAAGTGTATGACCGCGGTCTTGGATTTCAAAATAGACATCATTTTCGAAATCTGCACACCCTAATTAGTCGAAAATGACTACCATGACGATTTTGACAAAATTATTCATTTCCGCTATCTTGGATTTTAAAATTGTCTTTATTTTCTAAATCTACATCCCTGAATTAATAGAAAATGACTACCATGACGATTTTTACTAAAAATGTGTATGACCGCCATCTTGGATTTAAAAATAGACATTGATTTCGAAATCTGCACACCCGAGTTAGTCGGAAATGACTACCACGACGATTTTGAAAATTTTGCCCGTTTCCGCCATCTTTGATTTTAAAACGGTCCTTATTTTCGAAATCTACACCCCTGAATTAATCGAAAACGACTAACATGATGACTTTTACCAAAAAAGTGTATGACCGCGGTCTTGGATTTAAAAAATGACATCTTTGATTTTAAAACGGTCCTTATTTTCGAAATCTACACCCCTGAATTAATCGGAAACGACTAACATGATGACTTTTACCAAAAAAGTGTATGACCGCGGTCTTGGATTTCAAAATAGACATCATTTTCGAAATCTGCACACCCTAATTAGTCGAAAATGACTACCATGACGATTTTGACAAAATTATTCATTTCCGCTATCTTGGATTTTAAAATTGTCTTTATTTTCTAAATCTACATCCCTGAATTAATAGAAAATGACTACCATGACGATTTTTACTAAAAATGTGTATGACCGCCATCTTGGATTTAAAAATAGACATTGATTTCGAAATCTGCACACCCGAGTTAGTCGGAAATGACTACCACGACGATTTTGAAAATTTTGCCCGTTTCCGCCATCTTTGATTTTAAAACGGTCCTTATTTTCGAAATCTACACCCCTGAATTAATCAAAAACGACTAACATGATGACTTTTACCAAAAAAGTGTATGACCGCGGTCTTGGATTTCAAAATAGACATCATTATCGAAATCTGCACACCCTAATTAGTCGAAAATGACTACCATGACGATTTTGACAAAATTATCCATTTCCGCTATCTTGGATTTTAAAATTGTCTTTATTTTCTAAATCTACATCCCTGAATTAATAGAAAATGACTACCATGACGATTTTTACTAAAAATGTGTATGACCGCCATCTTGGATTTAAAAATAGACATTGATTTCGAAATCTGCACACCCGAGTTAGTCGGAAATGACTACCACGACGATTTTGAAAATTTTGCCCGTTTCCGACATCTTTGATTTTAAAACGGTCCTTATTTTCGAAATCTACACCCCTGAATTAATCGAAAACGACTAACATGATGACTTTTACCAAAAAAGTGTATGACCGCGGTCTTGGATTTCAAAAATGACATCTTTGATTTTAAAACGGTCCTTATTTTCGAAATCTACACCCCTGAATTAATCGGAAACGACTAACATGATGACTTTTACCAAAAAAGTGTATGACCGCGGTCTTGGATTTCAAAATAGACATCATTTTCGAAATCTGCACACCCTAATTAGTCGAAAATGACTACCATGACGATTTTGACAAAATTATTCATTTCCGCTATCTTGGATTTTAAAATTGTCTTTATTTTCTAAATCTACATCCCTGAATTAATAGAAAATGACTACCATGACGATTTTTACTAAAAATGTGTATGACCGCCATCTTGGATTTAAAAATAGACATTGATTTCGAAATCTGCACACCCGAGTTAGTCGGAAATGACTACCACGACGATTTTGAAAATTTTGCCCGTTTCCGCCATCTTTGATTTTAAAACGGTCCTTATTTTCGAAATCTACACCCCTGAATTAATCAAAAACGACTAACATGATGACTTTTACCAAAAAAGTGTATGACCGCGGTCTTGGATTTCAAAATAGACATCATTTTCGAAATCTGCACACCCTAATTAGTCGAAAATGACTACCATGACGATTTTGACAAAATTATCCATTTCCGCCATCTTGGATTTTAAAATTGTCTTTATTTTCGGAATCTACATCCCTGAATTAATAGAAAATGACTTCCATGACGATTTTTACTAAAAATGTGTATGACCGCCATCTTGGATTTAAAAATAGACATTATTTTTGAAATCTGCACACCCGAATTAGTCGGAAATGACTACCATGACTATTTTGAAAATTTTGCCCGTTTCCGCCATCTTAGATTTTAAAACGGTCCTTATTTTCGAAATCTACACCCCTGAATTAATCGGAAACGACTAACATGATGACTTACCAAAAAAGTGTATGACCGCGGTCTTGGATTTCAAAATAGACATCATTTTCGAAATCTGCACACCCTAATTAGTCGAAAATGACTACCATGACGATTTTGACAAAATAATCCATTTCCGCCATCTTGGATTTTAAAATTGTCTTTATTTTCGAAATCTACATCCCTGAATTAATAGAAAATGACTACCATGACGATTTTTACTAAAAATGTGTATGACCGCCATCTTGGATTTAAAAAATGACATTATTTTCGAAATCTGCACACCCGAATTAGTCGGAAATGACTACTATGACGATTTTGAAAATTTTGCCCGTTTCCGCCATCTTTGATTTTAAAACGGTCCTTATTTTCGAAATCTACACCCCTAAATTAATCGGAAACGACTAACATAATGACTTTTACCAAAAAAGTGTATGACCGCGGTCTTGGATTTCAAAATAGACATCATTTTCGAAATCTGCACACCTTAATTAGTCGAAAATGCCTACCATGACGATTTTGACAAAATTATCCATTTCCGCCATCTTGGATTTTAAAATTATCTTTATTTTCGAAATCTACATCCCTGAATTAATAGAAAATGACTACCATGACGATTTTGACAAAATTATCCATTTCCGCCATCTTGGATTTTAAAATTGTCTTTATTTTCGAAATCTACATCCCTGAATTAATGGAAAATTACTACCATGACGATTTTAACTAAAAATGTGTATGACCGCCATCTTGGATTTAAAAATAGACATTATTTTCGAAATCTGCACACCCGAATTAGTTGGAAATGACGATTTCGACAAAATTTTTCGTTTCCGCCATCTTTAATTTTAAAACGGTCCTTATTTTCGAAATCTACACACCCCAATTAGTCGAAAATGACTACCATGATGATTTTGACAAAATTAACCATTTCCGCCATCTTTGATTTTTAAAACGGATATTATTTTCGAAATCTACACCCCTGAATTAATAGAAAACGACTACCATGACGATTTCTCAGAAAAAAGAGTATATCCGCCATCTTGCATTTTAAAACATATGTTCATAATTTTCGAAATTTATACCCACTAATTAGCAGAAAATAACTACCGTGCCGATTTTTCAGAATAAAGTGTATAACCGTCATCTTTTTTTTTTGTTTATTTATTTGGGACAAAAAACAGTAACACACGAGATTATGGCTAATAGTAACAATACAAAAATTACCAACGACAATGTCCACAGATTTGGGATTGATCTTGGATTTTAAAACAGACATAATTCTCAAAATCGACACCCCTTAATTTGCCGAAAATCACTCCCATGACGATTTTTCAGAAAAAAAAAAAATATCTTCATCTTGTATTTTAAAACAGACATAATTTTCGAAATCTACATCCCCTAAATAGCCGAAAATAACTACCATGACGATTTAACAAAAAAGTATATTTCCGCCATCTTGGATTTTAAAACAGACAATTTTCGAAATCTACACCCTCTAATTAGCCGAAAATGACTACCATGACGATTTTTCAGAATAAAGTGTATAACCGCCATCTTGGATTTAAAAACAGACATCATTTTCGAAATCTACACACCCGAAGTAGTCGAAATTGGCTATTATGACCATTTTTACAAAAAAAAAAATTCACCCATATTGGAATTTAAAACAAACCTAATTTTTGAATTTCGAAATTTATTATACTTTTAATTCAAAAAATATCTCCAACAGTCCTTACTGATTAAGTGATAATCCATCTTTGGTGTTAGATGCGTATATTTCCTTTAAACATACTTTAATTAGTAGTATCTTCCATGTAAAATAAAATAAATAGTCTGTGTGTAACTTAAATGCCTAAAAAAATGTTACTTGTAATTTGAAGTTGAAAACGATCAAGACCGTTCGATCGTAGATCATTGCCAGCGGTCGTGTACTGAGCGCTAACGCCATCTATCGAGTCAGATTTCGTGAAATTGAGGAACGTTCATGGGAATAAGGCCTCTTAATCAAAAAAAGAACTAAACCGACTTTACTTAGTATCCACCTTTCTAACGGCAAATGCTCGAGCTGCTGTAAAAATACTCAAATCACTATAGGTGTGCCTATAATAGTTGAAGTGTTCCCTCGATTTCTCCAGGATCCCATCATCAGATCCTGACCTGGATACATTGGGACCAACTGTAAAGTATATTCTTTCAAACAAAAAAAGAATTTTCCAAATCGGTCCAGCCGTCTTCGAATAATCGGTGAACAAACATTAAAAAAAAGCAAAAAAAACAAAGATCCCGACGAATTGATAACCTCCCCCTTCGAAATCTTGAAGTCGGTTGAAAAGGAAATGCGCGAACTACTGTAAACAATATTTAAATCACTATAGGTGTGCCTATAATATTTGAAGAGTTCCCTCGATTCCTCCAGGTTCCCATCTTCAGGTCCTGACGTGGTCACAATGGGACCAAATGTGAAATATACTCTTTCAAACAAAAAAATAATTTTTCAAATCGGTCCAGCCATCTTCGAATAATTGGTGAACATACAAAAAAAACCAAGATCCCGACGAATTGAGAACCTCCTCCTTCGAAATCATGAAGTCGGTTGATAAATACACAACAATGAACTTCCACTTTCCGCCGTGTGTTCAATTCGAACTAAATCACCGCGCATCGCTGATTCGCCTGGCATGCTGGCAACGCGCAGCGCAACGCCGCGTTCGTTTGTAGTGTAGGTATGTTACGCACCGAATATGCGTACCGCACTAAACGACAACGTCGCGTACACGTGGAAGAACCTTTATAGAGAACCGGTATTTTTCGGTGCTAATTCCGGTATTTGTTCTTTACCGGTTCTGCGGAACCGAAATGAAAAAAACTCATAAATATGGAACAGGTACCTTCGGTACCGGTTTCAAGCCAGGAACCTTTATAGAGAACCGATCTTTTTCACTGCTAGTACCGGTATTTTTTCTTTACCGGTATTCTGGAACCGAAATGAAAAGAACCTATAAATACCGGTATGTAACCGGTATTTTTGGTACCGGTTCCAAGCCCTGGTCATGTTGCATCGTAAAAGCACTGGTTTATACTCGTAGAACTACACAAAAGATCGATGACATTCAAATTTGCTTTTCTGACATCGATTTATCATGACTGTCAAGTTTATAAAATAATCATCCAGATTTGATTTCTATTTTAAGCGAACGAAATTAGTTATAACAAGTAACTTTTCTATTTTACGAACGACCCATTTAACTTCGTGGTTGTTTTCTTAAACTTCTTATTGTGGTCGTTTGTCATGAAAAGTGATTTATGACCTCCCGTAATATTAAAAATAAAACGTTATCATAAATCTAAATACGCTTCAGTACATTTTTGAACTTAAGTGGATACAAACGCACTTAGTTTGGTTTTTCTTGTTAAAAACAAATTTATGTGTTACCATTGAAACGATAAATTAAAATGAAAAGCACGTTGAAAAGTCACCTTTGAAAACTGCTTGATCACAATTTACACCTCAACGGATTACGTAATTATTTCACAATATAAATGAGTTCCTACAAGTGTACAGCGTAAACCGATATATTCCTTATAGGTATAGCAGATAATTCAAAGAATTAACCAGTATCCGTTTTTTAAAAGGATCATTTTCCCTAAAGACGGCCAGCAATTAAATTAATTATGCAGGTCTGACTCTGGAATCTTTCAAATTTTTAAGTACCCAAATCCAGTGGAAGAGTTTTAAAACGAACCCTTTACCCGACCCTTCCCACTTTGTCCCTTGAGACACGTACGGAGCCGTCCCTTTGCTGACGTTTAACAGTTTTTTGTCCTAACAAGACCGGAAGCTTGTCGGCCTGTATCAACATCGCTTTCAGACAAATGGGATAAGTTTAGCAATGCGGTTTTGGCATGTTTTTTGTAAGAAGCGATATATCGTATGATTTAGGAAGCCACGTTGCAATTTGTGAATATATAAATTCTCATTCTAAGATCAAAATAGGTTATGTACTTAAGTATAACTATACACTAGTGTAATAGGAGTTAGAAATCCGTTATATCCCTTAACAATTTGATAAAATTGTATAAATATAAATTGTATAAAGAAAATATTTGACGAATAATCCTGTTGAAAGATCAATCCAAGTTAATGTACTTTGGGAATGCCGGAGCAAAAAGTAGACAAGTATCGTGAAAGTCGAGGGAATGAGCAAAATAACAAATAACAAAGCGGACAGAAGAGAAAATGGGGTCAACAAGAATCACTGAATGCTGTATACTACGGATATAAAATAAATGAGTGCTCTAGACAGCTGAATTAACGGTTACCCTCATTTTTAATCATAGTACTTGAACTTTACAATTTTAGTATAATAACTTTAGAACAAATTTAAATATTAAAGCAGACAGGTGTTATTGCAACATGGAAAATATGTGCAGGCAAAGTCGTTACTCGTGTGACAGACAATTCTAAATAGCTGTTACTGTTCAAATGCATCGCATCTGCAGAGTTTGTGAACGACCATTAAACATCCATTAGTATCTCCTAGCTTTCTCATATCTCCGCTCGTAAACCAATGATTTCTTATTGCGAAAATCTGCTTCCTACATCTTTTTTGTCAGCTTTTATGTTGTCCCGGAACAAAGGCTTCGCTTTCCTCCCGCCTTCCGCGAAAGCCTTTGAGAGTTCTACTAAAACGTCGAAATCGCCTTTTATTTTTTTAGGTTCAGCGACGATATTCCCTCTTAAACACCTTTCAGGTAACAATTTATCAATCTGTATTTCCTTGAGAGCATATTTCAAGAGTAATAAAGTATATGACGGGGCCGTAATTTATTCAGGCGGGTCAGAAGGATATGACAGTAAGCAATTCGCAGGTAATGAATTGTTAAAGGGTTTTTTATTTCCTTACTACAACGTGGATGTTTGTAGCAAATAAATAAAAGCAATATTGTATGGGTATTGTAAATTTTTTAGGCAAATTGTAACATTTTGCCTTTGCCAACTAATTAACAGAAAAAATATATTGTAATTGACTGAGAAACAGCCATGAATGCTATTTGATTATAAATTTTACGATGACTTCGTTACAAAACAATAATTAATATAGTTGCTGTTCAAAACGGTCTTATTTTCAGTTTTAAAACATAATTTTCTTTATTAATTTAAACAGTTACGAATGTAGAAATTTAAAAGAAAATTAAAGCACCGAGCATATCAAACTTTTGATAATAGGAAAGGGTGAATAGCCTTCCTACGAAGGGTATAAAATGGAATCAGTCAAATGAATTTCTGTGATTAGCTTTGTCGGGATTGGTTGTGAATCATGTGTTCTTACACCGAAAAACATATTGCTTTGTATTTCTTTTGTTGAAAATGTGAATGACGCACTAATATACATAGCTTAGATTAGAATCATAAACAACATTTGTAGCATCTACTTAAATGTAATTCAGTTCAAATATTTAACGAAATATTTACAAATATGTTTGGATTATTTGTAAAACTTCTACCTACAACAAATAATTTTTAATTTTTAAACCGCTTCTTTCACTAGGCTGTAGTATAATTCACCAATAATTTAATATATCTACGAAAGCTCAATCTTTTTTAAAAACTCTAAAACCTATTTTGAAGTTACCGAGCTCAATTTGCGAACAGATTGTTTTCTGTCAGCAGAGTGTAAGACACACCGTTTCAACTTGAACATACAAGCCTGTACAAACAGTTACCAAATTCAGCACTTTACGGAATGAGCCCGCACCCCGCGGTACTTAAGAGGTTGCGTTGACAAAAGGTACAGTTACGAATAGAAATTTCAAAAGGCATTCATTTTGTATACATACTCTAAGCTTTTTGTTTGTGTGAGTCATTTCATTCGAATAGCGCTTACCTGGAGTTATAATTTATCAAGTCTTTTGTTTCTTATTCAAAGTCATCGCAGTTAAGTTTAGTTAATTTTGATACTTAATCACCAAACAAAGTAAAATCAAAAGTACCAATAACCAAAATTGATTGTAAATCATATAAGAAATACTATTTGTCAATCGACCTGCATACACGGAATGCGAGCATGCGAGTTTCAAAAGTATTCTGCACCAATAAAGTTGGGATCGGTCTCTCAAACTTTCGGTACCTCTGATTCGTAGTGTATTAGCAAAGTTTGCGAACCTCACAATACAAGATCACTTGGGACGTTTTCTGAACGTTATAATTCTTCAGCCGCCACAGGGGCAACTTTTATCGCGCATGTGGCCACAAACTTACATTACGTGTTGGCAACTCACGCAACCTGTGACGGAGTTTAAAAGGCAATATAATTCATAAGGTAACGGATTTACAGGGCGATGTTAATGCTCGCTTACCGCTGCTTTGGCACACGCAAAGAAACTTGGCCTGTTTTAAAAAACAGAAACAATTCTAAAAGATTCTTTGTTAACAGCTTGGCGTTATGAATAAGCCTGCCTCATTATAAAGCGTCGCCGGGGCATTGCAGTGCACGTACTAAGCTATACTAATGTAGGTACCTAGGAGGTTGTATGTTAGTACTATATATTCGAGTGTATGTGTTCTGATGGCATCATTGCTGTTAGAGTGTGTGCGGAAAAAAAGATGTTGTGGTTTATATGAGAATTAATTCTACGATTATCTTTTCGCACAGACACACTACTGATGTCGATTGTAAAGGTTTGGTTAATTCATTGTTGTCTTATGTAATGGCCATTCTGCTACCTCTTTCCGCAGTTTCTAATTGTCTGAAATCCTATTGAACTAAAATTTTAGCAAATTTCAACTTTTTCTTGTAAAACATTTTTATGGACTTTCTAAAATAATTTTAACTGACTGCCCTAACTGCTTAAAGCGGGCGTTGGAACTCAAATGCATTTTGTAGTATACCATTTTAGCCCTGCAAAGTCTTGAAAGAAACTAAAAAAGGGCAACGGTATCAAGTATTTTTACAAAGTCACGATTATACAGCAAGAAGGCGGTTCCAATCCAAAATAGAGTGTAATTTTATCACAAAAAACTAGGTCGGTGTTTATTTGATCAGGTCAGCATTATCATTATGTTCATCCATAATGTATTACATAAACGTCAAGTAGCACAGCGGGACCTATTATCGGCACGCTTTTGAACTCTGTTAATTTATAAACAAGGAACAATTCTATGACAGTTTTATCAACAAATCTAAACTCTCTATGTAAACTTTTTTTCCTGATTGTTTCACTTTATTTATTTATTTAAACTTTATTGCACAATAATACAAGGTACAAAGGGCGGACTTAATGCCAGAGGGCATACTTTAATGGCGGTGTGGTGGACTGAGGCCAATATATACAATTTCTACACGATTGTCTGTCTGTAAGTAAAACAAACTTTGTGTAAGTACTAATGTATAAAGTTGATAGAAAATCGAATCTACTTACATAAAATTATCCAAATTGACCTCGGCTCATATCACTGAGGCCGGCAATTCGGTTCGTGATGAAGTAATTTAAGCTCTTTTTAAACATGATCACGGCAAAAAATATGAAATGTGTTAAAACCTAAGGCATATTAATTTCTCAAATTCTTATTTTCTCCGACCATAATGGAGCAGCGATTCGGATTGGACTACATTCAGTCATAACTCGTTAGCTACCGCCTCGAGCGGTATGCTGCCTCTCTTTACACAGGCGGTTTCTTTAAAAAGGACGAAACTGCCATGATTTTTATATTAACTTACTGCTTTTAGAGCAGGTGGGGTTTGCAATCGCACTATTGTGCAGAGCGCGATCCACGGTCGTTAATGAGGGTGAAACAAAAACAACCCATCTCATTCCGAGACTCGCTATTAAGAAGAAAACTTTAGTCCGGACTTGCTGGGTGATTTTATTAAGAAGGATATTTTCGCTCTCAATCGTTACCGACTGGATGAGTGTTCGGGGTCCAAAAATAACACACTGACTTATACTACTACCACTTTATTACTACACACTGTATATATATTATAACACTCACTTGATTTTTGATTAAATACAAATTGTTTTCCGACCCTTATATATGTTTACTGCATAACTTTTAATAGCGCGATGTAGGAATAAGATTCTAAATCAAAGCGCCATCTATTGACAATTTTTGTTAACTAATTTTATAATACGAACATGAGGCTTTGACATTCCGCCCACCAAGAACAAAAATACAGTTTTTTTCTTAACTCCGCCCACCATGGGACAATATACAATATAATATAAACAAAGGCATTAGTTGAATATACATACAATTAAAATATTCGTTGAATTTTACTGAAATAACATGCAAAAGAATTAAATTAAGTTACGGGAAGGAAACACAGTTTATTAACAGCCCTTTTTATAATACTATCTTTACATTTGAGACTAACTACTCGTGAGATATTATCCGCACCTGGATGCTTATCAACTACGATACCATATAACTATCTGGATGGAGGAAGACCATCCTCTTTGACCAAAACTACATCACCAACACCTGGCTCAGGAGTCTGATGAGCCCACTTATACCTATGATCGAACTGCATCAGATATTTCATTCATTCATTCGACCAACGACGCCAAAAATCTTGTACTAGTTTCTGAGTCAGCTGCCATCTTCTGAGACTATTAACATTTGAGGTCTCATAGTTAAAATCAGGTACCAGTACAAGAGGCTCTGTAACTAGAAAATGGCCTGGGGTTAATGGCTCAGGAGCGTCACTATTGTCACTGCCCTTGCATATTGGTCTCGAATTAAGGCATGCTTCTATTTTCACCGAGGCACGCGTGCTGCAGGCGTCCGCCAATTTTCAAGAGTCCTGCTTTATCGATGTAGGGGTTCAACGAGGTAAGTTTGCTTTTCTTAATTTCTTTCTTCCTTTTCAGATCTTCGATTTCAGCTTCAAAATTACTACCTTGGACTAACTTAATGCATGTAGTCAAACTTTCTTGAATTTCTTTAGTAGTTAGCCAAGCTGTAAAATTCTCTCCTTGCAAGCGTTTCATAAATCTTTTGCAGTAAGCCACTACTCGGATGAGCCGTCTGAGGCTGGAAAATCTTCCGATGATGTCAAGTCCTTCAGAAGATATGCAGGTAGTTAACAAACAGATCTTGTCTGGTTTCATTTCCAAATCTGTTTGGAGATGCACGTTCTTGGGATACACTATATCCTTTTCTTTTAACCACACTGGACCTTCCTTCCACAGGTGTTCTTCTTGTATGCAGGTGGTACCTCTGGAGGCGCAATCAGCTGGGTTGTCTTTGGAGGAAACGTGTGACCATTGGTGAGGATCAAGTGAAGTAAGTATCTCTGACACTCGATTTGCCACAAACGTCTTCCATCGGTTAGGTCTGCTGTTGAGCCAGGACAATACTATGGTGGAATCACTCCATGCATGTATGTTTGACTTTTCAATGTTCATCACCCGTGACACTTCCACCAGCAACTTGGTAAGTAACACTGCTCCACACAGCTCCAAACGCGGGATTGACACTTGTTTTATCGGCGCTACCCTTGTTTTGGCTGTAATCAGTGAAACATGAACAGTTCCATTTTCATCCATGGTACGTAGATACACCACCGCAGCGTATGCTTCGTTGGAGGCGTCACTAAAGCCTTGAAGTTCGAGAACCTTGTTGCTCTTCTCCGTGTGAACCCATCTTGGAATGCTGAAGTTGGCAATTTGATTCAATCTTTCTCTATAACTCAGCCATTCTGATACCAATTGAGGCGGAACTTCGTCGTCCCAGTTCACGCCTGTCAACCACAATTTTTGGATGAATATCTTCGCACAGATGATGACTGGCGCCAACCAACCAAGCGGGTCGAATAACCGGGATATGTCCGATATCATTCGTCTCTTTGTTATTGGATACTTTAGTTGAGGTAACTGAACTGCATATTCGAACGTGTCGGCTTTCCGGTTCCAAGCTAGACCCAACATTTTTATGGTTGTGTCCAGTTTTATCTCCACATTGCCTCCTTCAGTTCTGGAATCTTGATTGATTATCTTCATAAGTTGCTCGTTATTAGTGTTCCACTTTGCTAGTTCGAAACCTGCTTTGCTGAGTAATCCGTTGAGTTCCTTGTATATTTGTTCTCCTTCAGCCACTGTCTCGCAACCTGACAAAAGGTCGTCCACATAGAAATCGTTTAAGACCCTGTCTGCTGCCAAAGGATAGGCTTCTCCATAATCATGTGCAACTTGTTGCAGTGCTTTAACAGCTAGATAAGGTGCTGCGGCTGTTCCGAAGGTAACTCTGAGGAGTCTATAATGGGTTACAGGTTCGTCTTGATTATCTCGCCACAAGATCCGTTGGAAGTCAGCATCTTCATCGTAGACCTTTACCTGCCTGTACATTTTCACGATGTCAGATACAAGACTGATTGGAAAACAACGCCAACGCAACAGGATGTGGCGTAAGTCTTGTTGAAGTCGTGGGCCAACCAATAGATCTTGATTCAGAGACACGCCGTTTATTCCGGGGCACGAGGCGTCGAAAACTACTCGTACCTTTGATGTGGTTTTGTCTTCTCGAATAACAGCGTGATGAGGAAGATACACAGCTCCTGGTTTAGTTTGATCTTCCATTGGCACCTTTTCCATGTGCCCAAGCTCATTATATTCTTTAATAACAGCTGCGTACCGTTCTTTCAACTGGGGTTCTCGTTCGAATCTTCTTTCGAGTAAGCTAAATCGTTTAGCTGCTACAAGATAAAGTTTCCCTTCAGTGCACCGTAGAGTTTCATCACGGAAGGGCAACTTGACTATATACCTACCGCTACTATCCTGTTTAGTAGTGGCAGCAAAAACTTCTTCGCATTTCTTTTCTTCCTCGGTGTATTGTTGCTTGGGATCTGGCGCAACAGGATCAGCCTCAAGCTCCCAAAACTTCTTCAGGAACTCGTTGTCAATGACATGAATGTGGTTAACGCTGATCTTGTTGTGTAATTCCGACGCACTGGTGTGAGCCGGCCCTGAAATGATCCAACCTAAGGAAGTTTGCTGAGCCATGGGTGCTCCTTGTGGACCTTTAATTAGACCACCCATGAGTATTTGATTGAAGACATCTCCACCAATAAGCAAGTCAATTCGTCCGGGTTCATTAAAAGTTGCATCGGCTAAATCTAAATCAGACAGCTCGGACCAGAACCCAACATCAACTCGTCTTTCTGGAAGAGTCAATGTGAGTTTGTTTAACACAAAAGCATGTACATTTACCTTAACGTTAGGATCTAGGAGTGATGTAATGTTCACGTTTACTGACGAATGAGAGCTCAAACAACTCTCTTCCTCTCCTAGCCTTGTGATTGGGCTTTTATGGTGAATTCTAGAAATTCCTAGCAGTTGAACCACAGATTCCTTAATGAATGACACTTCTGAGCCTTGATCGATGAAGCACCTGAGTGTTATGAGTTGTCCAGATTTCGACTTGGCATTAACTAATGCTGTTGGTAATAAAACCAATTTACGAGATGTCGAAAAATGGTTGCGTATGTTGGTAGTAGTGGGCTCATCACGAGATGATGAGTGAGACGCAGTTGCTGGTACAACTGCATTTGCTACAACTGAGTGATTTGTTTCTTTAGACTCCTGAAACTCAGTTGCTGGTGTGCTATTCTTGGAATGCAACAAGGAATGGTGTTTCCTTTTGCAAATTCTACATCTAGACGATTGACGGCATGCATAGACGGAGTGGTGAGGACCTAAGCAGTTAAAACAAAGGCTATGTGACTGGACAAAACCACGACGAGCATCAGTCTCAAGTTTGGAGAATTCCTTACAGTTACTTATCTTATGGGCTTCAGAACAGAATGCACAAGACGGGACAGTCGCAGCTGCCACATGATGGACCTTTACAGGAGTAGCGGGACCCTTGTGGGTGCTAGTGCTGGGTCGAGAAAGCTTCGGGTCAATGAACTCCAATGCGCGAAACCGTGTCTCTAAAAACGTTTGAAATTGTTGGTAAGTTGGCAGTTCACTTTCGTATTCAGTTGACTTGAGTTCCCATTGCTTCTTCGATTCAGCATCTAGTTTCAAACACATTAAATATACAATAATGACATCCCAACTCTTTAAATCGATCCCTAAGTTCTTTAGAGCTTGAAGGCACTCATTAGTCGTATCTAAAAGTTCCTTGAGCGCACTTGCAGACTCAGAAACCAAATTGCGTTGACTCAACAATCTCTTTAGAATGCAATTGGATAAATACTTTTTATTGTTGTAACGCTTTTCAAGTTGCTCCCAGCTAATACTATAGTTGTCTTTGGTAATTGCAATGTGTCTTAACATTTGTTCAGCTTCGCCTTGTAAATGACTCTTCAAATAATGTAGCTTTTGAACATCGTCAAGATCTTTGTTGGTATGGATCAATGATACAAACATGTCACGGAAGCTTACCCATTCTGAATACTGGCCGGAAAAGGTTGGAATTGTAATTTTGGGCAGCTTGATACGATCTTCGGCTCTGTTGGTTGACTTAGGCTCGGCAGCACTCGAGCTTGACATTTCAGAGGTAGAAGCTGGCTTGACGCTGCTGAGGACAGATTTGACAAGGCACTTGTAAGTTACGTACGCTTCTTCTGTCTCATCATACACATCGTTCTCAATGTATGTGCTCTCTGCCAATGCTTCTGACTCGCTGTCCTGAATAATGAGCATATGAGTGTGAGAGAATTGAGTCCATAATTCTTCCAACAATTCCAATCTAGTATTAAGATAATCAATAGAGCTGCGACGCTCTTTGGGAGACTTTTTGAAGTTTTCAAGAGCACGAACAATTCTGCATTGCAAGTCATTTTGTACTTTAATTAGCTTATCCATTGCAATTTCTAAGTGTTTGGCAACTAACTTAAATTGAACATAGGTTCTCCGTTGGTAACTTTTCAAAGTCCTGGTTGCTCGTCAGAATTTTTCTAAGTCCTAACTGAAGCGGAATTTTACTAAGTCCAAACTGGATCGGATTGAAATTTTCTAAGTCCAAGATTATCCGATTAATTCTTTTCTAAGTCCAGTTGAACTTGAATTTTGCTAAGTCCTTCACTCATAAATAAACAATAAAGTACTCACAATTGACGTCCGGCACTCACACTTTACCACTAGTGACGTCACACGATCTCGTCGCCGCTGATGACGTCACTCGACGTCGTTACCGCTGATGACGTCACTCGACGTCGTTACCGCTGATGACGTCACTCGACGTCGTTGCCGCTGAAGACGTCGCCAAACTTGTCGTCGCTGGTGACGTCGAAGACGTCAGGCCGCAATTGACGTCAACTGCGATGACGTCAGGCTGCACTGTGCCGGACGGCGCCCTCTGCCGTCGACTCTGCACACTGCACTGGATAGCCGTCTATCCGGTTCGAAGGACCAATGTTCGGGGTCCAAAAATAACACACTGACTTATACTACTACCACTTTATTACTACACACTGTATATATATTATAACACTCACTTGATTTTTGATTAAATACAAATTGTTTTCCGACCCTTATATATGTTTACTGCATAACTTTTAATAGCGCGATGTAGGAATAAGATTCTAAATCAAAGCGCCATCTATTGACAATTTTTGTTAACTAATTTTATAATACGAACATGAGGCTTTGACAATGAGAATGTAAAACTTGATTCAGTTATAAAACTTACGTCATAATACATACATCGTACATGATGACATAAAATGATTATAAATATTCAAAGCATATTTGGTTTTAGAAACTACATATAAGTATGACTGATGAACTTTTGGTTTTAAATATCAACTCAACTGTTACAAATTCTGTAATTACGCGCCATCTATTGACAATTTTTGTTAACTAATTTTATAATACGAACATGAGGCTTTGACAATGAGAATGTAAAACTTGATTCAGTTATAAAACTTACGTCATAATACATACATCGTACATGATGACATAAAATGATTATAAATATTCAAAGCATATTTGGTTTTAGAAACTACATATAAGTATGACTGATGAACTTTTGGTTTTAAATATCAACTCAACTGTTACAAATTCTGTAATTACAGTAGCTTGCTGCATGAATGTGAAAATTAACAATAGTTAATAACAGCTGTGGATGTCAGGCGAAATTAGTTCGCCCAATACCTTCAGGACCTAGATCAGGCTGCCGAGATTTAATAAATTTTCAAACAAATTCCTAGTACACCTATTTCGATGATTTGGGAACTGGGGATATAATTTTTTCAATTAGTTCAGGTGTTATGTTTGAGGGCACTTACAAACTTTTGTAGACTTTTCAAAAGACATAAATAAAATCATAAGTATTTTGTCAAGTGTTACTTACGATAGGGGTTTACGAATGTTATAATTTGAAAGTGTATACGTAATATATATATTCCACAGTGTATTAAAGCTTATATGTTTGCTTCAAGGAGCTCACGGCCGCTGAGCTACTTGATCCCCAATTTACACATTGCATGTAGTTGAATACATTTTCGGTCATGCTGTATATATTATAACAACTCTACCTCAGTCTGAGATTACGAATAACGTTAAACGTAATATGACACCTGTTTAAATGTGATTTTCCGAGAAGCAGACGATATCGCTGATTCAGTAATATAATACGAATTGCGTGTCGTTATGTGTGTTCACACATAATTATGTATAATGTGGCATCGGAATGTTCAGATTAATTATGTAATAAATTTGATTTTAATATCAGTTGTCGCGTAATGCAATGTTCAAACGTGACGCAAATTTACATTAATAATACCCCCGTTTCCTGTCTATCCTCTTTCTGTATACATGCGTAGATTAACATGTATTTATAGCTCATTTTAATGCAAAGACAACACAATCTTCGTTACACGCTAACAGGGTGTTTTCGCTTCTGAAAACAGGACTAAAAGGAACGAAACACTGGCACTTGTTATTTTAGGACTACACGGTCTCTTGAGACCGGGAAGCTTTACCCGCTAAAACCGGCTATAACGTTTCTACACAACATATTTTATTAGTTGTAATTTAAAATCTTTACATTATACACTAACCGTGATTGTTAAAATTTCTACGATATTTAATTTCAAATTATTCTTCTTCTTATTTCTTCTCGTCCTTTTGCCTACTCACTGTTGGGCGTGAAATAATAATTTCAAATTATTCTATCAAAGAAATATATTACCTATTTTCTTATTCATCATCATCATTTCAGCCGAAAGACGTCCACTGCTGGACATAGGCCTCCCCCAAAGAGTGCCACAATGACCGGTCCTGCGCCACCCGCATCCAGCGGACTCCCGCGACCTTCACCAGGTCATCAGTCCACCTTGCGGGGGGTCTACCCACGCTGCGCCTTCCGGTTCGTGGTCGCCACTCGAGAACCTTTCCGCCCCAACGGCCATCGGTTCTACAAGCAATGTGCCCCGCCCACTGCCACTTTAGTTTAGCGATTCGGAGGGCTATATCGGTTACTTTGGTTCTGCTGCGGATGACCTCATTTCTGATGCGATCACGCAGAGAGACTCCAACCATAGCCCTCTCCATTGCCCTTTGGGTGACTTTGAGCTTTCTTATGAGGCCCATTGTAAGCGACCACGTTTCAGTACCATATGTCATCACTGGCAACACACACTGGTCAAAGACTTTCGTCTTGAGACACTGCGGAATATTGGACAAAAAGATGTGCCGTAGCTTCCCGAACGCTGCCCAACCGAGTCGGATTCCTCGATTGACCTCTTTCTCAAAGTTGGATCTACCTAACTGGACAGTATGTCCTAAGTATATATAATCGTCCACAACTTCGAGTGTAAAGTCTCCGATTGTAACGGGAGTTGGTGCTACATGAGTATTTGACATGATCTTCGTCTTATCCATGTTCATCTTTAGACCAACTCGCTCGGAGGCTTTACTGAGGTACTCAAATCCTCCATGGTCTCAGCCAAGGCTACTATGTTGTCAGAAAACCGAAGGTGAGTGATGTACTCGCCGTTTATGTTGATGCCTAGCCTTCTCCAGTCCAGAGTCTTGAAAACATCCTCCAGTGCAGCGGTAAACAGTTTAGGAGAAATAACATCTCCTTTCCTGACTCCCCGCTGCAACGGAATAGGCTTCGAGTTCTGGTCCTGGAGTCGGACTGACATAGTGGCGTTCTCGTACAAACACTTCAGCACTTCGATATAGCGATAGTCCACTTGGCACCTCTGGAGAGATTGTAGTACAGCCCAGGTTTCGATCGAGTCGAAGGGTTTTTCGTAGTCCACGAACGCTAAGCAGAGGGGCAGGTTATACTCCTCAGTCTTCTGTATATAAATAAATAAAATATTATAAATATATGTATAACCTGACGGAGCGTATGGATGTGGTCTACGGTACTAAAGCCTCTTCGGAAACCGGCTTGTTCGGGAGGCTGGAAGTCATATAGCCTGCGTGCGAAACGGTTCGTAATGACTCTTGAAAACAGGTTATAGACATGGCTCAGAAGTGAAATGGGTCGGTAATTCTTCAGTAACGCGTTATCACCCTTTTTGAAGAACAATACCACCACACCTCTGTTCCATGCCTTAGGCGTTCTCCCTTCTAGTAAAACGGAGTCGAACAACTTCTGAAGGGCCATAAGGACCGGTTTACCACCCGCCTTCAGAAGTTCGGCTGTAATTTCGTCTTCACCAGGTGCCTTATTGTTTTTGAGCTGTTTAAGAGCCATTCTAATCTCGTACAGGCTGATGTCCGGGATGTCTTCGGTATAATGTCGGGTCAGTCTAGCTCTAGGGTCTTCCGCCAGATCAACTTCAGGTCTGCTAGTTGATGTGTATAGCTGTCCATAAAAGTCCTCTATCTCCCCCAGAAGCTCGGGTCTGGATGAAACAATTCAACCATCCTCAGTTTTTAATTTAGCGAGCTGGCTCTGCCCAATAGACAAATCTCTTGAGAAAACTTTAGAGCCCTTATTCTGCTCAATGGCCTCTTCAATACGATTTGTATTGAATTGGCGCAAATCATGGGTAAGGGACTTAGAGATCCGTTTATTGAGCTGCCGGTATAATGACGCATCTGCTGAGGATTGCAGAACCATTCCTCTCCTTTCCTCGTTGAGTTTCTGAGTAGAGTCAGAGAGCCTTTTCGTTCTGTTGCTCCGCTGGGCCTTAAAAAACTTAGACCCACTACTATGGACAGCTTCCACAAACCCGTCGTTGAATTCGTCCAGATCGCCGCCTAGACAATCGAAACGGTTTTGGAGTTCCAACTGGAAGCTCTCAGGGTTTGGGATTTGAAGTGCTGCTGGACGTAGCGTAGACTTCATCAGTCGAGAGCGCTCTAGCTTAACACATATATTCAATGTGCCTCTCACCAGACGGTGATCACTTCCAGTTTTAACCGTATTGATCACAAAGACATTATTGAATATATGCTTCTTCGTCGACATGATGAAGTCAATCTCGTTTTTAGTTGCTTCGTCGGGACTCATCCAGGTCCACTTCCTGTGCTCCCGTTTCTTGAAAAAGGAGTTCATCATGTAGAGTCCCTCCTTCTCCAAGAAGCCAGCCAGTAGTTGGCCGCGGTGGTTCCGACTTCCAAATCCAAATTGCCCCACTCTCAGCTCTTCACCATCTCTCTTGCCCAGTTTCGCGTTGAAGTCCCCCATAATAACGGTGAAGTAGGTTTTGGAGCTATGCATGACCTTCGATATATCCTCATACATAGCCTCCACCTCGTCATCGGAGTGTGCTGAAGTCGGCGTGTGCCGGTCCAGTTGGCGTAGTATGTGTGGTGCGTGTGATAGTGTAATATAGGTAATCATCACGCACCTATCTTGTTAAAATCAATTAGCATGTCATAGATTAGGAGCGTAGTGTAAGATAACTGTTGTATATAAGCACTAGTTGTTAAGGAATAAACAGTCTAAGTTTACCTGACAAAGGGACTTTTACTCATCACCCATTCAACCCCCACAGTGGTGACCCCGACGTGATCTGACGTGACGTGATGACATACACCTGTATGACCTTCAACGAGTACCTCTTGGATACTCTGAGTATAAGGTACGCCACCCTAGTCGACACACTCTCGATCTTCACCACGTTGTTCACGAGGGACTTATGGACGATGAACCTGACACCTCCCTGGGACTGTTGGTCGCCCTCCCGGAAATAAAGCAAGTTGCCGGACTTATCCGGATTATCGTTTCCTCCCCCTCTCTTCGGACTTCAGATAACCCTATGACATCCCAACGCAACTTGCTCAATCCTTCCTCCAGTTCCACTATCTTTTCGTCGGTCCGCAGTGTACGCGTGTTATATGTTGCCAGGGCCAGAAGTCGTCGTTGGTGGTAGCCGGATCTTTGCCGGAGATTCTTAGCACCCCTGATCCCGCCAGTACCCTACCGCTACCATAACCAGGGTACCGGGGGTCGCCGGACACTCGGGGCCGTGGTTTTTTGGTTCTTATCATGGGGGGTGAATGCCGTAATCGCCACGCTTGGCATGCGGGTTGGCGATCGCAGTATCTCCACCGCACTCCGAGGATGCTGCTGCCCATCCCCCGGTGGTCTTGGCCGTAGTTTTAGGACATACTCCGGGTCCGGGTCTTATTACCATACTTTTATTAGAAATATAAAAAAATTGAATGTGATTCAAATGTCTAAATTAACAGAATATACTTACGATGCACATTTTTCACAAACATTTGTTTCAAATTATTCATTGCAAGGGAATACGAAAAATATTTAAATTTTAAATGTACAGGCTTACACAGGCGAAAAAGTATAATCATAGTTAAAGGATATTTTTAAGTTTTATGGCAAACAAAAATTATATATATATATATATATATATATATATATATATATATATATATATATATGTATATGTACCGTAATACAAAACGTAAGTTGACATACTTTCTGAGTAAATTACAGAGACGGGCTGGAATGTCGTGTGTCATCACAAAGTTCTACATAGCACGCATAGCTTCCTTGGGCGGCCCCCTAATATACATTCCTGCTGTGAGGCCTCTAAGAATAGAACAAAAAGCGACAAACCCTGGCATTTTAGGTTGTACAAAATTAGAAAATTACAGTGCAAGATTGATCGTCAATCGCATTTAAAAAAAATATTTTTGGAAGGGTGAACTCGAAGATTATTTATGATAATAATATCTGTAGGAAAGGGCTAAGGACATATCAGTCTAAAGACGGCTATTATATAACTGTTGACCTTTGATGAACTATTTGGACAATAGCAGTAGTCTGTCTGTGCAATCCAGCTTGCATTGTAGGGTCGGACAATTGTTCAGATTAATAATTGGGCTTACAATTGTCCGTCTGTTGTACTTGAGTATAGAATACATCCTACAGGGTTCTCTCAAAATTACTTTTTTTGACTCTGTAACTGACCAACATTATCATTATGGTTAGTTTTAGATGAAAACAAATTTATATAGATGTCATATACACAACAAAAAGTGACCTAGAACTCCGGTACCCAGGGCTGGGATCGAACCAGCGTCTTCTACATGGTCCCTGTTTACCTCTACATTGATAAATACTTTGATATTTGTAATTAACATGATGCCTTAAGTTTTTCTAAAGCCACCATGGAAACCGACTGTTTTTATTTTATTTTATACCACGACGGTGGCAAACAAGCATACGGCCCGCCTGATGGTAGGCAGTTACCGTAGCCTATGGACGCCTGCAACCCCAGAGGATTCACATGCGCGTTGCCTACCCTTTAGGAATCTATACACTCCTTTTTTGAAGAACCTCATACTGTAGCCCACTGGGAAAACCTCGGCAGGGAGTTCATTCCACAGCCACAGCGTTCGAGGAAATTCCTCTTAAACCGTACTGTGCGCGACCCATTGCAACCCATTCCAACACCCTGCCGGCGGCGAGCGGTGCGGTAATAAAAAGCTGCCGTGGGCATCATATCACACAGTTCTTCAGAGCACAACCCATTGTACAAGCGATAGAACACACATAAGGAAACGGCCTCCTAGCCCAGTCGGTAGTGACACTGCTTACGAAGCAGGAGGTCCCGGGTTCGAATCCTGGTCAGGGCATTTATTTGTGTGGTTATCACAGATATTTGTACCTGAATTATGGATGTTCCTATGTGTTTAAGTATTTATCTATATCTGTCTATTATATATATCGTCGTCTAGTACCCACAACACAAGCCTTATTGAGCTTACTGTGGGACTAGGTCAGTTTGTGTAAGATTGTCCTATAATATTTATTTATTTATTTTATTTATTTAAGGAGGCAAAGTCCCTCCTAAGACTCATAGGTTCAATATCGCTCGTGAGTTTGGGATCATCGACGATCCGCACAGCGCGCCTTTGCACCGAGTCAAAGGGCCCAAGCTGGTATCCAGGTGCTCCCGCCGAAAGGTGACAGCAGTACTCCATGTGGGGTCTGACTTGCGACTTGTATAGGAGCAGTCTCTGCCCCGGAGTGAAGAATCGCCTTGCTCTATTGAGCACACCGAGCTTTTTGGATGCCAACTTGGCCTTTGCTTCAAGGTGACTACGGAATTGGACGTCACTGGAAATGTCGACAGCGAGGATCCCAATACTCCCTGACATTGTAAGGGAAGGGTCTTTCATGGAAATGGTAGTTGTTAAGGGGTGTTGCCGTACATCAAATAAAGGATTATAGATTTAGTTAAAATGATAATAGTATTTAAATAATTATGGTAGACAAGAGTTTCCGACCTCGGACGGAACCACACCGGGTCTATGTAAAATTCTTAAAAAACACTAAAATTTTCGTATTATTTTTGGTTTCTAACATTTTACGGCAAAAGTTCCCATTGACCCGGTGTAATTCTGAGGTCTGAAACATTGTCTAACGTAAGTATTGCATCACTATTGACATATAAAAAAATCACCCATGTCTGATTTGATGTGAGGCGAAATGTACCATTTCAACGGATCACATGTTATGCTCATGCGTTCCACCTGTGATCGAGGCTGTAAGGCTGGCTCGTTTCTCACTCAGCGCCTTGATTTTATCATTCAGGTATCGTAGCAAGTCTTATAGGCATCCTACCTGGTGACGGTGGCATACGGGATATTTGTGATTTCCGTTCATGGGCCGGAGGTGATTGCAGATTTCGTTAGATTTTGTTAATTAGCTTATAATATTATAGTTTTAGATAAGCATTGTTTTGTTTCTTAATAAAAATGGTAAAAATTGCAAACGTATACGCAACTAAAAAGAGCGATTGTGCTATTATATTAAATCAATACGGGAGAGCCAATGTGACTGAACACAGCGAGTTATACTTATATGATTCATCTAGTAGGTAAATGATCCGCGGGGCCAGGGCATTAATTATACCAGCCTTCGGCAATCGATCATCAATCAACGATGGGGAGACAGGGGGCCATCCCCATGATAGGCCCCCTCGGGACTTGTCTGCGCATTATCAACACTCAGTACTTTGAGTATAAGTCAATAAAATAATTAGTCTAATTTTCAATTTGGCATCATATTTCCCCAGAGGTAGGGGTTATGGATTTTTAGGGGTCCGATCACAAGGGAACTGACTTGTTTTAGAATTTGTTTTATCCATTGTCTTAAATTTATATTTTAGATACAATTTACTGTAATTAAATATAAAAGATGTAGTTTTGGCTTGCATTGCAAAACCAAGTGAAACTCGTTTATCAAACTTATGAAATGAGCAATTTGTACACCTACGAAAAATTTATCCAGACTAAAAAATGCAGCCAATCAAGTTCAATTCTCTATTTAATAATCCTCTCCTGTTTTCTTAAAGGTTAGCTAAAAGATATCCCTTTTAGGGATAAGTTTGCCTTTGTACATTACTCCTATTATTTTTTCTCTTTTGTTTCTTTTTTGTGTAAACTTGTTTATGATAGGTATATAAAGCGACATTCTAATCACCTAGTCAGTAAATATTTGAAAAAAAATATTATATATTTTAGATTCTGCAATTAATGGGTTATGATCCTTCTCAGCCGTTGCCATTAGCGTCAGTTTGAGGTTATATCTGCCTCCGGAACAGATCAGCTTTTGTCAAGGACGAAGGAAACTTCCAAATTTCTAACGCCTAATCACTTTTATTATAATTACCGTCTCCTGATTTCCGATGAAAAGGTAACACTGGAGTCAATTAAGTAATCTGAGCCTTATTTAAGTCAGACAGTCGCCAAATTATACGTCAACAATCTTACTTTTTTTAAGTTCTAAATTATATTTTTGTCCGATTTTGAAGCTTTATATAGATATATAGTGATTGTCACAGATTGATTGTGATAATGCAAAGTTTAATAACCAAAATGTCAAATCTAATTTACAATAAATTAAGCAACCATATTTACCGACATCAACAATATATTTTTTATGGAACATTGTTTTAATCTTGAAGCAAATCAAATTATTTTGTTCAATATTTTTTGATTTGCAATTTTTAAGTAGTTACACTACTATATATAAACTGAAAATAGATGTCATATACTTCAGAAAAAGTGACCAAACCCTCCGGTGTCCGAGGTCAGATTTGAACTGGCGTCTTCAGCTTTCGCGGCTGACGTCCTGACCACTAGACCACCCGGTCACGGCGGAACTTGACAAATTTTCTCATGTATATGCAATCTCTGAATTTGAAACGGCTAGGCGCCGTTGACCATACTCCAAGGGCATGCGCAGTACGTGCTTGCACCTCCTATCCGAATCACTTACGTGATTCTGGTATCGCTTTTTAAAGCCTACTGCCAAAGCTTCTATGGCAGTAGGCTTTAAAAAGCGATAGCTTCACAGGCACAGTACAGGGAGTGAATCTATGAGCCAGCATATTGCCGCGAACGGACAATGACCTTCGCTCACGTTCAATGTCCTTATCGTCTTTAAGGTTTTCGGTTAGCACGTGACCCAGATATTTAACTTCCGAAACACGCTTTATCGGTAAATTGTTTAAAAGAAGTGGTGGAATGTAATCTGGCAACTTGTTTTTGCCTTTAAATATCATGAACTCACTTTTTTTAACATTATACCTTAGGCCATGTGTATCCGCATACCTTTCACATACTTTAGTTAACTTCTGCAGCCCGTAGAAAGACGGACTGAGCAGCACCATATCGTCCGCATAACTTATATGTTATTTACGCTAACATTATCCAAGCGGCAACCGATATACATGCTACTCAGCTCACCAATCAGCTGATTTACATACAAGTTAAACAATCGTGGCGATGTTAACCCTCCCTGTCTTACCCCACAACTGAGCGAGTACTCGTCAGAGTAGACATTTGCCCATCTCACTATATTTTTTTGATTACTATACCAATACGCAAAAACACTGACTACCTCAGGTGCTACGCCCGTCTCCCTTAACTTGTTCCAAAGCAGATCATAAGAGACTAGATCAAATGCTTTAGACAAGTCAAGGAAGCACGCGTATATGGGCGTTTTTCTCTTGATATAGTAATCAACAGTGTGCTTAAGTGTTAGAATAGCCAAACTGAAAGCCAAACTGTGCATCACACAGTGTTATATGTTGACTAAGATGCACATCCAGTATTTTATCCAACACTTTTGCAACAACTGTAGCAAGTGAAATGGGACGGTAGTTTGTTATATCAGAAATATCACCTGTCGAGTTCTTTATCAGCGGCGTTACAACTGTTCTCATTAAATCACATGGTAAATATGAATGGCGTAAACAAAAGGTGTACAACATAGATAAATTATATATACTACTGCCCATCTCACCCTCCGATACGCCACGGGATGAGATGGGATGGTGCACTTCTAGGGCTACATAATAGGCCACCAATTATAATACCTACTGGTAGGCCTACCTACCAGTAGGTATTTTAAAATTATATACTTGACACATTGCAGTCCAAAGGTGTCGATTCATTGCATTGAAAAGGTGTGTGGTGTGTGAAAACTTGCCACCAATTATAATACCTACTGGTAGGTGGCCGCCTACCAGTAGGTATTATAATTGGTGGCCTATTATGTAGCCCTAGAAGTGCACCATCCCATCTCATCCCGTGGCGTATCGGAGGGTGAGATGGGCAGTAGTATATATAATTCCATCTTAGAGTATATATGATTTCCATGTTCTTGAATCTGCGATTTTATTAGTTGTAAAATTAGAAATTATTTAGACTATGCGAGAAAAAATAGTCTTTTCATTTTTGTTTGACTGATTTAGCACACCTAGTGTACCTAGTGACCTGCTTTGCACTTCGTAAATCGTGGGTTCGGTTCCCGCAACAGACACACACAGAGTGGTGAACAATTTTATTGTTCTTGTCTTTAAAACAAACATGTATTGTCTTGAATTGGTATGTATCTAAATTTAAATAAGTCTTATCTCATTTCCACTCCATACCTACTTATAGTAGAACAAAATTACACATTCGTTGTTTTCGAAACTGACTCACACTTGGCCGTTTTCAGATTTTTACTTTATTTCCACCTAAAGACAAACCTTCGAGCCAAATTTCAGGTAGGTACGACCATTGGAAGATAGACCCATTTAGTTCATTATGACTTCATAGTAGAACAAAGTTACACCTTCGCTATTTTTAAAACTGACTCACACTTGGCCGTTTTCAGATTTTTCCCTTTACTTTGACCTTAAGACCTATCTCCATGCCAAATTTCATGTCAGTACGACCATTGGAAGTGGTCTAGGTTTTTGATGTCAGTGAGTCAGTGAGTGAGTGTATAGTAAAAATAGCGATTTTCTGACGTCAATATCTCAAGAACTGCTTTAGGTAGAATAATGAAATTTTGTATTCTAGACAATTAAGGTGATGTCAACAGACACTCGAAATTTCATATGCGTAGATAAAATATGTTTTGAGTTATAGGGTGGTCGAAATTGGCCCGAAATGGTTCGTGTAATATAACCCACGGCCGGTGTGTCGCTTTTTTTTGCTCGAACTTGGCGGACACACTGCCGTGGAGAGATTGCATATACATGAGAAAATTTGTCAAGTTCCGCCGTGACCGGGTGGTCTAGTGGTCAGGACGTCAGCCACGAAAGCTGAAGACGCCAGTTCAAATCTGGCCTCGGACACTGGAGGGTTTGGTCACTTTTTCTGAAGTATATGACAT
Source organism: Pammene aurita (assembly GCA_947086415.1). Classification (NCBI taxonomy): domain Eukaryota; kingdom Metazoa; phylum Arthropoda; class Insecta; order Lepidoptera; family Tortricidae; genus Pammene; species Pammene aurita. The sequence continues at coordinate 21,730,757 of OX352305.1, read as the reverse complement.
CTATTTTCAGTTTATATATAGTAGTGTAACTACTTAAAAATTGCAAATCAAAAAATATTAATGATTTGATTTGCTTCAAGATTCATAGATGGCAGCACCATCTCTCTCGCTATACCAGAATCACGTAAGTGATTCGGATAGGAGGTGCAAGCACGTACTGCGCATGGCCTTAGAGTATGGTCAACGGCGCCTAGCCGTTTCAAATTCAGAGATTGCATATACATGAGAAACTTTGTCAAGTTCCGCCGTGACCGGGTGGTCTAGTGGTCAGGACGTCAGCCGCGAAAGCTGAAGACGCCAGTTCAAATCTGGCCTCGGACACCGGAGGGTTTGGTCACTTTTTCTGAAGTATATGACATCTATTTTCAACATTGTTTTATTTTGTTTTTTCCGCGTCAATTAACGGGAATGTTCTCATTTTTATACAAGTACGTAATAGCTTTAAGAGATTCCCTGTTGGATGTTGCAGGGAATGGGCGCTTTACCCGCGAGACGGTATTTTTTGCGGTGCTTGTGAAATATATGAAGCCGTCTAAATGACAGATTTTCATTTTCTTTTGAATTATGGCACACCGTAAAATTGTATGGGATATAAATTGCAAAAAAAACATGATAAGATTGTATTAATACAGACAAAAGGTAATGTGTAACTATTATATATTTACTACGTACGTTTATGTTTACACGTTACTAGCTTTCTTATGTGTAACAAGTATTAACTCTTATGTGTTAAAATTAATACTATAAAAAGCGCTGGTGGACTGGCGGTAAGACGTCAGACTTTCAATCCGGAGGTCGCGGGTTCAAACCTGGGTTGTACCATTGAGTTTTTCCGAACTTATGTACGAAATATCATTTGATATTTACCAGTCGCTTTTCGGTGAAGGAAAACATCGTGAGGAAACCGGATCTAATCCCAACAAGGCCTAGTTCCCCCTCTGGGTTGGAAGGTCAGATAGCGCGACTCGTCAAACTAGTGCCTACGCCAATACCTGGGATTAGTTTGCCGAGCGGACCCCAGGTTCAATAGAGCAATAAGCTGAGACAAACGCTAGGCGGATGAAGAAGTTAAAATTAATACTCACGCTGAAATAAATTCGAATACTTTTAATTGTTGCGTTTCACAACAACCTGCAAAATTGTACACTAGGACAATTTTTAATTTTGAAAATTTGTTTTGTAGAAATATAGGTAAGCAATATATTATAAGGAAGATAAGGTCGACATGGAATCAGATTAAGTAAAAGTCATTGCCTATCTCAAAAAGCTGTAAGAAACTTATCGTTTAGGTACTTACCTAAAGCCTAAAAAATTACAGAAGCCATTTCCTTAGCAAGTTTATCTTTTTTATAACGTGTGAGGGTGTGATGAATGTACAAGGGTAACGGTCGCGTCAGCAAAAAATTTTGAGAAGCAAATTGCTTGGCTTTATAAAACACTAATAGGCACCTTATACAAGTATTTCTGAATTTTATTTTGTCAAAGTATTTCACATGTATAACTTATAGAAGTAAGGTAGAATTTTCATTTGTTTTTTGGACAGAAAAGTAAGTTTAGTTTAGTTTAGTAAGTTTGAGTATAGAGGTATACAATTTCACTACAAAATACTTTATTAAAATTTTAATACTTAATTGATTAGCATGTAGTAAATATATAAAAAGAACTATAAATTTAACCATGCTGGTTAAATATAAATTGTTGTTAAGTTTCAGTTAAAGAAACTTCTTTATATTAGACTGAAACGTACCGGATCTAAATCACGGCTTCATTATTTTCAACTTCTATGTATTGATTGTTAACCGCCACTGATGATAAAAGGAAAACCAATAAAAATAGAGCATGATTACTTAATGCAAACAAAGTGGATATAAATATAGTTTCAATACCAATTCAAACAGTTTACCATATAAAATAGACTGCTAAATAGTGTGCCGCATCGATTTACCTAGAATGCACCACAATTAGTTTGTCGACCTACACTATATAGGCAATTGTACTTTTCGGGTCAAAGACATTTTTCTTATATTAGCTGTATATTGAGTTATTTAGGAAAGTAAAAATAATTTTATTATTTTGGCTTAAATCACCAAGACGGCATTCAAATTTAAACAGTCTGATTTTTATTTGATATTAATTTGATGTTACGGTTAGCGATAAAAGATAGATTACATTTTAATCGGCCAGGTGAAGATAGGAATATTTTTTACCGTAATTTATACGTTCCCTACAGAGGGTGGAGAAATGTATACCGAAGAAAAGTTTTGTACATCAAATCCTAGGGGACAAATGAAAGATAATTTATCTTTAAACACACAGCAAATAATAAAATAATATTGAAGTTGTATTGGAGTTGCATCGGAATAATTTTCAAGAAAATTCTGACCTTTCTTTTTCAGGCGTTTAGGCGCTAGCTGTATTGCGTTGTTAATTGGAGTTGTATTAAAGTTGGATCGTGTATAAACGTGTTTTTAGTTAGAATAGGGCCTCGGTTCGTAAATCAAGATACTTAAAGCAGAACTGCAATATTTAACTTGGCGCAAGAAAAGTTTTCGAGGTAACCTCTCATAGTCTCGTCGATGTTTCACTTTTATCGCATTGAAATTTGAACATTGTCATAGTGACACTAAGTCTAATCTTAACTACTCTGAAAATGTAACTTTTCATACATTTTAATGAGTAGTTTTGTCAACCTCATTGAAACGAATTAGTTTTTGAATGACTCACAAAATATGAAAACGCACATTGAATTATTACCACTATAGGCGAAAACGTAAAAATGTGTTGTCGAAACTGTTTTTTACGTATTTAAAGTGACATACTAATAATATTTCAAAATCTTAAAAGGGAAACACAAATGTCCTTCCTCGAAGTTATAGGGCTACGCTCATACTAAGAACCTAGTTACGTGAGTTCTCAGAAACAAGTAGGTATGACCTGCATTAATCGAAAAACCATTACCGTTCTATTTTTTTAAGTTTGACCTAGGAGTTTCTTACTTTGAGCATAGACAGAGAGAATCATACTGTTTTTCTTACAGTAATACAGTACTGTCACCCCACAAACAGGGATAGTTATAGTTTTATTCTACAACTGACTTTGATATTTCAGACTATAAGGTGACCACCGTCACTGAAGTTAAAATATACTGTAATAGGCTACTTTCCTATGAAGTCAAATCAGCTACTCTTTTGGAAACGTTAAAACCATTTGTTGCTATGGAGTTTATATGGGAGACTAGTATTGTGACGTCACAATACTATACGATAAATACATTTCCTTTATGAAAGTTTAAACCAATATACTCGTAAAAGCGCAAACACATGTTACACCTCGATGTTCGCGTGTATTTTTGAAATTTTGATTTTATGCAACGAAACAATTAAGCTTATCTATACGAAAGTACCCAATTCGTTATCACCACGTAAGGTTTACCCTCAAGGTGATAAAAACATTAAAACCGTTTTTTGCTATCTGCAAATGCATGAAAACAAATTATCGATTTATCGTATTCATAAACGCCTCTTGTTAACATATTATGACATTGAAATCGGTGAACACTTTTAGTAATTATCCCATATCATCAGTGCGTTATATTGGTATGTTTGCGAACAAATCAACCAATTTTCGATACAAATCCAACATGTAATTTGTGCTTCCGAAGCTGTACTCACAGATATAGAACAATTATTTTGTTTGTATAGGTAGTTATCTAAGATCACACGCAACTGGGTTGTACGTGACGTTTTATAAATTGCCTCGTGAAACACAGAAATTTCTGAAACGTTTCGAGAATTTTAACAAGCATTGCTTTGTACTTCGTCAGTACAAGTAGTTTGTATGTGTTTTAGAAATAAACGTTTAAAAACGAATTCCTTTTTTCGTTTATTGCATCATCTAATACATACATAACCTGGGCTCTGTCCGAAACTTCATACATATAGAGGTAGTTAAAATTTTCAACCCCGCTTTCCCAGATGTGAAGGATATATGTTTCTAATTTCAAGGTCCTACTTTCAACTGTTTAGGTTGTCTTTCGGTATTTAGGTAATGCGACTATTATATATGTATATATATTAAGATAATATAAAACAATAAAACAAGGTATATCTCTAATGATGTCAGCATCGATGGGGGATCAATGTTACTCTGCGTCCGTAGGAAACACCTTAGACAACCCTATACGTGATCCCTGGGTGGTGCTAAAAGAGTAAACTTGGCAGCTGCACTGTCCCATCTGGACCTCGAAGCACTACCCCAGAGAAGAAATGCCTATCTATATCCAGTGTCATGTAACCATACGATAAAAAAAATCGATTATAATAGAAGTGTGTAGGTATTAAATGAGACGAGGAGCGGTATTATAAATTTAAATTCATGATGGTCTTCTTTTGTCAAAATTATATTCAAACATGTATTGATTCTTGCAATTAATTTACCTAACTAAAAAGTTTGAAGTATCGTGTTGGTGCTAATATACTTAATTTTGATATAAATTTGATAACAGGATAAAAATTATCTGAATAAGTCAAATGTCACTTCTGAAAGGTTGAGTATTGATGAATATCAATTTAAGATCAAACCAATGACATATTATATGCATCGAATAGTCCTCTACAATTATGTACATTATTGTTACTCGGAACGCGTAGCTCCGTAACCCCTAGTTCTGTAACTAGCACTTCGTAGCTTAGTGCTACGTCAGGATCTACGTCTGCACGTCTGCTACGAATTACGAGCTATCAATGGGATGTGGGCGACGTTAATTTTATTACTCGTCTGTACAGCAAGTTGAAACGAGGCGGTTTTCAATTATATTTAATATGTAGGTTATAGCACGCGATAATAACGTAAATAAATAAGGATACAATATTTTAAATGTTATGAAACTGGATATAATGATAGACTAACTACCCAATTAGGCATAATTCTGACTAGGCTTACTTTATTGAGGTACAAAATTATTATTCTCGTTATTAAATTATGATGTATCAAATTAAGTGTTATCGATTAATATTTTATTGTATATTATTCTGTATGGAAAGCTATTTCTAGTTTATCATACACTAGCGATCCGCCCCGGCTTCGCACGGGATAAAAAATGGTTTAATGTGGGTTATTCCTAAGAGATAGACATATACTATCCGAAACTTTTTTATAGACCTTTTTAAGATGTACAATACTGTAGTACATTATTTTGATCTATCTCTTAGGACTCAGCCAGCGTTTGCAATGTAAGCGCAAAAGATGGGTTTATTTACGGCATCACATTAGAAACCTCTAAAATCATCAATGTTTGTCTACTATATTATGCATGTATTATACATATAAGCCTTCCTCTTAAATCACTATATCTATTTAAAAAAAACCGCATCAAAATCCGTTGCTTAGTTGTAAAGATCTAATCATACATAGGGACAAACAGCGGAAAGCGACTTTGTTTTATACTATTTATGTAGTGATCTGGGAAAACATTTTTTTTCGTACTTTAAGCATAAAATACCTGTTTACTATTTATTATCTAGACAATCACCACTAACGTTAAGTACGTAGTACTTTTAATCATAAATCAAAAATAATGAAAGTTTGTGACAACTTCATAATTTATATAGTTAGGCGATGTAGCACGCGATCGTGTTCGAAATATTTCCGGTTTACTTTATATCGTAACCACTCTGGTAATTGTGATTTCGTACATTACATAATTGGCCACCTAATTACGGCAGCGACGCCAGGACATTCGAGGCACGAACAATAGTCACGTGTCTCAATAGATACGAGTATAACCCCGAGAACTACACTCGGATCAACTATCGCATACAAACTTTGTTTACCACTATTCTAAGGAAAAATGATGAATGGATCGACCGATTTTTTTCAACAAATTCCGCTTTTAACCCAAATACCTTTACTATAACACTTTATAAGAACACAAATCGATAAAAATAACGTGTTAACAAAATATTCCTTTCTATAGCATGTAACACGAGAGTAAATAAAGTCACTGTCACTTTAGAGTTGTCAGAACTTTAGTTTATCTGATCAGGTCTTTATAAGACCGGTTCCTGAGGGCACTGCTTCCGTTAACAGATATGTGGGGGATATGTGAGTGGCGGGACCGCCGCACGGGCGGCAGGCTAGGTTCGCATCCACTGAGCGTGGGGCGGCCGGTCGGGCGGCGGGCGCCCGGTGCACTGCCCTGCGCGCGCAAACCCTCCCGCTCAATACGGCACCGCGCCCCACACACCCCGTTCTACCACCTGTAAGGCCCGTCACAACATGCCATGGGTTTTGTCAACCCTGCCCGCTTTCAATGATCAATTTTAAATAAATATATATTTTTGATAAATATTGCCTGGAATTGACCATTTCTTCGCGCTGCCGTTTTTTACGTAATTGCACTTGAGACCAGGCGAACCACTTTATTTATCAGCCTCCTTGTACGTACGCAGCTACGATGACAGTCGATAAACTCATACTCAGTTTACTTCCATCTTGAAAACCTCTTACAGAGATAGAATATAGTGACTACCACCAATGATGCCTTCAAAGGCAGTGTGGTTAGTTAAGCTCCTTATGATCATTTCTAAAGATGACTTCTCAAAGTAGGAATCACTAAACAGATAAGTGCAAAGAAAGTATTAATTACATACGAGTATTATTATGGCTACACATATAATAATCATCAGGCCTTGTTCATCTTTTCAGATGCTTAAAGCAGCATATGTGAACAAGCGACAGCGCTCTCGTGGCTGTATACCCCAATTCTAAAATGGCATAATCGTCCATATTTTTACAAAGAAAGTAAAACACACACACACACACAGATATAATAAAACCATTCAACTACGTGGTAGTCTGAATCACTGAATGAACTACTCGGTTTTACGCACTGCCTGTTGAAGATTCTAGTAAAATATTCAACCATTTAAAAATGGATTTTGGCACGCACCCTATTCGCAATTCGTTACCACCTGTATGCTTACAACATACCATGGCGTTCGTCCAAATATATTTAAGTGTTTTGCCACGTCTCTAAGAGTACCTTACGACCTTTTTTGGAAAACAATTGAAGTTTCGATCATCCTACTTAACGAAGATACGATACATCATACCTTTTCCCACGGGACTCCAAATAAGCAATGTTTTATTTAAACAAAAACATACCATATACAGAGTGTAACAAAAATACTGGTGATCAGTTTAAGGGCGCAATTGGTATCGTATTGCGAAAAAGAAATAGTAGGAGAAAATTTTTTTGGATGCTGACATTTTTTTTGTATCGTCGTCCTAGCCGGCCAACCCTCCATACAAAACCATTTTTTTTTGTTACTCCATGTATACTACGCTGCTGGAAAATCTTTATGATTCCTACATAAAATACCCTGCAAAGATAATTTGGCGATAGAAAAATAGCGGTTGTTTTTTACTAACGAGTATGTCGTATGCTCGACGGAAGCTAAAGTACTTACTAAAAGGACGTTAAGTTTAAGGAAATTCGAATTTTTATACGGCCATGTTGACTAGCACTTAAAAAAAAAATTTTTCTTACACCCGCGTTCTCAAACCCACAGAGCGTCACGCTCTGTTCATCATTTTTTGACATCACCCTATTGTCTGAAGATAAATTTGTCTAGAGTAATAAATGATTAGTCCTTCGTAGATTCCCTTAACCTTAACACGTTCAATTATGGTACGCGCAAATTAATGACGGTTGCGTAAGATTGATGAAATTGTGGCAAGTGTTTATAGCGTATATTTCCAGAATGGTATATTAATTCGCCAATGCGTTAAACTTAACTTCATCATACTGCGTAGGATAATTTATAAGGTAGGAGGACGGTTTCCATTTAGTAGGTAATAAGTATGAAAAGCGGATAGGTATTATGAAATAAGCTATTCCTAGTACTTTCAGCTAGGTATACAAATACACGAATTACGTGAATATCCTTTAGTCCAGTATGAAAAGCTTCATGATAAATTACGAACATGTCCGGCCGTGGCAGCCGGCCGCGCTGAATGAATAAATAAGAAGGCCAAATAGGGTGCGGTTATTTAAAACGACTACAATTTCAAGTCTAAAACTTACGATAGGCTAAATACAGAATATTATATTTTAATAATGAGTTCATCTAAGCCAGGTAAAGCTAGGTCTTGACCCGGCGTCAATTAACTTATTAATCGGGGAGTAAACACGAGTTATTTTGTTTTATAAGGTACTTAAAAAAATGGTTAACTAAGTATATTTAGGGTGAGTATAATCGTCCTTCAGTATTTTACTACCTAAACATTTGTTATATCGTCTGCATTACGCAAAATAATGAAACATGTAAAAATCGACTCTATACGTGCGATTACACAATCTAAAAGTTGCATTTGAAATTGAATATTGCGTATAAGAAAATATACGAATGCAACAAATATAACAGCAAAAGAAATTTCTTACTAAAACCGATAAATAAAATTTTCCTTAAATGAAATAAGTAAATCAATATAATGTATGTACTAATACAATAGCACACAATAGCTGGATTGTAGTTTTGTAAAGCTCATTTTAGTTTTTTCCACCGTATTTATTGCACCACTTCTAAGCCCCCTCTATTTCTATTTTACAGTGCCATAAATGTGTCAGCGGGTTAAGAGTCAGCATGTTCAAAACTTAAGTAATTTACGAATATCCCGAGCGCGTCATAAAACGGGGATTCGGTTTTCGTGGTAAGGAAATAAAGAGTGGCAAGTTTTCCGGTGATGACATTTTAATGGTAAGGTATCTAAGAAAGGAGGTATAATCTGGAAAAGTAAAGCTATGGATAGGAAAGAATGAGAATCTTTAGAGGAGGCCTATGCCGATGGCAAGACAACTTCAGAACTTAAGGTCTAATACATACTATTTATATTTATAAGTTGATAAATAAAAGTTTAATAATAATAATCTAAGCCAGTTCTTTTATAAGTAGCCAGTTCCCTATGTATGTTTTTCTGGGACATTGTGATATGGGTTGCAGCATACAGATGTAGTGAATAATGCTTTTCCATCGTAAAAACTTGGGTAAGTTCGTGTTTCTAATGTTTTTTTTAGACAACTTAGTATAGGGTGTTATTCACTAATTTCGACATTATCCGTTATACACTTTTAGATTTAGGTACCTACGCCTTTTTACACAGAAACAACTAAGTCTGAAAAAGAAGATTTTTTTATACCACGACGGTGGCAAACAAGTATACGGCCCGCCTGATGGTAAGCAGTTACCACCACGCCTGCAACCTCAGAGGCTTAACATTTTTTTAAGAACCTCATACAGAATAGGCAAATCCAATGAAAACTTAAGAAGCTACGAAAAAAAGGATAGGTTTCAAAAAGCAATCCTTTTTAAATTATACACGTAAGTGTATTCAAATTAGGTAGCTATATTATTCTGTATTACTGATATGCTAATCAATGAATATGAATGTACTCCAAACTAAGTTACATACTTGAAACCGTTGTGATAACATTTTGGCGAGATGCGAGACTACCTCGATATGGACCCTATCTAAATAGTTTAGGTGTTTGAGAGGCGTTACTGGCGTGCGTTATTCGTTAGGTACTTAAGACGTTAAACTGTAACCGGAGAAGGGGGGTAAATGTGTTGCTATGCGCGGTTCTATAAGATTTGTATTAAGACTAGAACATTGCTTTAACATGACATTACCACAAGACAAGCCTTATTGAAGTTATTGAGCTTACTGTAGCTGCTACAGTGACAATACATAGATATACTCCGCAGACCATAGAAAATGTAACAATATTTATACGAAAACTTTGAAATGGATCCGGAGGCAGAAAATGAATTCCGTTTGCAATATAATTTTAAATACTGTTTATTGGCATTAATACGCACCTTGTTATTACTGTGCCTGAAGGATAATTATTACTTTTCTTTTCTCCATACATGAGTGTAGCACTAGGTCGGTTTGTGTAATACTGTCCCATTTTTTATTACTTCTAGTCAGCTGAGAAATAAAATATATATAATTATAACGCACCGAAAATAAAACAATATATTTGGCACATTTACCTAAACTTGATAATTTACATTTACGACGCACTGGACCGGATAGAAACGGACCAAATATAAACCGCGGACCGCACCAGATGACGATGAGATCATTTCAGGTGTTAACGATAGAATCCTGCTAATTATATTATACAATCCTTCGCTTTGGTCGGGTTTTAATGTACGCCCACTCTAAAAAAAAATATCTTTGTGACACGATCTGCTATTGCCATATTCCAACTTTCTCCAATAATAGTCTAAATGTCAAGAATGTACCAGCTACTTATTGTATAGGAATGATTAAGTTCCTATTTTAATTAAGTTGGTTTAATTAAGTATTGTAGGATGATGTAGACAGTACTTGATTTTTATCAAGTTTTTACTTACAGTGCATATTTTTTGTTGTCTTTTTTGGATCCGGTGTGACTGATAAATTTCTACAAAAAGATATTATTATAAATAAATAAATTACTTAACAATTAATATTATTATAAATAAATATATTTATGCTTAATTACATAGGAAATGCCGATAATCAAGATTAATTAAACCCAGAAATCAGAAACACAACGAAAACAATTTTGATCGTTTTCCTCCTCAATTTAACTCTCTTAACATAAAATTCGAATTTTGATCTCTAGACTAGTTGGATATACCAGCAGGTTAACTACGTTCCCGTTTCATTTTTTCAATTAAAACAATAAAAGGAGGCAGGTTTTTATATTCTCGTCAGTAAACCCTCCCTTATCATGCGTGTGATGTCTTCAACGGTTTCGGACAGCCCTAGGGGGTAATATATGGCATTTAGATAAAAAAGAGCTTTACTCTCATGTTACGCACAAAGACATGATACCTTCACACGGGAGGCCGAATATACTCCGAGCCTTATGTTATCGCCCCGCTGCACTCTACGCTGTGAACATCTGTGCTTTCATGTAAAATCTCCGCGAGGCGATATCTGGAAAAAATATGTTAACCTCATATGTTTTACCGGTCAAACGTAAGAAAATGTATGCATACGCTTCGAAAATTCCATTTAGAAATACTGGCGTCGATGTAAATTGGATGGTTTGTGTTTAGGTTTACCCTTGCCAAAGTTTCATTGTGGATTTAGGAAACCTACTAGAGATTTAGCATTAAATATGTAGTATCAAAGTGTTAGCTATTTAAATACGTTTTAAAGTACTGCAGAGGGTGGCTTTCAATATTTTATTCTCTTACAGTAAGTCGCTCCCGTGAAATCAATACGCCTCGGGAGAAAATATTCAGTTAGTACAAAACGCTGTCGTGCCAGATAGATCTGGCTAGGTTTCTTAAGATTCAATCGTTTTCTGAGCTTTTTTATATAACGCCAGCTCAATCTTGTAATCAATCTGGTCACGTTGCTTGTATAGTCAATTGTTTATTTTAGAAAATAATTTATTAAGATAAAAAGAAACAATTGTCGATTAGTGATTTTGATCTTATTAAGACTACCCCCGTTAAATTCTTAATGTTTTGGACAAGATGTTTCGAACTATCTCGGGTAAGATAAAAAACGTTTAGATGAACCAGATGATTTAACATGTACCTAATGTTTGTAAATATTTTTCACCACACAATGTTACTCCGAAATGAAACGGCATTCTTACCGACGTTATTACAGCCGAAAATTATAAAATATATTCAACCAAATGCCAGAACACAATAGGTAATTTATATTGTAAGCAGAAACAAGTACCTACTGTGTGGAGATCATTAATGATAGATACTCAATTGTTGTGAATAGAGGCTCAATCTGACCTGAGTTATTGATTGTATTGTCTCTATATATAGATAAGGCACACATAGAAACTACGAATATTTAACACCTATGTAGGAACGTGTCGGCTCTCGGGATCCCAGGCCATGCGATGGTATCGGATAGTTATCGTTATCAAAGTCGTAAATAATGCTTGCTTTGACAGTCCCTTCATTCCTTGTTAAAAGTAGTTCTGAGTGTCATAATATTTTGCGTAAATCTAAAATACAATTTTAAGTGCTAAGGTGTGTATCGTGACAAGGGTCGAAGCCGTCATGAAATATTTTCGAATAAATTTTCCATCGAGTTAATAGTAAAAAAAAAGTAATTTAGTTATAATAATATACTTGATCTGGTATCTGCGTGTAACCCATTCGATACATCAAATTTTGCTATACCTAAATGTAATATTGGCCAGATGCGTGTGTTAGCAAAGTGGCAACCTTATTTTACAAAGTGAACGATAATGATTCGGTATGCGGGTAGTTCAAAAAACGCGCACCTACCTACGGTAATATTATAATTGATTATTGATTTTTACAGTAATTCTCGGAGCTTTAATGTAACTATAACTGATCAAAAATGTTTTATTTTACTAAAAGGTGACGTAAAAACTCAAAATATCAATGTGCTTGTTATTTCAATATTTCCTAACTGCATTTTGTAGGAACTAGTAAGAACAGACATCAAGCCGAGATGACAGGCCTTATTACCTAGACTATATTAAAAAAAAAAGCTTGAAATAAAACAGTCTTTACAACAATGATTTTAACTAAAAAATTACATGTCCTAACTTGTTACTATAAGCAAGACAGATAATTAAAATTTCAGGCATGGGTTGAAAACATGGGGACACCCTGGATGAACCTTCGCATTATCCTGGCAACGTCGATAAGCGGCTTATCTTATGGAAGTTAAGAAAAACACGCCTTGGCGAGCATTACTTATCTTTTCAATGGGAAATGCCAACGGAACCAAATATAAGTAAGTTCATAGGATAATCTCTTTGAAAGCAAACCAATATTGAATGCTGTGCAATTTTATGAGTGCTTTTAGCTACTTTCACAGTTTCTTTTTATGTTTCACTAGCTTCATCGTTTGTCCCGACTTTCTGCCGGCTCAATGGAGCCTGGGGTCCGCTCGGAAACTAGGGTGTGTTGGGATTAGATCCCGTTTCTTTAGAATGTCTTTCTTTACCGAAAAGCGACAAGGTCTGGCAAATGGCATTTCGTATATAAGTTCCGATAGGCTCAGTAGTTAGCCAGGGTTTGAAACCACGACCATCGGACTGAAAAACACACGCCTTATCGCTAGGCCACCAGCGCTTCAGAGTTGTTTTTATATTTATTTATTATTATTTAATTCCCTATGCCTATAGTTATGGTAATGCTGCTTGCTGCCAACTGCATATCTGTCTGTGTTCAATACAGCCTGTAATAATGTTGTTGCAACTGCAGTGTAACTTACAGTAAAGATGTCGCTTAAGCTATTATGTCGTTTACTTCATTAATCAGACGGCTAAGACCTTACAAACGGGCCATGGTTAAATCCTGCCCCAGTTAAAGCCGTCGATAAATTGCTTAACTAGCAAAATGTTTTGATTCTCCGTTTTCATAACAAAGATTATCGCATGTTCCAAACTCATAATAGCTTGCGTTCGTGTTTTCTAAATATTTATAATATTTTGGCGCTCTATTAAGGCCCTTCCGACCCTTGCCCTTATTGTTTATTATATATACGAGTTTAAGGCTCAGTCTATGTAAGTAATAGAATATCTAACACACGGGTTTCGTTTATCCCAAATAACTTTACTTATGAGACTTTCGTTCTAATATTTATCGTAACATTTTTTTCTATAACCTATAATGGATTCTTTTGTATAGAACTACGGCCGTACATTAAGTCTCGATTCAGCCTTAGGAAAATGGCTCGACGCACTAATCAATAATGCTCGTAGGCAGACGCCATCTCAAATCCTGTTAGCTAAGGCTTAATTTTAAATTGCTTTTCTGTAGCTTCGCATCTATTTTCTTAATGACATTCAAAGGAGCAGGGTAAGTTACTTATAGATATCTAATAAAATATGAGTTAAAAACTTGTTTTGTAAATTGTAACGGTTTAGTATATTTTGGGATGATCGATGATGCCTATTTTACTTATAGATTTTGTAGCCACTATTACACACTGATAGAAAACTAAAAATACTACACTCGACTTAAATAATTAGTACCGTGAGCGCGCTACTGAAGCGGCTTATAATTATTAATACGTACAATTAACACTAAAGGAATAGGTATTTTTCGGATATTAGTTTCTAAAGTGGTTATTGTAACAATGGCTACGGCACACAAGCCTGAGCGTAGCCCCACTTATAATGGTTTTTAACCCATCAGCACTAATCACGACACGTTGTCGTCATGCCTCTACAAAAGTATACAAAGTATTTTCTCTACATAGCGGGAAACCCATGTTATCAGCTACGACGTAGTGCTACGCGCTTGGCATAGTGGTAAATGAGTTGAACTGTAAAATCTTAATTGTTACGGATTTGACAGTATACAATTTAATGACGGGCCCATATTCTAACTTCAAAAGACGTTTATACACGATCCAACTTCAACACAACTATAATGCGTTAACTACGTAATACAACGCTAACGCCTTAACGTCTGGATCAGATATACCAGAATTTCTTTGAAAATTATTCCGATACAACTCCAATACAACTTCAATATTGCTTGATTATTTTTCAACCGACTTCAAGATTTCGAAGGAGGAGGTTATCAATTCGTCGGGATCTTTGTTTTTGCTATTTTTTTTATGTATGTTCACCGATTATTCGAAGACGGCTGGACCGATTTGGAAAATCCTTTTTTTTGTTTGAAAGAGTACTTCACAGTTGGTGCTATTGTAACCAGGTCAGGATCTGATGATGGGATCCTAGAGAAATCGAGGGAAGTCCTATTATAGGCACACCTAAGTGAAGTCGGTTCTTTTTTGTTTAAAATTATTAAAGGTTGGAGTCATGTTGGAGATAGATTGTATTTTTATAATATATTGTTTATGTATTTTACAATTAGAATCCGGTACACCCGGTCTCGTTCTCTGGGGAGGGTCGCACTATTTATTATTCACATACACCGGATAAAAAGGATATCTTTATAGAATCACAGTTTCAACTTTGTTACTCTGACAGCTTATCGCTATTTCCTCTCACCCGCGGTTCGTTTCAAATATCAAACAATGCAAGTGCAGACTCGTGTAACAAATCCAATCCACAAAATAATTCCAGGAACAACATTTGCCACTTCGTTTTAGTCTATTCACAGTTTTTGTTAACCTGTCCAACGCACAGGTTAACAAAAACTGGACACTCATTACACGTCTTGGGACCAACTATTTACAATAAAATTCCCTTAAATATAAAAAACGCTCCCTCCTCTTCTGGGTTTATTTTGAAACTAAAATCTTTCTTAATCCAAAAGGCCTATTATTCTGTAACTGAATTTCTTCTTGAAGAGCTTTAAAATGTATGTATGTTAATTTTTGTTTATTGTAAAATCACTATAACTTGCTGAATGTAAGTATTATTCTTGTTTTTTATCCAATGTAAATATTGACATCGATCCAATTTGTAATTTGACAATGTATGTTTAATACAAAAATAAATGAATATATGAATATATATATATGAATATATTTTTATTTTTCATTTATCATAAAAATAAAATTTACAACGTTGACATCAGACAGGTATACCAAATAATTGCCATTTCATTAAATGTAAAAGTCATTAGTTTAATTCGTAACGTACAAAATCTAATTATGAAGGCTTTCTTAATGCAAAATTAGTAGATTAGTTGCAGCATCAGTTGAAACGACGTGCCAATTATAGAGCCGTTCGAATCGATATTTGCACTGGCTACGTCCGTGTAGCGGAATTCCATTTGACACCGTTGAAAAGCAACAAGTTTAGTGATGTCACTTTCGTGCCAGCCGTGGCACAGCCGCCCACAATAACTACCCTGGACTGTGATTAGGGTTGCCACCTGCCAGCAACTTGTAATACCTTTTCCGAGTTAATACCTAATTCTGCAATAGTTTGTTGTTGATATTATTACAAAGTTATCTAAGAAAATACTTCCAATTTTGACATCATTAAATATTCTTAATAAAATCTTACTTTTCCAATACCTTGAACCGTGACCCTAACCACACCTTACAAACTTTTACTAAGGCCGATAACGGCTTTGTAAACGTGACTGAGTTTACGAGGCCATATTGTTGACAAACGCAAGTTCCGGTCAGAGAAACTGGGCATTTACTGTACCCGGTGACACATTGTCAAATAAAAAGTCATTGTGTCTCCGTCCCGTGGACTTCGCCGCGACCCTTACGACGGAATACATCGAGCGTACTCTTTGTGTTCGTTATTTTTGTTGTATAGATTTATAACCTCGATTGAGACTTAGTTTACTAAAACTTTATCGGAAGTAAGTCAATATTTGCTCACATATATACAACAGTCAGAAGCAGAATTATTTGAGCGGATGATTTCTTTGTTTAAAATAATTTTAAAGCATTCTTGTTTTTAGAACGATAAAGTGTCAAGGTAATTTTGAATACCGTAACCGCTTTTCTATATCTCCTTCTCATCAGCTCACTGTATATAACCATCTTTCGAATTAGTGGTCCGCTACTAGCTTATCATAATTTCATTCAAAAATTACAATACTTAACGAATTTTTGTTGTTACGCCAAGTAGTCCAGCAGTTATGTACATTTCACCTGGAAAGTAATCCAAACTCAATGGAACTTTAACGGGTAGTTTGGGGGTATGCCAGGAAGTTTTCGACCTCGAGGACCTTGTGGAATTTCGAGGGGGGACAAAAAACTATTTTTTTTTTTAGTTTTTTGCTTATATCTCATAAACTAAGCACTTTTTGTCTACACCTTGTATGGCAAAGTTAAAGAGCAATAAATTTCCTGTGAAGTTAGCTGTCATACCAGATTTTCAGGCCAAATATTAACGAAGATACAGCTAATTTATTGTTGAGATTCCAATATGGCGGCGGAACCATAATTTTTTTAGCAATTCTGAAAAGTTATGACTTTTCAAGTGTCATAGCACTTGACAGCTTAACGAAATATAAACCATCTGAAGGTTGTTTGGAAGAAATCGCTTATTAGCAATAAGGCCGCCTCTTGTTTGCCTCTCTTCATATGTACAAGGTTTGGTGTGCTGTTTTCTTATTCTGAGGTGTGCAATAGAGAGGATTTAACTTTACTTTTACTTAATATCCACAGAATATCATACATTAATTGCTATTAATGTATGATGACACTTGACAGCATCACAAAAAATAATATATCCACAAAGTTTCGATGTTATAGGTTTTCAAAGACGTTAATATTGGTGACTGATCGACATAATTAACATAGCAATGATGGAAAAAACAGATAAGCTAATTTTAAAATTTTAATAACTTATTTTCGACTGTATCTTCGTTAATATTTGGCCTGAAAATCTGGTATGACAGCTAACTTTCAGGAAATTTATTGCTCTTTAACTTTGCCATACAAAGTGTACACCAAAAGTGCTTAGTTTATGAGATATAAGCGAAATACTGAAAAAAAATTAGTTTTTTGTCCCCCCTATAAATTCCACAAGGTCTGCCAGGTCGAAAACTTATGAGTGTCTTCCTTGCATACCCCCAAACTACCCGTTAAAGTTCCATTGAGTTTGGATTACTTTCCAGCTACCCTTAACTTCATTGGACATAACTGCTGGATTAAAGCTTAACAAAATAATTACTGTAAACGACATCAAAGTCAGAATAAAGATTGGATGTTTTGTAGATGTTGAAAAGACCATTAATCTTATCTATTTCCTACGAGTCTGTGATGCTTCATTACCGACTTCCACATCATCAGAAGGCTATGTAATTATGTTAATATATTCTTTATACAATTAATTACCTGATTTATGCTTACGTTAAACGGAGGAGGACTTCAAAATTATCTTGAAGCGCTCTTGCTCTTAGAACGATAAAGTGTCAAGGTAATTTTGAATATCGTAACTGCTTTTCTACGTCTCCTACACAACCATCTTTCGATTTAGTGGTCCGCTACTAGCTTATTTGCTCATCCTATTTCATTCAAAAATGACGTAGGAAGTAATGTGTTTACAAAAAGGGCTCGCACATCGTGAAAATATTTTGGTCCTAAACATTTTAGTACTGAAAATCCACGATTGTGAAGTAAAGTTAGACGTTGTTTTACTTTTTAAACTGCTTGCAGGAGATATATAGATAGCAACCTGCGTGAGTGATTAGTGCGTCAGCAGTTTTTCGTTGAGTTATAAACTCAAAGGTCATTTTCTATTAAGATCCGAATATAAACCGATTCATTTTTACTATTCTCGAGTGCAGGCTGGTATAAATCTGTTATCACGTTATTTTATTGTGCTACTTTCAAAGAGAGGTAAGGATTGGACAAAAAAAATAAGCAGTTTATTTAAGTAATTAATTTTCATGGTGTTATTTATGAAGAATTGCTTTTAAAACCAGTACCAGGTAACATAATACTATCGGTTACTAATTAGAGATCAGGTACCAAGTATTTCGAAATAATATAATGCTCTGCCACTGTATTCACGAATGCGCTTAGGAACAATCGCTCAAGTAATGTTTCTATGTATTGTGTGTTATGAACAAAATATTCTACCCTTAAAACAAGCAACGAAATATTTTGGCCTCTCAATCTAGTGAATAACAATTTAAGTGTCTTTTTACGACTACCTCAATAAAAACCAAGTGATTCAGTCCACTCAGTCCAGTGATAAAAACCGTGTCTAAATCACGCTTATTGAATGAAACTCTTGTAATCGAGAGAGTTCAAATTGCTATTCCGATGCCGGACGTCATTGGTGCAAAAGTAGAGCGCGATGTGCATTCAAGTTCCATCTTTTAATTAACGCCTTACTGCTGTAAGGAATCTAGGAAATAGAACGGGAATTTTATTGTCATGAAAGCTAAGGCATGTTATTGCAACGGAAACTATGGGTTAACTACGGAACTATCTGTCGTATTGCTTACAATTCTCATTAAAAACCCGATTCCGTTTTAGAACCAAAATTAACAGTGTGTCTAACATTAACAACCTACGGATGTTTAAAGCTGGATAAAGGATAAGTTTAGTAAAATAAGAGCAAGCCTATATCTCGGTCACTCTAAATCGAGAGTATTGGACTTCCACTTCTTCCAATGAAGGTTTCCGCGATCGAGATTTTCACTAGATGGCAGCACTGTCTTTAATCATTTATTAATTTATTGGTGAATTTTGACAGCTGCAGTCAAAAAGACCTCTCGCCACGGTGCTGCTATCTAGTGAAAATCTCGATCGCGGAGACCCTTATTGATGGAAGTGTTTATGGTCTTTCCCCAGCAGTGGGACCCTTTATAGGGTACAAAAAACGTATGGTTTGGTTTATATAACTGGCCCTAGGACCAGTCGAGTCTAGTTGTCGACTTGGTCCCCTGCCGCATACCATCTATTTCAGATCAAATTCCATTTTGCTGTCGCATTAAAGAGTTGATTAGTCGTAGGTACCTAAGTAATGAATGGGCACATAACCAGACAGGCTATTGCGTGCCGGGCGCCGGCGGGTCGCAGGTTCGACCCTAGCCGTAATGAGAGAGCGTTCCACTTCATTTGCCACTTAATGTCGCGTGAAGGTAACTCTTTAAAGCAATTATTGAGTCTTGGTACGATTTTAAATATTCAATCCTTTGAAATTACTACGAATGTTGGTACTCGTTAATCATTCTGGCATTTGGCGTGTTTTTTTAAATTTTATTTTTCTGAATAGAGGGCAAAAGGTTGTCTATTGTTGAAGCATAAGTTCAAAGAGGTCAAAATTTGATTATTTCTTTACCTATACTATTTAGAAAAATAACTGTACATTTTCCCTTTATTACTTCATACGACAGATATTCAATTTATTTAACACATTGAAGTAAGCATAACAATATCTAATAAAATAATATTTTTTAGGTACAAAGTAATACTCCGACTTTAAAATCTTGATTCTAAACAGATTTTGATCTTTACAGATTTGTCAATGATGACCTTCTTTTTTAATTAATATCAACGTCACTGAAATGAAAATGGTTGCCGTATTGTATTCCTGTTATTAAATCTCAATTTGATATCTTTTTGATTACAAATTTCACAAGTTACTTCATGCAGGTTTTACAGGTGCAATATAAACCAAAATCAAGTCTATAACAAATTACCTACATTATTCGAAAAGGTATCACACTTAGTGTAGATTTTTTAAACTATACATATTTCTTTCTATAAGTGAAGTGAGAACCTGTAATTGGCTTTCTAGTTTTATTGTATTTCTACAAATATTGTGTGCTGTTGGTTTTCCATACAATAAATAAATATTATACATATACCTATTTATTTGTATTTATATTAATAATGCTAATAAATGATCCGAGGGAATTTTTAGTTAGTATCAAAAGAACGTCAACGTCCTTACAAAGTAGATATTAACTGTTTCCATTAGTACAATTCAACAGCTCAACGCTATAATTACATTCAGAAGTACATTCATTCATATTTGATATGTATCGAATATTCATACAAATGACGGAATAATAACCTCCATGAGCTGAATATGAATGTTATACTTAGTATACCTTCCGTCTAACCCAGTCACTGCCGTACAGCCGCCATCAGATATATCGGAGCGGCCAAGGTGGTCACAAATATCTGAACCTCTATTGTCAAGGCGATAGAGTGGATGTTCAGATATTTTTGAGTACCTTGGCCGCTCCGATATATTTAATGGCGACTGTACTCAGTATGTTGTCGACAGCAGTGTTTTTGCAGTACTTAAGGTTTTTTTTATATATTTAGACGAGGCGTGACGACGGTGTATCGTGATTAGCGCTGAATAGGTTTAAAAAAGCACTGAAAAACATAAATGTGGTCAATACGACCTTTACACGATCTTATTTAATTGTAGAGTAGTGCATTAAAGCGAATTTTTGTAGGCTACAATAATCACGCCTTATTGAGCTTCCTGTGGACTAGGTTGATTTGTGCAAGATACTCCCATAATATAAATAAAAATAAAAAAAACACTAAAGTACAGTGATATCGCAACGAACTATTTATAAAAAGAACCGAAATGACAAATATTTTTTACGTACCTACATACAATGTGTGTACTTGTACATTATTTCGTAAAATTTATTAATCAATATCCTTGATAAATAAATAAATATTATAGGACAACATTACACCAATCAACCTAGGCCCACAGTAAGCTCAATAAGGCTTGTGTTATGGGTACTAGACGACGATAAATATAATAGATAAATATGGATAAATACTTAAATACAAAGAAACATCCATAACTCAGGAACAAATATCTGTGATAAACACACAAACAAATGCCCTGACCAGGATTCGAACCAAGGACCTCCTGCTTCGTAGGCAGGGTCACTACCGACTAGGCTAGGAGGCCGTAAAAAAACCGTAAAAAAAAGTAAGTAGCTACTTATGAATTATTTCGTAAAATTGATTAATTAAAATCCTTGATAAATATGTAAGAGTAATACGGTATCTATTTGATGTTTGGAAATCAACTTCAAAGGTATTTTTTCAGAGCAACCTTTCTGTTCTTGAATGGAAACAAAATACGTTGTTATAGCTCTGCTTACCCGCGAGATACGTAAGCACTTTACCGTACCAGGAGATCGTACCTGTAACATCAGATTCAAATATCTGGCCTTGACAAACATTTTGTTGTTTCTGTCCTGACAATAGGGACCGTTTTCTAACTTTAAAACCCACTTAGACACGATCCAACTTCAATATAATTCCAATGCTAAGCTACGCAATTAAAAATACAGCTAACGCCTAAACGTATGAACTAGAAATATCAAATTTTGCTTCAAAATTATTCCATGCAACAGCAATACAACTTTAATAGCGGTAGGTTATTTGTTGTGTGTTGGAGTTGTGTTACAGATAGATTGTGTTTTACGAGTAATGTACTGTTTATGTATTTTAAAAGGAGAATACGGCAACAGAAGAGCATACCTGCAACATCAGATTCAAATATCTGGCATTGACAAACATTTTGCGGTTTCTGTCGTGACAATAGGCCGGGTTGTTCACCTTTTTAGGGTTCTGTAGCCAAAATCGCAAAAACGGAACCCTTATAGTTTTCTTATATCCGTCTGTACGTCCGTCCGTATGTCACAGTTATTTGACTCGGAAAGTATTAGACGTATCTTAATAAAATTTTAACCTAAGGTGTATTTTGTATGCCGCTACTTAGTTTTGTAGTGAAATTGCTGAAACAAATATTTTTAAGGGGGCACTCCACACATGGAACTATTAGCAAAAAAAAATGACCAAATACCATGTTATCGATATGTCTTCAAAAATATCATTAAGGTTTTTTTGGACATTTTTTTTATTTAGTATATACATATTTCAGAAATAATCAACCCCAAAGTAAAAAAAAACTATCTTTTGAACGGGAGATCCAAAACATACGCGAAAATACATGATTGTATATTCTTCCAAAGAAAATTGTTTTGAACATTATCGGTTAAGACGTTTTCAATCTCCAAAAATCCTCTTTCACAGGCAGATAAGACCTTTTGATAGTAGTTTTTTTCGATAGTAGGTACTCGGAATCCTCTATTATGCGTAATCCGACACGCACTTGGCCGGTTTTTTATCGTATTATTTCCTTTACCGAACATATTTTTATTAAGATTTGCAACACATAAATATTATGTAAATACCTAATGTGTAATTTTTACCTTTGTATACAGGATGTAACAAAAATAATTGTGATCCGTTTAAAAAAAATTTGTACGGGACACATTGGTCCCAGCCGGGCCAACCTTCCATACAAAATCAATTTTTTTTTCGCCCGATTTTTTTTTATCCTAGTTTTTCATAATCAAAATACGATACCAATTATGGCCCTAAAAGGATGGCCAGCATTTTTGTTACAACTTGTATAATACTTTTGTACAGACAGCAATAAAAGTGTGTACCCAAAAAGAACATTTTTGGGAGTTACATACTTGTAAATATAACTTAATTAAAAAAAAATCCTGGATTTCTAAATTTTGGGTCGGTCTGAGTTGATACACAACAATTTTTTTTTCTAGTGAATGCAAACATCAAACAGCGATATGCCGGAGCTAAAATAGATGGTTGCGCTTTAATCGTCTGTAGCTGTAGCCGTCACATTCTCTAGCAAAGTGATATTTAATGTACCGACGTGCACAAGTACCTGACACGAAAAACGACAAAAGTGCAACCATCTTTTTTAACATTTAACTTAATTCAAAGTCAAATAGAAAAATAACGGTAACATTCATAAAAGCGAACTGCCCCAAAAACGTAATCAAGTCCTTTAGTCTTATTTAATAATATTTTAGAGGCGTTTTTCCCGGCCAGGGGTAAAGTAATAACACTCAAAGCGACCGCTGTAACATTTAATTACTTTCTTAACCTCTTATCTCCCTTTGAAGTTGTTTTCAATTGTGAACTTTATGTTTAACTAATTAAGATCGCTTTTGTGATTTACTCAAGTGGAAAAAGTTGAACGTTACGAGTACTCAGGCGGTATTACTTTTAGTCGTCAGAATGGGTTGAAACATCGCTGGTAATTAAAGTTTGGAGACATTTTACTGGTAGTTCGGAATTGTGAGGGTTCTTCTCAAATAAAAATAGTAGAATAGTAGAATAATAGGGCTAATAGCTACGGAGAAAAAATCCATAGCCATAAAAAATGTAACTTATATTAAAGAATTAGCTTTGAATACATTCAATTCAGCAACTTTATGTAAACATATTTTTATGTTGACATTATACCAAAGTAAGTACAGTAAAATACAATAAAATAGTAGTTTATGTAACTGTTACGTAATAAGGCCTAATTACGTACAGTTACATACACTGCTTTATCTACACTCATATTATAAATCCTAAATGACGTGTTCGGAAACCATTAAAATGACCGCCATTGCACCGTCATGGCCAACTGGATTTTGCCTGCGGTCGGAGAGGAGGGTAACCGCGGTCGGGGAAGAGGGCTGGATTTTCACTACGTTACCAAAATCGATGTTCCAAGTTTGAAACTCATAACTTAACAATATTTGAGCATGTAATGTTAAAATTAGGTTACTGCAACAGATAAAAAACTTATCATAATAAAATCGGTTGTTGTAATGGCCATTGCCTACCGTTTTTGAACACATTTTAGAGGACTTACAATATGAGTGTAGATAAACATAATAAAGTAAGTGGAAGTAATGGCGTAACTATCTTGCCATCTTCTGATTTAAAACATTTATACTTCAAACCAATACTAACTACAGGTAAGTAACCGATTTTGCCTTAATATGTATTATTACGATATACATATAACCAAATAGACAAAAAGTAATCAAAATTATTTATTTAACAACCTGCGTCATTATTGTACATATGTACATACAGGTTACATACTACATGACTGGTAGGGACAAGGCCTTTTTTCCTTAATGGCTACATGGCGCACAAAAAATAACAGACGTCCAAATAAACCCGTCATTTCGTTATAATATTTATATTTGGGACCTCATTTATCCACCCTTTGAGGTCCTTACAACTTTAGAGATGTTACTCTCCCTGTCGACACAATGCAAATTCAGAGTTTTTTGTTGTGTGCTTCAAAAGCTTGTGGTTTTTAATTAACCCTACTCACATGTATTTAATTTACCTACACATAATAAATCTATGGTCACAATGTGTTTTATATTTAATAAAGCATTTAGTAATGACACATTTATATGTCGGCGACCGCTCATATTTGGGATAACGATTATAAATACTATCTAAGAAAGAAACTGGGTCATAGTGATCTTTGTTTTCAACCGACTTCAAGATTTCGAAGGTTCTCAATTCATTGGAATGGTTTTTTTTTTGTTTGAAAGAGTATACTTCACAGTTGGTCCCATTGTAACAAGGTCAGGATCTGATGATGGGATCCTGGAGAAATCAAGGGAACTCTTCAAATATTATAGGCACACTTATAGTGATTTGAGTATTTGTTACAGCAGCTTGAGCATTTGCTTTTGGAAAGGTGGAGGCTAAGTGAGGTGGGTTCTATTTTGTTTAAAATTATACATAATGACGTAACAAATATTAAAAAAAACAGCAGAAATGTAGACCTTCTTTTAAAAATAGCTAATACTAACAGATCTTAATACCTATACAATTGCAGTCTATTAAATATATTCAAAGAGATACGTAGGTACATATTATATCGTTTAAAATACTATACTTAGTAGAAAACAAATTAAAAAGACCAATATCAATTAGCTACAAGGTTTACAAAACAGCTATATTAGCTAGATTTATGCACACAGAGACTCACTTTAATAGATTACCAGCGTCAACGAGCTCCCTGAATTATCTTGTTTTTGTAAACATCTTGAATAGACTTTATAAGAACATCAAGTGATTGCCACGACCTAAGCTTCAATGTCAGACCAACATTTATACACCAACATACAGGATGGAGAAATTAGAAATTTAATAAAAAAAAAACTCTTTATTGTACACCTCAATAAAAGAAAGAGAGACAGAAAAAATTACAAAAACTTAAGGTAAACAACAAGCGGTCCTATCGCTAAGAAGCGATCTCTTCCAGACAACCTTAAGGTAGCGGAGATAGGTTAAATTATTAATGTCAGTAGGTGTTGGAAATCATGATAAGATCCTAATTTATCATACACATAGTAATTTAAGTTTACATCTTATTTTAAAATTATCCTCTATAAAATATTAAAAATTAAGAATAATCTTTAAGAATAAGAATAATCTTTATTGACTTAACCTAAACCTAATACAAGTATAACTAATATTTGCACAGTACGCTAATAGCTTAAGAGAGACGTATGTAATTGAAAAGTATTTTTACAAAAATATAATATTCAGGGTTATCAAATTTACAGGGTTTGCCAAATCCAATCCTATCCAATGCTTCCAGCAGTGTGACAACTTGATGGCAACAGTAAGCACTTTTCATCAAATTGTGGCACATTTTCGGGGTTGTTCCAGTTATCTTGTCTCGGATATTATTTAACGGTTAAAAACTCATTACCTTCTTAGTATTGACACGTCTCTAAGATAGTCCAAAAAAAAAAATGAATTTAAAAAATACAAAGTTATTGGCAAAGGTAACCCAAGAGGTTGAGTGATTTCTATCCAGAATTAGCCGCATTTTTCTCGGAGTCTTGACAGTGTAATTGATGAAGTGGAATGTTATGATTATTTAAATACGGTGATAAGTACAAAATTATCCATAGAAAATTTGCAGGATGTAAACTAGATTATGATTACACATTAAGTGTCAAATTAGACGCCAAAAAAAATGGTGGGAAAAAAAAAGATGTATACTTTCAATTTGCCCCCCTGTATTAAATAGCCAAGACTTAAATTTATTTTCCTAAGAAAACGTCCTTGATGGAGAGCCTTTAGTCAGTTCAGTCTAGACACAAAGGCTTTACCAAATTTATGTGTAATCCCAATCTATTTTATAAGTCTTTTGATTAGGTTTTATACTAATTACTAATTTATGTTACTAAAAAAGATTCGTCATTAATTGGCCACCGTTCTTGCCACCATTTACTAAAAATGAATTTTATTTTATTTTATTATTTTATTTATATGTAAACAGAATTCCTTTTAGTAGGTATAAGGTATCAATTAGCCACCTCATACTAAAATGAATTCTCTTTACCTATAAATATAATTCATTTTTAGTATAAGGTGGCCAATTACTGACGATTTACCCTAATACAAAAATGTTATTTAGTTGGGTAATTTTCAACCGAATAGGATTGGCTTAATATTATTGTCAAATTAATTTTACATCTGTGTCAAAACAGATGGTGGCCATTTTCAAATTTTGCGTCTGCGGCAAGACTCAACTCCGTCAAACTTATTATTCATTTAGTACGGGTTGACGGAGCTAAAACGCAGGCGCAAATCGGGGAAATTACTCGGGTATAATGAAGAAGAAAATATCGTAACACAAATTTAGTGTGGGTCTCTGAAAAAACATTCTACTGGTATCTAAAACTTTACGGCTAACACGAGGCAAAGTTGCGGTAATAAAATAATATTTGTCCATCAGAACAAAGGCAACATTAACTGAAAAAGTAATTTGACGTCGATCCCGAAGGACCTGCCCTATTTCGGCAATCGCGCACGGGGTTTCGCGCATTAGAGTAACGACAATACCTTACTTGTGATATCTCCTGTACCTCTCCTGCCATACAACTTGCAAGTCGTGTTTAAAAAACATTTTTTTTTAGTTAGCATGTATAAGAGCCTACGTAACGCTAAGTCTGTAACTCGTCTGATGTACTATAGTAGTTAGTATCATTTTAGTTTGGGTTTTTTCGATCAAATAATATGTCATTTGGCAACTTTGGGTTTAATTTTAAACTACTCAGATACGATTATAACAGAATAAAAATTAAAAATTGGACGGAATTGGGGAAGCTTTTTAATGAGCATAAAAGGTAGTCAATTCAGTACAAAACAAAGAATTTTCGATTCGTTGAACGAAACGTTAATTAAAATTGCTTGCATTACGTTTTCCCTCCTTTCTATAGAACGAAATATTTTAAAATTTAAACCATTAGTCATGAAGCGAGCGTGTGTCGAATATGATTATAAAGTCGCTCTTTTATATCCAGCCAATCGGATACAAGCAGTAAAATATTTAAATGGCGTAATTTATTTCACGTGTATGGAACTTGAATCCGGATCCAGATACCTACTCGTCGCAAGTTTAAAGCAGAAAAGTGTTTAGCAAAAAATTATATACGTTAAAAAATGTCTGATTTGGCATCTATCGTATTTTTAATTACTATGTGCTGTGACTTAGCAGTATATAGATATAGATAGATCGATATCTGTTTTACAGTTTTGTGTAGGTGTTGGTACAGTCGGCTACAAAGAGATGTATCCACTTTTGGACCTTATTACAACGCAATAAGGTGAAAAAGTGGATACATCTCTTTGTAGCCGACTGTACCCCTAACGATGGCGTCGGAACTATTGAGCCGATTAATTTTTATAACGCTATAATTACAAATGTCATATATTACTTTTTAAACGATTTACTAAAATAAAATAAAACCTACATTCATTTACTATTTTTATCTGTGTCCAGCGTTGCTATCCGAATTTATAACAAGAATTTAATGCAACCGTTTCCATCTAACCGCTTGGGCTTACGAAAAACGTCCGCAACAGGCATTTGCGTTGAATTATACTTAGCTTAACATTTGACTGCACTACACTGGTTAGAAAAGAGCGTACCTAGTGACGAAATACATGACTGTTAAGTCGTTTTGTCTACGTAGAACAGAAATAATCGTATTGTCTGATGAGGAAACCGCACCGACCGACGGAGTTTTGGCCCGGACCGCATTATATTTGTCTCCGTCTTAAAAGTCTATTTTGAATTCAGTTCCATTAGTTATTAGTGCAACGCGTACGTATTTCGTTTTGCGGAGGATATATGTTAGTGTGTACGATGGTATATAATAACAGTTGTCGACATTACCTACTATCTTTCATGTGATATTTGTAATCACCTTGTCAAATCCATGCGACATTTTATCAATCGATTTGCCTACATAACTGTCATATTTAATTTCTATACAAGTTTATAAACTGAAGTGTCGGAAGTGTCGGGTAGGACACGGAACGTGACAGCATGAATCATCCTTAATGCGATGTTTTCAAGTACATTTCATAGCAGCTGTAAAAATGTCAGCCACCGTATTTGCGCGGAGTCGTGCGGAATCGAATGGAGTCCGAGCGGAAAGGCCGAGGCGTCACTGCGGGACACGGCGCACTGAATTATTCGCTAAGTGGTTGCATACGCTATCTACAATACAGCTGTAGGGGATTTTTTACCATACAACTCTGATTGAATAATTAATTTACTTTCAGAATATATGGATATTGTTTTATATCACATGATTATTCCATGTTTATAAGGATCGAGATGGTTTTAATTTTTTTGTTAAAAAAACTCATTCATTTCACGAGTTGACTGTTAAAACGACACTCTTCCGATCCAGCCAAAACTTTTATTTTAATTTGACTTATTTTATCACGTACCTACCTAAGGCCATTAATTTATCAAATAGTAATGACGTATTCTCTTTGTTAAACTATATACAACAATACATACAACAAAATATAGAGTTCGTAATCTGGAAGAATTAATTTCCTATCCAAACTACTATTCAAAAATCATTACAGTAAGGTTCGTATTAGAGAAGTACCTAATTGTATCCCCAACTAAAAATCATAAACAGTGATCCACTAGATTTCAACAGAAATGCCCTGATCAAATAATCGGATTCCAAAATCATCGATGTCACACCAATAATGAGTATTACGAATCGAAATTGCAATTTGGGGCGAGTCGTCTATATTAGTGGTTTGGCTGGCATGCAACTATCGGTACGTTGTTAACCGCAAAATTCGAATAATGGAAACTAGAAATTGGCCACGGCTTCATTGGAACAGTGTTTGTAACTTGTATCCGACACGAGCAAATAGTTCACGCGAAATCTTCCTTTAGTTAAAATGCGGTCACGAAAGAAAATGTTTCGTAAGTACAAAATCATTTTAGTACAAGAAAAAATACTAAAATCTTAATCTCTTGATGCTCGGCTCATATCTGAAAGATGGTGATGGTGATGGAATATTTTGATATAAACTGATATATGAAATTACCCCATATACGTATGGGGTAATTTCATATATCAGTTTATATGGAGGAAATATCTATTTCTAATACATAATGAATTCTCTAATCGAATGTCTGCGTTCAGAGTCAACTCATGGACTAAGACATGGCCACGTCAGATATGACACAATAATGAGAGCAACAAAACCCATCTGGTTAGATTACAATACTATCCTTATTGCTAAATCCACGCATCTGGCAGCTTTTAATGGGTGGAGGTCAGAGTTACAGGCTAGTAAAATTTTTGAATTGGAAAATACTAATACCAAAATAGGTAATAACTGTCGAAGTTCTCTCAGGTATAAAGGAAAGGGCCTATATTTTAACATGAGAACAAAAAACATTGCGTATTATTTTGGAAACAGAACCAGTAGGCGACAAACTATGAATTACATTATACGTCGTTTTGGACTACTTTCCCCCATCAGAAAGTTTTGGCAATGATATTATCTAATTATTTATATAATTTCTTATAACACTGAATCAAAACCAGAACTCTAGGATTTATATTCTTAGAGTGGTTTGTATTTTTTGACCTCCACCACTTTACAGCTGCCAAATGTCCAGATCCAGAAATAAGCATAGTATAGTAAACTAACGAGAGGGGTTTCGTCGTTCTCATTATTGACTCATATCTGACGTGGCTAGCTCTCCGTCTATCAGTGAAACATTAAATACATTTAGTGTGGTTTGACGAACCATAGACGCCCAGGCAAAAATCTGGATAAAGAACCCAATAACTCGGAGTAACGTCAAATTGTACAGTCAACTACAAAGAGATGTATCCATGTTAGTCTTACAAAATGTAGGAACTTTTAGTATGCCAAAATTATTTACCCTTGCTTTGTGACATTTTCAGTATCCACTAAATCTTAGGCATTGACTCGTTTAATATGCAATAATGATGTATCCCACTACGTTTCCTCTTAATTTACACTTACAAACCTCTTTTATAATCTATCCATATGTTTTGACAAATGAAGGTAAACTCCTAATTTTACAAAGAAATGTAACCAATATCTTTAAATTCAGAACAGAATCCAAACAAAACATTTCCAAATTTGAAAACAAAAAATCTTCTTTATTTGAAAGTTATATTATAATAAGCCATGTATTACGACTTACATTTCTCATTATAGGTACTCCAGTCATCTTGTTTTTATTTGCATGAAAAAATTACAAATTTTGAAATCCTACTTCGTACTAATATTGCAAATGTGAAAGTTTGTGAAGGCATTTGGATAAAAGTAATACAATTCATTTCTAAGGCTTTTTAATAATTCAATTCAACTAATTTATTTTAGATCATATGTCCATAGTGTTAGTATACATTCCCTTAAAACTATGTTAGTAAAACCTATACTATATTATATTATACACTAAACCTCTGGAAGACATGTGAACAGAGTCCCAGTGTTTCCAGAAGGCGCAAGCAGGCGACTCTAACACTAGTAGGCGCAGAAGGCTGTTGGAACTGTCACGCACGCGACGAATCAGGGAGGCCGTTCTCTTTCTTAATATCGCACTGAGACCGTCAGTGCGCGCCTCCGCGAACATACCTGACGCGCTACAAAAACGAGGCAGTCCCAACAGCACTCTGAACCCATTGTTGAACTGGACAATGTTAATCATATTCTGGACTGGATAATGTTAGTCATATGCTGGCACAAACTCCTACAAAATTTAAGACGTGAACAAACTGTTATTCATAATTTCCTTAAACATCGTAGCTACATTTCAAACGATCTTTATAAATGCATCTAACTCATACAAACAAATCGAATAAGGTACACCTGCACCAAAGATGGCCCGGTTCTTAAGATGGCCTGCTTTCAAAATTGTATACTTACAACCGAATGAATTTAAATTTCGCGCCCATGTACGGTTAGTGCCATAGACATTACTGCAAGTTCATATCATATGGTGGAAGCCGCTATCTTTGTAGCGGTTGACAGTTTGTCAGCCATGTCGCAAATTGCTTACGGTTTATAACCTCACAATCGCTAACTTTTTAATGTTTCTATAAAAAAAAAAACTTTTTTCGTATTTATTTTCAATACAAAGTTACCTAGCTTTCTATTGAAAATATTTTAATATTTTTTTTTTATTTTCATTTTATAGAAATACTCTCCGCTGCCGAGAAAAGTGCCTATAAAGGCCCAGCACACGGGCTCCCAAGAAGGCCCGATGAGATGAGCCTTATTAGGACTATTGAATATCATAGTTTTAAAAATCATACAATGACGATGGGCCATTTAAATTATTTTTTGTAAATATCGTAATAGAATTAGTAGCAGAATCTAAAAAAATTTTGGTCTGTAAAGTCGGTTTACGGACGATAAGTTTAGTAATTTTCGTTCCTGTTTGACTTGTTTTTTTATACCCCTAATAAGGCCCACTGAAATTGTAAAAAAAAGTTTATATTTTGTTATCTTATTCTTTGTTTATGTTTAAACAAATATTAGAATAAGCAGAGGAGAAACGTTGTTCATATATTTTGAAAAGAGAATTTTGTTTTTTTTTTGGTAGATTAAGTTTTGCTTAGCCCAAGATGGTCCACCGTCCAATAATGACTAAGGCATATATCGTAAGAGACTGATTACCTAAGAAACTCATATTATACGTTAAGTTTAATATATTTTGTAAAATATTTACTTCCCAATGGAAAGCTTGCAAGCTTTCCGTTGCTTTTTCATTCTGTCATCTAAGAATAAACTTATAAAACGATATAAAATAAAGTAATCGTTATCTATTATAAATTAAGTTGAAAAAACGTATCTCTCTTGGACTATGTGCCTAGGTAATCTGTTATAAAGAAGATTTGACCTATGTGCGATTAAAGTTATTGCTCTGACGACTGACTGACACTGACAACTCACGAAAGCAGTGCAGACTTGTCATTGCATACATCTATCTCAGGTTATTGGAGAAATAATACTTCTTTGTTGGCGTCTGACAAACTATTCAAAAAGGTTACATTTCTTTAGAATATTGAAATATGACTTTTATTTGTCATAACATATTGATAGATAATAAATGAAGGTTGCATAACATATTGATAGATAATAAATGAAGGTTGCAGGAGTACATTCATAGGAAACTTGGTTGGATATTTAATAATAGCGCTTTAAACGAATCGATGACAGTGTAAGATTTGGTGGATACTGAAAACGTCATGAAGCAAGGGTAAATAATTTTGGCATACTAAAAGTTCCATTTTGTAAGACTAACATGGATACATCTCTTTGTAGTTGACTGTACCAAGAAATTGCTGTTAATGAAAAAAAAATAGCATTTAACAAAGGCTAAAAATATAAATGGTTACTCCATAGTCATCCGATTGGACAATTAAAACGTTCCGACGACAAACCTATCAATGAAACACAAACATATCTTAAACGCTCGCTTGTTGGCAAGGCAACATCCGTGATCATTTATTACTTACGCCCTTATTTACTAAAAATAGTTAAGCCAAAACAGATGACTTTCAAATTGGATTTTCGTTAGATGGCTTTATTATTGTTGTATTAGTGAGAACAATTGAGCCCCAATTTGGCTACTTTTATGTGAAAACTGGCGAAGTCAGCAGTCTATTAAAAGTTTTCTATGACCATGTAGTGTGGCCAGGACTTGGCAATTATAACATCAATAGTAATCATATCTCTCCACTACGAGGGATCTGTAAGTATACGAACAGTCATCACGAGGTACCATCGGGTTCATAATTGCATACCCAGTTATCAATGAATTCATTCATAAATGGGGTATGCAATTATGAACCCGATTGTACATGTAATGAGCAGGTATATTTGTGTAGGTAATTATTTTATTTAAGCCCCATGCATGTCACATTCTTGTATCGGCTTTTGGTAGTAATAAGCTGTCGTAAAAGCATTCAACAGATTTTTCGTATAAAAGTGATGGTGTAATAGTTATTTATTAAACAAGGGGGCAAAGTTGATGTTTAACCTCTCCTGCTTTTTTGAGACGCGAGCTAGCGAAAGATTCCAAAATTGAGTTACGGTCGTAGCAAGTGGTACAAAAATATGGAATCTTGAGCCTACGAGGGCACCGAGGCCAGAGAGGTTGAAGGAACTTTGCTGCCGAGTGTAATACAAAAAATTTCACACCACCACAGGTAAAATATAAGCTAGAAAATATAAAAAATCGAAGCCTAATGAAATGCCTTCAAAATTATATACTTAAAACAAAATGATCTCTTTATAGTCCATCCTGACAGACAACGTGGAAAAACAAGTCATAACTTCTACCAAATTACTTTCCCCCCATGTCATGTGGATAAAATACCCCACCGCTTTCTAGGTATAAAGAACGCGTTTCCGAGGTGGAACGGTGATAAATATTTTGGGAGATTTTTTTTAATATTTCGTAGAACATCAGTCAGCAGCAGAAGTAGCCAAGAGGGAGACGGTTTCAAAATGACCTTCATGCGCTCTTATTCATTAACGATAGAGTCGTGTGTCAAGCTCATATTGAACACATCACCCGCTTAACAAATTCTGCTGCTGAATGTATGCATAGTTTATAATATCGAATTTAAATAAATAAATAAATATTATGGGACAATCTTACACAAATCAACCTAGTCCCACGGTAAGCTCAATAGGGCTTGTGTTGTGAGTACTAGACGACTATATATATAATAGATAGATATAGATAAGTACATAGAAAACATCCATAACTCAGGAACATAGAAATAAATGCCCTGACTAGGATTCGAACCCGGGACCTCCTGCTTCATAGGCAGGGTCACTACTGATAAGGCTAGGAGGCCGTTAAAAGGCATTCTTATCTTACACTAGCTATAATCTGAACCCAGAGCAACGATTTCCTTACATTACATATTTAAATTTATTACCTTTTCAATATGAATAACAGCCATTCCTCGTGGAAATATAAAAGTAAATAATTAAGAACATCCCATGTGTGGCATGGTTTATACAATAGAAAACAGATATACACGCGTTCCGTCTGATATGTCATGTATCCTGTGATTGCGAACTGTTTTGTGTCGCCTACAGTGATGGGGTCCTATTCAACGGGAGTTCTTGTTATCGCTGATATTGTGACATTACAAGTACAATGATTTTTATACATTAAGGTTGTCTTACAACTTGGGACTCAAAATATCCAGTCAGTTCTAGACTAGGCTGGACAAACGACCAAATACGAGTATATACGGCTACGAAACAGTGAAACCATTGGCGGGCATTCTAAATTTCTTAATCGAAGTTCATAGAGCCATTACTCGGAAGAAGTGAACATATTGTTACCAAGATATATTATTATTTTATTATAAAATCAACGCTTCCACAATTTATATGTCATACGATCTAAATAGGGCCTATTTCCATGTTAACAGTAAATAGTATGTGACAGTTATAATATAACGTAGCTATAAGTATGTTGTATTTCGCTTCTTCAACCACACAATTACTTACAGAAATCGTATATGTGAAGGTGCTGAATAATGAAGTGGCCTGACCTACTTTTTGTAAAGGTTACTTGTCAATAGCTTCGATTTATGATTGGATCGTAGATTTGGGCTGTTAATTTGTATACATAGTTACTATTGTAAGTGGGTAATTCACTATTTGATAAAAATATAATTATGTTCTTTATAATTTCCTGATAGTAGAAACTAAATAAATCTAATTTAAACATTACAGTTTCCATAATTACCCATTTTTTTGTCATATCTGAATTCAAAAAGCCGCAATGAAATGAATCGCAGGTTGCAATTACATCTGACTCTAGTATTAGTTCAGGGAGGCGATTTTTGAGATTCGAGCGCTCGAATATGACATTTAAAACTCTGAATAAAACGAAGAAGTGATGTTTTAAAAATAACAGCAATAGAAATTTAAAAACATGATTATTTATACTATTAGTTTCACGCGTAAATAATGGCAAAAAACTTTTGTGTGCGCTTATATTCGAGGTTAAATTGTCCGATTTCGAGCGCTCGATTGTCAAAAATCGGCTCCCAGTACCGTGTTCTCCACAATCACAGCAAATAAACGATTCAAATGTAAATGAAAAGGATACATCGAGTAATATATTTCTATTTCTAGTATTGCCTGTGATATATCGAGATCAATATACGTTGCGACACTACTGCATATTGCACTAAAGCCAAGTTTTACTCCAAACTGCCTTATCAGATGCCCGCGGCATCCCTCCGACACATTTCCTTTACATGGTCACAAAGTTTTCTGTGCGCACGAGAAACTCCGGAGAATGAGCCGCCGCATACAAATTCCTTGAAAGTGTGAAGACCGTGGCGCCATCATGAACGAATGATATATGCTTGTGTTGCTACACTGGCAATAAAAAAGGATTTCAAACGCTGAAATTTCATTCGAGTGGTTGGTATTTTCTGAACAGAGCCCTGTGATAAGGTGTGATGAAACAGGGATACGATATTATACAGCCTGCAGCCTTGCAATGGTCGTGTTATTGGAAACTCGTACAGGTTTGATTTGATGTCAATGCACATTCGGTTCCGTAACATAAATATCCACTCTCCTCTCCTATACAGCTTGTATATATATAAGTTGGAGCACTCACCGTACTAACAGAATACACGGGACTGCGACGTTGTACAAGTTTCATAGGCTTATTCATGTTTTTGTTTATCATTGTGTATTACAAATTATCAAACAAAATTTAAAACAGAGTATTTGCCATGTATATTTGTTTTATGGGTTTTCATCTTCTTCGGCGCAGTCACATGCGCGGATATAATAAAAATATAATATTATCGACATTTCCTATTCTGATAGAAAATACAAATACAAATAATTTTATCTACACTCGTACTGTAAGTACTCTAAAATGCGTTCAAAAACCGTAGACAATGACAAGCATTACAACAAACGATTTAACTATGATAAGTTTCTTATCTGCGGCTGTAACGTAATTTTAACTATGCATGCTCAAATATTGTTAAGCAATGAGTTTCAAATTTGGAACATCGAATTTAATAACATAATGTTACCGCCATGGCCAACTCGATTGGTCCCGCGCGAGCGCCGGCACAATCGAGTTGGCCATGACGGTACTATGGCGGTCATTCTATGGTTTCCGAACAATTAATTTAATATATATAATATGAGTGTAGATAAAGCAGTGTATGCAACTGTACGTAATTAGGCCTTAAAACACTCGTGTGATCTTATTATGAAATTCGCCTGCGGCTCATTTCATAAAAACCACACTCATGTTTTAAGGACCCTTATTACGTAACAGTTACATAAACTACTATATTGAGAAAAGTATAGTACAGTGTTTGCTCTTACGGACTAAGATTTTTTTAACGACAAGTGGTTAACAAATGCCTGAACTAGGATTCCCTGTGTTTCAGGCAGCACTTATATAACATAACTTCTACTTATATAATAAACCTATAATTCTTTTTAATGAATATGATTTTTAAACATTTTTTATCTCGTCCAATTTCGCAATATTAGTAATGCAAAGAGGTTTCTGTAGCTAGTAAGAAATCGTTTTAAATATATAACATATGCGAGTTGAAAACGGGAGAATTTGAGCACGGCCGTATTCCCAGGCGATGGATTCGGCAAATATTTCACCAATCGATTCCCTTACAACATGGCAAGTTTGGAATATCTATGGCCAATGAAAGAATCGTACATATTCAATTTACTACCACGTGTTAAATGCATCCCGAACTCGGGCCGCTTACACCGTGCTCTGAAAACATCCACTTTTAGGCTTTTAGTGTTAAACTTGATAATTAATTCTGAATAATTTTGATCATATCGTTTTGATATTTATTTAGAAAATTATATTGAGTGTTTTTATTTTGTCTAACCACGTACTTAAATTATTCAATCTCCGCTACCTTAAGGTGGTCTGGAAGGGATCGCTTCATAGCGATAAGATTGCCTGTTGTTTACCTTAAGTTTTTGTAATTCTTGAGGTACGCAATAAAGAGTATTTTATTATTATTATTTACTTATACAACATGAAAAGTTTATGTAATACAGTCGCCTTCAAATATATCGGAGCCGCTGCAGTTTTAGAGGAGGTATTTTTATTTTATACAACGACGGTGGCAAACAAGCATACGGCCCGCCTGATGGTAAGCAGCTACCGTAACCTATGGACGCCTGCAACTCCAAAGGAGTCACATGTGCGTTGCCGACCCTTTACAAAAAGGAGGATTCACTGAAAAATATCTGGGAGTTATCGCCTGGACAAAAGAGAAAGTTCAGATATTTGTGACCACCTTGGCCGATGCGATATATCTGATGGCGACTGTACAGTTGACTTCTCCAATATCTATACAATTAATTCGACAAATATACTCGTATATGTACACGACCTTAACCCTTACAAATAAGCTTGTATTCATTTATTATTGTACAGTAAATTGTAGTAAAATATATATATTGGAATTCTCGACCGTACCAATATAATATAGGCCATAAGCGTAATCTAGATTAACTAGAACTATGGCAATTTAGAAAAATCTATATATTGAACTTTCCGCCACTCTTACAAACAAAACAGGAAGAACAATGAAAAACACCTACAAGGCAGTAAGAAACTAAACTATCTCCGTCTGATACCCTAAAACTCTTAACAGTAATTGTGGTACCACCGATTAGTACACAACTTTCCCGAGTTAAATGCCAAGCGAACCTAGACAAGACAACTATCCAAGCAGCCATAAGATATTATAGCGCAACTACGTGATTAGCAAGTTTAGTCACGGCTTCGACGGTAGCTACCGAGTCATCGTGTCGCCATTCGTCTTGTTTAATTAAACCATAGTAGTCAAGTTGACGGAACATGACGGTATGCCTAGACCGTCATGTCCTAGATTATGAGGCATAAATATTCAACACGTTTTGTCTGGCGATATTTGCAGTAATAAAAACTGGAGATAAAAGAGATTTTGTTTGGCCGTCATCGCGCTCTAATAAAGATATGTGCGTACGATATTTTATTTACTAGGTACAATATTGCAGCGAGATTGCGATAGCTTTACAAATTAAAGTTTCCGAAATTCCTTGTTCCTGTTGTTGAGAAAATGGCCGAAAGCCGATTGAGATGGTTCGGGCATGTGATGAGGCGAGATGAAGAATACCCTGTGAAAAAAGCACTGGCTATACCAGACAAGAAAAGGGGCAGAGGAAAGCCGCCTGCCACGTGGTGGACAACCGTTAACAAAGAGATGGAACGGGCACAGCTGAACACATAGACAACCCACCCAGGACAGGATGTCCGCCAGGACGTGCCTACGCACGAGGAGGGCCGACCCCAAGTAATGGGAATAGGCAAGGAAGAAGAAGAAGAAGAAATTCCTTGTTTAGGGCTCCGTCTATCCGCGGCTTAGCTCAGTGATCGTTAGTACTGGAAAGATGAAATTTGGTATAAGTATCTGTATGAGTTCCGGATACAAAAAAAATCGGTTAAGCCTCCTTTTTTAGTTAACGGACGTAAGTGACGTACAATATCCTATAAAACCTCCCGTATTAAGTGTGTGTATTGTGACGTACTGGCAACTACGGAACCCTAAATTGAGAATGCGTTGGTAGACTCAATACTAACTAGGTTATGCTCTTGATTCGTATGGTCTTACATTTACTTAAAACAGATATA
Organism: Pammene aurita; assembly: GCA_947086415.1. Taxonomy (NCBI): domain Eukaryota; kingdom Metazoa; phylum Arthropoda; class Insecta; order Lepidoptera; family Tortricidae; genus Pammene; species Pammene aurita. The sequence continues at coordinate 21,691,414 of OX352305.1, read as the reverse complement.
GATAAATTAGAATCACTACAGATTAGATTTCTAAAATTCTTAGTTCCCAAAAAAATTAAAAATACATCAAATATGACTACCGAAAACTATTTAAAATTTGTAAAATTCTTCCTATATCATTAAAATATAAGTACCTTTTAGCCATTAACAACCATGGGAATCAGGAGCATGACCTGTATAGAGCTGCACACAAGTATGGTACAAGATCGGTGTCGGCAGGTAAATTTGAAGTACCTAGGATTCATAACTATTATGGCGACAGAACTTTAAAAAAAAAGAGTATCATACACACTGAATAGTTTGCCTGAAGACATCCGAGTAGAACATAATAAATGTATATTTAAGAGAAAAGTAAAGCAATATTTGTTAGATTCACTGTCATAGAATAAGCTTTTAATTTTAAAGTATTAATTGTAATATGTTAAAGTTATTTTTTTAGAAATTACATATGTACCTACTTATTTAATTTTTCCTGCAGACAAACTGTCAAGCAGTTTTGCGGGACTTCTGTTTAAAATGTAATCTTTGTTGTTTGATTAATAATAATAAATAATTTAAAAAAAATGGTCCGACATGCTCTTGGCTTGTTTAAATATTTTAATTACATTACAAAAGGTATACTACCTACACTCAAGAAAAAATATGTGGCTTACTTTGAAGCATTATAGTAGAAATATAATTAGTAACTGTAGTAATTATGAGATTAAGTTTGCATGAGGTGTAAAATGAAACTTTGTTACCCGTCTTAGGCTACAAACATTCCAGTTCAAATCAGTTCTAAAATAAAAAGTTAGGTATTTCGCCAGCAACAAAGAGAAAAAACCCTAAAATTTATATCTATTTACTGTGCAACTTTAACCGTATAACAAGAGACAGTTTGATATGAAATGCACCCTTTATCCAGTTCGCTCTCAACAATATCGGTTTACGGGATAATGTTGACAAAACCCAGTCATGTAAACAATTCTCTAAGAAGAACAATATAGCGCTGCAAATATGTAAACTTTGCACAGGAATTTAAGAACGTGGATCATTTCGCGGGGACCATAACACGGAATAGGTTTTATCTGACGTCCCCCAACATAGTTAGACACTGGCAATAAAACTGCATAGATACTCTCGACTTAGATTTTAGAGGAAAACGCGCTACTGTTATGCTTTTGTCCTGATTCGTATTCAGAATATAAATGAAATGTTAAATAATACATCCATTTTGATAAGTAGATTTGAAGTTTGTCTTGACATTCCTACATTGATTATTAGTTTATACATATGTACCAAAACAAATGAAGCTTTTGTTAAAGAATAGTTATTCAGACGAACTATCCAAATTTCATAAAACATATTCAATTTTCTGTTTTAGTACACCATAGTTAACAATAACTATTTTTGGTGTAAGTACTGTGACCGCCTGCCTTCCGCAGCTCGGCTTAGATACCTTTAATACCTACTAATAATTTCGGTACCTTTCAAATTCGAACGAAATGAGGGTGTTTTTAATGCGTCATCTTCATGGTATGTGTTATAATGAAATATATTTGCAAAGGTGTAGGTGTAAGAATCAAGAAGTGTAACCAAAATCACATTCCACAAGATTCACAAATCTGAACGTAGGCATACAGGCCAGACAAAACCACCTTTTTAAATCAGAAAGAAAATGTTGCAAAAGCGGGTAAGTGTCACATTGCACAATAGGTCACGGGAGCGCAATAACTCTGCGAGCTTTGTCCAGTGGCGGCTTTAGACGTGCAATTTGCTCTTTTCGCTTTACATCCTCAGAAATATGTAGTGCAAAACTGACAGTTAGCGAACGACATTGTTTCAGCGACGTCAAAGCAGCTTTGTTTGAAAGATATCGGGGTGAGAGCAGCTAGTTAGGCGTTTTTCGACTTAAATTCCTTTATTTTTGTGGTGTATACTGGGAATTAAATAATTAAAGAGAGCAGTAAAATGTCTTGAAGCAGCATCTTGTTGATTGCTTGTTTTGTAGACACATTTTATTCAGAGAGATTTATTTTTCGACGAGTAGCCTTTGGAACTTAATTAAGAAGCATGTTCTACTGTATACACGTTAAAACAAATTAACATTTTCTGTTAGTTGAAACAATTAGGTAAATAAAGATCTACTACGAGAATAGTAGCGGTTGTTACGCGTTTGATTAAAACGGAGAAGGTTAATAGGTATAAGGTTAATAATCCCTTCTGTCTTGACCGTTATTTGGCTTATCCTAAGAATGTTTTTTCACCTAATCCTAAACTGCCACTTCAAGGTCATTGAGTTCTCCTTTTTGTAAAGAATCGGCAACGCGCATGTGACACCTCTGTGGTTGCAGGCGCCCATAGGCTACGGTAGCTGCTTACCATCAGGCGGACCGTATACTTGTTTGCCACCGTCGTGGTATTAAAAAAAAACACCTCTCAAGTTTCATGTTACGTTTAGATGAACCAATTTGCCGCTAATGCTATTTGTGTCATAGTGTGATTGATTTACATCGAGTGCCGTCCGGAACCGGACGCGGTCGCTTTCCGGGACATTAGCTGACGAGCCACTGCCCACGCGAGCGACAAATGTTTTGAGTGCGCTTTAATTCACGATTGCACTTGTGAGGCTAGGGTTTATACGACTCGTGTCCGTTTTTGCTTCTCGCCTTTATTATGCAATAAATTCTCGTGTTTGTGTGGTTTCGCTAATACACGGTTCAGTCCGGTGTTGTTCTTCGCTCTATGGTGGTTTGCTTTCCTGCTATTTCTATCACTTTTATAAAAAAAATTGTGTCATAGTGTGATTGATTTACATCGAGTGCCGTCCGGAACCGGACGCGGTCGCTTTCCGGGACATTAGCCGACGAGCCACTGCCCACGCGAGCGACAAATGTTTTGAGTGCACTTTAATTCATGATTGCACTTGTGAGGCTAGGATTTATACGACTCGTGTCCGTTTTTGCTTCTCGCTTTTATTATGCAATAAATTCTCGTGTTTGTGTGGTTTCGCTAATACACGGTTCAGTACGGTGATGTTCTTCGCTCTATGGGGGTTTGCTTTCCTGCTAACATTTATAAACAAATTCGTGTCAAAGTGTGATTGATTTACATCGAGTGCCGTCCGGAACCGGACGCGGTCGCTTTCCGGGACATTAGCTGACGAGCCACTGCCCACGCGAGCGACAAATGTTTTGAGTGCGCTTTAATTCACGATTGCACTTGTGAGGCTAGGGTTTATACGACTCGTGTCCGTTTTTGCTTCTCGCTTTTATTATGCAGTAAATCCTCGTGTTTGTGTGGTTTCGCTAATACACGGTTCAGTACGGTGATGTTCTTCGCTCTATGGGGGTTTGCTTTCCTGCTATTTCTATCACATTTATAAGCAATTTTTTGTCATAGTGTGATTGATTTACATCGAGTGCCGTCCGGAACCGGACGCGGTCGCTTTCCGGGACATTAGCCGACGAGCCACTGCCCACGCGAGCGACAAATGTTTTGAGTGCACTTTAATTCATGATTGCACTTGTGAGGCTAGGATTTATACGACTCGTGTCCGTTTTTGCTTCTCGCTTTTATTATGCAATAAATCTCATGTTTGTGTGGTTTCGCTAATACACGGTTCAGTACGGTGATGTTCTTCGCTCTATAGGGGTTTACTTTCCTGCTATTCCTATCAGTTTTATAAAAACATCATTTGTTTATGAGCTACAGTTTTTTTTTCTATAACTAAGTAGTTGCTGTCTTACGACGCCGCGGGATGGATAGGTAAATAAGTTTATAAATATGTAATACTCGTGGCATATTGAGTGGTTAATTATTTCAAAATTACGGAAATATAAATAAAAATCAATTATGTAATACATAATAAGAATTATTTAAATAAACAAGCCTTCTACTGCCCACCGCTATGCTTGTGTTACTAAGAGAAATTGGGTTCCATTATTCTGTATTTTTCCCAACATTGAACATCTTGATTGAACGTGTTATTCAACCAACTAAAGGATGTCAAGCGCCGTTTTAAAAATTGATTTATTATGTTTCCATTTGTAAAGGTTAAATATAAAACTTAATTTGTTTCAGACCATTTCTGATCCACATTTTGTTAGTAGTACTGTGCTTATACTAATCTTAAAATTATTTTAATCTTATATTTATCTATTTTATTTACTTTAAAATAAGTAGCTATTGTAGCATACTTCTGCATCACTATTTTTACGTTTTCGAAAATCGATTGAAATTTAGACCGAAAGAACAATTCATGGCAGCTGATTCACAATCTTATATGGTTATTGATCAAACAAATATATTTTCAACAGTTTCGTCATATGACATGAAGCATAATTACCAAAAACAACCACCGATTCGAGTCCCATTTAACTGATAGTGCCTGAAAAAGCGGCCGCAGGGAAATCGAATTAATGCGAGTCTAATTGGGGCGGAAAACCACTGCTGTATTGCCACTACTGTCACCAGAGGTTTTGATAAAGAATAATATATTATTTGAGCAAGAAATGTAGCGTATAGTCTAGTTGTAATTGCATGCCAAACCGCTACTATTTTGAGTGATCACTAAATCTCGTGCGGTGCTTGTTAAACTTATAAGACATCAAACCACGATAGTTGATGAAAAATGTAAATTTAAATGATAGCGTAATCGCCAGGCAGCTCAGAATTGAGGCTCTTGGCATGTTTAGATTCGCCTCACCATTAGTTCTTTGTATCTCTAAGAAATATACAGTGCCTTAAAATTGTAATATCGATGGCAGGAGTAATTGTCAAGGGAAAGAATTAATTAATACGCGTAGGTAAATTCACAATGTTGGAGAGAAAGATTTGGCTAAAGGTTTGACTGTAAAAGCCCGAGAATCAACCGAACATAGTCAGAAAATGATAAAATGTAATGTAAAAACTCTTTATTGTACAAAAACTAGTCAAAACAATTTAAGGTATCTCTTCCAGTTAACCTTTGAGTAGATGAGATAAGAAGTGAAAAGAGGTAGACAAATGCGGCAACATGTACAACAAGGTACGAGAAAGGTAGATACTATAGATACACATATACAAAAGTTATAGGAAAAGTATATACATATATATATATTAAACCAGAGAGGAGTGAGGAGACAAACATAACAAAAACACAGAAAAGGAACATCTAAGACATATACAGAATAATACAATAGCAACATATCAATCAGAGTCAGCTAACCATAACTTCTTTAGCTTCTCCTTGTATGACGCGACCGACAGTGACTGTCTGAGCAAAACAGGTAACCTGTTCCAGAATTTGACTGATCCCACAACAAACGACTTGCTGTAGCCACGATTATTATAAGTAAAATGAAGAGATAATAAATACTTAAATAATTTATCACAGTCTTGTTTCACGCATGAACGACAATAACGGTTCATTGCTTCAAACAATTAACTTACACATGATTGCTTATATCGCGTTAAGATGCCTGCGAATTTCAAGTTGCTACTAGTAAATAAATAAAATAATAAATAGATTAATGGTATTGTACACTCTTACGCAAGTCGACCTAGCCCCACAGTAAGCTCAATAAGGCTTGTGTTGTATCTAGTAGGTTGTCATATATTATGTGAGCTATTAAAATAATACATTAAACCCAGCCATGCTTTAAAAAGCTTGTCATTTTTATAAAATAGCATCTGCACTCAAAGCACAGCCCACCACGACGCGATAGATGCGGTAATGTTTATAAATAATCTTAAAGATATACCTATGAACTTTAACAGCAAGAAACATGACAATCGCATAAAGCTTAAAATGCTAAAACACTGGTAATGATAACAACTAAACCTTTTACTGCTCTACCACAATTTATATCCCAGATAAAGCAATATAACCGTATCCTTGAGCCACGGGAAGTTAGCTCAGTAAATGGAGAAATGAAAGTCTGTAAAAATACTCCTATCTTTTAATTGGGGCAAAAATATGTCAGAGCAGGTAGCAGAGAAAGTTTCGATAAGGTAAATGTGAGAAAAAAACGAGAAACTAACTATGTATATTCTTATTTATTTATCGTATGGCGCCATGTCAGTGGCCATAGACAGGCCCTCCTCTCCCAGGCAGCCGCAGTGGGAAAGCAGTTGATAAAGAAAATCCGTAGTCTTATTAGTAACTACCTTCTCTTCGTAAAATTTGAGGGGTGATTCACTTCCAAAATTTGTCTTTTTTTTACGCCCACCGTATGACACAACACAGACAAGTAAGTTGAGGTGTGTAGATGAAAAATAATGCCTTACAATGTTGCAGATTTAAATCCTTCTTTAACTGGAGTACGCAGTGAGACCGGAAAGAAATATTTATAGTACTTAGGTAGTGCCGAGTTCACGAGCGCCTGGCAAAGATGAAATAATGCCCAGATATATCACAGCTCTGTCCATTACGGGTTTATGTTGCACATGATTCAGCTGCTGTTGTGCGTAAAATGGAGCGTTAATAATAAAATAATAATAAATATTATGGGACAATCTTACACAAATCAACCTAGTTCCACAGTAAGCTCAATAAAGCTTGTATTGTGGGTACTAGGCGACGATATCTATAATAATAGATATAGATAAACACTTAAATGCATAGAAAACATCCATAACCCAAGAACAAAAATCCGTGATAAATACACAAATAAATGCCCTGACCAGGATTTGAACCCGTACCTACCCGTACCGTACCTCCTGGTTCATAGGCACACCGTTAAGGAATTGTAATACGAAATCTACTTAAGTTTTTCATTTAACTGTTAACAAACGTCAGTTTTATCTTAGTCTGTTAAGTCAGGGCGTAGTCCTCTTGACACAACATTATTTTACCTACTTAAATACAGGTATTGATCTGGCTTTTGTTAAAAAATATAGTGTATTAAAGCTTATTTAACGTTTATAAACATTTTCTTGACGAACAAAAAATACACATCAAAATTTTAAAGCTTGTAATTTGTGAATGATGGATGTTGTACAGATAGAACGGGTCCATCAGTGAACACCTACCTCGCAAAATGCCTACGCGGCAGAAAAACTACAACGCAAATTGTCTATGACGCCAAAAACATACAGTGCAACTTGTCTACATCGGAAAATGTACACACAGCAGAAAGCCAACGTTGAAGAAAACCCACTACTCTTAATACCTACTGTAGCATGCCGAAAGAACGCCAGCTACATCTCGCGGCGTCCCTTCGGACTATCCGCGCTATTAATTTTGTTTACCGGCCAAGTTGCGCAAGTTAGGGTAGATTAGATCGTGGTTCGTCTACTTATAGTTAGGTGGCGCCGATATCAAAATATGATGTGTCCTTTTTAGGTTTCCATACCTCGAAAGGAAAAAACGGAACCCTTATAGGATCACTTTGTTGTCCGTCTGTCTGTCTGTCTGTCTGTCTGTCTGTCTGTCTGTCTGTCTGTCTGTCTGTCTGTCTGTCTGTCTGTCAAGACCATTTTTCTCAGGAACGCGTGGAGGTATCAAGCTGAAATTTATATCAAATACTCAGGTCTATTGTCCCTTGGAGCTTTGAAAAAATCAAACTTAAAATCCAACGCAATCAAAAGATACAGTCGTTTATGCTGCAAATTTTACAGTTTTTTGGCACTCGCAAAACCTACGGGGTACTTCCCGTGAACTCAGAAACTTGAAATTTGGCACGAAGCAACATCATATAGCATAGACATAGGAAAAATTACAAAAAGTAGACATTTTTAGTAAAATCATACAAAAAAATATTTTTTTAAATTTTAAACTTACTACCTTTTTCCTCGTAAACGCGTGGAGGCATTAAATTGAAATTCATGTCAAATACTCAAGGCTATAGGACCTTTCAGATGTAGCAAAACCAAACTTTTATGTCAACGCAATCAAAAGAAATAGCAATTTAAGTCGCATATTTTGAAACTGAGTACTCGCAAGAAACTCAAAACCTAAAGGGTACTTCCCGTAAACTCAGAAACTTGAAACTTAGCACGAAGAAACTTCATATAGCACAGACAAAGGAAAAATTACGAAAAGTAGACATTTTTAGTAAAATCATACAATAAATATATTTTTAAATTTTAAACTTACTACCTTTTTCCTCGTAAACGCGTGGAGGTATTCAATTGAAATTCATGTCAAATACTCAGGGCTATAGGACCTTTCAGATGTAGCAAAACCAAATTTTTATGTCAACGCAATCAAAATAAATAGCAATTTAAGTCGCATATTTTGAAACTGAGTACTCGCAAGAAACTCAAAACCTAAAGGGTACTTCCCGTAAACTCAGAAACTTGAAACTTGGAACGAAGAAACTTCATGTAGCACAGACAAAGGAAAAATTACGAAAAGTAGACATTTTTAGTAAAATCATACAAAAAATATTTCTTTAAATTTTAAACTTACTACCTTTTTCCTCGTAAACGCGTAGAGGTATAATTGAAATTAGGAATAAACATACTACAACTTTTGCTTGTTATAGGTTTGTACGGAACCCTCGGTGCGCGAGTCCGACTCGCACTTGGCCGGTTTTATTTTTATTTTGAAAGAAGCTGACGACTGAGGAAAGAGGGTATTCGCATCAATTTTAAATTCAAACTTTGTAGGAGTTTGGAATAGTTTTTGTTTTAGTCGAGAAGACAGATAGATTGTGAACCTCGAGCTGTGCAGTTGTCAGAATCCATTTTGACATCCCTTTTTTCCTATTTTAATGTGAGTTTGATTATTTGTTGGGTGTGATTGGAATTAGTATTTTTTTTGATATCCAACGCCAAGTGCGTTCGTGTACCGCGTCGGAGGGGCGTCAAGCGTTTGCGGCCGAAACTGCGATACTGTCCAACGCAGATATTGGAAACCGGCGTATCGTCTTGGAATACGGCCGCCAGTCGCTTCTAAAGAACTCGAGCCCGCATCGCTTGGCTCACCAGGTGAAACCGGAGTGTCGCCCTGGAATACGGCCGCCAGTCGCCTCTAAAGGACTCGAGCCCGCATTTCGCGTGGCTCACCAGGTGAAAGCTGCGTGTCGCTCCGTGAAGTGTTCTACACTCGCGATCAAAAAAATCGACTCAAACTAATTTTTAATTTCATCGTTTAATATCTCAGGAACCAATCATGAGATCAAAAAAGCAACGGTACCATTTTAGAGCTAACAGTATCAGCTTTCAATACGAGTATGTTTTTCAGGCGAAAAATTTCAGTTCATGAAAAACAAGCTAGCATACCAAGGAGGTGTAAAATTTGGGTGCAAAAATGACCTTAACAACGAAAGAAAAAACATTTTCATGAACGAATAACAATTTATTTTTATCTTTAATACCTGGTGTTACCACCAAAAACCTTTTTCACACATGCCATGCGTCTCTTCATTGACCTTATCAGCTTCCTGATGGTATCCTGGGGGCATGCTTCCCACTCTTCGACCAAAGCTTCTTTCAGGGCCAAAATTGTCTCCGGAGCAAGATTGCGAGCTCGAACCTTGCGTTTCAGGTAATCCCATAAGTGCTCGATAGGATTTAAAACAGGACTCAGAGGTGGCCACTTCAGAGTCGGGATGCCAACTGCGTCAAGGTACTCCTTTGTGACGCGGGCGGTATGACAAGGGGCGTTGTCTTGCATGAAATGGAACCCCTCGTCAAAGAACCCGGCGTAGGGGACGACATGGTCTTGCAGGATGTCGGTGATGTACCTGTCTGCATTCAAACCACCGCCTCGACCCCCGCCATCAACAAAAACCAGCTCGGTCCGCCCCTCCATGGAAATCCCCGCCCACATCATGACGGAACCTCCACCGTAGGCGACTGTTTCAGCGAAGCAACACTGGGCGAACCTCTCTCCAGGTCTTCGGTACACCCGTCCTCTTCTGTCGCTGCCATGGAGACACACTCTGCACTCGTCGCTGAAGAGTACGCGGCTCCATTGGTCGTAGGTCCAATTTTCGTAGGTCGCCACGAATTCCTTCCGAGCGTCCCGATGCCTCTGAGTCAGTTTGGGCCCAGTAGCAGGTCTTCTTGGGGTAAGGTTGGCTTCCTTGAGTCTCCGCCGAACTGTTGAGGTGCTAACAGGCACAACCCGGTTCCGCATCAGGTCTTGCTGGATGGCAACAGCGGTACGGTGGCGATGAAGCGGTCATCCCTCTCCGATGTGCACCGCTGACGGCCAGATCCTTGTTTCCGTTTCAAGGTTCCAAACCGACAAAACCGACGATAAACTCTGGAGACAGCAGACTGGCTTAAATTCAGCTGCTCAGCAACAGAACGCTGCGAGAATCCTCGATTCACCAAGGTGACGACTTCGGTGGCTTCAGCTTCGGTGGTATCCATTTTTCGAAGGTGATTCCGGTGTAAGATTGCGAGGAGATGTGCACTGGTCAACTTCTGATAAGCGAATGATAAGAAATAACCGGTTACACCGGTTTTTATTGGTCTCAAGAGGGCACAACTCGTGCATATCATAACCATGTAAAATGCCATTTTGTACAAAAACTGCGATAACCTAAAAACTACGCAACTGAGATCGATGTCTTTTACTGTTTTTTGTAGCTGAATAAATTCGTAATAAAATTGCATTCAAAGTTTTATTAAAATATTTCCCGCTTTCCGGAAATACGACCAAAAGTAAAAAATGTTGCTTGAGTCGATTTTTTTGATCGCGAGTGTAGAATTTAATTGGGGACTTCGTATTTTATTTGCCGTGCTTTAGTTCTATATTGTTGTTACCATTCTTCCATATCTGCGATCCGCATTTTTATATAAACCCTAAATCCCCAAAATTCTAATTGCCTCATTTGACGGGCGTACAAGACCTGGCTCATGAAATTAGGCTACTCTCAATATTGAATGTGAAATATCTTTATATAGATATCGTTATCGTCATTTTTATGTGAAGTACTAATTTTAAATAATCTGATTATTGTAATTTAATTACATTCTATCCGGCTCGAAGGACCAAATCGCTCATTTTAAATAATTTACTTAATCTGCAAAATTAAACGTGTTAATGCAAATTACGAAGTGTGATACTGCACTACTTATTATTAGTACTACATCGTTAAATGACTTTGTCGCAAAATGACTACTTCTTGAACTATATGGTCAGCAAAAACGACACCTAACTTTATAAGTTTCTAAGTTTTACGTACGAAGCGTAGCTACTGAATATACGTATAATATCATCTGAATAAGGAGGAAACAGATTTATGTAGGTTAGGTTCTATTCATTACTATATACAGTCACCGGCAATACTATCTTCCTACAGGAGGCCGCAAAAATATGTGACACGCTCTTATTTGTAGCGTGTCACATATTTTTGCGGCCTTCGTATAGGAACTATAGGAAGATAGTATTGCTGGTGACTGTACTGCATTTGTAGTCCAACTTGGGAAGTACCTCCACCTTACAGAGAACCACAGAATAGCACTAGACCGTACTGATAGTGTTGTGTTCTTGCTGGTGTGTAAGGTTGCCAAAGAGCTCAAAGAGGACCTAGTGTGTTGACGACGAGGGACCCTGTTGTTCCTTTAGCCGTCAACACAGTGAATACTCATTTTTATATAGGGTCGTATGCTTGTTTGCCACCGTCGTGGTATAAAAAACTGGTAATTTGGGTAGGTAGGTAGGTTCTAAACTTATTACAGTTTATCTTTTATGATTGTAATATATATTATTTTCTTATTATGCATAACTTACATTGAGTTAAAACTTTAATATGTATTTGCTAACGCAGTTTTATAGATTTATTCCTTATTACCGTGCATTAAGGTTCTAATTGAACGCAGAAATTGTTCCGCATTATATTAAAATGTTTCCAAGGATATCAAACGGTACTTTGTTGGAGATATAAAATAGTATTAAAACCATCCACAATGGGAGGTTGTATTCATTATAAAATGCAATATAACAGTTTAAGTGTTCCCTGGATTGAGCTTAAAATGAAGGATGGTACGTATGAAGAGATAATACTAACGATGCATTTTATTATCTGGCAGATCCCACGGGCTTGGAGAGAATAAGTGCTTTTTTATGCTTCAACATTAAGCTAAGTGCAAGACTATATTCGTCCTTGTCCTTAAAATACTTTATTACGCTCATCTTCTAGAATTGTTCTATACCATAACATTATATTATAAATGACTCACATTTTTCACGTAGATAAAAATAATGCGTTTGCGCATACAATAGGGGCAGCGTGCTGCGTGGTTTCGTCACATTGAATCCTCCTTTATATTTAAGGTGCAGCAACGCGCATGTGACACTTCTGGAGTTGCAGCCGTCAATAGACTACGATAGTTGCTTACCATAATGTCAGCCGTATGCTTGTTTACAACAGTCTTGCCACTGCCAGTGTCTACAATAAATGTTGCCAACAGTTACGGTAGCGTTCATGATAAGAAAAATTGTTTATTACTAACTACGTGGTTACTAACGTGGCTATTTTTATTTAATTTTTATTCTCTCTCTGGTAACTTATTTAATTATTTTTATTGTATTAAGTGATTGATTTGTCATTATTGTGTCATGCTCCGTGACATCACTCAAGTGTGGCCCGGCGGAAGACCAGCGCTGGCCTCCTAGGCTAGCACCATGCTACGTCGGGACCATTTCGTGGCAACCATATTCATGCGTTAATTATAATTACCTAGTTTATTATTCTTGATTAAGTATGTTTGTTTGCATGTTGTTGTTGTAGCGAATAAATGTTTTATATTTCTATTTTCTATATCTTTCTTGGTATTAAAAAAATACGTCCGTGCAATTTTGCAGCTTGCTGTACATGCCAACGTCGGCGGGCCGTTTAGTAATAGATACAAGCCGATTATATACATTTAATTCTATATAGAGAGATGGCTACGTTTAGGCACCTTTGTCATACCTAAGCAGGAGTTTTATTACCCAGTGAACCTTATATAGTACTCCTTATTCTGTGATAAAAGCACATAAACAATCTTTAATCGAGCTTTCTTTTTATCTCGTTCATTTTTTTAAGGTGAACTACGAGTATCATAAGATGAGATCAAAGTGGACCAGGTGTGTTGATGACGAGGGACCCTCTTGTTACTTTAGCCGTCAACACAATGAATCGTCCTTTTTGTAAAGGGTCGGCAACGCGCAAGTGACACCTCTGGAGTTGCAGACGTTCATAGGCTACGGTAGCTGTTTACCATCAGACGGGCCGTATGCTTGTTTGCCACCGTCGTAGTATAAAATAAAATGTACACTACCTATTTGATAAAATATAGGTATAAAGCGTATAAACTACTCAAACATGTTGGAAAAGTTTAACAAGCAGGCTTGTTACACGCACCGCTGCACTTTTGTAAATTCTACCTTCGGTTCGGTTGCAGGGTGCATCGCACGTGACGCTCCGCTTGCAGGACGGCGCGCGCTAGTTGAAAAATATATTCACCCGTTTTTAAAAGAATCGAAAACTTGAGAGCGCGGCACGGAATACCGAGTGATACCTGAGAGATATCCAAGTGCAAATTGCATTTCAAACGTGTGGTGTTGTAAAATTTCAATACATTTTTTTTTAATACTACGACGGTGGCAAACAAGCATACGGCCCGCCTGGTGGTAAGCAGCTGCCGTGTCCTATGGACGCCTGCAACTCCAGAGGCGTCACATGCGCGTTGCCGACCCTTTACAAAAAGGAGGACTTACTGTGTTGACGGCTAAAGGAACAAGAGGGCCCCTCATCGTCAACCCACCGGGTCCTCTTTGAGCTCTTAGATGACAAATACGAATGAAAAAGTGACCAAGCTTGACATGAGTGAACATCAGGATGTTCAGGGATGGAATTAGACCAGTGACTCCTGCATTTGCGGCAGACGCTCTAACCCCTAGGCTACCCGTATCACAGTGACACCCGTCAAATAACGGCAGCCTTGGACATTGTTTCTTTCATATAACGTCTATGTAGGTACCTATTTAAAGTTTATATTTTCTACTTACAAAAACAACAAATCAATTTGTTCTCTTGGTGTTGTGTAGTATTACTAACTTAATATAAGTATTAAGCTGGAAGGTGTTTTTAAATCCACGTTAGAATTGGGGTAATTAAACACTAAAATCAAAGCTAAATTAAAGCAATCATTAAGTAGCTTTTAAAACTGGCTATTAAATAGATATAAAAGCGACCCTTCTAAGCTTGATTACAATCAATTCAGAAAAGGATATTGCTTACATTGAATTACTTTCCACAGAATGTTCAATCAGTAAAGCAAAGTTCCTCCGGTAACAAAGATAAAAAGTTTGTTCGGACAAGTAGGTGTTTCTAATGGTACCATTTAATCGTCCCTCGCTAGTCCTGCAGTGACAAATAGCCTATTTACATTCTGCTATTCCGATAGAGTTCACAGCTTAGGGTATTGATCTAAGATAATGCCACTGCCTGCAATGCCTTTTAATTTGGATAGACGAATGAATTATTAATCCAATTTGATTCGAATCCTTTTAGTTGTAAAAGGAAAGTTACCAACGGAAATTCTTGGGAATAGTTGGTGAAGTTGTTGTTTGGATATTAATAATGGATGGAATATTTGGTTTATTAGTTTACAGAGCAACACACACAACTTTTTAAAATAAACAAGTAGTTACCAAATTAACTTATGTACTGAAAATATAAATTTAGACTTTTGATTCCGGATAAGTTAATTGCCAACAAAACATTATTTAGAAAATAAACACATTATTTTCTCACTGACTACGCACATTTCTCCTGCCATTAACTTAAAAGTTAGGGATGGTTTCAAAACAATTAAAATATGGTTTCAATAGGGTAGGCAACGCGCATGTGAATCCTCTGGGGTTGCAGGCGTCCATTGGCTACGGTAACTGCTTACCATCAGACGGGCCGTATGAATGTTTGCCCCCGTCGTTGTATTAAAAAAAATTTGTGTTGTATCATGGGATCTGGTAGATGCCCTCACTGACTCATTAAAAAAATCCAAGTAGTACAAGTAGCAAAAACCTTAACCTAGAAATTTTGCTATCTATAATCTATCAAAAAAACTTAATCAGGCCATAACGAGGGATTGTGTCCTGTCATTCCGATACTAGATTAAATAAGATGAAGTTTTATCGACGAGAACTGGGTCGGTGATAAACCCGGGTACCGCAATCTGTATTAGAGCAGATCACCCTAAATAGATTTCGAGAATAAGATGGCGGAGTCATTTTAAATCCCTTACAAAATAGGTGGTCCATTTTCTTAATCTTGGTACTATTAAATTAAACAACTTTTGATTACTAAAACTAATTGGATTTTGCCTTCAAATCAAATCAAATCAAATCATTTATTTTGCAAGAAAAAGGGTATATATACAGATGTTTTAACAAAAAAAAATATGTGCACACCTTAATCGGCTATAGTTTATAGCATGCAAAATATTTATAAAAGACTTAAACCTAGTTATTTACATATATACATGCATTGATACTTAATTCAGAAATCTTATTATGTATGGTCAACAAGTCAACTAATTTTCATATCGTCCTAATAACTTATTTTCTAATACAGTTCTAGAAAGTCATTTACTTTATAAAATCGCTTTTCTATGAGCCACTCGCGTAGTTTTTTATTTAAATGGTTTGTGGCACTTCTTTAAAAATTTTAAGTATTTTATTATAGATATTAACACACATAACGGTACATTTTTTTTTAAATCGAGCCGTTCTTTGTTGTTTGTCGACAACAAGCCGATCAGGCGATCACAGTCCCTTGTATTGCGTGGAAACATATCTTTCGCAGTTTTGAATAGGTCACTGTGCTTTCTTACTTTAAACACTTCGTCAATATATAGGCATGGAAGAGGTAGTACGCCCAATTTCAGGAACAATGGTTTGCACGGTTCATAAGGGCCAACCCCGCAAATCGCACGAACGCATTTTTTTTGGGCAACAAAAGCACTTTGTATATCACCACCATTCCCCCAAATGATCAAACCGTATCTTAACACAGATTCAACATAACCATAATAGGCTGTCATAACTGTTCTGTGATCAGTCGTTTTTCCTAACCTACGGAGGGCATTTTCAAACGTTGCAATTTTATTACAAACATTATTTATTTGATCATTCCAATTTAGATTACTATCAACTCATATTCAACTAATATTCAAGGGTAAAATAACTAACACATCCTTGGTATATATTTTTCATTGGCGACTACATGAGACATGAGCACAACTCTAACAAAGTCCTGATCTTTTTGACTGTCACACCAAAATTAATCATATAATATATATTAATCATGCCATAGAAAATCTTCAATATCGGAAGATGGAACAATCAACGCCGACGTACTACACAGAACGTCCACAGGGTGGAATAAATGGCGCACGTTATCAGGAGTTCTCTGTGATCCGAAGATGCCGATAAAAACGAAAGGCAAGGTTTACAGAACAGCTGTGAGACCGGTTCTACTCTATGGCAGCGAAACATGGGCTATGCAGAAAATTCAGCAGCAAAAACTCCATACCACTGAAATGCGCATGCTGCGTTGGTCGGGTGGAGTTACGCTCAGGGACAAAGTGCGCAACGAATATATAAGGGAATATATAAGTTTTAAAGTAGCGCCTATCGTCGACAAAATAACCGAGTCACGGTTGAGGTGGTACGGTCATGTTGTGCGAAGACCAGAAGACCACATCGTGAAAAAGTGCCTTTCCATGGGTGCACGTAAAAGAGGGAGAGGTAGGCCGAAGACTGCCTGGATGACGAATGTCCGGAGGGACATGACGGATCTCGGCCTAACTCCCGACGATGCTGATCAGCGAAGCCAGTGGCGCCTCAAGATTAAGAAAGCCGACCCCGCGTAACGGGAAGTGGCGAGGAGAAAGAAGAAGATGCCATAGGAAATCTTCGGTTCACGAAAAACCGTATTTGACCTTTTTATGACATGTGCAAACGCAACTATTAGTTCCGGAGTTTAGTTGACAAAAATACTCAGTGGCAAAGATATGTAATAAAGAACGGGATACACAGTCAGTCAAAAAAATGGCCCCACAATAGTGCTGTACGAACGACTCGAGCAGTTTCTCTGACAGGTTTATTACGGTATAACACTGGCCGGTTAAAAATTTTCACGAGACATATTTTCGGTAAATCTTGTTTGAGACTATACCTCTACTATATATCCTAACTCAATGGTAAACGGTAACTAACTTAAGTGTAAAACATGGAACTAGGATTAAAATGTACATTAATAGCAATACGGAAAATTAAGCAATCTTAGGCTTAATTGTTAGTAAATTTCATAAGTAGCTATATTAAGGTTAATAAGGGCATTAAGTAAATTAGGGCAATAACGGCGTTTATTTGTGTGTTTCTCGCGGATATTTTGTACTTGGGTTATGTTTTCTATGTCTATTAAGTATACCGTATAGTCCGTTTTCACTGATTTATCTAGATAAGTATGTATATCGTCGCCTAGTACTAAATATATGGCTAGGTCGATCTGTATAATGTTCCTAAACTGTCCCCAGCAAAGTAATTAGGTATTTATTTTATTTGTACCGGGTTATCTTTTTAAGCAATTGTATTATTTAACAATTGTTTAAAAAGAAATTAATTTTATGTTGGTAGTAATGTTGTCTCAACGAAGTGATTAGTCTCGATTCTTTTTTTGTACACAGTCTCTAGCAGGCAGTAATATTGCCAGTACCTATGTACTCACAATATTTCTTTGTAAAATTTTCAGAGCCCATATTGCCTAAAATGGCCACATGTTGGCAAAACACAATGGTTCTTTACGTTTTAATATTGATGATATTAAACAAGTCTGTGTTAAATGTTGAACTACAGTATATATCATGGACTTTGATCACACGCAATTAATGTATTCTTGTCTCGTATCTTTTACTAGAGTAACCGGAGGAGTGATAATTTTACCATGTTTTTTAGGAATGTTAGACTTAAATTCGAAATTACAAAAACCTAAAGTAACTTATACTAAGTAAACTTCGCTATAGCCAGTTAAAAGCGTCGAAAGCTGTAAAGTTCTTTCATTAGCGCAGGTATAATTTTCCAGCACCTACACACTAGTGAAAACTTATCTGCACCATCTGGTATTAAGTGGCTCCATATAGTTAACGTGCGATAATGCACCAACCAACGAGAGTAAAACCTATGGAGATTGCATTGTAAAAGCGAACATAGAGGTACGAAATATGGTCACATACTTCGGCATTAAAGTATCATAATGTGACGATGTTACCGTATCTCTCTCGATGATTATCAACTGAATTCAACTGTACTGCTCTACTTTGAATATAACAACTTCACAGAAAGAGACAAAACATAAAACACGGATGAATAAACTCTTTTTCAATCGGATAAACGAGATGCTGATTATATTTTTAGTTTTAACCTCATTGAGCTGTCATATTAGATTCGATGTTAGTTACAAGTATTTCCATGACAACCATATTTTGGTATCAGCAAGTATATAAAAAATCGAGAAACATTATAAATAAGTGACCACTATAAACAAACAAACATCAAATAAGTATCATCAACTAACTGTAACCAGGTAAGTGCGAGCACAATTTAATTGTAAACTCGAAGCTATTCACAAAGTTCTCATCTTTAATGCCACGATGAAAATTGTAATTATGCTATTCCGTAGACTCGAGCTAGCGGCTTAGCTTTGTTACAAACGAACGCTTACACCGTAACTTTAGCATTTATGCCGGTTACAGAATATTAAAAACTTAGAACGTAGTTAGGACTATTTTATAACCTTTGGTTATTAAAGTGCGCTCTTAAAAACCCTTTTGATGGATCGTTATTATGGAAGGTTATAAGAGTAAAATTTTATGAATGGGTATCTAGTTTATTTACAGGGACAAATTGAACTGCAAGTTGGTTTATAGGGATATTTGTAAAATTAATTTGTTTAAGTTGGACCCGGATATGTCCTTAAACTACGACCGGACCTGGGTATGTCCTTAAACTATGTCCAAATGAGAGGTATGGGTACTGCGAATGTCATCTCGCTATGTATGGTAGGGCATAGCTCAGCGAATGTCATCTCGCTAAAATCTGGAGCAGAGCCCGACTGGGGAAGTACCTCCACCTTACAGAAAACCACAACCAAATAGCACTAGACCCTACTCATATTTTTTTGTTCCTGTCGGTGAGTAAGTTTGCCAAAGAGCTCAAAGAGGACCCAGTGTGTTAACGACGAGGCACCCTCTTGTTCCTTTAGTCGTCAACACAGCGAATCCTTCTTTTGTAAAGGATCGGCAACGCGCATGTGACACCTCTGCAGTTGCAGGTATCCATAGGATACGCTAGCTGCTTATCATCAGGCAGGCCGTATGCTTGTTTGCCACCGTCGTAGTATAAAACAAAAGTTGTTGCTAATTTCACTAAAGTACACTAAAAGGCTATAAGGCTATAATAATATAACATAAATAAATGAAAAAAATATTTAAATCTTAAACTTTTATATTATATTGTACTGAATTACTGGGTTGTATAATACAATTTTGAAACATATTTTTGATGTTCATTGCTGCATGTGTCATACTCGTCATTGCTCATACAATCGGAAAGTCATATTGTTTAGTGTCATACGTTTTACTCATAACATGTATAAGTCATAACTAGCAGTAGTCTCACAGTTTAATGCAGAACCGTATCTTATATTAATGCGACCTATCCAAAGTGCCTGTACAGCCCTAATTCTCTTAGATTCATACTACATAGTTAGGTAGAAGATATCGTAACCAAAAACTAAGTGTATTTATAAGGCCTTCAGCTGTCACTATAAATCTAGACAACGAGCTCACACCCTATCGTAAAGTGGTCATCTAAATTCTGCGTATAAAAATGTCAGGTGCGCCTTTGTAGTGACAATGTAAAAGATTCCTGAACAGTGAACATAATAGATTCTTCAAAGAGATTTCAACCAGGCTAGTGAATTCCACCGGTGACTGTAGATCTGGCAACGTCCTGGCCCAACGTATTGATATTGCCATACAGAGAGGGAATGCTGCCAGCATCTACGGTACCATGCTGCGGGGGGATTGGTTTTTTTAGTATATTTAAGTGGGTTGTTTATTTAAGATTAGTTTTTGTTTACATAATATTTAAGTTTACTTTTAATGTTTTCATAAATAAATAATGTAAGTATTATCGTGTCATCTTGCATGTCGTTGATTCTGATCAAAATACTATTTTCTCTCTAACTTTCTTCCGTCCGTCGTCAACCATCCATATGTCACCATCACAGACTACACAGACTAATCATCATTAAGATTTTACACGAGCACGAGGTCACCACACATAAGCGCAATTTTATTCGTAAATTTCTACGATTCGAACAGCACATCTCAATAGTATTCAAAACCTAAACAGGAGGTTCTCAATTCGGCGTGTGTTTTTTTTTTTTTTTTGTTTTTTTTTTTATGTTTGTTACTCCATAACTCCGTCATTTCTGAACCGATTTTGAAAATTCTTTTTTTGCTTGTAAGTATATATATACAGATTGGTCCCGTTTTTGTCAAAACGCAGTTCTGATGATGGGATCCATGAGGAATCGAGGGAACTCCTCAAATCTTAAAGGCATACATATAGTGATTTTTATATTTTTATCAACAAATCCATCATTTTCATTCAAAACAGTGACATTTGATGAAGTAGAACTGCTGATGATGATCAGAACGGAACTCTTCAACGACGCATAGTTCACGTTTGGCGATTTGTCCTCTTCGCTGTGTTTGTTTAGCAAGTTTAATTGTCAGGACCAATTTTCGTCAAGCTCAAGTTCTGATGATGGGATCCATGAAGAATCGAGGGAACTCCTCAAATCTTAAGGGCTTACACATAGTGATTTTTGTATTTTTATCAACAAGTCAAGCATTTTCATTCAAAAGAGTGACATTTGATGAAGTGGAACTGCTGATGATGATCAGAACGGAACTCTTCAACGACGCATAGTTCACGTTTGGCGATTCGTCTCCTTCGCTGTGTTTGTTAAGCAAGTTAGATTGTCAGGGCCAATTTTCGTCAAGCTCAAGTTCTGATGATGAGTTCCATGAGGAATCGAGGGGATCCCTCAAATCTTAAAGGCATACATAAAGTGACTTTTGTATTTTTATCAACAAATCAAGCATTTTCATTCAAAAGAGTGACATTTGATGAAGTGGAACTGCTGATGATGATCAGAACGGAACTCTTCAACGACGCAATGGTTCACGTTTGGCGATTTGTCCTCTCCGCTGCGTTTGTTAAGCAAGTTATTTCATTGTATGGAATCTAAGTGCACCATCTAGAATAATGCTTCACCGGCTACCCCCATGGAAGTCGGTTTTTTTTTATTAAAAATTATGTAGTATAACAATCCAGGTTAACCCCTATAACTTGATTTTTGTGGATATTTTTAACTCACACGAGTAATGATCAAAAACGTTAACTCAAATGAAATAAGCGGTCGCGCTCTCATACTAAATTAGTACGAGAGCGCTGATGTGTGGTGACCTCATGTTGTACTTATGATCTATCTAGTGGTTGAGGTTATCTGTGGTCACCATACATGACGTAACCTCGCGTTTTTCTGGTGCCACAAGAGGGTACTAGTATTGGTAAATAACAGCCAAATACCTAGGCGTTGTACCACGTAGAACTATTCTCAACGTTTTTTTTTCACCTTATTGGAAAAAACTAACGAAACATCGACAGGAGAAATATTATACTCTCGTATTCATTATTTAGGCTACGCTTGATTACACCATATTCACACTTGGCAGGCAATTATTTTCCGGCGTTGTGCTTATGCACATATAACAGTTCTAAACGTTTAAGTATCTACTACGGGCAACGCAATTACGAATCTATCATTAGATCTCACATAAAGTTCGCTGACATAATCGTTTCGACAGTTTTCGGTACTATAATCCCACTACACATTCCACAAAGTCCCATCTTTGTGACTTTTATGTGCATCGTAAACTCATCTCTGTTCCACTATAGAATAAGTGCATTTTCCCTCGTCGTGAAAGTGCATTGTGCACAGAACGCTTTACGTGGTCAAATAAAACCGTCGCACACTAGCGTAAAATTAAGATGCCAGGATGAATCTCATCCACGGGAAACCTCTTTAGAAGCACAAAGGGCAATCTTTCGTGGCATTTAGCGCTTAAACTCTGAGCATTAAACGTTATCATTATTCATTTTCATGTTAGGGTCTTATGTACCTAATAAAATGTGATCAAACATATAATATATGGCTGTGACAGCCCGTCACAGTCATAGGAAATTCATTCAATTGCTTACTTCAGTATTCTCATGAAACGAATTCTTAATTTAAAGTTGTTTTTTAATGGCTGTTACGCTTTTGTGTATAAGCAGGCACTATATTTGTGTATTCTAAATCCTGGTGCAAAGGATTTATTCTTATGCATATAAAATAGTATTATATTTTCCCTTTTAATTACGCCCTAAAAATATCAATAGGTAGTAATAATAAATATTGTTAAAACAGCTTACTAAAATAATATTCGTACATAACGTTTTATTGGCATAAACAATACATAAATAATAACTAAGAATACTACTACGCTTATCTAAATTAAAATTATGCATAAATATATCCAATTAAAAATACCTACACTCATAGACTCATACCGCGTGCCTTTGACCATATCATGGGGCTTTAAATTTAAGGGTAAATTTTGCTCATGAAACTGAACTACAACAATATTAAAAGCTCTATCTTTAAAAAAACTGATTTAAAGCACCATGGTCAAAGGCAGCCTGTATAAATACAAATAAAATATTCCAACAACATCGATAGGTCAAATGCTATACTCGTATATTTATACATAAAAAATGGCATATGCAGAGGGTGACAGGAATATCCAAGATATTGAGTAATTTCCGTGAGTTATTATCGCCATGGCCGCTCCAAGTCGCCTAAATAAAATGAGGCTGAATACAAATAGGCTCTTTATCTGATCAGAAGAGATGGCCGACTTTAGTAATTGGACATATTTCAGAAAATATAAATATATTATGTATACTCGCATGTATAGTCTATATAACTTTTAAGGCACGTGTAATTATGTAGGTATATATTGCATAATATATACCTAAATAAATATATATTGCATTTTTAACAGGGTTTCTAAAGTGAACATTGTATGTAAATATAAATTGTTTGAAAATTAAAGATTTAAATATTCACAAAATCATAGATCCTGCTTCTAGACAAAAACGAATTAAGTCACTACAGCTATTTTTATTTGTTTCGTAAAAGTTGACTACGTTATGTAATATGTATGTAAATTCAGATTATCTTTGGTATAGCCGCCGCCACTTTGGACGCCAACAACATAAATAATACAACAATAAAGTACTACCAGGTTACTATACGTATTTATTATTTTATCATTACAAGGCTATTATGTACCAATTGGTGGGCAAAGGCTTTCCCTTCCTATTTCTATGTTTAAAAAACAAATGAAAATTTGTACCCACAACCTTATCTTAAACTTTCCGAAATTAACTGATTATTATAATAAGAAATTTACTTACCATTAAATCAATTAATCAATGATTTTGATTAAATTCTTTAGTTAGGTATATTTAGAGTTCTTAAATACACTTTACTTTTAGTTGAAATAGCATTATCAAGTTCATACAGATCTTTAAGCATTAAACATTGTTATGTTTCAGAGCTATAGGTTTCTAGGCAAAACATTTCTGAATTACAAAGTTCACGGTAAAGCATTTAAATTTTGTTTGTCTTTAAGGTGAGAGTAAGATGTAAACAATTTCCGTGAAAAGCTTTTAGCTATAAAAGATGAAATACCTACTCAGAGAATTTTTTTAATGATACTGGGATACTGAAATCTAAAAAAATAAGACGAACTTCATCAATACCTAAAAGTCATTGAATATTTTTATCAATTTGTAATAACCGTCTAGAAGACATGTGTGAAGAATTTTATAGCAACTGGTATCATGGAGATATTGCCTACATTCCTAACATATTTCCATGAATTGGAATCCACCAATAAATGTTGAATACATCAAACATTCTTACACAGAGCTGACTTTTAATCATAACCAAAAATGTAATCAACTCGTAATATGCAATAAATCATTTACAATTTTGTTTTTATGTTTCGCCGAAATGGAAGCTGCGATAAAATGTGCCGTCAAACGGAGAGCTTGAATCGAATCGCTTTTACGATTTAAAAATCTTGATAAACTTTGGCGGAATTGTGATTTAACAGATGATCATGCTAAGTGCCGCTTTCCCTAGCAAGAACTTGCAAAATGATCTACACAGGAAGATGTATCACGTCGGTCCTTGGCCATCAATAAACCATCTGGATATATTGTTACAATATCTGCTAAATGATCGTACTAACAATAACGATTATTGTGGCCCGTATTGATAATGTTTATTAAGTGCACATTGTCGTATCAATAAACATACCAAATTACTATGCAATATCCTTATTCAATAGTACTTTGGTATGTTTATTCATAGTATAGTGCTAAAATATTTAAATTCGAAGATCGCGGGTTCGAATTCTGGCTTGTACCACTGAGTTTTTCAAAAGTATGTATTATCACTCGAATACTCATGGAAAATGAAAATGGGTCACGTTGTAGTGTATAATATATGTATATAATATTCCACGTTGTATATAATTGTCCGTGAGTGTCTCTAACAGCCAACAACCCTTCTTATCTTCTTATCTATTTTTCTTTCTTACTCTACTTTGTCAACTACTTTCTTACTTTTATTTTTCAAGGTGTAAAAAGCAACCTACCGTTAGATAGAAAATTGGTTCGTTAGCTCGTTACTCAATCACGCTCGAGCGAACAGCAGTTTCGGTGAGTCTTTCAGTTTAACGGCTGGACACATTGATATGACCTTTATAGAGCCACTTTTGTACTGTCACTCCAGTGCAATTTTGCGCTCTAGCTTTTCATCAACGTTAAACTTAATTAAAAGCGCAACTTGAGTTCTATAAGCAGTCAGAGTCAGGTTAAATGGTTCTAGGGAAAGTTTTCCTACTCGTATTGACGCTATTGCGGCACTTTTTTCCTTATTAAGCAACTTGAAAATAATTTAGCTTACACATGCACCCCCTTAAGTTTTGTATACCCCTAAAAATACGCAACATATGTAGATACAAATATAAAACGCGTGTTGGCGGTGCTCTGTAACATGTTGTCTCGCAGGTTTGCACGGTGTAGTAGGAATGTCAAAATAACGCTGTTTAAAGCCTTTTGCCAGACCTTTTACACGTGCAGCCTGTGGACAAATTATACAAAAAAGGCTTTCAATGCCCTGCGCGTCCAGTTCAACAATGGGTTCAGAGTGCTGTTGGGACTGCTTCGTTTTTGCAGCGCGTCAGGTATGTTCGCGGAGGCGCGCACTGACGGTCTCAGTGCGATATTAAGAAAGAGAACGGCCTCCCTGATTCGTCGCGTGCGTGACAGTTCCAACAGCCTTCTGCGCCTAGTGTTAGAGTCGCCTGCTTGCACCTTCTGAAAACATTGGGACTCTGTTCACATGTCTTCCAGAGATTTAGTGTATAATATAATATAGTATAGGTTTTAGTAACATAGTTTTAAGGGAATGTATACTAACACTATGGACATGATCTGAAATAAATTATTTGAATTGAATTGAATTGAATAAAAAATGTACCATTGAGTAAGTACCTAATGTAAATTGTTAATAAATAATTAAGTAAATAAATTAATAATTAAACAAATTCGGTGAAGGAAAACACCGTGAGGAAATCTGTATAAATCCGCGAAGAAATTAAAAAGTGTATGTGAAGCCCCCAACCCGCTTTGGGGAAAGCGTGGGGACTATAGCCCGATCCGTCTCGTGCATGAGAGGAGGCCTATGCTCAGCAGAGGACGTATATAAATACGTATAGGCTAACATATTATATAAGTAAACAACGCCATCATGCAGTTTCCCACTCAGAATAGCAAAATATATATGTATCAGGTTTTTATGGAAAATTCGCATTGGAAAGAACCAGAATCTAATAAAGTAAAAAATTAAAATACTAATTTGACTTTTTCGTAAAACGTAGGTACATAATAACTTAAACAATATTGAATGTATTAATATCAAATCTTACGTCTTAATAGTAATTACCTACTGCAAATTGATATGTTATAGTGTAATATTCATTTGTAGACATGAATTTATCTAGTCGGGGAAAGTGGAAACTAATTATTTTCCGATAAGTATTAATTAATGTTTGATCCGATAACTGGAGGCCATTGTGCTGTCTATTTCGTTCGGTACAAGGTACAAGCGAATTAAATTGTGTGAGCGATGTTTAGGTATTCGCTTTTTGCGTAACCCTGGAGTCAAATAATATGGAGCTAAGTCTCACGTAAGTTCAAACCATATAAAAAATATTAATCTATAAAAACCGGCCAAGTGCGAGTCGGACTTGCACACGAACGGTTCCGTACCATTATCTATAAAAAAGGCAAAAAAATCATGTCTGTTGTATGGGAGCCCCCTTAAAGAGTTTTTTGTTTCGGTTTTGAGTATTTCTTGTTATAGCGGCAACAGAAATACATCATCTGTGATTTTTTTATTGTCTAACTATCACGGTTCAGGAGATACAGCCTGGTGACAGATAAAAACGGTATAAAAATCATGTCTGTGGTCTGGGAGGGTCCTTAAATATCGGCGCGAGCCGATTTCTTCAAACGTACTTGATTCGTATTTTTATAAGAAAAAGAAAGAAAAAACACAACGAAGTCCATGAAACACTCAATTTTTAACCATTCAGATTCTGTGTAACTAAACAGTGAGCAACTATGCTAACCCGTACAACGTACCTACCCGTACAGCTAAATACATTTTAAACTGGCGGGGCGAGAAGGGACTTCCTTTGGAGCTGCAAATCGTTACCGCTCGATACTGGCGTGGGCCGCGGCAAATGGCCAGAATAGCCAATAATTACGATATATAAGATGACGACAGTGAGGGAAGCGTCATGAACTTTGGGAATATAATGTGATATCTGATAGTAAATATGAATTCGTGCTGTTGGATAGATAATTAGTGCCAAATTCGGTGTATTATAATAAATGAAGGGTACACGGAAAGAACATGTCTAGTCACATTGACAATATTTTGGGTTATAGCGCTTTTAAAATTTGGAACGATTCAATTAACCATACTATTTTCGTAACTAGATGGTTTTTATGGGTTAAGAAGTGGATATACGTTAAAATTGACATCTGTAACAGAAGGTTGTTACTAATAAATAAATAAATAATAGTTCATTTCAAGCTCTACATTTTGATATAAAAATCTAATTTTACAAAAAAGTGACTAGACATGTTCTTTCCGTGTACCCTTCAAATGGTGTTACCTAATAAATTGTAGTTGTTTCCAATTAAAATATATCACAAGAGCGTGAACATGGCAGATCTCTCTGCTATGTTCACGCTCTTGTGATATATGCGTACTAAAACAATCGATATTCAGCGACGAAAGATAAATTAAATGTAAATAAAAATATGAAAAATATTATGAGTTAGGTAGGCTCTACAATAATCCACTTGTGACACTTGACCACACGTGAAAGACAAGACGTTTTGCTTATTCTAAACCCAAAGGTAGCTTTGAGAATCTGGCTAAATCAATAAAAATAATCTGTTTGAAATAAATGCCCTTGTTTTATATACCTATACAACACGTCCGCCAAAGTATAAAATATGAATAACAGTTAGAATATGTTTTAATAACCACGTAAAAATCCCTTTATATTAATGGCGGTATGTAATTTACTAAAAACATTTTAAGGCCTTGCATCCCGTAAATCAGGATTAAAATAGAACACATTAAAACGTAACAGTTTATCCATTAAACGCTTAATTAACGATTAAACGTTGTAACGTAATATAACGGTGATTACGATAATAACTGGCTGGTGAAAACGTTGCACATTTTAAAAGTTATCTCTTTAGTTTTAACCTTGCCTAAAGAAGTTTGTTCAACTTTTACGTTGGGCTAAGCTAAGCTAGATTTAGATAAAGTGGCTCGTTATACTTTAATTAGCTTACAAACAGTGTTCACCTTTGTCTACTGACCCAGTTGACGAGTTTATTAAGATAACCCTATTATAAACAATTATTTTATTGAAAGTGTTATAAATAATAATAATAATAAATAATAAATTCTTTATTTTCTATAACAACTAACAGTTACCTTATAAATAGGTTAGTACATCATTCTGATTAATTGTATTAACTAATTTAGTTGCAAGTTATACATCATGAGAAGAATGAGTCCTTTACTCCCCGTACTAGTTGAAACTGTATCACGGTGAAGCAAGATTCGTCACCCGTATGCGTTATGTTAGATCTAAGGCGATATTTCAGTATTAATTTTGTAATTGAATGCAAAATGGAAAATAATGAAGTGAATGAAATTTCGCTTGCAGACGTTTCTGCTTGGTACAAAATTGATATTCCAGTACCTTTGGTCTGAGTTTTTTTTATGAATTAAATTATATCGAATATTAATTTCTTTTACTTTTCGATATTCAAGTGAGTTTTTTGAAAATTTGTCCCCAGCTTTTCCGACAATATTACTAGCGCTTTGAAATACCTACTAGAAACAGTAAACTCCAATAAATATAATTATAAAATAATTATACCCGATTACCATGTTTGTCAAACAATTCTTCTACATATTTACTTTAACAAATTATTGTGAAACTTCATATAGTGCTGTTAAATAGTTTTCAATTCAGTTTTTACTCGTATCTGCTACTAAACACAATTATATTAAAGACTGAACCGTAGATCAATGGCGGAAAGTTTATTTTCATTTGTTATTAATTTTCAATGCTAGCTTGGCATCATTTTGTTAATTTATGAAAATCCTTCCGACCTTTAGCAATGCGGTATATTCATGAAAATTCATATTAAGTATTTATGCGCAAGTAATGAAGTTAGTTTCTTGCCATTTACATGAACTTAGTTGTAGTTATATTGAAATTTACATGTATAATGATGACTATAAAAACACAATTATAATGCCACTATTTAAGCATGAGGAAAAACACGATGAAACAATTAATTTGAGGCAAACTAGCAGTAGTGATAAAAAATGCAAAATGAAAGAGAGTTAAAGAAAATAACCCTACAAAAAACCCAAAGTACTCGTATTACTCTTTTTAAAATTCTCCATGAAAAATATATCTAAAAAGTAAGAAATATAAAAGTTTTAACGACAGTTAACTTGTTAATTTGAGAGTCAAAAACATTTAATTCAAGGCGAAGTGAAACCCCTAAACCACTGCAAGAATATTACTGCAAGAACATTAAACGCTGTCAGCGGGCTAGGCGTAGGGTTTCTAAAGATAAACCTCTCAGACGGCCTCTTACGTATTCGGTTCAAGAAAGATGTATTGTGCTATTTTAGGTATTATTTACATGGCTATTTTATTTTATTTACGATAAGAATTTTCATTTGAGAGTCAATAACATTTTTAAAGGCGTCGTGAAACCCGTAACCCACTGACAGAACATTTACGCGCTGTCACCGGCCAGCCAGGGTGTAGGGTTTGTAAAGATAAAATTCTCAGACGGCCTCTCTCACGTAATCGGCCTAAGAAAGATACATGTGCTATTTAGGAAGTATTAGATAGCCTGATACTGCATGTTGTCAGTTCACGTGTCTGGGAATGGTTAAGTAAGTTTTTTCAAACTTAACTATAATTTAAGTTTAGTGATGCTCTGAGGCTACGACACGAAGGAATAATTACGCACTCAGAAATAAAATTTTCCATCAACAACAACAAACGAGCGCGACTACTTAAATAGATTAGGCCCACCTAATTAATGAAAAGTGACTGAATTGGGCAGAGGTATTTTAAATGTGGGCTAGTTAAAATAATCACATTTTCTCTTTAATTAATTATAAGGACACAACTTAGAAACCCACATAACAAAAATAAATCTGTATTTTGATTCCATGTTAACAATGTATTTCACTGAGATGTCGTCAGAGCTACTGCATCATAAAATCTCATCTCGAGACGTTGAAAAATGTATCTAACGATTAAGAATTCAAGGCGCAAAATCCAAGTAAAACTTTCTCGGGTACTTGTTTATATTTATTTCGTTTATAGAAATTTATTTCTTTACATACTTATGGGAGTTGAGTGTCGTCAAGATATTTTACCCAATTTAAATTGATAAGCTTATTTTTATATATAAGATTATTTTATATATAAGATAAGATTATTTGCATAAGAATTAACTGGCAAAATGCCAAGAATAAAAATCTGATTAATGTTATAACAGAATATGTTAACAAAGTCTTGCAAACATATTCCCAAGATTGGTATAGTTAGCTAAATATAAAATCTTGAGAATATTTGTATTTAAAGTGGTCCAACATTGTTCCTTAAAATAACATAAGAGTTGCGAATTCCAGCAAAATTTAATTTAGCGCTTTGAATTTTGCATCAAATATCAAATATTTCTAAGCATGCTTTGAGCGGGACTAGAGAGCGTTATGATAAGCCACTGCCCTGAAAACCCATAAATGTATTATTTATTGTCTTGTTCCTTTGTTTTGGAAAGAAATACCCCAAATAGGATTAGATACACGTACGGTCCCCGTTTCCGGGCGTACTCTGTATC
This sequence comes from Pammene aurita, assembly GCA_947086415.1. Classification (NCBI taxonomy): domain Eukaryota; kingdom Metazoa; phylum Arthropoda; class Insecta; order Lepidoptera; family Tortricidae; genus Pammene; species Pammene aurita. The sequence continues at coordinate 21,660,783 of OX352305.1, read as the reverse complement.
ATTAAATATTCAGAATGCCTTATTCGGGCGGTGAGCCTAACTTTAAACCTCTATCGATCGCACCTCGCTTGAACAATTGACGGCCGGCTAAATAACGTGCTTGTTGAGGTTAAACATATCAAAGTAATAATCAAAAAGAATGTGTTCATATTGCGTGCCGTAAGTGCCGCTTAAATTTCGTCGGTATACTTCCAATACATGATATTGATAACACATCGTTTCGAGAAAACGCGTTTTGAATGTTTGATATGTCATTAAGTGTCAAAAGTAAACCGTTTTTCGCCAGTTTAAATATCGTACTTAGTTACGTAAAGTAAAGATATATCTACTTGGATTTTTTTTATAATTTTTGGACTTACGGTTCAAAATATCGTACTTAGTTACTTTTGAACCGTAAGTCCAAAAATTATAAAAAAAATCCAAGTAGATAAGATATATCTTTGATTATTCTTTCCACGAAAATGATTTTGAACATTATCGGTTTAGACGTTTTTGAAATATCTCCAAAATACGAACATAGGCAGATACGAACTTGCGATATTAATTTTTTCGATAGCCGGTACGGAACCCTCCATTATGCGTGGTCCGACACGCACTTGGTCGGTTTTTTTATTTAGCATATCTATGGACTTATGATCTGAACTTCATAGTAACCTGGTACTTGTAAGTAGGTAGGTACATAGGATAATTAACCTGCGTCACTAGATAGCTTCTCTGATTGCAACTAGGTCGGTAAGAGCCTGAATCCCTTAGTATACTGAACTGTGCTATTATTAGTCTATAGATATCTCGAGCATAGAACGTTTCATTAGATCAACCAATCAATCAATCAATATTTATTTGCAAAATGTAGTATTACAATAAGAAGATCTTTGCGTTTATGGGGAAATAATGCATATTATTATAGATGGAGAGCTAACCATGTCAGATATGACACAATAACGAGAGCGACGAAATCCCTCTCGTTAGTTTACTATACTATGCTTATTTCTAGACCCGGACATCTGGCAGCTGTAAAGTGGTGGAGGCCAAAGAATGCAAACCACTTTAAGAATAAAAATCCTAGAATTCTGGTTTTGATGCTGGTTATGAGAAATTACATAAATAATTAGATTATATCATTGGAAAAACTTTCTGATGGGGGAAAGTAGTCCAAAACGACGTATAAAGTAATACAGTTCGTCGCCTGCTGTTTCTGTTTCCAAAATAATACGTTATGTTTTTTGTTGTAATGTTAAAATATATTCCCCGTCCTATAAATAATCTATTTCGGCAGTTTTTACCTATTTTCGTAGTACCTTTTTCCAACTGAAAAATTTTGCTAGTCTGTCACTCTGACACCCACCCATTAAAAGCTGCGTGATGCCCGAATCTAGCAATAAGGATAGTATTGCAATCTTACTAGACGGGTTTCCTTGCTCTCATTATTGTGTTATATCTGACGTGGCCAGCTCTTGGTCCATTAATACCTGCTCGCGACATTGTCTGCGTGAGATTTAGCAATAAAACTCTAGATTTCTCCTAAACTAAGTAAAGCTTATACCATGGATAGTTATAGGCGACGATCTAACCTATTTAGTATAAAACCTTACATAATAATTCAGAAACAAATATTTGTGATAAACGTATCGATAAAATGCCCTTACGCTCCTTACTAGGATTCGAACCCGGGATGAGTTTTAATAACTAGTAGTAGTAGTAGTAGTAGTAGTAACACTTTATTCTACACAACAATCGTAAGAGATAGAGGTACAAAGGAGAACTTATCCCTATAAGGGATCTCTTCCAGCTAACCTTATTGCTCTCAAATCACTAAGTGATAATTAAAGCAAATATTGCATGTTTCTGAATGGGAAACGTATATGCCACTTAAAATTAAGCGGTTGTACAAGACTGATTTAAATCTGATAATTAGATTTCAGTAAGTAGCAGGTCACGAAATTCCTTAAGAAATAACCTTTATTTACTACCGACAATGATGTACCCTTGACTTGAAAACGTCACATATATTCAGCAACCTACTACGTGCCTCTAGATAATTGTGTGTCACTTTACCAGCTTAGTTCGCGGTACAGTCTAATTAAAGATGAGTGTACGTGTCATTGACGTAGTCTGTATAAGGTCATTATCACGTAGAATGGATTAATTAAAGTTGGTGATGTATTTGTAGCGGTATTGATAACTTAAAAATTTAGCAATTTCAACTTTTTAGGCCTACAGTACTTAATCTACCCTACCCGGTTGCAACCTGTCGTGGTAATAACAGCATAAGTAATAAAGGTAAGTGTTAGTGTTAGTAAAACTAAATAGCTTTCTTTCATATTTACAAGACTACAGATGAGATCGTAAGATTCAAAAACAAAATTGTTTTTTGCTACGGTAATGCTCCTACAGAATACGCTCTTAATCTCTTTTAAATCAGTTTTGAACACTTAACCCGCTTAACTAAGTTTGTTGTTTACTGTACCTACCAAACTAGGTGACATAAGCTGCTACAATATTAACACAAACAATTCACATTACACACAACATAACAGTGAACAATTGAAATTATAATCTATCAACTCGCCATTAACGCTGTTTAGCTATTCAATTCACTAAGTACATTAATGATTTAATGTTATTCTAGTCGTTACCTATTACCAAAATCCTATTCCACTTTAGGCTTGCTACGAGATATTAGTATGTGATGATAATACATTCACGTGAATAGGTAAATTAATACCTAAAAGTAAATAACATAAATACAACAGAAAACGACTATATGTTTTAGAATAATAATTAATGTTTTTATTGATATGATGTCATTTTGATATTGAATAACATAGGACTTATCAAAAGTGATGTTTGGTTATCTTGTTATCAAAAAAAGTTGTTTAAGTGACATTGGTTGTCAGAATTACAATTTGATTATCCTACAAAATAAATTTATTTAGAGATAACAAATCTGTAAATAAATCTAAAAAGAATACCTTTCTTTGTAAATTATCTTTGCCAAAGTCAAGACTTCATACCTATTTAACATAGTACCTAAAAGTCAACTGAAATATAAACATTTACCTAAGTCTGTATCTATAGCATAGTTAGACCTTACATGCGTGTGAAATGGAATATGTACCACGTACACACACACATTTTGTCAGATATATTTACAGGATATTCAAAAACCCCCTGAATGTTCAAGATTTTATAGTGCGTACCTTAGCGACTGTACCGTTGAACCTATTTTATGCACTGAATTGTGTTTTGCGACCTACATTCGGCGGTAAACAATGATATTAATGGAAGTGCTCGCCTATTCTACTCGATCGCAATCAAACAGATTCAGGTACTATTGAGGTACTGCGATTTAATCGAAAAGATATTGGTCGAACCTTGCTTGCACAAATCTATGAAATTTAATTTTAATCAATATCAAAATGGACTACTAGAACTAGACATTTCCAAGCAGGATGACCAGTTGTCATCTATGATATATAATAATGACAGATAGGTTATGTACGCTCTAAAAGTGAAGCATTTAAAATGAGTGAATTCAAACTATTGTCGCTAGTCGCGCACCGGCCAGCGTGAGATGCGGACGTGCCAATGAGCTCCCGTCACCCGAGTGAGAAAGAGACTAACTGTAATTTTCTAACAATGAGAGTGACAAAGATTGTCAAAATAAATAAACATAACAGAATCTTGGTTATGATACGAGTATAACTGGAAGTATTTTTTCTGCTCATCTTGTTAGAGTATAACCTATCCATAGTAAATTTCATTGGTTGTCATTATTTGTGTATTTTTTGTAACAATTATTATTGTTTTCTTTAAACCCTGTAAATAAAAATGTTTACTTTACAGTAATTGTTCTTTGGACGCGAATAAAAACTGGCATCTGAACTGGAATAGGCAAAATCACTTTTGGAAGAGTTTCAATATCCATTCACGCAAAATACTGTGATAATACTGATAATACACAGATGAATTTAACTATCACTTTTTATTCTGTTTCGTAGTATTTTTGTTTGAATTTTTTCATTTCCGAAGCCATAAATTGGTACGTTTCGCTTTGCGAGAGAAATATCGACAGACTTGATTGACGTATGGTTAGTGGAAACGGATGCTGCGTGTATTTTCTCATATTACAATTTTTATTCAAAACTTGATTCTGTTGTGTGTAAATATCTGTTTAAATCGGGTTTCCTTAAAGCTACAAATTGTTTGATTATTGCATTATAAAAAATTGAATACAAATAACTATAAATAAATAAAATACCTAAAAATAACTATAAACTCTTCCTGGCCGAATGTCACGCTCCTCAATCTTGAGGGATGCCTCATGATTGAGGAGCGTGACATTCGTTACCATATGCAGTTAACCATAAACCACCTGATGAAAAATAAACTGTAATACTTATACCCTCGTGTTATGATACCGTACACACTGGCAGCAATTTCCTTCAGCTGTATGGCAGCACTAATAAGTAAGTACGTTACGTGAGGAAACCGACAACTTTATGGTCATAACGCCCATTAGCCACATTGTCAGTATTTTTTTAAATAAGTACGAACAGCCGCCTTCAGGTATATCGGAGCGGCGCCTATATTGTCAAGGTGATGAAGTGCATGTTCAGTTTTGAGTACCTTGGCCGCTGCAATATATTTGATGGCGACTGTACCTGTAGGGGTCTTGACGCCGAATGGTACGAAATTGTATTACCAACATGAAAAATCAAATAGGACCTCAAAAGCTTCGAGGGTTCCATAGCCCCACACGATCGTATATTTATGACATGAACTGAACATAATGTAATCATATTTATAGCGAACGCAATCTTCCGACGGGTCGAGGACACTTCAAACTCGTACAACTGCCCGCGGACGACGTAATTGACAATTTCAACTTTGTTATTGACAAAATGTCCTCGCGTATAAGTTTTGTCACTAAAGTGATATTAACATTATTTACATGATGTTGTTGCGTATTTGGGTATATAGCAATTACAATTTTTTTTTCGTATAAGTGTAATTTTCACACGTTAATACATATAAAACGTGGGATGAGGGTAGCTAAGCTAGTTTAATTTCTTGATTCGATACTACGCGTAAGCAAAAAATGTGACTGTCTAGATCAAAATGTACCATTTGGCGGCCGAGACTTAAGCTTTTAAAGCTCGAATAAAATATTGAATTTGTACAACCTAGAACGTAACCCGCCAAATGGTACCTTTTCCAAAAAGGTTTCATAAATATTTAATCTTACTTAATTTAATCCCATCTAACTTCTACTATCAGTGATATCGCAGTACTATTTTTGTGGTACAAATATTTGTGTTGAAGTGTAATGTAAGAAATCTCGTAAAGAGCCAAAGATAATAATTGAGACTCTAGCAAGTGACCATCCACAGTAGAATCATACTGCAGATACGCAGGTCCCAGTTTGAAGCCATGTAATGTAAGAAATCTCATAAAGAGCCAAAGATAATAATTGAGACTCTAGCAAGTGACCATCCACAGTAGAATCATACTGCAGATACGCAGGTCCCAGTTTGAAGCCAGGCGGCGCACAGTACTCGACACTAAGCATAACGAGCTAAAGGCCAGACCAACTGTAGCCATTAATTACAATCCGACATAATAATGTCGGAGAGGTGCTGACTTGCAGTTGCAGCGAGTTGCAGAATTTGGCTATCATTTACCTAATAACACACAAGCGTAGCTCTGAACGGAAGAGTACAGTGGCTGTAGGCGAAATCGGCTAGATGATTAAACTGATGTAGAAACTCAGTTACACTATAAAATAAACCTCATATTTATCACATTACTTGTTTTATTAAGTATCCAGATTAAGCCTAAAAGTTAAAATAAATGATGTGAAAATGGTCGTCCCCAATAATAGTTATAATGCGCGGTCTTGGCGCACAAAGCGGTGTAAATCAAAGGGGAGCGTCCACTAATTTTCACGCAATTAAGCATAGGTCGCCATTCATCTCAATCATTCTCGCGTCTTGACCCTTTTAGGCAAAATATTACATACCTACTAAGTAAGGAAGTGCTTACTAATTTCAGTATTATGTGTAGTATCTCTAGTATCAAATGTAGCTGATGCTGGTGACTTTAAAAAAGGGTCGCTTTGGCATTGTTACTTGCGTATAAGGTGATATGATCTCTCTGCTATAAATCTGCGATGAACTAACTAATTACAGCTTATAACTGAAATAGGTGTAATATACTTGAGAACAATTGATCAAGCTCTAGCGCCCGAGGCTGGATTTGAAGTAGCGTCTTCTATAGCCCTGTTTTTTTTACAGTATTAATGCAATCTTTGAACGGCCAGGCACGTTGGACATACTTTCGTTCAATCAGTACGTGCTCACTTAGGAATTGTGGCATAGCATGAGATCTACTTCGATTTGTTCTTTGTTCTAATTACCTACCCTCATCATCATCATATACTTAAGAGCTAAGCTCTTTTCGGTGAAGCAATCTTCATGTACTCATTTATCTAACTTGACAGCCTGATACGACACTATATTATTTACCCAATAAAGCCTAGTTTGAAGTAGTTGGAGTTATAAAATGAAATAAAATGAAAGCATTTATTTCATCCATATTATGTTAGTAAGAACTTAGATTTATCATGTTAGTAGAAAGTATGATTAACATTAGAATTGACGAGCAAGTACAACCAGTGAGCGAAGATAGGGCTGTCCAGCCTCTCAGCAATCATCTTCAGGAGAGTGTTGGTACTGCCCCGCACGCGCTCGCACAGCACGGCTTGGAAACCGTCGGTACTCCACGCTGCAGCGCCAGGGCAGCCCCAACAACCCCCTGAAGGCGTTGTTGTACTGGATGCGAAGAGCACTGTAGAGTCTTAATTTTAGTGTAGTCACTCCACAGGTTGCACGTGTTTAGAGTTTGACAATATGACTGTAGAGTACTGCAACAATGTAAATAGTAGTGCAACAAGATGGCAGTTGTTTTTGTAGAAATGTAGTTAGTGTTGCGCTAATTCTAGAAATTAGTTGCCGAATGAACCCCCGACTACCATGAGTCGCGACAAAGTACTAAGAAGAGACAACGCATACTTGACATATATGACTTTGAGCATAAAGAGCGTTTTAAATCGTGGTAGTATAATTTTACTTTTTGTAAGAGTTACATCTACATAAATCTTCGAATTGTTTCAAATTGTCTATTAAAGTATATTATCTAATACCCATATCGTAACTTCCCTATAATATGTTCAGAAACAGCCTATATTAAGAAACCTGGGCGGGTGCATCGTAAAATTTACTTTATATTATCGGTGATATCGGTGATGGTATTGGTACTTGTAACAATCTAGTTGTTCATGTTCATGATTTGAAATTTAGTTGGCCAGGGAGGTGCAATGGCGGTCATTCTGAAGAATCTGGACACGTTATTGTGTTATAATGTGTGTAGATAAAGTAAGTTTGTAACTGTACATAATTAGGCATTAAAACACTCGTATGATATTATTATAAAACTCACTACGGTCGTATTATAAATTATAAACCCACACCTTGTAATTTAGTGCCCTTCATTATATAACTAGCAGTCACATAAACTACTATAACATGACAACATGAGTAATCTATATCAGATAATACAGTTAAATAATAAAAGTTGTTAAAATACACCTTGGGTATAGCTGAAGGCAGTCCTACACGGTGTAGTAGGATGCTGATAACCATTTTATGAACCACCAACCAAGGTCAGGGTGACCTTGGACCGTCGGCAGCCATGTTGGCGTCCGTGTACTTTATTCAAATTATATATGCGAAATGTCATTCCGGAAATGCACTTTTCAATTGGATACCTACTTCTCGGCCAAGGACGATTCTCAAGCAACAGTTGCGATGCGTGCGGGGTCGGGCGGGGCAAAATCAATAGAAGGTCCCGGGGCCGCCCCGCCAAAACATCCAAACATTCCATGTTGATGTGTTACGTTTTTTCGCAACTTCAGCGCTTAACGTAGAGTGATAAGCTCAGTTGTGGACAATTGACGTTAAATCTTAACAAGCGTCCGTAAGGATCAGGTTTGTTTGAATGCATATATGGGTCAAGGAGTCATTAATTATTGGGTATTAGTAAAAGAGAACTTTGTAAAGAAATCAACACTGTCTGTAAAATGGTAGAGGAAAATTTCATAATAATAAATGCGGATTTATTACTTAGTTAAAATGACGCGTAAAATCCGTAAAAGATTAAATAACAGTTTGTAAATTTAAATTCAATTTTGATAGTACAGTAGGGTTATAAAATAATGATGTGAATTATTGAACAAAAATATAGGAACTCAACCATATTTGCATGGGTTGAAGAATGTGTACAAATATTTTTGTCCAATTAATCGCATCGATATTTGTTATTATTGAATAATTAACTAAAAATATGCTCATAACTTTGACACTGTAGTGTTTTTATCCTGAGTTTTAACTTTGAAATAAAACGCCTGCAAAATGGATCAACTATCATAATTCCCCAACAAAAATTCAAATTTCCGTACAAAAAATATGCAGCTATAAACGAAATCATAGGTAAATGCCAGAATTCGTGGCAAATCCTACAAATATTTTAAATCTGAAATTTACTGAAATATTAAAAGTCGCAAAACCGATATATTCTATTTCCAAAGACAGGAATTCCATTTGCAAAGCTGTAAATTGTGAGTGTAGAGGGTAATGTTGGATTAAACGCGTTCTACTATTCTGGCGTAGGTATCCTCGTAAGGTTCAGTTTATTTTAGGACAAGTGAAATAACGACCCAGTGTCTAAAAATTATGACATTATATTTTGAATTCTCAGCTTCAGGAACAAGATCTAATTTTAATCAAAAAAGTTGACCTCGTGGGTGGATATGACTTATGTTTTGCCGTCCTGAAAATAGGCAATTGGTCCCTACGAGAGTATACTTATTAAAAATTCTTAATCTAATTCAAATCTTGCTTCCAATTCTAAAGAACAATCAGTGCACTAATTCTTCACATAGGTACTTGACTTTAAGTTCGTGAACGTGGAAACAAATTTCAATCAAATACCAATATATTTTACATACACACATAGTCAGAATTAACCGCCAACTAACAGTCACAATCTTTATTGGTAAAGAAACATTGTTGGTTGCAGGATTAATGGTATTGAACGAAAACAAAATTCAAATTCAATTGTAGTTTTTCTTCAGGACCACGTGGACAATGTCGTCCTCGAAACGTTGACGGTAATTTTAAAATTATTTACGCGGTTCAGTCCCGTTTGTACAAATAGATAAATGGTTTTTACTTATTTTTAAATTCCAAATTCAGATTTTGAAACAAATAAACATATTTCCGGTGTTAATCAATTAGGTGTATTTGTTATTTTAGCTGGTAAACCCCTGAGAAGCCGTAATTAGATTAAACTTGAATTATTTCCCTTGTTCCGTATTTCGGTATAATAATATGTTGCGTAACACTTAATTGGTTTTAATTATTCAATAATCTACCTGAAAGCTTCTGAGAATTGTTAAGATAAATCATTTGAGATTGAAATTGACATACGTTATTCGCAAAATTTGATATAATATAATTATTTAGGGGATAACCAAGAAATCCTAGAATATGTAAATAAAACCTTCAAAACAAAATAATCTTACGAACCTGTTTTTTCACGGATCTTGAATTGTTAATATGAGATGGTATTAAAAAGCAAACTTATTTATTTTCTTTTAAAGGGTTTTTTCACAAGCAGTTTGTGTTAATGTCCGCCTATTAATTCGCAAGCATTAACAAAATAATTTATTGTTTTCTACATTTCCAATTTTGATGGCACTTAGTATAATTATAATAATATTTAATCACATTTCAAAGACAATTCAAACTACACATTCGTATTTACAAAGTCTATTATGTTTCGCAGTTTTCATAAAAATAAACTTATTTTGCTAAAATACCACACAAATGTGAAGAGGATTCCGGTTTGCCGCTCAGATCGCGCGTGCGTCAGATAGTATCGCGGGGAATTAGGATCTCTAGCGGTTTGCTCAGGGGAACGTACATAAACTCATCTGCCTGTGACGTAATACTTGATGGATCTGAGGGCGGTTTTATCAAAGTTATGAATTCAAGGATAAGTGTTTTATATACTTTTTTTAGACAAGATATATTTTTAGGTTTGAGCTAGCGACTCGGATTTGTTAAAGTTAACTAAAACGGAAAAAGAATATCAAATAGAATATTTAATATAGGATTAAATAGAGATTAAAGCGTCCATTTCAATTGCAGTACGAAAGTAAATCATTAAAAGTAAAGGTTTTAATCAAGCCGGAGTGTTCTCAGCCATTGAAGAAATCTTCTACTATTACTGTACTTAATCTACGGTTAAATAATAGATTAAGTAGGTATTTAGGTTAAATATAGCAATTATAATCTATGTTTGTCAATTAAAAACTGTCTTTCAAAAACGTTTCACTCGCATCCGCACAAAGAAAATCATAACAAGTACCTAGGACCCAGCAAAACTGCAAATTGCACGAGAGCGAGCCATATCCAACGCATATGCTATATATTTTCCTTTGGCAGAACGAACATGACAAATGTTCTGTTTCAGTATGCAATCCTGATGTTCCATTTATGAGTTTTCTTAAATTAAAAAGTTTGAATTTTGTATTGCACTCGGTAAGAATTTTAATTTGTTGACTAAGTTTGTAAAACTGTCTAGTCTATTTTTGAAGGATGTAACCTAAACCTATATTAAATGCTGTAGCATGCACATATCTTTAAAACATTACATAGGTTTACGTATCCGGTTTACAAAAGAAACAATGACTAGAATTAAAACGATTTCTTTGGTATTCCATATAATTGGCTGCATGTTGTTTTTATTTATATATAATTTAGATTATCCTAATTCCTAATTAATTAAATTACTGCTTACTTTGAATTAAGTAAAATATATTAACTTGTTTTAGTTTATTTCTATCATAGTTGGTACTCGGAGTTTAGCTAAGAGTTAGGAAAGCTTTTAATCCTCTGTGCTCAACCAGAATTTCTAGAAAACTGGGAGTGCAGTGAATTTAAACATAAAATTGCTTAGAACTAGTTTCAAAACGTTATTAAAACTTGAGTGCAATTTTTCTAACATACTTTAATCACAAGTTAATATGTGATAACACAAACATAACTTTCTACAACTTTAAAAATCTTTTAACTGGTATTAAAGACTTAAAAGTAGAATAACAGTTTGCTAGCAACGTTATTTGCATGCATTCGTTGTACCTATTTTCTTAAAGAAATCTTTGAAATAAATTGCAATTAGTGTTCGGAGAACTTGTAATAAACTATTAGTTAGTTTTTTTATACCACGACGGTGGCAAACAAGCATACGGTCTGCCTGTAACTCCAGAGCACCCTACCCTTTAAGAACCTATACACTCCTTTTTTGAAGAACCTCATACCTACTGTTTACGAAACGCAAAAAAAAAACAAATTTTCAGCGAAGGGAAAAACAAACTAAGAACTTAGATTACTTGTATAAAACAAAGTAAAATTTTAATTAAATTAGTCTTTCCAGTTGATAAGCAAACAATTTGCAATTCCCCCATCCTCATAGTAATGAATGCAAGTGAAATTCATTAAACATTTTCTTTGCGTTGAAATGTCGAACTATATTCACAGTCAAATTACATTCATAGAGAAATACGAGTTAGTATTTCGATAATTTACGGCGTTTATTTGATTGCTACCCAAAAATCATTGTAATGAAGGTATTTTTATGTTTTATATCAAAAATAATAAAGGACGACAAACAGATAAAACGTGATGTCTACCAGTTCTGTAGATTTTAAGTTTTTTAATATGACTGTAAGAAAAACTGGAAGAGATCCTATTTAAAACCAACCAATGAATATTATTGCAATTCATTAAAATTTTAATGAGCGATCTTGTACTGAAAAAGATGTCTTTATAGTTTCTAAATAATATTATTTTAGACGTGCGCTATTCGCGAAATTCAAAGACAGCTAAATGAACCTCTAAAAAGCTTCAGGAGTGAAGATTTCAAAGAGATATAAAATCTTAATTGGATGGAGTGTTCTAGCAGTAATTGGAACTCGGTATGCGCTGTGCGCCACTGTCATATGAAAATCGACTTCTTATAATTTCTACCTCAGATTTCTAGAATATTTGTAATAAAAAATAAACTGTATTTGTATGACTTCAAAGTTGATTTTGCTTTAGTAAGTTAGGACTTTTAGAGAGTTACCGAAGCTAACATAGTGAGTGTTAAAATTGAAATGGTTTAAGGTTAAAGTTGAAAGCCATCGGTAATTTTTAAAAAGGCGACTGTTTTATTTCATATTTCGTAAAATTGTATACCGCCATTATTTTTCACCGCTGTTAAAAATTGTTTTTATTATACAAAAAGCACATATCGTCTTCTGTAATAATTATAATTCACAATGTTACCGAATTACCACAGTATACTACCACCATATCCAGTTGTCCAATCTATCCATCTCATAGTTGCCGAAAAGGGCAATGTAGCTCCTAATTTGTTATTCGTACGTGTTTTGGTTAAATGATGTTGGTAGAAACTTCCTGCCTCGCACAACAAAACTGTGGAATGAACTGTCGTCTGCGGTATTTCCGGACCGATACGACCTTCAAACCTTCAATAAAAGAGCGTATTCCCATCTTAACGGCCGGCAACGTGCTTGTGACCCCTCTGGTGTTGCGGGCGTCCATGGGCGGCGTTAATTGCTTACCATCAGGCGATTCGTCTGCTCGTTTGCCTCCTATTTCATAAAAAAAAAGAACAACGAGCGCTGTTGATGCATTTATCACTGGATTCAGAAGCGGTAAATCGACCTTATACCGTTAAAAACAAGGTATACTTTTAGAAAGTGATCGAGGTGGAAATACGTACTTTTAAACAACTCGAACATAGTAATGTCAGTCTAATTACCTGCATTGCTGGTACTTATTATCCCTATTCAAACATTACACTGCAATTCCCACAAGCAAATACCATTGGTTTGGATATACAATTATCATTACAGATGATTTCATTCCAAATAGTAGTAGTTCTTATGTCAAAGTGTATTAAAGCTTTCGTTGAAAGGCTTAAATAAAATGATGAATAACAAAGAAATTAGAAATATTGATATAATATAAGGCAAAAGATAAACACACAATCAAAAAAGTGTTCGAATGAATTTAAATTAAGCACCAGCTTATTAAGCGTTTTCTTAAAATACCCACACAATCTCAATCTACACGATCTATAAACAAAAAAGTAAAGCCACGAAAAACAAAACAAAGCAATTTTCTAATCCTATAAATTTGTTCAGAGTTTCTTTTATTACCAAGAAACAGAATGGAAGGGCAACAAGCAGTACTTAACCAGATTTTCTTTGCGAACAAGATTACGAGTACAGTAAGCTGAACCAAATGAGCTTAGTTAGAAATTGTTATTTACTTTTTTTATTGAAGCTTCTTAAGTAACTTTTATTCATATATCACTTCCATTCCGTTTAAGTACGTATTACACATTAAATTAATTTAAATACACAATAATAATATTATACGTTGTCATTTTTTTATGTGTTTTTCAATGGAAGTATTTCTTTATCTTTATCAATTCCAAAACCTGCCCTACTTAAATGATGATTGAAAAAGATTCTTCAGACTTTTGAAGTAGTTAAATCTGATTTTATTAATTCTAAACATCATGTAAATGTAAACGTAAATTTAAACTAACACAGTTTTACAATCTTCAATAATAGACGTAAAAGGGAATCCATTGCTCACACACATGCTACTTACCTTAGGAACATGATATAAACATGACTTGTTTATGATCTGTATCATAAACAAAGCGGTGTAGAACGTAACATAAATATAACAGTGCCATCGTAAACAATTATGGGTAAAAAATAAAGAAGAATGCGTGTGTTGAAACAGGACTCGTTTTTAACGAGATTATCCTTTTGCACACGGTTGTTGGATTTTCGAATAACGTCACGACAAAAATATATAAATGCAATGTAACTAAACGTGTTACTCCGTAAAAATAATATCACTTAAACTATCTTTAAAAGGAAATTTTATAATAAACTTTTAATAAATCTACTTTGCGAGGTTCTTGAATGCCGCTTGGGTGCGAAAAGCACTGAGCATTTTTTATGGTGACCTTTAAGGCTATTTTATATTTAATACCAAGAAAATATTAATTATAACTTCTGGCATTTTATTAAATTGTTGAAAGGGCTCATGCGCGTTGGTTTTGTCTCCATACACGCCTCCCTGATGTCTGAAACACATACTCGTGGTATTTTGTTCACAGAAAAATTACAATAAAACTTTTTTGTTTCATCAGAAATTGTTTAAAATTCATATTTTAGTAATTTTGAAATTATAATCTGCAGAATGCGTTTTTGACATTTTGTGTATATAAATATATGTATTGTATGTTGAAATCAAGTCTCTAAGAAAGCCTTTTTGTGAGACTCACACAAAAACCGTTAAAGAAGTTAATAAAATAAATTATGCTCTTTGCAGTTATTTTATCAGAATTGGTGTTGATCTGTTGATAAAAGCAAACTTAATTCATAATTTACAAGTCCTTGTTTTATAAAGATTAAAATTTACCCGTTATTGGTAAAATGTTGAGTTAGCAAATCATTTACATACCTACTAATTCTAAAGTAATTTTCATTATTTAATTTAGTATTTATTTTACTAAATCAGAGCAGGCAATCCCTTTATTTCGGTTTTTTTAAGTTTAGTTGTACTCAAATCTCAGTAGAATATTAAATAATCATTTAAATTACTTATTTCTTATTAATCAAAGGCTTCCTAAATGGACATTTAAACTGAAACAACTGCTAAAGTTTCCGAAAACCTCAATAAAATTTCCAGTTTCTTTATGATGATTTAAAAACTTCTCGACAAAGTGCCTTTGCACTGAGATCTCGAGTGGAATTCAGCAGCTGACGGTATTCAGGACGAGCCGAGACTTTTATTCTATACCCGAGTTAAATCTTTTTACCATCCATTATTTTGCTACATTTTCTACTTCGCTTGTTCCAATAAAACTTTTGTGTTTGTGTACCTAGTAGGTTACTAAGTTCTGTTGCTAGAGTTTTCACTAAATAAATAGGAATAGGTAGCAACATTTTAATTATTCATGTATATAATTTAAAAGCCTATTTAATAGTCAATAGATTACAATATATTTAATTGAAAATTAGTGTAGCAATTTTTCAGAATTTTTTATATGACTCGGAAAAAAGCGTGAAAAATATACGTCAAAATTACACTCCTTGTTACTGTTGATTTTAAATCCTATTTATTTTTAATTACATTTAAGACGCATCAGTCTTGCACAACTCGGTAGCTATATTTTTTAGCTTCAATTTGGTATATGTATAGTTCACGTGGACTATCCGATAAAATCCATAACAGTCTAAATCTATGTCTTTTGTGCAAAACTTAAAAATAGGCAATTCCCAGTTGAAAGGGAATATCTGTGGGATAAAATCGCAAGAAAATTAAACGTTGGTCACGCAATTACCTCTATTAAACAGGTTTCTTACAAACAAGCAATGGAACTTTCTAAACAAAGGTGCAATATTTATTTGATGCACTTATGTAAAGTGTAATTTTCTTAAATTTTTCGCGTGAACGCGTCTTCATGAAATCTTGTGCTTTACATAGGCTGCTATTTATATATCCGGAAACCGGGATTACAATCTTCTTAAATAGCATATTTGACCTCCATGGTAAAATTTGAACTTTTTTAAGTACTGGCCGGTATATTTTTTCTTTCTTATTAACGCTCGTGTTTTGTTTCTGACGGGTTCTAAATGTCATCTCGCAGCAAGAATGGAACTCACTCGTGAAAATATTCGTGCTATGATTTATTATGATTTTCGGCGTGGTTTAACGCAACAACAGTGCATAGATCAACTAACTTCAACTTTTGGTGATGAAGCCCCATCTAAAACTACTGTGTATCACTGGTTTAGTGAGTTCAATCGTGGACGTAGTATGCTTACGGACGAAGTTAAGGCAGGTCGCCCGAAATCGGTCGTTGTACAACAAAATATCGAGGCTGTGCGAAAACTTATAATGGACGACCGACATGTTACGTACCGCGAGATAGAGGCGACTCTGGGTATTTCTATGACCAGCATTAATAGCATATTACATAATTATTTGGCTGTAAAAAAAATTTGTTCGCGTTGGATACCCCACAACTTAACAAAAGAGCAAAAAGATGCTCGCGTCGAATGGTGCAATAAAATGTTAAAAAAATATAACCGTGGTGACTCAAAAGCCGTTTATAACATCTATACAGGTGACGAATCCTGGATCTATGCATACGATCCCGAAACGAAGCAACAATCAACGGTATGGGTGTTTCAAAATGAGCCGAACCCTACGAAAGTTACTCGTGCAAAAAGTACATTGAAACAAATGGTGGCCTGCTTCTTCGGTATTAATGGCCATGTAGCTACAGTGCCACTAGAAAACCGTAGAACGGTTAATTCAGAGTGGTACACGACCATTTGCTTACCGGAAGTATTTGAACAAATTCGTAAAACTAACCAGCGACGAAGAATCATTCTTCATCATGACAATGCCAGCTGTCATACGTCACGCGAAACAACTCTATTTTTGGAGGGTCAAAATGTGGAATTAACGGGTCATCCGCCGTACAGCCCTGACTTGGCACCCAACGATTTTTATTTATTTCCAAATTACGCGGTCAACGATTTTCGACCGCTGAATATGCTGTCGACGCATTCAAACAACACGTTATGGAGGTACCTCAGGCGGAGTGGCAGAAGTGCTTTAAAAATTGGTTCACGCGAATGCAAAAGTGCATAGATCATCAAGGGGAATACTTTGAAAAACAATAAAACCATTTTCAGCCGTGTACGTTTGTTTGTTTTTTTGTTTCCGGATATATATGTAGCACTCGTACAAGGATTTTCAATAAATTTCCCATCTGATTTGTATATTATTATACCATATTATGTTCTTTAATAATTAGGCAATTAAATAACTACTTTAAATTTTTATTTAAAACTTTATTTTATATTTTATCAGTCAGAAATCTGGTAACAGAATGTAGTGACCAACTAGGTATAAGGTACCTCCACTCTGCAATTAAAACTGAATGCATAAGGTTTCCATTGAAACTTCTGTTATGCTGTTAAACGTTTTTGCTAATAAACAATAGCAATCAAGCCATCCCCAAGTCGAATGCGTAAAACCCAATAAGTAAAGATTGAATGTAATAGTTAGAAGTATATAATTGTTGAAAGTTACTTTTCATGCGTTTTTGTATAATTTTCATATACATGTATCTTTATGCGACACGATTACAGACTAGGAGAGATAAATGAAATTTCTGATATTTATATAAAAGTTGAGTCATACAAAAAAAATGTCGGTCACGTCAGTGTTAAACCGTGAGGTGAGACAAACTCGTTCCGTGTCATTCGTCGTCCTTGCATCCACATTTTTATACAAAAAAAGGTTGACGGCAACGCGAAACTACGAATTAATGCAAAACCTCGCCGAATCAGCTTTTTATGCTATGTTCACATTATTATATGAAAGGGGATAAAGTGTAAAACATTGCTTGTTATGCAGTACTTTTTTGGCGTGAAACATAATTTTTAGTCCCTAACAGACTAAAAAATTAATAGTCTGTTAGGGAATAATAAACCTTCATTAGTTCCGTCCTTAGTCATATGGTAAATCAAGGTAGTATTAAAGACATCTGTGATAAGTTTGCAATAACCTTTTGTACTGAAATCGAGCAAATAAAACATACTTGTAGTGATATATGGTTAGATAGAAATATATATGTAAATAAGGCGAACGTATGTATGAGATGGCAACCCGTACACAGCAGAAATGTTAAAAGTGTGATTAGCCAAATGGATAAAAACAAAGCACCGGGAAGCGATCTCGTACGTATGTCTGACTTAAAGTTAGTCGTAGATAAAGTAAGTCCAGTCATAGCGAAACTTATCAATTTATCAGTTACTCAACACAAATATCCCAACAAGCTAAAAGAGTCCTTAGTGCGTCCAATCCATAAAAAGGGTGACCATAAAGTATATGCTAACTATATACCAATATCCATTCTCTCTAGTATAGATAAAATTGTCGAAAAATGTATAATTAAACAAACCAGTTCTTTCTTACAAAAAAATAGTATAGTAAATGACTGTCAACATGGTTTTCAAAAAAACAAAAGCACTGCCACTCTCTTGTTTAAATTCACAGATGAAATCAATTCTTACCTAGCGGATAAAAAGTTTGTTATAGCCATATTTTATGACTTTAAAAAAGCATTCGACACTTTAGAAATAAACACCCTTTTAAATGGCATGGACGAATGTGGTGTGGGACAGCCACTGAATTGCTGGTTCCGTGACTACCTCACATCACGTTCCTATCGTGTTTAGATTCGCGATGACGTAAGTGATGAAATACAGGTACAATGTGGAGTACCACAGGGCTCCGTATGTGGGCCTGTGTGTTACCTTATGCATGTGTGTTAGCTTATGTGGAGTTTTACAAAACTGTACTGCACACATGTTTGCTGATGACCTTTGCACCCTACGTGCAGGAACCAATATAATTGAAACTTGTCAATTGGTTCAACAGGACATAGATTCAGTTGTAAAGTGGTCTCACGATAATGGCATAATATTAAATTCTGACAAAACTAAATTTCTCATGATCCAGTCGCCCTACATGTGCACTACAGAAACACCTTTGCCTATGTACACTCACAGTTTTAGATGTTTCCATAATAATTTTCAAAATTGTAAATGCCAACCAATAGAAAAAGTAGATTGTGTTACATATCTGGGAGTTAAAGTTGATAATAAATTTTCTTGGCAACATCACATAAACCATATCTGTAGCAAACTTAGAATTCTACTAGGAAAATTTTACCACCTAAGCTTTAAAGTACCAAGTAATGTTCTAAAATGTCTATACTATGCAATAGTTGAATCAATATTGAGTTATGCCCTCGATTGCTATGGTCTTACTTTTAAATCATACATAGATAAATTAGAAGCTCTACAAATTAGATTCTTAAAATTGCTCGTAAACAAGAAAACAAAAAGTAGTTGCAACGGCGATTATTCAAAATTATTTAAAATCTGTAAAATACTTCCAGTTAGTTTAAAACATAAACATCTGTTAGCAGTCAACAACCATTGCAATGGAGAACATAGCCCAATATTGATACATCATAAGCACACAACAAGGACAGTAACCGCGCGCAAATATGAAATACCCCGCGTCACTAACTATTTCGGAGACAGAAAGTTAAGTAAAATAATTCCATACTTTTTAAATAGTTTACCAGAAAATATCCGGCATGAATATAATAAAAATAAATTTAAAAAAGCACTTAAACTGTACCTACTACAAACACTTAAGTGACATATGCGCTAATGTAAATGTCACTTCAGTGTTTAGCGAAACTTAAGTTAGTAGGTTAGTAAAACATTTATTATTTAAATTAGGAATTACATAGATACTCATACTTGCAATCAAACTGTGTAAACAGTTTTGCAAGAAACTGCCTTAAATTTAATGTCTGTACTGTTTTTAATAATGATAAACAATAAAAATAATAATAAAACATAAGGGTCCTCTGTATAAGCCCAGATAAAAAAGACATAGTGCTGCTTATTTGCAATTTATTTCATAATGCTGGCATGATTCCCATCAAGTTTTATTTTATGGTAATAATCCTGCACGTGATAATGCACGTCTGAATAAGTAATTTCACATCTCATTTACGACTATTACTTCTTACACGATATGAATAAGAAAATAATGGAAAAAAAACCGACCAAGAGCGTGTCGGGCCCCGCTCAGTGTAGGGTTCCGTAGTTTTCCGTCCGTCACAGTAAATGTCCCCACTTAAGAGTTAAAATAACACCGCCATGTAGGATATGATATGAGCGTTCCACGTACAGTGACATCTATCGGCAAATTAAGTAAACTATTGCGCGCGAGCTTAAAGTATGGAAGATGATTTTTATGGGATAATTCTTTATTGCGTGAACCGATTTTCACCGTCTTTACTTAATTTGAAAGCACGTCATTTCATTGTGATTTTGTAGAAATTACAGGTACAATAAACACTTATACGGTTAAATTACAAACTTAGTTTAGAAATTATTTTGTAATTTTTTTTCAAAAACTATTCAACCTATCAAGTTCAAAATAATTTTCCTAGAAAGTTTTTATAAAGTTCTACTTTTGAGATTTTTTTCATATTTTTAAAACTTATGGTTCAAAAGTTAGAGGGGGGGGGACACATTTTTTTTACTTCTGGAGCGATTATTTCCGAAAATATTTACATTATCAAAAAATTATTTTAGTAAACTCCTATTCATTTTTAAATACCTATCCAACAATATATCACACGTTAGGGTTGAAATGAAAAAAAAAATCACCCCCCACTTTACGTATAGGGGAGGTACCCTAATAAAACATGTTTTTCCACTTTTTATTTTACCACTTTGTCGGCGTGATTGATATACATATTAGTACCAAATGTCAGCTTTCTAGTGCTAACGGTCACTGAGATTATCCGCGGACGGGCGGACGGACTGACGGACGGACGGACGGACGGGCAGACATGGCGAAACTATAAGGGTTCCTAGTTGACTACGGAACCCTAAAAATGTAAAAGATAAAAACTAAGTAGGTACCTATTAATTAGTATTACATAAGTTTGCATAATCGACGTCAAGAAAATGACCACCTTACTCCTTCGTAGTACGGTGAAAAAGCACATAATATTTGACATCGACTGTACAATCATAATGAGAGTACGTTGACGTAGGGACAGAAATGTCTACACGCCCTAATATTTATTAATCGTACGGCTACAGGTCACTGGATTACGTACGGATACAGAGAAACAGATGATCACTGTGTAACCTATGCTATTATTGATTACTTTATACTGATTCAAAAATACCCTTTGCCTATTAACAAACTAAAGAATTTAGAAGAGAGAATGTCTCTGAAACGATCAATCAAAAGTCATACTTCAAAAGCCTGTAGGTAATTACATGGTAAAGTAAGTCATATTGAATAGTGACAAATTACCGCAAGCTACAATGTAAATGTGAATGTAAAAATAGTTATAATCACCAGTTTTCATGACAATTGCAATTTGGTTGTTCATATATACGGATGTGTGTATGACCTAAATAAATCAAAACATAATTTGACATGTAACACATTTAGGGAAAAATTATGAGCAATTCGTGGTTTAGGTAATCCTTTAAACTATTTTTCTACTCGACGACTGTAATACTTGAATTGAGACTTTGTTGACCGAACTACTAGCCGACTAGCGCATACTTTTAGATGGAGCTATTATGGTCGCAAGTTTTAGCATCGTCGCGGATGCTGAAATGGATTTTCATACAATATTATACAATGGTCGTGGAGAAGGACCGTCCTCCTCCCCGACCGCCGATACCTGAAATCCAACGGGAGATCGAAGTTACGAAATTGCATAGCCTCATGGCCGTGGCCTAAACACTGTACTCCACTGAAAAGCCCTTTATTTGTTTTTTTTAACACCCAAGAAAGAACAGCATAAAAATTCTACATAACCGTTTCACTGATCCCAGCATTCCTCTTAACCCACCTAAACTTGTCTTACATACCGTGTGCAACAACTGCTGGTTTTCATTTTCCTATTGATATTTTTAATATCGCTTCCTCGCCTACTTTGCGCCAAAATGTAGACACAATAAATTCGTGTTAGAGTCACTGCGATGCGACATAGGTCGTGTACAGGATCTTACAGTATTTTAACATTATTTCACATCATGGTCATGTCCACACACGTCGTCATCTTAAACCTTTGTCGACAGTTGTTAAAAAAGTTCCTGTTCCAATGTATTGTTATATGGCTTGCCATTATAAATTAACATTGTTATATGGCTATTATAAATATTGTTTGTTTGTTTTTTTTGTAAAAGGAAGTTATGTTTTTACACAATTAAATATTGGAAATACATTTGCGATGTATTTTTTTTTATCATTCTCTACTCCATTTCCTTTGACAATTACTTTCATGTTGATGACACCTGTGTAGCTTCAATGAGTTAATTTTTTATTTATTTTGTAAATACATTTTGAAAGACTGATTATTTTAAAAAGTAATTTGTACAGTTTTAATTACATATTGTTTTAATTGGCTGAACATATTTGACTACAATGTTTATCAAAAGGATATTTTTCTCTAGTTCTTTTATCGTAGGATAACCTTATTCTATATATTATATTTAACCATTTTTAATGGGATAATACAATAGAATAGATAAAGGCATAAGTAACAATCTTACATATACAAAGATCATGACGTAAAGAGATAAAAGGATACAAAGTAACTCCCAAGTTGTCTAACTCCTGAAACCCAATAGCCAAGTACACACTTGACTGACAGCAGTCGAACTTTAGCTATAAGTAAGCTTCAGTGTCACCAAAGCTACTGGGTCCAAATTACTTTTGTCAGTAACAGACAATAGTAATTAAAATTTAATGTTTGTTCCTGGTAAATGGAACTGTACCCAGAGGTCAGAGATTCAAACGTAACTGAATTGCGCTTTAGATGACGATTCTATTTTATAGCGTAGTTGCTTTTATAGGTATTTTATATTAAATATGATGACAGTGAAATTTGTTACACGTTTATAAAAATATATCTAAAATGAAGACATAAGCCAACCAACACTGGCGCAAACGCATTTATTTACCGTAATCCTTTAAATGTTCTTAAAAAGCTGTCAAACTTTAAAAACGATCAATAAACAGAAATATACAAACTTCGTAGTTTAACACATTACAGGGGCCAGCCCAAACTGAAAAGTCTGGATTTAAGAATTATTAGACAAAAATTTTATTGAAAGGGTATATAAAAAAATACTTTTAGGTAATCTGGCAAAGTCGAAGGTGAACGGCCAAGATACAGGAGCCCAATGCGCTGGTCTGACCAAATTCGCTCAGCTCTCAACACTACCGTCCACGATACTCTTCACTCGACGACAGATAGGGGAAGATGGCGTCAGATCATCAGAGAGAAGCTGTTGAATGACCACGACCCCCCAGTGATGAGGAATCCGATGCAATGAGGAGGAAGTAATCTGGTTGACGCAGATTAAATATATAATATAGAAACGTAGATACATCAGAATTCATCAATAATGCCTATGTCAAAAAAAGGCACTGTCATATTTTTCACGCGAAACGCGCCAAGTACTCGTATTGTGCGCGCAGGGTTGCGTTTTTAATTAAAATCTGGAACACTGAGCGACCGAGATAATAAATTATCGTACTCCATACACCAGTTTACAAAGGCTTCAGTTTACGTTTACAATGCAACAACTAAGCGTGAAACCCGATATGCAGTTAAATTGAAACTTTGTTAGTTTGTATTACCCGGGGACTTAAGTGATTGCTTTTGTTTGAGATCTCGAGAATCGTTAGAAATATGTTTAAACTTACTTAGCCGGTAAATACCGGTAGTTTATTTCGGTTACAGAAATGTACATTAACTATTTAAGTAGTAGGGAAATGTATTCTGATATTTTGTATCAAGGATATATATATATACGAATTAACTAGGTAATAAAATAGCAAAATAATATACACTCAGGGTCAGTGAAAACAGGTTTCCTTTAATTTATACTTTTATATGTGGAAACTCGTTTTGATTTTCCATAAATACATATATGTAGCACTCAACTCAATTTTGTCTTTACATGTCATTTATCTGTAAGTAACAGGACTTCGGGTTGAAACTCAACATAGCGAAAATCTCTTAAAGATAGTTTTTTGTTTTTTGATCACTTTTGTAAAGTCTGACCAGAAATATATGATTATTGTCAAGAGGGCGCTATTATTCTCATTTATATGGCAACAGTCCTAGAGCGTATAATTGTCTATGGTATAGTGACATCTTGATTTGTTTACCTGTCAGCTCTGAAGTTAATTTGAAAATGTTTCATAGCGAAATAGTTTCATTTTCCAAATGGACAACAATGAAACGGATTTGGAAATGGATTTACAGGAGTTTATTATATACACTATTTACCATGTTTCGCTCTTGAATATGGATAATTTTGGGATATTTTTGTCGTTTATTATTTCATAATCAACAATTTATTATTATCCAAGTAAACCGTCTCAATGACACTTGACAACAGTGACAGCCTATCACATGCACTCACACATGCATATCATTCTGTCATTAAAATTATTGCCAGTGTAAGAAATTAGTTCCAATGAAATTCCGCAACATAGCGCATGATCATATATTTCTGGTCAGGCTTTAGTTAAGTACGTAATATTGATAGCTTTTGTACGGTGATCTAACAAGTGTGCAGCTAATGAAGATTTAGACTCAAAACGCGTCTAACCACTTTTTGGGTTAATTAAATAACTGATTGTCCTCGTCACGGCCGCCATGTGTTGTAGGGAGCAGCTATCACCCTACAAAAAGCAAGGCCTCTACCGAACAACGTCAAGCTGTAAGTAAAAACTTTTAACATTTAACCGTGATTTGTCACGCTACTTGACACTGGCAAAATTGTTCTAAATAATGGACAGATGCCCTTATTCCTTAAAATTGATTGAAGGAACAGTATACCTTTACAATCTACATTTATAAAAGTAGATTTTATGTACATGTATGTACAAGTTCTACATATAGAAAATCTTATAAGCAACCTCGTCACGCAGTCCCAGAATGGGTGTGTATCAGCTATAAACGTAAAGTATATCCCGTTTATGGAACCTCCGTGGTAACAACAAGACTACCTATAATAAAATAACTTCGAGGAATGAACATGATTCTAAAACGTGCCAGCAGTAAGACTGCAGTTGACACGATAAAAGGCGTCATGATTATGAGATCGATGTTCTTAAGTTATTAACAATATCAGATGTAATGAAATTACTACCTTCGTTTAGCGTAAGTAAATATCCACGATTTTTAAAATATTAAATCGTTAGGTTTCTTAAATTTTTTACACAAATACACATTTATTATCTGGGGGCACGGCAGTGCCCCCGCCAAGTCGAGCAAAAAAGCGGCACGGCCGTATCATCCTTTTCTCGAAGCAGTTCAGGCCATTTTCAACCCCCTATAACTTCGTTGTGGATTAAACTAGAAGCCTGTATTTCTAGTAACCAAGCAAGCATTGTATAAACACGTTATATTTCAAATTTCATTAAATTAGAACTAGTAGTTTAAGCGTTAAAATCACCAAATATCACCAAGGGGGGAGGGGTCAAAAATCGGTCAAATATGATCACATGATTTCTGGACACTAGGCGATGCTTTTAGTGAGCTCATATAAAAATAAAAGCGTAAATAAATATGTAGCTATATGTTTGGTACGTTTGCAGTTAATACTGGCTGGTTGACAGATACCAGTGATATACAGTCGGCCACTGCAGCCGCAGTCCTCTGTGACCCATTTCGTTCGCGAGACCCATAATGATGTTATCTTCTTCAAGGCACTTTTCATAATAAATTGCCGATGAGATTTGAGTTCAGACACTCGTTTTGGTTTAAGCTCAAAGTGTGGAGAGATATATTATTTTATTACTAACATAATATATTTTTATGATGGCGTTATACCAATTATATTTTTTTTTCCCAGGCCTCCATACAAAACAATTTTTTTTTCGCGAGAAACGTTTTTTGTAAGTTTTTAGGGTCCCGTAGCCAAATGGCAAAAAACGGAACCCTTATGGATTCGTCATGTCTGTCTGTCTGTCCGTCCGTATGTCACAGGCATTTTACTCAGAAACTATATGACGTATCTGAATAAAATTTACACATAAGGTGTATTTTGTATGCAGCTTTAGCACATAAGGTAAGGTGTATTTTGTATGTAGTTAAATTTGAAAAAAAAAATATTTTTAGGGGGGCGCTCCATACAGGTAACTAAATTTAAAAAAAAATTAACCAAATATCAACATGTGACACATCAATCGAGAGGTCTTTCAAAATAACATTGAGGTTTCTTTGACTATTTTGTGATTAAGTGAATATTTTCTGAAATAATCGCTTCGAAAGTCAGAAAAGTTGTGTAGCCCCCCCCCCCCCCCCCCCCCGTAACTTTTGAACCGTAAGTTCAAAAAATATGAAAAAATTTGAAGAGATGCGCCTTATCATATACTTTCAACGAAAATTGTTTTGAACATTATCGGTTCAGCCATTTTTGAGTTATCTCCAAAAAACTTCTTCCATAGGTATCAGATACGACCTTTTGGTATTAGTTTGGTTCTTATTCCATTGAAGGTACGGAACCCTCCTATGCGTGGTCCGACATGCACTTGGCCGGTTTTTATTATTAGAATGCGATACCAATTATGCCCTTAAACGGATCACCAGCATGTTTGTTACACCTTGTACAAACGTAGTGCTAAATAACCGTTAAAAATAACACAAATACATTTTTTTTTATACCACATCGGTGGCAAACAAGCATACGGCCCGCCTGATGGTAAGCAACCTGACGTCTGCAACCCCAGAGGATTCACATGCGCGTTGCCTACCCTTTAGGAACCTATACACTTCTTTTTTGAAGAACCTCATAATGTGCCGGCTGGGAAAACCTCGGCATAGTTCATCCTTTTCTGGGCAGTTGTGTTAAAATAAACTGGTGCCAAACTTTTAGCATCACTATACGTATATTTTCTTTTTCAGTAATTAACTTAAAAACTGGAATGACATTCCAGATCCATTTCCAATTTATACCGCCGTCGAGGAAACATTGATTAATACTCGGCACCGGATATTACTCGCCGGCAAACTGTTACTCTGAATGGAAATACTTGCAAGTATTTTACCGAGTATTTTCTGAATATAAATGCCTCGGTTCTAGACCGAGACGCTTTGAAATAGGCAGAGCCTTGGCCTAATACGGGAATCCAATACGGATCCGGTTTAAAGATAAATTTTATTTATTTTGTAATCTAGTACGAGGAGACGAGTAGAATTTAATTTTACGAAAGCTATACGAGTATAAATGCCCCATACGTCTATCAGTAAAAAGTAGTAGTTTGAAATATGATACGTCCCACTCCTGGGCACAAGCCTCCTTTCATGCACGTGAGTGTACGTATATTAAATTTGTATTTAACCCCACCATTCCCAATGAGTATCTCGGTACTAACAAATGTCCGGACAATACCACCACCCGGACATTAGCAAAAACTCTCATAGAATGAGAGCAAGATGCATTTTCAAAGAATATACATATTTTGTCATTCAATTGATTTTAATTTGATATGGAACAGGATTGGACCTTTCAGAAATGCCGTTTGGTTGATTCATATCATTCTTTTCTTGTTGTCACTTAGTTCAGTGCATAGGTAGTTAAGGTAGACGTTGGATTTTTTTAACGACGGGAATGATGATTCGTAGGGGATGCCCTAAGGGGGGTGAAAATGAGGGGAGGGAGGAAATTAACGTGCCTTAATTGAATATTTTATTGAGACGCGCACGAAGCAAAAGCTAGTGTAATATTATATAAAAAGGCACCATGAGTTTAATAAAATATTATTCTCGAAACTTGATACATTTTGGTTCATTAATAAATGTAAGTACTACTGGAAACATTTCACGTGTAAAAACATTTCTACTTACAGAAACTCCAGTTTTTACCAGTGCAACCAGACCGCCCACAATTATATTTCACGTTGCATTTTTCCTTAAAGTTTAACGAGACACAAAAACTCTAATCTCTTAAGTACTTAACGCTCGCTTCTAATTAGTAAGTGCTTCAAATACTCGTTTCATTAAAGAAGAAATAATAACCTAAAACTGGATTAAATGAATATAAATATAGTGTTATTTGGGTAGTGTCTGTTCTTTGCTCCTAAAAGCATACCTACGTCATCATAACATAGTATCCTGTTATCCCACATTCAGTTTTTAATTATAAAAAATGCGTTTCAAACATCAAAACTAGTTGCACCATAATATATTTTACTACACCACTGTCTAATACAACCAAAACATCAAACGCGTTTCTCATGTGTGAGTGTATAGACAAAACAAAGCTTGTGTCTGCTTTCTATCATCTTTATTTATTGATGATTGTTAAAAATGAACCGCTATATAGTATTATTATAGTACCTAGGCTAGGCTAACCTCATTAATCAGGCAGACGCCAACACTACTAGTTAGCATCAACATCTACTTTGAAGCATGTTGATTAAATTTACATTGCAACTTTGCTTGAATTTTAAATTCGAAACATCTCCCCATTTGTTCCCACACCTGCGGCCGTTATGGAGTTCAGTCGAGTTTCTCTACAATTTGTCTTGTTCCTTGAATAGACATTTTGTGACAAATTTATTAAAAGAATGCGAAAACTAAAATGTTGCACTTTGTAAGTTTGACACTAAAACACAGGTTGTAAACGTTCATGCTGCTTAAAAATGTGTTTAATACAAACTGAAAATACTATAATCATTTGTGAAGTAACTAGTATTATGCACAGGCTACTTTCGATTTAAATTTTTACTTTAGTCTTGTCAAAATAAACTTAAAGGAAACTTTCTAGACGGATTTTTGATGACTTTTTTAGAGGGACAGAGAAATTATTTTTCTTAATAATTTAAATAATATTAGTTAACCTTCAATCTACATTGTAAAGTTAATCAATTTAATGTAACCTTCTACTTCAGTAATTCTTGAACTTGAATCCACAAACACATGCACCAGTCACAAGGGATAATCTTGCGCGGGATTCCAAACTAGCACACGTCTGGCTCAAACCAGATTGATCAACATTGACGTTGGAGCTCAAGCCGCTGCAAATTTATCGTCACCTGCCAGTGTTGGCCGTTAGTGAAACACTAGATGCATAAGGCCAAACGTTAAGCGTGGTTCTGTCGAATGAGTAAACCTGTTAACTTAATCACGTGCGATAACATTCACAAAATTATTTTCATTTTGAATTAAAAAAGACGAAAAAACCCATACAACTATGGGAGTCCCCTTAAATATTTATTTTATTCTGTTATTAGTATTTTTTGTTAGAGCGGCAACAGAAATACATCATCCGTGAAAATTTTAAGTGTCTGACTATCACGATTCATGAGATACAGCCTATAGGTGGTGACAAACGGACAGCGGAGTCTTAGTAATAGGGTCCCGTTTTTACCCTTTGAGTACGGAACCGTAAAAACGATCATATACGTGGCAGGCATGGGTCACAAATTGTAATCTAATTATACAGTGCAGTGCTGGCAGCCAAATTAAATATGATTTGGGTATAGTCTTCGACTCCCAAGTTAACCCATATTGTGGTTCTAACCAAGGATTTACTTATTTGCTCTTAATAGTCCACTTTTACCGACTAATGTCTTTTGATTAAAAAAGTTTTAGTCTTTGTCTTAGACTGCAGAAACCACAAAGTACGAACTATAAAACTTAAATAATATATAATTATTAAACTTAAACTTTTTTGTTTAAACATTCTTGTACTATAATCGTGTAATGGTCAAAACCATGATTATTATTCCTCAAACAACAATAAGAGACTAGAAGTATGAAAACCGCAATAAAGTGATTTTAAGCATCATTTTACAAAACATGTATCAGACTAAGGATGTTCTTCCTCAAAATTCAAACCCTTATTCAAAGAGGCAATTTGGCATACTGGGCTCTGTAGCGGAAATTTAATAGGGAGTGTTGCTTTCCGGAAATGAGATTAACACAATCATGCCTTGATGGTATTTTTAATTATATTAGGTACATATTTGATCCTACAAGAGTGATTTGTGATTTGAGATTTTGACGGGGAGTACATACTCAAGGAATTTAGTTAGATCATAGTCGGTTTCAACTATCTTTTGTTTTAAGTACGTTTTGAAACCCTACTCAAGTATACAGACTTTTTTGTCTATAGTGTAGTGTATCGAAATTGACTTATTCAAATAATAAGAACGAAGAAAGTACAAAGATAAGAATGTCGGTAAGTCAGAAGTAGAAGCAGTAGCTAAGCGGGTGATGTATGCAAAAGGATCGCCCAGCTGTTTTGGCTGCTGACTGTACCCACAAAAATATGTTTTGTAATAGCAGGGCGAGTATATTAGCATAAATCTCATTAGGTCTAGTAAAATGAGTTATATTAACACCATCCAGGAATGATATTCGAACAACTAAAAATAAATTTTCAATTGCTTTAAATATTTTGATTAGCCACGTTTATTTATCGTTATTACTGCTACTGATTACTATTACCATTATCGCTTTGTTATCATTATTTAGACTATTACGTATCCAACATAAGGGGCAATAGGGCTCGGCTACTTTTTCTTAAGTATTTTATTTCAGTTTATATGTAAGGAATGATACCAACACAAATGGCAAAATACAATTTCATTTTCCACACGTGCTTACTGGGCGTGGCAACGCGGAACAATCCTCATATATAAGGCACAGGTTCACATCAACCACACCGAATTATCATAGGAGATATTCCTGAGACCTGGACTCAAGCAACTCGGCAACTGACGGAATAATATTTTCGTGAAGTATGGTCGGCGGAGACCCGGTTATGTACTTATCGTTGTAAGCGTCTGGAATTCGCGTGCGAATGCACTAATCTAGCGCAACAAAACGGTGGCCAATTTGGACTGGATTTTCAACACAATTTCATGGCTCTTGGCGATGAATAAGCAAAGTTGTACTGCAGTCAGAATAACTGAGTTTTTGAGTATGAAATTCACTTTTCGTAACTAGCTGCATGTATGAAATTATAGTTTATTTGTTCTTGTTTTAATTTAAAATTATTTTATTTTATTTTTTATTCAGATGTTATTAAACTTGAAAAAAACTTTTACAGGAAGCAGGAACTTCTAATAAGTGACTAAGTTTCACTTAAACAATAAATTCCATATAACTAATTAGAATTGCGTGTTTAACGCAAATACAATCTGAAATACTTAGTTGTAAGAGTTAGAAAAACAATGCAGATTCAATAATATTAAACCTTTAAATAAATGTTATAACAGAAATAAACGATAAGTTATATAAAATATTTTGACAACGATGTCTTATTCATTATTTTTAGAAAATTAACAATCTAAATTATTTTTAGTAGTTTTAATTTTTGGTTTAGCTTTATATTTAAATATTTTAAGTTTTTAGTGTTATATAGTATATGCTAAAGTATATGCTAACTATAGACCAATATCCATTCTCTCTAGTATAGATAAAATTGTCGAAAAATGTATAATTAAACAAACCAGTTCTTTCTTACAAAAAATAGTATAGTAAATGACTGTCAACATGGTTTTCAAAAAAACAAAAGCACTGCCACTCTCTTGTCTAAATTCACAGATGAAATCAATTCTTACCTAGCGGATAAAAAGTTTGTTATAGCCATATTTTATGACTTTAAAAAAGCATTCGACACTTTAGAAATAAACACCCTTTTAAATGGCATGGACGAATGTGGTGTGGGACAGCCACTGAATTGCTGGTTCCGTGACTACCTCACATCACGTTCCTATCGTGTTAAGATTCGCGATGACGTAAGTGATGAAATACAGGTACAATGTGGAGTACCACAGGGCTCCGTATGTGGGCCTGTGTGTTACCTTATGCATGTAAACAGCTTATGTGGAGTTTTACAAAACTGTACTGCACACATGTTTGCTGATGACCTTTGCACCCTATGTGCAGGAACCAATATAATTGAAACTTGTCAATTGGTTCAACAGGACATAGATTCAGTTGTAAAGTGGTCTCACGATAATGGCATAATATTAAATTCTGACAAAACTAAATTTCTCATGATTCAGTCGCCCTACATGTGCACTACAGAAACACCTTTGCCTATGTACACTCACAGTTTTAGATGTTTCCATAATAATTTTCAAAATTGTAAATGCCAACCAATAGAAAAAGTAGATTGTGTTACATATCTGGGAGTTAAAGTTGATAATAAATTTTCTTGGCAACATCACATAAACCATATCTGTAGCAAACTTAGAATTCTACTAGGAAAATTTTACCACCTAAGCTTTAAAGTACCAACTAATGTTCTAAAATGTCTATACTATGCAATAGTTGAATCGATATTGAGTTATGCCCTCGATTGCTATGGTCTTACTTTTAAATCATACATAGATAAATTAGAAGCTCTACAAATTAGATTCTTAAAATTGCTCGTAAACAAGAAAACAAAAAGTAGTTGCAACGGCGATTATTCAAAATTATTTAAAATCTGTAAAATACTTCCAGTTAGTTTAAAACATAAATATCTGTTAGCAGTCAACAACCATTGCAATGGAGAACATAGCCCAATATTGATACATCATAAGCACACAACAAGGACAGTAACCGCGCGCAAATATGAAATACCCCGCGTCACTAACTATTTCGGAGACAGAAAGTTAAGTAAAAGAATTCCATACTTTTTAAATAGTTTACCAGAAAATATCCGGCATGAATATAATAAAAATAAATTTAAAAAAGCACTTAAACTGTACCTACTACAAACACTTAAGTGACATATGCGCTAATGTAAATGTCACTTCAGTGTTTAGCGAAACTTAAGTTAGTAGGTTAGTAAAACATATATTATTTAAATTAGGAATTACATAGATACTCATACTTGCAATCAAACTGTGTAAACAGTTTTGCAAGAAACTGCCTTAAATTTAATGTCTGTACTGTTTTTAATAATAATAAACAATAATAATAATATTAAAAATATTTATAACGGGTTACTCACGTAATTTAAGTCGATTTTTGCTCGACATGTTTCGGTCAATTTACGATGACCATTTTCAGGAGCTGAAAACATGTCGAGCAAAAATCGACTTAAATTACGTGAGTAACCCGTTATAAATATTTTTAATATGTTAGAGTCACACGAAAGTTTTTAGTGTCAGTTTAATCTATTAAATTATATCAAACTAAATTCTACACATAAAAGTTATTAATTATTCTAACTCAAATTCGTTTGAGCATTGGTTTCTGCCAGATAATTTTGTCTCGGTAGGGTACAATATAACTTTGTTTACGCAGTCAACAGGGTATGCAAATTACTTGGCGAATAGCGTGCCATTTCGAGCCGGCGAAAACTCAGGAGTGCATCCGTGGGACCATTATGTCCAGGAAGTAAAACGCGGTACACATTTAATTACCGTAGGTACTACGGTAATTAAATGAGTACCGCGTTTTAAATACGTAAAGGAAACAAACGATTAATTTATAATTTAACCGTTTTATATAAATTAAAATATACTTGCTTCTGCCTCTTGTCTTCGTAGAAACAGTACTTGGACGATTTTTGTGATAACAGTTATCATTTCTATCCCCGAGACTTTAAGCGATAAAAATTATGCTTTGTTATTCCCTGGAACTCAAAGTATCTTCATACGTAGATGCATAATTTAATCTAAATCGATTCAGCGGTTTAAGCGTGAAGAGGTTACAAACAGTTAAGAGTTATTTTGGCGTTAAAATTATTAAGATGTATCTAGATAGTAACTGGTTTCGTATGTTACCTATAGTATGGTTTTGTACGAAACATTAATACGAACCATAAATATTTATGAAATTAATTTATTTCGTTTCGGACACAACAATACGTAACAACGCAATGAAAATTTTAAATGAATACTCAAGAAAACAATTCTAGCCTAATTTGAAGTACTGACGATGCAAAAATAATTTCAAAATTAACACAAACCGGCCTTAATCATAATATTATTCAACGAATACTTCCCCCCACGACTAACGTTAGGCAGGCGTATATTTTAATGGAACAGAGTGCTTGTCCATTTCAATTCGAACTGTTCGCATATACGTATATTCAAATATCTAGGAGCGAATTCAGAAACATGAAATATGACGGCAATCTTATTTCAGCATCAGCCGAGATTTGCAGATTTGCCGAGCACGATACATTATGATTGAAAACAAATTGATGTCAAATCCAACACGTTGAATACGCTCTCTAGATTTTATGCGGAAGCAAACTTAATTTTATGTGTCACGATGTCAAACTGAAATCCTCACACAGATATAAACACTTTGAAAGGCAATAGCGGATCAGATAAATCGATTTTATTCAAATCGATCTAACGATGTATCTAAAAGTAAATGTATTGTATAATCATAATCTAAGCAAAAAATTCGGAAAGCTCATTTTGAGCTTAGTCGTTAAAATATTATGGAGCCAAAACATGGGACCTAGGAGTAAAACTGTAGTGATTTAAAAACTTATATTAATTCAGTTTCTTTGAAATATGTTGAAAAACTACATGCATAATCATTCAAATTATTTATTTTAGCTTTAAACTTATTCTGAAAGATGTTCTTTATACAATTAATTGTTGAAACAATGTCTAAAAACGACATCTACTTACTACCACAGTGTTTTCGAAACCTGTTAAAAGTCTCATTTGTGTTCAGAATGTTGTCAATTGAAATGTGGTATAAAATCTTTAACATTAAGGCTTGTATACATGGCTATAGCATGTAAGATCATTGGCATCCATGTTAGACTGACTTAGATGAGAATTATGAAATACTCGTACTTTTATAATACTTGGTTCTGAGATTTCATTTGAATATTATTATTATTATTTTATATTATATTATATTATATTCTTAATAAAATTATATCTGAGTACCACACTGTTTAGTCTCATGAATGAATTTTAAAGACTATATTATACTAGTATATATTATCAATCGTGAATAAAAGACGTACATTCATTATATATAACTTTCCATCTTCTTCGTCTTCCAGTTCTTTGGCAATGCATTTTAGAATGTAGAAGAAAGAAGACAATGGATCAAAAAAGCCTTTCCTGTGATTAGTTTTTACACTTAACACGACTTTTAATAGTGTGTTACTTTTTGTATT
Source organism: Pammene aurita (assembly GCA_947086415.1). Lineage (NCBI taxonomy): Eukaryota > Metazoa > Arthropoda > Insecta > Lepidoptera > Tortricidae > Pammene > Pammene aurita. The sequence goes on along the minus strand of OX352305.1, from coordinate 21,625,808 downwards.
TTTTTTTGGATAGATAGATAGGATTAAAAATGTGCAAAAGTAATTTTTCCTATCGTGTTACCATTTTTCATATACTTTATATGGCAGTAACACAAATACAGGTTATAAAAATGTATGGGATTTTTGGGAAATTTTTTCCTTCAATTGGCATGGAAGCTTTTGATTCAGAGTAGATTTTAAAATTCTCAGAAAATAACATAATTCATATCAATAGCTTAAATAAAATAAAAAATACATGTTCTTTTGCTCCTGAACATAATATCATGATTTTTATTACACCCAACTGCTGGATCTATCAAAAAACTTTTATAATATTCGACAAATCGAGTTCAATCCGCCGTTCGGGAGTGTTCGTGACAAAATGTCTCGTTTCTCGCCTTCACGCTTCGCTGGCTATACGAAAATATTAAGAAGGATTTTTATCTAAAGGCTGTGACTTTCAATGCTAAGTTAAGAAATAAAGCATCATGCGGAAGGGTCTAATTTGAATTTAACATTTATTATGACGCTTTAAGAAAAAAGATAACTCTTACTGTTTTTATTTTTACGTTAATCATTACTATTTCTTCTGCTGGTGTGTTAATGGTGTTAAAATATATAGTCATTTCTGAATAAGTACAAACTATTATATAAGTACATATAATTAAGGAAAAGAACATTCACTATGTTTTCATTACTTACAGCTAATTTACAGCTAAAAATCATTTAAATATCATTTATTCTTAAAACTGCAACCGCCAGCCGCTTACTAAGAGTCCGGAAAAGATATTTTTTTGATTTTCTTTTGATTAACTTTTTGATACCATATTGCAGTTAGTTTGTATACATAATTTGAAACATCGTTACTATTAACTGAACATTCCTAACACATATTGCGAAGGGATAAGGTTTACCACCGTTAAGTGCGATAGCACTAGTATCTGACATTGCAAAATTGAAAAAAAGATGCGTTTTGTTATCGAAGGAGCATGATATTATGCCATTATGAAACTCACTTTTAATATTCAAACTCCGATCAAAAATGCAAAAATACGCATTTTCAATCTTTAGGCGTTTTAATACAGTCGATTTCTAATTTAAACTTCCGTATTCGTAGGCTTAGATATTATTTTAATATTACAATGTTGTAACTTACCGAACAGTATCAAAACGCAGATTACGTAACGGTAGATATTGACAGTGTCAAACCAAAAAACAAACCCGTTTCAGTCCAGGTGAAGTTAAACTTTATATCAATGCCATAAGGACGTTAACGACTTGTCTTGCTGTATTTTAATCGCGGAAAGATCAACATAATGTTTATTTATTTAGCATTTCTAATTCCCGTTTCATTTTTTTGTAATACTTTGTCTACTTTAGTAATAAAATGAGTATTTATTTTACATTGTAGTACAAACTGTATACGGTTTATATCAGGTGGCCCAGAATTGACGATCTCCTTTGAGTTTATGATTTAACTAGATAATGTGAAACATACCGGGTGTGGCCTGTAATAAGAGCAAAAAATTAAAACGTAGATTCTACTCCTCAAACTAGACAACGTTTGTTCAACAACTTTTAAAAATAACTTGTACTTTGAATTTTATTACAGTTTAAAGTTTATTCGAACACGCAATGTATTACGACATTGATTAATATCTGTAGGGTGACAAGACTGACAGGCGCTGTCATTTAGGCGGAACTTGATGTACATTGAAAATACTATTTAGTTTGTTTGAAAAAGATACAATCTGAAATGTACATAACTTTCAAAAGTCGTTGAACAAACATTGTCTAGTTTGAGGAGTAGAATCTACGTTTTAATTTTTTGTTCCTATTACAGGCCACACCCGGTATAAGAGGGCATAAAAAATAATAATAGTAAATCAAGCTACAAGTTTGCACGAAACCACGCCCTCACTAAACAAGATCTCTAAGAATTGAGTTTTCGGGAATTGAATAATAAATTAATAATATATATGGACCAAAAGTATTTTTCTGCATTTACAAGACTTCAAACTATCTTATCAATTGCAATTCATCATTTCATTTCATACATTTCATGCGTCATTTCATTATTAGCGATTTTCGTTTTCAAATCAATACCAGTTAATATGCAGATCAAAAGTGTTTTTTTTACGTTTGGTTACCGATGATTATTTTGAAATCTTATGGTCATATCATATCCAAAGTAGGCTACTGGTGTTATGGCGGAAAAGTTACCTACTGAGTACGGTAGGAACCTTTTGAGGTAGGTAGTTGTGTGAACGAAAATAGATAGTAGTTTTTAAAGACTTCAAAGGACCTTTAATCTTGTCTACTTTTCCAGATTACATTCAAACATATCGCCGTGAACATTCTCGTGTTTGTGTAATCTCATTTCAACAGCTATATTGAACTTACAAAGTAGCAGTGTAACAGCGATATTAAAATAACTTTGTAACTGTCATAAGCGTAGCTCTTTACAGCCTTGTGGTTCGGAAGTTACATTTTAGGCTATTATATTTTTATTTTATTAGTAGAAATTTTAAAGGAATGGCCGGAGCAGAATCGGGAGGGTTGGAGAACCGGCGGGAGGCCTTTACCCAGCAGAATCTTACAGGGTGCTAATACTCCTTATAATAATAACGGTCTCATAGCGAAGAATCTCGACGAATATCTTGAGAGACTTACGCTACGGGGTTGTGATTGGATCAAGGGTCAGATTCAGAAGGCGGTAATCCTGGACACGGCGCCCTTAGTCCGAAGGTTCCTCTCTCTGCGGCCCTGACCACAGGCAGCCTGGGCCTTGCTCCGTTGCCGGCGGCAACCTAGGTTAGGTTTTTTATGATGTTTTTATTGTTTTTGTGTGTTTTAGATATATTTTTATATTTCACCTTTGTAAAATTATAAAATTACCTAATTTAAGAATAAAAATGAATAAAGGAAATAATATAATATATAAGTACAATCATAATAAACACCGAAAAAACTTACCATTTTAATTTATTTATAAAACTTTCTAATAAATTATATCTCTCTCTAACAAACTCAAATGTCAAAATGTCGGAGATGGACAAGGACAATGATGGTGATGATTTGACATAATTTTTTGAATAAAGCCATTAGCATTTTATTGCAGGTGGTTAAGTTTATACTATCGTACTTATGTTTTGACTTCCGTTCAGTTTTTGACCAAAAACTGATTACAAATGTCAAGACCGCACTTCGACTAAAAGTCAAATCATCATTATATATAATAAAACTAAGTTGAGAAAATGTGCGTGCCGATAAAACTTAAAAAGGAGTCCCAGCACGATAAAGGGACTTATATAGTGTGATAACCCTTTATTCCCCCTCGAACAAGAAAGTTCCCGTTTTAACCTAAAGGGTTTGTCTTTAAAGATATAAGGGCTTTTCCAACCCTTCAACTCGGAAAGAAGGTGTAGTGGCGCCATCTGTTGTCGAGTAGTTGAACTTCATTCATTGTCCAAAGTGGCGCCATCTGTTGTCGAATAGTTGAATTTCATTCATTGTACACAATATGGACTTAAACGAACGATTATTCCCAAACTTTCTCGAATATCCTAGCGCCAACTTTCTCGAATATCCTAGCGCCAACTTTCTCGAATATCCTAGAGCCTAGCTTTCTGAATATATAAGAGCCCGGTGTCACCCGCCAGAGTTAGTTTGATTTTAACAGCGAAACAAGCGATTTCGAAACGAAAAAGAAAGAAATTATCTGTGTGTGAGCCTTTATTTTGAAGTATCACGTGTGAGTATTTTTAATAGTGTGTTTAATTAATTCTCGATTTCGAAGCGAAGAAGAAAAAAGTTATCTGTGAGCCTTTATTGTGAAATATCAAATGTGAGTATTTTTAATAGTGTATTTAATTAATTCTAATGGTTTTTTTTTTCTTTTAATTGTAATTTCCTTAACTTTCAAGTAGTCGCGCGGCGTTGAATCGATGCCTTCTATATACTTTGGCCGTAAACAAAATATCGCGCGACCGCTTGAAGATTAAATAATTTTTTTTTTCTTTGTCTCAACGTGCTCCACGTTTACGTAACAATATATTTGTCTATAAAATGTTCATTTAATTTATATTTTACAGAATACATTGCCTAGACGTAAAAGAGGTGGAGATCATGCCAGTTCTGCAGCGAAACGGCGGAAACAAAAAGAAAATCGAAGAAATGAAACGGAAGAAGAGCGCGAAGCACGTTTACAAAATCAACGAACCAGAATGAGCACCCTGAGAAGCGGAAAAAGCGAAGAAAGAAAAGAAAATAAAAGTATTGAAGAATCGAGCATTTTAAAAGATAATCTAACAAAGGAAGCATTCCACTACGAACCGACGAAGAAATATTACGATCATAAATATGTTGTGATCGGAAAAATGAATAACATTTGCCAATTTTGCCACGCGAAAAAATTCAGTAAAGAAACACCAGGTCTCTGTTGCATGAATGGAAAAATTCGATTACCACCACTGGAAGCACCTCCACAGGAATTTCTACATTACATGACCGGGGAAACACCAGAATCAAAACACTTTCTTCAAAATATAAGATCATACAACTCCTGCTTTCAAATGACTTCTTTCGGTGTTACTTCGACTGACACTAATAGAGATAAATTTGAATATGTATTTTCAATTCAAGGGCAAATTTATCACAAAATTGGATCGTTACTACCAATGCCTAACGATGACTATAAATTTCTGCAAGTATATTTCATCGGAAATGAAGAAAACGAAATTGATCAACGATGTACAAATTTTATTGGATTGAAACGCGAAATAATCCAAGATGTACAGAGGATCTTACACAAATACAATCAACTGATTTACATATTCAAAACAACACTAGACCGCATGATTTCTGATGACTATAAAATTGTAATTCGAGCCGATAAAAGACCACGTGGAGAACACGAACGTAGATTTAATGCACCTCAGATAGATGAAGTCGCCATCGTAATTGTGGACAATGAAAATACAAGCCGTGACATAATTGTACAACGAAGAAGAAAAGGACTACAACGCATTGCAGAGACACACCGTTCATATGATGCTCTTCAATATCCGTTAATATTTCTGCACGGAGAGGATGGTTATCATTTCAATATAAAACAAATTCATTCTAAAACAGGCATAGAAACAAACAAAAAAGTCACTTCCAAGGAGTTCTATGATTACCGCTTAATGATCAGAGACAATGAAATATACAATCACATTCTAAACACTCGCCGTTTATTCCAACAATTTCTGGTAGATATGTACGCAAAAATAGAAGCAGAACGGATGCTTTACATAAGACTGAATCAGAAGAAACTACGCACAGAAGAATACATCCACCTTCGAGATGCGATCATAAATGACGGCAATATTGACGATATTGGAACAATGGTAATCTTACCCTCATCATACATAGGAAGTCCAAGACATATGCACGAATATACTCAAGATGCCATGACCTACGTAAGAAAATATGGACGACCTGATCTCTTCATAACATTTACATGCAACTCATCATGGCCGGAAATCAAAGAACAACTAAAATACGGATAAACCTCCATGGATCGACACGACATGATAGCCCGAGTTTTTCGACAAAAACAAATAAGATTTATTGAAGTCATCACAAAATATCACATCTTTGGAACCGTTACATGCTGGATGTATACAATCGAGTGGCAAAAACGAGGATTACCTCACTCACACAATCTCATATGGCTACACGATAAAATTTATCCCACGGATATCGACAAAATCATCCAAGCTGAATTTCCCAATCCACAAAATGATCCGGAACTATACAACATAGTAGTGAAAAACATGATTCACGGACCATGTGGACCATTAAACTTCAATGCGCCATGCATGAGTGATGGAAAATGTACAAAAAAATATCCAAAACCATACTTGGACGATACAAAAACTGAAGATGACGGCTATCCCAAATATAGAAGACGATCACCGAAAAACGGTGGCTTCACAGCAAAAATACGAATACAAGGCAGAGACGAACTGGAAATAGATAATCAATGGGTAGTACCATATAACCCACTACTTTACAAAATGTTCCAAGCACACATAAACGTTGAATATTGCAATTCAGTAAAATCTATTAAATATATATGTAAGTACGTAAACAAAGGTAGTGATATGGCAGTATTTCAAATAGTCCAAAATAGCGAACAAAATAATAGAAATGATGAAATCCTCATGTACCAAATGGGAAGATACATCAACAGTAACGAAGCAGCGTGGAGGATTTTTAGTTTTCCCATACACGAACGCGAACCAGCTGTGCAACATCTAGCAGTACATTTGGAGAATGGACAGAGAGTTTACTTCACAAAAGACTCGGCTAGAAAAATTGCAAGCGAACCACCTCAGAACACAACATTAACAGCTTTTTTCCAACTTTGCCAAACGGATCCATTCGCAAAGACGTTACTGTATGTCGACGTCCCTATTTATTATACGTGGGACAAAACAAGGAAAATTTTTCAACGACGAAAACAAGGAATGCCAGAAGAGGGTCATCCAGAAATAATTAAAACTAACGCAATAGGTCGAGTATACACTGTACATCCAAACAATGCCGAATGTTTCTATCTCCGAATGTTGTTACACGAAATACGGGGACCAACAAGTTTCACAGATCTCAGGACTATTGACGGCTACATATGCCAGACTTACAGAGAAGCATGTCAACATTTAGGATTATTGGAAAACGATAACCACTGAGAATTAACACTACAAGAAGCCACACTCACAGCTTCAGCTGAACAAATTCGAGAGTTATTCGCCATAATTCTAACAACATGTAACCCATCAAACCCAAAACAGCTATGGGACTCTTTCAAAAGGAATATGAGTGATGATATATTGTACCAAATCCGACAAGCTAATCCAGAACTGACTATAGAATTCAATGACGACATCTTCAATGAAACACTCATTCGCTTAGAAGATAAATGTTTAGCAATAAATAACCAGACCTTAGTAGAAATTGGAATGCCAGCACCACAAAGAAATACTTTCAGTGTGCTAAACTACGAAATTACAAAGGAAAAAAGCTACAACGTCAATGAACTACTTGAATACATTGCTCACAACAAACCACTCCTCAATGACAATCAAAAAAAAAATTACAACGTTATAATGAACCGAATAAATAACAACACTGGTGGAATTATTTACTTGGACGCACCAGGAGGCACCGGTAAAACGTTTCTAATAAATCTAATACTGGCGGAAATACGTGCTGAAAAACACATCGCACTGGCACTAGCATCACCCGGCATTGCAGCCACACTTATGGAAGGAGGACGAACTGCCCATTCTGCCTTACAACTACCGTTGAATATAGCCGAACAACAATTCCCGGTATGTAAAATCTCAGGAACATCTGGACGGCGTCAACTTCTAAAACATGCTAAAATTATCTTCTGGGATGAATGCACCATGGCCCATAAAAAATCACTAGAAGCCATGGACAGAACATTACAAGAATTGCGAAAAAACTCTGAAATGATGGGAGGAGCTCTACTCATACTCTCAGGAGATTTTCGACAAACACTTCCAGTTATTCCCAAATCAACACCAGCAGACGAGATCAATGCATGCTTAAAAAAGTCACATCTCTGGCCGCAAGTACAAATACTGCAATTAACAAAAAACATGAGGGTTGAATTATCAAAAGATAAAACAACAGCACATTTTGCTAAAATACTTTTACAAATAGGCGAAGGTACATATCCTACTGACCAAACGACCGGCCTCATTGAACTCAATAGTGATTTCTGTAACATAGCCACTACTGAAAACGAACTAATCGACAAAATTTATCCAAATATTATTCAGAACTATACCAACGTAGAGTGGTTATTTCAAAGAGCAATTTTGGCCACTAAAAATAATATTGTTGACGATATCAATTTTAATATTCTAAAGAAAATACCTGATGAAGAGAAAGTATATAAATCGATCGACACGATGGTATCCATTGAAGAAAGTGTCAACTTTCCTACTGAATTTCTAAACTCTTTACAAGTACCAGGAATGCCATTACACTGCCTTCGTCTGAAAATTGGATCTCCAATCATACTACTCAGAAATCTCAACTCCCCAAAACTATGTAATGGAACGAGGATGATCGTAAAACAGCTATCGAATAATGTCATTGAAGCTGAACTTATTTCTGGAAAGAACAAAGGACACACAGTATTTATACCTAGAATACCACTGATCTCTTCTGAATTGCCATTTCAATTTAAAAGATTGCAGTTTCCAATTAAATTAGCCTTTAGTTTTACAATTAACAAAGCGCAAGGGCAAACTTTGAAATATTGTGGCATCAACCTCAAAGAATCCTGCTTCTCTCACGTTCAGCTATATGTAGCTTGCTCAAGAGTAGGAAGTTCGAAAAATTTGTATATATATACCCCGGACAATAAAATGAAAAATGTTGTTTATAAACAAGTAGTGTAAATAATGAGAAAATGTAAATACATGTAAATATAGAAAATGTTTTCAAAATATATTTTTTACTTTTTACGTCATAGTATGTTTTTTTATTTCATCTACCACGTAATCTCATATCAACTCCCGAGCGAAGCCGGGTATCATAGCTAGTATAATATATAATAGGGTGTCAAAAGCATAATCCATAAGTCATGTTTAGTCATTGGCAAGGCGTACAGTCAGTAACTTACGTTTCGTTACTATACACATACATTTACATAAGTTACTTTTGTAATCTTATTTCGTTCGGCAACGTTACGGTTACTAACTGTACTTTACATAAATGCGTTGTATTTATTTGAAGTTAAAGTATCTTAGCCATACAATGCTACTATAAAATAACTTTGATAACAAATACCTATCGAAATAAATAATGTTACACCAAGTTATTTTAGCTTTGATTAGAAACTTTCCCGCCGTTAACGATTGATGCTACTTAAATCGGTGCGAGAAGTTTTACTGAAATCATGTCAGAATCCGAATTTACTCTGCCTGTTTACTTTTCAAGTTAGAAAACCACACAAGAAAATTCGCTAACTTAATTCCCACATCTGCTGTCGCCACTTCGACAATTTTCGTCGCTTACTTGGGAGATTTATTCGGTGTTGGATGTTTTCTCACGCTCTCTGTAATACCCATATTCGGAATGGTCACCTCATCACTTTGGTGCGATAATTTTCCCCAAATTTTCGGCATCTATATATTCCTGTATCATATCATCATCTAGCACAACACAAGCCTAATTAAGCTTACTGTGGGACTAAGTCAATTTGTGTAAGATTGTACCATAATATTTATTTATTTCTACAGGCAGACTTTGCAATTCATAAAGCTAGGCCGCGATTCGAAAAATAAACACACACTGGACAGACACAGCTCCAACCCAACTCAACCCAACTCAACTCAACGCTATAACGACATTGACATTTGCTATTCGAACAGATTTTCATTCAACATTGGTCTCACATTGGTGTCACATTGGTGTCACATTGGTCACATATTGGACCAATGTGAGATCAATGTGTGACCAATGTTGAATGAAAATTTGTTCGAATAGCAAATGTCAATGTCGTTATAGCGTTGAGTTGAGTTGGGTTGAGTTGGATTGGAGCTGTGTCTGTCCAGTGTGTGTGTTTATTTTTCGAATCGCGGCCCAGTGATTGTACCGAATTATACTTTATTAAATTACTGAAAACAACAGCACAAAGGATGCAATAATTCAAAAATAGTACTGTATGCAGTAATTTTTGTCCTACTTTCCTTTGCAGGTTGAAAATAGTTGTTTAAAAACTACTCTGAAATATGAGAATTAAAGTCGCACTGCGGGACGCAAAACGCGAAATATTACTGACAGAAATGCTACCTGGCTCCCGTTTTTAGGAACTTTGTAGGTTTACCGTCGCAACCCATTCATGCGGATAGAATTGCTAAATACCGTGTGATGTGACATGAATTTGAACAGAGGGTTTGTCAAGTGGAAATTCTGGATTGTTGTGGCTGTACCGTGCGACATTCGTTGCGTAGTTGTTGTGTTGCTTATTATTAAAACCATTCAAAATGTTTTTTTTTCGAGACATCTGTATAGGCCCGATTTTCAGCCAGAGTGTGACATCGCCCTGGTGTCGTCGATATTAGTAAGTTTACTACTTACGACGTTAATGGTTGTGATGTCAAACGACGCGTCTTGATAACAGCTATAAACCGAAAACAAAAACTTTGAAAAATCAAAAAAAACTTATTTTGAAAATCGCAAAACTGAGAAAAATGCGATGGTATTTGGCCTTTTTAATATAAGTAATATTTGCCTTTTAAAATGTAAATAGGCGCATGCAATATTGGTAATGATGATCTCTAAATATAATGTTATTGAGCAAACAACGCACTTATATGTATTGTTTAGTTTTGATGTACTGTTGTTTTGAAAAAATAAGTCCCGCCGAGTTTCTTGCCGGATATAATTCTTCTCGGGTCAGAGGTGTAGGGTTAGAACCGGTGTAGTTTGATTTTTTTTTTCTCACTTTTACTTTGACGTGTAAAAGTGCCCTTGTGGCCTACTTACTGAATAAATGTTTGATTTTGAGTTTGAACTATGACCGTTTTAAATTAGTTCTCAAAACTTTGTTTATTTATTTCTAAACATCTCCAGCGTTACAATATCATTAAATGTCAAAAATAAACAGCAAATGACCAATAAGACCTGATGTTCAACGTCACGTACGTATACTGGTACACCTAATAGTTTCTCCTCTAGTTAGTAGCGGCGTATCTTATTCTCTTTGCTTTTTTCCTAGACTGTTATTTAGTGGCGGCCCCCTAGGGGCGTATTTCCAAGTTCGTGACTTGGTTTATTCAAACGTTCCGCCATAGTCAATTTGCGCTAGTGCTAATGTAATCATTTTGAATTTATTATCCGCTTTTAAATAAGGCTCCGCGGGACATTAATATATAGCTGAACTAAAATCTAGCTTTGAAATTCAAATATCCGTGTGTTAAACACTTAATTCCTATTGCATTACCGTGACTCATTAAATTAACTTTTAAGTACGAATATTCAGGTATTTATTTATCGTATGGCTTCACTAGATAAAGATAGGCATTTCTTCCCTGCGGTAGTAGCAGTGGGAAAGCAGATGACAAAGAAAATCCAGTGAGTGCTACGAGGTCCATATGGGACAGTGCAGCTGCCAAGTTTGTGACTCTTTTAGCACCACCCAAGGATCACGTGTAGGGTTGTCTAAGGTGTTTCCTACGGACGCAGAGGAACATTGATATTCAGTTTATTGACAACTTAAGACAGAAAAGGCTTCGCAGCACCGCCACTCCACCTGACTCACGCTTTACTTGTGATAGATGTGGCAAGAGATGTCATGCTGCCATAGGACTACTTAGCCCCAGAAGACGATGTACCTGATCCAGACCTCACACTGCAACAATCATCTGTCAAGATGTCGTGGCCAATGATGTATGTGTGTGTGTGTGTTACTAAAAGTACAAATTTGCGCTGAACTCAGCGTACAATAGTATCAGTACGTAAATGGGTTTAAGGCTTGAAATGGAGCTCGATGTAAAATATATTTCAAGTGAAACTCGGAAATGAAATATAAAGGTCTTATACCAGACAAAAAGGAACGGTGGCCACGGGTGCCTAGATCTGAAATGGAACTAGCGTCTCCTACGTCGTAGTAGATCTCACATATTACTTTTTAAAAAGTTGTATTTTTTATTTTATTATAACTCCCGAAGACTAGCAAATGCTTGCTTTGTAGTGGTCAAAATCACCAGTGGCATAGATTTTTTTAATACTGTCATTTTTGTTTCCAAGAAGGTTACAAATATTGAGTAAAATAATAGTCATAATGGAAAGAACATGTTTTATTTATGCATTTAACTTTACAAAGAGCGGACTAATTGCTTCATAACATTCTTTACCACAACCATAGTGCTAAACAAAGACAAAAGAAAATAATCAATTTTGAAAATAGTTCAGTAAATCAATTCATTATTAGGTAAGTACCGAACATATAAAATAGTTGGTTGATCGTTGCATTGACAACAAAACCTCAAGTCAATTTAAGCTTTCAAGCTTGGTTTAGAGATGGTTAGTTAAGTTTCTTGTGTAACCTAAATCCCTAAGTCCTGGGTATCTTAAACTTAGACGACAACGCTCTATGTTACTTAAATAGGGTAGATGGAGCCAGAGGTTAAGGAAAAAACGTGACGAAGGAAAGTTTTAACGAAGCGTAATACACCACGTTGTTTATGTTATGAATACTTCTAAATAGGCTAATTGATAAATTTGGTTTTTGATGTAATGATAACGAAATGAAAAATATGACGAGTACAGTCACCGGCAATAGTATCTTTCTACACGAAGGCCGCAAAAATATGTGACACGCTCTTATTTGTAGGGCCATAAGAGCGTGTCACATATTTTTGCGGCCTTCATATAGGAAGATACCATCGCCGGTGATAGTACTAAATACTAGATACTAAATTTAATGGCGTAATCCCAATATTATATTATAAATTCTGTCTGTTTATCTGTGTGTTACCTCTTTACGCTCAAACCGCTGCGATTTAAATATTTTAGGTATGGTATTGTTTTTATCAAGAAAATCATTCTTATGAACCTGTGGGTTTAAAATATGCTCTAATTGAATATTTACCAAACATGCATACATTCATTTAATTCCATGTGAATAGGTATATATTACGACGCATTAATTCTACGCAGACAAAGTTGCGGGCGGAAACTAGTAATGTATAGTTACAGGCTAGAAAATGTCCGAGTTATTGTTATTAGTTATTACTTTGGCTTAGGCACACAGAATTTCAAATATATAATTTGAAGGCATTTAATATGTATTATTCTACCCTTTAAGGTTCCCATCTCCTTAATGATTAGAAGGGTGACTAATTGAAACTAGTCTTTATCCCTTTAAGTGCTAAAGGGGCCCTATTCAAAATCAGTGTGATCCGCAGCCTGTGAAATTGTAGCTGAAGTATATCACCGTAAAATCCGGCAAAGCGATTTCGTTAATGCTTGGGAAGATACGTTGATAGGAAATACAAAATATTCCCCCGAATCTTCGTCACGTTCCTTCCCAAATCAGTGTTAGATCGGTGCTATTTTCAGGCGATATATCTTAAATATCTTAATGTCCTATTTATTAGTAAATTAGATGAGATTAAGAGTGGGTTATACCAACCTCTCAACATTGCCTGTTTTTCTGAATACTGTATGTTACTTTTGCAGTCAAAAAATCGATAGTATAGGTATAATTCACCAAGGACTTTTTCCTGGAAGCAGTGAAAAACATAGTATTTTAGAGGTCAAACGTCACACAGTGGTTTTGACCATTCAGTGCTTTGAACCTACTAATGCTTGAAACTTGTAACTCTTGTAAGAATAAAAAGATATTTCAACCAAATTACTTCAGCTACAAATTCATCTCTATACTCCTGCATCTATGTAAGGCCGACGAGGTCGGGCCGTGGCAGATTAGCACCATCACGGTTTTACTGACCCGCCGGATGTTTATGGGAATAAACCTCGATTTAATGGCGGTCATAATTCATTCAGTTTACTACCTGACTCAGCTTACTAAGCTCCGAGGAGATTCATATAAAGAAAACGGATAAAAAACAATAAAAGTCCATTTAGATATCGGAAACAGTTTTTACATATATTTCTTTGTTCATTCATTCCAGCCTCTGAAAATGCAAAAATGCTATCTAAATAACACCTATCTTTGAATCTTGAAGCAAATCAAATTATTTTGTTCAATATTTTTTGATTTGCAATTTTTTTTAAGTAGTTACACTACTATATATAAACTGAAAACAGATGTCATATACTTCAGAAAAAGTGACCAAACCCTCCGATGTCCGAGGCCAGATTTGAACTGGCGCCTTCAGCTTTCGCGGCTGACGTCCTGACCACTAGACCACCCGGTCACGGCGGAACTTGACAAATTTTCTTATGTACTCGTATATGCAATCTCTGAATTTGAAACGGCTAGGAGCCGTTGACCATACTCTAAGGAAAGAAGGAGAAGAAGGAAAGGAGGAGGTAAGAGATTCGGATAGGAGGTGCAAGCACGTACTGCGCTTGCCCTTAGAGTATGGTCAACGGCGTCTAGCCGTTTCAAATTCAGAGATTGCATATACATGAGAAAATTTGCCAAGTTCCGCCGTGATCGGGTGGTCTAGTGGTCAGGACGTCAGCCGCGAAAGCTGAAGACGCCAGTTCAAATCTGGCCTCGGACATCGGAGGGTTTGGTCACTTTTTCTGAAGTATATGACATCTATTTTCAACCTATATCTTTGCTTAAGCACTAACTAAATACACCTATATATTTTTATTTAATGAATAATTTTGTAACTATAACTTTTTAATGCGATAAAAAATATCGTCTGTTATTTTTTTACACCATCGTTAGCTTTAATTACAAACAGTAAAAGCAGAGGTAAAACAATTGGCGGTCTTATCGCTAAAAGCGATCTCTTCCAGACAACCTTTGGGAACCGGAAACCATAATATAATATAATATTTTCTAAATTAATCCAAAAAGATACGTTTCGGCATTTTTGGAGCGTTTCTGTTATATAATGTTTACAAAAATATTTATCGTCTGTTAACAACAAAGGGAAACATAAATTAAATAAGGCAAAAACAGCACAAAAACTTGTTACTAATTTTCGACATCATGGATAACCCTCTAAATGTCTAATCACATGCATTAATCCGCATCACAAATTCCCTCTGCGCCGGCTACTCAGCGAAGGTCAAGCAGTGTTAACACAAATATAGCCTGTTTGCTTGGGCCTGTCGCCACGGTATAGTACTGGCATTAAGCCAATGTTAGTGGGCTACAATCATAATTTATAATCTAGTGTAGCACATGGGATGAATTTTCTTCAAAATCTATCGGTACAGAGTTTGATTTCATTACAAAATTCCGTTTAGCGTATTAAAACTTTGATAGAGTCTATATTAAAACCTTGAATTGGTTAATAACTATCAGAAAAGAGTGTTTTATTGGGGCCGGAGCAATACATGCTTGAAAACTACATTCAATTTGATAAGCGTTAAAATTTTAAATTAAAATACCTATTTGTTTTCAAGAGGATAATAATAATATATTTAGCTGCTTCAACGATAAAAATTAAAAATAAAATTAAAATACGATTTAAATACATTAATTTCCAAGTTTAGTTTTCTCCGTTTTTTTTTGCCGTATCCTATCCTAATTTCGGACTTGTTGTAGCTAAGAAGAAAGTTAGCCTAATTATGTTGCCTAAACTTTTAATTGGGTTAGTTGGCACAACTTGAAGGGAGCATGTATTTCACGAGCCTAAGACGAGATTTAACATGCAACATTCTGAACTCATTAATAACGATTAATGAGTTCAAAATGTTTCGCTTAGAATATGACTACATTGCGTGTAAATATTTGATGAACATACTTAAGAATCATCCCCTCTTTGCTGAAGTTGTACGAGTACCTAAATTATTATGATGGTTTAATAATGATGATAATTACTGATTTACTTAATAAATATAGTTGTTGCAGACCCTTACAGCTTACGCACTATCTTTATAAAATGCTGCCGAAAGATTTGATTTGATGCTACTACATTTATATAAAATCTTTTTAAAGCCGTAGGTACATACAATAATAACCTAAGTAGGTACTCTTAAAATATAAACTGTTCTACATTTGCACTAAACTTAACGACGCGCGCTGATTAAACCACATAATACAAGCTGAAATGAAGCGCAGTTTGAACTCGAAATGACGCGTCATGACCTCATGACAAGGCGGCTTGATTTTAAAAAGGAGCCAATGTTTCATTGAAACTTATACAGTTACGTCATTTCGGTACTGGTCGGTAGAGAGCGGGTCGGTAAATAGAGTTGAAGTGCAAGTCAAAGTCAACTCGGGTTTTAATTATCTTTTTTTAAACGCAAGGTTATGATAAGCAAAATGCGGGGTAAATATCAGTTATGAATTTATGAAAACGATACCTAATGCTTTGTTTTGGTCGGCCCGGAGCATATTTATTTCGTGTACATCAAAAAAAAACACATCTTTGGTTATTTAAATGCTAATTGCCATAGTTGATAATTATGAATATTTCATTAGAATCATTAGTAGGTTAAAAAACTAGCAGTTGCAGGATAAAAATATATACCTACTAATTTAAGTATTGGATTTCTCGAATAATAAAGGTGCTCTAGAAATATGCGACATAATATTTCGTTAATATATTATTTCATCCAATATCCACTCTAATTGTTAATGTTGATTGAATCACATTAAATTGAAACTCCTATCACGTAAGCACGACGTACTGCAACAGAGTAATGGGCGGGACGTAATGTCTGATATCTCCAATCTGTTGCAATAATGTATAATATGTTGTAAACTGATACCAGTTATAATAGAATTACATTAATTTACAGATAAGATTGCAGTCAAGGATTTTATTGTTCAAAATATAAGTCTGCGAGCTATTAAAAATTATGGTAAAATGTTTAGAAATAAAGAAAAATTAGAAAAATCCACTACCTCAGGCGAGACTCGAACTCGCGACTCTGGGATACATGCCCATCGCTCTGACCAACTGAGCTACTCGGAGTTGGTCAGAGCGATGGGCATGTATCCCAGAGTCACGAGTTTGAGTCTCGTTAGCAGACGTTCTGCTTAATACAAAATTAATCATGGTAAAATGATGATCATTTACAATCTCATCTCCTATTCCATCCTGTGCATGCTTTTACCATCTATAGCGAGTGTAGTTCTTGCACGAATCCCGTATTTTCTGTTTTATTCCTTGGTAGCCTGAAAAGTTCCACCTTTTCGTTGTAGCTGAGGGAATAGACGTGCACTCACTGCTTACAACCGGCGAGTCACGTTCCAAACTTCAACTGTTTTGATTTCTTTCCCTATCGTTACCTCGGCTATAGGTACTCATAGCCGTTGTATGTGGGCAAAAATGGCTATGTTACTTTTCTGATATTATAGAAACGATATTTTGATGAATTTATATGTTTTTTTAAAGATGCAACTACCTATGTGATATAATATTTGTATACGGATATCTACTGATGTTAAAAAGTGTGTGGTTTTAACCGTTATTTAATTTGTCTTTTTCAGAATCACACACTTTAAAACTTTCTCAACAATATTTACAATGTAAGTTATTTTGTAATAAGGAAGTTTTTCCTGTGTCTGAATCCGTAAGAATCCTTAATCGTTATACAAGCTGCAACATTATAAGAATACAAGGAGATAAACCAACAAACTGAAGCTCAAACTGAATAAACTTTAAGTGTCACAGATCCTTAGGAGTTAGTCTTAAGTGTTTTCTTTTCAAATATTTAAGAACCATAACTTTTTCACCAAGGTAGATTTTTATGGATAATAATATTTACGGAAGAAAAGTTACCTTCCTTTATATTGTTAAAGTACATTTATTTTATTACTATCATCATCATCTAAGGCTCTACAGTCCGGGGTGGGTCTTGGTCTGGTCGAGCAACTTTTTCCATTCTGGTCGGTTTCATGATTTGTTTTCTCCAACATCGTATACTCCATACAAGCGTATGATGGACGGAGTCCTCCGCGTAGTAATTACAAACAGTGTCATTATCATACAATCACTTATACAAGAGCGACCGTCACACATAGGGGCACAGCAGTGTCCCTGCTAAGTCCAGCAAAGCAACAAAGGTACCACCGTATCATTTGTTTTCTTGAAGTTATTCAGTGCATTTTTGACCTTGTTTATACAGGAACCATAAACTATTATATTTGCGTTTAGTTTCTGGTAGACAAAATACCGCAATACCATTAACGCAACTGTCAACTTTGTTCCGTCAGTTCGTGATCGTGACGGTTACTTGTCTATCTCTCGAGAACAAAGTTATTGTCTATGGCAGAAACTTCAGTCTTGAGCGTGAAGTTTGTTTTAGGCGTGAAATACACACAAACGGCGTAAGGCACAGGCGCAGCGCAGGCACGATGCCGCTTCAAAACGTTTGTATACAAAATGTACTAAGGAGACGTATTTTGAATTACACTCAAGCGGCGCGGCGCAGGCACGCTAGCGACGCGCCGCCAGCAGGCACAACTGAAGCGTCGCGCAGGCGCGGCAGGCGGCACGCCGCTTGCTATACAGGGTGTAACTAAAATGCTGGTGATCCGTTAAATAGCATAATTGGAATAAGAAAAAGTGGAAGAAAAATTTTTTGGACGCGACAATTTTTTTTGTATGAGCCACGTCATCTTAGCCGGCCGACTATCCATACAAAACCAAATTTCGTTTTCGCGTAAAAAATGTTTTTTCTTAGTTTTTAATAATTAGAATACGATACCTATTTTGCCCTTAAACGGATCACCAGCATTTTTGTTAATGTTACACCTTGTTTAGGACGAGTATTATTTATCAGCAACAAAGATGCGGGATAATATAGAATTTAATATACAGTTCTGAGAAATTGCCGAACAATATCCGGCTCTTTACGACTTTAGCATGCCGGAGTATAGTAGTAGTAATGTACAATCAGGATATTCATGTAATTTTTTCCATTATTTTAAAATACCTATGCTCTTCTGATAATTTCCACACAGGATGGATCCAATATCTTCTATACCTCTGCACATTAATGAGTTGCAGCAAAGCAAGCGCATCTTCGTCATCTGAAGAGGAAGACATGCTATCGCAACAAAATCAGCCTGTATAGTGACCCATCGTGCCGTCTCTTCACCTCTTCTATATAATTTAAATCGCGTCCGCGCCTTATACGTTCCTCGCCTTATGCCTTATGTCGCTTGTGTGTATTTCACGCCTAAGGTTTGACCGTGGAGAAACAAAGAGCTATAGGGACCGTGTCATGGATATATATGCAGTGGATCTAATTCTTCGGTCACAAAGTGAGGCCGAATGATAAGGTTATCGGGAGGACTGTGTCTCATATTGACTAAGGAAGTAATGACAATGAAAATATCAATATGTGTCAAATGTGACAATTTTGTAACGAGTGCGAATAAGACACCGCCTCCTACATTATGCTCATTTAAGAATTCAACCAACTGGAGTCGCCATTGACAGGCGTTCCCCTCTGCCGAAAACATATGACCAGTGGTCATACACTTGTATGGGCTGACGTGTATCTGACGTACGTTACGTACGAATAGCCATACATTTGAAGTTCCCCTCCCCCGCAAAAATCGGCAGACTTTTTTTGTATCAGAAATGACAGACATGGATACTCCATCCGGGTTGAATTCTCTAAGTTATGTTCTGTTGTTGTCGGACGGTTGTTACTACTTTTTAACCGACTTCAAGATTTGAAAAGAGGAGGTTCTCAATTCGGCGTGTATGTTTTTTTTTTTTTTTTTTTTTTTTTTTTTTTTTTTTTTTTTTTTTTTTATGTTTGTTACTCCATAACTCCGTCATGTCTGAACCGATTTTGAAAATTCTTTTTTTGATTGTAAGTATATATATACAGATTGGTCCCGTTTTTGTCAAAACGCAGTTCTGATGATGGGATCCATGAGGAATCGAGGGAACTCCTCAAATCTTAAAGGCATACATATAGTGATTTTTATATTTTTATCAACAAAACCATCATTTTCATTCAAAACAGTGACATTGGATGAAGTAGAACTGCTGATGATGATCAGAACGGAACTCTTCAACGACGCATAGTTCACGTTTGGCGATTCGTCCTCTTCGCTGTGTTTGTTTAGCAAGTTTAATTGTCAGAACAAATGTTCGTCCAGCTCAAGTTCTGATGATGGGATCCATGAAGAATCGAGGGAACTCCTCAAATCTTAAGGGCTTACACATAGTGACTTTTGTATTTTTATCAACAAATCAAGCATTTTCATTCAAAAGAGTGACATTTGATGAAGTGGAACTGCTGATGATGAACAGAACGGAACTCTTCAACGACGCATAGTTCATGTTTGGCGATTCTTCCTCTTCGCTATGTTTGTTAAGCAAGTTAGATTGTCAGGACCAATTTTCGTCAAGCTCAAGTTCTGATGATGAGTTCCACGAGGAATCGAGGGAATTCCTCAAATCTTAAAGGCATACATAAAGTGACTTTTGTATTTTTATCAACAAATCAAGCATTTTCATTCAAAAGAGTGACATTTGATGAAGTGGAACTGTTGATGATAATCAGAACGGAACTCTTCAACGACGCATAGTTCACGTTTGGCGATTGGTCCTCTCCGCTGCGTTTTTTAAGCAAGTTATTTCATTGTATGGAATCTAAGTGCACCATCTATCTACAATAATCCTTCACCGGCTACCCCCATTGAAGTCGGTTTTTTTTCTTAAAAATTATTACTAGTCACCTATGAACGACTATTTTGCTCGGTACTTCAACTGTGGTTAGGGAAAAAGTGTAAGAATTAGATCCACTTCATATAATCTATAGACCGTGTACTTTGGAGGGTATGCCAACTTGTGATCTAAAACGGAAACTGAAACTACTTAACGCCCATAAAATGTTCTGCATCCAGTATTTGACTCACGTACGTTTGTCGCAAGCCATCTAGTGAACTAATTTGGCAACTTAAATGTGTCATTTTGCACTTGACTCCAATATACTGATGCATCCTGTGCTCTCTCTAGTTTACGTACGTTCACTAATCCACTCCGAAAAGAAAAATAATGAATGAAATTAATGGCACTTTGATGTTCTATTTAATATAGAATAAACAAAACCGTGTAATAACACTTAAATTTACACGGTTTGAGTAGGTATAGCTTTAAGATTATGAATGACTAGCCTTTTCCCGCGGCTTCGCCCGCGTACTATAAGCACTCAAAAAGGATACGATACCCATATTGATTTTCAGACTTTGTGACCACATTTGCCCCTTTTAGGGGTCGAATTTTTAAAAAACCTGAAACATCTGCTTACTCATTTATCGTTAGGAATACTCCTGTGAAGTTTCGAATAAAATAGTCTAACAAATCTTGATTCGCCATACAAACTTTGGACCCCCATTTTACTCCCTTAGGGGGTGAATTTTGAAAAATCCTTTCTTAGTGCATCCCTAGACCTTATAAGGAACCTACGTGCCAAATTTGGAATCTCTAGAACCAGCGGTTTGGGCTGTGCTGTCAGTCAGTCAGTCAGTTTCTTCTTTTATATATTTATTTAGATATTTCGTTTTAGAGATATACCTATTCCATTATTACATTGAGCATTACCAACTTAGAAAATTACATTTTCATTAGGGAATAAAATTTTCATTTATTACCTTTACAAGACTTGTTTCCATTTGTAAAGTTTAGTATCTATCTACATTTAAAAAACAATATGGAGAAATTTATTTACGTCGCCAAGGAAAATATGAGTGTAAATACTAAATGTTATTATAGCACTAAAATATATTTTAATCCAAACATTCGTGTTGCCTTTCTTCCTTATTCCATAGTAAATAAAGATAATTATATTCATAACCGCCAGGAACCGACAAATGTTAGCCAAATGCTATAAAACTAAAGTATTGGTTTATACGAACATAATCCATGAGATAGACGCGCTTTATAATGAACACTGTATCCATGAAATCGTAATACCACAAAGTGATACAAAGTAGCACATTGTAGCGATGGTTTACTTGTCTTACTCGTTACTTAAAAGCGAGATTTAACACTAGGATCATAAACAATCGTTTTTAATATAATTTATGGTGCTGGCAACGTTAACAGTTGGGGATGCATACTAAACTTTCACGCTGGCATTAACAGTTGTGTTACAAACAATAACATTTTGACCAGCCCTTTCAGGTTCGAGCAACAATGTAAAAGAGATACAGTTTCAAACAAGATTTACTGAAAATATGGCTTTTGAAAATTTATACCCGGCCAGCCCTAAGCCGTAATAAGACTGTCATAGAAAGTACCGCCCGAGTCGTTCTTGCGGTACTATTGTGGGTCTATTTTTTTAGGCTGATTGTGTATCCCTACTATTATTTGATCGGTGCGTTTCAGTGACAATTAAAGTAAATGGGTCAGCGGCAATAGCGACCGAATTAAGTATTACGAAAATCTTCTAGCCAGAAACTTTAAAATAGAAAGTGACTTTCATAGAAAAATAATACCTTATTTTTTTCCGTGGTGACTTTGTTTCATACGCTAATACTAACATGAGAAATAAAAGGTAGCAAAACTGTTTTCCAATAATATAATATTTAAGGACAAAGTCGTAATAGAAATAAACTTTAAGAAGCTGATCCCAAAATGAGCGCTATCTGTATGTTTTACATTAAAATGTGAGTTTTTGTAGGACCCAAATAAATAGGAATCTATCCCCTTTTTAACCGACTTCAAGATTTGAAAAGAGGAGGTTCTCAATTCGGAGTGTATGTTTTTTTTTTTTTTTTTTTTTTTTTTTTTTTATGTTTGTTACTCCATAACTCCATCATGTCTGAACCGATTTTGAAAATTCTTTTTTTGATTGTAAGTATATATATACAGATTGGTCCCGTTTTTGTCAAAACGCAGTTCTGATGATGGGATCCATGAGGAATCGAGGGAACTCCTCAAATCTTAAAGGCATATATATAGTGACTTTTATATTTTTATCAACAAAACCATCATTTTCATTCAAAACAGTGACATTTGATGAAGTAGAACTGCTGATGATGATCAGAACGGAACTCTTCAACGACGCATAGTTCACGTTTGGCGATTCGTCCTCTTCGCTGTGTTTGTTTAGCAAGTTTAATTGTCAGAACAAATGTTCGTCAAGCTCAAGTTCTGATGATGGGATCCATGAAGAATCGAGGGAACTCCTCAAATCTTAAGGGCTTACACATAGTGATTTTTGTATTTTTATCAACAAATCAAGCATTTTCATTCAAAAGAGTGACATTTGATGAAGTGGAACTGCTGATGATGAACAGAACGGAACTCTTCAACGACGCATAGTTCATGTTTGGCGATTCTTCCTCTTCGCTATGTTTGTTAAGCAAGTTAGATTGTCAGGACCAATTTTCGTCAAGCTCAAGTTCTGATGATGAGTTCCACGAGGAATCGAGGGAATTCCTCAAATCTTAAAGGCATACATAAAGTGACTTTTGTATTTTTATCAACAAATCAAGCATTTTCATTCAAAAGAGTGACATTTGATGAAGTGGAACTGCTGATGATAATCAGAACGGAACTCTTCAACGACGCATAGTTCAAGTTTGGCGATTTGTCCTCTCTGCTGCGTTTTTTAAGCAAGTTATTTCATTGTATGGAATCTAAGTGCACCACCTACAATAATCCTTCACCGGCTACCCCCATTGAAGTCGGTTTTTTTTTCTTAAAAATTATCTCTTATCAGTAGGTATAATCAGATACCTACCTGAAACAAAACCTTTGCAGTATCTACCTACCTACTTCTGAAACCCGATTTTGAAAATATAGTTCGCCAAATACAAATAAATATTTATATAAAATTCGACGTAAATAAAACAAACATTTCTCAATAAAATAGTTCAACATGAACCGGTGTGCTGTCCCACAATAATAGATCATAAAATATTGTATTTACTTAGAGATCACGGTCGTAAAAGCGTTCATTTACTGGATTTTGGAGGTAAAGTGCGTTAGTTTATTGGGTAGTAAATTCTATTGCTACTGCGCTTTGTCAAAATGAAAAGTTTGATACGGATCACAAAAGGTATGGCTAGCCTAGATATTGCCGATGTTTGCATACCAATAAAATATGGAGGTTTTTTCGATCTTTGGTCGGTGACATCTAAACACCTTACAAAAAATGCAAACCTTTAAAATTGGTTTTTAATTGCACATATATAACGCCTTGGATGGAACATTGTGTAGGTACAGTCTTTAATTTAATTTATTTTCATAAGCAAATCCAGGCAAAATCATTAATATGGGAACTAAACTTTAACATTTTCTGTTATAACACGGTGTAAGATTATGGACGATATCTCGCTTACATGAATATTCACTCGTTATGGTTGCGAAGCGTAAGCTAAATTGAGCAGCTTCACTTCTACGTGATTCAATATGCCTTTAGATTAAACTGGCTCAGTTATAAAGAGGCGTATAGGACACCTAAACTCTTATAAAGTGTATTCTTTCAGCGCAGAGCGCGGCAAAACTACGCTTACGAATTTATTTTACAAAAATCGTTAGGCAAAGACGTTTTACCAAGGCGCTTTCATCAAATGTGAATTTATAAATTTCTCACGGGAATGTACTCGTATAAAATGACATGTCAATTATAAGAAGCAGCCATGCCTACATATATAATGAACAGTGGCCAGATAACTTGATAATTAAAAACTGGTTATTTTTTACATTTTACTGCTCATTATGTTGAGTTTTTTACAGGTCAACCATGATGACATAGAAGTACCTAAGGTTTTTATTATATTTTTTTATTAATACACTAGCAGCTCTGAGAGCTGATGCGTGTATATCACAGCAAAGCACTTTATAAAGTTCTAAGATAAGAGTCTAGTCTATTTTTGAGAGTTTTTTTTAATTGTTAAGAGCATTTGTAAATTTAAGAAAATACCTATGTCTGCCTGTCAGATGGAAAAGAAATCTCAAGGGCTTTGCACTTAGATCAGATGCATATCATAACGAATAGACGGAGAGCCACGTCAGATATGACACAATAATGAGAACAACGTAACCCCTCTAATCAGTTGGCTATACTAATCAGTTTGCTATACTATGCTTATTTCTAGATCTTGACATCTAGCAGCTGTAAAGTAGTGGAGATCAAAGAATGCAAACCACTTCAAGAAAACAAATCCTAGAGTTCAGGGTTTGATGCAGTATTATGAGAAATTATATGAATAATTAAATTATTTTTTGTTCTAATGTTAAAATATAGGTCATATCCTTTATAACTAAGACAACTTCGGGACAAGTTTTTACCTAATTTGGTGTTACTAATATTTTCCAATTCAAAAAGTTTGCTAGTCTGTCACTCTGATACCAGATACCTGGATCTAACAATAAGGATAGTATAGCAATTTAACCAGTCGGGTTTTATTGCTCTCATTATTGTGTCATATCTGACGTAGCCAGCTCTTAAACCAAAAATTTAATTACGATTTATGCAATCTCAGCTTAAATACCAAACGCGGAAGTGGGTGAAAGTCTCACAAGTTGAGATACTTAACAAACAATTTCATTCAGAGTAAGTAATTACAAATATTGTGAACAAATGCTGTGTAAAGTTTAACCGTATTTATAGCCTTTAACTGAATAACCCAAATAATGTATTAAGTATTTAAAAGTTATCTCGAATTTCACTTCAATCCGGTTTTAGGTGCAAGGAATTCAGTTCTAAGCCTGTTTAAACCATCCTTGCAAAATGTATTTACTACAGAAGCATTCCTCAAGTCCCGACTAAAGCAAGTTTAAGCGGTTAACATCTTTGTGTTCATAGTTATATATGTCAAAATGTATTGCATGTTTCACGTGGAACTCCAGTATTTTGGTTGGATGATATCAAAGTTTTCCCTGCAAAGTTTACAATGTACGACTTTTCCGATTTATTTGAAACACAGTCATGAATTGATACAATTTCGTTCCTTACTTGTGTTTGAGGCAGGATTTTTTTCCCATTTTAATCCAAAACATTCAGAACATAATATTAATGCTCAGTAAATTGACCTTTGCATACTTTGCCCAACGCATCGGCATTGCTGTCCAGCCTTCTGGGCACCCTTTGGGCTGGCACTAATTTGGAACCCATTTTTAATTTTCTAGGTTTTAGTTCAGTATTAGTTTATTTTTAAAATTACTTATCTGTAATTTATGTTTAGGTTTAATTTTTATTTTATGCTCAGTTGAATTGTCATCGATGCATCAATACGGTTTCAACCTTATTTATTTCTTTGCGATTCCCATTTTGAAGGCTTTCTTTTCAATCCCGCTAGCTATTAATTTAATTGAAATGCGAGCTTTAAAGCTAGACATTTCTTTGCCAAATTACTGATACGATGCGGGTTGCGTAAAACGTTGGACGACAAGCCTTTGATAGCATACATTACGTGTAATGGAAACCGATTTTTTACATTTAGTTAAAAATATATTAGGTTGACGAGGCATTTATAATATGGGATTTAGGGTACTTTATATATTCATAGATACTTAATATGCATTCCAATCATGTAAGAATATTGTTTCATAGAGATAATCTCACTACCTAAAGTCAAATAATAAAGTCCTTGCTCAATGTAACCATATTCTTTTAAAGATAGTAGCAAACTCTTTAGACATCTTATAATTTTTCCCAGTAAAAATAAACTGCGAACCTAAAATACCAGTCCCTATTCTCATAAATTGAATTAATTAAAAAATAAAAACTTCATTTTTAAGGACAATTTGAACGATACATATCATTCATCAAACGCAACTCCGCCTACGCGTATTCAAAAGTATAGTACAAGAGCTCATCGATGAAAAAAAAACAACAGAAGTCCGTTTACCAAACTGACCGACTTTGGTGTCGCATTAATCCACAATCCTAAACACGTCAACATAATACCGCGCCATCTATCAAAGGAAGTCGTAATCGCGAGGGCGATTCGTGCGCGATAACGCGGGTAGATGCATCTTGCCTTTGCCCTATGAATACAATCGTCTGTTACGAGCGCGACCGACATTACGGCGTGACACATAAGAAAAAGCGTAAATTTTAGGAAATTAAATTTTCTCGTTGTTGTCTTCTTTTAGCGCAATAATTGGAGCATTTGCCTTACAAAAGGTGGAGTAGAAAATGTTTTAATGGTTATTGGTAGGCTGTAGGGTGGTTATTAAAATACTAGATAGATTTGAGACCTTGAGGGGAAGGGTGCGTTGGCCGCCATCTTGGTTTAAACGTGCCATAAGTCCGTTTTTGAACCTTGGCGCTTAAACGGTTATCAGTATGCCTAAAATGTCTATGCAACGTATGAAGAACATAAAATTGTCTACAATATTTCCATACACAATACATCTGTAAGTATTACAGATATAAAGATACGGGGGTGAAAAAGTGTATATGTTTTTTGTCAAATCTAAATTCATTATACCCGAATTGATCGATTGCTTTACCTGACAACGCCTAGTAGTATTTTATGATGAGTAATAGAACATTGATTTTGTATGTGAGACTTACTACTTTCACCCCCTCTATAAGCGCTCCAGAGGTGAATTCAACTTTTTAATATCTTTTAAAAGAATCATTAGAATATGACAAAACTGTGGTAGAGACTTCGTTTCCTTATCTCGAAGCACAAAACTTTGAAGCTAATAAATAAAAATCTTATGATATAAGAAAATATACACTATTTCACCCCCTGTATCTTTATATCTGTAAGACTTACAGATGTATTGTGTATGGAAATATTGTAGACAATTTTATCTTCTTCATACGTTCCATATAAATTTTAGGCATACTGATAACCGTTTAAGCGCCAAGGTTCAAAAACGGACTTTTGGCACCTTTAAACCAAGATGGCGGCCGCGCCCGCCACCCCTCAAGGTCTCAAATCTAGTATTTTTATTACCACCCTATAGCCTACCAATAACCATTAAAATATTTTCTACTCCACCTTTTGTAAGGCAATGTATGGAGATGATTCCCCAATGATTGGATTATTTTACTCGGACGTGGTTTTTAATTTTACGTTTAAATATAAAAACCGGCCAAGTGCGAGTCGGACTCGTGATCTGAGGGTTCCGTATATCAAACTATTTTAACATTCATCGGATTCATCGGACATTGATGTATGTAACGAAAAGAAGAATTGGATTGAGGGTCAAATTAGTTTTACGCAATTTTTTATTGTGATGGAACAATTTTTTGCTTTACTTAATACTTATGCTGTAAGATCTACCGTTTTGCCAATTTCTACTCGGTCTATTTATGTACCCTATAGGTTTTGTATGTTTGTAAGCGCAATTTTTTTTTCCTTGTTATTGAACAACACGTTCATCACTGTCGAACTTTTTCCTTTACTTGTGCTGTAAGTTCTTCCTTCTTGCCAAATTTCATGATTCTAGATCTATGGGAAATACCCTATAGGCTTTGTGAGTTTGTAAGCGCAAAATTTATTTTCCTTGTGATGGAACAACAAATTAACCATTTTTGGACTTTTTCCTTTACCTATGCTGTAAAACCTTCCTTTTTGCCTTTCATGACTCTAGGTCTATGGGAAGTACCCTATAGGTTTCAGGTCATCTGCGAAGTGTTAAAGAATAAGGCTAAAATTGCCATATCTTTGGACTGAATTGACTTAGAAGCTAGATTTTTTTCTCAGCTTCAAGGGACCATATACATAAGTATCTGATGTCAAATTCAACTTGATAGATAAAAGAAAAAGGATATCGACAGACAAACAGACAGTCAGACAGAAGGACAACAACGTGATCCTATGAGGGTTCCGTTTTTTCCTATTGAGGTACGGAACCCTAAAAATGAACGCCATGAGCACGCCAGGGGGTTACCGGGCATTCTTTTGTAAACAAATGTAGCAAACCAGTAACTAGAGAGTTTTAGGATGTTTTATTAGTTAAAGTGAACTGTGATAATCCGTTACCACCAAGTTAAATAGTTTTATACTTAATAATATTTATAAGAATAAGCCAGTCTATAGGTATATTTATAAAATAAAGAATATCATCGTAGTTTAAAACTATTTTACTACCATTATAAGAAACATATAAAACCTTTATTTCACAAGTAAAATTATTTCAAAACGCTATCACTTTTAACTCAGAACAGTATTCAGACCAAAGATTTATTCTAAGCAACATTGCTTATTCTAGTGTCCCGATAACCATATCGTTAAGCCGAGATTTGCCAATACGATTATTTTTTATACAAACCCTAGGACGAAAACGCAATTTCATTTTAGGAATAAAAAAATACCTAAAGGCAAATTGGTTACTAAAAATGGCGGTCTAATAAAGATGTTTATTATGCGAAAGCAAAGTAGTCCACTTCATATGAGCGCGAGCTTCAGCAACAGGACGCGGGCAACGCCAAAACACTAGTATTAAAGACCTGGAACCTACATATTTATGTATCAGACTGGTTAAGAAATATTCACCTCACTAGTACCACACCTCAATTCGGAACTTAAAGTGAAGGCTCTGGAAGAGGACCCAATGCAAAGAATTGACGTAGAGCTAACTAGCTAGCAAGTTGGTAGAAAAAGAGATCTAAGTCTCTTTTGATTATTTAATAGTACCTAAAGCAAAGAATGTCGACAAAACAATAAAAGTCGATGATGCTTTGCTTTATTTTTATTTATTACTTTAGCATGGCCCAAATAATTAAACTATGAATTAATACGGTACTTATAATTGTTTTAAGGCACATGATAAAACAATTTTTTTAGCAGTGAAATGATCAACAACTCTCATATTAAAATCATTTCAAGATGTAACTGACTTTAATTTAACTTTTAACAAAGGTTGAGCATTCACAAACGGAATCGAAGAAACTTGACAAAACTTTTACCTGCATTACGGAACAATCTGAACATAGTTTCTTTGTTAGTTATTCAATGCAAAATAACACAATGAATAATGTTCTATTTAGAGTTTCTGAGACGTTTTGAACTGTTGAAAACTTTTCGCTTTGTATTTTAAAGAGCAAAAAAATAAACTATCTAGATATTTGTCAAACAATAGCGATTAAATTACCAAAAAGCCAGAATCGTAGGGAAGATAAAGACCGCGAGTGCTTGATACATTTTAGTACTCCTATAAAAATGACATAAATCACAAGTCCGATTTTATTATGTGACCGCTAAGAAGAACGTATTAGAATACGCTAACTACTAATAATAAAAATAACTAGCGCAATGCTAACAATTTGTTAGCATTGCGCTAGGTATAATACATGTATTTGTTTGCTACACATGGAAAAGATTATGTAAGTTTTATTTTCTCCACCAGGCTTTCGCTTCACATTTTATAACGGTTTTGTCAAGAGCTTTGTCGTCTTAGCCATTTGTAATTCGTTTAGAATTCAAGGTCACTTATATTTTGACAAATTGTTTTCGATTATGCTCACAAAATCTATTGACGAAACTATTATAAAATGACGAATGATGTTGAAATAGTTGAATGCAATAGTATGGTAAAGGAAAATATATCTTGTATAATCTTTTCTTGTTGTTATTAACAAATATCTATATAATACCTAGCGCGACGTTAAAAACTGTTAGAAAATATTTTTTACCATAAGTAATCATATCATATTCTCTAACTAAAAAAGAAAATCGCACTTGTGAGTTATCGAAGCTCAAAACGGTTCGCGTACTGTACTATTTATAATATAATTTAAATGACCAGTAGTACTACAGGTTTTAGGAAACACTGAAGTTAAATTGTCCTACAATAATATAAAAACAACAGAACCAGAAGTGCACAAAATTGTTGAGTGTCCTCAGCTGTTGGGTGATCATCATCATCATCATAATTTTAAGAGCCTGGCTTTTGTCGGTGGAGTAATCGCCATTCCTTTCTGTTCTCCGTTAATTATTTTAGCTCTTGATACGTCATCACGTTGGGTGATAAGAGATATAAAATAACATTTTTACACGAAATACAAAAAAGTATCTTGACAAATTGTATCGCCCACAGTAACTTTCCGCGTCCTTCCAAATACTTTGAACCAAAACTTGTATAAACGCTAGGCCTCTAAGCCTGTTTGACCACTTTATAATCCAAACAAACCTAGATCCTTTGAAATAAGTGCTAGCCGCAAAGGAAACACTGCAAAGTCTGCAAAGCCACTTGCCTGCGGTCCAAAAATTACTATGAAGAAACGGGAATTGTTCAAAGAAAATCAAAATATACCTAAATAATTTTTATCAAAAGGTTTTTATTTCATTACAGGCCCCGTGGCGTCTGAGCTAAATTTGGCGTGGCTGGTAAAGAAAATTGAATAATGGGGGTTTAACATTAAATGTTAAAAATGGAAATCTTCCATTTTTAAAAGAAAAATGTGACATTTATGACAGTCATAGTAAGATTTTTTCAATTTAAAAATAATGAATAGGTTGATTTAGTATTTTTATTTTATGAAATTCCAAATGATAGTATACTAGTTCATACCCGGGATATTTTCGTATAAAAATTCCGGGATCCCGGTGTTTGCCTATACAAAGAATTCCGGGATTAAAAGCCCTAGATTTAGACTAGATGTACGCAGATGAATGCAAATGGTCATCCATAACCAATTTAACTGCACTTAAGCTCGTTTTTAAATCCACCAATTTAGCCAGTAAAATCTTTTTAATGTAGGTACTGATCAATTTAACAAATTATCTTGTATGACGGCACTTTTACGAAACAACAAATGTCAATTCAGTCGGTACAGTCGAGATCTCCAATATCAGTATACACAGACGTTCAAAAATGTATGAACACAACCTTATTTGTATTGATTTAAGGTCGTTTACACATATTTTTAAACGTCCGTGTGTATAGATATTGAAGAACTCGACTGTAATATGAAGGTCGAAACATGTCCTAAAAATCGTTGCATTTTCATGTAATTAATTTAAGAAAAGTAGCATGTATATTGTATATGCGAATAAAAGGAAAAGAGGAAATGGATGTTACGCGGAGAATTAAACTTTTATAAGCAGAATAAAACTACTAGCTATTACGTAATACAAATAAGAGATCGTATTACAAGTAGAGTAAGAAGATAGCGAAGTTTCTGTAAGAACAGGAAAATATTTTCCTTTTTTCGGAGAGGCTTAAGAGGCCTTATTCCCAAAACGCGCGAATTTCACGAAATGCTTCAATTTCTTCGAAGGCTATGGCGAAAATACTATGTTTTTTTAAATCAACTATTGATGCACATAATAGTTCATTTCTTTATCTAATCGGCCATCGGAGCAAATATTACATTTTAACGAGTGAAATATGAAAAAAATTGGTTGTCTTGGAAGGCCTTTCCGGATTTTCCAGTTAGGTGTACCGTTCATTTTCAGATTACGCAAAAAAAGGTAAAAATTCTTATTCATTCAATCAAATACAAACATTGAGAACATTGAAAAAATAATCAACCCAGTTGGACTTGAACCAACATCGATACGCCTTACCGGGGCTCGATATCGCTTTACCAATTAAGCTATGGGTTCAGTTACCGAGCTGACGAAATTCTCAATGCCTTCAATCATCTTTTTGCATTTATTTTTACATCGACTTTATAGCAGCTGTAAGCGACATCTAAGTGCCAACCACTAGAGTTAGATACCCTTCCCGCCGACCCTTTTACAAGTGTCACAACGGAAATAACAGATGCCGCCTGCTATCAACTCATAATTATTTTACATTTTTTAAAGTGGGTATTCTACTCATACATTAGTATGTTATTCAATCAAATACAAACACTGAAAACATTGAAAAAATAATCAACCCAGTTGGACTTGAACCAACATCGATACGCCTTACCGGGGCTCGATATTACTTTACCAATTAAGCTATGGGTTCAGTTACCGAGCTGACGAAATTCTCAATGCCTTCAATCATCTTTTTGCATTTATTTTTACATCGACTTTATAGCAGCCGTAAGCGACATCTAGGTGCCAACCACTAGAGTTAGATACCCTTCCCGCCGACCCTTTTACAAGTGTCACAACGGAAATAACAGATGCCGCCTGCTATCAACTCATAATTATTTTACATTTTTTAAAGTGGGTATTCCACTCATACATTAGTATGTTATTCAATCAAATACAAACATTGAAAATATTGAAAAAATAATCAACCCAGTTGGACTTGAACCAACATCGATACGCCTTACCGGGGCTCGATATCGCTTTACCAATTAAGCTATGGGTTCAGTTACCGAGCTGACGAACCTAACTCTAGTGGTTGGCACCTAGATGTCGCTTACGGCTGCTATAAAGTCGATGTAAAAATAAATGCAAAAAGATGATTGAAGGCATTGAGAATTTCGTCAGCTCGGTAACTTAACCCATAGCTTAATTGGTAAAGCGATATCGAGCCCCGGTAAGGCGTATCGATGTTGGTTCAAGTCCAACTGGGTTGATTATTTTTTCAATGTTTTCAATGTTTGTATTTGATTGAATAACATACTAATGTATGAGTGGAATACCCACTTTAAAAAATGTAAAATAATTATGAGTTGATAGCAGGCGGCATCTGTTATTTCCGTTGTGACACTTGTAAAAGGGTCGGCGGGAAGGGTATCTAACTCTAGTGGTTGTGGCACCTAGATGTCGCTTACGGCTGCTATAAAGTCGATGTAAAAATAAATGCAAAAAGATGATTGAAGGCATTGAGAATTTCGTCAGATCGGTAACTGAACCCATAGCTTAATTGGTAAAGCGATATCGAGCCCCGGTAAGGCGTATCGATGTTGGTTCAAGTCCAACTGGGTTGATTATTTTTTCAATGTTTTCAATGTTTGTATTTGATTGAATAACATACTAATGTATGAGTGGAATACCCACTTTAAAAAATGTAAAATAATTATGAGTTGATAGCAGGCGGCATCTGTTATTTCCGTTGTGACACTTGTAAAAGGGTCGGCGGGAAGGGTATCTAACTCTAGTGGTTGGCACCTAGATGTCGCTTACGGCTGCTATAAAGTCGATGTAAAAATAAATGCAAAAAGATGATTGAAGGCATTGAGAATTTCGTCTGCTCGGTAACTGAACCCATAGCTTAATTGGTAAAGCGATATCGAGCCCCGGTAAGGCGTATCGATGTTGGTTCAAGTCCAACTGGGTTGATTATTTTTTCAATGTTTTCAATGTTTGTATTTGATTGAATAACATACTAATGTATGAGTGGAATACCCACTTTAAAAAATGTAAAATAATTATGAGTTGATAGCAGGCGGCATCTGTTATTTCCGTTGTGACACTTGTAAAAGGGTCGGCGGGAAGGGTATCTAACTCTAGTGGTTGGCACCTAGATGTCGCTTACGGCTGCTATAAAGTCGATGTAAAAATAAATGCAAAAAGATGATTGAAGGCATTGAGAATTTCGTCAGCTCGGTAACTGAACCCATAGCTTAATTGGTAAAGCGATATCGAGCCCCGGTAAGGCGTATCGATGTTGGTTCAAGTCCAACTGGGTTGATTATTTTTTCAATGTTTTCAATGTTTGTATTTGATTGAATAACATACTAATGTATGAGTGGAATACCCACTTTAAAAAATGTAAAATAATTATTAATTCTTATTCAATTTGAATTAAATTCAATTGAGTATATCATGTATGAGACGGCCATGGAAATGAAAATCGAAGATTCATCTTGGATAATCGACAAAATACCTTCTGATTATATGCCAGTTTTTTGATGAAAACACGGTTATATTTCATTTTTTCCACGAAAACCCTATGAATATTTTGCCCTAAAAATATTACCATTGCAAAGTTAAACTATATTTCTATCACGATAAAAAAAACCATTATACCAGTATAACCATATAGCAGTAAATTTCAAATCACTATGAATTTTTAAAAATGACACTTAAATCACACTTCACAGGACACTTTTTGTAAGAATCGTATTTTTGGGTACTTAATAATAATAAACATGGTTCAAAATTATTTTTTGTATTACTAATACTTCAAACTATCTTATAAATAGCATTTTATGCGGCTTTTCTCATTAATAGAGTTTTTCGACCTTTTAGGGAATAAGGAGCCTTAATTGTTTAATTACTTTCCTTTTGTACTGTGTTTTTTATAGCCGTACAAGTTGTTTTATCATGTGCTTCAGTTGATTTATATCAGCATAGATTGATTTTATCAACCGACTTCAAGATTTCGAAGGAAGATGTTCTCAATTCGTCGGGATCTTTGTTTTTGCTATTTTTAGTAAGTACATATGTTCATCGATTATTCGGAGACGTCTGCACCGATTTGGAAAATTATTTTTTTGTTTGAAAGATTATACTTTACAGTTGTTCCCAATGTCACCAGGTCAAGGTCTGATGATGGGATCTTGGAGAAATCGAGAGAAATCTTCAAATATTATAGGCACCCCTATAGTGATTTGAGTATTTTTTACAGTAAATAGCTCGGGCATTTTCTTTAGGAAAGGTGGAAGCTAAGTGAAGTCGGTTCTTTTTTGTTTAAAATTATTTCTTTATAGGCCACCAGACACTGACAGTAATGATGATATTATATTTTCTCTACTCATTCTTCTCATCATTCATATACATAGAAAAGGATAAGGAAATAATTACATTATTACGAACAGTGTCCGGGGGTCGATTTTTGACTTTTGAGTGCACGAATTCAAAGAATTTAATCTCGAATATAATGGCACACAAAAGTTTTTCGCCATTATTTATTCATAATTTTAAATTACTATCGCTGTTACTTTTAGTTTTAAAAGTAACAACTATAGTAATTTAAAAGCAATTTGTTTAAATGTTAGATTGGAGTGCTCGAATCTCAAAAATTGCCCCCCTGGTAGCCTTATGTAACAGAGATATAACTTAAAAATAAACATTTTACCTTATGTCCTTATTTTGTTAATTTTGTCCTTATTCGAGTTTTATAAAGATTTAAACTTTTAGATCGTTTTGTTAGTTATCACTTATTTATTTTATGGTAGCTTAATACTGACGCTCTTTGTCAAAAACAAAGCAAAGCATTTCTTAATTTAAATCTAATAAAATTTTCTATAATGGTAAGTTTACTTATTTAATTAAAATTGTCTGTACTTATTTATCATTACCTATAACAAACGGAAATGGTGACCAGTAACCGAAGTTCACTTCATCATTTTCAGTGATTTAATGGCGGTTTATCTATCGAACACATTTAATTTCCCAGTGTAAAATAAAAAGAAAGCAAGAATAGAAAAGTCGATCCGATCAAGCTTAATCCAGTAGCTCCAACTTCTTTGCCAATAAACTGTTCACCGTATCTGACTCGGCTTTAGCTTAACTGAATTATATCTTTCAAAGTCTCGTATCTCACCGAATACCATTAACGGAAAGACAACCTTGTGTTAAGGGTTTAAAGTTACAATTTCGGCTGGCATGCTGGTTGCCGAATTAACTAGTTTAAGACGATACTTAAAATACAGTTGGAAATAACTAAGTGCTTTTTCTATTTCCACTGATTGTTAGTCTAGTTAGACTAATGAAGCATTTAACATAGATAAATGGAAGTAAATCTGGTATGGACGTCGAATCAAAAATAATTGTACTAATTAACTGGCAGTACCTATACTTATATTCTATTTTATATATTTTTAATAAGTGCAAGTTGAAGTGGTATAGTCTGTAGTTCAATTTTATATTTAATATCAGTAAAATAGCTTTTTGTTAATTAAATAGAGCAAAAACTTGGTTTATATTCATACCACTATATATTATAACACGTTGATCAACACTATTACTCCAAAGACACAGTTTTCCCGGTTAGATTTGTAAACTTTGAACTAAGACCTGACACGGATTAGCTCTGGCCGACTTTTAAAAAGTTCGACGGATTAAAAAAGAAAAAGTCATTCGCTAACTCAAGTTTCAGTTCGTAACTTTCTTCGCCTAACATGCGCGCTCTGTGACTTTGAAAGAGTCTACACTCTACACAAATGCTTAAAATGCCACTTTTTAAAAGCAATATTGTCATGATAAATACATTGTTTTACACATGAGTCCATTTTTTAGAGTTTCGTACCTCGAAAGGAAAAAATGGAACCCTTATAGGATCACTTTGTTGTCCGTCCGTCCGTCCGTCTGTCAAGACCCTTTTTCTCAGGAATGCGTGGAGGTATCAAGCTGAGCTGTGAAAAAATCAAACTTCTAAGCCAACGCAATCAAAAGATACAGCCGTTTATGCCGCAAATTTTTGCAAATTTTCGAAACTCGCTAGGGAATCAAAACCTACAGGGTACTTCCCGTGAACTCAGAATCTTGAAATTTGGTACGAAGCAACGTCTTATAGCACAGATGAAGGAAACATTGCGAAAACCGTAAATTTTTAGTTACATCATATAATAAAAATATTTTTAATAATTTTAAAGTTACTACCCCTATTATACCTACAGGTTTGTACGGATCCCTCGGTGCGCGAGTCGGACTCGCACTTAGCCGGTTTTTTATGTCCAAGTATACTTATATGTGGTTGTAATTTCAAGGTTGCATTTGGCTTTTAAAGCGTTGAATTTGAATTGAAATGGCAGGAGCATTGAAATACGGTAAACGACGTTCAAACTGCGCCAACGCCAAGCAGCCAGTGAAATTAGACGAACTGCAAAACCAATTAGAGAGATTGCGGGCGTCCAGATTGCTGCGCGGCCAAAGTCAGAAATCAACGGTCAAAATTATTATCTACTTCAATGCTCCATGCATTGAAGTAGTAGTAGGTAATAATAAAAACCGGCCAAGAGCGTGTCGGGCCACGCTCAGTGTAGGGTTCCGTAGTTTTCCGTCCGTCACAGTAAGTGTCCCCACTTAAGAGTTAATAACACCGCCATGTAGGATATGATATGAGAGTTCCACGTACAGCGACATCTATCGGCAAATTAAGTAAACTATTGCGCGCGAGCTTAAAGTATGGAAGATGATTTTTATGGAATAATTCTTTATTGCGTGAACCGATTTTCACCGTTTTTACTTTATTTGAAAGCACGTCATTTCATTGTAATTTTGTAGAAATTACAGGTACAATAAACACCTGCTTATACGGTTAAATTACAAACTTAGTTCAGAAATTATTTTGTAATTTTTTTTCAAAAACTATTTATCCTATCAAGTTCAAAATAATTTTCCTAGAAAGTTTTTATAAAGTTCTACTTTTGAGATTTTTTTCATATTTTTAAAACTTATGGTTCAAAAGTTAGAGGGGGGGG
Organism: Pammene aurita; assembly: GCA_947086415.1. Classification (NCBI taxonomy): domain Eukaryota; kingdom Metazoa; phylum Arthropoda; class Insecta; order Lepidoptera; family Tortricidae; genus Pammene; species Pammene aurita. The sequence goes on along the minus strand of OX352305.1, from coordinate 21,587,942 downwards.
GACGCATATTTTTTTACTTCTGGAGCGATTATTTCCGAAAATATTTACATTATCGAAAAATTATTTTAGTAAACCCCTGTTCATTTTTAAATACCTATCCAACAATATATCACACGTTAGGGTTGAAATGAAAAAAAAAATCACTCCCCACTTTACGTATAGGGGAGGTACCCTAATAAAATAAAAAATTCCACTTGTTATTTTACCACTTGGTCGGCGTGATTGATATACATATTAGTACCAAATTTCAGCTTTCTAGTGCTAACGGTCACTGAGATTATCCGCGGACGGACGGACGGACGGACGGGCAGACATGGCGAAACTATAAGGGTTCCTAGTTGACTACGGAACCCTAAAAATCATGTATTTTGAAATTTTAAGTATTACTGTTTTGAAACGATGTCCCGCAGAGCTTTTTGCCGGCAATAATTCTTCACGGGTCGGAAGGTGTTAGGTTAGTGTTAGTACTGGTGGTAAGTAGGTTTTTTACAGACGTTCTTAAATGCATTGTAAATTAAATTAAAAACATGTGGCTGGACCAGTTTGAACTACTCCGGAGCCCCTATAGAGGATTCTTGAAACGGGTTCGAAATGATTTTGGTTTTTAACCTATTTTTTCTAAATAAAGATTCAATAAAGGTTTTTTTTTTTCATCATCATCATCATTGTAGCCATTTGTCGCCCACTGCTGAGCATAGGCCTCTCTTCGAGTACGCCATTTGTCCCGGTCCTAAGCTAATCTCATCCAGAAGTGACCCGCGACCTTCCGAATGTCATCCACCCAACGAGCCAACGGACGCCAAGGACGCTTCATCCGAAAGTGGCCACCAATCCGTCAACATTTGCCGTCACCCAGCCTTGCAATGCAACATGTCCTGCCCAATTTCATTCAAGTTTAGTAATGGTATCTCCTACGTCTCGCACCTTGGTATTTTTCTTTATTATGTTGTTTATTTTACTGCTAACATTTTATAAAATCCCATCAAACTGCTGATTATTTCTTACATCACTTTATTGCTACTTACTTAATACCTATTTTTCTTAAATCTGGACACAGCATAAGTGATACCTATAAATCTTGATAACAAATTAATTTTTGAGTCAAATGTTTTAAGAGGCCAAGATTTATTTACAGCATTTGAAAAGTTCTGATTTTGATCCTAAATAACACTTCCATACATATTTTGTTGTGAATGACAGCATTCTTAAGGGCGAAAAAAGAAATATATAAATGCTGTAACCCGCATTAGAATAACTTTTATTTCAAAGTAGTGTTTATGGTGAAAAAAAAGTATATTTTTAAATATTTTGTCTAAATGAGGTCAAAATCCCACCAGCCGTTTAAAAGTTCTGAATTTTTATATTTTTTTTAGTTTAGTTTTTTGGCTCTAGTGAAAAAATTTAATTGTGTGGGTTCCAGCATTATTTCCTCCCTATGACCATGTGTATCTATTTTAATAAATATATCTATACAGTGGTATTTAATAAAATTTTATTACATTCATCGCCAGACCAGTTGATGAGGTAAGATTTTATTTCCAGCGCTTTAATATTCACACCGGTAAGGCGAGTTGGCTGTATAATATTATCTCGGAGTGACGCTTTTTAATATTAGATTTCAAAAAAACTAAAAGTAAAATCTTAAGGCTACTTTAAGTATAAGAGCTATCTCTAACTGAGGGTCCTTTTTACTTTGTACAAGATCTAATATCAGTTATTATAATAGTCGAACACCCAAACACACTTTCCTTTAAAATATTGCACCCTTATAAATTTTCGTATAATTATGGATTATTATTATTACCTACGGGACAAGCTTTGAACTAGAACAGGAATCTTCATCAATCATTCTTCAGATCAGCCTGAGGGTGAGATTAAACAAAGGTTTCGTGCGTACTTAACTGAAAATATTGTATTATAAAACAATACAATATTTTCAACTGTCTTTTATTTTTAAAGTATAATCTCCACGAATATTTCGTGTTCAAAACTCAATTTAAGACAGCATTAAAACGATATTATTAACGGCCTTGTTTCAAAGATTTATATTTTAAATAAAGCTCTGAATGATAAGCCCTTTTCCAAAGAAGGGATCATTTTGAAAACTCCATTGTTAATGTATTTTTGGAACAATATTAATCATACCTCTAAACTCCAGAAGAAATTTTCGTATTAAGTATAAATATACAAGCATTATAATTATTTTTTTTTACAAGAAAACTTCAAGCTGAGAGATAACATACACAAATAATGTATAAAGTAGGTAGGTTTTAATTGACGTTTTTGAACTGGCTTTGTTTAAGCTGAACATCTCGTAAATGACGTAATTTAAGTACTGCGAAATTATTGTATTCACTGCTTTCGCTTTACTCTTAATGTACAATTTGAGTGAAAGTTGAAGTAACATTCATACATAGACTTTGTACGTACTACTTTGTACAGTTTGTACCTAATTCGAGTATGTAGGTAAATCCTGATCTTATACACCTGTTTACTATCCTAAACCTAGTACTAGTTGAATAATACAAAAATGTGTGCCAAATCTAAATTATAGAAGTACAAAAAACGTCCGTTTGACTTTAAAATTCAGTGGTAATTTCAGACATATCACTAAAGAAATAGCTGAGCTATAGATGTTGTGCTCAAAATTACCTTCTACTACCGACTATAATCTATAAGCCATTTGTCTTGGTTGGCTTCAAACTAAAGTTTAAGTTAGCGTATCAGTGGCGGTCCATTGCCTCTAAGTACAAGCCACAGCAATCTGTTGGCAAATCGTATCAGGTAATACGTTGAGTACAACTAGTGATATTGTCTTCGGTTGCCGCGATAGTTATTCATGAAATAAAACAATTAAAAACGGATTTTATCGCGTGTATTGAGTTTAAATTACATCCCGCATACATGTTTTTTTCCTCAGTCGACCCGTTGACCACGAACGCTGTAAAGTGTTTGAAACGTCGGGATGTAATTTAAACTCAATACACGCGATAAAATCCGTTTTTAATTGTTTTATTTCATGTACAACTAGTGAGTTGAAATATTTCAATATAATAAAGGTACAGTAGAACGCATACCTACTACAAGTTGTATACTAGTAGTCTGCCTTGAACTCAGAACTCGCGATTTCCTTGCAAACGAGATGACCAATATAACAAGACCCATATGATGATTTTTTTTCGCGCCTTCTAGCTCCATGACCCCTTGGTCGACCTTGCTCATATACGAACTCTCAAATTATATGTATCTCTGCTACAACCCCAACAAATCATGAAGATCAGAAAAGCGTTACTAAAGTTATCGCGGAACAAACTCTCAAAATCAAAAAGCCATCGAAATGCCGAGACGTAGCCAGAAGTTGTTTGTAAGAACTTGCATCGCTTATATTGCATCGTTCGATAAGTTTCATTTTTAATGCAAGCTTTTAACGTCGACGGCGGTACTTTTCTTGCAAGCGCCATGTAGTCCGGGCATCGGAATACGGCTATGGTATTCCCTGCCTGTCGTACGAGGCGACTCAAAGGGAGCGAGGAAGGCGTTGAGGAGGACTGCCGGGGGGTTTTAGTCGGTGACACTCCGACATAACTTCCGCGTCGTTGTCCCCTGTGACGCGGAAGTATCCATAACGAATATTCGTCCATATATTGTTTTGTCATCCAACTGCACGTATGCCAAATCTCAGCTCAATTGGACATTAGGAACTGGTTCAAATCAGGCTAGCAAGATTCTCCCACCTAAACAACAAACTGATAAAAGCTGAGTTCAATAAAAGCTCTTAAAAATGTATATTATCATCTAATATTGTAAAATATATAAGTATGTGTAAATTATCATTGGTATGTATTCGCACATTATTTATTTAAATTTCACCCCTAAAATCTTTTTCCAGTTCCTACTACGAGAGCAATTTCGCGCTCAAAATGTAATATGTAAAATTTTTAAATCGGAGTCTAGCACTATGGGATATTGACTTTGGATAAATTGAATAAACGCTATCTAAGCAAATAGAAGTTTGTTGGGAAGCACGTTTCTTGTTCCAACTTGGAAAGCAAATTAAATTTGGAATTTGCTTAACTAACCTCTCGTTAAAGGAGCAAATCAAGACAAGACATGAACAAGCTAATCCTACATTTGTAGTTTATACAGTCTAATGACCAACCCTTTGATTAGTTAGCTGTTGTCGTTATCAATAATTATCAATGAAATACAGTAGGCGGTAAAAACTAACATGTTAAATCAGTGCATGTATATTTTCAAGTAAGATTTGTACTAATAAAGCCAGGACAAATGCTATACTTAAATTGACGATGATGATATTTAAGTAAGATTTGTACACGTACACTTAGGGTGGGTTGCATCACGCATAACTAACGAACTGATCAACGTTAAATATGGCGATGGAGCTGTCATCCTATAGAAAACTGTCAAACTTTTCATACAAGACTTTTTTAACGATGACGTTGATGTTAACAGACGGTTTGGTGCAACCGGCCCTTAGTAGCAGAAATAGTTAACTGGACAAGGTGTTCAAAACTAGCTTCACATGATCTTTCTTAACAATAAATAGAGAAAAAAAACTCAAATGCTTTTTTTATAACCGTGAGTTCATTATGACACTTGTGAATGTGTAAATTGTGAATTTGTGTAAAAAATAATCTGCTCTGGTGTCAAAATTGCCCTTACAGAAATAGAGCTCTAAATTACAAGACCAGTAGCGCCATCGCGTAAAGTACAATGTAAACAATAAATAGGTACCGTTCAGTAAAAAATAGCAAATGCTTTTTTATAAGTACTTCCGAGTTCATCATATTGGCACGAATTTTATGTAAAAATAATCTGCTCTGGTGTCAAAACTACCCAGAAATACGGCTCTAAATAATGAGACCAGTAACGCCATCGCGTAAAGTACATGTAAAACCTTACGTAATGGGCTTTCTCCTGTGGAGACGCAGTCGGCGCTTTCTTCATCAAAAGATTTCACGTGCGTTGTGTAGATGGCGTTATAATTAACTTATGTTTTTGTTTAAATTATCATTTATATTTTTTTATACACTTTATATTAGTTACATTATTTAAGATTACGAAGTGTTAGGAAAAATTCTTTATATATTAATATTTGGTCATCTTAATAACAATTAATATTTATGTATGGGAAACTGTTCTACCTTGGATAGTTTTTTGTTTTTACTACTACTACTACCTTGGATAATTTTTAGAAAAAAAAGAAAGCCTGCTTGCTCGCCAAATGTGTGATTTTCAAATCATACATTTGGCGAGCAAACAGGCTTTCTTTTTTCGTTATGGTCATACCATTACTTGTTTCCACATAACTAGTAGGCTGTTAGAAAAAAAACAGGCCTACTGCGTGTCGGACCACGCATAATGGAGGGTTCCGTACCTTCAATGGAATAAGAACCAAACTACCAAAAGGTCGTATCTGATATGTATGGTAGAATTTTTTTGAAAATAACTCAAATTTGTGACAATCGTCTCAAAATTTTTCATATTTTTTGGACTTACGGTTCAAAAATTACAGAAGGGACGATTTTTCTGACTTTCGAAGCGATTATTTCTGAAAATATTTACTTAATCACAAAATGTTCAAAGAAGCCTCGATGTTATTTTTAAATACCTATTGATGTGGAACATATTTGGTTAAAATTATTATTTTTTTAATATAGTTACATGTATGGAAAGCACTCCTTAAAAATAGTTTCCTGCAATTTAACTACATAAATAAATAGCAGCATAGAAAATAGACCTTATGTCTACATTTTATTAAGATACCTCTTATAGTTTCTGAGTAAAATGGCTATGACATACGGACGGACGGACAGACGGACATGACGAAACTATAAGGGTTCCGTTTTTGCCATTTTGGCTACGGAACCCTAAAAAGGGAAATGTGTCCAAGGTCCAACACCCCTGATGTAACTTGGACATTCATCGACATTTTTTTAGGGTCAGTTGTTTGGAGAACAAACACATAATTATTGTATTCGGTTATACACATGTCATGTGAGAAAAATGAAGTGTCCTATTTTTTTAAATGTTTTATAATTATAAATATAAATCCAAAATAAATTTATTGAAACCAAAGTCATTACATGTTTTATAAAAATGTCAACTTAAAACTAACTTATAATTTAAGAATTTAAACAAGGAATGACATAAGAATACACAAAAACACACACAGACAGAATCACATAAAAAGTCAAGTTAAAAACTAGAATAATGGAATGTCAATTTTTTTTTTTTTTTTTTAATAAAGCCCACCCCGAATCGTACCCGGTTCAAAGGTCCCCATTATTCCCACCGCATTTCCCCGCTGAACAGCAATGGAGACCTGCTGAACCAGATACGATCCCGAGCGAATTATAAATTGAAGTTAAATTGAGAATGATACTTAATAATACTTTTTGAAGTAGCACGAAATCGCCAGCATTACAGTCATGCTGTAATGTACTCTATGTGGTAGACTGAACGCAAAATCATACATTGCAAAAACATTCCACCCCACCCACGTGTATTTTTTTAGTCTACAACGTACAATAACAATAACTTTACAAGCTTCATAATAAAACTCGGGGGTATTTTTCACTGCAGCTGACTGTACCACGATGTCCAAGGTAGAACAGTTTCCCCTTACTTACATAAACACAATACGATGCTAACACGGAGTCTATAAATAATAGGACCTTAGGCAAAGTTACCTCGACTCGTTCTTGTTTTCTATAAACTATCGTAGTTTATATGAATCTCGTAAACAATTAATTGTTCTCAAACTCGCAGTAATAACGGTGCGAATCATTTATGTAAGTACCGTCATAAGTTTGGAGCAAACTCCAAACAATCAAGGAGGAAATCGGCGAGCAAAACAAAAGACGTCGTTCAAAACAATCAGTCTTTACTCGATAACCAGTGAGCCTGGATCGTTATTTGATACGCATTCAATTAAAGTAAATTTGTAATAAGATACACCTACATCTTGGATAAGTAGAGTCTTAAGATATTTCGTAGATAAGGAGAGAAATGTATAGTGCGTTATGGTGACCTGGAATGCGGTTTAAATATAAAAATGAATAAGTTTATAATTTGTGCCGCTTTCGCTTTCTACCTTACGTCATTTGTACAGGTAAGGGCATTTTGTTTTATTATTTTTAGGATTTTTTTTCCAAGTGAGCAAATACTTGAGGAGGTTTGTTTTCTGTTATGAAAAGCTTAAGTGGGTTTTCCGGCGGTAAATCATAATTCAATATTACATAAAAGTCGTCCCAAATCAAATTCACGTCCTAGAACCACTTAGTAGCCCTATTGTTAGTAAAAACTTGTATGAATATATTTCATGACTCGACATAAATACGACCTACTTACCAACATTACTTAAAAGACCCAAAAAATATAAGGTATTCTGATAAAAACAGAATTACATTTTTAGCAAAATACTTTAGTACAATGAAAAAGGTATTACTAATATTTAACCGACTACCGAAGGAGAGCTATGTTTTTCGAGAGTATGTTTCCAAGTCTACTTTTTTCACACGCCCTACAACCTACATCTTTTGACGGATTGTGAGGGTGACATAGCGCATACTATAAAAATAAAAAAACAAAATGGTGTCAAATTGTTTGAGAAGTGTAGCTTAGACTGGGTGTCAAAATAAACTAGACACGACTTTATATTTGAGTTATTTTGAGTTGGGTCCATTTTGTGATGCACGTTAATTGTTTGTTTTTATTGTTATTGTCTCTCAATGTTCATTTAAGCGTTACAAATAAATGTTTTTATTCTTATTTTTATATTAAAAAGAGCAAGAGCGCTTCGGGATTATTTCGAACACGTCTTTCACTTAGCAACTCCTGCTGAAGACTGTAAGCAATAAAGTTATCACTTATCACCATTTCAGACCGGAGACTTCCAGGAAAACTTAGTGAATGGCTACCGAGCGCTCATTGCAGACATTCAAATGCGCACGACAAAGTCGAGAGAAGACATGGACACGCTGGTCTCACAAATAAAACTTTTGATGAAAAATGAAGCAGATAAAGCAATAAACTACATGACTGTGTATTTAGAACAAATTTCATTGTATTTTCAAGTACGTTTACGTTTTAATCATGTCTCATTTAAAGTGAGAGTACAGGAGGATAATAACGACTGCGGGAAAATATCAACTAAATCTAAATATCTTACGTGTAAAACACGTAATGACAATAACTTTATAATGACATTCTACGTCCAGTTTAAGGCTTACAATTATCCGGATAATACGGATATTTCGAATCGTTTCCAAACAAATTACTATTAGAAACATCAGGATTGCAAGCCATAGTCCGGGTAGCGGAAGAGCGCTTTACCGCAATATGTATAGCACTATTAGTTAATGACACGGAAGATATTTCGATTTAGTTAGTTGAAATTGACTGGCAGTCGGATTGGCCCCCTGTATCTTAATTAGGATAATTTGAAAAGTAAGCTGATAAAACAATATTAAAATGCTGTTTACTGATAAACTTTGTAGGTAATCATCCATGATCGGAAACCGCGAAACGGCACATACTGCAAGGAAACTATCGTCAAACTATTGGGAGAAAATTTACAGCTTGCCGATGAAAATGTGACTTTATGCCTCGCTTTAGGCTACCAGAGAGTTCAGCGGTTACCAGGTAAGATTTAGATTTTATTTTTTAACGGTAATATTTAGGCCTTATTCCCAAAACGCGCGAATTTCACGAAATGCTTCATTTTCTTCGAAGGCTATGGCGAAAACACTTATTTTTTTTTAAATCAACTATTGATGCATATAATAGTTACTTTCTTTATCTAGACGGCCATTGCAGCAAATATTACATTTTAACGAGTAAACTATGAAAACAATTGGTTGTATTGGAAGGGCTTTCCGAATTTTCCGGTTAGATGTACTGTTCATTTAAAAATTACGCAAAAAAGGGTAACAATTCTTATTCGATTTAAATAAAATTCAATTGAGCATATCATGTCTGAGACGGCCACAGAAATAAAAATCTAAATTTCATCTTGTATAATAGACAAATTACCTTCTGATTATATGCCAGTGTTTTGATAAAAAAAACGGTTACATTTCATTTTTTCCACAAAAGCCTATAAATATGTTGCCCTAAAAAATAATAACACAGCAAAGTTAAACTGTACTTCTATCACAATAAAAACAAGCATTACTATAGTGGTAAATTTGAATTTCATCATCATCATCATCTCAGCCATAAGACGTCCACTGCTGAACATAGGCCTCCCCCTTGGACCTCCACACGTACCGGTTGGAAGCGACCCGCATCCAGCGTCTTCCGGCGACCTTAACAAGATCATCTGTCCATCTTGTGGGTGGACCTCCTACGCTGCGCTTGCTAGTCCGTGGTCTCCACTCAAGCACTTTTCGGCCCCATCGGCCATCTTCTATGCGTGCAATGTGGCCTGCCCATTGCCACTTCAGCTTGCTAATCCGGTGGGCTATGTCGGTGACTTTAGTATGAATTTAGTATGAATTTTTAAAAATGGCCTATAAATCACACTTCACAGAACACTTTCCGTAAGAACTGTATTTTTGGGTACTTAATAATAATAAATATGTATAAAAAGTATTTTTTGTATTACTAATACTTCTTATAAATAGCATTTTATGCGGCTGTTTTCATTAATAGATAATTTTTCGACCTTTTAGGGAATAAGGCCTTAAGCCAATCAAATTATGGTATGAGTATGGTCAATGGCGCCTAAGTAGCCGTTTCAAATTCAGATATTGCATATACTTGAGAAAATTCGACAAGTTCCGCCATGACCGGGTGGTCTATAGGTAGTGGCCAGGGCATCAGCCGCGAAAGATGAAGAAGCCACCGGCCTCGGACACCGGAGGACTTGGTCACTTTTTCTGAAGTACATGACATACTCGTATATTTCAGTTTATAACTGTGTTTTAATTATAATTCTAAAATTCTTGTAGAAATTTAAAGTAGACATTAAATGTTTAGTTACTACGTAGTTTCATGCGTACCTATGCCCACATGTAGTAGGCAGGTATAGACCTAAATATCTTTATATAAAATTTTGTAAATTTTGATAATTTTAATTTTTGATAAAAAAAATGAATAAGTTTAAGGTACAAATAGCAAGGAAAAGGTTCAATATAGTATTTATAATCGACGAGATTTAGATGGATAAGGTTTTAAGGAATATTTGTATTTTTACTTAAGAATACTTACACATTTTTTCACGTTTTAAAATGACTGAATTCCTTAGTCGGCCAATATTTTTATAGATTACGATTTTTTTTCATAAATAAACATTGTATGTATGTACATATGTATGTGTCTATACACCTCCATGTATTATTTTGTCAAACAAAGATCCACAAGGTGTGCCGAATCAAGTTTAATGTTTTTTATTATATCATGAAATTTCAGGAATAAAAATAAAACTTTCAACACGAAGCTATATTTGTATCATGTGTGATCATTGTAGTGTATTTTATATTTGTTAAACCACGTTCGTGTAATTATTTTTAAAATCGATTTTATAATTTGTATTTAGTCCATACGACGTATATTTTGTTTGTGTTTCGTCCGCTAGTAGCTTCCGGCCAAAACATTTACCTACGCGATATTATTTACGCCCTTACTGGTTTGTTTATAGTTTTGAAAGGTTCCGCTCCAACCCAGACTTTCAAAACAAATAATATCCTATTATATCGTGGCGTGTACGTCACTTCAATATTGAAAACATTTTACCTATTGTTTCTGAATATTTGTCAGGTGCTTGATGGTTTTCCGGCTGTTTGATTTTTTTAGGATTTAGTGATTAATAGAGTTATAAGGTATTATTTTGACTAAAACGGGACTTAATCGCGTACACTTTCTTTTATTATTTTCCTTATATCATCACGGTAATAAAACACACCCCCTCGGAAGTCACTGTTTTTCTGTAAAAAATTGTAGGCAAAGTCTGCTTTGGACAGTAGTTTTATGCAAGTTTTGTCTCTATTGCGTGTAGGATCGTCTTATATGCAGTGACTTTTTAAATGATTATTATTTGGTTCAGATTTATGGTGTATATGCATGCAGCTTACTAGACAACTTAGTTTTCCTCAAGATCTGAGCAAAGAGTCCAAATTTGCGCTTGGAGCGAAGCGAGTGGATCAGAAATTATATCTTGAGCTTGAAGAAAAATAACCATGATAGTTAAAAACAACTTTGCTTTCTTGTTTAATAAATAAATAGAAATATACTTTAACGCAGTTCATTGATACTTTTACAGAAAAACTACAAGTACACTTCGAAACGTTAGAAAACCTAAAAAAATATTCGGCATCCAAATTATTTGAGTGCCAGAAGCAACAGCAAGTCGGTGGGAACTGCTCTCACGAGAGCCAAGACCTGGAGCGGACTGTAGTGAGTATTTCTTAATTTTTATTTTCTAGGTACGGTAGGCATTAACTTTATTATGTATTCTGCTAGATGGGCTAGAACTAATTTTTACTATAACTTTTGGCGCAAAGTTATAGTGAAAAATTATCCTGTTATTCAAAGATAAATATATTATTATTTTTTTTACTTCCATTACATGTACTCGTATTCGCTGTTCATACGAGTATTAAAATTATGTTACATTAAAATTATGTCGCGATCTATAAACTTCTGATGTAAAATTAAGCATTTGTTTTCTGTCATTTTCCTACTATTCACAAACCAGCATGTCAAATAAAAAAAAAACATAATCATAATTTAACAATAAACATTATCAAAATTTTTAAAATCTTTACTTATGTACGTCTTATTGAAATAGCTCATAGGCGGACATACAAAACGTGTACACTTCATTCAGATGAGTTCATTGTCTTCAAAGACAATTAAATTTGAAAACTCAAACAAACGACGTTTTCAAAACAAAGTGTAGAGTTAGTAATCAGGAAAGGAAATTAACAAGCGTGATTGACTTGTAAAGTATGAGCCAATTTTCGCAGAGTAAACATGTGTGAGTGCGTATGTGTTTATGTGTGTGTGTTGAGATGTATGAAACATCAACATTCATATCGGCCGAATATCTGCGCCTACTCAGAATTCTGACAGCCAGTTTAATTTATCAAAACCCGACTCTCGAAGCCTGGAGTAAATTGGTATCAGTAAACGGTTAGTAGAGTTGGAGTTTGCTATATATACTGCCGGTCGTTTAATGTATGTAATTACAGCTTCAGATGAAACAGAGTATAATAATACTCTGTGCTTGCGAATGGGCTTGCGAAAATGCAGTCCGTGAGCTCAAAGAATAACATTCGGGTTTCTTCGATTCGGTGCGATTTTATCCGAAAGTCCCGAAACTCGAATTTTATTCCCTACATCGTAGGAAATAGAAAATGACTAAGTATTTTTGATGCATGGAGCTTAAACGAAAGTGTGACTGATTCTCAATTAAAATTTTCGCATTGAAATTTAAAAATTAATCCAAATTTTAAATTTCACTGCGAAAATTTCGCAATGAAATTTAAAACTTGGATTAATTTCTATTTTGATCATGGAAAAAAGTCGTATTACCATAAAATTATCAACCAAATCCTGGGCATAATACCCTATCATGTAGGGCTTATTTTATGTTAATGGTTATTCTACTTATTCTTTACTTAACTTTAGGTATATGGTAAGTTTGAACCGTTTTGTGACATATTGAGAGAAAAGAATAGGAGTATAAAATGCGCGTATCAGCGCCCAAATTCGAAGTATGTTTCTAAAAACCGAATGTTATTTTAAGAGCTCACGCACTGTAATCAGAAAATTTTGATGAATCAGTAGCACGGTGTTTTTTTTGACATAGGCCCTAAGTTCCTAAAAGACTAATTAAATTACAGTATACACAACATATCCAATAATTTTTCGAGATGGGTAACGATTAACAAGCTTTGCAATGAAGGATATATCTATATATAAGGTGCTAACAAATTAGTCACGGATATTTTTACCGCTGATAGTTCTCGGAGTATATTTAAGTATGAAACATCATAGTTTTTGTTATGTTTTTTGGAGAAAACTAGGAAACAAATTTCCTAAGATAATTAAATGAGACCTCTGTAGACCCGAATCATAATGACATTTAAGAAAAAAAACTTTTGACGTGACATGACAGACAGTGTTAAAGATCTTGACAGGTACATTATAGGGGATGGTTATTTTAAAATTTTATTATTTTTTTTTTGTTCGGTAAATGAATACAAAAAAATGATATACAAAGGTTCCTTAAGTACAGTTAAAAGTTAATTTTTTTAATGTTATGTATTATCTCTTAAAATATTTTTGTTAGCGACTAATTTGTTAGAACCTTATACATGGGTCTTCTATTTGTTATAGTTTCTATCTGTTTTCGACATTATCTATGGTTTCAAATAGCGTCGTATCGTATTTTGTTACTGACATTCGTCAAATTTCACGAATGATTAAATTCTTCCGTTTCACAAAATACATAATATTAATAAAGTTTGTAATATAAAATTTATTATACTGGCGATGCCCTTATAGATGCCAATCTAATTTATCACTCGCATCACTTCAAAGGTCTAAAGCGAGAACATTTATATAGAGAGTTTGTAAAGAAAATATTATCAGTGACTGAACGAAGAACACGTGGATAATCACTGAATCAAATGTCAATATAATAAATGTTAATTGCTTTTATACTAAACGTCCAAATAGCTATACTTACAAAATAGATATTTACTACAGGAAAAAAAATGATCTGTATTAAAGCTTACATCAAATCTAGGTTTGGTGATATCAGATAAAATGAGAATACTTTCCGTAACAACTACAGACGGATCCAAAATATAAATACTGTCCATTGTCAAAAATACTGTCCATACTATAACCGCCTTATAGCTCACCAAACGAAGACGCTTAACTGCCTGATAGGCGAAATAATTTGTGTAAAGCTGAATTTTGGTGTAGTTGTAGATAAAGGTATCTTTCACAACATACTGAAAGTACCGGTGGATGGGGGCGCCGCTAACGGGGTGAGGGGGGTGTAAAGGGCCTTTTTTTGGTTATTCGTAAATAACTCAGTAACGGTGGCTCATACGAAAAAATGTTCTTGTACTTAATTCATAAAAATACAATTTTCTATAAAAAAGATTCTTTGCACTTTTTTGCTGAGATCAATGTTCAATGAGATATTGAGGAAATACGATAAACCCTTTTTTAGGGTTCCGTAGTCAACTAGGAACCCTTATAGTTTCGCCATGTCTGCCCGTCCGTCCGTCCGTCCGTCCGCGGATAATCTCAGTGACCGTTAGCACTAGAAAGCTGAAATTTGGTACTAATATGTATATCAATCACGCCGACAAAGTGGTAAAATAAAAAGTGTTTTTTTTTTTATTATTAGGGTACCTCCCCTATACGTAAAGTGGGGAGTGATTTTTTTTTTCATTTCAACCTTAACGTGTAATATATTATTGGATAGGTATTTAAAAATAAATAGGGGTTTCCCAAAATCATTTTTCGATAATGTAAATATTTTCGGAAATAATCCCTCCAGAAGTAAAAAAATATGCGTCCCCCCCCCTCTAACTTTTGAACCATAAGTTTTAAAAATATGACAAAAATCTCAAAAGTAGAACTTTATAAAAACTTTCTAGGAAAATTATTTTGAACTTGATAGGATGAATAGTTTTTGAAAAAATAATACAAAATAATTTCTGAACTAAGTTTGTAATTTAACCGTATAAGCAGGTGTTTATTGTACCTGTAATTTCTACAACATTACAATGAAATGACGTGCTTTCAAATAAAGTAAAAACGGTGAAAATCGGTTCACGCAGTAAAGAATTATCCCATAAAAATCATCTTCCATACTTTATGCTCGCGCGTAATAGTTTACTTAATTTACCGATAGATGTCGCTGTACGTGGAACTCTCATATCATATCCTACATGGCGGTGTTATTAACTCTTAAGTGGGGACTTACTGTGACGGACGGAAAACTACGGAACCCTACAGTGAGCGTGGCCCGACACGCTCTTGGCCGGTTTTAAACTTTCGGAGCTATTATTTACGAAAGTATTAGTTTTATCCAAAAACTGTCTTAGAATACTCTTTTTTTTTTAAAGACCTATCCAACGATATCCCACACATTAGGGTTGGAGTAAAAAAACATTTTACCCCCCCCCCCACTTCATATGTACGGGAGGTACCCGAAAAAATAATATTTTTTCAGTTTTATTTTAAAACATTGTCGGCGTGATTAAAACACATACTTATACGATTTTTTTCTTTTCTAGTACTAACCATCACTGAGCAGGCTGCTCACCCTGCTACCTCACTTCCTACCCTTATAGTTTCGCCATGTCCGTCTGACCCCATCTGTCCGTCTAGACGTCTAGTACTAACAATCACCGAGCAAAGCCGTGGATGGACAGACGGGGACAGACGGACATGTCGAAACTATAAGGGTGGGCACCATGCTCATTCTGCTCAGTGATGGCTAGTACTTAACTACACAAGTCACATTTCATATGAGTATGTGCCGTAATTACGCCGACAAAGTTTTTTAAAACAAAATCTGAAAAACTATCATTTTTCTCGCCTCCCGTACACATGAAGTGGGGGGTAAATATTTTTTTACTCCAACCCTAACGTGTGGGATATCGTTGGATATGTTTTTTAAAAAAATAGTATTTTACAACAATTTTTGGAAAACACTAATACTTTCGTAAATAATAGCTCCGAAAGTTTAAAAAAGTGTTTATCGTATTTCCTCGATATCTCACTTTAACATTGATCCCAGCAAAAAAGTGCAAAGAATGTTTTTTATAGAAAATGATATGTGGATGAATTAAGCAAAAGAACATTTTTTCGTATGAGCCACCGTTACTGAGTTTTTTACGAAAAACCAAAATAAGGGACCTTTACACCCCCCTCACCCCGTTAGCGGCGCCCCCACCCATCGGTACTTTTAGTATGTTGTGTAAGATACCTTTGCCTACAACTACACCAAAATTTGGCTATACACGAATTATTTCCTCTAAGTTTTCCTTCGTTGGGTGGGCTATTATATTTGGAACGTTTGTCGAATTTTTGCATCACGCTCGCTATCGCAAAAAAAATACAATTGGATAACTTCCGTATAACTCTTATGCTTACATATCTCAGTATTATTCTGTCTATCCTCAGTGACAACATCATCGTTTCCTTTCTTTCTTGTCATGCCCGTTTTTGTTTCTATAGAAAAAAAACATTTGGTGTTTGGTGTTTTACTCCGCTAATGTATGAAGGTAAACAATATACAAGACCACCTGCAGACCATCTTTCGAATTACACACCCCTCAAATTGAATATTGGCATTATTGGCAACACCTGCCTAGTTAATCAATCGCTTCGACGCACTTTAATAAATGGTTGACGTCACACGGGCTTGAAATTACTGTCAATAATAATTTAAGGCAATGTTGGCCCTGACTTTACACGTGTCACAGTAATTAGGTAGGCACATGTTGTTAGATTGCAAATTTTGCTTACGTAGTTAAACTGTGATATTATGTCAAACGAATTTTTGTTTGTAAAATTAGGTGTATCTATTATTGAAAGTGTTAATGACGTAACAACTGAATATCGGAGTGCCGACTTATGTGATGATGATAATGACGAAAGACTTATATTTATTGAAAGCCAAATGTTACTGATTCTTGTACGTCAAGCAATAATAAATCATGA
The DNA here is from genome assembly GCA_947086415.1 of Pammene aurita. NCBI lineage: Eukaryota > Metazoa > Arthropoda > Insecta > Lepidoptera > Tortricidae > Pammene > Pammene aurita. The sequence continues at coordinate 21,571,220 of OX352305.1, read as the reverse complement.
CACATTTTTATTACAGTTCCTCTACGAAACATCACCGTTTCCAGTAGTGATGGCGGAGATAGGCATTCACGGCTTCAAAGAAGTGTCTGATCTTAGCGTCTGCTTGAAAGACATAATTTCCCGAATGATGACGCACTCGGTTAAGGTCATCGGCGACTTCAATAGGTGCATCCACAACATAGAAATGCCGAAACTGAAGTATTTACTGAAGTTCATGAAGAAATATGCTTAAGAACCAAAAGATAATATTTATCTAATATACAGTACCTAGTTGTAATTCTAGAATGTAGTTTGATAACAGCAATAACAAAATCCTTGCTTGCGAACATGAACTCTGAATGTAAGTGTCTGTGTGCGTAGATGCGCTTTCTTCTTTTATTTTATTTTATTAAAACTATCTCAGTAAATAATTTCACGACTTACAGAGGTAACTTTAAATACACATGTGCATTAGAGCTTTGGGATGGTAAATAAGCAACCACTGATAGTATATTAACAGACTGGTTTAAAAGGAAGTCCCTAAAAAAATGTGCAGAACAGAATTAGTTGGGAATATGTAAATTGTATCGTATTCGTTGAATGGGCGAAAGCACACTAGTTGAATGTCTGACCATTTTGAAACTTGTTACGGTAGTTACGGTTTAAAGTAGTCTAAAAGTTAAATATGTTTAGCCTTGCCGTACACATGTTAGTACCGTCAACTTCTACTACTTTGCCTACAATGTTCAACTTTTCCTGGTTTGAAAAACATGGTTTTCTTCACCAACAAGCTATTTATATTTTACAAGCGACCCGCCCCGGCTTCGCACGCGATTTTTTGTAGACCTTTTCAAGGTGTATATTTTTTATATTGTAATGCATACGATGTCGAAAGAACATTTTGTAAAATAATAAATATTCTAATATGTCAGTGTTTTATTTCTAAAGGTTCTTAGTAACAAACGCCAACATAAATTATATCATAATATTAGAATACTTTTATTATAAGATATCTACCTAATCTAGCCATTCACATTTAAGCCAATCTTCCGTTTAAGTGAACTACTGATAAAACGCCGTCAAAAATGATGATATAAAGCTTTAGATAGGTATAATACCCATTTCTTAGAGCTTCTGTTTGGCGCACTGTTTGGAGTGGCGAAGAATAGTGGTTCCAGTAAAGGGCGGGAATAATCACTTTTTTATATATAAACAAATATTTGTGGGTAAATATATTTTAATACGATAAACAAGCCAGCTCTCTAATAGGTACCTCTATTTATATTTCAGAATAAGGTGTGTGTATGTGTGTAGTTCTTGAATCGTACTCATTTCAAATGTAAATGGAACTATTTAAATAAAAATGCACTTGTTGAAAATGCATGACTTTCCGCTCTGGCTAATGCATCTACTTTTCTATGCATTGCTATCGATTCTATTTGTTCAGTCCCAGTCTATTTACATGCTAAAAATATGGTATTCATTTCATAGCTAAATATAACGGAATATATTTATATTGCACTATACCTACAGTTGATATCCGTTCTGTATCGTATGTTTCACAGTGAAACAAAAATTAATTAAAAATGTATATACACATAACTAAATGAAAGTAAAAACCCAGACTTTAGAACTCGTTACAACTGTGTACTGTTTTGGAAACTTTTACAAGTGTACAGAATATGATGGCTATGGTGGATTTCAAATACAAATACAAATGCGTTTATTTCATTACTTTTTACAGTTGTTCTTAAGGTATTGAGGTTAGGCACGTAAGTAGTTCATGTTAGTTATAAAGGTTAGGTAACATTAATAATATTTAATTAAAATCATGTAATGAAAAAGGTGCGGGTACAGCTTGCTGGATTTAAACCCGCCCTTGGATTTGACAAAAGGTCAGGTGGAATAAGGGGAACATAGTTTTTTTTTGCCCTGGGAAAGAGGATCAGTACGGAAATTGCATACAAGTGTTCCACGTATCCAAGTCTTTCCCTTATCCTACTAGACATTACACAAATAGATGGTGATTTTTTTTTAAATGCAGCTATAATCTGCGATTACTCGTTGTGTGTAAAGTTCCATCTATTCAGTTCCACATATCATAATATAACTAAAATATGTAAGAAAAGGTCCTAAACATGGCTGTGGCCCAGGGAGCAGGTAGACCCCGGACAACCTGGATGGCAGTTATTAGAAAAGACAGACAGAATGGAAACATAAGACCTGACACGACCCAGGACCGACCGGCCTGGCGACGCATGATTAGAAGGGCCTCAAGTAAATGGGAAGCAGCCAGGCAAAAGAAGAAATAACTAATTTATGTAAGACAGTTCTAATAACCACATCAGTATCTTAATCTCTGGTCATTATACAAAGCAAAACTTATATTGCACTAACTAGCTTTTTCCCGCGGCTTCGCCCGCGTACTAAAAGTACTAAAAAAGGAGGTTCTCAATTTGACTCGACTGTTTGTATTAACGCATGTAGGAATGTATGTTTGTCCACGATTATCTCGCGTTTGGCTTAACCGATTTAGATGCGGTTTTCGGAAAAGAATTTGTTCTAGAGGTTTCGGTATACCACGTTTTGGTGAAGGCGGTTCGCTTATTTTTTTAAAGAAATAATTGCAATAATTGTTTGAATTGTTACAACAGCAACGACTAACTACTACTATATGATTATGATAAGTAATGCAGATTTCTTCTCTTGAATATAAACTTTTCCCCGTGACTTTGTCTGCGAGGAATTAGTAATCCACCCTCCTTTTTACCCGCTTAAGGAATAACTTCTGGGATAACAACTATTATATATCCTTCCCCTGAACTCAAACTATCTCCATACCAAATCATCTAAATAGGTTCAGCGGTTATTAATTCCTTACAAACTTACTTACTTACTTAAAAAACTTACAACCCCCTTTTCGTTGATTTTCGGCATAAAAACTATATTATATTGTTTCCCAGGACTCAAACTATCTATGTACCAAGTTTCATCTCAATCGTCTGTTCAGCGGTTAATAATTCGCCATACAAACTACCAACTCCTTTTCTACCCCTCTAGGATTGATTTTCGAGATAAAAACTATGTTTGCCGAAACTCAAACTATATCTAAAACAAATTCCTAATTAATTCGGGGTTAAAAATTCTCCATACAAACCTCTAACCCCCATTTCACCCTGTTAGGATTGATTTTCGGGATAAAAACTGTCCTATGTCGTTTCCCGGGAAACTCTCTATACCAAGTTTAATTTTAAGCGGTACAGCTGTTAATAATTCCCCATAAAACTTTGAATCTCCTTTGCTTTGCACCCCTTTAAGGGTTGATTTTCGGGATAAAAACTATTTTGTCCCTTCCCGGGACACAAAATATCTCTATAAATACCAAGTTTCATCTAAATCGGCTCAACGTTTTAAATTCCCCATACAAACTTTCAACCTCCATTTCACACCCTTTAGTGTTGATTTTAGGAAAAAACCATACTGATTCTTTTACGGGACTCAAAAATATCTCTTTACTAAGATTCATCAAAATCGGTTCAGCTGTTAATAATTCCCCATACAAACCTCCAATCCCCATTTCACCCCTTAACCTTAAGGGTTTATTTTCGCGATAAAAACTATTAACGATTTAATATTCCTACCCGGGACTCAAACTATCTCTATACCAAGTTTCATCTAAATCGGCATAAGCGTGAAAATGTAACAGACAGACACAATTTCGCATTTATAATATTAAATCTATGTACCAAGTTTCATCACAATCATCGGTTCAGCGGTTAATAATTCGCCACACAAACTACCAACCCCTTTTTTTAGAGTTCCGTAGCCAAAATAGCAAAAAGGGAACCCTTATAGTTTCGTTATGTCCGTCTGTCCGTCCGTCCGTCCGTCCGTATGTCACAGCCATTTCACTCGGAAACTATGTGACGGATCTTAATAAAATTTAGACATTAGATGTATTTTGTATGCCGCTATTTAGTTATGTAGTTAAATCACAGAAAAAACATTTTTACCAAATATCAAAATTGAGAACATGCGCCTTATCACATACTTTCTGTGAAAATTATTTTGAACATTGTCGGGTCAGGAATTTTTGAGTTATCTTCAAAAAGCTTCTTCCATAGGCACCAGATACGACCTTTTGGTATTACTTTGGTTATTGAAGCTACGGAACCCTCCATTATGCGTGGTCTGACATGCACTTGTCCGGTTTTTTCCTCTCTAGGACTGTTTTTTGGGATAACAGCTATCCTATATTGAAACGGGTTAATGAAAACTACTTAATGTCAGTTTGGGCTATGCGTTTATATGTCAGTCAGTCAGCATTTTTTTTTCTTTTATGCATATACTCGCTTTTTCCCGCGGCTTCGCCCGCGTACTATAAGTAATTGAAAAGGAGGTTCTCAGTTAGACTCGTATGTTTGTATGTACATAAGTACGTATGAAGGAATGTATGTTTGTCCGCGATTATCTCGCGTTTGGCTGAACCGATTTAGATGCGGTTTACGGAAAAGTATTTGTTACATTCTGGGAGTTTCAGTGTTCTACGTTTTGGTAAAGGCAGTTCCCTTATTTTTTATAAAGAAATGATGGCTGAATTGTTACGCCGACTTACTTTACTACTACTAAGAGATTATGATTAATGCAGATTTCTACTCTTGAATAGAAGCTTTTCCTCGCGACTTTTCGTCTGCTATATATCCTTCCCCAGAACTCAAACTATCTCCATACTAAATCATCTAAATATGTTCAGCGGTTATTAATTCCCCATACAAACTTTCAACCCCCTTTTCTCCCCCTACTGGGTTTCGGAATAAAAACTATCCTACATTGGTTCCCGGGACTCAAACTATCTATGTACTACGTTTAATCTCAATCGTCTGTTCAGAGGTTAATAATTCGCCATACACACTACCAACCCCTTTTCTACCCCTTTAGAATTGATTTTCGGGATAAAAACTATCCTATATTGTTTCCCGGGACTCAAACTATATCCACAATTTTTTTTATCTAAATTGGTTCGCGGTTAAAAATTATCGATACAAACCTGCAACCCCCATTTAACCCCCTTAAGGATTGATTTTCGAGATAAAAACTGTCGTATGTCGTTTTCTGGGAAACTATCTCTATACCAAGTTACGTTTAAATCGGTTCTGCTGTTAATGATTCGCCATAAAACTTTCAACCTCCTTTGCTTTGCACCCCCTTAAGGATTGATTTTCGGGACAAAAACTATTTTGTACCTCCCCGGGACGCAAAATATCTCTATACCAAGTTTCATCTAAATCGGCTCAACGTTTTAAATTCCCCATACAAACATTCAACCCCCATTTCATACCCTGAAGTGTTGATTTTAGGAAAAAAAACTATCCCAATCCTTGCACGGGACTTAAAAGATATCTCTATACTAAGATTCATCAAAATCGGTTCAGCTGTTAAAAATTCCCCATACAAACCTCCAATCCCCATTTCACCCCTTAACCTTAAGAGTTGAATTTCGCGATAAAAACCATTAACGATTTAATATTTCTTCCCGGGATTCAAACTATCTCTATACCAAGTTTCATCGAAATCGGCTTAAGCGTGAAAAGGTTACAGACAGAGAGACAGACACACTTTCGCATTTATAATATTAAATCTATGTACCACGTTTCATCACAATCGTCGGTTCAGCGGTTTATAATTAGCCACAAAAACTACCAACCCCTTTTTTCCCTCTAGGATTGTTTTTTGGGATAAAAGCTATCATATATTGTTTCCAGGGACTCCAACTATATCCATACCTTAAAAAACAAAAACGACACCCATATTGATACTTAGACATTTCAACCCCATCGCACCCCAACAGGTGAGATGGTATTTCACGCTCGCCACGTTGGATTTTAAAATCGTTGTTGTTTTCGTAATCATCGACCCGATAAACCATAGAAACGATACCCATGTTGATTTTCAGACTTTGTGACCACATTTCCCCCTTTTAGGGGTTGAATTTTCAAAAAACCTGAAACACGTGTTTACTCATTTATCGTTAGGAATACTTGTGTGAAGTTTCGAGTAAAATAGTCTAACTAATCTGGTTTCGCCATACAAACTTTGGACCCCATTTTACCCCCTTAGGGGGTGAATTTTGAAAAATCCTTTCTTAGCGCACCCCAAGACCTTATAAGGAACCTACGTGCCAAATTTGAAATCTGTAGAGCCAGCGGTTTGGACTGTGCGTTGATAGATCACTATGTCAGTCAGTCAGTCACCTTTGAGTTGTATATATATATATATATATATAGAACAAGACTGAAATTCGTAACAGATAAGTGTTAATCGATAGTTAATCGTATCAGTGCTCGTTATTATTAGCAGTAGATAATGGGATAATGAAAAAGGGCTTAACGAGTATTGGTTACAGTTGACAGCAAATAAAATTAACTGCAATAATTTTAAACAAAAAAGAACCGACTTCATTTAGCATCCACCTTTCCAAAAGAAAATGCTCGAGCTGCTGTAAAAAATACTCAAATCACTATAGGAGTGCCTATAATAGTTGAAGAGTTCACTCGATTTCGTCAGGATCCCATCGTCAGATCCTGACCTGGTTACAATGGGACCAACTGTGAAGTATCTTTCAAACAAAAAAAAGAATTTTCCAAATGGGTCCAGCCGTTTTCGAATCGATAACCTCCTCCTTCGAAATTTTGAAGGCGGTTGAAAATGCTAATGGCTCATGATTAGCGTACGGACAGATGGTGGCATTATTGAGCAGAGAGGGAGTGGAGTCACCAAGGTTACATTTTATGATTGAATGACTATTTAATGTTTTATTTTGTCTAAAACTTACATTTCTTATTCAAGTAGGGTAAATATTTTAGGATTGAATTATTGAATCCCCCTCGTTTTTTCCGCTAGACCTTTGGCTTATGTTTCCAACTCTTTTTTGGCCTGCCTAATTCAATTTCATAATAATAATATGAAAAATAATTAAATTATTCCAACCAAAAATATTGGCACTACTTGAATAAGAAATGAATGTTTTAGACAAAAAAATAATGTAATCATTAGTCATTCAATTATAAAATGTAACCTTGTCGACTCCATTGCCCTAGCTACCCATGATCATGATAATTTTCTACTGTCTTTTGAAACATTTTTTTAAGATTCCGTAGCCAAAATGGCAAAAACAGAACCCTTATAGTTTCGTCATGTCCGTCCGTCCGTACCTATGTCACAACCATTTTACTCGGAAACTATAAGACTATGAGAAACTATAAGACTATAAGAAATAAATTTTTAAAACAAGGTGCTACTTAGTTTTAGTAGCAGCAATAAAACACTTTATTTCACAAAACAAGTAGGTACATGACCACCAAAAATATAGTCAGTGTACAAAGACAAACTTATCCCTTTAAGGGATCTCTTACAGCTAAAACCTTTAAGCAACTGAGAGAAATCGGCCAGACATGGTAGTCAAAGATTTGTAGTTTTGTAGTAAAATTGTTGAAAAAAAATTTTTTAGAGGGGTTTTTTTTTCAAATGTGAATATGTTACACATCAATCGATAGGTCTTTAAAAATTATACTTAGGTTTCTTTGAACATTGAAGTTTTTTTTCACTGATTACCATTGGTATTTATACAAAGGTAAAGTACTTAACACTTTCCGTCCCACCTTGTGCTACGCGCTACACTCGTAGTCCGCAGCCACGTATTTGTCGTATGTAGCGCGTTAGCGCGTAGTAGCTACGAAGAGAGAACCCGAAAGTCGGGTTCCTGGTCGTGAAAGTGTTAATTAATACTTATATTTGATTTGGATTTACATTATTTATGAGTTGAATGTATATTTATTTCAGAAAGTTCACATCAGTGCAAAAAATCATATGTCAATATGTATTAAAAATAAATAATATTATCTACATATGTTAAAAATTTAACCTAATTAAAACATACAAAAACAACATTAAAGAAACCTACAACTAAACCAATACTTAAAATTAATCTACTTTTAAAATGTTTAAACTACTTATTGGCAGAAAACAAGATACATAAGAAAATAAAACTAAGCTTTACCTGTAAATTAAAACTAAAATTAAAAATAAATGCCAATCAAAGTAAAACTTAACTAACAAAAAAACTTAAAACTAAATAAACCTAAAAAATATCAAAAAAATTAGGTGCCCGCGGCATGGTGCCAAGTATGCTGGCAGTATTTACCCGCTGTATTGCAATGCTGATGAATTACTACTTTGAGTTGAATTAAACTTCGACTATGATGTCAGTACAAAAGTACTGGCAGGTCGATTGTTTGTTGAAACCGTCATTGCCTAGAATCTTGGTATTTCCAATATTAAGTGCAATCGAACATTTAGGTACTCTTTAAATTGATAGACTACAAAACAAAATATGATAAGTTTATATACGAACGTAATATTTAAACCATTTTGCATGTACTACAATGCAATCTAATGTTTTTTAGATAATATATGTGCTGCTTACCAAAGTTATAGGGACGTCGGCTGAGCACGGTTGATATTTCAACAGCCTGCTGAATCTAAGAGTTCGTTGTGCCATTGTGAGCGGTCCTACTAGACGTGACACGTGTATCAGTGGTGGCGGAGTCTGGCGGGCTAGGGTAGACGACGGCAAAGCAACACTTCTCCTGACAGTCTCAAGAGGAACAGTCCGAGCCACCAACGTATCACTGCCAACCGAGTTAGCACTGCCACTGAACATGTTCATCAGATCCCCGATGGACCCACCGCCACTAGAGCCGCCACTTCGCAGCTTATCTAAGTCAGTCAAGCTAGAGCCGCGACGGACACGCAAGCGAGACCCGCTAGCGCAAGGCTGGTCACGACGCACGTCAGCCTCGCTAATCGCCTGCACTTTACGGCTACGCACCATTTTTACGAGTTTATCGGACCTGTTTAAAGTACATTACAAGCCGCGTCCGGGCCGTCACTGAATGTTAACACCAACACCTGTAGCTGCACCTCATTTGCATACAAATAGCTGCGTACGAGTCGTATCAGTAAGGCCACGGCCCGCAGGATGCCGCTATCGCGACATTACGGGTTCGTTTCCGCCATCATGTGAAGTTTGAAACTCTTCAAGATATAAATATCGGACAGTTTTAAGAGTGCGTACGGGACGAAGTCTGTTAACGGACTGAGTGGATTGCGTAGTTGCCTATATACGTAAGGGTAACTCAGCTGAACTAATGAGGTGATCGGGTTCAAAGAGAGGCAATCGCTCCGCGGGCGGCTACCTCCTCGGGTACTAGACTGCGGGATGCCAAAACTTCGGATGTAGGATTATGTTGCAACAATAACGCAACTTTTTTCCCTCAAATTGAAAGTTTTACCTACCTTAATTAAACCCAAAATTAATTAACATCCAGCTCCACTTAGTGTAATTTGTTACATCAAACACATGGTCGCCCGCAAGCGTTTTCGTTGAAAAGCTTGCTGAAGGCAGTTTTTTCGGAGTAAAATGTAATATTATACAGTTTAATTGTATTTCTCTTGTTTACGTTTAAGTACTCCGACAAGCGTATTATATTTTATATAATGGTTTATACATCGAAAGAAAACATGACATAAAAAAGTAGGTACTGCAGGGAATGAATATTATTATACCCATGTTTTTATTTCCTTCAATATTTTCTCGTTTGATTCCGTTCAAGGAAAAAGAAAACCTTTTATTAGGTTCCTTTTGATTACTTTAAACACAAGTCTGCCATAACGTCAACATAATGTTGAAAGACTTTGGCTTAGAGACAAAACTGTAGGTAGTGATAAACCCCAATTTATTCCAATATTTTTATGACCGATGCGACCGCGAAGACATTGTGTCAATTAACTTTAATAACCACTCAGACAGCATTGTCCCACCACTTTATAACCTAACTAGATAATAGAAGCCTTCTACATCAGTTAACGCTAAACTTTCCGCCCCCACAATTGACTAAGTTACAATCAAATTAGTTCGTTCGACGACACTTCCCTACGGCCCAGACAAACATAAAATAAATAAGCCCACTTATGTAAAAGTGACACTAATTGTATTCCCTATTGGTATGATTTCGGGTCGAGAAGGAAACATACTTGTATAAAGGGTAGTTATAACCTCGTGGGGACGACGCCTACGGACCATTATCGTCGATGTGAGCGAACGGTTGGATACGGCGGTGTTATAATAAAGTAGGGCAACTGAAACTACACATATTAACTGGCTCATAAAAGCTTTCTGGAGAGCAGAACAACCAAATTGGACTTAGTATTGTTACTGTACAAAGGCAGAACTTCCTTACAACACATATACATAGCATGTATTATGGGGTTCGAATAGTAGTTTATGTAACTGTTACGTAATAAGGGTCCTTAAAACATGAGTGTGGTTTTATGAAATGAGCCGCAGGCGAATTTCATAATAAGATCACACGAGTGTTTTAAGGCCTAATTACGTACAGTTGCATACACTGCTTTATCTACACTCATATTATTTATCCAAAATGCCGTATTCGGAAACCATAGAATGGCCGCCATTGCACCGCCGTGGCCAACTCGATTGTGCCGGCGGTCGCGCGGGCGCGTGTCGGGCTGTTGGCGGATGCGCGGGAGGGTGCAGGTGTACATTATGTTATCAAAACTCATAGCACATCAATAATTGAGCATGAAAAGTTAAAATTACGTTACTGCCACGGATAAAAAGCTTATCATAGTAAAATCGGTCGTGGTAATGCTAGCCATTGCCTACCGTTTTCGAACACGTTTTAGAGAACTTACAATATGAGTATTTATACAATATATACAATACAATAGATAAAGAGTATTTATAAACAGGATGCGTACAGTTTTCAAACAGCTGTGAACTTTTCAGACGTAGCTGAACGGGTAATGTGTTCAAAATGGCCTTCTTATGCTCCTACTCTCTTGAAAATAAAGAATAAATAAATAAAAAATCGTGCTGAGATCGTTTTGAACACCACATCCTTTTAGCTACTACTGAGAGTGACTGTATATAGGTATGGATTACATCATTAATTATTTTGTAAGTGTAATGTATTACTAATAGTCGCTTTGAACAGAATCTAATAATCAGAGAACGACGTAAATACTTATCAACATTGGATCGATATATCGATATCCCATGAAAGAATAATTATGTACCTTAGGGACACCTCCCTTATATTGCGATTTCGAGAAATGAATAACGCGTGCTTTTTTGTTTTACGCCAAAATACTCTACAAAAAAATTCAGGCCATTCCTGTTCAAAAAAGTACTGTACTTACAAAAAAAGTAGAATGCTCTGATGATATGAAAAATAAAATAAAACATTTTTTTGGACATTTTCATACTTTGTATAGGAAAATCGGATAAAAGTCGGCACGGGTTACAGTTCCAGGAATGGTTTCTGAAATTTTTTTGTAGATTATTTTGGGTAAAACGAAATATATTTAGGGGGTATGCGTTGTTAAGTTCTCAAAATCACTATATAAGGGACACCCTAATGTACCTATATAAGAAAAGTAAATCTCACAGGGATCTTATATAATTCAAGAATAATTATGCGTAAAATCTACTTCATCATAATAAATTTGCATGAAACAACATCAAAAGAAAACTTTGTAATAATTCCCTGAATGTTAATATCTTCGTTCTAAGTATTTCGTTTATGGGATGGGATCTCTCTTTTGATTTTAATGAGCCAATTTAATACAACACGTGACAAGTCTTATGATGTAAGAAGCTTTACTCGTTTCGTGTACTTTTCTTTACTGACTGTTACTTAAAGTATAAATTGGAATTTGTTTCACATATCCGGCCCCTGCTTCCCTTTAGATGAACCTGTATATTATTATGTAATATTGGTACCGTGTGCGTATAACTATGAATCCTTTTAAGCTATTAACAATTTACAGCCAAACCAACAAGGATAAAATTTGAACGTAAAAGTAAACGATTTTAACAACATCGTTGATGTACCTATTTTCTGAGTTTTATTTCTAGAGCGGCATTTGAACTTTTAAAATCTGCATTTGATTTGACATTTATTCTGCCCCATCAGGCTAAATAGATTCATAGATTCATAGATTTATTGGTATTAATCATACACTGTCAACATAATAATATAGTTAAAAAGTTAATTAATAATTAAGATTTCATAATAATAAGTTTGTGAAAAGTCATAACAAACAATTAACAATTTAAAATATTAAATGAATAAATTTTATGTATAATTACAATAAGAGTAAGTAGGTAAACATTATAATGTCATATATGGCGACTTGGGCATTTTCATTCATCCAAGAACTCATCAACTGAATAATAGGCCTTCGACAGGCAATACAATTTAAATTTATTTATAAATTAACGCTCAGTGTCAATATTTCTTATTCCCTCAGGGATTTTATTGTAGATTATGGCACCCATTATACCGAGAGACTTAGCGTTTTCTGTAGCCTGTGTTCAGGAATAGCCAAACATGGTTTCCTCCTTGCGGAGTTGCTCCGTGCTTTAGGGAAATCGCCTGGGTTCCTTCTGACATACTTACCGACCTCGAAAATATAGATTGAAGGCACTGTAAGGACTTCAAGTTTGATAAAGAGGTGCCTGGCCGGCTCGTCCAGGGGAACACCACATACTAGGCGGATGACTTGTTTTTGGGATATAAATGGTCGCTCCCTGTCAGCTGCTAAACCCCACAGGTCAATTCCGCTGGTCAAGTGCGTGTGAAAGTAGGCATAGTAAGCTGTCATTAAGTGTCTCTGGGATAGCGTGCGCCTCAAGCGCGATATAGCATAGTAGCCAGAGTCTAGTTTAGCACATAGAGTGTCAATGTGCTCGCCCCACTGCAAACCCTTATCAAACGTGAAGCCTACGTAGCAGGCATGGCGTACAGGCTCAATTTGGTCACCATTGACGTTTATTTCAAGTGTTGGCTGCGGTAGTTTGCTAAGTGAAAAGTGAATGAGGTTTGTTTTGCCTATATTCAGCTGCTTGCCATTAGCATCAAATCAATCCAGCAATTTAAATATTACTATACGAATATTACTTTGCAGTTCCCCATGGCTACAGCCATTAACAATCGCGCAGATATCATCCGCGTACATGATGAACCGTACGATGTCGCTATGAAATGGTAGGTCATTCATAAGTAATGAGAAAAGGGTATTTCCGACATTTGAGCCCTGGGGAACTGATCTGGCCCCAATTAACCCTAGATCAGAACGATCACCATTTACCTCAGTAATTTGATAACGATGAGCCAAGAAGGACTCTATAACTTGCAGAGCGTTACCACGTACACCGTAGTGTTCCAGTTTCGCCGCTATTAATTTATGGTCAACTAGATCAAATGCGCGGGACAGGTCGAAAAATATCGCAGCGACATGCCTCTTCACTTCCAATTGATGAAGCACAGTCTGTTGCACCGAGTGTCGAACGGCCCGTTCTGTAGGCAAACTGCTCGTTACTGAGAGTGCCATTCACACTTAGGAAGTTCCCGAGCCTATCACAGAGTCCCGTTTCGAAGATCTTGGAAACTGCAGGTACGAGGGATATTGGACGGTAGCTTTTCATAACGTTTTTGGCACCTTTCCCTTTATACACCGGAGTCACCCTGATCTTTTTGAGCGGAGCGGGGTACAGGCCATTCGAAACAGAGTCATTAAATAATTCACATACGTGATATATAAAGTTTAATGGTAAATTGTACAAAATTGCCGTCGGAAGCCCATATATATCTTTAGTACCTTTAGCCTTTATTCGTTTAATGACCCTTAAAATTTCTTGCGTCGTAAACGGTGATATGTACATGCTGGATACCTGAGCCGGACGGGTGGCACGCAGCAGGCGCATCGCCTCGGCCAGGCGCGGGCGCACCGGGGTGTCACGGACCACGCTCAGGTAGTGCTGGTTGAGTGCGTCAGCCAGATCGCAACCGGAGCCGCGCTCACCGCATACCGCTCGGCGCAGAACGCCAAACTCATCCCGACCACTAACCCGGTTCCTGTTGGTTTCAGCCTTTATTATGCCCCATAACGCAATGGTCTTATTGGAGCTGGAATCGATTATATCATTCATAAATGATTTCCTAGTTTTACGTAACAGACTATTGCTTGCATTTGTAATCATTTATGAATAGTGTTAGGTTAGTATTATTAGGATAAAATCTTGCTAGCATCCCAATAACAATAGAAAGTCTTTGCTCCTTGTAGTTTCCTCATTTAACCACACTTTGTCTTTCGGTTTAATAGGTACTTTTTTAACGAGACAAAATGTCTCAAATTTCATACGAAAGTGATCAAATAGTAACTGAAAGCCATTATTGGTACTTGAATTTAAAAACATGTCCAAATCAGAGTTCGCTACGTTATCAAGGAACCGCGTTAATTGTGCTTTGTTTGTGAGTCGTTTTGTTACATGCCTTGTCAGGTTGTTTACCTTCCTAACTATCAATTTAAAATAGATAGCACAGTGGTCACTTATACAAGTGTCTATTGTTTTGACCGAAATTAACTCTCGAGATAAATCAGTATAAACATGGTCAAGGCAAGTTTTTGAGTCACCCTGTATTCTTGTCGGAAAGTTAACCATGGAGATCAAGTTATGTCGAATAACTCAAACAATGGAAGAAAAAAATTTATAAATCCCATATACCAATTGGTTTTCCAATCTACATTCGATTCTTAGGAGTACTGTAAGTGGGACAATATTAAAGTTATAATAAGAGTAAAAATCGATCAATATTAAATCAAGATTATATATTTAAAGTTTCAATCCCGCTCCTTCTTGTAAGAATTAAATTCTCCCCTACAAAAAGTACAAAAATCAGAGTACAGTCAGCGACGGAAATAAGTAGCTAAGGCGATGTGTGCAAAATGAGCTGGACACGATTTTATTGTTAATAGAATAAGCATGGGACGGCCTAGATGCCTTTTGTAACGACAAGCCGTAACGAGTGGCGGAAGAGAGGAGAGGCCTTTGCCCAGCAGTGGGAAAAAATATGATATAAAAAACCGGCCAAGAGCATGTCGGGCCATGCTTAATGTAGGGTTCTGTAGTTGCTGGCCTGTCAAAATATACTGAATCAAAAGGGCGTTTTATAGGATATTTGGCAGCACTTACGTGCTTTTACTATAAAATGACAACTTCTTGCGGATAACTTAAAAGCGGCTCAACCGATTTTATGAAATATAGTTTTCATAAGCTTCGCATTCATTATTTTTTTCTTATTTTTTGACCCACGGTTGAATGGTTCAAAAGGGACGCATTTTTTTAAATTTATTATAACTTAGAGATATTATTTACGAAACTATTAATTTTATCCAAAAAGCGTTTCAGGGGACCCCTATTCTTTTTGAAAGACCTATCTAACGACACCCCATACAACAGGGTTGGAGCAGGGGCAACCCACCCCCCCTTTGTGTGTACGCGAGGTACCCTAAAAAAATGTTTTTTATTCTTTATTTTACCACTTAATCGGCTTGATTAATACACATACTCATACCAAATTTCAGGTTTCTAGTACTAAGGATCAGTGAGTTAGACTGCGGATGGAAGGACAGACGCAGATGGCGCTACTATAAGGGTTCCTAGTTGACTACAGAACCCTAAAAAGGAATAAGAGCGCATCCAGATAATTTTTAACACCTCTACCGCTTAGCTATTTCTTCTTACTGTATATTTTTTCAAGGTTACATTAAGGTCAGTGTTCGTATAAAGCTGTTATGTAGGTATAATGTACACGAGAGCTTTTACCCAGCAGGGGACATAGTGCCACTATGTCACTATATGCCTTAATCTTGTTACTTACATTCTTACAAGAATTAGATTTCAGTTGTGTCGTTTTAATTTAACTATGTTTTGGTTGGTTTTTATTCACAAGAACATAATTAAGAGACAACTAGGTAATTACGTGATTAGAGTCGTAGGTAATTTAATTTTTGTTCGGAACCTAAGAAAGTTTAGGTTCCTACTCAGAGTAGTAAGAAATTTACTAGGACATAAAAAGTGTTCTAATATTGTCGATGCCACTACCGCTACAGTTTTCCATGGTTAGGTAACTACATACGTACATAATTATTTAAGTATATGGAACATGTAAATACCAGTATGTATATTAACCATGTATACTTAAGTATGAATATGGAAGTGGCGTAACGAAAAGTCAAAATAAAATGGGAAAAAAGAAATTGGATCACTTTTTGTATTATACTAGAATCAATTAAGTACTTTCAAGAATAATTTCAAATCTGAAATCAAATTTACGAAACTCGTTTTGACTTCCAGTTAATTAAAGTAAATAGACGAAAACCTAATGTATTTATATATTATTAAAGTCAACATTTTCCAAAAAAAATGTTAACATGTTACCTTATTTAATGGTGTTTTTTGGCTATAAGATTTTCCTAAAGTAACAGAGATAAGAAGCATAATGCGTGTATTGTAACTACGTAACAAGTTTGTATCTTACTTAGTTGACTTTTACATGACTATCGTGTTAGGTACTTACCGTATCGTATCATCCGGTTTTGTTACTTGCGCGTCAATTGTTACTCGTAAATATATTAATTGATAAAAACATAGTTTTGGTCGTTGGGATAGTGTAATCATGTAAAGATTGATTTTATATTAGTATTTTATTAAATTATTCCCATATTTATATTTTCTTAAGGACTTACCTTATTCTCGACGAGTGCTCACAAATTTGAATTCTCCTTATTGTATAAACAATAAAAAAAACTGTAAGTAATTACAGTACCAGCCAAAAGTATACAAATATTCGGTATTTAAAAATAATGTTCATAGAAACCCACGACTTAGTCAACGAAGTTAATGTTCTGTAATGTACATATAAATAATTTAAATATAATAATATTGAAGAAACATTGTTTGGGAATTTGCAAGACAGATATTATATTTTTGGCCGATCCTGTTTAAAAGACAATGAAAGCAGAACCTGTAACTGTTTGTAAAAAATATTATAGGTAAGTAAATAAATATTTTAAAATGACCAGTGACACCTGTGTCAAGACATCGGAACTCAAGGTACATAAAATTCATTTTTCGACAAAATCATCAAATCATTATTATCATAAAATATAATAAAGTATTCTGCTTTCATCAAAATGTAAAAAGGACTCACATTTAGCTGCATCACGATCTTGTTGTAGGCGCGGTGCCACCGCTGCTTCGGCGTCAGCTTCGGCTTTTCAGGTTGGAACTCCAACTGCTCCTCCTCATGCGTATCCTGATCATCTTGGAACACCTCATCTTCAGCATAACGTTCATCTCCTTCGTTAAACTGTTCTTGATCATTGAATTTTTCTTGCTCTTCGCTAAAAGGTTCGTCCTCGTGAAACGATTCCGCTTCTTCTTCGCGGTCGGCATACGATTCTCTTCTTTCGAATTGCTCTGGTTCTTCTGGAACTTCGTGAAAAGTCGGGCGGTCTTCTTGAAATTTGACATTTGCTTTGGCGGCAATTATTTCTGAAAAAAGGTTGATTGTTTTATAGGCGAATAACTTAAAATACTCAATATATGTAAACTTAAATATAATACGTATATGTCATATACAAAGGAAGAAGTGAATAAGGCCTTCGGTGTCTTGATTTTCTTTATATATGACATCAATATACGTTTATAAATTATTAAGTAGTGTGTCTACTTAAAATGAATAAATAAAAATATTTATTAAAACATATTTTAACACTTTTTAAATTCATCATATCGATTTGCATTTCACTATTTTAAAATTATAGTAAATAATGTATCAAATCTTAGATTTCGATAAAAATCAATTAAAACGAATTAGACAAATGTACATTTTTGAGAATACGAAGTTTGTCGCTATGCTGTGCTTGAAACATATCGTGGGTAGTGACTAAATACAAGTGGGTACAGCCGTATGAAGTTAATACAGTTTTAGTATGTCTCGCGAAAGTTTAAATTCAATTTATGCTAACCTTCTTTAGTGGTAGGAACAGTTAGTTTTTCCTCAAGATGAAAAGAGCTTTGTGAGGTTCTCCGATCAACTATCGTCGGTGCTTGACTATGGTAGCTATCCACAGAAGGTTTCCTTATTACAGAACCGGACCGGGTGGGTGACGCAGTTTTATGAATAGAGGGGCTTTGCTGAGCAGTCTCTTCAGGCAAATGGTTTTCTTCTAGAATCTCTTCAGGGATTATATCATGCATATATTCATCGTCATGATACCTGTCCAAAGATCCTGTTCTATCACGTTCAACAGGTTGATCGAATTCAGTCTTATTGTACTCATCTTCGTAGGCACTTTCATCATAACTTGAAGGCGGTAATTCTTCTGGTGCATCGGGCAACGTCCGAATCCTTTGCACTGAAGGTCTTTGAATTGACTCCTGTCTTCTAAGCGACGGTGTTCGAGGTAATGTGATAGATGCTGAGGTGGTTGCGGTGGGCACTGGCGGCGATACGTCGGGGACGGATGCGGATAGAGTTGTTGTACTCGTAAAAGGCGTCACTGGTGCTATGACTGATGATTGTATGTAATGGGTTGTAGTGGAAGGAACTGAAGCAGCAGTAAGTGGATGACTCACAGCAGGAGTTGTAATAGCTGCAGCAGCGGAGCCAAATAGACTTCCAAGTTTCTTAGCACCACCAGCCATAAAGTTTCCAAGCGTGGCGGCTCCAGTAAGAACGCTCGCTTGGAGTTGCTGCGTTGGCTGCTTTTGTTGTGCTTGCTGTTGTTGTTGCTGCTGCTGCAATTGTTGTTGCTGTTGTTGTTGTGACCTCATTTGCTGTTCTTGTTGCTGCCTTTGCTGCTGCAACGCGAACTGTTCTTGATATTGTTCTTCTTGCTGTAAATGCTGCTGTTGTTTTAGTGAATCCTGATATTGCTCTTGTTCATATTGCTGCTGATACTGATAGTCCTGTGTTTGATCCATGTATTGATTATGTGGTTCCTGATATTGTTCCTGATCGTATGATGGATATTGTGATTGGGTGTCGTATTGTAAGTCGTATTGTTGATAACTTTGGTCTTGATACACATCGTGTTGAGTAGTAACTGGAGGTTGCGGTAAATACGCTGATATAGTTGATGGCAACGATAAGGGAACTATAGAGTCTTCTTCACTAGTAACTGGATATGTGAATTGTGTCGTTGTTTCCGATTCACTCCACGGAGTTTTTTGAGCTGAAATTTTAAAGAAAATTGTGAATATGTTAAAAGATAATTCCTCGCAGAGCCAGTTGGCGAGTCGCGACATCATTTGTCGTCTGTAATAGTTCACTAACTGAAATTAATTTGTTATTGCGGAAACTGTTATCAAGCGCTCATTATTTATAAATCGTTTTTCAATGACGGGAGCACAATAACATGTACCGTTACAAATATTATTATTTTTAAAATTTGACTTTATTTAGACTTTAGTTACCTGCGGCGGGAGGAGTAGCGTGTGGGGTTTCATCAAAGAAAGGCTGCATTCCATCTTCATCGTAACTGTAACAAATATGTCATTATAATATACAAAGTTAATCTACAAATATATTATATCACCTATGTTCATACATTTAGAAGGTAATATAATTATAATTTAAAACTAAAAAAGAACCGAATTCAATTAGGCTCCACCTTTCCAAGAGCAAATGCCCGATTTGCTGTAAAAAATACCCAAATCACTGTAAATGTGCCTATAATACTTGAAGAGTTCCCTCGATTTCTCCAAAATCCCATCATCAGATCCTGACCTGATGACTATGGGACCAACGGTGAAGTATACCCTTTCAAACAAAAAAAGGTAGTTTCCAAAAACATAATATATATATAATAATAAAAAAAAAAAAATGACGCCGTCACAGTCAGTCGTGATTTTTCTGATTTCCGAATATTTTTGATAAAATTATGTTTTACGGGCATTTATACATCTGTTTTTATACGATTATTTGCGGAAAAGTTGCCCGCCACTTAAATGAATGTTGCGCAGGGCGTATGTAATCGCAAATATGGTTACAACACGTAAACAGAATCCCGGACATTAAACGTCAAACAAGGAAAAGGAAGGAAATGATTACGAGAAGTAAATCACGACAGCAGCAAGCGTCCCCACCAAACGCACGCCCACCATCCTCGCCCGCCTCGTCAGTCTCCTCACCATCGTTGTCGGGCAATGAGCTCGCTACTGTGCCCGACACCAGCGAGTCGAGCGACGAGTGCGGGCCGCCGCCGCCGCCGCCACGACCACCTGCGCGACGAGGACGGCCACCGCTGCCGGCACGCTTGGGGCCTGCGGGACAACCTGTCCCGCCCAGGGCCCCCGCTGCCGGTGGTATAGTGCGTCGCATGAGATGGACTTCATCCATGAATGAAAACGTCATGCGCGCCTATTATGGGGCTACAGAGGGGGGAACTAATCTGTGCGCGTATCGTGACCGGATACTTCCTCTGTTTCAGGCCCTTGAACCAACCATTGACACGACTGCGCAGCGGTTGTCGGATCAGGTGCGCGTCATTCAGCGGCTAAAGCGGTTGGATGACGCGACACTTGATCGGCTTCGCCTGGAGACTCTCTCTGTTCGCGCGACCACCACCTCGGCGCGGGATCCGCTCGCCACGTCGCCGGATCCGATGCCTGCACCCGACTTGGCATCGGGGGCACCGCGGGTTGATCCCAGTGCCGATGAGGAGGGGATCGCGAATCAGAGTGTGAGTAGTTCAGCCAATGAGCAACTGAGGAGGACTTTGGAAGAGGCAATTACGCAGTATCGCTCCACAAACATCCCTAGGCCACGATTACCACGCTTGCCTATGAATAGACGCAATCTAGCGTTAATGGCAGTCCTAAATGATTTGCTAGATCCATTCCTGCGGACTAGTAAAGACTTAGATGATACGCACTCGATAATGTACTGCGGAGCCATCGCGGCGTGCCGTGTTGCTCGAGTCAAGTTTCCGGACGCTGAACGTGCACCTAGGACCGCCGGGGGTGTCCCCGCATGGCAGGTGCGGATCGAGCGTCGTATCAACTCATTTAGGACTCTCATTGCAAAGCTGATCTGCTTCAGGGGGGGCAATAACCGCCCCCGAGTAATGCGCTTTGTGCACCAGGCGTTCGCGGGGACGGATATCAAGCCCCGCGACTACATGGCCAACGTCGTAGATCGCATCGACTTTCTGAAGCAGAAAGTTTATGCATGGGCAAGCCGTATTCGCCGTTACAGAGAGCGTGTGGACCGATTCAAGCAGAATCGTCTTTTCCAAAGTGACCAAAGGAAGGTATACCGAAGGTGGGAGGAAACCGACCCCCGTGTGTCCGACGTGCGACTGCCGGATGCTACTGCCATGACTAATTTCTGGCGTAGCATCTGGTCAGCGCCCGTTGAACACACGGAGGGCGAGTGGATGAGTGTTGTTGAACGTGAGTGCGAGTCCATCGAACCAATGGGGGCTATCACCATCAGCCCCGACGACGTAAGTTGCGCGATCCGTACGGCCCAGAACTGGAAAAGTCCTGGCCCGGATGGGTTGCACAACTTCTGGCTAAAATGGTTTCGGTGCTCGCACTCGCGGCTGGCAACGCAATTTCAACAAGCCCTTGAACTTGGCTCCCTCCCGCCTTCCTTAACAACTGGTGTAACCTTCCTGCTCTATAAGTCCGGTAGTACCACGGAAGCGAAGAACTACCGACCCATCACGTGCTTGCCTACGCTCTACAAGCTTCTTACATCCATTTTGAGAGCAAAAATAAACGCGCACATGGTCGCAAACAACATTTTGGTCTCCGCTCAAAATGGATGTAAGGTTGGGTCCCGTGGTACTAAAGAGCTCCTCCTCATAGACATGACCATTTGCCAACGAGTCCGGCGGAACAGGGGGGCCCTCTCGGCCGCTTGGATTGACTACAAGAAGGCCTATGATTCGGTGCCTCATTCATGGCTGGAGAGGATCTTAGAGCTGTATAAAATTGATGCAGCTTTGAGGTCCTTCCTTGGCGCGTGTATGAGGCAGTGGACCACAGTCCTTCGTCAACCAGGAGGCGGGGATGACCCCCCTGGCCCGCAGGACTTTATAAGGATCGAGCGAGGAATATTTCAGGGCGACAGTCTGAGTCCCCTGTGGTTCTGCCTAGCTCTAAATCCGCTCAGCAATCTGCTGAAGGATTCAGGGCTAGGTTGCCGGCTTCGGAGAGAGGGTGAAGTCATATCTCACCTTCTGTACATGGACGATCTCAAGTTATTTGCACCAAATAATCGAGACTTGTTGGAACTACTGAAGACCACTGAAGTGTTCAGTAGTTCCATCAAGATGGAGTTTGGTGTTGATAAATGTGCGGTTATGCATGTACAGCGGGGGAAAGTAGTAAATTCAACAAATATACAGCTTTCTGAGACAATGACGTTCAGATCTATCTCTGAATCAGAAACCTACAAATACCTTGGTATGTCACAGTCTTTGGGCATTGAGGATGTGGGTATTAAACAGGCGTTGAAGGAGCGCTTCTTTGGTCGGCTGACAAAAGTACTTAATAGTCTTCTGTCGGGTGGCAACAAGGTGCGCGCCTTCAATGCCTGGGTAATGCCCCTACTCACATACTCCTTTGGCATACTAAGGTGGACACAGACCGAGCTGGATGCCCTGGATCGGAGAGTCCGTCTATTGCTCACCACACACCGTATGCTTCACCCACGCTCGTCTGTTATGAGATTGTACATCCCACGGAAGTGTGGAGGTCGCGGCTTTTTAAACGCCAAAAATCTCCACAACCGTGAGGTGTACAATCTCAGGAATTATTTCCTTAACAACGAGTGTGAGATGCATCGTGATGTGGTGGCTGTAGATAAGGGTCTCACGCCGCTCTCCTTGGCAAACAAGAACTGGCGCAAACCTGTGGTGCTAAGCACCGAGGATCGCAGGGCGGTATGGAAGAGCAAGGAGCTACACGGGCGGTTCTACAGGGCCCTCACGGGACCCGACGTAGACCTGCTCGCGTCGGTGAACTGGTTACGATTCGGGGACCTCTTCGGAGAAACCGAAGGTTTTGCCTGTGCAATTGCGGACGAAGTTATCATGACGAATAACTACCGGAAATATATCCTGAAGGACGGTACGGTCGACATTTGTCGGGCATGCCGCCGTCCCGGAGAGTCACTCAGGCATATCATCTCCGGTTGTTCTCATCTTGCTAACGGCGAGTACTTGCACAGACATAACCTCGTAGCCAGGATTATACACCAGCAGCTTGCTCTCCTATACGGTCTTGTGGACCACGAAGTGCCGTACTACAAGTACACACCTGCGCCAGTTCTCGAAAATGGTCGTGCCACGCTCTATTGGGATCGATCTGTTATCACGGACAGGACTATTGTAGCCAATAGGCCTGATATCGTGGTAATAGATCGACCGCAACGCCGGGCCATGCTCGTCGACATCACCGTCCCATGTGACGAGAACCTCGTGAAGGCCGAGAAGGACAAGTCCAGCAAGTACCTAGACTTGGCTCACGAGGTAACCGCCATGTGGGAGGTCGATTCGGCGATCATTGTGCCGATAGTTGTCTCTGCGAACGGTCTCATAGCGAAGAGTCTCGACCAACATCTTGAGAGACTTTCGCTACGGGGTTGTGGTTGGATTAGGGGTCAGATTCAGAAGGCGGTAATCTTGGACACGGCGCGCATAGTCCGACGGTTCCTCACTCTGCGGCCCTAACCACCGGCAGCCTGGGCCTTGCTCCGCTGCCGGCGGCACCCTAGGTTAGGTTTTTATAATGTTTTTATTGTTTTTGTATGTTTTAGATGTATTTTTATATTTTATTTTGTAAAAATATTATAAAAACTAACCTGAGAGAAAAAATAAATAAAGATAATAATAATAATAAATACTCTTTATTGCACACCTCATACAGTTACAAGCACAAATTTTACAATTAGATAAATTTAGGTAGAGGTAACAACAGGCGGTCTTATCGCTAATGAGCGATTTCTTCCAGACAACCTTATATTTATATATATACATTTTTATATATATACATATATAAAAATGGCAAGCAATAACAAAGATCCCGACGAATTTGAGAACCTCCTCCTTTGAAATCATAAGCATAACAATATTTTTAAGCCAATAGGAGTGGGGTAGGGGGGGCAGCATAGGTTGTACATGTCAATCCTGCCAATATTTGTTGATGTTGGCTTTTATCTAAGTCAAATTATTCAATATGATTTATTTATCGTATGGCTGAATGTCACTGGATATATATAGATAGGCATTTCTTCCCTGGGGTAGCAGTAGTGGGAAAGCAGATGATAAGGAAAATCCAGTGAGTGCTGAACAATATGATAGAACAATACTAATGACAGGTACAATCTATACTGGTACCATCTGCAAAAACCTTTGACAGTTGCCTTTTTATTTTAATCTTAATACATCGCACTTGTTCGATAACACGATCGGTTTTTAGGGTTCCGTAGTCAACTAGGAACCCTTATAGTTTCGCTATGTCTGCCCGTCCGTCCGTCCGTCCGTCCGCGGATAATCTCAGTGACCGTTAGCACTAGAAAGCTGAAATTTGGTACTAATATGTATATCAATCACGCCGACAAAGTGGTAAAATAAAAAGTGGAAAAAAAACTTTTATTAGGGTACCTCCCCATACGTAAAGTGGGGAGTGATTTTTTTTTTCATTTCAACCCTAACGTGTGATATATTGTTGGATAGGTATTTAAAAATGAATAGGGGTTTACTAAAATCATTTTTCGATAATGTAAATATTTTCGGAAATAATCGCTCCAGAAGTAAAAAAATATGCGTCCCCCCCCCCTCTAACTTTTGAACCATAAGTTTTAAAAATATGAAAAAAATCTCAAAAGTAGAACTTTATAAAAAAATTCTAGGAAAATTATTTTGAACTTGATAGGATGAATAGTTTTTGAAAAAAAATTACAAAATAATTTCTGAACTAAGTTTGTAATTTAACCGTATAAGCAGGTGTTTATTGTACCTGTAATTTCTACAAAATTACAATGAAATGACGTGCTTTCAAATAAAGTAAAAACGGTGAAAATCGGTTCACGCAATAAAGAATTATTCCATAAAAATCATCTTCCATACTTTAAGCTCGCGCGCAATAGTTTACTTAATTTGCCGCTAGATGTCGCTGTACGTGGAACTCTCGTATCATATCCTACATGGCGGTGTTATTAACTCTTAAGTGGGGACACTTACTGTGACGGACGGAAAACTACGGAACCCTACACTGAGCGTGGCCCGACACGCTCTTGGCCGGTTTTTTTTTTTTCGTTATAGTATGATACAATCTATATATATAAAAGAAGAAACTGACTGACTGACTGACTGACTGACTGACTGACATATCAACGCACAGCCCAAACCGCTGGGTCTAGAAATTTCAAATTTGGCACATAGGTTCCTTATAAGGTCTAGGGGAGCACTAAGAAAGGATCTTTCAAAATTAACCCCCTAAGGGGGTAAAATGGGGGTCCAAAGTTTGTATGGCGAAACAAGATTTGTTAGACTATTTTATTCGAAACTTCACAGGAGTATTCCTAACGATAAATGAGTAAACACGTGTTTCAGGTTTTTTGAAATTCAACCCCCAAAAGGGGCAAATGTGGTCACAAAGTCTGAAAATCAACATAGGTGTCCTTTTTGAGTACTTATAGTACGCGGGCGAAGCCGCGGGAAAAGGCTAGTGCAATATAACTTTTGATTAAATGAAACACAATGACTCGCATTTCTTAGTTACCATCATGGAAATTCAAGATTACTTTGTTCCTTATCAGATCACAGATCAGATTACTGTTACTAACTTCGTGTTGTAATTGTGATCCTGATACTGTTCCGTAACGGCGTCCTGGTATTCCGGCTGGTACCCGAAACTGTCATAACCGTAGCTCGTGTCTGGTATCGTTTTGACAGGTTCTGTAAAAAAAAGTTAGTCAAATTGATTACCTATGTCGATATTTTATAAGACATTGTTTCATCGGGTAACATTGTAGCGCATAAAATATTTAAAAGAAAACCGACTTTAAACAGGATCAAATAAAACCGTTTCCCTTTTTATTACTCGCTACCGACTAATAGAGTATGTTTGAAGTCGGTGCCAAGCCAAATATTTTACAATACTGGTCTCATCAACATAATATCACCACTAGGTACCTACAGTCACCGGCAATAGTATCTTCCTACATGAAGGCCGCAAAAATATGTGACACGCTCTTATTTGTGGCCATACATAAGATCGTGACACATATTTTTGCTGTCTTTGTATAAGAAGATTCTATTGCTGGTAATATAAATGTGTAGACGTCGGTGTCGACGAGCGTGTTGTATTGTAATTAATATAATGATTGCACGCGGAGCATTCATCTCGCGAATTTGGAATAAATCACCCGCCCGGGAGCACATGTGCTCTTCGCTACGGTATGATAGCTACCGGGGAGGTAAGGCACGTGTTGTACAGACGGCGCGGGCGCGCGCGGCAGCCGGCGCCCGCCGCGGGAGCGCACGGAGCCCGACTCGCTGCCCGGCGGCACCGGCAGCGCGCGCCCGCGCTTCGGCGTCGATGAGGGGGTTGCTGTAAACAACGAATTACATTAATAATTTGAAACAAAAAAGAACCGACTTCACTTAGCCTCCGCTATTCCAAAAGAAAATGTCCGAGCTACTGTAAAAAATACTCAAGTCACTATAGTAGTGCCTATAATATTTGAAAAGTTTTCTCGATTTTTCTGGGATCCCATCATCAGATCCTGACCTGGTGACAATGGGAACAACTGTAAAGTATACTCTTTTAAACAAAAAAAATATTTTCCAAATCGGTCCAGCCGTCTTCGAATAATCGGTAAAAATAAATTAAACAAAACCAAAGATCCCAACAAATGGGTTTGGCCGGGCGAAATTGTTTACAGATGGCGCCAGGTAGGTTGGATCTGTCAAACCTACCAACAGTGTCAAATTCTTGTTTTTTTTTTGACCTGGATGCTAGCCCTAAAACAAAACTAGTGACAGGTACAAACTATGCTGACACCATCTGGCGAAACCGTTGACTGTGGCCAACCCCATTGAGAACCTCCTCCTTCGAAATCTTGAAGTCGATTGAAAAGATGGTCTGAATTTATTTTGTTTTTTTTTTTTGGATTTTTTTAAATGTTATTTTGCCGCAGTTCATATTGATAAAAATTTAAATCAGTGTTACATATCGGTTTGTTGTTGTTTTATAGGGTAGGTACTAGTCGATCGTATGTTCAAGAACCTTTCCTATGTCTTGCGAAAATGCTATAAAACCAAAGGTCGAGCTAAGGATTATTATTATACAAAAAATCAGCTTCTTATTTTTTTTTTCAATTAAGTATTTAGAGTAGTGTAGTATTTAGGTATTTAGGTCAGCATGCTCCAATTTTTTTTTTAATTGAACTCACCGGGAAGACTCGCGGCGGTGCGCCGCTGCCGCGGTCTGTATGGCGCCATACCGCTGAAGTCCGAAAACCGAGAGGACGCCGGTAACTGAAATAATTATATAGATTACAAACAATTATTTAAAGCTTTTCAAGGGATTTTCTGTTGAAATGGAAAACTTGTTACTCTTGTTAGACCAAAGACTTCACAAAATTAACTCTCATAGTGTTAGTACACAGTGTTAGATTTTTGGTGGATTGAGCCATTGACACTCAAAGTCCGTCTCTTATTAACTATGAGCGTGAGCCCATAACACTGGTCGTAGAAGTAGTACCCGCCGCTGCCCCACTGCCGAGTCTTCAGCCATGTAGGTACGACGTCTGGTCAGGGTAGCTATTTACAGTATGTAGCTAAATAGAGCCAGACAGAGATGTTTAGAATACATTTCCCACTGCAGCGCTCACCTGTTTCTGCGGCACTTGTGGCAACTGAACAAAATTATACAGTCTTCTATTAACTAAGTTATGTTCTCATATTCCGTCGGCGTGTACGACATCTGGTCAGGGTACTTACAGTTACGTGTATAGCTACTCGTAGCTAGAGATAGACAGAGATGATTAGAATACATTTCTCACTGCAACACCCTTTTTGGACCCGGGGTATGTCCTTAAACTACGTCCGGACCTGGGTATGTCCTTAAACTACGCCAAAAAGAGAGGTATGGGCACTGCGAATGGCATCTCGCTAAGTGTGGTAGGGCACGTTCAGCGAATGTCATCGCTCAAATCTGGAGCAGAGCCCGACTGGGGAAGTACCTCCACCTTACAGAAAACCACAGCCAAATAGCACTAGACCCTACTCATAGTGTTGTGTTCCTGCTGGTGAGTAAGGTTGCCAAAGAGCTCAAAGAGGACCCAGTGTGTTGACGATGAGGGACATTCTTGTTCCTTTAGTCGTCAACACAGTGAATCCTCCTTTTTGTAAAGGGTCGGCAACGCGCATGTGACTCCTTTGGAGTTGCAGGCGTCCATAGGTTGCGGTGGCTGCTTGCCATCAGGCGGGCCGTATGCTTGTTTGCCACCGTCGTGGTATAAAAAAAAAAAAAAAAAAAACACTCACCTGTTTCTGCGGCACTTGTGGTAATTGAACAACAGAAGACCGTCTCTTATTAACTATGTTCTCGTATTCCGTCGGCGTCAGCCCGTAGCATTCGTCGTAGAAGTACCGCCCGCCGCTGTCCCACTGCCGGGAGTCTTCGGCCGCGTACGTCATCTGGTACGGGAAGCTACTCGAGTCGTAGTACTCTTCGTAGCTCGGTTGCTGCGATAAATGCGAATGGTCCCTGCAAACACAGAGGTATTAAAGCTAACCTTAATTTGAATATTTATTTATTTTTACTCAGTTCATTTTGTTGGTAATAAATTATAGTGGCATACTTTATTTTAAATTAGCTCGTATATTTTTATGAATCGGTCTATTTTATTGAAATTTAACTTTTGCGAATGTTTAGGAAGAAACCGATTCATGACTAACCCATATATCGGATAAACAATCTAATAATCTGTTTTAACGGCCTTCTAGTCCAGTCGGCAGTGACCCTGCCTACGAAGCAGGAGGTCCCGGGTTTGAATCCTGTCACGGGCATTTATTTGTGTGTTTCTATGTATTTAAGTATTTATCTATATCTATCGATTATATATATCGTCGCCTAGTGCCCATAACACAAACCTTATTGAGCTTACTGTGGGACTAGGTCGGTTTGTGTAAGATTGTCCTTTTTTATTTTGTGTTTTATTTATTATGTCCTTTATTTATTTATTGGCAATGGTGACTAAATTAGCTTTTGAGGGTACCTCTTTTTAAGGCTAACAAAATAAACAACTGAACTTATTTAAGGCAAATATAAGAAACTAATGCTTTTAATTTATCCAAAGCCAATTCAGTCTTACTAACAACTAAACTATTTAGTACCTGATTAAAATAAAAATCATACCTAATGTGCGTGCTATTGGTATACGGGTCATAGCCGTAGCCCATACTTTCGTCGTAAAGCGTGTTCTGCCGCTCGAGGCTTGGTCGCCTCTGGTCTTCTGCAATGTAATAAAATTTTATTGTTAATTGTGTCCTCTGTCATAATACGTACAAGCTGAAATGTTCAAAGATTTTCAAATAAAAAACCGGCCAAGAGCGTGTCGGGCCACGCTCAGTGTAGGGTTCCGTAGTTTTCCGTCCGTCACAGTAAGTGTCCCCACTTAAGAGTTAAAATAACACCGCCATGTAAGATATGATATGAGAATTCCACGTACAGCGACATCTATCGGCAAATTAAGTAAACTATTGCGCGCGAGCTTAAAGTATGGAAGATGATTTTTATGGGATAATTATTTATTGCGTGAAACGATTTTCACCGTTTTTACTTTATTTGAAAGCACGTCATTTCATTGTGATTTTGTAGAAATTACAGGTACAATAAACTCCTGCTTATACGGTTAAATGACAAACTTAGTTCAGAAATTATTTTGTATTTTTTTTTCAAAAACTATTCAACCTTTCATGTTCAAAATAATTTTCCTAGAAAAATTTTATAGAGTTCTACTTTTGAGATTTTTTGCATATTTTTAAAACTTATGGTTCAAAAGTTAGAGGGGGGGTGACACATTTTTTTTTTTACTTCTGGAGCGATTATTTCCGAAAATATTTACATTATCGAAAAATGATTTTAGTAAACCCCAATTCATTTTTAAATACCTATCCAACAATATATCATACGTTAGGGTTGAAATGAAAAACAAAATCACTCCCCACTTTACGTATAGGGGAGGTACCCTAATAAAACATTTTTTTCCACTTTTTATTTTACCACTTTGTCGGCGTGATTGATATACATTAGTACCAAATTTCAGCTTTCTAGTGCTAACGGTGACTGAGATTATCCGCGGATGGACGGACGGACGGACGGACGGACGGACGGGCAGACATGGCGAAACTATAAGGGTTCCTAGTTGACTACGGAACCCTAAAAAGGGGAATGTAGGAAATCTGTTTTATTATAGTTTTCCTTTTCATACCTGCGGATTGCCAATCGGCAGCTGTTCGCCAAGATATCGCAGATTCGACGCTTGCTTGAGCTTGAAGTGTTGACCACGTTTCTAACCTAAAACAATAAAATCTCTGTAAATATTGCAAATCCAACAATCTAAATGCCGCTCCGAGAGAACTCGGTGCAGGCTAGGGCTTAAAGCATATTTTTTGTATGGCGGTTGACTCTCCTAGCATTATGCTAGTGAACTGGCCCATTGGTCGAGACATACTTATTTGGTATTTAATCACCGGTATAAAAAATTGGCCGGGAGCCTATTTTCTCAAACATGTTGTTTTCTTGTGATTTATTAGAAATTTAATGATTAAATTTAGAATAGAACCGGCTACCTCAGTGTATTTTTATCAGTAAATATTAGTATGAACTTGCATAACTTTTATCTTATCATAAAAGAAATGTTTACTTTTCCTTATTTGGGTATATGACAGTTAAATAGCGTATTGCGGGTTTAACTACAACCATACAGGTATTTATAAGATGCTCCAAAACATCCCCTTACCCAACAGTCACAGTCAATAGTTAGGAGCCTTAACGATAGATGGCGCTGGCATCTAATAACTGATTTTAGCCGTTGCATGCCATCTGTGTTTCGTTCTGATCACTTAATAACTGAATTGAATAGCTGGTAGTCATTCATTTCATCGTTTAATTTACTTCTTAGTAGACTTAGTCACAACTGGACACAATATATTGAGACACAAGACTGTTATAAAAATTTTCTTCCTTACGGTCATATTTAAACTGCTTCATCCGATGTGGGTTGCGAAGAAATATTCTCTGATTCATCATAATATTTTTCATACCAGTATCCACCGATAGGTACTTAACGAAGATAACTCTTAGTTAAGTACTTATCGGTAGTTACCTTATTTAGATTCAGTTACCTATTTGTTCTCGGCTGACTATTGTAGTAAAGCGGGTCGGTGTCTCCGTGCAAATGATACTCGTCCCTCTCGGAAGAATTTTCCCTGGACACCTCCAATGATCTCTGAAATTACAGGAAATAATTTTACCTATCAGGGAAAAATGGTTAAATTACTTATATATTTTTTTTACTATACAGAAAAGCTCCTTTCAATTATAAAATTTAAATTACTTATAGATGAAAACTTTATGACTTTGGAAACTAAACATTATACTTGTTATCACTTTATCGAACGAAACTGTTAGTGGATAACTTGACAACATGTCAAGTGGCAAGTTGTACGAAACATCTTTCCAGTATCTTTAATTAAGTATAATTCATCATCATCATTTTCTCCTCGTCGTATCCGGCGACGGCGACTCCGTCAATCATTCCTTCCCGGATTCCCGAAGGCTCGGGTATGACTCGCAAAACCAAACTTCGTTTTGAAGACGCGGTCACACGAGGCGCAGTGAAACTGCACTGCGCCTCGTGTGACCGCGTCTTCAACTGGCCGTGGTCACGTTTCGTCTGGTCAACTGACCAGAGCTGGGTAGTGTGTACAGTCACCGGCAAAAGTATCTTCCTACACGAAGGCCGCAAAAATATGTGACACGCTCCTATGGCCCTACAAATAAGATCGTGTCACATACAGCCTTGGGCAGAAGTGTTGAGCACCTTTGCGATTTTCATACATAACTCATAAGTAACGGGTGCGGGTGGGGTGAACACGCTTAGGTGTGCGACCCTAAGCTGATAGGTTCCCCCCACTAAGTCTCTCATACACGTCCCCGTCACCTTAGGGAGTTACATACCCGAGGTGAGCCCACCAGCGCATATGAGTGGGCCGTGCACCCTGGAAATGTCGAGGATCGAAAACGGGCGTCGCACAGTTTAACTTCTACCCCGGATCCAAGACAGCTAAGTATGAGAGACGATACCTGGTACGGCATTCCCACCTGCCAGGTAACCTTCTACCTTTCATCCCGTGATTCCGAAACACCATCCCTCCACCATCATCTCCTTCCCACTCCAACCCACTGACCTAGTTCCTATGTACCCTGCTCCAATTCCTAACTCCTGGAGGAGACAACCTCGACCCCAAAAACCCCAATCTAACCATTCGTGCCGAGAGATGCGTGACTGAGGGGGTGCTCAGTCGCTAACGATGACCCTCGATACCGGGCAACCTCGAGGTGTATTTTGCCTTATTCTGGCAAGCGGGGCTCTGCTGGAACGGACTATATAATTCCCTAGCTTCTCGTGGGGTCTGCATGGATAATTTTAACCAAATAGACAAACTTGAAGGTACCCTGGAAGACCTATGCCAGGAACTAATGCCCCTGATGGAAGGCGCGGAAAACTCCGCCCGCTCATCGGAGCAACCTATGGAGGTAGTGGAGAGCACCGCCACGGTTGAAAGGAGCGTTAATCGCCCACACAATCCAACGGAGGCTTCCCACCCTGACACACAACAGGTGTCCGTTAAGAGATTAACGGGCTCTGCAAGAGGCCGCTACAAAGCTCTTAGAGGACTAGGAGTTGCGCCTGAAGAGGCGTTGCAACTGTCCGCAAAGAGCCTTGCGGAACTTAAGAAGTTGGGGTACAAGTTCGGGCCCTCACACTCACAACCCCAGCAAAAGCCGGTAAAACGGCCCCGCTCGGAGGAGGTATCACCGAAGGGTAACACACCCAAAAACCCAAGGGTGAGTGAGACCCCCCCTACCCAACCCCAACCACCACCACAAGCCTACAGTGAGGTCCTCAACCAAATTCGGGCTGGGATAAAAGACTCCAGACCGATGACAATCGCTCAGCTGGAGTCCCTCTGTGAAACCATCCTGCAGAGGATCTCAACCATGAAGATGGCCGAAGGACCCAAATTTAAAGGCTATTCCCACAAGCCAGGCTGGTTGCTGATCACATGCAGCGACCAAAGATCCAAAGCCTGGCTTGAACATGTATCACCAACCCTAAAACCATGGCCGGAAGCCAACCTCGGGGTCATCCCTGAAAATGAGCTTCCGAAACCTAACGTAGGGATGGTGTTCATACCAGAGATAGACGACTCCAAGGTACAACAGTCGCTATCTCTGCTCTATGCGTAGAACCAGGGGCTGCACACAGAGCACTGGAAGGTTCTCCACACCAAAGGGTTCCGCGAAGTCCAGTTCCGGCTCAAGGGACAACCCAAAGCCCAAATGCCCGGAACAGTAACTTCCCAAACCCAACCACCGCAACCGGCAAACCCTTCCCCACCCACCAACCAAACCCTGACACCCGCCCGAAAGGTGCCCCACGGCCCAAAACGGACGGTTCCCTCCAACTCCCATCCCACTCCCGGACCCTCAGCCACCAACCAAACCCTGACACCCGCCCGAAAGGTGCCCCACGGCCCAAAACGGACGGTCCCCTCCAACTCCCATCCCACTCCCAGACCCTCAGGGACGCAGCGGTTTCTCGCCAATAGGGGAGGCAACAGGGGTAGTAACCACCCCAGGGGTAGAGGAAGCAGAGGAGGCCAGCAAGGGCGCGGTGGCGCCCAACGCCGGGGCAAATAAGGACGCAACAGCGAATAGGGGGGGGGTAGTCCTACAGGCCAACATCCAACACGCCATCGCGGCCACAGCGGTCGTGGAAAAACTCTTTGGCGTTTTGGCCTGGACATCGCCCTCATACAAGAACCATGGATCAACGCTAAATCCATGGCTGCAGGACTAAACAGAGCAGGTAAGATTGTAATAAATGAAAAAGGCACCAAACCCAGAGCCTGCATCGTTTTTAACAGAAACATCAATTTCTTACCTGTTACAGAATTATGCAGCGACGACCTTGTAGCTGCATACGTTGATCTCAAAGGCAGAGGAGCACGGAAGGTACTTATTTGCTCCGCTTATTTGCCTGGAGAAAAACAAGACCCCCACAGAAGAACTGACTAAAGTTGTAGAGTACGCTCAAGCACAAAAGGCAGAACTTATCGTGGGGTGCGATGCCAATGCCCACTATACCATCTGGGGGAGCACTGGAATTAACAAAAGAGGTGAGTTACTCTCCGATTTTATCTTTACTAACTGTCTGCAATTGTTGAATAGGGGCAACACGCCAACCTTCGTAACTAGGGCTAGACAAGAAGTACTAGATATTACATTCGCAACTGAAAAGGTAGCTAAATGCCTAACGAACTGGCACGTCAGTTGCGAAAATTCAATGTCGGACCACAAACATATTTTATTTGGTGTAAAAGATTCTCTTGAACAGGAAATACCTATGCATAGGAACCCAAAAGATACGTCATGGGAAGCCTACAAGGCCGACCTAGAACATCGTCTAAAGGATATCCACAAACAGGTAAAAACACCAAATTCCCTCAACTTGGCAGTCAACCTAATGTCGGAAGGCATGGTTAAGGCCTATGAACAAAGCTGCCCGTTGAAGGAACCAAAGTCTACTAACACAACGACGTGGTGGAACAAAAGGCTGGATAAACTCCGCAAATCCACACGCCGCATATTCAATCACTCTACCACACCTCATGAGTGGGAAAGGTATAGCAGAGCATTGACTGAATATAACAAACAGATCAGGAAAGCCAAAAGGCGGTCTTGGCGAAGATTCTGTGAGGAAATTGCCCAAACCCACAAAGGAGCAAGAATTCACAAAATACTATCAAAAACGCCAACCAACTACCTCGGTCTCCTTAAAAGACTCGACGGCTCTTTTACTAACACAGAAGCGGAAACTCTAGACTTGCTTAGAGTGACCCACTTCCCAGGTTCGTATACAACCAGTAATAATCAGCTGTGCGCCCAAAGGAACCTTCAAATCCACAGGGTACGCAACAACAACAATATCTTTAGACCAAACAACATTAAATGGGCTTTGAGCAAGTTCAAGCCATTTAAATCGGCCGGAGATGACGGAGTGTTTCCTGCATTACTACAGCAAGGACAGGACGTCCTCCTCCCGCACCTGGTAAGAATATTCCGAGCAAGCTTTGCATTAGGAATTATACCAGAAAAATGGGCACGGGTCAAGGTACGCTTCATACCAAAAGCAGGGAAAAAGGCCTACTCTCAGCCTAAATCCTTCAGACCAATTAGTCTTACATCTTTCCTCCTTAAAAGGATGGAAAGAATCATAGATCAGCACATTAGAGCGCATTATCTGGTGGCTAGACCACTCAGTTTAAACCAGCATGCATACCAAAAGGGGAAATCAACGGAAACTGCCCTACTTGACCTGGTCGATAAGGTGCAAAAGACCCTAGAGGATAAGCAAACCGCTTTATGTGCGTTCCTTGATGTCGAGGGTGCTTTCGATAATACACCCACAGAAACCATCCTTAATGGGATGAGATCAAAGGGGGTTGATGAAACCACCATTAGATGGGTCCAGAGTATGCTTTCTAATAGAATGGCGACTCTAACCCTCAATGCAATAGAGCATGAATTTTACACCACAAAAGGATGTCCACAAGGAGGCGTTTTATCCCCGTTATTATGGACCCTAGCTGTGGACCAACTTCTTGCAATCATGAGGGACAAAGATTACGACACACAGGGATACGCCGACGACCTTGTAGTTATAATCAAAGGCCCCTGCCTCCACACAATCTCAAATCTGATGCAAGGAGCTCTAAACACGATACTTAAATGGTGCAGAGATAATGACTTGTCCATTAATCCGAGCAAAACGGTGGTAGTGCCGTTCACAAGAAAGAGAAATCTGGATAGACTCGGAAAACTAGAACTCAATGGACAAGTAATACCTTTTTCATCTGAGGTCAAGTATCTAGGGGTCACATTCGACCAAAAGGTAACCTGGAACCCTCACATGAAAAACATCACGCAAAAAGCGAAAATGGCCATGTGGTCATGCTGTCGAATGGCGGGAGCAAGGTGGGGCATACGACCCAAAATTGCTATGTGGCTTTACACAGCGGTTGTTAGGCCCATTATTACCTACGCCTCCGCGGTCTGGTGTAACAAGGCCAGCCAAAAGACAGCTATCGACACCTTAAACACAGCCTGCAACGCACGGCTTGCCTAACGGCAACAGGGGCCTCGACACCGGGAGCGGCCCTGGATGCACTGCTTGACATAACACCACTCCACCTGCAAGTTAAAAAGGAGGCCAAGCAGTGCGTCTACAGAATATGCACGCTAAATAGGCCAAAACGGCGCTCTCAAGCACTTACCAAATTTAAGGCCTAGGTTTTTGCGAACGAAACCCTTAGCATGCCTACCGATGACATGCACACCGTATGTCATTTCACCAAACTGTACAAAGTGGAAACACCTCCTAGAGACAAATGGACCAAAGACCAAATGTATGTCGAAGAGGGTAGCCACATATGGTACACGGATGGATCGAAAAAAGGTAATGAAGTAGGATGCGGGATCTATGGTGAGAGGCCCAAGCACAGAGCTAGCGTCAGCATGGGCAAAAGGGCCTCAATCTTCCAGGCTGAAGTCTTCGCCATCAACAAATGTGCGGAAATCAACCTGGATAGAAACCTAAGACACCAGCATATCTATATCAACTCAGACAGCCAAGCTGCTCTGCTGGCACTAGAATCTTTAGAGTCAAACTCAAAACTAGTCCAGAATTGCAAAAATAACCTTAATGCACTGGCTAACTCCAACAAAGTTACACTTAGATGGGTACCAGGGCACTCCGACATTGACGGAAACGAAATAGCGGATGAACTTGCCAGAAAGGGCGCGGACACACCCCTGGTCGGCCCAGAACCGTTCTGTGGAATCACCAAACGGGAGGCATATTCTCTGTTAAATAACTTGAAAAAAACGAGAGCAAACGCATGGTGGAAGCTCGTCAAAGGACAAGCACACTCGAAAGCTCTAATCAAAGGGTTCGACAACAAAATCTCTAAAGAGCTGTTAGGGCTCAAAAGACACAAAACCTGTGCAGTGACTAGAATACTGACAGGCCACTGTAAGTTGAACAAACACATGTTTCGTATGGGTAAGAAACAGGACTCAGTATGCAAGTTCTGCCAGGAAGAAGAGGAAACAGTCTTGCACATCCTCTGCTCCTGCGGACCACTAATGCATAAAAGAAGTACCCACCTAGGGCGACATGTACTGCAACCCGATGAGGTACAACACATTACAGCCCAAAGAATCTGGAAATTTCTAGATGCAACGGGAATCAGTAATGAGCTATAAAGCCCTTTATTGACGGAAACGAAACCAGATTTGATCTATTGTGGCAGCCCTGCCACAATAGATCAAATCTGGTCGACGCGGCACATCGATAGCCCAATTAAGAATAATAATAATAATAATAATAATTTGACGGCTGTCAGCGTCAGACGTGTTTTATACAAATTTTGCTTCTATTTTTTTGTAATTATGTATTTTAGACGTATTCTTTCTCGTAAGTGTGATATTTTCTACCTTTTCGTCACTAAAAATGACCCCAACGGATACGATACGGGCTGTCACAACATGTGACACGAAAAAGATTATGAGACACACGCGGATATAAAAATACACTACACGGATGATTACAAGAAGCAAAGCACGTCAAAAAGAAGCCGAGACTACAAGCGCACGCCCACCATCTACGCCCGCCTCGTCCGTCTCCTCGCCATCCTCATCGGGCGACAAATTTGCTACAGCGCCCGAGACCAGCGAGTCGAGCGACGAGTGCGGGCCGCCGCCGCCGCCGCGACGACCACCAGCGCGACGAGGACGGCCACCGCTGTCGGCACGCTTGGGGCTTGCGGGACATCCTGTCCCGCCCAGGGCCCCCGCTGCCGGTGGTATAGTGCGTCGCATGAAATGGACTCCTTCCATGAACGAGAACGTCATGCGCGCCTATTATGGGGCTACAGAGGGGGGAACTAATCTGTGGGCGTATCGTGACCGGATACTTCCTCTGTTTCGGGCTCTTGAACCAACTATTGACACGACTGCGCAACGCCTATCGGATCAGGTGCGCGTCATTCAGCGGCTAAAGCGGTTGAATGACGCGACACTTGATCGGCTTCGCCTGGAGGCTCTCTCTGTTCGCGCGGCCACCACCTCGGCGCGGGATCCGCCAGCCACGTCGCCGGATCCGATACCAGCACCCGACCTGGCATCGGGGGCGCCGCGGGTTCATCTCAATGCCGATGAGGAGGAGATCGCGAATCAGAGTGTGAGTACTACAGCCAATGAGCAACTAAGGAGGACTTTGGAAGAGGCAATTACGCAGTATCGCTCCACAAATACCCCTAGGCCACGATTACCACGCTTGCCTATGAATAGACGCAATCTAGCGTTAATGGGAGCCCTGAATGATTTGCTAGATCCACTCCTGCGGACTAGTAAAGACTTAGATGATACGCACTCGATCATGTACTGCGGAGCCATCGCGGCGTGCCGTGTTGCTCGAGTCAAGTTTCCGGACGCTGAACGTGCACCTAGGACCACCGGGGGTGTCCCCGCATGGCAAGTACGGATCGAGCGTCGTATTAACTCATTTAGGACTCTCATTGCAAAGCTGATCTGCTTCAGGGGGGGCAATAACCGCCCCCGAGTAATGCGCTTTGTGCACCAGGCGTTCGCGGGGACGAATATCGAGCCCCGCGACTACATGGCCAATTTCATAGAGCGCATCGACTTTCTGAAGCAGAAAGTTTATGCATGGGCAAGCCGTATTCGCCGCTACAGAGAGCGTGTGGACCGATTCAAGCAGAATTGTCTTTTCCAAAGTGACCAAAGGAAGGTATACCGAAGGTGGGAGGAAACCGACCCCCGTGTGTCCGACGTGCGACTGCCGGATGCTACTGCCATGACTGATTTCTGGCGTAGCATCTGGTCGGCGCCGGTTGAACACACGGAGGGCGAGTGGATGAGTGTTGTCGAACGTGAGTGCGAGTCCATCGAACCTATGGGGGCTATCACCATCAGCCCCGATGACGTAAGTTGTGCAATTCGTACGGCCCAGAACTGGAAAAGTCCCGGCCCGGATGGATTGCACAACTTCTGGCTAAAATGGTTTCTATGCTCGCACTGCGTCTGGCAACGCAATTTCAACAAGCCATCGAACTTGGCTCCCTCCCGCCTTCCTTAACAACTGGTGTAACCTTTCTGCTCTATAAGTCCGGTAGTACCACGGAAGCGAAAAACTACCGACCCATCACGTGCTTGCCTACACTTTACAAGCTCCTTACATCCATTTTGAGAGCAAAAATAAACGCGCACATGGTCGCAAATAACATTTTGGCCTCGGCTCAAAATGGATGTAGGGTGGGGTCCCGTGGTACTAAAGAGCTCAAATTATTTGCACCAAATAACCGAGACTTGTTGGAACTACTGAAGACCACTGAAGTGTTCAGTAGTTCCATCAAGATGGAGTTTGGTGTTGATAAATGTGCGGTTATGCATGTACAGCGGGGGAAAGTAGTAAATTCAACAAATCTACAGCTTTCTGAGACAATGACGTTCAGATCTATCTCTGAATCAGAAAC
This sequence comes from Pammene aurita, assembly GCA_947086415.1. Taxonomy (NCBI): domain Eukaryota; kingdom Metazoa; phylum Arthropoda; class Insecta; order Lepidoptera; family Tortricidae; genus Pammene; species Pammene aurita. Next base: position 21,531,377 of record OX352305.1, on the reverse strand, counting down.
CTACAAATACCTTGGTATGTCACAGTCTTTGGGCATTGAAGATGTGGGTATTAAACAGGCGTTGAAGGAGCGCTTCTTCGGTCGGCTGACAAAAGTACTTAATAGTCTTCTGTCAGGTGGCAACAAGGTGCGCGCCTTCAATGCCTGGGTGATGCCCCTACTCACATACTCCTTTGGCATACTAAGGTGGACACAGACCGAGCTGGATGCCCTGGATCGGAGAGTCCGTCTATTGCTCACCACACACCGTATGCTTCACCCACGCTCCTCTGTTATGAGATTGTACATCCCACGGAAGTGTGGAGGTCGCGGCTTTTTAAACGCCAAAAATCTCCACAACCGTGAGGTGTACAATCTCAGGAATTATTTCCTTAACAACGAGTGTGGGATGCATCGTGATGTGGCGGCAGTAGATAAGGGTCTCACGCCGCTCTCCTTGGCAAACGAGAACTGGCGCAAACCTGTGGTGCTAAGTACTGAGGATCGCAGGGCGGTATGGAAGAGCAAGGAGCTACACGGGCGGTTCTACAGGGCCCTCACGGGACCCGACGTAGACCTGCTCGCGTCGGTGAACTGGTTACGATTCGGGGACCTCTTCGGAGAAACCGAAGGTTTTGCCTGTGCAATTGCGGACGAAGTTATCATGACGAATAACTACCGGAGATATATCCTGAAGGACGGTACGGTCGACATTTGTCGGGCAAGCCGCCGTCCCGGAGAGTCACTCAGGCATATCATCTCCGGTTGTTCTCATCTTGCTAACGGCGAGTACTTGCACAGACTTAACCTCGTAGCCAGGATTATACATCAGCAACTTGCTCTCCTATACGGTCTTGTGGACCACGAAGTGCCGTACTACAAGTACACACCTGCGCCAGTTCTCGAAAATGGTCGTGCCACGCTCTATTGGGATCGATCTATTATCACGGACAGGACTATTGTAGCCAATAAACCTGATATCGTGGTAATAGATCGACCGCAACGCCGGGCCATGCTCATCGACATTACCGTCCCATGTGACGACAACCTCGTGAAGGCCGAGAAGGACAAGTCCAGCAAGTACCTAGACTTGGCTCACGAGGTAACCGCCATGTGGGAGGTTGATTCGGCGATCATTGTACCGATAGTTGTCTCTGCGAACGGTCTCATAGCGAAGAGTCTCGACCAACATCTTGAGAGACTTTCGCTACGAGGTTGTGGTTGGATCAAGGGTCAGATTCAGAAGGCGGTAATCTTGGACACGGCGCGCATAGTCCGAAGGTTCCTCACTCTGCGGCCCTAACCACCGGCAGCCTGGGCCTTGCTCCGCTGCCGGCGGCACCCTAGGTTAGGTTTTTATAATGTTTTTATTGTTTTTGTATGTTTTAGATGTATTTTTATATTTTATTTTGTAAAAATATTATAAAAACTAACCTGAGACAAAAAATAAATAAAGATGATAATAATACATAACTCGAAACTTTCGTCCAGCGTTTCTATCTTTTTTGAAGTTATTTTATCAATTAATTCAAACTGAACAGGCATGTTTTGTTGAAGTTAGTAGTAACTGCATAGAAAATTTGCAATTTGTCGCACCAACCTATATTCGTATTTTTGTTAACTTAAGTTTTCATATTTTATAGGTACCTAGAAATGGTTATTAAGTGAAGTTTTCTAGATATACATAAATAAAATATAACATTTTACGTCATCGTACATTGTTATGATAGGGAAATAATACTTAACATCAAAATTGTAGACAAAAAACTGCTATGCTCAACACTTCTGGCCAAGGCTCTATTTTGCGGCTTTCGTGTATTAGGGTACTTACTATTGCCGGTGACTGTACGTGTAGGAGGACTTAGACTTAGAACAAACTTTTTGCATAATCAGGAAGTGTCTCTCGGGCGACTTGATTTCGTTATAGTTGGTATGGCTTTAACCTGAGTCGCGTTTTACAAAGTTTTAATTAACTATTATCTGTTTGGCTCTAATTCCTACGAATATGCTGGGTAGAGAGGTAAGCTGCAGCGAAATGATATGAAACGCGACCCAGCGTTACTTCATAATATGGGCCTTACAACGGTGATGAGATATACCGAAGAATAATTACAAAAAACATGCAGAAGTTAGTTGCACAATTCAATTTTATATACCAGGAAAATACATTTGTTTCAAGTTTATCGCTCCATAAGCATAACGACAAATAAAATGCGATATGTTTACACAAAACAATAAAACACTTCAATAACAAAACTGATCCGAAGATTCGAAACACAACAAATTGCTATAAAATGGCCATAAAACGTAAACGTAAAAGGTTCCAGACATTGTATTATACACGATTATAGATATGCACGTATTCAATAAACATCCACAATAAAGTAACTGAAAAACTACGTACAGATGACTGAAATGAGCATTTTATTTGATAGAAAAGTACAAAAAGTGAATTTAGTATTCAGCGGAGTGTATTCATTGAAGTTTGAAGGAATCATTTTGGATTTTTATTTTAGATATCAGTTGGCGGGACTTTTACAGATATCGATTCCCGTCGGCTTCCCTATTTTGTAGACAATTTTTTATATACCACGACGGTGTCAAAAAAGCAGTTACCGTAGCCTATGGACGCTTGCAACCCCAGAGGATTCACATGCGCGTTGCCTAGCCTTTAAGAACCTATACACTCCTTTTTTGAAGAAACTCGTACTGTAGCCCGCTGGGAAAACCTCGGCAGGGAGTTCAACAATTGGCCAATTTTCGTACATCTCATGAAGTAAAGAATGTCAAATTAAATCTTGACTCTTGTAAATTTTTGACTCACTGCTACTGATAGGAAGATAATCGTTCAGGTATAAGCATCCGAATATTTTAAGCCTTGATTACTAATTTACTACTCCTACGAGTATAAATAAAATATTACGTTTCAAATGAACGAGTTACATAGTTTAGAAAAATTATATGACCCTTATAATAGATGGCCGCATTGTATTTTATTAAGTCACATGAAAAGTATAAATATTTAAGTCGGGATTTTAACATTGAACACATGACATATGATATTAGTCCCCACGATACAGCTAGGCGCGCCTAGTGCACCCAAGGTTAACTAACAATACATGTAATGCCTATTGCTGAATAAATATTTTTAGTTTCTCTAATATAAAATTCGGCTTTCTGTGGGCTACTGAGTAGTTGCGGTCGGTTCTACATTAATTATATTTACGAGTAACTTGCTGAACAAGAACGTCGCCAACCGATGGTACAGAGGGGGGCAAGTTGAGTGAAGGAAATATGAATTGTGGGTACAACATTTGGCTCCTTTTTAGGGTTCCGTGCCTCGAAAGGAAAAAACGGAACCCTTATAGGATCACTTTGTTGTCCGTCCGCCCGTCCGTCTGTCAAGACTCTTTTCCTCAGGAACGCGTAGAGGTATCAAGCTGAAATTTATATCAAATACTCAAGTCTACTGTCTCTTGGAGCTGTGAAAAAATCAAACTTCTAAGCCAACGCTATCAAAAGATACAGCAGTTTATGCCGCAAATTTACGCAAATTTTCGAAACTCGCAAGGGAATCAAAACCTACAGGGTACTTCCCGTGAACTCAGAATCTTGAAATTTAGTACCAAGCTACGTCTTAGAGCACAGATAAAGGAAAAATTGCGAAAACCGTACATTTTTAGTTACATCATATAATAAAAATATTTTTAATAACTTTAATGTTACTACCCCTATATACCTACAGGTTTGTACGGAACCCTCGGTGCGCGAGTCCGACTCGCACTTGGCCGGTTTTTTCTAAATATCTAGGGGGGAGGGCAGCTGGCTATCCCTGCCTCCCCCCTCCCCCTCCTTGGCAACGCCCTTGTTCCTGCTTAACTAATAAAAAAAATTAAAAAAATGTTTATTCACGAAACGGCTTACAATTTTTTTACAACAGTTCTTCTGCCAAACCACAGTGTGGAGTGTTGGCAGACGAGGCTCCAGTTTACAAATTCTATGGTAAGCCGTATATTACATTATATTTCCACCACCACTAACAAAACAGTAACACCCGACTGATGATTTGTTACCTGTGGCGTGTGCATTTGGTGTGCGGCTGTTCGGAACTGTGAGGCGCTACAGTTGGCATGCTGACCCACGGGGTAGTTGAGGTCCGAAGTGTAGTCGGAGTCCTCTGAGTAACCCGCTGGAAAATAAATAATGTGTATTTAACAACAGGAAAGTATGTAAGAAAATTGAATATTGCGGAATAACAGAATTCCTTTGAAATACATTTATGACTGGCCAGTTACTCCATGGTGATGGCGCATGCAACTGTGCCAAAATATCGGGAACTCATAATAACAAAAATATACATGGTAAATACCCTGTTTTTAACAGTAGTTGTGATGTTACTTTGAAAGTTGACGTTGCCTGTGCCATCTACGTTCATAATTTACTTACAGTGTGCCATATACTGCATCTGTCGGCGAGCCTGCTCAGTCCGATCAGCGTCGAGGGCGCCGTTGAGCAGATCTAGCTTGCGTTGTAAGTCGGCGCCACCCGTGCCTTCCGCCTATATAATATACTTACAATTAGTTATATACTGTATCTGCCGGATAGTCTGCTCAGCCCGTTCGGCGTCGAGGGCGCCGTTGAGCAGATCTAACTTGTGTTGTAAGTCGGCGCCAACCGTACCTTTCGCATCTGAAATATACTTACAATGAGCTATTTAGCACCTGTTGGCGAGCCTGCAAGCCGTTCGGGGTCAAGGGCGCCGTTGACAAGCTTGTTTTGTACACAAGTCAGCATCGCTTGTGCCATCCACGTACAGAATATACTTACAATGAGCTATATACTGCATCTGTCGGCGAGCCTGCTCAGCCCGTTCGGCGTCGAGGGCGCCATTCAGCAGATCTAGCTTGCGTTGTAAGTCGGCGCCACCCGTGCCCTCCGCATCTGAAATAAATGAAGTAAAATGGTTACACTACTGGTTAGGTACGAGTCAACGTTGCTATTCAAAAGTTACTATGATTTAAAAAATAAGCTAATTACTTGAAGGCCTGTGATAACGCTAATAATTACGTTAACCTTTTTATGCCTTGTCATGTGTCTCATCATCAGCCTGTATCGGTCCACTGCTGGACATAGGCCTCTCCCATGGCACGCCACTGAGCTCGATCTTCAGCTCTCCTCTTCCAATCTGTACCCGCCACCTTACGGATATCGTCGCTCCACCTTGCTGCAGGGCGCCAAGCACTGCGTGTGCTGTCATACGGTCTCCACTCAAGAACCAGCTTTCCCCAACGACCATCGGTTCTTCGGCATATGTGGCCTGCCCACTGCCACTTCAGCTTGCTTATTTGCTGAGCTATGTCGGTAACCTTGGTTCTCTGACGAATAACCTACTCGTTCCGGATTCGATCCCTAAGAGAAACTCAGAGCATAGCTCTTTCCATAGCTATACCAAGCCAACTGTACAAGTAGTTTTAAAATATGGGATTTTGACAACCATCAGGGCACTCGATACTTTATTTTTTATTTTTTATTATGGGACAATCTTACACAAATTAACCTAGTCCCATAGTAAACTCAATAAGGCTTGTGTTGTGGGTACTAGGCGACGATATATATAATAGATACATACATAGAAAACGTCCATAACTCAGGAACAGATATCCGCGTGATGTACACACAAATAAATGCCCTGACCAGGATTCAAACCCGGGACCTCCTGCTTCATAGGCAGCGTCACTACCGACTGGGCTAGGAGGCCGTTAAACTGCTATCAAGGATGTCATTTTATAGGATACACAATATTTCTAAAATACAACTGAAATGCAAAACAAATAAACAACTCGATATTCAGTCGTATTACACTGTCTTTTTATGGAAAACTACACACAAAGGAAATTGAATTCAAAAAAAATTGTAAGCATTTAGAAAACGGATATTTGAGGACAAACACTGATAGACTAAGAGCTTGCCACGTCAGATACGACTCAATAATCAGAGCAACAGAACCCATCTGGTTAGATTGCTATACTATCCTTATTGCTGGATTTGGGCATCTGGTAACTTTTAATGAGTCAGAGTGACAGGCTAGATGTTTGAAGTGGAAAATAGTACTACCAAAATAGGTAAAAACTGCCAAAATTGTCTTTGTTATAAATGACAGGGCCTATATTTAAACATTGCGTATTATTACGGAAAAAACAGCAGGCAACAAACTATGAATTACATTATACGTCGTTTGGCACTACCTTCCCCCAACAGAAACTTTTGGCAATGATATAACCTAATTATTTAAATAATTTCTCATAATATTGCATCAAATCCATTGGTTTTCTTGAAGTGGTTTGCATTCTTTGATCTCCACTATTTTACAGCTGCCAGATGTCCAGATCTAGAAATAAGCATAGTATAGCAAACTGACTAGAGGGGTTTCACTGCTCTCATTATTTTGTCATATCTAACGTGGCTAGCTCTCCGTCTATAACACGAATGGAAGCTTACTACTGTAGTAAGCTTCCTTTCGTCTCAGTGTTTGTCCTGAAATATTCGTTTTCTAAATGCTTACAATTTTGTTATTGTAAGCAGGATTATTGTAAACTACGATTCCCTAGATATAGTCTAGTTCTAGAGCAATTTGAATCTAGAAATGGATATTAAAATTCAATTCACCGCAGGATTGAACTTTTCTGAGGACTGAACGGCTGTATTCAGAAATTTTAAATTTGACATTTTTATAAAATAGATATAATATTTGACAAAATGTCATGCAGAAATCCCGAAAACTTGACAATTTTAGCCCTATTAGAGCTTAAAACAAAATGAATGGCACACGAAGAGAACGAATATTAACTTCACAACGAACTTTATAGTAATGGTTAAACTTACTCTTTGATACACAAAAATATAGCAAAACTGAAGACAAGTGACTATGCTTACGTTTAATTTTTAAACTCAATTGCACACTGAACTAAATAAAATAAAGGTTGCAGAGCAAGGAAGTGCGTTTCGCCCGCTTCCTATCTCCACCATTACTTCGCGACCTAATTCTTGTATTAAACTAATTTCCCTCCCGTGCTATACCGTTAGGGCACCCACACACTGGCGTCTGCCGTGGGTTGGCGTCGTTTTGAAGTAATTATTACAGTGATCGGATTTTACGGTGCAACGCGGCGGAATACACTTATTATGCGAATGTAGTGGTTAAAATGTTAAAATGTTATTGAAATGCATTTGAGGTAACTAAAGTAAATAATGCGGGTCCTCAAATCCCGAAGATTATCCATAAGCATAATTTTTGAGGTAAAAAAACCGGCCAAGTGCGTGTCGGTCCACGCATAGGAGGGTTCCGTACCTTCAATGGAATAAGAACCAAACTAATACCAAAAGGTCGTACTCGTATCTGATGCCTGGAGATAACTCAAAAATGGCTGAACCGATAATGATAAACAATTTTTGTAGAAAGTATATGATAAGATAAGGCGCATCTCCTCAAATTTTTTTCATATTTTTTGGACTTACGGTTCAAAAGTTACAGGAGGGGAACACAATTTTTCTGACTTTCGAAACGATTATTTCAGAAAATATTCACTTAATCACAAAATGGTCAAAGAAACCCCAATGTAATTTTAAAGAACTATCTATTGATGTGTCACATGTTATTATTTGGTTTTAAAAAAAAATCGAAATTTAGTTACATGTATGGAGCGCCCCCCCTAAATTTTTTTTATTTTATTTAACTACATAACTAAGTAGGGGCATACAAAATACACTTTATATGTAAATTTTATTCAGATACGTCTTATAGTTTCCGAGTAAAATGGTTGTGACATACGGATGGACAGACAGACAGACAGACATGACGAATCCATAAGGTTTCCGTTTTTTGCCATTTGGCTACGGAACCCTAAAAACCGTGTTGCACCCTAAAATCCGATCACTGGTAATTAAGTAGAAAATGAGCCACCTGATAATAAGCGGTCAACGTTACCCATGAAGAAACAGAGTCACTTATTCGTTGCCAACCTTTGAGCCTTAATTCATCGCCCATCCATCGCCCATCTCTATGTTTATTAATGGCGTGCTGTCTAAATATTGTTTTTAATATGCCCAAAATAAAATAAAAGTTTAATTAGGTAGCATAGTTTGTCCAACTGATGGATTAGTCATTACAGTACAAAACTAGATCTTGATTTCGAACTGTCGTTGCAGTAGCAAAACATGGTTAGCTCTATAGTTGCTTTTATTAATATAGTTGTCACATCGACGATATTAATAAAATTCATATATAGACTAAGAATAACCAGTCGTGAAAAATGTGAGATTTGTTTTAAGAGCAATGAAACCTCTGGTTAGTTTTCTATACTATACATCATACTAGATCCGGGTATCTGGCAGCGATTCATCAGTGGAAGTCAGACTGACAGGCCAGCAAAAATTTTCAGTTCAGAAAAAGGAATGCAAAAGCATGTAAAAACTGCAGAAGATGTCTTATTTATACAGGGCAGGGCCTATATTATACACTAGAACAAAAACATTGTGTAAAATTGCGAAAACAAAAACAGTAGATGACAAAAAATTAATAATATTATACGTCACTTGGGACTAATTTTCTCCAAATGCCTGGCAATGACGTGGACGCTAGTAAGCGGTAACCCTTACAGCAGTGTTGGCCGTTAATTTCAATTAGAATTGAATATTGATCAATAAGATTGAAGATTAATTCCGTAACTAATCAATTACACTAACATCAATTTTTACTAACGTTAGTTCGCATTGATTTTGTGACGTCGTCAATTACACTAACCGTCAATTAGAATTAACCTATTAGTTACACTAACGTCTCGAAAATTTAATAAGAATTACAGTCAATTAGATTAACGTTAGTGTAACTAAATTAATCTTGTCTTACACTAATAATTAATTTTAAAACTGCATCTCGGGTTCGGAAGTCGGGACCAATATCACAAGATGGAGCTCATGCTGGACCCTAGGGCTACCTACTGGATCTCGGGTTTGGCGCATCATAGACTCATGCTGTTTGGGCTCATTCGACTTGTACTGATGAGCAGAGGGTACCAGTATCAAAATCTGGAGCCAATGCTGGACCCTGGGGATCCCTACTGGATCTCGGGTTTGGCGCATCATAGACTCATGCTGTTTGGGCTCATTCGACTTGTACTGATGAGTAGATGGTACCGGTATCAAAATCTGGAGGTCACGCTGGACCCTGGGGAGCCCTACTGGATCTCGGGTTTGGCGCATCATAGACTCATGCTGTTTGGGCTCATTCGACAGCATGAGTCTATGATGCGCCAAACCCGAGATCCAGTAGGGATCCCCAGGGTCCAGCATGAGCTCCAGATTTTGATCCCGGTACCATCTGCTCATCAGTACAAGTCGAATGAGCCCAAACAGCATGAGTCTATGATGCGCCAAACCCGAGATCCAGTAGAGATCCCCAGGGTCCAGCATGAGCTCCAGATTTTGATCCCGGTACCATCTGCTCATCAGTACAAGTCGAATGAGCCCAAACAGCATGAGTCTATGATGCACCAAACCCGAGATCCAGTAGGGATCCCCAGGGTCCAGCATGACTTCCATCTTAGGATACCGGTCCCATTGCTTATTAATACAAGCCCCCGAGTCCAGAGTCAAAATCGAAACAAAAATCAAAACCTCGTAGCTTAACCTAAATTCGCGTTTAGTTAGGTAAATTATTAATGTCAATTACCAATTCAATCTACACTAAAAATTAAATTAATGTTTCAATTTTTGAGAAAGACTAAAAATTAAATATCTTCAATTATTAGTTATTCGCAAAGGATTAATACGTTAGTTACAATTAATTTCAATTCTAATTGAAATCAATTTGCACTAAACTATTAGTGTTCAATTTTAACTAACGTGTTTCAATCTTCAATTTTTAATTTTCAATTACACTAACGTTCGGCCAACACTGCCTTACAGCTGAATTGCCGGGTTAGAATTAATTTACTCGAGCGATGTGAGTTTATTGACCTAATTTGTTTTATTATCGGATAATGAGTATATTTAGAACGATAATCTCTTTAGTTCAATCATCCTTGGATAATATTAACGTTGTTTTTATAGTGCTTTGGAAATATCGGCCTATGTCTAAAAAATAACTTGGCATAAAAAAATTGTACTTACTCTTTTTAAACCGCCCGTCTCATTCATACTTACTTATCTTTAAATGTTTAGGCTTCTAAAACAATTTTATAGCAATCGCTTTAGGTATAAAAGGCGGTATGGTTTTTACAGTGACAACAAGTAGGTACTAAGTAGTAAATACATATTAAAGTGATTTAGAAATTCCAGACAACTGACTAAAAACTAAGAGAACCCTAGTCATACTAGATTATCTTAACCCTAGCGTGAACAACATTTAACGTAACCTTATGTTATGAATAACACAATTTACCATAAAATACACTAACACATAATTTAAGTGCTTAAAGTTGTCGTACCAGTTTTCAATTAAACGCAAAAAATTGTTAATGCAAAAATTACTTCAAATACTAAAAATAGCCTCATTATAAAAATAGCCGTCATAGATTCCTATCTTACTATATGTTTGTATTGTGTTGTATTGTGTGGTCTTAGAAATAGGGTTCAAAATCGTTCAGGCATAAACCTACAGTTTACAGAAAATATGTGGCAGCAAAAAGCAAGGTTGCGTGACGAAAATGCGACGTCAGGCTTCGGATCGAATAAATCATGACCCGCCTTAGAATTGGCTGCGATAAGGAAAAACCAGGTAGAGGAATGTTAAAGTATAACTTTAATCGTTTAAAATAAAGGAAGAATGGAAAAAATGCCTTTAGTTTGACTCCGAGATATCAGCCCGCCACTCTTCCAACTGTGCTACCAAATCACCGTTGGCTGCGAATATTTCAATCATATCCTTCGTATGGCCTTACGCCGTAAGAGTGTTATACTTCTTAACCGACCATCGAATCCCCAAGTAAAATAAAGGTGTGGTGTCTTCCGCTGCTCCTCTTCTGGGAATGGGGGCAAGGCCTGGAGCTTGCGCATTTCTGCTTTGGCTCCTGTGTCGGGTCGCTGTTCCACGTTCTCCGATGATACTCGTAATGTACTATACCAGCGGCTGGCAACAAACGGCCCGCGAGCTTCCCTGGCTGTGTTGTATGTGTATAGATCGTTATATTCAGAATTGTTATATAAGGGAACGTACCCATACTACGTGACCCGTTTAGGGGGGGAGGGGGGTCGTCAAAATACTACTCATGGTCACAAGGGGGAGGGGGGGGTTTAGGTTTACGTCACGTAATCAATAATTATTATAATTATGCTCTAGGGAAATCTCGCGCAATTTTTTTTTTTTTCACTTTTTAATTATGGTTTGCACGCACCTTGAGGCGTTACGCGGCAACCGCCGTTTTAATAAATACAAATATGCGCCAAATTATGATATTTTTACTTTCTGTTTGCAAAAAAACAATATTAAGAATTACTACGTGACAACCAGAGGGGTAGGGGGGGATCTTGGTATATACTACGGTTGGTCACCGAGGGGGGGGGAGGGGGTGAAAATTGTAAAAAAATTGGTCACGTAGTATGGGTACGTTCCCTAAGTAATTATTAACAAACTGCGGCCCGCGTTAATTTCCCTGGGTACTATGTGTACCTTGGCTGCTAAAAGGTTGCCGACCCTTGCACTATAGCATTATTTAAGTAATGCCTTTTCTTACCACTTTCAGCACCACAGTTTGGTACGCGCTACGCTTTTAGCCGATTCTGAAGTATTCCTCATATGTAGTTGTAGATAAAAGCGCCTACAAACGGAGATCCCGCTTGATAGGACTCAACGTGATAATACAAAATTAAGTAATTTTAGTCTAAAGATATGAAACAACAACAATAATCAAAGCCCCGTATTCATAAAATTCTCTCAGGCCTCAATTAGTTAATTTATGTTTTTTTCTGTTTCTAACAAATACAACTGTCAAAGTGACAGATAAGGACAAAACATAAATTAAGTAATTGAGAGATTTCCGTTTGAGCTTCAAGATGGCTACGTCGTCTTTAGAATAGTTTTTATTTTTTGCTCATTTACGTAGTTCAGTGTGTAATATTGATAGCTTATTGTGCGGTGACCTAAAGAACAAGTGTGCAGCTAATGAAAAATTTGTCCCAAAACGCGAGTAACCAGTAATTGGAGTAAAAGCCATTAATTAAAAGAAAAACAAAAAAAGAAAAAGTAATTGAGAACTGAGAGACGGGTATGTTATGAATAAGGAGGAAAGATTACCTATACGTGATCTTCTTTGGGACTGATGGGCAGTTTTTTTTAACCCGTGTGTATCGAGAAGTCGAGATGGTTACTAAAAGTTTTATTCACTCTAGATGGCACTATTGTAATTAAAGGTATGTCGTTGGTTTTATAAAGGTTGAAGTAAAGAGGTTATGTAAGTTTATGAGGTATTTAATCTAGAAGTACACGTCAAGCACCACGTTCATAATAATTACGCCATCACTCAGTACATTATTCGGAATGTACTGAGTAATTAAAACTCTTTTAGCAATCAGCTACTAGGTTTTCATCGAGCTCAGCAAGGCTTTCTAGCTCAGTATTCAATAAGCTCATGTCCATAGAGAAATACATGTCTAATGTTCTTTTAATTTGTGAGCTTCTAGCGTTCATGGTTGCGTTCAATCTACTGAAAATAAGTTGTTAACCCTCGCCTAGCTTGTTACTAAAATATTTGTATATTATTAGGAACTTAACCCATCTTTGTTAGCAATATGAGAATGATTACGAGTAGCTAGTAACGAACTACGAGCATTATGGCTTTTTCAATGACTTTGAAGACAATACTAGCATTAGGAACGTAAAATAACCTGGGAATGTATTTCTATCGTGGAACGTCACTAGGCCAGAGTAACTGGCGCCTGTTTCACGTTATTTCACGGTTGAGAATACCAAACGAGTAATATCGTTTGACAGCTAGTTAAAAATACATTCTGCAGTCGGTGATACTAGTATATAAATAAATCGATGTTGGAGGCTTTTATCCTCTTAGAAATAAGGTTTGTTTACACTTTCAATTTATTTGAACAGTACTAAGTGCCTTTCTGAGATAAATGCATTCAAAACATAGGATTTTGGGGGTGTTGATAAAATAAAATGGACTCATATGTCCATTACGCCATTATCTATTATTAAAAACTATATGTTTATTTAAATTTGTGGGTCACTCGGTCGATTTTAACACGCTTTTATTAGGTGGACCTGTATGTAACTAACTATGTAATGGAATATAAGGTAACTAATTTAACCATCTTCCAAGGGTCGTAGCGTAATGAAAATTGGCAGCTGTATGTAGTTCTGATGACAATATAATAATATGGTACTGTCGAACTGATCTGATGATGGAGCCGGAAGATATGAACTGGAACTTCATGATGGAAAATCGTATCATAGCTGTTTTGGATTTCTTAGAAAAGTCTTATAATGAACTTTGACCACAATTAGGTTTCAAGGTCTGATGATAAAGCCGGAAGATAGGCAACCCTAGGTCCCGTACTTTTGCGGCTGGACAGGCGTATGTGGCCCTAAGTAGAGTAAAATCACTTAGTGGTCTCCAGATTGAAGAGCTAGATTGTTCTAAGCTGACAGATAAAACACCATGCAATACTGACGCACTGGCGGAGATGAAGAGGATGCGGGCTCATTCGCCTACTTAAAATAAATGTATAAATGTTAAAAATATTTCGTTATCAAAGACCAAAAAGTATAAAATAAATTAATAGTTTAATAAACACTATAAAACACGCTTTTATAAATGCACGTAAAAACAAAAAATAAATAATGGATGAACTTGTCTCTATTTCTGAGCTGAAGTGTAACCTATCTATGTGCTTTTAATTATTATATTTGATTGTAAAAGCGTGGAGCGCTGGAACAGGAAAGACTTTCTTGTTAAGAAATACTAATACTAACTTCCTGGCGGAAGCTGCATGAGGTCTTCTCTTTGAGCTCTTTGGCAGCCTTACTCACCAACAGGAACACAACACCATGAGGGTCTAGTGCTATTTGGCTGTGGTTTTCTATAAGATGGAGGGCTTTCCCAGATTTTAGCGAGATGACATTCGATGTGATGTGCCCTACCACACATGGCGAGATGACATTCGCAGTACCCGTACCTCTTTGGACGTAGTTTAAGGTCATACCCGTGTCCGGACGTAGTTTAAGGACATACCCGTATCCGGACGTAGTTTAAGGACTACTTCAATGCATTAACTACGCAATACAGCTAGCGCCTAAACATCTGAATCAGAAATATCAGGATTTACTTGAAAAATATTCTGATGCAACTCCAATACAACTTCAATATTGGTTGATTGTTTGTTGTGTGTTGAAGTTATATTTGAGATTGATTGTGTTTTTAATGTATTGTTAAGTATTTTTAAATTAGAGTACGGCACCTGGACTCCATAACGTCCCACAGAAGGCAATACGGAAAGCGTCGGTGTGGAGTTAGTGGGAAGGTCCCACATACTCCTCCCCCCCTACCCACCATGGACTCGCCTAAGGTCATCAATCTCATGGGGGATGATGCGTAACTGTATCCAAACACAGTTAAAAAAGAGGGTTAGTTTGTATGTATATCCCGTCATAAAAGATTTGTTTGATTTGGGAGGTTGATCCGTGTTAGACTATCCTCAAATTATTTACCTATAAAATTTATTCACGGTCAACAAGAGACAATTGCCATTAGGGTCGTAAAACTAGCAAAAATCTAATCATACTTCCAAAGAGCCTCTCACACAGATAAGACACTCTTAAACATAGTTCTTGAATATACCCTACAATGTAAGTACGTCGTAACGTTTTATTGGTCCTAAATGGCACGTAACCCCTTCTTTGATCCTGCGCAAGGAGCTCGTCTTAGTGGAGAATCCTGCTTTTATGTATTTTCTAAAGAATCTATGCATTGTGTTGTTAGCAGTGCTAAATATATTGTCGCCTAGCCCATCCACAACACGAGCCTTATTGAGCTTACCGTGGGACTGGGTTGATTTGTGTAGGATTGTCCCACAATACCTATTTACTCGTATTTATTCATTTGTCACGTGTGATTTTTGTTTGTTTAATTAATACATATAATCTAGCTCTTAGGCCAAGAAAATTAATTTTTTTTGAAAAATTAATTTCCAGCAGGCTGGAAATTGCTTTAATACCTTCATGTGGTCCTAAATGCATGTAATCCGAGTTTTCCCAATCCCAAGAGGTGTGCATAACTTTTTAGCGAAATTTTTGCTCTTTGTCAGGTTTTTGCTTGTAGCTCGAAAACAGTACGTCCGACGGAAAATGTCATGTATATCAATATTAAAGAGGGTTAAATTCTGCGTCGAGTTAGTAACTTAACTTTTAATTCGGTTCAGCGGTACAGCCGAAATAAAAAGTTATAAACCGGGAAAATGTCTCATTTATTTGAAAAACTCGTATTTTGACTTCCCTACCACATATCTTTGAAACAGATGACTCCTGTTGAAAAACCTATAGAATAAAAGTTGTAGAGAATACAATTTCACGTTATATCTACAACTCAATTATCAAGTAGAGTCATTTTGAAAGACTAAATTTGGTATGAGATCAAAATCAGTTTTTTCTAAATCCTTCTGAGTTGCATATTTTCCATTAAATATGAGGTGTGAGGCGTACATTTAATGCATCGTTACAACTAAAAACATTTAATTGCAAATTTCTAAAACGTACCCAATCAGAAAACTATTTATACACCGTGTTTTATTTTATTTCCGATAATTTCAAGGGTATATTCCTGAGCTTAACTAAGGTTTATTTCTCAAAGACGCCAGTGTCCTACTTAGCTTTTTTCCTAGCTAGCTCGATTTTTTCCATTTTTATTTCAATTATAAAATTGAAATTACGATTGTAGACGTTTCTGCTTAGTACAAAATTAATATTGTATTGACTTAACACACAGTTACATGACTTTATAGCGGGTCCTCAGACTAAAAGAAAAATATACACAATCAGAAAGACGAAAAATAACTATCGATTACCTCAGAACTGGAGCATATTGGGACACTAGCGTCTTTAAGAAATAAACTTAAGTTAAACTCAGTAATGTACCCTTGGAATTACCGGAAATGAAAAAAAAACACGGTGTATAAAAAGTTTTCTGATTAGATACGTTTTAGAAATATGCAATTAAATGTTTTTAGTTGTAACGATGCATTAAATGTACGCCTCACACCTCATATTTTATGGAAAATATGCAACTCAAAAGGATTTAGAAAAAACTGATTTTGAATTCATGCCAAATTTAGTCTTTCAAAATGACTCTACTTGAAAATTGAGATGTCGATATAACTTGAAATTGTATTCTCTACAACTTTTATTCTATAGGGTTTTCAACAGGAGTCGTCTCAAAGATATGTGGTATGGAAGTTGAAATACGAGTTTTTCAATGAAATGAGGCATTTTTCCGGTTTATAACTTTTGATTTCGGCTGGACCGCTGAACCGAATTAGAAGTTAAGTTACTCACTCGACGCAGAATTTAACCCTCTTTAATATTGATATACTTGACATTTTCCGTCGCACGTACTGCTTTCGAGCTACAAGCAAAAACCTGACAAAGAGCAAATATTTCGCTAAAAAGTTATGCACACATCTTGGGATTGGGCAAACTCGGATTACATGCATTTAGGACCACATGAAGGTATTAAAGCGATTTCCAGCCTGCTGGGAATTAATTCTTCAAAACACTTTTTATAGATCTTATTTGCTTGGCCTATCTTGCGTTTTATATTATTATGGGTACCTATGTGTACTTATTTGACTGTCTGTCTTTAATTACTTTTGTCTTAATTATTTATTTAAACTTATAACCGTCCTATCCTACTTCGTCCTCGCAAAAGTCGTAACTTCTAACTCCAGTTTCACTTCACGATGCGTGAATATCTATTGATAAAATTAAAGAAATATATTTTTCAAATGTTAAGGTTCTACTTTCAACATTTAGACATTGTCTGTTAGTAGGATGTAGGTAGGGCTACCGTTTTATATATTATTTAGAATAAGAAAAATCCATCTACAGTATTCTGCATGTTCAGTGAAATCGTATATAACAGATAAATAAACCGATTGACATAAGGGACGAAAGTTTGACAATTTTTTATGGGATGACAGCTCCGTCGCAATATTTAACGTTGATCAGTTCGTTAGTTATGCGTGGTGCAACCCACCCTTAATTTTAACACAGCCTAACAGCACGTTAAACAAAGTACAATCGTGCTCTAAACTCACCTCACGACCAGCGGAATCGCACTACTGCCTCCATAAATAGAGAGGTCATGACTCTTCACTGCCCCCGTTTCGGAGCGCAGCCTGCCTCATTCCAGTCCGGGCTATTTTAGGCAAATCTAATTCTAAACCTCCTATAGCCATGTGTTGTCAGACCAAAATACTTGGATATTAGCATTTAATTTGATACCTGTGTTTCTTGTTTCCTTTTACAGTGCGAAAGTTAAAATTAGCCTAACATACTTCACCGGGTCTCACGAGGTTAAAGTGCGCTAAACGCTCTTTTGATTGGGTGTATTGTGACGAGCCAGGTAACTACTGCACCCTATATTGAGCATGGTCAGACATGCTCTTGGCCAATTTTTTTAAATATTTTTAATGTTTGAATCTAGTTATATTCCATTATTAAAAATATTTAATAAAAGGCACACACAACAATCAACACAACACAACAATGTTAAATAGATGTTCAACAAAACACAGTGTGACTTTTTACAAAATTAACCTCAAACACACACAAAAAATATATATATACGAACTTTAAGTAACACAATTGACATTTTCCTGCAAGGGAAGATAAGGCATCTGAAACGCTATTTTTGGTTCCAATCCCGCCCTGAATACTGAGTGGCTACTATTAAGCGTCATAAAAGTCTTTAACGGAGCATCGTAAACTCACCGGGAAATGCTTAGCAGTTCAACGTTGTATTTCATTGTTTCTAATTGGTAATATCTTGTTTTGTAATTTATAACCTTCTGCCCGCGATTTCAATTTTATGCTGGTGCCGTATTCTAAAGTTCACCCTTTAAAACACTATATTTCAAGCATATTAATACAAACATATGCAGTCATATTTAATCAAACATTCTTAATACTTATAAACTAGGTAAAATATCAAGAAAATTTAATTAAAATAATTTTAAACAAAAAAGAGCCGACTTCACTTAGCCTCCACCTTTTCAAGAGCAAATGCTCGAGTTGCTGTAAAAATTATTCAAATCACTATAGGTGTGCCTATAAAAGTTGAAGGGTTCCCTCGATTTCTCTAGGATCTCATCATCAGATCCTGACCTGGTTACAATGGGACCTGTGAAGTATACTCTATCAAACACAAAAATGATTTTCCAAATCGGGTCAGCCGTCTTCGAATAATCGGTGAACATGCCTGCATAAAAAAAAACATACAAACAAAAGAGAAAAAACAAAGATCCAGACGAATTTATAACCTCGTCCTTTGAAATCTTGAAGTCGGTTGATAAGTATTTATAGGTGGGTAACAGCGAACCTCCTAATTCAAAATTCGTTTATCTACGCCTATTTCACTCTATTAATGAAGAAAGAGTGACAGAGATCGATAAAAAGATTTAAGATGTTTGCGGTTTTTCTCCCTGAACGAGTGGACTAAGAGCTGGCCACGTCACATATGACATAATAATGGGAGCAACAAAACCCATCTGGTTAGATTGCTACTATCCTTATTGCTAGATCCGGGCACCTGGCCATGGAGGTCAGAGTGACAAAATAGCCAATTTTTTTAATTTGAAAATTGTGATACCAAAATAGGTAAAAACTGCCGAAGTTCTCTCAGTTATAAAGGACAGGGCCTATATTTTAACATTAGAATAAAGCAGTAAGCGACAAACTATGAATTACATTATACGACACTACTTTCCCCCAACAGAAACTTTTGGCAATGATATAATCTAATTATTTATAAAATTTCTTATAATATTACATCATACCCAGAACTCTAGGATTGTTTTTCTTGAAGTGGTTTACATTCTTTGACCACCACTTTACAGCTGCCAGGTGTCCAGATCTAGAAATAAGCATAGTATAGCAAACTGACTGGAGGGGTTTCGTTGCTCTGTTAATATGTGTGTGTTGGTGGCCAAGTGGTAAAGGCATCTGCCGCGAATGCAGAAGACGCTGGTTCGATCCCAGCCCTGGGCACCGGAGGCCTAGGTCACTTTTTTCTTTGTATATGACATCTATATAAGTTTATAATATGTGTCATATCTGACGTGGCTAGCTCTCTGTCTAGAGTTTAACTTTAACTTGTCTCTGGTTAACTTTGTAATTTGGTTTTTAAAGTTTTTTTTACGGAAACGCTGCGTTTATTTAGGTTACTTATTGTAATATATTATCAGTATCTGTGGTGTGGCGACACAGCACTACTGTCAAGCACTTAGAATAAAGATGTCGTCATATATAGGTATAATGCTACTGGAGTTTTTATTTAAATAATACATAATATAATACTTATGTTGGCAGTAATTTATTTTGTCCTAAAGTCATGTTTTCACGCGATACTGTTTTGGCGCATTTATAGAACAAGTGCTATTTTGGGGAAAAGACTAGATAGACTTTTCTTCTAGTCTATTATGTATTTTATTATATAGGTGTTAACGAAATTAGGGGGGCGAGGCGCTCCATTATATAACTAAATTTACAAAATTTCAACATGTTGCACATCAATCGATAGGTCTTTAAAAATAACATTGAGGCTTCTTTGAACATTTTGTGTTTAAGTGAATATTTTCAGAAATAATTGCTTCGAAAGTCAGAAAAATTGTATCCCCCTGAAACGTTTGAATCGTAAGTCCTAAAAATATAAAAAAAAATAGAAAATGTGCCTTTGCCCTTTTCACATACTTTCTACCAAAATTATTTTGAATATTATCGCTTAAGCCATTTTTGTGTTATCTTAAAAATACTTCTTCCATAAGCATCAAATACGACCTTTAGTTATTAGTTTGATTCTTATGCCCATGAAGGTACGGAACCCTCCATTATGCGTGGTCCAAAACGCACTTGGCCGGTTTTTTATATTTTCGGTTATATTATATTCTAAGTTTGTGCCAAATTTTATTTAAATTCCTACAGCAACTTCAAACATACAAATTTCGTAATGGTGAAATTGTTTCAAAATACATTATTCGAAATCAATGTTGGGCCAATCTACTTTTCGTTGTACCTACAAGTATATATGTTTATGACACTTTTTCGTAAAATGCATATTTTAGAATACTTTGCCATTACTTTCATTTGCTGTTTTGTGTCGGAAAAAATGCTTAATTAGGCTATCAATCCCGATAGCTTAGTTTAATAATAACAACTGTAAATATTCCTAATCACAGTAACTAAGTGGTCCTTGAATGTCTCCCGATTTATATAAAAATAAGGCATTTACCACTGCGTTACCATCTTTTTACATTAATCAATTTTTATATTGATATATGCATTTTGGTCAACAAGTTCCTATTATTTGGTTCAGGTCCAATTTGGGAATACACTTTTATACACGAATTAAACATCTATCATATTTTTTTCTGGCAATAGCTGGTCATGAAATGGAATGACCCTGTAGTGTAATTAACTTTCGAGTGGCCTCTTATTTCTTAAATGTTAGAAATATATATGAATAGGCTAATTTAAAAGCTTAAGCTACGTTATTGTACTATGCATGCACCTACCCTTCACTCTGCATACTTATACTTATATTAGAAAGCGATCGATAGGACATCAAAGACCGGGCCCATTTCACGCGCGGCTGAGTGCCGCAGGCCAATACCTGTAGCTACTGTACTATCGCACAAACAAATAGTTTTAAACAAAAAATAACCGACTTCACTTAGCCTCCACCTTTCCAAAAGCAAATGCTCGAGCTACTGTAAAAATATTGAAATCACGTTAGGTATGCCTATAATATTTGAAGAGTTCCCTCGGTTTCTCCAGGATCCCATCATCAGATCCTGACCTGGTTACAATGGGACCAACTGTTTAGTATATTCTTATAAACAACAAAAGAATTTTCCAAATCGGTCAAGCCGTCTTCAAATAATCGGCTATTACACCGATAAATATACACACATACATAAAAAAATTATTTTTTTTGCAAAAACAAAGATCCCGACGAATTGAGAACCTCATCCTTCGAAATCTTGAAGTCGGTTGAAAAGGATTTGTGGTCACTATTGTAATTAAACTGGGCTTAATCGCGCCTTGAGTGAAAATCGATTGTACCCATTCATATAAAATTAGAAATTCATTGAATTTCATGAGTATCATTCAGTTTAAAACGCCTACTTATCAAATACACTTCCAACAAAATTCTAACACGTCATTAGTACACATTTATTACGAATAAAATAAAAATACTTAACGTAAATAAATCACTTCGAACGAAATCTCTTAAAACATCATTAATTAGATTCCGAAGAAACGAATGAAAGAGAACTGTTTTCTTTTTTCTGATATTTAGCTTTCCTAACTTTATTTTGTTTTTCCAACATTCAGCGCTCCTCTTCATTATTATTTGATCCTCCATTACATAACGAGGCCGCGATTTGAAGAATAAACACACACACTGAACAGACACGGCTCCAACCCAACTCAACTCAACGCTATAACGACATTGACATTTGCTATTCGAACAGATTTTCATTCAACATTGGTCTCACATTGGTCACACATTGGACCAACATTAGACCAATGTGAGACCAATGTGTGATCAATGTGAGACCAATGTGAGACCAATGTGAGACCAATGTTGAATGAAAATCTGCTCGAATAGCAAATGTCAATGTCGTTATAGCGTTGAGTTGAGTTGGGTCGAGTTGGGTTGGAGCTGTGTCTGTCCAGTGTGTGTGTTTATTTTTCGAATCGCGGCCGAGAATGTTGATAAATATTGCTATTGACAAAATTATTATTGATCCCTAGAAAACAACAGGTAATAACGCAAGGAGAAACATGTTCGGCCAATAAGAAATTTTACGTTTCACATTTACAGACATAAATATCCATGTCAATAAAAGTACACATGTGTGACTGTAATAAAAACGAAGTAAAACGCTACTTCGTGTTTTTATTTCTTTCGGTTTCTTGTCATTGATGTACTAATAAGTAAATTAAAGCTTAATATAAATATATATACATATACAAGGGCTGCTATTTATATATCCGGAAACCGGGATTACAATCTTCTTAAATAGCATATTTGACCTCCATGGTAAAATTTGAACTTTTTTAAGTACTGGCCGGTATATTTTTTCTTTCTTATTAACGCTCGTGTTTTGTTTTTGACGGGTTTTAAATGTCATCTCGCAGCAAGAATGGAACTCACTCGTGAAAATATTCGTGCTATGATTTATTATGATTTTCGGCGTGGTTTAACGCAACAACTTAACTTAACTTCAACTTTTGGTGATGAAGCCCCATCTAAAACTACTGTGTATCACTGGTTTAGTGAGTTCAATCGTGGACGTAGTATGCTTACGGACGAAGTTAAGACAGGTCGCCCGAAATCGGTCGTTGTACAACAAAATATCGAGGCTGTGCGAAAACTTATAATGGACGACCGACATGTTACGTACCGCGAGATAGAGGCGACTCTGGGTATTTCTATGACCAGCATTAATAGCATATTACATAATTATTTGGCTGTAAAAAAAATTTGTTCGCGTTGGATACCCCACAACTTAACAAAAGAGCAAAAAGATGCTCGCGTCGAATGGTGCAATAAAATGTTAAAAAAATATAACCGTGGTGACTCAAAAGCCGTTTATAACATCTATACAGGTGACGAATCCTGGATCTATGCATACGATCCCGAAACGAAGCAACAATCAACGGTATGGGTGTTTCAAAATGAGCCGAACCCTACGAAAGTTACTCGTGCAAAAAGTACATTGAAACAAATGGTGGCCTGCTTCTTCGGTATTAATGGCCATGTAGCTACAGTGCCACTAGAAAACCGTAGAACGGTTGATTCAGAGTGGTACACGACCATTTGCTTACCGGAAGTATTTGAACAAATTCGTAAAACTAACCAGCGACGAAGAATCATTCTTCATCACGACAATGCCAGCTGTCATACGTCACGCGAAACAACTCTATTTTTGGAGGGTCAAAATGTGTAATTAACGGGTCATCCGCCGTACAGCCCTGACTTGGCACCCAACGATTTTTATTTATTTCCAAATATAAAGAATAAATTACGCGGTCAACGATTTTCGACCGCTGAAGATGCTGTCGACGCATTCAAACAACACGTTATGGAGGTACCTCAGGCGGAGTGGCAGAAGTGCTTTAAAAATTGGTTCACGCGAATGCAAAAGTGCATAGATCATCAAGGGGAATACTTTGAAAAACAATAAAACCATTTTCAGCCGTGTACGTTTGTTTGTTTTTTTGTTTCCGGATATATAAGTAGCAACCCTCGTACAAGTATGTATGTATACAACATTATGTTTGTGATTATAAACTAAATATACTTAAACTGAAACTACTGAAATATACACATTATAGCTTGATCAGTCCTTTCAAATAAATAGCGATATCAATTCACTAGACGGAATAAGACGATATTTTTTCATTTAATTTTGTATCTCCTGTCTTTTAATCGCTGTCAAGCTTATTGCTTTCATGTTATCATCAAAGTAAAAGTGACTTATTGAAAACCTTTCTAAAATAAGATTTTTTTATTATATAAATAAAGGTTTTAGCGTTAAATCTTGAATGTAAGAAAGGAAAAAATAGATTTAAAAAATACGTAAGTAACTTCCCTTCGGTAATAGGTTTTTACCCGTAGATCTTAAATTATTTTTGACTTGACTGCCCTTTTTTGACTTGGTCACACAATATTTACCGAAAATATGGCTCGTGAAAATTTGTAACCGGCCGATGTTATACCGTAATAAGACTGTCAGAGGAACTGCTGTACAAGTCATTCTTACAGCACTATTGTGGGGCATTTTTTTGGGCTGATTGTGTATCTCGTTTTTTATTACATATCTGTGTGACTGCCGAAGGAGGGGTTATATTTTTTTTTAATACAGAGATGCGACTTGATTCGCATCTGTTTAACATGATAAAAACATTTACATTGAATTCACAACATTATGATTCTCCTTTAGTTGTGAAGTTGAAATTGGTCAAAGATTGGAATGTTGTTCAAGGATATTGTTAGCTGTAAGAAGTTCAAGTTCTGTTCGTTGCACTTGAGTATCAAATCTACACTATTGTGAACATACTGGTCTTACTTGAAAATGAACGGAACGAAAGTCTCGTTGCGGGTTGTAGACAGAATATCAGAACGTTACACACTTTGTATTAGGTTTTGGGTAGAGTAACTGTATTGAGGAGCCAAATATAAAATTATTTCTATCAAACAAACTGAAAAGCCATCAAAAGTGGCGTTTCGTTAATATTAGATAAACATAGTAAAATACACCGATCAAATAATACTAGGGATACACAGTCAGCCCAAAAAAAAGGCCCCACAATAGTACCGGTAGAATGACTCGGGCGGTACTTTCTTTGACAGTCTTATTACGGTATAAGACTGGCAGTTTACAAACTTTCAGAAGCCATATTTTCAGTAAATCTTGTTTGAAACTGTACCTCCTTTAAATTGTTGCTCGAAGGTAAAATGTAATAAAAAAACAATAAACAAATTACGTGCCATAATTTTTTAAAACTTGGCCCAGATCGCTGTCAACGGGATCAGTAAGACCAATAAGGCTGGTCGTATTTCCCCGCTGGGTAGCGATAGCTATATGCTGTGCAAAACAATAGCCAGCCCTTTAGTCACCAGAAGCCTCTATAGGAGCGCCGATAGATCTTTCTATCTAGTCGGCGCGAACTTGGCCCCCATGGCCCTAAAACTTCAACGCTAAACGCCGCCAATTTGCCGCGGCTTCAATAACCCTTTGACCGCCAAAGACGTCACATCACGCGCACAGAAAGTCGTGCCCTCAGCGCCAACGCGTGATATCTAATCCAAAATATAACCGAGTACTCGAGCGTTCGCATGCGCTGACGCTGAGAGCAGGCATGACAATCGTTTGGAGAAAACGAAACGCTACACACTCGCTCACTCTTCATTACAGCGATAGAAAGACGGATAACGTTTCGATTCGTTTTCTATAAACTGGCTAAGCCCCCAGGTCTTTCTGTCCGATGCTTGGCGGTCAAAGGAAAAGTGGCGCCTGAGATCGTCAAAAAAAAACGATTTTTATCAAACGGCAAACACAGTCCCAGTTACAAACAAACTCTATTTTAACATGAAACCGCACTCAGGCATGTAAACACAGCATAAGAAAATAAGGTCGGAATGTAAGCACTCGGGTTTTCTTAATTTTCCCCGTATTTGTTTTGGGTACTACAGACAAACACAAACCCTGCAAAGTTGCCCGCGTCATGCCTCAATATGAGTCTAGCTTACCTTCCCGTAAACGTCAAGACGTGAAAAGGGTTCGAAGCGGGTGTTTTTATTTGCCAATACAATTACAGGTCACGGGTAGTAACGTAGGCTTGGGAAACTACATATGTAACGTTACCAACATTTGAATTGTATGGTATTGAAAGCTTGTAGATAGAAGATGGATTCAAGTTTGTAAAAATGCCCAGTGATCCTATTAACTTGTCATTCTACCAATCAATTATTGAATTTAATGTTAGGATTATAGAGTGTACGTCTTGGGACAGGTACAGGTCTAATGCAAAGAACCCAGAAGACGTAAACCAAATCATAGATACACTAGTTGTTTAAAAAACATATTTTTTACCGGAAAAATTATAAGATAATTGAACGAGTGGAGCGTAAGCGAAGCAAGTTCTTACAAACAATTTCTGGCTAGTGGGGCGTCTCGGCACTTCGATGGCTTTTTGATTTTGGGAGTTTGTTCCGCGATAACTTTAGTAACGCTTTTCTGATCTTCATGAAATTTGTTGGGGTTATGAGCAGGATCGACCAAGGGGTCATGGAGCTAGAAGGCGCGAAAAAATCATCATAAGGATCTTGTTATATTGGTCATCTCGTTTGCAAGGAAATCGCGAGTTACGAGTTCGAGGCGGACTACTAGTAGCTACCTTCAACAAGTAGAGGCTTTACATCAACTATTCTCACTGGGTATCTAAATATTTATCTGAGATGGGAGTATGTTATAGAAATTTTCTGTCATTTCGACGGCCGCTATTTACTTTAAACTCATTCATTCATTATATCTAATTTTTCACAAGCGCATTCGTGATGCTTCATACCATTAACTTTTCTCTCCCAATATCGCTTCCTTCAAACAACCATTGATATAAATCATGAAACCCACTATTTCCCGCCAAGGCGTCTGTGCGTTCATTCATTGCCGACGCGACCTTGACGTCTAGCCACCAAGCATGCCGGCCAGACGGCGCCAGGATGGCAGACGATCAAAATAAATGCTGAGGGCGGTATGCGGGATTGTTTTTCGACACAGTTAGCCTCCTTATAAACGATAATCGAGGCATTATACCCTTCCAATTTACATGTCTAAATTAACTAATGAAACAAGGTTAGCCTAGTCCTTCGTTAGTTTGTAAATCAATCAGGTATATTTTTAAATGTATATCTCTGCATTCAGATTCAACTCCGTCACACTTGGTCTTAGGGATCGGGTACCAATTTTTGCAAACCCCCTGGAATAGCCCAACAATATGATTTTTATTTACTCTTGTTGTAGAACTCAATTAAGCACTGATAAGAAAGTAATGATTACGTATGATTAGATTATCCATTAAAAATGAAATAATAAACCAACGAACGAAATAAAATGTACATTAGCAAATTGAGCATAAGGATTCCGCTATGAGTCCGTTCGCAGTCGCTTTCCTATACATACGAGGAATACGCAAGGATCGGCTACGAGCGTAGCACCTATAGAACTGGGTGCGTAGCCAACGTGCCAATCATTAACGCTCCGTAGCGAACGAAACGCAACTGTCTCTGTCGCACTAATACGGAAGAGTGATAGAGACAGGTGACTACGATAAGCTACGGAGCGTTAACGATTGGCAGGTTGGCTACGCATCCTGTGGTGCGGAAAGTGTTAAGTATGACTTGACGGAGCTAAGACGCAGGCACAAATGGTTAATGACCCATACCGATTACAATTCAATTTGGATTCAAAAAGATTTTTGCACGCTAAGTCTAGCATTGACATATAATACTTACTGCCAAGTCAGTGTAAACTTAACGTAGACGAAGTTGTGTATTTAATTGCGGGATAACTAATAACCTCCTTGCGCGCACTACTTTACTTATACAGCGTGTTCAAAATGCTTGCGCACGTTTTTGTTTTTCCATCCCCCCCCGTTCCCATGTCACTCCTTTTTTAAATAAGTATAAGCTTTTAAATATGGCCGCTAGACGCACCTTACACTTCGCCTCATTGCTTTTTGGAATTGCGTATAACAAACAACCATCATATTTATTTGACAAACTCAAATTCTCCAACAGTGCAGTGCGTGGTGCTCTCAGATTTATTTGCGACGCAACATAGCACGTCTGCTTTTCGTGGCAGCTTCCGATATGCCGCTACAAAGTGCTGGAATAATCTACCACCCCTCATTAGAAATAGTAAATCGTTAGCCACCTTCAAAGTAAACCTTAAAAAATTTATTTTCGAACAACAAATTATGTAATGTGTCTATACTGTCTATAATGTGGCTCTAATTTTAAAAATGACTTTTACATGGTTGCCCTGAAAACCAGCGCCATGACAAATGTCATGGCAAATGCTGAGTGGTACCCATTTTGGTGTATTATAACTTGTGTGTTATTTAATTATGTATTATTACTTATGTAAAATATGCCAAATAAAAGTTTCTTTATCTCTTTATCTCTTTAATATTGGAATACGGCCACAATTTTTTCGTCTCCGAGACAAACTTGTGAAGTCTACGATGTTGTTTTATTTGAGGCTTAAGAGATTTTATCTTATTGATATTTGATGTTGACAAAAACAAGATAGTTAAGGGAATTAACAATAAATCTGAAGGCACGCTAGTGTGCCTCGCCTCTCCAAATCGAGGATATCAAATGGGGAAAGGATGTTGACGATGAGGGACCATCTTGTTCCTTTAGCCGTCAACACAGTGAATCCTCGTTTTTGTAAAGGGTAGGCAACGCGCGTGTGACACCTCTGGAGTTGCAGGTGTCCATAGGCTACGGTAGCTGCTTACCATAAGGCGGGATGTATGCTTGTTTGCCACCGTCTTAGTATAAAATTTTTGTATGTTCACCGATCATTCGAAGACGCCTGAACCGTTTTGGATTTTTTTTTGAAATGTCAGGATCTGATGATGGGACCCTAGAGAGATCGAGGGAACTCTTCAAATATTATAGGCACACCTACTGTGATTTCAGTATTTTTTTCAGTAGCTGAGGCGTTTGCTTCTGGAAAGGTGAAGGCTATGTGGAGTAGGTTATTTTTTGTTTAAAATTATTTCCTAAATGAATAAATAATAATGTTGGTATTAAATAGCCGCTGAACTTAGGTATCATAAAACTCCATTTTTATGAATAAAACCAGCAACAGGGAGAATATTTATATTTAGACCTCTACGGTAAAAATGTATTCGTTAGCAACATTTTAGCTTCAAAACTCTTCATACTTTTTCGACTCTATTTTCAAAATGTTAAATATTCATCATTCAATTCGTCTTGTCCTGCATTCATTATTTTCCGGGACGTCGAACAGTTAAAACGAGTTTATTCAAATTTAATCAAAATCAAGGAACAAACAGAAAAAAGTTTGTAGGCTGTAGGAGTTGTAAAACCTCAATTTAGGTTTGGGCGTTGTTGACTACTTCAATTATTTTAACAGCATATTTTTCTTCTTTTATAACCTACCTACCTGGTACTAGTATTATAATAGTAGATTGTACAACAAGTGCATAAAACGCACTATTTTACGCGAGGCATTTATCCATCCGAGCGAGCTTGCGAGCGAGGATTGATATAAAGTCGAATGTAAAATGGGTTTTATGGACGAGTTTTACACTCTAATTTTCACTTCAGTTCCAAGGAAATTATTAATCGGTAATCTTAAAACAATTTCAAGCTGTAAAAAAAATATTACAATGTAAATAAAAATGGTTCCCTCCAATTAATTTTTTTTTTCCTACTTGTGAATTTAGCCATAGAGAATTTTTCTCTGCCAAGTCAGAAAAATATTTCGGAGCATTTTTAATAATGGGCTATTATCAACTCCCATTTTATCTGATTTCATTATTTTAATGATAGAAAACACGGAATTAAAATGTATTTTGTGCTTTGTGCAATATATTTTGACTGTGTTTGGCTGTTGAGCCTGATTATCTTAGTCTTAGAAGAAAATTTTACTTTATGCACTAGAGCTTAACAACCGATTTTAAGTCGCCCACGCACGACTTAAAGTCGAACTTTACGAACATGAGAAGTGAAAATACATATTAATATGTGAAGTCAAGTATGGAAGACGACTGTGTTAACTGTACGGTGGGTTCCCTAACTTAAGTACCCACATTGCCATACAAAGTCGTATGGGAGAGTGGATACTTATGTTGGGGAACCGACTGCTACGTCTCTACCTTAAATACCGCGTGTATCTTTTATATAATCGCAAAAGGAAGCCCGACGGAGGTTTTGAAGTTATAAATCGATATTGCAATAAATGTTTAGTTAACTGTTAATTAGCATAGAGAAATTAATTTTTGACTTTATCGAGCAGCAATGTACTGCGTTATTTAACACTATCATCAATTGTGACATTTTAAAGGCAAAGTAATCATGTAGGTAGGGATACATTTCGTGCTGAAGCATTTTATATGGAATAAGTAATGACGTAACATTATAATAAAATGTGTAAGTATGTTTATTTGGGCCTATACTAACTACCTAAAACACACGATGTATAAGAAGAGGAAAGGGTAAAGGCTATTATCTGTTATTAAGTACAAGATTGGAAAAATTGCGCTACTGCACAATTTTAAGTATTTAACGTATATATAATTGTTAATAAAAACATGGATGTAGTGTTGCAAAGAGGACATTTTAAATTTGTGTTAAGAGTTTTACCTTAACGAGTAGAATTATATAAATGATTACCGTAAGTAAATCATATAAACGTATGATTTTATATCCATTGCCATTTAACACTATGCGTTGGCGTCAGTAAATTGCTTAGAAATATTTATTAATTTAATTAAAAGGACCATTTTAGATAAACACTCAAGATTATAGCATACTATGCTTTGTGCTTGTGATTATAGCATAATATTCTTGTGATTATAGCATAATATAAAGTATGGAAAAGGACATACGTGATTTTGTGTCAAAATGCACTCAATGCCAAAAACAAAAATATTGTGCACCAATTAAACAACCTATGGAGATAACAACTACTGCTAATTGCGCTTTGGAAAAGATTTATTTAGATACCGTAGGACTTCTTCCAAAAGATGAACATGGTTATTGTTACGTGCTGACCCTACAGTGTGAACTGGCAAAGTTTGTAGAAGCGTATCCCCTACGTTCCAAAGATACAGCCACTGTAGCTCGATCATTCGTAGAGAACTTTGTACTATGATATGGAATTCCACCCGAAATAGCAACAGATCGAGGAACTGAGTTTATTAGCAGCACAATGAAAGAGGTATGTGATTTATTAAAAATTACTCATTTGCCCTTCACAGCGTATCACCATGAGTCAATCGGAGCCCTAGAGAATTCGCATAAAACTATGGGAGCTTATTTAAGAATACAATGCGAAAATAAACCGAATTCTTGGAGCGACTGGTTGCTTTACGTATAACAACACGGTGCACACAGAGACGAAGTACACGCCTCATGAATTAGTTTTCGGTAAGTTATGCATGCTTCCTAGTAATTTAAGAAATAGTAACGTTAATCCCTTATATAATCACGGTAGTTACTCGTATCCTTTAGAATTAAAATATAGATTACAGCTGGCACAGGCAGACGCTCGTAACCATTTAATAAACAGCAAACTTAAAAGGAAGGAGAAATATGACTCCCATACGAGGCCTGTCAGCTATAGTAAGGATAGTTACATCTGGTTACGAAATACGTCAGATAATAAGATGCAACGCATTTATTTAGGACCTTATTTAGTTTTAGAGGATTTAGGATGTAATGTTAAAATACTTAAAAATGGCAAGGAAGATGTTGTGCACAAAAATCGCACCAAGCCATGTATTTCATAAGAATGTATATTGTTGTTATTACTTAATGTGTGTAAATTAGGTTAATTTAGATTAATATTAGTTTAATTTAATGCTTTATAGGCAATGTAAGTAAAAAAATAAAATAATTCTTATGTTTATTTTTTTTAATCTTGCGATGAATGGTGTAGTGTATACTTGATATATTTATGTACTTAGCTCATAGGATAGGAACCATTTACTCATGTATTGATGCCAGTAATAAAGTATCACTTAAGCTGAACACTCGTTTCCACTCAACTCCGAACCCTCACCTTACCGATTATCCGAATGGACTACGAAAACCTATCTTGAAAATGTCACGACAGTTTACTGACGTCATGATTCTAATTGAAAGAGACTCGTGCGAAATGGTATTCTACTTAGAATTGCTTCTAGCGTAGGAATTCAAATAAACGAAAGAATATTTTCACAAAATACAGGATTATAGACTAGCAAAATAATGACAATGTATTGTATAATATACGAGTAGATATTGGTTAATCTGCTTACGCTCATACTACTACCTTTTTTTTAGACGCGAAGGTAGTGTTTTCAAATTAGCTATATAAAGCCTGACCTGAAATATATGATCATGCGCCCTGTTGCGGAATTTTATTGGAACTATGTAATTTCTTGCACTGGCAATAATTTTAAGATATGCATGACAGAATGATATGCATCAGTGAGGGTAAATGATAGGCTATCATTGTGGCGGTTTATTTGAATATTAAATAATAACGACAAAAATATCCCAAAATTATTCATAGTCATGAGCGAAACATTATAAATAGTGTATGTAATAAACAGCTGTAAGTAAATAACACGCTCCGGAAATGAAACTATTTCGTAGTGAAACATTTTCAAATTAACATCAGAGCTAACAGGTAAACAAATCAAGATGTCACGATAGCATAAATAATAACTAATACGCTCTATGACTATACTGAACTGTTGCCATATAAATGAGAATAATAACACCCTCTTGACAATAATTATATATTTCTGGTCAGGCTTTAGTAATATTGATAAACATAATTAGTCTAAGTAACAATTTTTCTGGGCCCTCAAGTTATGTTCGATGTTTGTTACCAATGTATGTACAATGTTAGTGAGTGGTAGGTACTACCAAATGTTGAATAGGGAGTATACTTATATTATACCTATAAAATTGAAAATAAATATTGAACGCTAATTAGTTAGTGCAGCCATAACAATTCAACCTCATTACAAATAAAATATTTCGTTACCTGCAACATGATCAACGTCATCAGTAGAAACGGTAGTCCAAAAAACAGTGAATAATAAATTGCCGCCGTTTTTACCCTCGTTCAACTCATTAGCGCATACCTACCGAGTGCTGCTACTAATGAGCTTCCATAGTCCATGAATAGGGTAGAATAAAGCCTAGCCTTGAAGTGAAAGGCCGTGAACTTGAAAACTCAATTTGCACCTAACTCCAGGTACCTATCTATTGTGCTGTGGTGGCTAAGTGGTTAAGCCTGCGAGTTTTGAACCTGAGGTCTCAGATTAGTGTTAGAATCCTTTTAAGGTAAATTATGATGCTATAAAGTATGATTACCTAAGACATAATTGATTTCTCAATAACTTATGGGTAAAAGTTATTAGTAAATATCTTCATAAGAACCAAATCCGGCAAAGATGTTGAAAATGATTGCGCTTAAACGTAACTACTAGCTTACATTGATAGATATTAGCTGATAGAGCTTGAAGTTATCTTCTGATATGAAACTGAAAGTAGTTTTGTTGGCAACCATGGTGCCAAGCTGTGACGGCAACATCCGGCGGCATAGGCAGGCACCACGAATTACTCCAACATGGTGACGACAGTACCACCTGCATGGGAGCTACGTCATAGCACCAGGTGGCAGGTGGTCCCTCCAGTCGAAGCACCTGGACGGCGGTCCGGCGGGGATACCGAGCCCATAAAAGGGGCTGCACGACCGGCAGGAGGGCTTTTTGGTGCCCCACCGCCCACCGATACTTGCTAAGTTTTCCAAGTGTTTATTGTGTTTGCTAATTGTTTTGTATATATATTAATTATAAATAAACGTATTAAACTCGAGTATTTCATCACTACCTATCGTTAAAGTAGTCTTCTTACATCAGAAGTGTTCTTTCTTACCTTCGTCCAAATGGGTAAGCGTAGTAAACGCCCAATAGCTAAACGGAAGCGACAACGTTCGAGTTCATCAAGCGCCATTAGCGTGTCTACCGCGAGAACTCCGTCACCTCCACCACCAAAAAGGAAAAAGGTATCGCATAAAGCTGATGCCCTAATTGTGAGTACGAACGATATTCCTACCCTGCATAATATGATACCGGTTTAACCCACTGAACGATGACGTAAGTGCTTGGCTTAATATAATCATGAATTTCGCGCATACTTTTTCATGGACTGACGAAAGTACCTGATATCAGGCTCTCAATAAATTAGAAGGTCCCGCCAAAGTATGGTACGGTTCTCTGTTGCACACCGATGCCCACGTGGAAATGGGAGAACTGGAAAATAAGGTTAGCAGCTAGTTTTCAACGGCGTCGAAATAGGTTTGAATTGTTAAGAGGCTGGCAACACCCGATGACCTTAAAATTGACTCTACTTAAACAGTTTTTTAGCTATAACTACTTGTTTTAAGAAAGTAAAGAAAAATATATGTTAATATTCGTTATATTTGGAAGAACTTCGTTAATTCTGATACACGATTGGACGGGATCGGCTCAATAGAAAATTATTCCAAAGTTACCTCTTAAAATTAGCTTTAAACAGTCGTATGTCTTTAGTTTCTTCACTTATACGTCTGTAAATAAGAACAAAATTCCAACACACTAATACTAAAAACTTCGTTGTTTTATATTTCTCAATTAATGCGTAGTTTTTTTTATATATCATTTTGCTAAATTTGCAATGAGCTCCCATACTAATCGTAACACATTGTTTCTCTTTCACTCACGGTGAAAAAGATAAGGAGGGAATTTAGCTGTTGACAGCCCCTTAAAGGAAATTGTCGAAAATAAGCCAAACGATAACTCCCGCAGAATAGATTTTTTTTAAAACATTGTAATTAATGATTTTGAACACGAAGCTTTTATTGACCCCGGGAGTAGTTGTTCAACTATATCGACATCTTTGGTTAAAAAAACAAGGTATAAGAACTGTTTTGCTGCCCTTGCCTGTTACATTGCAGAGTTTTAAAAATTAAAGTATAGAGACAGTTACGCACAAAGTATAACAGTTGATCTGAAATTCGATTCGGTGTGTTTGACGGGAATAGATTTTTATGTCATGGATGATTAAGCAGACTGTGACATACTGATAGGCAGGAACGTGACCGAACGCGATGATTTAATGTATTCACGAGTAGGGAATTCATTAAAGTTTGATTATGACTCTTCTTTTAAAGAATTATGTAACATAGATAAAAATTGACGACCGGGACTTTTGTTAGTCAAGAGTATGTATTATATGTATTTACTTTTTAATGTATTTAATGTTTAGTTCTGCTAAGCTATATAACATTTTGTCATAATTAATTAACCGTGTTGGCAAGGTATAATACACTCTTAGTAAGATAAAATAAAGATTTTATTTAAAAAGCAGTTTACATGAGTAAATTTATGGTTAGACGAGTCAAGATAAAATGCAAGGTTGACGGGATCATTGCGACATGCGATACTCCCATCATAACTGCCAACCAAGTTAAACTTGAAAATCTTAAGTGCGGCGAAATGCCCTTTAAGTGGAAGTTGTTCCGATGAATAAAGGTCAAAAAACTAAGTGCGGCTACAGCCCTTTAGTTGGTACCTGAGATTCGGGACTTGGATGGAGTAATGTGGGATTTTGCAAGTTGAGATGTTTTCCGTGCAAGACGCGAACGATATGTACTAATGGTGATATGGTTGTGTTACAGCATTTCATCTTAACTCGTGGGGTGCCCGAGGCGGGCCCCTTGCAGGAGGGCCGTGTTGGCAACCATGGTGCCAAGCTGTGACGGCAACATCCGGCGGCATAGGCAGGCACCACGAATTACTCCAACATGGTGACGACAGTACCACCTGCATGGGAGCTACGTCATAGCACCAGGTGGCAGGTGGTCCCTCCAGTCGAAGCACCTGGACGGCGGTCCGGCGGGGATACCGAGCCCATAAAAGGGGCTGCACGACCGGCAGGAGGGCTTTTTGGTGCCCCACCGCCCACCGATACTTGCTAAGTTTTCCAAGTGTTTATTGTGTTTGCTAATTGTTTTGTATATATATTAATTATAAATAAACGTATTAAACTCGAGTATTTCATCACTACCTATCGTTAACGTAGTCTCCTTACAGTTTTTGTAGTAGTATAAAAACATGAAATATTTTTGCGTTAAACCACGAAACTATTATCATAAAATATAAGTTTCCCGTCTGAGACCATTGACCCGAAAAAGCTCCTGAATACTAAAATTATGAGCAAATCTCACGATAACCTAAAACTAGGGTCATTCTTTCCTTACTAGGACATAAAATTGGCAAGGCCACCAGTCAGACGGCGGCGCCACAGTGGCACAATTGAGCTTCTTGCCAAGACTCTGGGATACATCGTTTCCTTTTTGTTGACCGCCATATATTTTCATATAGTGTGGTTACACCCAATATATACAACGATTGAGTGGTGTAAGAATGTTATTTACTGCCTTAACCCCGTTACTGAAAATGCCTTTTCGAAATTGTACGGAATTTTGAAGTTTATATACGAAATAGACTTTTAAAAGACTGAAAGAGGATATATATTACAGAAAAAATTGTTTAAAACATTAGTTGTAAGTAAAATAACGATACTGTTTTAAAAAGTATACATGACAGTGTATATAATATATCTTTGTATTATAAGCTTAAGTTAAAGAGGGTGACATGTAATATTATAAACTCTTTGCTACCTAAATAGAAAACAAAAATCTTCCTTATCTTTATGTGGTTCATAATCAGTAATCACATCGATTTGTAATGATCACAAGAATTGTATTTACTTACCAATTCTCGTTATCATAAAAATATGTCTTGTCATATATTAATTTTAATACATAATTAATATACATAATTTTGGAAGACTATCTTGGTGTATTGCATCAAAATCATCGTGTTTTGCTCAAAACTGAAAAATACGTTAAGGTTCAGGAGGAGAATAGCTCAAGAAAAGACTTGTAAGTCAACTAAATATAGGTTTCGAAATATGCCTTAATCTTTTACTTTGATAAAAATAACAATTTGTAACTCCTGGACAACTACAACAATGATCTTCAACAACTTTTGTGAAGTATAATTTTCATAAATCATCGGCTGACAACAATCTTCAAGTTTAAAAGGATCTATAAATAAAATACGCGATCTTGATTTCAAGTTAATCATAGAAAATTTTAATCTGTATGAAATAAGCTTTCTAATCATGTCTACATTTTTTAAATAGAAACTTTGTATTATATTTTATCACTCAAAACTCTTGTGACAGAACTTATGAACCGACTAAGTATGATTAAAGGTTACTAGTGTTCGATACGCTAATGGCTAATAGTTGACACCCGGTTCACATTCATAATGACTTAAGTTTAAAGATACTGGGTGTATTCGGACAGTGACGAGCAATCGAACGTACCTCATAAGTAGCCCTACCTCCTATCAAATAAGTATTAAGCTACCCAGTGATCATCACCGTATCAGTGGAGTAAAACAAACCGAAAGACGATTTAACACGACCCTCAAGCATTGAGGTATATCTATGGGCCCACCTCGCATGATCAAGTTGGTTACATGTTACCCAGGAACCCTCAATGACCAGCAGAATAGTAAAACTTGCCGAAATGCAGTTCAAATCCGATGTCAAGCAGAAATGTATACCTGTAGGTTTCATCGACTCCGGGCTCGCTATTAGGTTTTAATTTACCTATTAACCCTCAATGTATCTGCAGTGTATGTATACCCTCTCTCTGTGACGTTATTCATGTTCAAAACTATAATCTCACTCGCTTACTTTTCGTTTCTATATCTCTGAATAAAGTTAAATGAAATTGCTGTTTTACATCAGAGGATTAAAAATACCAGTAAATACATATCAGTGTGGTTTTCTTAAAACACATTAATATACGAAATCAGTGAAGTCGGTGTCGGGTTTATATGCCATTTACTGCCAAATAGTTGGTGATCCCTGACGAAATTGTGTGGTCCTTTAGCACTGAAAGCGGATCAATGTTACTCTGCCTCCGTAGAAAACACCTTAGACAACCCTAGACGTGATCCCTGGGTGGTGCTAAAAGAGTAACAAACTTGGCAGCTGCACTATCCTATCTGGACCTCGCAGCACTCACTGAATTTTCTTTATCATCTCCTTTTCCACTACTACTACCCCAGGGAAGAAATGCCTATCTATATCCAGTGACATATATCCATACGACAAATAAATACTGAAAGGTTAAAAATCACTGGGTTACAGAGTGTAAACTTACCAAAAGGCGGTTCAAACCGGCAGTCGAGGAGCAGAGCGTGACCCGTGGGCCCGGTAGTGCCCACCACAGCCCCGCCTCGCATCATTAACTGGGCTTCG
This sequence comes from Pammene aurita, assembly GCA_947086415.1. Classification (NCBI taxonomy): domain Eukaryota; kingdom Metazoa; phylum Arthropoda; class Insecta; order Lepidoptera; family Tortricidae; genus Pammene; species Pammene aurita. Next base: position 21,493,470 of record OX352305.1, on the reverse strand, counting down.
AGTTCCACCCAGCGACCGCCACAGTCCTGCTGAACGAAAACTTACTTTTTAGGTTGCTCAAAAAGTGGTTTTTAGTGGTTTAGAAACAGGAAAGTTGGATTTCTTGCACTAGTGCTTTTTACTTTTCCAACGTTTAAATTGCTATTAATTGAGTGTTTTCATATAAAATTAGCTTTTGTTATTTCATTTTTGGAGACTATCTAACATCGCTAACATCCTATATGTTGCACGCAATTTGTTGAATTCTTGTAAAAATTTGTGACTGTAGGTGTAGTACCTACTTAATTAACCTCCACAGTATTTAAAAAAATAACCAGCTAAGGAAATATAATAGAATAGAATAAAGTTTATTCTTGGGCACAGACTATGTCTTGGAGACAGGCATAATACATTGAGAAAGAAGTACAAAAAAAAGAAAGTGAACACAAAAAAGACCACAACCAAAAAAAGAACATGTGCCACGAAGAGCATGTCGGGTCATGCTCAGTGTAGGGTTCCATAGTTGCCGGCCTGTTACAATACATCCGTTCAAAAGGTCGTTTATTAACGGAAATTTGTGCCACTTACGTCATTTTACTATGCGGCACTTACATCCTTTTACTATGCAATGTTTGAGTTATGTTATAACTCAATACCGGCTAGACCGATTTTATAGGTATTTAATAAAATATTCATTGAAAGTACTCATCAGGCCTTACTTCCATGAATTTTTCCAAATATTTTGGACTCACGGTTCAAAAATTAAAGGGGGGACGCCCTTTCTTAAACTTTCGATGCTCTATTATTCACGAAAGTATTAGTTTTTTCCAAACACTTTTTTTTTGATGTGTACGGAGGTACCCTAAAAAATAGTAATGTATTTTTTCCGATTTTGTTATACCACTTTGTCGGCGTGATTAAAACACATACTCATACCAAATTTTAGCTTTCTGGTGCGGACAGATAGACGGAAGGACATGGCGAAACTATAAGGGTTCCTAGTAGGGTACCGAACCCTAAAAACATCGTTTGATGAACGTCTGGCAATGTCATTCTTCACTAGTCCCGGAATAGATTTGACTAACATGGGCAAAGCTTACTGATTTGTGTAGGTTTTTAGCATTATCCAAATTAACATGGTTCACGGGATTTCCTACTTAATCAATACTACTAATTAAAATATTGTTTTTTATTTCCGCTATAATAAGTACGCATTAAAAAAATAACAATTCAAACCAGTTTAAAACTCTAAAATGTAAAATAAAGTGGTTTAAAGAAATAAATAAAGCCAGTTCTAAAATGATTTAATCGATTAGCGCCGATACGTGCTACATTGTTTAACTTAATTAGGTCAGTCTTTCCTTGACAACTTTAACAAAGTATACCCCACCCCGAGTCGGTGCTATGGCAATATACTTACAAAGTCAACTACCATTTAGTGCTATTTACCTAATTAGAATAAAGATAGTTATCATTAGATTCCATGATAGTGTGCTAAATTCTTAGCTTACATGTATGTAAATAGCAAATGCAATAGCAAATATAAAGGAACCACAGATCAACTCAAATACAAGATGGCGCATATATGTACTTTTTTTAAGACAATGTGGTCACCGCAGACTTATTACTTCCAACTACAGACCCATTTTATTTATAAGCGTTTTTTTCTAAAATCCTTGAAAACTCGTTTTCTTATACTCGTCTTGTGAACTATTTAGAGAAAAAATCAGTCTTTTCAGAACAACAGTTTGATTTTAGGTCTGGTAAATCGACAGAAGATGCTGCGGTTACTCTCACAAATATAATTTATAGTCATTTAGACGCCGGTAGATGTTATATAGGGGGTTTCTTTTATCTGGCTAAGGCCATCGAAACTATCTCGATTCCCATTCTACTTGGGAATTTAGAGGCCATTGACATTAGAGGCTTAGCTGACAACTGGTTTTCTAGCTACCTAACTAATAGAAAACAAATAGGAAAAATAGGAGACGTAACGAGCAGCAAATCACACATTCATTTTCGCATTCCACAGGGTAGTATTTTCGGACTCACGCTTTTTATCATATACATCAACGATCTTCCTCAAAACACTATCCCAAACTCTGAAATTGTCTGTTATGCTGACGATACAGTAGCCGTCTTTAGGGTAAGGGAGGAAACCTACAAGTCAGCTGAGATGGGACTATCAAAGGTGTCAAAATGGCTGGATCTCAATCTTCTCACTTTAATCGCGAATAAAAGCTACTACCTATATCCCATTCTCAAAGACTTCAGCATCTTCCCTCCTCTCACTCACAACCTTAAAATACAGTCTTGTGAAACGACTCACGCTGATTGCTCCTGTGGGTCCATAAAAAGATGCAGCACCATTAAATATCTGGGCCTTCTGATAGATGAACACCTGTCTTTTAAACCGCACCTAACTACTCTATCTAAAAAAGATTAGAAAACTTATCTATCTAGTAAAATTAATACGAAGCTGTTCACCTCTAAGTATTCTTCGCATTATCTACTATGCTAATATATTCTACAATATTGCATCGCAGTTTGGGGTAGTTCTGGAAAGACTGCGCTACTCTAACTTGAACGCGCTCAGCGAGCTGTCATCAAAGTGATAGATACTAAAAAAACCTAATTAGACATCCTACAGACTTGTTGTGCAGTGAAACAGGATTCCTCAGAGTCAGACAATTATTTATTCTCCATGTAGTTATCAGGGTTCACAAAATTATTGGAAAATCAGCGCTAAAAGATTTCATTATGACTAGACGTACATACAGAGTCCCAGTACCTACCATCCAAACGGCTCACGCTCAACGATCTGGCTATTACATTCACCCATTTACATACAACGCCGTTTACAAAATCTATGACCTAAAAACTTGCACCTCTTTAAAAGTCAATCTAAATTAAATAAATGGTTGACCACTCTGTCCTAAAATGACACAGAACAGAACACATACTACACTTACACTTGGTCTGTGGTCAGCCAAATTATTACCAGCTAAGCTACTCGCACTCATTTACGTCACATAGTACACACTCCTACTCATATATACACACCTACACCTAACTTACACACTAACACTTAGGTTAAACTTAGCTTATCAAATAATGGTCATGTTTTATAACTGCTACAAATGATACAGGCTTAGCTTAGTCCAGTTTGGAACGCACCGGACAACCCCTGTAAACGGTTCTATCATTGTGTTTGGAATCATTAACTTTTACATTTTTTACTTACTTTTTACACGTGCTCACGTATTACTTATATAAGTAATGAAATAATGGTCATGTTTTATAACTGCTGCAAATGATACAGGCTTAGCTTAGCCCAGTTTGGAACGCACCGGACAAACCCTGTAAACGATTCTATCATTGTGTTTGGAATCAATAACTTTTACATTTTTTACTTACTTTTTACACGTGCTCACGTATTACTTAAATAAGTTAGTTTGGGAGCACGACCGCTTATTTCAGTTGTGTCTACGTTTTCCACTTGTACCTACTAGCGTTAACTATAGAAATCTACAATAATACAAATCATTATAAGTGGTGTAATATACAGCTTAGAAGTGTTGCTCTTGGTGTAGCATAGTTGTACCCAACGGTGGGCCACATACAATGGCTACTTATTGGGCCCCGCAAGATGGTCAACAACGAATGCCTTTTGTAGAGGTAGCGATTGGCGGGAAAATACACCATGCTGTGATGAGGGCGGAAGAGAGGGAGGCCTCTTCCAAGCAATGGGACACAAAATAGGCTATCAAAAAACAAGTTCCACCCACGCGTGATAAACACGTGCTCTTCAAAAACGCCTCTAGATATGATATCTGTTCAGGCTGTCTAGAAAATAGAGTGCCATATTATACAGTACTCTTTCTATAAACAGCAAAACGCACAGATAACAATATTTTACATATCAAATGTAGTTTATATGTAACAGTGAGATATGACCTTTATCAAAAGACGTAACGGTAAGTTAATGGTTGAAAATACAAAACCAATCCTGGCATTTACAAGGATAATGTTGATTAATGAAACAATCACGGTACGTTAGATCTTCCAACGTGGGAGGAAACTCGATGCGAAGGTCATTTCCATGAGCCATTTCTGTTATGAAATTTAATTACCAGTTACGATACAGTTATGTTTACAGTAAAGAATATAAGAAAATAAACTATGCCATGAAATGTGCAGTAGATTGGAAAATTATTTTGTGTTATCATTTATTTTACATATTAATGAGAAAAAAATGAGCATAATATAATTTTAAACAAAAAAGAACCGACTTCACTTAACATCCACCTTTCCAAAAGCAAATGCTCGAGAACGAAATACTCAAATCACTATAGGTGTGCCTATAATAGTTGAAGAGTTCCCTCGATTTCTCCAGGATCCCATCATCAGATCCTGACTACAAATACAATGGGACTAACTGTGAAGTATACTCTTTCAAATAAAAAAATAAATTCCAAATCGGTCCAGCCGTCTTCGAATAATCGGTGAACATACATAAAAAAAAAACAAATATTCCGACGAATTGATAACCTCCTCCTTCGAAATCTTGAGGTCGGTTGAAAATTTTCGATCTAAAATAAAGTAGGTAATCATAATTAGCTTATTCTATATATTACGTTACTATTCATCCTGTAATCTTGATGAGCGCTATCTATATATTATGGTATTTAAAAACAGTTTTGGTTAAAGTACCTGTGTATGTATATTTCTCTTTAAGCATTAATATACTTTAAGCATTCATTAGTAATATAATTTAGACCGCATTTCGGCAGAACGTCATTGAAAGCCATTAGTTTGTCTACGGATACAAATAACTAACAAAGACTAGGCCAATACCACAAAGTTGGGTGCCATTGTAATGCCACACAATGACCGGTTGTATTCAGGAAGTGTTTGCGCAGTCTTGAAACCACGCAATATTAACGAGCAGCACTGTTGACGCGTAGTTTAAAGTTAAAAGTTAAAACTATTGTTTTTTTTTTTTTTTTTTTTATACTACGACGGTGGCAAACAAGCATACGGCCCGCCTGATGGTAAGCAGCTACCGTAACCTATGGACGCCTGCATCTCCAAAGGAGTCATATGCGCGTTGCCGACCCTTTACAAAAAGGAGGATTCACTGTGTTGACGGCTAAAGGAACAAGAAGGTCCCTCATCGTCAACACACTGGATCCTCTTTGAGCTCTTTGGCAACCTTACTCACCAGCAGGAACACAACACTATGAGTAGGGTCTAGTGCTATTTGGCTGTGGTTTTCTGTAAGGTGGAGGTACTTCCCCAGTCGGGCTCTGCTCCAGATTTGAGCGATGACATTCGCTGAACGTGCCCTACCACACTTAGCGAGATGCCATTCGCATATTGTTAATACAACCCAACCTAATTTATATAAAAAAAGAGAATGGGCATTTTTGTATGGGGAGTGTACCATGGATGTATACTGTTGAGACGTATCTCGTTTTAAAGCTCGTGATCACCGGATTATTTTATCATATGGCACCATTGTTGGATATCGTGCAGGGACCGAGATATTTAAAAAAAAAGAGCGAACATAAAAAGAGCATTTTTTTTTAAAGATACGATATGTAATCCGTTATAGCATGGTTTATCTGAAAGCATATGAGAAATGGTTCAATTCTGTGTAAAACACCCCATGTTTGAATACTTACAGGGCTAGAATTAATTAATTTAAATTAAGCTTGATATGAATATCGCTCGGTTTAGAATCCAAACTAATGTGTATACGGGAGGCGTATATTACATGTCAAAGGTATTTTTATAAACTATTTTTCGTAATATATACTTTAGCTCCAATGCATGCAGGAACTAAAATATATCGACTTTGTATGTTAATTAATTGTGCTTAATGAAGTTCTAAGTTTTCTACTCGTCACTAGATGGAGCTAGCTTCCAAAATTCTAAATGACATTATTAAAATGAACATTAAGAAAAACGACGTGCCGGCGCGTCGGTCTAACTCCATCATGACTCATGACAACGTATATCTGCTTATACCTTAGGTCACTACGAAAGTTTTGAGATACAAAAAAGCTACTAAAGCTATTGAAATATTTTTTATTACAGTTTCTCAAAATACTCTCCGTCAGCTTCTATGCAACGGTTCATCTGCCTAAACCATGATTTGTAGCATTCCCGGTACTCTTCTTTAGGAAGGTCTTGTTGGGCCTGCAAGTAGGCATTCCGAGCATCCTCAGGACTATTGAATCGCGTGTCACGAAGTCCGAGTTTGATTTTCGGGAAGAGAAAGAAATCGCAAGGAGCTAAATCGGGGCTATATGGAGGATGACACAACTCTTCGATATCCGTACGCTTCAAAAAGTCTTTGGTGAGAATGGCCTTGTGTGGCGACGCATTGTCATGATGCAGAAATAGCCCCCTCAAACCAGATTTAGGTCGTTTTTCAGTCAAATTTTTAAACACAGCCGGTAAGCACACTTCAGTATACCACTGAGCATTCACAGTCTTTTGGCCATCCAAAGAAATTGTAGCTACATGACCACTTGCGGAAAAAAATGTGGCCACCATTTTTTTCCGACACTTCGCCCGCGTTTCACCTTTGTTGGAGGTTCATCGTCAGGAAACACCCATACTGTCGATTGCCGCTTAGTTGGTGGATCGTATTGGTAAATCCAACTCTCATCTCCAGTAATAATATTGAAGATGGTCCGTCCCTCACCCTGATTAAATTTTTTAAGCATATATTTGCACCAGGTGACGCGAGCTCCTTTTTGTTCTTCATTCAATGCGTGAGGCACCCATCGTGAACATAGTTTCCTGACACCAAACCGGTTGTGTAAAATAACATTAATGGCCGGCGATGAAATCTTCAGAACCTCTTCTATTTGTTTATAAGTCACTTTTGGATCTTCCTTTATATTTTTTTTTTTACAGCTTAGATGTTTTCTTCTGTAACTGAAGTAGCTGGACGACCACTTCTTTCATCGTCATTCAAGGAGAAGTCTCCACGTTTGAATTGGGTAAACCATCTGAAAACTGTTGCACGCGACGGTGGACAGTCCCCAAATGCTGAAACTAAACGCTTTCTGCACTCACTTTCATTCAACCCAAACTTATAGTCGTACAAAATCATCGCACGGAAATGTTCTCGCGAAAAATCCATGGTGGCCGAAAAATTACCGCGGAATTGAATTAAAAAATAACCGTATTTTTTTAATTTGGAAATGATTCATCAAATGGTTGTCTATGTTTGAATGCTGAACAAATAATCTTTAAAAAAAAGTATAAACCAGTGCCGTTAATTTTTAAATTTGAAGTATCTCAAAACTTTCCTAGTGCCCCACGTATTATCTGCTTACCATCATATGGGCCGTATGCTTGTTTGCCACCGTCGTGATAAAAAACAGTATTATTTTTTGACAGGGCTAAGTCGAAAAAGGAAGTTTAGTCTATCTCCCTCTTTATCGGTCGAATTTGCGAAAGCACAAGAGAAAGGCAAATAAACGAATCTTCAAATTCAAATTCTGTTGTTTGAGGTAACCCCCTAGAACAGCTAGTTTATAGTCAACGTTCAGAAACTAACTTATATATTATAATTACGCGACGTCAAGCCTTAGACCACAGATTTTTGAGCGTTAAAAAGCAATGATATGGAGCCAGCATTATTAATATTTATGTAGTTTAACTAATCGACTCTTAGTCGGTTCTTCTATTGCAAACAAGATGTCGCCAGTAACTGATTTTAATTATTTAAGTAGTTAATTGCGGTCATTTAACATTAATTAGCCACAAAAAAATAATGACTATTATTACAATTAATTTCAGGTGAGTAAACTATGTAAATGTGTATAAAAGTTAACCTTTTTTGTATAGGTTAATTAGTTCCAGTTTTCGCCACAGCTAGGCCACAGCGCAGACACAAAATAATGAATACCGGCTTCCGTGCACCCTTACGGCCTTCGGTGCCATATAACTAATTAATGCTATGATTAAGACCTTTCATTTGAGATAAGGTTGAATTGTATACACCAGTGGCAAAAGTTGTCCATTTTGCTGCCAAAGCTCCATCTAGTGTTCAATAGAAGAATTAGGCCGTCGTTAATTACAGTTAATTAACGCATAAAACCGTTTTATTTTGGTCTCTGCATACGTTAGAGTGCAAGTATCATTTACGAAAAATAACTTATAAAAATACCTTTTAGCTGTTACATTACAATTTTTGTATACACGTTAGCTTCGCTATGCTACAGGTGTTTTTACATATTAGCAAATGTTTCATCTACTAATTCCAGCCCTGTACGTATTTTTCAGATGGTGGTGGTAAATCAGCGTGAAGTATTTCTTATATTCTTTCATATAAAATACGCTATAACTGGTTATAGACCGGATATTTTATAAATTAACGGTTTATATGCGCAACCTTTTTTTTTTAAATAGCTCGGACCCTGCACGCTATCCAATGATGGCGTCATACAATTAAATAATGCACTAGTTAAGACCTTTCAAATGAGATACGTCTCAATCGTATACACTCATGGTACAAAATGCCCATTCTCCTTTAGTATGTTTATGGAGCTTGATTTCTGGTAAAACTACATACGTGAAAGAATTTGGGACATGACTTACTTAATTGAATATTAGTATTTTGTTAGCAGTAAATACAACGTTTAAGACGGCAGCACAATGTGTTGTGCTGCGGTGTTACACGTTGACTGGCAGTCTAGTAATGATCGTAGAGAAGTGATAAAGATAGCACAGGAACGGTCATTGTAGAGATCTTTGGGAGAGTTATACAACGTGCTCACGAGGTTCCCAAAAGATTTAAACCACGCATGGTCCAAAAAGGAAAAACACGTTATATGAGTTTTAGTTAATTTTGGCAATTTCTTTTTTGTTTTTTCGTTTTAAGAATAATAATAAAAAGTAAATATTATTAGTAATATTACAGCCTAAAATGATAACATTTCGTTTAAGTTTATGCAAAGTTTCCCTTATAACTTTGTTATCTGTCAATAAGGATGTCTTGACTAGGGCCGATACTGGCGATATTGCCATAAAGAATGCGTTTTATGCTAAGTTACTATTTTTTTTTATTGATAATAAATCATTTTTCACTCTGAAACTGGGTGAATTCCAGAAAAGTTTATAGTTTAGTTTAGTCTCTTAATATGATAAGGAAAACGCTGGTAAAATCTGTTGGTTTTAAAACATTGTGAGCACATTGTATGTATACTTTTTAGGTTTTCTCAAAAATATCCTTCTATCTACTTAGATCATATTTAAGTAGCAAAACAGAATCCTTTACCATTTTACAATACAACAATACCTGTTTAAATCACAAACTTTAGTGAATGTTTTTAATTTACATGAAGATTGTAAACGTAATTAATTCAAAATGCGCTTAAATATTAAAATAGTATCTGGTGACAACGATACCACGACTTATATGCTCCATCTGTTGTTAAGATTATCTGCGACTTAGTTATGTAGTTACGTTAGGTCCCAGTGACTCCACATGATTAGTTTCACAATCTGAGTTCATTTAGGAGCATTACCGGATAAGTAACCTCTTACAAGATTCCGAAATGCTACCTCGTTATGTTAGACAACAATGGGAAAAGATAAAGGGTTTTCATAATTCTTTGTCTGATTGTCTGAAATTATCAGATTATCTGAAAGGTTTCGTATCTAATGACAGTTATTGTGCTGTTATTGCTGAAAATCTGATAAAATTATATTTTCGAAGTAAAGAATTAGAAATCAAAAAGAATTGAAACACCATGGAAATTTTACGAAGTGAAGCTAAAAAAAATCAAAGCAGAGAATGTAAACTGAAATCAGTTATTTATCCTTTTTCAACTCACCTCGTTGTAAGCTACGGATGTGAGAGGCAAGTAGTGGTAGCCAAGCGCCCGGTCCCAGATGACGCCTTTGTTCCACACCTCTACCAGTAAGCCTTGATTAATGTCGTTGGTTTCACTGTGAACAAAACAACCATTCAGTGTCAAGCTTATAAAACCATTTTCTATCTACATTATACATTATAATTTCGTAAAAACAGATGCGTTTTTTCAGGCATTTAAATAATTTTGTGCGGGAAGAGACGTCATGTATAAATATATGAAAATTAATGCAATTTAAGACACTTTTCATTCCGCTCAGACTCCACTAAAAGATTGCTAGCAAGTCCTTACTGAGATTGCATTATCCGTAAGAAATTTTGAAACGTGCCACTGTGACCTACTTAGGTCGCCTGGAAGTTAAGGCCCGAAAATGTTAGTTTTTTATTTTTTATTTGACGTTGATCCAGTGTGATTCTGAGGTCGGAAACTATTGTCTAACATAAGTATTTCATCACTATTAACATATAAAAAAATCAGCCATGCCTGAGTTTATGTAAGGCAAAATGTACCATTTCAATGAATCATAAGATTCATAAGATTACCTACAAGTAAATAGGTAAACAAATTATTTTATTTATTTTATTAACCTTAATTGCACGAAGGAAAATCTTAAAATACAATATGTGGGCTATAAGACTGTTTTTCCCAGTAAACTCTAAGGCAAAGCAGCAATTATGGGGAGAGACACTTTTTTGAGTGGGATTGTTGTAATTCTGCAAGAATCGCAAACTGTTATAGTATGATTTTTTTAAGATGTCGGAATTGTCGGTAGAACTCTGTAGTAAGATTCCGACATCTTTAAAAATTACCACTATACCGAAACGGAATTGACACATAAACCTTAGGCTATAATATCTCGGCGACATTATCCTCGGTCTTCGGTATCGCAAAAACAAAATCACTCAGTCTCCTCATAAGAATATATCGCAGAAACCCTAAATTGGGTCGAGTATAACATGATCTGGGTTCTCCTTGGGGGGCATAAACGATTCCCATGCCCATAAACATTGATATCACGAAACACTAGTTCCCAGAAACGATGCAAGAGTTGAGTACATAAGAAACTATACCTATAAAAAACGTTTGTTGTGTTATTTCGAAATTGGAAGACCGATTATTATTTTTATTCTTCGTTCTCTCATGACTGAATATCTTGGCCAACTCTAAGTCCGGCAATTCTAATGACCAGCAACGCCCGGCCAGCGCGTGGCGGGCGCCGGCTACTTTGCAGGCCTAGGCCTATGAAAACCCTTTTCATATCAAGTGTCACTGGGGCGCCAGAAACGTGATGCTTACGATTCTATTCATTACTCAACTTTGTTGTAACTAAAACAAAACTGTATCAAGATTATCTTGGAACAGCTAAGCCACTTCTACTGATGACTGAACATTTTCTCAACTGTTACGAAAAACAAGAGTTCAGTCGTCATCTTTAAATACACAATATCACAAGCATAACAAGATTATCCACAAATCAATACTCCGAGAAGTCGTTCCACAACTAAAGTGAAACCGAAAGAGTAACGACGGTAAAGATAATGTTAAATATCCCTTTGGCTACGTGCCAAATATCTTGGCCGTATCTCCTGACCGAATTCCTACGCAGCTGGCCCTGTGTTACTCTCACTTACGTAGCATTCGTTTCTTGTAGACCAATAGAACTGTGTAATCACAATGATTCATAGAAATCGTAATTGCTTAGGGGTGTTGCTTACCTCAAATCAATTATGGCAGATTTTTAGGGTTCCGTACCCAAAGGGTAAAATCGGAACCATATTACTAAAACTCCGCTGCCCGTCTGTCGGTCTGTCCGTCTGTCACCGGGTTGTATCTTATCAACCGCAATAGTTAGACAGTTGAAATTTTTACAAAGGATATATTTCTGTTGCTGCTACAACAAAAAATACTACAACACAGAATAAAATAAATATTTAAGGGGGCTCCCTTACAACAGACATGTTTTTTTTGCCGTTTTTATAGATAATGGTACGGAACCCTTCGTGCTCGAGTCCGACTCGCACTTGGCTGGTTTTTTTTTGTATAATTATGTTATTTGGGATTAAATACTTAAGTTAGACATGCGTTTCCGACCTTCGACCTCGAAATCCCACCGGGTCACTTTGAAATACACAGTAAACAGTATTTGCAACAATTTTTTTTTACTTTTTTGCCTTTTTTTACTTATCTACCATTTTTGACTTTATGACTCTTTTTACTTTTTGACTTTTCACTTTGTCACTTCTCACTTCACTTCTATTCTATTTTATTTTATTTCATTTTACATGTTTCTCATTCGTATGGCTTTGTGTCGCGTCTTCGTGACGGTCACGTGACTTTTTATCGCTTAGACCCCATCCGCGAACCGTCCGATAGAACTTTGTTCCAATGGGTTCAGAAGAATCACGTCGGGTGCCATTATTATTATTATTTATTTTTACAATTTAATTACACAGCATGACAGTTATTTTATTACACTAAAGCACTGTGAAATGACAATTTAAGGCTAAAGAACAAAATAATTTCCATGGTGACACTTGATATGAAAATCCTTTTCCTTAACCCCCACCCCATGCGTCACGCGCTACCCCCGTAGCCAGGCGAGCGCTGCCGGTCACTGCCGGGCGGGCGCCAGCCGCGAGACGGTACCTGCATTAAACCGAGAGATCCCACATGTGATTATGCTTTTAGAACTATTATAATATCTGTGCTTTTAGGCTTTAGTATTGGGTTTTAGGTCATAATTCCACGCATTTTTTTGAGAAAAGCACTATACATGCCTCGGCGTGAAAACGGATTCCCGGCCTCGTATCCCTACTTCTACTCTCTCTACGCTAGGTCTGTAATGTACTATTACAGCACAGCCAGCGAAAACTTCACTTTTACTTACATTACTTCATCACCTCATGTTGTTTCTACAGGGTGACATCTGAGACGTGATCAGTTATATGTCTTTCTAACTCAATATTAACTACCAATTGATTGCCCTGAGCCCTACTTTTTTTTTGTCATTTATTTATGTCTCAAAAGTGATAATATTAGTGTAAAACAGTTTTATAAGATATTTAAGGTATTTTTTTTATTATATTACATTTTATCCGGAATAAATGACAAAATTGTTAGTAACGACAGCTCCATTTCAAAGAGGTAATTAATTTACTTATTTAAATATTCTAATAAGTAGTTTCAATATCCCGAAAACCCCGTTAAACGAAAAATAAATTACAAAAATATGTCAAAAAAAGAAAAAAAATAGTCTGATTTTAGTAAAAGTCGGGGCATTCAACTGGTAGTTGTTTATGGAGTTAGAAAAACATATAACTGATCACGTCTCAGATGTCAACCTTTATAATATTTCCCGAATCCCACTGTATGCGTTATCGCAGTACACCCTGATACTGGTTTTATGGGACCAGCTCTGTTAGTTTTGGAAATACGACCTTTGAGAGGGTGTGTCAAGCTCTTTGGCCGCCCTGACATGAAAGTACCTACATATAGTTACAGAGAGGTCTCTAAAAGGCCATGTTAGGGACTTCGTCCGAACATCTTTCGTCAAGGCGTGTCAGCCATTTACATTTAGCCCTTAAACATTGCTAGGACAATATCGTGTTTATAATATATATATCAAACATAATTGTACCCATATGGGGAGACCGTTAATGTAGTGAATGTCTCAAATATTGTAGGGTAAAGGTCCGAGTTTGCGTCGGTTTATCGCATTTGGGAAACTTGGTAATGCAGGTATATACGGTGTCGCGGCCGGCGCCCGCCCGGCAGTACATGTCATTTTTAAACTTAAAAACAGCAGGTTGTCAACTATTTGGCGTAAGCGTGTCTTGACTCTCAGACGTTTACCTTAATTCGTTTTTTAATTAGAATAAAAATCATTCTTAAATTTTACACTTCATTTTGCAAGCATCAAAAGGCATAAGAATAAGGACAATCATATATTAGTAGTATTAGTTGTGATGTAGTTAATACATTTTACCGGCAATCTGGACGTTAGTACAAACAAGGAAGGAATACAACAAGAAAACTGACAATGTCTGGTTTTAATCCTAATTTTGTTTTCCTTTTTTTTAAATATTAATTTGGTCGTGTATGGTACCAACGGATCCACGGGCAGACGGGCAGTAAACGATTACAATGTCTTTTTTTAAATTTGATTTTATAAAAATAATAAAGGCAATGTACTGGTTCTGGAAAATAATTAAACTGTGTACTTACGCTACGTTTTACGTTTGATTGTAAACAAGCCAACGGCGCGGAGCCGGGGACGAAAACATTTATCAGCTTACTAGGCCAAATATTTGTTTGTTTTGATAACTAAGGTGAGTTTGCTAAGGTTGAGCGTTTCAGAGTGGTTTCCAGAGAAAAGTAAGTATTCATAGCTAAACGTAGCAGTATGGTTCACATGATTTTAATGACTGATGCAGCAGCCGCAAACGGAACGTATGAGCCGATCAGCATCGGAAGGTTTCGTCACCCCATGGTAGAGGTCTACCACCACCTCCACATCTCCTGGTCTTTTGATCAGCAACTGCTAATCAGAAAAATACTGGTACCGTTTTTAAACGATATCACGTCATGCCGTTTGTTTCGGTATGATTTAGGTAGCGCAACCGATATTTCGCTCTAACGAACCGGTAGAGCAAAAAATCGGTACCGTTATTTTTCGTAAACGTTTACATAAATGGTTTGGTGGTCAAATGACCCCACAGCCAACTTAGCCCGCAGGTTCAGTTGCCCACTTTGTTTTTTTTCGTAGGTGACTCGACCCACACTAATCGGCTAACTCGACCCGCGGGTTGAGTCGACCAATATTTTACCGGTAAGGGTAAACTCATCCCGCCCGCGGCCTCAATGGCATACTAACTACCGCTTATGGGCCCACTAAGCCCACGGGCTCAATCAACCACAACATACTGCTTTAGGGTCAACTTAGCCCGGCAAGTGGTTAATGCAGTATTTGGACGCGTTGTCACCAGAGACGGTTTTGAATGGGTTCTTCGTAAGGGATTGCATTATGTTAGAAACATGAAATTTGGACAGTTGTTTTAATTCAAAATGCGGAGACCCACGCCATGACTCCGTAACAACTTCGAGAGAGTCTCCCCTGGTAGTTAAAGCAATGACGCGTAGTTTTAGTGACCGCTCGGCAACCGGATGGCTTGCGGTATTTAAGCTCCTGAAGTGATGAGGAACCGCCCTGTGCAACCCAAAATGACCCAACTTGGACTGGAGCGAAAATAGAGGGGGGGTGCAAAATTTTTTTTTTATCGCGAGGCAACCGATTGAAACAGCGGTTGTCTGAAAGAATGTACGCTGGTTATATAAGAAAAATTTAATGCCATCCCTCTTGGTTGGACTGGTTCCCTGTACGAGAGCGAAGAAAAAAAATCAAAAAAAATTGTCAGGCAACCGCTTGAAAATTAGCATGCTTGTTCTTCATCACACACAGACATCGGAAACAAATTGCCATCCGCCCAGCCCGGGCAGTTATCGAACAATCAGAGTTGGAAGCCGGACGCAAGGTGAATTTTTCTATCGGTGGAGGAGAACTTAGGAAAAACGCACTTACAATCATTGAAATCGGATGGCATTTGTTTTATGAGTTTTGTATGATGTGGAAAACGATATTCCTAAATGCCATCCCTCTCCTATGAAATTTCATCCCCCTGTAACAATTGATTGCGACACAATTTATTGCGCGTATTCAAATTTGACGAATTTCTCGTTTGTAGGGGAACACCACACCACAGAGGGAAGAGATTTCATACGAGAGGGATGGAATTTAGGCATATCGTTTGCCACATCATACAAAATTCAAAAAACAAATGCCATCCGATTTCGATGACTGTAATTGCGTTTTTCCTAAGTTCTCTTCCACCGATAGAAAAATTCACCTTACGTCCGGCTTCCAACTCTGATAGTTCGATAACTGCCCGGCCTGGGTGGATGGCAATTTGTTTCCGGTGTCTGTATGTGATGAATAACAAGCATGCTAATTTTCAAGTGGTTGCCTGACAATTTTTTTTTTATTTTTTTCTTCGCTTTCGTACAGGGAACCAGTCCAACCAGGAGGGATGGCATTAAAATTTTGTTATATAACCAGCGTACATTCTTTCAGGCAACCGCTGTTTCAATCGGTTGCCTCGCGATAACAAAAAATTTTTTGAACCCCCCTTCTATTTTCGCTCCAGTCCAAGTTGCGTCATTTCGGGTTGCACAGGGCGGTTCCTCATCACTTCAGGAGCTTAAATACCGCGAGTCATCCGGTTGCCTAGCGGTCACTGAAACTACGCGTCATTGCTCTGAATATGGGGACCGATTTTTGAATCTCGATCGCACGAATTCATAAAAAAAAGACGTGGAATATAATCGCACACAAGCATTTTTCGTCATACATTTTCTATGACTTTAACAGTTTGGATGCCCACAATTATAATTTTTTATGGCTCATATTTTTAAAATACTAACTGTTAATTTCTGAGAGGGTTTAAAATGACAGAGTCGTGCGATCGGCTCTCAAAAATTGCCGCCCTGTACCTACTGCTATCGGTCCCGAAATGACATGTTCAAATAAGAAGCAAACGTTATTTTTCTAAAAGGAAATTTTAATAAAACTTATTAATAGATTGTTATTAAATCAAATACAAACATTGAAAACATTGAAAAAATAATCAACCCAGGTATCGATACAGGTTCAAGTCCTGTTGGGTTGATTATTTTTTCAATGTTTTCAATGTTTGTATTTGATTTAATAACAATCTATTGTATAAGTGGAATGCCCCACTTTAAAAACATGCAAAAATAATTATGAGTTGATAGCAGCGCCCTTTATATTTCCGTTGTGACACTTGCGATAGTGTCGGCGGGAAGGGTATCTAACTGTAGTAGTTAGTACCTAGATGTCGCTTACGGCTGCTGTAAAGCCGAAGTAGATCAAAATAAAAGCAAAAAGATGATTGAAGGCATTGAAAATTTCGTCAACTCAGTAACTTGACCCATAGCTTAATTGGTCAAGCGATCGAGCCCCGGCAAGGCGTATCGATACAGGTTCAAGTCCTGTTGGCTTGATTATTTTTTCAATGTTTTCAATGTTTGTATTTGATTTAATAACAATCTATTGTATGAGTGGAATGCCCCGCTTTAAAAACATGCAAAAATAATTAAAACTTATTAAATAAACAATCCTCCTTATTTTAAATTAAAATATGACAGTACAATAAATCCTTTGATTCTTATTTTATTAAAGAATAATTTTATAACTTGGTTATTTACTTATTACTTTTAGCATTTACATTCTTAACTGTTCAATACACAAATCAAGGCTAATTTTATTATCTTCAAATGCCTTTATTTTTTCTTCGATTTTGTCATTAACTTCAATGACAAAATAAAATCAAACTTTACGCACGATTTGCAGCTACATAAACAAAACTTTTTGAGCAATTGTATTAAAAATATCCTTGCAGTATAGGCATAAATGGCATAATTGATTGAACCCATAGGCTGAGTAAGCCCTTAAGCCGTAGGTAGTGGCCGTTTGAGCCCGCGGGCTGAGCTGCCTCTAACTGTAAATGACTGGTGGAATGGGCTCGCGGGCTCAGTTAACACATTGGGTCAAGTCAGCCGTAGAAAAAATAATATGGTCGAATCAGCCCGCGGGCTAAGTGCCATGTGGGCTCATTTAACCACAAAGGGACATAAAGGTATAGATTGAGATTGAATTATGCGCTACCTGGCTCCCCGTGCTCCGCGCCCCGCTACCCCGCACAGTTCCTTCAACGCCGCGCGCCGTACAAGCTACGATCCAAAATTACGATACCGAAATAATACCGGTTGGATAGCGTTATAATACAGGTATAAGTTCCGTATCGAAAAATAGCAATATCGTAATTGTAGACCGGTAGCGTACCGTTATATTTCAACCGGCATAGTTCTACCTTTATAACATAAAGGTATCGAAATTCTATAGCGCTATCCTACCGCTTATACCGTAACCAAAACAGTCCCTGCTTTTGACACTGTTTTCCAACTAAATTGTGAATATGGTCATAGGTAACAACAAACAATTCCCTACCTTTCCTATCCGGAACTTCAAAGTAATCAGCCTATTTTTATTATAACGGTAATAAACCGTATACCTACTCGTCTCGTATTCAATTTTGTGCACTAGGTAAGTACGTATAATTAAGCCTCTGTTTTTTACAACACTTATGACCTGTTTCACAATCTCCAGTTAAAGCATATCTGTCAGATAAATGTTTGCTGTCCTTTTCTTTTATATGTCTGGAGAAAAGGATAGCAATAATTTTAACTGGCAGATAAGTCTCGAGAGACAGCGTAGGGCCATTGCTATGCGAAGTAACATCTTAGCACGTCGGTTCGCTCACTGTTCCGACCAAGCCAAAATAACTTTGTTCGGGGCGTACTGCCAGCCGTTCTACACTAGTCAGCTGTGGTACCATTACACGAAACGATCGTTCAATAGACTACGAGTACAGTACAAAAACCGGCCAAGAGCGTGTCGGGCCACGCTCAGTGTAGGGTTCCGTAGTTTTCCGTCCGTCACAGTAAGTGTCCCCACTTAAGAGTTAATAACACCGCCATGTAGGATATGATATGAGAGTTCCACGTACAGCGACATCTATCGGCAAATTAAGTAAACTATTGCGCGCGAGCTTAAAGTATGGAAGATGATTTTTATGGGATAATTCTTTATTGCGTGAACCGATTTTCACCGTTTTTACTTTATTTAAAAACACGTCATTTCATTGTAATTTTGTAGAAATTACAGGTACAATAAACACCTGCTTATACGGTTAAATTACAAACTTAATTCAGAAATTATTTTGTATTTTTTTTTTTAAACTATTCATCCTATCAAGTTCGAAATAATTTTCCTAGAAAGTTTTTATAAAGTTCTACTTTTGAGATTTTTTTCATACTTTTAAAACTTATGGTTCAAAAGTTAGAGGGGGGGGGGACGCATATTTTTTTACTTCTGGAGCGATTATTTCCGAAAATATTTACATTATCGAAAAATGATTTTAGAAAACCCCTATTCATTTTTAAATACCTATCCAACGATGTATCACACGTGAGGGTTGAAATGAAAAAAAAAATCACTCCCCACTTTACGTATAGGGGAGGTACCCTAATAAAAAAATTTTTTCCACTTTTTATTTTACCACTTTGTCGGCGTGATTGATATACATATTAGTACCAAATTTCAGCTTTCTAGTGCTAACGGTCACTGAGATTATCCGCGGACGGACGGACGGACGGACGGGCAGACATGGCGAAACTATAAGGGTTCCTAGTTGACTACGGAACCCTAAAAACGCGTTTCGTGCAATGTTACGGCTACCGTGGCGGTGTAGCGCATCTGGTATGTTCGCCTCGAACCGAGTAGATGACTTTTACGCTGTAATGCTTAAAAGACATTGGTCTTTTGTCGGAAGAGTGAGTGAATCGACAAACAGCATTGTAAAGGCAGTATGTGCATCATGTTACTTCGCGAGCCAGGTCTCGTCAATCGCCTACTAATTTAATTTAATTATTCTAAGGTATTTTAATTTAGTGTATTTAATTCAAATGTAGTTTTAATTTTAATTTAATTCAATTTAAATGTAATGGGTTTATACCTAAATAAAGAATTTTTTTTATTTTATTTATTTATTTATTGATCTGGAGATTGTGAAACAGGCCCTTAAGTAGTTAGGTAGTAAGCCCTAACGATAACGACTAAAGCAGAAGGTTCTAGATTCGAAATCCCTATAAGGGCATTTATTTAAATGTCATCTCGGATATTAATTTTCGAAATTTTTCATAAGTATCTACATCTATCATTATACATACGTATATTGTCGTTTAGTAGATATATACCCACATGTCGAGCCTTATTGGCTTATTGTGGAACTTGGTTCCCACAATATAAATATTTATTTATTTTAATTGCACATTGTTAAAGCTATTTAAGTGTTAAGAATATCTCTTAAATAAACTACAGTGATATTTCCATTTTCTTGAATAAGTTGCAAATTAATATAAAATAAATTAACTACCAAACAATGGGGGCGAAGTTAATAATCAGAATCACGTTTCTTCCAAAATTTATGATAGACATTTAAGTTTTATCCTATTAATAGGCTCATTAAAATCGACTATAGCGCAATTTAACAGAATTGGCAAAATATTTCAATCTCATTATTCAAAGCAAGATTGAAAGTTTTATAGAGAGGCAGACAATTTGGCAATTTTAATAAATTTCACTTTGATAGAAATAACGCTAAAATTTGTCTATCTTGAAGTTCCAGTGTTGTCTTGTTTCAATCGCTCACGGATTTTAGGCAAGCTTTTGACTCAAAAGAACCAGTTTATGTGTGAACCTAGCCTAGTCGGTAGCAATCCTGCCTTTGAAGTAGGAGGTCCCGGGTTCGAATCCTGATTTGGGTATTTATTTGTGTGTTTATCACAGATATTTTCTGATTTCAATTTTGTGTTACTCGTAAAGCAACACATTTAAAAATGATTGTGTTTTCAAATTGGAATTCAAATTAATAATTTAAAGCAGTATCATACACATTGAAGGAAAAACAAAACATTTACAAAACAAGAATCGATTTGATACTTGAAAGAAAAATTATCAACATACGAATTATGCGGTTTTCTTTGAGACGAACGCTTGCCTGCAACTGGAACTGAGGGTTCTTGAAGGTTGCAAAATATTGCTAAAGATTAGGATGAACCGTATAAAGAGAAATATTTTCTCGCCTGGATTTAGGAGCCTATGATAACAGTTACGGATACAAGTGGGCTTTAAAATAATCCTAATTTATTGCTTTATTCTATCTCTTAGCCATAATTCGGTCACTTAGTTTTTGTTTGAATGACTATAAATAATCCCATTTATAGTGCCAATCGGCTGATCGTAGTTTTTAACAGCATAGGTTTTACCTATCAATACTAAAAAATTGTATTGCCAAATTATTACTTTTTCTGGATTTACTGGCCCTGATGCTTTTAAGCCAAATCCCATGGTACAAAAGTAGTGACAGGTGAATCCTATGGTAGCGCCATCTGGCAAAACCATTGACAGTTGTAAGATATATTTATCCACTTTGGAAATATTCTGATATAAATATCTTAAGCTGCATTGGAATTTTCTAAATTACCTCATAATGTAATCATAACTATCCAAATGCGAGCGATAGGAGCTTTTTGACATTTGGTCAATCATTTCGTACAGAAGCCATATATCGGAGCGGCCAAGGTGGTCACAAATATCTGAACAACGCCTCTATTGTCAAAGCGATAAAGTGCATGTTCAGATATTTTTGAGTACCTTGGCCGCTCCGATGGCGACTGTACAATACTTTTAAAAAACACTGTTTTATTCAAACGATATAAAAATCAGACAGCTGCCGGGGTACAAATCACCTGAACTAAAGTCGAATAAATTGATTTTCTAAACAACCTCCTACAGAGTTAAGAATAGTATTTAGTATCTACAGATTTCTCAATGTAAGGTCACAAATCATGTTGTCCCTCCTTGAATACATAATACGATCTCTCTTTCTCTTCTCTTCTTTTCAAATATTATAGGCCCGGCAGTTTATAGTCGATTACGAAACGGTCCGAAATGCAGCCTCCACCGCTATTTTCAAACGTAGACTGCGAAAATGGTTAGTAACTTTAAACTTGTAAAAGGTCGAGGAGTTTTATAAACTACCTTTCACATAATTAATATTTTTTGTACATTCTCGTCTGTTTCATTTTTTGTAAATTATAATGCGATTGTGTATTTATTTATTACTATTTTAGGTACCTGATAGTATGTAAGGTATACACACGGACTAGATAAATACTATGGACGCGGTACTGGGCCGGGCGCGCGTTACATGGTTTATGATCAGATGCGCATAAACTTGTTGAAACCTCATGCCGCGCGGTTCAGTCGTCGTTCGACCACGTGTTACGAATTTAGTGCCAAAAAACATGTAAAAATGCCGTGTTGTACATTTTGTCGTGTCGTATACGAAGCAACGAATTAAAAGAGGCCCCTGGAGTAGTTACTTTCCACCGGTAAGTATAAAAACCGAGTATTTCACATTTTTTCCAAAAATTGTAGGCTTTTATTACGACATTCACCCATTATCTGATGGTACAACAGTATTCATATCAATTGCTCGCTGGCTATTGCTGGCGGTTGCAGGATTACGCGAGTGACGCGCAATGTATTTGGAAATAAGAACGTCGCTCGTCAGTCTCGTCACACGATCGGCAGCCACGTTGCTGGGCAACATGGCTGCCGCGCGCCTGCCGCCACGTGAGTGCGGCCCGTTATTTATTATCGATAATTTCGAACACATTGTTTAAGGTGTAACTTTCTGTCATATAGTAGAAACTAATTTTATTTCTTTCGAAAACAAAATAACGTGATTGACTGGATTAATTAATCCAATGATCAACTTATTTTATAGATACGATAACTTTATAATGCTACTTTTAACCATACTAATATTATTAATGCGAAAGTGTCTCTGTCTGTCTGTTACCTTTTCACACTTAAACTGCTGAACCGATTAAGATGAAATTTGGTATGAAGATAGTTTGAGTCACGATTATTTTTAGTATTTTAGCAGACACATAAATTAGATAGATAAGGGTACATCCACAAATACGTCAAACAAATTTCAACAATAATGTTTAAAATTACAATTTCTTTATTTTCCCATTTTAAGTAATATATTAAATGAAATAAAAGCAAGAAAAATAATAATCCAAAGTGTTTGAATGTCAGACTAGAAGACATAAATGGTTCCTTTCCTTCAAAAAAAGTGTACACTGTACTATATGTATATATGTACACGATATTTGTATTTGTGATGTCACAAGAAATAAAACTCCCCCTACCCCTTATAAGAACTCGTCACACTTTGTTGATCCCTCCGTCCACCTTAACATCTGACGTAATTAATGGATGAACCCTTATTAGGGTAGATTTTTATCCAGCTATTAATAAAAATCGACATTGTTTTATTAATATGAGGTGTGGCGCGGTATTATGGAGTTAATTATCGATAATCGATATCGATAAAATATATATATCGACAGGCCACATCCCTAATGTAGGCGGAGCCTACGAGGCAATGGTAGTGGTTACGTATTTTCGAGTGTACGCACACATCAACACAGCGAATGAGAGACTGACATTTCTTTGTGTGTATCACCTCGTGCGTACTTTAATGAGAAGGTGTGCGTGTAAATGCCGGCTACGCTGGTTTTGGAACAAACTACGGCTGATACCGTCTCCATATACTCCGTGGGTATACACATGTGACATGTACCTTTCGTTTTATTAATAAGGATTTATATTTGTATTTATTCACTTTCTTACTTACCTACACAATTACAGCTCGGAGCTGTTGGCAACCGATTAAGTGACATACCACATACCACTGACCGGACAATTAAATTAATGTATGTAATCTCAATGAATTAAAAACAATTAAGTATATTACGAAAAGTGCTATTAAGTATTTCAGTAGATAATTAAGCTTTCAATATATCCCGGGTCTCAATAGAGACTATTAGCCGCTTTCAGTCGGCACTCGAGTTCCAGCCGGATTCCTGCGGATTTTCCGATGCTCACATTGCCTGCAAATTACAGAGCACAGCGGTACTACATAGGCGGAGGGCACGAGAATAACCTAAAATAGTTTTTACATTGTAACATAAGTCAATTTTACCGTTATTAGGTACCTATACGAGGTAGCGTGTCAAGCCAAGTTCTAGTATAACAGAACTGGTGTCGTCAGCTTCACCATGTTTTTCTGGTATACTGAGCCGATGCGTTTACTGACTAGATAATACGAATAATATAAATATGTTAACGGACACGCAGGTACTATACGTAGACACGGCCTGGACGTTGATGGTGTGAGCTGACGATATCTCCTTTGATTACTACTACGAACATGAGCCTCCCGTGATTATCCATCTGGAATCTTGGGCTAAATAGTCGCCTCCACCTCCCCTTACAGCGACCCCGTTCCTCACAGTATGGTTACCCTGAGTTCATAACGATTGACAACTCACTGGGATCAAAGATCTCTCTGAGCACTGATACACGCTGGTAAATAACACGAGACACATGATCATCATAATAACACAGTAAGAAACTCCATGAACTGATACGAGTAGAAAGATAAATATTAAAGCGCTTACCATTGATTTGTTCGCGCACAATAACCTTCTCTCCTCCCGTCGTCCGTCTATCTACCCTACAACCCACCCATAAAAAATCCGTCCATACTTAAAGCGATATTGAAATCGAACGTGACTGCCACCGCCATCTATCTGAAAAACCGGCAAGCACGAACTGCTTCGCGATATTCGCGACAACTGGCGAGCAGCACCGTGTGTAATATTACATGCACCATTTTGAGCCACTTTTGATTCACTCATAACTCAAAAACTTTTCACATAAACATGTCAAATTTGGCTCATTGCTTGCGAGATACATATGTTCTCTAAATTTCATAAACACACCTCAAAAGGTTATCACGTAATTGACCTATAGACCAAAACTCTAACCCTGTTCCAGATGACCTAGAAAAATCAAATTTGGCATCTAGATAGGTACCTAGGTAGTTGGATGAATACAAAAAAATAAATCAGAAACTAATATTTTTTTATATATTTATTATAATTTTTCTAAAAAATGGATTCTATTAGGAACTTAATTGATTCTATTAGGAACCCTTACTTGTAGTGCCTGTAATGTAAGCATTAGCAACAAAATTGACGACAGTTGTCTTTATGTGAATTTTCCGACTTGGCCAAATTAAATATAAACAAAAAACGCGTAATAAAAATCCGGATACTGAATGGGCAGTTCACTCGAACATTTCAAATGTACAAGAAAATATAGAAAAGAACATAAAAAGACAATTATACTCCGTAAACGTAGGAAAATAGGTACATGAGATTAATAAAAACCATTTGGAATTAATTTTATTACGAATAAGAACCTACTAATAATTTCTGTACAAAAAGTAATGATCACCCATCAAAAACATAAATGTGAAATGAGAGCCAAGTTCAATATATTATATATGCCTTGGTTGTTGTCTTCACCGACAAAAGAAGTGAGATCTAAATGGGTGCCAAGTTCAATGGTCAGTCCTGAAATTTATTCATAACAACATAATCCATACTAATATTATAAATGGGAAAGTATGTGTGTTTGTTTGTTTGTCCATCTTTCACGGCAAAACGGAGCAACGAATTGACGTGATTTTTTAAGTGGAGATAGTTGAAGGGATGGAGAGTGACATAGGCTACTTTTTGTCTCTTTCTAATCCCCCACTTCCCTAAAATGGGGGGTGGAAGTTTGTATGGAGCATTACGGGGGGCAAACGGGAACCGTGATACCCCGAATTTAACGCGAGCGAAGCCGCGGGCAAAAGCTAGTTCTTTATAAAACAACTCAAAATATCATTTCTTCTTTCTATACAATTTTTTTGACTTTCGGAGTGATTATTTCTGAAAATATTCAGTAAATCAAAAATGTTAAAAAAGACCTCGATGTTGTTTTTAAAGACCTATCGATTAATGTGCAACATGTTGATTAATATTTGGTACAAAAAATTATATGAAAATTTTTTGACAAGTCATGTAAACTAATAACTTACATGTATGGAGTGCCCCCTAAAATTATATTTTTCAGTAATTTTACTACAAAACTAAGTAGCGGCATACAAAATACACCTTATGTTAAAATTGATTAAGATACGTCTTATAGTTTCCGCGTAAAATGGCTGTGACATACGGACATGACGAAAATATCAAGGGTTAAATTTTTTCAATTTTGGCTACGGAACCCTAAAAACGGGCCAAGGAAAGGCCTGTGTAGACACACATTTTTGTCCTGTGAATTTAGATATTATCACATCGAATTATGAGAAATTTATTGATATCTAAACTTTTTTTGATAATAGATTTTTTACTAGGAGTGGAAAACCTTGTAGATTTCATTCAAACATTTTATTATCTACAAGAAAATATTCAGTAAGGTGTCCAAAACACTGGCATCTAACTTGGAAACCAATTTAGAGGGAAATAACGCGCTTGCTCCCTAACACACGTCCATTTC
Organism: Pammene aurita; assembly: GCA_947086415.1. Classification (NCBI taxonomy): domain Eukaryota; kingdom Metazoa; phylum Arthropoda; class Insecta; order Lepidoptera; family Tortricidae; genus Pammene; species Pammene aurita. The sequence goes on along the minus strand of OX352305.1, from coordinate 21,467,427 downwards.
TACAGAGATCCCATCTGGTTAGGAAAAATTGTAATCCCTGTCACGTAACCTTCATTCCCCTAACAATCCGTTACTTTATCTAGCTGGTAAGACATTTGTTGAAACAAAAAATATTTCTATGAACATTACAGTTGGATACGTCATTGCTAAAATGAAGATGTAAAATGTTACAAATCACGATTGTTTTCAGGAGAACACAGCATTTAAAGGTTTTGTCCAGTAGGTCGGCCTCCATAAGGATAGCCCTTATGGACTAAGAGCTGGCCACGTCAGATATGACACAATAATAAGAGCAACAAAACCCGTCTGGTTAGATTGCTATACTATCCTTTTTGGCAAGATCCGGGCATCTGGCATCTTTTAATGAGTGGAGGTCAGAGGGATATACTAGCAAAATTTTTTGATTGGAAAATAGTAATACGAAAAATCGGTAAAAACTGCCAAAGTTGTCTCAGTTATAAAGAACATGGCCTATATTTAAACATTAGAAGAAAAAATATTGCGTATTATTACGGCAACAAGAACAGTAGGCGTTAAACTATGAATAACAATTTACGTCGTTTGGTACTACTTTCGCTCAACAGAATAATTTCTAATTATTTATATAATTTCTCATAATATTGCATCAAACCCAGAACTCTAGGATTTGTTTATTGAAGTGGTTTGCATTCTTTAGCCTCCACCACTTTACAGCTGCCAGATGTCCAGATCTAGAAACAAACATAGTATAGCAAACTGACTAGATGGGTTTCGTTGCTCTTATTAGTGTGTCATATCTGACGTGGCTAGCTCTCCGTCTTTTAGTTTAGACACGACCAGTATATCTAGCTAAACTTAGAAAAAAAAACATATCTAGTATTGTTAGATTTAGTCAAATACAACGTGGGACTAACAATTGAGCACAATATCGTCATCAAAGTGGTCACAGTGGAAACTAAACATTGATGGAATCAGCATGAATATTCTATTAGGAGGTAAGTTCAATTGTTCTATTTGAGAACATTATCGTTGTATATGTAGCATATTTAACTGAGTGGGAGCTGGTAAACTCACTAGATAAATCAACATCAATAGAGAAATCACGCACATTTATTACACTTCAAATGTCGTACTTAGGGTGGGTTGCACCACGCATAACTAACGAACTGATCAACGTTAAATATGGCGAGGTTGCTGTCGTCCCATAGAAAACTGTCTAATTTTTTTTAAATTCAGAAATAAACAGTCATACATACTTAGTTTATTATCAAAATTTAAAGACAAAAAATAGGCCTATGGTTTCATAGAAAATAAATGCCTTTTCATACAAGATTTTTTTAACGATGACGTTGACGTTAAGAGACGGTTTAGTGCAATCGGCCCTTAGATGTTTAAAAGTGGTTTGTGTTGCTATGACAATCGAATGGCAAAGCATTGATTTAAACATATTTAAAGTTGTAAGCGTAAGTACTTGTAAGTTTACACCTTAAAGATTTTTTCGGGTACATAAAGTGCTGCCCCCCGCAGGCCGATAACCTCTGGCCCAAGAAGGGGTTAATCTGGCCTTTCCTAAGTACCTTGAACGGCCGAAAGTTTTGCGGTTTTATTTAAATCTCAACCCTCACAGAGGTTATATTTCTATGATATTTCTAGATAAATTAATCGATGAAGCGAAGAAAAGAGCTTACAATCAACTTGGGATATACCAGTGAGGTGGCTATAGGTACTCATATTAGGTATCCATAGCATATTTCTTGGAAGAAGCAATGTTATAATAATATAACATCTTCCAAACCGCGGTTAAAAAAAACCTAAACGACAAAAATTGCACACCAGGGGGCTTAGGCAAGATGACAATCGTTTGCAAAAAACGAAACAACGCTGCACGCTCTCGCTCACTCTTCATTATTGCGATAGAGAGACTGATAGCGTTTCGATTCGTTTTCTGCAAACGATTGTCATCTTGGCTAAGCCCCTTGTAATACGAATGAAGTGTGGCATCGGCAAGTTTTATTAGCGAGGAGTCAACTGAAGTTTACATCTTTATACTTTACATCTTTTTTTGTTTACTGTATTTATCTACCTGCTGTGTTAAATATGTACAATAAAGTGTTGCTCACTTATTGATTAATTTCGGGCGGAAATTTGGTTACGAGAATAGTAATATTGAGTTTTAGTAGAAATGTTGTAAGGTAAGGTATTGATCCTAATTAGGTAGGTACCGATATATCCTAGAAATCAAAACTTTGTTGCTATTTCAAGATGAGGATGAGGATTATTCTTGTTATACCCGATACGCCACGCTATACTATATAGAGGCTATACTATAATGTTCCTAATAATCTTTCATTGTTTTTAAAAGAATAAATAATGTTTTAGAGGTCTTCATGTTAAAACCGGTACTATATTTATTGCTGAACTGTCCATGGTTATTAAACAATGGCGAACAAATGAACGGAGTACTATCTATTTCAAAAATATTTATTCTCTTTTACAAGTTTAATGTTTTTCATATCGTAAAATATAACAAAAACGAAAGACGAAAGCACATTGAATTTCTTTATGATTTTTTCAACGCAAAGCCTTATAGGCTTAGGGGCTTGCACGACATACGTTACACATGTCATCCTCATAACAAGACAAGATGGATGATGGAAATAAAGGATATTTGAGGATGGTTAAAGAAAAATATTTTATTTTACTTTAATGTCAAAGGGTTATTACATGATCGAGGACCATATGACGGATAAAGATGCATGGCCTAAACCAGAAACTACTACAAAATCATCTAACATTTAGAGCACACAGTTCAGGTAGGAAAGCATATCAAACGTGAAGCAGTCAGATGTGGATTTTTTTTCTTTTTAATTAAGCAATTAAATAGAAATACATTACATAAATTACATTGTCTATCTCTCAAGCTGTTTTGATATGTCTTATTGAAGACCTACGCATTATTATAAATATTTAAGATCGAATGTATTACTTACTGTTTTGGAAAAATAAGTCCCGTTTAGTTTCTTGCCTGTCATAATACTTCTCGGGTCACAGGTGTAGGGTAAGAACCGGTGGTTGTTTTTCTCTCTGACGTTCATAAGTGCATTTTTATGTGCCTAAATTGAAGAATAAATATTTTTTATTGTATTATCTTAACGCAAAACTGGTGAATTAGGAGAGAGCGAGAATTTTTTAAAGTTTAATTTTTATTCACTTACCTATATTTTACAACTCTGCAAGGCTTCTATCTATAATACACAAAGCCCAACCTATTATACGTAGGCAGGGTAGTTATACAGTCACAACTTCGCCACTGTTAAACAGAAACCTCCATTGCTTAGCAAAATTGCTCCTTGTATAAACAATTAACTTCAAACGACAATATCCCCTAGCGCCTATTACATAAAATTCATTCCTGTTTTCTCAGCATCATGAACTTTAGCATCGACTTTGTATTCAACAGCGTTTAGTATAATGTGAACCTTCTAACGTTGAAGTTAAAGCTTAATTTAGGGTGTACTTACAACAGGAAATCTTGCTCCCAGCACGGTGTGGGCCCCTTAACTGTCACCGTCGTCGACTTGACATTCTGCAGTTTGAGTGTCACGTACGTATTGAATTGTGTAGCTGTTGAATAGAAAATTATATTAGAATGCCATCTTTGATCTTCTTTCATTAAAATTTTAATATTGGAAGTGATGATGGGAGAGATAGCGGCGTTATATAACGCCACCAACTTTTGTGAAAAGTTGGTGATGCCATAGGATAAATAAAGAATTTTTGGAAAGTATTGTTTGACTTTAGACGCATTAGCAGCAGAAATAGCTAAGCCGGCGACGTGTTCAATAAGAACTGGACACGTATGACTCCATTGTTAATAAGAATGAGATCATTCTGCCTACCTTTTCCTGCTTACCTGTATCCAGCACTTAATATTTGTGTTTTCTATATTTGATAATTCACCATAACACATGTGTGCATCTACATACATTTTACAGTATATGCAAAATTGTACCGCTTAAACAGACCAGAATCAGTCGCCTAAAGGATGGTTCACGCTTGGTTAACAGAACATGACCTCTGAGGATCACGTGACGCTTTCTATACAAAATGAAGTGTCGGATGTGTCGTGTAAGACGCGGAACGTAACAGCGTGAACCATCCTTAGTGGCAATAAAATACTTTTGTATATATAATTTATTTGAGACTTACCTTGTATACTGACATAACGCGCTTTTTTAACTGAAACAAAAGAAAATCACAATGTTAATACAAATAATGGAATAAGTATGTACTTAATTTAATGAGATTATAGAATTTATTGTCAATTGTCTTCACAAGCAATCATTGTAGACTCACAGTTGACTATTTACACTCACTAATTCTTATTTTTATAAGTAGAGAAGGTTCAGATATAGTTCATTTCATTTCCCGATTACTTGACCCAAATTGACGACTAAATATTGAATGCTAACAACGAACCAAATAACTAACACTAGCCCAAACCTTGAACAAAAACAAACGAAGCTAAGCATCACGTCCGCTCAAACCAAACAAAAGAATCGAGCCCAAGAAGTTCCAAACTTCAACACCACAGGAAAAAGTGTTTCAAAACCTCTGAGGTCATTTCCACTCGAGAGCAATATATCAACTCAAAGTCAGATAACAAAGTGAAATAACTATAGGCGTCTAGGGAGGCTTAAGTTTATCAGTTAAGTTAAGTCGGCTTGTTTAGCCAAGTTACTCAACTAATCATCGTCACTGAGAAATGAAAAGCTGTTAAACGCTTAACGGGGATTTGTTGATTTAGTTTTGAGTATAATTCGATATGACTTTTGGTTTGGCTTAGCACGAAGGTTTTTGAAATCATACGATTCGGTTTAGGTCCATTTGGCGTGAAATTTTATCCTTTAGTTTCGAGGTAGAATTTATTTGAAGCATAGCTCAAAAAGAATATTCTCACAAAAATACTTATAACAATGTATGTATGTATGTATTGTATGTAAACACTTTATTGTACATAAAACGTACAAAGGCGAACTTATCCCTGTAAGGGATCTCTTCCTGATAACCTTTGAGCAATTGAGAGAGCTATACAAGATAGACAAACGAGCACTATATGTACTTACAATGATATTGTAACAAGAAACAATAACTCTGCTTATTTTGAAAATTTGAATATATGCTTCAAAAATTGCATCCGCGGATGACCCTATTTCCACGATTGTGTCAAAAACAATTTACAAAAATGAAGATACAGACTGAAAGTCTAGATCTGGAAGCTGTTTCTTTTAGGTTTTCGGGCTGTAATTAATATCATATTTTGCAAATCCGAATATGCCTCTATGGTTGCGTGGCGCACGAAAGCCTCAGCATTCAATCGACGTTGACCAGCTTGTTAATCATCTGTGACCTCATTTTCTGAACGATTTTATGAAATTACCTCAACAAGTTTGATGGCTAGTGTGCTTGAGTTGAAGCGGTATCAGATTTGAGGTTTAATTATAGAACAGACTAACGCACAGCCCGTTGCAAAGCAAAGTATCCCTTTCTGAACAGAAACTTATGCGATCAGCATTTTGTCCCCGGCGTGTACTGTGTATTACGGGTAGGTACACTGAATTTTAATAATAAAAACTGCATCCCATTTTTTATAACAACGGTGTTAATAATGGAAATGAAACTTGTTGGGGTTGTAGCAGAGATAAATACAATTTGACAGTTCTTATATGAGCAGAATCGATCGAGAGGTTATGAAGTTAGAAGGCGTAAAAGCGATCTTCACAAGGGTCTTGTTACATTGGTCAATTCGTTTGCAAGTAAATCACGAGTTCTCAGTTCGAGGTGGACTACTAGTTAATAAACTTATGTACCTAAGCTTAAGGACTCTAGTTACTACAACGGTATAATAACTAATAAATAGTATAATAATACTCCTGGAAATTCCAAGACAATATACACATGACGAACGTTATGAGAATAGGGTAACGGCCAACCACAATATCTAGACGTTAATAGTACAATATATCTAAGTATAATACAACAATACAATGTCAATAGGTAGGTGAATTTATGACACATACGTGTTAGTTAGTTAGTTAGTTATCCTGGGCGTTTTTCCGCAAGTCGACATCCAGTGTGCCTATTTTGCGTGAAACGGGGGTAGCACTATTATTCCAACCACCCCAGCTCCTCAACGAAGCCCAGCAGAGCTTTCAGGTTGCCTGCCGCCTCGCGCAAGGTGCCTGGGGTCCCTAGGTGTTTATTTCTGTATACTTCTACCTGTTTGCACGACACGACATACGTGTATAATAACAATAAATATTAATGATTATTGTAATTAACATTAATTTTATTAATTTTCAAAAAAAAGTATATGGGTAACGAATATCGCAAATATTGTGACGTAGCATATTGGTCATTGAACCGTCGATCCGGTTCGAAGGACCAAAATGAACCGCCGGTCTAGATCGAGGAGTCGGATCGTTTTTCTCGTGTCACTGTCTGTCGTTTGGTCTATTTTTTAGTCGAGTCTTATTTTGAACTAGCCTTTTGCCGCGGCTTCGCCCGCGTACTATAAGTACTCAAAAAGGATACGATACCCATGTATTTGCCCCCTTTTAGAGGTTGAATTATCAAAAAACCTGAAACACGTGTTTACTCATTTATCGTTAGGAATACTCCTGTGAAGTTTCGAATAAAATAGTCTAAGAAATCTTGATTCGCCATACAAACTTTGGACCCTCATTTTACCCTCTTAGGGGGTGAATTTGAAAAATCTTTTCTTAGTGCATCCCTAGACCTTATAAGGAACCTACCTGCCAAATTTGGAATCTCTAGAACCAACGGTTTGGGCTGTGCGTTGATATGTCAGTCAGTCAGTCAGTCAATCAGTCAGTCAGTCAGTCAATCAGTCAGTCAGTCAGTCAGTCAGTCAGTCAGTCAGTCAGTCAGTCAGTCAGTCAGTCAGTCAGTCAGTCAGTCAGTCAGTCAGTCAGTCAGTCAGTCAGTCAGTCAGTCAGTCAGTCAGTCAGTCAGTCAGTCAGTCAGTCAGTCAGTCAGTCAGTCAGTCAGTCAGTCAGTCAGTCAGTCAGCCAGTCGGTCTGTGTATGTCTCGTCCGCATAAATGGTGATAATAAGTACTATGATTAGATGTGTTGTGTTATAAATATAAATAAATAAATAAATAAACAATCTTTATTGCAACTTTAGGTGTACATTGATACGATTGGCACCTGGCTCTCAAACTAGGTTTCCCTGTGTTATACTAACCATAGTAGTAATTACTTAGATGTAGATACTTGATCCCAGTTGGTCTTGAAATAAATGACTTTATATAAAGTCATTTATTTCAATAATAATGTATGTGGTGATAATAAGTACTATGATTAGATGTGTTGTAAAACAATTAAAAACGGATTTTATCGCGTGTATTGAGTTTAAATTACATCCCGACGTTTCAAACACTTTACAGCGTTCGTGGTCAACGGGTCGACTGAGGAAAAATGTACAATTACCTCCGTTCAAAAACTATCTCAATATGCAAACCTACCCACATATTAAATATTAAACAAATTTAGTGTTTGCACATGCCGGAGGGGCCTTTATAAAAACAAATTATTTTTTATTACAAAACAAATTATTAAACAAATTATTTTATTATTATTAATTATTATTTTCATTTTCATTTTCAATAATAATTAATAATAATAAAATAATTTGTTTAATAATTTGTTTTGTAATAAAAAATAATTTGTTTTTATAAAGGCCCCTCCGGCATGTGCAAACACTAAATTTGTTTAATATTTAATATGTGGGTAGGTTTGCATATTGAGATAGTTTTTGAACGGAGGTAATTGTACATTTTTCCTCAGTCGACCCGTTGACCACGAACGCTGTAAAGTGTTTGAAACGTCGGGATGTAATTTAAACTCAATACACGCGATAAAATCCGTTTTTAATTGTTTTATTTCATGAATAACTATCGCGGCAACCGAAGACAATATTAGATGTGTTGTGTTATAAATATAAATAAATAAATAAATAAACAATCTTTATTGCAACTTTAGGTGTACATTGATACGATTGGCACCTGGCTCTCAAACTAGGTTTCCCTGTGTTATACTAACCATAGTAGTAATTACTTAGATGTAGATACTTGATCCCAGTTGGTCTTGAAATAAATGACTTTATATAAAGCCCCGACAGTCATATTTAAAACATTCACTAGTTGATAAGTAGAATGAGTAATCACTCTATAAATTAATATTAAAACACGTGTACTTTTAACAATTTGTCCGCCTTTACGACGGGACATTTCCACCGTCAATAGTCCCGAGTTTTGAAGCATATTATTAAGTGTTCAACATGTTTAAACTTGGCTAGCAACTTGGTATGAATTTATTACGAGTTTATTTTTAGCCCGCTTAGCGACGTAGTTACTTTGAGCTGACATTTTAATAAAATAAATATTTCAAGGTTCAACCTTCCATGGTTTGCGTTTTCAGTTAGTACCTTCCGTGTATCCTTAAAACCAACGTCAAGGCTTAAAAGGCTGATAGAACAGCTGATTGGCTATCAGATCAAGCTAATTTGGCCCTAATTAAAGTGGCATATTTCTCGAGATATACTTTTTTACCTTTATAATAAAACTTAAAGTAGTTAATTTTGTCAAAAATGCCATTTTCATTCGGGACAAATTTGCTCAATCTGATAGACTATCAGCTGTATCAGCCCTTTAAGTCTTGTTTTAGGGACACTCTGTATATTATTATATATATTATTATATACAGAGTGTACCCAAAACAAACCTATTTATATACGGTGAATCTGAGTAACCCGAAAGATTTTAACCATAAATTCCTGAGGTCATAAGGAGTAACAAATGTTATTATGAATCTAGGTCAATTTGGCCAAAAAAAATTTTTTCTTTCTTTTTTTTCCATTTTTTAAACGCTTTTGAACATAAGAACATAGAGGGTTGCTACTTATATATCCGGAAACAAAAAAACAAACAAACGTACACGGCTGAAAATGGTTTTATTGTTTTTCAAAGTATTCCCCTTGATGATCTATGCACTTTTGCATTCGCGTGAACCAATTTTTAAAGCACTTCTGCCACTCCGCCTGAGGTACCTCCATAACGTGTTGTTTGAATGCGTCGACAGCATCTTCAGCGGTCGAAAATCGTTGACCGCGTAATTTATTCTTTATATTTGGAAATAAATAAAAATCGTTGGGTGCCAAGTCAGGGCTGTACGGCGGATGACCCGTTAATTCCACATTTTGACCCTCCAAAAATAGAGTTGTTTCGCGTGACGTATGACAGCTGGCATTGTCATGATGAAGAATGATTCTTCGTCGCTGGTTAGTTTTACGAATTTGTTCAAATACTTCCGGTAAGCAAATGGTCGTGTACCACTCTGAATTAACCGTTCTACGGTTTTCTAGTGGCACTGTAGCTACATGGCCATTAATACCGAAGAAGCAGGCCACCATTTGTTTCAATGTACTTTTTGCACGAGTAACTTTCGTAGGGTTCGGCTCATTTTGAAACACCCATACCGTTGATTGTTGCTTCGTTTCGGGATCGTATGCATAGATCCAGGATTCGTCACCTGTATAGATGTTATAAACGGCTTTTGAGTCACCACGGTTATATTTTTTTAACATTTTATTGCACCATTCGACGCGAGCATCTTTTTGCTCTTTTGTTAAGTTGTGGGGTATCCAACGCGAACAAATTTTTTTTACAGCCAAATAATTATGTAATATGCTATTAATGCTGGTCATAGAAATACCCAGAGTCGCCTCTATCTCGCGGTACGTAACATGTCGGTCGTCCATTATAAGTTTTCGCATAGCCTCGATATTTTGTTGTACAACGACCGATTTCGGGCGACCTGCCTTAACTTCGTCCGTAAGCATACTACGTCCACGATTGAACTCACTAAACCAGTGATACACAGTAGTTTTAGATGGGGCTTCATCACCAAAAGTCGAAGTTAGTTGATCTATGCACTGTTGTTGCGTTAAACCACGCCGAAAATCATAATAAATCATAGCACGAATATTTTCACGAGTGAGTTCCATTCTTGCTGCGAGATGACATTTAAAACCCGTCAAAAACAAAACACGAGCGTTAATAAGAAAGAAAAAATATACCGACCAGTACTTAAAAAAGTTCAAATTTTACCATGGAGGTCAAATATGCTATTTAAGAAGATTGTAATCCCGGTTTCCGGATATATAAATAGCAGCCTATGTAAATGTTATTGTTAAAAATGTCGATTAAAATAAATTAGTATTTTTTTTTGTAAAAAACAGTTTACGTAAAGTAATCCTTGGCACTTTGATATCTGTCAATAAGAATGTCTAGACTAGACCCCATTAAGGGTGAAATCGCCATCAAAAAAGCGTTTTGCACTGAGTCACAATAAAAAATGCTTTTTTATTTAGTTGGTAGTAACTCTGAAACTAGGCCAATTCCAGAAAAGTTTACGACATTTTAGTCTCCAATCATGATCAGGAATTTATGGTTAAAATCTGTCGGGTTACTCAGATTCACCGTGTATAACGTGAGTGATTTATATGGGTACTTTAATTACAAACCATCCTAAAGCATCTTCTAATTTCAAAATAATCACAAAGTTTGTGTAACAAAATTAAACTATTTCATTTATCCAGAAATAATTTCGTGTTCAAATAAACATAATAAAGATAAGATTAGTTAAAAAAAAATATTCTAAAAAAGCACACATTACAGAATAAAAAAGAAAACATTAGACTTAAAAATAAACACAAAACAGAATATTAAAAAGTTACCTTACTTGTTGACTTAGTTGAATAACTTCATAACATTTTGTACATTTTTGCAGACGTAAATAATGGATTCCACAATTTGTCACAAACAACAGACATGTAAATTCAAGCAAGCAACTTGCGCAGTTTAATTTTTAACTGACGGTAATAAAACTCCAACATATGTCTGTTTATTTCTAAAACCTTCCCTGCTGCTGTAAAAACTCTCTCCCTTACACGGCTTTCTAAAAACCAAACATACATACAAAAAGAGGTACGAGGTTCTAAAAGTATGTTAATCCATTCTTTTGAAGGGAAACCTAGCAAGTTGGCAAAAACCGAGGTATTTTATTTATCAAAACCTCGGAACGCTTTAACCCTTTGACCGTCAAAGACGTCAAATCACGCGCACGGAAAGTCGTGCCCTCAGCGGCATCACGTGATATCACGTTCAAAATATAACCGGTTTGCCTTGCGCGCTCGCCCGTGCTAGCGGTGAGGGCATGATTTTTCCGTCGGATGCTTGGCGGGGGATCCTGCCTTTTCGCCGAATAACGTTTCCCAAACTGTTTTATTTGCCAACTGTGTCATTTGGCATAATGCTTTTTTTCTTATTTCCATAATCTTTTCGGGGTTTGTTTTATAATCATCGTGTACAACCATATAGGTTAGGTTAGGTTTGATTTATAACAATCCTGAAATTCTTACAGTTTCAGAAAAAAATGCAGTATGCCAAATGACACAGTTGGCAAATTAAATAGTTTCGGAAACGTTATTCGGTGAAAAGGCAGAGAACCGCTTGGCGGTCTAAGGGTTAACTAAGTTGAATGGGGATGCTATTTAATATAGTCTCACCTGTCCTGTCCGTAGATTTGACGGTTTTTAACAAACTTTCTGTTGCTGTATAAAGTTCCAGAGTTTCCCGACCTTTTTAACGCCAAAGTAGCAGAGCAATCAAATTAAATGATAACGATAAACAAGTTACAAAGGAGTGTTCTGCTTTCTAAAGGGATGCCAACGCGTCCCTTGGCTACGATACCCGCTTAGTCGCATTGCATGCTTGTCGTTTTATATGACGTCAGAACGGTATCAGCGGGCTATATTTCATTATATATTTTATTTAGGAACACCAACAGATGCTTAATTAATTCATAGCTTAAGTTATGCAAGGTATAATAAAAATGCTGGTGATTCTTTTAAAGGCGTAATTGGTATCGGATTCTAATTATGAAAAAGTAAAAAAAAAAATTTTGCAAAAAAAAAAAACGGTTTTCTACAGACATGGTTTTCTACAGGCTGGGACGACATGTCCCATACAAAAAAAATTTTTTTCGCGTCAAAAAAATTTTTCTCCTTTTTTTTCTTACCCGTACACGATACCAATTATGACCTTAAACGGGTCACCAGTATTTTTGTTACACCCTGTATAACAGGTAGATGTTTATCTAATTATAGGTATCCACAACTAATTCAAGTATCTTAGAACATGCAGTATTAAAAATTAAAAATATATTTGGCTATATTTCGTGAATCGATACAGGAAACAGTGGCGGTCTGTCCATAGAACACGATTCTTATCAGCTTGCCTAATTATCAGCCACTTTAGAAATTTAACTACCTACAGCTCATTAAGAAGAGGATAGCTAAATTAGATTCGATTTGCCTACGAATATTTTTTAAGCACCGCCACTTAGATCATTTTATACATTAAATCCATAATGTAGGTTACGCATGTCAACAGATTTCCCTAAAGGCGACGCTATACTTAATGCGATGCGATGTACGATAGCTAGATCGTACAGTTGCTATTGCCTTTCAACTGACATGATTTGCAGTAGATAATAATGCAACACTAACTCGATTTTATACATTCCACTTAGGGTTCCGTAGCCAAATGGCAAAAAACGGAACCCTTATGGATTCGTCATGTCTGTCTGTCTGTCTGTCTGTCTGTCCGTCCGTATGTCACAGGCATTTTACTCGGAAACTATACGACGTATCTGAATAAAATTTACACATAAGGTGTATTTTGTATGCAGCTACTTAGTTATGTAGTTAAATTTGAAAAAAAAAAAATTTTTAGGGGGGCGCTCCATACAGGTATCAAAATAAATAAAAAAATTACCAAATATCAACATGTGACACATCAATCGATAGGTCTTTCAAAATAACATTGAGGTTTATTTGACTATTTTGTGATTAAGTGAATATTTTCTGAAATAATCGCTTCGAAAGTCAGTAAAGTTGTGTAGCCCCCCCCCCCGTAACTTTTGAACCGTAAATTCAAAAAATATGAAAAAATTTGAAGAGATGCGCCTTATCATATACTTTCAACGAAAATTGTTTTGAACATTATCGGTTCAGCCATTTTTGAGTTATCTCCAAAAAACTTCTTCCATAGGCATCAGATACGACCTTTTGGTATTAGTTTGGTTCTTATTCCATTGAAGGTACGGAACCCTGCTATGCGTGGTCCGACACGCACCTGGCCGATTTTTTTAGCAATAATAACAATAATTCACTTATTATTTTTCGAAGGAGGAGGTTCTCATTTCGTCGGAAACGTTTAATTTTGTGGCGTTATAACAAATCTATTATCTTTCTTTCTTTCAAAGTACCTATACAATTTTCGATCATCGACCTACCTATAGAATCACGTGAAATGTTATTACAGAATGTAAATTAGTTTAATGGAATCTTTACATTGAACTTAATGCTACAAAAAGATGCCGCAGATTCGGGAAAGCTATTTATTTAATTAAATTCTGCGTAATCTACGACAGAGATTTATCTGTACCGAATACTGAAGCAAATTAACGTTAAAGATCAAGTCTCATTTGATGGCTACAGATCTTCAAGAATCATCTTTAGTGAAATTAACGTATACGTTATACCGAAATAAAAATTTTAATCCCACCTTTTGTATTGTAATTTATTTCACACCAAAAAAAGCTCTAATTTTATGTAGAATAGGCATCACGTACCTTTATATTTCTACAGCAAAAAAAATGCAGATAGGGTGCCGTTTTCTAATTTTAAAATACATAAACAATACATTCAAACTATTCGGTATGTATGCAGTAGTACAGATTATTGTTATAACAATATCAAAAATATCAAGATCATTCTTATTATCAATTCATATTATTGTAATTCAGCAAAATAACGCTATTGTATTAAAAAAACATACACTAAAATTTTTGAAGAATTACATCCGTAGGTAAACTTCTTTTCCCAAACCGTAATTTAAGAACGAAACACCCAATTCAGTAAAATGTTACCCAAAAATCACTCTGCTTCAGACATTATAAATAGCCATCCCGGCCTGAAAACATTAAACAAAGCATGTCAAAGTGGAGGCCATGAATCACTGACCAAGCAAATGCTTTTGTCGGATCCATGCGGTCTTGTGACACTGCGGGTGAAATTGACGGAGAGAAAATGACCGGTTACCGGTTAGATAATAAGATACCTGGCCCATTTCTCAAAATCTTGTAACTTGTAATACAAGCGGAACTCCCTTTCTAGCAAAATATGTCGAAAAGACATCCGCTTGTATTACAAGTTAAAAGCTTTTGAGAAATGGGCCCCTGTTATAGAAATTGCAGTCAAAAGCACTTCTACTAACTTCTTCAGCACTTCTTCAGTGCGTGCACCATCGCAGAATTTTTAAATCTATTTGTTTCTGTTAATTTTGCAGCGCTTTTTATTATATCTGAATGAGTAAATCAACTTTGTCTCGTCACTCGGTGCCGTGGTTGCAATCTCGTGGGTCACTCTTCAAATAAAGCTTTTTTGGCCTTCAACTTGGCTTGGCTTTGGACCCGGTTATGTCCTTAAACTACGTCCGGACATTGCGTAGGACACTGGGTATTGCGAATGTCATCTCGCTATGTGTGGCAGGGCACAGCACAGCGAATGTCATCTCACTCAAATCTGGAGTGGAGCCCGACTGGGGAAGTACCTCCACCTTACAGAAAACCACAGCCAAATAGCACTAGACCCTACTCATAGTGTTGTGTTCCTGCTGGTGAGTAAGGTTGCCACAGAGCTCAAAGAGGACCCAGTATGTTGACACTGAAGGACCCCCTTGTTCCTTTAGCCGTCAACACAGTGAATCTTCCTTTTTGTAAAGGGCCGGCAACGCACATGTGACACCTCTGGTGTTGCAGGCGTCCATAGGCTACTGTTAGCTGCTTACCATCAAGCGGGGCGTATGCTTGTTTGCCACCGTCGTGGTATTAAAAAAAACTGAATCACTCACAAAAATGCGTTTTTGTATTAGTTATAACCGCTTTACATACTGGGCTACCTACCAAAGATGTTAGTGGAACTTGGTTAAAAAGTATCTTCAAACAAACGTAAGTAGTGTAATTTGCTTAATTATCAAACCAAAAGTACTGGAAACACAGCTTAGTGGTCACAAATTGAAGATAGGACTTCACAAGTCCTCAGTCTGTCACATCAATATCACAACACGGTCTAGTTAATACTTATGTATTCAAACTCAGCATCATTCATTCTCATTTATCCCATAAAAGGCTTTAAAAAGATCGTTTGTTCGTTCTGCTAATTACCTAATTCATTAATACACAGCCACACATGCTCTTTGAAATATTATAAATTAATCACTAGCTTTTGCCCGCGGCTTCGCTCGCGTTAAATTCGGGGTAACACGGTTCCCCTTTGCCCCCCGGAATGCTCCATACAAACTTCCACCCCCCATTTTAGGGAATTGGGGGGTTAGAAAGAGACAAAAAGTAGCCTATGTCACTCTCCATCCCTTCAACTGTCTCCACTTAAAAAATCACGTCAATTCGTCGCCCCGTTTTGCCGTGAACGACGGACAAACAAACAAACACACACACTTTCCCATTTATAATATTAGTATGTATGGATAGTTTTCATTAAAAGTTCTTATTAGGCCTCACTTCCATTATTGTTTTCTATTTTTTTGGACCCACGGTTCAAAAGTTGGATGGAGGAGACGCCCTTTTTTGAACTTACAGATCTAATATTTACGAAACCACCTAAAAAATGTATTAGAAGACCTCTATTCTTTTTGAAAGACCTATTCAATAATACCCAACACGATAGGGTTGGAGCGAAAGAAAAATTCACCCCCATTTTATGTGCACCCTAATAAAAATATTTTTTTAATTTTAATTTTATTACTTTGGCGGCGTGATTGATGCACATACTGATACCAAATTTCAGCTTTCTAGTGCGAATGGTCACTGAGCTAGACCGCGGACAGACGGACAGACAAACGGACGGACATGGCGAAACTATAAGGGTTCCTAGTTGACTACGGAACCCTAAAAAGAGATAAATAGTAGTTTATGTAACTGTTACGTAATAAGGCCTAATTACGTACAGAAGCATACACTGCTTTATCTACACACATATTAAAAATCCTGAATGACGTGTTCGGAAACCATTAGAATGACCGCCTTTACACCGCCAAGACCAACCTTATTGTGCCGGTGGTCGGGAGAAAGGGAGGGGGAGGGCGTGCCGGCGGTCGGGGAGGCGGGGAGGGAGGATTTTAATTATCGTAGGTAATTAATTTTTATACGTTTTCACCACACTGTCACAGATAATATACTGATGTTAAGTTACTGGTTGCAATAATGATGGTAATTACATACGGTTTCCGAACGCGGAATAGAGGATTTATGATATTGGTGTAGATCAAGATATTTATTCTTCAATATAAGCACATTACAATGCACTAATGAACGTCGAAATTTTAAAATATGATGTACTATTTTTAGGACACTGGGTCACTATTCCACTTGTATTTCAATACCAAATTTCATCTAAATACGTCCAGCGGTTATTGGTTGTTTCTTCCCCATGTAAACTTCCACCCCTTTTGCATCCGCTTAAGGTATAATTTCTGAGATAAAACTATTTTATTTCTTTTCTCAGAGCTCAAATTATCTCCATACCAAATTTTATCTAAATCAATTCTGCGGTTAATAATTCCCTATACAAATTTCCAACTCCCTTTTCACCCCTTTAGGGTTAATTTTCGGGGTGAAATCTATCCTTTGTCCTTTCTTGAGACCCATACTATCTCTATACCAAATTTCATTTTTATCAGTTCAGCGGTTAAAAAAATCCTTATACCAACTTTCAACCCCCTTTTCACCCCCACAAGGGTTTATTTTCGGGATCAAAACTATTCTGTCGTTTCTTAGGACTCAAATTATCTCCATATACTAATTTCTATTAAAAATTCTCCACACAAACTTTCAACCCCTTTTTCACCCCCTCCAGGGTTGATTTTCGGGATGAAAACTATTTATTATCCTTTCCCGGGACTCAAACTATATCTATACAAAATTTCATCAAAATCCGTTCAGCCGTTTTCACGTGATGCGCGGTCAAATAAACAGACAAACAGATAAACAGATAAACAGACAAACAGACAAAAATTCTAAAAATTGTTGGAACGTGTTCCGTTATCGATTCTAAGTATCCCCAGCCAACTTTTTTTCGAATATATTCCATGTACAGACTTTCGACCCTCTTCAGCTTTATTATATGTATATAGATATGTATAGATTATACAAGATTATTCCCAAACGGTGACATTAAATTCCTGCGCCACTCCCACACGGTATTTCACAAAATTATGTGGGTTGGCCTGACCTTTATACGCAAAATATTTTCCTTTTTATTTTCGTTTTGCTAATTTCTAAAAGCTACCTACAAAGAGGAAACTGAAATTTGATTTAAATAAACGTAGAATGTTATTAATTAAATAAAGGAGACTAATCAACAGATAATTAAGTAAAAGTATTTTAGGAAGTGTTAGTGATTGCCGACTGATTGGGCCCTATAACACAAAAAAAATCTAACCTAATAATATGGCCAACTGTTTTTGAACACGAAGACACCGAATATAATTATCTGATAAACGTAAAAAGACGTTTGTACTGAGCAGGATCAATAAAAGGGGGTCATTCAGTAGGTTCATTTCCTTACTTAGTAACAAGTTTTTATTGTATTAAACTGCACCGTAGTTCATATCAAAATAGTATCAAATTGGAAAGTTCAAACCTTAGATTCTGAATAATCCAGCTGCTACAATACAATATCGCGTGTATCTTTGATGTGACCAGAAAAGGAAATCAGACGCAGGTTTTAAGTTATAAATCGATATCGCAATAAATATTTAGATAACTGTTTATTAACACAGAGTAATTACTTTTTGATTTTTTTTCGACCAGCAAAGTATTGCGTATATGTACACGGTGCTCGTGAGCATTGCGAGAAATTTTAACCACGAATCCCTGAGGTCATAAGGAGTAATAAATGTTATATGAGTTTAGGTCAATTTCGCCAAACAAATTTTTTTTTTTGCTTTTGAACATAAAAACATAAATGTTATTGGTAAAACTGTCGATTAAAATAAATTAGTACATCTTTATTCGTAAAAAATAGTTTACGTAAAGTATTCCTTGGCACTTTGATATTTGTCAATAAGGATGTCTAGACTAGACCCCATAAAGGGCGAAATCGCCATCAAAAAATCGTTTTGCACTGAGTCACAATAAAAAATGTTTTTTTTATTTAATTGGTATTAACTCTGAAACTAGACGAATTCCAGAAAAAATTATACGACATTTTAGTCTCCAATGATGATCAGGAATACGCTGTTAAAATTATTCGATTTCCTCATGTTACACCGTATATTCATTTGATAAGTACAGCACCAATTTTATTGTTAAGTTTTAAAGGCAAAGTAATCATGTAGGTAGCGATACATTGTGTGGTGAAATATTTTAAAATAAAAAATGTCGTATAATAAAACACGTGAAAGTATGTTTATTATGGTTTATACTAACTACCCTTAGCGAGCAAAAATACATTAGTAGAATATTATATAAGATGATGTGAAAAACTTCCATAGATGGCAAATATCATTACGAGGGTATCGTTGAAGGGAGAAAAGCCATTATAGGCGAGGCCGGTTCGAGTATAGAATAAGTTGGACACAGGCAATATTAATACAGCAATCCATATACTGGAATATTCTTTATTCAGGTAACGGGATAGGCACACACGTAAAATTTACACTTTATACCCCTGTATATACTTAATTATGATATACAGGAGAAAACCATTCATTAAACCAACATTAAACCTGACTATATGTCCCTTCAGATCATGCCACATCTACGTTCCCAAGTGCATTCATTTCATCACAAAACTTGCACAAAAACAATTTTACTTGTTTGCGTATCCCATCACCTTCTTAACACTGACAGTAGTGACAACACTTTTGTACCTAAGCGAAAAGTAGACATGAAGGTTTCAATTTATCTACAAATGATGTATTCCTTTATATTAGTCCTTTATAGTACTGGAAACACAGCTTAGTGGTCACAAATTGAAGATAGGACTCCACAAGTCCTCAGTCTGTCACATCAACATCACAACACTGTCTAGTTAATACGTATGTATTTCAAACTCAGCATTATTCATTCTCATTTATCCCATAAAAAGCTTTAAAAAGATCGTTTGTACGTTCTGCTAATTACCTAATTCATTAATACACAGCTACACATCCTCTTTGAAATGTTAATTTACAAATGATGTATTCCTTTACATTAAATGAAACTAAAGGTCTGTTTGTTATCTCTTAAGCTAATATACATTTAGATGTGACTCTCTGTTTCATAAAAAAAAAATTAAAAAAATATACCAATATATATATGCCGTACGGCGGGTGTTCAGTGGATGGAACTGGTACGAGAGCGAGGAGAGTGGCGTAGGTAATAAAGACGAGATACGGGCTGAATTGATAGATATACCAATATAATGACATCGACATACTTTATTTTCATATTATTACATGCAATATTTTGAATGTATATTATTTTGTCCTTTTTTAAGAAAATCTCCATTTCCATTCGTAAAATTTGTATCATTCTATTTCAAATACATTTGCATGTTTTGTAAGTTTACTTAGAATAAATACTAGCATATATTATCATATTTAGAGCATTCAAAGGCATTATTTTATAGTTTCTAAACTTTGTATGCCACCGCTCGGTCGGACTCAATTTATTACCCAGTGATATCAGCACAGAAGAGAATAGTATACAGTACCTTGACTATTTCCAACATAAAGAGAAATAAATACGGTTTTATATGTCACAACTTGTTATTTCCTGTTAAATTAAAAAGGGAGGGGGGATGAAAAACCAAGTCCAACGTGGGTCAGTTTGGGTTGCACAGGGTGGTTCTACAACACGTAGGGGGCTTAAATACCGCGAGCCATCCGGTTGCCTCGCGGATACTGTAACTACTCACCATTGCTTTAACTGAAGAGTAAATAGACTACCTACTAACACAGAGTATGCAACGCGTGTTTCTGGCACTCGATGTGTTACTCAAAAAATTGCTAAAGGTCATAACACTTTTGTTTAAATATCAAGTATTTATCAAAGTACTGTAATATTATTCCTACTGTGGATCCCCATACTATCGTTCCAAAGAAAAATGGGGTACATTTCCCTACAAAGTACGTCATGGCATATCGTTTATCTGTCTACGAATCGCTTATTACCCTGAACCTCGCATCCGAGTTCAATATGAGTCCTTGAGGCTTCCTTTTGAAACAGTTTTAGATGCGGCTCCAACTCTCGTTTGCTCTTTTTAACCGACTTCAAGATTTCAAAAGAGGAGGTTCTCAATTCGGCGTGTATGTTTTTTTTTATCGACACTACAGCAAATAAAACTAACTAAAACTAAAATAAATCTAAAAAACGAACTTTAAGAATAAAATTAAACTAAAACTAAAATATATCTAAAAGAGGCCCCTGGAGCATGCTGGCAGCATTCCCATAGCTTTTTTATTATCTAAAAATCAGTCTATATTATTAATTAATTTTATTTGTAAATTTTTAGTTCTTAATTTTTACCTATTTTAAGGTCTAGTTATATTTAATTTTGTTTGTTAGATATCAATTTTAGACAATATTAATACCCCTTTATCTTACATTTTTAAGTTTTCAGCTTGCAAATTCTAAACCCCTTCCAAATCCAGTGGATACAATCAAACAAAAAGTTGTAACCAGATTTGTAAGTACGTCTTTTAAAAGTTTCAAATAACCTCAAACACTTCGGTGGACAAGATAATGTCGTATAAAAAGGGGGAATGGTTAAACTAATATTCTCCGATTGCAAAGGTTTAAGTGGTTAGGGTGGTCTAATATTACCGAATTGGATTTGAAAGTTCATATCGTAAAAGTGCTTTTGGGTCTTAAAGAACATCAAAAAAGACTTTTAATTTCTAGGAGTCTTTAATAAATTTTGTTTCTTTTTAAACAAAAGAGCAAATTTCGCCAATAATTAAAAAGCCATTAGTTCCATTACTTATTAATACATTGTAAAAAAGTGAACGGCAAGCGAAAGGATTAAAAGCTAATTAAGTATTCATAATCATTTACATTTATGATCTGAAAATAACAAGACTACAAAATTATAAAGAATCCTCCTTTTTGTAAAGGGTCGGCAACGCGCATGTGATACCTCTGGAGTTGCAGGCGTCCATAGGCTACATTAGCTGCTTATTATTAGGCGGGCCGTATGCTCGTTTGCCACAGTCGTGGTATTTAAAAAAAATATAAACGAAAAAATAATTGTTTCCCAAATCAGACCTGTTATTACTACATATTGGTTTAAAGTATTGTTTACTTCCTCCAGTGTTGGACATGTTGATTCATTTATAATACAAAGGCATAGCTTCAAACGACGTTGAAGTTAATATTTTAAAATTTTACACCTTCAATGCCAAGATGTCCGATCGTGTATAAAATGAACCTGTTTAACTTTGGGCAGCAAAAGTGTTAAGTGGCTATTTTGGCTTCAGGTTTATATTATAAAGTATGTTTAACTTATGTTATTCAATCAAATACAAACATTGAAAACATTGAAAAAATAATCAACCCAGTTGGACTTGAACCAACATCGATACGCCTTACCGGGGCTCGATATCGCTTTACCAATTAAGCTATGGGTTCAGTTACCGAGCTGACGAAATTCTCAATGCCTTCAATCATCTTTTTGCATTTATTTTTACATCGACTTTATAGCAGCCGTAAGCGACATCTAGGTGCCAACCACTAGAGTTAGATACCCTTCCCGCCGACCCTTTTACAAGTGTCACAACGGAAATAACAGATGGCGCCTGCTATCAACTCATAATTATTAGTTGTACTTATGTTCCAGTGGACGTCAAATATATTTTTACACTTTTGAGCCTTATTACAAAGGAATAAGGTCCAAAAGTGTAAACATATCTTTGACGTCGACTGTACCTGGTAGTAAAAATTTTGAAAACTTCGTTTGATTTAGTTTTACTAAAAGACAAGTATTAAAAGTTCAAATATTTTAAACTTAGGGCCAGTGTTCGGAAATGCCGATGTTTTTATACCTACACTTTGGCATCGGTAGGTACCTACATTGAGTTGTTGTTGTATGGAGGCAGACTCAATGTAATTATGTAAAAAATTCCCGGGTTATCTAAATTTTGGATAACATAAACACACACATATTAAAGTATTTTAATGAACTAAAGTAAATAAAAAAATATATGTATAATAACATAAAAATTGTTTTAAGTTATTTTCTTTACATTTCTGCTAAATGTTATTTTATTTTATTTAGCTTGTAAAAATCTATGTAAACTTTGATTCTAATATATTAAAAATAATTACACGAACTTGGAATTATTCCTGTTCAATAGGAAAATTTAAACAAATACATTGATGTTGTCTCGACCAGTCTTATAACGCCGCATGTGGAGATACTCAGTCTTATCGTAGAAAAACCAAGATCCGAATTTACAAGACCGTAGTGCCTATGTTAACATACGGATGTGAAGCCTGTACACTCACTTTAAGAGAACAGAATAAGCTATTGGTGGCAGAGAGAAAATTTTCAGCAAAATCCTCGGCCCGACGCAGAGACCCGATGGCAGCTGGAGGATCCGCAAAAACGCCGAAATTGAACAACTATTGGCTGAAGCAAATATTATTGGTGTGACAAAGGCGCAAAGGCTTCGGTGGCTCGGTCATCTTGAGCGGATGGGAAGCGAACGGGCGGTGAAAAGAGCATACGAGGGAAAACCGACAGGACGCCGCCCGGTCGGTCTAGGTATCGATGGGCGGATGTGGTGGATGCGGATCTGTGCGAGCTCCAAACTGGCGACTGGCGAGAAACTGCACAGGACCGGGATCAGTGGCGAGCAGTCGTGGTGGAGGCCAAGACCCACTTTGGGTCACTGCGCCAGAGGAGTAAGTAAGTAAGATTGATGTTAATTGATATAAAAGTAAACAGGTCATTATTATAATGTAAATTCATTTTTTTAAGTAGCCGACTCCATACTTGCTTAACTTCTTCCGGGAATTTGCTAGCTGTAGGTATAAGCATCGGCATTTCCGAACCCTACTTAGGACGCATCGCATGAATTATACTCGTAGGTACCTACTTATGTATATGGCAGATATTACAACCCCCTTTTTCTACATTCACGTAATGTATTTACGAGTATTAACCTTAATAAAACGTACAAAATAATCAATTACATAGGTAGAGGTTTCAGTAATATTTCACATTCTCTTAGGGAAATGCCTGACGTTTATCATCTGGTCTAAGCCGCTACAAATTCACCCATTCCGGACTTTACTACTTTGTGATAAGAGGAAAGGACTGCGGGCCCTGTAGGCACAGAAGGCTTGTCTGACAGAGTAACCACTTCATGCAACCGTGCTCATTGTTTTATTACGTAATAATTTTAACTTCCTTTTCATTACCATGATGATCGTCAACAATATTTTTAGGGTTCCGTAGTCAACTAGGAATGAACTTCGCCATGTCTGCCCGTCCCTCCGTCCGTCCGCGGATAATCTCAGTGACCGTTAGCACTAGAAAGTTGAAATTTGATACTAATATGTATATCAATCACGCCAACAAAGTGGTAAAATAAAAAGTGGAAAAAATGTTTTATTAGGGTACCTCCCCTATACGTAAAGTGGGGAGTGATTTTTTTTTTTCATTTCAACCCTTACGTTTGATATATTGTTTGATAGGTATTTAAAAATGAATTTAGGGCTTTACTAAAATCATTTTTTGATAATGTAAATATTTTCGGAAATAATCGCTCCAGAAGTACAAAAATATGTGTCCCTCTAACTTTTGAACCATAAGTTTTAAAAATATGAAAAAAATCTCAAAAGTAGAACTTTATAAAAACTTTCTAGGAAAATTATTTTGAACTTGATAGGTTGAATAGTTTTTGAAAAAAAATTACAAAATAATTTCTGAACTAAGTTTGTAATTTAACCGGCAGGCGGCGGCGGCGGCGGTAGCAGGTGTTTATTGTACCTGTAATTTCTACAAAATCACAATGAAATGACGTGCTTTCAAATAAAGTAAAAACGGTGAAAATGGGTTCACGCAATAAAGAATTATCCCATAAAAATCATCTTCCATACTTTAAGCTCGCGCGCAATAGTTTACTTAATTTGCCGATAGATGTCGCTGTACGTGGAACGCTCATATCATATCCTACATGGCGGTGTTATTTTAACTCTTAAGTGGGGACACTTACTGTGACGGAAGGAAAACTACGGAACCCTACACTGACCGTGGCCCGACACGCTCTTGGCCGGTTTTTTTATGTAGCTAATAACACTACAGTACGCGAACAGTTTTGAGCTTCGATAACTCACAAGTGCGATTTTATATTTTAGTTAGAGAATATGAGATGATTACTTATAGTAAAAAATATTTTCTAACAGTTTCCAACGTCGTGCTAGGTATTATACAGATATTTGTTAATAACAACAAGAAAAGGTTATACAAGATATATTTCCCTCCACCATACTATTGCATTCAACCATTTCAACATCATTTATCACTTTATAACAGTTTGGTCAATAGATTATGTGAGCATAATCGAAAACAATTTGTCAAAATATAAGTGACCTTGAATTCTAAACGAATTACAAATGGCTAAGACGACATGCTCTTAACAAAACCGTTATAAAATGTGAAGTTATGTTGCAGTAGTAAAAAGCGACAGCCCGGCGGAGAAAAATAAGACTTACATAATCTTTTCTATGTGTAGCAAACAAATACATGTATTATACCTAGCCCAATGCTAACCACAAAATAAAATCGGACTTGTGATTTATGTCATTTTTATAGGTTAAAACCGGCCAAGAGCGTGTCGGGCCACGCTCACTGTAGGGTTCCGTAGTTTTCCGTCCGTCACAGTAAGTGTCCCCACTTAAGAGTTAATAACACCGCCATGTAGGACATGATATGAGGGCAAATAAAGTAAACTATTGCGCGCGAGCATAAAGTATGGAAGATGATTTTTATGGGATAATTCTTTATTGCGTGAACCGATTTTCACCGTTTTTACTTTATTTGAAAGCACGTCATTTCATTGTAATTTTGTAGAAATTACAGGTACAATAAACACCTGCTTATACGGTTAAATTACAAACTTAGTTCAGAAATTATTTTGTATTTCTTTTTCAAAAACTATTCATCCTATCAAGTTCAAAATAATTTTCCTAGAAAGTTTTTATAAAGTTCTACTTTTGAGATTTTTTTCATATTTTTAAAACTTATGGTTCAAAAGTTAGAGGGGGGGGACGCATATTTTTTTACTTCTGGAGCGATTATTTCCGAAAATATTTACATTATCGAAAAATGATTTTAGGAAACACCTATTCATTTTTAAATACCTATCCAATAATATATCACACGTTAGGGTTGAAATGAAAAAAAAAATCACTCCCCACTTTACGTATAGGGGAGGTACCCTAATAAAAATAAAAAATTCCACTTTTTATTTTACCACTTTGTCGCCGTGATTGATATACATATTAGTACCAAATTTCAGCTTTCTAGTCCTAACGGTCACTGAGATTATCCGCGGACGGACGGACGGACGGACGGGCAGACATGGCGAAACTATAAGGGTTCCTAGTTGACTACGGAACCCTAAAAAGGCGTTCCCGTACTCACCGCAGTAGATAGTGTTGTTATGGTTGTGGCTTTCTGTAATATGGGGGTGCTTTTCCAGTTGGAATTACCAGAACAGATCGAGATAACATTCCGCTATGCTTGTCTTCGTCTTTGTACTACCAGAATGCGGCGTTTGTATTATCTTGTCGGATAGCATGTCACGTGCACTATCGGGTGGACTGACCGAGCGGGTACACATTTTTACTAGTTTAGAAGTCAGTCATTGTAGTTATCATCGTCATTATGTTATGTCGTATTAAAATGTATTATATGTAATAAAATTGAGATTTAAACGACGGGAAGCTTTAGGAACTGACCTAACCTTTAGCACTGATGAAGAGTTGTGGTTTTGCACTTTAATGCTCTATCATAACGTGTGCTAGTTTTTGTGGCAGTTTAGGGATTTCGTATAAATGTGAATGTGATATTTATGTTGTCTCATAAAACATTTAATATGTTTGCACAGATTTTATACAAAAGTTTACGTAAAAGACCTCAGCACCTTGCCATTTTTCTTAAGTAAAGCGTTTAATGCGACAACCAATCTTGAGTTGGTTGTTCTCAATTAATATAAATACCTATTTATTTTCGTCATGATTATCAGGTTCTTGAATCTTTTTTTTATCAAATACTTTTAATGACCGATAAAGTAACACACATAACAACTGAAGATATTGCAAGAAACATTAGACACCTGGATCTTTTACAGAATCACATAAGTACATCGTTCGTATTCACCCATATTTTCCTACTGACAAATGTGAACGTCGTGAGACTCGTGACCCGAGCTCAAGAGAGCTTTTCCTTCTGAGAGTTCTGAGTTATTCGGCCCACGTGGCATTCATTTGCGTGTGAGTTAGGCGTCAGAGCCCCCTTCTTCTTATATTGCCCTTACTTTAGCGCTGGCCCGGTTGCATTCTTAAAGAGGCCTTGCAATCATTGAGAATAAGCGTAGGGACTAATCTGCTTATTCAGAAACGTGTTTCAAACCTTATTTAGTTAAATTATGTCGTGTATCTTTTAGAGTACCTAGTCCTATAACAGAGAAACTAAAGGAAAGCAGGCTTAAATAGATGGTACGGCCACATAATGAGACGCGATTATAATTTCTGTGTGAAGACCGTCTTAAATATCCCAACAAAATCTCTGGGCAGAGGGAGACCCCCTGAAACATGGTGGTCGACTATCAAAAGGGAATTGAAAGCGCAGAATTTAACCCCCACGATAATCCAGGCTAGAGCATCCTGGCGTCGCCGTACAAGAAGGCCCGACCCCAGATAGAACTGGGACTAAGGAAAGGAAGAAGAAGAAGAAGATGTTTTGTATGTTTGTAATAAACACAACAGTCAAAGAGACAGGTAAGGACAAACGATTATTAGATGCCAACACGAACGTCGAGGGTTTTTCGTAGTTGCACTCATAGTGCTTGAAGATGGAGATAGTCAGCCTAAGCCCTTCAGAACATGTCGCACTAAGTATAATATTGATACGTGAATTCATCTGTTTCAATTGTTATTTAAAGGTTAAATATTACTACAAGATGTTCGCCACTAAGGATCATTTCTCAGTGGCATCATCACAGAAATAAAACAATTAGCTTGAAGCCACAAATGCTGGTAGAGTCAGCAGCAGAAGTGGCTTAGTGGGTAAGGTGTTCAAAATGACCTTCACACGCTCTTATTATCTTAACAATAAAGTCGTGTCAAGCTCATTTGGAACAATTCACCCGCTTAGCTACTTCTGCTGCTGACTGTACTGTGTACTTCGTGTATATGTGCCCAACGATCACCTATCCAATTTATAAACTCGTGGTGCTCCAATTGTCCGACATTAATCTCTAAAATAGAATATGGTCTATTAAGGTGAAGTAATTGTAATTATTCATCCAAAAATGTTGGCCGTGTAAACGGCGAGGTTTATTTTATTAGGGTTCCGTACCTCGAAAGGAAAAAACGGAACCCTTATAAGCTCACTTTTGTCCGTCTGTCTGTCTGTCTGTCTGTCAAGACCATTTTTCTCAGAAACGCGTGGAGGTATCAAGCTGAATAGCTTTATATCAAATACTCTGGTTTATTGTCCCTTGGAGCTGTAAAAAATCAAACTTAAAAGCCAACGCAAACAAAAGATACAGTCGTTTATGCTGCAAATTTTATAGTTTTTCGGCACTCGCAAAACCTACGGGGTATTTCCCGTGAACTCAGAAACTTGAAATTTGGCACGAAGCAACGTCATATAGCATATACAAAGGAAAAATTACAAAAAGTAGACACTTTTAGGTAAATCACACAAAAATTATTTTTTTTAATTTTAGACTTACTACCTTTTTCCTCATAAACGCTTGGAGGTATTAAATTGAAATTTATGTCAAATACTCAGAGCTATAGGACCTTTCAGATGTAGCAAAACCAAACTTTTATGTTAACGCAATCCAAAGAAATAGCAATTTAAGTCGCATATTTTGAAACTGAGTACTCGCAAGAAACTCAAAACCTAAAGGGTACTTCCCGTAAACTCAGAAACTTGAAACTTCGCACGAAGAAATTTCATATAGCACAGACAAAGGAAAAATTACGAAAAGTAGACATTTTTAGTAAAATCATACAAAAAATATTTTTTTAAATTTTAAACTTACTACCTTTTTCCTCGTAAACGGGTAGAGGTATTAAATTGTAATTCATATCAAATACTCAGGTCTATACTCGTAATACCTTTAAGCTGTAACAAAATCAATTTTCTATGTCAATGCAATGGGTGAACTTTTACTTATATACCTACAGGTTTGTACGGAACCCTCGGTGCGCGAGTCCGACTCGCATTTGGCCGGTTTTTTTATATAAAAATACCCATCAAGTAAGTGTGAAGAAATAGGCATGCGCGGTTTCATACTATTGACGGCGCTTGCTTCTTCTAATTTTATATTTGTTCTGTAGGCGTCATCTACAAAAATGTCACTCTGTGTCCAAAGGGGATCAATGTTACTCTGCGTCCGTAGGAAACAACCCTACACATGATCCCTGGGTGGTGCTAAAAGAGTAACAAACTTGGCAGCTGCACTATTCCATCTGGACCTCGCAGTATTCACTGGATTTTCTGCATCAACTGCTTTCCCACTACTACTACCTGAGAGAAGAAATGCCTATCTATATCCAGTGAAATGACGCCATACGATAAATAAATTTGCAAAAATTTAAACGAACGTGAGTTTCATTACTTATCTTAGTTATACACATAAGTGAAACGACTGAAATAAAATTGAGATTTGTCTTACATTAATGTCTGGATAATAAACGTTAAGAATGACTTCTAAAGTAGTGAAAGCACTTAAGTATTACTTAGTTTATAGCTATCTTTCCAGCTCATTCTCGTTAAAGTCTCTATAAAATTTAAAACCTATTAACTTCTGTTTTGAGCCTGTGTAAGAGATGTATGTGAGTAAATGTCAGGAATAGCGCTATAATAAAGCTTATAATAATAGCAGAGATTTAGTAAGTCTCTGTCATATGCTTTTAAAGTGCGCATGTGCTTTAATTTATACAATAAACAACTTTTTTCAAAGTAATAGGAAAATCATGTTTAGAACAAAATCTAGTTGAATGGATAGACAATTTACTATTCACTACCACAATTAGATAAGAATGTTTACACAATTCTGTCACCATCGTATGCAAATAGAAAACTCTTGTTTCAATCCCACCTGGTCTCTTAAAACTTGTAATATTTTAGAGATATTTATACTCAACAGTGT
This sequence comes from Pammene aurita, assembly GCA_947086415.1. NCBI lineage: Eukaryota > Metazoa > Arthropoda > Insecta > Lepidoptera > Tortricidae > Pammene > Pammene aurita. Next base: position 21,437,843 of record OX352305.1, on the reverse strand, counting down.
ATACTCAAATCGTGTCATGAAAAACCGGCCAAGAGCGTGTCGGGCCACGCTCAGTGTAGGGTTCCGTAGTTTTCCGTCCGTCACAGTAAGTGTCCCCACTTTAGAGTTAATAACACCGCCATGTAGGATATGATATGAGAGTTCCACGTACAGCGACATATATCGGCAAATTAAGTAAACTATTGCGCGCGAGCTTAAAGTACGGAAGATGATTTTTATGGAATAATTCTTTATTGCGTGAACCGATTTTCACCGTTTTTACTTTATTTGAAAGCACGTCATTTCATTGTAATTTTGTACAAATTACAGTTACAATAAACACCTGCTTATACGGTTAAATTACAAACTTAGTACAGAAATTATTTTGAATTTTTTTTTCAAAAACTATTCATCCTATCAAGTTCAAAATAATTTTCCTAGAAAGTTTTTATGAAGTTCTACTTTTGAGATTTTTTTCATATTTTTAAAACTTATGGTTCAAAAGTTAGAGGGGGGGGGACGCATATTTTTTTACTTCTGGAGCGATTATTTCCGAAAATATTTACATTATCGAAAAATGATTCTAGTAAACCCCTATTCATTTTTAAATACCTATCCAACAATATATCACACGTTAGGGTTGAAATGAAAAAAAAAATCACTCCCCACTTTACGTATAGGGGAGGTACCCTAATAAAAAAAAAATTTCCACTTTTTATTTTACCACTTTGTCGGCGTGATTGATATACATATTAGTACCAAATTTCAGCTTTCTAGTGCTAACGGTCACTGAGATTATCCGCGGACGGACGGACGGACGGACGGACGGGCAGACATGGCGAAACTATAAGGGTTCCTAGTTGACTACGGAACCCTAAAAAGGATTCTTTGTATTGTAAAATTGGTTAGCAACAAATAGATACAAATTCCTGTGACTTCTTTTGAACTGCAGATATCGATAAAACAAGCAGTTTATAATAATATGTCATTATATTGTACCAGATCGTTACCAAAGCAAAGGGAACTTGGAAATAAATTTCTTTGTTCATTGTGTCTGGATTCTCAACAATTATACGGGTTGTATTTTTATATATCTCGTAATTGGCAGTCTGTATTCAAAAGTATTGGTTTGTGTATCGGATTATGTTCTTTATCTTTTTAAATAGATTAAGGTGAATTCTTAAGGATTACTTAATCCGAATACGCAAGTTATTCTTTGCTTGGTGACTTTAGTCAATCGGTATCAGATGGCATGTTGAACCAGGATATAAAGCTATTTAATTATATTATTTTTAGGCGAAGATTTGGATACCTTTTTTGAAGTCTATTCCAGTTATATTTTAGGCAATTTATTACTCATAGGTATCTCTTGAATCTTAACTTTACTAAGATATCGGTGCGATGTTAATTTTTCGATCCAAGTGTTCAAGTTTTATTTAGCCCCGTTTTAGTTACTTATAAATACAGTTTAACAGAGATAGTTTTTTTTTGTTAAGAACATAAATTATTAAGAGAAAAACATAATTTGTGAAGAACAAAATTAAGAGAGTAATATAAACTGCTACGTAAAAATTTATGCAATCGCCAGCAATAACATTTTACACGACAAAATGCTACAACTAGCTTATATGAAACGCTGTAAAAGTGTCCTTTATTTTTGCGGAGTTCCTTATATTATTACAGCTTTGATTTTTTTCTGAAGAAAAGCAATTTCCAAAGCAGGAACCGTAAAAAATAAACGACTGTTAATTATAAGCTGAGATAAAGAGCAAGCTGCAAATTGTCGCGTGTCTAACGAACATTAGGGCTTACCCGGGCCGCGATTCGAAAAATAAACACACACACTGGACAGACACAGCTCCAACCCAACTCAACCCAACTCAACTCAACGCTATAACGACATTGACATTTGCTATTCGAACAGATTTTCATTCAACATTGGTCTCACATTGGTCACACATTGGTCACACATTGGTCACGCATTGTACCAATGTTGTATCAATGTGAGACCAATGTGTGACCAATGTGAGACCAATGTGAGACCAATGTTGAATGAAAATCTGTTCGAATAGCAAATGTCAATGTCGTTATAGCGTTGAGTTGAGTTGGGTTGAGTTAAGTTGGAGCTGTGTCTGTCCAGTGTGTGTGTTTATTTTTCGAATCGCGGCCCCGGCTTACCACCGTCTTTGGGTACTTACGATGAAATAGATATATGTAGATGGCTATAAATAGATACAGATTAGGAAAGTATGGCTTCCAAAAAAGGTTCTGACCTGACAGTCATGCTTTCACCGGTTTTGAATAACATCCAAAGGGCGCACAGTTCTAAGTATCTAATATTAAAAAACAGAAACGTAAAATTTAAAAACAAATCTCTAAAATAATTTAACATCCAATAATTGTCATCGCCATTCAACGTGGTAACGCGGTTAACGTGATGTGCACCTGTGCGCGGGGGACAACTCGAGGGGAGCTTTATGACTAGACTTAAGTAGTCTTAAGTTATTTTATTTATACCAACTGTATTTTGTTGACTTATTGAATAAATTAAAAACTTTTAATTCTTAATGTACACAATACAATATCTGAGTATACTTGTACTTTTTATATTTACTCGTAAGCCATAACCTATTTCAACCTACATATGTAATTAAAAAAATTAACTACATTTAAATCATAATAAATACAAACTTATAAAATATTAATAATTATACTATATACTCGCGCCAAAGCCTAAGTTGGTCCGTTCGTTAAATTACTTAGATCTATCTCAACGATACTCCGTTTGCGATCCCTATCGCGCTCAAGACGGCCTTTGACCCAATCAGCCTAAGAAGAGGCAATCTAGGCAGATTTATGGTCACATGTGGTTTATAAACCTTAGTATTATCTGCTAAACAAGCACATACAGAGATACTTATACAATTACAATACCTACACATTGCTTACACATTACACATTATACCATCAATTATACATTATACAATCCAATGCAGGTTTGTATTACTTAAGGCGCAAAATACAACGGAATTCAGGTATTATAGCCAAAAATCTGCCGGTAACCAGAAATTAGTCTATGGTGACAGAATTTTTGTATGGAGTCCACAGACAAAATTCAGCCAGAAGTTATATTGTTCCACCATCCGGCTGATTTTTGTCTATGATAACTGAATTCCGCTCAGAAGTATGTTGCGCCTAATTATTTTTATAAGTCGATTACAATTTGTACCAACTTGTGTTTTCATAAGTTTTACCGAAAAGTGAAAACTACTTGGGACTTGAAACTCCGATGGCCAGTTGAAAAGTGCTAGACTTCTTCGGCAGATGTCGCTAGGCGTCCCCCTGAGATGCATAAAGGATATATATGGTAGAGAAATTCGCAGCCATCAGGTAAGTCTCAGTACCTCAGTTTTCAGAGCGATGGGCATGTATTCCAGAGTCGCGAGTTCGAGTCTCGCCTGAGGCAGTAGATTTTTGTATACTTTTCCTTGATTTCTAAACATAGTGAAAACTCATCATATCATCTAAAATTTTCAAGCTGATTCTCTTACGTATATGATTTTTATCTTACGCCAATTTTGTTTGATATCAAATTATTTAAAAAAAATAACAATTTTTGCGAATAATCGCACTAACCATGACCATAAGGTCAAGTGACTTTACGTCCTAGGAACCCAATAAGCGGCTTCTCTTTTTGTTGGTGCGTTTTGTAAAAAGCTGGGATCGGTTGAAGATTGTTGTGCTTACAGGAATGCGAAAGGAAGCGGTATTCTAACTTTAAAAACTTGATATGTTACGGATTTGGTATAAAGATGATATCTATGATTCTGCATACCACTGTAACTAAAATATTGACGTATCATCAATACGTTAATCAGGTTTTTTTGATATTATGTTTGGCATGAACTTGATAACCAATTGATAACCAATAAATAATTATCTAATTCTGTTTAATATCAAATTAAATCAAAACAATAGACAATTATATTCTTCAAATAGGCTTCACAGAAAGTGTTAACATGCATTAAGTTAAAAAAAGATGGCGTGTTTGAATGCTTGTAAATGTCAAACAATTTTTTCTAACCTTTATAGTGAGTTATGAAAGGAGATCGTCAATTCTGGGCCACCTGATATAAACCGTATACAGTTTGTACTTCAATGTAAAATAAATACTCATTTTATTGCTAAAGTAGACAAAATATTACAAAAAAATTAAACGGGAATTAGAAATACTAAATAAATAAACATTATGTTGATCTTTCCGCGATTAAAATACAGCAAGACAAGTCGTTAACGTCCTTATGGCATTAACATAAAGTTTAACTTCACCTGGACTGAAACGGGTTTGTTTTTTGGTTTGACACTGTCAATGTCTACCGTTACATAATCTGCGTTTTGATACTGTCCGGTAAGTTAGAACATTGTAATATTAAAATAATATCTAAGCCTACGAATACGGAAGTTCAAATTAGAAATCGACTGTATTAAAATACAGCAAGACAAGTCGTTAACGTCCTTATGGCATTAACATAAAGTTTAACTTCACCTGGACTGAAACGGGTTTGTTTTTTGGTTTGACACTGTCAATGTCTACCGTTAAATAATCTGCGTTTTGATACTGTCCGGTAAGTTAGAACATTGTAATATTAAAATAATATCTAAGCCTACGAATACGGAAGTTTAAATTAGAAATCGACTGTATTAAAACGCCTAAAGATTGAAAATGCGTATTGTTGCATTTTTGATCGGAGTTTGAATATTAAATGTGGGTTTCATAATGGCATAATAACATGCTCATTCGATAACGAAACGCGTCTTTTTTTCAATTTTGGAATGACAGATACTAGTGGTATCGCACTTAATGGTGGTAAACCTTATCCCTTCGCAATAGGTCTTAGGAATGTTCAGTAAATAGTATCAACGATGGTTTGACAGCCGTCTTTGTTTACCGAAATACAGGAACTATAAATACGATCAAAATATGTTTTTTTATAATTCCATCATGATTCCCGTTTTGTTTTTAAGTCCGCTTTTGTATCTTTAAAAAACCGGTACTCTTTTTACATTAATATATAAATCATAGGCAAGCACGCTTTCAAATACTGTCCTTGGCAGATTCAAGTTTTAAATGCATGATTTTTCAATTTTCCCATTAGATTTCGCAATTTTTTTACCACCGTCCTGATCTAGAAATTATGACGATTTTTTAAAGGTAAGAATGATTCCTAAACGGTCCTAAATAATCTGGGCCAGATCTCCTAACAAAAATTGACGATCTCCTTTACTCATTATTATATTTGCGATATTCCCTTCATGTTTTTTTGTATGCCCGTAGCCATTTGAAGATAACTACAAGTCTATTAATACACGAGTGAACTTTAAATTAATCTTTTTTTTTATATAGGTACTAAAATAAACCTTAGTCATCTTCGTCAAGCAATAGACTGTATCTATATAAGATGCCAAAAAACCAACACAACAAAAATATTAAAAAGACGCATAAAAGTAGCAACCCATATCAGTATCCTCCTCCTCCTCCTCCTCGCGTCGTGCACCTCATTACTGAGGGTCGTGATTCCCCCAATGGGAGATTAATTTGTCTCTAATGATGCTCCTCCATCTGTGTCTGTCTTTAGCATCATGGAGGGCATCATGTAGCTTGGTGTTGAGCGTTGAGCGGATTTGGTCGGACCACCTGACTGGGCTTCGACCTATCCATATCAGTATAGTATTTCAATAATTGTTCTAAAAATGTTATTCAATTATAGCAAAAAACTGCTCAATTCGTATAAAAATTCCATACCGTTTTCATTCTAAAAAAGAAACGAGAATTTAATCCTGAACAAAACAGTTTAAAATAACGTGGATAAGATAGTTTTTTTCGCCGGACAAAGGCTGGATGCTTCGCAATAGGAGATTAAAGTAGGTACCCACGTATATTTTAGACAGAAGTCGTTCTTAGAAAAAGAAACGACTTAGCTTCTAACAAATTATCTTGAAATGTAATGGACGGTTGCACACTATAATCACCATTTTGCCTGAAATAGATTCTTTTTGCGAGCAATGGCATACAACTTAGACATAATTGCGAATTAGAAGCAGAGGGCTATAAAACTTATATTGAATATAATTTTATACAAAAAAAAACCGAGTTCACTTATCCTCCACGTTTCCAAAAGCAAATGCTCGAGCTGCTGTAAAATACTCCAATCACTATAAGTCTGCCTATAACAGTTGAAGAGTTCCCTCGATTTCTCCAGGATCCCATCATCAGATCCTGACCTAGTTACAATGGAACCAACTGTGAAGAACAAAAAAAGAATTTTCCAAATCGGCTTCGGAATTATCGGTAAACATACATCAAAAAAAGCTAAAACAAAGATCCCGACGAATTCATAACCTCCTCCTTCGAAATCTAGAAGTCGGTTGAAAATAGAAGTAAGCGCAGCAGGAACCTGTAACAAATCATATTAGTAACGAAAGTTCGTTGCTCAATTCAGAACTTAATATTTGTTTAAAACTTGATTTTGTATCTAAAGTAATAGATGTAGAGCTGGCTACGTCAGATATGAAACAATAATGAGAGCAACGAAACCTCTCTTGTCAGTTTGCTATACTATGCTTATTTCTAGATCTGCACATCTGACAGCTGTTAAGTGGTGATGGTCAAAAATACAAACCACTTCAAGAAAACACATCCTAGAGTTCTGGGTTTGATGCAATATTATGATTTTTTTGTATTATATAAATAATTAGTTTATATGATTGCCAAACGTTTGTGTTAACGGAAGGTAGTGCCAAACGACGTATAAGGTAATTCATAGTTTGTCGCCTACTGTTTTTGTTTCCGTAATAATAGGCAATGTTTTTTGTTCTAATGTTAAAATATGCGCCCTGTTGTCCTTTAAAACTGAGACAACTTCGGCAGTTATTACCTATTTGGTATTACTATTTTCCAATTCAAAAAATTTACTACTGTCTGTCACTCTGACCTCCACCCATTAAAAGCTGTCCGATGCCCGGATCTAGCAATAAGGATAGTATAGCAATGTACCCAGACGGGTTTTGTTGCTCTCATTATTGTGTCATATCTGTCGTGGCGTGGCCAGCTCTTAGTCTACAACCGAATCCCCCGCGGGTAAACGAACTATTCACGCAACGTTTCTAGTTTGCATCGTACTGGTTTTATATTCGTGCAAGCCACGGTTATCTGTAATAAACCGGAGTAAACATTTTAAAAACGGTAAGGACGATTTTGAAGAAATTTTGGTTAGTAAAAATACAATTAACGTTGTTTGAATAAAGGATTTTTTTTAGAAAACCGCCAAAGAAGTCTTTATTTACTTAACTTAAATTGACACAATGGATATATTGCGCTTAGTGCCAAGGAACATTTTAGTTGGCGGACCGGGCATAGGATTACAAAAAATAAATAGATGTAGAACCAGAAAAGTAGACTAATCATCACGTTCAAATCAAACGGCCTCTAGCCTAGTCGGTGGTGACCCTGCCTATGAAGCAGGAGGTCCCGGGTTCGAATCCTTGTCAGAGCATTTATTCGTGTGTTCATTACGGATATTTGTTTCTGAGTTATGGATGTTTTTAAGTATATATCTATATCTATATATTATATATATCGTCGCCTAATACCTACAACACAAGCGTTATTGAGCTTACTGTGGGACTAGGTTGATTTGTGTAAGTTTGTCCCATAATATTTATATTTATTTATTTTATTTATTTACGTTATTTCATACAGTGGGTTCGAACCTGAATACTTCAGGGTCCTTAGTAAAAGAAAACAGGGTTTAGATAGGAAACTATCAAACGTAAAGTATCTGAAGTTAGGAATAATTTTCGGGAATCGTTTGGCAATACGACATCCTTAAAAAAGTTATTTGTATGTGCTATTTTCCTGATTTACGATTCTCGATTTGTGTTACTCGTATATCTTTGCGTTTTACGACTTCAGTAGTATATACAAAACTTAGGAGTAATACTACTGTTTTCGAATTTCACTGTGCCCCGGTTATCCGTTATTGTTGGCACGAAGCCATTAACTCCCAACTGATTGCAAAAACTTCCCGTTTGCCAGCTGTTCAAAATTCCAACCTTATACTCCTAACTTTAAGATTAAAAGTTCAATGGCGCTTGCGGAAGTTTTTTCAACTTTTTGATTAATTAATACACCCCGAGTATAGTTGATGATTGTTATTAGGAGTTAATTGGATTGCGATGTTAAGTATTTAAAAGTAACCTTAAAGGCTTCTGCGAAGTCAGTTTTATGCAATAGCTGACGAATAATTAATGCTTAAGGACAAAACTTTTCGGAAATCAGGAAGGAAAAGCAACCTTCAAATCCAATTTATGTAGCATATGCAAATTACGAATCAGAACGATATATCTGTAGTAGATCAGATGACCGAGAAAGTAAATAGGAATGAGGAATTCGCAGAGAGAAAAGGGTATACTTAAGTTTATACATGTTGAAATATTTGTATTAATTAAAGTAAACATCAGGTTTATTTCTATTTACATGGTGGCAAACTTGGAGGTATACATATTTCTTTCGCCGCCATTTTGTTATGGCGTCAATTTGACAGTTAAGGCAATTATTATTCAATTTAGACACGGAAATTTAGTTGTAGATCATTTTTCGCATGTATACCGTATTAAAATGATAAACATTCTTCTACAGTAAAAACTAAGAAAATTGCGAGTAATTTTGGGAAAAAATCACCCAACCTTTTCTTACTAACATTTGAACTTTCTATTTATGATGTTTTTTCTGTGGGGCTGTCTTAAAATACGTGTCTATGCTATCAAGCTGACTAATCTTTATCAGTTAAAAACGAATATCAGAGACACGGTGACTGAAAAATGCCGGTCTTTCCACCGCAATACAGCCGGCTGACGATTTTTCATGCTTTTTATAGCTTTTAATCTATCGACGGACAAAGTTTCAAGCGGGACGCGATGACTGAATTTATTTAATGTTTTTACGTGTTTGGGTGGCTGCCGTTCGTCAACCCACCGACGGAGCGGTAGCTGACGCTCACGAGGCTCCATCACACGTTGCCCTTAATCATTATACGAATTATCGAACGGAACGCGATTGGTCATTAAATTTGTTCCTGGCTGAGACGGTCTAAATGTAGATGGCCCTATTAAAAATTACGAAATTTTAACTAAAAAAAATACAAAAATGCTTATTTTTGCCATTTTGCTGGAGGTATGCGACTGTTGATATTAGGCTGACATGGTACTCCACGTGAATTTGCCAAACCTGAATAATATATTTTCAACCGAATTCAAGATTTCGAAGGAGGAGGTTATCAATTCGTCGGGATCTTTGTTTTTGCTATTTTTTTTATGTATGTTCACCGATTATTCGAAGACAGCTGGACCGATTTAGAAAATTCTTTTTTTGTTTGAAAGAGTATACTTCACAGTTGGTCCCATTGTAACCAGGTCAGGATCTGATGATGGGATCCTGGAGAAATCGAGGGAACTCTTCAACTATTATAGGCACACCTATAGTGATTTGAGTATTTTTTACAGCAGCTCGAGCATTTGCTTTTGGAAAGGTGGATGCTAAGTGAAGTCGGTTCTTTTTTGTTTAAAATTATTGTAAGTATTCTTGATAAATTTAATTTTAATAGAGTAAAATTGGCAAAATAAAGTGTGTTGTTCTTATTTGGCCGCCCTGTAGTATCTCAGTATCTCCATTGCCATTTGAGAAGCTAAAAAAGTAAAGATAAAAGTTCAATCTTTCAAGGGCAATGTGACCACGCAGGTTGGGTAAAAATAGTTGAACAATAAGGTTACGGCACGTGTAGACTTCAGCCTAGGCCTTCGCGCTTGGGAGAGCGCGGTCGTTAGACCTATAAACTACATTTGTCTATGCCCTTTTAAAACTATATAAAGACATGAAACTTTTGAAGCTGGTGTTAACTTACTTGTAAATATCAGACTGTTTATCAGTGTTATTCATGGCAAAAAAGACTTAGTTATTTATCACCCTGAGGCGTTTACCTTTTTTCAGGTATTTAAATTTTGACCGCCAAAGACGTCAAATCACGCGCACGGAAATTCGTGCCCTCAGCGCCAGCATGTGCGTCCGTGCGTGCGTGTCACGTCCAAAATATAACTGGTTTGCCTTGCGCGCTCGCGCGCTCTGATGCTTGGCGGTCAAAGGGTTAATTCCAATTATACCGCCATTAGTAGAAAATTACGAAAATACCTTTAATGCAAGACTGCAATCTTATAATAATGTCAGAACTAAGTCGTTTGAACAAATAATTACTTTCTTTTACATAATCAAAAGTAAGCTTCTGTTGTAAAGATACGACACGAAACACAAGCATGTCTGCAAGCTCAAAATAACAACAACCCGTACTCATTTATATATTTGTGTAAAATGCGGGTCGTGACGTAATCGTACGCAATCCGGCCGTGACCTTGAGTCGAAGGTCGGATCCGGGTCCGCAGCTCATGGAAGGAATTAAGAGGGAAATATGCTAATGCCGAGCGTTGTTGTTAAGGATTATGGCATCCAATTGAGTGACATAATTGTTTTAAGATACTGGTTTTATTGTCACGTTTATTACCTTTATGTGTGTTTCTGAGCAAAATATATGACTCGTGGACATTTTTTTTAGATACTTAGGCAATTATACCCTAGTAATTTCATCTATGACGGGATAAGGTTGCCGAAAGGATCCCAGACTCAAATTGAACCGCAGAAAAAAGCTATTAAAAAACGCTAGGACGATGAAAATGGCGATGAATATTTATTTATCATCATCATTGTCTTAAGAGCGGAGCTCTTGTCGGTGTAGCTTGATGTAGTTGTCTCCATCTTTGTCGGTCCGAGGCCAGCCGCTTGACTTCCTGGTACGACACGACGTTTAAATACTTCTTTATCTGGTGCATGTAACTATCTCTTGGTCTTCCTCTTCCTCTCTTTCCATTTATCTTCCCTTCAATAATGTTTTTGATAAAATCGTCGTGCCGTAGCAGGTGCCCGAGCATTTTGCCTCTTCTATTTTTAATCGTGCTCATCAATCTTCTTCCTTCCCTTACTCTCTCCAGGACGGCTTCATTGGTCACTCGCTCTGTCCAGGATATACCTTCCATTCTTCGCCAGCACCACATCTCGAAAGCTTTCAAGAGCTCTTCGTCTTTCTGCGTTATTGTCCAAGTTTCAGATCAGTATAAAGCCATGGACCATATATATGTCTTTATGAATCGCTTTCTTATAGCCATTGCGATTTTAGATTTTAATAGTGTCTTCTTCTTGTAGAATATCTGTTTGGCCATAGCAATTCTTGCCTTTATCTCCCATGTACACCTTGAGTCTTCCGTAATAATGCTTCCGAGATATTTAAACTTTTGGACTTGCTCTACTTTTCTTCCGCCTACATTTATTTGACCTTTTATATTTCCCTTCTTTGACGCTATCAAAAATTTTGTTTTAGTGTTATTGATTTTCATTCCAAACTCTTTAAAGATGGTGTCCATTGTGTTTAATATTTTTTCTAGTTCTATGCTGGTGCTGGCAAAAGCTGCAATGTCATCAGCAAATCGTACAAATACCACTCTTTTACCATTAAATTCAATGCCCCCATCTACAGACTCTAATACTTTTACAATTGCTGCTTCTATGAATATATTAAATATAAGTGGCGACAGTGGGCATCCCTGTCTTACTCCTTGTCGTATTTTAGCCGTTCCCTTTTCGTTTCCCATTGCTATAAAAGCTTCTTGTTGCCTGTATAGTTCATATATTATTCTTCTATCTCTGTAGTCAATACCTATTTCTTTCAGTCTATTCATCATCTGTTTCCAATTTACCCTATCAAAAGCCTTTTCTAGGTCCACGAATGCTACACATGTATTAAGGCCAATATCTAAACGTCTATCCAGTGTTAATCTCAAAGCCAATATTGCTTCTCTTGTACCCCTTTGCCTTCTGAACCCGTATTGATCTTCTCCTAAGTTATTTTCTATCTTTTCCCTTATACGGCGTTGTAATATCTTTAATAGTATTTTGGAAGCTTGAGATATAAGACTAAGTGTTCTAAACTCCTCACACTTTAAGGTATTTGTTTTTTTTGGCAACATAACGGTTTTCGTTGTTGCAAAGTCTTTCGGTACCTTTCCTATAGAGTACATGCTTGCTATGAGTTCAAAAACCTCATCTAGTAGGGCTGGGTTATTAGAGTACTTCATCATTTCAATGAAGATCTCATCGTCACTTGCAGCTTTTCCATCTCTTATTGTTCTTAGAGCGTTGTCAAATTCTTCTCTTATAATTTCAGGTCCCATTTCATCCATTTCTACCTCATTTATTAACTCAATGTCTGTCATATTTAAACCATCTCCCTTATACAGCTCTTCCATGTACCTTTTCCATCTCTGTAGTATCTCTTTATTTTCTGTTAGTATGTGACCCTGTTCATTTGTTATTACTGTCGACTTGGTTTTATGTTTCCTATGTTGTTGTTTTCTGATTCCATATGCTCTGTCAGTGTTTCCTTTATTTATATGTTCCTCAATCATTTCGCAATCTCTCTTCATGTCCTCTATCTTCGCTTCTCCACATAATAACGTTATTTTATTTGTGAGTTTTCTGTATTTATTTACACTTACATCGTCAGCTTTGTTTCTCAGCTTTCTTCGTTCTATCATTATCTTTTTAATATCCTGTGTAAGCCATTTCTTCCTTGGTCTGATATTTTCTCTCTTTGCTGCAGTCCTTGCGCTATCCTTCATTATGTTTTTAATATCTTCCCATCGTTCTTCTATTCTATTATTCATGTCATCTGATATATATTTTTCCTTATATTTTAACAATTTGTCTCCTACTGAGTTGCTATATTGCACTTTGGTTTCCTTATCACATTTCAATTTCTGTATATCTATAGTCTTATTTCTACTTACTCTTAGGGGTTTTAGGGGTTTTGTTAGCTTAATTCTAATATTGCACATGACTAGATTGTGGTCAGTATTCACATCAGCTCCTGGGTAGCTCTTGCATTTAGTTACATACTTTCTGTGTTCATTTTTTACCAGTATATAGTCCAGTTGATACCTGGCTATGTCGCCTGGCATTTTCCAGGTGTAACGCCTTCTATAGGGTTGATCGTAAAGGGTATTTGTGATTGTTAGCTCATGTTCCTTGCAAAATTCCACTAGTCTCTCCCCTCTTCGGTTACGTTTCCCCAGTCCGAATTTGCCAGCTATAGCCCCCTCGCTACCCTCTCCCACTACTGCATTAAAATCCCCCATTATAATCAGCTGTTCTTTTCTTTTGTTTGTGTCAATTAACGTTTCCATTTGTTCATATATCTCTTCTACCTCATCATCTGCATGTGAGCTTGTTGGCATGTATGTTTGTATAACCAGCATGTATTGTGGTTCTGCCTTAATTTTCAATGCAGTGACTCTATCGCTGAAATGCATCGTATTTTCTATTTGCTGCCCCCATTTCTTATTCAAAATAATGGCTGTACCGTTCTTTCCCCTTTCCCCTCCTGTATAAATTACTCTATGGTCGCCCTCCCAATAGTCCCCGCTTCCTTCCCAACGTGTTTCGCTTATTCCGAGTATGTCTAAATCTAATCTTCTTATTTCGTTGATCAGCTCTTCTAGTTTTCCGTCTGGCAGCATGGTCCGTACGTTCCAGGTTCCGATCTTCATATCCTGATATTTCCGTTCCGATATTTATATAAATAAATAAATATACATAGATATAGGACACTCTTACAAATACCGACACATTACTTATTACTTAAAATAAAAGAAAGAGAAAAGATAGTAAATATCGGGGTATGTCCTGTCCTTAAACTACGCCAAAAAGAGAGGTATGGGCACTGCGAATGGCATCTCGCTAAGTGTGGTAGGGCACGTTCAGCGAATGTCATCTCGCTCAAATATGGAGCAGAGCCCGACTGGGGAAGTACCTCCACCTTACAGAAAACCACAGCCAAATAGCACTAGACCCTACTCATAGTGTTGTGTTCCTGCTGGTGAGTAAGGTTGCCAAAGAGCTCAAAGAGGACCCAGCGTATTGACGATGAGGGACCTTCTTGTTCCTTTAGCCATCAACACAGTGAATCCTCCTTTTTGTAAAGGGTCGGCAACGCGCATGTGACTCCTTTGGAGTTGCAGGCGTCCATAGGTTACGGTAGCTGCTTACCATCAGGCGGGCCGTATGCTTGTTTGCCACCGTCGTGGTATATAAAAAAAAAAACCTAAACAAAAGGAGATATTCTGCAAAATCTGAATTGGTCCTTCAAATCAGCGCTCTAACAAAACTTATTTATGGCATTTTGAGAATATGTCGCTTTAGGTCCTCATTTATTTTTAACCAAATAACAAAAAATGGGAGTAACAAATTGCCGACTCGCCCAAACATTACAGGGATGTTGTTCCAAATGCTTACAGAGTCTGGGAGAATCGAGGCTCAGCACAACTATAGGTAGACAACTCTATTACAAATCCAATCAATCAATTGGTTCAAATCCTGGTAAAGACATTAATTTGTGTGTTTATCACATTTGTTCCCGAGTTATGGATGTTTTCTATGTATTTAAGTATTTATCTACATCTATATATAATAAATATCGTCGTCTAGTACCCACAACACAAGCCTTATTGAGCTTACCGTGGGACTAGGTCGATTTGTAGGTGTGTTGTTTGATTGTCCCATAATATTTATTTGATTTATTTTTTATGTATTACACTGATCATCGGTAAACCTTATATTCTTAGCAATAAACACTTATCTGTTCTATTAAATATGGTTGCTATATGATCTATAGATCTTCAGGTCACCTTACTGAGGCTTGGAGACCTATTTGAAGAATTTGATATTGGTTTGATTTTAATTTTAATTTAAGGGGATTGGATCTGTGAAAAGTGACGTTGGTCAAGTTCAGATCACACATTTTTCAAGTATGCGCTAGTAGTTCAGAAAAAAAGTCTCAATTCAAGCATTAAAGTCGAGGAGTAAAAGAAAAGAAATTACTTAACGGCACATGATATGTCAAACGTTTTTGTGACATTGTTAGTCAGAAACAATTTGTTTAGATATTGCGTGGAACTCATATAGCATATACATCATACAGAAAACTATAGTTAAAAAGGTCGTATAAGCACCTCTTCTTCTATGCCACTTTTGCGTAGATACTGTAATTGTATGTATTAAAATAATAGTCCGCCTCGAGCTCAGATTCTTGCAAACGAGTTGACCAGTATAACATGAACCCTATGATAATTGCTTTTCCGCCTTCTAGCTCCACACCCCTTTATCGATCCTGTAAATATTTATATAAATAAATTTTATAGACCTCAACTACGCTTCTGCCAAATTTCATTTAAAGTTGAACAATTGTACTAAAGTTACTCCGGAACAAACTATCAAACATCAAAAATGCAAGGACGTGCCGGTAGCTAGGTCACAGAAGTTAAATGTAATAAATTTGATGCGCTACGATCCGCTCGTTCGATTAAATGTAAGAACCTCGCTGCACTCCGCTCGTCCGACAAGTTCAGTGTTTTAAAAGTTAAAACACCACTCAGAGATTCGGCTAAGAACCCAACTTAACCGAGCTATGTAACCAATCAGAATACACGTGTGTAATTCGCGCGTCAGTCCGTATGACAATGTTTCGATGATGCGTGTTCCATATTAAAAAATGTTTTGCGAAACAAAATTATGGGGGTGAATGAAACCATTATGTGGGGGTGAATGATACCATATTTTATACTGCGAACTTTTTGATTATGCCTCAAAGACGTATCGTCATAACATTAAATTCCGTATCCTAAAAGTAGTGACTTTTAAGTAAGTACCTAGAAATGGACCTAATTATGTGGCCAATATGAATAATTTTATTAATTTTCACTTACCGCCATGCATCATCACTTACCGCCGGAAAATTGTTTTTCGTAATCAGGTAAAGTAAATAGAAAAGTAACAAATCCTAGTAGTTGGTTTGTGGTATGGTTTATTACCTGTAAAGAAACAATACATTATTATGATTATTATCAATTAGCTATAAATAAAATGCAAGAGTTGTAGCGGCAGGTAACGACAGATCAGATATAATCTACCGTTATTTTTTTAGGAAACATATAAAATGTAACTACTGTAAAAAAAAATTAAGACATTAATAATAATATTCAAAAAATTCAAAAAATTCAAAATTCAAAATAATTTATTTCGGAAGCAAGTCCATATTTGTTAGTATAATACCTAAGTCTAAAACATCTTAAGTGCTAATGTTAATAAAATACAATTAAAGTTTAATAAATTACCTAATGCTAAAGACTAACCTACCCCGGAGAGCAGTGCAGGTCATTCCAGTGCTGCTGGATACGACCTTGGAACCTGTCAACAATGGTATTTAGGAAGCCGTTGGTACTAGCCTCGATTCTCCGTACTATGGATGCAACCCTTTTGCGTATAATAGCTGCAAAACCATCGGTGTGCGCATCTGCAAACATCCCCGACGCACTACAGAATCGTGGTAGCCCCAACAGCATCCTAAAACCATTGTTGTATTGGACTCTGAGGGCGTTGAGAGCCTTCCGCGTATAATTAACCCATAGGCTGCAAGTGTAGAATGACTGGCAATATGCTTTAAAAAGTGTCACTTTTACACTACCTGAACACTTTGCAAACCTACGGGCCACCATATTGCATCTGACTGCCAACGCCCTACGTTCCCTTTCTATGTCCAAGTCGTCACTTAAGGACTCGGAAACCCAGTGGCCTAAGTATTTAAATTTCGCGACTTGCCTAAGCGGTGCACCATTCAACGTTATCCGCGGGACAGTGTACGTTTTAGTGCCCGCCTTAAATAGGAGTAGCTCACTCTTCGTGACATTGTATTTCAGACCATGAGTTTCCGCGTACCTCTCACAAATGCGCAACAGTTTATCAAGGGCATTGACAGAGGGGGTGAGAAGCGCCATGTCGTCCGCATAGCTTATATTATTGACCATTTTACCGTCAATTGAGCATCCGACCATGGCACCACTGAGCTCCTCCATCAAGCTGTTCATGTACAGATTGAAGAGACTGGGAGAAGTCAGGCCGCCCTGCCTCACCCCGCACTCCAACCTGTACATGCTAGAGAAAGAGCCTGCCCACCTAACGCAATTATTTTGCTTCTCGTACCAGTACCTAAATATACTAATTAGTTCCCTAGGAAGACTAGTCTCGTTTTCCAGTTTGTACCATAGCCTGTCGTACGATACAAGGTCGAAGGCTTTCGACAGATCTAGGAAGCATGCATATACAGGCGTTTCTCTCTCTGTGTAATACTGGACAGTATGCTTGAGACACAATATAGCGGTTTCTGTGGAGAGGCCAGCCCTGAAGCCGAACTGAGCATCATGAAGTTTAAGATGTGAATTTAATTGCTTTTCAAGCATACTATCCAGCACCTTTCCTATCGTCGTCCCCAAGGAGATGGGCCTGTAATTATTAATGTCCGAGGCATCGCCACCCTTATTCTTTATGACAGGAACTACCACTGTTTTCATTAGGTCATTAGGTAGATAAGAATGGCCTATGCATAAAGAAAAGAACATGGCGAGTATTCTCGGCATATGATCGCCTGCATATTTCAGGTGCTCCACACTAAGAGAATCGTGTCCAGGAGACCTTCCGCGACTCATATTCCTTATGACTGTGTCCACTTCTTTAGCCGTGAAGCGAAAGTGTTGCTTATGCACGTCAGATTGGTTTGGACAAGGATTACTCGTCGAGGCAGGCCCCAGTGGAGACTCAACTCTAAAGTGGTTCCTAAAAAGTTCCGCAATGCCCCCCGGGTCACTCACTCCCTCGACACTAACCGGAAGGCTCGTCCTAGGATTCACCTTATTAGTTTCCTTCCAGAAACGCGAAAACTGCTTGTTAGAATGGTGCGAAGCTATTAAATCCATTTTTATCTGTTCCCTATTGTCTTGGCACCATTTGAGTTTAGCTTTAAAAATATTTTTGTCTGAGCTCATTTTTTGATATATTGGCCCAGATTTCGGTTTCCCGTGTGAGACCCAACACTGAAAGCTAAGACGAGCCTGCCTATGAAAAATACTAACATGTTTGTTCCATCCCGTAATGTAAGGTTTTTTAGGTATCTTGTTTGTTATACAATTATTACTGATAAGGGACGCTTCAACCAAAACATCAGCAATAGATCTGTACAAGTTATCTAATATTTTTTTACACACTGTCTTATTACACAACTTGTCAGCACACTCACGCAACCCCGGGGGAAAGTCAATGTATTTTAGCTTCTTATTGCAATACTGGGTATACAAAGCTATTTGGTTGATATCCCTTTCTCCCCAAATTACATGACTGGGCCTGTTATCACTTAACAACATGTTTGGTCTTAGTACGTTAAGGTTACAATGTAATTGCAAAGGGAAATGGTCCGACCACTGCACGTCGTAAAGCACATTTACATCAGCTACAGATTGCCGTGCTGCCTGAGATACTACACAGTGGTCAAGCCATCTACCGGTGCCATGAGCATCACTTACAAAAGTAATTGTGTCCGAGTGTAGTCCCAAAAGTTCTATATCCGCACACACCCACTTCTGTTCATTACAAAAATTGGCTAACTCCAAACCAAAACGCGTTTCGGGATGAGCGTTGAAATCCCCTAAAATAAAAACCGCGGCCGCACCACAGTCCTCAGTAATTGCCCGCACTTCACTTAAACACTCAACAAAATCGACTAAGTTATCAGACGCATCTGTGGGCATGTAAACAGAAAAAACTAAGAAGGGTCTATTCTCGTGCATTATTTTAATTGCAACCAAACGTACGTTATTGCATTCGATCACCGTAACCGTTCCGAATACAGACTTACGCCAAAGAATCGCCACTCCGCCGTACGGTCGACCCCGAAGAATACCGCTCGACGTATCCACAGCTGATTTACCCGTAAAAGCGAACTCGGTATCAATCGAGCCAATATTAATTAATAATAATAAATTATAGTAAAATATGGTCTTATACAAAAAAACTAAACATCACTTAATCACACATAATAAATATTATAATTAGACTATACGAGTACATTGTTTATTTGGTGGTACAGAAAATAATAATAACATATAAACTTTACAGAGCACCAAAAAAGAATGCCGCTCAACATATGCTTAGCCATGGCGCTGGTTTTCAGGACAACCAAGAGGAGATAATGAAATTCAACTAAAGCTAACAACCTAAAATAAACAATTCAATAGAGAGGTCGCAACACGAGGTAATTAAAATTCTCTCTGCCAACAACAGCGACATCCCTCAGGAGATTGGTTCAATAAAATCAATAGTTTTTACGGCTTACAGGAAATATAATAAATAATTAATCTATTTAGGTAAAACAAAGCTAAACTAGGTATAATGTTAGACTATATGACCCTTACACATTAATTTCAAATGCCCGTCACGTGTTATCTGTTCATTCAAGCACTAGGATTTAGAGCCCGGCCAAGTTCCTAGATTTATGGTCCAAACTACAGCTTAGCTAGGAAGTAGATACAGAGTCAAGAGTTTACTATAATAACAGACAACATTATGATAATAATAATAGTTTAGCCCACTACTGGGCACATGCCCCATCGAGGCATGCACGAGAGGGATCGAGCTGTAGTCCCCACGCTGGCCCAAAGCGGGATGGGGACTTAACATACACCTTTGAATTTCTCCGTGGGTTGCAGGTTTCCTCACGATGTTTACCTTCATCGAACAATATTATATCGCCTTTATTTTTATTTTTTTACACCACGACGGTGGCAAACAAGGCCCCGTCAAGGCAACGTAAGATATTGCAATTTAGTTGAAATTTTCCCACAGTCGAGATTGCCCCTCTGCACCTTATACATAACTACAATGCAAAAACTATTTACAAAATATAATAATAAATAGAGAAATACATTTTCAAGACCATTCAAAAAGGTTTTTTTAAATAAAAAACTCAAAAACAGTCAATTTTCATGCGCTTATTTTAGAGTCAAAGCTTTTAGAAGTAAACACCAAATTAAGATATGATATTTTGGTTCTGCAAGATAGAATTGTCAGACCACATTCTAAGGCAAGTTATTACGTAGACGGAGGCATTGGCTTGCAGCCAGACGGCCACAATAGAGCGATCAAGGAAGCCATCTTAAAAATATTAAAAAGACAAACCCTCATAGAAAGGGCGAGTAAAAATCTCAATTCTCTTTTTTTAAACGCAAACTGAAAATTTGAACAGCTTCAACATTGGGTTGGCTACAATATCACAACATAATTGTATAATGTAATATACGAGTATTAATTCATGTTTCGCTTATTTACTCTAATCTGAAATTTTAAATAAAAATGTAAACTAAATCAACATTTTTTTCATAGATTACTAATGGACTTAGAGCTGGCCACATCAGATATGACACAATACTGAGAGCAGCAAAACCCGTCTGGTTAGATTGCATCTGGCAGCTTTTAATGAGTGGAGGTCAAAATTACAGACTAGCAAAATTTTTGAATTGGAAAATAGTACTACCAATATATGTAAAAGCTGCCGAAGTTGTCTTAGTTATAGTAGAGGACAGGTCCCATATTTTAACACAAAATACCGGCGACAAACTATGAATTACATTATACGTCGTTTGGCACTACTTTCCCCCAACAGAAGCTTTTGGCAATGTTATAATCTAATTATTTATATAATTTTCATAATATAACATTAAATCCATAACCCTAGGATTGGTTATATTGAAGTGGTTTGCATTATTTGACCTCCAGCACTTTACAACTGCCAGATGTCCAGATCTAAACATAAGCATAACATAGCAAACTGACTAGAGGGGTTCGTTGCTCTCATTATTGTGTCCTATCTGACGTGGCTAGCTCTCCGTCTATAAAGAGTTACGTCCTAGCAAATATCTCTATAAATACGAATGTGCTACGAAGGAGCTACGCCGTAGATGTGCTACGACGAAAGACTTATCGAAACCGATATATTGAATGAAGTGTTACTTTGCGGAAGTTATTATTTAGCTAGGTAAATAGTAAAACATTTGTCTCATTAGTTTAATTAAGTTATACTTAAACTAACACTTAAATTTTGTTAACAGCATTACTGTAGATGCAATGTGCTGATACATTAATAGTTTCACACTTTTCACCTTGCACTAAGGAGTACTGAAAAAGTTTTAAATATTTATATATTGTATTCAATTATATTATCCACAACTTAAAAAACAACACACAACGAGTACTGATTAAACAATCGTGTTAACAAAACGTCCTGTTTACCCAAGCTCGTAATGTAGACTCACGTTTAATACGTACCGCAGCATTTTCAAACTTATCTCTTTGGAATAAGATTGATAATTGTATGCATGAATGTGTTGAGTACGCTAGGCCATTTGCTTGCCGAGTTGACGGTAATTTGGAACGCAAGTTTGCATTTCGGACCCGTTTGGTTCTGTTTGATTATGTGTAGTCTGTGTTGGTTAAGTTTTTTTTATTTGTTATTTTTAGTTAATACATAAGTAAGTTTAGAGTATTCATTGTATACATGAGCAACCTAACTTAATAATAATAAGTTTTAAGCGAGCTTTACTACAACTTATTTTTAATAAGATATCAGTTTAAAAACGTTTTAAGTGTGCTTAAAATTTATTAATAATTAGCTTAACCATACCTCCTATACGGCTTATTATTGTGGTACGGATACCAATAAGGAAAGCAACAGTAAGCGTAACCGGGAATCGAACCCGATTGAATGCGATCTTATTATTTATTGAAAATGCGCGGTACAAATTTATATATTATTTAATTTCACAGAAGGAATTTACATACATGGATTAAAAGACGGAAAGCAGAAGAAAGAAGTAACACAAATATAAGAAAGCAAGAATTAACACTTACTTAGTTACAAAAACAATTAATTTCTACAAAACGTAAAAGCGTTTAAAGCGAAATGCAAGCGAGTCAATTTATATTATGCAAAGCATTATTATGGTATTTTGCTAATGTATGGATTTAGCAATCTCAATCAATTAAAAGAGGAGGGTTTGGTCACTTTTTCTGAAGTATATGACATTTATTTTCAATCTATTGCTTACTTATTTATCTAGTAGTAATAGGTATTTTATTATTATTGTTGTATAGGTATATTGTTTAGACCAAAAATTATTACGTTTACCCATTTATACTAAGCAATAGTATAATGCGGAATATGCAATAAAAGTTACGTAGTCTAAAAACATATCGTCTGAGCTCTTAATATTTTGAGTCCATGGAACAACTACGAATACCGTGCCACTGGATCAAAACTGTGATTTCATGATAATAAACCGGTTTTTCACGTATTTTTGTGCGAAATGCAAACATTTACAGCTGAGCGGTGATTGACTCAAAAGCGAGAAATGAGTAACTATAGCTGACCAGAGACTGTCAGAAATAGTGACATTATTTCTCTGCTCCTTCTCATCCTTCATACCCATAGAAAAGGACGGGTATAGAAATAATGACATTATAACTGATAGTGTCCATGGATTTATATGAAGTGGATCTAATTCTTCCACTTTTTCCCTAACCACAGCTGAACCTTATTACCGAGTAAAACAGTCGTTCATGGATGACTAGTAAAAAGTAGTAAAAACGGTCCGATAGAGAGCATAATAGTAGGGAGCGGTGTCTCACTTGCACTCGTTACAAAATTGTCACATTTGCCACATATTGACATTTTGATTGTCTGATGACGTCATTACCTCCTTAGCCAAAACGAGACACAGTCCCCTAGATAACCTTATATTTCGGCCTCACTTTGTGACCGAAGAATTAGATCAACTTCATAAATCCATGATAGTGTCTGGACCGCTTATGCGTGAGTAACAA
Organism: Pammene aurita; assembly: GCA_947086415.1. Lineage (NCBI taxonomy): Eukaryota > Metazoa > Arthropoda > Insecta > Lepidoptera > Tortricidae > Pammene > Pammene aurita. Next base: position 21,414,949 of record OX352305.1, on the reverse strand, counting down.
ACTGCTATTGTGGAATTGCAGTTTTGTCTCAACGGCGCGGTATCTGTTATCATTTCATAGAATCACATACATTTTTTGTATATATATAAACATCTACCTTAAAAATGCGCGCTTTAGTCTACCTACTTGAATATGCCAGAATTAAAAAATAAGTTGATGACATTATTAATCAATAAATGCTATTATTCCCTTGTAGATTATTTTGCCGAATGCATCCAGATCGATGGGCCAAATTGGCGACCGACTGGACCCCACAGCAAGGCCGAGGCAGAGGTAGGCCAAAACGGAGATGGCGAGACGATCTGAACTCATTTTGTGGCGATTGGCGGGAGCGTGCACTGAGCCGTGACGGGTGGCGCAAAATAGGGGAGGCCTTTGTCCAGCAGTGGGACACGAAATAGGCAATTAAAAAAAAAAAACAAAGATTATTTTAAAGATAGTTTAGAATAAAATATGACAATTAACCAATTAAATTTTATTCATTATTCTGATTATATATAAAAATATTTGCCTTGACTCGTTTTTTTTTAGGTTCATAATATTTAGTATAATGACGAACTGCTGTAGCTTTAATATTACAATCTGTATAGTCTGTGCATGATAGAATAAATACCTTATTGTTTAGGATTAAGCTCATATTTTTTGTACGCCTGATGGCAAAATATAGTGAAACTATGTATAAATTTACCACCATTGTAACTACCTATATTTACAAATAAATCTTACTTACTTCCTTACCGTTTGTACCTACCGTATAACTATATACGGAAGATATAAACATTTCCACGAATTTATTTTTAACGATATACACTCTTCAGAATTTATCTGTCGTAATGTATGGATCAGAATGCTGGGCGACGAAAGTGACAGACGAAAGAAGAATGCATGCTGCGGAAATGAAAATGCTGAGATGGATGTGTGGAGTGACAAGGAAGGATCGGATTAAGAATGAGTATATAAAAAGTAGCACCAATAACAGAGAAAGTGAAGGGTGGTAGGTTAGCATGGTTCGAGCATGTCATGAGGAGGGATGAATGTAATATAGGCAACAGAATGTTAGATATGGAAGTGGATGGGCGAAGAGCTATGGGTAGGCCAAGGAAACGATGGATGGATTGTGTAAAAGAGGACATGAGGAAGTAAGGAGTGAGTGAGGAGATGACGGGAGATAGAGGAGAACGGAAGAAGAAGACATGTTGTGCCGACCCTACATAACGTGGGATAAGGGCAGGGAGAAGAAGAAGATACACTCTTCAGAATCAATTTTCTCCCGGCATTTGGAATATTAAAATCGAGTATTAATAAATAAGCATAGCTATCTATTTAATTACGGGCTGCGTCGTTAGACAGAGAGCGCGTAAATTAATATAATGTCAGAACAGATGTCGGCTGCGAACTATGGGCTGGCGTTAGCCTGAATCATGGGAAATAGCGGGCTAATAAATCGATATTACTTTGCGAATACCTACGGGTAGTAGTAGAGGTTTCACCATTCAGTCAACAGTAGAGGTTTATTTTTTCCACATAAAATACCGCAAAATAATTGGTTTTTCTACAGAGTAAAAACCTGTTTGATTACTAGATTTTTTTATTCTTTGTATAAAACTGCAAAATAGTCAGCATTTGGTTTTTGACGATTAATTTATTACAAGTAAAAAAAATCTAACATCTATGGTAATTTGGTTAAATAATTCAAATAAAACACTTAGGTATAAGCCTCTAAAATATATTATGTTAACATGTTGTATGTAGTAGGGGAACTTTAGTAGCTGAGCTTGTAGAGCAGCCGGTTACCGAATGATATCTGGAAGTCGCGAGTTCGTTTGTCGGTAACAATGATTTTATTTGGATTTTTTTTGCATCTGATTGTTCTATGAAATGAGATTTAAAAACCGGCCAAGAGCGTGTCGGGCCACGCTCAGTGTAGGGTTCCGTAGTTTTCCGTCCGTCACAGTAAGTGTCCCCACTTAAGAGCTAATAACACCGCCATGTAGGATATGATATGAGAGTTCCACGTACAGCGACATCTATCGGCAAATTAATTAAACTATTGCGCGCGAGCTTAAAGTATGGAAGATGATTTTTATGGAATAATTCTTTATTGCGTGAACCGATTTTCACCGTTTTTACTTTATTTGAAAGCACGTCATTTCATTGTAATTTTGTAGAAATTACAGGTACAATAAATACCTGCTTATACGGTTAAATTACAAACTTAAATCAGAAATTATTTTGTAATTTTTTTTCAAAAACTATTCATCCTATCAAGTTCAAAATAATTTTCCTAGAAAGTTTTTATAAAGTTCTACTTTTAAGATTTTTTTCATATTTTTAAAACTTATGGTTCAAAAGTTAGAGGGGGGGGGACGCATATTTTTTTACTTCTGGAGCGATTATTTCAGAAAATATTTACATTATCGAAAAATGATTTTAGTAAACCCCTATTCATTTTTAAATACCTATCCAACAATATATCACACGTTAGGGTTGAAATGAAAAAAAAAATCACTCCCCACTTTACGTATAGGGGAGGTACCCTAATAAAATAAAAAATTCCACTTTTTATTTTACCACTTTGTTGGCGTGATTGATATACATATTAGTACCAAATTTCAGCTTTCTAGTGCTAACGGTCACTGAGATTATCCGCGGACGGACGGACGGACGGACGGGCAGACATGGCGAAACTATAAGGGTTCCTAGTTGACTACGGAACCCTAAAAATTAACGTTAAAACTACAAGCTGGGTTAGTGCAATTTATTTAGTTATTTACCTATATTTAATTAAGCTTCTACTATAAAATATCCATGCCATTTTATTACATAAAACCTAGTTAATAGTCCATTCAGACTCGCATGCTCATAAAATACTAACGAATTCCTCAGCCCGTAACAGTATGGCCCTTAAACGCGCACAATAGTGAAATCGCTGTGAGCCACTAATTGGGACGCACGCTCAAGGCCACGCTTGAGTACGTTACGCCACGCGGCTATATTTGTACATCTATGATATGGATGCAAAAATGCATAAAGTGGTTCATCTCCTCCTAGCCGTTTTCGGCTACAGCGACTGCGTTCTTCCGCTGAGAGCGACGCTGGTGCGCTCTTAAGTGACTGATATAGCCAATTTTTGCAGCAAATTAGCTGCCACACTCGCTGCAAGTCAGCACCTCTCCAACATAGCAGTAATTTATGGCCACAGTTGATCTGGCCTTTAGCTCGTCGCGCTTAGCGTCGAGCTCTGTGCGTCGCTTGGCTTCGAACTCACGCACCTGAGTGTACACAGTATGCCTCCCATGCCTGCCATGGTAATAAAGTGGTCGTTATGCATTTAACCTATTTTTGGTTAGTGGTATCATCAAGAGGCGTCGATTCGGGTGACTATGTTATTTAAACAATGAAATTGTTAACACATTACCAAGCAACAATCGATGAATGTGTAATATGTGGTGAACGCAGGCTAGCTCACCACACAAAATGTGATCCATCGTAATCGAACGTATTTATTGTATATAAATATTTGAAATATCGAAAATTGTTCAACATTTGGACACCAGCGTGATTTTTGAGCAAAGGGTGTGTTATGTTAGCGGTTCCGGGAAACCTGCCGAATCTTACCTACACCGGAGCACGGGCCGTATTCTATTTCATTTTAACTTTAAATCACGTTTAGAAACGATCCAAATACAATATAGCTACAATGCATTAACTACGCAATACAACTAGCGCCTAAACGTCTGAATCAGAAATATCAGAATTTGCATGAAAATATTCCAATAAAACTTCAATATTGGTTGAATATTTGTTGTGTGTTGGAGTTATGTTTGAGATAGGTTGTGTTTGTAATGTATTGTTAATGTTAATGTATTTTAAAATTAGAATACGGCGCCTAGTGACGCAACCGTTTCGTCACCAAAATTATAGTTTTAGATAAATATAAAATAATGTGTGCCACTTTTAAGAGATTTATCTACAGTTCTACAGTAGCCTGAAAATATGAAAATAAGCTTATACCTTGAAATACCTACTGTTATGTTATAAAAACATTATGTGTTTCAAGGGGCGGCAAAATGTTAAGAGCTATCTTAACAAGCAATATATTTAGCCTATTTTAATACCCGATAAGATCAAATACCTAGACGCCATCTATGGCACAAAGAGGACACTACATTGTTATAAAATGAGTGCCATCTACCGAGCTTACTCTGTATTAATATAAGCAACCAATAGCTAGCTTAAGTTAGTCTAGTAAACGTAATGTACCTAATAGTTCCTAATCTTCCGAAGCGTGTCGCTGCACCTCGACTATATAAAGAGAAATCTAGATTTGTATAAAGCCACTTTTCTCCAACCATCCTTCAGTTCACATTAAATATAAGTATGTACCTAATCTCCTAGCTTTCATTTTGGCCGCCATTACCTCCACGCTGGACATAATGGTGACCCCTAGTTTAAATCGCGGTTAATCTCAGTACAGTAATGCGAATCACGAGTAAATTCAGTATAATTTGCAAGCCGGGACGTTGAGGAATCGCCGCGTACCCTTATTTAGGCCGAGAGAGCAACGCTACCACGTAACAAGCGCGTTGGGCTCCATCGACCTGAAGAGGTGACTAGGCGACCACACCACTCGATCGAGCAGCCTGAACCGCCGAGCGGAAGGCGCCGACCGAGACACCGAAGCGGGCCCACGTGGGTGGCACCGCAGCAAGGAGCGAAGACCGAACTACCAACGGGACCACGTGGGTGGTACCACACGAGAAGCAGAAGGAGCGCCCAAGCGAGGGCAATCACCAAGTTTCACCACGCGCACGAGCTTCAATCGAGAAGGCAAGTGAGCTGGCAATTCCTAACCTATTTATCCAAATCTCCCTACCAATTGTAAATTGTAACCATTGTAACGATGGGTGACGAGGCAGAAAATTCCAAAAGAACCGTAGAGGAACCAGAAATTAGGCAGTTAAAATGTAAACGAGGAATTTATAAGCGAAAATTAACTGTATTTAAGAAATTCATAGAAAAAATAGATTCAAGTTCATTAACAGTCGAAATAATTGTAGACATAAGCTTAAGCTTATCAATCTTAAGATTGGATCAATTACCTAAGTTATACCAAGATTTCTCTGAGATACAGGACCGGATCGAGACACTGTGCAGCGAGGAAGGTGACATCGAGGCCCAAGAGGCCGAACGTGAGTCTTTCGAGACATTTTACCGACTTAGCGCAAAGGGCAAGCTGCTGACAAAAAAAGACGAGGTGCCTATTTCAAACGACCATAGTTCTCAGGTCCCGCAGCAGCAGCCCCTCGGTGAGTCGATAAAATATCCCGAAATTAGCCTCCCTAGCTTCGATGGAGACCTCACACAGTGGGTGCAGTTCCGAGACACGTTTGATGCCCTAGTCAATCAAGGTAGCTTGGCGTCAATCACACACACACCAAAACACATCTACAACCAAGTTTGGAGATAAAACACGTAACACATAAGGTCCTTGGTTTAGCGTAGTCCAGTGACTCCGACGAGCTCATGTACACCATAAAAGAAAACCAAATTTCACACCCAATCACCAAAAGAAAGGTACTAGGCGTAATTTCGTCCCTTTTCGACCCCCTAGGCTTGACGGGACCAGTAATTGTAGTAGCTAAATTATTTATTCAAAAATTATTTAAAGCTAATTTAGATTAGGATGCCGAAGTAACACACGATTTGACCCAAGAGTGGAACACGTTTTATCGAGACTTGTTCCTATTAAACCAATTAAAGATTTCGAGATGTACAGTTATACCTAACTATGTGACGTTACAAATTCATGGGTTTTGTGACAGTAGTATTAAAGCCTATGGAGCTGCCATTTATATACGCTCGAGTGATAGGGTAGGAAACATTCGAGTTCACCTACTTTACTCAAAGTCAAAAATTGCCCCAATAAAATCCAAAACAATTCCAAATTTAGAACTTTGTTCAAGAGTCCGACGACACAATACAATATCTTTTCCACAGGTGGTCGAGCGATAAATACTTATTCATGTATTAGCATACATATTTCGATTTATACATAACACAATAAATAAAACACGAACAATGAACCTGAATAAAAAACTATCACGACCACTGTCCGTAGACGAATTGAAAAAATCTGACCTAACATTAATCAAACATGCTCAAATGGAATCATTCCCACACGAATATAAATTGTTGCAAAACAACAAACCGATTCTTAATAAATCAAAAATATTGTCGTTACATCCATTCATGAAGGACGGACTCATTCGCGTAGGCGGACGAATCGGTATTTCACAATATGCATAGGGTAAATCGTCAGTAATTGGCCACCCATCAATAATTGGCCACCTTATACTAAAAATGAATTCTATTTATAGGCCAAGATAACTAATTTAGTATAAGATGGCCAATAATTGATACCTTATACTAGAATGAATTATGTTTACAAATACATATAATTCATTTTTAGTATAAGGGGGCCAGTTATTGAACAGTGGCCAATTACTGATGACTTACCCTATGATAAAAAACACCCTCTGATACTAAGTCACGAACACACGCTTACCAAACTATTAATGGAAAACGCACACAAACACACTCTTCACGCTGGCCCTCAGTTATTACTTGCTATTGTTCGCGAGCGCATCTGGCCAACGAAGGGTCGAATGTTAGCATCTAAAATTGTAAACAAATGTGTACCGTGTTTTAGAGCGAATCCAAAGACTACCAACCCTGTAATGGGAAACTTACCCCCCTCGAGGGTAAACCCTTCCCCCCGTTTACTATCACTGGTATAGACTATGGAGGTCCTTATAATATTAGGGATAGGACAGGACGTGGTTACAAGGTCTATAAGTGCTATATAGTATATAGCATTATTTATTTGTTTTGCAACGAAGGCAAATTCAATTCATCTCGAATTAATTACAGGGCTGGAGTCAGCCAACTTCCTGGCGGCGCTGCGACGATTCATCGCCAGGAGAGGTAAACCGAAGGAGTTGGTGAGTGACAACTCAACCACTTTTCATGGGGCTAATAACGAAATGAAAGATTTACAAAAATACCTACAGGATAGCTCGAGCGAACTGATATCTCATTGTGCTAACGAGGGCATAAAATGGAGTTTCAATCCTGTCTATACACCTCACATGGGGGCATTATGGGAATCTAGTATAAAACTTACTAAATATCATTTAAAAAGAGTGCTAGGATTGTCTTTGTTAACTTATGAATCCTTTTTGACAATTTTAAATCAGGTGGAATATATGGTAAACTCTAGACCTTTGTGTTCCCTACCTACTTCTAATCCTGACCATGCTGTCCTCACGCCAGCTCACTTTCTAATTGGAAGAGCGCCAAATGCACTGCCCGACGACGACTATAACCATGTACCAAAAAACCGATTAACTCACTATCAACTTTGCAACAAATCACCCAAGACTTCTGGCGGCGCTGGTCACGTGACTACATCGGGACGCTGCAAGAACGCACGAAGTGGAGGAGCGCGCGAGGCCAAAGCCTCGCGGTCGGCACCGTGCGTCGTCCTGGTGCGAGAGGAGCGCCTGCCGCCCTGCCGGTGGAGGCTGGGCAAGATCGTCGCGACGCAGCCGGGCCGGGACGGAGTCACCAGGGTAGCCATCATCCGGACCGCCAGAGGCGACATTCAACGCGCGCTCAATAATATTTGTCCATTACCTACATCGGGCCATGTTATATAGTAGATACCAGTATACCTACTAACCTATGTAAAAAATAAAATTAAAAAAATCGTTCCGGTTTTAATATAATTAAGTTAATATCTATACCTAACTTATAAGTACTACTTATAGTGTGCAATTAGAATAGAATACTCGTACCTATTTGAAATAAAAAACATTCCATTTGTTGTTTCATTTAAATATAAGAATGGGCACAGCTCTAATTTCAACCTAGTTATCTATCTATAACAAAGAACTCTGCTCATCCTTACTGATAGGAAAATAAGCCTATACCTTGAAATACCTACTGTTATGTTATAAAAACATTATGTGTTTCAAGGGGCGGCAAAATGTTAAAAGCTATCTTAACAAGTAATATAATTAGCCTATTTTAATACCAGATAAGATCAAATACCTAGACGCCATCTATGGCACAAAGAGACACTACATTGTTATAAAATGAGTGCTATCTACCGAGCTTACTCTGTATTAATATAAGCAACCAATAGCTAGCTTAAGTTAGTCTAGTAAACGTAATGTACCTAATAGTTCCTAACCTTCCGCAGCGTGTCACTGCACCTCGACTATATAAAGAGAAATCTAGATTTGTATAAAGCCACTTTTCTCCAACCATCCTTCAGTTCACATTAAATATAAGTATGTACCTAATCTCCTAGCTTTCATTTTGGCCGCCATTACCTCCACGCTGGACAGAGCCCTTCCCTTTGCCGTGCTGTAACGTTGAAGATGATTATCGTCCAGCGTTTTATACCCATTGATTTGATTCCAATTTAACAATTTACTAAAATCACACAAATACCTAGCCAATAGTTACGTTACCCAATCATCTTATTACCATATAAACATTTACAACGGCTTTACCTTGTCTTACTGCGAGTCACAGCGTCGCATTGTAAGCCAGGGGCTTTGCTGAGCCAGTGAGTTACGGAGAAATGTAGCAATCTTAAGAATGACTCACGATACTTTGTACTGAGCCTTAACCTTGTCTAGTTTTGTTCAACCTATACCCGACTTGCATTCGAGGGCTAATGGCGTAAGTGACAATTGAAAAAAAATCTTATTAACACATTCAGTGCCACCTAGTAGCCACGTATTCGTCGCATGTAGCTTGTAGTTGCTACGAACAGGGAACCCAATGGTTGGGTTCTCGGCGCTGAAAGGGTTTTTTTTAAATAGAGACGGAACATGGTAAGTATATCAACAATAAGCGGAGCAACCGCTGACACAATTGCCACTGTTTCCAGGCACTTTAAGGTTCATGACATTATATAGCTGTTGCTAGGAGTGCATGTTGTGGCATTTTGTACAGTCGCCATCAAACATATCGGAGCGGCCAAGGTAGAGGCGTTGTTCAGATAATTTTGACCACCTCGGCCCGCTCCGATATATCTGATGGCAACTGTACAATCACGTATCAATGTGTGTGCGTTGTTTCAATTAGACATAACAAATGAATACTAAAAATTCAATACATATTTTACATTACAGCAAACACACTCTGATTACTCATTTCCAATTACATGCAATTTATTGTTATCTCTGTTATCATTGTTACTGATTTAAAAAAATATTAAAAAGATAACCAGCTAAATAACATTCAAAATCCACATTTAAGAATATCAAAACCACACTGTACTCGTAACAAACAATGCAATAATATATCTCAATGTAACGCGAATGATACAAGTTTATACCATGTCTTTACCGTAATCAATTGTGATTTTTATAATTGTATATTATGTTTTTCTTTAAAAAGTTGAATTAATAACTGTCCCGTCCGTGTATATGTAAAAAGCATTGCATTATTAATTCAGTATGTTTAACATTCTAACAAGAATCTCCAATAATAATGATGTCATTAAGGAAATTGGTTCGCAGAAGACATTTTCACCGATCCTATTACAAACCCTAATGATAAAGATACCAAGTAAGCTTTTTGATTGAATACAGCCATAAGCTGCTTTGGAGGAAATAATATTTGTAACGGCCGCTCTTCAACCTATTTTAAATGCCTCTTAAACCTATTTTAAAAGGCAGAATTTTAAGTTTTTAGTTTATTAAGGTTCTCTTTTAATAATTAAATAAATAGTATGGGACAATCTTACACAATCCGACTTAGTCCCACAGTAAGCATTTTTCGATAGTAGGTCCGACAAGCACGTGGGTAGCCAAATGGCAAAAAACGGAACCCTTATGGATTCGTCATGTCTGTCTGTCTGTCTGTCTGTCCGTCTGTATGTCACAGCCATTTTACTCGGAAACTATACGACGTATCTGAATAAAATTTACACATAAGGTGTATTTTGTATGCCGCTAATTAGTTACGTAGTTAATTTGAAAAAAAAAAAAATTTTGGCGGGCATTCCATAGGTACATGTAACTAAATTACAAAAAAAAAATTAAACCAAATATCAACATGTGATACATCAATCGATAGGTCTTTAACATTAAATAAATAAATATTATAGGACAATCGTACACAAATCGACCCAGGCCCACAGTAAGCTCAATAAGGCTTGTATTATGAGTACTAGACGACGATATATATAATAGATAAATATGGATAAATACTTAAATACATAGAAAACATCCATAACTCAGGAACAAATATCCGTGATAAACACACAAATAAATGCCCTGACCAGGATTCGAACCCGGGACCTCCTGCTTCATAGGCAGGGTCACTACCGACTAGGCTAGGAGGCCGTTAAAGCATTGAGGTTTCTTTGACCATTTTGTGATTAAGTGAATATTTTCTAAAATAATCGCTTCTAAAGTCATAAAAATTGTGTCCCCCACTTTTGAACCGTAAGTCAAAAAATATGAAAAAAATTGTGACGATGCGCCTTATCATATACTTTCTACGAAAATTGTTTCGAACATTATCAGTTCAGCCATTTTTGAGTTATCTCCATAAAACTTCTTCCATAGGCATCAGATACGACCTGTTGGTATTAGTTTGGTTCTTATTCCATTGAAGGTACGGAACCCTCCTATGCGTGGTCCGACACGTACTTGGCCGGTTTTTTTTTATTAATGAAAATCGCGTGAGGTTAAATCAGTACATTAAATATGTACGTCTCCAACATACGTCATTCATTAGCTAGACTTTAATAGAGTTTGGGTAGGGTAGCTAATAGGTTTTATTCTAATTTTAAAAATTAAATCCGTGCTTCGTTCCTATTATATGAAGATACGCAACTATCTGCCCTTGGCCAGGGTTTTATAGTTAGATTTAAAATAAATTCGATCAGGCTTCTTCACTGCCGGTAATAAGAAACCTTAACAGGATTCTGTGGCGCATCTTAGTTAAGGTTTATTTTTTGTATTTTCTTATGATATAAATAAATAAAAATAAAGTAAAGGAGAGAGATTGGATTTTGAATAGAACCCATTTAAATTTTATTAAAAAAAATTGTTGAATTAAACGCAGGATTTTACATGCATATAGTCTAGCTTAAAAACCCGATAAGTTACATAAAAAGTCAGCTAAAAGGGCGGACTAACTGCGAATAATGTGCGGAATGGCCGTGGACTCGCCAGATGCCAAGTGAGGCGAAGGTCGTTGGGTCGCTCGGTGAGCCAAAAATTAACACTACGTTTTTGTTATAATACCAATTATTAACTTCTGTTTTATATAAGCTTTGCCTTTATCTGTTCATAAAATATGTAAGTATATTAACTAAAATTAAAGGCAAGAGTATTTTAAAAACCGGCCAAGAGCATATCGGGCCGTGCTCAACGTAGGGTTCCGTAGCTACCGGTCCGTCAGAATACACCCACTCAAAAGGTAGTTTTTTCATATGATATTTTGCGGCACTTACGTTGTTTTACTTACGTCCTTTTTACTAGGCGTTTCTGAGTTATAAGTTGTAAAAATATTAGGCCTCAAATTTATCAATTATTTCCTATTTTTTGGACACATGGTTCAAAAGTTACAGGGGGGACGCACTTTTATAAACTTTTTCGTTATTTACGAAACTATTGGATTTATCCTAAAGTTGTTTAGAGACTTTTTTAAAAGACCCATCTAACGACACCCCACAGGCGGGAATAAATTTCAAATAATATACTGCACAATAATCCTTATATACTCGTAGGCACTGTTTTTTTTATTTAAATATTTGAATAAAAGTAAGAATTTACGCAAATAACTACATTGTCAAAAGAATAATGCGTAAAGGAACATTTTGTAAATATTATCCTCCACCTACTGCTGAATATTCTCTCCATTACATTCTATAAACACAAATTTCCATACGCACAAACGGGATGCACAATTTAGGGGAAAGTTCGGGTGGACCTAAACAAACAAGCTAACAAAAACACGAGCACTAAGTGGAATCGTCGACTCAGCTTGGCGTATTCAACGCAAAAACATACCTAACTGTCTCCTACAGTTCAACTTTTTTAAGTCCAGACAATCTTTTACCATTATTTCATGTTTTTGTTAAGACGGGAAACAACAGGGTTTAAATAAACGTGAAGAGTATGAGAATATTTAAAAAAAATGAGCAACACAATTCGTAAATGTGACATAAACATGATGTCCGTTCACCTACATTATTTTCACATAACTCTCATCAAAACAAAGTTTACGCAGTGTTTTTATGTTACCATGCTTTCCAATCTTTCCATCTCTATTGCGATCAATAAAAACCAATTAGTCCTAGTTGCACCTTCTACGGCTGACTGCACTCCTCGTCACAATAAAAAAATACAGATGTTCACACGTAATTTCTGTAAGAAATGGGATGTACGATTCGGGGAAAGTTGAAGAAAACCTAATACCTAAAGGAACCTAACTTTAAACCATAACGTAAATAAAAGAAATACGCATCATTTAATGGAAGTGTCAACTCAGTTGTTTGTATTTTTTCTTAAAGTATAGTCAATAAATAGGCATTTGGATTTTAGCCGTCCTTTTTTTGTATACAGAAAAAGCTTTGTGAAAAATATACTTTTGCTGCCAACTGTTCTCTCCATCGTAGTCCATAAATACCAATGTTCACATGCAAATTCCGGAAATGCACAATTCTGGAAAAGATGAAATGAAACTTAACAAACGCGCGCCAACAACAATATGCTAGCCTTAATGGTGGAATCAACTCACCGATTAGATGAGATTTCAATATTGAAATTACAGCACTATCGTTAAAAGAATAAGGCTTAACAAGAATACATTGCCACTTCTACTGCCGAATGTTCTCTACATCATAGTCAATAAACAGTAATGTTCACACGCAAATTCAGAAAAACGGGGAAAGTTGAAGTGAACCTAAACAAACGCGCGCCAACAACAATATGCCAGCCTAAATGGAGGCGACGACTCAGCTTTTCGTATTCAACGCTCTCCTCGCCCATTCTTCGCATTTCATTTCAAAGCCAAATGGGTCAGTGGATGCGCACTTATTTTAGCCAGAGTAATTCCGTTTAATGTAGGTTTTTGTGTAATTTTCTAAAGCGCGAGTAGCGGAATGTCGAATTGTGCACTTACCTAGCAACTACTAAGATAAATTAAATTGTAGGTACCTTTCATGGGCCAAATAATACCTGACACTGTCAATACACACTCTCTCTGTCTCTCTCGTTTTTTTCGGCATTCGACGCAGCACCATTCATTGCAGACGGTACGGATGGTACAAGAAGGATATAAATCTCTATGTTACAAAAGTGTCCGTCAAAAGGCGATAAACTGATGGCGCCACAATGATATTAAATTTGATTAAATTAATTTTGAAATTAAAAAAAATTAAATCTACAATAATTATTTGCGGAGATGAAAAACACTCTGAATATTAATTTTATTTAGAAAGTCATATAAGTATTAAATATCGGTAATTCATTTCAAGTGCTGAACTATACCTAGCGCCACCCGGAGATATTTGGAACTATTGTTTAGTGCTTACCGCTGGACACTTTTTCGACCGTTTTCCTATAAGAGAGTTCCATCCTTCCTATACCATCCATAGTAGACGGGTTTCGTTGCCCTCATTATTGTGTCATATCTGACGTAGCCAAATCTTAGTCTATTGCACAGAAGTTATTTTCTTTTGACTAATTCATATCGCCGAACAAAATGCATGGAACTGACACTTGATACGTCGTGATACGATAGATGGCGCTAGTGCACTTTCCTGAATTATGGGAACCTGATTTTGTATTAACATCAGTCCAATATTATTTGGTCAATGGCACCTTCATCTACGGATTTTTTGTATCAAAAATAATTTAGGCTTGTTTCTGCCGTAAAAATGATTATAGTCTATGTATTTCACTCAACTCTAATCTGTAGATATATGACTTAAGCCATTCGCATTTCTCTAAGCTCTATTTATCATATCCGTAGACAGTCACGTGTATGCCATTAACTGTGGTAATTTGCCATACTCCCAAAGACGTCTCAGAAACATTACCCCTATCGGAGCCTTGGGCGACTTACCTCTCGAGGGCGATCGTTAAACGCTTGCATGTCCACTATATGATTAAGTCTCTTCATCATCGTGTTATTAGTTAGATAAGGTTTAAATGCGCAATTTAAGTCAATTTATAAGCTTCGATTTAAAACTAATTGTTTGAAATTAATGCCACTTTTTAAAAGCGATGTGAAGCAGGCTTAAGTTTCCACTTACACATTTTATCTAACTTTTAAGTATGTACAATAAAATACAGTATATGTTCATTGTAGACTGTAACTTCGTGTAATATAAAAAAATTGCTTAGTGCCTCCAGTAAATGTGGACTAATTTTTTTACATATCTTTTGGCGTTATCAGAATCATTTAATATCCCAATAATATATTATAACTTTCACTTCTTTTTTATCCACTAATTTGCTAAATTTGCTTATTAGCTACTCTTATTAGAGAAGTAGTATTTAGGAGACATTTTTAATCTCTATAAATGTATAAGGCATGAAACGTAACTTTTTGCCTAGCGTCTTGACATGACATCGTTTTCAAAGTACACCTGCCTTGGTGCAAACCACAGGCGCCGACCAAACTGAGAAGATATTATTCGAGTCATACATATGTATGACTACACACTCGGATAGCTACTACTGTAAAGTATAATTTATAATCTTAATGCCATTATTAACATTTAACTGAATGTATTTAAACCGCATATTAAAGTGTGTTGGCGGCAACTGTGAGCTTAATTTTTTTTTTTCATCATTTGATTTGTTGCAAACTACTAATGTAAAATATGATAGTTCCATATAAGTGTGTTGGCGTTAGCTGTTAGCTTGTATGTAGAATATTAAATAAATAAATAAAGAAATCTCTGTGTCTTGGACACGCCACGCAGGCCAAACACTTAAATGGGCTTGAATCGTGTGGTATCGTGAGTGATGCTTTTTAATGTGTGTTTTATTATTTTTTCTGTAAATACAAATACCAGCCGCAAATCAACTTAAAGTTTGGCAATTTTTTAAATAAATCCCCATTTATAATATGAACTTTTGTTTGTAATTAATCAGTAGGAAAGGGCTATTTAATTAAAGTAACATAGTTACGGGTTAATAATAATAATAATAATAATAAATACTCTTTATTGCACACCTCATACAGTTACAAGCACAAATTTTACAATTAGATAAATTTAGGTAGAGGTAACAACAGGCGGTCTTATCGCTAATGAGCGATTTCTTCCAGACAACCTTTGGGTAGTGGAGACTAGAGAAAAACAATAAGCAGTAGGTGGTGCATAGAAACAAAAGAGACGAAATAGATAACACAGCACATTCATATGAATATACATACTTAAATAAATACAAAATAAACATACATATACGTACATATATACATATATAATACACACAATAAGAAACAACAGCTTAAAAACCTAATTATTTGGTTCATCATGGTTCATAATGGTTTGGTTTTGGTTTGGTTTGGTTGTTAATTATTTGGTTCATCTAAGAGTTATGTACAGATATAGAAGTTTTTGTGGCAAAAATGTCAATTACCTAGGGACTTCGTTCCACTATCCAATTTGTCGATAACTTTTTCGTAGTGACATTTCATAGAAAATACTAAGTTCACCGGGTAAAGTATAAGTTAACCTGTATGCTAATAACTACCTGTCGACTTTATATAATGGTATTAATATGTTATATTTTAACACTTATTACAAATATATAAAAAAAAACTAAATAATTTCAAGAACTAAAACAAAACGAATAATAATCATTTTCGTAATGGATTTATAATAACTTCAAGCTGTACGACCAATACGACCCACGGTGCCGTATTCTAATTTTAAAATACAAAAGCAAAACATTAAAAACACAGCTTATCCTCGTGCCGCCCAATGTGCGATAGAGTGTACAAAGTAACACTCAGCATTAACGCCCAGACTTTCGAAAAAATAAAAATGAGGTAAACGCCCAGTGTACAGTACGCTGTACTTAAAAGCTTATGAAATGTCATTTTTATATTTAAACATATTGGCTTATACATTGCACATTGGGCGTTTAGCTGAACTTGCGTTTTTTTTCTTGGGCGTTACGAGGCTATATCAAACATAACTCCAATACAACAAATAATCAACCAATATTGCATTTCATGCATTGGAGCTATATTGAATATGGACCAATGATATTTACTATGGATGGGTTATACCCAAACAAAGTAAGCACGAAAAATACTTCTAAAGTTATTTCATAACCTAACAATAATTCTGTTATGTTTATCTATTTTGACAATCATTACATCTTTGTCACTCTCATTGTTAGAAAATTACAGTTTGTCTCTTTCTCACGCGGGCGACGGGAGCTCATTGGCACGTCCGCATCTCTCGATTGTCGGTGCGCGACTAGAGACAATTGTTTGAATTCACTCATTTTAAGAGCTTCACTTTTTGAGCCTGCATAACCTATCTGTTATTATTATATATCATAGGTGAAAACGTGGACCGTATTCTAACTTTAAAACACGTTTTGACACGATCCAACGTCAATTTATTTATTTATTTATTTAATCACAAACACGTTTACAAGACATTACAGTTTAACTAATGCGCCATGTAACTACAATACAATTACAATAACATTTAAAAATAACATTAACAACAAAAAAATAACAATATAAATACAGCTCCAATGCATGAACTGCGCAATACAGCTAGCGCCTAAACGTCTGAATCAGAAATATCAAAATTTGCTTGAAACTTGTTCCGATGCAACTCCAATACAACTTAAATATTGGTTGACCCATCCGCGAACCGTCCGATAAGGAACTTCGTTCCAAAACTACCACCGGTTCTAACCCTACATACACCTCTGGCCCAAGAAGTATTATGATTATGACATTTCTGACCGAAAAGAAACTCGACGGGACTTATTTTTTTCAAAACAGTTAAGTAATACATTATTAGATCTTAAAGATACAAAATAATGCGTAGTTCTTCAAGAAGACATATCAAAACAGCTTGAGAGACAGATAATGTACCCATTGTTTAATTATAAAGAAAAATAAATCCTAATCTGACTGCTTCACAAAACGTTTGATATATTTTCCTACCTAAACGGTGTCCTATAAATGTTAGATGATTTTGTAGTAGTTTTTTGGTTTGGGCCATGCATCTTTGTCTGTCAATATAGTCCTCGAACCTGGAATAATCCTTTGACATTCATGACATTTTCAAATATTTCTTAAGAGCGGGTAAAGGTAAATTTAAAGCATCGACGGGTAACATGTTATAAATATGAACACCTTGACCAAAAAATTACAAATTATTTCAATACCAAATTTCATCTAAATACGTACAGCGGTTATTGGTTGTTTCTTCCCCATGTAAACTTTTTGCATCCGCTTAAGGGATAATTTCCGAGAAAAAACTATTTCATTTCCTTTTCTAGAGCTCAAATTATCTCCATACCAAATTTTATCTAAATCGATTCTGCGGTTAATAATTCCCTATACAAATTTCCAACTCCCTTTTCACCCCTTTAGGGTTGATTTTGGGGTAAAAACTATCCTTTGTCCTTTCTCGAGACCCATACTATCTCTATACACATTTCCATCTAAATCAGTTCAGCGGTAAAAAATTCCTCATACCAACTTCCAACCCCTTTTAACCCCCACAAGGGTTTGAAAACTGTCCTATGACGTTTCTCGAGACTCAAATTATCTTCATACTCATTTCTATCTAAATCGTTTCAGCGGTTAAAAATTTTCCATACAAACTTTCAACCCCATTTTCACCCCCACCAGGGTTGATTTTCGGGATTAAAACTATATATTATCCTTACCCGGGACTTAAACTATCTCTATACAAAATTTCATCAAAATCCGTTCAGCCGTTTTCGCGTGATGCGCGGTCAAATAAACAGACAAACAGATAAACAGATAAACAGATAAACAGATAAACAGATAAACAGATAAACAGATAAACAGATAAACATACAAACAGACAAACAGACAAAAATTCTAAAAATTGTTGTAACGTGTTCTGTTATCGATTCTAAGTATCCCCAGCCAACTTTTTTTCGATTATCTTCCATGTACAGACTTTCGACCCTCTTCAGCTTTATTATATGTATAGATAGATAAGACACGTAGCAGTGCTACGCCGTAGCAAGACGTAGCAAGTGATACGTCGAAGAAAATCTGGTCCGAGTTAAATATTTCATCCTCCTATATTTCTTGATTGCTCGAACATGTACAAAGGTGCCGTATTTTAACTTTGAAGTTCATAAACAATAAGTACAATATATTCAACCAATATTGGAGTTGCATTCGGATTGAGACGTTTAGGCGTTAAATGTATTGCATTGGAGTTGTATTAGAGTAGGGAGGGGCCGTATTCTAACTTTAAAACACGTATAGATACGATCCAACTTCAATGCATTAACAACGCAATACAGCTACGTCATAAACATCTGAATCGGAAATATCAGAATTATGCTTGAAAAATATTAGAACGCAACTCCAATATTGGTTGATTGTTTGTTGTATGTTGGAGTTATTTTTGAGATAGGTTGTGTTCTTAATGTTATTGTTAATGTATTTTAAAATTATAATCTGGCACCTTGATTGCGCCATAACGAGTTTTAAATTTAAAATACGGTCCATGTTTTTTTATAACTTGCGGCTTTGCTCGGTGCAAAAAAAAGTATTTTAATATTAATAGGACTCATTGGGCGCTAGTTGAACATCACCTGCCACGTCGTGACTTGTCACACACCCTAATATTTTATGTGTCAATGTGAGTCTTATGTGGGTGACATCCCTCAAGCCTGCATACGTGATGCTTGCATAACACCGCTGTTTTTGCGCCTACGGCGAAGGAAGGTGGTCATTACTCCGTTGTAATAAGGTGCATTTTACAATAAACAGGGTGAATAAAAAAAGAATCCACTGTGTAGGTCAATTCATAACTTAGTACTTTGGTACCGTAATATGTTGAATATCGGAACAGTAAAGTTAATTCTGACTCAAAACATACCAATTCGTGAGATTCCATAGATTCCAACGGTTTCTTACGGTACCAAAAATATATGTTAACTAAATTTTTCAAAGACAAGTTGGTTTCAAAAATTTTATTAGAGATACTGAACAACACACGATCAACAGGTTTTATCTCCATCTTCACTTGAGTTATACCGATTCATGTCATAGCCAACTTAAGTTATTCTAAAATAGCAAATCAGACTCAGAGGTACCTAATTCATGTTGACAACCAGGTGCCGTATTCTAATTTTAAAATACAAAAACAATACATTACAAACACAATCTATCTCAAACATAACTCCAACAACAAATAATCAACCATTATTGAAGTTGTATTGGAGTTGCGTCGGAATACTTTTCAAGCAAATTCTAATATTTCTGATTAAGACGTTTAGGTGGTTTGAAAATTATTCCGATTCAACTTCAATACAACTTCAATATTGGTTGATTATTTGTTGTGTATTGGAGTTATGTTTGAGATAGATTGTGTTGTCAATGTATTACTTTAAAAAATAAATTTAAAATTTTTGGAAAATTTACTTTATCATCCAAACTTTCCTGGGCGGAATATTTGCTGAATTCAACATTGTGTGACTCGTTTTAAACATGCATAAATCACAAAATGAGGGTAATAAAAAGTTTTAAATTAGGAAAATGTACCGCCACATACCCCCCATTTCTCACGGGCCCGTAATGTAACTTTCACAATATAATCAATCAACGTCACGAATAGACGAGAAGGGTTCAATTATTGAGATTGCAAAATACCTTCACATATTATTTCACTGAGAGTTTTAGAAAGCTAACTTAGGAGTAGGTGCCATATTCGAATTTTAAAATATATAGACTATAAATTAAAAACACAATTTATCTCAATCATAACATAACTCCAAAACACAACAATCCCAACACCAACATACCTAAGTTAGAATTTGTATTGGACTTGCATCGGAATAGTTTTCAAGCAAATTCTGATAATTCTGATTCAGACGTTTAGGTGCTAGCTGTACTGCGTAGTTAATGTATTAGAGTTGTATTGAAATTAGATCGTATCTAAACTTTTTTTTTTTAAATAACATTGTCAGATAGTTTGTTGTGCAACTACAGGAAGAATCATAAGAGCCAGATTTAAACCAGATCCTAATTCCTTGTGTTTGGGTTACATAGAATCATCTCGTTAAGCATGAGATGACTTTTGCATGAAAAGTTCAGTTTTATTTAATACCACGACGGTGGCAAACAAGCATACGGCCCGCCTGATGTTAAGCATTTACCGTAGCCTATGGAGCCCATGGAGCCGCCTGCAACCCCAGAGGATTTACATGCACGTTGCCAGACCCTATACACTCCTTTTTTGGAGAACCAACGCGTTTTTGCGTTGAAAGCTTGTTTTAAAAACAAAGTTTGACCAAATGTATGTATAGGAGATACATGGATGGACATGTTTGTATTTGTCTAAGTATTATTTAACGGCCTCCTAGCCTAGTCGTCAGTGACATGCTGGAGGTTCTGGGTCCGATTCCCGGTAAGGGTATTTGTGATTTATCACGAATCTTTTTTTTCTTAATTATGGGCATATTCTATGTATCTAAGTAATAAGTATACAAATAACGGGCGCAAGTCATTAATTAGGTTATTAGGGAAAAGATTAGAAAAGTATTGTTAGCAGCGATTCTGCTTAATAGAAAATGTATATAAATAGGTATTACTATATAGATATATTATTATATTTATTATGTACCTACATTTTGTGCAAAATTGTCCCGAAGTATGTTCTTACCTTTTAATGTTAAATTATATGGCGATTTCCAATTGGACTGAGGAAAGGAAGTGGAACAATGAAAACACAACGAAATACGGTGCCGATGCCAGTTCCTATTACGCAATTACACGGTATACCTTGTCGGAACAGTACCTACCTAATGTAGGCATATTTAAAGGCGACCTGGGCCGAAGGTAATATGTAAATATAGAGAATTCAACCAACCGGAGCGGCCATTGACAGGCGCTCCCCTCTGCCAAAAACATATAACCAATGGTCGTATTTATTGTATTGACTGACGTACGTTACGTATGAATAGCCATACATTTGACGTTCCCCTCCCCCGCAAAAAACGGCAGACATTTTTTGTATAGAAAATAACAGACATAGCCGCTCCGGTTGGTTGAATTCTCTAAGCATGTATAGCTTAAATAACATTTTTATGAAGCAGACCCTATAGTATGTGACCTGTTTTAACTAAAACGTTAAACGGTGGTATGGTTTATCAATCTGGTTCTTTTATTTCGTTTCATCGTCATTGTACTGTATTGGTCGTTCGTTCGCGAGCCATAGGTACCGATACCGATCTAGTCTGAGTTTTTCTCTTGGCAGTTATCTTAGTAGACAGTTGCTTTACTGAATTAATCTACCGCTGCACCAGCTTCGTGAAATATTCTATAAATCGTACATTCTATTATGTACGTACCAAACGGGGCACGCAAATCTTGCCTCCAGCTCGGATTTGAAGAAACGAGAGAACGATTGTATTTGGAGTTCCTTGGAAAGTAACTTAATACAGTTTTAAAATTAGATTTTTTCTTTCACATGAACTCGCTTGCTTTTGTTTATTTATTATGCTGCGTTTCCACGAGGATGCGTTGCGAGGAATGTGTTTGTTAAGAACCTATCTTAGAGCTCCGCTGAGCGAGGATAAGCAAATGAAGTGATTCTATTGGTTCATATAAAACATATTCCTCATCATCAGCAGGCAAAGCGTCTACTCATACGGTACGATACGCGTCTACGCTAAATATGTATGATAATATAGACGGAGAGCGAGCCACGTCAGATATGACACAATAATGAAAGCAACGAAACCAGAGTCAGTTTGCTATATTATGCTTATTTCTAGATCTAGACATCTGGCAGCTGTAAAGTGGTGAAGTTCAAAGAATGTAAACCACTTCAATAAAACAGATCCTAGAGTTCTGGATTAGATGCAACATTATGAGAAATGATTTAATAATTAGATTATATCATTGTCAATAGTTTCTGTTGGGGGAAAGTAGTAACAAACGACGTATAATGTAATTCATAGTTTGTCGCCTACTGTTTTTGTTTCCGTAATAATACGCAATGTTTTTTGTAACTAATGTTAAAATATAGGCCTTTATAACTGAGTCAAATTCGGCAGCTTTTACCTATTATGGTATTACTATTTTCCATTTCAAAAATTTTGCTAGTCTGTCACTCTGACCTCCACCCATTAAGAGTTGCCATATGCCCGGATCTAGCAATAAGGATAGTATGGCAATCTAATCAAACGGGTTTTGTTGCTCTCATTATTGTGTCGTATATATCTGACATAGCCAGCTCTTAGTCCATAAGTTTTCACGGCCAAGTACCTACCTACAATGCTCTTATTTAATATTCCTAACGGCCTTCTAGCCCAGTCGGTAGTGACCCTGCCTACGAATCCGGAGGTCCCGGGTTCGAATACTAGTAAGGGCATTTATTTGTGTGTTTATCACAGATATTTGTACTTGAGTTATGGATGTTTTCTATGTATTTAAATATTTATCTATATCTATCTATTATATATGTCGTCGTCTAGTACCCACAACACAAGCCTTATTGAGCTTTATGTGGGACTAGGTCGATTTGTGTAAGATTGTCCTATAATATTTATTTATTTTATTTATTTTTTGCTGCCCGGTCGAGTTGGTGCAAATTTAGCTTAAAAGAAAGGTTCATTATTCGTCTCTCTGTTATTCTTAAAACTTGTAGAAAAACTTCATAAGCACCATCGACGGCATATTCAACCATTTTTGCATGAATCACCAAGTCGGTAAAATTGTTGCTTATGTTTATGATCGACGATAAGACGTCTGAAGTGCTCGTAGTAGAAGCCAGGAGCAAAAAAAAACGTCAAGCCAAGTTCAACTATAACAGAACTGGCGAGCAGCACCGTGTGTAATATTACATGAACCATTTGGAGCCACTTTTGACCCCCTCATAACTCAAAAACTATTTCACATAAACATGTCAAATTTGGCTCATATATTGAAACTTGCGAGATACATATGTTCTCCAAATTTCATAAACACACCTCAAACGGTTGTTTAGATATTAACATCAAACTAGACAAACCAAACCTTTGGCTTCAATATATTACCCTAAGTTTTAAGAAGTTGTAGTGTTTTATAATTTTTAGGGTTCCGTAGTCAACTAGGAACCCTTATAGTTTCGTCATGTCTGTCCCCGAAAAAAATGTGCCCCCCCCCCCCTAACTTTTGAACCATAAGTTTTAAAAATATGAAAAAAATCTCAAAAGTAGAACCTTATAAAAACTTTCTAGGAAAATTATTTTGAACTTGATAGGTTGAATAGCTTTTGAAAACAATTACAAAATAATTTCTGAACTAAGTTTGTAATTTAACCGTATAAGCAGGTTTATTGTAGGTACAGTCGAGGACAAAGAGATGTATACACTTTTGGACCTTATTACAACGCAATAAGGTCCAAAAGTGTATACATCTCTTTGTCCTCGACTGTACCTGTAATTTCTACAAAATCACAATGAAATGACGTGCTTTCAAATAACCCAACCATGGGCCCATTTTTAAACGGTTTTATTTAGCTTGACCCCGTATATTTATTTATTTAAACGGTTTTATTTAGCTTGACCCCGTATATTTATTTATTTAAACGGTTTTATTTAGCTTGACCCCGTATATTTATTTATTTAAACGGTTTTATTTAGCTTGACCCCGTAGTATTTGTTTATTTATTTGTATATTTATACGCATCAAATCTTGCAATCGATTTTTCGACCATTTCTACTTAACAGATTTCGATGAAATTTGGTATGCGTATCAGGTCTCCGTGACAATAACTTTTAATAATATTTTCAACCTTTGATCTTCAAATCCTGATGCTGCAGAGACACTGCTTACCTTAACCGAGAGTCGTACACATCTGCTAATTTAACTACTTATATTATTGTTGCTAGTAAATAAATCCTTAGTGACTTTATATTGACCATCAACTCTTCAGTTCTGATGCTGCATAGGTACTGCCTGCCATAACTGACCGGGTGGAGACTGTGTCAATTTAATAATAGTGCTCTAGATTTAGGTAGACGCATTTACGTTTCAAATTGACCTCCAACTCCTCCGTCGTGATGATGCAAGGGTACAGCCTGCCATAACTGACAGGGTGGAGAATGTGTCAATTTAATAATAGTGTTCTAGTTTTAGGTAGACGTATTTACGTTACATATTGATCTCCAACTCCTCAGTCGTGATGATGCAAGGTTACAGCCTGCCATAACTGACAGGGTGGAGAATGTGTCAATTTAATAATAGTGCTCTAGATTTAGGTAGACGCATTTACGTTTCAAATTGACCTCCAACTCCTCCGTCGTGATGATGCAAGGGTACAGCCTGCCATAACTGACAGGGTGGAGAATGTGTCAATTTAATAATAGTGTTCGAGTTTTAGGTAGACGCATTTACGTTACATATTGATCTCCAACTCCTCAGTCGTGATGATGCAAGGTTACAGCCTGCCATAACTGACAGGTTGGAGAATGTGTCAATTTAATAATAGTGTTCTAGTTTTAGGTAGACGTATTTACGTTACATATTGATCTCCAACTCCTCAGTCGTGATGATGCAAGGTTACAGCCTGCCATAACTGACAGGGTAGAGAATGTGTCAATTTAATAATAGTGTTCTAGTTTTAGGTTGACGCATTTACGTTACATATTGATCTCCAACTCCTCAGTCGTGATGATGCAAAGTTACAGCCTGCCATAACTGACCGGTTGGAGAATGTGTCAATTAATAGTAGTACTCTAGTTTTAGGTAGAGGCATTTACATTTCATATTGATCTCCAATTCCTCAGTTCTGATGCTGCATGGTAACTGACCGGTTCCAGAATGTGTCAATTTAAAAATAGTGCATTAGTTTTAGCTAGAGACATTTACGTTACGTTTGATCTCTAACTCCTCAATCATATTGCTGCTAGGCTACTGGCTGCCATAAAGGACCAGTTGGAGAATGTATGCATTTAAAAATAGTGTTCTAGTTTTAGGTATAGACGTTTACGTGTTTTATTGATCTCCAACTCCTGAGTCGTGACCGATAGGACACTTAATTATTGGGTTTTGTCCGGTCCATGTCATGCTGCTACTGAAGCAATTCTCGTTATGATGTTCCGATCGTATGCAATACGCGGTACTCGGCCTTTTAGCTTCGCATAGATTGCGGCTCACCCTCGGGCCTTCGGCCCTCGGGCTCGCTAAGATACTTGACCATTGAGTTTTATCAAGTCCATGTCATGCTGCTAGGACACTTGGCCATTGTGATTTGTCAGTCCATGTCATGCTGCGGCTGAAGCAATTCTCGCCGTGACGTACATGGCCTTTTAGCTTTGCATAGATTGCGGCTCACCCTCGGGCTCGCTAAGACACTTGACCATTGAGTTTTATCAAGTCCATGTCTTGCTGCTGCTTAAGCAATTCTCGTTGTGATGTTCCGATCGTATGCAATACGCAGTACTCAGCCTTTTAGCTTCGCATAAAGTTTTAAAATAAAAGAATGTCCTTTACGTAAATTAAGCTATTTCAAGGATTTAGTTCCCCTCCAGGACCCATAGATTTTTCCCACACTGTATACATATAATATATGTACCCTATAATATACGTAGGTACCCAACTACCCAACTTAATGTAGGTACCCTCTACTTTAAACACACGAAAGGTCACATACAATTAATATAATACCAATTGAGATGTCATCACATATAGTTTTCCCACCAGATACCTACTACGGTCAATTACAAGTACAAATATTTTACTAAAAACTTAAAAATAAATTAACGTAAAAAAGTTTTAAGTTAAACGGTTTTATTTCAATCAAATGTTGTACCAAAAACTAGAAAATAAAAATTTATACGAATTTTAGTCCCACATACATTGCTTCCTGGAGAGTAATCATGTATGACGGATAACAGAATAGGCATCTCGAGTCGGATGCTAAAGGCCCTATTTGTCTCTATATCAGTGGATTAATCATAATCGTAAGCTTTTATCAGACTAAAATAAAAAGGTGGGGCGTTGGTACGACAAAGAAATTAGGCAGGCAGGTAAAGCTACCAATGAACGAAAATCCTGTGATTCAATATCGTAATTACATGGTAAAACAATAATAGAGAAAATTATAAGACCTAAAAATCATGAAAATCAAGTGGAGAGGCCTTTGCCCAGCAGTGGAGGGCACTCAAGTCGACTAGTAAATAAAAAATAAATAAGAATTGCTAATGCTAGCCCTTATACAAATTAACTCACCATATTTACTTAATTTTACATTTCATTTCGCAAACTAAATATCTAAGTATTTGACTCATTTTATAATCTATATATACATATTTTTAATACTACTCGTAGTACTCTCACACTAACACCACCTCCAACAACATTAAAGCATAGCTACGTGACTGATTTTAGATTAAATCGTCTGCATTACATACTTAACCCACTCTACCTTATATTAGACGCCCCACGTTTTTATTTTAGTCTGATAAAAGCTTCCGATTATGACTTAATCCACTGATATAGAGACAAATAGGGCCTTTAGCATCCGACTCGAGATGCCTATTCTGTTATCCGTCATACATGATTACTCTCCAGGAAGCAATGTATGTGGGACTAAAATTCGTATAAATTTTCTAGTTTTTGGTACAACATTTGATTGAAATAAAACCGTTTAACTTAAAACTTTTTTCAACACACCTGCTCGTAACGAGGTTCTTATTCCACCGCTTTTATGCTCATAATCCTAGATATTCAACACGCGTGCATTTCACAATAATTATCCAACTAGGAATAATTTAATAATCCGATTAAGTGACGTTTGTACTCTAGTACCAAGTTGTACGTACGCAGGCGTATCGTTGTAATTTAGTCGGGTATTACCTTTACTTTTTTTCAACTCTTTATGAGTTTACATTCTAAAAAAGTAAATACTTATATTAAAAATATACACATTTACGATTGAATACAAATGATACAATCCTGATTGTGAATAAGAATCATCTCAACTTATTATATTACTCGTACCTAATACACAATAAATTACGTTTTAAACACGAATTGTATGTTTTAAATTTGGCTGTTTGGCATTATACGTCCACGCCTTTGCCTCAAGCTGCACGCACATCCAAAAAAGAAAATTGCGCGCCATTTATAAGTTAACCTCAAATCATTGTTTATTTGTTAGATTTTTCTCGTCGTGTTTTATTAATTTAAACAAATTATATTTTCAATGAATAAGAAGACAACTTTAGCGTTAATTTAACCTCTGGATATATTTCAAAATTGTGATACATACTATTAAAATGTCATCATAAAAATCTAGTGAGCAATACGTAAGAAAAAAATGTATTTATCAAAAGTTATTAATTATACTATTCTGTTATTTCCTCGCAAGTGTGTTGAAAAACGTCGTATGAAACGCGTGTGCTTGATCATTACATAAGCTCAGCTTCCTTATGCGCACTCACATGTGTTCGTGCGCACAATATCGCTTCGTATGTAATGATCAACTTAGCACACTTGTATCATAATGTACTATTTTTTAACTCTTAAGTGGGGACACTTACTGTGACGGACGGAAAACTACGGAACCGTACACTGAGCGTGGCCCGACACGCTCTTGGCCGATTTTTTATGTTGTTATAAATAAATTTCAGGACTGACCATTGAACTTGGCACCCAGTTAGATTTCACTTCTTTTGTCGTTAAAGTTAAACCTAGGTATTGGAACTTGGCTCTCATTTCACATTTATGTTTTTGATGGGATTAGAAATTAACTTTTGCTCACAGAATTCAAACCCTAAATAAAACCTCACGTAAAGGTGGTCGCTTAGTTCAGTTCCGTCACATCGAAAGCAGGAAAACCTATTGCACACGGGATTTCTGATAGCCATGGCGAGCCTCCTTGGCTTATCAAAGCAAAACCACCCTAATTGCTTTCGAAATAGAGTCGTGGGTAAAAGTCGCGGACGATTTGATTTACGACTTGGCTCGAGCGAAACACGTGTAACAAAATGCTGTTTAAATGTGGACTTTAAGTCATAGTTCTTTAGAATGATATTTCCATAGCAGGCTTGAGTGATTCAATCTTGTATAATTATTAGTCAAACTGTATAGGTACCGTTTACGCCACCTTTTATCTAAGTAGACAATAATATCTAAAGGTTATTATTGAGATTAAACCTTCAAATCAGTTGAAATGTTATTCCGTCACGTTTCTATTTGATTTAGCTACATACGTTATAATTTTTAACCATACATTGCATTTGAAGACTTATAATGTTCATACATAGTTTAATAAATAAAAGTTATTTAGTAGTAGTTATTAGTTATATATAAGAATATAAGGCACTAACTATTAGCATAGTTAGTGCCTTATATTCACGTAACAAGTTACATTTTTGTAGGTAAGTATAGCATTTATTTAAGAGACCCGCCTTTTATGTCAATGGACATGGAGTGGACTCAACTCAAAATTATGCATTAAACCCTACACTTCTACACGTGCTTCTGCTGCCTAAATTCTCTTACTTCGAACCCAGGGCCTTCAATTTCGTAGGCAGTGTCACCATCGACTAGGCTACCAGGCCGATTTAATATCTACGAGTATATATATAAACGTAAAAGTCCTGACTGACTGACTGACTCACTTAAATCAATGCCCAGCCCAAACCGTTGGACCTACAGAGCTGAATTTAATTTTTCACAATAGGTAGTTTTTATACCGTTAGTATCCACTAAGAAAGGGTTTTTCAAAATGGGATGCATAAGAAGGAGTTTTTCAAAATGGGAGGGAGGAAAAATGGGGTTGAAAGTTTGTATAGAGATAACAATTTTTTTGGACCAGACTTGAAATTTCGTTTGTACTAACTTTAAAGCAAAAAAAACTACCTTCAGCGTTTTTCAAAATTCCACCCCAGAGGAGTTGAAACGGGGTTGAAAAGTTTGTATGAAAGGGAGGCCATTACTACTGAAGGTAGAAAGTTGTGATTTACAGGACGGGTTACATTTACAATCTGTACAAATAAGAAGAATCGAGTTAAAAGTTTGTATTAGTGGGGTTTAAAATTAGAGTTAGAGATTTGAAACTTC
The DNA here is from genome assembly GCA_947086415.1 of Pammene aurita. NCBI lineage: Eukaryota > Metazoa > Arthropoda > Insecta > Lepidoptera > Tortricidae > Pammene > Pammene aurita. Next base: position 21,385,600 of record OX352305.1, on the reverse strand, counting down.
GTAGTTTTACTAATAATTTAAAAAAAAATAAACCCAATTTCAACTTTTTTCAAAATTCAACCTAGAACAGGGCTAAAAAGGGGTTGAAAGTTTGTATAGAGATTTACTATTTTTTTGGTTTGAGATTTACTAGGAATTATTGTTCCGTTATAGGAATTGTTATTTCCGTTCCATTTCCATGTTCCAGAGTGAGCTCTGACAATAGTTTGGTCATCGTATCGCCAAATAAAACCACCACTATATATTTAGTACACAAAGAAGTTACGCAAATAATAGGGTACATTTACGTTATTATTTGTTATGTCTACGTTACCCGTTTTTTCGCCGAAATAGCTATAAGTATAAATAGATTAAGAAGATGGTTCGGGGATTAACAAAAGTTAGTTAAGAAGATAAAATTGGATATGAAACTCTGTATGAGGAACCGTATTATACGCGGACGAAATCGCGGGCGGAAAGCTAGTAAAACATAAAATTGCCCATTTGAAAATATGAAATGTTGTTGTTTTTAGTTTTTCAGGCCGCACGAAAACATATTTTCAAAAATCCCCAATATCTTCAAAATAATTACGTTTTCATCATTAATTTAAAAGCAAGCTAAGTTTTGCTATAGCCCAACCTAATTTGAACCTTAACTCCAAAATTTAAGGTTTAAATTCAATTGCCACTACGCCTCTGTTATAGGTGTTCTATGAAATAAATTCTTATAGATAAGCTCCTATATAGGGTGGGGCCTGTAACTAAAGCAAAAAATTAAAACGAAGATTCTACTCCTCAAACTAGACAATGTTTGTTCAACGACTTTTGAAAGTTATGTAGATTTTAGATTGTATCTTTTTCAAACAAACTAAATAGTATTTTCAATGTACATCAAGTTGCGCCTAAATGACATCGCCTGTCAGTCTAGTCACTCTACAGACATAATCAATTTCATAGTACATTGCGTGTTCGAATTAATTTTAAAATGTAATAAAATTCAAACCGTAAGTTTTTTTTCAAAGTCGTCAAACAAACGTTGCGTAGTTTGAGGAGAAAAATGTACATTTTAATTTTTTGCTTTAGTTACAGGCCCCACCGTGTATATATGTCCGAAATATGCTGCTTTCCACAAAATCCGATTTGTTAATACTAATAATTGAAGGAAAAATTGAGAGGAAACGAGGACGTGGTAGAAGGAGAATATCATGGACAAAGAACGTAAGAGACTGGTTAGACGTGGACAGTACAGAGAAACTAATAATACGCATGACTTCAGATAGAATGGCATATAGGCATAAGGTCGCCAACCTCCGGGACGGAGAAGGCACTTGAAGAAGAAGAAGAGGAAGCTCCTAAATGTTGTTAACTGACACCGACGTCCTTATTTTGAAAGTCAGTAAACACCACGTGGCTATCTTGCATTGACGTTGCAACTTACGCACGGGTTATTCAGCAAGTATATTCGCAATTTCCCAGAACTATTTAGCAATATGCGTCAATCGATAGCAGATAAGTGTGCTTTGATTAACAATTTCGATAACTGAATCGGTCAGCGCCGGTACTCCACAGGTAACTTAGGCATTTAATTAATGACACAGCAAGGTCAGATACATAGGTATACAAATTTAAGGCAGTTTGCGAGATTCTGATAAGTTAAACTCTTCTGATCTCTGCCGAGTTAGGTAAATTCGTGCTAAAGATGACCTAAAAAAGGAACTTCCGGTCGAATCCCAAGATGGCGTAGTCGTCTTGACGATTTTTTTTTGTTTTTGTTCATAAATGTGGTGTGTAATATAAAATATTGAAAGCTTATTGTGCAGTGATTAAACGGACAAGTGTGCAACTACGGTAGAATTTATAATTGTACGGAGTGACTTGACAAGTCAACAAACACAAATGTTGCCGCAAGTCGGCCAGTGCTGTTCTTATCGATATTTTTATTTATTTATTAAGAGTTCTACAAACGCCGCGACTTCGTTGCGATTTCGTCGCTGCAACTTGATTAAGACTTAAAGCCCCGTTACACCATCGTTATTCAGCATCTTAAATACAGAATGCGGTAACATGATGACGAAAATGTTTGTTAACGTTGCTTGTGCGAAGTAATTATTATTTGTTGATAAAATAGAGATACAGTTTGGTCGGATCATTTCCCGTTATGTTTACGAATTAACTTAGGTTGGGGGATGATAGTTGCTCACGTCCGCAGGAATTGCCACTATAACCCTGCACGTGTCCCCTGGGTGGCGCTAATCGAGCAACAACCTTTCGGCTGCTGTACCTGTCTGAGAATGACCTCACAGCACGAATACCGAGTCGCTTCGCAATCGAAAACAATTAATACTACAAGCACTATGTTACAAAGTCCCAATAAAACCCCTCCAGCAATAGATATTGGGCCCTACTTAAGAATCTGCCAATTAAACATTGAGGGAATAAGTCTGGCAAAGTGTGAATACCTACACAAAATCCTGACGAAACGTAGAGTGGATGTCCTATTAGTGCAAGAAACACACGCTAAGGATGAGGATAATTTGAGATCTAGAGGCCATATTCCTGAGTATAGTATCGTCCACTCTTTAAACCATCCCAAGTACGGAATTGCAACATATGTTAAGGAGAGTATTACCGACGTTTCAGTTCTACCTCAAGAGGCACACCCAAACTACTTTGTCTCTGCAATTAAAGTACACGACCTTACAATTGCTAACATCTACAAGCCGCCCAACTGTACTTGGGAAATCAGCCCACCGGTGTTCCCGCACCCATGCGTCTACGCGGGGGATTTCAACAGCCACCACATTACATGGCGTTACGACTCAAACGACTTGAATGGAATCAAACTCGTTGATTGGGCAGAAGATAATAACTACCACCTAGTTTTCGACGCTAAAAAAAAAGGTTCCTTTCGGTCAGCAAGATGGAAGAGAGACTACAACCCAGACTTAGCGTTCGTCTCACGAGATGGTAATATGCCTCTTGCAACCAAAAGGAGAATCCTCCCCAATTTCCCTAACAGTCAACATAGACCCGCCCTCCTAGAAGTAGGTATTCAAATTCCACTTGTAAATTCCATGCCACTGCCCCGATGGAACTTCCAGAAAGGAGATTGGGCCTCTTTTGCAGCAGACATGGACGCGGCAATTAGATGGATACCCCCGAAATCGGAGAACTATGGTAGATTTGTGGGGTTACTTGGGGCCACAGCTAAGAAACATGTTCCCAGAGGTTACCGAAGAGCATATATTCCATGCTGGAACAAAAATAGTGAAACCCTGTACCAACAGTACAAACAAACGGGAGACCAGGAAATTGGACAAAGTTTATTGAGATCCCTAGACACCCAGCGCCAGGACAAGTGGATAGCCACTGTTGAAAAGATGGATTTTAAAGTATCTAGTCGGAAGGCATGGCGTGTACTTAACAAGCTCACGGGTAAATTAGGCACAAGATCTTCCTGCACCTCGCAAACATTGACTAATAACATCGCAAGCCGCATTGTCGAAACTTCCCGATCTAAGGGCGATAAGCAACACGCTAAGCTTATTAAAAAACAAACTCTATACCTAGCTAAAACACTTCCAATCGACGAAAACATCTCAAGAGCTTTCTCAGCTGAAGAAACCTACAGCGCGATCACACAGCTATCTTTGGGCAAGGCTGCAGGAGAAGATGGCATCTACAATGAATTTATTAAGAATTTAGGCCCCAACTGTCGCAAGTGGCTGGCTGCCTTCTACACAGACATACTAGAAAGGAACACTCTGCCCCCTGACTTTAAGCATGCCAAAATAATAGCCATCTTAAAACCCGATAAGCCAGCCGAAGACCCAAAAAGCTATAGGCCTATCGCTTTACTCAGCTCGCTGTACAAGCTCCTGGAAAAACTCCTCTCAAATAGGATTACCCCACTCATCGACCGCCTTGTCCCTGTTGAACAGGCTGGGTTTAGAAGTGGCCGCAACTGCACGGACCAAGTGCTCTCCCTAACAACACACATAGAAGCGGGCTACCAGAAACAACTGAAAACTGTGGCAGCTTTTATTGACCTAACTGCTGCCTATGACACTGTGTGGAGGCAAGGATTACACTACAAATTAATGAAGGCAGTCCCATGTCGAAAAGTTACCAGCCTGATTAATAATATGCTTGCTGACAGGGAATTTGTAGTCCACTTGGGAGATAAAAAGAGCCGTCTAAGAACTCTGAATAATGGCCTGCCACAGGGATCTACGTTAGCACCACTGCTGTTCAACCTCTACACTTACGATCTCCCCGAAACAGCCTCCAGGAAATTTGTGTATGCTGACGATATTGCTGTTGCCCACCAGCATAAATCATTCAAAATATCTGAAGAGCAGCTCAACAAAGACTTAGCTACGTTGAATGATTATTTTAAGAAATGGCACCTTATTCCAAATGCCAGCAAAACGAAAGTATCGACGTTCCATCTTAATAACAAGCAAGCTAATTATAGCCCAAAAGTAATATTTGATAGTGAAAAAATACCCTTCAACCCAAACCCTAAATATCTTGGTGTGACTTTAGACCGCTCACTTACATTTCGCCCTCACCTTCAAAAGCTAAGCAAAAAACTGGGGACGCGAAATAACATATTACACAAATTAACTGGCACGACTTGGGGAGCAAAAGCGGATGTCCTTCGTACCACGGAGCTAAGCCTTGTCTACTCGGCTGGCGAATACTACGCACCAGTCTGGCTCAACAGTGCTCATACCGAGAAAGTGGATGTGCAATTGCGTGCCACCATGCGATGCATATCGGGCACGGTTAAATCCACACCCTTACAGTGGCTCCCAGCCCTAAGTCACATCCCACCACCTCACCTTCGACGGCAGCAGGCGCTGGTAAAGGAAGCGAACAAGATCCGTGAAGAACCAAGTCTACCGATTTACCAGGAATTCCTGAACCCGCCGTATCACCGTTTGAAGTCAAGACACCCGCCCTACCAAACCGCTCAAAACTTATTACAGCGTGGCTTTAACATAAAGGAAGCTTGGAAAGAGGAGTGGCAATCCAATCTGCCTAACACCACCCTAAACACATACGACCCTACACGAAAACCATTTGGCTTCTCGGCGTCAAGGAAGGAATGGTGTCAGCTTAACAGACTCCGCACGGAACATGGACGCTGTGCGGACTATCTGTTTAAGTGTGGCTGGCGAGACTCGCCGGCGTGCGACTGCGGGGCACCGGTACAAACTATACACCATATTATTCACGACTGCCCGAGGCGTAAATATCCAGGGAATACCATAGATCTTCACTCACCTGATGCAGACGCAACCCAGTGGGTGAAGAATTTAGATGTAGTACTTTAGATTGTAAAATTGATTAAGCGACTCTGTTAAAATGCCATACGAATAAATAAAAATTAACTTAGGTGTAATTCGACCGAAAAATTATCCTTACTTGTTTGAGTGTAATAATAATTTTAAGGTTAAATGCGGGCACAGGAGTGCTTATCAAATTAGTCGGTACAAAATGCTTTGCACTGATTATTTAAAATCAATTGACTTTTCGAAAGAAATGCGTGATTGCTGTAGATCTGGATTTTGTATGAATGATGAATATAAAAATATTATCTCTCGTTTATATTTGAGTATCGTGGCGGCTCTCAGATGGGCTGCTCTGTTATGTTGCCGTCACAAACGTCCGATAAGAAAAAACAAGAAGTGTGTTATTGGATGGAACAGGCACGTTTTGGCCACATTTGCACAGAGTGCTCGCCATGTTCTATTCGCCTTGTCTTCGCTACTCATACTTGCCTTTGGTGCTAATGAGAACTATTTTGGTGCCCATAATTAAGAGTAAGGTAGGGGATATATCGGATAGAAATATCTATAGGCCTATATCCTTGTGACTAGGTGACTACTCTGGCTAAGGTGCTTGACGGCTTGCTTAATATTCAGTTGGACAAATATCTGACACTTCACGACAATCAGTTCGGTTTCAAACCCGGACTATCCACTTAGTGTGCCATACCGAAAGTACAACAAAATAAAGCTTATTGGGAAATATTTATAATAATAAAACTGAATACCTGCCTACTTAAAAACATTATCTACTTACGGGGCTACTATGAAATATTTTATGTAATTGGCGTCCCTCTCGCACCTAAGTAAATAACCCGCGTGTGAGAGTAGTGATGGGTCGAACCGTAAAATAAGCCGAATAAGTCGACTCCGTTGTACACCCAAACCGGTTTGCAAACCGGTTTGGTCAAACCGATTTACCTGCTATCGATTTTAAGTATCAGTGGCTCAAATCACAATTCAAACCGCATCGTAGTCGCTCGGTTTTGAGTTGAGTAAATCGATTTGTCAATTTTACGGTTTGTTCGACTTCGACCTAAAATGGTGGTTTGGACTATTCTAGTTTAACTAAATGTATGGGCTATTATTTAAAAAAGTCGTATCTTCGTTTTTTTATTTGGAAATGTTACGTCTTTCCTACGTAGAATCAGGACTAGAATTATTGTTATGAAAAGAATCTATGCAAAAAGACTGAAAAACAATTGGTACAACATTTTATTAAAATATGCCTGTATAGTCTAGTAAACCAGTTTGTCAAATCTCGTCAATCATCAGCCCGAATTCGTGCATTTCCGTAAGCCGCGCGCTAACCGACGCGACGCGAAACTGCCAAACCGAACCGAAGCTTACCACCAAACCGTGACCAAACTGAACCGATCGCTCAGTCTAGCTCATGCGAAATTGAACCTTACAGTTCAAGTTATAAGTTTCATTTTACTTTACCATTAGGTACCAAGTCGATTTGACTGTCTTCGACTCGACTCAATAATGGCGGCAATATGCATAGCAACATTTTTCTTCGTGGTTTGAAGTCGATTTACATTAATTACATCTGTTTCCTCATTATGTCAAACGAAAGTAACGCAGCAAAAAATCGAATTAGCAAGTTTCTAAGGGTGGCGGATGGATCTTTAAGTCGAGTTACGGTACACTCACGTCGGTTTGGTCGACTTAAGGCACAGATCGGTTTGAACCGGTTTGTGAAGTCGAACCGTTACATCACTATGTGAGATGGATGCAAACGACATGAAGGCTTTAGTATACACAATATCTCTGCCTTCAGATCTGTACTTCCTTATTAAGTCTAGGTAGATTACTCTTTTAAGTCTAACGTAGTCTTTTTCCATCAGCATTTTTCTATTATTAGTAATTTCCTTGAGTAGAAAACTCATTTGGCGAAGTATTCTTCTTAGTGTAAAATCACATCCTTTAAAATTCATCGTTTCTATTAATTTGGAGTTTAGTGCTTTTATTGTAGGGACTTGTTTATAAATGACATGAAAGTTATTCATAACTTTTCGTCATATCACTGCATAATATCGATGGCGGAGTGTGCCATGGCCAAATTAATTAGTTAATGGACCTTTCCTTTCATGACGCTCTTAACCAATTCCAATAATTTTATACAAATTGCATTTTTATTTCTCAGCGGCAACTTATTTCAAAACTCTAGTCTAATTTGAATATTGTTGCATTTCAGCGTTTTACTAATTTCAATTTCGTAACGTTTATGGATCCTTTAAATGGAATATTATTGGTAGTGTTTAGTACAACATTACACTTTTCGATACTTTTTATCGACATATACCCATGACTATTTAATTTTCGCTATTCCAGGCAACATTTTAACTGTCAGTCATGTGTCAAGTCACTTTTTATAATTAGAAATTCAACCGTAATGAAGGACTAGTCTCAAAGCGCGTCTTGTAGTCCGCGCTCTCTTGCGGTGGCCACCACGTGCTATTTGTAAAACGATATACCCTCGGTTCGCCTAACAACTTTTAATCATCATCATCATCATATCAGCCGAAAGACGTCCACTGCTGAACATAGGCCTCCCCCAAAGAGTGCCACAATGACCGGTCCTGCGCCATCCGCATCCAGCGGACTCCCGCGACCTTTACCAGGTCAAAAGTCCACCTTGTGGGGGGTCTACCGACGCTGCGCCTTCCGGTTCGTGGTCGCCACTCAAGAACCTTTCCGCCCCAACGGCCATCGGTTCTACGTGCATGTGCCCCGCCCACTGCCACTTCAGTTTAGCAATTCGGAGGGCTACATCGGTTACTTTGGTTCTGCTGCGGATGACCTCATTTCTGATGCGATCACGCAGAGAGACTCCAAGCATAGCCCTCTCCATTGCCCTTTGGGTGACTTTGAGCCTTCTTATGAGGCCCATAGTAAGCGACCACGTTTCAGTGCCATATGTCATCACTGGCAACACACACTGGTCAAAGACTTTCGTCTTTAGACACTGCGGAATATTGGACGAAAAGATGTTCCGTAGCTTCCCGAACGCTGCCCAACCGAGTCGGATTCGTCGATTAACCTCTTTCTCGAAGTTGGATCTACCTAACTGGACAGTCTGTCCTAGGTATAAATAATCGTCCACAATTTCGAGTGTAAAGTCAGTTTCGATTGCAACGGGAGTTGGTGCTACATGGGCATTTGACATGATCTTCGTCTTATCCATGTTCATCTTTAGACCAACTCACTCGGAGGCTTTAGTGAGGTCATCGAGCATTGTACTCAAATCCTCCATGGTCTCAGCCAAGACTACTATATCGTCAGCAAACCGAAGGTGAGTGATGTACTCGCCGTTTATGTTGATGCCTAGCCTTCTCCAGTCCATAGTCTTGAAGACAATCTCCAGTGCAGCGGTAAACAGTTTAGGAGAAATAACATCTCCTTGCCTGACTCCCCGCTGCAACGGAATAGGCTTCGAGTTCTGGTCCTGGAGTCGGACTGACATAGTGGCGTTCTCGTACAAACACTTCAGCACTTCGATATAGCGTTAGTCTACTTGGCACCTATGGAGAGATTGTAGTACAGCCCAGGTTTCGATCGAATCGAAGGCTTTCTCGTAGTCCACGAACGCTAAGCAGAGGGGCAGGTTATACTCCTCAGTCTTCTGTATTACCTGACGGAGCGTATGGATGTGGTCTACGGTACTAAAGCCTCTTCGGAAACCAGCTTGTTCGGGAGGCTGGAAGTCATCTAGCCTGCGTGCGAGACGGTTCGTAATGACTCTTGAAAACAGCTTATAGACATGGCTCAGAAGTGAAATGGGTCGGTAGTTCTTCAGTAACGCGTTATCACCCTTTTTGAAGAACAGTACCACCACACCTCTGTTCCATGCCTTAGGCGTTCTCCCTTCCAGTAAAACGGAGTCGAACAACTTCTGAAGGGCCATAAGGACCGGTTTACCACCCGCCTTCAGAAGTTCGGCTGTAATTCCGTCTTCACCAGGTGCCTTGTTGTTTTTGAGCTGTTTAAGAGCCATTCTAATCTCGTACAGGCTGATGTCCGGGATATCTTCAGTATAATGTCGGGTCAGTCTAGCTCTAGGGTCTTCCGCCAGACTAACTTCAGGTCTCCTAGTTGATGTGTATAGCTGTCTATAAAAGCCCTCTATCTCACCCAGAAGCTCGGGTCTAGAGGAAACGATTCTACCATCCTTAGTTTTTAATTTGGCGAGCTGGCTCTGCCCAATAGACAGATCTCTTGCGAAAACTTTAGAACCCTTATTCTGCTTGATGGCCTCTTCAATACGATGTGTATTGAATTGGCGCAAATCACGGGTAAGGGACTTAGAGATCCGTTTATTGAGCTGCCGGTATAGTGACGCATCGGCTGAAGATTGTAGAACCATTTCTCTCCTTTCCTCGATGAGTCTCTGCGTGGAGTCAGAAAGCCTTTTGGTTCTGTTGCCCCGCTGGGCCTTAAAGAACTTAGACCCAGTGCTATGGACAGCTTCCACAAACCCGTCGTTGAATTCGTCCACATCGCCGCCTAGACAATCGAAACAATTTTGGAGTTCCAGCTGAAAGCTCTCGGGGTTCTGGATTTGAACTGCTGCCGGACGGAGCGTAGACTTCATCAGTCGAGAGCGCTCTAACTTAACACATATATTCAATGTGCCTCTCACCAGACGGTGATCACTTCCGGTTTTAACCGTATTGATCACAGACACATCATTGAATATATGCTTCTTCGTCAACATGATGAAGTCAATCTCGTTTTTAGTTGCACCGTCGAGACTCATCTAGGTCCACTTCCTGTGCTCACGTTTCTTGAAGAAGGAGTTCATCATGTAGAGTCCCTCCTTCTCCAAGAATCCAGCCAGTAGTTGGCCCCGGTGGTTCCGACTTCCAACTCCAAATCGCCCCACTCTCAGCTCCTCACCATCTCTTTTGCCCAGTTTCGCGTTGAAGTCCCCCATAACAACGGTGAAGTAGGTTTTGGAGCTATGCATGGCTTTTGATATATCCTCATACATAGCCTCCACCTCGTCATCGGAGTGTGTCGAAGTCGGCGCATACACCTGTATGACCTTCAACGAGTACCTCTTGGATACTCTGAGTACAAGGTACGCCACCCTAGTCGACACACTCTCGATCTTCACCACGTTGTTTACGAGGGACTTATGGACGATGAACCCGACACCTCCCTGGGACTGTTGGTCGCCCTCCCGGAAATAAAGCAAGTTGCCGGACTTTAGGGTTATCGTTTCCTCCCCCTCTCTTCGGTCTTCAGATAACCCTATTACATCCCAACGCAACTTGCTCAATCCTTCCTCCAGTTCCACTATCTTTTTGTCGGTCCGCAGTGTACGCATGTTATATGTTGCCAGGGCCAGGAATCGTCGGTGGTGGTAGCCGGATCTTTGCCGGAGATTCTTAGCACCCCTGTCCCCGCTAGTACCCTGGCCGCTACCATAACCAGGGCACCGGGGGTCGCCGGACACTCGGGGCCAGTGTTGCCAGATCTCCTGTTTTTACAGGAGATCTTCTGTTTTTAGGGTATGTCTACTGTTCTACTGTTTTTCTCTCAAATTCTACTGGATTTAAGAATTTCACTTGTGTAATCAAGAAAAAAACCATAACGTACGCATAACTTGTCAAAGTTATCGAAGTGAGTGTAAGACGCCCTTAAATTCAATCGTAGTGTATAACATCTAATGTCACAATTTCTGATGTTACGAAATGAACGATCAGAACGATGAATCTGTGGACTCTGTGGTCTGTGGTTATGGCAAGGGTGTCTATCTCCACGCTGTGACAGCTACTGCCTTGGAACGTATCGGATACGTTTTCGGGGTTGTCAAAATCCCTTCCGTTTATTCGCGGTATGACCACAGACAAGATAAAACATTGAAGTAGTTTATAGTAGTAGTTTTGTACTAAAATAATAATTAGATTGGGCAAATAAGGTAATAAATCGGACATTTATCTAATATTGTAATAAAAATTACTGATAGATTACGTAGATTAAGGCAGATTGGGGCAGGTCCAGCAATTATACTAATTGCGTACTTGTCAACCCTACAACGTCGAAAGGTAAAATTGTATGGATACGTCATGTGTCACCGTTCATCTGTCAAAGTTCTGTCAAACGTTGATTTCGTAGGGAAGAGGACATTCTGTATGAAATATTATCATATTATTCTGTGGTTATGGTTAGATAAGTAAGAAACCTTTCCCTGCAGATAAGAAAATTGACAACTATGTAAATAAGATGATACAATTCAAGTGAGGATGAAAATAATCAGCATAATAGCATATAAATTTATTGCATTTTGGTAAGTTTTATGAAAGAAATTTTGTCTACTGTTTTTATTTCTAATCTCCTGTTTTTTAGGGCTCGTATCTACTGATTTTTTCAGATTGGACCTGGCAACACTGCTCGGGGCCGTGGTTTCTGTGTGTATTCCATTGGGGGGTGAATGCCATAATCGCCACGCTTGGCATGCGGGTTGGCAATCGCAGTATCTCCACCGTACTCCAAGGATGCTGCTGCCCATCCCCCGGTGCTCTTGGCCGTAGTTTTAGGACATACCCGGGTCCACAACAACTTTTAATATAACGATCGATTTGCCTAAAACTCACCTTATATAAGCTCGTTCCAACCACTGATTATTTTATAGAAAATCGGTTTGTCTAAGCCTAATTTTATATCCATCTTCAGAAACGAATAGCTACGGAGAAAGTAGGCTAGTTAGAACTGCGACCTTAACAAAAACATACGGCTATCAAGAAAATAGGTAAAGTTTGGTTAGACCTGCGACCTGAGCAAAAACAAATAGACCATTAGAAACTTATATAGATATGATATACAAAGAAAATAGTGACCTATGCTTCTGCCGCGAATGCAGAAGACGATAGTTCGATCCCAGCCCTGGGTACCGGAGGCCTAGGTCACTTTTTCCTTTGTATATATGACATCTATATTACAAAAGTTTGTAATTTGTATAGTAGTGTGTTTACTTAAAATAAACAAATGAATATATTTATTAAAATAAGTTGATTTGATCTTCAGTTAGACTTGATAAGGATAAGCTAGCGCAGAAAGATAACTAAGACTTAGACACAATAAAATTATACAAACTGAATACTCGACGATAATGATATAATACCAATTAAAATTTGGTGTAATAAAAATGAGACGAAGCAATATTATACAAAATGTAGTATACGAAGTGAAGTTCGACTAAATAAAACTTAGACAAAATGAATATTTATGCAAAGTGAATTTAGATGAACTGAAATTAGGCGAACCGAAATTAGGTGAAAAGGCGTTAGACAAAACGTAGGTACACCTTGTAGAATAGCTATTACCTTACAAAAAGCAAAGCCTTACTGAACAAGTAAACTTTGCCATTTTACTGGCGTTGACGAAATCATCGACAGTATCTATGGAAGCCATTCTACCCAAAGATTTAGACTTTTAAAAAATCTACCATGAATACTTTAAGCCATGCTCAGTGTAGTTATAGGGTTCTGTAATTTACCGTATATATACGTTACAATAATTAGACTTAAAACGATTTTTTTATACTCACGGTTGTTTTACCTTTTGGAAAGATTAAATGTCCAAAGTAGCAATCTGACCACATTTAGCTTTTATTTGACTTGTGACATTTTGCTTAGGTATCAGTACTATCAGTTGAAAACCTTGACATAAAAAATAGAATGAATATGCTTCATGTATCTAATTGATGATGTGCATGTGGTCCTTTTTTTTTTGCTTGCAGAGTGCTTTCTATTTAATTACTGCTATCGAATATTGATTGGTAAAGAGAGCAATAGGTATATATACTTTTATAATACTTATATATTATGTTAAGGGACAGAGAAATTGATTAAATATGTATTTAAGTGTTACCATTTATTCACTAAGCTTAGTTATAAAATATCGGCCAAGTGCGAGTCAGACTCGCGCACGAAGGGTTCCGTTACATCCATACTAATATTATAAATGGGATAGTGTATGTGTGTGTTTGTTTGTTTGTTTCTTTGTCCGTCTTTCACGGCAAAACGGGGCGACGAATTGACGTGATTTTTTAAGTGGAGATAGTTGAAGGGATGGAGAGTGACATAGGCTACTTTTTGTCTCTTTCACCCCCCACTTCCCTAAAATGGAGGGTGGAAGTTTGTATGGAGCATTCCGGGGGGCAATCAGGAAAGGGGAACCGTGTTACCCCGAATTTAACGCAAGCGAAGCCGCGGGCAAAAGCTAGTTATCTATAAAAACGACAAAAAAATCATGGCTGTTGTATGGGAGCCCCATTGAATATTTATTTTATTCTGTGTTTTACTGTTTTTTGTTATAGCGGCAACAGAAATACATTATCTGTGAAAATTTTAACTGTCTAACTATGACGATTCATGAGATATAGCCTGGTGACCGACGGACTAGGACGGAATAGAGTCCTGTTTTTACCCTTTGAGTACGTAACCCTAAAAAGATCTGTCTAAACTACCCAATCGAAATAAAAACAGATTTAACAACACGCTCATGAAACCTATTTTACGCCCTTGTTGTAGATTTTACGATATGTGCTATAAAAATTGTCGTTTCCTTAAAGTTCCACGTGTATGCTTCTCTTCATTGCTAAAACACATATTGTGAGTATCTTTACCCGGTCTAAGAAGGATTAGTGTCGGCAACGCGCATGTGACACCTCTGGAGTAGCAGGCTTCCATAGGCTACGGAAGGTACGGTACGGTGACGGGATACGCAAACACGGAAAATTTAGGTGTTTCTGTGCAAGTTTTGTGATGAAATCAAATCGTGGCGTGGCTGTGGCATGATCTGAATGGTCATATAGTCAGGTTTCACGTTAAGATAATAGTTTTCTTATCGGCCTTATGTTTAACGGCCTCCTAGCCTAGTCGCTAGTGACCCTGCCTACGAAGCAGGAGGTCCCGGGTTCGTATCCTGGTCAGGGCATTTATTTTTGTGTTTATCACTGATGTTTGTTCCTGAGTTATGGATGTTTTTGCCTTATTGAGCTTACTGTGGGCCTAGGTCGATTTGTGTAAGATTGTACTATAATATTTATTATTTATTTATTATTCTCTTATAAAAAAAATCTGGTATAAAGTGAGGGAATATTTTTAACCAGTTTGTAAGGCAGCTACTAGATCCCGAGAAAGTGCGATTTTTTTGCGGCCCTATCTCCAAGAAAAAACTAGTCAACCCAGTACCGACTTACCCAACTGTATTGGTCTAAGAGCTGGCCACGTCAGATGTGACACAATAATGAGAGCAATGGAACCTGTCTAGTTAGACTGCTTTACCATCCTTATTGCTAGATCCGGGCATCTGGCAGCTTTTAATGGGTGGATGTCAGAGTGACACACCAACAAAGTTTTTAAGTTGGAAAAAAGTAATACCAAAATAGGTAAAAAATTACAAAGTTGTGTAATTTATAGAGGACAGGGCCTATATTTTAACATAAGATTAAAAACCATTGTTTATTATTGCGGAAACAAAAACAGTAGGCGACTAACTAAAAATTGCATTTTACATCATTTGGCACTACTTTCCCCCAACAGAACCTTCTAGATATGATATAACCTAATTAATTACATAATTTCTCATAATATTTCATTAAACCCAGAACTCTAGGATTTATTTTCTTCAAGTTATTTGCATTCTTTGACCTCCACCACTTTACAGCTGCCAGATGTCCGGATCTAGAAATAAGCATAGTATAGCAAACTAACTACATGGGTTTCGTTGCTCTCATTATTGTGTCATATCTGACGTGGCCAGCTCTCCGTCTATATGTTTCACGCCGTACCACTGCACAGCAGCAGCTTTCATAACAAATTAGGGGCCGTGTTCTAACTTTAAAATACGTTTAGACACGATCCAACTTTATTACAACTCCAATGCATTAACTACGCAACACAGCTAGCGCCTAAACGTCTGAATCAGAAATATCAGAATTTGCTTGAAAATTATTCCGATGCAACTCCAACGCAACTTCGATATTGGTTGATTATTTGTAGTGTGTTGATGTTTGAGATAGATTGTGTCATTAATGTATTGTTTATGTATTTTAAAATTAGAATACGGAACAAGGCGTTCTTGACGATATGGGCACGAAAAAAGGGGTCTATGGCGTTCATAGGGTAAACGTTATGTTTTGTAAGCTCTCGTCGTTTTTCTAAGTCGCTTTGTTTGTAAAGGCATAAAACCACACTAGAATGGTTGTATAAAACATATTGGAAACTAGATTAAAAAGATAAAGATACGATTGTTATCACACTGTAATCGATTAACAGTAAACTGATGGCGATAACAGTAATATGTAATCGAATATTGGAAGCGCTGATAGCCGGGTGGTAAGACGTTGGACTTTCAATCCGGAGGTCTTACGTTTAACTCTGGATTGTACCGCTGAGTTTTTCGGAACTTATATAACTTATATTATGTATTATTATATGTATAGATGCAGAAAATATCATTTGATTTTTTTCCAGTAAGAGACTATTCGCTGAAGGGAAGCATAGTGAAGAAACCGGTCCTAATCCCCCAATAAAGCCTAGTTTTCCCTATGGGTTAGGTCAGATTTCAGTCGTTTCCGTAAAAACTAGTACCTACGCCAATTCATGGGATTGGACTGCCAAGCGGACCCCAGGCTAAATTGAGCCGTGGAAAAGCCGGGATAAATGCTAGGGGATGATGTATTCGAATATTGGTTTTACAGTAACCAAACTTTAAGCACATTCAAGCATGCAAATAAAATTTAAATCAAAATATTTACAATGTGAAATTACATTAATAGGTATATAATAAACATAACATACTATGTTTTAGGTAGTCAATTCTATCAGTTGAAAATATACCAGGGTTAATAGACTTCCTCAAGAAGGAACCGTGGTTATAAGACGCCTACATACGCGCCGTCTAATATCAGCTAATAGGTACGTCATGATTAGATTGCTTTATACGGGTCAATTCCTTCTGTTAGAATCAAGTCATAATTTACGCAAAAACTTAAATACAAATACAATGTTAAACTGGAAATAGGTAGTAGGACTACCTGCTCATGTGAATAAAAAATATAGGACATTTTTACCTAGTCCCACAACTCGCACAGGAGCTAGGGATTCACACAGAGATATCTGTCCGCAGACATATCCGTGTTCAATTCCTGTCATACATTTACGGATCTGCTCGCCAGACAGGACGGACAGATCTGTGCGTGTACCCTAGGCTAGTAACCTCAATAAGGCTAGTATTATTGGTACTACACGACGATATATCAGTACGTTTTACCCGTTCCCAGAATAAATTTAATTTATGAAGACACGGTAGTCACAAGACCCTATATATTTACGTTGGTAAACAAAACCGTTATCCAACTTATTAAATTACCCTTTTTTATTTATTTTAAGAATGAGGAAAATGTAAACGGGATCGTTTGAAGTATAATATCAAATTATGTCACATTCGTTACTGAAACCAGTCAACCGCAACGGGACACGACATGAATGTTCACTTAAGCATTTTGGGATGTAGGTGCGCTTAGACCATGAAATATATACGCTATTTCTTATGGCAAAGAATTATTGCTTTAAAGTGAGAAGGAAACCTCGGCAGCAGGCATGAAGCGGTCTTATTGAAATACATTGTGTCGAAATAAAGCTGCAAATTAAAGTTATAGACATATTTGACAAAGAGCTGGCCACGTCAGATATGACACAATAATGAGAGCAACAAAACCCGTCTGGTCAGATTGCTATACTATCCGTATTGCTAGATCCAGGCATCTGGCAGCTTTTAATGGGTGGAGGTTAGAGTAACAGACTAGCAATTTTTTTTAATTTTATTTAAAACTGCCGAAGTTGTCTCAGGTATAAAGGACAGGGTCTTTATTTTAACATTAGAACAAAAAACATTGCGTATTATTTCGGAAACAGAAACATTATAGGTCGTTTTGGACTACTTTTCCCCATCAGAAAGTTTTGGCAATGATATTATCTAATTAATTATATAATTTATCATAATACTGCATCAAAACCAGAACAGAACTCTAGGATTTGTATTCGTAAAGTGATTTGCATTCTTTGACCTCCACCACTTTACAGCTGCCAGATGTCCGGATCTAGAAATAAGCATAGTATAGCAAAGTAACGAGAGGCGTTTCGGGGCTCTCATTATTATGTTATATCTGACGTGGCTAGCTCTCCGTCTTGTGAATGACAAAACATTTTGCAATAATTATCAATGGCAAAACATTTTGGAATAGTTGTGAATGACAAAATATTTTGCAATAACAGATCTAACATTAAAATTGATTCACAAACATTCGAAATGTTACGATTTGTTTACACAAACCATACTCAAGAAATCAGACATATTTCAAAAAGGACAAAAACAAACACTTTCGATCACAACTAACAGCATCATGGCACAACTCCCGTAACACAACCATTTCAAACACTATGAAGAGCTAATAAAACCCATTCAACGCATCCAGGTGTTTTAATCCAAATGGTGAAAACAAAACATCACGTTCACGGACAATTTTAATGCGAACACTCAAGGCTTTGGCCTCGGTAATAACTTTCCTTTGTAAATATAGTACTTAAACACTACACTAGACTTAAACTTGGTGAAGAAAACCACCTGGAGTGCCTGCTGGACGAATTATTTTGAAAAAACAATGTAACTAGTCATTCTGCAGCTATTTCGATCCATTTTGAACTAAGGTTTTACTGTTTTCCTGCACTAACCGACCGTAGCACAACATAGCTCTCACAGGTCGAGCGAGCACTCCAGTTTGGTTACGAGTGTTTGTTTAGCTACCTGTGACGCTGAGCAAAGACATGGTGAGGCTCTTGTCTTAGGAGCTGGCTTGGCCCGTCGACCCGGGGCGGTCGGCGGGGCCGCCGCCTCACCGGCCGCCGCGGGGCGGCATATTTCACCTCGCGCGCCCGTATCACGCGGGCCGGCGACCGACTGACGCCCGGCTACCCGCCACCGTCCGCGCAAGCGTACTACGGTACACTCTGACATCACCGGCACCGGATTATTTTCGCCCGGAGAGGTAAATACCCTCACATCGATCGGACCCGGTTAAACTTGATGCAATTATTGCACTGTCCTGGGCCTGGTGCAGTTCTCATGGTTGGTACAGTGACCCTTACCCTGTTACCCTGCCCTGAAATTAGGTCATCCCTTCACTTATATTGACGTTTTCTGTTCAGTCACTCGCAATAATTCAGTGTACTCGGTTACCTTAACTTGAGTCGCCTTAACTAAGGTCTCTTAGTAGTTATTTAGATATAAAGAAAAAAATATGATTGATTATTATATTATATACACCAGACAGATGACCTGATAACTTTACTGAGTAACTAATCGTTATTGAGTAATGGAACTAGTGTGCCTAATATCAGAATAATAAAACCGGCCAAGAGCGTGTCGGGCCACGCTCACTGTAGGGTTCCGTAGTTTTCCGTCCGTCACAGTAAGTGTCCCCACTTAAGAGTTAATAACACCGCCATGTAGGATATGATATGAGAGTTCCATGTACAGCGACATCTATCGGCAAATTGAGTAAACTATTGCGCGCGAGCATAAAGTATGGAAGATGATTTTTATGGGATAATTCTTTATTGCGTGAACCGATTTTCACCGTTTTTACTTTTTTTGAAAGCACGTCATTTCATTGTAATTTTTTAGAAATTACAGGTACAATAAACACCTGCTTATACGGTTAAATTACAAACTTAGTTCAGAAATCATTTTGTATTTTTTTTTCAAAAACTATTCATCCTATCAAGTTCAAAATAATTTTCCAAGAAAGTTTTCATAAAGTTCTACTTTTGAGATTTTTTTCATATTTTTAAAACTTATGGTTCAAAAGTTAGAGGAGGGGGGACGCATATTTTTTTACTTCTGGAGCGATTATTTCCGAAAATATTTACATTATCGAAAAATGATTTTAGTAAACCCCAATTCATTTTTAAATACCTATCCAATAATATATCACACGTTAGGGTTGAAACGAAAAAAAAAATCACTCCCCACTTTACGTATAGGGGAGGTACCCTAATAAAAAAAAAATTTCACTTTTTATTTTACCACTTTGTCGGCGTGATTGATATACATATTAGTACCAAATTTCAGCTTTCTAGTGCTAACGGTCACTGAGATTATCCGCGGACGGACGGACGGACGGACGGGCAGACATGGCGAAACTGTAAGGGTTCCTAGTTGACTACGGAACCCTAAAAAAGGCTAACGATGGATGAGATCTGATAAGATATAATAATTATGAGGTATGAAATACAGAATAGGTAATTTTATTTTATTCTATGATTCCATCCCATTTCCATCCAGTACAGAATAGTATTTTGCGTGGAACAGCGTAGTTATTGTAGGATTTAATCAGATGTTCGAATTTTATTATAAGGCCGCCAGACACTGTCAGTAATAATGATATTCCCTTCCCATCCTTCATACACATAGAAAAGGACGGATACAGAAATAATGACATTAACACTGACAGTCTGGTGGCAATAACCTTTTGAACGCTTATCCTCTCGCGTCAAGACCTGGCCTACACACCAATATCTCGACTAGAGAATAACGAATATAAAACTTTCTGTCAGCAGGACAATTGCTTTGACAGCGCCCGCCATGACCACTTTAGTGGTTACTGGCATGGCAGGCACGACAGCACACGAACCATTTAGTGGCTCTTGGCGTTCAAAGGGTAAAAAAATCCTATACGATGTTGTAGCCCCATGGTAGTTACGAGTAGGACGTGATCTGAACGCC
This sequence comes from Pammene aurita, assembly GCA_947086415.1. NCBI lineage: Eukaryota > Metazoa > Arthropoda > Insecta > Lepidoptera > Tortricidae > Pammene > Pammene aurita. Next base: position 21,365,483 of record OX352305.1, on the reverse strand, counting down.
AGCGAGCAGCGGAGCCAGGCCGGCCGTTCATACTTTTATCGCTCGTCGCCTACATTTCGCTGTTGTCTAGACTGTGGCTTTAATATTCGGAAATACTCTAAATAGCTCATGTAGAGCATGTTTTTGGCCATTTTTTTAATTAATGACCGCTGTTAGCAACTTGCACTTTGCACTTCCTAACAATTTGCACTTTGTCAATTAGAGGGGGCAGGCCGTATACGTAAAATTATAATAAAAGTTAGGTCTGCTTACGAAAATTGATATAAAAAATCTACTTAGAGAATTCAACCAACCGGAGTCGCCGTTGACATGCTTTCCCCTCTGCCGAAAACATATGACCGGTGATCATAGGCATGTATGGAGTGACGTTTATCTGAAGTGGCTTTTTGTACGTTACGTACGAACTACGAATAGCCATAGATTTCACGTTCCCCTCCCCCGCAAACACCCGCAAAAATCGGTATACTTTTTTTGTATAGAAAATGACAGACATGGCTACTCAATTCTCTAAGCAAATCTATATCAAACTGAAACTTCATCTTACCAGATTTAAAAGGGTAAAGGGTATTCGTGAATGCTGTCCGTGATAATAAATCGTACGTTTTGGTTCGGGTCGTAAAACGGGGTAAGCAAAATTGAAATCACAGATCACTTACCCACTAGATAGATTATGACGACTCCCAGTCGTTTTGGCTTTAGCCCACCGATCAAATAATACTAGGGCTACCAGCCCAAAAAAATGGCCCCACGATCATCATTGGCCTGTAACGTCTATGGCAGACGATTAGACGCAATGTCCAAAATTAACCTAGACACTTCCTTTGGTGGCTGTACAAACCAATACGGGACTGGCAAGCGCGCCCACATTTTGCACAGCTATATGTTGCAACTGATGTGCTGGTGTTACAACCCTGCCGTCTCACCCTCTTATGGGCTAGTTTGTCGAACCAGATCCCATCATGCAGTTGCTGGCCTTCCTTGAGGATATTACGCCACTGGTCCCTGTCATCAGCAAGCTTTTCCCAAACGCCATGCCTGCATGCATGTTAAATGAGAACAGGTCACGCTTCACGCAATCTTTAAAGCGAAGCAGTGGTCGGCCAATACTCCTCTTCGCCACTGCGCCAAGCATGACCTGCCTCGGAAGTCGTTTAGAGTCCATGCCATGCACATGCCCCAGCCACCACCCCACATTTAAAGTATGATTTTTAGTCTCATTTCTTAAATAACTTTTAAACTATTTATCTTATAATGATAAAAACCATGTAGTTATTTGAAATAAGCAACATAACCAGAACTCTTATTTTATATATCATGAAATATATAAGTAGTTTGCGAAACATTATTTTATTGTCTATTTTACCCTTATGTTCAAAATTCATTGTTCCGTCTTCTGGTGTACGAGTATGTACATACCAAATTTTAACCCAACCAACCACCATCAAATAATACTACGGATACACAATCAGCCCAAAAAGAAGGCCCCACAATAATACCACAAGAACGACTCGTGCGGTACTTTCTTTGACAGTCTTATTACGAAATAAGGCCGGTTACAAATTTACACGAGCCATATTTTCAGGAAATCTCGTTTGAGTCTGTACCTCATTTACATTGTTGCTCGAAGCTTTGGCCAGACTGTTCCGCTTCGACACGTTCTTATGTATGGATGGTACAAGGAGGATGGATCTCTCTTATAGGAAAACGGTCGAAAAAGTGTCCAGCGGTAAGCAGTAAACAATATTTTCAAATATCTCCGGGTGGCGCTAGGTATAGTTGAGCATTTGAAATGAATTACTGATATATATAATACTTATGTATATGACGTTCTTAATAAAATTAATATTCAGAGTGTTTTTCTTCTCCGCAAATAATTATTTTGTAAATATGTATGGATTTATTTTTTAAATATCAAAATTAATTTAATCAAATTTAATATCAGTGTGGCGCCATCAGTTTATCGCCTTCTGACGGACGCTTTTGTAACATAGAGATTTTTATCCTCCTTATACCATATCCATATTCTTATGGTTTAATTTTTAGTCAGGTTATTTAAAAGGCGTTTACCAGCAATTCCACGGAGAATGAAATTTAATCGAATAGAAATAGTCAGCAAAGACCGTTAATTTAAAAATTCAGGTCACGTTTCTGAACGCCCGCACTTGCGGTGCTCGAGGATTAGAGTATAGACGTGTAAAGCCGACAATTTTAGCAGTGTCTTAGTCTTTGTTTTTTAACGACATCGGTGGCAATGCATACAGTTTGCCTGATAGGGGGTATTACCTACTTACATGCATGTTACCAACCTTTTATCATCCTATATCTTCCTCCTCCTAACTAGTACCTTGTCCTAGCTTTTTGCTCTATTGAGCCTGGGGTCCGCTCGGCAACCCAATCCCGGGAATTGGCGTAGCCACTAGTTTTTACGAATTAGAAATAGAAATCATCATTTATTTGCTTAAACATGGTAAAATACATAAGTATAGATGTCATGATTGATGTCATTTTGTATCACATGTTTAGCCAACATATGGAATGCAAATTAAAACCTAAATTGTTTGTTACACTTAATTTACAATTTGTCAAAAAAAAATCAATTTATGTCAAGATAATCATTAAAGTTCATAATCTGTTAAGTTAATTAATTAAATTCAAGCCACTGCCAACCACCTGACCCCATCTCTGATCTGACTGCCATCTGATCTTTCAACCTAGAGGGGAAATTAGGCCAAGTTGGGATTAGAACCGGTTTCCTCGCTATGTTTTCCTTCACCGAAAAGCGACTGGTAAATATCAAATATTTCGTACATAAGTTCCGAAAAACTCAGTGGTACGAGCCGGGGTTTGAAAACGCGACCTTCGGATTGAAAGTCTGTCGTCTTACCGCCAAGCCACCAGCACTTTTTTTTATCAACTTAGGACTAAATTTTTTGGAGAACCTTATACAATATAATAGAGCAAAAGTTACGTGCAAGTTGCCGACCCTATGGCACAATTTGGCACCGTCTACCACAAGGTAACCAGTTACCTTAACCTTTTGAACGCCACGCATCGGACAGAAAAATCGTGCCACCAGCGCCAGAGCGAAATTTGCACGAGCGCACTCAGATACCGTAGTGATTGGAAAACAACATATCGACGAAACATTTCTTTCCGCCTAATAGTGGATTTAGTTAGGCCAAATCACTTTAGATATTTAGAAATCATAATAGTAAAGAATATTAATTTCGTATTTTTCTTATACACCTAAAATCAACTACAAAAATATGAAAAATTATATACAATTTTATTTAATTTTCTCAATATAGCCACAGAACTACTTAAGTGATAACGTCACGCGCTGACGTGTTATGACGGCTTTGGTGCTGATGGCACCGTAACTTATTATGAATGTTAGAGTTGGGGGTGAGAGATATTCATTCATTTCTGTATCGATATTTCCGTGGTGTAACTGTATGAAGGAAAATACGTTAGGTTTTTAAGTGTTTAGTTGAGTAAAAAAATGTTTTACAATACCATCAAATAAATAAATTTTATGATAAAAATTAATAAACATCGGACAGAACGGGTGTGTAGGTAAAAAAAACACCTCGCGCACATTTCATTCTTATGTACCTAAAGAAACTTGGTATATCCCTAATAATGACATATTTTTTGTTCACTTAAACTCGGTCTCTCACCGATAACATTCATATTTTATCTAAAATACCATTTCATTATTTTAACTTATTTGGTATGAATGAAATGGACCGAAAGCCCACGTGTCGTGGTATTTATCATTGTTTAAGGATTAACAAGAATGCGGCGAAGCAATAAGATTAAAAGAAACAACATACACATTGTTAGGTTTTAAATACGGCCTTTATAACACGCATTGTATTTATTCCATTGCGACTTAAATAAAACTCTTTCTTTTTTAATAATGCATATATTAAAGTAAAAAATTTGAATATATACATTTTTTAACATAACGATATGTAGTTCCTAAAACAAATCTTCTACACGAATCAAAGTTTAATATTAGTTTTATTGTATAATAAAGCTTAAAATGCGAAAAACATTCATAATTACAGTGTTTGGTTAATGTTCATACAATAATCAACATCGACCACTATGCTTTCAAACGAACAACACTTTCGAAGTGACGTCACGCCGCTTGACGTGATTACCCGTCAACGGCGAGGAGGGCAGTGCCTTTTTGCTCTTTTAAATAGCTTTGAGGTATTTTCTAATTTTTTCTTGAGTTACGGGTTATTTTGAATGAAATTTGAACTAAAAAGTTGTTTATTAAGGAGTATTTTGATCTCTCATTTTGGACGTGTTAACACGTCATGGCGCTGAGGGCACGACTTTTCGTTGACGTGTTTGAACGGCTTTGGCGGTCAAAGGGTTAAAAACTTTCACACATTTTTGAAGAACTCCATTCTACAGTCCCTCGAAAGAAGCTCGAGTGTAAGGGTTTTCTTTCCCCCATCTATCGAAGCGGATTCGACAAAATCCGCTAGAAAAAAGTTTTAGTTGTTCATGCAATAAGAGTTCACAAGGCACGGTTCGGCTCGGATCGGCTCGGCCGACGCCTGCCGACGCGTCGACGTCTATTTTGCTCCTATTGCGTGGACACAAAGCTTTTTTCCACCGGATTTTGCCGAATCCGCGTCGATAGATGGGGAAAAATCCTAAGGATGAACACTCGATGAATTAACAATTTTCATTGCTCTGGACTGTTTGTCTGTAGGTACTAAATGTTTGAAATGGTTTATCCCAAAATCTAAATATATAAAAGAAGAAACTGACTGACTGACTGACTGACTGACTGACTGACATATCAACGCACAGTCCAAACCGCTGGTTCTAGAAGAGCTGGTGAAATGGGGGCCCAAAGTTTGTATGAGGAAACAAGATTAGTTTGACTATTTTATTCGAAACTTCACAGGAGTATTCCTAACGATAAATGAGTAAACAGGTATTTCAGGTTTTTTGAAAATTCAACCCCCAAAAGAAATGTGGTGAGAAAATATGAAAATCGACATGGGTATGGTTTCTATGGTTTATCGGGTCGCTGATTACGAAAACAAATTACTAATTTTACGCAGACGAAATCATAATCTCTTCAATTCAATTCAATGTATTAATTAAACTAACATACAAGTACACTACTGTAAGTGTTGGTAAGTCGTTGCCGGTGTAACAATACAACAATTATTGCAAACATTTCTGAAAAAAAATAAGTGAACCGCCTTCACCAAAACATACAAACATACGGGTCAAACTCAAAACCTCATTTTTTAGTACTTTTAGTACGCGGGCGAAGCCGCGGGCTAACAAATTCGTCTAGATTGTATCGTTTCGATGTCGAATGCACCGGTCGCAAGTCTCAGTGAAATGCCAAAATGTGCCGTATCTTCTACAGGTAAGCAATGGATAAACTTTTTTCAACATCCTAACGAACGCCCATTAAAGGTTGAAAGTAGACACATAATTTTTAATTACGAGTAGGTAGTTCTCTACCGTCATAACACTTAGGCACTACATTCGTGCTCAGATCCTCGAAATTATTAAATGCTGAATTTTACTTTTCCTGCTGTTAGGGTTTTTGAATATCCCAAAACTCCTGACTGACTAGAATATATTTCCCAATCCGGTAATTTCTTTTGAATTCTGATCAGAGCATTTGCAGTTTCGGGAATTCGTAGTTATCTGAAAACGAACTCTTACGTCTCGACCTCGGCCACGAAACGCAAGGTTTAGGTATTTCCGCCCGCCGAGAATACACGGAAATATGGTTTTTCATATTTTCCATTTGACCCAGTGGACAGATGAGAATAGACCAAATGTAAGCTCCGAGCGTGCACGTTATTAAGCTTCCAAGGGATTTGACCAGCGTACACTGAGATCACTCAAATACGTTTACATTTAGGTATATACATGGAACATGGAATCACCGCCGCTCGAACGGCCAAAGACACCGAACTCGCAGTTGACTGACAAACAAAACACGTCCATCGCGTCATCGGAAAATCGTATCCTAGACGCCGTCTACAGACGTCAACAAATATTCGACAAGTCGTGCAAACCATCTAGACACACGGCAGTGTGTCCGCCAAGTTCGAGCAAAAAAAAGCGACACACCGGCCGTGGGTTATATTACACGAACCATTTCGGGCCAATTTCGACCCCACTATAACTCAAAATATATTTTATCTACGCATATGAAATTTCGAGTGTCTGTTGACATCCCCTTAATTGTCTAGAATACAAAATTTCATTATTCTACCTATAGCAGTTCTTGAGATATTGACGTCAGAAAATCGCTATTTTTACTATACACTCACTCACTGACTCACTCACTGATTCACTGACTCATCAAAAACCTAGACCACTTCCAATGGTCGTACTGACTTGAAATTTGGCATGGAGATAGGTCTTAAGGTCAAAGTAAAGGGAAAAATCTGAAAACGGCCAAGTGTGAGTCAGTTTTAAAAATAGCGAAGGTGTAACTTTGTTCTACTATGAAGTCATAATGAACTAAATGGGTATATCTTCCAATGCTCGTACCGAACTGAAATTTGGCTCGAAGGTTTGTCTTTAGGTCGAAATAAAGTAAAAATCTGAAAACGGCCAAGTGTGAGTCAGTTTCGAAAACAACGAATGTGTAATTTTGTTCTACTATAAGTAGGTATGGAGTGGAAATGAGATAAGACTTATTTAAATTTAGATACATACCAATTTAAGACAATACATGTTTGTCTTAAAGACAAGAACAATAAAATTGTTCACCACTCTGTGTGTGTCTGTTGCGGGAACCGAACCCACGATTTACGAAGTGCAAAGCAGGTCACTAGGTACCAGTGTTGGCCGATAATTTCAATTAGAATTGAAAATTGATCAATAAGATTGAAGATTAATTCCGTAACTAATCAATTACACTAACATCAATTTTTACTAACGTTAGTTCGCATTGATTTTGTGACGTCGTTAATTACACTAACCGTCAATTAGAATTAACCTATTAGTTACACTAACGTCTCGAAAATTTAATAAGAATTACAGTTAATTAGATTAACGTTAGTGTAACTAAATTAATCCTGTCTTACACTAATAATTAATTTTAAAACTGCATCTCGGGTTCGGAAGTCGGGACCAATATCACAAGATGGAGCTCATGCTGGACCCTAGGGCTACCTACTGGATCTCTGGTTTGGCGCATCATAGACTCATGCTGTTTGGGCTCATTCGACTTGTACTGATGAGCAGATGGTACCGGTATCAAAATCTGGAGCTCATGCTGGACCCTGGGGATCCCTACTGGATCTCGGGTTTGGCGCATCATAGACTCATGCTGGTTGGGCTCATTCGACTTGTACTGATGAGCAGATGGTACCGGTATCAAAATCTGGAGTTCATGCTGGACCCTGGGGATCCCTACTGGATCTCGGGTTTGGCGCATCATAGACTCTTGCTGTTTGGGCTCATTCGACTTGTACAGATGAGCAGATGGTACCGGTATCAAAATCTGGAGCTCATGCTGGACCCTGGGGATCCCTACTGGATCTCGGGTTTGGCGCATCATAGACTCATGCTGTTTGGGCTCATTCGACTTGTACTGATGAGCAGATGGTACCGGTATCAAAATCTGGAGCTTTTTACTTTTACTTTCTTTGTGTGAAAGTCAAAGTCAAAGTCAAATTCAAAGTCAAAGGGAAAGTCAAAGTCAAAGTGAAAGTCAAAGTGAAAGTCAAAGTGAAAGTTAAAGTTAAAGTCAAAGTGAAAGTGAAGGTGAAAGTCAAAGTGAAAGTCAAAGTGAAAGTCAAAGTCAAAGTGAAAGTCAAAGTGAAAGTCAAAGGTAAAAGTCAAAGTGAAAGTTAAAGTCAAAGTCAAAGTGAAAGTCAAAGTCAAAGTCAAAGTGAAAGTCAAAGTGAAAGTGAAAGTCAAAGTGAATGTCAAAGTGAAAGTGGACGTGAAAGTCAAATTGAAAGTGAAAGTCAAACTGAAAGTCAAAGTAAAAGTGAAAGTGAAAGTGAAAGTTAAAGTGAAAGTTAAAGAAAGTGAAAGTAAAAGTGAAAGTCAAGGTCAAGGTAAAAGCAAAAGTAATCAAAACCTCTTAGCTTAACCTAAATTCGCGTTTAGTTAGGTAAATTATTAATGTCAATTACCAATTCAATCTACACTAAAAATTAAATTAATGTTTAAATTTTTGAGAAAGACTAAAAATTAAATATCTTCAATTATTAGTTATTCGCAAAGGATTAACACGTTAGTTACAATTAATTTCAATTCTAATTGAAATCAATTTGCACTAAACTATTAGTGTTCAATTTTAACTAACGTGTTTCAATCTTCAATTTTTAATTTTCAATCACACTAACGTTCGGCCAACACTGCTAGGTACACTAGGTGCGCTAAATCAGTCAAACAAAAATGAAAAGACTATTTTTTCTCGCATAGTCTAAATAATTTCTATTTTTACAACTAATAAAATCGCAGATTCAAGAACATGGAAATCATATATACTCTAAGATGGAATTATATATACTACTGCCCATCTCACCCTCCGATACGCCACGGGATGAGATGGGATGGTGCACTTCTAGGGCTACATAATAGGCCACCAATTATAATACCTACTGGTAGGTAGGTATTACCAAGTTATTAATTATCTATGTAGGTAGCGTACTTACAAACAGTATAAAGTACGTTATTGATGTATGTAATTATATGTAAGTAGGTACATTTTATAGGTGTAGGGAGCCAGTTTATTTGTAAAAATCACCTATAAATAAATAGTAAAATAGGATTTATCATAGATTATAGGTACTCGCGATGCCCGATCGATCCCGAAATCCCGATATATGTATGTATAGTGATACTAGATAAAAATTCCGTTCCCCGCCTCGCGCACCCTCCGTCGCTGCCTACACTCGTCCGCCGCGCTCGCGCCGTCCGTGATAAAAAAATAATAAAGAACCTACACCTAACAAAAATAAATGAAATCCCATCAAAAACATAAATGTGAAAGGCTGCCAAGTTCGATACTATGGGAATGCTTCGCCTATAAAAGAAGTGAGATCTGAATAAGTACCAAGTTCCATAAAAATACCTCAAATCATAAATAGTTATAGGAATGCACACTTGATTTCCAGCAGTTTTTAAGGTACATTTTGAATAAGTATCACGTTACATAGAAATACCTAAAATTATAATAGTCAGAGAAACGCACACCGGTTTTTTTAGCAGTTTCCTGATAACATTTATTATTTTCAGTACTTTTTAATGATGTAACTTGGCAAGTTTTAATAGAAAATTATATACTTGACACATTGCAGTCCAAAGGTGTCGATTCATTGCATTGAAAAGGTGTGTGGTGTGTGAAAACTTGCCAAGTAACATCATTAAAAAGTACTGAAAATAATAAATGTTATCAGGAAACTGCTAAAAAAACCGGTGTGCGTTTCTCTGACTATTATAATTTTAGGTATTTCTATGTAACGTGATACTTATTCAAAATGTACCTTAAAAACTGCTGGAAATCAAGTGTGCATTCCTATAACTATTTATGATTTGAGGTATTTTTATGGAACTTGGTACTTATTCAGATCTCACTTCTTTTATAGGCGAAGCATTCCCATAGTATCGAACTTGGCAGCCTTTCACATTTATGTTTTTGATGGGATTAAACTTACTTGCATATCGATTTTACGACTGAACTTACTTATTTTTATTTACTCCGCGCAACTTTTCGCCTCCGTACCGGAAAAACTTCATACCGGTTTATGTTCCACAAGTTTTGCAAAACTTAGCAAGAATATTGATTAAAATAATTATAACTGCTCTAAGAATTACCTGCCTCGAAGATGAGACTCATTCATAAATTGAATCTAACACCGACTGCTCGTTTTTAGAGGATTTTTTCTCGGGAATAAGGTAATTCTTAAGGTTCCTCAAGGGTGTAGTATGAGATACCTACTTGACCACTTAAAAAATTAAGTATAGGGTTAGTGATGGGCCGGGGGAACGTGGCCGCGGGGCAAATTCCCCACTTTTCCGGGCACGTTCCCCAAACAGGGGAAAGTTGCATACAAGGTAAAAATGTTCCATAAGTGAAAATTAAAAATGAAATAGATAAAAAGCATATGTACAGAACAGAGTACATTGTACACCCTAAAGTTGCAATAAAGATTGTTTATTATTAAAAAAAAAAAAAAAAAATTAAAATTTAAACTGTTTATTTCTGAATAAATTAATTATAATTTTACAGTCTTAACTTTTTAATCTTAGTTATTATTATTATTTATTGTAGAAAAAGTAAGATAAGATATTTACAAGTACTTATATGTATTTCAATTATATTATTTTATCCGAAAAATAAATTATGTATTGAAAAGTAGTAGTAGAAAAAACTAAAAATTCAACAATGTATGTAATAGTCATTATTGAATTAAAAAAGAATAATCTAAAAACAATAAATTCAATTAATAATAGAAATACCATTACTTTTTGTATTTTACAGCACAAACATTTAAAAAAATATTTATGGGAAAAAATAAGAATATTTTATAAATATTTTTTAAATATAATATTCCCTGGCGTAAGTCTGATGATTGCTGTACGATTTTTACTTTATTACATTTGATTTTTTTAGCGTAGACAAAATTTTAATTTTATAAAAATGTGATTATTAAAAAAAGATGCGGTTCTGTGATGATTTTTTTGTAATAATTATTTAAGTAATGGTAAAAAAAATGGATTTTTTAAATGTTACCTTTTCTAAAGTACTACTAGTTAAATTACTTAGTTTGATTGCTGTAGGATTTTGACTACATTTAATTAGATTTTTTTTATTTTGAGTTGTCTAAAAGTTTAATTTTACTAAAATATGTGATAATTAAAAAAATACGAAACGATTCCGTGAAGTTTTTGTAGGTTTTGACTTTTTTGACTTTATTGACTTTTTTTAATCTTTTGAATTTTTTGACTTTTTGACTTTTTTGACTTTTTTGACGTTTTTGACTTTTTTTGATTTTTTTTACTTTTTGACTTTTTTGAATTTTTGACTTTTGACTTTATTGACTTGACTTTTGACTTTTTTGACTTTTTTACATTTCCACCTTTTTTGACTTTTTTTAATTTTTGGCTTTTTCGGCTCATTTTGACTTTTTGACTTTTTTTGCTTTTTTTTACTTTTTTTACCTTTGACTTTTCACTTTGTCACTTCTCACTTTTCACTTCACTTTATTCTATTTTATTTTATTTCATTTAACATGTTTCTCAATCGTATGGCTTTGTGTTGAGTTTTCGTGACGGTCACGTGACTTTTTTTCGTCTAGCCCCCCTATCCGCGAACCGTCCGATAAGGAACTTCGTTCCAAAATCTGTGATAATTATGTAATAATATAAGTTTCTTTATGATTAAAACGCTCCTTCGCTTCCCCGGTACAATGGGGAATTGCCGGAAACATTGGGGCACGTTCCCGGGAAAGTTGGGGAAAGTTGGGAAACGTTCCCCATCTTTCCCGGGAACACGGGGGAATTTGCTTTTGGAAAAGAAATACATTATATATTGTCATGCTAAATATTGTTATTATTCATTTTATAATGGATACCATTCAAATAAATAATGTAGCTATACACATATTCAACTTTCCCCAGTATTCCCCACGGTGGGGCACGTTCCCGGGCACGTTTCCGGGAAAGTTGGGGAATGGGGAACGTGCCCGGGAACGGCCCATCACTATATAGGGTACCTAGTTACGAACTACGTGTCCGAGTCATCGGAGTCTAGCGGCTTTTGTTTCTCCAATGATGTTCGGCTCGGACACCATCTTCGATTTCCTACACACGAACTACGTATGGGTGAAGATCGTGCTGTCTGGAGAGCATACTCTGGCCAGCCAACTTGTCGAAGACCACCTGGGCATCCTAGGTACCGCTGGAAACGCGAGGTGGTGAAGGATCTCACCGCGCTGGGCGCCGTTGACTGGACAGAGACGGCTGTGAACAGAGAAGCCTGGCGATCTTTGGTGTCGGAGGCCAAGATCCACTTTGGGTCACTGCAGTAAGTAAGGAAGTAAGTAAGGTACCTAGTTAGGAGTCGGCAACGCGCGTGTAACAAACACCTCTTAAGTGGTAAGCCTTTAAACTCATGTTACGTTCATGTACATTATGCAAATTTCTAAGCGGAACTTGACTCAAAAAACCAGAAGCTTAAATATTACTTTTATAGTTTTTTTTTTGGCGTCGGAGTAGGTAAGGTAGCAATTTTTGCATTCAAAGCTTAACACCGAAAGGCTTATTACAGTTTCAGGTGCTTCCAGAGTTCGTTGTTTCAGCGGCGCCGATACACGTGTCGCATGACAATGACTAGCCAGATAATAGAAGGGTTATTTTAGACTCTGTTTGGAATTCGCCTGTACTTTGACTGTACTTAGGTTAGAGAAGAGAAAAACAGGAAATATTGAATACAATACCTTTCAAAATTGTTTCTCAGGGAAGTGGGACGCCGCCTGATAGATAGGGGCCTTGATCCCCGCTCCGGGTCGTTCCTTGTGCAGCGGCTATCCATCGCAGTTCAACGTGGCAACGCAGCGAGCGTGATGGGTACCTTTGCGCCTGGGACGACACGGGGTGGGCTTTTCGATTAGGTTTTTAGTTTTTATACCTGTTTTTATTTCCGTGTTCAATTTTAGATTTATTTAGCTTTAAATTATTTTCTTTGTTTTTGCTTTTTTATATGTTACAAATAATATTATTTTCAGTTAAGTACATTAAAAAAAATACAATACCTATTAAGATTATGTTTGGAAATAAACCGTGTTTTTAAAGAAAATGTGTTGTCGTTGTGTTGACTGCAGTCTCCAGCAACGCAAATGTATTTACTAATTTGTATAAATATGTATGTATATAATCTAATATATTTGTATTGCTGGAGAACGTTTCGCTACATATACGAGTGATTGATTTAATTTGTTTTATGCTTCGTAAGTAACAACTAAAACCTTAAAAGAAACGGTCTTTCACCGCTAAAACCAGCCCGTCAATTATATCTATTTCACAATAGATTACAATATATTACTATTACATTAACAAAATACATTAAAATGATTGTATAAATCTAAGCTGGCCCGGGGCATCGTTCCCAACACGCCAGCCGCATTTCCCCGCTGGATGGCTAAACTCAGCCTCTGGGCGAAGTAGGAACCTGCCCGTAGGTCGCCAGACACATTGACTAGTTTTTTAGATATATCTTTAACAATGGTTTTAGTGTCTGACAACCACGTCAATTAAATAAATAAATAAAGGTGGTTGGTACTTACATAACTTGTACATTCAGCTGCAGAGAACAAAACCCTTCTGCATACAAACTTTGTATGCAGCGTGGGCCTTTTTCTCTGCAGCTGACCGTACTATAATAAAACCTAAGTATTTACTAAGTTATGTAGCCCCTGTAAATAAACTTCATAATGTAGCTTGACTACAAACTGTAACTTGCAACTTGAACGTGATCTTTAAATACGTGTAAGGTGTAGCTTTACCTACCTACTTTACCTATAAATAACTACCTACCTACTTTATAAATACCTACATAACAACTCACTTTTGTAGCTTAAAACAGCTTAAAACTAGCGTCTTTATCCTTGCAATAGACTCCTAACACCTAAAAAACGTAAATAAAACAAACACACCCAGTTTTTAACCACGATAAATGACGTTCTGAAGTAATTTGCAAGCTTGCTTAATTAAAGTAAAACAGAGCCGCCACACAAGTTTCGTCCAATTTAAATAAGTTTTCAACTCGTTGTCGCGAGTCTTAGCCTCGCTTGTGCCCTTGTACAATCAGCAACTGAAGTAGCTAAGCGGGTGAGGTATCCCACATTATTTAAAGACTACTTTATTGTTAAAAGAATAAGAGCGTGTAGAGGTAATTTTGAAGAGTACACCCGCTAAGCTACCTTTGTTGCTGAGTGTAGCTATACGTATCTACAATAACTTATGTTTCTAGCGCGCATGACTGGCATGCAAGTAAGGTGAGGCAGATTTCCCCTTACCCAAAGCGGCATTGCCGGCAAAACTTTGGCAGAAAATTGGTTGTGTACCGAACACAAAAAGACTATCTGTGTCTACTCTACTCGTACTCCAACGACCATGGAGATTATTTATTATTTATTTTATTTATTGGGGAGAAAAACAGATACAAGCCAAAAACATGTACAAAATATAAATCATGGAGGTAAATAGGTACAGCTTATATCCTAGCACAAATTCCACTGAGATTTCACACAAATTATATTAAGATGGCATTGTTAACGGAACAAAACAAGTATCCTTAAGTAATCTTAAACTACCTATAGACTACTTAAACTAAACACACAGTTTCTCTACTGTGACTCTCTTCTGAGAGTAACGAAAACAAGAGAAAGAAATGTTACAACTTCTATTTCTAAGACAATAAGGGGAATAGAGGGGGGGGGGAGATTATAAATAAATTGATACGAATTGCATTCCTTTCAATATATTATATATTAATATTAATATAATTACCTATATATTAATATTAATATAATGCATTATTATCATTTATAATGTATCGTAATAACTTACCTAGCTACCTTACTAAAGATTGTACATTACGTAGGAACATGTTTCACGTAACAAAACGATTGCGTGTATCAGCTAATGTTTTGTGCGTGAACTAGTATTGAAAGGAACGCAATCGTAACAATTTAATGTGGTGTTATGAGCAACAGAAGAAATCAATAGCATGGCTCTTCTACTTAGTAGTAAATAGAATTATTGAGTTAGTTTTGGAAACAGTAATTTGTATAGTCGCAAAAAGTCAGCAATTTGCAACGCTTTCCAAGGCTAAGTTTCGCTAAAAAATTCAGTGCTCCTAGTTTTCTAGGTGTATCTAAGAAAAGCTTTTCCAAAGTTACCCAACCGTGCATGCTGGCATTCTCGCATAGACGAGAATTGGCTTGCCCTATGCAATTATAGTGCGGAAAGGTGCCTTATATATTTTCGTAGAATAGACGAAGTGTTCATGTGGAACTCGATGCCCATCGGCTTCCCTAATTTTGAGAGTTTTGCTACAACTAAAAGAGAAAAGGAAATAATCAAGCCTCTATACATTTTCGACGCGCTTATGTTGTTGTATAGAAGGCAATGTAACCGGTTTTTATTTTGAATGAAAAACAACCGGTTAACCGGTTAAAAACCGGGTTTCATATACAAAATAAAAATCGGCTGCATTCCCTATTGTGTAGTCCACGCATCCACTTTTAATAAGTACCTACAGGTCTAACATAACTTTAAAACACAACAAACAATCAACCAATATTGAAGTTGTATTGGAGTTGCGTTGGAATATTTCAGATGTTTATGCATTGGAGTTGTATTGAAGTTGGATCGTGTTTATACGTGTTTTAAAGTTAGAATACGGCCCCTGGGAGAATAATGAACTACTTACTTTAGCTTGTTGATTAGTCTCATGTTTAGAAAAGCCCCGTATCCGTTGGCTTAATAAATCGCCACGAGATACGATGAAGTGTCATAATAAATTTGGGACTTATCCCTGGGGAGGCGCGTTAATCGCGGTGGTAAACGACCACTCTCAGCCTTTTGATGTTTAAATTGCCGTGGAGCGTGTCAACAGTACGATAAATAGTCGATAAATGGAACCACGCCTAGGTTTTCATGGAAGCAATATTTTATGATCTCCGTTAAATGCTTTTTACTGCAAGGGATACCTTAGACGATAAACCAGCTTGCCACGCTATCCAACAGTGCGGTTAGCTGCACAAATAAGTATTTGACAGGCTGACTTGAGGTCTGAGTAAGCCAGATGTGATGCCACTTTTGGTTTTAGGCTTAGCCGACCATTTCTGCAAATCCAAGTGCGGGTCCAGCGGGATCTAAGTCAATTAAGTGATCCATTTGCTTATGTTTAAGCCTTCATATGTCAGAAACAGCACAAATTGACCACATAGTCAAACACACTTTTACCACTGAATTAACACATTCAGTGTCACCTAGTGCTACATGCTACGCTCGTAGTCCGTAGCCACGTATTCGTCGTATGTAGCGTGTAGTAGCTACGAACAGAGAACCCGACAGTCGGTTTCTCGGCCCTGAATGTGTTAACACTGCTAGTACGTTGTAATCCTGTATTCATTTGGATTGAATGTATATTGCCACCAAGTTATTTAATAAATAAATAGTAGTACCACATCTCTTGTTTTAACGTAACGAAGGGAGTTTTTTTTTTATACCACGACGGTGGCAAACAAGCATACAGCCCGCCTGATGGTAAGCAGCTACCGTAGCCTATGGACGCATGCAACTCCAGAGGTGTCACATGCGCGTTGCCGACTCTACAAAAAGAAGGATTCACTGTGTTGACGGCTAAAGGAATAAGAGGGTCCCTCGTCGTCAACACACTGGGTCCTCTTTGAGCTCTTTGGCAACCTTACTTACCAGCAGGAACACAACACTATGAGTAGGGTCTAGTGCTATTTGGCTGTATTTGTGTGTTTTATGTGGGTCAGGCGTAAAATGCAGAGCAGCGAAGTAACCATGATGCAACGGAACCACGCAGATGCGTCACCTAAGTGACGTTTTATTTTACGAATATTAATATTAATGTTTTCTTTTAATTGGTTTAACTGCCTATTTTACTCAAAATTCGGTAGCACGTATTTTCGACAATTGGTAACTAATTCCCATTGCCTAATTTAATGACGACCTTTGAAATTGGTTAAAGCGTTCTTGCTCTAGATAATGTGTCGAATTACCATATTAGGGCCCTTTCGCTGGATATACGACGTAATATCTTCTGAATTAAGTACTTACTCAAGAACTTTAAGCAGATTCTTTAATAAATTCCCACTCCAGGTGTTGGTAGTGAGTAGGTATATACTTAAGTATAGTCGTCGACAGTAAAATTAGACTAGGTACTTACCTATAATTATTTATTTTAAGGTAAAAATTTAACATGCTTTTCTAATAAGTATAGTAAGGAGGAAATTGTAAGAAATCTTAGGAGTAGGTGCATAGTTACCGACCGGTGACAAATATTCTCGAAATTGATTATTAGGGCAAATGACAATTCAGTTGCAGTAGAATCTATCTATCTTCTATACATATAATAAAGCTGAAGAGGGTCGAAAGTCTGTACATGGAAGATAATCGAAAAAAAGTTGGCTGGGGATACATAGAATCGGTAACAGAACACGTTCCAACAATTTTAAGAATTTTTGTCTGTTTATCTGTTTGTCTGTTTATCTGTTTATCTGTTTGTCTGTTTATTTGACCGCGCATCACGTGAAAACGGCTGAACGGATTTCGATGAAATTTTGTATTGAGATAGTTTGAGTCCCGGGAAAGGATAATATATAGTCTTCATCCCGAAAATCAACCCTGGAGGGGGTGAAAAGGGGGTAGAAAGTTTGTATGGAGAATTTTTAATAGAAATTAGTATGCAGATAATTTGAGTCCCGAGAAAGGACAGAATAGTTTTCATCCCGAAAATAAACCCTTTCACCCCGAAAAGGGGGTTGGAAGTTGGTATGACGATTGTTTAACCGCTGAACTGATAAATGGTATAGTATGGGTCTCAAGAAAGGACAAATGATAGTTTTCACTCCGGAAATCAACCCTAAAGGGGTGAAAAGAGAGTTGGAAATATGTATAGGGAATTATTAACCGCAGAATCGATTTAGATAAAATTTGGTATGGAGATAATTTGAGCTGGAAAAGGAAATAAAATAGTTTTATCTCGGAAATTATCTTTTAAGCGGATACAAAACGGGTGGAAGTTTACATGGGGAAGAAACAACCAATAACCGCTGTACGTATTTATGAAATTTGGTATTTAAATAATTTGTAATTTTTTGGTCAAGCTGTTCATATTTATAACATGTTACCCGTCGATGCTTTAAATTTACCTTTACCTACCCGGTCTTAAGAAATATTTGAAAGTGTCATGAATGTCAAAGGGTTATTACAGGTTCGAGGACTATATATGACGGACTAAGATGCATGGCCCAAACCAAAAAACTACTACAAAATCATCTAACATTTATAGGACACCGTTTAGGTAGGAAAACATATCAAACGTTTTGTGAAGCAGCCAAATTAGGATTTATTTTTCTTTATACTCGTAATAAAACAATAGGTACATTATCTGTCTCTCAAGCTGTTTTGATATGTCTTCTTGAAGAACTACGCATTATCTTTAAGATCTAATAATGTATTACTGTTTTGAAAAAAATAGGTCCCGTCGAGTTTCTTTTCGGTCATAATACTCCTTGGGCCTGAGGTGTAGGGTTAGAACCGGTGGTAGTTTTGGAACGAAGTTCCTTATCGGACGGTTCGCGGATGCGCTAGGCGAAAAAAAGTCACGTGACCGTCACGAAAAAGCGTCACGTCACGAAAACGCGACACCCATACGATTGAGTAACATGTAAAATGGAATGAAATAAAAAATACCTATATAAAATAAAATAAAGTGAAGTGAAGTGAAGTGTAGTGAAAAGTGAAAATGAGAAGTGACAAAGTGATAAAAGTGAAAAAAGTCGAGAACCGAAAAGTAAAAAATGTCAAAAATTTTAAAATTGGCAAAAATTTGAAATCCTTCCAATTGCAAAAATGAAATAAAATTAAATGCATTGTAATGTGCTTATCTTGAAGAATAAATATCTTAATCTACAACAATATCATAAATCCTCTATAAAGCCGGCGCAATAAATATGTGCGTAGGTAAAGCAGTGTATGCTTCTGTACATAATTAGGCCTTATTACGTAACAGTTACATAAACTACTATTTATCTCTTTTTAGGGTTCCGTAGTCAACTAGGAACCCTTATAGTTTCACCATGTCCGTCCGTCTGTCCGCGGTCTAGCTCAGTTACTGTTCGCACTAGAAAGCTAAAATTTGGTGAGGCCTGATAAGAACTTTCATTAAAAACTATATTGAAAAAAATCGGTTCAGCCGTTTGAATTATCAGTCAAAATCGCATAGTGAAAGGATGTGCCGGATAGTAAAATGACGTAAGCGCCGCCAAATATCCCTTAATAAACGACCTTTTGAACGGATGTTTTGTAACAGGGCGGCATCTACGAAACTCTACACTGAGCATCGCCCGACATGCTCTTGGCCGGTTTTTTTTGCATTGTTATCTCGGAAATCACCCCTTAAGGATTACTAATTCCTCAAATAGAAAAAAATCATTTCTGCATTTGTGCCCCCCCCCCCCTCCCTCCATTTCAACCGCGCCTGTGCTTACCTTTCATGCTTAGACTGAGTTTTTGACGGGAGGATCGATTTGGATGATATTTGCCGTGGACATGAACGTATAAATACAAAAGTGGTCCTGTATCGTCCGATATATACCTACTACTCTATGTCGTTTAAATCATGCCAATAAAACATAATAGGATAAAAAAAAGTATTAATTTTTGAGTGTAGTTTCATTTAGTGGTAATTGCAAAATATTTTATTAGGACTACTGTCCTCTAGCGCATCCATCTGTCAACTTTACTTCAAGTTCCGCCTCCAGGGTAGCGGGAGAGAAATTAGGGGTGAATTAGCCGCTTACTGACACAGACCGAATTCCATGCGGGCGGAGCCGCGGGCACAGCTAGTGAATAATATCGACGGTGGAAAAAAGAAACCCCTTAAGCGACATTTTGTAAACTTTACAGGAGAGCGGTTTAAAGTATATTTTTATTTTTAATCATAACTTTTTTTATATACACTTTAGACACTTGAGTTCTATAACGTCAAATTATTATAGCTATTTAACAACAATAACGATACCTATTTAAAAAAAAAACCTTGAAAACTTCTGAAATAAATGTCGCTTAACTTAATTTGACCCGAGAATACTTTCCACTGTCGATATATATAAAATGCTGAGTATCTTCCACTGAATCTAAGTTAGTCTGTTTTGGGAGGGCCCGAGGGGCTTTAGCTCGAAAATACTATTCGACAAAAATAGGCAATCGTCTTAAATTATCCGTACCTACGTATATTATTGGCTTCGCTAATTCCAATTATCCTAAAGCCAACGATAAAACATGTCTACTTAAATTAACATTCGGACCATTAAATGCCAACTCATTCCTAAACCGAATGCTTCATTATAAAACGCAGTTTGTCACAGCCAGACATCGTTAAAAACAATGCGCCTCCGCCATTTAAGGCTTAGGCAAATAGCATTGTTTGTAAATAAGTGACGTCATCAAACTTTTTTAACAACATATGTGTCATAACGTTTGTTAAGCCCAGCAAGGCTTCAAATAACCTTTGTCAATGAATTGTAGCCATCAGAGTTACGTAACTAGCACGTGGTGGTCGCAGCGTCATTCGGGATGGCCGAACTTTTCCGGAAAATGCCGAAGTTGGTACGTATATCGATCGGGCGGAATCGCGAACGCGCGACGCGGCTGTGACGTCAGCAACGTTTGGATGTGAAAAATAGGAGTGACTGTACAGTATCGCAGATAGATTTCAAGATTGAATCTTATTGTGTAGGATTAAGGTTGAATTTACGCTGTTGTGTAATTGAGTTTTAGTTCATTTTTAGAATGTATTTATTGGTGTCCCCCGCAAGCGAGCCTCCTGACCCACATCTCTCGTAAAATCGGAGTATCGTGCGTATCGCGTATGCACCAGCCACTCACAATTAGACTAGTTAATGCACACACAGTAGTGTATTATTCATCATACGACTACGCTTGAAATGCACGATGCGTTGGCGGTACCTAATTTTACTCATAGGTCATAACTATGTTATGTAGATATTCAATTATATCTAAAATTAGTACAATGAAGTATATAATTCCAGCTCGTGAGAGATAATTTAATACACTAGGTACATTCAATTTTAGATATTGATATTGGGCCGTATTAGCATACGTGTCTAAATGTATTTTACGTCACACCTGGCCATAATATGAGTTTTACCGCATGCTTCGCGTCCGGTAAAACTCGCATTATGGCCAGGTGGAGACGTAAAATTGTGTACTCACCACGGGCAGTAAAAAAGAAAGCCCTCTATCGCATATTAACAACCCTCGCCTGCGGCTCGGGTCGCAAATACCTGCGATTTCGGGCTTTCTTTCTTTTACAGACCTTGGTAAGTAATGTACTATTAAAGTTAGCACTTTAAAACATATTTAGACACGATCCAACTTCAATACAACTCCAATACTACGCAATACAGCTAGCGCATAAACGTCTAAATCAGATATATCAGAATTTCCTTGAAAATTATTCCAATGCAACTCCAATACAACTTCAATATTGCTTGATTATTTGACATTAAAAACACAATCTACCTATTTCAAACATAACTCCAACACACAACAAATAATTTATTTGTTGTGTGTTGTATTGTTTATGTATTTTAAAATTAGAATACTGCACATGGCACATCATATATGTATTGCTTGCTCGGCGCTTCTAGATCAGAATGCGATGCATGGCCGTCTTGATAATTATCATAGAAATATCAAAGCATCTAATGTCGCTCTAGTACAGTCAACGGCAATAGTATCTTTCTATACGAAGACCGCAAAAATATGTGACACGCTCTTATATGTAGGGCCATAAGAGCGTGTCACATATTTTTGCCGCCTTCATGTAGGAAGATACTCTTGCCGGTGACTGTACATAAAATTCCAAGCCTACAATTTTTGCCACCCGAAAGTTTTTTAGTTGTGAAATATCATTACAGGTTAATTTATATTACAGACTAGCTTTTGCCCGCGGCTTCGCTCGCGTTAAATTCGGGGTAACACGGTTCCCCTTTGCCCCCCGTAATGCTCCATACAAACTTCCACCCCCCATTTTAGGGAAATGAGGGGTTAGAAAGAGACAAAAAGTAGCCTATGTCACTCTCCATCCCTTCAACTATCTCCACTTAAAAAGTCACGTCAATTCGTCGCTCCGTTTTGCCGTGAAAGACAGACAAACAAACAAACACACACACTTTCCCATTTATAATATTAGTATGGATTGTACCTAGGTACTAGTTGATACGACCAATCTAAACGTCAATACAGGTTGTAACAACCGGGACCAATCTGAAAATCAGCGCGGAGCCCTCTGGCACTGCACATGCTGAGATTGGGACCCTTTGCCTCACCATAGATTTAAGTTAAGTATAGTTATTGTGTTAAGTTGATATGTTTAAGTTTATTTTGTATTCTTTTTAATAATGTTCTTAAGGTGTGGCAATAAAGATTTATTTATTTATTTAACAAAAATACTAATGATCCGTTTAAGGGCATAATTGGAAGTGAGAGAGCGATCATTGCAAATTGCAAGTGAGAAAAAGTAGGAAAAAAATTTGGACGCGGAATTTTTTTTGTATGGGATACCGACACGTCATCCCAGCCCGCCAACCCTCCATACAAAAACATTTTTTTTTTCGCGGGTTTTTTCGTTTCTTATTTTTTCATAATTACAACACGATACCAATACTGGTGATCCGTTTAAGGTCATATTTGATATCGTATTGAGACTATGAAATAGTAAAAAAAAATAACATTTGACGCAAAAATAAAAATTATAGTCTGACCAGCCAACGAACGCAGTAGCAATGTACAGCGAACAAAAGTATGACAACACTAAGAATCTGTGAAAAAAGCAGCAATGATCAACAAATTTTATGTTTTTAATTTTAGTTGGTATTTCCGCCCCTTTCATTAGGTGACATTTACGGTGTGTAAAAAGGAGACGGATATATTTCGTCTGATCTGTCATCAACTGCAACAGATAATCTGGTTGAGGCAATTGAGATATGCCTTAAAAGTGAATTTAAATTTAATTGGGAACGTTGCAGGAGTTCTATCTCACTCGCGCTTAAGATGAGAGAGTGAAATGCACTAGAAACAAATTCAATGTGAATTGAAATGTTCGTCATGAAATACGGTGTCTCATCACAAAGGGTTGCCACATGTACGTATTTTGAATTTGCCGCGCGATTCTACTGACAGAATTGGTTTGCCAGACTATATATAGGGAACGTCGTCCCAGTCGACCAACCCTCGATACAAAACCATTTTTTATCGCATAAAAGAAAATTGTCCTGGTTTTTCATAATTTAAATTCCTAGTAAACTGCTTAATATTTAACAAAACCTACTTTACAATAAGTCACTCTTTATTGCAGAGCTCAATAGATTAAAACGATACAAATCACAATCTTTAGAGCTTTATACTACTCTATGTCAATGTATTATAAATCTTGTGGCTTACCCACGCCCACATTTTATGCTCTTTAATGGTCTCTATTGCGTGGATTAGAGAAGATAGTGCATAAAACTCGTTCTGACATCGTTAAATATGTCGTTATCACGTACTAAATTTCAACCGCAATTTCAGGCCATACTTAATGGCTAATCTCAAACCAGTTGGTATCGAATCAAGATAATATTTTTAAATCGTGATACACCTCCTGGATTATGTACCTAAGCATTAAGCATGTGAGCTTTCAGTCTCGTAGCGGTTTAATTCGTTGTATGACAATAATTATGCTACGAAACCTGTAGCAGTGCTACGAGATGCTACGCGGTTTCTCCGGCCTACGCTCCGCTCTGCTGAGTCTTTTCCGTTAACAATTAAAAAGGAACTATCCAACGTGATTTGATATTATCCATCCAAAAGCGTCTAATTGGAAGAAACACTTTTTTTTTAATTTGTGGATTCCAATATCGTCATTAAGTAATTCATTAAATAATTAATTAAAAGGTTATTCTACAAAACGAATGTAATGTATGAAGGCGGCTAAGGCCATAACTGTCGTCCAGGCGCAGTCGCAATTGGGGAGAAGAGGGTAATGCGGAAATTATTTTTTGAAGGGGTCAGTAATATTTTTTTCAATTTGACGTGTACGATTTGGGGGGGGGGGGTCATGTCCCATGTGACCCCCGCCCCCCTTCAGACCGCGCCTGCTGTCATCCAAAACAGGACAAGGAGTTGTATAGATACCTACTCCCAAACCTACACTTGCATTTGTTTTGTAAGTGTAGTTGTAAGTGTACGGTACCAGTGGCCAGCGTCTCTAGGCGGGTTCAGCTACGCGACCACCGTTCCGTCGAGCTTCCAAGGGATTTCAGCAGCGTTCACTGAGGACACTTCCATACGCTGGCATTTGTTTGAAATGAACGCAGTACCAGACGCCGAGTCGGTCGCCGCCGCTCGACCGGTCACTCAGTTTACACCTTACTTACTTAGGGTCAGTTGCACCAACCACTTTTGACGGACTCATCAGCGTCACCCGGCAATGTATTAGGTACTATGAACATTTTCATAAAATTAAATTCGATATCGTTTTCACGGTGACAGACGGTTGGGTGCAACCGAGCCTTATTAAGGCAGGTTCCCTATAAATACCATGCCGATAACTTTTGCACTCACTTAATTTCTCTTCATGACGTCTGAACTTTCATCTAGTCTCTTAACATGAAGCGCAATCGTTTTGGGCGGCATTTTTTTCTAATCTTGAGGCGTAACCTGTAAAAATTCTGCTTCTAAAATGTTGTATCCTGCCTACCACTTATTAAAAATCGATTTACGTAAGATCAGGTGGGGGAAAAGCAATAATGATATAAGCATGGATTAATAATGTCTACAAAATTGGAGAACCCCGATTTTGTACATCATTTGGCACTACTTTCCCCCAACAGAACCTTCTGGATATGATATAACCTAATTAATTACACAATTTCCTATAATATTTCATTAAACCCACAACTATAGGATTTGTTTTCTTCAAGTTATTTTCATTCTTTGACCTCCACCACTTTACAGTTGCCAGATGTCCAGATCTAGAAATAAGCATAGTATAGCAAACTAACTACATGAGTTTCGTTGCTCTCATTATTGTGTCATATCTGACGTGGCCAGCTCTCCGTCTATGACCTTACAGTGCGTACCTGTATTTATTAAAATATGTAAACAAACAACAAAAGTATGGTACCTACTAAAAGTTATTTAAATGGCAATAGGGTTGAATAAAAACATATACATGAAATGGTACTTATTTATTTAAAATATCAATGTCTTTATGGTAAAGTAACTCATATAAATGTTACGAGAAATATAGAATTCCCAAACAAGATTTCAGGAAACCGTTGGGAAGCGCATGAAGTGGCAACAGCCCGAGCGGAATTTATCTATTGTTCGCGCATCTAACGCCATCTCCCGGACCACCCACAAAGAGGAGTTTCCCAAAACAACCGCGCGAGGGCGCGGCGATAGCCTCTTCACTTTACCTTCCATACACGGCACGGCACACAAGCCGCTCTCGCAATTTTTGCAAATTTATATAGAATCGCTTCAAAACTATATTTTGTTACATATCTTCAGTAAAAAGAACAATTTAGTAAAATCTAAAATAAGAAGTCATTGAAGAGTCCTGCCTGCTGCTCCTGAGATACCTATCGAGTCGCATCACTCCCAAACAGCTATGAATTATGATTATGATACACAAAAAAGCGGAAAAATGCTACTTCGGGCTGAATTTTGACTATGGGCTCAATAAAAAAATTCAGCCACCATAGACATATTTCCACTTTCCGGTTGATTTTTGTCTATGATAGCTAAATTCTGCGCAAGTGAAGTGTGATTTGCGCTTGAATATTGTCGACAATTTGACTTTGGCGTACAAACGTTTCGTCACCCTATGACCGCCATCGACCGCTATACGTGATCAGGCTAAAATGCGTTTTCCTTCCTGGTTATAAGGTTCAATATTGTGATGAGTTATGACACATTCGTGGCGGTTAAAATGTTAGAACATTACACATAATATTCCTATAATAATACATTTTTTACAATAATTGCTATATTTTATTGACATAATATATGTATAAATAAAAAAACTAAATCAAATTAAAACCATATGTACAAATGCATATAATAAATCCAATAATATTACAGTCTTCAATATATAGGAGGAACCTTTAAGATTATACGTGTTAAAATAAGTGATAAGCCAAGATATTTTTCTTTTACATACATACTCCTCCGAAACTGATTTTGAAATGAGAAACATGAAAATGTGACTGTGAGGAAGTAAATGAGCAAAAAATCTGTACACTACCATACAATCAAATGGCATTACATATACATACTCAACAACCAAACCTATTAAAATGTTACTACAGCTTTGAGGAATAGGATCAGAAAAATATTTTCGACTCAACTTTCCCACCCAAATAGTGGACGGTGTACGAGCCCAATTTCAAAGAAAAAACGGAAATCGATGTACTTACAGTTAAGTCATTTGGCACACGCATACTAGAGGTCAAAACAAATTTGAAATGAAATGATTTTCAAAATTGCTTTCTTGGGGTTAGATATGACTATGAGGATATCAAGTATCATATGTGGTATATGTTACGAAAAAAAACCAGCCAAATCGTATCTGGAGGAGCCCAAACTTGGTATGTTTTAATTTTTTTTAATGTTTGAATTGAAAAAAAATTGCTAAAATGTAATGAATGTAATGATGTGGTATTTTTTTTAGAATCTTCTTCAAAAGCTCTTTCATATGAAACCACACGACCTCTAGTATGCATGTGCCAAACGGCTAAACTGTACATCGATTTGCAGTTTTCCTTGCGTACACCTTCCACTAAAATTGGTAACAATATCTACATGATATTATTAAGACCTTCAACAAATTTTAAATACTTCTCATGTCTACCGGCATAGTTATCTTCCTTCTGTCTCTCTTCAATAAATTCCTGCTCATGACTTAATAACACATTGAATAACACGCATGAATATATGCGATTACTGTCATACCTGACAATTTTTGCCTGTTTCTGCCTCAAATCATCATAATTACAATGTCTGCAAACATCTTTCACTAATGCTCCGTTTAATCTGACTACGCCAAAATGATCATGCATTGAAGATAAAATCTCATGTATTATAAATCTCCGATGATACCAAAGCGTCTCATGTCCTTTGTAAAATCTTACTAACTCATTATTTAAAACTAGTTCATGAAATAAAATCTCTAACTTACGACACAGTAGGGAATTATCGGCAACACAATTACAACTCTTAGATAAATAACATAGAAGTAACTTAATGAGGTTTTCTTCTGAGTACGAAATTAAATCCTCTTCTGAAGCTTGCATCGTTGCGTCTTTAGGAAAATGCATCGCTAATACTCTAACAAAACTTTTACGTAGATTAACATCTATAGATGTCTCGAATGACTTCCAATGTTCATTATTTATAGCAAAAATATTATTAATACAGAATTGGCGATAATGGAAACAACTGAAATCTGAAATGTGCTTTGATGCCCATGTTTCGGAGAAATTGTATTCTTTGATGTAAAGGAAATTAAGATCAAACTTTTTTTCAACCAGTTTAAGCGTTTTGAGGAGCCATATCCGGTGATTCCAGCTGTGGTAATTGTTTGGACTCCTGTCAGATGATAACTGGCAAATGTGGAGCTCCTCATTAATCAAGGTCTCAATGTCATTTGTTTGAAGATGTTCATCTGTAACATTACATATTATTATTGTCAAAAGGCTTGCACCAAGAAGAACATACAGAAGATTGCAGTTTGTGACATAGTATGGAGAGAAGCATGCACAGGTGTAAGAAGAAATGACAGATGGAAACTTACAACAATCAGAAAGAAAACCAAAGTTAGAGACGACATGAAGGAAGTCAGAAAGAGGAAATGGAGATGGACAGGTCACATGGCAAGAACAAAATTGGAAAAATGGTCAAAAATAATTACTGATGGTTTCCAAAATACAGTAAGCAAAATAGTGGACATCCGAAAATAAGATGGGAAGACGAGTATCCAAAGATGAGGATTAGAACAGCTTGTAACAGAGAAGAGTGGCAAATATTGGAGGCAGCCTTTTTCGGAAATCCCGACAACCTGCCTAATGCAAATTAAATAAGAGACTAAACATTATATTAATCAATTAAACTAGCAGTCAGTGAATAAAGGCTATTTGTATTGACAAAAGGGTTGCGAGTAATGACAATTTAATGACATAAAAATTGTATAATTTATTATTGAATTAGTTAGACATATTACAAATATTAATACATGTTTAGCGATCATCCTAAATTGTGTTAGAAACCCTAGTAATGTTAATTACTTTGTTACCAGCATGGTTAGCCCAAGTCTGCCATGACAGTATTTCGCGCGCAAAATAGACTACCTATCTCTATTAAATTTAAGTCAGAAAAAGACTGATAGTCTATCTCACAGACAAGCACTGTCACAGCACTTGTGCTAACAGTGCAGGGCAGTGCAGACAGTATGGCAGACAAAGCAATTTTCTATTAATGTTAATTATGTATTTAGTTTCTTTTGTTTAAATTGAAGACTCGACCAGTCTGTCCAGATTAAATTTCATTAATAGCAATTTTCATATTTAAAAAATATATAAACTAACCTTTGAATATTGCTTCCAATATCCACCTCCGGTGAGAAAATGCTTCATTACACTTTGGCTTTCTGGATAGAACTAATTTTGTAAACCGAAGCTCAGCAGTCTTATTCAACAGTAGTCTGAGTACTAGTTCTCTCCGTTTGTTCCAGAAAGTACTCACTTCAGGATTTAAAAGTAGAGTCACATTAAGAAGCTTTTCCAACCGTTCAGAGTTGGCTGATGACTTGGCAGCTTTGAGTTTTGGCTTTACAAAGTATTTGTCCATTAGTTCCGAGTAGCAATACATATATACATGCTTCATACACCAGGATTCCAGGCCCAGACAGTTTTCCAAGAGCAAAACTGGCGATTTATTCTGAAAATTTGAATCCACGGGCACAATGTCGAAGGAACATCTGAAAATTAAGAACGCAATATTTACAAACAGTCGCAATATTTATTGAAATCTTGCCAGTTACTCAAAATATTTACAAGTCAGCGTTCTTCGATAGGATATTGTCGACATCTTTGAGTATTTTTTCTACTAAAGCGAATTTATCCTCGTCCATGATTGAAGATTTGGACAAGGAGATAATTCATTTATTTTATTTTATGCTGGGTATTCGCTCGGTACTTCACACAGAAATAATAACACGTATTTAACCCATTGATTCAACTCTAAATAACATTTTTTTTACAACTGGTTTTGATTTGACAGTAATACAAAAACGTCAATCAAACAATGGATACGTTCGGAATCGGCTAAGGCAATAATGCATTCATCGATTTAATAGATTGAGGGGATACTGCAAAGAATAAAGTAAGTATATAGGATACTGTCGTTTGACCAAAAATTGTTTAGTAAATTGACACTTGGCAATCAACTACTGGCAAAATTATATTTTGGCAAATCTTTATTTTACAACAACATTTTAAACAAAATATTCTCATGACCAAATAATTAACCAATAAAATTTTATTTTATAAGAGATCTTTCTGACAAATGATCATTTAAAAACAAAGTTAACTAATAAATCTACCATTAGCCTATGCTATGATGTATTATTTGACATGTGATTCTGCAATAGTCATTTATAATATGGTTCGGGTTCTTTAATTAAAAAATACACCCCTGGATGATCTATGATGCCACGCTTCAGTCAGGGTTTGTAAATATTTGTTCAAATATAGTGGAATATCTGTTTCCTTTAGATAGCTCAGCGCGAGTAGACATTTAATGTCCGTGTTAAAATGTGCATTTTGTGCATACTTTTTTGGACTTTCCTGTAAAAAATAAAGGGAAAATTAGTTGATAACTATTGCATGGAATAACCCAAAAGTAAAATTATGTTACTTGTTTCACTTGAAAATGATGTAAGCGAGCGAGCGAAGCGAGTGAGCAAGACCTGTCGGGGCAAACCGACTCGGATAGGTTAGGTTAGAAGCCTAAGGCGGGAGCAAAGCTTCGAGGTTTTTTTTTACAACCCGGAAAACGTAATGCGTTTATCCTCAAATGTCAGTGCAACCAACTGACTCTCACGGGAGTAAGTAGGTCGGGGCAAATCGACTCGGATAGGTTAGGTTAGATGTCTGTCATTTTCTATACAAAAAAGTCTGCCGTTTATTGCGAGTGAGGCGAACATCAAATGTATGGCTATTCTTACGTAACGTACAAATATAATTGTGCTTTTGAATAATACAGGGTGACTGGTAATTCGTCGTATTCCTTCAAGGGGGTTATTCTACAGCTTATTTGGAGTGATTTTTTTTTTAACTACGTATTTTTCAAATAAAAGAAAAGATTTTCCGAATAGCCAATGAATCACTGATTACGTAAAATAATAAAAAAAGTACAAAACATATCAAAATTTTGCAAATAAAAGCATCTGAAGTCAGAAGTTTTTGTATTTTTTTTTCAAATCTTGTTACATTTTAAGGCTAATAATAATAACTAAAAAAAAAGTAGTAACACTTCGCGTATAAATTACAGAATTTATTTCCTCAGTTCATAAGCTTTCTAAAAAGGTACAATTTATGACATTTTATGCTCATTTTTTACAATTAATAATAATAATACCAGAGCAGGTACAGGACTTCGCGTACTTGACTTTACTTGTTTGTGTCGTTTTAAACTTTAAACTCGCCGAAGGCATACTTTGTCTCCAGTTTCTTATCTTATCTTATTCCTTGAGGTAGTAGGCACTGCAGATTGCCTTTGGTGAAACAAACAAACTGATTAAGGGTCATTAGCTAATGAGCTAATGAAGTTAAATTACTTTAATTAGTTTGTTTGTGTCACTTTAATTCTTACGGCGGGTTTTTCGCCTTCTGTTCCTTATCTTATCTTAATTTTATTGGATGGCGATGCTTCTCATGGGGTGGGGGTGAGACTAACCAGGTTTAAATAGGTCATGTAGTAATTAATCAGTTAGTTACTTTCAACTTTCTTTCCAATTCGGACTATATTGATAACTAAGTTTTTTCTTTGAACGTGTGGATGGGAATCGTGCACGATAATTTAATCGGACCTTTTTTTCTGCCAGCTCGATTAACCGGCATCGCGTATGAAACTTTTTTGAGGGATGAGCTACCGACGCTACTGGAAGATGTGCCGCTTGCGACAAGAATTAACATGATTTATCAGCACGATGGCTGCCCTGCTCACTTTTACCGGGGTGTGCGGCAGTGGATGGATGAAAACTACCCAAGAAGATGGATTGGTCGAGGTGGCCCAACCCCTTGGCCAGCCAGGAGCCCAGATTTAACTCCGTGTGATTTCAACATCTGGGGTCACATGAAGGCGTTGGTCTACGACAGACCGATACGTGACGTAAAAGACCTACGGCAAAAAATCCTAGCAGCTGCACAGACGATGAAAGACGGGCTTTCGAGGCGAGTGACTATCACTGAAGTACGAAGAAGGCTTCGTTCTTGCATACGCAGGCAGGGCAAACAGTTCGAGCAAGAATTTTTCCTTTTTAAGATTAAATTTTATTTAATAATGAAACTGTATTTTTCCTATTTTTCTTATTCCCCTACTTAATTACTTACCAGAGTATCACCCCGGGCAACTTAAAGTCTCAGAAGATAAGAAACTGGAGACAAAGTATGCCTTCGGCGAGTTTAAAACGACACAAACAAGTAAAGTCAAGTACGCTAAGTCCTGTACCTGCTCTGGTATTATTATTATTAATTGTAAAAAATGAGCATAAAATGTCATAAATTGTACCTTTTTAGAAAGCTTATGAACTGAGGAAATAAATTCTGTAATTTGTACGCGAAGTGTTATTACTTTTTTTTAGTTATGCCTTAAAATGTAACAAGATTTAAAAAAAAAACTAAAACTTCTGACTTCAGATGCTTTTATTTGCAAAATTTTGAGATGTTTTGTACTTTTTTATTATTTTACGTAATCAGTGATTCATTGGCTATTCGGAAAATCTTTTTTTTTTATTTGAAAAATACGTAGTTTAAAAAAAAATACTAGTTTTAGGTCAAAAAGCGGGTATTTATTAAAAAAGTCTAAAATCTTGAATAACTTGAAAACCAATGAGTTTAGACCCCTGCTTAACTGGACTTAAATCACTCCAAATAAGCTGTAGAATAACCCTCTTGAAGGAATACGACGAATTACCAGTCACCCTGTATACTTAGAGATAAAAGAAAAACTGTAAGTGATAATAATTTCTTCGCAAAAGAGTAGAAAAATTGAAAACCAACTAAATTATTTATCTTTAAACCTTCCATAATCGTAATTTTACAAACGGCAGAGGATTGCAAGTTCGGTGTTCAATTGTTCGACAACTTACCCTACGTAATTTGTTTTGGAATGGTATTATTGTACGTTTTGAAACTTGATTCGGATAATATTTAGGTCAAATTGATTTGAACTTAATTTATCATAGCTGCATATAACATAAAGAAAAACTCGAAACTAAAGTAACTTAACCTTTATTAACATTAGAAATTACATAACATTTGTTTTTTGGTTTCAAAAATAACATTTCAGCGATAAATAAATAATAATTGTAGTATTTTTATGTGAATTTTGAATGAATCTCACATGAATGACAGTCAGTGTCAAATGTGTCAATACAATAAATAAATATTAAATAATGCTAGTGTGATCGTAATTTCATGTTAAGAAGTCGAATGTTTATATTAATATGTATATAAATTGTTACTTTTGAACAGTAATAAAACATCCGCACCATTTTTGACATTCATTCGCCATGCCTCGAGATTCAAGTCCGTCCAGACGAGAGTCTTCAAAGAGAAGAAGGTCTCGGTCTCGAGAGTATCGCAATAGTTACAAACAGCGTAAAATATCTCCAGCTCCCAGCACGTCACAGTCTGAAGCCGAATTCAGTTTTGAAAACTATAAGCGCACTTTGAATAAGATTATTCAATACAGTAGCGAGAGCAACACAGTGGCAAATAGTTTGGACGACTTCTGGGTGTTCTTAAAAAAGTACGAAGCGACGCTGAAAAAGGCGGGTAAACCTATCGTTGAATACCAAATGGAAGAAAAACAGTTTTCTAAGTTTAACTGCATCAACTTTAACACTAAACTAAAATATGTTGATGTTGCTTATGAGGAAAGAGAGAGGAGAAAATCGGATAAAAAATTGTTTGAAGCATTTTTGAATGTTGTGTCTATTTATTTGGACTTTAAGAATAGGGAGAAATTTGAAAAGTTAAGAAAATTGAGGCAAGCTCAGAGGGATTTGCCTGTAGCGAAATATAGGTAAGGCATTATCTGGCTCACATTTATTTTATTTTATCCCAAGACATATTGTGTATCTTAAGGTGGGTACGGACTTGAGGCAGCCTCAGGTTGAGTCATGCATGGGTCTCCTGTTTGCTCAAATTCGTACGCGCCTTGCTGCTCGCGCACAGCCAGTGAGGCTGTCTCAAGGCCGTACCCACCTTTAAGAAACCTTCTTTTTTAAATATTATTGTGTTCTGAGCTCAACTTTCAAAATAATAACAATAAAATGAATCATTTCAGACAAGAAATTGTAACGGCGGTACAAAATGAGAGAGTAGTCATTGTTGCGGGAGACACTGGATGCGGTAAATCCACACAGGTGCCTCAGTATCTCAACGATGCAGGTTTCCAGAACATAGGTGAATAACCATTAAAGCTTTATTGTTATTTGTAGAGTGGGCAAGCTGTTCTAGTAACTGATAGAGCCTGTATCCAGTTTGCTCTGTACAAAATATTGCCTGTAGTGTTTTTATTGCGCTTGTCGTATTTAAATAAATAGACATTATAGAACTCACACAAATCCTAGTCCCACAATAAGCTCAATAAGGCTTGTGTTATTGGTACTAGATGACAATATCATTACATAGTATAAAACAAAGTCGCATTCCGCTGTTTGTCCCTATGTATGTTTAGATCTTCAAAACTACGCAACGGATTTCGATGCGGTTTTTTTAAATAGATTGAGTGATTCAAGAGGAAGGTTTTTATGTATAATACATGCATAATATAGTAGAGAAACACTGATTATTTAAGACGTTTCTAATGTGATGTCGTAAATAAATACATTTTGTTGCGCTTACATTGCAAATGCTGGCTGAAACCTATAAGATAGATCAAAATAATGTACTACAGTATTATACACCTCAAAAGGATCTACAAAAAAGTCCGCGACGGCATAGGGATAACCGAAAATAACCATTTTTATGCCGTGCGAAGCGGGGGCGGGTCGCTAGTAATATAATAAACAAATATGGATATAGTAGTTTATGTAACTGTTACGTAATAAGGGTCCTTAAAACATGAGTGTGGTTTTATGAAATGAGCCGCAGGCGAATTTCATAATAAGATCACACGAGTGTTTTAAGGCCTAATTACGTACAGTTGCATACACTGCTTTATCTACACTCATATTATATATATTAAATTAATTGTTCGGAAACCATAGAATGACCGCCATTGTACCGTCATGGCCTACTCGATTGTGCCGGCGCTCGCGCGGGACCAATCGAGTTGGCCATGGCGGTAACATTATGTTATCAAATTCGATGTTCCAAATTTGAAACTCATTGCTTAACAATATTTGAGCATGCATAGTTAAAATTACGTTACTTTTTTTTTTTTTTTTTTTATACCACGACGGTGGCAAACAAGCATACGGCCCGCCTGATGGTAAGCAGCTACCGTAACCTATGGACGCCTGCAACTCCAAAGGCGTCACATGCGCGTTGCCGACCCTTTACAAAAAGGAGGATTCACTGTGTTGACGACTAAAGGAACAAGAAGGTCCCTCATCGTCAACACACTGGGTCCTCTTTGAGCTCTTTGGCAACCTTACTCACCAGCAGGAACACAACACTATGAGTAGGGTCTAGTGCTATTTGGCTGTGGTTTTCTGTAAGGTGGAGGTACTTCCCCAGTCGGGCTCTGCTCCAGATTTGAGCGATGACATTCGCTGAACGTGCCCTACCACACTCAGCGAGATGCCATTCGCAGTGCCCATACCTCTCTTTTTGGCGTAGTTTAAGGACATACCCAGGTCCGGACGTCCGTTACTGCCGCAGATAAGAAACTTATCATAGTTAAATCGTTTGTTGTAATGCTTGTCATTGTCTACGGTTTTTGAACGCATTTTAGAGTACTTACAGTATGAGTGTAGATAAAATACTTAATTATACATATAAACAACCTTGACTCAGGAACAAATATCTGTAATAAACACACAAATTAATGACCAGGATTCGAACAATCACTTCTGAAGTACTGACTGGCCTAGGAGGCTGTATTTGTTTTTTAATTCATCAACAGTCTGAGCCAACACTATGTCTTCTGGTTAGTTTGTGGGTTTGAAGTTGTTGGATTTGTAGATTAACATTTTCTGTTGTCCAGTCGCCATCAGATATATCGGAGCGGCCATGGTGGTCACAAATATCTGAACAACGCCTCTATTGTCATGGCGGCAAATTGCGTGTTCAGATATTTTTGAGTACTTTGGCCGCTCCGATATATTTGATGGCGACTGTCCTTAATAAACTGACACCCATCTTTATTGCCCTTATGAGATAGCAAAAAGAACAATTATTAGGCAGGTCCTTACAAGCCGCGCAGCATCGCGAGAAAATTGCCGCGCGAAGCAGCTCGGGCTGTGTTGCGCGACTCAGCCGAGGCCGCTCGCACGTTTGCCGGCCAATGTACGCGAACAGTTTTGAGCTTCGATAACTCACAAGTGCGATTTTTAGTTAGAGAATATGATATGATTAGTTATAGTAAAAAATATTTTCTAACAGTTTTTGACGTCGCACTTGGTATTATATAGATATTTGTTAATAACAGCGAGAAAAGATTATACAAGTTATATTTTCCATTGCCACACTATTGCATTCAACTAATTCAACATCATCTTTCATTTTATAACAGTTTGGTCAATGGATTATGTGAGCATAATCGAAAACAATTTGTCACAATATATGTGACCTTGAATTCTAAATGAATTACAAATGGCTAAAGCGATATACCTATGCTCTTGACAAAACCGTTATAAAATGTGAAGTTATGTTGCAATAGTAAAAAGCGATAGCCTGGTGGAGAAAATCAAAACTTACATAATCTTTTCTATGTGTAGCAAACAAATACAAGTATTATCCCTAGCGCAATGCTAAAAATTGTCAGAAAATATTTTTTATTATTAGTACTTAACGTATTCTAACAGGTCACAAAATAAAATCGGACTTGTGATTTATGTCATTTTTATAGGTTAAAAAGGCGTCCCCGTACTCCACTACAAGGCGCATTTACACGCGGAAATTTCCTTACGAGACTGCTTGGTCTGTGTAGTAAGCCTATTAAACAAAACGGATTGTTTTCAGCCTGCACTCAGCCCAGAAGAATAGCCTGCATATCACTGTCAAAACGCGTGGCATTCGAAACTCTGAGCCAATTCCAAAGTAAAGTGGGTTATCAGATCCGGTTTGAGAAGAGCAAGACTGCAGACACTAAGATATGTTTCATCACTGAAGGATTACTGCTAAGACAAGTATGTGACGCTAGTACCTATCTACTTGTTTATTCTATGACGGTGCCAAGCAGCTACCATAGATCCATACTATCCATACTAATATTATAAATGGGAAAGTGTATGTGTGTGTTTGTTTGTTTGTTTGTCCGTCTTTCACGGCAAAACGGGACGACGAATTGACGTGATTTTTTAAGTGGAGATAGTTGAATGGATGGAGAGTGACATAGGCTACTTTTTGTCTCTTTCTAACCCCCCACTTCCCTAAAATGGGGGGTGGAAGTTTGTATGGAGCATTACGCAATTTTCAAGGTAGAAAGCTAAAAATTGGTATGCGGACTATTTGTGTGCGGTTTATTCTGTTCCGAGTTCTCTTCTGTGTTTTAAATCAGGAAAGGGGAACCGTGTTACCCCGAATTTAACGCGAGCGAAGCCGCGGGTAAAAGCAAGTTAATTATAAAAGAAGATTCACTGTGTTGACGGCTGATGGTACACGAGTCTCCCCTGAACGCGTATCATGGTTGTCATTTTATCGCTTGTCACTTTCGCACTTACATACTTGTTAGAATGTGACAGCTATGGTGACAGGCGATAAATCCGACCATATTAGGCTAGCAGTTGTCAAACACACTGCATCTTCTTTGAGCTCTCTGGCGACATTATTCGCTGGCAGGAACACAACACTGAGTAGGTTCTAGTGCTATTTGGCTATGGTTTTCTGTAAGAGGAGGTACTTCCCTAGTCGGGTTCTGCTCCAGATTTAAGCGAAATGAGCAAATGCTGAGTTGAGCCCAACCACACAAAGCAAGATGAGATTTGCAGTGCCCATACCTCTCTTATGGCCGTAGTTTAAGGGCAAACCCCGGCCTATCCGTATTTGTAAACACTGCAAAGAAATTAGGAAATTTTCTAATCTGTAATAACGCTCGTAACTTCGACTATGATTCATACTCTTGACTTTATTCCAATCGTATTAAGATCGAAAATCAAATGCAACCAAAGATGATTGACCAGCAATTTTTTTCCAGATGTCATCCGAGAATTTACCCAGCTATGACGTCATAATACTAGATGAGATCCACGAGAGACATCTGATGGGTGACTTTTTATTAGGCGTGCTAAAATGCTTGATACACAGCCGAACCGACATCAAGCTGGTGCTTATGTCGGCCACTATTAATATTAAGCTGTTTGAGGATTATTTCTCTGCTGAGTCAGCTGTTGTTATACAGGTAAAAGAAAAAGCTTAACAGAAAATTATCTGGCCTACATTAATAGATCGTTATTAGGCGGGTCCACACCTGATGCACCGTCTCGCGAAGAAATTGCCGCGCGAGGCGGCTCGGCTAGTGTGGACGTGCCTCGCCCGAGACATTGCGGCCGCGCGTGTTTTAAGGTACAGGGGGGACAATCTCGACTGGTGGAAAATTTCAAAAAAATCCAGAATAGATATCTTTCATATAGCATTAACTATAGCCCATCTATGTCCGGATAGCGGAAACCGCTTTTATGCACTATATATGGCACTATTAGTTATATATGGCATTATTAGTTACTGATATTTAGATTTAGTTGAAATTTCCCCACAGTCTTGTTTGTCCTGGTCTCCTGCTGTAGGTACCTTAATTGTGCTGTATGATTACAGGTACCAGGTCGTTTGTTTCCAATAGACTTGCAGTACAAGCCGATATTTATAGAGGAGAAGCCCTCACGAGATGACAGGCTTGATCCTCAGCCCTATGTCCAGATAATGCAGCTGATTGATAGCAAATACCCTAGTAAGTCTATTTTCAACCGACTTCAAGATGTCGAAGGAGGAGGTTATCAATTTGGCGAGATCTTTGTTTTACTTGCAATTTTTATTTTATTTTTATGTATGTTCACCGATTATTCGAAGACGGCTGGACGGATTTGGAAAATTATTTTTTTGTTTAAAAGAGTATACTTCACAGTTGGTCCCATTGTAACTAGGTCAGGATCTGATGATGGGATCCTGGAGAAATCGAGGGAACTCTTCAACTATTATAGGCACACCTATAGTGATTAGAGTATTTTTTACAGCAGGTCGAGCATTTGCTTTTGGAATGGTGAATGCTAAGTGAAGTCGGTTCTTTTTTGTATAAAATGATTTATATTTATACCTACAGTCGACGTCAAATATATGTTTATGTTTTCATCTCTAAAAGTTCGTCTTTATGTCGTGCGTAGATGACCTAAAGTCTAAAGTCGCTTTTATCTTTTTCGAATATCAAAGCAAACGCTTCAACGGCCACATCAACAACTTTAACTTCAAAGAATACTCTTTATTTTATTTCGTTTCATTAGTAATCTAAGCTAAGGCAAAGCCTCAATTAGTTAATTTATCTTTTGTCTGTTTCTAACAAACACAACTGCTAAAGTGACAGATAAAGACAAAACGTAAATTAACTAATTGTGGCCTGAGAGATTTTATAAATAAGGGAGTATTATAGCTTTATGAAATAAACTTATAAGTTTTATTTTGTCTCATATATTATATTTTAAATTTGTTTTACTTATTCATTAGTAATTGAATATATTTAAACAATGACAATAAAATAAATAAATAATAAAATTTCTTTATTTCGGACAAACATGTATCCATAGAGTGTTAGT
This sequence comes from Pammene aurita, assembly GCA_947086415.1. NCBI lineage: Eukaryota > Metazoa > Arthropoda > Insecta > Lepidoptera > Tortricidae > Pammene > Pammene aurita. The sequence goes on along the minus strand of OX352305.1, from coordinate 21,326,431 downwards.
AACAAACAAACAAAAATCTTAATCTAGTGTTAGTCTTAATAATTTAACTTAATTACAATTATAAAATTTACATAAAAAATTTACACTTCAAATGGCGCTACACTTTTATCTGCCCAGTCCAATATTTTAGGATTGGACACTCAAATCTGTCGGCAATTTCCCTTAGAATGCTGTTGGGACTACTTCGCACACGACTTAGTAATGAGGCTATATTTTTCCGAATTATAGCCTGAAAACTATCCGGCCGCGCTGCCACAAACATGCCCGATGCAGAGCACCGGCTAGGCAGTCCCATCAGCATTGTTGTACTGTACGCGCAACGCGTTGTAGGCCCGTTTCGTGTACCGTACCCACAGGCTGCTCGTGTACAAGGTTTGACAATACGATTTAAATTGCGTTATTTTTACATCACTTGAACAACGAGCAAACCTGCGGGTAACCATGTTACTCCGGACCGCCAACGCCCTGCGCTCCCTTTCGACGTCTAAGTCATCCTTTAGGTCACTCGTGAGGATGTGCCCCAGGTATTTGACCTTATCAACCACTTTTAATGGACTAGAGTTCAACACAATAGGTGGTACATAGTATGGCTTGATTTTGCCCGCCTTAAATACTAACACCTCACTCTTTTTCGTGTTGTACTCCAGTCCATGGGTCAAGGCGTAGGCTTCGCAGTGGGCAAGCAGCTCCTCCAGCGCGCTGACAGCCGGGCTCAGCAGCACCATGTCATCGGCATAACTTAGGCTGTTAACACAAGTGCTACCCACATAGCATTCCGCATGCATGCCACTAAGCCCCTCTATCAGCTTGTTGATGTATAAGTTGAACAGCTTAGGTGAGGTAATACCACCCTGTCTCACCCCGCATTCAAGCTTATACTCGCTGGACAACTTACCTGGTACAAAAATCAGTTAAACCAGGTAAGGTGGGCTTACCTGGTTTAACTGATTTTTGTACCAGTGCCTAAACAGGCCCACACACTCCGTCGGTACACCCGTTTCACTTAGTTTTTGCCAAAGCAGATCATAATTGACTCGATCAAACGCCTTGGACAAATCGAGGAAACAGGCATAGACGGGTGTTTTTCTATCAGTATAATACCTGACCGTGTGCTTAAGGCATAGAATTGCACTATCCGTGGACAGCCCTGGTCTAAATCCGAATTGGCCGTCATGCATCTTTAGGTAGTTATCTAGCACTTTGTCAAGCACACGATCAAGTATCTTGGCTGTAGTGGTGGCGAGCGATATAGGCCGATAGTGAGCCTTACTAGATATGTCACCTGTTTTATTTTTAAGCACTGGTACCACAATCGTCCTCATGAGCGCCACAGGAAGGTATGAGTGTCCAATACATAAATTAAGCAACAAAGACAGTACTCGAGGCAGGTGCACCCCCGCATAATTGAAATGCTTTATACTGAGGCCATCGTGGCCAGGCCTCTCTGCATATTATTAATGACTAGTTTAATTTGTTTAGAGGTAAAATGGGTAGTACGTCTGCCCCCGACCGCCCCTACATTTGCTTTATGCTGGGAGGCAGATTTAACATGTAACAGCGACTTGACATCAAAGTGTTCCTTAAATAAGTTAGCAATCTCCACAGTAAGTGTCATATAAAAAAAAACAAAATGTTTTTATAACTGAGCAGTATGTAACGATCTAAGTCAGGTGTCACGTACCTACTGAAAAAAAAGTTAATTGACGTGAACCATAATCTTGTAATATTTATGTTACATCTTGAAATTGTTTTACGATTAATAATTTCCTGGCAATCGAAGTGAAAAGTAGAGTGTAAAACTCGTCCATAAAACCCATGTTACACTCGATTTAAATATTTTAAATCCATCCTCGCTCGCCTCGCGTAAAATGGCACGTTTTATGCACTTGTTGTACAATCTACAATTATCCACAAAAAAATCAAATAACTTCCTTTTAAAACTTATAATATTTTCTATGGTACTTATGTTTCGGAACTTTATCATAGATTTTTTGAGCCATGTCAAGTATACATTTCTTTAAAAATGCTTTTTTGGAAGACATTGAGGCTATTTTATTTATTAGACGAATCATTTTAAATCTTTTAAATAAGTGCAGGTTGCCTTTATCAAAAACTAGCTTTTGCTCGCGGCTTCGCTCGCGTTAAATTCGGGGTAATATGGTTCCCCTTTCCTGATTTAAAACACAGAAGAGAACTCGGAACAGAATATTATTAAAATTTCACCCCCTCTTTTAAGGGGTTGGGTGCAGATTTCCAAAAAAAAATGATGCACGATTTTTTTTTTAGTCACAAATAGTCCGCATACCAATTTTTAGCTTTCTACCTTGAAAATTGCGTAATGCTCCATACAAACTTCCACCCCCCATTTTAGGGAAGTGGGGGTTAGAAAGAGACAAAAAGTAGCCTATGTCACTCTTTATCCTTTCAACTATCTCCACTTAAAAAATCACGTCAATTCGTCGCCCCGTTTTGCCGTGAAAGACGGACAAACAAACAAACACACACATACACTTTCCCATTTATAATATTAGTATGGATAACTAATTCATAAATATACAAACAAGGCATCATACACGTAGGTTTTTAAAACATGGTATACATGAAGCTGGTAGCTGAATTCCACATAAAGATCTAACGCATCTATTTTGCGCTTTAAAGGTTGTTTTTCTACCAACTGAGTTTTAAATAAGTGGCTACATAGATAACACCTCTACATCAAAATCATCAAACATTTAGAGGACACAGTTCAGATAGGATAGGAAAGCATATATAAAGACTTGTGAAGCAGTCAGATTTGGATTTTTTTTTTCTTTTTAATTAAACAATGGGTACAATGTCTGTCTCTCAAGCTGTTTTCAACCGACTTCAAGATTTCGAAGGAGGAGGTTATCAATTCGTCGGGATCTTTGCGGGGGCTTTTTTTTTATGTATATTCACCGATTATTCGAAGACGGCTGGACCGATTTGGACAATTCTTTTTTCGTTTGAAAGCGTATACTTCACAGTTGGTCCCATTGTAACCATGTCAGGATCTGATGATGGGATCCTGGAGAAATCGAGGGAACTCTTCAACTATTATAGGCACACCTATGGTGATTTGAGTATTTTTTACAGCAGATCGAGCATTTGGTGTTGGAAAGGTGGATGCTTAGTGAAGTCGGTTCTTTTTTGGTTAAAATTATGATATGTCTTATAGAACTACGCATTGTAGTGTATCTTTAGGATCTAATCTAATGTATTACTGTTTTGAACATCGAACGTATCTTTCAGGCGACGAGAGGGGAGACCTTCTTATATTCATGTCTGGCGTTCAAGAGATAACGGCGATTTGCGACGCGGCACAACAGTACAGCGAGAAATCTAAGAAGTGGATCGTGCTGCCGTTGCATAGCGGCTTGTCTATTGCGGAACAGGATAAGGTAATGGAGTTTACATGGTACGCTGGTGGTACACAAGCAGGGGCTTTTAACACATTCACTGCCAAGAACCCGCCTGGTGGGCGCTCGTAAACTTTGCTCAGATGCCGGACAACTGGCTGGGCAGGTTGTTTTGTACGTAGCTATGGACGCCCGGTTTCTGAAGTAGGATGTCATTTTTCGTCTGGCAGTTAATGTGTTAATATTTGGCGCCCCTGGTCATAGGCCCTATGGGCTGATACCTGACTAGCCGGCGCCCTGAAGCCACGCGTGGGGCGGCTCACGCCACCTTTGGCGTTATGCCGCCTCGGGCCATGGCCCTCTTAGCCCTAGGGTAAATACGCCCCTGTACACAAATGTACGGCTCCTCTGGTGTTCATTGTGACGACATCCAGGATCTCTGGCTACGTTATTTACTCGCCGTTACATAGTGAGGATAAACGTGCAAAGATATGCGCAGACGGTGTCGCATCACAAAAAAATGGTTTGGAAACGCCATATCTATAGAGAGACCTCTGAAAATTGTTAGAAAATGGCGCCATTTATAACCTGTTGGCTTTTTCGTTATTACATTTACCTATTTATATTTGACGATGTCTATAGGTATCGTTAGTTGAGGTCACGCACACAACAACATGTCATGTAATGACAGCGGGATTTTGAAGTTACTGTTCTTTTTACCGATAGCAAGTTCAACAGTGAACTGCAAGATTGACACTAAGTTGACAAATTTCCTTTTTGGTAATACTTTGGAGGATTATCGTGCTTTTAATTACATTTACATTCACTTCACTCATTCATTTCATTCATTCACTTTTTTGCCATCAGTACCTAATGTATGTGTGTGCGTAATCATTCACCTCATCTTTTATGGCGATACTTATATCCTATCCACGGCTATCGTCTATCACACACGGATTTTAAACGATTACAGAATTATTATGGTTATTTAATAACTTTTAGAGGTTAAGTCCCAATCGAACGGTGCCAGAACTTATATACAATTTGAGTTACATTGCTTTATTAAATTCATTGATTAAATTTAATGTATGAATTTATAAAATTGCAATCAAATTCTGGCTCCGTCTAATTCGGGCTATTCGAATATTGATGCTGGCTCTGATTGTCTATTATTTCAGACAGAAATGTGTATGAAAAAATATTTCCTGCACCGCAGGCTGAATGAATACCTGTGCCATATTCATAAGTTTCATAATCCTCTAAATTGATTCGTTTACCTGACACATTCAGTTTTTGAATTTAGGTTTAAAAATATAAATAAATATGTGTTATGTCTCTATTGAACTGAAGAACAAATCTAATTATTTAAGTAATAATTTTAAACAAATAATTTTTAAGAAAAAAAAACCGACTTCCATGGGGGTAGCCGGTGAAGCATTATTGTAGATGGTGCACTTAAATTCCATACAATGAAATAACTTGCTTAACAAACGCAGCGGAGAGGGCAAATCGCCAAACGTGAACTATGCGTCGTTGAAGAGTTCCGTTCTGATCATCATCAGCAGTTCCACTTCATCAAGTGTCACTCTTTTGAATGAAAATGCTTGATTTGTTGATAAAAATACAAAAGTCACTTTATGTATGCCTTTAAGATTTGAGGAATTCCCTCGATTCCTCATGGAACTCATCATCAGAACTTGAGCTTGACGAAAATTGGTCCTGACAATCTAACTTGCTTAACAAACAAAGCGAAGGGGACGAATCGCCAAACGTGAACTATGCGTCGTTGAAGAGTTCCGTTCTGATCATCATCAGCAGTTCCACTTCATCAAATGTCACTCTTTTGAATGAAAATGCTTGACTTGTTGATAAAAATACAAAAATCACTATGTGTAAGCCCTTAAGATTTGAGGAGTTCCCTCAATTCTTCATGGATCCCATCATCAGAACTTGAGCTAGACGAAAATTTGTTCTGACAATTAAACTTGCTAAACAAACACAGCGAAGAGGACAAATCGCCAAGCGTGAACTATGCGTCGTTGAAGAGTTCTGTTCTGATCATCATCAGCAGTTCTACTTCATCAAATGTCACTGTTTTGAAAGAAAATGATGGATTTGTTGATAAAAATATAAAAATCACTATATGTATGCCTTTAAGATTTGAGGAGTTCCCTCGATTCCTCATGGATCCCATCATCAGAACTGCGTTTTGACAAAAACGGGACCAATCTGTATATATATACTTACAATCAAAAAAAGAATTTTCAAAATCGGTTCAGACATGACGGAGTTATGGAGTAACAAACATAAAAAAAAAATAAAACAAAAAAAAACATACACGCCGAATTGAGAACCTCCTCTTTTGAAATCTTGAAGTCGGTTAAAAAGAACCGACTTCATTTATTAGCGTCGACCTCTCCAAAAGGAAATGCCCGACATACTGTACTGTAAAAAATACTAAAATCACTATAGGTGTGCCTATAATATTTGAAGAGTTCCCTCGATTTCTACAGGATCCCATCATCAGATCCCACCATCACCTGATAATAATGGGACCAACTGTGAAGTATACTCTTTCAAATCAAATTTTCCAAATCGGTCAAAATATAGCAAAAACTAAAGATCCCGACGAATTGAGCAACTCCTCCTTCGAAATCTTGAAGTCGGTTGAAAAATATTTAGATTTGTTTTATTTTAAGTAGACACTACTATAAATTATAAACTTATATAGATGTCATATACAAAGGAAAAAGTGACCTAGGCCAGGGCTGGGATCGAACCTGCGTCTTCTGCATTCGCGGCAGACGCCCTAACCACTAGGCTACCCGGATCACAGTGGCACCGGTCGAATATTCCCGTGTATATGCAATCCCTGTAAATGCTAAGGCGCATTTTGGCCAATCATCTAAGGTACAACATTATGAGTTCGTACCCCCAATCGGAGTTCATCGAAAGCGAGACTGGAGCACCGAATTTGATGGGAGCTGGGCACCAGAGGCCTAAGTCACTTTTTCCTTTGTATATGACATTTATATTTATGTCCCTATTGGTTCGGTTGTCTGTCATGAAGAAGACTTATCAATGTTTTTCTATTTAAAATTCTAGGTGTTCGATTATCCACCAGAGGGCGTCCGCAAGTGTATAGTATCCACGAACATCGCTGAAACATCTGTCACCATTGATGGAATACGATTTGTCGTCGATTCTGGAAAGGTACATGAACCATACTAATTTATAGAAATATTGCTATCTAAATATATAAAAGAAGAAACTGACTGACTGACTGATTGACTGACTGACATATCAACGCACAGCCTAAACCGCTGGTTCTAGAGATTCCAAATTTGGCACGTAGGTTCCTTATAAGGTCTAGGGATGCACTAAGAAAGGATTTTTCAAAATTCACCCCCTAAGGGAGTAAAATGGGGTCCAAAGTTTGTATGGCGAATCAAGATTTGTTAGACTATTTTATTCGAAACTTCACAGAAGTATTCCTAACGACAAATGAGTAAACACGTGTTTCAGGTTTTTTGAAAATTCAACCCCTAAAAGGGGCAAATGTTCACAAAGTCTGAAAATCAACATGGGTATCGTATCCTTTTTAACCGACTTCTTGATTTCAAAAGAGGAGGTTCTCAATTCGGCGTGTATGTTTTTTTTTTTTTTTTTGTTTTTTTTTTATGTTTGTTACTCCATAACTCCGTCATTTCTGAACCTATTTTGAAAATTCTTTTTTTGATTGTAAGTATATATATACAGATTGGTGGTCCCGTTTTTGTCAAAACGCAGTTCTGATGATGATCAGAACGGAACTCTTCAACGACGCATAGTTCACGTTTGGCGATTCGTCTCCTTCGCTGTGTTTGTTAAGCAAGTTAGATTGTCAGGACCAATTTTCGTCAAGCTCAAGTTCTGATGATGAGTTCCATGAGGAATCGAGGGGATTCCTCAAATCTTAAAGGCATACATAAAGTGACTTTTGTATTTTTATCAACAAATCAAGCATTTTCATTCAAAAGAGTGACATTTGATGAAGTGGAACTGCTGATGATAATCAGAACGGAACTCTTCAACGACGCAATGGTTCACGTTTGGCGATTTGTCCTCTCCGCTGCGTTTGTTAAGCAAGTTATTTCATTGTATGGAATCTAAGTGCACCATCTAGAATAATGCTTCACCGGCTACCCCCATGGAAGTCGGTTTTTTTTTATTAAAAATTATTGAGTACTTATAGTACGCGGGCGAAGCCGCGAGAAAAGGGTAGTTGCTAATATTTGTTTCTGAGTTATGGGTGTTTTTTATGTATCTAATATCATCTTCATATATAAGTAGGTATATCGTCGTATCTGGTACCCATAGTACAAGCTTTGCTTAGTTTGGGACTAGTTTTATTTGATTTTATTAGATAATTTTTTTACAAGATTTTAAACGAGTTTATTCGATAAATAAATATTTGGAGACAAACATCCTCAAATATTTATTCATTTTATTTATTTACTCACGGCCAATTTTTTTACCCGACTTAGTAATACTAAAATGGTCAGCAATCCTAAAATATAAATAAGAACCGAATTTGTAACTCAATAATTTTAAACAAAAAAGAACCGACTTATTTGGTCCCATTGTAACCAGGTCAGAATCTGACGATGGGATCCTGGAGAAATCGAGGGAACTCTTCAACTATTATATAGTGATTTGAATATTTTTTACAGCAGCTCGAGCATTTGCTTTTGGAAAGGTGGATGCTAAGTGAAGTCGGTTATTTTTTGTTTAAAATGTGTGTTCTTTTTAGTGCCATAGAGTTGCAGTATATTCCTGTTTTGCAGGTTAAAGAAATGAGCTATGACTCAACGACAAAAATGCAGCGGTTGAAAGAGTTTTGGATATCGCAAGCCAGCGCAGACCAGAGGAAAGGCAGAGCTGGAAGGACAGGTCCGTAAATAAAATATATTGACTGTTTTCCAAAACAAAATCCAAACTGGTGACAAGCTGACGATTCCTCTATTTTGACGCAATTTTAGATTTTTACTTCGGTGAAATATAAACGCGAAATTAGTAAATTAAAGTAAATTCTTAACATAGAATTAAAGATAATTAAAAAAATCCGGTTATATTCAGCCAGTAGCGGCGGGTCCATAGAACACGATTCACACATAGAACAGGCTTCCCTAATTAGTAGGCACTCGGGTAACTTCCCTAGAAAGTATGGAGAAAAGGAAAACAAAATTAGCTCCAGCTTGCCTACAAACATTTTTAACGCACCGCCACTGATATTCAAAATACCTATAGATTCTATCGCGCGTAATTTACTAGTTTAACTTGAAGTCCATATTCGTAGCAATCACGGTTATCGCTAGTCCTTTTTTAACGAAGCGCTTTGTCGGTCCTTTGTCACTAGCAATTTCCTTAGGACGATCGGCTGTCTACGGCATTAGTCGGCCACCGCGACGCCTTTAAAGGCTCCGTCAGATTGGCGCGTTTTGTTAGCGGGGCGGAAGCGGAGCGCGATGACAGCGGCGCGCGTCGCGCCAGCATCACGCTCGCGGCTCGCCAGCGCCGCGCTGACAACTCGCACGCATCGCTCTCTCAAGTGGTTGTTATACAGGGTGTAACAAAAATGCTGGTGATCCGTTTAAGGGATATTGTAATCTAATTAAGAAAAATTGGTTTTGTGCGGAAGGTCGGCCGGCTGGGACGACAGATTCCATACATATTTTTCGCATCCAAAAAATTTTATTTCTATTTTTTCTTAATCGCAAACCGAATCCAATTATGCCCTTAAACGGATCACAAGTATTTTTGTTACATACTGTATATGGTTGTCTCTGTCTGCCCGGGCGCGGCGCTGCGTCCACGCGTGACACGCGCGCGCCGCGCTAACAAAACGCGCCGGTCTGAGGGAGCCTTTATTGTGCCACTTTTTGTATATGATTGTGTTTCTCGATATTATGGTACATACTTCAATGTTTCTTAATAGTTAAAATATCAGAGCTTTCAAAGAAGATATCTTGTATTAATTCTACAGGTCCAGGTGTATGCTACCGCGTATACTCCGAGAAACAATACAACGAGATGGACCCCTTCAGCACACCCGAAGTATCCCGGGTGCCTTTGGCATCTCTGCTGCTCCTCATGAGCTCTCTTGGAGTCAGTGACGTCAGGAGGTTCCCATTCGTTGACGCCCCACCAGAACACGCTATTGAAAACGCCCTACTGGAATTGAAGCAACATGTAAGTCATACTTAAGCAACATGTTAAAACTGGAGTTGAAGGAAAGTAAACCTTATACACTATAATTACGTTCTATATTCACATGGCAGCGATGCACAGCTCCGCGCCAGTGCTATTTTGTATAGGCATCAAAATAATAACCCTTCTTTTTGAGCTTGCTTAAAATCGGCGTAAATAATAGCTTAAGTTAATCTGGAAGAGATATCTTCTTAGCGATAGGACCGCCCGTTGTGTGACGTTCTTTAGTTTTAACTTTCTGATGTTCTTTATATTTTATATTTTTGAAGATAGTATAAGATTTTAAGCTAACATTAACATTACAAAAACTATTTAAAACGGGGTATTTACCATGTGTATTTGTTTTGTGTTGAGTTTCCGATATTTCGGCACAGTTGCATGCGCCATTTTTTTTTTTTTTTTTAAACTACATATATCGCACAAAAATATTTTTTTTTAATACCACGACGGTGGCAAACAAGCATACGGCCCGCCCGATGGTAAGCAGTCACCGTAGCCAATGGACGCCTGCAACCCCAGAGGACTCACATGCGCGTTGCCTACACTTTAAGAACCTATACACTCCTTTTTTGAAGAACCTCATACTGTAGCCCGCTGGGAAAACCTCGGCAGGGAGTTCATTCCACAGTCGCAGCGTTCGTGGGAGGAAATTCCTCTTAAACTTACTTGTGGTCTACCCACACACCATAGCGATCTACCCTCTTTCGAGTTCGCTTTTTTCGTCCGTTGTCACTGCTACTACTACCGTCTGCATTCTCACTTGGAACTCGATCACGATTACGACACACTACACTTACAGTATCAACTCGCGCGGTTTTTACCGAAACACACTCAATAAATCAAATACACATGGTAAATACCTCGTTTTAAATAATTTTCATTTGAATAGTATTTGTACTGTATTGACATAAATTTCTTTTCCAGGGCGCCCTAACAGCCAACGAGAAGCTGACAGCACTAGGTCGAGCATTGGCCAACTTGCCAGTCGAAGTGTCCTTAGCCAAAGCCTTAGTAGTGGGCAGCGCAACATTGCCACCGCATAAACGGGACTCCGCCCTCGCACTGGCCGCAGCCTTAGGCATACGGTCGATTTTTACTACAAGAGCGCATAGGGATTTTGAATGCGAGGTCAGTATAACACTCTAATGGTTTTGTATAGTATAGAGGCATTAGCAAGAGCTTTATTCATTTATAAGCCTATAAAACTGGAAATCAATATTTGATCTTTATCATCTTTAAAAATATGGCTTCATATAGTTACAAAGAAGTCTTATAGCACCTGAAAGGCCGAGCCACACCGGCTGCGTGTGCGTGGCGTTGCACGTCCCACTGCGTTGTAAAATATGAATCCTCATAAGACATGTCACACCGCACGCGCACGCACACGTCACGCACCGACATGTCTTACGAGAATTCTTATTTTACAACGCAATGGAACGTGCACGTCTAAGCACACACAGCCGGTGTGCAAAGGCCTAAAGGGTTGTTATCTAATGTAAAACAGTAAGGTTTGTAAAATAAATGAACATTATCATAGTTAAAGCCTTATTAGTGGACAGCATAACATTGCCACCGCATAAGCGGGACTCCGCCCTCGCCCTGGCCGCAGCCTTAGGCATACGGTCGATTTTTACTACAAGAGCGCATAGGGATTTTGAATGCGAGGTAGGAAACCTTATTGCCTTCTAGTGTACTTTAGTGAAATAGCAACAATTTTTTTTTCACCACCACGGTGGCAAACAAGCATACGGCCCGTCTGATGGTAAGCAGCTATCGTAGCCTATGGACGCCTGCAACTCCAGAGGTGTCACATGCGCGTTGATGACCCTTTACAAAAAGGATTCACTGTGTTGACGGCTAAAGGAACAAGAGGGTCTCGTCGTCAACACACTGGGCCCTCTGTGAGCTCTTTGGCAACCTTACTCACCGGCAGGAACACAACACTATGAGTAGGGTCTAGTGCTATTTGGCTGTGGTTTTCTGTAAGGTGGACGTACTTCCCCAGTCGGACTCGGCTCCAGTTTTGAGCGAGATGGCATTCGCTGCGCAGCAGTGTGCCCTACCATACATAGCGAGATGACATTCGCAGTACCCATACCTCTCTTTTGGACGAAGTTTTAGGACATACCCTTGCCCGGACGTAGTTTAAAGACATCCCGGGTAAAAACCACGTTTTTAATTAATTGCAACGACAAAGAAATGTTTGCTGCTATGGACGGGTATAAAGCTGCAAGTTTTATGCAACTGTTTTTGTTTCAGAACGCAAGAAAACCCGATGAATCAGACCACGGCGATCCGTTAACACTTCTATCGCTTTACTGCGCCTGGCTTGGTGAGAAGGTATGATGTCTTACATATATAGTTTAAGCACTTGTGTTCCGGACCTTTGGGAGGCGTGTGCGGAGCCGACGCATAGATACCCTTTCGACAATTTAATGAAATGTCAGGGGTGCACTAGTGTACTTGCAGCTGTAAATTTCTTCAAAGTGGAGGTACTTTTAGGCCGCGATTTGAAACACGCAACCGGCGAGCGGCGAGACGAACAGTCTCCGCTATCATCCAGAACGGGCCTACCGGATACACTAAGGTGACACCTGTATCACACACAGGATGTCGCTTAAGTGTGCCAATAAATAACATTAGCATAACAGTAGAATAACTGGTTATTAACTATTTCACCTGCCTGTGGAAACAGTTTTGCAGGGCACTGTATAAATTAATGTATACTTTTCGAATAATAAATCAATATATTTATCAAGCTTATAGATTTTAATTGAGTCGCGCGAGCCCGCCGCTCGCGCCATCTTTCCGAGCGGCTCGATCACAATCTATAGACTTTAATGGACCCGTTTTGAATGACAGCGTAGGCCGCTCGCCGCGCTTGCAGTTTGCACCGCTGGTCGCGTGTTTCGAGTCCCCGGCCTCTTGGTTTGGCTGTTAATATCATAACATTCAAATTTCTAAAAACATTCCGTATTGCGCATCTGTATTTGCATTTCGGTAAGTTATAAGGCAGGTTCCTTACCCTCTGCGCCTCACCCAGCGAGCAACGTTATGCCACTACGCCCCCCTAGTTGCTGAAAACCGGGCACCACCTGCGCCGCGGTACAGGCCTTATACAGTTTAAACCTGGAGCCGCTCGCTGCGCCCCCGTGGATCACTCGGTTACGCCCGCCTGATTGGGAAACCCTGTTATAAGGGCTGTTTATGAAATACAACTGTTATGCAGGCGCGCGGTGGCGGGCGCGCGTGGTGCCGGCGGCGCGGTGTGGAGGAGCAGCGGCTGTACGAGCTCACCAAGCTCGCTGCACAACTACGGAGCCTCTTGCAGGTACATGGACCTAACAATAAATGATACTATAGTTGGGCCTAAAGCAACGTTCCGATTGAGTCGAAACTCCTAAAGATAGACATCTCGCTCACTCTCGCTGTCTGCAGTCGCTACGCGTCGCAGCGTTCTTCCTTTATTTTATTGCCGTATCGGCACGATGCTTTTGACTCTACTATAGACACTGAACAAATATTAAGCTTAAGAAGCATGCACTCTCAATGGTATGCCCCGCCGAGTTTCTTGCCGGTCATAATTGTTCTCGGGTCAGAGGTGTAGGATTAGAACCGGTGTAGATTGTTTTTTTTCTCTTTTACTTTCATTACTTTGAACTATTTGACGTGTGAAAGTGCCCTTGTGGCCAAATCTAAATATATAAAAGAAGAAACTGACTGACTGACTGACTGACTGACTGACTGACATATCATCGCACAGCCCAAACCGCTGGTTCTAGAGATTCCAAATTTGGCATGTAGGTTCTTTATAAGGTCTAGGGGTGCACTAAGAAAGGATTTTTCAAAATTCACCCCCTAAGGGGGTAAAATGGGGGTCCAAAGTTTATATGGCGGAACAAGATTTGTTAGACTATTTTATTCGAAACTTCACAGGAGTATTCCTAACGATAAATGAGTAAACACGTGTTTCAGGTTTTTTGACATTTCAACCCCTAAAAGGGGAAAATGTGGTACATACAAACATACGAGTCTAACTGAGAACCTCCTTTTTGAGTACTTATAATACGCGGGCGAAGCCGCGGGAAAATGCTAGTTACTGAATAAATGTTTGAGTTTGAGTTTATGAAACTAGTGATAGTAAGAAAAGATGGTGGAAACCTGGAGAAGCTCATCGTGACCGACAAAGTAGATGGGAAAAGACCTCTTGGACGCAGCCCTATACGTTGATCTGGCCAGATTCGCACCACTCTTGACTCGACCTTTCACCACGCCCTTCACACCTCCAGAGACAGAACCAGGTAGAGAAAGATCGCACGACACCCTCAGTACTGAATACGACACAAGGAGGAATTGTAATCTCTTCGGCGTAATAGACCATATTCTATTTTATAGATAAATGCCTGACAGTTGGAACATAACCAGTTCATCATTTGGATGGTTGATCCTTCGTCGTAACACGTGGAGTTTGAGCATTTGTGGTTTCTAGCTTAATGTATTTTTGACTAAAATTTCCATTCTACATATAAAGGATGGTACATTTAAATGGGTCAGTATGGGCAAGTCTGTAACTATGAGACAAGGATGATTAAGACATGGATTGACAATGTCTATACAAAATCGCGTTCCCTTATTTCAGGCTAAAGCACTAGCGTCATCTATCGGTCACCACAAACACTAAATTTCTACTTAACCTTTCTGTTATGCCCATTGGTTGACTGGTAGAGAATGCCTTATGGCATTAAGTCCGCCATTTGTACCATCTTATTTTGTGCAATTAAGATTAAATAAATAAATTCTAGTTTCTAATATTTTGTTCGGCGATTAACGCTGACAGAATAACTCGACTCCAGAGCCAGACTCAACAGATGGCGCTGTAGCACTTAGTACCGATAACAGACGTATAGCCTGAAGGTTCGAGGAACGCGATTTTGTATAGGCATTGTCTATCCATGTCTTAATCATCCTTGCTATGAGACATACGAAGATCTGTTCCTAGGAACCATGTCATCGATTTTAAGGACAAGAAATATTGGATACATTCTCGTAGACTTAAGAGAAACTTGCACTCAGTTCGGGAATTTATTATCATGTTAATTATTATGTTATTATGTAACTTAATTAAATTAAAAAATATTAAATACAATGCGTTTTAGTCAATTTAAATATCGTGTTTTATAGTAACATTTACTGCTTATGAGTTAATCGATATCCAAATAGAAATAATGTAAGTTTTTTTTTTCATATCGACCGGGTTTAATTTTTTTTTTTATACTACGACGGTGGCAAACAAGCATACGGCCTGCCTGATGGTAAGCAGCTACCGTAACCTATGGACGCCTGTAACTCCACAGGACTCACATGCGGGTTTAATTCCCGAACTGAGAACAAGTTTTTTTTTTAAATCTATGTATGCAGTTTTCCTTGTCCCTAATGTCGATGACATGGTTCCTAAGAACAGATCTTTGTATTTCTCATAGTTACAGACTTGCCCAATTGCCCATACTGACCGATCTAAATGTGCCGTCCTGTCTCTATAGTATGGTTTTTCATATTTAACGACGCGTCTGAGCATCGGTCCTGTCTCTAACTAGTATGGTTTTTCATATTTAACGACGCGACTGAGCATCAGTCCTGTCTCTATAGTATGGTTTTTCATATTTAACGACGCGACTGAGCATCGGTCCTGTCTCTATAGTATGGTTTTTCATATTTAACGACGCGACTGAGCATCGGCTGCGCGTACTGGCCCCGCAAGCGTGAAACGTGATTGGTCGATATCCATTACAGTTCTCTCGAGCGTTTTTATATTAAAAGATTTTACTACAACATTTAACAATATTACTAATGTAATGTTAACAGGACAACAATTTGATGGAGACCCCGGAGCCGGAATCAATGTCCTCAGCAGAGAGGTCGTTACGGCACGGCCAAATTAAACAGTTGAAAAATATGAGAAGGTAAACCACTGAACTATTATTATACGCACATACATCTTTAGTACGGTACGAACTATAATTGTTGAGGGTTCACTTTATATTGGACATTTCATAGAGTAAATATTAAACAAAATAAAATAGCTTGAACTTTAAAGTCCGTGCGTATATCTGTATGTTTAGATCGGTGATGAGAATCCGTAGTCAGATAAAACGAGACTTAACTAGAGAGGAAGAAAGAATATTACTTGTCAGATCTATTAAGAGTCGCAATAGTCAAACCCTGACCAGAAATATATAATCATGCGCCATGTTGCGGAATTTTATTGGAACTAATATCTTACACTGCCAATAATTTAAATGACAAGATGATATGCATGTGTGAGTGCATGTTATAGGCTGTCACTGATGTCAGTGTCATTGTGGCGGTTTATTTGAGTAATGATAAAGTCTTAAATATTAAAAAATAAACTAAAAAAAATCCCAAAATTATTCATAGTCAAGAGCGGAATATTGTAAATAGTGTATATAATAAACTGCTGTGAATAATACGCTCGGGAAATGAAACTATTTTGCTGTGAAACATTTTTAAATTAACATTAGAGCTGACATGTAAACAAATCAAGAAATCACTATACCATAGAGAATAATATGCTGTATGACTTTAACTGGAACTGTTGCCATATAAATGAGAATAATAGTGCCCTCTTGACAACGATCATATACTTCTGGTCAGACTTTAGATATGTTTGTAGTGGATCTGTGTAAAAAATTGGTTGTTTGTAAAGTAGGTTTACGATCGAGATGTTTACGTGATAACGTCTTATTGGTGATATAAGTTTTTGGGAAGTAAGGAATTAATGAAGATAACAATTTTTTCAAATTTTAAATTACATCTTAGATTAAACATTCAACGAAAACTTAACCGCACGAGAAAATCTCCATTCGTTTGTATGCCGCTAGAGTGAGAGAGACGGAAGATCGGTCCACTCACTCGAACGCTATGCCAGCCTCCGCTCGTGAGGATTCCGCGTGACAAGTTTCACGGAATGACTGGCAGCGCTCGAGATGAGACGGGAGATCGGTCCGTCTCTCTCTCGTTATACCTGCGATCGCGCTCGTGAGGTTTTGGTGTGACACAAGTTTCTGAACATGTCACCCGACTAAAACGATTTTAAAGACGTTATCACGTCAAAAAAAATATTCCAGAGAGAAAAAGATTGACACTATCTTTTGTAAACTAATGAAATATTTCTTGAAATATTTACAGGCAATATAAACAAAAAGCCGCCGAAGAGCAAAAACGCAAGAAACGCCTCAAAGTGGACTCATGGGAGATAGTCGACGAAAACGCTGATGAAGATAAGTCATTAGACATCAGGGACATAGAGTTCAGAATGACCAACGACGCGCAGCGGATACACTCGCTCATAAGTGGAGCGAGTGCGAGTAGCGGCCGGGACCTTGTCACACTTAAGGTATGTACATATAATGACAGGGTAACAGGTAGAATATCTAAACTATTCGGTAAAATCGCTGACGATAGAGAGAGCTAGCCACGTTAGATATGACACAATTATGAGAGCAACGAAACCCCTCTCAGTCACTTTGCTATACTATGCTTATTTCTATATCTGGACATCTGGCAGCTGTAAAGTGGTGAAGGTCAAATAATGCAAACCACTTCAAGAAACGTCCTAGAGCTCTGGGTTTGATGCAATATTATGAGAAATTAGATAAATAATTAGATTATATCATTGCCAAAAGTTTCTGTTGGGGTAAAGTAGTGCCAAACGACGTATAATGTAATTCATAGTTTATCGCCTGTTTTTGTTTCCGTAATATAATGCAATGTTTTTTGATCTAATATTAAAATATGAGCTGTGTCCTTTATAACTGAGACAACTTTGGCGATTTTTACCTATTTTAATAATACTATTTTCCACTTCAAAAATTTTGCTAGTCTGTCACTCTGACCTCCACCCATTAAAAGCTGCCAGATTCCCGGATCTCGCAATAAGGAAAGTATAGTAATCTAACCATGCGGGTTTTGTTACCTATTCTCAATATTGTGTCATATCTGATGTGGCCAGCTCTTGGTCCACGATGACAATCATTGAATGTCAGGGACCTACAGAGTTTCGAATTTCCATATATAAGATATCTCTATACTCCGCTTACCGCGTTATTTCTTTGAAACCTAAGCTGCCAAAAAGAAGGAGTGCGGGAGAGGACACGCAATGCTAGACAGGGAACGCGCGATTGTTCCGTGGGGCGTACGAGAGAGTCAGACATTAATGGTTGCCATGGAGACGTACTAAGTTTTACTGTCACTTACAATAAATTAGTGTCTCACTATAGGGAGAAATTACTTCGAGCGTGGCAGCGGGGGCCGCCCGGCTATGCGGGGTCTTGGGTTATTAGTCTTTGCGAATTTCAAATCGTAGAAGAGTCACTCATATGCGAATCGATTATCTATCGCGATTTATGCTGCAATTATAGCGAGCTAATCATCATCATCACATCATATCAGCCGAAAGTGAACATAGGTCTCCTCCAAAGAGTGCCACAATGACCGGTCCCGCGCCACCCGCATCCAGCGGACTCTCGCGACCTTTACCAGGTCATCAGTCAACCTTGTGGGGGGTCTACCCACGCTGCCCCTTCCGGTTCGTGGTCGTCACTCGAGAACCTTTCCGCCCCAACTGCCATCGGTTCTACGTGCAATGTGCCCCGCCCATTGCCACTACACGCCTTAATATGTATTTTTCTACTCCAGCACTTCTATATGCCAATTAAATGACTGATAGTGGTATCTAAAACTACATCATTTAAGTGAAGGCGCTAAAGTCTATTTGTCTATAGGTACTTTCTATAACTGCTAGCAGTCACACAAAACATATTGTGCAACTGTTTTTGTTTTTTTAATACACTGACTTCCAGGTGCCATGTCTAAAAAGGGTTCGTTCTTGTTTACAATATAAATTATATTTTTATACTTGAAATTATTTTTGCACAAACTATGATAAAAACATTATCATGTCTTTTTTAAAGTATTAATATCTTAAATAATTTAGTTTTCATATTTATGAAAAGCATAATAGTACTTTAATGTAAGCTTTTGCATTGAGAGTTACTTGAACGAAGCCATATTTTTTTGCAATTGAAAACCAACTCGTGGTCTGTCTATGACATTTAGTCAAAAAGTTAATATTTAAAAAGTTTCAACACAATGTACGGCTTAATTTTTGTATTTAAACTCGTATATTATGTTAATATCAAGAAGTTTATGTTAATTTTCATAAAATAAGTGACAAGAAAACTTCACAGTGAATATCCGAAGACTTCGGCACAAAAGTAAGTTATTAGTTGATAGAAAAATCTTAAAACAAAATTGATTTATGTACTTAAGAACTTAAGAACTTTAAAATTATTTATTAATTACGTTTTTGCTACTGTCGTAGAAAAAGTTTCGTGTGCAACGGTACATAATTCGGTCTTAAAATTCTCGGGTCTGTTATTACAAAATTCGGCTTCGCCTCATTTTGTAACTTCGACCCTCGAATCTTAAGAACCCTTATTATGTACCTGTTGCACAAAATACTATTTTATTACAGGTTGTACTATGCCGAGCATTGTACCCTCAGATAGCAGTTGCAGACGAATTTAACCACTGCAAGGTAATATCTCAATTTTAAACTTCTGATAATGAGCGCTGGTAGCCAGGCGGTAAGACATCAGACTTTCAATCCGAAGATCTCGAATTCAAACCCCGGCTCGTACTACTGAGTTTTTCGGAACTTATGTGCGGAATATCATTTGATATTTACCAGCTTTTCGGTGAAGGAAAACATCGTACGGAAACCGCACCTAATGTCGATAAGGCCTAGTTTCCCCTCTGGGTTGGAAGGTCAGATGGCAGTCGCTTTCGTTAACCGTTAACGCCAATTCATGGGATTAGGTTGTCAAGCGGACCCAACCTGGGACAAACGCTAGGAGGAAGAAGAAGAAGAAGAAACTTCTTGGATACATGTTGAGACATGACTGTAACAGCGCCATTTGGTGCTTTATAAGTGTTATAGCCTATCTCAGAGCCGACACTGCTGTGAATTCTTCAAAGGAAACTTGGCACTTATGCCGTCTCCCTAGTCGGGGAAAATTCATTCATTGCAGTTAAAAAGGCTTCAAGCATAGGAAATAACCGTGCTCAGAGTTTGACAGCTTGACTAGATAGCGCTTATAGGTCAAATATTTTGTGATAAGCAAGGATGATATAGACATGGATGGACAATACCCATACAAAATCGCGTTCCCTTATTTCAGGTTAAAGCACGCGTTTCGGTACGAAGTGCCACAGCGCCATCTGTTGAGTCTGGAGTCGAGTTATTCTGTCAGCGTTAAGCGCTGAACAAGGTATTAGAAACTAGGATTTAGTTTCTGGTGTGACCGATAGCTGACGCTAGTGCTTTAACCTGAAATAAGGGAACGCGATTTTGTATGGATATTGTCCATCCATGTCTATATCATCCTCGGTGATAAGTAATTTAATTTTCTAACGTTATTTCCTAGAGTTCACGCATAATCTAGTCGACTGCAAATCCTGCAATAGTATCTTCCTTAACGAAGGCCGCAAAAATATCTTATGCTATAATAAGCTTAATATCTGACACAATCTTATTTGTAGGGCCATAAGAGCTACATATATCGGCCTTTGTCGAGGAAGACACTATTGCAGGTGATTGAGGTATGGGCAGGGGGGGTTTCACTATGTCTCTTTCCATTGTCCCCGTTTTTCCTGATGCGCTTACCGCACCGCGAGGGCTAATGAGGGAAGGGTTGGCACATCGATTATTACCTTATGGGTGCGTTCGAGAATATGTGACGTTTTCAAGTCATAGGTACATCATTGTCGGTTGTTAATAGAGTTTATTTCTAAATTATTTTGTACTAGCTTTTGCCCGCGGCTTCGCTCGCGTTACATTCGGGGTAACACGGTTCCCCTTTGCTGATTGCCCCCCGGAATGCTCCATACAAACTTCCACCCCCCATTTTAGGGAAGTGGGGGGTTAGAAAGAGACAAAAAGTAGCCTATGTCACTCTCCATCCCTTCAACTATCTCCACTTAAAAAATCACGTCAATTCGTCGCCCCGTTTTGCCGTGAAAGACGGACAAACAAACAAACACACATATACACTTTCCCATTTATAATATTAGTATGGATGGCAGTTAACGTCTCATTGACAACCAACAATGATGTATACCTTTGATTGAAAACGTCACATATTATCATTTCAGCCAGTGTTTATGACATGTCTCAAACGTACACGGATATATGTAGCACGTTGAAAACCCTATTTTATTTTTATTCTATTTTATTTCATTTTGATCTCTGTAGGTAAATATCAAATTCAGGAAGGATAATCTTCTGTACTTGTACTGTTACTTACTCTGTGATATGGGGCCGTACAGTGCAGATAATTAAGTTTATTTATATCTTAGATGTATCTTTGACTATCTTGTCCAATAACGTTGAAAAAACTTTCTAATTCCAGTCAGTATCCGAGCAACTGTACCACACCTGGAGCAAGCCCTTCGTATTCCTCCACCCAACGTCTTTTTTTGGGAAACAACCTAGGATACTTCAGCTGAGCGAAGCCGATATTCAGACGGAGCTGCCGGCCTGTTTTAAAATCAAGCTACCGGTTTCTTCTAAACACCAGATATTATGTTACTTGTGAGTAATATTCATACATCGGGGTTTTCGGTGCGGGAATGTTTGACATTAGCCGAAAAGTAGGCATAAACTTAAAAAACAGAATGCACTCTAGCAGGTTTCTACCTAATGAATAGTTGATTGAAAAAATCATAGTTATATTCAATTTATATGTAATAGCTGACTATTGTATATATATTGTAGGTACATGTACCTATGATTTTTTCAAGTATTTTTTATTTTATTAATTCATTTAATGACTAATCATTATTAAGTTAAGTCCCCAATCATTTATAAGTAAATAGTTCATAAATATCGGACGTCAAGATTAATATTTGACACTTATTGTCATACCGTGTCTTTGTCTTAGGTAATTACCTAGTTGATAAATTTTGCATATGCAATTGCATGTTTAAAATACTATATGATTGTCAATACAAACATGCCTCCAAGAAAAAAAGCTCGTATCATGGTGTGTATACTATTCACAGAGAGTTAATTATTCATTAGGCATAATATGGTATTTTTTTAGACTAACCTCTCTGTTTATCTCTACTCTTTCTCAAATCGTTCCCGCACCGAAAACCCCGATGTATGGTAATATTACGATTTTAAAGCGTTCTATATTTATGGTATTAGCACAGAATAACTAATAGTACTACCGTACAGAAAATTCACTCCTTCACAAAAGTCAAATTTAGGTATAAATTTATACCGATACTCGCCGCCTGCAAGCAAAATTGAAACTTATAACCGCGCACGAACCGTGAATCTTCTTTGCGCGATGACCGAGCTGTGAGTGCCGGCACGGGTTGTCACTTGACAAGTTTTTGTACCTACATATACCTACTGATTTATTATTTTTAAGATAAATATGTAGGAATTACAAACGTTGATTCTGTAAACATACAATTTTTATCCGGAAATAATATGTCTGATTCTCACGGAAGTAGGTATGCCGCAGCCGTTTCCTTTGAAAATCCTATATCGGTCAGTTCGTAATATTGTTTCTGGGCAACCAATATTATATCTTTTATACGGATTAGATCGAGGTTTAGGTTTCGAAGCCATTGTGTATTTTCAATTTTGCGCGAGCGCCACGTGACACGACTATCATGCGAGCCGAGCGGCAGCCCACTGCCATACGCCTCCACGGGAGGCGCTCCGGCCAAATGTACCTAAACTGCGTAGTGAAACCCCCCTGGTATTAGCATAGAATATATAATTTAATAGAGCAGCACAACTTTTTGAAGCTCCAAGTCGCAACAAGTAGCGTACCATAGTAACGCTACTCGTTACGAGATGACGCTGCAGCGCGATGTCATTTTCTTCTACTATTTATATATATTTGGGTTGAGCTCGTCCAGATGGCGCTTCAGAGTTGGGCTTCAAAATGTTCTTAGACTGAGCTGTATTTATTATTTATAGTCTTTGTTATTAGTAGGAGGTAATTTCTTGAAAGGAAATGAGGAATTTACAGTTGAGTGAAATGTAAACGAGTGAGCAAAGGAGGTCGTTTAATAACACAAGGCTGTCAATTCCTTCTCTCTTATAAACACCAGCTATCATGTTATTTGTAATCACGACTGATATCTAAATTCTGAGACGCTTAAAGTAGTGCACAATATTATAGGTACAAATTTAATCTAGTCACAGCCAAAGCTATTATCGTAATAGGATTATCAAATGATAGAGTTTGTAAATCTAATATCGCATAATATACGGGGAATTCAGGTACAGCGTCAAGTACTTCGGCCGCATGTTTATAGTATGCAGATATTTTGTAACACTTCAAGCGTCTTAGTTTTGTTTAAACTGAGCATGGCCCAACATTCTCTATAACTATAACCCTCAAAGCAAGTATCTCTAGAGTTGAAACACGCGTACATGTAATTTGGAAACGCATTTCAAAATGGCTGACAGAATAAGAATAATCTATACATATAATAAACGCGTAAGGAGAAAAAAAATGTACATTGAAGATATTCTAGAAAAACTTATTCGGGGGGTCTTAGAAACGTTGACTGAATACATTTCAGTGATTTTTGGAATTCTTGTCTGTCTGTCTGTGAATTTGTCCGCGCACTACGTAAAAACTACTGCAATGAATTTTACGAAATGTTGTATAATAACAGTTTATACCCCGGAGCAACATATAGGGTAGTTTTTATTCTGCTTATTAAAAACATAATTTTCATAAAAAAAATAGTTCTCAAAAGTGGTCACAGATGGCGCTGTATAGGTACCCTGTATACTGTATACAAACATTATTTAAGGACGTCTATATAATAAAGACGTAGATATTAAGCGATTCAGTCTGTTGCGTTCCGCCGAAGTTTAAACCATGGATTTTTAAATGCTTTCCCAATTTAAGGATTGCGGGTTAAATATTTCTAAAACGTGTTACTTCGTTTTGGAAATTGTAAGTATCCGGACATATATTGTGATCCATTAATACCTGGAGGTACTTTAAAGTTAATGAAGCTACAGAAGGTACTTAAACCTACTTACAATATACGTTAAAACTAATAAAACAGGTAGTTAATTATCCATTTCGATTTACCCGACAGCGAAAATTGTACCGTTTGTGACAATATGTTTTATCTCGCTTCAACACTTGTCCGACACGCACTTGGCCGGTTTTTTTATTGCAATGCTGATTGCAATAAAAAAACCGGCCAAGTGCGTGTCGGACCACGCATAGGAGGGTTCCGTACCTTCAATGGAATAAGAACCAAACTAATACCAAAAGGTCGTATCTGATGCCTATGGAAGAAGTTTATTGGAGATAACTCAAAAATGGCTGAACCGATAATGTTCAAAACAATTTTTGTAGAAAGTACATGATAAGACGCATCTCTTCAAATTTTTTCATATTTTTTGAACTTACGGTTCAAAAGTTACAGGGGGGACAAACTTTTCTGACTTTCGAAGCGATTATTTCAGAAAATATTCACTTAATCACAAAATAGTCAAAGAAACCTCAATGTTATTTTGAAAGACCTATCGATTGATGTGTCACATATTGAAATTTAGTAATTAGGGTTCCGTATCTCAAAAGGAAAAAAACGGAACCCTTATAGGATCACTTTGTTGTCCGTCTGTCTGTCTGTCTGTCTGTCTGTCTGTCTGTCTGTCTGTCTGTCAAGACCATTTTTCTCAGTAACGCGTGGAGGTATCAAGCTGAAATTTATACCAAACACTCAGGTCTATTGTCCCTTGGAGTTGTGAAAAAATCAAACTCAAAGGCCAACGCAATCAAAAGATACAGTCGTTTATGCTGCAAATTTTAGTTTTTCGGCACTCGCAAAACCTACGGGGTACTTCCCGTGAACTCAGAAACTTGAAATTTGGCACGAAGCAACGTCATATAGCATAGACAATGGAAAAATTACAAAAAGTAGACTTTTTTAATAAAATCATACAAAAAAATATATTTTTAAATTTTAAACTTACTACCTTTTTTCTTGTAAACGAGTGGAGATATTAAATTGAAATTCATGTCAAATACTCAGGGCTATAGGAGCTTTCAGATGTAGCAAAACCAAACTTTTATGTCAACGCAATCAAAAGAAATAGCAATTTAAGTCGCATATTTTGAAACTGAGTACTCGCAAGAAACTCAAAACCTACAGGGTACTTCCCGTAAACTCAGAAACTTGAAACTTGGCGCGAAGAAACTTCATATAGTACAGACAAAGAAAAAATTACGAAAAGTAGACATTTTTAGTAAAATCATACAATAAATATTTTTTTAAATTTTAAACTTACTACCTTTTTCCTCGTAAACGCATAGAGGTATTAAATTGAAATTCATATCAAATACTCAGGTCTATAATACCTTTAAGTTGTAAAGGTTTGTACGGAACCCTCGGTGCGCGAGTCCGACTCGCACTTGGCCGGTTTTTTTTTTTTTAAATTTAGTTATCTGTATGGAGCGCCCCCCTAAAAATATTTTTTTTTTTTCAAATTTAACTACATAACTAAGTAGCTGCATACAAAATACACCTTATGTGTAAATTTTATTCAGATACGTCGTATAGTTTCCGAGTAAAATTCCTGTGACATACGGACGGACAGACAGACAGACAAACATGACCAATCCATGAGGGTTCCGTTTTTTGCCATTTGGCTACGGAACCCTAAAAAGGGTAGTCATTAGGAATTACTAGCTGCTAGCTGTATGCTGCTGCTGAAGAAATTCTCGCTGCGACGCTCCGGGCCTGGGCCTACGCGGTACTTGGCCTATAGCTTTCGCAGACATTGCCGCTCACCATCGGGCCTCCGGCCCTCAGATTTGCTAAGACTCTTCGCCATTGAGTTTTTTCTGGATTCTGTCATGCTGCCTGTTGCTGCTGAATAAATTCTCGCTACGACGCTCCGGGCTTGGGCCTACTCGGTACTCGGCCTATGGCTTTCGCAGACATTGCCGCTCACCTTCGGGCCTTATGACACTTCACCATTGAGATATGCCCGGTCCCTGTCATGCTGCTGCTGCTGAAGCAATTCCCCCTGCGACTATCCGGGCCTGGGCCTAAGCGGTACTCGACCTATGATGGCTTTCGCAGACATTGCCGCTCACCTTCGGGCCTCCGGCCCTCAGATTAGCTAAGATTCTTCGCCATTGAGTTTTGTCCGGATTATATCATGTTGCTGCTGCTGGAGAAATTTTCGCTGCGACGCTCCGGGCTTTGGCCTACGCGGTACTCGGCCTATGGCTTTCGCAGATATTGCCACTCATCCTCGGGCCTTAAGACACTTCACCAACGAAATATTTCCGGTCCCTGTCATGGTACTACTGCTGATCTGGGCCCTACACGGTACACGGCCTTTGGCTTTCTCAGACGTTGCCACTCACCCTCGAGCGACGACCCTCGGGTTCGCTAAGACACTTCGCCTTTCAGTTATGTCCGGTCCCTGTCATGATGATGTTGAAGAAGTTCTCGCTGCGATGTTCCGAGCCTGAACCTTACGCGGTTTTCGGCCTTTGACTTTCACATACATTTCCGCTCACCCTTGTGTCCGCAGCCCTCAAGTTCGCTGAGACACTTCGCCATTGAAGTATGTCCGGTCCCTGACATGCTGCTTCTGCTGAAGCTATTCTCGCTGCGATCCTCTGGGCCTGGGTCCTGCGCGGTACTCGCCCTATGGCTTTCGCGATATTGCCGCTCACCGTGTCACGACTTCGGCGTTCGGGTTCACCAAAAAACTTGACCATTGAGTTTTGTGGGGACCCTTTCATGCTCCTGCTGAAACAGTTCTTGCTGCCGGATTTGGCCTTATTAGATTTTGGCCTGCTGCTGCAAAAGCAGTTTCCGCTGGGACGTTGCGCTCACACGCTACCTCGCGCCAGTACCTTCAGCGTTTGACCCTCTGTTCGAAGCATGTTCTCCTGCAGGAACTCGGCCATTAGCATTCGCAGGTCTCGACGCACGCCTTTTAGTCAGTTATCTTTATCACGGATGAACTAATAAATTTAGATAGATATTTATATGTAGAACGCGTAAATTCTACACTAATGGCCTGGATAGTAAATGAAAATGGCAAAACCTCCCACAAACGCGGGCGAAGCCGCGGGTCCAGCTAGTAATAAGAATAAAAACATTTATTTGTGACGCTTAATACATGAACATTTAGAGACAATAACAATGAAAACAAAAATGAACGTGCGTCACAAAATGCAATGATAGCATACCGTAGCTAGCCTGCATAATTTAGTCGGTTTCTTTGTTCCCCTTCAAGAAGCGGTGGAGGGTAACAAACGTTTATATTGTACTTAGGGCCTTTTGGAAGTAAGCAATAATCACAATATGAGACTATGACAAGGACCAACGATAATCTTCTCTGTCATACCTATTGAAAATTTAATAAGACCATCCCGTTTAGTCTTGGTATTTTTACCTTGACATGTATGGCTAGTACGAGTATGACTATGCTATAACCTATCTGTGACTTTAATAAACGTTTTAATTTCAGATCGCTGTTAGAAACGACGAAACCGTACATCGTGAACTCGATGCGCATGCCCGCTGCACAAACTTTGCTACTGTTGGCTCATTCTATCGACACCAATATCGGCTTTAGTAGGTTAGTAAACGTAGACCCCTTGGACTTAGAACTAGAATCTTAATTAATTAGATTAAATTGATTCTTTTCTGCAAGATCTATCGCTTAAGATATTTCGGCCCGAATATAGGCCCTAGGGGCCGGCTTCTGACTTTCAAGCGCTCGAATTCAAAGATATTAAGCTCGAAAATTATTTCGCCATTATTTTCGCATGAAAGTAATAGTTAAAATAGTCATGATTTTTTTATACCACGACGGTGGCAAACAAGCATACGGCCCGCCTGATGGTAAGCAGCTACCGTAGGCTACGGACGCCTGCAACTCCAGAGGTGTCACATGCGCGTTGCCGACCCTTTACAAGAAAGGAGGATTCACTGTGTTGACGGCTAAGGGAATAAGAGGATCGTCAACACACTGGGTCCTCTTTGAGGTAAGGTTGCTAAAGAGCTCAAAGTTTGAGCTCTTAAGCAACCTTACCAGCAGCAACATAACACTATTGCTTTGATCACACCTACCGAGTACAGTGGCGAGACATCAATATGCCACTAGACCGAGACAGTGACCGTGTGACTGCTCACACGCGTTTTTAAATTTTTAGGCGAGTCAGTTTGTTCATTAACGACGTGCGCCAAAGCTTTAACTTACACAATTGTAAATAGGAATATAATATCGAGGATATATAAAGATTTTTTTCCTAAAATAGGAATTTGTGGAATCGATGGAGTATAAAAAGTGACGTTTTTGAACGGGATGTCCTGAGAATTCTGATTCTTGATCTTTGTGCTGCGAGTAATGTTTTAAAGTAATTGCAATCAGAGAATCGTAGCAGTGAATTTAGAGCCTTTTGAGGATGAATAGTTATCATGAACGTATAATCAAATGATGAGTAGCGTGTACTGAAGAACACGTCGGTTAGCAGCGAGTGGCGAGTGCGGCGGGCGAGCGCACCCGGCGAGTGAGTCGGCGAGTCGGTGCGGGGAGCGCGGGGGTGGGCACGAGGCCTAGTAAAAAGATTGGGGAGCGAGTAACTCTCTCGGCCATGTTCTCGGCCGAGTACTCGGTGATGTGTTTACACTTAGCGAGCACTCGGCCGAGAGCACTGACTCGCCACTGTACTCTGTGCATTTTTGGCAGACTCGGTTTTAATGAAATAATTGTTTTATGCTACGTCTTTCGGCTTATTGGTCTGTGGGTACGTGTATTCGGGGCATAGGGCAACCTTACTACTTTGCGTTGATCTTCTTGACTTTCAATTCCTATAGCTGTTATTTACAAA
Source organism: Pammene aurita (assembly GCA_947086415.1). Classification (NCBI taxonomy): domain Eukaryota; kingdom Metazoa; phylum Arthropoda; class Insecta; order Lepidoptera; family Tortricidae; genus Pammene; species Pammene aurita. Next base: position 21,297,813 of record OX352305.1, on the reverse strand, counting down.
CATCATTTCATCGTTTTATTCCGAGTTCTAACTGTCAGATTCGAGCGCTCGAATGTCACAAATCGCCCCCTTATGTGAGTCATAAAAGTGCAGTTACATGGCACACGTCATCAGTTTAAATTCATGTTTTATTCGCTTCCAGAATCGTGTGTGACTCGTGGCTCTTACTGGAGTTTCCATACCCAGAAACGGGTCTAAACCTACTCATGAAAGCCGCCAAACTACGGCAGCGGTGGGACGCTCTCATCAACCGACGATTAACGGGTAAAATGCCTTCAATGGCCCATTTCTTGTACGTTATTAGGCCACGAACCTACATCTAAGAAGTATATAGACCTTGGGCCGTATTCTAACTTTAAAACACGTATAGACACGATCCAAGTTCAATACAACTCCAATGCATTAACCATGTCTCAACGTCAGAATCAGAAAAATATGAACTTGCTTGAAAATTATTCTGATGCAACTCCAATACAACTTCAATATTGGTTGAATATTTGTTGTATTTGGAGTTATGTTTGAGGAATACTGTGTTTTTAATGTATTGTTTATGTATTCGAACGAGCGGAGCGTAAGCGAAGTGGAGTTCTTTCAAACAACTTCGGCTACCTAGACGTCTGTGCATTTCGATGGCTATTTGATTTTGAATAGTTGTCGCGCGATAACTTTAGTAACGTTTTTCTGATTTATACGAAATTTGTTGGGGTTGTAGTAGAGCTAAATACAATTTGAGAGTTCGTTCATGAGCATGATCGATCAAGGGGTTATGGAGTTAGAAGCCTCGAAAAAAACATCATTAGTGTCTTGTTATATTGGTCACTCGTTTGCAAGAAAATAGCAATTCTCAGTTCGAGGCGGACTACTAGTTTAAAATTAGAATGAAGCACTTTTTCTGTTTTGCCAAAGTAAATTGACCCTTATCACGGAGCAAGAAAGATGTTCATAGGACACACAAGATAATATCAGTCTCGAGAAATGCCCGCCTGTTATCCGTTGGATTTTCTACCTCGTGCATCGATACCGGGAAGTATGACACAGAGAACTGCTGCGTTAGTGACGCGACAGACTCAGGCGCGGATACAGGGGGGGGGGGGGGGGGCAACAGGGGCAATTGCCTCCCCCTGAAACGCAAACCTCGTATACTACAGGGCCCATAGGTGCTGACCGCGAGATTTTTTGTGAAGGAAAGTGCTCCCCCTGAACGAAATCCTGTAAAGTGCCACCCCCCCCCCCCCCCCTGAACGAAATTCTGGAAAGTGCCCCCCCTGAACGAAATCCTGGATCCGCGCCTGGACAGACTATTGCGATTTAGTATAAGTAAACGTAATCAGTCCGGTATTATTTGGTCAATGATTTTCGAACGAGCGGAACGTAAGCGAAGTGAAGTTCTTACTTACAACTTCGGACACAACGGAACTCAGCTGGCTACCTAGACGTCTGTGTATTTCGATGGCTTTTTGATATTGAATAGTTGTTTCGCGATAACTTTATTAACGTTAGATTACAATCTTTATGAAATTTGTTGGGGTTGTAGCAGAGATAAGTATAATTTGAGAGTTCATATATGAGCAGGATCGATCAAGGGGTTATGGAGCTAGAAGACGCGAAACGATCTTCATAAGGGTCTTGTTATATTGGTCAATTCGTTTGCAAGTAAATTGCGAGTTCTCAGTTCGAGGCGGACTACTAGTCCATACTAATATTATAAATGGGAAAGTGTATGTGTGTGTTTGTTTGTTTGTCCGTCTTTCACGGCAAAACGGGGCGACGAATTGACGTGATATTTTAAGTGGAGATAGTTGAAGGGATGGAGAGTGACATAGGCTACTTTTTGTCTCTTTCTAACCCCCCACTTCCCTAAAATGGGGGGTGGAAGTTTGTATGGAGAATTTAACGCGAACGAAGCCGCGGGCAAAAGAATCGGTGGTTTTATCTAGTTGGCTATAATAACATAATCTTACTGACTTTTATTTTGGCTTTCAGATGCAAATCCAGATAAATCAGTGGAATCAGAATTGAAGAAACAACCAAAACTAAACTATGAACAACTACAACACGAATTATCATGTGACATCAGTTCTTACATGACAAGCGAAGTATACTACACCATAAAGAGATTGCTTCCGGGTAGGTTTTACTACATATCAGGCCATTTTTAGGGGTCCGTAGCCAAAATGGCAAAAACGGAACCCTTATACAGCCTTGGCCAGAAGTGTTGAGCATAGCTGTTTTTTGTTTACAATTTTGATGTTTAGTATTAATTCCTAGTATTAACAATGTACGATGACGTAAAATGTTATATTATATTGATATATCTAGAAAACTTCAGTTAATAACATTTCAAGGTACCTATAAAATATAAAAAGTGGAGCTAAAAAATCACTTAAGTCCGTGCGACAAATTGCAAAATATTCTATGCAGTTACTACTAACATCAACAAAACATGCCTGTTCAGTTTGAATTAATTAATAAAATAACTTTAAAAAAAGATAGAAACGCCGGACTAAAGTTTCGAGTTTTGTATGAAAATCGCAAGGGTGCTCAACACTTCTGGCCAAGGCTGTAGTTTCTTCATGTCCGTCTGTCCGTCCGTCAGTCCGTGCGTCCGTCCGTATGTCACAGCCATTTTACTCGGAAACTGTAAAACGTATCTTTATCAAATTGTACATAAGGTGTATTTTGTGTGCCGCTACTTAGTTTGTTAAGTAGTGAAATTGCTGAAAAAGCTATTTGTAGGGGTGCACTCCATACATGTAACTAATTGTCAATTTTTTTTAATCAAATATCAACATGATGCAATCAATCGATAGGTGTTAAAAAATAACATTAATGTTTCTTTGAACATTTTTTGATTAAGTGGACATTTTCAGAAATAATCACTCCAAAAGTCTAGAAAATTGTGTCCCCCCTCCTGTAACCCGTAAGTCCACCTCCTTTTGAACCGTAAGTCCAAAAATTATGAATAAATTTAAGAAGATACATCTTTAAATATACTATCCACAAAAACATTTTTGTACATTATCGGTTAATGCGTTTTTGAGTTATCTCCAAAAAACGACGTAGGCAGATATGACCTTGCAATATAATTTTCTTCGATAGTAGGTACGGAACCCTCCATTATGCGTGGTCCGACACGCACTTGGCCCGTTTTTTTAATTTTTTTATTTCATTAGTCAAGAATGTTACTTGAAAACGGTTAAGTAAAATTCGTACGTAACGAACAAACAGCCACGTTAGATTAACGTCAATGCATACAATAAATGACGTATGTATAACCGCCGGTCGTATGTTTTCGGCAGAGGGTAACGCCTGTCAATGGCCACTCCGGTTGGTTGGATGCTCTAAGACTCGAATAGAATACCCATTGAATCTGAACGCTAATATTATGTCACATTTTTCCCCTTCAGACTAAAGATTCTAATAGTAGTTTATGTAACTGTTACGTAATAAGGCCTAATTACGTACAGTTGCATACACTGCTTTATCTACACTCATATTATTTATCCAAAATGCCGTATTCGGAAACCATAGAATGGCCGCCATTGCACCGCCATGGCCAACTCGATTGTGCCGGCGGTCGGGAGGGAGAGTGCCGGCGGTCGGGGGGAGCGTGTCGGCGGCCGCGCGGGAGCGTGCAGGTGTACATTATGTTATCAAAACTCATAACGCATCAATATTTGAGCATGTAAAGTTAAAATTACGTTACTGCCACAGATAAAAAGCTTATCATAGTAAAATCAATTGTGGTAATGCTAGCCATTGCCTACTGTCTTCGAACACGTTTTAGAGAACTTACAATGTGAGTGTAGATAAAGTTATGTTCATATATGTAATATTACACTATAATCCTGCTTCTAGGCGACCTGAAGGTGTTGTACTATGGGGCGGACGAGGCTCATCCAAATGTGGACCCTAACCCGTTTGAACAAGGTTTCGAATGCCATGCGCATGAAAAGAAGGGAGGTGTATATGTGACGGATAACGTTGTATATAATTGGTAAGTTTTTATGCTATAATAAGCTTTATATTTGTTTATTTTTCTAGCATAGTGGTGCCTTTCCTATTCGGTCCCGTTAACCCTCTATTACCCATAAAGGCAACCGATTTTACCCCCCACATAAAATGATTTGAAAGTAAACACCATATTTATATTTAACGTTGTTTTCATCGTTGCTTCAAATTAGTATTTCGCTTTAAAATTATGACAGTCAAATATTAATGTTCTTCGTAAAATGGTCATACGAAATATAAAAATTGTTTTAATTCTCGCCTCTTTCAATAAAAGTATTCCTGAAAAAGGAACCTAACGCTATGACTTCAATTGAATGTAACAGACATCCACAAACTTCCAATTGATATTTATTCTACCAATTAATATTACAAATCTGTTCCAGCGTGGTAGATAACGACTGGACCTACACCAGCTACCAAGAAGCCTACAACATCCCCTGGTCTTGTCCAAACTGCGGCATATCCGTCTGTCTGTCCCCCCTAGAAAAACTACAACACACACAATTCACCTGCTCAATGAAAACTGAAGTCAAAACTGAAGCGACTACAACGACGAGGGAAAATAGACCTAATGCTAGAGAATATAAGTGTGAGAGTTGTGCGGAGACTTTGTATATGACGGCGGTAGAGATATTGAAACATAAGAAGAGTTGTAAACAGAAATAAAATTATAAATAATCAGTGATGTTTCTTTTTTTATCCGACTACGGAGAAACCAAAAAGGAAGGGTTATGATTACGTACAGTACGTACAGCCTTGGCCAGAAGTGTTGAGCACCCTTGCGATTTTCATACAAAACTCGAAAGTTTAGTCCGGCGTTTCTATCTTTTTTGAAGTTATTTTATCAATTAATTCAACTGAACAGGGGGCTTAGCCAAGACGACAATCGTTTGCAGAAAACGAATCGAAACGCTATCCATCTCTCTATCGCGCTAATATGGAAGAGTGAGCGAGAGCGTGTAGCGTTTCGTTTCGTTTTCTGCAAACGATTGTCACCTTGGCTACAGGGCCAGGCATGTTATGTTGAAGTGAGTAACTGCATAGAATATTTGCAATTTGTCGCACCGACTCAAAATTGGCATTTTTGGGACCTCCACTTTTCATATTTTATAGGTAGGTAGGAAAGTGTTATTAAGTGAAGTTTTCTAGATATACCAATAAAATATAACATTTTATCTACACTCACATTGTAAGTTCTCTAAAACGTGATCGAAAACGGTAGGCAATGGCTAGCATTACCACAACCGATTTTACTATGATAAGCTTTTTATCTGTGGCAGTAACGTAATTTTAACTTTACATGCTCAAATATTGATGTGTTATGAGTTTTGATAACATAATGTATACCTGCACGCTCCCGCGCGGCCGCCGGCACAATCGAGTTGGCCATGGCGGTGCAATGGCGGCCATTCTATGGTTTCCGAATACGGCATTTAGGACAAATAATATGAGTGTAGATAAAGCAGTGTATGCAACTGTACGTAATTAGGCCTTATTACGTAACAGTTACATAAACTACTATTACGTCATCGTACATTGTTATGATAGGGAATTAATACTTAACATCAAAATTGTAAACAAAGAAGGGCTATGCTCAACACTTCTGGCCAAGGCTGTATGTTCCTCCTAAACTATTCATCCTATTTTGGTGAATAAGGTGTTCATCGATTCGCTATTATGGCCCCGGTAACATAGTCTACATTAACCGGGTTGCAGTTTTCAACCGACTTCAAGATTTCGAAGGAGGTTCTCAATTCTCGGGATTGATGATGACGACTGATGTCGTTGTGTTGTGTGACGTCATAACTATCCATTCCACACTTTTAGTGACGTCACTTCATTTCGTGTGCGGGAGACATCACTGAACACAACGTCCTCAGTCGTCAGCAGTATACTGCTCAGTCAATCTTCGTAAATAGAAGACATTTTCCACATTGGCCTCTCGACCGTAAGGCAACTGCAGAGAAAAATATCCCCGTGCTTACAAACTTTGTATGCAGCGTTGACCTTTTTCTCTACCTACCTAAATGAAGAGAACTAAGTTTCAAATCCGTTTTGGGTTGACGTATATGTGGTCTAAGAGCTGGCCACGTCAGATATGACACAATACTAGCAAAGTTTTTGAATTGGAAAAAAGTAATACCACAATAGGTAAAAACGGCCGAATTTATCTTATTTATAGAGGACAGGGCCTAAGTATATTTTAACATTAGAACAAAAAACATTGCGTAATATTTTGGAAACAGAAACTGTAGGCGACAAACTATGAATTACATTATACGTCGTTTTGGTCTACGTTCCCTCATCAGAAACTTTTGACAATGATATGATCTAATTATTTATATATTTTTTCATAATACTGCATCAAAACCAGAACTCTAGGATTTGTATTCTTTAAGTGGTTTGCATTCTTTGACCTACACCACTTTACAGCTGCTAGATGTCCGGATCTAGAAATGAGCACAGTATAGCAAACTAACGAGAGGGGTTTCATCGCTCTCATTATTGTGTCATATCACTCATATCTGACGTGGCTAGCTCTCCGTCTAATGTTTATTGGTTCTTGATAATGATGTCGGTCGCATCGCAAGGCACTATTAGGTAATATAGAAAGGTAAGTATACGCAAGCGCCGCTCATTTGACAAAATAAAAGACGATCTTAAACGTCAAACGAACTGACTTTTACACCAGACCTGCCCACTTATAAGCAACACCTTATTTCTAAGTAGCAAGGGCTATTTTCGATTGCAGCCTATAAATGGTCTCAAAGGCATAAAATCTCTAATTATTAACGAGCAACATAACGCCCTATAAAAGTACGCAGAAGAGAAAGATCTAAAGCGGTAGGTATGTGATCGTGTTAACTGCCTACTACTCACTAGATGTAGCATATACAGTGTAACAAAAATGCTGGTGATGCTTTTAAGGGCATAATTAAGTTAGTATCGTATTCTAACTATGAAAAGGTAAGACAAAAAAATTGTAGCTAAAAAAAGGTTGGTTTGTATGGAGGGTTGGCCGGCATACAAAAAAAAGACTTCGCTAGCAAAAAAAATCTACATTTTCTTACTCGCAAAACGATACCAGTTAAGCCTTTAAACAGATCACAGTATTTTTGTTACAGCCTGTAATGATTTATTTTTCAATACTTAGCCAAGACACAGGTCGTACAGAACAATATTTACTAAGGAACCAACATTAAATTGGTAATAAAACAAAAAAAAGGTAATTGGGTACTTTCCAGGATTCAAAAAATATAATTCTATTTAGTCCGTCAGTTAGATTATCAAAAAATATTGGAGACGTATTTTTTATTTTGTCAATCAAACAAAAATTGGTGAAGATAGCCCGTTAAAGTTCCGCGTGACGTTACATTATACTAAAAATTGTACTGAAATGTGACGTCACGTGGAACTTTAACGGGCTGTATCTTAACCAATTTTTGTTTGATTGACAAAATAAAAAATACATGTCCAATATTTTTTGATAATCTAACTGACGCACTCGGTATTTTCATTTTATCTTTTACCAAGGTACCTACTTTAAAGCCAATTTAAGACTTTGGAAAGTCTAATTTTTCCTTTTTCTGATGAAATGTACCTAGATAAGGCATTTTTGTGATGGCTACTGTTAACTATAGATAATTATATGTAGGTAATGATCCATCTAGTAGTCTGCCCACCTAGTGATACATGTATATGCGCATAGGCCGTTTCATTAGCAAGCGGCATCGATCTCTTAACTATAGTGATGTAGTGCATCATATAAATACGTAATGATCCATCTAGTAGTGTGTCCACCTAGTGATCCATGTATATGCGCATAGGCCATTTCATTAGCGAGCTGGATCGAGCTCTTAACGAAACTGCACGGGGCGGGGCACGATGCCTGACGCTGACGCTGATTCACACGGGGGCATTTTTTACTATGTAGTTAGTGTTTTAAACCTTTCAGTGCTAAGGGAGCACGGACCACCCGACACAATTCATAAGGGACAGTTTGGCAGCAGATAACTATGACAAATAAAATCAATAACGAACTTCGATCAACAATGTAAAGGAAATACGGATACAAACAAGATTTACTGAAAATATGGCTCGTGAAATTTTTTAACCCGCCAGTCTTATACCGTTATAAGACTGCCAGAGCAAGTGCCGCACGAGTCGTTCTTGCGGTACTATCATGGGGCTGATTGTGTATCCTTAGTATTATTTGATCAGTGGATGAGGACTTTAATATTTTGTACGTTCGTATACTAAAAATAAAATGTATAAATGGCGGATTCAACTGAGTGCCGGCCTTAGGGTTCGAAGAAGGGGCGGCCTCACAGCATTCGTAGATATATCTATATATATTGGAGTGGGGAGTCGCCCAGGTCGCCTGTAGGGCTACGGCCGGACTTAATGCTTAGGCATATTCTAACCATGGACCTAAACAGACGCAACAAAGAGGTACAAAGGCTAATCAGGTACAAATAATTCGCCCATGAAACAAACCACCCCGTGTGATCCGCTCGGACGCATGGTGCGTTATTGTGCGAATTAAAAAGGGCATCGCAATCGCGGTGCCATCAGCGGGTCACGACCGTGCGCGTGTGTGCAGTGTCATTACCGCGCCGCCTGGGAATACACCCGGGGACACCATTCCTGGAGCTTACCACTACTATTAAAAACGAGGTATTTAGTATCACTGAAAAAAGAACATGTTTTTTTTCTGTCTTATGTTTACAGTTTCCAATATTTAAAGCACAGTCGCATGCGCTCATACACAAATATACCCAGTAAATAGCCCGTGTTTTGGGGTCCGGAGTCAACTAGGAACCTTTATAGTTTCGCCATGTCCGTCTGTCTATCCGTCCGTCTATCCCACAAAATGTGAAAAATATTTTTTAGGGTATCTCCCGTACACATGAAGTGGACCCTACAGTGAGCATGGCCCGACATGCTCTTGGCCGGTTTTTATTTTGTAATGTTCAGAGGTCGGCGGGGGTGAGCTATTTGCCTTATAATTTGACATGTCTTACGTCATAATATAAGGCAAATAGCTCACCTCCGCCGACCTCTGCTAATGTTACTGACCAGGTGACCATGTTAGCTTAAAATCGTATATTCATATCGCTTACCGGGCTAAGACTCGGCAGAACTTGTCACTGCTACACTGCCTCACAACATTCTGGCACAACTTGGGAATACTCATACCCTGCGACGCGATTCCTGTAGCTTACAGGGTTCAGACTCCAAAGGAAACTAATAACTGTTACAATGGTCACTACCGTGCGCGTTTGTGCATGAACTGCATGATGTCATTACGGTATCGCCTGGAAATACAACGGGGGATGCCATTCCTGTAACTTATCGGGCTCAAGCCAGGCTATGGAGAACCCGCCACTGTTAAACCAGTCACGACCGTGCGCGTGTGTGCATTAGTTAGTGTCATAATAACGTTCCCTTAAAACGAAAATGTTTTCAAGAACGGTACAACACTAATAGGCCAAGAAAATAAGATTTTTTTGAAGCATTAATTCCCAGCAGGCTGGAAATCGTTTTAATACCTTCATGTCGTCCTAAATGCATGTAATCCGAGTTTGTCCAATCCCAAGAGGTGTGCATAACTATTTAGCGAAAATTTTGCTCTTTGTCAGGTTTTTGCTTGTAGCTCGGAAATGGTACGTCCGACGGAAAATGTCACGTATATTAATATTAAAGAGGGTTAAATTCTGCCTCGAATGAGTATCTTTACTTCTAATTCGGTTCAGCGGTACAGCCGAAATCAAAAGTTATAAACGGGGAAAATGTCTCATTTAATTGAAAAACTCATATTTTGACTTCCATAGCACATATCTTTGAAACAGATGACTCCTGGTGAAAAACCTATAGGATAAAAGTTGAAGACAATATAATTTCACGTTATATAGACATTTCAATTTTCAAATTCAGTCATTTTGAAAGACTAAATTTGGCATGAATTCAAAAGCGGTTTTTTACTAATTCCTTCTAAGTTGCATATTTTCCAAAATTATGAGTTGTGAGGCGTACATTTAATGCATTGTTACAACTAAGAACATTTAGGTGCAAATTTCTAAAACGTACCCAATCAGAAAACTATTTATACACCGTAATATTGTCTTCGGTTGCCGCGATAGTTATTCATGAAATAAAACAATTAAAAACGGATTTTATCGCGTGTATTGAGTTTAAATTACATCCCGACGTTTCACCCCCGACCACCGAGAGTCGACCCGTTGACCACGAACGCTGTAAAGTGTTTGAAACGTCGGGATGTAATTTAAACTCAATACACGCGATAAAATCCGTTTTTAATTGTTTTATTTCATGAATAACTATCGCGGCAACCGGAGACAATATTATGTACACCAGTACGGACTGGAAGTTGCAACCAGAATTCGGCGACGTGTAGACCTGGCGAATAAGCTCGCGCGCTCTCGTTGTTCTTTAAATTTCCTTAAGAGATGCCGGGACGAAGATCTTATTCCTACATGCGTGAAGATAGCTCCAAAAAATGACATTATGGGCAGTGAACGCATACTTCGCCAAGCAAGCAGGAAATTACTGTGCAAACTCATCCACAATAACCGTTATACGGCTTACTAGAGTCGACCCGTTGACCACGAACGCTGTAAAGTGTTTGAAACGTCGGGATGTAATTTAAACTCAATACACGCGATAAAATCCGTTTTTAATTGTTTTATTTTATTTATACACCGTGTTTTTTTTTATTTCCGGTAATTACAAGGGTATATTCCTGAGCGTAACTTAGGTTTATTTCTCAAAGACGCCAGTGTCCTAATTAGCTCCAGTTCTGAGGTAATCGATATTTTATTAATGCCTTCTAATTGTATAAACCTACATTTAATTTTTTTTTTACTCTGAGAACCCACTACAAAATGATTCACCTGTGTGTTAAGTCAAATAGGTTCATTATTAGTTGTTGATTGATTCCCCACTCTGTAGGTATATTAACTCAACTAAAAAATTGAACATTATGACATGTCAATGAAAATTCGAATATTAACAATCCTATAGATACAAAGGGAACATTGTAACGGTATACGTTACACAAGTCTATTGTTATTGTATTGAAAATTGTATAATTGAAAGAAAAATGAAAAAATTCACCGCAACGAGCAAGATTCGAACTTGCGACCTTTCGAAACACCGGTCCGAATTTTTTCCATTTTTCTTTCAATTATAAAATTGAAATTTTGATTGCAGACGTTTCTGCTTAGTACAAAATTAATATTGTATTGTCTTAACATACAGTTACATGACTTTATAGCGGGTTCTCAGACTAAAAGAAAAATTTACATAATCAGAAAGACGAAAAAGAACTATCGATTATCTCACAACTGGAGCTAATTAGGACACTGGAGTCTATGAGAAATAAACCTAAGTTAAGCTCAGGAATATACCCTTGAATTTACCGGAAATAAAAAAAAAACACGGTGTAAAAATAGTTTTCTGATCCGGTACGTTTTAGAAATTTGCACCTAAATGTTCTTAGTTGTAACAATGCATTAAATGTAGCCATCACACCTCATATTTATGGAAAATATGCAACTTAGAAGGAATTAGTAAAAAACCGCTTTTGAATTCACTCCAAATTTAGTCTTTTAAAATGGCTGAATTTGAAAATTGAAATATCTATATAACGTGAAATTATATTGTCTTCAACTTTTATTCTATAGGTTTTTCACCAGGAGTCATCTGTTTCAAAGATATGTGGTATGGAAATCAAAATATGAGTTTTTCAATTAAATGAGACATTTTCCCGGTTTATAACTTTTGATTTCGGCTGTACCGCTCAACCGAATTAGAAGTAAATATACTCATGCAAGGCAGAATTTAACCCTCTTTAATATTGATATACATGACATTTTCCGTCGGACGTACCGTTTTCGAGCTACAAGCAAAAACCTGACAAAGAGCAAAATTTTCGCTAAAAAGTTATGCACACCTCTTGGGATTGGGCAAACTCGGATTACATGCATTTAGGACCACATGAAGGTATTAAAACGATTTCCAGCCTGCTGGGAATTAATTCCTTAAAACACTTTTTATAGATCTTATTTGCTTGGCCTATAAGTATCGGTACATAGTAAGTTCCGTAATTATTTTTGAAGAAAACTCTCGCTCAATTTCAATAATTCCCGTTCAAAGAGCTTTTATGTCATGCGGTGTCACGACACAAAGCTCCGGGGCTTAAGAATTGTATCGATTAACGTCCTCACGCTCGTCAATTGTTCGAAGAAAACGTGAGCTTTCGGACGGAGCTTTTGCACAGAGCTGAACTTACCAGAGTAACAACCTTATACAGCTATGTATCGATAAGGAAACTACGAGCAGTGCTTGATCGTAGAAATGGACAGCGAGATATCACAACAATGAACATGCATTAGAGGAGACCTCAAAGCAAAAAATTTACTAGAGTCCGCAGACGCGTACTACCGTAAGGGATAGACATAGACAGGTCTATGGCTAGTATGTCTATAGAGGAGACCTGACAGTGAGCGAGATAGACTAATAAAGGGAGTAGGTACTTTATAGACACCTGTGTAACTGCCTAGGTCTAACACATGAATGTTGGACGCGGCACCGGTCTCCTTGCAGATTTAAGTGGCGTCACGTACCACGCGCTTTTGTAAGGGCCGTTTCAACTCGCGGTGCAGATGCCTGATTTAGGTTTGCCATTTTTGACGTTTCGGGTCTAAAAGACCTAGGTTTTTGAATCTCATGGGATATAAAGTTAAACGATTCACGTCTACCAATCAAATCAAGTATATTGCTAGTTGCGGGCCGCCAGCGACAGGCCGTAGGTACAGTCACGGGCTTTAATTTTTAAGCCATTTACGGCTCAAGCTTTTCTTTTGTTTAACAAGTACTTCCTCTATGAAATATTCAATGTAAAGTAAATCTGGCTCAACAACTAAAGTCCGTGCCGTACGTAAAGTCGACTACAAAGAGATGTATCCACTTCTTCACCTTATTGCGTTGTAATAAGGTCGAAAAGTAGATACCTTTACCGGCTGGACCGATTTGGAAAATTCTTTTTTTATTTGAAACTAGCTTTTTCCCGCGGCTTCGCCCGCGTACTAAAAGTACTAAAAAAGGAGGTTCTCAGTAAGACTCGTATGTTTGTATAAATATACGTATGTAGGAATGCATGTTTGTCTGCGATCATCTCGCGTTTCGCTGAACTGATTTAGATGCGGTTTTCGGAAAAGTATTCGTTACATTCTGGAGGTTTCGGTATACCACGTTTTAGTGAAACCGGTTCCCTCATTTTTTTATTTTAAAGAAATGATTGCAATAATTGTTTAATTGTTACGCCATCAACGACTTACTACTACTAAGAGATTATGATTAATACGGATTTCTACTCTTGAATAGAAGCTTTTCCCCGCGACTTCATTTGCGTGGAATTGCAGATCTCTTTGTAGTCGATTGTACAGCGGCGCGGGTAGTGTGTCGAAATATTGCAGTGTGCTCCTACTGTTACTCTGTTTAGTTAGCTCTTCGGCTTTCCAGAGCTTTCGCAGTCCCAACACGTACCGTCAGGAGCGCGTGCACTCAATTGCGGAGATGAATGGGAGATTTTAAGCTGTGGGAAAATTAGGCTTTTATGTTTTGCACAAACATATGGTTCAGTGCCAATGTGAACAAGAGATGCGTGAAATTCCATGTCGAAATATTCAAGTGTGTACCTCAGTTATTGTACTCAAACGGATGCACAGGCATGGTGGTAGCGCAAACATCGACGGTCCAAAATTTCGTTATCAGCATCTTTTTCTTTCGAATAAGCAAGTGTGATAGAGAGGAAGATAACAAAACACATATTTTCAACGTTCGCGGTAGGCCCGTAGGACAGGGAACGTGTTAGTGATCTGTTGGCGAAACGTTCGTCGAAGAAAAGCTTTGTCGACGAATCGTTCGTCGTAAAAACGTTCTGTCGATGAATCGTTCGCTGTAGAAAAGTTCCGGCGACGAAAAACCCGAAGTTGAAAAATTCTGTCGACGATAGCCAAGATGACAATCGTTTGCAGAAAACGAAACGAAACGCTACACGCTCTCACTCACTCTTCCGTATTAGTGCGATAGAGAGACGGATACCGTTTCGATTCGTTTTCTACAAACTGAAATCTTGGCCCAGAACCAAACCCCAGATCATCGACGAATCGCTTGTCGGAGAACCGTTACAGATTCCAATATCAGTATTATCACTGACTAGATTATCTAAAACTACATGTTTGCTCCAACGAAGATCTTATTTAATGTAACACGCATCTTGACTGCAAAATAAGCTTAACAAGATCTTGTATGTTGAAGTTAAGAGCACTTAAAAAGTAAAAGTTACCACATACATAGTTAGATATAGTAAATAAATAGATTATTATTCCAAACATTTTATGAGCAACTAAGATAAATTTTCATCTTAGTTGGACTTAATTTTTTTCAGTGTATGTTCAAGGAAGAGATACTCATGGCAAAACTAATAATAATAAATAATAAATTAAAGCTATCATTACATGGAACCTTGACTTGCCAACCGTTTTTAGAAGATTCAGTTAGCTATGCATATCATTATCTTGTAATGACATTATAATTTCCGTTATCAAGCTTTTTATACCTACTAAATAACGACCAGCAAAATGTAGCTATAGCACGTAACTAAGTACCAGCACTACATATACCTACTTACCTACGTTTATAAGTGTACAGTCACCGGCAATAGTATCTTCCTCCACGACGGCCGCAAAAATATGTGACAAGCTCTTATTGGTAGGGCCATAAGAGCGTGTCACATATTGAGCGTGAACGTACCTTTAGGCAAACCTTAGGCGGCTTTCACACTGCTGCGGTTTCCGCATGCGACGCCGGCGCCGATGCCCGAGCGAAATAAATAGCGCTCTGCATGTGTATAGTGCTGTCACGCTTGCACACCATCGCCGCATCTGGTTGCGGCGCCAGTGTGATAATCGCCTTAAAAGTTTGAAATTCAACTTTTTTTAAATTATTCTGTCTACCACCCGACCGTGTACTAGCTCACCAAACGAAGACGCTTAACTGCCTGATAGGGGAAGTAATTCGTGTATAGCTGAATTTTGGTGTAGTTGTAGGCAAAGGTATCTTACACAACATACTAAAAGTACCGGTGGATGGGGGCGCCGCTAGCGGGGAGAGGGGGGTGTAAATGTCCCTTATTTTGGTTTTTCGTAAATAACTCGGTAACGGTAGCTCATACGAAAAAATGTTTTATTGCTTAATTCATCCACATCTAAATTTCTATAAAAAAGATTCTTTGCAATTTTTTGCTAGGATCAATGTTTAATGAGATATCGAGGAAATACGATAAACACTTTTTTAAACTTTCGGAGCTAATATTTACGAAAGTATTAGTTTTGTCCAAAAATTGTTTCAGAATACCCTTATTGTTTTAAAAAGACCTATCCAACGATACCCCACACATTAGGGTTGGAGTAAAAATAATTTTTACCCCCCCACTCCATGTGTACGGGAGGTACCCGAAAAAATAATATTTTTTCACATTTTGTTTTAAAACTTTGCCGGCGTGAATAAAGTACATACTCACACGATTTTTTTATTTTCTAATACTAACCATCACTGAGCAGGCTGCTCACCCTGCTACCTCACTTCCTACCCTTATAGTTTCGCCATGTCCGTCTGACCCCATCTGTCCGTCTAGATGTCTAGTACTAAACATCACTGAGCAAAGCCGTGGACGGACAGACGGGGACAGACGGACATGCCGAAACTCCAAGGGTAGGACCCCTCCTCACCCTGCTCAGTGATGGCTAGTACTAGAGAAATGAAATTTCGTATAAGTATGTGTTTTAATTACGCAGACAAAGTTTTAAAACAAAATGTAAAAAAATATTATTCTTTCGGGTACCTCCCGTACACATGGAGTGGGGGGTAAATATTTTTTTTACTCCAACCCTAATGTGTGGGGTATCATTAGATAGGTCTTTTAAAAAAAATAAGGGTATTCTGAAACCACTTTTGGATAAAACTAATACTTTCGTAAATATTGGCTCCGAAAGTTTAAAAAAGTGTTTATCGTATTTCCTCGATATCTCATTAAACATTGATCCTAGCAAAAAATTGCAAATAATCTTTTTTATAGAAAATTTGATGTGGATGAATTAAGCAATAGAACATTTTTTCGTATGAGCCACCGTTACCGAGTTATTTACGAAAAACCAAAATTAGGGACCTTTACACCCCCCCCTTTCCGCTAGCGGCACCCCCATCCACCGGTACTTTTAGTATGTTGTGTAAGATACCTTTGCCTACAACTACACCAAAATTTGGCTATACACGAATTATTTCCTCTTAGTTTTCCTTCATTAGGTGGGCTATACCTACAAGACGTACCCAAATGTAACACCATCAGCAAAAGCAACCTTGTCCTCGCACGGACACCGCCTATTTCACAAAACGTCCTAACTCACCATTGTCTTCATATAAAAGTGTACCTTGTGTGTTAGAAGGGTGTTGTAATCGGACTATTATGTGTAATTATTCGACCTCGCACTCGGCAATTTGGACGTCGCGCCCCGGAAGCGCGCGCTTATAACTTCACTGTTTCAACTGTATGTATACTTACTTAGGCACTTGATCGTGGATTTAGGAAGTTTTTACGCCAGTTAAAACACCAAGAAAGTCAGAAATATACTAAGGACCTGCTTACCAAAGCCGTGACCTCACCCACATGTGGCCCCGACGGAAGACCAGCGCTGGCCCTCCAGGCTAGCACCACGCTGAGTCGGGACCATTTCGTGACAAATTAATCATTTAATTTTAATCACTAAGTACATGTGTACCATATATTACGTCACGAATAAACGTTTTTTCTTTCTTTCTTTCTTTCAAAGATTCGAAACCACCATCAGCCTAACCTAGCTTTTGGTTACCAACGCTCAGTGGATCTTTCCTCTAAATAAAACCTATACTGGTTTACTTTTCCGAACCTTTGGTAAGCGCGTAATCATTGCCGTTCTCTAAATTATAATAATCTACTTTACAATCATTTCTACCAAGTGAAACGTTATCATATGAAGATTTGCCGGAAGTTGTTAAATTAAATCGTTGGCGAAAAGTTGGTTAGCAAGTGAAATTCGGACAAAAAAGTTCGGCGAAACGGCAGAACACAGGTGCAAATTCCTAATCCGTATTAAGCTGGTAAATCATAGAGCTACATTGTATGTAGCTCTACATTCGGGTTTATATATTCTGATGATAAGTAAGTATATTTCCATATAAAATTACGCTTTGAATTATCTTTATATACTCACCCTTATTCATTAAACGCTTCTCAGGCCTCAATTAGTTAATTTATGTTTTATCCTTATCTGTCGCTTTGACAGTTATGTTTGTTAGACACAGACAAAACATAAATTAACCAACCGATGCCTGAGAGACGTTTATCAATACGAGGGTTAGTTTATATCGTAGTGCTTATAATCAGCTATCAACAGTTACTTTATAACCTACCTATTACATTTTGTGAACGATCACCCTTACAGCAGATGGTTAACTTTTAACCTTCAGTCTTGCTTTAATGCAAACTTAATTCAGTATGCCAATGCTTTCTTAATCTCTATATCATAGAGTTCACTTTGGGAGGAGATGGTGTAACACGAGTGTTTGTGTTTATTAAGGCGCGGCTGTCAACCCGTCAGGAGGCACGGACTTTGTGTAATGAAAGCAACTTCTGCCTGGTGATTTCTAGCGTTATATTGCTTTTAAATCATGTTTGATACTAGTAATTTTTCCTCGTCTATAGTACATACAGAATCAAGGATATGATTATTATCTTAGGATATACCTATAATCTTTCATTGTTCGTCCCAATCGGAATCATTGGCACTTGGATCATTCTACTTTTTCGTGACCATTAATCTATTGCCAGTAAAAAGTATGATAGACATTGAATCTCGTGTATAAAATTGTATTCCCAAATTACCTATACCTTAACCAAATAATAGGAATTTGTTAACCAAATTTCATACATTAATATTAATTAATGTAAAAATATGCTAACGCAGTGGTAAATGCCTTATTTTTGTACAAATCGGGAGACAATCAAGAACCACTGAGTTACTGTGATTAAGAATATTTGCAGTCTTATTATTAAACTTAGCTATCAGGATTGATAGCCTAATAAGCCTCTTTCTCCGTCACAAAACAGCAAATTAAACTATTCTAAAATATGCATTTTACGAAAAAGTGTCAAAAACTTATGTACAACGAAAATTAGAATGGCCCACTTGCGGTTACCAGAGAGCTCAAAGATGATGCAGTGTGTTGACGACAGGGGACCCTCTTGATCCTTTAGCCGTCAACACAGTGAATCCTGAATTCCGGATTTAATTTAAAGGGTCGGCAACGCGCATAACAGGTCTGGAGTTGCAGGCGTCCATAGGCAACGGTAGCTGCTTACATTATAAAAATATTTTTTTTTTTGTTTTCAGTTCGTTTTGTTTAATTTTCATATGTATAAAAGCTTCGCCCTTTGTACAGCTGCAGAAGTAGCACTCACCTTCTGGTAAGTGCTCAAAATGGCCTCCACACGGACTAAGGGCCACTTTAACCAACCATGTTTGACGGACTCATCAGCGGGACACGGCAGGATATTATAAAAATTGGCAATCAATAAAATTTAGCGAACGTTTTAATTTAACGGTGACAGGCGGTTTGGTTCAGTTCAACTGAACAACATTGACAACCGCTAAATTCCATCCCTATTATTTTTTTCAGCGCGAGTGAAAGAGAACCACTGTGTTACGATTAGTATGGGAACTCATTGCAAATTTTGCAAAATGATGAATAAAAAAAAACTACGCATTAATTGAGAAATATAAAATCATTAAGTTTTAGTATTAGTGTGGTGGAATTTTGTCCTTAATTACTGACGTATAAGTCAAGAAGCTAAAGACATACAACTGGTTAGGGCTAATTTGAAATGTAACTTTGGAATTATTTGCTATCGAGCCGATTTCGTCCAATCTTGTATCGGAAATTGGAATTAACAAAGTTCTTACAAATATGTATTTTTCACTTTCTCAAAACAAGTAGTTATAGCTAAAAAACTGTTTAAGTAAAGTCAATTTCAAGGTCATCGGGAGTTGTCAGCCTCTTAATAATAAAGTGCCAAGATTATTATGAATACATCACCCGCTTACTTACTTCTGCTGCTGACTGTACACGCGCCAAAATCTCTTTCAACCATTTTTCTATTAAATATTTTATGATAGTTGAGTAGAGAAAGTGGAGCAAAGTGCAGAAGCTCAGGTTAAACGAATCGTGGGCTCGGGTTTGCAAACCACTCGATTAACTAGCTATTTTATTTTAATAACCAATAAGTTTTACTAATATTATTCGTCTTGGAGTAAAATTTTAGTTAACTAATATTCTCCCGCACTAACAGTTTTTAAAAATATATATAACGGGTTACTTCACTTAAGTCGATTTTTGGTTAACATGTTTCGAATTTACGATGAGAAATGCGGGATTGCGGTCATGGATCAAAACATGTCGAACAAAAATCGACCTAGAATAAATGAGTAATCTAATCCATTAAAACTATTTTTAATATGTTAGTCTCAAGAGAGTTTAATAGTTAACAGTTTTTAATTGTATAAAACTATACTGAATTAGAGGATTGTTCATATTTTTTTAATTTATTTCGTTAATTTATTCTGAAACGTAAATGTACGTTTCCACGAACGCTTAAGACCTGGATGTACGTTTCATTTTTTAATAAGGTCTGGCATTTTCATACGGTTATTGACAATACTATACAGGTAACTTAAATACATTTGTATCATTTTATTTCACTTAGAAATTATTTGTAAGGTCAGACATATTTAAAAAATATTTTTAAAGTTTTTTAGACCGCCTAACTTGATTTGTACCATTAAGCGAACTAAGAAACATGTTTTGCATATATTACCGAATCCGGTGACCACTTTACCGAACTAGAAGAAAAATGTATGGGAATAAGGTGTTGAGCGATTCTTAAACTTAAACTGTCTCATAAACAGTGAGACAGTTTAAGTTTAAGAATCTTATAATATTATCTAAAGATAATGGTATCTAACTGCGCAAAATTTACGTCTCCATACATTACTGAATTCCTTCATACAAAACAAAAGTAACCTTTTTTTTATAATTAGACAAAATACCTAACCATTATTTTTATATTTTACATAAACATCATTATCGTTTTTTAGAAGTGTTTAAGAAGAAGAAGTTAATATATATAAAAACAGAATTTAGTATTTTATTTTAGCATTATCAAATTTATCTTTATACAAAATGACCTATCAACAGCAGGCCCTTGAACATGTTTAAATGTTTAGAAGCGCTGGACTTCATAAAAAGGCGGAAGCAATTATACATTTTAATATCGACCTAGCTGTGAGAGAAATAAGGATGACATTTTAATGACTATCGATTACAAACGAGGCCGAGGCAGATATGAATTCGGTAGCATAGATTATGGGCACGATTTACCGAACGCGCGTTCGGTAAATAAACTATGCAAAATATGTGGAAACTAATACGCGAACAAATTTTGAAAATAGTACCTAAATTGCAACAATTGTGACATAACCACAAATTTAACATTGAAACTAATAATTAGAAGGGTTACAAATCCTTTCATGTATTTAGTCTTTACTAATATTGCCGTATAATAACAATAAAAAAATATTAAAGATAGCTTTGTCGAAAGGCTTAATTTGAACTCGAAAAGTCGTAAAACTATAAAATTTCAAACGCGAATTTACTATAGTCTTTGCTGTCTACAGATGTTCGGTAAATACTCATAAAATTTCAAATACTTTTCGTTATTTGAAAAGAAAAGAAGTTTATATCAATAGTTTATAATAAATCAGTAAAAAAATAATTTCAAAGACATACGCTTTCCCTTATTCCTTACGCTGTTCGGTGACACCATCCAGTCAAAAAGTTGGCTCACACATCACCGGATTTACATTTATCTCAAATTCTGAGAATATAACTGCATTAATTCACTTAAAATACTAAAATACATAAATTTATTAAATAATAACACTCTAAATCCACAATTTGGAACCCACAATTTGGAATTTTAAACGATTCTATGATCTTAAGAAGTGCACGCGATTTCTTAACGATTTTGTTAAGGGCGCCCATACAAAGTGGCACTCGACCGACTAGATCAGTCCTCATGTCGCGACTGAGCACCAAAATGGCCGTCTCTGTCGCCTATTCGTAGGGGTAGGTATGTAACTCACAGAAAAAATATCACAACGTAGTATCTACTGTAAGTAATCGACTTATAGCTTAAAATATAATACATTCGGCGATACGGCACGTTCGCTGAAGCGTACATTTACCTTATAGGCCATTTTATTAAAATATCTATTTGATTCCTTTAGCTTAAAACAGCTCAGTAATTTTATTATAATTAAAATAAATAACCAGATACGACGTCTTGTAAGTTACAGTTATAAGCTGAATAGCATTGACGAAGTCAATAATTCGTTTTAAATAATTTTAAGCAAAAAAAAACCGACTTCGCTTAGCCTCCACCTTTCCAAAAGCAAATGATCGAGCTGCTGAAAAAAATACTCAAATCACTATGGGTGTGCCTATAATAGTTGAAGAGTTCCCTCGATTTCTCCAGGTTCCCATCATCAGATCCTGACCTGGTTACAATGGGACCAACTGTGAAGTATACTTACTCTTTCAAACAAAAAAAGAATTTTCCAAATCAGTCCAGCCGTCTTCGAATAAGTAGGTAATCGGTGAACATACACTAAAAAAAAGCAAAAACAAAGATCCCGAATGACATCATGGCGGACGTATTTCTGCCGCACTGGAGTCGATTACTCTTGTTTGCAATATTTCACTTTCCGGCCTCGATGTAATATACAACAGTCAACTTTAAAAATTACCCTAAAGCAGACCTAGTACCTACCAGTAGTAGTGGCAACACTTTTTGATTGACATATTTTTTAGTTTTTTGTTAATTTCGTGCACTATTTGATAATACTTAGACGTAATTATACTTACAGATGAAAAGAAACTCCAGGACACTATTGCCATCCTATTATAGTTACCTACCAACAACGGCGTAGGCAAGCCGTAGCCATATAGTTTTCCTTTGTGACCTTAAGGAAAGTTCTCAGATTTCTGGAAATTACCACTAGGGTTACAAAATTTTTCTTTAAAGCTGTTAATAAAGTTAAGAAGATACTCGCAACAAAAATATTGGCATCTCATTTGCATCTACAAATCATAGATTTATCTTTCAGCCAAAAGACGTCAGTCTTCACAATCCATAACAACCCTTCTAATGCTGAAACTGGATGCCATATACTTCAGAAAAAGTGACCAAGTCCTCCGGCGTCCGAGGCCAGATTTGAACTGGCGTCGTCAGCTTTCGCGGCTGACGCCCTGACCACTAGACCACCCGGTCACGGCGGAATTTGTCTAGTCAGAACTATTATATAATCTGTGGTCTAGTGGTCAGGGCGTCAGCCGCGAAAGCTGAAGACACCAGTTCAAATCTGGCCTTGGACGCCGGAGGACTTGGTCACATTTTCTGAAGTATATGACATCCATTTTCAGTTTTTAATGTATATCCTTAGGTATAAAGTTTAACTACTTAAAAAATGCAAATCAAAAATATTCAACAAAATAATTTGATTTGCTTCAAGATTCGTTCTAATGCTGTTCATTCGACGGTTTCCACTGCTTCTACTGATAGTTTGGTATTTTATAACAAGATCGACCAGTGAAGACCCTTACAAACAATGTCCATTATCGCAGCATCCGTGATCTAACACGTGGAGTCACGAGGGTTTTCAATTTACCGGCCGCCCGACTTGTTTTGGTTTACTGGAGAAAGCTCGGATTAAAGCTGTGAAGTCGGCACGATTTTTTTTCCCTGTCGTTGCCTCAGTTTGTTGTCTTTTTAGTATATTTTGATAAACGTGCAAAGTAACACGTAGATGTCGCCGCAATCGTTAAAAAAATAAAAGCATTCGTCGAACTACCCTAAATAATAACGGCCAAGTGCGTGTCGGACCACGCATAATGGAGGGTTCCGTACCTTCTATGGAATAAGAACCAAACTAGTAGGCAAAAGGTCGTATCTGATACTATGGAAGAAGTTTTTTGGAGATAACTCAAAAATTACTGAACCTATAATGTTCAAAATAATTTCCGTAGAATGTATGTGACAAGGCGCATGTTCAAAAGTTACAGGGGGGAGGGCGGACACAATTTTTCTGACTTTCGAAGCGATTATTTATGAAAACATTTACTTAATCACAAAATGTTCAAAGAAACCTCGATGTTATTTTTAAACACCTATCGATTGATGTGCAACATGTTGATATTTAGTAAAAAAAATATTTTTTTTTCTCGTAAAAAATTAGTTGCGTCTCTATAGCATTTTGTCCAGTGCTAGTGGCGCGATCTATCGGCGAATAGAGCAGTAAATCGCCCGTATCGGCGCCGCGCAGATCGTGCGCGATCTAGCCGCGGGGATATTCCTGTTGCGACCCTCATTACTTATTAGATTATTTTTGTTAGATCCTGTCCAATTTGTTTTTAAATATAGAATTTCTGGGTCGTAACCTAGAACGACTTTTTCTGATTGTTTAATTGATCAAAAATATCATATGGTAGGTAATTTGATAAAAACAAAAATATTAAAGAAATACGCTCATGTGTACAGTATTACAGTGATCATGGCCACGTGCAACTTACCTATAGTTCCGGAGTTAGTATAGACATGTTTTATAATTATTTAATTAAGTATAATTTAAATTTGTCATAGCTGCATTTCTTTTCGATATTTTGATTATTATAAGCACTAGCGGGCGGTCCAGGGCCGGGGGCTTCAAAATAAGAAGAAGGAATTAATAGGAAGAAGATTTCACAGTTTATTATCGGGATAGAAAGCTAAGAACATCCGGTCTACATTGAGAAGTAGGCCAGCAAGCTTGCCGGGGCGCGAGTTGACGCCGCGGCGCACGACATCGCGTTTACTACCAGACCAGTAAACTGATACAATGCCAGTGTAATGAGAGAATCGCTTGAATCCGAGTAGGCTCTTACTATTATATCTACAGTCAATAGCATAAGTGGCAAAGCGGGCATGGTATTAAAAATATCTTGACAATATTTGAACACTAGGTATTTCTAAAAACTTGCGATCCTCGTTCAGAAGTAGGCCAGCAAGCTCGCCGGATGCGAGTTGACGCCGCAGCGTACGACATCGCGTTTACTACTAGACCAGTAAACTGATACGATACCAGTGTAATGAGAGAATCACTTGAATCCGAGTAGGCTCCTACTATTATATCTACAGTCAATAGCATAAGTGGCAAAGCGGGCATGGGATTGAAAATGATCTTAGCAATATTTTAACACTAGGTATTTCTACAAACTTGCAGGTCCTCGTTCAGAAGTAGGCCAGCAAGCTCGCCGGGTGCGAGTAGACGCCGCGGCGCACGACATCGCGTTTACTACCTGACCAGTAAACTGATACAATACCAGTGTAATGAGAGAATCGCTTGAATCCGAATAGGCTCTTACTATTATATCTACAGTCAATAGCATAAGTGGCAAAGCGGGCATGGCATTGAAAATTATCTTGACAATATTTTTACACTAGGTATTTCTACAAACTTGCGGTCCTCGTTCAGAAGTAGGCCAGCAAGCTCGCCGGGTGCGAGTTGACGCCGCGGCGCACGACATCGCGTTTACTACCAGACCAGTAAACTGATACAATACCAGTGTAATGAGAGAATCGCTTGAATCCGAGTAGGCTCCTACTATTATTATACCTAGCTATTTACTATGGTTCCTAGGGCTTTCCAGGTATAAAACTCTCGCGAGACTCGGACATGTCAAACAACAATACTAAGTAGGTACATGACTTAAATACATGAGTTCTACTCACGTAGTAATTTTGGTCGATTTTGCTTGACGTGTTTCAATTAATTTGCGATGATTACCGTTGGGATTGAAATGACAGAACATAAAATAAATCAGAACATGAGTGCAAGTAAATCAAGTGTAATATCTCGTAAGGTAGTGATAGAGTGACCACACTCATGTCGGATTTGTAATCGCCATCATTTCGCATTCGTGATTTAAATCTTGCTCAACTGGTCAAAAAGTCGTTCGGTACTAGTGTGCCACCATCCCTTTCTTCTTCCCTTATTTCTTCATAGTAATACTATATACTATTATAGATGCACGAGTAAATCTGTCGAACTGCCTGTCCTATCTGTCTGACTGTTACCTTTTCATGCTTGAACCGCTGAACCAATTTAGATGTAATTATAAGTTGAGATGATTTGACTCCCGTGGAAGGACAGAATAATTTTTATCCCGGAAATCATACCTTAAAAGGCTAAAAAGGGGGAGGAATTTTATGTCCTCTAATTGAGTACCATTTCCCATTTTATTTGGCGCGTAGGAAGCTGCGGGTTAAAACTAGTTTTACTCTTTATTTCCATGACTCTTCTTACACTTTTATATTAAAAATGTAGTTTAAAAAATGTAATATTCACGGAACCCTAACAAATGGTTGCCTTGGAAGGTCTTTCCGGATTTTCCAGTTAGTGTACCGTTCATTTCCAAATTACGCAAAAAGGGGTAACAAGCTCTTATTAAATTGGAATAAAATTCCATTGAGAATATCATATCTGAGACGGCCAGTGAAGTAAAAATCGAAGATTCATCTTGGATAATAGACAAAATACCTTCTGATTATTATATGCCAGTTTTTAGGGTTCCGTACCTCGAAAGGAAAAAACGGAACCCTTATAAGATCACTTTTGTTGTCCGTCCATCCGCCCGCCCGTCCGTCCGTCTGTCAAGACCCTTTTTCTCAGGAACGCGTGGAGGTATCAAGCTGAAATGTATATCAAATAGGTACTCAAGTTTACTGTCCCTTGGAGCTGTGAAAAAATCAAACTTCTAAGCCAATGCAATCAAAAGATACAGCCGTTTATGCCGCAAATTTTCGAAACTCGCAAGGGAATTAAAACCTACAGGGTACTTCCCGTGAACGTCGTATAGCACAGATAAAGGAAAAATTGCGAAAACCGTACATTTTTGGTTACATCATATCATAATAATATTTTTAATAATTTTAAAGTTACTACTCCTATATACCTACAGGTTTGTACGGAACCCTGCGGAGTCCGACTCGCACTTGGCCGGTTTTTTTTGTTGTAAACACGGTTACATATAATTTTTTCCACATAAATATTTTGCCCTATAAATATTACCATAGCAAAGTTAAACTATATTTCTATCACGATAAAAAAATCATTCCTAGGTATAATGGTAAATTTTAATATAGTATGAATTTTTATAAATGACCTATAAAATCACACTTCCCAGGGCACTTTCTGTAAGAATTGTATTTTTGGGTAAAATATGTATCAAAAGTATTTTTTTCTATTACTATTACTTCAAACTGTAGTAACATACACTATATAAACTGTGTCAAATAGCCTTTTATGTGGGTTTTCTCATTAATAGAGTTTCTTGAACTTTTGACCACTAAACTTAATCGCTAGTATCGCTACCATCCATATCCATACTAATATTATAAATGGGAAAGTGTGTTTGTTTGTTTGTTTGTTTGTCCGTCTTTCACGGCAAAACGGGGCGACGAATTGACGTGATTTTTTAAGTGGAGATAGTTGAAGGGATGGAGAGTGACATAGGCTACTTTTTGTCTCTTTCTAAACCCCCACTTCCCTAAAATGGGGGGTGGAAGTTTGTATGGAGCATTACGGGGGCAAATGGGAACCGTGTTACCCCGAATTTAACGCGAGCGAAGCCGCGGGCAAAAGCTAGTTGTGTATAAAAGTGTAAATCAAGTGTAAGATCTCGTAAAGCAGTGACCACACGGCCGGTCGTGCGATTTGTCGTCGCGATCCTATCTCGGTCGTGATTCGTGGTGAGAGGATTAGTTGCTCTTTTAGCTTTTTATGTAGCGTGACCAGGTGGTGTTAGTGTGCTTCCTGTTTATTGATTGTATCGTAAAGGTTTAAATTATAAAATTAAACAGTATTGGTATCTTCATAGGCATCCTTAGGAGCTTTGTCAACTACTCATTTCTTTTCCAAGTCGAAGTCTTAGCTAATTTTTAGCTTAAACACGTCGACATTATGCCCGATTACAATAATCAATGAAGAAGGTGTACCTTCAGAGGAACTTTTTAACGCGTACAAGTTGTACCTTTTTTAAATTTTAACATAATTAGCCTGTTTTAGTGTCCCACTGCTGGGCAAAGGCCTCCCTTATTTTTCTCCACACGACCCGGTCGTTTGAATTTTAGCACCATTGTGTGCGTCCAAGTCGTCCCGCCATCTCCTTTTAGATCTGCCTGCACCCCGGCGCGCGTCATCCATGCTGTGTCGTGGGTACCACTGGTTAACCATTTAAGCCCACCTGTCCGGGTGCAGGCGGCAGACATGCCCAGCACAGTCCCACTTCAGCTTAGCGGTCTTGGCACCTACATCTACAACTCGAGTTCTAGAGCGTAGTTCCGTGTTTCTGATTCGATCAGTTCTACGAACACCTAATATACATTTCTCCATGGAGCAAAAGTTATACTTACCTACACTACACTAAATATTTAGTCAAAGTTCTAAGTTATAATTAACCTAGGAACGAAACACTCACCTCCTGTTTTGCAAAAAGCAATATAAATAAATACATGTAGGTGCGTTTGTACATGTTCCCAATTTGAATCTCGCCTCTCAACCGCTTGAGAAAGACGTTCCACCGGGAACTAATTGTCCCCCAAAGAACTTTGTAAATAGCCGCCAGGCAATTTGCGTATCGAACGTTACAGTTTGTGTGTGTGTGAGTGTTATCGTTGCTTACAGAGCGCTCAAGCGAAACAGTTCAATGTAAACTGCATAATCATATTATTCAAACGCTATCTTTACTTACATTACAGTTCAACCAGAAATCACACGATCATATTTTGCCTACTTCGAGACCACGCGGTCTTGATAATTTCGTACAATATGGCGAAAACCTAATTTCTGTTCTTACTTTTACTTATAGGCCAAATTCGCACTCGATTAAGTTTTGGCCGACTTGTATCAAAACTAAAAGCGGCCATGAGGATTACTTGCAGAATAAATTGTAAAATTTTAAATATGTCTATAAGTACTTATTTATTTCAACACAGCAAGACACAACAGTAAAAATATAATTAACACTCTAAGGCGGTTGTCACACTGCCGCCGCGTCTCGTTGCGAGACGCGGAGCAACGGACTCGCATGCGGAGACAACGCACCAACGTCCGAGTTTTCTCCGCATCTCCGTCCGGAGCTGCGATGCGCGACGTCCCGCGTTACTTCCGTCTCGCGTTCATTTCACATTCGAACGTTAAGGTGAAAATAGTTCCTATTTGTCGATAAAATGGACACGGTACTTATTCAGAGCGGTGCGGTGATACTTTCAGTTTGTTTTTGTACAATCGAGTCATAAAACCCAGAAGACACTGGGTACTTCCCTATTTACAAACCAGACCTATAAATGGATCTTTTGCTAGATATTACCAAGATTTAAGGCAACACTAAGAATTTTTTTTAAATTGCACCCGTATGTCAACCGCGTCATTTGATTATTTGCTAATCAAAATTGGAGTGATTATTACTGGCGCCGACACAAATTTTAGATGTTCTATTAGCGGTAGAAAAGCTACTACTTCAATCTTCAATTATACTTTTATAAGAATTCCTAGATTATGATTAAACGAACGACTTTCAATTTCAAAAATAAACTTATAGACGTCGATATCCATTGCGCCTACGTCCTTTCTTGCACTAAGATCCGTACGGCACTGCGGAGCTCGGTGTGACATACCCTGCGGCACGCACCGCGTCTCCGTCCGAGCGCACGAGTCGTCGTGCGTCTCGCTCCTCCGCGCGTCGGGGCGGAGCCAGTGTGTCGTACCATGCGATTTTTCTATACAAAATCAAGATTCTACATACAAAGTTAAAAAACGCATCAACGGACGTCGCTGCGAGATGCGGAGCAGTGTGACGACCGCCTATACTACTTAAAACTAGAGATAAAAAATTTGGCCCAGATCGCTGTCAACGGGCAGCGTGCCCAGAAGGCTGGCCGTATTGCCACGTTGAATGGCGATAGCTATACGCTGTGCAAAATAGTAGCCAGCCCTCTGGTCACCAGAGGCTTCTATTAGGCGCGCCGATAGATCTTTGAATTAATTTTAAATTAATTATTTTAATTTTCTTAACAAACAGGTATAGTCCCACAGATTAGTGTTTGTTTTGGAAACATATGTACACAAGTTTACATGCTTATTTCGTCAAATATTTCCGCTTCATCTGTAGATTGCTTTACGTGTTTATCCTGAGCGTTGAGTGAGTTGGGTTGGAGCTGCGTCTGTCCAGTGTGTGTGTTTATTTTTCGAATCGCGGCCCTGATTATTGATTATTTAGTCTACTGTCCTCTCAAGTCCTTTAGGTACCTACAGTACCTACACTGGTGCAAAGATTCACCAGCGCTCGGCGAGGGTAGCATAGCAAGTAACACCAATTCACTTGCACGTTATCCCTTAACTGCCATAGCAAACTTCATTCAAGAACCAACTCTGTAATCTAATAAATAAACCATCATAGATAGCACTTTGACTGTAGGCATTAGTTTAGCGAATTCACGCACTAATTGCTATGTACGTTGCGCCGAAACATATGTATGATGCGAATTGAAACAGGAGAATGTGGCGTTTTCGGCTGTTGGATGTTTAATTCCTACCGTACCTAGATTTTTATGTGTGTATGTAACCTATGGCTAATGGTCAGTGAAATATTTTTTTGCGAAATAATTTTAACAGATATTCGATGGATATGAAATATTTGAATTCAATTGTGATGACTCTCAGGGTGATATTAGTGTTGCGTGATATAGGTTTGTTTGTAGTAGTGGCAATAGGCGTTAATATGAACCCAAGTAGGTACCGATTCAGGCTGGATACCTTTAGCTGTTTCAGTATTTCGTACCCATTTTCATATTAATAAGAGAATAAAAAAACCTCTTTTTTTATACCACGACGGTGGCAAACAATCATACGGCCCGCCTGGTGGTAGGCAGCTACCATAGACGCCTGCTACTCCAGAGGTGTCTCGTGCGCGTTGCCGACCCTTTTGCTTTTGTTGCTAAAGGAACAAGAGGGTCCCTTATCGTCAACACACTAGGTCCTCTTTGAGCTCTTTGGCAACCTTACTCACCAGCAGGAACACAACACTATAACTAGGGTCTAGTGCTATTTGGCTGTGGTTTTCTGTGTTTTTTTTTCATATAGGCACCTACCTAACCGAAGTACTGCCACAAAGAAACACAATTACCTACCTTCTGATCAATAAATGTAACTATAGTTGTGAGTATCGAATATCGGATAATTTATAGTGAAGTAATTATAACTAAAATTAACATGCCACATAAAAACTATTCCATTCGAATTACCCATATTACTAATAGTAACTTCTGTCCTTCGTAGTAAAAGGTTGTAGAACTTAACCAGACAAAGCCTTACGAAGCCATTGAAGCGCGAAGCATGAACAGTGGCCAATATGCCATGAAATTTGTCTATTTTTCTGCTCCTGCGCAAGAGGCTTTAGCGCCACTCGCTTTATTCCAAATCTTCCACCAATCTAAGCTTGCTCTTATTCAAAATTAGAAGCGCTCTTAATCCCAGGCGTTAACGGTTGAATTCGTGAGTTTTACCGATTGATAGATGCAGATCTTAGTTGGTATACTCGGACCATCCGGGAGGTCCAATCGTCATACCTTGTCATATTTCCTATTGTATGATCTCACGTGATTATTGTTCATTGAACATTGCAGATAATTGCATTACAATTGTGAATAATTGTTGCAACAAAAGTGGATTGACATTTAATATTTTGGTCGAGGTTGGCCTATTGTTGTTTGTCGGTTCGAGAATAATCTAGGAGAATGGCCGGGAGCAAATATTTTGTAGGGCTTATAAAGAATTTTAACTGCCTAACAATTGCATTATCTGTTTGGGAATTAAATATCCAATTCAAGGAAATCATACAAACAACAAAGCGTCATATCTGACCTACCTATTGGTTGCAGCGAAAAACAAATGCGAAAGGTTCATTTGGAGCCTTAATCTTTATTTTTATTAGGCCCAAGTCTAGGTCAGATCTAAATCTGAAGGAGGTTCATCCTAACTTTTACTATAACATACCAAATAGCGTTGACGACTGGTTTTTATTTAAAATCTGTTAAAAAGCTACCTCCCTGCGTGCCAAAGTACATGACCTATTTGCCCTAGACTATTGTTTATTATTAATATTATAAAGATTGTTTATTATTATAATTGCGGAGACTATTTGTTATTTATACCTGTGCTAAGTCGAGGCAAGTTCTAGGGATTGAATATCGATAAAAAAGATATCGATGTATGAAAATCCTCGATTAATAACTATAAAAATGTTCGATATTATCGATATCATGTTTGATATCGAGCCTCATAAAACAATGACATTATGCGGATGTAATTTCAATAAAAATGAGATTTTTTTTGTCAGTGCTATTCATATGTTAGATTTTTACTTTTACAAACTTTACTATATATTTGAAAAACGGGTTAACAAGTATATAATCGATTAGAAAAACAGAATTTAAAACAAATAATATTATACTAAGTATCTAAAGCTAATAACTTAACAAGCTAGGGCTGACAGGTACCCGGCGTAAATGTTCCGAAGATGCTGCCTGCGTTGCCTCGCTGTATCGCAAGCGATATTTGCTGCACCAAGTATGCACCGGACCTAGGGTCGCCACTTTTGTCCCTTAGACGCCGTCCTAGACTTTTAATAAAGGACTTGGCTTCGGCGCACCAAGGGCCAGAAGTCTCTACCGCCACTGGAACAAAGTTGTAGGCCGGCTCTAAATTGGAGTACTTGGCGTGCTTTAATTTAGCTGCGTTTTCGGCGGCGGCTCCAGCTTTGCGCACCGTGTGATTCAGGTGCGAAGGAGCAAAAGTGCTCACACATGTCGCGTCCCAAATGAGGCTGCGTCCTCGTGCCCATGGGATCAGTGTTAAACCGTCTGGTCTTTTTCCATCGGTCCTATTTAGACCCTGGGGTTCTAAGGCGCAAGGCACATTTACGGACACCAGTGCGCGACGTATAATGTCGTTAATAGACTGATGTCTGGGGAATCGGCCAGCACAGCGAACGCAGCTCAGCCCATGGTGGCCATTTCTTTCGACTGTGGCTCCACAAATACACTGGTGGGGTTCACATACAGCACTGCCCAGTCTTAGTGCTACGCCTACATGAAGGGAATCGTTATCTAGGAGCGTGCCTAGGTGCGACGATGGTAGTGCGTGTAGCCATGCTCCGGATTCAGGCAGAACTACCGCTTTCAATCGAGCCGCATCGACGCCCACAGTGGCTTCAAGTAGACCGTCATAAGTTTTTTTACTTAATATGTCGTCCCAGGATCGTTGAAGTTTGAGATTATCAGGCCGTGCGTCGTTTGGACACCTAACCTTCCACTCATAAAAGGCTTCTTCCAAGAATGGAATTCGGACATTGCCACCATTTATTGATAGAATGCGAGTGACAAGGTCCATGGAAGCATGAGCAGAGGCTATAAAGGCGACGAGGCCCACATCGTGTACTCGGCGTATCCCGAGGCCACCATAGCGGTTAGGCAGCGAAGATTGTGACCACTGAGACTCACTCAAGCTGACATTTAAAATGGCTTCAAGCCCATGTCGCAAGATTTGATCGAAATCGTTAATGTTTTGGGGAAATAACCATGAAGGTGCTGTTCGTAGTGTATAAATCATGCGAGGCATGGAGAAGCAGCTACGCAACAGGACAAGGGCAACATGGGCTGAGAGCTGTTGCAGATGGACAAGTGAAGATGATAATGCATCACCTTTTTTTTTTATTGTAGAGGGAAATCCCTCTGCAAATATTGGGGCTCCTAAAAGTGAGAAAGACGTGGTGTCAATATGTTTCAAGCCGGGTAATAAGGTATGAAATTCAGTGATAGGCCCGGATGAGTTTCTTGTACAAGGGAAAATTTCACATTTTTCTAGATTGACTTCTAAGCCAATCGCCGACAGAGCTGGTAGTAATTTCTTTAGATCGTTCAGAACAACATTGGCCGGTCCTCCAATAGTGCCGTCATCCAGGTACCACACGTTCAAGGGAGAGTCCAATGTTGATATGTGTTTTTGAATGGCCAGACAGAAAACTAGTGGGCCCAATGGATCTCCCTGTTGACAACCGACTTGCGATGATAGAATGCTACAATTATAAAAGAAGTTACTAGGAGAGGCATAACACTGGTAGAGGAAAGGATATAAAGAAGGTACCAAATCCCTTACTTCCTCTAGCAGTGTATCCCTCGCCACGCTATTAAAAGCATGTTTTAGATCCAATTTTAAAATAACTTTGTCATTGCCATCATGCAAGACAGCGAAAGAACGTGTAGCATGAATAGCTGCTTCACAACCCAAGGGTGTGCCGAAACCAACCTGGTGCGGCTGAAGGTAAACCGCCATGTCATCCCTAACAGATTGGCAACACACCTTAGCAACTAGACGACGTATAGTGTTCCCAATCGCGATGGGTCTATGTTAGATTAAGAATAATATATGTATATGTATATATATATTTTATTTTTTTATTTATTGGAAAACCAACAGCACATACAACATGTTGACAACAGATATAGAAATTGGAGGCCAATTATAGGTTCTCACAGATAGAATGAGGTGATATTCCACTACGATTATTACGAAGAAAATAAATAATATTTATTTATGTTAACTAACATCATGATGTTGACAGTAATATCGACCCATCAAAAACATAAATGTGAAAGGCTGCCAAGTTCGATACTATGGGAATGCTTCGCCTATAAAAGAAGTGAGATCTGAATAAGTACCAAGTTCCATAAATATACCTCAAATCATAAATAGTTATAGGAATGCACGCTTGATTTCCAGCAGTTTTTAAGGGTACATTTTGAATAAGTATCACGTTACATAGAAATACCTAAAATTATAATAGTCAGAAAAAACGCACACCGGTTTTTTTAGCAGTTTCCTGATAACATTTATTATTTTCAGTACTTTTTAATGATGTTTCTTGGCAAGTTTTCACACACCACACACCTTTTCAATGCAATGAATCGACACCTTTGGACTGCAATGTGTCAAGTATATAATTTTCTATTAAAACTTGCCAAGTTACATCATTAAAAAGTACTGAAAATATTAAACTCTATCAGGAAACTGCTAAAAAAACCGGTGTGCGTTTCTCTGACTATTATAATTTTAGGTATTTCTATGTAACGTTATACTTATTCAAAATGTACCTTAAAAACTGCTGGAAATCAAGTGTGCATTCCTATAACTATTTATGATTTGCGGTATTTTTATGGAACTTGGTACTTATTCAGATCTCACTTCTTTTATAGGCGAAGCATTCCCATAGTATCGAACTTGGCAGCCTTTCACATTTATGTTTTTGATGGGATTTCATTTATTTTTGTTAGGTGTAGGTTCTTTATTTTTTTTTTATCACTTTTGCTTTAGGAAATGTCTCATTCCACTTAGGTATGTACTTTATACTATACCCTTTATACTAAGCGTCTAATTCTACTTTACTATTTATTTATAGGTGATTTTTACAAATAAACTGGCTCCCTACACCTGTAAAATGTACCTACTTACATATAATTACATACATCAATAACGTACTTTATTCTGTTTGTAAGTACGCTACCTACATAGATAATTAATAACTTGGTAATACCTACCTACCAGTAGGTATTATAATTGGTGGCCTATTATGTAGCCCTAGAAGTGCACCATCCCATCTCATCCCGTGGCGTATCGGAGGGTGAGATGGGCAGTAGTATATATAATTCCATCTTAGAGTATATATGATTTCCATGTTCTTGAATCTGCGATTTTATTAGTTGTAAAATTAGAAATTATTTAGACTATGCGAGAAAAAATAGTCTTTTCATTTTTGTTTGACTGATTTAGCGCACCTAGTGTACCTAGTGACCTGCTTTGTACTTCGTAAATCGTGGGTTCGATTCCCGCAACAGACACACACAGAGTGGTGAACAATTTTATTGTTCTTGTCTTTAAGACAAACATGTATTGTCTTAAATTGGTATGTATCTAAATTTAAATAAGTCTTATCTCATTTCCACTCCATACCTACTTATAGCAGAACAAAATTACACATTCGTTGTTTTCGAAACTGACTCACACTTGGCCGTTTTCAGATTTTTACTTTATTTCGACCTAAAGACAAACGTTCGAGCCAAATTTCAGGTCGGTACGACCATTGGAAGATAGACCCACTTAGTTCATTATGACTTCATAGTAGAACAAACTTACACCTTCGCTATTTTTAAAACTGACTCACACTTGGCCGTTTTCAGATTTTTCCCTTTACTTTGACCTTAAGACCTATCTCCATGCCAAATTTCAAGTCAGTACGACCATTGGAAGTGGTCTAGGTTTTTGATGAGTCAGTGAGTCAGTGAGTCAGTGAGTGTATAGTAAAAATAGCGATTTTCTGACGTCAATATCTCAAGAACTGCTATAGGTAGAATAATGAAATTTTGTATTCTAGACAATTAAGGGGATGTCAACAGACAGTCGAAATTTCATATGCGTAGATAAAATATGTTTTGAGTTATAGGGTGGTCGAAATTGGCCCGAACAGGTTCGTGTAATATAACCCACGGCCGGTGTGTCGCTTTTTTTTGCTCGAACTTGGCGGACACACTGCCGTGTGTCTAGATATATTTTTTTGTCGATGAATTATTTTGCTTCATCGCATTAGTAATGGTGCCCCGAGTTATCACATGTATTAGCCAGCTATGAAACAAAAAATATCAGAAACAAGCGATTTAGCTTATCCTTACGACTTACGATGCGCGAAGCAATATCCTTTCAATGCGTCTCTAGTGAAGGAATTAAAGAAAATAGCAGTAATAGGGCTGTGCTACCAATCCGCCATTACACGGTGCCATCGGTGCCAACATCTCGTCGACTATTAAAACTGAACACCACATTACTCTGCCAAGTGGGGCGGAGGTTATTGGAGGAAGCGATTTGGTAAGAAATTAAGGATCATGATGTTGATAGTGCAAGGGTCCGTTTCCATCCTGCGGTGAAATAGGTGCTAATATCTCGTCGACTATTAAAAATGAACACCACATTGAAGGAAATATTTAGCAGTGAGGAATTCGGAATTACGTATAAATCCCCAATCGGCTTAGCTTACGCTATGGATTAAAAAGTTAGTATATGATCCTAACAGTTTAGAAAGCTTCGTTTGTTCTTTCAAAACCTTCTGGTTTAGGGTCTCCCCAAACCTATCGACGCGGATTCGGCAAAATTCGGTGGAAAAAAGCTTTATGTCTACGCAATAAGAGCGAAAAAGACGTCGACGCGTCGGCAGGCGTCGGCCGAGCCGAGCCGAGTCGAACCGTGCATTGTTAGCTCTTATTGCGTGGTCATAAAGCTTTTTTCCACCGGATTTTGCCGAATCCGCGTCGATAGGTTTGGGGAGACCCTTAGGTACCGATTACAACACAAAGCAAAGCATTGGACCCGGCGCATGTCCTTAAACCACGTCCAAAGGAACAGTATATCCACTGCGAATGTCATCTTGTTAAGTATGGTAGAGCACAGCTCGATGAATGTCATCTCACTCAAATCGGAGCAGAGCCCGACTGGGAAAGATCTCTACCTTATAGAAGTCCACATCAGCATACCTGTGCTAACTGGGAAAGTTCTAGGGATTTGATATCGATAAAAAATATGTCGATATATATGAATACATGTGCTCATTGAAAATCCTCGATTACTAAATATAAAAAGGTTCGATATTATCGATATCATGCCTTGTAAGATAAAATTATGCGTATGTCATTTCAATCAAAATAAGACAATTTTCTGTCAGTATTCCGCTACGATAGTTACGAAGAAAATAAATTATATTTATTTATATTGACTAACATCTAGATCAGCGATTCGCAACCTTTTACTCTATGCGCCTCACCCAACGATATGCTAAAATACTACTAGAGGCTGAAATGGGGAGTCAAAACCGGGCATCGTCTGCGACGCGGTACAGGCCTTATGCTGTTTAAGACGATTGTCGCCGGAGTGTCCTTGAGCGTTTGGGCGCTCTCTACCCGCGCCACCCGCGTACCCTTCTCATTGCGATCGTGCGTAAATCCGCCGCGATGCACCGCAATAATGTTCAAAGAATATGACTTTACTCAGAGGCGCGCGGGCAGATTTATAATAACCATACCTAATCCTTTTGTGGATGTTTTGTGATTTGAATACTGTGATTAAGTACTACGGTGACATTTTTTAGGAATGCTACTAAATAAGATAAGTAATAACGATCTCGATTAGTAGATTTTTATGTAAAAAAATTAAAACCTAGATTTTGAATTTGAAGTACCTACAGTGAGCGGCAAAATATTTATGAATTTACGAAATATGGTTAAAAATATTCCGCATATCAGAAAAAAATAAAAAATACTGACTAGTACAGCAAAAAAAAACTGAATGCACATCAAAGCGGTGTTTTCATGTGAATTTGAATTTGTATAATGGCATATGTAAATGCTTTTGTTTAGCCATCAGTTTTAGTGCAGCGAACCAAAATGCAACTGTACAGCATTCAGCTGTACAGTTGCGTTTTGGTTTGCTACACTAATGCTTCGGTGTGGTTTAGTGCCTTAGGTTCTACAATAGCATAAATAAATGCTTAATGCTGTTTAAGAGCATGAATATTAGCCATTATAATGTCACGTAAATTCCCTATACAGCTTTCAGCTATTTTTAATACCTTAGGGTGTACAATAGCATTTATAAGTAGGTAATACATTCCTAATGCTGTATAATAGCAATAATATAAACCATTATAAAGCCAACTAATTCACTATAAGGGGATGTTCATAAATTAAGTCATTTCAAATGGGGGGGGTCTGGCCATCGGATAATGGTAGCATGACGTAGGAGGGGGTGGGGGGGTTATTCCGAAGATCACATCATCTCTCGCATCTTTAAAAAGTGCTTCAATGTGTAAAAAAAGGAATGAAATTCGTGTTTCTATAAACTTTTAATGCTATAAAATATTATCTACTAAATAGTTTTTTATTTTACAATTAAGCTAAAAACGCATTTTTTTTTTAATGACGTCACTTTATTTGGCAGGGGGAGGATTGGATGATTTGGGGGGGGGGGGGGAAAAATCATCAAAAATTTATGACGTAATTTATGAACAGCCCCTATACAGATTTTAGCTGTTTTAGTGCCTTAGGTTCTACAATAGCAATTTTAAGTAGTATATAATGCTTAATGTTGTTTAATCGCCTAATTATTCACGTGTAATGCTGTAGGCATTAATAAGCTTTTTTTAAGGGTCAGTGAGCTGCTACTGGACTAAGAGTTAGCCACGTCAGATATGACACAATAATGAGAGCAACAAAACCCGTCTGGTTAAATTGCTATACTATTCTTATTGCTAGATCCTGGCATCTGGCAGCTTTTAATGGGTGGAGGTCACAGTGACAGACTAGCAAAATGTTTTAATTGGAAAATAGTAATACCAAACGAGGTAAAAACTGCCGAAGTTGTCTCAGTTATAAAGGACAGGGCCTATATTTTAAGGGGCTCCCTGGCGCCAACGACCTTAGATCTGATTCCCTTAGTTTTCTTATGATTTATATAGCTTATCATATTATCAGTAACGGCTTTCAACAATATAGTATCCTATATTTACTTCAATATTCATTATCTTCGAGATATTTGACATCAAACTCGAACCTGTTTAGGCTAAAAAAGTGGTTTTATGGTCATACATTTTGTGTTAATTAGTTAAAAATTAAAATCTCTCTACAGTTTTTAGAGACATCAAAGAGGAACCCTAATATGTAGATTACGTATAAGTAAGATTCTTTACACCATTCGAATATCGATAAAAGTGCTTTTTAGACCATATTTTAAAATTATCATAAAAAAATAGCGGCTCATTTATGTCAAGATCCGGCTCTACAGGATGGAGATAAAAGATTGAAGAACCGATAGTCGTTTGGCTTATAATTCTATCTGTAGTGAATATGTTGGAATATCGACTCAAAACTGGTCAAAAATCGATAAAAAACGTTAGACCAAAAAATATTGTGTATTATTACGGAAACAAAAACAGTAGGCGACAAACTATGAACTATATTATACATCGTTTGGCACTACTTTCCCCCAACATAAACTTTTGTATAATTTCTCTTAATATTGTATAGTATTTGTATAGTTTCTCATAATATTGCATCAAACCCAGATCTCTAGGATTTGTTTTCTTGAAAAAAAAAGCTGCCAGATGTCCAGATCTAGAAATAAGCATAGTATATCAAACTGACTAGAGGGGTTTGGTTGCTCTCATTATTGTGTCATATCTGACGTGGCTAGCTCTCCGCCTATATAGACCAACGCTATTTTGTAAATAATTTATAACCTAAAAATAAAATCATGCGGACCTATTTATACAAGGAAAATACCTATATAATAATGAAATAACTTAATTTAAGACTGCTCAACCAACACTATTATGTTAATAATGCAAAACTCGTTCTATACGAGGATTACACAATTGTTTTGTTCATTTGACGGATATCTTTTTATAATATTTTATAGCAAAACCACAATAAATCAAAGGCGCGTGCAAATTTTCAATGAAACTTATATACACATTTACAGTAAACTACATTGCGCAGTAATATTTGAAGGATATAATAACGTAAAAGAGTCAAAAACTTTTATAAATATTGTGACGATGCAAACAAATATGACATGTCACTCATTCAGTTTTTTGTACCGTCTTCGTCCATTTTATATTGCGAGACAGAGTACATTATCTTAAAAGATAAAACGTCTATACATTATTGATTCCGGGAAGACACGTTATATCCGCACCGCATGAACCCTCTGCAGTTATTTAGTCTTTAGGCACAGTAAGTCCGATATTATTGCTCACGGGCCAAGCAAAAGTATATGTAGTACAAGGGAAGCACGGAGCGACGAGCGACACAGCCTCCTCGTCTCAAAGCTAGCTCACGACTGCCAGCAACGCCGTTTTCGAGCTAATAGCGCACGAAATTTGGAATTATGATCAAGTTGTTTAAGAAAATTTAATCAATTTAAATATCCTACGTTGAGTTTGTAGTGTTCTGTAGAACATAGTTTTTAGTTCAACAATATTTTAAATCGAATGAGCCGTTCAGTAGATATAAGCAAAATTAACCGTAAAACGACATTTCGTTACATTTACATAACGGAGAAACTATACGTTACACGATTTATTCAAACGTTGACAATGTTGTACATGAAATGGTAAATAACATATATTTTTTTCAAAATTTTTGAATAACCCGTTATTGAGATATATCCCTTAGAAAGTAACAGTTTTCGGCCACAATCAGCGCCTAGCGCCTTAAATTTGGAGCCACTCGCTGCGCCTCCCCGTGGATCACTCTACGCCCCCCAA
This sequence comes from Pammene aurita, assembly GCA_947086415.1. Classification (NCBI taxonomy): domain Eukaryota; kingdom Metazoa; phylum Arthropoda; class Insecta; order Lepidoptera; family Tortricidae; genus Pammene; species Pammene aurita. The sequence continues at coordinate 21,257,109 of OX352305.1, read as the reverse complement.
GGGGACGCGCCCCACTGGTTGGGAAACCCTGATCTAGATGTTCAAAGACTTGAAAGTAACATCGATATATTTTTTTCCATAGTATATTTTGCTACACATCACTTTAGTACCGGTGCCCCGAGTTAGCACACGTATGCACATCAGGCAAATAGCATTGTGTTGTGTTCCTGCAGTTTGTTGACGACCGGGGACCTCTTGGACTAAGAGCTGGCCACGTCAGATATGACACAATAATGAGAGCAACAAAACCCATCTGGTTAGATTGCTACACTATCCTTATTGCTAGATCCAGGCATCTGGCAGCTTTTAATAGGTGATGGTCAGAGTCACAAACAAGAGGACAGGCTAGCAATTTTTTTTTATTGGAAAATAGTGATACCAAAATAGGTAAAATAGAAACTGCCGAAGTTATCTCAGTTATAAAGGACAGGGCCTATATTTTAACATTAGAACAAAAAACTTTACTTTCCCGCAACATAAACTTTTGGCTATCTAATTATTTATATAATTTCTCATAATATTGCATGAAACGCAAAACTCTAGGATTGGCTTTTTTGAAGTGATTTGCATTATTTGACCTCCACCACTTTACAGCTGCCTGATATCGAGATCTAGAAATAAGCATAGTATAGCAAACTGACTAGAGGGGTTTCGTTGCTCTCATTATTGTGTCATATCTGACGTGGCTAGCTCTTCGTCTCTCTTGTCCCTCTCTAACACGCAATGGAAATAAATATAACTTTTTACGTAACAAAATCTCTGTAACCTATGCTTTGCACCACATCATCGCCTATATCTGTACCGCGATCGCGCTTTGGCAAATGATGTTAATTTTCGAGTTTTACAGCGAACAAAGCAATGTGTTATCGCGCAGCATCGCTCACGAGCCTGCTATCGCCGGACTTCGCTTAGGCCGGGGAGCCAGTGGGAGCTATTTATTACTGTTGCGTTGAACATGAACATTTGCAGGGTTTTCTTTCAAGGTATCATTAAGTTAGGGTTACAAAATCGTTGGAAAACTTGGAAATGAGTTAGTATCGTAAGGGATAGTTAGCATTTGCTTGTTTGGAATAAGCAACCATTTCCACACTGTGTCTATTAATTATTAGCTGCAGCTTATTTTTACTAATATAGATACTGACATAGGTACCATCGGGTTCATAATTGCGTACCCAGTTTATCAATGAATTCATTCATAAATTGGGTATGCAATTTAGCTTAGGTATCCTTACCTAAGTTAGGTAACTAACCCGATAGTACCTCCAAGTCTTTTGGTATAGTAACTGATATCAATTTCCATTGTAGGTACCTACTTAACGATCATAGGACCGTACGTTTCAGTCCCGTTTGTCATCAGCTGAAACATACTAGTACTTCCATAGCAACCTAAACCTATGGACAATGGACATCCTTGTTTCTTTAACCCTCAAAAACCAATGTGCTGTGCACGCTAAGCTTAATAGACTAAGATTTCGCCGTAGGCAACCCCATCTCATCGAGTAGCAGAATTCGGCTTATGGAGGGCAATGCACAGTGAAAACTTATGTATTTTAGTACTTGATCTTGATAGTATCAGCTAATCTTGTAGCATTTTGTACAATCACCATAACATTATTATAAAATGTATCTCATCCAGTAGCAATTGACCCTTATGCCATTGGTAGAACTACTAACCAACCTGGTAATAACAAGAAATTATACCAGGAGCTCTTGTCATTCAGCCAAGTATTATGCTTTAAAGTCAAATTCGACTAATACAAGTACGACGTGCAAATGAATTCACGGTTTGGTTTAAATATTTACACGGTACATAAGATACTGTTTATCGACAAGTACCAAAAAGCAAGAGGTTGCATTACCCAAAACTGACTACGTCATGAGTCATGATTGTACCTTAACAAAAATAATTGAAATAATTAACCTAGTAGAAGACAAAACTAGACATTCGAAAGAACTTAACAAATATTAAAAAAAAAAACCTAAAATCAGGTTTGCGTGTGGCTACCACCTTTTTTTGGCACCTGTAAATGAACACTATCGAAGTGGCCACGTGCCCACTTGCTAGAGTTGCTAGCCGTTGTAGTTTTTGTCAAAAAATAGGGTAATTTTTTGCTGACTTTACAAAATGCTCCAAGTTTGACTCGGGCTACCAGATACTAAAATACATAACATTTTACCGTACATTGCCCTATATAAGCCGAATTCTGCTACTCGATGAGGTAGGGTTGCCTACGGCCTCCTCTTGATCTATAACCAGGATCCGACTACCGACACGCAGCGCGCCAAATTACGACCGCGATGCGATCGCGACGCGACGACAAATCGCACGACTAGCGCTCCTAACGCGCGGACTCAACAATAAACGATACAGTCTTGCGATTTTATACACGGATACTAGGAAGTGCTGGTAGTCTGACAGTATGACTTCCGACTTTCAACACGGAGGTCTTGGATTAAAACTACAGCTCGAACCACCGAGATTTTCGAAATTTATGTTGAAAATGTTATTTGATATTTAATCTACCGGTCCAGAATGGTCCCATTCTGGAGAAGAGCTACGATGTATAGGACTCACTGGAGAGAGTTAGAGGAGGCCTTTTGCCATGAGGCAAACTGAGTTACGAGACACTATTTAAAAACAAAATATCAAATGTGTAGCATTAAGTATTTAAAAAAATATTTTACTCCTTATAGTTATAAGTAGGAGTAAAATAAATTTTTATATATGTATAAAGTAATAAAGGCTGTGTTATTTATTTTGTAGGCTATTGCAGTAAAACACTTCTATGTTTGCATTAACACGTTTAATTTTGAAGATAAAGTAAATTATTTAAAATTAGCAACAATAATCAGATTATTTAAAATTAGCACTTCACGTAAAAATGACAATAACGGTATCTATATAAAGATATTTCACATTCAATAACTTCCTTAGTGGTTAGAATGTAATTAAATTACAATAATCAGAATATTTAAAATTAGCACTTCACATAAAAATGAAGATAACGGTATCTATATAAAGATATTTCACATTCAATAACTTCCTTAGTGGTTAGAATGTAATTAAATTACAATAATCAGAATATTTAATATTAGCACTTCACATAAAAATGACGGTAACGGTATCTATATAAGGATATTTCACATTCAATAGTTACCTTAGTATCGTAAACGTCTACTTTCCGCACAAAAGGAAAATAAAAAGGAGGGAGTACTAGCAAAACTAGTAAGTACAAATAAAGACTCGGCTGGTAATTTGGCTACAGGAAAATAATGAATTAATGAGGCGGGTGATATTGATGGTGACAGATGATTCGCTGGCTGAACGTAGCCTAAATTAAAGAGCCAGGTCTTTGTACGCCCGTTAAATGAGGCAATTAGAATTTTGGGAATATTTTAGCAAAACAACAAAAAAAAGCTATTATGGCACAAAAACACTGGATACAAAAAGAAGGAATCGGATTTATAACGTTTTAAAAAAATGATATTCTCGAAAGACAGGAAATGGTCAAAACTGTAGCTGAATTTGAATAGAGTTCGTGGGCAGGCGCCCCCTTTGGTTTAGGCGGACCCAACAGCTCGCTGAACCCTCTTTCTCACTTGGAGAGCCCGCTGGATGCGGGCTCTAATTCTCCGACGACGGTGAAGAACCACGCGGAACACGCGGCGGTCGCTGATCGTCTCGCAGGTCCGGCACCCACAAGCGCCTTCCGGAGTCCTTCCGGCTCAGGCGGTCCCACTGGCGGCCTCGGCAGGCGCTACCCGCACCCTCAGACACGGCCGAAGGGGAGCACTGGGTATTGGAAAATCTACACCGACGGCCACCCTCTTCTAGAGAATTAAGCAACTGTGGTAAACACTTTCCGGGAACAAAAATTGCACACAAGATTTGCACAGGACAATTCGCAAATGATTCCTGTGTTTTTCTTTAAAAATCTCTCCGTCGATCTGACACACTCAATCAAAATCAACATTTTCTTCTTTGACAATCTGGAATACCTCAAAAATTCATATTCAAAATTAGCGCGAATATTATCTCAATTTTATAACTCCAGTCGTGTATCACAAAATGCGGACTGATATAAGCGCCATCTACCCGTAATGCCGTGAATCACAATGTACGCTTTTTATATATCAACCGCGACCTAGCCTTAGACCTTCCATAGACACGGAAGTTCTAAAGAAAGTCGACAGATGTCGTACGATAAACGTAGCGTCATGCTACAGCATATGCTACTTCTCTGTAATAAATTTAGGACATGTTATTTCCAGTGAAGAAAACAATAATTTATTGCTAAACATAGGTACATAGGTGTTACAAAATATTAATAATAAAACTTAAAATTAAACTAACTATAAATAAAACTACTTAAAAATAAAATAATTAATTAAAAATGCAACTCTAAATTTGGCCCTCTCGGCAAGGTGCCCATCACGCAGGCGGCATTCCCGCGCTGAATTGCGATAGCAATTCTTTGCGCAAGAAAGCCGCCTGCACGAGGGTCACCTGTAGCCTCTCTGAGGCGCTTGCTGAGCGCCTTGTGGAGCCCTCGCGCCCCCCTCCCCCACGGACCAAGTGTCTCGACGCCAAAAGCTACGAACTCGTAGTTGGCGCCGAGACAGCTATATTTATTAATTTTGATATTCTCTCGGGTGTACGCCGCCGCTCCGGCCCGCCTGCTTGTCGCTGGAAGATAGGACGCCGCCAGCGTGTCGGCGCAGGTGGCATCCCACACCAGCGCGCGGCCCATCCTCCAGGGGATCAACGACATCCCGTCGGGGCGCTTGCCATCGTCCCGCACGAGCCGTCGATCTGGGGTTCTAAAGCGGCGGGGACGTTGACGCTAACGAGCGCTCTCCTCAGTAATAAAGGCTATGTTATTTATTTAATCTACCGGTCACTGTCCGGTGGATTTCCTGCACCTCCACATCGTGAGGAAACCAGACCTCCATAATCCATATAAGTCTCTGGCAAATGTGACTGGCGGACGATTCGTGCCTAATTCCCCCGTACATTATCGTATTTGTCCGTCGAATACATCCGATCCGATGGACAAACAGGATTTATCAGAGGTAATCTGCTCTTAAACTAAAATCGCCAGCAAAATCTCGCAACGTCTAAATGAGGCTTCAGTAAAATGTTAAGTAGTAATTTAGTGTAAAAAGGGCTATTTCCAGTTGGCATTGTCTTGTCCCTTGCCGTGATTGGTGTCATGCCACGCACCAGTGTTTCCCATGACGAGAAAATGCATTCTGTCGTTTGGTTTTTTGTGCTTCTATAAGAAGCCTATAGTCATTACTGTCATTAGTAAAAAAAACGATTGCTGCTATGAGACAATACCATCTATGGGGCAAACACGTTTTTTCTAGAAGCATGGATCTAAATGAGTTGACAAACATAAAATAAAAACTACTGTGCGAGTACCTAACACGAGTATGAATAAAGTCGACGGCTAGAAATCTAAGTATAGCTAGTTACATAAAAACAAACTTTATGTAACTACTGAAATTATACAATTTAAAAAAAAGGGTACTTTTTTAATGAACATCAAAGTTATTAAGTATAACTTATCGATAGAATAGGTATATATGTCAGCGTGTTACCTTAGTTACATACTTAAAAATATGTATTCATGTGACCTTTACCTGACACGTAAGTTCCACTTATCGTTTCCCTGTCATGATCGACTCCCGCGCATCTTCCGGACCTTTCTTCAGCCATTATTTGCCACTGCCTGTATTTACGATGACGATTAGGCGGAAAATCAGCACAAATTACTCGAGCGACCAGCGATGGCTGTCCAGGCTGGCCAGTAGGGTTGGGGAGTTACCTCAAGTATTTGATTATTGAGCTTCGTGTTGTCAGCCATGTTGTTGGCCAGGTGGTTATTGTCAGCCAGATAGATGAATTAACTCTTGTGCGCTATTCTCGGATCTTTATAACAGAGGCTATAATATATAGACTAGGAGATATTCTGTAATGTGGATTACCACATATTTATGATTATGACTCATTATTTATGATTAGCTCATTAAAGCTAGAACTATCTTCGTTTAAGTGAGGACCTGATAGATAAAATTCTATCTTCCTAAGGCGGCTATCACACTGCTGCGGCTGCATGCGGACATGCGGCGACGGTATGCGAGCGAGAAAGCACCCTGCGTGTATATACCGCTGTCTCGTTCACCCATCCGGTTGCAGCAAGAGTGTGATAACCGCGTAATAGTAGATTGTACACCAAGGGGATAAAGCACTGTTTTATGTCACGGGCGCAATATTGAATCCTGAACGTAACGAAGGACTCCAGATTTTACTCCCGAGCGCAGCGAGGGGGTTATGAGTTAATTCCCGAGCGAAGCGAGGGAATTAAGACTGAGTCCTGAGTGCAGTGAGGGGTTCAAGCGCGCCCGTGACAAAAACAGCTTTATCCCCGAGGAGTATACTCTACTTTTCTCACCTCTTGCGAGACAATAAAATAGCTAAGGCTACTAGAAACGGATTTTTATTAAAGTAAATCAAAAGTAAAAACCGGCCAAGTGCGTGTCGGACCACACATAGCAGGATTCCGTACATTCAATGGAATAAGAACCAAACTAATACCAAAAGGTCGTATCTGATGCCTATGGAAAAAGTTTTTTGGAGATAACTCAAAAATGGCTAAACCAATAATGTTCAAAAATTTTTTCCTAGAAAGTATATGATAAGGCGCATCTCCTCAATTTTTTTCATATTTTTTGGACTTACGGTTCAAAAGTTACAGGGGGGGGCACAATTTTACTGACTTTCGAAGCGATTATTTCAGAAAATATTCACTTAATCACAAAATGGTCAAAAAACCTCAGTGTTATTTTTAAAGACCTATCGATTTATGTGTCACATGTTGATATTTAGTCAAAAATATAAAAAATAAAAATTTTGTTACATGTATGAAGCGCCCCCCCCCCCCAAAAATTTTTTTTTTCAAATTTAACTACATAACTGAGTAGCGGCATACAAAATACACCTTATGTGTAAATTTTATTCAGATACGTCGTATAGTTTCCGAGTAAAATGGCTGTGACATACGGACGGACAGACATACAGACAGACATGACGAATCAATAAGGGTTCCGTTTTTTGCCATTTGGCTACGGAACCCTAAAAATTTATTCTTGATACATTAGTCCATTTTATTCTAATTTTATCTTCTATTTTTATAGAACCTGCAGTTTTACTCCGTATACTGCAGCGTCTTATGACACTCGCGGCATTTGTTTTAGGTATTTAAAATTGAGGTGGCCAGCACGATTTTCCGAATAAATTCGATTTTCAAATCAGCTCGACGCGGCGGCGCGGGCCCCGGCTGGCGTCGCGGGGCTGTGCACCGTGCGGACTTTACGAAATTAGACTTTAAGCACATAACAATAAGAGCTATGGGAAGTGAATTCACATTATTAACCAGCGGGTTATAATGAGATTTAGTACAACATTATAACCCGGCTAAAGCCAAGGGCTATAATGATTTGCTTTCGGTGAGGTTTGCATGATATATAATTTGGCATTGTCGAGCAGGTGGTGTGAAAATCATGTTACAATAATTAGAAACTATAAGTATAGACTGTGCTGTTTGTAAAAAAAAAAGTTGAAAAGATTGATTAGAAAGAAGCTGACTGACACAAATCAGGATTCAACTAAAGTAAGAAAGGCTGTCAATAACATTAGTGAAAAAGTGCAAGGGTCTAACGACAACAAAAATGAATAAAACAAGGTGGAGAAGAAAGAGTAAGGAGGATAATTTTGCTGTAGAGAAGTCAGGCTTAAAACAGAGACAAATAACTATAAAAACTCAGCAATACAAAGCAATGTAGTATACCAAGCTCATCCTCATTACTTCAAATGAGGTAAACTTGCAAAAATAAAACCTCGCCCCATCACTATCAGCCAGTAATGATCGCGTTCCCACGCTCCGACGCCTAATGCGAGCGCACACGCATCTTTACTATACTACATCAGAAACATGGCAAATTACACCTTATCGCTTCATAATAAGGTTCGTAATAGAACGAAAGTTTTATAAACCTGAAATAAAAATGAAGACACGCAACTTATACCTTATGCGGTTTTCATAAGGTTCAAAATTCCGTGGTGGTGTTAGATGGACGGTAAGTATTGGGTTTTTGTAGTTTAAGGGTAGTAAAATCGAGGGTTTATATAGTAGCGAGTTAAAACGAGTGATGTAAGGCGCATATGATTGGTGGGTGTGATTGACTATCAGATTGCTCTCACCATGGGCCATCATGGGGACGCAGCTATGCGTTAGAGCAAGCAAACAATATAGCGATCTCGTTCCATCGTATAGCTGCGTTCCTTACACTAGGCCATGACGACCCATGGTGGAGAACTGAAGAGCAGCTTAAGTACTTTTGACTAATTCTAAGCGTCGAAGCCGGCTTTCCTGTGAAGCTTTTGACGTCGGAATATCACTGAGTACCTATACTAAATAATAAATCTGACTGTTAAACATCAGTTAAACCGAATTTAATCTTATTCACAACCATCATCATCATTTAACCATTTCTCAACCACTTATGAGGAACGACAGTTGTCCTGGACCTAAACTAATTCCATCCAGATGTGACCAGCGATCTTCTGAAAGTACACATTCAACAGAATAATATTCACAACACACAGACTACTCATCATTAAGCTTTTACAAGGAGCACGAGGTCACCACACATAAGCTCAATTTTATTCGTAAATTTCTACGATTCGATTTTTTCATCTCAATAGTATTCTACACCATTTTATAGTATAACAATCCAGGTTAGCCCCTATAACTTGATTTTTGTGGATATTTTTAATTCACATGAGTAATGATCAAAAACGTTAACTGAAATGAAATAAGCGGTCGCGCTCTTATACTAAATTAGTACGGGAGCGCTGATGTGTGGTGACCTCGAGTTGTACTTATGAGCTATCTAGTGGCTGAGGTTATCTATGTCACAACAGAATAATTTGTTGCACCAACATCAAATTGGACACAGTCACGAAATTGTCCACGACAAGACAACGATCCCCTGAACCAATTTCGGAACACTAAAATAATTTAAGAAGCAACAAAGTTGCAGTGTGCGTGCAACTCGCATTCCAGCAATTGTAACAAAAACATCATTGAGCACATGAAAGTTTTATTTCGAAATCGAAACAGTGCAATAAATACAAGAACGCGCTATATTAGTGAGCTACAATGGCCGCTCGCGGGTGCCTTCATTGTTCACCTGACATTAACCGGTGTCCGGCTCTTTTTATAAATTAAATGTTAAAGGTTAACGTTCACATTTCGAGTTGGCGCCGGGTGACGCTGCAACTCGAAACATTGAGTGATGATCAGCGCCGCTGTGGCACTATACCGCGAACATCAAAAATCAAAATTACAATACAAATACAAATATTATTTATTGCACACCTCAATAATTTTTAAGAAAAAAAAACCGACTTCAATGGGGGTAGCCGGTGAAGGATTATTGTAGATAGATGGTGCACTTAGATTCCATACAATGAAATAACTTGCTTAAAAAACGCAGCGGAGAGGACCAATCGCCAAACGTGAACTATGCGTCGTTGAAGAGTTCCGTTCTGATTATCATCAACAGTTCCACTTCATCAAATGTCACTCTTTTGAATGAAAATGCTTGATTTGTTGATAAAAATACAAAAGTCACTTTATGTATGCCTTTAAGATTTGAGGAATTCCCTCGATTCCTCGTGGAACTCATCATCAGAACTTGAGCTTGACGAAAATTGGTCCTGACAATCTAACTTGCTTAACAAACATAGCGAAGAGGAAGAATCGCCAAACATGAACTATGCGTCGTTGAAGAGTTCCGTTCTGTTCATCATCAGCAGTTCCACTTCATCAAATGTCACTCTTTTGAATGAAAATGCTTGATTTGTTGATAAAAATACAAAAGTCACTATGTGTAAGCCCTTAAGATTTGAGGAGTTCCCTCGATTCTTCATGGATCCCATCATCAGAACTTGAGCTGGACGAACATTTGTTCTGACAATTAAACTTGCTAAACAAACACAGCGAAGAGGACGAATCGCCAAACGTGAACTATGCGTCGTTGAAGAGTTCCGTTCTGATCATCATCAGCAGTTCTACTTCATCCAATGTCACTGTTTTGAATGAAAATGATGGTTTTGTTGATAAAAATATAAAAATCACTATATGTATGCCTTTAAGATTTGAGGAGTTCCCTCGATTCCTCATGGATCCCATCATCAGAACTGCGTTATGACAAAAACGGGACCAATCTGTATATATATACTTACAATCAAAAAAAGAATTTTCAAAATCGGTTCAGACATGACGGAGTTATGGAGTAACAAACATAAAAAAAAAAAAAAAAAAAAAAAAAAAAAATAAACATACACGCCGAATTGAGAACCTCCTCTTTTCAAATCTTGAAGTCGGTTAATAAAATAGAACAGTACTGTACACATTGTGTATATAACGCTGACCTACATACACTCGGGGGCAGTGAAAACGGGTCGCCTTGTATAGGAATACCGATACAAGGTGACGTGACCCGTTTTTCATAGGCCGTGAGTATAATAGAATCATATGATCAGTTTGTTACTATCGAGCGACATCCATTCCATGTTATCCAACAAGCAACGTAAAATATGTGTAACTAGAGTTCATTATAAAATAGTCTACTATAGTTAAGTGCAATAGAACTTGTTATCTCCATTCATCAGTCATTCATTTTGTTATCAGTCTGTTACGTAGGTATCTACAACTGTATATTACCTCTAACTAATGTGTGTAAATGTAAAATATTATTACCAATGCCTAACATAAGAAAAACATAGCGGCCGCACGGCGAGTGCCTGCTTACTCTATTTGCAAATACCTACCTGTTATTGCAAATGGAGTAAACAGACACTCCCACAGCCACATAAGTACGTACCTAAATTAATAGTACAATGGTGTAGGGTAAAATAAGTTTTCTGCCAACAAACTGCTGTGCAGTTTCGCAGATAGGTGAAATTGATTAAATGTATCTCTTTTTGTGAAAATAAAGAAAAAAAAAAACAGATACAGAGGAATTTTGTAAAATATGCCCCTCTTTATGTCAGAGATGCAGATAACAGAAAGGAGGATGGGCAGATTTGTATGGACTCTGGCTATCATTGTATGTATGGCGAAAAATCTCGCATCGCTGTGTGATAAGTAAACCAGAATGACACAAAAAAACATGAAAACGTATAAAAAAACAAAAACATGACACATAATCATCGACAGTTATAAAACCTTCATAATCTGTATAGCGATATAAGAACTTAGTATCAAAAAACCTACATAGTAACGTTTCAGCTCAAACTACTTTTATGGCTTGTTAACTTTTTTGACACAGATTTGGGGCTACCTGTCATAGTAAAAGTTTTAGAACTTAGAATAAGCTATCCAGTGACATATCGCTTGACCTTATTGGTCATATGGGCCAATTTGCCCACCCTCCTTTGATTTTGGATTTGCTCGGTGTAGGTATCAGGCTAGAGATCGGATGGACATCATTGTATGGCGTTTTCGAAGTTCCTTTGTCAATACAATGACGCTAATTCGTCTGATCTGATGATGCCTTAGATGAAACTCCAATCTCTAACGGACAGAATGCCATACAATGCTGTGGTATCTGGCGCTTGTCGTGTTGAGGTTGACCACAGAATTATCACATTGATCACCGATACCATTGTCACTTTCATGTCGCCCTGTCGGCATAATACTCAGAAGATTAGCTTCAGGAGAAGCTAGTTACATAACTTGACGAATGCAAAACCCATTCATTCCTTCTTCCGCTTGTTATAAATAGCATTAAAATAACTTACTTACCGTAGTAACGAACGTCCAGTTTAATCGTCATTTTACGATATTTCGTCGTGCGGCCCGTCCATTTCGTTACAATTTTGCGTTTGGTTGATGGCGGGTAAACAGATGAATAAGTATGTCTTAAGACTGTGTCGAGGAGGGTAAATTTTCAGATTCTGTCAAATTACCCAGATACACACATTACCAGACTTCACGCACACTACCACACTTCTGGGGAGACAGGTCATTGACCACTATTTTTTTCGGTTGCCATTATAAGTTTGACTACACACCTCCTTTGAGAAACTGAAACCATCTATACATAATTACATATAATAAAGCTGAAGAGGGTCGAAAGTCTGTACATGGAAGATAATCGAAAAAAAGTTGGCTGGGGATACTTAGAATCGATAACAGAACACGTTCCAACAATTTTTAGAATTTTTGTCTGTTTATCTGTTTGTCTGTTTATCTGTTTGTCTGTTTATTTGACCGCGCATCACGTGAAAACGGCTGAACGGATTTTGATGAAATTTTGTATAGAGATAGTTTGAGTCACGGGAAAGGATAATATATAGTTTTAATCCCAAAAATCAACCCTGGTGGGGGTGAAAATGGGGTTGAAAGTTTGTATGGAGAATTTTTAACCGCTGAAACGATTTAGATAGAAATGAGTATGGAGATAATTTGAGTCTCGAGAAACGTCATAGGATAGTTTGAAACCCTTGTGGGGGTGAAATGGGGGTTGGAAGTTGGTACGAGGATTTTTTTACCGCTGAACTGATAAAGATGAAACTTGGTATAGAGATAGTATGGGCCTCGAGAAAGGACAAAGAATAGTTTTCAACCCGGAAATCAACCCTAAAGGGATGAAAAGGGAGTTGGAAATTTGTATCGGGAATTATTAACCGCAGAATCGATTTAGATAAAATTTGGTATGGAGATAATTTGAACTCTGGAAAAGGAAATAAAATAGTTTTATCTCGGAAATTATCCCTTAAGCGGATGCAAAAGGGGTGGAAGTTCACATGGGGAAGAAAACCAATAACCGCTGTACGTATTTAGATGAAATTTGGTATTGAAATAATTTGTAATTTTTTGGTCGAGGTGTTCATATTTCCAAAATTTCTAAAATTTCCAAAATTTCCAAAATTTCCAAAAGTTCAAAAAGTGCAAAAATTCCAAAAGTTCAAAAAGTGCAAAAATTTCCAAAAGTTCAAAAATTACAAAAATTACAAAAAATTCAAAAATTTCAGAAATTTCAAAAATTTCAAAAATTTCAAACCTTTTAAAAATTTCCAAAATTTCAAAAAAAATACAAAAAAATTAAAACCACGAAAAAGTAAAAAATGAAATAAAATGAAATAATTACTTCGTTCCAATCGCGTGTTCCACGACACTCATGTATTTTATTTTTCTCTGACGTTCATTAGTGCATTGTAATGTGCTTACATTGAAGAATAAATATCTTGATCTATACCAATATCATAAATCCTCTATCGGAACCGTATGTAATCCAGAGCTCGGATTTTTCACGGCAAAACAAAACACTAGCGTAATTTAGCCAGTGCTTGAAATATTATTTTATCGACACCTATCGAGTCTTACTAGAGTATATGACAGGTATTGCCTCAGTACATTTTTTCTTTTTTTATTCGATGGTACACCTATCAGTGTGAATGTCAAAATTTAAAAACTAACAAACGTGCGAAAATTTCGAAAAACAGGAGACTTACTAGAGCTCAAAATCAATATTTTTGACCAGTCTAAGGTGACCTACTGGGGGTTAGAAGGTTGTGCATTAATTACCGGACATCCTGTATAAGTAATAAAATAACTTTTCATTTTAGCTTTGCCATAGTCGAGCAACAAGGAGGTAGGTCTGCATGTACAACTTAGAACGAAGTAACTATACCACCTCATTTAAAATGATAGAAACGACTGCAAATTTCATCTCACATGACATATGACATTCACACTTTAACTGTCATTTCATTACGTATAAAACGTAAATTGCATCTAGGTATTATTTATTTCGCAACGCATTGAATCCGACGTGTTGGATATACGTATAATAACTTAATATTGCAAGGTATCAATTAATACAAAAATGAGTAATGTACAAGATCGGATCAAAACGTGGATTGAAAATCACCCTGAGTTAGTCTATAATGAAGTGACCTCCACTATATACTGCTCTATGTGCGATATGCATCTAAAACTGAAGAAATGCAATATTGAGAATCATGTGAAAAGCAACCGCCACAATTACCGTTCGGGGCAACCAAATAGGAAACATCAATTTTATTTCGATTTAATTATTTTTCTTATTTCATGCAACATACCATGGGCAACAGTCAACAACAATAATTTTCGTCATTTTTTTAACAAGTATTTATGTTGCGACTGCTCTATGACTTCTTTACCGGACGAATCGACCCTGCGAAAAATTTATTTAAATCTCGTGTACAAAAAAACTATACAGGGTATAAGAGAGGTAAACAAAACCAATTATTTGTGGATATCTATAGACGAAACACCAGATTTCATGGGAAAATGTGTGACAAACGTGGTGATTCGGTCTTTGCAAAAAAATTGTTCTAAGCAATTTTATCTTTTGGGGTCGAAGGTTTTAGAGAAGGTAAATGGGGAAACAATAGCAAACCTAATAATAAACCAATTAAAATTTTTGTTTCAAAATTCTTTCAATGATAACGTAAACAATTTGCTTTTACTTTGCACAGATAGTGCCGCATATATGCTTAAAGCCGGTCGTATTTTAAAAGCAACGTTTCCTCGTATGAAACACATTACGTGTTTAGCTCATGGTCTGCACCGGGTTGCCGAAGAAGTGCGAGATAATTTCAAAGGTGTGGATGGGTTGATATCGAATGTCAAAAAGATATTCCTAAAATCTCCAGAGCGTGTACGCCTTTTTAAGGCAAAATATCCGTCCATTCCCCTACCTCCCGAGCCAATTATCACCAGATGGGGAACTTGGATATCTGCTGCGGTATATTACGCTCAATACTATGAGCAAATACGTGATGTCGTCTCCATACTTGCTAATGACTCGGCAGCTATAAGAGCTGCAAAAAAATGTTTTCAAACACGCAAACTACGACCGGAGTTAAATTTCATTCGCGACAACTACGAAGTAATAGCCTCTTCAATAGAACAATTGCAATGTTCGACTTTATCCATTGCGGAATCCTTCCTCATTCTGGATACTGTTCGTTGCTACGTAAACTGGAGTAAGCTTTTACCAGTGATACGTAAATTTGAAGCCGTGCTCGAACGAAATCCTGATTACGAAATTTTAAGAGACATATCTGAAAATATTACCCGAACTGATAATGAATTCTATAAATTTGCTCCCTTGACGTCAACTGAAGTTGAACGTACATTTAGTGTACATAAATGGATTTATAGTGATAAACGCAACTGTTTACTCCCAAAGAATGTTGAAAAGATAATGATCATCTACTCCTATCACTATTACCCAAATAAAATGTCTTGTGCTGCTGTGTGTACTGACGTAGATTTTGAAGAAGAAATTGCGTCTGTTTCTAATATATAGTAACTTTATACAAATGTTTTTATTAGTTTTATTACATATTAATTTTATTTGGTGACTTTTATTTCTTCTAGTTCTGAATTATCGATATCGATAAAATAATATTTCAAGCACTGGCTAAATTACGCTAGTGTTTTGTTTTGCCGTGAAAAATCCGAGCTCTGGAATTACCACCATTATTGCAACCAGTAACGTACTCGTAACATCTCATCTGCGACAGTTTGGTAAAAACGTATGAAAATTCATTACCTACATTATTACGGTAACGTAATTAATGATTGTAATGAAAATCTGCCCCCCCGACCGCCGGCGCAATAAGGTTGGTCATGGCGATCATTCTAATGGTTTCAATGGATATATGTGTGTAGGTAAAGCAGTGTATGCCTACTTAATTACCTAACCTGTACCTACTTAATTAGGCCTTACTATGTAACAGTTACATAAACTACTATTTATCTCTGTTTAGGGTTCCAGAGTCAACTAGGAACCCTTATAGTTTCGCCATGTCCGTCCGTCTGTCCACGGTCTAGCTCAGTTACCGTTTGCACTAGAAAGCTGAAATTTGGTGAGGCCTGATAAGAACTTCCAATAAAAACTATATCGAAAAAAATCGGTTCAGACGTTTTTGAATTATCAGTCAAAAACGCATATTGAAAGGAAGTGCCGAATAGTAAAATGACGTAAGCGCCGCCAAATATCCCTTAATAAACGACCTTTTGAACGGATGTTTGATCTACGAAACTCTACACTGAGTATCGCCCGACATGCTCTTGGCCGGTTCTTTTTTGCATTGTTATCCCGGAAACCACCCCTTACTTATTCCAATTCAAGAAAATCCCCAGCCAGATTACACGCAGCCTATAAAAATTCAACGTCTAAAAGGGGGGGTAGCCACTACACTCGATTGAGTTAATGAACCCCCCCCCCCCGTCCAAGTGCAACTCAAATAGAAAAAAAACATTTCTGCATTTGTGCCCCCCCCCCCTACCCAATTTCAACCGCGCCTGTTCTTACCTTTCATGCTTAGACTGATCTGACGGGAGGATCGATTTGGATGACATTTGCCGTGGACATGAACGTATAAATACAACAGTGGTCCTGTATCGTCCGATATACACCTACGATCTATGTCGTTTAAATCATGCCAAAAAAAATATGATAAAAAAAGTATTCATTTTTGAGTGTAGTTTCATTTAGTGGTAATTTTAAAATATTTTATTAGGACTACTGTCCTCTAGCGTATCCATCTGTCAACTTTACTTCAAGTTCCACCTCAAGGGTAGCGGGAGAGAATTTAGGGGTGAATTAGCCGCTTACTGACACAGACCGAATTCCACGCGGGCGGAGCCGCGGGCACAGCTAGTAGGTAATATATGCGTTCCAAGAAGACAGCGAAATAATGTATTTTATATTTAAATGATTAGTTGCGTTTTTGAGATACGAGTTTTGTAAAGATATCTGTAGAAGTCAGATTGACAATGCCAAGAACCACTTTATATGGCTCTCGATAAGGTGTAAAATCAAATGACCTGATAGGATTGAACAACGTCTTTGGGCGGATTTACGTACGGTCACGTCTGAAAATATGGATACATTTAATGTGACATAAACATGTATCCAAAACTTTACGCCTTGGTAATAGAGTCGTGGTTACATATTTTTGTCATATTCAATGTATACATATTTGCAGCCGTGACTGTACATTATCTACACAGCTACGGTTTTAAATTTTCCATGCAAAATTGGCAAAAGAAATATGTTAATTTATACATTGTTTTTGTACTACGACGGTGGCAAACAAGCATACGGCTCGCCTGGTAGTAAGCAGCTACCGTAGCCTATGAATGGACGCCTGCAACTCCAGAGGTGTCACATGCGCGTTGCTAACCCTTTACAAAAGGCGGATTCTCTGTGTTGACGGCTACAGGAACAAGAGGGTCCCTGGTCGTCAATACACTGGGTCCTCTTTGAGCTCTTTGACAAAGCTTACTCACCAGCAGGAACACCACACTACGGGTGGGGTCTAGTACTATTTGGCTGTGGTTTTCTGTAAGGTGCTCTGCTCCAGATTTGAGTGATACATATTCGTGGTTCTACATGCAGTACTAAATAACCAATAATTCTACTTTCAATCCATTTAAATTTTATTTTTAACTTACGTTTGGCATACTTCTTTCGTGTGAATTTATTTTAGTATAGTATTGGAGCCACGGGTATTTAAATTTGTCATATTTCTTAGTGATTTGCTTCCATACAGTGTTGTGGCGGGCGTTTCAGACCGCACATTATAAACTTAAATGTCTTAAACTGTCTGAGGGACCTTATTCGCCGAAAGGATTAGGGACAGGGATCATAATCGAAAAATAAAGGTTTACAGTTTTAAAACGGTATGACGTCATGCCGTTTGTTACGGTATGGTTTCGATTGCGCAACCAAATTTTTCTACGGAAACCGAAATATAACGGCACCGCAATTTTTTGCGATACCTTAACCGTTTTCTCAAAAGACTCCCCGTGCCCCGCCCCATGCTCACATCCTTTATCGCCGCTCGCGCCACCGTAGCAAGTACCTACATCGTAAAAGCTACGGTCAATAATTTTGGTACCGAAATTATAACGGCTATATATCGTTATAAAGGTATAAGTACCGTAAAAAAACGTAAAAATAGCGATATCGTAATTTTATTCCGTAAGAGTTTTTTTTTCGCTCACATACTTCACATTACTCTTTAAAATATATCGTAGGTATGTATTTATACTTTCTGAAATGAAAAACAGTAGGGCTATTTAATAACTTAAATGAAAAAATGTGATAATATCCCCTTTTGAAATTTATCTAAGAGCCAAAAGGAACAACTCTCAAAAAGGAATTTCTGTCATCACTATTATCCGTATAATCAAGTGTACACTGCGGACTAACCGGAATGGTTTTAAACTTAGTATTTGTGTTTTGTTGAATGGGTCTTGAAATTACGTAATGTACTGTGAAAATTTGAAGATCAAAAATAAAAATAAATTAAGGCCAAAAAAATTGTTGTGATTTCAATTGGTTTTAAAATATGTATGAAAGTTGTGTATGTGCGTGAGGACTGCAAATCTGATATTCACTCAATTTGTTCCGCCGTCGCCTCTCCTGTTCCATTTCAAATGAGAAAGATAAAACCGCCTGCTTGCGCGGAAAAGAGACGGGAAAAGGGTAGCCCTATTAAAAGTTAAGCGGTAAATATTGAAGGTATCTTTACCCCATTCAACTCGGAAACCACATTGAAAAGGGTTAAGCCTATTCAAAATGATTTCCATATCGATAGGGTAACCGTAACATCAGGGTAAGACTTTAATAGGGTTACCGTATTGAAGCGATTAATCAAACGAAGGAGTTTTCCGGTCCCTGATTCGCCAGAAGGAATTAATGAAATGCCGTAGTAAAATCTCATAGCAAATATTAATTTAACATGCTATTTAAGTTTACAGTGAGCAACAATTCCATTCAATCTTCCACCCCCCTTTTCACTGGATAATTTCAGGAATAAAACTATCATATGTCGTTCCCTGGGACTCAAACTATCTTCATACTTACCAAATTGTATCTAAATCGGTTAAGCGGTGTCAGCGTGAAGAGGTAACAGACAGGCAGACAAAGACACTTTCGCATTTATAAAATTAAGTATGGATTCCCTAAACCAAGTTGAGTAATTACTTGGCAATATTGAGAATTTAGTTTTCCGGTGGAGGTACTGTGCTTGATGTCCTGGTAAGTTTTGTGGTCTTCGTTTAAACTATTCCTTCAAAATACAATATTTGTTTATACAACAATTGAACAATTTCAAAATTCCCCAATATTCCCTCGAGGTGAATATTCCCGGGAATGGTACAACACTGCTAGTGCCCATTTAAGGCCCCCATTTTCATGATCACCGAGATGGACTATCCTTTTAAAATTTTGGTACAGTTGCCACCAAATATATCGGAGCGGCAAAGGTACTCAAAAATATCTGAACATGCACTTTATCGCCCAAACAAAGAGGTGTCGTTCAGATATTTATAACCATATCGGAGGCCTTTGCCGCTCCGATATATCTGATAGCGACCGTACACTACATGCTTCGTTCAGTCCAGAGTTTGGCGTTATTTAGATAATTTCTTATCTATATAATTATTTGAAATAAATTTATTCGAAGATAATTATCTAGATAAAAATGAAACTGATCTAGATAAATTCAAAATAACAAATTACGGATTATTTAGTAATTTCAAATAAAAGATGATTTAGTTATCTTCCGAAAACATAATTTTTGCCCAACTCTGGTTCAGTCCAGTAAATAAGTTAATTTCCACAGAATACTGATGAAATATAAACTGAACTTTTGTACACTTACTTTTATTGCCCGAGGTTTATCGAGCGCGACGTTACTTTCTTCCTTCCAGCTATGACTAAAAAGTCCCCGATAAATGGTGTAAGTTAAAATCAGAAAACAACAATGTTTATTGGTTTATTTTATAAATAGGTACATTTGTATTAAGGTGATAGATCCATGCAAAGTGAAATCGCTATGCGATAACGGAGATAGTTCAGACACACAATCCGCCGGGATGAAAACTATCACGTACACCGCTCTCAACTGGGTGCCACCCAGGAGGCGAACGTAGATCTGGTTCTCCCGTGCACTCACGGTGGCGCTCAGTTGAGAAGAAGCCGTTCAGATGACCTGGAGTGATGTTACGAGCGCTCCTGATGATCGAGACGAGAGGCATGTCCATCTGTACCTCTGGGGTCCTACTCGTACCATATAGGAACGACAACCGATTCATGCGCCTCTCGATTTGTATGTGCTGCAGACAGAGACGTTCTTCATTACGCATGCACGTATGTTGTGTGCAAAAACTCGATATATCTGCTGGCCTAGTCATTATTTTAATTTCTTGGTCTTATTTATCTCATCACATCACAAACGGCCAACAAGAAATAGGTTCCATAATATATTGCGGAAATATATCTTATACAAATTTCGCGTATGCTAAGTAAAATAATTTGTTAATTAGATTTGAGTACTAAGAAAATTGTCAATCAAGTTTATTGACGTTCGTATACATTTTTTTAATGTCGTAATAATATGACCAGCATAATAAATAAAACCTCCGTAATTAAAAAGTAATCCTGAACCTCTTTTCGCATTAAATAGCTTTGGAAGAAACGAATTATGAGGATTCGGTAGAAATGTTTCTTTTATGAAATCGTTAGTTGTATTCTTCCAGTATTACGACATGTAAAAATCAAAAAATACAATTTAATATGACACACGGTCTCTGTTTGTTTTCCCTATTCATTTTGAATACATTCTGGCTACTGGTATCCTTTTTCGTGTACTTATATGATTTTCTGTCAAAATAATTGTCAAAATGAAATGTCAAAGTATGAAATTCAGCAGCACGTCCGCCTGCGACGGGCCCCGTGGGGCATTTGAGTCACAAAGACAATTTGACTGATGTGGCGAATGTATGGGAATTTCACGAAAGTTTATATTTATAATTGAGTTTCTTTGTTATTTTTATAAGGAAAAATATGAGTAACCCTTTATTCTCTAGTGCATTTATCTGGCTTTCAAAATATTATAACCATTTAATGATCATAATGCATTTTTAATTCATGTTTTTCCTAAACCGCACAAACGTTTTTCTCAGATTCTGTACAACTTTACTTCGTTGTATTGAGTTAACTACTAACGATAATCGAGTACTTATTACTTTAAATTGTAAACACACTCTTTGTTGTTATAATAACATATAAAATATAGATTTTTGTAAAGAATTGTGAACTCAGGAACCTAAACGGTGACTGCTGTTTTTGCTGATTTTTAATTAGTTATAAAAGCTACTTATACAAAATGGAAAATACAATGCTATACAAGGTGTAACAAAAAAGCTGGTGATCCTTTTAAGGGCATAATTGGTATCGTATTCTAATTATGAAAAAGTAAGAAAAAAATATTTTTTCTCACGAAAAATAAATACAAAAAAATTTTTTTTTCTCGTTCAAAAAATTATTGTTCTACTTTTTCTTATGATACCAATTATTCCCTTAAACGTATCACCAGTATTTTTGTTACACCCTGTACTTATTTCTACATTTCATTTATAGGTCATCGCAACATTATTGCATATTCATCCCCACGAAAACATCGCAAATCGCGGCACAATCGAGTGCGTACATAAAGGTAAGGCACAATTTATTCCGGGATAAAGGCAGGTGCCGCGGGCATATCGTTCGGTCACATTCTTATACTCGTACCTTAGCTACGGTAAAACGACATCCTAGTCATGTGGTTCCGTATGATTAAATTTTATACTTACTTACTCCTCTGGCGCAGTGACCCAACGTGTGGGTCATGGCCTCCAACACGACTACTTGCCACTGATCCCGGTCCTGTGCAGTTTCTCGCCAGCTTGGAGCTCGCACAGATCCGTGTCCACCACATCCGCCCATCAATACCAAAATTTTATACACAGTACTTTATTAAACAAGGCGAAAAAAACAAAAAGCACAAACAAAAACAACACAAACAAAACAAAACAAGGCAAGGGCGAAGTAAAACTGAATTAACAAAGATAGCGCTTACTGCATTCGCCTGCATCCTGCATTAAGGGGATCCAGGTTTTGTATAGACATTGTCCAGATATACCTGTGGTCTTCGACTGACCAATCTTAGAATGAACCCAGCTCCACAAATGTTTTGGTGGAAGTTACCTACCTAGAGTTTGCCACCAGGATCCAACGTTGTCTATAGTAGAATTATAATCAACAGGATATTTCAAAGGTAGGTACTATGAATTTTCAGTCCTCTAATATATGTAAGTATCCATATCCACTTTTCTATACTATAATATTTGAAGAGTTCCCTCGATTTCTCCAGGATCCCATCTGACCTGGTGACAATGGGACCAACTGTGAAGTTACTCTTTCAAATCAAAAAAAATATATTCCAAAACGGTCGAGCAGTCTACGACTAATCGGTGAACATAAAATAAAAAATCTCGAAGTCGGTTGAAAAGAACAGTATTTCAAAATTCCACTGTTAGCCCATGACACTAAACCTAGTTCGATAAGTCTCCTAGATGAGATACATATAATTAGACGCGTCTTTAATGGGGGAACACGAAATGCTGATGCTGCAATGCAAAAAAAGTGGTGGCGTATTTTAATTAAAAAAAAAAATACGGTTTCTAGTACGATAAGTCTCCTAGATTTCCTTTGTTCCTCGAAGCAGGGGAGGGGTAGGGCTACACGATAATGCGGTGCTGCAAGCCCCCGGTCGTGGCCTTGTCAGTGGCAGCAGCGTCAAAAGATTGTAGATTAATATATCTCATCTAGGAGACTTATCGAACTAGGTTCAGTGTCATGGGCTCTCCTACTATGTCATCATTACATGACATATTGTTGTGTGCGTGATCTCAACTCTTGTGGCGATACATACCTACCTTACGTTAGGGCACTTAATTGGTGTACAGTGTAGGTACAATTTAGATCCGGATTTCAGACTACCAGAAGAACGTGAGTTAAAAGAAAGATTCGAATCATTTTAATCTACCTACGTAGACTACAAAACTATAAACTATAGCAAAAAATATACAAAAAAATTAAAGGGCAAAACCCTAAAAAGTCCCAGATTTTCAGCCGCGGTACCCTAAAACAAGTCAGTTGGCCCGCGGCGCTGGTGGCGCACGGACGTCCCATGTCGTTGGTTGTAAAAAATGCACGACTTTTATTTTATGCATTTTCTTTTCATGTGGTATACTCGTATGATGAGATTTTATTGTTAGTCTCTCAAGCTGATTTGCCGGGCACACATTGGTGATTGGAGAGCTAACCAGCAAGAACCAAGTTAAGTGTAATATTGATTACTCACCTCTAAATAATATTGAGGGTTAATTAAATAAAATGTATCAGTGTGTACCTTGTTACCGTGTACCTAATAATGTATTTAAATATATAAACGTGTAATACTGTATTTCAAGTTGGTGCATGGTACAACGTACACACCAACCTTATATTGGAAATAATTTAGCCTTTCTGATTACATGAGATTATATATTACTCTGTTTTTGCTACAAGTGTTAGATATATTATGTGCAGAATATTATGATTAATGGCCTTACGGGATACTTGTAGTAATGGTTGAGGAATTAGAATGGATTTAATATACTTTGTTTTATATCTTGACTTACTTAGTGGTGATGGCAGTATTGCAACATTGATTAAATTATTCAGAATTATTATAAGTAATATTCTTTATGTAATATTCTGGCTGATTTGTGGACCCGGGGTATGTCCTTAAACTACGTCCGGACCTGGGTATGTCCTTAAACTACGCCAAAAAGAGAGGTATGGGCACTGCGAATGGCATCTCGCTAAGTGTGGTAGGGCACGTTCAGCGAATGTCATCGCTCAAATCTGGAGCAGAGCCCGACTGGGGAAGTACCTCCACCTTACAGAAAACCACAGCCAAATAGCACTAGACCCTACTCATAGTGTTGTGTTCCTGCTGCTGAGTAAGGTTGCCAAAGAGCTCAAAGAGGACCCAGTGTGTTGACGATGAGGGACATTCTTGTTCCTTTAGTCGTCAACACAGTGAATCCTCCTTTTTGTAAAGGGTCGGCAACGCGCATGTGACTCCTTTGGAGTTGCAGGCGTCCATAGGTTACGGTAGCTGCTTACCATCAGGCGGGCCGTATGCTTGTTTGCCACCGTCGTGGTATAAAAAAAAAAAAAAAGCTGTTTTGATATGTCTTCTTATAGAACTACGCATTGTTGTGTATCTTTAAGATATAATATTACTGTACTGTTTTGAAAAAAAAAGTCCCGCCGAGTTTCTTGCCGGTCATAATACTTCTCGGGTCAGAGGTGTAGGGTTACAACCGGTGGTAGTTTTTTTTTTCTCTGACGTTCATAAGTGCATTGTAATATGCCTAAATTGAAGAATAAATATCTTCTATCTTTTTTTTAGCGCGCTTCGCGTCTGCATTTGGAGCCCGTTCCTCGAACGATATCGATATCAGACTAGACATATTTTTATTATTTATTACTTTATGAAATGTCAAATTTTCTGGTATTGCACGGTACCTATATATAAATAGTATAACGTATCCCATTCGCACCAATGTAAACCAAAGCTAGACTTAAAATCCTGTTGGTTGATAAACAATACATATTAAGGTAGGTACACTTTTACACAATTCAACCTTATTCCACAATAAGCTCAATAAAGCTTGCGTTGTAAGTACTAGGCGACGATATATTCGTGATAAACACACAAATAAATGCCCTGACCAGGATTCGCACCCGGGACCTCCCGCTTCATACGGTGGGTCACTACCGACCACCGACTAGCCTAGGAGCCGTTGAAATAGACACAGACGAGCAAACTCATCTCATCGTAGTATTACGTGAACTGATTTCGTGATAATCTGTGATCGGCACCGACCGTGCACCAACAACAACGCGGGATTTCCCGTAAAAAAGACGGACATTACTATAATATTTAATTTAATACTATTTTGTACCTGGGTTTGTCCTTAAACTACGTCCGGACACGCGTATGTACTTAAACTACGTCCAAACGAGAGGTATGGGTACTGCGAATGTCATCTCGCTATGTTTGGTAGGGCACAGCACAGCGAATGTCCTCTCGCTCAAATTTGGAGCAGAGCCCGACTGGGGAAGTACCTCCACCTTACAGAAAACCACAGCCAATTAGCACTAGACCCTACTCATAGTGTTGTGTTCTTGCTGGTGAGTAAGGTTGCCAAAGAGCTCAAAGAGGACCCAGTGTGTTGACGATGAGGGACCCTCTTGATCCTTTAGCCGTCAAGACAGTGAATCCTCCATTTTGTAAATGGTCGGCAACGCGCATGTGATACCTCTGTAGTTGCAGGCGTCCATAGTCTACGGTAACTGCTTACATCAGGCGGGCCTTACGCTTGTTTGCCACCTTCGTGGTATAAAAAAAAATTACACCATTTGTTTTTCGAACGAAATTGTGTGATTATGATTATATCCGTATTAAAATTACTATATAGGAACCCCGCGGTGTTGCACGTTGGTTCGATCGCTTGTGATGATCCAAGTAAATAATTTTGGACAAACTAAAATTTTGCGTTCTGCTGTTGCGTGAATTAAACCGAACAAAAAATAGACGGCAAAAGCCTTTGTTATTTTATGGCACAAAATGGTTGTTAGCGGTTGGCACGCGTGATAGTTTTTTTACTTTTTTTTAATCTAATGATTGGCTGTTATTGGATGAGGCGCCATATGCCACGAGCTCTTTTAATGATTTAACTAGAACCGTTTGCTGCAGAGTTCAGGTAAAAATAACGTTAGAAATGGAGTTCCGTAATAACGTGCAATATTCCGATTCGCGTCACATTTTACTTACCTATATAATATATATTTTCTAAAATACTAAGTGGTACGACGCAAGTAAATATAGACCTCACGGCTACATAGGTAGGTGGTTACGACTTTGTCGTACCTATATCTATTTTCTTAATTTTTCTCCGTATGTTTTTAGGTACTTACTTAAGTGCGTAGCTGCCAGGTATAATTACATTTCTTTACAATTTATTGCAAGTACGAGGATTTATCGAGAGGTTGTAAAAAAGCAACTTTTAATTTTCTTGAAAACATGTTTAATTTTTGTTAAATGCTGATAGTGGACACTCAAAAAGCGCTTTACTCCAGAAACCGCCATACTTACTTATCAGCTGCCCAACGACCCTCTAAGATGAATATAACGCTCTCTAGATAATATTTCCACGCAAAAATATCGTTGCTATAAGTAACTTTTATCGAGATATTTTATGAGTTTTTTTTTAATGCCAATGATGGACACTTAAAAAGCCTTTACTCCAGAAACCGCCTTAGCTTCCTAATGACCCTCTAACGGTCTGCAGCGCTCTCTATAATTGCCTCTCATCATAAATCACAATCTAATTAGACCTTGAAACAGATCATTTGCGACAAAAACCTTAAGCCAATCAATCAAGAGGATCGAGAATTTAGATAATTAGTCAAGTGTGTGTTAGGCTATGGTTTATTGGAGGGTTCTACAACCAATATTTAAAAGCGCGTATTATATCTTCCTTTTTAACAATTATGTACTTTGTAGTAAAAAGGATCAAGAAATGTATACTTAATTAGGTATGTTACTGTTCCTCTCACCAGAAAGTGAGATAGTGACGATAGGATAGTAATAGTGTTTAAGAAATAAATACAAAGTTTAGCAGCTTAGAAAGTACCTACAATGTTATTTTTCGGTTAGCTTTATACATATAACCTTAAAAATTACTTATACAACGTACCTATGTCTTAGTTTTTAGAGGAAAAAAGTTTTCAATTTGCACATGATTTTGAATAACCTACTTGAAGGCTGATAATTAATGCTTATTATGATTAACAGTCTTTAAAATATTAGACAGTTCTATCTACTTTATACTTAGACAATAAAAAGTACTGTGACCAAAACTGGCAGTAATAAATGCCTTTTCATTGAAAACCTATCAAATAAATAGGTATGAATGTATAAAAGACAGAATATAAGAAAATCAGCTAAAAGTAAAATCATTAGGATACCTAAAAAGTTTCTAAGCTACTATTTTCGTTCGGATCTCTAAAACAAGCGACGTTTGCCTTGTTCGATAATGATACAACAATCTCTACGAGTTCTTTTTTTGGACAAATCTGACATAGATATATGTTTGATAGAGATTTATTTAAAGTCAATGTCATGACGTATTAACAGTGACACTGATGATTGATGCCAGTAATTATATAGGAGTTAGTTTCGTATTCAAAACACTGGGCGAACTCAAAGTCAAAATAAGAAGGCATATATTATTGACACATCGGAATGACATTGATACAAGATTCGTCAATAAATTACTGCTATTAGACATAATACCTACCTAGTACCTACTAGTAATCGGTTAATCCAAGAATATTATTGTGAACCTTGGTATACTATACAGATACCTAGGTAAAGCCTGACCAGAAATATATGATCATGCGCCATGTTGCGGAATTTTATTGGAACTAATTTCTTACACTGGCAATAATTTTAATGACATGATGATACCTATGCATGTGTGAGTGCATGTGATAGGCTATCATAGTCGTCAGTGTCATTGAGGCGGTTTACTTGAATAATAATAAAGTGTTGGAATATTAAATAATAAACGTCAAAAAATTCCCAAAATTATCCACAGTCCAGAGCGAAACATTGTAAATAGTGTATAATACGCTCGGGAAATGAAACTATTTCGCTGTGAAACATTTTCAAATTAACATCAGAGCTGACCGGTGAATAAATCAAGATGTCACCATATCGTAGAGAATAATACGCTCTATGACTATACGGGGGCGTCCATTAATCGCGTCATACGTTTTTGGCTTGTTTTAGACCCCCCCCCTCCCCCATGGTGATCTTTGGTGATATTTTCAGGACCCCTCCCCCCCCCCTAACCAATATGACGTGTAATTTTTTGTTAACTAAAGTAAGTACAGTTTTCTAACACGTGAACCTACTTACGTAACGTACGTACACGTAAAGGGTAAAAAACCGGCCAAGTGCGTGTCGGACCACGCATAGGAGGGTTCCGTACCTTCAATGGAATAAGAACCAAACTAATAACAAAAGGTCGTATCTGAAGCCTATGGAAGAAGTTTTTTGGAGATAATTCAAAAATGGCTGAACTGATAATGTTCAAAACAATTTTCGTTGAAAGTATATAATAAGGCGCATCTCTTCAAATTTTTTCATATTTTTTGAACTTACGGTTCAAACGTTACGAGGGGGGCTACACAACTTTTCTGAGTTTCGAAGCGATTATTTCAGAAAATATTCACTTAATCACAAAATAGTCAAAGAAACCTCAATGTTATTTTGAAAGACCAATCGATTGATGTGTCACATGTTGATATTTGGCTAAAAAAAATTTTTTTTTTATTTAGTTACCTGTATGGAGCGCCCCCCTAAAAATTTTTTTTTTTAAATTTAACTACATAACTAAGTAGCTGCATACAAAATACACCTTATGTGTAAATTTTATTCAGATAAATCGTATAGTTTCCGAGTAAAATGCCTGTGACATACGGACGGACAGACAGAAATGACGAATCCATAAGGGTTCCTTTTTTTCCATTTGGCTACGGAACCCTAAAAATGAAACTACATGTATACATATAAAAAAAATATCTTTAATAGAAAAAAACCGGCCAATTGCATGTCGGACCACGCGGTTTCGTACGTTATCGAAAAAGTAATATCAAAAGGTCGTATCTGCGTATGAAATGAGTTTTTAGGAGATAACTCAATAATTCCTAAACCGATAATGTTCTCAATTTTTTTCATATTATTTGGATCTCCGGTTCAAACGTGACAGGGGGGACACAAGTTTTTTAGACTTACGGGGTGATTATTCCTCAAAATATTCACTAAATAAAAAAAATAAAAAAAAGTCCTCAATGTTATTTTTAAAGACCTATCGAGTGATGTGCATCATGTCGATATTTGGTAAAAAAAAATTTTTTTTTGACAAATAATTACATGCAGTAAGGAGGGGTCCTTAAAATATCTTTTTCAGCAATTTTACTACAAAACTAAGTAGCGGCATACAAAAACACACCTTATATTTAAATATTTATTAAGATACGTTTTATAGTTTCCGAGTAAAATAGCTGTGACATACGGACGGACGGACAGACGGACATAACGAAACTATAAGGGTTACGTTTTTGCCACTTTGGCTACGGAACCCTAAAAACCTACTTCACAAAATAATATGTCAAATGCCATTAAAAAATAATTTACACTCATAGTGCTAGTGCAATTTTACTCTGCTTTTGACAGATTGATTCATTTGAAAGTTGATAATTTTTATTTTATTGACCATAATACACTATACAGTATAGCACAAAGAACAAAAAAATTACACGTGATATGTGTCCAGACCCCCCTCCCCCTTTTGTTAACTTTGGTGATTTTTCTTGACCCCCTCCCCCCCCCCCTATACAATATGACGCGATTAATGGACGCCCCCTACTGAACTGTTGTCATATAAATGAGAATAATATCGCCCTCTTGATAATAATCATATATTTCTGGTCAGGCTTTACCTTCGTTTATATTTTAAATTTAGCTACAACATTTCGAAATGATATGTACCTAAATTATGATTTGATATTGATCTGATATTTAGCTACCTATTCATATGCATCTCGTGTGCATAGCAGCCATTAAATCCCACTAATCCCTAATAGATTCGTCTAGAAAGAAAAGTGTCGTGTTTTATATGGGAGCTCATACATTCTACGACACTTCTCTTTCCGCACCGACTCTATCCTTAATATTTACTTAATGTACCTATTAAATGCGAAAGTAATTCTGTTTGCCTGTTACATTTTCACCCTTAAACCGCTAATTTAGATAAAATTGCTAGTACCTACCTAGACATAGAAATAAATAAATATGAAATAATTTTTATTGGGCAATCTTACACCAATCGACCTAGTCCGACAGTAAACTCAATTGAGGCTTGTGTTGTAGGTACCAGACGCCGATATATATAATAGATAGACATAGATAAATAATTATATACATAGAAAACATCCATAACTCAGGAACAAATATCTGTGATCAACACACAAATACATGCCCTGACCAGGATTCGACCCCGGGACCTCCTGTTTCATAGGTAGGGTCAGGGTGACTACCGACTAGGCTAGGAGGCCGTTAAATAGTTTGATTTCTTCTCTCCACATTGAAAGTTTGCCATTTCATTTTATTTAAGCGTTTAAAAAAATTAAGCAAACCGTAGTACTAATTATGCGCAGACAAAGTCGCAGGCAAGAGCTATTGTCAAGTAAGTATCAAAACAAGTAGGTATAGGATTTAAAAGTTGGAATGCGCTTCCTGAAGCATGGACGGCTGAACGCACAAAACGGACAGAGCTGCGCCCGCGTCGCTATCGGCCAATCGCGCGCCGGGGCGGGACGGCCGTTGCGTTTCAAAAAGAACCAAGATCTATCTCGCATTGGTAATGCGTAGTCTTGTCAACGTAATAGCTTTTTGATCTACGGTAAGTAATTCCTACAAGTAATTAGAAACCTGAAAAAAGTACTTGTACTACAAAATAAGGTTTTAACGTTTTTATAGGATTTTTTTTTATGCAATAGGAGGCAAACGAGCAGATGAATCGCCTGATGGTAAGCAATTAACGCCGCCCATGGACGCCCGCAACACCAGAGGGGTCACAAGCGCGTTGCCGGCCTTTAAGATGCGAATACGCTCTTATGATGCCGACAAGAAATAGGCCGTGGAACTTAATCCCCTTCCTCTGTCCTATAACCGTCTACTTATGTCTGTCGAAGGCTTTAGTGAGTATATCTATGTAAGTATTACTGAAATAGTCGACCCCATAGTTTTTTTATCGTTATTTCATGTCGGTTAAGGAATATACAAAACTTTAATCACGTTTTTTTATGATTTCAGAAAGTGAACTCAACGCTAGATTCAAGGCTTGCAATAGTGCCGAAATATAGCAAACTTAATTACGTAACACAAATATACAACAGTCAATAAACACCCTTCAACATTCAATACCCCGTTTTTAATGGTAGTAGTTATATTAGGTATCTACACATGTACCGTACCTATTAAGTACTTCACCAAGATGTAAGTAGGAATTTATTTTCAACCGACTTCAAGATATTTCCAAGATTTTCTTCAAGGAGGTTCGCAATTCGTCGGGATCTTAGATCTTTTTAAATGTATGTTCACCGATTATTTGAAGACGGCTGGACACATTTCTAAAATTATTTTTTTGTTTGAAAGAGTTCACAATTGGTCCCATTGTAACTAGGCCAGGATCTGATGATGGGACCCTGGAGAAATCGAGAGAGCCCTTCAAATATTGTGGGCACACATATAGTGATTTAAATATTTATACAGTATCTCGGGCATTTCCGTTTGGAAAGGTGGAGTCTAAGTGAAGTCGGTTCTTTTTTGTTTAAAATAATATCCAACTAAAACATCATTGTCACCAAAACAGATTACAACTGCTACAACCTTCAACAGCTAATGATCGTACACCCATACGTAAAATTGACAGACCATCAATCAGACATCACTTGAATGTCAAGGCCATTTCCATTTTAATGATGTATTAAATATGACTATTGTATATCATTCGGAGGTATCACTTGGTAGCCCACAGCTTAACGAACTTCAGTTTTGTTTCCCGCTGATAGGTTGCCTGTTGTATGTATTTATATTCCCCATTTGGTTCGTAAATTGAGATTGAGACATTTGAGAAATTCCCAGATGATTAAAAAAAACGTAGAGTTTGTCTTGTGTGTGTTTCGTCGTTCAAAAAACCACAGCCAAATAGCACTAGACCCTACTCATAGTGTTGTGTTCCTGCTGGTGAGTAAGGTTGCCAAAGAGCTCAAAGAGGACCCGGTGTGTTGACGATGACCCTTTTGTTCCTTTAGCCATCAACCCAGTGAATCCTCATCTTTGTAAAGGGTCGGCAACGCGCATGTGACACCTCTGGAGTTGCCGGGGTTCATAGGCTACGGTAGCCGCTTACCATTAGGCGGGCCGTATGCTTGCTTGCCACCATCGTGGTATATAAAAAAACTACTCGTATTGTAGAGTCTGAGCTGATTATACATACAAGCCCCGAATTGTGAAAAGGTTTGTGAACTTGAGTCCCAAAACTAATAGAAAATATTCTCTATTAAGTACCTTACGATTTTTAGGGTAACCTTTTGACTAGTATGTAATTATTTATCGGGTATCCAAAATCTTTTTTCATACAAACATGTCCTACTTGTAAGAATTACAATGTTATGGTTGTAAAGCCAGACATTCTAATATTTCGGTGTTAAAATCTGTTATTTAATCCTCATCACCATTGACAGCCTTCATGACAGGGCCATTACATTCGACACTGATATTTCCTACATACATAGGTACCTACATATAGGGCCAAGCACGCACTAAGACCATTACTCACTAGTTCCGACAAGCGACTGCTCTGTGATAACTTCGCTATTAATTCGCTTTTAATAAGTATCCTTCGTAAGTTTAGTGAAGCCCAGTTTAAAATGAGCCTTAAGTCCGGCAGAATAAAATGTAAATTTCAATTGTTTATGCTTATATAATTGTTAGTCTTCTAAGGTTTTCGGTTGGTTAAAACGCGCGGTAATTTTTTTTATAACATAAGTAATTTAGATCAGAATTAGTCGTCGCATGTAATTACAGGGACTATGATCATATTAAAAATATTAGCGGGTTACTCACGTAATTTAAGTCGATTATTGCTCAACAGGTTTCGATCAATTTACGATGATCATATCATACTCACGAGCGGCCTTCCGCGACGACGACGGCCGAGTAACCGGTTATAAATATTTTTAATATGTTATTAGAGTCTCGCGAAAGTTTTATAACTATGGTCATACTTGTAGCAAATGCATATTTAAGAATATACTCGGTGATAACTGATAAAAAAATTAAATTATTTATATTATATGTGTGCTAGGCTTTTTTCCTTTAAAATTTTATTAAATAAAAACTACAGTAGAATATATATATATCTACAACGCACTAAGTTCAGGAAGGTATTGAAGGTGAACCTACTGATTTTACGACATGACACCTTGTATAGTGCAGGCTTTGTAACAGAAAACAAAGCTTCATAGACCTATACAGTTTATGAAACCCTCTGTTTTATACCTTATGTCATTGACATAAGGTCTATCGTTTATTGTCATTTAGCGTGGTCATCTCGCTAATTACCCCGCGACTAATCAAATTTGGAACGCGTGCCAAGATGGCGGCCCAGCATAACGCATTCAGCAAATGCCAGACGCTAAACTGATTCTCGCGTTATTGCCATTAGCGTCTTCATGCCAATCGGGCCACCGGGTCTCAACCAGCCTGATCAGACCTTTGAGATGCATTCGATCTAAAAAAAAACGACTATTTTTGATATTGTCTTGACACAGCGCTTGCTCCATCTATATTCCATCATTTCATCAGGATTGAAAGTCGGATGTCCTGCCGTCAAACTATGCGCGAGATGGTACGTGTAGGCCAATTATGCATGTATAATATAAACACTTTATTGTATATAAAAAAGTCGGTAACAATACAAACAAGATAGAAGAAACAACAAAGTAAATATCCCTTTAAATGAATAAATAAATATTATAGGACAATCTTACACAAACCGACCTAGTCCCACAGTAAGCTCAATAGGGCTTGTGTTGTGGTGTGGGTACTAGACGACGATATATATAATAGATAGATATTAATAAATACTTAAATACATAGAAAACATTCATAACTCAGGTACAAATATCTGTGATAAACACACAAATAAATGCCCTTACCAGGATTCGAACCCGGGACCTCCTGCTTCGTAGGTAGTGCCTTTAAGGGATTTCTTATTCTTAGTCGCGTGGACAATGTGGTTAAATTATTATATGATCGATAAAAATGGTTACATCTGTCATTTTATACAGCATATCACTATATCCACGCGATAACTTCTGCCATCACTAAGCTGTAGATGTCAAATCAATGTCAAATCATGTTGAAATTATTAAAAGTACGAATGGCTCCTTGATATTAACGTCATTTTATCAGTGCCCAGACTAGAGCTCTAAAGAATCTCGTCGGCTTAAATTCCAGAATCGCAATTAGTATTCATTAGTTTAGACTGAGGCGCTATGCTTTTGTTTGTACTATTTGTCATTGGGTTTTGAGCCTTGTGATGTTTGTATGACCATGGTTATTAAATAGGTTATTGAAGGTACCTAAATAGGTTTTGTGTGATAGGTACCTACATAACGTTTGGACTTCCAGTCCTCCGTGCTGACTATTCCTGCATTTTTGAAACATGTAAACAAACACAACTTGATATCAATGTAATAATGGCATTGTAAAAACGCTGGTGGCGCCCATACCACTGAGTTTTTCGGAGCTTATGTATATAAGAAATATCATTTGATATTTACCACTCGCTTTTCGGTAAAGGCAAAACATCGTGAGGAAACCGGATTTAAACCCAAAAAGGCCTAGTTTCTGACCTCTGGGTTGAAAGGTCAGTCAGTCAGTCGCTTTCGTAAAAACTAGTGCCTACGCCAATTCCTGGGATTACCGAGCGGACCCCAGGCTCAATGGAGCAAAAAGCTGGGACAAACACTAGGAGAAAGAGAAAGAAGAATATTGATGCCATTGGCGGAATCCAATACGATCCAATACGAGAATTAAGAGGAACCTCTTCCACTAGTTCATTCCGACTAGTTTTAGTTTCCTCTTTGAACCTGAAAGTCAGAATGGCTGTCGCTTTCATAAAAACTGGTGCCTACGCCAATTCTTGAAATTAGGTATTCAAGCGCACCCCAGACTCTATTGAACCGTGTTAAGAATCCGGGACGGTGATTTTTTGATAGCTTTAGCATTTGCTTCGTTAAATTAGTTAGTGCCACTGGCCATGTCACAACTTGAAAACATGTCGAATTTGTCTTCAATCCACTCGTTTCGCACTTCACACATTTAGCTAAATAAACGTTACTTGCATTTTTTTAACATACCCACACTTAAAACAATTTCAGGCTTCATTAGGACGAAGGAGCAATCGTTCAGCCGAAATGGTTGCAGATTCGTAAGTCACGGCAACCGGTGTTGCTACAGAAACAAATTTTGGTAACTAGTAAAATAACGGTGCGTACGGGAAGGCCGGTGAAAACTTATTGTAGAGGGCGCTGTTCCAGATTCCATACAACGAGAGAATGAGACAAAAAAGGAATGGTTTGGCCATTGATTTATTACGTATTCTACTAGATGTGACGTCTAGAACAAATTTTGTGCGCCATGTTTGGCGGTCGACAGCTATGACAGAATCAAAGAGTAGGGGCCGTATTCTAACCTAAAAACACGTATAAACACGATCCAACTTCAATACAACTCCAATGCATTAACAACGCAATACAGCTACGGCATAAACATCTGAATCAGAAATATCAGAATTTGCTTGAGAAATATTCCAACGCAACTCCAATAGAACTTCAATATTGGTTGATTGTTTATTGTGTGTTGGAGTTATGTTTGAGATAGGTTGTGTTGTGTTGTTATTGTATTGTTAATGTATTTTAAAATTAGAATCCGGCACTTGTAGTGATTTTCACTACAACTTTTGGGACAAAGAATTTCTTAGGGTATTCATCTCCTGTTATTGGGTTTGGCTTAATAGTGTACTGAAGCTATATAGATACAGTCAAAAGGCTTTTCTTAGGGAAAAGTCTTCCCTGTCGCTTTATTCTACAATTTATTTTTAGAGTATTTCGGAAGCCTGAGGATTTCCATTAGGAACCAATTCCAAACGAAACAGTGAGTCATTTTCGCTAAAATAAATAAAAAGTAGGTAGTTCCCGCTGTACAAATTTAGCTTTTCCAAGGACCATTATTGGAAATCTTATCAAACTTTTTTAATTTACAAAGTTATCAAACACTAGAATCATATTTCATGTATTTTTGTTTCGTAGACACAGATTTCATAGATTGTTGTTTCATAGTTCCTGTTTCATATAATATTTAGTTCCAGTATTTTCTTTTCCAATATTATTATTTTAGTATATATGCACTTCATTTACATCCATTGCATAGAAACTTATTGCAAAGAATAAACATACAATGCTGACCGTGCCGTCGTTAAGAAGCTTTAGTAAATTGAATACAGGTACAGTATCTGATGGTCTTAGTTGTTGTTTTATATAATTTAATTTGAATGTTATAAAAACATTTTTCTAAGTGTACCTTATGCTAAGGCATTAAGGTCGGGGTTTGCATAAAATGTGACAACTGTTGACTTCTTGTTTTGAATTGTCACAAAATTGACATCACTCTCGGTTAAGTGCCGGTTTACCTTTAGACCCTGAACGAGGAGTTCCCAACCTTTTTTGCAGATTAATATGGCTGCGATCACGAACACAACCACAAAATTCAAACAAAAATTGGATGGCATGGCATGGCATGTCTGCTATTTAGGTTCGAATTAAACTACATTCCTATTAGATTAGACCAAATCATTAAGAGGCCTTATTCCCAAAACGCGCGAATTTCATAAAATGCTTCATTTTCTTCGAAGGCTATGGCTAAAGTACTTAGTTTTTTTTATCAACTATTGATGCATATAATAGTTCATTTCTTTATCTAGACGGCCATCGGAGCAAATATTACATTTTAACGAGTAAAACATGAAAAAAATTGGTCGGCTTGGAAGGCCTTTCCGGATTTTCCAGTTAAATGTACCGTTCATTTCCAAATTACGCAAAAAAGGGTAACAATTCTTATTCAACTTGAATAAAAATCAATGAGGGTTTCCGCGATCGAGTTTTTCACTAGATGGCAGCACCGTGGCGACAGGTCTAGCTGTCACAATCCACCAATCATGTTTAACCATATATTTTTTGAATGGTGGATTTTGACAGCTACTGCCAAAAAGACCTGTCGTCACGGTGCTGCCATCTAGTGAAAATCTCAATCGCGGAAACACACAACAAAATTCCTGAAACAAGCGGTTGCCAGAAAAGTTGGTTAGGTTAGGTTAGAACTGCGACCCCCCAGAAATAAATTGTTTCCAGAAAAGTTGGTTAGGTTAGGTTAGAACTGCGACCCCTACAGAAACAAACTGTTGCCAGAAAAGTTGGTTAGGTTAGGTTAGAACTGCGACCCCTACAGAAACAAATGGTTGCCAGAAAAGTTGGTTAGGTTAGGTTAGAACTGCGTCTAAAGAAACAAGCGGTTGCCAGAAAAGTTGGTTAGGTTAGGTTAGAACTGCGACCCCCCAGAAATAAATTGTTTCCAGAAAAGTTGGTTAGGTTAGGTTAGAACTGCGACCCCTACAGAAACAAACTGTTGCCAGAAAAGTTGGTTAGGTTAGGTTAGAACTGCGACCCCTAAAGAAACAAGCGGTTGCCAGAAAAGTTGGTTAGCTTAGGTTAGAACTGCGACC
This sequence comes from Pammene aurita, assembly GCA_947086415.1. Taxonomy (NCBI): domain Eukaryota; kingdom Metazoa; phylum Arthropoda; class Insecta; order Lepidoptera; family Tortricidae; genus Pammene; species Pammene aurita. The sequence goes on along the minus strand of OX352305.1, from coordinate 21,219,604 downwards.
CCCCAGAAATAAATTGTTTCCAGAAAAGTTGGTTAGGTTAGGTTAGAACTGCGACCCCTACAGAAACAAACTGTTGCCAGAAAAGTTGGTTAGGTTAGGTTAGAACTGCGACCCCTAAAGAAACAAGCGGTTGCCAGAAAAGTTGGTTAGGTTAGGTTAGAACTGCGACCCTCACAGAAACAAACGGTTCCCAGAACAGTTGGTTAGGTAAGGTTAAAACTGCGACTCCCCCAGAAATAAATTGTTGCCAGAAACGTTGGTTAGGTTAGGTTAGAACTGCGACCCCCACAGAAACAAACTGTTGCCAGAAAAGTTGGTTAGGTTAGGTTAGAACTGCGACCCCTACAGAAACAAACGGTTGCCAGAAAAGTTGGTTAGGTTAGATTAGAACTGCGACCCCCACAGAAACAAACTGTTACCAGAAAAGTTGGTTAGGTTAGGTTAGAACTGCGACCCCCACAGAAACAAACTGTTAGAATAGTATAATTAGAATAGTAAAATTAAATAGATTGCTAAATTAAATAGACAGATTTTTTTTTATTTAAGTTTAATAATCAGCTTAATCGGTTACACTTGTACATGCATGTATGTATGTAGAAGTTAATTACAATTTTAAATTTTTTGCGATTTTTTGTAACAATTCAATTTCTGAAAAATAATCCTTATGACTAAGAATACGTTCAATACGATCATCTTTGTCAAAGTACTTTCGTTTTTTGGGATTTGGTGGGCTACCACATAGAATTTTTTCAATGTCAGCTATGTTAGATATTGTTTCTTTTATGACTTCCTTGATAAGCAGGTAGGTCTTGGGATTAGGCTTATCAATCAAAGCATTCATTTTATGATGCCAACCTTCCGCTGCATTCTGTGTTCTTGGCATATTCATAGCATTTAATTCATGGCAGCTCCAAAATTCAGGGGAGTATTTGGGTTGGCTACTGACGGTGCCAAAAACATAGTTTTCTTGAAACCACTGCGCTATGGTTTTACTGTCGTCATCTGTCAGGCTCTTCAAAAACTTTTCAAAATATTTAGGTATTTCAGAATGTTGCAAGTAGCTAAGCGCTAGAAGACATTTCATTTCCAAATTAAATTTTAAGTCTTTTGCATATTTTTTGGTCAGCTTGTTTTCTTGAATTCTTCTGCAACATAAAATACAAAGCATCATTAGAATTGTAAGTTCGTTAGGATAAGTTATAACATCATTACAATACTTATACATCAATATATGAAACGGTTATGTAATAATTTGAATAAAAACAATATATTACGTTCAAATCTCGGCTCGTACCTCTGAGTTTTTCGGTGTTTATGTACGAAATATCATTTGATATTTATCTGTCGCATTTTGGTGAAGAACAACATCGTAAGGAAACCGGACCTAATCCCGATGATTACACTCGTTTTCGTAAAAGCTAGCGCCTACGCCAAATCATGGGATTAGGTTGCCAAGCAAGCAGACTCCAGGCTTAATTAAGCCGTGGCAGAATGCCGGGACATAAGCTAGGAGATTAAAAAAATACATTACCTATAAATTATTTGTCCAAAATGAAAGTGGCAACCCGTCAAATAAATATCTTCAAAAGTTGATCGTAAACTCAAAATGGCCGCCTTCTCAAAATCCAAAATGCACACTTTTGGACATATTTTTATATTATTTTCAGATGCATATTCTATTATCAGTTCAAACATTAGGTCATATGTCCGTTTGTCTTTGTGTGTACATAAACAGAATATTAATGGAAATGTTTTCTTGTTATCCAAAAAAATATTACCATGTATGGTATACAGTTGTTGGAAAATGATAGGAGCAATCTTAAATGTACCATCCAGTATCCAGTAATTCGATTTACTTAATATTTTTATACAGTGTAATGTTGACATCAGGAGTATTCTTTTATTAGGACCAAAGGTTCGATCTTTTATGACAAAATTGACACCATTAATTTGAGTCTCCGAAGCATCCAACTCGAAAGATATATCAGTAGGTTCCTCTATGTATGCTTTGTTTTTAGATTTTTGCCGATAAATTATTTGCTTCAGTGCCGAGGTAGAAGGTAAACACTCCAAAACTTCAGGTATTGTTTCCGATTTAGTATTTTGCAAAATGTTGCCCACTTTCAATCCTGAGCATGAGTTTTCTTTCAATTTTTGTTTGAAAACTGCAATTTCTTTTGACGCTGGGTCCGGCCCATGGTTATGATTTCGCGGATTTTTAGTTATTTTGTATAAACCACTATCATTTACGGTTGTATTAACAGTTGAAGTGCATTTGTAAATTTTATTATAATACATGTCACACAACCAGTACACTACATCCTTGTTTTGTCTATTTTTTGAGTACGAAAACCCATCCACATACAGTTTTAATCCACCTCTTTTTGATTTAAACACTTCACAGTTGCTTTCATCCTCGGTATCACTCATTTTCACTTATTATAATGCAACTTAATCGCAGTATATGTTCGACAACGCTTACTGAGAATAACAAGACCGTTTTCCTGCTTGTCAATAGTTTACCCACATAGTTATTGTGAACATGAAAATATTTACAATTGGAGGGTATGCTTTTTGTTGATGGCATGAATTAAACGTTTGTAATATTTACGGGTTAATAATAAATGAATTGATATTAAATGATATGAAAGTTTAATTATCTTTGAATAAAAACATATAGGATTTAATTTATATTACAATAAGTATTGAGAAACTGAGTCTTCTATGAAACGAAAATATTAAGTTTGATAAAATCAGAAACAACATTCTATGAATATGCAAGCTTTGAAACAAATATTATACAAACTAAATAATATACGGATTAATAATATTTGATTTAAAACGTAATGAACTGAAATTCGAAAAACTACTTATCTGAACAATAAAAAATATACAAAACCAGATTCTACAATGTAAAAGCTCTGAGAAATGATCATTCTATGAAATGAAAATATGAGAAACATTTTCTATGAACCAATATTCTGCGAAAATGTTGTCTATAAAACAACGTACAACCCTGGGGTAAACGTGTTCTTGAGTGGAGACCGCGACTCGGCAAACGTAGTGTAGGACGCCCTCTGGCCAGGTGGGATGACGATCTGCGAAAGACTGCAGGCAGATGCTGGATGCGGCAAGCTGAAGACAGGGCGCTATGGCGTTCATTAGGGGAGGCCTATGTCCAGCAGTGACTAATATAGGCTGATGATGATGATGATGATGATGAGGTGTTCAAAATGAGCTTGATATGGCTTTTCAACCGACTTCAAGATTTCGAAGGAGGAGGTTATCAATTCGTCGGGATCTTTGTTTTTGCCATTTTTATTTTTTTATGTATATTCCGAAGAACCGATTATTCGAAGACGGCTAGACCGATTTGGAAAATACTTTTTTTGTTTGAAAGAGTATACTTCACAGTTGGTCCCATTGTAACCAGGTCAGGATCTAATGATGAGATCCAGGAGAAATCGAGGGAACTCTTCAAATATTATAGGCTCACCTAAAGTGATTTAAATATTTTTTTACAGTGGCTCGGGCATTTCCTTTTGGAAAGGTGGAGGCTAAGAAAAGTCGGTTCTTTTTTGTTTAAAGTTATTATTGTCAAAAAAGACCGCTTAACCATAACTGCTACTGAGTGTAGGTACCTGGCTAAGCGATATCTAATTGTTTAGTAGGTTCCTACGAAATGTTATTTTTCAGAATTTCAATTTTGGGTTTTTATTAAGTTATGTGAAATTCATCAGCAGACCACTGTCAATCAAAAACATTTATTATTAAGCAGACAAAGAAAAAAATGAGATCTCAAACAATAAATCTATTTGCATAAGTAAATATTTAATAATATAAACGTGTGAAAGGTATTTGGCACAAAACTTTTTTTTTTCATCTAGTACATGGCAACACTGGCAGCCGAGAAAGTCCATAAACAATGCCATTAGCAGCTCGCGTTACGCGGCAGATTTTAAATTCGGAGCAGCCATTCGTCATGTCGCCGCCCGCGACACGGCGCTCTACGAGGAACTGACACTTTTTGATACTTTTGCACCTTTTTTTGGAAATTCTATGGGCAAATAGTAAAAATAGAATCTAATACGTTAATTACGAATTTTAGCAACTGAAAATTTACGAGTAATGTTATACTGTAGGTACTGTAATAAAACTAATAAACCACGGCTAGAATAAAATTGAGATAATAGTCAATGCATATTAATTTTGAGGTAAGTGTATGGAAAATCGGTCAAGTCTAATAATAACACCACTTTATAGTGTTCATAAAGCGATTTAAACTAAGACTAAGAAGCATTTAACGCCCTAAACAAGTACCTAAAATGCTTAATTTTCTGCAACAACTAGCTGACGATTCACCAATGTGCTCTCTCGTTGTAACTGCTTCACTCAGTTACTAACACATACTAATCGCCGGGTGGGTATGCATCCCTCAGATCCCCTGGCCTACCGCGAATATCGAAATTCGAAAATTGACTATCTGCGTCACTATCACTCATGCTAATATAAGCGAATAGATGAAAGACTAACAAAGTGGTTCGCGGTAGGTAATTAGGCATCCTGCAATGACCTGCATTTAGTTCACAGGCAATGCGCAAATTTCATAACTCTAACGCTTATTATGACCACGCGTTATATTATATGCATGAGTACTTAAAGATTTATTCGCGCAAGATGTTATTGGACAGTAGCTCTTTGCATGTCATTGAATGTCTGTTCCCTGCTACTAGTCGTACTCTTAAATTGAGTTCCTAGCAAAATACACCAAGTATCAAAAGCGGCCTCGCCGCCTAACTTTCTTGACTAATGACGTCACGTGTCCCGCGCAGCCGCGAGTGCGACAGCAAATGACTCGAATGAATTTAAAATTCGAACGCTAACGAGGGAGGCGGCATGTTGTGAGTTATTGCGCTCTACCATAGAGAACCGTTGAGTAAAATTTTCCAAAAATAATTCTAAGAAATAAGTCGACGGTGTAAAACTCTATTCAAATAAAAGCTATGCTTGTAAAAAGCAACGTGAATTTTTACCCATTACTAAAAAAATCTTTTACGAAAATAACTAAACAAAGCATAAACAAATACTTACGTAATTAATTAAGTATATGTACCTACCTACATACCGCGTGTAAATTTTATACGGACGTATATTGTAATGGCGATTAGTATTGGACCTAGGGAACCTATTTACATTTATTTCTTTATGAAAATAAGATTTTCTTTTTCATACATAATAATTCAGCCCGCAATGAATTGCATCCATGACAATTAACTGACCGGTGCGTCATGTCAGTTATGTCAGTTTTAAATCAGTTGGATAGCGTCCATTGGTGCCCGGTAGGACTTTAAAAAATCATTACACATAATTAATAACACTATTGAACAAAATGATTATACTATATGAGTCCTATTGCTGGATACTATAGGTGGATAAAGTATACGCCCGTATAAAATTTACAAGCTGTATATACTTTTACATTTCTACCTGGGGTTGCGACTTGTTCTGCGTAAGTACTTATGTGTTGCATAGAGGACATGTGTCATATACCTATTTTTTTCTTTGGACGTGCGTGTTTTATTATTCATAAATAACAATATTCTATGTTGACATACCGTAGACCCTTTGGGCCTTAACTTCCTGAATAATAAGACCTATAGTCTGGCAAACCATTACTGTCAGTAGAAACGCGCGGCAAATTCAAAATACGTACATGTAGCAACCCTTTGTGATGGATGAGACACCGTATTTCATGACGAACATTTCAATTCACATTGAATTTGTTTCTAGTGCATTTCACTCTCTCATCTTAAGCGCGAGTGAGATAGAACTCCTGCAACGTTCCCAATTAAATTTAAATTCATTTTTAAGCCATATGTCAATTGCCTCAACCAGATTATCTGTTGCAGTTGATGACATGTCAGACGAAATATATCCGTCTCCTTTTTACACACCGTAAATGTCACCTAATGAAAGGGGTGGAAATACCACCTAAAATTAAAAACAAAAAATTTGATTATCATTGCTGCTTTTTTCACTGATTCTTAGTGTTGTCATACTTTTGTTCGCTGTACATTGCTACTGCGTTCGTTGGCTGGCCAGACTATATTAAGTATAATTTTACTAAATTAACATATCTTATTTTGATTTGAGATTCAAGTCAAATATAAATGGAAGATTATCTTTTAATTAAGCTTACTTAACGGTTAAGTAACATTCTAAACGGTTTCCTGCAAAGACAATGAGGTACTGTTCATACTCATACGAGGATGTCGTGTGACGACGCGGGTGGTCATTCTAGTCAAACGAGCTACCGCTGTCGGTGTCGGCTTCCAACCTTCGTTCCAGCTAGACATGGACTAACATACCGACTGGCTGTCTGACAGACGTGCTTGGAACGACTGACTTTAAATTCAAAATCGACAGGAGAAAAAAATTAGGGTTTCTGCGATCGAGATTTTCTCTAGATGGCAGCACCGTGGCGAGAGGTCTAGCTGTCATCCACCAATCATGTTTAATCATATATTTTTTGATTTGGGGATTTTGACAGGTGCTGTCAAAAAGACCTCTCGCCACGGTGCTGCTATCTAGTGAAAATGTCGATCGCGGAAACCCTTATTGACCAGGACATGACAATATACGAAGACGTATGTTAGGTATAGGGACTGTGCGCGTCGGAGAGTGCTATCTTGTGATCTAAATCGAAAACTGAAACTATTCCACGCCAATAGACGGTGCTGTCGGTGCTTCCCTCAACATTTGACTCACGTACTTACCCTTGCACATTGTAGGTCCTCCCATCTAGTGGACCAATTTGACAACTTTAATGTATCATTTGCACTTCGTGAAACAGACAGTGGCCAAGGGTGTCCATCTCCACGAAGTGACAGCTACGGCCTTGGAACGTATCGGATACGTTTTCGGGGTTGTCAAAATCCTTTTCGTTTATTTGCGGCATGACCACAGATAAAATAAAATATTTAAGTAGTTTATAGTAGTAGTTTTCTACTAAAATAATACTTATATTGGGCAAATAAGGCAATAAATCGGACATTTAGGTATCTAGTGGTAGATTAGGTAGGTAGATTGAAACAGATTGGGGGTAGGTCCAGCAATAATACTAATTGCGTATTTGTCAACCCTACAACGTCGAAAGGTAAAATTGTATGGAGACGTCATGTGTTATCACCGTTCATCTGTCAAATTTCTGTCAAACGCTGATTTTGTACGGAAGACGACCTTCTGTATGTTACTATTATATTATTCTGTGCTATTGCTCGTGGAAAGCGCTCCTCGTTGGTCTGACTCCGAATATCAGTTACACAAAAATAATCGTAGGAAGTCCGGAGATAATTGGGCGTTACTTTATTTCATGAGCCGTAAAAGCATTGAACTGACTGAAAATACATCAAGCCGTAGGATTCGAGTTCTATTTGCGATCCAGATAGGTAGGTAGGTACCAAGGATGTAACAGATGTGGTTTATCGGAACTGAAAGCAGAATCAGATGTTTCAAATTTAGTTTATCGGAACCAGAAACGGTATCGGAACCGAAAACGGAAGCGGAACCAGAATCGAAGCCCGAGTGATAGCAGCACGAAGCAAGCGGGGACATCAGCAAATCACAGGTTTATACCTGGGCCACGATTCGAAAAATAAACATACACACTGGACAGACACAGCTCCAACCGAACTCAACTCAACGCTATAACGATATTGACATTTGCTTTTGAATCGCGGCCCTGTTTGTTTTTGATGTACGCCGCTCATATCCCCGCTGCATTGCTATGACATCCGATGTAACTTCTGTTTTGAAAGCAGGGATGTTACAGAGCTCCGGTTCTGGTTCCGTTAAGTCGGAACTTCCGATTGCTTTTAAACATCCGCTTCGGTTCCGGTTCTGTTACTTTCAAAACAGAAGTTATATCGGATGTCATAGCAACATTAGCAACACGGCGGGGGGAAATGAGCGGCGTACATAAAAAACAAACAGGTTTATACCTGTCATTTGCTCATGTCCCCGCTTGCCACGTGCTGCTATCACTCGGGCTCCGATTCTGGTTCCGCTTCCGTTTTCGGTTCCGATTCCGTTTCTGGTTCCGATAAACTAAATTTAAAACATCCGATTCCGCTTTCGGTTCCGATAAAACCACATCTGTTACATCCCTGTTTGAAAGTAAGAAGAACCGGAATCGAAGCGGATGTTTAAAACCAATCGGAAGTTCCGACTTAACGGAACCGGAACCGGAGCTCTGTAACATCCCTGGTAGGTACCAAAGAATGAAGAGGTCCTAAAAGTTATGAAATTAAATTCTACCGTTGAAGTCTGCGGTTGTCAAGGACCTTCCGAGCCGCCAATTAAGGATAAGTTGGAACAAAAATAAACGACTCAGGCCAAGTTCTGATTGCTTACCGTGAGCCAAATCCAGTCGTTAAGCTTAACGGTCAAATTAGTTCTTGAATTGGCAAAATAACCTTGCGTTTATCGAAAAGTAGTAGTAGAAGTAGGTACCTAGTAGGTACAGTCAGCATCAATAATATGTACCTATATGAATTTGAGGCTTATCCCACAGACATAAGTGCCGAAATGTTTACATATTTTTGATGCTGACTGCGGACAGCCAGGGGACAAATTAAAAAAAACTTATTGAATATTTAGATATCGGTTTTTTTCGTTATTTTTTCTCTCTTTTGTTTCATATTTAAACAAGCAATCTAATCACTAAACATCGGTATCAACGTTCAAATTTCGTGGCACTTGGTAAGGGTCGCAAAAAAAGAAATACATAGGTATCATTGTTTTATTTATTAGTAATAAATAACATTTAATTTATTTTTATTCTTAATCGTACTTTGGTAAACTGTACATATATTTAAAGAGGTTTATATTCTTAATACGTCATAGAACCTCAATACTCATTTCATTATCCATTTGTAAAAAAAATTCTAAATGCCAAATAGGCAACAAATGTCAATTTAATTGTCATGCAAAATAATATGTAGTAAAATCTTCAACGATAATAGTTCTTAAAAACACTTACAACTACAATTTAGCATTGATAAATCTTTACCCAACTCCCTATCAGACTTGAGAAAATGGATTTGACGCAGTATACTGATTTTATATTCACTAACGAAGGTGCTTGCTGTACTATTTGCGAAATGAATATAAAAAAGAAAAGGTACAATATAGAGAAACATTTGAAATCAAAATCTCATCAAGGTAAATTATCTGATTCACGCTGCCATTTACAGGATATAATACGAGATAATGCTGATTTCGAAATTAAAGACGATATCGTATATTGCAAATTGTGTAATTCGAAATTATTTCCCTCTAAATCTAGTATCGACCGCCATTTAAAAACAGATTTACACAACAAAATTCATAAAAATAATGCACAAGAAAAATTTAATAAAGATTTAACAGAGTTTATGATTTGTTCGAATATACCGTGGTCAAAATTAGACAATCCTAAATTTAGAAATTTTGTAGAAAACCTTTTAAATCATAAATATGGAAACGATATTACTGTGCCGAGTGAAACAAAAATACGAGTAAAATGCTTACCTGAATTGTATGAAAAGAAAAAAAATGAATTGAAAGAGAAATTACAAAATAAAATGATTTACCTCAGTGTTGATGAAACATCAGATTCCGTGGGAAAAAAAGTGGCAAATATTTTGATCGGAGCTCTAGATGGAACTAGTACCCAGCCACATTTATTTGCTTCTAAGGTATTGGAGGCGACTAACCATTCGACAATAACCAAACTCGTTGAGGAAACCCTTGAAGATCTTTGGGGCGATGAATACAAAAAAAACATGGATAAATTATTATTTTTTATAACGGATGCCGGTTCCTACATGGTAAAAGCAGCTAAAAACCTTGTTCAGAAATATAAAAATATGACTCATGTAACATGCATAGCACATGGATGTAATCGAGTCGCAGAGATAATTAGAAGTCTTTACCCGACCATAAACAGTTTGATTGACTGTATCAAAAAAATATTTCGTAACGCTCCTTCAAGGACAAATTTATTTCATCAAATGTGTGTAAATATTCCTCTACCACCCCGACCCGTGATAACAAGATGGGGAACATGGTTAAATGCTGCCTCATATTATCACATGCATTATGATAAAATCAAATCTGTCATCGATGCCTTAAATCCGCGTGAAGCGAGTGCAATTTCTAAAGCAAAAAAAATTTTCCGTAACCGGAATTTAAAAACTGAGTTACTATTCGTCGATACACACTTTAGTATAATTGCTAAGTCAATAAAATTATTGGAGGATCCAAAACTGAGTCTAGCAGAATCATTAAACATTGTTCATGGTTTGCAAAAAAAAATATCAACGTTAAGGTTACATCAAAATGCCAGAAAAGTTTATTTTAAATTAAAAAGTGTATTAAAGAAAAATCCTGGTTATAAGACTGTACAAATAATTAACCAACTATCTAAAAACAACGAGGCTGAAATACCAGAAAGTGTAAATAAAAACTGTGTGCAAAATTTTCAATGCTTGACATACCTTCCTATTACCTCAGTCAGCGTGGAAAGATCTTTTAGTCATTTAAAATGGATATATTCTTACAGACGTCAAAGATTGACAGCAAAATCTATGGAACAAATTTTAGTGATCTATTCTAACTCGTAAAATATTGTATGCCACACCTGGACATAAAGTGGCTTTTTCCGCACGCTACGCGTACGGATAGAGCCGCTTTCTGGCCAAATGTGCACATATTTTTCCAACACGGGAGGTAATAAAGAAAGCCCTCGATCGCATAATTACGTCCCTCGCTTGCAGCTTGGGCCGCAACAATTGCGATTGCGCGGCCTTTCTTTGTTTTACCACCCTAATTAGGAAATGTACTATTTAGGGGCTTTTTTATTTACATATACAAAATAAAGGTTAAAAATACTAAGTGATTTGTTTGTATTTATTTTTCTGCCAACCGTACATTGCCACGAAATTTGAACGTTGATACCGATGTTTACTAATCACACCAAGTCAATACCTAAATACAATATTGAATTCTACATGAAATGAAGCCCATTAAATAATTAAATATATCGCGTTATATATTAATACCACGACGGTGGCAAACAAGCATACGGCCCGCCTGATGGTAAGCAGCTACCGTAGCCTATGGACGACGGTGTCACATGCGCGTTGCCGACCCTTTTCAAAAAGGCGGATTCACTGTGTTGATGGCTACAGGAACAAGAGGGTCCCTTATCATTAACACACCGGGTCCTCTTTGAGCTTTTTGGCAACCTTACTTATTTTTTATTTATTTATCGTATGGCTAAATGTCACTGGATATAGATAGGCATTTCTTCCCTGGGATAGTAGTAGTGGGAAAGCAGATGATAAGGAAAATCCAGTGAGTGCTGCGAGGTCCAGATGGGACAGTGCAGCTGCCAAGTTTGTTACTCTTTTAGCACCATCCAGGGATCACGTGTAGGGTTGTCTAAGGTGTTTCCTACGGACGCAGAGTAACATTGATCCCCTTACTCACTATAAGGAACACAACACTATGAGTAGGGTACATTGGGAAATACCGGTTAAGATCCCTGTTGAAAACCGTCCTTTAAGTTTAAATGGAACGGTTGAACGTTTCAGTTTACAGCTATTGGAATACCTGATAACTCGGCAGTTGTTCCAGTTGTTCGGTATTCGCTAATAGGCGAAAAGTTAGTCCAATTGAGACTGATTGGTAAAGTACGAGGACTAGGCATGAAGGATACCTAAAACTTATAAAAGCTTGTTTTGTATGGAGAGTTGGCCGGCTGGAACGACGTGTCCCATAGAAATACAATTTTTTTCGCGTGAAAAAAAATTGTTCCTTCTTTTTTAGGGTTCCGTACCTCGAAAGGAAAAAACGGAACCCTTATACGATCACTTTGTTGTCCGTCTGTCTGTCTGTCTGTCTGTCAAGACCATTTTTCTCAGGAACGCGTGGAGGTATCAAGCAGAAATTTATATCACATACTCAGGTCTACTGTCCCTTGGAGATGTGTAAAAATCAGACTTCTAAGCCAACGCAATCAAAAGATACAGCCGTTTATGCCGCAAATTTCTGCAAATTTTCGCTCGCAAGGGAATCAAAACTTACAGGGTACTTCCCGTGAACTCAGAATCTTGAAATTTGGTACGAAGCAAAGTCTTATAGCACAGATAAAGGAAAAATTGCGAAAACCGTAAATTTTTAGTTACATCATATAATAAAAATATTTTAAAGTTACTACCCCTATATACCTACAGGTTTGTACGGAACCCTCGGTGCGCGAGTCCGACTCACACTTGGCCGGTTTTTTCTTACTCGCAAAACGGTACCAATTAGGTACCTCGTATGCCCTTAAACCGATCACCAGTATATTTGTTACACTCTGTATACTTATAAATATTATGGAACAATCTTACATAAATCGACCGTGGGCCGTATTCTAACAAAACACGTATAAACACGATCCAACTTCAATACAACTACAATGCATTAAGACGATTGTCGCCGGAGTGTCCTTGGGCGTTTGGGCGCTCTCTACCCGCGCCACCCGCGTACCCTTCTCATTGCGATCGTGCGTAAATCCGCCGCGATGCACGGCAATAATGTTCAAAGAATATGACTTTACTCAGAGGCGCCCGGGCAGATTTATAATAATCATACCTAATCCTTTTGTGGATGTTTTGTGATTTGAATACTGTGATTAAGTACTATGGTGACATTTTTTAGGAATGCTACTAAATAAGATAAGTAATAACGATCTCAATTAGTAGATTTTTATGTAAAAAAATGAAAACCTAGATTTTGAATTTGAAGTACAGTGAGCGGCAAAATATTTATGAATTTACGAAATATGGTTAAAAATATTCCGCATATCAGAAAAAAATAAAAAAATACTGACTAGTACAGCAAAAAAACTGAATGCACATCAAAGCGGTGTTTTCATGTGAATTTGGATTTTTTTTGCTGTGCAAGTGAGTTTAATAGATGGTTATTTTTTGTTATGATTTTAAATATTAACCGTAAAAATTCACTTAATTATGATAAATTAACAAAACTCAGCCTGTTGCGAGTTGCGAATAGTAAAAATGCACATGTAAGGAGCTGTATTTGTGCACGAAATCGTCATACAAATTAGAGCTGTAAGCCCATTAAATTTAGATCTTTAAAATATAAGTTAATATAACACAGCGCAAACACTTCTTAGGGTTCCATAGCCAAAATGGTAAAAACGGAACCCTTAAAAATTTTTTTTGAAACATGTCCGTCTGTCCGTCCGTATGTCACAGCCATTTTTATTATAAAACATATATTACTGAAATTTTATCTAGAGGTGTGTTTCATGTGCCGCTACTTAGTTTTCTGGCTAAATTGCTAAAAAAAATCTTTTAGGTGAGGCACTCCATACATACATATGCCAAACTAAATGTCAAAAATATTTTTTTTTTGTAAATATGAACATGTTGTACGATACGGCTTTAAAAATATCTTATATATATATATATATATAGAGTATTTTTAAAACTTTTTTATTAAGTCAATATTTTCAGAAATAATTGCTTCGAAAGTCTAAATATAATAGCCCCCATCTAACTTTTAATCCGTAAGTCTAAAAAATATGAAAAAATACCAAGAAGGCTTAGTACTTAATTTTCTACGAAAATTATTTCACATATTATCGGTTCATCCGTTTTTCAGTCATCTCCAAGAAACTACTTTCTACGGAACCCTACATTATACATGGTCCGATACAAACTTGGCCGGTCTTTTAAAGATATTTGATAGGTAGTATTAACCCTTAGTTGTAATTTATTTATTCACTTGTGTTGATAATTAATATAAAATTTGTATTTATTTGCATTTCACCGACATAGTAAAGTTTTTTTTAGGGTAGTCAACGCGCATGTGAATCTTCTGGGGTTGCAGGCGTCCATAGGCTTTATAACTGCTTTCAATCAGGCGGGTCGTATGCTTGTTTGCCAGCGTCGTGGTATAAAAAAAGCATTTTTTCCTTTATTCTTACATACATTGAACTCTTAAATATCAGCAATTTTTTATAAGATTCTCAATCAGGCTTTGCTCAGTGATAGTTAGTAGACTATCACTAAAGACCTAGATTTAAGATTATAGTATGATTAAGTAAATTTCTCTAATATTGTAAGCGACCTTAAACTATGTAGCCATACGATTAAATAAATAAAATTAGTAGACTGAAATTTGGTATGAGTAATTATGTGTTTTAATTACGCCTACAAAGTGGTAAAACAATAAGTATCTGAAACCCATTGTTGGATAGGTGTAGGGTGTACTCCTCAAATTAAGTTATCCAGACCAGGAATCGACGTGGTTGTCAATGAAGAAACTCCAGGATAGTACAAATCTTCTTTTAATTACTATAAAACTAGTACATGAGTAAAATAGGTAAACGTTTAAGTAAATCGATATAAATCAGTGTCGCCGTTTCGGCTGTGCGGTGCAGTCTAAAATGTAGGTATGCGGCGTGGGGAGCCGCGACGTATGTGTGACGTCATGTGCCGTCAACCGGTCTTTGTGTGAGTACTTATGTTGCGCCAACAATAGGTCTTTCAAGAAGAATATGCCTTAAACAACTTTTGGATAAAACGAATACTTTCGTAAATAATAGCTTCGAAAGTTAAAATGCTCATTGATTTTTGAACCGTGGGTCCAAAAAAGTTGGGAAAATTCCTGGAAGTGAGGCCATTGAAATACTTATCACGTATTTTCAATAAAAACTATATGGAATAAAATCTGTTGAGCCGTTTTTGAGTTATGCCTATAGTAAAATAACGTAAGTGCCACAAAATATTTCTTTATAGACTACCTTTTGAATAGATGTATTGTAACAGGCCGGCAACTACGGATCCCTACACTGAGCATAGCCCGATATTCTCTTGGCCGGTTTATCTGCAATCCTTTGCAGTTTACTTCGCAATTTCTAGATTTGAGAAATTAGTATAAAGTATAACATTAAAGATTGTGTTTAATCTTAAAATAAAACGCATATTACATTCGTTTAGAACCAGGGATCGAATACCGGTATTATTTTCATACAAATTAACCGGTATTCAATTTCAGTATCTCGGTTGTTAATGAATATTTTTGAATATATTTTGTATAATCTGGTAATTTAATACGTTTACCTTAATAACATTTCATAATATCACGTAAACATTGCGTAAGTCGGACGATATTTAGATTTTTAGTATTACCGGTAACGATCCCTGTTTAGAACACGGTATTCTTAAATAAATTCTGTTCTTTGGAGTTTTTTATTAAATTAATTATTAGTATTGCAGTACTAGCAGATTTCCGCAACTCGACGACTAATGCCTATTTTGCGTGATGCATGCGTCTACTAAAACATAATAATTTTAGTTTGACCAAATTTGTTTTCAGAGCAATGTGAGATTCATGATTTTTGTTTTTTATCCATTTTTATTTCATTTGTTTTTTACTTGTATTATAATCTAAATAAAATACACTTTTTATACGAACGTACATAAACATGCATACGAGTACATTATCTTAAAAGATAAAACGTCTATACATTATTGATTCCGGGAAGACACGTTATATCCGCACCGCATGAACCCTCTGCAGTTATTTAGTCTTTAGGCACAGTAAGTCCGATATTATTGCTCACGGGCCAAGCACAAGTATATGTAGTACAAGGGAAGCACGGAGCGACGAGCGACACAGCCTCCTCGTCTCAAAGCTAGCTCACGACTGCCAGCAACGCCGTTTTCGAGCTAATAATGCACGAAATGTGGAATTATGATCAAGTTGTTTAAGAAAATTTAATCAATTTAAATATCCTACGTTGATTTTGTAGTGTTCTATAGTACATATTTTTTAGTTCAACAATATTTTAAATCGAATGAGCCGTTCAGTAGATACTAGTATAAGTAAAATTAACCGTAAAACGACATTTCGTTACATTTACATAACGGAGAAACTATACGTTACACGAGTTATTCAAACGTTGACAATATTCTACATGAAATGGTAAATAACATATATTTTTTTCAAAATTTTTGAATGACCCGTTATTGAGATATATCCCTTAGAAAGTAACAGTTTTCGGCCACAATCAGCGCCTAGCGCCTTAACAACGCAATACAGCTACGGCATAAATACCTGAATCAGAAATATCACAATTTGCTTGAGAAATATTCCAACGCAACTCCAATACCTACAACTTCAATATTGGTTCTTTGTTGTGTGTTGGAGTTATGTTTGAGATAGGTTGTGTTTTTAATGTATTGTTAATGTATTTTAAAATTAGAATCCGGCACCTAGTCCCACGGTTAGCTCAATAAGGCTTGTGTTGTGGGTACTATAATATTAAACCACAACATATATAATATACAGATATATATGTATAGTATATATAAATACTTAAATACATAAAAAACATGCGTAACAAATATCTGTGATAAACACACAAGTATGATTTTGTAAAAAAATACATTTGCCACATGTCTTTCGCATGAAGAATGACTTGTGGGCTAATAAGATCACTGAGTGGTAACCCGACAGCTTCAATCTAGGATCTGGAAGACATGGTGGCGAGGCGAGCTTGACTCCTTTTTGAAAAAATGGCCAGAGACTGCACAAGACCGGGATGAATGGAAAAAAGTGGGGGGAAGGCCTTTGCCCAACAGTGGGACAGTATACACAATAATAATACATTTGCCACATACCACATAGCTTCGTCTCTTCGACCAGCCCATGATAATCCATGGTGACGAGGAGCCAGTTCAGTATGATGGTTCTTTCGAGCTGTGCGCTGGTAACTTTATTTTCCTTTACATTGGAGCTCTTGTCCTTAATTAATTGTACCTATTTAAAAGCCACTTAAGGGGCTCCCTGGCGCCAATGACCTTCGATCTGAATCCCTTAGTTTTCTAATGATTTTTATAGCTTATCATATTGTCAGTAACGGCCTTAAACAATATAGTGTCTTATATTTACTCCAATATTTATTGTCTTCGAGATATATGACATCGAAGTCGAACAATTTTAGGCCAAAAAAGTGGTTTTCCGGTCATAACTTTGATGTTAATTATTTTAAAATTAAAATTAATATGTAGATTTCGTATATGTAAGATTCTTTATAAAAGTGTTTATTAGACAATATTTAAAAAAATCATAAAAAAACAAGGGCTCATATATTTCAAAATCCGGCTCCATAGAATGGAGATAAAAGATTCAAGAACCGATAGTCGTTTGCCTTATAATTCTATCTGTTGTGCAAATGTTGGAATATCGACTCAAACCTGGTCAAAAATCTAAAAAAAAACGTGTACCTACATCCCCTTACAGTATTTAATCTATATTTCTAACCATTTTATGTTAATAGTAAAATGTCCGTTTACACATGAACTTTAACTACACGTCTTCAAGGTATTTGACGTAAACTTAAACCAGAAACATCAAAACCTCACTTTAAGATCCGCATGAAATTGCCACTGCTCAGCGGGGGTTACGACTAACAATAACTTTATAAAACTCGTATCTTGCCTAACTTTGTCATTCCAAAGTAGACTTTAGTCGCAGCTTTAAAGGTCGCTTTTCAAATGACAGGAAGATTTAAAATTTGAGTTTGGTTTCGATAACAGTAACTTTATAAAACTCCTAACTTAACTGACTAAATCATTACAAACTGAACTTTATTAGCTGCAGCTAAGGTCGCTTTTCAAAAAAAAGTAATATTTAAGATTGCAGTTTTTCTAGTTAGCCAGCTATGTTCCATTACCGGGAACTGGATTAACCCTTTAAGCTAGCTAGTTGGATTAGTACTAGGCTATTCGAAACTTTAATTAACGGAATGGGTCTCTAGTGAAATGTAATCTGTGAACGATGGCGCCGCATCGCATAACATTCTTGCGATGTCGTTCCAATCGCAAGCTGTTTATGAGATCTAGGTCAAGTTATACTGGCTTTTAAACTTGGCTAGGCCTCGCTAATGCCAGCTAATAGCGATGAGAATATAGGTACTTACCTATGATTAGGTAGGTAAGTAAGTACCTACTTAAATAAAGTTAAACCTTCTTTGTTGACTTTTTTCTCTTTGTATTATTGAACCGCGACGAGAATACGATTGATATAGCTGTCAATTTTGACGTAAGTACCTACTATACGGAAAATCTGTCAATTCAAATCCTATTTTAATTTTAATAGCGGTTCAGTATTAAAAAGGCTCATTATAATATATTTATGTAAGTACCTAAAAATATCTATACCAAATGTTTTAATCTGGGTACCTATACCTACCTGTGACTAAATACGTTCACCACAACTAACCTAAGTAATTCTGAACAGGTACAGGTTTACGAGAACCTCTGGTCCATGGAAGCACTTGATGTGTTCTGGGAATTTACGAACAAAATAATTTTAAACATAAAAGATCCGACTTTACTTAGCCTCTAGGACCTTTCCAAAAGCAAATGCTCGAGCTGCTGTAAAAAATACTCAAGTCACTATAGGTGTGTCATAATACTCATAATCATTGATGTATTATGAATGAGATAGGGTACCAGGCGCTCGATTGTGTGCCATCAAATATAGGTTCCGGGGCCTATATTGAATAAGTCGTGTGACAGAGTCTCTCAGTGCACTCTTTGTGCAATGCGCAAAATATGAAGGTCTCCCTTGCATACTGTGTTAACTATATAGGTGTATCTCTTTTGCCTATGATGCACATACATTATAGCGGTGTGTAGCATTTTACAAGTGTTTAGGTGCTGGACCACATTTCAGTTTTGTTTACTATGAACGTCACTCATCTTCCTTTTTGTTTATGTCTATGTGTATTCAACTAGATTAGCTATCTAGAACAAATTTTGTGCGCCATGTTTGGCGGTTGACAGCTGTCACTGAATTAAAGAATAGCTTTAACAAAAAAGACGTGACACTGCTTTGACATAATTCATATTCTGCCTAAGCAAGTTTTGTAAGGAAACGTAATTAACTAAATAATTGTTTTAGGTACTTGTATCTAATGTTTATTTTGCTCCTTAGTCTCCTTACCCTAGAGTTTACGGAACGAATGGAGAAAAATACTATTTTTGCCGACAAGCGCCTTTCAATACGAACTTTGAGGGTTAATGATCCTTGATATTTACTTAAAATGACATTGATTTCCTTGCACGGATGAAAAAAAACATTGTGTAAGTAGGTATAACATGGATGATATTTAGATATTTCAGTTTTAAATTAAAATCATAAAAATCTTTGCTATGTATTTTACTCGCATTAACAATTTTAGCAAATTGACCCTTGTTGTAAAATAAAATATGTTTAATGAACTAAATATTACCTAACGTACTTATTTAAAATATGTTTGTTACGTAAATATGTTTATGCTGAGTACTACTAAACAAATAATGTAGGTAAATCAAGTGTAGGCATATATGTTGTTACTTCTGCGACATTAATCTGTGGGCCATGGAATATGGCGTCGCAACGCCAACATTAATATTTTAAATTATTGTAACACCAATCTTTGCCCTTACTTACCTATGAAAAGTAATTCCATGCCTTTTATTACTATTTTTAGAAATATTTTTACAGTTTGTTATCATGCAAAAAGCCTTTACGTTTAGTATTTGATTTTTTTAAATGTTTGACACTTGCCTGTAATCATGTCAGTGGTCCAAGAGCCAATGTCAGACTTGTAGTGATTTTCACTAAAACTCATGGTACAAATAATTTCTTAGGGATGTCATCTCCTGTTACTCAATGGTCATAAATTCATAATATTTGAAGTCATAATAGTTGAAGAGTTCCCTCGTTTTCTCCAGGATCCCATCATCAGATCCTGACCTGATTACAATGGGACCAATTGTGAAGTACTCTTTCAAACAAAAAAAAGATTTTTCTAAATCGGTCCAGCCGTCTTCGAATAATCGATCTTCGAAAAAAAAAACAAAAATCCCAACGACTTGAGAACCTCCTCCTTCGAAATCTTGAAGTCGGTTGATAGTATTTTTGACTTTATTTGTCATGGGTATTTAGGTACCTACCCATTTTTTTTCTGTCAAAAAGTAAGTACCTACGTACTCGTATTGTCGAGCATACCTACTCCCTAAATCACTGAAAACTTGAGAACCACTGGACTAACCCTACACCTATCATTTTACGACCCTCCAACCATCAAATAAACCTCATCCTCTCGTCCCTCACATTTGCATTCCATTTCATTTTCTCTTTACGCTTCCTTTTTACTGTCGTTTTATTTTGCCTTAAGATTAGTTTGTTTTCGGGTTTTATTTTCACTTACTTAATGGACGGTCCCTAGAGTAATAAGGTATGGTTGTTACTGTCTTTTTATTTTGGGTAAAAAGTGTTAGGGTTACCCTTTGGATTTATGCTAAGGGTAAAGGTACCTAGTTTTTATGAGTGGACCTCTAAAAGGGGTGAAGTGGTTTATGGTCGCATTGACTCCTAGATTTTACCTTTTGTAAGTAGGTACCTTAATAGAATAAATCTATATAATCGAAAATATCAGTAGGTACTTTTATAGATACTATAGATAGGAGAAGCGCTGGTAGCCTGGCGGTATTAAGTCGTCCGACTTTAAATCCGGAGGTCTCGGGTTCAAACCCCGGCTCGTACCACTGAGTTTTTCGGAACTTATGTACGGAATATCATGTGATATTTACTAGTCGCTTTTCGGTGAAGGAAAACATCGTAAGGAAACCGTACCAAATCCCGATAAGGCCTAGTTTCCACTCTGGGTTGAAAGGTCAGATGGCAGTCGCTTTCGTAAAAACTAGTGCCTACGCCAATTCATGGGATTAGGTTGTCAAGCGGACCCCAAGTCGGGACTAACGCTAGGAGGAAGAAGAAGACATTTATAGATTCTATAAGTAGGTAGGTAGTGTAGGTACCTACTTTAATATTAGGTGAATGGGAGATAGGATTTACTACTCTTATCTGTGTTCGTTTAAATTAATAAACATTATATACTTACAATAGATATGGACTTAAACAGTTTCAAGAACGTAATGAGTATGTAAGTTAATTTCTTAATCTCGAATTAAGCACTCAATTTACCCCACATAGCGGCGTATCGCGGTATCCTTGACGCATATCCAAAATCGAATCATACCTAGACAATGCCATAATTTTTTTCATCCAATTTGTCACCTCGCTTTCAGAGCGTGGACCGCTCGTATTAATTAGGTCATAATCATGATAATTTTAAGAGCCTGGCTCTTGTCGATGGAGTTATCGCCATCCCGTTCTGTTCTCCGCTAATTCTTTTAGCTCTTGATACGTCATGACGTTGGGTTTTTCTTTGGCTTGATCTACAACGCATGTCTTGGTCTTCCTCGCCCTCTTCGTTTTGGTATTGTACCTTCAATAATAGTTATTATGTAATCATATAATAATAGGTACGGTCGACCAATTTGATTCCTAGGCCACTTTAGAACCTTGCCACAATAGCTAGTTTGGTAGCGAATAGGTTACGTTTATACGTAAGGGAAGCCCGGGCAATACGCATAAATAATGTGGGTAAGAAGAATATCAGATTTTACCAAAGCTATACAATAGATAGCGTATCTAGGCTTGCTTAAGTCGGTAAAGCATCGATACGAGGACGCCATGACAGTTCAAACAAAGCAAACAACGTGTGTACTTGTTGTAGAGAAAAAAAACAAAAAAATTGCCTGTTTTGTTGTGGTTTTTGGAAAAGCAAGTGTATTAACTTTTTGTATTACGTCTCGTATGTTTACGAATACGGTTTGTTAAAACTATAGTATATTAACTTTGGCTTAAATTGTGACTATAACTTTTTATCCACCTGTTAAACGCATTCTTTGCATAAACAATTCGAAATATTTAGTACTTCGGGCAAGACGGCTATGGGCAAAGCAAAACGGATAGCTAAGCCTATATGAAAAACTCCAAAAAGGTACCAAACATAAAAAGACCTTAAGATTTCTTATTGCTAGGCCCCAGCAAAACTAACAAACGAAAACTTCTCTAAAAACAAAAAAACGAGAGAATAATTTATAGTGTTCTTTTTGTTGTGCACTGGAAGATACATTGACCCACCCACCGAAGACAGACTCAGTGTAACCAGTGCAGAAATAGGGCCATGAGGGTTGTACTACTTATTCAAGGGTAGACAGCTATTTTTTTATGAATGCGATGCCTAATTCATATATTTGTCATATATGTATCATTTTTGCCCTTGAGGTATATCCCTTTTGCCCGAGGTGGTCGGGTAAGACGGATAATTGGAACTATTTGTTTAAAAAATAATAACAATAAGAAGTTGTTTAAGTTGAAGGATTTGTGATAGCATTTCCCAAAGCTAACTGTACATAGTACAAATTAACAATATAAAGTGTTATTTTTATTAACAATTGGGGTGTTTTTTTTATCATTCCCTTAACATATGCGTCTTGCCCGGGCTTCCCCTATCCATGGGCAACTGTCATTACGACAAGGTTCTACAGTGGCCTAGGAATCAAATTGGTTGACCGTACCTAATCGACTAGGAGATAGATAGTACCTGCCTAATTAGGATACCTATACCTTACGCAGGTATCCTAATGAGGGTTTCCTGAATCGATTTTTTTCACCAGATGGCAGCACCGTGGCAAGAGGTCTAGCTGTCATAATCTACCGATTTTCTCACTCACTGGATTTTCTTTATCATCTGCTTTCCCACTACTACTACCCCAGGGAAGAATGCCTTTCTATATATCCAGTGACTTGTAGCCATACGATAAATAAATCATGTTTTTTTTGATTGGTGGATTTTGTCAGCTGCTGTTAAAAAGACCTCCTGTCACAGTGGCCGCGATTCGAAAAATAAACACACACACTGGACAGACACAGCTCCAACCCAACTCAACTCAACGCTATAACGACATTGACATTTGCTATTCGAACAGATTTTCATTCAACATTGGTCTCACATTGGTCACACATACCAATGTTGTACCAATGTTGTACCAATGTGAAACCAATGTTGTACCAATGTGAGACCAATGTGTAACCAATGTGTGACTAATGTGAGACCAATGTTGAATGAAAAACTGTTCGAATAGCAAATGTCAATGTCGTTATAGCGTTAAGTTGGGTTGGAGCTGTGTCTGTCCCAGTGTGTGTGTTTATTTTTCGAATCGCGGCCAGTGACGCCACCTGGAATTCCGGAAACTTTCATTAGGTAGGTACTATCTATTAATATACATATACCTATTACTTAACTAAGCACCTCCCTACTTATTTCTTAATAGCTACCTATTTGTAACATAACTCATAAGTTCCATAACACGGTCATCAATTGATAACTTTGCATCCTCCGTCTAAATTAGGGTGGTATAGTCACCGGCAATAGTACCAGTATCTTCCTACACGAATGCCGCAAAAATATGTGACACGCTCTTATGGCCCTACTAATAAGAGCTGTCACATATTTTTGCGGCCTTCATGCATTGAATAACAGGAGATGACATCCCTAAGAATTTTTTGTCCCAAAATTTGTAGTGAAAATTACTAAAAGTCTATACTACTCTTTGATTCTGTCATAGCTGTCAACCGCCAAACATGGCGCACAAAATTTGTTCTAGATGTCACATCTAGTAGAATACATAATAAATCAATGCCTTCATGTAGGAAGATACGATTGCCGGTGACTGTACAATATTTAATTAAATGTAGGTACTTACCAGAGAGTTCTAAACCAGGAGAGGCCTTAGGTATCATTTCCCCTCTGTCAAAAGTATTGGCAGGAAAATCTAGTACATGTATAAAAACTATTTCAATAATCGATGTCACGCACTTTCGTCATCGCTGTCGATGGATAACAAGCTCCGTGAAAATGTCCTTATGCGCTGTTTTTGTATGTAAAAAATGTTATATTTCGTCTGATTTACAAAAAGATGAAACACCATTTTAGATGTAAGTAAAGTTTTACTTTATTCATCATTACTTTCGTAATAAAAGATTTAACCTAAATCGAAAATCAAGCTTCGTTTACAGAATCGATTCAAAGACAATCGTTTTCTCTCTGACGGGCAGTAACTTTGACGTTTGACATTTCTCCATATTTAACGCGCTTAAGGATTGCTGTCTTCTATATTTTGTTTGAAAATACAATCAAAAATGATCCTTGGCATTTTTGTTTGACATTTGCAAAGACTGCATCCAATAATGAACCATATGTTAACGTATGTACAGTCGACTATCTATTGCTCCATTTAGTGTTATGAAGTATAAAAAGAACATGTCAAATATGTTTGGTGTTTTCAAGTCAAAGGTACATCTTTGTCGGTTGTCAATAAAGCGTTGCTGCCATAAAAATTTATTTAGAAATAAACTGTATTAACAACCGACAATGATGTACCTTTGACTAAAAAACATCACATGCGTGCTACCTCGCCCCCCTCAGATTTTGGCAGACTTTTTTGTTTGGAAAGATGAGGCGAAGCGTACTCCATTTATAGAGCTTTATGGTACTTACCTAATATAGATACTAAAACGTGAGTAAGGTAACTGTTAACTACTGTTACGAACACCTTAAAACCAAATTATCTCCGGCCTAGAATGACCACTACCCAATACCCATAGACAATGCTGAAATCTTTTTCATCCTATTTGTCACCTCGGCGTCCGGGCGTGAAGCTCGTCTCAATCAATACTCCCGCGCAGACGCGCTGCTCGCGACCTCTTGCAATTAAAAAAAAGATGTCTCTAATGTTTGGAAAATGGTAATGGTTAGTGAAAAATTAAAATCGGAGCAATGTGAACCTACTTAACTAATCTACAAGAAATTTGGTTTGATACAAAAAAAAACCGGCCAAGTGCAAGTTGGACTCGCGCACGAAGGGTTCCGTACCATTATCTATAAAAACAGCAAAAAATCATGTCTGTTGTATAAATATTTATTTTATGCTGTTTTTTAATAGGTATATGTTGTTATAGCAGCAACAGAAATAGGTAGGTACATCATCAGTGAAAATTTCAACTGTCTAACTATCACGGTTGTTGAGATACACCATGGTAACAGACGAAAGGGTCCCGTTTTTACCCTTTGGGTTACGGAACCCTAAAAAATCACGTACCTCCCTGAATTTATCTTTGTAGTATAACAAAAAAAATAGGAATCTACCTATGTAAAATTTATATTAAATTAAGTCAAAACTGTTGAAATTTAAGCACGAATGGGTATAAAACATAAAATCGCCTAATAACAACAATGAAACCGCATAATAGTTTTCAGTAACAGCATCAATTAAAAGTTCGATGCTCAAAACTCTACTCGTGTAAACCGGACCGGATTTTTTTAAACTAAAAATACTTCTCTAAGTATGACTTTCAACAGCCAGTAGCAGCGTGCCTAATTTAAATTTAGAGCACGTGCGGGCTGGGCGTGCCCTCGACCAATCGTCGATGTCACTGCATGCGACATGGTGACAGTTTCGACCAATCACAGACGACGGCGCGTAGGTGCGGTGACACATTTTCAACCAATGGGCGGGATCACGCCCTCGGCTATTATGTCTTGTTTGGTAAAGATAGGTTGTACAGGATTTTCTTTTAAAGTGATTTTGCAATAAAAGAAAGTGAATTAAGAAAAATAATACGTAAGTTTAGTAATTTTGTCTATCGATTACTGAACGTTTTATAAATAACTTCTTTGGCAGTGATGGTCTTGTAGTCTTAGTAGAAAAACTTTATCAGCAATTGATATTAGCGTTGACAGTAGCGTTGTGTCATTAGGTACGTCATTAGCCGTCTAGGTGTCTTGGTCGATGACAATCAAATCTGTCACTTTGTGTCGCTAGCAAGACGGAGATATACAATTATGCTAGAAGCGAACGAGTACGGTGACTACGGGACAAAGGTCTTATAAAGATTTTTATTTATTTAACGGATAGGCATTTGGTATCTTAGTTATCTGTATAAGTGCTAAGGAAATACCCGTTGATTATATTGTATTATCTGGTGTTATGGTAGAGTTAGAAACTTATTTACCCACTGAGAATATAGGTATTCTTTTTCTAGAGTTAATAATGCTGTAAAAAAACATAATTCATTACGAAATTTAAAATTAATAAAGTAATTTATTTTAACGTCATCGCATGCTTAGGCAATAAATACAATAATAAAAATTATTTCGGAGCGTGATCAAAATTGGGCAGTTATTTAAAATTGGCGCTAACTTCGCATGCGTTACTTCAAGTCAGAAGCGTGCTCAACCCGCGCTTCTGGCGACCGATTCCTAATTCAAATAAGTGGCTAACGAATTTGAATTTCGATTCTGATTCCGAAATTGCTCCTGACGGTAGCTTTTTTTCTTTTTATGGACTTTAGGGCGATGGGTGTTCCGTGTGAGAATTTGGCTTTTTTTAAGTGGCAATATTGTGGTTACGAGTATACCTACTTGATTTAGCAGTTTGGAGGCTATGATATATAATAATGACAGATGGGTTATACACAGCCCAAAAGTGAAGCACTTAAAATGAGTGGATTCAAACAATTGTCTCCAGTCGCCGACCAGCAAGCGAGAGATGTATTGCGGACGTGCTAATGAGCTCTCGTTACCCGTGTGAGAAAAAGACAAATTATAATTTTCTAACCACGAGAGTGACAAAGATGAAGTAAACACTTCAAAATAGATAAACAAAAGAATTATTGCTAGGTTATGTGAATAACTTTAGAAGTATTTTTTGTGCTCATTTTGTTAGAGTATAACCCACCCATAGTCATAGACATAAACAAAAAGGAAGATGAGTGACGTTCATAGTAAACAAAACTGAAATGTGGTCCTACACCTACACACTTGTAAAATGCTACACACCGCTATAATGTATGTGCATCATGGGCAAAAGAGATAAACCTATATAGTTAACACGGGTATGCAAGGGAGACCTCCATATTTTGCGCATTGCACAAAGTATGACTGAGAGACTATGCCACACGACTAATTCAATATAGGTGCCGGAACCTATATTTGATGGCACAGAATCGAGCGCATGGTACCATATCTCCTTTTTTGTATAAATCAATGCCCATAGTATATATCATTGTTTAGAGGAGGTAGGTATTAGATACCTATTTTGGATGATGTCAGTTTCAGGCCAATTAAGCAGATGGTTGTTTGGAAAATGAAATGCAGTTTATTTTTAATGCTTTATTTAGGTAAGTAAGTAGATAAATATTAAATAGGTAGCCTACTTGTAACTTAGTTATCCTGGGAGTTTTTCCGCAAGTCGACATCCAGTGTGCCTATATTGCGTATACATAAAGGAGTTGAGTACCTATCTAAACGTGTTTCTGCTTTTTATTAGGGTTCCGTAGTCAACGGGGAACCCTTATAGTTTCGCCATGTCTGCCCGTCCGTCCGTCCGTCCGTCCGCGGATAATCTCAGTGACCGTTAGCACTAGAAAGCTGAAATTTGGTACTAATATGTATATCAATCACGCCGACAAAGTGGTAAAATAAAAAGTGAAATTTTTTTTTTTATTAGGGTACCTCCCCTATACGTAAAGTGGGGAGTGATTTTTTTTTTCATTTCAACCCTAACGTGTGATATATTATTGGATAGGTATTTAAAAATGAATTGGGGTTTCCTAAAATCATTTTTCGATAATGTAAATATTTTCGGAAATAATCGCTCCAGAAGTAAAAAAATACGCGTCCCCCCCCCTCTAACTTTTGAACCATAAGTTTTAAAAATATGAAAAAAATCTCAAAAGTAGAACTTTATAAAAACTTTCTTGGAAAATTATTTTGAACTTGATAGGATGAATAGTTTTTGAAAAAAAAAATACAAAATAATTTCTGAACTAAGTTTGTAATTTAACCGTATAAGCAGGTGTTTATTGTACCTGTAATTTCTACAAAATTACAATGAAATGACGTGCTTTCAAATAAAGTAAAAACGGTGAAAATCAGTTCACGCAATAAAGAATTATCCCATAAAAATCATCTTCCATACTTTATGCTCGCGCGCAATAGTTTACTCAATTTGCCGATAGATGTCGCTGTACATGGAACTCTCATATCATATCCTACATGGCGGTGTTATTAACTCTTAAGTGGGGACACTTACTGTGACGGACGGAAAACTACGGAACCCTACAGTGAGCGTGGCCCGACACGCTCTTGGCCGGTTTTTTTTTCTTAGTTCCAACGTTTCGACACAGGTTATAATACACTGGTCATTTTCGCGGACAACTGAAGTCTCAGCATAATGTCAAAAGAGATACGGGTCGTATTTGTTTGACCGACGAATGTCTATGATAGTCCTAACTTAAGTAACCTGAGCCAATGTTACTAGTAAGTAGTCAAGTAGTCTGTCCGGAAAGAGAAATGTCACCACGATACTTCTCTTTTCGGACAAACTAAAGGAAAGTATACGTTCTTAAAGGCGGCAGCGCGCATGTGAATCCTCTGGACTTACTGGCGTCCATAGGCCGCGGTAACTGCTAAGCATCAGGCGGGTAAAAAAACTCTAATTCGAATGACTCATTTAGTTAAAAAACTGGAAAGGAATGCGACCGATTTACATCAAAACTTTCCCACGTATTTGCAAAAAGAAACAGGAGTCGCGAAGAATTTCGATAATTCGAAAAATTTGAATAAACGAAATTAAAATTTGAATTTGGAATTCAGAAACTGCAACGGTCGATCACGCATTGCATCGCCGAGAAGAAAGTATTTCAAAACAAATAATTTAAATAATCAAGTCACGAACGAAAGTTCTCACACTGTCAAACTAAAAAACTAAAAAAACAGAAAAAAAATAAAACACCAGAATTTCTTGAATGTTTTAATTTTTTTTTGCCACCTACAGTCGAATGTTACATTATATTATAACTTTTAAGAATTTCTTGAATGCTTTAAATTGTTTTATCTACACTCATATTGTATAAGTCCTCTAAAATGCGTTCAAAAACCGTAGGCAATGACCAGCATTACAACAATCGATTTCACTATGATAAGTTTATTATCTGTGGCAGTAATGTAATTTTAACTTTACATGCTCAAATATTGTTAAGTTATGAGTTTCAAATTTGGAACAGCTGTCAAAACCAACACAATTTCAATGGGTTTCTATTCTAGTATCCATAGATTTAAAAATGTTGTCGATACGAAACGTCAGTAGTACGATATATTTTTTGACATAAACCGCACGACATTTTGATCTCGGATGACATGAGAATAAGGACTTCGTTCGTTGGCTAATATTTAAAAAAAACTCGTGACAGAAGTTTGTACGGTCGCCATTTCTGTTATCAACTTGTCAGTTATTGTTTGTCGAAACATTTTTAATTGCGAAAATTTAAATGTTTACTATTTAACTATATTATAATAAATAAATATACTTTCCTTATCAGTTCTTATTTATTTATTTTTATTAAGCTTACACCGGTGGGTAGGTCAGGCGCGGATCCAGGATTTAGTTCAGGGGGGGGCACTTTCCAGAATTTGCAGGATTTCGTTCAGGGGGGTGCACTTTCCTTTACAAAAAATCTCTCGGTCCGCACCTATGGGACCCGTAGTATACGAGGTTTGCGTTCGGGGCGGGGGGGTATGTTTCAGCACTTGTATCTATCTACCTAGTAATGCAGGTCAATTGCCTTCGGCTTCTGAACCCATCTTTGAGTACTTGCAATATGTGTGTAGATAAAGTAATGTATGCAACTGTACATAATTAACCCCACTCGTGTTTTAAGGCCCCTCTATGTATCAGTTGCATAAACTACTATTACCACCTACAGCCGAATATTACATTATATTATAACTTTTAAGAATTTCTTGAATATTTTAAATTGTTTTACCACCTACAGCCGAATGTTACATTATATTATGACTTTTAGGTTAAAATTAATTAAATTTTAAAGTTAACTAGTAGGCCGCCTCGAACTGAGTACTCGCCATTTTCTTGCAAACGAAACCAATATACATATGTACATACATAGGTACACAAAGTTATTGCGCGACAACTATTCTAAATCAAAAAGCCATCGAAATGCACAGACGTCTAGGTAGCTGACTGTTCTGTTATGTCCGAAGTTGTCTGTAAGAACTTCACTTCGCTTACGCTCCGCTCGTTCGATAAGTGCACGTTTTAGGACATTAAAAAACACCATAACAACTACAAAAGCAAATCCAGTTCATAGCGTGATTGCTGCAATATGAGGTAATATTAATCTCTTCTTAGAAGGCTGGCCGTATATAGACAATACTCCATAGACAAAAACATTGCCAACATGAGCTTATACGACCTTGAACTACTTAACCTTTACTTAGCAGCAAAGGGTTCCGTAAAAATAAAATAATAATATGATGAGGGATACAGTATTTTTCTTGCACACTTAAATTAAATGAGTTATCGAACGAGGGAGCGCGGCGAATCGAAGTTCTTACAGACTACTTCGGAACTGTCAGCTGCCTCAGCCAGCTACCGAGATGTCCCGGCATTTCGATAGCTTTTGATTTGGAATAGTTGTTCCGCAATTCTTTAGTAACTGATTTTAATTAAATTGACGGGGATTGTAGCAGAGATAATTATAATTTGAGAGTTCTTATATGAGCAGGATCGATCAAGGGGTTATGGATCTAGATGGCGCAAAAGCGATTTTCATAAGGGTCTTGGTATATTGGTTAACTCTTTTGCAAGTAAATAGAAAGTTCTCAGTTCGAGGCGGATTATCAGTTAAAATTAAGGATTCCTACATAGGCTGCTATTTATATATCCGGAAACCGGGATTACAATCTTCTTAAATAGCATATTTGACCTCCATGGTAAAATTTGAACTTTTTTAAGTACTGGCCGGTATATTTTTTCTTTCTTATTAATAACGCTCGTGTTTTGTTTTTGACGGGTTTCAAATGTCATCTCGCAGCAAGAATGGAACTCACTCGTGAAAATATTCGTGCTATGATTTATTATGATTTTCGGCGTGGTTTAACGCAACAACAGTGCATAGATCAACTAACTTCAACTTTTGGTGATGAAGCCCCATCTAAAACTACTGTGTATCACTGGTTTAGTGAGTTCAATCGTGGACGTAGTATGCTTACGGACGAAGTTAAGGCAGGTCGCCCGAAATCGGTCGTTGTACAACAAAATATCGAGGCTGTGCGAAAACTTATAATGGACGACCGACATGTTACGTACTGCGAGATAGAGGCGACTCTGGGTATTTCTATGACCAGCATTAATAGCATATTACATAATTATTTGGCTGTAAAAAAAATTTGTTCGCTTTGGATACCCCACAACTTAACAAAAGAGCAAAAAGATGCTCGCGTCGAATGGTGCAATAAAATGTTAAAAAAATATAACCGTGGTAGTCACCACGGTTATATTCAAAAGCCGTTTATAACATCTATACAGGTGACGAATCCTGGATCTATGCATACGATCCCGAAACGAAGCAACAATCAACGGTATGGGTGTTTCAAAATGAGCCGAACCCTACGAAAGTTACTCGTGCAAAAAGTACATTGAAACAAATGGTGGCCTGCTTCTTCGGTATTAATGGCCATGTAGCTACAGTGCCACTAGAAAACCGTAGAACGGTTAATTCAGAGTGGTACACGACCATTTGCTTACCGGAAGTATTTGAACAAATTCGTAAAACTAACCAGCGACGAAGAATCATTCTTCATCATGACAATGCCAGCTGTCATACGTCACGCGAAACAACTCTATTTTTGGAGGGTCAAAATGTGGAATTAACGGGTCATCCGCCGTACAGCCCTGACTTGGCACCCAACGATTTTTATTTATTTCCAAATATAAAGAATAAATTACGCGGTCAACGATTTTCGACCGCTGAAGATGCTGTCGACGCATTCAAACAACACGTTATGGAGGTACTTCAGGCGGAGTGGCAGAAGTGCTTTAAAAATTGGTTCACGCGAATGCAAAAGTGCATAGATCATCAAGGGGAATACTTTGAAAAACAATAAAACCATTTTCAGCCGTGTACGTT
Source organism: Pammene aurita (assembly GCA_947086415.1). Lineage (NCBI taxonomy): Eukaryota > Metazoa > Arthropoda > Insecta > Lepidoptera > Tortricidae > Pammene > Pammene aurita. The sequence continues at coordinate 21,187,591 of OX352305.1, read as the reverse complement.
TGTTTGTTTTTTTGTTTCCGGATATATAAGTAGCAACCCTCGTATTAGAGACGACAAAATGCTGTTTTATTAGCTATAAACACTGATTTCTTCAATAAATATGTTTTGTCAATGAAAATAATGCCCACCGCAAATGGCTTAACAGTGAAGCGATAATTCTATTTAAGATGATACAATATCTTCTTTGTGAATTTAAACTTATAAAATTAAGTAATATCTATACTTACACAAAATTAATTTTAATTAGGAACAGACTTAACTAGTTTCAGGGAACATAATTTTTTTTTACCAGAATTTAAAATGCAAAAAGTTCTGAAGTAAATGTTTTCAACCGACTTCCAGATTTCGAAAGATGAGGTTCTCAATTCGTCGGGATCTAGTTTTTGCTTATTTTTTCTATGTAGGTATGTTCATTGTTTTTATATGTATTCGAAGACGGCTGGACCGATTTAAAAAATTCTTTTTTATTTGAAAGAGTATACTTCATAGTTGGTCTCATTATCATCAGGTCAGGATCTGATGATGGAATCGAGGGAACCTAATTGCACACCTAATTGACCTAATATAGTGATTTGAGCCTATTTTTTTACCGTAGCTCGGGCATTTGCTTTTATTAGAAAAGGTGGAAGCTATTTAAGTGAGGACTGTTATTTTTTGTTTAAAATTATTTTATTCATCCGTTCCTCAAAATAGTTCTTGGCCTGGTTACGTACCTAGGTATAGATTAGATATCTACGTATCGCGGTCATCGCGGATGAAGTTTAAGGTCATTGCATAAATTGCATTGCATGTTCTTCACACCATTACACAATTCTTACCAAATTATCACATCCTAAATTTTAACATTGTCCCACGGGTCCCTAAAAAACAATGGCCGTTACATCGTATCGCGTGCGATATGGCAGCCGGCGGCGGTGCTTCCAAATTCAAAAAATCGAATTGTCCGTTTCGATTGTCCCGGGGGCAACGCGCAAACACTTAAAAACGTCGGAAGTGGCTTTAATTTACAATGCACTTACGTCCTTTTGAAAGGGTTTAAAACAATGATGGGCGTGTAGAAATACAGAGATAAATGCGACGTGCTTTATGGTCGATGGATCGGTCCGAATCGTGCGGATTCCTTGCGTTTTTTTGATCGCACGCAATTTTGAATATTTGGTAATTGCATGATGCTTCACATAATATTAAAAATATTTCAATATAAGTACGTGCCTACCTACCTAATACATGTTTATAAACGCCTTGATTAGACCTATTTTAATTTAAAATAGTATTTTAGTCGCAATTTTTTTTAAGGGTCCCTAATATTTGTGAGCAAATTTTCTAGTTTACAACTACTTATCGATTTTTTAGTTTTATCTAGGTACCTACTTCATTCTTGATTTCATATGAATATTTACTAGATACCTTCCTACCTACTTAAACTTTAAACCAAACTTCAATTTTTTTTTTTTTTTTTTTTTTTTAATACTACGACGGTGGCAAACAAGCATACGGCCCACCTGATGGTAAGCAGTTACCGTAGCCTATGGACGCCTGCAACCCCAGAGGATTCACATGCGCGTTGCCTACCCTTTAGGTACCTATTCACTCCTTTTTTGAAGAACCTCATACTGTAGCCCGCTGGGAAAACCTCGGCAGGGAGTTCATTCCACAGCCGCAGCGTTCGTGGGAGGAAATTCCTCTTGAACCGTACTGTGCGCGACCCTTTGGGCTCCAGGGTGTGAGGATGAACACCCTGCCGGCGGCGAGCGGTGCGGTGATAAAAAGCTGCCGTGGGCATCATATCAAACAGTTCTTCGGAGCACAACCCATTGTACAAGCGATAGAACACACATAAGGAGGCAAAGTCTCTCCTTAGACTCAAAGGTTCAATATCACTCGCGAGTTTGGGATCGTCGACGATCCGCACAGCGCGCCTTTGTACCGAGTCAAAGGGCCCAAGCTGGTATCCAGGTGCTCCCGCCCAAAGGTGACAGCAGTACTCCATGTGGGGTCTGACTTGCGACTTGTAAAGAAGCAGTCTCTGCCCCGGAGTGAAGTATCTCCTCGCTCTGTTGAGCACACCGAGCTTTTTGGATGCCAGCTTGGCCTTCCCTTCAAGGTGACTACGGAATTGGACGTCACTGGAAATGTCGACTCCGAGGATCCCAATACTCCCTGACATTGTAAGGGTTGTGCCTTGGAACTGAGGGGCCACAGTAAATGGGGTTTTCTTAGCGGTAAACGCGCAAACTTGTGTCTTTGTGGGGTTGAATTGGACTAAGTTGTCCTGACCCCACACCGAGACTCCAGAAAGAGTATTCTCGATATCAGACACAAGTTTTTCACGACTCTCTACCACAACGGATCGAGGGATATTGGCACGGCCCGTGTAACAGGCATCCCCAGTACTGTCGTCCGCATAACAATGAATGTCGCCGATAGACAACATATCATTGATATGCAGCAAAAACAGCGTTGGGGATAGCACGGAGCCCTGCGGGACACCAGCGTTTATGTCCATGCTTTTGGAGCAACTTCCGTCGACTACGGCTCGTATGCTTCTGCCGGACAAAAAGCTGGTAACCCATCTGCACAATCCCTCGGGCAGGCCGTAAGCTGGCAACTTCGACAGAAGACCTCGATGCCAAACCCGATCGAACGCCTTAGCTATATCAAGGCTGACTGCCAATGCCTCTCCCTGACTCTCAATGGCTGAAGCCCAGCGGTGAGTGAGATACACTAGAAGGTCACCAGTCGAGCGACCGTGGCGAAAGCCATACTGGCGATCACTGACCAGGTCGTGCTCTTCTAGGTATCCCAGGAGCTTCGCATTGATTATGCGCTCCATAACCTTGGAGAGAAGGGAGGTTATAGCGATAGGCCTGTAATTCGATGGGTCTGAACTATCGCCCTTTTTAGGCACAGGGTGCACGAGGGCAGTCTTCCATGAAGACGGCACTTGCCGTTTGTGGTAGGAGAGTGTGAAAAGGCGCGTTAGCACGGGACACAACTCAGGAGCACACCGTTTGAGCACAACTGCTGGTATGCCGTCTGGCCCGCTCGACTTGTGAACGTTTAATGATAGCAGCTCCCGCCGGACATCACTTTGTTTGAACTAGACATCACATTAAAAGAATCTTAGTCAGATACAGGTAGTGAGCAACAATATAAAGGAGACATAATATGTATGTTGTATGAGTATACTAACACAAGAATTTTTAAGAAAAAAAAACCGACTTTCAATGGGGAAGCCGGTGAAGGAGTATTGTACATCTACAATACTCCTGCACCATCGTTCACTCTTACACTCTCTACAATGAAATAACTTGCTTAACAAACACAGCGAAGAGGACAAATCGTCAAACGTGAACTATGCGTCGTTGAAGAGTTCCGTTCTGATCATCATCAGCAGTTCCATCAAATGTTACTCTTTTGAATGAAAATGCTTGATTTGTTGATAAAAATATAAAAATCACTATGTGTATGCCTTTAAGATTTGAGGAGTTCCCTCGATTCCTCAAGTATACCATAATCAGAACTGCGTTTTGATAAAAACGGGACCAATCTGTATATATATACTTACAATCAAAAAACTAATTTTCAAAATCGGTTCAGACATGACGGAGTTATGGAGTAACAAATATAAATAATAAAAAAAAAACAAAAAAAAAATAGAAAAAAACATACACGCCGAATTGAGAACCTTCTCTTTTGAAATCTTGTGACCGGCCAGTCTTTATACCGTAATGTCTGTCAAAGAAACTGCAGCACGAGTCGTTCTTGGAGCAGTATTGTGAGGCCATTTTTTGGGCTCATTGTGTATCCCTAGAATTATTGATCGATGGATACAGATAAGTACTTAAAAAATTACTTCTTAGGTTCATTCTCGCATGCCAAATGTAACCTTCTTATACGTATATAGTACATATACTTATTTAAAAAAATGTACTTAATGTGTGATTTTATAAGTACTTAAGGTATCTGGATCCAATTAATAAGTAATCCGGTGTTCAGTGTCCAGATTGGCCATCGATGTCCAAATTACACTTCACATTAGATCAAACAAATTTGCTCCAACTAGGTTGTAATACCATTAATAATAATAATAAGCTGGCTCCCTAAGAAGCCATGGTCTAATGACGGCTGCACAAAAAATCTAGAGAGTACCATTTCAAACTTTTTAAATTCAAATTCGAAAGTTTGTTAAGGCGCGTGCACACTTATTTGTCGTGACTTGATACATAATTAAGTACGTCGCATTTATAAAAAATATAAGCCTAGATTGTAGATCTCATTTAAAAATTAAAATGTTCAATGTAATTTTTTTTTTTATATATCTATAAAAGTTTTGGTCCATTTTTCGTTTTGTTTTTGGGTTACATTAAACCACCAGACACTGTCAGTAGGTAATAATTATAATTATTTCTCTACTCGTCTTTCTCATCCTTCATATACTTAGAAAAGGACGGGTACAGTACAGAAATAATAATATATTACATTACAGTATCAATATTTTCTAGAATGGACTTACTTCCTTAGTCTAATTTCCTCAATGATATAACAATTTTTACGGGAAAAACTAAACTAAAACTCACCAAATGCACACACCCTAATGCCGGTTGCGTGACGATACTTTTTAAACATAGAACGCTCGTTCTTTTTGCGAATTAGAAATGTTCTCTCTTCAAAACAAATTGCTGACAAGCGGGACGTTTGAATTCTTATTTTGAATACTTTACCATCTTAATCTCGTCGTCCATTTATACAAAACTAAACCCTATTTTGTTTCTTATAAGAGTCGCTGCAAGTGTATGATCATGTTGGTAGTAGTGTTGTGAATTTAATTCGTTGTGCGTTTTGGATGCAAATCTCCCTGATGAGAGTTGATTATGTAAATGAACGGAGAGACTTGTGCGTATTGTTGTGGCTAAAGGTAGCTGTTTAAGAGGCCTTATTCCCAAAACGCGCGAATTTCACGAAATGCTTCATTTTCTTCGAAGGCTATGGCGAAAATACTAAGTTTTTTTAAATCAACTATTGATGCACATAATAGTTCATTTCTTTATCTAGACGGCCATCGGAGCAAATATTACATTTTAACGAGTGAAATATGAAAAAAATTGGTTGCCTTGGAAGGCCTTTCCGGATTTTCCAGTTAGGTGTACCGTTCATTTTCAGATTACGCAAAAAAGGGTAAAAATTCTTATTCAATTTGAATTAAATTCAATTGAGTATATCATGTATGAGACGGCCATGGAAATAAAAATCGAAGATTCATCTTGGATAATCGACAAAATACCTTCTGATTATATGCCAGGTTTTTGATGAAAACACGGTTACATTTCATTTTTTCCACGAAAACCCTATGAATATTTTGCCCTAAAAATATTACCATTGCAAAGTTAAACTATATTTCTATCACGATAAAAAAAAAATTACTATAGCAGTAAATTTCAAATTACTATGAATTTTTAAAAATGACACTTAAATCACACTTCACAGGACACTTTTTGTAAGAATCGTATTTTTGGGTACTTAATAATAATAAACATGGTTCAAAATATTTTTTTTGTATTACTAATACTTCAAACTATCTTATAAATAGCATTTTATGCGGCTTTTTTCATTAATAGAGTTTTTCGACCTTTTAAGGAATAAGGAGCCTTAATGCGCGTTTTTTATTGCCTCTGTTTATGTTCAGGTATGAATTGGGCTTTTAGGTATTTCCTATATTGTTTGGTATTGAATTGCGAAGTTATCATTTTTCGTGATAATCGGTCTTCGATAACTAACCACCCCTTGTAAAAAGAAATAATTGTATTGTAGATTTTGCCAACTTGTAGGTACCTAATTTAACTAGGGAGCTTCTCATTTAGAGCGCAAACAGTAATATTGATAGAGCACGTAGTAATTGTGCTAGTTTTCGTCCACACTATATCAGTTTTCCGTCCATACTTATTTACCTACATTCAAGTTTTTCCCAAAATAAAAGCTTAAAAATAAAAAAAATCTACTTAAGAATAAACTAAGTTTATATAGAAAATTTGTCAACCCTAAAATGTTTTTCCCATAAATTTGTAGCAGTTTATAATCAGGTGGACGGTAAACTGGACCTGCACGGTAAATTAGCATAATCCCCGGACCCTAATTGGACCCGGGTATATCCTTAAACTACGTCCGCACACGGGTATGTCCTTAAACTACGTCCAAAAGAGAGGTATGGGTACTGTAGCTGCTTACCATCAGGCGGGCTGTATGCTTGTTTGCCACCGTCGTGGTATAAAAATAATAATAATGATAACCACTCTACCTACAGTATTTGTCTTACACTAGTATACTACTATCAGTCCAAAAAGGGGAGTTAAGTTTTCAACCGACTTCAAGATTTCGTAGGAGGAGGTTATCAATTCGTCAGGATCTTTGTTTGTTTTTTTTGCTATTTTTTTTAAGTATGTTCACCGCTTATTCGAAGACGGCTGGACCGATTTGGAAAATTCTTTTTATGTTTGAAAGAGTAGTATACTTCACGTTGTTCCCATTGTAACCAGGTCAGGATCTGATGATGGGATCCTGGAGAAATCGAGGGAACTCTTCGACTATTATAGGCACGCCTATAGTGATTTGAGTATTTTTTACAGCAGCTCGAATGTTTGCTTTTGGAAAGGTGGATGTTAAGTGAAGTCGGTTCTTTTTTGTTTAAAATTATAAATTTTCGCTTTTACTACCTACTTAATGAGAAATTTGGTATGAAAGACTGCTTTTATTGATAAATAAAAGCTAAAAATGTACTTTGTAAGATACATTGCTAATAACTGGCTCGGTAAGTACCTATAGTGTGATTGCTTAGCTTTTCCCATTTATAATCTCCTTCTTAATAGCGTGCTATCACTGTTTTCATATGTCCCAAGTCCCCATGACTCACAAAACACAATTATCAACACCCTTCGAACAAACAGAATCAATTTAAATCCAGTGATGTTCGATAATCGAATTTAAACATTAACGAAGCCTGCACGCGATGTCACAACGTGACGTAGCGTGTGTGTCACGAAATGTCACGCGTCACACTTGAATGATACCTGTCTGGGACATAGGGTAGAATAGTGCCTACTAACGTACAGGAAGGCGACTGTAAATAGAGGGCACTTACATACCTAACTTTGTGATATGACAATTTGACAAACTCAGGCGCGGAACAGGCCACGCTTTCGCTTGTACAATGGGTTGTGCTCTGAAGAACTGTTTGATATGATGCCCACGGCATCTTTTTATCACCGCACCGCTCGCCGCCGGCAGGGTGCTCATCCTCACACCCTGGAGCCTAATGGGTCGCGCACAGTACGGTTTAAGAGGAATTTCCTCCCACGAACGCTGCGACTGTGGAATGAACTCCCTGCCGAGGTTTTCCCAGCGGGCTACAGTATGAGGTTCTTCAAAAAAGGAGTGTATAGGTTCTTAAAGGGTAAGCAACGCGCATGTGAATCCTCTGGGGTCGCAGGCGTCCATAGGCTACGGTAACTGCTTACCATCAGGTGGGCCGTATGCTTGTTTGCCACTGTCGTGGTATTAAAAAAAAAAAGGATTTTGTTCAGGTGCACTTTCCTTCACAAAAAATCTCGCGGTCCGCACATATGCTCCCCATAGTATACGAGGTTTCCATTTCAGGTGGGGCAATTGCCCCTGTTGCCCCCCCCCCCCCTCCTGAGTCCGCGCCTGGACAAATCCATCATAGGCTTAACCGCTTAAGCCTGTGCGGTTGTCTGTTTGGTGTTTGAACGCGATACAACTAGAACTTTTAACCCCTCTCAAACTCTCAAAAATCATTTCGACGGAAAATCGGAAAATTTATTTGAAGAATACCTAGGGCCGGAAGGTGTCCCGGTCTGTCCAGTGTGCCGGTTTCGGCCATTTTCAATTTTACTAGAGATTTTGCAAGTATGCACAGGTGACGCTGTTATCTGTCATGCACCGCATGCACGTATCAGTTTGTTAGGCGTCATGGGTAAAAACCGGCCAAGAGCGTGTCGGGCCACGCTCAGTGTAGGGTTCCGTAGTTTTCCGTACGTCACAATAAGTGTCCCCACTTAAGAGTTAAAATAACACCACCATGTAGGATATGATTTGAGCGTTCCACGTACAGCGACATCTATCGGCAAATTAAGTATACTATTGCGCGCGAACTTAAAGTATGGAAGATGATTTTTATGGGATAATTCTTTATTGCGTGAACCGATTTTCACCTTTTTTACTTTATTTGAAAGCACGTCATTTCATTGTGATTTTGTAGAAATTACAGGTACAATAAACACCTGCTTATACGGTTAAATTACTAACTTAGTTCAGAAATTATTTTGTAATTTTTTTTCAAAAACTATTCAACCTATCAAGTTCAACATAATTTTCCTAAAAAGTTTTTATAAAGTTCTACTTTTGAGATTTTTTCCATATTTTTAAAACTTATGGTTCAAAAGTTAGAGGGGGGGGGGGACACATTTTTTTAAACTTCTGTAGCGATTATTTCCGAAAATATTCACATTATCAAAAAATGATTTCAGTAAACCCCTATTCATTTTTAAATACCTATCCAACAATATATCACACGTTAGGGTTGAAATGAAAAAAAAAAATCACTCCCCACTTTACGTATAGGGGAGGTACCCTAATAAAACATTTTTTTTCACTTTTTATTTTACCACTTATCGGCGTGATTGATATACATATTAGTACCAAATTTCAGCTTTCTAGTGCTAACGGTCACTGAGATTATCCGCGGACGGACGGACGGACGGGCAGACATGGCGAAACTATAAGGGTTCCTAGTTGACTACGGAACCCTAAAAAGTGGCCAGAAATGCTTTCCGGGCTCATCTGTGATATTTAATTGAAAAAAAGTCAGAATCTTAGCAGGGCAGATTTATACAACCATAATAATATATTTCCACTGACTCAGTACATAATGAGTGTCATTAGGGCATGCAATACCGGTATTCTTTGTATGGACAATTCCGGGATTCCGGTATTGGCTCATACAAGAATTACCGGTATTGCATGCTCTATTGTAATCAATCAGTCCATACTAGAAGAGCTACGCATAAAACGCCGGTTGTCTACGACATGCCAGGACCACATACATTCTTCGGACACCTCTCTCGACGCTCCTCGGATAGCCTGGAGAGGATCATCATGACGGCCCTCCCCCTGCAAGATGGTGTGCCCAAATCACTGCACCGATGCAATTAAAACTGCAAGAAGCCATTCGCTTGGCGAGGGATAGAAGCCTATGGAGGAACCTGGTCTTCAACAGAAGGACATGATGTCACGATCCTCAGCTCTGAGGGAACGACTATACTTCGTTTTTTTTGAGATTAGAAAAACGTTGACAGAACGATGTACAGGGTTCTTTATTAGGCACGATAAATGTCACAACTGTTAAAGTGCCTACGTCGTCATTAAACATACTTAAATATATTTGTATTTATAGTAAAGCCATGCCTACGTATTTGTAAATGTTATATTGAGTATTTAACAATATTTTGGTAGTTGTTATATGCACTAAATATTTTATTTTTTATCATTGTTAATGTTCTTGTAAATGTTGCACAATAAAATACCTAGAGATGGAGAGGTTTGCAACGGATGGTTCGATTTTTAAATATTTTCTCGCGTCATCTGTCATTAGTATCTCTCAGCCATACCTGAATAGTTTTTAATGTTTAAAGCTTATTGTGATTCTTATTTAAGTAAGAGTATTTGCTTGCTCTATTATTGTGCGTTTGGTTGGAGGGTTATGGAGCAATCAGAGGCAGGCCCGAGTGGCATACAACAAGAAAAGCCACCTCGTAGTCCACCAAATCTTTTACCATCACCTAAGACAGTTGCTTTATTATTTCTATAATAAAACTATTAAATAACGTTTAGACGCATTTTTATTTACGAAAATTGATTAATAAGTGCATAATATGATTAAATAATTTAAATGAATACTGATTAAAAAAATAGATCTTAAGTTTTCGTTTTAGAACGTACGTGCGTCACAGTCAGGTCAGTTTTTCATTTTTCACGTGTCTCTAACGTTGCCAACGTTCTAACACGAAATTGTGTATTTATTGTTGGGTTGGATTACTTAATCTGCAAATTGTTATTATTTTTTCACAAATGTGAACTCTAAATCATGTTAACTATGTATTGATATACATATTAGTACCAAATTTCAGCTTTCTAGTGCTAACGGTCACTGAGGTTATCCGCGGACGGACGGACGGACGGGCAGACATGGCGAAACTATAAGGGTTCCTAGTTGACTACGGAACCCTAAAAAGTGGCCAGAAATGCTTTCCGTCATCTGTGATATTTAATTGAAAAAAAGTCAGAATCTTAGCAGGGCAGATTTATACAACCATAATAATATATTTCCACTGACTCAGTACATAATGAGTGTCATTAGGGCATGCAATACCGGTATTCTTTGTATGGACAATCCCGGGATTCCGGTATTGGCTCATACAAGAATTACCGGTATTGCATGCTCTATTGTAATCAATCAGTCCATACTAGAAGAGCTACGCATAAAACGCCGGTTGTCTACGACATGCCAGGACCACATACATACTCACATTCTTCGGACACCTCTCTCGACGCTCCTCGGATAGCCTGGAGAGGATCATCATGACGGCCCTCCCCCTGCAAGATGGTGTGCCCAAATCACTGCACCGATGCAATTAAAACTGCAAGAAGCCATTCGCTTGGCGAGGGATAGAAGCCTATGGAGGAACCTGGTCTTCAACAGAAGGACATGATGTCACGATCCTCAGCTCTGAGGGAACGACTATACTTCGTTTTTTTTGAGATTAGAAAAACGTTGACAGAACGATGTACAGGGTTCTTTATTAGGCACGATAAATGTCACAACTGTTAAAGTGCCTACGTCGTCATTAAACATACTTAAATATATTTGTATTTATAGTAAAGCCATGCCTACGTATTTGTAAATGTTATATTGAGTATTTAACAATATTTTGGTAGTTGTTATATGCACTAAATATTTTATTTTTTATCATTGTTAATGTTCTTGTAAATGTTGCACAATAAAATACCTAGAGATGGAGAGGTTTGCAACGGATGGTTCGATTTTTAAATATTTTCTCGCGTCATCTGTCATTAGTATCTCTCAGCCATACCTGAATAGTTTTTAATGTTTAAAGCTTATTGTGATTCTTATTTAAGTAAGAGTATTTGCTTGCTCTATTATTGTGCGTTTGGTTGGAGGGTTATGGAGCAATCAGAGGCAGGCCCGAGTGGCATACAACAAGAAAAGCCACCTCGTAGTCCACCAAATCTTTTACCATCACCTAAGACAGTTGCTTTATTATTTCTATAATAAAACTATTAAATAACGTTTAGACGCATTTTTATTTACGAAAATTGATTAATAAGTGCATAATATGATTAAATAATTTAAATGAATACTGATTAAAAAAATAGATCTTAAGTTTTCGTTTTAGAACGTACGTGCGTCACAGTCAGGTCAGTTTTTCATTTTTCACGTGTCTCTAACGTTGCCAACGTTCTAACACGAAATTGTGTATTTATTGTTGGGTTGGATTACTTAATCTGCAAATTGTTATTATTTTTTCACAAATGTGAACTCTAAATCATGTTAACTATTCCTCTGTTGGTGTGCTTGCAGGTGTTTAAATTGAACATTTAGAACAGGTTGGCAACTACTGTTTCTATGTTTACGTAATTTCTAATCTCAAAAAAAACGAAGTATAATGATGATGATGCCCTAGTGTCATAATTAGGTACTTATTTGCATAAAATGACGGACGTCTCAATTAATAGACAAGACCAACTTTCTTAAAGTGGTCAGAACCGGGGCATCGGCCATATGTAGAATCAGCAGCAGAAGTAGCTAAGCGGGTGAGGTGTTCAAAATGGTCTACACGACTTTTTTTTCAGATTTCTTTTTATCATATGGCTACATGTCACTGGATATAGATAGGTATTTCTTCCCTAGGGTAGTAGTAATGGGAAAGCAGATGATAATGAAAACCGAGTGAGTGCTGCGAGTTCCAGATGGGACAGTGCAGCTGCCAAGTTTGTTACTCTTTTAGCACCACCCGGGGATCACGTGCAGGGTTGTCTAAGGTGTTTCCTACGGACGCAGAGTAACATTGATCCCCTATTGTTCAGATAATAAGAGCGCGTGGAGGTCATTTTGAACAACCGCTACGTTACTTCTGCTGATGACTGTTCTAATTAAGTACTTACCACTTTAAACAGTTTAGACTGTGCGTTGTCTGTTAATCTTTAGGGACCGCAACTGTTTTGTTTAGAATTGAGTTATTAAATAATGGCGTGGACGTTGAAATTATGTACCTATAATTGGTATCGCATTCTAATAATGAAAAACTACGGAAATAAAAAAAATACGCGAAAAAAAAAACGTTTTTAATACAATTGCTCAAAAAGTTTAGTTTATGTAGCTGCAAATCGTGCGTAAAGTTTGATTTTATGCAATAGTGCTAAAAGTAATCTTATCTGCAAATCGTGCGTAAAGTTTGATTTTACGGACGATTTGCAGATCAGAATTTTAAATAAATGAGTATTATGCGAGACCCGCTTATAAATGACCCACCTGAACTACGCGCAATTGGGCATAAAGGAGTATTATGCGAGACCCAATAGTATTACTTGAACAACGCGCGATTGGATGAAGCTGTCTTTCGTACACTGACAGAATATAAATGTAATTTTATTTCATTGTAGTTTTTTCGCAATTGTATTAAAAAACGTTGTTCGACACACGTGCGGAAGTGGTCATTTTCACTCGTCCCGAGTCTTAACCCTCGCCTCTCGGCTCGGGTCAAGTAACCTCAGAACTCGTGCGAAATGACATACTTCTCGCACTCGTATCGAAAACTACTATTTTGTATGGAGGGTCAGCCGGCTGGGACGACGTGTCCCATACAAAGGTTTTTTTCGCGTCCAAAAAAGCATTGCAAGTAAGAAAAAGCAGGAGCAAACTGCTTTTTCTTACTTGCAATACGAGATCAATCCACTATTTTCGTCACAACCTGCACATTTCAGATTCTTTCTAGGAGAAGAAAATTAAGCGAAATAAGAAAGTTCAAGTTCTTTCAAAACATTTTATTGCATAGTATCGTTTGGCAAAAGGAAGTATAACATGCTTACTTATAATAATATTTACAGTTCTCATACGTCGGCTTTAATACTTTTTGGTTCTATACAAGAGTAAACAATCTTACATTGAATCACATATCTATCTTAAAGAAGTAGCTATGATACTAAAAGGCAAAAAAAAAGATAGTTCTAGTGCTCAAAATGCCAGAAGTTGCCACGCTGCTGTCACCTTTATTGTTAATGACTTATGTATAAAGATGACATGCACTGAAAGACTGGGACAGTGACAAGCACTCGTTATAACATTCGATTGTCGATTTTAACTTTAGCAAATGAAGTCATTTGTGTAATTTTGAATGACGTTGATGGCAATAATTATTTTGTCAAGCATTCAGTTCTTTCTATATTTCAGAAGTACTGTAAAAAGTGTTAAATAAAATTATAAAAAAGACTTCTAGACATCTTTGAAGTACTAGGTTATGTTTCAAGTTATGGGAATAGGCAATCATCGTCTATCTTTGACTACAGATAGTGTTTTGTAAAAAAAAGGAAAGATAAACTATGTAACAGAAGGATTGCCGATCTACATAACTTGTAACTTGATAATACATAGTCAGACCACCCCAACTCCGCACTGAATTTAGTGGTTATACATTTTCTCGTTGCAAAATACATGAAGAGTTAGGATGGTCGTACTCTAGGTATTCCTAGGGTGGATACATGAGCTACCTTAGATACTTAATGAGTTTTTGGATCTTAACGGTGGTTTAAATATACCAATGACTAAGCATTGTCAATGTAACATTAAGTGAGTATTATTTAGCACCATTAAAAATAGTAATATATAATAGAATCATTCTGATTGATATGGTGTACAAAACACAATATAATGTAAGAAGAATATGTGATAAAATCACGAAGTCTTATATTTGTACCTTATATTATATTTTACAATTATTAATAAACTTACGAGTTACAGCCACGAATTTATACATTTATTACAATTATTTCAGCTATTTACATTAATTATTGCACAATTATTACTATGGAATGTTTAAATTTAAATTACCTCGAAACTAATGTATAGCTAATTATCATACTTTTATTTACGACTTTTTTTAATGATATTACATCATAGCTAATGTAATGAAGAGTGATAAAGCTTTACATTTGAAGACTGAATGAGAATTACAAGGTACTGGCGTTCACCATCCTAACTACAACTAAACTTAAACCATTAAGCTATTTGGTAATTCTACAAAAATCACAAATGCACTGGAGATTCGACTTTATTACGCAGTCGACAGAACTGATATCTACTCGCGTCAAGATGGATTCACGTGGATGCCTCGGCCGTTCTGCACTCGAAGGTGGGACTCACTGTGGCAGTTCCTCTTAGTCCTTGAGAAGAATGCGGCATTGCAGCCGCTCACGGAACACCGATGCAACGATTGCGCGTGGACACTCTCACAATGCGCTTTTAAACTTGACAAGTCTTTGAACGACTCTCTGCAACCCCGGCATGGATAGCATCCTTCTTTATTTGGCCGCGGCGCCTCGTCTTCAACACAATAGTTCAACTTGCCCATCAATGGAGGAGAGAAATTCTGAGGACCGAAACCATTCAAACTGGGAGGCAAAAACCCCAAAGGAATTGGAGGGAAATTGGGCAACATGCCAAACGGTGTGAATAGGAATGGGTGTTGCGAAAACATGTCTCGATTGTTTAAATACGCTTCTGGCAATTGTAAAGGCGGGTACGGTGCGCCAAAAGGCATTTGGTGATTGAAGTGATTCTTTAGCTTGTCCGATTCCTTAGCGTGATAATATTTGTGGGACTCGATGTATGGAACGCCGGGTTCTTCGTCCGAAAATCTTGCTATTAAGTCGATTTGTTCTCTTGTTTTTTCTAAAGTTCTTAATGGTGATTCATCTCTGATCCTTAGTGCGTCTGTGGTTAATAGCTTTCGATGAAGTTGGACGTTGGCACTGTGACGATCTCTACTTCTCTTAGCCGGGAAACAAGCTCTGCAACCTTCGACGCTGCACTTATGCATGACTTTTAAATGAGAGTTCTGGTAATGGGACTTAACGACGTACACATTCGGGAACATTTTTCCGCAGACGATGCATTTTCGTGGATTTTCAGGCTCTATGGGGATGTCAGTTGAGCTAATAAAGAAGCCTTTGTCGAAGTGCCCGAATATTTGTCCTTGAATATCTTCGGGTGTACAATCGTAGCTGGACACAGATGATGAGGGTGACCGATCTGAGTAGTCAGCAGATTCATTCATTGATAAATTGTATGTACCAGTCGAGTTATGATTATCACTTCGCTTTGCCAAGCTATGGAAATCACCCTTTGACAGGCTTTCCAATCGTTTTAGAGCATTTTCCGATGAAAATTGGTCACTATTTTCAAGAACCTTGTCAGTCGTTTTTGCGTTCGCTCCTTTATCACTAGATTCTTCTTTGACACGTAAATCTTGAGCATTGAAATCTATGTCGGACGGTTCTTCATTACACAAAGAGGGCTCTGATTTTACTCTAATTTCTTCTGATCTTTGTTTTGATTGCTTTAGATCTTCATTTGAGCTGTCTTCCATTTTGACCCGCTTCAGATCAAGAACATCTTCTTGTGGAAGATCACCAGAAGGCTGACTGTGTTTATGATTGGCTGAAACATCATTATGGAGTCGAGTTGGGTTCAAATTTTTCCTTTTCCTCTTAGATATTTCTGGGCTAGCAGTTTCTTTTGTCCTCTCATGACCATCATTGTTTTCTCCGACGCTTCTTTGATCGAAATCAGTTTCCGAGTCCTCCACGGAGCCCATAGATTTATTAAGGTTAGAGTAATAGTCACTAGTATCCATATGTTCACCGTCTTCGTCGTCGTCATCACCTGCTACTACAACAATGCCATCATCCTCGTCAGATTCACCTTGTCCATCTTGATCTTTGTTTTCGGCTGAATCATAATCCCTACGCATTAGATTTCTCTGATCTAGGTGGCCAAAGTTCATATTAGGATTGTTTTTATATTCCATAGGGAGATTAGCGAATTGCCTCATATTTGCATGATGGTTGAGAAGTGGGTAAGAGCCAAATGGATGCATCGGGTTCATAACTGGAGGCAATCCTAACCCTGCGCTATGCGGTGATAATAAGACTTGATGGACTTGTGAACTTCTACCGTCATGTGGCGAAATTTTTCTTCTTAAATGTGGAGAGTGTAACTTCGGATTGGGATTTGCACTATGTCGGTTCCTTGATCTTCGAGAACTGAACATCATACTGCAGCCTTCAACAGTGCACTTATGCATTTCTCGAAGATGGACTGCAGAGAAGTGAATCTTCAACGCACCTTTATCACAAAATGTTTTTAAGCAAACGTTACATTGAACACGTTTCTTGCCAGTCGTGGGATTGATGAAATGCGTACCTAAATTCAAAGGTATCTGTGATGCACCCCATTGTCTTTTTGGTGGGCTTATACATTTGCCTATCATCATATTTCTTGAGTTGTGTGCTGCTTCTGTGTAAGCATCTTTACTTAAGTTTAATACATTTTCGTCGTCTGATCTCGCACCGTCTGAACTGTTTTTGCCTGCAGTATGGTTTGACTCCTTTTCTGAAGGTTCGACCGGTTTAGCCGACATGTGTGGAAGGAGAGCTTGTAATGATGCCAAGCCCATAGGATTTTGACTAAGAGCAGCAACGACAGCAGCAGGATGACTAAAACTTGACGGCATGGTCATAGGCGGCATTGGTAGATTGCCAGGCAATTGGAAGTTAAAAAACTGATTCGTCATCATATCTATAGTCGCTTTGTCTGCTGATCCAACATCGAATCCAAGTTTTCTCGTATCTTCTTTGTCATTCGCTTTTTGTTTTCGATAGTCGAATGGTTGCATGTTTTGTAAATGACTTAAAGGAGATGAATTTCTAGGACTAGTATTAGAGAGAGGGCTGGACGAGGTAGAAAGGTGGACACTGTGATTTGGTGACATTTCAGCAGATGACGCCCTAGGGAGCGGTGATTGGGTTTGTGGGGTAGATCGACTCTCGCTAGGTGACAGTGTTTCTCTCTTGACTTCTAAATGCTTCTCTTCATACTTCCTTCTTTCTTTCTCATGAATATTTTTCAGGTATTCGAATCGTTGTTTAGCTTCCATCATTTGCTGGAAGTACTTCAATGAGTCTTCGTCATGGACACTTTTAGCTGACTGCTCCATAAGTTTTCTGAACTCCGCTTCTATTTTGACTTGTTCCATGGCTCTGGAGTCTGAGCAGTCCTTGTCTTTCATTTGTTGATAGTCGTGGCTAGGTGGTGGCGACGGGAGGCCGTTCTTCTTGTAGATGGGGAGGAGGGAGGTCTTGTGGAGCGCACGAGCCTCTTGCAGCTTGAGGATCTGCTGCAAGGCGATGCTGTGCTCCGGACGACCGCTCCATCGCTCCGCACTGCTTGACTGAGATTCCTGTAACAATGAAAATTTGCCTTGACATCGTGATACAAATCTTAAAGTATTCATTATTACTGAAGTTAAATATCTGGCGGCAGCGGCTGACTGCGCATTAGAGGAGGATTTTAAGTCCAAATTAACTTAAAAGACATCATTCTTGATACTCAAAACCAAGACTTAAAAGCCTCTAATCAGACTCAAAGCTCTTAGCATAATACCATATTCCATATAATAAGACAACAAACGTTTAATTTGTACTTTACGAATGCAGTAGATTATCGTGTCGTATCCTAACCACGGGTTGTTCAAACTCTTCAAAATAACAATCAGTGAGGAAACCACACCTTGCGTTTTCAAAGGCTAATATCAAATTAATTCCAAGAACGGAGAGCAATTGAGTAAAATTGTGTAAAATGACGGTTTGGAGTCTCGGGAATAGAAAAGTGGCGGTGTCGCGTGTTCGGAACGATTTAATCCGAAACTAAATTACTATTCATTTGGTAAGCATTCGGGCCGGCGATGTCAAAGTTAACTTCGACTTAATTTGACGCTCTAACTTAAGTTTAATGCATTAAGAATTATTCTAAATATTATAATAACTGGGACAATTTAATAAGGTTAACATAATTACATATTTACGTTTTCGAATAACTGTTGTCATTATTTTATAACGATATATGATGAAATAACGTATATTTAGGCGCTTTAAAAGAGGTTTGAATTTTACGGATTGGAATCTAGTTGTATCAAAATCAGCTACATAGTATATTCTGTAGGTATGTGTAATAAAGTTTATTTTATAACTCAAAGCAGTATCACAAGTGCGGAATATTGTAATATGATAGTAATAACGAAAAACGCCGTAGGACAGACAACTAAATAACACATGCAAGCTAAGGAAATGAGCTTACAACTACTAATATATATTAATGTAACTGTATCAATGCCTCGGAGGTTTCAATATAGAACATTAGAGGATTTGCAGGAAGTGTTATAATAATTTATAATTAGAAGTGACTCAAAGCGCTAATAATATTTAAAAAAAACCCTCCTAGTCCAATACGATTTCTAAGAAACCGATAAAAAACATGCTCATTACCTTCATTAAAAACCCTAATAAAAGAGATCGTATACAAGAGAGGTTATTACCGAATAAAAGGAGAGGCACCTATTAGACAAATTCCACTCTTTGGGATTTAATTTAACCTAGTTAATAAAAGGCTTTTGTGTTATTCATGGAATCATAAGACTAAACTAATACAAAAGATCGCAGCATAATGATAAACAGGACAATTTCGATTTGCTATTTTCAAATTTCGCAAAACCAACCCTTCCAATTAACAAACGATCAAACCTCGTGCCACCGGCTCCCTGTTTCCGTGACTACTCGATTGTCGCCTTTCAAAATCATTTGTCACTCGATTATACCGTGTAAGCGACGGGGTTGCCATGTCATTACCCCGTTCTGGGGAAAAAACATCCGTTCAACTCCAACCTCGCTTCACTCCTCATCGTTACTTCAAATTACAGCCTTATATTAAACGCAAAAGGACTTATTTTAAATTGAATGGTTGCGGTAGATATGAGCTTGGGTCAGTAAGTTGGAAATTAAACTGCCGTTTACCCTAAGGGGCAATTTCACCAAAACGGAGCAATTATTAAAAAAAATTCCGACTTCAAATCCAACAAAACGGATAAACGAATGATAATAAAGTGTCGTTTAGGAAAAACATAGTTCTAAGAATAAGATAAGCCGGGACAAATTATAGAGCGTTTTGAAAGCAATTTCGTTTTTGTAAGCAGAGATGTCGTTCGTTTTTTTGAATGCATGTGGCCAGTGTTTTTGTCATTAGTCTGGTGATATAAGAATATCTTTTTTTATAATTTAGAATATTTAAAAGGAAAGTTGTGTTTATTATTATATATAACTAGCCTTTTCCCGCGGCTTCGCCCGCGTACTATAAGTACTCAAAAAGGATACGATACCCATGTTGATTTTCAGACTGTGACCACATTTGCCCCTTTTAGGGGTTGAATTTTCAAAAAACCTGAAACACGTGTTTATTCATGTATCCTGTGAAGTTTCGAATAAAATAGTCTAACAAATCTTGATTCGCCATACAAACTTTGGACCCCCATTTTACCCCCTTAGGGGGTGAATTTTGAAAAATCCTTTCTTAGTGCAACCCTACACCTTATAAGGAACCTACGTGCCAATTTTGGAATCTCTAGAACCAGCGGTTTGGGCTGTGCGTTGATATGTCAGTCAGTCAGTCAGTCAGTCAGTCAATCAGTCAGTCAGTTTCTTCTTTTATATATTTAGATTATGCAGCTAACTGCAAGCTAACGAGCTTAAAAGACGATCTATTTTTTGTAAACTTATTTTATAATTATTTTACATGTTTTTTAAAGTGGGGCATTCCACTCATAAAATATGTAGTATGTTATTCAATCAAATACAAACATTGAAAAAATAATCAACCCAGCAAGACTTGAACTTGCATCGATACGCCTTACCGGGGCTCGATCGCTTTACCAATTAAGCTATGATGGGTCAAGTTACTAAGTTGACGAAATTCTTATTTTAGTTATGTAACCTACTTATTAAAAAAAGCTGATGTGAGATAAATTAGGTAAGTATCTTGAAGTAGAAACACAGCTGTGCTGTAAAAGCTGAACTTCAACCACATGTAATATTCAGAGCAATGACGCGTGGTTGCTGTGGCTGCGAGATAACCGGACCAACCAAGTCCAAGTTGCATCAGTTCCGGTCGCACAGAGCGGTTTCACAACACGTCGGGAGCTCAAATACCGCGAGCTATCAGGTTGCCTCTCGGACACTATAAATGCTCGCCATTGCTTTAACTATATTAAGTACGTTTAAACAAACCTACACACCTGAAAATACATATTTTGGCTAAGAAGGGTTAGTATTTTTCTTGGCAATGTATCATGCGATACAGACTACTGATTGAATAGGTACACATTCTTTTATTTGCTAAGAAACTGGTACCTAATGCGAGTGCCAGACGGCATACAACAAGGCCCTCCGCGACCTTGGTCTGGACGGACTGTGTAGACAGTTGTTGCCAACAAAATTGTATGAACCACCAACCAAGGTCCGGGTGACCTAGGACCGTCGGCGGCCTTGTTGTCAACCGTCTAATAGACGCAAAACGGATATTTTTATTCATAGTTATAATGCAAGGTCGGTACGCCAATTCATGGGGTTAGTTTGCGGAGCGGACCCTAGGCTCAAATTAAGTCAAGGAAAAGGCTGGGACAAATACTGGGACAGTAGTAGTGTAACGCAATGTAGGTAAAATATTTTAGTTGGCCTAATGTAAAAGAGCCTATAGTTCAAAATCTGTAAGAATGAACTTTTGACACATCGCAACGCCCGTAGAACGTAAACGCGCATGATACTTTGAAATTATAAACAAAATCCCATAACGATTTTACAGCTTGTCATGTACGTAAACACGTTTAACTTTCAATAAAAATTACTTAATTAATGTAATTTTTTTTCATATCTTAGTTATTGAATATATTACGATAACAAATTAGCATGTAAACAGTTACGATCTACGCCTCCTTTTTTTAAAATTTAGTGTTTTGACCATGTCTGCTGTTCCGATTCATATAACATTTCCGTAAGTCGATAAAATCGATTATGTAATCAATAGCCAATATATAATAATAAAAACCAAAACAAAACGAATATAAAATAAAGTACGATGTGAAAAAAGGTCATTAATGTAATTGTATCGGTTTCTTGAGTAATACTTCAGTGTTGAATAATTAATAATAAATGACAAAAACGCTCAAAACTTAAACTGTTGCCATATACATGGTGGAAAAAAATAATGGGCCCTTTAGGGGAACTACCTTAAAACGTTGAGATAGCTCAATTCGCTGAAAGGAAACATTCTTTTGTTTTTCCTAAAAAGTAAAACTGCATTCACAGTTTTTTTTTAAATTTTCACTTTTTTCCATACTCATTGTAATAATAAAAAGACTCGTCATACAATTTGGATGAAAAGTCTTTTTATTATTATTTATGACTTCTCTTGAGTCCTAACCTTGGTTGGTATTAAGATTTTTTATCCTTGTTGGAAATAGGATCGATTGGCATCAATTGTCATAAAAATTGTCTTTGGCAAAAATTTAAAAATACTTAATAGTTATTTATTGAACTGTACTTTCTCCCAAAATTTTAAATGCAGTTGAGTCCCTTAACAAAAAAGAATGTTTCCTTTCAGTGAATTGAGCTATATCAACTTTTTAAGGTAGTTCCCCTCCAGGCACTATGATTTTTTTCCACCCTGTATATGAGAATAACAGAACCCTTGTGACAATGATTATAATTATATTCCTGATCAGGCTTTACAAATTACCAAAGACCGTAATTCATAACTGAGTATAATTATGGAGCATCATAAGACTTTCTTATCATACTGTATTAATTATGAAAATATTATAATGCCATACATAATTAGTAGATTACAATTATCAAATGATCTTTACCTAAATCATTTTATTTTTTGCTTTGTTATAGTTATGTTTTTCTTTTTAATTTATTTTTGTATATTAGGCACAACTGCATACAACTCATCTCAACTCATATTCTCGGTGGAATCACTGACTTCCGACTCACAAGCATCCGCCTAGTTCGGGAGACAAAGGCTCAGTTCCGGTGAAACTGTTTCAAACCTAATACATAAATCTCTCTTAAGCTATTAGCGTACCTACTGTGCAAATAATACTTATACTTGTATAAGGTTTAAGTCAATAAAGATGATTCTTATTCTCTTATTCTTATTCTTATCATTTGAGAAGATTTGTGATACTAAATATATAGGCATACAACAAGAATAAAATCGGTTGAAGTAAAATCGATTCGAACAATTCATAAATAATCGCTAAATTTGACAAACGATACGTCTTAGCCCCATCACTAATACTGAAGTGTCAAAAGTTCATTCTTAGAGATTTTGAACTATAACTGTGTAACATTAACGGCTGGTTAGCAATCGTCACAAAACTGACGCTCAAATCCCATACATTTTGTCAGGAGTGTGACGGTTAAGCGTTACTGAAACACGACTTAAGTCGTGCTTTAAAATGCCCAAAGTTAAAATAAAAATGCCCAAAGATATGCTGGCCATATTATTCGTCACATCTGCACTATTAACTCAAACCATACCATTAATGTCCTTAAATTAGCTAAGACCTATATTAACTTTCTCGTTAGCGAGCTATATTTTAGCGATGCCGTGTTTTATTATAATAATGCGGCCATTTTACCGCGCTCTGTCATTAACCAATCACATTTTCATGTTGATGCTTTAATTAAATCACATTTTGATTGAAATTCTTATTTGTGTTTTATGATCTTTTGTGTCAATGTTTAGGATATTAATAATTTAAATAGGTAGGGAACGGAACAACCAAATATCACGGCAGATGGGTCATTCATAGTGAAGTTTTTGTGTAGGTAGATACTGAAGAACAAATCAAATTGTTTTTAACAAATATTTTGATTTGTTTATTTTAAGTATAAACACTACTATATAATAGTATGTTATTCAATCAAATACAAACACTGAAAACATTGAAAAAATAATCAACCCAGCAGGACACTTGTTGTGATACTTGTAAAAGGGTCGGCGGGAAGGGTATCTAACTCTAGTAGTTAGCACCTAGATGTCGCGTACGGCTGCTATAAAGTCGATGTAAAAATAAATGCAAAAAGATGATTGAAGGCATTGAGAATTTCGTCAACTCAGTAACTGAACCCATAGCTTAATTGGTAAAGCGATCGAGCCCCGGTAAGGCGTATCGATGCGAGGTTCAAATCCTGCTGGGTTGATTATTTTTTCAATGTTTTCAGTCTTTGTATTTGATTGAATAACATACTATTGTATGAGTGGAATGCCCCACTTTAAAAAAACATGTAAAATAATTATGACTACTATATAAATTATAAACTTATTTTGATGTCATATACAAATAAAAAAATAAGTGACCCAACCCCAGCCCTGGGCACCGGAGGCCTAGGTCCCTTTTTCCTTTGTATATGACATCAATATAAGTTTATAATTGATATACTTAGTAGTGTGTCTACTTAAAATAAACAAATCAAAATATTTTATTAAAAATAATTTGGTTGAAATAAGCGGAGCTTCGCATACGAGTATAATGTTGTTCTTATAACTTTGACTTGTCCGGACAAAACAAAAGAAACCGAGCGTTTTACAAAGTCACACCGATTCTTAAACCTGCACTGAAAACTGGACTTAACTTCCAAACTTAACTCAAAGTTCAATAACCTCACTCACACTAATTACACTAAATTTACTCTTATTACTATAACATACAGTTCAATTTCCAATAACAAGAGATAAATTCGCAGAGTATCTCAGTGCATCTGACCCACGCCTACCGGCAATGGACAAGCGGACATATATCACGACATTTTTTCATCGCCGACACACTCAAAGCTCGACCTTAAACCAAGGGATTTAGGTTGGAGTTTGCTTGAGGGGTAGTTTTTTTTGAGATGATCGTTTTTACCCGCTGTCGTGACATGCCATATTGTTCCAGCCATGATACATGGTGTAGGTAAACGGGTTCGCGTACAGTCGCTGCCGTAATTTCACCGCTGATTGATTTACATGCAGTTTTCAAACATGCTAATTAAGGTTGAGAACGCCTCTAGTTTTTAACGTCCACTGCAGAGGAATCATTGTTAACTTTCCTGTTCTGCAAAGTTTTTTATTGTTAAAAAAGGAGGACCTTTTCGCTTTTAGCTGTAGAAATTAAACACATATTTAAGCACAGGTTTTGTAAAAAAATTGGTAATTAAAATATGAAATAGTTAAATCTTAATTTTATTCTAGATATAGCTAATGACTAGTTTTTTTTCGCCGTAGAAAAGTCGTTCTGAATGTGTTTAAAATGCTCAGGATTGGGTTTTTAAACCAATCGCTTCGCTCATAGTTCAGTTTTGCAATCATTCCCGCGACGTCCGAGAATCCGCACCTAATAACTTTCAGCTCTACAACTAAGTATACCCGAATCAGTTAATCTTTTCACGTCGACTGTACTTTCCTGTTTCCCTCCCGTAAACCCTCTACCTAATAATTACACTCACATACATCCAACTAGATAAACGCATCTATTTTTTCTCGCAGTTTATCAAAATGGCGGAATGATCGGTGAACTTTAAACACGCTTACTTCCAAAAAGTCCTATTCTCATTTAAATTCTCACTACATAAAACCTTTTTCTATTTTACTAGTTGTTGGTATATTTTGTCACGCCTGTTTAATGAGAAGTCAAGTGTTTTATGGCGTTATATTTATATTATTAAGTACAATGGACATCTGTCACTGTAATGATACCGCCGTAAGTGGAAGAGATCGTTTTATGCGATCAGACTGACAATTGGGTACTTTCCTGGGTAAAAAAAATATAATGGTATTCAGTCCGTCAGTTAGATTATCAAAAAATATTAGACACGTATTTTTTATTTTGTCAATCAAACAAAAATTGGTAAAGATATAGCCCGTTAAAGTTCCGCGAGACGTCACATTATGCTAAAAAGAGTACTGAAATGTGACGTCACGCGGTACTTTAACGGGCTATATCTTCACCATTTTTTGTTTGATTGACAAAATAAAAAATACGTGTCCAATATTGTTTGATAATCTAACTAACGGACTAAATATATATTTTTAGGATAGTAGCTAATTACCAGTTAATGGTTAGGTAGTTGTCTTTTGTCATGCGTTAGAGCTCTACTTGGCTATGTACAATTATGACATTACATTGTCGTGTATGTTTTATAAGAAATGGCGAACTTCAATGCATGCTGTAAAGCTGTCTTTCAGTTGCTTAATGACTTCAGATTTTTTAGGGAAAATAACTCTCAAAATTAAAAATACCTTTTTACAGATAAAGTATACTATGTATGATTAATAAATATTAATTTGCACCCGGTACTACTCAAGGAGGGCTCTTTAATTAGTTTGGTTTTACATATACCTAGGTATATGTAATAAGTTAATTAGGTACTTAGTGTTTTATATAGAATTAGCTTTCTTTAACGTACCCATCTAAATACTACTCAATAAATTTTATACATGTCTACTTATAAAAATATAACCACATTACTAATTTTATGTACACAGGTAATGATTTAATGAGCCAGATAATCATCACGGCATAATTGTCAATTTTATGAAGATAACCTAGTACGAATAGTACGATAATCTATGGAATGAGGCTATGCCAACACAGGTTTTAGTTAAGGTATTAAGTGAAGGTGTCCACCAATTAACTATGAAAACATTGCATCGTAAACATTATGCAATATCCACTTGAAGACATGAACGCATACCTACTTAAATGTAATGCCCGATACACACATCCACTCACTGGTAATACTATATGTTCAATCCACCACACCGCACTAAATAAATCTAAAAAGATGTTTTTAAAAATATGAGGCATCTAAATAATTATATTCTTCAATCACTACATACATTCAGTACGCGGTCAACAAAGCTAGGGTAAATTACCCAATGCACGGACTACAACTAAGTGTAAATTTTTACGTTCGATTTTTTTACTAAATACGGCTTATACAGCGTCGAGTAAAACCCTATAATATGCAAATATGTTAAAGCTAGTACCATTTCAATGTTCATGCATTAATATCCTAAATATCGACACGGCGTACTGACGGATTGTATCAATATTTGTCATTCTTTCAACAATGGAATCATAGCCTCGTGGGTGGTCGTTTTGTGTGAGTCTAGTAATTTAATTAACATCATACATGATTCACTGTGTGTAGAAAGCGGACGAATTTTGCTTTGGAACAATATTAGCTTACACTGAGTGATGTTTTTCATTGCATTTTCATTTGAACCATGTGATTTTGTTAACATTTTTTGTACACAATGTTATGTCTATAGCATGTAAAACTAGAGAAACAATGAAGTAACTAGTATATGAGTACTGTTGTCCTATTCATATACGGTGGAAGTAGTTCTACCGTATATGAAAGACTTTAAATATGACAACAACATCAAACAAAATGTTATATTATATTATGTTTGCGATCGGTAACACAATTTACCTATTTACAAATACAAAATACTCTTTATTGAATACCTCAAAAATAAAACCAGTACATAAAATATACATAGTTAACTTAGAGGTAAACAACAGGCGGTCTTATCGCTAAAAAACGATTCCTTCCAGATTATGTTTTTTCTAATTTACTTCAATACATAGACAACATTATTGACGATTTTATTATTTTGTAAGGAAGGCAATAAATAGTGCATATTTAGAAGATTAAAAATACGGTAAATGTTTCTAATGAGCTTGCCACACAAAACACTAGCGATGAACACACTATCTTAACTAACTATATTTTGTAGGTACTTACTTACTTGTTAAATGTTTCCATGTTACTTATTAAATATGGAAACATTTAATGTACGACTCTATTACCAAAGCGTAGTCTTGGATACATATTTTTCTCACATTAATTGTGTATCAATATTTTCAGACGTGACCGTACTAATAACTTATAATCTTAATAAACACAAAACGTTCACTTGTAAAGATTGGATTTACTAAATTCGGGTTCAATTTAAAACAGCAATCAAACCATGTAAACTTACTTTGTATCTTAAAACATAAATAAACTGCACAAAGTAATGAAACATCTCCAGCTTAAAACAGATTAACTGCGTCCTCACTTCAATTTAAAACCGTCACATAATCTGTGATACAATTTAGATGCCACGTGAAATTACCGGTCGCTTAACGTAAGGTAATGATACGTTGGACACAGTATCGGGATAATCTCGGCTTACGGCGCGTTATGGGTATTAAATAATAATTGGATAAGGTCAATCGATCGGAGATTTGAGACGGGAAGAATGAGTTTTTGGGCTGTTACTGGCAAGGACGTACTTATACTTATTAATGTTGAACGCAGTATAGTTAGTGCCAGAAAAAGTTAAGCGGGTGAGATGTGCAGATTGAGCTTCATACGTTTTACCTCCAAAAAAACAAAAACCACTTAGTCATAGAACTAGTAAAATAATATAAGTGTTGTTATGTCTACAAACCTTAACAGGATCATCTTCCCACCACCGTTTCACAAACTGTGATAGGTTTTTCAAACTATTATAATCCTCGCACATTGTCAATCTTCCACTAACTTCACAAACACAACGTTAATCCTCACAAGACTACACTGAAGAGCTTTCGCGTCGAGTTTAACCTTTGAGATCTGGATCACAACTACTCCTTTGACAGGAATACTTAAACATGACACCTCTAAGTCCCGCGGTCACGGGTGGTGGGGGCATGACCTACCTGTAAGCCTAGATAACAATACCTTAAACTTGGTGCTGATAAGACTAATCCCTTTGTCATAATGTGGTGTTAAATCCTATTGCAAAAGGTTAAATGCCTTTGTTTGGCTAAAAGGATAATGCGAAGTGTAATAAGTGCCGAGGTTGTCAACTGGGTTGGGGAATTAGTAGACATTGTTTGTTATTGTTGGAAATGATGTTTGAAATGCCGACGTGCAGATGCTTGTAAGTAAACTATGTGCGACTTTTATGTAAAAGGAAAATGGTTGTGGCGTTTTTGAAGATATTGTTAGTAGGAACTTTTGAGTAATTAGTAAGTACCTATTTCGACATCAAAAATATATGTAAATTACATGTTCATCATAATTCAATAAAATAATTAAAACCTTATAATAAACTAAAGTGAATAAATAACATATTAAGGATCTTCAGTGATGTACTTTATTTTTTTCTTTTGGTTAGATATGTATATTTATTTATTTAGTATATAAAAAAATTGCTATCGGTTGTTTTGTGATACTTTGTAGATTGACCTGGGTAATTTTTGTGATTCTAGCCCTCGAGCGCTCGACTCCGAAATTTTAAATTCTGTTTATAACGATGAAACGGAACGCCTTTTTTTAACCTATAAAAATGAGATAACTCACAAGTCCGATTTTATTATGTAACCTGTTAAAATACGTTAAGTGCAAATATTGTTAGCATTACGCTTGGAATAATACATGTACTTGTTTGCTACACAAAGAAAAGATTATGCAAGTTTTATTTTTCTCCACACGGCTATCGCTTTTTATTATTTCAACATAATTTCACATTTTATAACGGTTTTGTCAAAAGCATATCGTCTTAGCCATTTGTCATTGATCAATTATATTTTTACAATTTTTTTTCGATTATGCTCACATAATCTATTGAACAAACTGTTATAAAACGACAGATGTTGTTGAAATAGTTGAATGCAGTGTATGGTAAAGAAAAATATATCTCGTATAATATTTTCTTGGCGTTATTAACAAATATCTACACAGTGTGTAACAAAAATACTGGTGATCCATTAAAGGGCATAATTGGTATTGCAACTAGGAAAAAATAGAAGAAAAAATTTTTTTTTTCACCTGTCGTCCTAGCCGGCTGACTCCATACAAAACCAATAACTGAAGAACAAATCAAATTATAAAAACCCAAGTGGTAAAGGCGTCTGCCGCGAATGCAGAAGACGCTGGTTCGATCCCAGCCCTGGGCACCGGTGGCCTAGGTCACCTTTTCCTTTGTATATGACATCTATATAAGTTTCAAAACCAATAAATTTCGCGTGATAATTTTTTTTCCTTCCTTTTTTATAATTAGAATTCGATACCAATTATGGCCTTACACGGATCACCTGTATTTTTATTACATCCTAGCGCAACATAAAAACCTGCAAAAAAATATTTTTTACCATAAGTAGTCAGATTATATTCTCTAACGAAAAAAGGAAATCGCACTTGTGTATTATCGAAACTCAAAATCGTTCGCGTACTGTTGTAACAGCGATAGGAATTCAAAATCATGCTTATGGTGGTTATTTGAACGATTCATCTCATGCTAAAATAATGGTGACCAACTATTATTGCGATTATTTTCCAGTTCGTTTTCTTTGAATTTGTGCGCTCGATAGTAAAAAATCGGCCACTTGTATTATAAACACATATAACACAGTGCTTGAATGTTGAAAAGATAGGTAACCCCTGTACGTCCATCTACGTGTTTTTATTTTTATTTTGCTTGTTTATTTATTAAACTTTCTCTTAAAATTAACCCTTTTAAAACGAATAATGTTACTATTTACCTACAGAGCTTCAATGACAAAACACACACGAAACTACCATCACCTAATCACCAAATCTGTACCCACAACAGAATTTCAAGAAGCCGTCCAAGAACAATGATCTCAGGTCGCGGCGATAACAATACGAAGAGCCTTTTGAAGTAAACCGTATGTGCGACACGTAAATAGAGCACGGAGGTCGACAATGGGCGGTCTTACCCTACTGATAAGCTTTTGTGTAGCTCGCGGAACTGTCTGGCTCCATATTGTTTTTTGAGGAAATTTGCAATGTTATTGTATTTAAACCATGTAGTATAACGTGGTGTTTAACTTGCTTAAAATAGTTTTGTTTTGACTAACGTGTTTTTTAAAAGTTATTGCTGGGGTACCGAAGCATATTCTACGAAAACCTTGTCGCTTTGGACATTTGTTATCTAAATATGTGTTAGCCATATTGAAAAAAAGTGGATTCACAAAAAACTTTTCGTAGTTTGTAGAAAGTTTACCTACTAAAAATATTTTCATAAAAGTACATATAGCAAAAGCCAGGTTTTATATAGGTATTAATTATTATATTTACCTTAGTTTATCTACCTTTACGTTAAATTAAAAGATATAGGTTTTTAAATGAATACGGTTAGGAATAATAATTTATTAACAGTTATCCATGTGACTAAAACATTCAAACGTTGTTTTGGCTAAAGTGTAGTTAATACTTTATAACTACAAGGTACACCTTTTAGTTATAAAGCCCTTACATGCTATTTAACTTCGATAAAGACATGCGAGACGGCAACGTCAAAAGGTCATCTAAATCCCGCAACGTATAATTCTGTACACCCGGCAACCTAAGTTTCTCGTGGTTTCTATCAACGCCCTAGCAGTAGTATTCAGAGAAATAACTCAATGCAAATATATCACTAAAATAAATTAAATAATTATACTATTGTTGCTTTTGATATTTTGAATTTAGATTCTTCATACCTAGTGAATTACTCATCAATTTTATTAGAATTTCTTACCTATTTTAAAGTAGTTTATGTGTAGGATAAAATAAATTTATACATTATCGATTGGGTCTAGGAGTATTACTACATATAGAGTACCTATGACGAACCATAGCTATCTTCACTAATGGTAACGTTTTTTACTAATTTTAATTATACACGCACGCATGCATTTAGCCATTACTACAGTGCAATCAAAGTATAATACAAATAAAGATACAAACAAACGTCAAAATGACACCAAAACTCAACTTTTCGGCGTACACCCTAGTACGCAAGTTTTTATAACACACGTCACTTAGCCTCATCTACTTCGCGCGTAGGTGTGTGAGCGACACAGCACGCACGTATACATATAGCGACGTCCTTTTTGCACACCGCAGCGGCTTGCGGATCTGCCAATGTGAAGTCCGCCTTAGCCTGTCAGTCGGCGCATCTGATACGCGCGCCGCGGGCAACGCGGCAATAATATAACTTTGCACCTAATAATTTTGCCGGCCAATTATAATTTTGCCTCGCGATTATAATTTTATAATTTTCCTCGTTTATAATTTATGGGCGGAGGCGTGTCACTGCTAGGTGATTGATTGTTTTGATGATTGATTAGTTTGTTTTTTATTGGGATTTCAATTTGTGTATCGACGGTTGCTAACGCATTTTGTATGCGAAAAACGCAGATATATGTAAGAATTCTTCGATCAGGATACTAAAATGAAAATAATACTGTGATAGGCAGAGCTCGGATTTTTCACGGCAAAACAAAACAATAGCGTAATTTAGCCAGTGCTTGAAATATTATTTTATCGACACCTATCGAGTCTTACTAGAGTATATGACAGGTATTGCCTCAGTACATTTTTTCTTTTTTTATTCGATGGTACACCTATCAGTGTGAATGTCAAAATTTAAAAACTAACAAACGTGCGAAAATTTCGAAAAACAGGAGACTTACTAGAGCTCAAAATCAATATTTTTGACCAGTCTAAGGTGACCTACTGGGGGTTAGAAGGTTGTGCATTAATTACCGGACATCCTGTATAAGTAATAAAATAACTTTTCATTTTAGCTTTGCCATAGTCGAGCAACAAGGAGGTAGGTCTGCATGTACAACTTAGAACGAAGTAACTATACCACCTCATTTAAAATGATAGAAACGACTGCAAATTTCATCTCACATGACATATGACATTCACACTTTAACTGTCATTTCATTACGTATAAAACGTAAATTGCATCTAGGTATTATTTATTTCGCAACGCATTGAATCCGACGTGTTGGATATACGTATAATAACTTAATATTGCAAGGTATCAATTAATACAAAAATGAGTAATGTACAAGATCGGATCAAAACGTGGATTGAAAATCACCCTGAGTTAGTCTATAATGAAGTGACCTCCACTATATACTGCTCTATGTGCGATATGCATCTAAAACTGAAGAAATGCAATATTGAGAATCATGTGAAAAGCAACCGCCACAATTACCGTTCGGGGCAACCAAATAGGAAACATCAATTTTATTTCGATTTAATTATTTTTCTTATTTCATGCAACATACCATGGGCAACAGTCAACAACAATAATTTTCGTCATTTTTTTAACAAGTATTTATGTTGCGACTGCTCTATGACTTCTTTACCGGACGAATCGACCCTGCGAAAAATTTATTTAAATCTCGTGTACAAAAAAACTATACAGGGTATAAGAGAGGTAAACAAAACCAATTATTTGTGGATATCTATAGACGAAACACCAGATTTCATGGGAAAATGTGTGACAAACGTGGTGATTCGGTCTTTGCAAAAAAATTGTTCTAAGCAATTTTATCTTTTGGGGTCGAAGGTTTTAGAGAAGGTAAATGGGGAAACAATAGCAAACCTAATAATAAACCAATTAAAATTTTTGTTTCAAAATTCTTTCAATGATAACGTAAACAATTTGCTTTTACTTTGCACAGATAGTGCCGCATATATGCTTAAAGCCGGTCGTATTTTAAAAGCAACGTTTCCTCGTATGAAACACATTACGTGTTTAGCTCATGGTCTGCACCGGGTTGCCGAAGAAGTGCGAGATAATTTCAAAGGTGTGGATGGGTTGATATCGAATGTCAAAAAGATATTCCTAAAATCTCCAGAGCGTGTACGCCTTTTTAAGGCAAAATATCCGTCCATTCCCCTACCTCCCGAGCCAATTATCACCAGATGGGGAACTTGGATATCTGCTGCGGTATATTACGCTCAATACTATGAGCAAATACGTGATGTCGTCTCCATACTTGCTAATGACTCGGCAGCTATAAGAGCTGCAAAAAAATGTTTTCAAACACGCAAACTACGACCGGAGTTAAATTTCATTCGCGACAACTACGAAGTAATAGCCTCTTCAATAGAACAATTGCAATGTTCGACTTTATCCATTGCGTAATCCTTCCTCATTCTGGATACTGTTCGTTGCTACGTAAACTGGAGTAAACTTTTACCAGTGATACGTAAATTTGAAGCCGTGCTCGAACGAAATCCTGATTACGAAATTTTAAGAGACATATCTGAAAATATTACCCGAACTGATAATGAATTCTATAAATTTGCTCCCTTGACGTCAACTGAAGTTGAACGTACATTTAGTGTACATAAATGGATTTATAGTGATAAACGCAACTGTTTACTCCCAGAGAATGTTGAAAAGATAATGATCATCTACTCCTATCACTATTACCCAAATAAAATGTCTTGTGCTGCTGTGTGTACTGACGTAGATTTTGAAGAAGAAATTGCGTCTGTTTCTAATATATAGTAGCTTTATACAAATGTTTTTATTAGTTTTATTACATATTAATTTTATTTGGTGACTTTTATTTCTTCTAGTTCTGAATTATCGATATCGATAAAATAATATTTCAAGCACTGGCTAAATTACGCTAGTGTTTTGTTTTGCCGTGAAAAATCCGAGCTCTGGTGATAGGTATTAAAATTACTTGAAATAAGAACTTCTTACTCACCTTAGGTAGGTTACCTATATCATAATAAAGAGAAGAAAAATATTATTCAAGTTATGTCAAATGAAATGGCGCTCTCAAAGCCAGGATTGATTTCCGGTATTCTTTTCATACAAATTAACCGGTATTCAATTTCGGTATCTTGGTTGTTAATCAATTTTTTATAATTTATTACATTTATCTAAATAAAATTTCAAAATTTCATTTACGAAAGTTGGGCGCTATTTTGATTTTTAGTAATGCCGGTAACCGACCCTGATCACAGCTAGTATTATTTATGATTTTATAAAATTATCTTTAAATAAACAATTATGAAATTAAATAACCAAGCACTTTTTCGGATAACGGAACTTAATTAAAAAATAATAAACATTTAAATACAACTTCAATATGTATTTGTTCCGGAAACACTTCACAGATGGCGTTAGTTGGCACGCAGGAGAGCTTTATGTTTCATCGTTTTATGCATATACATAGTTATTTTTCATTGTGGGATCGTTTACATTAGTAAAATATAACAAATGATGGTTTGGTTTATAATTTAGTTATTAATAATAGTAATTCAGTTTATGTTTAATTTAAATAAAAATGTTAATCTTAACTCGTATATTGCAATAAATAAAAGGGTGTCAGTGATTGTGAAATATTATAAGAATGACATTTACAGTATACAGTAGAACCCGTTTAATACGATTTCTCGCATAATACGCCATTTTATACACACGATACGTGATTAGCTTGCTAAATTTTTTTAAAGAATGCCAAGTGCGTTAGAACTTTTACACTTAGTCATTTTGTCACCTGAAAAGAATGTGTCAAAGATATGTCACCGATACTGTCTTACGTGTATTAATTAGCATTTATGTAAGTATCAAATATTGGGGAATTTACCTTGTTACACTAACTTATCTGTGCCTTATTGCAAAATTCGAGTGGCATTATTTGTTTCTTTTTAATCGTTCTGTAACCTTTACATAATATTATTGCCGCTGGATATTTTTTTTTTATATGTGGCACGTTGATTATTTTAATTATACATAAAAAATTGGCCGGTCGTATTAATTTTAATATTTTATTTATTATCTGTCGATTAATTACATAATTTTAATGATAAACACAAAATAGTGGGAAATCCCACCTCACCCCGTAGTTGGAATTGGCAGGGATACCAATATTACCAATAAGGTGAGTTGGGAAAATTGCTAATATTGAATTTTGGATTATGAACATTGTAATAGCTTGACTTGTTAACACGTTGAAGGACAGAACGCCTGTAGGCGTTGATCTTCGAAAAAATGATACGACAG
Organism: Pammene aurita; assembly: GCA_947086415.1. Lineage (NCBI taxonomy): Eukaryota > Metazoa > Arthropoda > Insecta > Lepidoptera > Tortricidae > Pammene > Pammene aurita. The sequence continues at coordinate 21,152,478 of OX352305.1, read as the reverse complement.
TACGCCTCTCGACGTTCATAATTTGGCTTGTAAAAAATCACTACGCCCCTCGACGTATTATTTTTCATACTAACACTAGGTAAGGCATATTGTAGTGTCACGGCAGAAGCAATTTGTACTTTCATTCTGTCATAACATAACGTTCAAAAACTTGATCAAAAAATGTCGTAAACGCACACATTGACAGAATTTTGTCGCCACCATTACGCACACTACGCCTGTAGACGTCAACACTGCATACAATCTGCCGAGTAGTGTGCGGCTAGCAACGGCCGAGTTGTTCGTGCGTGTTTTGGTGGACAGACGAAATGTATAAGGTCATTAAATGTAAACTTTACGTATTTTAGTTGTGTTTTTGGTAAATATTATAAAATTAATAGAAGCATTTTTACATAAAGTAAGTAAAGTTGTGCATATATGTATTTGAAGCGTAAAAACAATGTTTTAACTGAAGCATCACTTTTTTTAGATGGCGAATCGTGAGTCGTACGAGAAGCACCAAAAAAACTACAAACACTATTTTATGAGGTTTTTTCATCTGATTCCAGCCAAGAACCTTTATCTGATGACGGGGAATTTGCATCAGATAAAGATTATGAACCCTCTGATGTGGAACCTACCAGTTCTGAAGACGCCTATGGACGTACAGACACATTATATGTATGTACTTACTATGCAATGTGACAGTACGCCTATAGGCAATGTATGAAATATTTTAGTGACACAGCACGAACATAATGTATGCTAGTAGTGTCCATCAACGTGTTAAGAGAATATTTGGTCTAAAACACCAACTCGACCCTCCAGCATCTTTACTCTCCCCATTCATGACCCAACTGCCCACGTCATCCCTTCTTACCCCGTTTTACAGTATAACTTATTATTTAAATAACGAGTTATTTTACAATTCTGTTTAAGTAAGTAGATACCTACTGTTAAAATAAGTAAAAGGCCTGAAACAGGAGCAAAAGTTCGCCCAAGCCTTGTTTAAAATAAACAAACTAATTATAACCGTCGTTCCTTGACCTGTGTAATCGCAGAAACTAAATCTCAACTTTAATAATCTGTTAATTGACGCTATTGAATTTATTTAAATCCGAAACGGTTTTGGTTGGATTGTAATGTCAGCTAGTCGTAAAAACTAATCGTGGAAACAATTACTCTAATAAGCGGACACGTAGCCTCTTTGTCGTATATGGCGGTTATATAACATACTGTGCATTTGTGCAAGTACCACGGGGTGTGAGCAAGATAGCTTTGCACATCTATATCACTGTCGCACTTGCACACCGTTGCCGCATCCGGACGTGGACAGGGTTCTTAAGGATAAATATCAATAATAGTTACCTTGATAACTATCGTGATTTATATGTCCGATAATTATCAATTCAATCAATCAATTTGATAATAACCCAAAAAATTTGTTGTTGAGCTATAATAAAAAATGCATCCCCGGATAATTATCGGAAAATTATCTGATAAATATCCCGATAAATATCAGAGATCATAATTATCTAGATAATTTCGAACCCTGGATGCGGGCCTAGGTGATAACCACGTTAAACGGGCGAAGCTACTAGTCTTCAACAAAATTTAGAAAATTATTCAGGAATAATAGCAAATTTAAATGTATTAGTGTAGCTAAGCGGAGCAAGGGTTGGTGGAGAAAAGAGAACATTCAGTTTTAAGAACAAGTCAAATACCAACAACTTCACTGATGTCAAGTAATTCCTAAGATATTATCATAACATAACCCACAAACTCCCGTTTTCTACAAATTGCACGTTAGCCTGGCAGGGCCCGGGACGAGACGAGACGCAATCTCCCTAATGCGCTGTGCAGAAACTATGCATTTGGCTGATGACTTGCGATTTATTTCAATAATGCAGGAATATTATGGCATTAGCACGACCCTTCCTGGGGACCTGGGATAGATTTTGTATTATAATAATAAGCATCTTCTATATCTAGTAAGATAACAATATGAAATCTAATTTTGTAAGTACGAAAGTTTTTTATCCAAATACTGAAATGACAGTTACCGCCATTGTTATCGTTTAAGTACTTCAACCACTTTGTCACGTTATCCACGCGACATTAAGTTATTCGTGATAATTATAAATCTACTCTACTCTCTACTGGTTTTGTACTTAAATAACAGTTGGATTGGGGAGATCAGGTTGTTAGACTTCTATCTAGTAGTGTATTAATATGACAGTTGGTTTTGTCTGATTGGAAGAGATCGAGTGAAGGAAAAATAACAGTGATTAGGAATGTTGTCATTGGTGAAAAATTTATAACTTGTTGTAAGTAAGTGACATTGATGTTTGATATAAAAGATACACCCCTTTAACCATAAACGTGTCTCAGGCCTCAATTTGTTTATTTATGTTTGTCTGCTTCTAACAAACACAACTGTCAAAGTGACATAAGGACAAAACATAAATTAACTAAAGAGCCCTGAGAGACATTTATTTATAAGTGTGCTGATTCGTAGTTTACTCTATTAAAAAAAATTGAATATTTACTAAATGTTAGCGGTTTTAATGGTCTATAGGTAGGTACCTATATATAGCTTATTAACAATGGCTGAAAGAGGTCAAATAAATAATAACATGGGATTCAATAGCGTTATTTTAGTGTTATATCAATTAAGTTTCCTTATGTTTTGGTGATTAGTGTGCTCAGTCAACGCACGGTCGATGTGAAAATTATGTTTACACTTTCGTTGTGTTTAGAAAATTTATAACAAAGGAGGATATAAAACTTTGAATGCGATTCAAAAACGAAAAATTATTTTAGTTGCATCAAAACCGATTGCACGCCAATAAACTAAAGGCGGAAAACAAACAGTTAACCATTCATAACAATTACAAAAACATTAATAACACTAAAAAACCTTTCAGCAACGTTATCAAAAAGATCAAGTTGGGAATAAATTACACGCCGATTCAAAAACAAATTGTACGTGCGTCGCGCCCGCGGCGCGGCAGGTTCTAAAATATTCTCGACAATTTTCGTGACTGAAATGACAAAACTGACAGCGCGTCGCGGAAAAGCGACAGTGACAATATTAGAGATTTGTTGTTACCGTTGCGTTGTGATAATTACGATACTCAGACTCTTTTATGGTATGTTTACAAAATGCAGGTATTAAGATAGAAGATGTCATCAATGTTTTGTTTAATTGTTAATTACAGTCATTAATTTCGTGATATTTTTATTTTGTGTGTACATTTGGTATCTATATATACCTAGGTAGTTAGGCTATTTGAAAGTTAGTAGTAACTAAATATTTAAATTTTCATACAAAAAAACGTCGTTAATTAATTTTAACAAGGAAAATAGTAGGTGAACATTCGTAGCGGCTCGTATACCAAGCGTCAAGTAGCTGCATTTACTATTTCTAGTTTTATTTCAATGATTAGCAAGTCATAGTCAGGCTAACGATGTTGTGCCGCGCGATAAAGACTAAGGCAACTGACGCTGTCGCTTTTCTCGTCACATCTGATCTGAGAAAATCGATATTTATATTTATTGTCTGTGCATTTATATTTATTTGTCGACGGGGGATACTTTTGTCGCTTTAGCCTTCAACACTGTGAATCCTCGTCTATATTTAAGGGTCGACAACGCGTATGTGACACCTCTGGAGTTGCAGGCGTCCATAGGCTACGGTACGGTAGCTGCTAACCATCAGGCGGGCTGTATGCTATTTTAAAAAAAACACGACCGCTCTGCGAAGAATAACTTGGAAAAATAATATACATGTGGTACTCGCTGCACATGTTGCGTAGTGGTAGGTCATAGGACAATAGGTCACCTAGCACAGCGATGCAGAAATAAACTATACGTCAAGCCCGCGGCAGGCAGGTTCCGGATTCCGGAACTAATGCTGTCACGTTTGCAAACGGCTTTCGTTCAGGTGTATAAACTATAGCTAATACTTTGACAGCTTTTTAAGCGCAAGCGAAACACGACTGTCGCGCGACAACTATTGTTTATAAATATCAAACAGCTATTGTTAGTAGCAGACTTGTAAAGTCTAAGGGCCTGTTTCACAATCTCCAGATTAACTTATCTGCCACTTAAAATTATTGCTATCCTTTTCTCCAGTCATATAAAAGAAAAGGACAGCAAACATTTATCTGACAGATATGCTTTAACTGGAGATTGTGAAACAGGCCATAAGAATAATTAGTGCTTTTCATTTGGCACATGAGTGTCTAATCATGTGACAATTGGTTATCGATAACGCCTATCGAAACGTCAATATTGTATGGAAGTTATTATGTTACTTTTATTTATTTATTTAAACTTTATTGCACAAAACAAATTACAAATGTCGGACTTAATGCCCCATGGCATTCTCTACCAGTCTACTTTTGTTATATTCATTCATTCGGATACGTAGGTACTTAAGTTTACTTTTCTATTGGCGTTTTCTTGAAAAGATTTTCATGTATGGCTCCTTACAGACTTACAGTATGCGGTAACAAGAACTAAGTAGGTTGTTAGCGTCATGTCATTTCAAGCGCTAACGTTTGACAATCCAGTTATCACAAAACGTATGGCGTATTTATTCTTAGACTTTACAACTCGTCAACTATCTACTCTTTGTCGACAAAGAGTTGCGTGGCATGAGTGCTAGGCTAAGTTTAAAACCAACCGTCAATTACATCACTAGCTTTTCGTCAAATAATCTATAAAATTTACGACGTGCCTAACTTAAACTGTATATGCCACAGCGTCGCCCGAGGCAGATGGTTTCCAAGCCGAAGTCCGTGAGCGCGCGGTTCGTGATTCACGTTTACCTAACAGAAGGCAGAGAACTACCGCACATCAGACAGAGGCTGTCAAGTGCGAAATTATTTAATTATTTTTAGGTAGGTAATATTTAAGAAAAACTATAATGTCCGATCGTTCGATTTTCCGTTCTATTTTAGAATTTAACTGGAAAAACTTTCACACAGCTCTACCAAATATGTGGGAATGCTTAGTGAAATACTTGTAGCCTATATGTATTTGAACTATATTGTTCGATCATTCGATTGTCCGTAGCACTTTCGAGATTTACACAAAAAACGTTTACAATATCTTTGTCAAAAAACCTCTTAGGTGACAGAACTAATCAAAAAGAACTTTCAAAAATGTGTAGGTACCTAACTTGCCGCTTAAACGAATCATTCCGAAAAGCAGCTTTACGGGAAGAGCGATGGCGTATCGTAAAACAGGTCACTTAAAAACTAAAGCTCCCAGTACACAATGGCCCATCATGGGCCAGTCTAAGGGACGCAGCTATGCGTTAGAGGGAGCTAACGATATTGCGATCTCCTTCCGTCGTATAGCTGTGTCCCTTAGACTGGCCCATGATGGGCCATTGTGTATCGAGGTGTTTACATAATGGCTATGACCACAGCACTCTGTAAGGTGCGTATCGCCAAAGAAAAAGAAGACCATTTGGTATTATTTACAATGACCTTTGTATACCTAATAGGTAAATACTTGATTTGAGCAACCAGCTCCAGCATTGCACGCCGTAGCAAGATCCTTAAAAGATAAGACTGCGCATCTATAATTGGCACCACTGTTTACCCAAATAATGGAGAAAATTGTCGCCAGAGGGCATCAGAATGAAAGGCGTAAGTAAATTCATAATGTTATGTAATTTAACCTCATTGTGCCACTTTTATAAGTCATATTTCAAAATGAAGAGCTTCGTGTAGGTAATAAACGATATTGATTTTGAAGTTCTGTAGATTCACAGTGCTTGTATTTGAATCAAAAGTATCAAAACCAAAAAACGTCTAAGATACTCAGCCAAGCTATTTGTATCGATAAACGTGACAACGCGAGCGCGACAGCGACAAAGACTACAAGAAAGACAGTTTTCACTGTAGCATTGCGTATGCTAGATCTCTTTCACTCTCTATTCCAAACTACCCCTGTATCCTACGATTCTTACGTGATGGCGAGGTCAGGATTCTGGATATCTCGTCTTCACTGTGAGTCAAAAGTATATTCTCATTGGTTACTTAATCACGTTACTGTATTCCCATTTTTTACTTCCAAAAGTTACAATTCAAGCACGACTCGGAAAAGTAAATACTCTACAAATTCTTTTGATCTCTTGTTACTACGCCATTCTTATTTACTGAGCCACATATCAAAGTCAGTCAATGTGTGCACAAGTATTTTAGCGGCCACCAATCAAAGTCCATCAATTTATTATAAGGCACCTGTTATTCTGGGATGTTTACTTTCCGGGCCTGGTTCTCTTCACACGGATAGATGGGGCTCAAGCTGCCAATGGACTTGCGGTGAGATATGGACTGTTAGTACTGTTACTATGAAAATATACGTAATACATTTGTATTTTCGCAATATACTATAAAGATGCCCATCTATCTATACTGCTACATTTACGTGATCCTTTTTCAAATAATACCGAGACGGCGAAAGAACGCATTAACATTTTGCGTCAGGTACAGACACCGGCAATAGTATCTTCCTTCCTACTCGAAGGCCGCACAAATATGTGACACGCTCTTATTTGTAGGGTCATAAGAGTGTATCACATATTTTTGCGGCCTTCGTGTAGGAAGATACTATTGTCGATGACTGTGCCTGTGCAGGTTAGTAACCTGTCAAGTTACAACGATTTGTTATCAAAAATACATTAAATAGTAGATTGTAAAAGTCAAAAAATTTTCGGAATAGGTTGCATTATTTGAAAGTTAGTACGATGTCCAGCTACTTTATCTTGTTCTGGGTGGAAAAACTTACCTAATAACCAGTTTTATAAAGTACCTATTGTTGGAACGGCTCTACTATACTTAAAATTACGACTACAAACAAAACACCCAAAACTATAGTTTGCATCTATAGCTCGAAACATTGCTTTATTTCCAACAAAATAATACTTAATGTGTAAAACTTCATTAACAGCGACATTTAGACAATATAATTTTAGGTACACACGAGTTTAGACGAATGCCATTGGGTCTTAAAATGGCACCCGTCGGCCAAACAATATAACATTAGGAATTTTCATATAATTAGGTACGAAAAACAATCATGCGCCTGCATTAGATAAAGTGACATTAAAATTTACAAGTTCAAATGTAAAATATAGTCGAAAACCAATTACAAATTTTCTAATGTTTTCAAATTCATTACAATTAAAACACTAATAACACGCCAAATGTAAAAATTGTGTAAGTTATTATTCCGTTTTTTTCTTACACCTTTTGTAGGCCAACTTTTTTTATTGTAATTTTAATGAAAAATCAGGAAAAAGTAAACATTTAATATTTGTTAAAGTTTACTGTGGCGAATGTGAATTTATATGAAACCAGCAATAGATTATTAAAATTAATTGCATCTTCACAATTAAACACTGAAATCATTAATGAATTACATTTCAATTGCGTGTGACACCTACGCGTATCACTAACGAAAGAATAACCACTGATTAGTTGCACAATTTAATCATTAGGGCCAATAATTATCATTAATTTCTATTGTTTTAGCTATTATGAGGCTGTTTGTGCTATTTAAAAAAGACAACTTCAAGTTTACGCTTGAAATAAACTAAACATTTGTTTTGGTAGTCTTATTAGATGATTATCACTGAAAACAACATTAACTCTGAATAAGCACCTGAAAAAAACAAACTAAAATTGAACTAACCTGAATCATGAATGCTTCTTACAATCACAAACAAACATAAATTGCACACAGCGTCACTTCACCGTTCATCACCACTAATCCTAATATGTATATGTATATGTTCGACACACGACCGCCTGTCAGCCAGGGCGACCGGACACTGGGCTTCAGCGGCCGCAGAGCGGGACGCAAGATCGCGGGGGGACACGCATGCTGAAGGATGCCAAAGGAGCAGATGCGACAGGACTCCGGAGAAAAGAGACGACTAGTACGTGACATTTGGAAACTGTGTCTTTACATCACATTTTCTTAAGACAACCTAATTTGATCTCTATGCTAAGATAGCAAGGTTCATTTTTAGTTGTAGTGATATAGAGTTAGGACGTATCGAGTGTAACATTCAAATGTCCTCTAATGTGTCGCGCGATTCGGCGCTAGCTTTAAAACTAAATAGAGTAGGGCCGAGTATCGCGCGCGACCGGCCGGCGCTTCGGCCGTCTGGTGGCAAAATCGTGTATGTCACGTTGTGTCGCTTCTGAAGCGAGTGCGAGTGAGACAGAGGGTGGGGGTGTCACCACGATCGCTTTTTAGGGACTTAGCCGGATGAGAACAAACAGAGGCAGCGCTGCGAATTTTGTTACGTTGCGCAAATGTGAAATTTGCGCTAGCGATGTAGATATTTAATGGCTGTCTGTCGGGTGTACAGTGTGGAGTAATTAGACGCCGGCGAGATTTGGCAAATGGATTTGTATATCTGAAGGTTCAGATCGTTCATTAATCTCCTCAACAAGCATAATATTCGTTGCGTTTAAAACACAAAGTATAATCAAACGAAGGTTAGTCGATGAAAAGGTTACATTAAGTAACGTTAACTCAATTAAATTATACATAATTACAAACCGATGCGGTCAGCATTGCGTTTTTCATACCAATGTGTAATCGTTAACCATTCTACAATTATCGAAACACGCACTACCCTTACAAGAGTATTCATGACTGTTCAAAAAAAGGTGAACACAATTCACAAAGCCTAAGCTTATTATACCGTCTGCTTAACCTATTTATAATATCACTGTCCCTCTGTCACTTGTCGTCACATCAACATTGAAGCACAAAATTTGACAAAAAAATGACTTTTTCCCGAATATTACGTTCACAATGCGGTAGCGCCACCGAACAATTAACGGACAATAGAAAAGTGACATTTTTGGGTTGTCGTACTTCTGGCTACAGGGGTGGTATTGTCGGATCTGAAAATCCTGTTGTTTTTTTTTCAATGTCACTGGCCACCCACATAGAGGCAGAGCGTGAAACGAGCTAAAGGATTAGCTGCCGGCATTCGATTTATGAATTTTGCGCTACCTTTGAGTTGGATTTTTGGATTTCGAATTATGATTGACTGGAAACATTTAGTTACTGGGACTTTAATGAGTTGTACTTAATCATTTTACTTTTAACCCAGGTAAGTGACGACGAGTTATATAGGCATAAGTAGGTACCATAGAGCAATGTAGATGATTTAATGCACCTAATAGGCTATTATAGATACCTATTCCTTTATTGTAAACATATTAAAATGTGCTACTAAGTAAAATCACCGGCTATAGTATCTTCCTACACGAAAGCCGCAAAAATATGTGACACGCTCTTATGACCCTACAAATAAGATCGTGTCACATATTTTTGCGGTCTTCGTGTAGGAAGATACTATTGCCGGTGACTGTACGTATTAAGTATAGCTATTACATTTTTACGTGACAACCCGACCCGACCAACCTTACGTTAGTTAGTAGACGTTAAATTAGTTGAAATCATACCTAGGTAGATTTGAAGTTAAATTATTTTTAAGCACGTTGATTCATGTACTTTTTAAACTGACCAAACTAAAAGAGTGCTTAATGGTCGTGAGTTAAACAAAGTGAAACGTTTAACGGAAGATGGATTTTGTTGTTTTAAATTTTAAACCGATGACATCCGTTGTTTCCGGTCATTAAGTGGTACGGTTGGCACCATAAGGATATAAAATAAGGAGACCTAATGTTGTGATTATATTATAAGCCGCGGTCTCGTGCACTTTCGACGGTTGAATCAATCACCGCTCGTCCACGAGAAGTATATGTGTGCGTGTCGCGCGTAAACACGAAGAAATCTGCTTAAATATTATGGAATCACAGGTTTCGTCTTCACGGCGTTACGTCTCCTTATTTTATATGGTTGGTATAATAATATTTTAATACACCTGCTACTTACATAGAAACAACATTTGAAGGTTTCAATGAGATAGTTCTTTTTATTATCCTACGTTTGTTATATTTAAGAGTTTGATTCGATATTTATTTTTTCCGAAAGAAACTAGACAAAGTTTGTTTTAGTTTCGAATAAACTATTTGACTGGTACAAAATAGTTCAAATATTGAAAAAGGTACTACATAGCTACGTACTCTATTGCAAAAAAAAAAATGTGTTATCAAAATTCGAAATAATACCCAGTAATAAAAGATCGTTGGATTTGTCAATTACAAAGAAGAAAAACGTAAACACGTTAGGTATAAAATGCTTTAAAAATCGTCTTTCTTAGAACCTCTACTCCTAAAACAGCTAAAATCGCTCCAATAATTATCAACGCGCATGTTTCGGTCATCAATCTCGCATTTTTTTTAATCCTTGCGCTTTTTGTTGACCGTACAATAATGCGGTTTTAATAGTTAACAAGTGCTCGCTTAGGGACATGTTATTTATTACGCAGTTGCTATTGTTTTTCTGATTTTGACTGATGTGCTTTAACGTACGGACTTGATCGTGTGTCATTTGTTTTTTGTTCATTTATTAGATTTTTGCGGTTAGGAGTGTTTACAGTTTGACTGATTGTTTTACGAAAATTTTTCTTGAAATGAATTGTTCATATCGAAAACTAAACTAAAGTTCATTCTATTTATATTGCGTTAATTTGAAAAGTAGAGGTACTTTATAACTATAGGTACCTAGTTAGGTTTTTAAATAAAAATCTTGTTAAAAGGGTTCTGTATAGAGTAGGTATCAGTTCTAAGAAAAAAACATTTACATCTGTAAATAATATTTTGAAAATTTGTATACAGAAGTGCAAAAATAAAGTTTCCGTACAAGCATTTACTTCATGAAAACTTTACATGCCTATATAATAATAATATGTTAGCCTATATACGTCCTACTGCTGGGCATAAGCCTCCTCTCATGCAAGGGATCGGGCTATAGTCCCCACGCTAGCCCAAATCGGGTTGGAGACTAATAAAATAAATAAACCTACCAGGCATGTTAGCAACAAAACAATATAAAAATATTTATTTTTATTTTTATTATGAGACGGACCAGCGATTGGCCCTAGGGCCGTATTCTAAGTTTAAAACACGTATAGACACGATCCAACTTCAATACAACTCAAATGCATTAACAACGCAATACAGCTACGGCATAAACATCTGAATCAGAAATATCAGAATTTGCTTGAGAAATATTCCAACGCAACTCCAATACAACTTCAATATTGGTTGTATGTTTGTTGTGTTTTGGAGTTATGTTTGAGATAGGTTGTATTGTATTAATGTATTTTTAAATTAGAATCCGGCACCTAGTTTCACCTCATGGAAAGTGAAGACAGATCCTAAGATGCTCACTGGTTCAGCAATAGCCTATTCACTCTTGCTTTAAAGAACCTAGATCGTATTTGTCAGAGAATACAGATGGCGGGAGCGCATAATAATAGTTTTGTCTTAATTAAAAATAAATAAAATATGTCTATTCGTAATGCAACATCTGCGTTCTAAACGCATCAAATTAGCCGACCTATTCCGTGATCGCACGACATTGACAACGGCCCAATAAAACGCATAATACACCCCCACAGAAAAAACAACGTCACCTGTCGTGTCATTTGGCCCCAATAAACTGCCGCCAAAGAAAGCACGAAATTAGAAAAAAAAATTTAAGCCACGTAAACTGACCAAACTTGTCGTATCACAGTTTGCCTTTGGGCGGGACACTATCGTAGTGAGCCCTTATGGCTAAAAATTTAAAGTTTAATTTTGTTTGTGCTGGTTTTTTTTGTTTTTTTTTTCTATACCCGTTTTGACTGCCGAGAATTTACGATGTGAAACTATACTAGGCGAAATAAAATTCTGGTCGGACTTCATTAGTTGCGTTTTTGTGACAATGGCTGTTTTGTGATCTAATAATAGTGTTTTTAGAAGTCCCTTTTGGCTTTGATGATGCCTTCCGATATTTTACGACTTCGCTGACGTTTGTGATGTGAAATGGCAAGTTTTTGTGGAAGATTTGTTTTGATGTTTACGAGGACTTGCCAGTTGCAAAAAGGTTATTTTTATTAGGAATTTTGTACTGACGACTTGTAGACACATTGTCTCCATAGTCAAATAGTGCATCTAGTTGGCCCTACTTCTGTGAAACTTAAAAAATAAAAAAAAATCCGCGTTCGAGATTTTCACTAGGTGGCAGCACCGTGACGATAGGTCTTTTTGACAGCAGCTGTCAAAATCCACCTATAAAAGACCTAACTACCTAAAAGATTTAACATGATTGGTAGATTATGACATTTATGACAGCTAGACCTCTCGCCACGGTGCTGCCATCTAGTAAAAAACTCGATGACGGAGACCCTCATTAAGTGTGGTAGAAACCACGTAAAAATATGATACCTAAAAATAAATTTATTTCTCAGTGGCGCTGCTCACGGGCTAATATGACGTAGGTTAGGTACCCAAATTGATATCGTATTTTAAGAATCTGAATAGTACAGTAAAATGCGTCTAAATAGTTCATATTGTTATTAGTAGAGAGCGGATCTGAAGTAGCGATCTCAATATTAATATGGATATGACTAGTGCAATTTATTAAGTAGATAAATACATTTATTTATTTCTTGTCATGTTGTTTATAGGTCTTACAGTCTATTATTATTACCCCGTACACCGCAATCTTAGCTAAATAATTAGATTAAATGAATGTTATTTCTGAAACAAACTTCATTTAAAAAAGTAGTTTATTCTAAATAAAGGAGTTTTTATACAACTAAGAAATAAGAGATATTGTCAAAGAACTTACAAAAAACTATTAAACTATTTCAAAAATTAATAAACAATGTTTTTATTTATTATCAATATTATCATCATATTTTTTGCCCAATTTACAGAAGCTTCCAAAAAGGTTTTTACTTTTTTGTTCCGATAAATTAAATTATTTTTGTGTGTAGAAAAAATAATAAATTATTCCAGTCATATCCATATAAATTGAGATCGCTACTTCAAATCCGCTCTCTAGTTATTAGGTATCGAAACCTACTATTAACATCATGTACTTAGGTTACAACAACGATATGTTGTAGATATTTTTCAAGATACATACAGGTTGTACCAAAAAATGATCCGTTTAAGGGCATAAGTAGTATCGTATTGCGGCTAAGATAAAATAGGAGAAAACTTTGTGGATGCGAATTTTTTTATTTTATTTGTGACACGTCGTAGTCCCAGCCGGCCAACTCTCCATACAAAACCAATTTTTTTTCACGTCAAAATTTTTTTCTCCTTGTTTTTCGTAATTACAATACCAATAATCTACCTGTGGAAACTTTTAATTGGCTCACTGTTTCTACATTACTGCCTATCTTGTTACCCTAGCTGTACCTAAGTTTTCCTATGAAATAAAATAAAAATAATGCCCTTTAATGGATCACAAGAATTTTTATCTACACTCATACTGTAAGTACTCTAAAATGCGTTCAAAAACCGTAGACAATGACAAGCATTACAACAAACGATTTAACTATGATAAGTTTCTTATCTGCGGCAGTAACGTAATTTTAACTTTGCATGCTCAAATATTGTTAAGCAATGAGTTTCAAATTTGGAACATCGAATTTGATAACATAATGTTACCGCCATGGCCAACTCGATTGTTCCCGCGCGAGCGCCGGCACAATCGAGTTGGCCATGACGGTACAATGGCGGTCATTCTATGGTTTCCGAACACTTAATTTAATATATATAATATGAGTATAGATAAAGCAGTGTATGCAACTGTACGTAATTAGGCCTTAAAACACTCGTGTGATCTTATTATGAAATTCGCCAGCGGCTCATTTCATAAAACCACACTCATGTTTTAAGGACCCTTATTACGTAGCAGTTACATAAACTACTATTGTTACATCTTGTCTAAGTTTATGTTTTCATTCCTCTTTTTTTTTTAGTAATTTAGTTCAATTGGCTGTATTTTTATTCATCATACCAGCTTGAGAAAGGTCAGCATTGAGGTCACAAAACTAACGCAACGCTTTTATGCCGATAACGTCAACTACCAATTGAATGTAGATAGCACAATTGAATTGAACCAATTTAATAGCGGTTACTTTAATAACGGACAATTAGTTAACAACTTTTTTGAGTGCGGTGATGGGGTGATGGATGCATAGATAGATAGCTTTGTTTTGGTCAAGTGGCTGAAATGTACAAATGTACAAAAGCAACAAGTAAATAAAGGTTTTTTGCAATGGACTAAGAGCTGGCCACGTCAGATATGACACAATAATGAGAGCAACGAAACTCGTCTAGTTAGATTGCAGAACTATCCTTATTGCTAGATCCGGGCATCTGGCAGCTTTTATGGATTTAGGTCAGAGTGACAAACTAGCAAAATTTTTCAGATGGAAAAAAGGAAAACAAAAATAGGTAAGAAACTGCCGAAATTGTCTTATTTATAGAGGACGGGGCCTATATTTTAACATTAGGACAAAAAATATTGCGTATTATATCGGAAACAGAAACAGTAGGCGACAAACTATGAATGACTTTATACATCGTTTTGGACTACTTTCCCCAAACATAAACTTTTGGCAATGATACAATCTAATTATTTATACAATTTCTTATAATACTGCATCAATACCAGAACTCTAGGATTTGTATTTTTAGAGTGGTTTGCATTCTTTGATCTCCACCATTTTACAGCTGGCCAGATGTCCGGATCTAGAAATAAGCATAGTATAGCAAACTAACGAGAGGGGTTTCGTCGCTCTCATTATTGTGTCATACCTGACGTAGCTAGCTCTCCGTCTACAAGTAGGTGTGCGAGAGGAAGATGAAGTATAGGTACGAACGAAGCGCTGTCTCGCTCACATACCGTAGCGGCGTGCGGATCTGCATAAGTGTATACAAGTTTTACCCTCCCATACTAACGTATGTTTACAGTGATAACTCACTGCGAAGTTGGAGCAATATTTTGACCCTAAGGCAACGGCCTTCGTTTCTCTAAGCGGGACGGATTGGAAGACTCCTTCAGTCTCCGGTTTGGAGACTGTAGATTATTAATCGTCTCCGCCTCGAAAAAAGCTCCGATATCGCTCGGAGCGTTTTTTTTCCGACACATTTCGTTGATCGGTTCTTTTGTACTTTCATGGAACTTTATTCAGATGTAAAGAGCCTACTTGCAGAATGCCACAAATGCGGAAGCAAGTGTCGTTCCCGCATTGACCTGTTCACTCACCAGAGACGGTGCTCCTCGCGTACAGACGCTGCTTGAATCATCTGCCAAGATGTAAGAGGCCTTATGATGACTTGCAGAATAAATGTTAGAATGTTTATATACTTATCGATTCGACCAATTTCGACGTAAACAATAGATGACAATATACATTATCCCCCTCTTCGTACATCGGGTAAAAACAATCACACAAAGTGACGCATTACTGCATCGCTGCGGTAGCGGTGATTGAAATCACACGACCAGCAATCAGAAATCACACTCTTTGTCTGCGGCTTGCTAATAGAGCGGTGTGATTGGAAATCATTCGTGATTGCGACTGGATTTTGTTCATAAGTCTAGACGTTATAAATGAATAGCTTAATATCATTTCAAAATTGTGGTCTTCTTAAAAAGAAACTTATCTTATAGTCTCACGACTTTATCTTTGTATTAATACTATTAGTATAGGTAGGTATTTTACAGCCTTAGTAAAGTCGCTCCTCCCTTTTAACCTCTTTAAGTAATGGTTTTTGTGATACCTAAATAAAACTATCCCCATACCTAATTTCAAAAAAACACCTTTCAGAAAATGAGGAAACTTTTAAAAGAAAAATAAACCTTAAATCAAATCATTTAAAATCAAATCATTTATTTATTTCGGATAACTTTTAGACCCACAGTTTTGGTTAGTATGTACTTATACTACTTATAGCTATGTTAATATCTACATAAATTACTTCGGTTAAACTGAGGTGGTGAATGGTTAAGTGTTACATCATCCCAATTCTAATGTACGGTTCTAAAAGCTGGACCCTGAAAGAATTTGGTCTATAAACTAAGGGCTTTTGAAATATGGATTTATCGAATGATGCTTAAAATTAAATGGACGGATAAAATAACTAATATCAGAGTTTTGGAAATCATGAAAAAGGACCTAGAAGTAGTATCAACAATTAAGAAAAGAACAACAGCATATTTAGGTCATAGGTATATACAGAAACAATAAATACAATCCACTAAAATTAATAATTGAAGGAAAAATGTAAGGGAAGCGAGGCCGCGGTAGAAGGCGCACTTCATGGACTAAAAATATAAAAGACTGGTTAGAGGTGAAGAGCATAGTTAGACTAATTCGCATGACTGAAGATAGAGGGACATATAGACATATGGTCGCCGACCTCCTGGACGGAGATGGCACATGAAGAAGAAGATACCTAATTTCATCTTCGGTTTCGTAGAGCGTTTTAACTGTAAAAGTAATAGACAGAAGTCTCGTATTTTTAATATTAAGTAAGGGATAGGGATTCCAACTTAAGTATCTACGCAACTACTTAGGTTACCTACAAAATTACAAATTATTGAGATGCAAAACGGATTTTTCTTTAAATTTATTCAATAAGGCAAAGTGTCAAAGCAGTTATGCTATGCAACTGCATGGGTGTATGTTGTTTAAAAAATAATTATATTTATATATTTGCAGAATATTATCAATGTCTTCACAAAATGCATAATGATAAATCTTCATTTGGTACCCAATAAAAATATGATGCTTACGGCCATATAAATAAAAACCTAATTAACGAAGGCACATAAACAGTACCAACATTGTCGTACCTCACTTGTCGTAACAAAAAGGCGTATTTTAGTTTAAAATGGTCGTTACTGATGACCTTTTGTTCATTGAACACAAGCGTTAAAGGAGGTCCTTTTCTCAAACTCAGGCTGAGTTCCACAACCCATCTTGTGTTATGATTAAGGCTCCTTATTCCCTAAAAGGTCGAAAAACTATATTAATGGAAAAAGCCGCATAAAATGCTATTTATAAGATAGTTTGAAGTATTAGTAATACGAAAAAATACTTTTGAACCATATTTATTATTATTAAGTACCCAAAAATACGATTCTTACAAAAAGTGTCCTGTGAAGTGTGATTTATAGGTCATTTAAAAAAAAATCATACTTTATTTAAGTTGACCACTATAGTAATGATTTTTTTTTATCGTGATAGAAATATAGTTTAACTTTGTTATGGTAATATTTTTAGGGCAAAATATTTATAGGGTTTTCGTGGAAAAAATGAAATGTAACCGTGTTTTCATCAAAAAACTGGCATATAATGAGAAGGTATTTTGTCTATTATCCAAGATGAATTTTCGATTTTTATTTCGATGGCCGTCTCAAACATAATATACTCAATTGAATTTTATTCAAATTAAATAAGAATTGTTACCCTTTTTTGCGTAATTTGGAAACATACGGTACATGTAATTGGAAAATCCGGAAAGGTCTTCCAAAACAACCAATTTTTTTCATATTTCACTCGTTAAAATATAATATTTGCTCCGATGGCCGTCTAGATTAAGAAATGAACTATTATATGCATGCATCATTGATTTTAAATAACTAAGTATTTTCGCCATAGCCTTCGAAGAAAATGAAGCATTTCGTGAAATTCGCGTGTTTTGGGAATAAGGCCTCTTAAGGTCTCCATATCACGAAATCTGCCGTCTATAGAGTCACGTGACCCAATGAGTAGTACTACTAACTTTTTTTATAATACCACGACGGTGGCAAACAAGCGTACGGCCCGCCTGATGGTAAGCAGCTACCGTAACCTATGGACGCCGAGTCACATGCGCGTTGCCGACCCTTTACAAAAAGGAAGATTCACTGTGTTGATGGCTAAAGGAACAAGAAGGTCCCTCATCGTCAACACGCTGGGTCCTCTTTGAGCTCTTTGGCAACCTTACTCACCAGCAATACAGGGTCTAGTGCTATTTGGCTGTGGTTTTCTGTAAGGTGGAGGTACTTCCCCAGTCGGGCTCTGCTCCAGATTTGAGCGAGATGACATTCGCTGAACATGTCCTACCACACTTAGCGAGATGCCATTTGCAGTGCCCATACCTCTCTTTTTAGCGTAGTTTAAGTACATACCCCGGGGCCAAAAACTACTACTTTGCAATGATATGTCTCTAATGAAATTACCTATTTCAGGTATCAATATTACAGCCTCTAACGCCCCTCCATATCGGTCACATAACGATAAATTGCAAAGACAGTAGCGTGACAAGGACGCATAAATAAGGAAGCATTATGGGCAAGGAGACACGCAGGGCAAGACGGCCGTATCGTAAGTCCTGGATGACACTTACACCGGACGGCTAAATTACCTGTCTCCTACAAACAATGTCTCGGGCACCGTTTGGAGAATTGCAGTCACTTGTCAAAGAAAGAAACAACCTTGGTATTCAACAGTTTTGAAATAACCCGAGTGTTTTTCCTTTCGAATTACCGAACAAATAGACCAAGGCGTTTATAAAAAATAAGCGCAGTATCGTCACTAGCCTATTTATAGGCTAATGACGGCCAACTTACAAGCTTAGTGAGCTTCTAAGCAGTGCAATAATAGGGTAAACCTAGGATCGAGTGTTATGGCACGAGCACGACATGAAAGCACACCGCACTGGCGCACACCAGTCAGCAGTTGACCGCAGTCTAATTGTTCCTTGATTGACTTCCCTACACTTAGTGGCTCTGTAAGCCACAGACAGACCTCAGAGCTTTTTAACGTTTTTAATACCCACCTGACCCCCACCACCTGAATCCTGTTTACCTGTATCTCCGCCATTTTGAAAAACATCGAACAACTGAATCGTCAAAAAAATCCATACTCACCATACCCGAAAACCTGCTCAGTTAGGAAGTTTGACTTGTGTTAGTGAACAGCCTCATTTTTTTGTGATTTTTGACACTCGCTCAATGGATAATGGTTCGCCCTGCGTAAACCAGTGCCAGCACCAGCAGTCTTCATAGAATCCACAGCCAGTCATGCGAGTCCTTTAAGAATAAGTTTGCAATGATAAATAATAAATAAATATTATGGGACAATCTCACACAAATCAACCTAGTCCCACAGGAAGCTCAATAAGGCTTGTGGTTACTAGGCGACGATATATATAATAGATACATATAAATACTTAAATATATTATATATATTTATATGTACCAATATAGGTACATATAAATACTTAAATACATAGAAAACGTCCATAACTCAGGAACAAATACCCGTGAGAAACACAAATAAATGCCCTGACCAGGATTCGAACCCGGGACCTCCTGCTTCATAGGCATGGTCACTACCGACTAGGCTGGGAGGCCATTAAATGATGATGTAAGAAATTGCCATCAAGAACAAATGATGATCAAATGAAGAAGTCCTGCATCCTTAAATATTTATGAAGTGCGCCGTGTTCATATGCAGGTCACAATTAAAACATTTGATCGTATCGTGCAATGTAAAGAGGAGACATTATCGCATTAATTAGGAGCCCATGTCACGCAACTTGCAAATAATCCGAAATAGCTTCATCATATGATTAATTATGATAATATTATATTCATAAGTCGGTGACATGTTTATGCAATGATAATTCAACTTTAAATGGTATGAAACTTCTTGTTTTGTGTGAAGTTTCGTGACACCTGCTAAGGATTATAATGAATGGCAATCGTACCTTTACATGCATACTTTTTGTTTTTATAATAAAACAGCAGTGACAAACAAGCATACAGCGCGCCTGATGGTAAGCTGTCACCGTAGCCTATGGACGTCGTCAACGGGGTGTTTCGCGTTTGCTGTCAAAAAAACAAGCGATTGAAACAACCTTACCTACTACCTGTTACTAGGAATTTCGAACTAAATTTACGTTGTAGCATCCCTAGCTAAAAACGTAAAGTTGGCAACCCTTGGCCGCAGGACTCGCAGGGTTGTCGCCAGCGGGCGGTCGCCGCGTGTCGCCGCTTTGATGCGCCGCGCAGCATCTATCATGTATGACAAACGATCCGATTTAACATTATAGGCTGAAGCAAAATTAGATACACGTTAGGAGTTGAACTGATCAGGTCGAAAAGAACATCAGTATGTGTATGACGTCGTGCTTGCATATATGGCTGTAAGTAGGTGTTCGTAATAAGTCTCTTCTTCGTCCCAGCGTTTGTCCCGGCTTGGGGTCCGCTTGACAACCTAATCCCATGAATTGGCGTAGACACTAGTTTTTACGAAAGTAACTGTCATCTGACCTTCCAACCCAGAGGGGAAACTAGACCTTTTTGGGATTAGGTCCGGTTTCCTTACGATGTTTTCCTTCACCGAAAAGCGACTGGTAAATATCAAATGATATTCCGTACATAAGTTCCGTAAAACTCAGTGGTAATAAGTGTACCAACATAATAAAGTATCCTATCCAAAAATACTACCAGATAATTATGACCTTCATACATTAATAGCCTCATGATCTAAATTCACTTCATACGGCTTTCGCTGTACTTTCTTCATGACCTCTGAAAAATCGGGGTAGTCTGGAGGATTGAATAACGATAAAACTTTGATTTCGATCGGTTTTTAAAAGTTTACCATAATGAGGGTTTCCGCGATTGAGATTTTCACTAGATGGCAGCACCGTGACGAGAGGTCTTTTTGGCAGTAGCTGTCAAAATCCACCAATCAAAAAATATATGGTTAAACATGATTGGTGGATTATGACAGCTAGACCGCACGCCACGGTGCTGCCATCTATTGAAAAACTCGATCGCGGAAACCCTCATTGAATGATGAATGGAATACAGGATGTAACAAAAACAGTGGTGCTCCGTTAAATGGCATAATTGATATCGTATTGCGACTAAGAAAAAGTACGAGAAAAATTTTTTGGACGCGAAATCTTTTTTTTTGTATGGGACATCTCATCCCAGCCGGCCAAGGATGATATAGACATGGATGGAAATACCCATACAAAATCGCGTTCTCTTTTCAGGTTAAAGCACTAGCGTCATCTATCGGTCACACCAGACACTAAATCCTAGTTTCTAATACTTTGTTCGTCGCTTAACGCTGACAGAATAACTCGACTTCAGACTCGACAGATGGCGCTGTGGCACTGTGTACCGAAAACAGACGTATAGCCTGAACGCGATTTTGTATAGGCATTGTCAATCCATGTCTTAATCATCCTTGATGCCTATACAAAATCGCGTTCCTCGAACCTTCAGGCTATACGTCTGTTTTCGGTACGAAGTACCACATCGCCATCTGTCGAGTCGGAGTCGAGTTATTCTGTCAGCGTTAAGCGACGAACAAAGTATTAGAAACTAGGATTTAGTGTCTGGTGTAACCGATAGATGACGCTAGTGCTTTAACCTGAAATAAAAGGAAAGCGATTTTGTATGGATATTGTCCATCCATGTCTATATCATCCTTGCAGCCGGCCGACCCTCCCCGCCGGCCGTCCCTACAAAACCATTTTTTTTTGCGTGATATTTTTTTTTTCTTAGTTTTTAATAATTAGAATACGATACCAATTATGTCTTTAAACGGGTCACTAGCATTTTGGTTACATCTTGTATAAGCAAAAAAAAAAATACTGAATGTGCAGCTTCGTCATTGATAATCAGTTTAAAGTTCAATTTCATGTTCCAAATTGGCAATTTTTAATTGGTGAGTACAACAAATCTGTTTAATAATAGTAGTTTATGTAACTGTTGCGTAATAAGGGTCCTTAAAACACGAGTGTGGTTTTATGAAACGAGCCGCAGGTGAGTTTCATAATAAAATCACACGAGTGTTTTAAGGCCTAATTACGTACAGTTGCATACACTGCTTTATCTACACTCATATTATTTATCCTAAATGCCGTATTCCGAAACCATAGAATGGCCGCCATTGCACCGCCATGGCCAACTCGATTGTGTCGGCGGCCGCGCGGGAGCGTGCTACAACTGCACCTGCACCTGCATTATGTTATCAAAACTCATAACACATCAATGTTTGAGCATGTAAAGTTAAAATTACGTTACTGCCACAGATAAAAAGCTTATCATAGTAAAATCGGTTGTGGTAATGCTAGCCATTTCCTACCGTTTTTGAACACGTTTTAGAGGACTTACAATGTGAGTGTAGATGACTTACAATGTGAGTGTAAGGGGCTTATAAGCTACTTTCGTAAGTCTTAATATGTCTTTTCTTACTAAGTCATTAGAAATTGCAATATACATAATATTATTTTATAAATCGCTTGACCATACCGCCCACTGCAAATCGGAGGATCTGTCACACGTCATGATTTCAACAAACTTAAATGACTAATATATATTACAGACTTTATATCAATGGACTAATGATTATTATAGCTTGGCAGGGTAGTCAAGCTGTTTCGATGCGTGACATTCCGTGCGGCGCCTCAAAGCGGCCACCTGTGGTTTTGTGACAACCCTATCATGCAAGGACCACTAGGGTTGAAATAAAAGTTTGACAACAAGTGTTTGTATTACTACAAATATGAATTTAGGTATGTCACACATTATGTATACAACTTACCATATATGGTACCTACACAACTGATAATGCCCTATAGATAAATGTCAATTTGTTTATAAACAGAATAACTGTTTCAATACGGGGTTTAACCTTTATAAATAACGCTCTTTAGGGTATAAAAAGTACCTACATTAAAACGACAACTAGTAATTAATGAACTGCACATCTGTTTTGGTGTTATCGTAGTCTTAGCTTGGTACCTATTAATTTTTGTATATGGCAATTATAAAGTTTATAAAAATTGCCATGTTTTGACTTGCTGTTTTAAAATATTAATATCAAATGTATATTAAATACTCGTATGTTAGGCACACCACCCGCCGGTCGACTGTCACCCGTCACGCGAACAACGAACTAATGACATTCCGCTCGGCGCCTCAAAGCCCTCCCGCGGGCTCTGACAGCCCTAGCGTAGGGCTGACAAAAATATATGGGTTCGTAAGTATAAATTAGTCAGTAAAAAGTATAAACTGTCTAACTGCTTCTTCCACCTTTCATTTCACTCTTTACCTAAATAATGTAAACATGGGAAAAGCATTAAACTACACACATTTAAAAAAAAATTACTATTTAATCATTTATTTATGGGCTTTATTATAAACACTCCTAGATCAACAAATGTATAATATATAACGATAATCAACCGCTTTTCTGAACTCATCCTTTCTAAAAACATGAAAAATAAAGATTTCATTTTGATACTTACATGAACTCCTTATACATTTATTTGGAAATAAAAATATAACTCCACAATTACTAATTTAAATAGTTAATTCATTCAACCATATAAAATCGGAATGGCAATAAACATGCTGTCATCAGAACGGGACGTGTTGACAACCCTACCCTAGCGGGATTTCGGGTTGACAATTTAAAAGAGCAATAGAAAGTGCGACGATTGTCAACTTCACACACTTGATTGAGCGGCAGATTCAATATAAATGCCCGTAATAAGTGTTTTGTTTGTTTGCATATGCAACATAAGGACAATTGCGTAAAAGGCTAATGATGGGTCATAGTATCGGCCAAAGAATAAGTAGCTATCTAGCTACTGAACCTGAAGCGATGATGTGTGTGATTTATGATTTCGGTACGGTCAAACGGGATGACTCCGAAATTTGGGGTTATTTTGGTACATTAAAAGCAACATTATTTGAACAGTTAAAATTATCCCATCAAAAACATAAATGTGAAAGGCTGCCAAGTTCGATACTATGGGAATGCTTCGCCTATAAAAGAAGTGAGATCTGAATAAGTACCAAGTTCCATAAAAATACCTCAAATCATAAATAGTTATAGGAATGCACACTTGATTTCCAGCAGTTTTTAAGGTACATTTTGAATAAGTATCACGTTACATAGAAATACCTAAAATTATAATAGTCAGAGAAACGCACACCGGTTTTTTTAGCAGTTTCCTGATAACATTTATTATTTTCAGTACTTTTTAATGATGTTACTTGGCAAGTTTTCACGCACCACACACCTTTTCAATGCAATGAATCGACACCTTTGGACTGCAATGTGTCAAGTATATAATTTTCTATTAAAACTTGCCTACACCTACACCTATAAAATGTACCTACTTACATATAATTACATACATCAATAACGTACTTTATTCTGTTTGTAAGTACGCTACCTACATAGATAATTAATAACTTGGTAATACCTACCTACCTACCTAGGTATTATAATTGGTGGCCTATTATGTAGCCCTAGAAGTGCACCATCCCATCTCATCCCGTGGCGTATCGGAGGGTGAGATGGACAGTAGTATATATAATTCCATCTTAGAGTATATATGATTTCCATGTTCTTGAATCTGCGATTTTATTAGTTGTAAAATTAGAAATTATTTAGACTATGCGAGAAAAAATAGTCTTTTCATTTTTGTTTGACTGATTAAGCGCACCTAGTGTACCTAGTGACCTGCTTTGCACTTCGTAAATCGTGGGTTCGGTTCCCGCAACAGACACACACACAGAGTGGTGAACAATTTTATTGTTCTTGTCTTTAAGACAAACATGTATTGTCTTAAATTGGTATGTATCTAAATTTAAATAAGTCTTATCTCATTTCAACTCCATACCTACTTATAGTAGAACAAAATTACACATTCGTTGTTTTCGAAACTGACTGACACTTGGCCGTTTTCAGATTTTTACTTTATTTCCACCTAAAGACAAACCTTCGAGCCAAATTTCAGGTCGGTACGACCATTGGAAGATAGACCCATTTAGTTCATTATGACTTCATAGTAGAACAAAGTTACACCTTCGCTATTTTTAAAACTGACTCAATCTTGGCCGTTTTCAGATTTTTCCCTTTACTTTGACCTTAAGACCTATCTCCATGCCAAATTTCAAGTCAGTACGACCATTGGAAGTGGTCTAGGTTTTTGATGTCAGTGAGTCAGTGAGTGAGTGTATAGTAAAAATAGCGATTTTCTGACGTCAATATCTCAAGAACTGCTATAGGTAGAATAATGAAATTTTGTATTCTAGACAATTAAGGGGATGTCAACAGACACTCGAAATTTCATATGCGTAGATAAAATATGTTTTGAGTTATAGGGTGGTCGAAATTGGCCCGAAATGGTTCGTGTAATATAACCCACGGCCGGTGTGTCGCTTTTTTTGCTCGAACTTGGCGGACACACTGCCGTGTGTCTAGATATAAACTTTTTCTTACTACCGAAAAGCTGTTGCTTCTTAAAAGTGACGTAATATCTATAAAAAATATTGACGCCTAAAGGAACAAGATCATCGTCAACTCACTGGGTGCTCTGAGCTTTTTGGCAACCTTACTCACCAGCAGGAACACAACACTGAGTAGAGTTAAGTACTATTTGGGTATAGTTTTCTGTAAGCCTCCACCTTACTTCCCCAGTCGGGCTCTGCTCCAGATTTGAACGAGATGGCATTCGCTGTACTTTGCCCTACCACACATAACGAGATGACATTCGCAGTTACTCATACCTCTCTTTTTGACGTAGACTAAGGACATACCCGCGTTCGGACGTAGTTTAAGAACATACCAGGGTCCTGCTTTGGCTTACACATAGATTGATTATAAAGTTGTATTAATTCAAAAGTTGCTGGCAACATTTCGTTAACTACATACCGTTCATTTTTAATTAGACAATTAATTTAATTTAATCTATTTTTCAATTAAAACTATATTGTCTATTATGTACCGCCTGTATCGATCCTATTCGTCGTTAATACTCCCTAAATCATTACTCAATGACACTGCGCACCTTTGTCGACGCATAAACGATCCAAATATCGATCAATCCCATATGGCCACCCTTAAACGTATCGAACAAATCGTATAACGATCACCATTTCTCGATCGCTTTTTATCTGTACACAATTAATATTGTAGAAGTCATTAAGAAGAGAGACAAGGGAACAAAAGTCGCCATCCTTTGTGGTCTTGATGAAAAAAGAAAGGGATAAAAAGGACGCCGCGGGGAGCGCTGGGCCGCTAAACCAACACGGGATGTGTCGACACGGCATCTGTCTGATGGTCATAGAATAACCATTGTAGATGCGAAGCGAGAATTCAAAATCAAACAAAACTAAATTAATAATGTAACAAAATATGTAATGACATTAATAATTAATAATATGAAATAATATGTAATGAAATTAATAATTAATAATATGACATACCTAATTTGTAATGAAATTAATAACTAATAATATGTGACATTAGAATTGTATATAGTTTTTGCATGCTAGTATAATTAAATACATATAGCAGAATATGCCACATATGTCTGTACTTACACCTGTTGACACTATATCTGTACTTATTCTATGCAAATAAAGATTATGATTATGAACTTATTTATTTATCGTATGGCTACATGTCACTGGATATAGATAGGCATTTCTTAGTAATAGCGGGAAAGTAGATGATGAAGAAAATCCAGTGAGTGCTGCGAGGTCCAGATGGGACAGTGCAGCTGCCAAGTTTTTTACATGTTTTAGAAGACCCCTATTTTTTTTAAAGACATATGCAACGTCATTCCACACGACAGGGTTGGAGCGGAAATAAAATTCGCCCCCCACTTCATGTGTACGGGAGGTACACTAAAATATAATATTGATTTTTTCAATTTTTATTTTACCAATTTGTTAACGGAATTAATGCACATACTCATACCAAAAATCAGTTTGCTAGTACTAACGGTCACTGAGCTGGACCGCGGACAGACAGACATGCCGAAACTATAAGGGTTCCTAGTTGACTACGGAAACCCAAAGACATATCAATGGATGGCATATCTGTTACCATAAGCTGCTCTATGGCACTGCGCGGGCGCCGCTGCAGTTGATGCTTTGAGTATTTTGGTTGTCAGTGTTCTTGATAACGGGTTAAGCAGATCGTGATCAAAAAAGAACGCGTGTGTAACGTGTCTTGTATTTTTGGGAATGATTTGTAATATAGAATGTATAAAAAAGTTAAGAGGTAAGTAACGTGGTGTGAACATGTGATACCGAAGAATGAAATAGTTTTTAGAATTGTGTGTATTGTCTTTGTCTATCTTTAGGTGATAGGTTTATCAGCAAACCATTATAAAGTTATTTTTGAAATGACTTTGGATGAATTTGTCTACCATTTATGAACTATGTACTGGATATATTTATAATGTACAAGTGAACTAAATAAACATGTATTTTGACACACGAAAAAATAGTGCATTATGTATTTCCACCGGGAAAACTCGGATCTTAAGCGGAATACGACGGTACCCGATGTAATTGTCTTAAATGAGCGACATTTTCATATCTATTAATAAAGTTCCTGGGGATCAATGTTACACATGATCCCTGGGTGGTGCTAAAAGAGAAACAAACTTGGCAGTTGCACTGTCCCATCTGGATCTCGCAGCACCCACTGGATCTTCTTCATCATCTGCTTTGCCACTACTAGGTACTAGAGAAGAAATGCCTAGCTATATCCAGTGACATGTAGGCATACGATAAAATAAAATAAAGTTCCTAATCCATAAACTCATTTAATACAATAATTTATTGACGCTTCGGGTACCTTCGTATTCCGATAGAAGTCCTGGTTTTCCCGATGGGAATACATTATGCCCAATCTCTGTAATTCAGTGATATTGTGCTTATAAATATGTGACAGAATTAATTTTGTATCAAGCAGAACGTCTGCTAACGATACCACAATGTTTAGAAATAAAGAAAAAGTAGAAAAACCGGCCAAGAGCGTGTCGGGCCACGCTCAGTGTAGGGTTCCGTAGTTTTCCGTCCATCATAGTAAGTGTCCCCACTTAAGAGTTAAAATAACACCGCCATGTAGGATATGATATGAGCGTTCCACGTACAGCGACATCTATCGGCAAATTAAGTAAACTATTGCGCGCGAGCTTAAAGTATGGAAGATGATTTTTATGGGATAATTATTTATTGCGTGAAACGATTTTCACCGTTTTTACTTTATTTGAAAGCACGTCCTTTCATTGTGATTTTGTAGAAATTACAGGTACAATAAACACCTGCTTATACGGTTAAATTACAAACTTAGTTCAGATATTATTTTGTAATTTTTTTTCAAAAACTATTCAACCTATCAAGTTTAAAATAATTTTCCTAGAAAGTTTTTATAAAGTTCTACTTTTGACATTTTTTTCATATTTTTAAAACTTATGGTTCAAAAGTTAGAGGGGGGGGACACATTTTTTTTTACTTCTGGAGCAATTATTTCCGAAAATATTTACATAATCAAAAAATGATTGTAGTAAACCCCTATTCATTTTTAAATACCTATCCAACAATATATCACACGTTAGGGTTGAAACGAAAAAAAAATCACTCCCCACTTTACGTATAGGGGAGGTACCCTAATAAAACATTTTTTTCCACTTTTTATTTTACCACTTTGTCGGCGTGATTGATATACATATTAATACCAAATTTCAGCTTTGTAGTGCTAACGGTCACTGAGATTATCCGCGGACGGACGGACGGACGGGCAGACATGGCGAAACTATAAGGGTTCCTAGTTGACTACGGAACCCTAAAAATCCACTCAAGCCTCAAGTGAGACAGTGGATTTTTCTGATTTTCCTTTATTTCTAAAGAATGCCTCAGGCGAGACAGTGGATTTTGCCACTTTTCCTTTATTTCTGAACAATGCCTCAGACGAGACAGTGGATTCTGCCACTTTTCCTTTATTTCTGAACAATGCCTCAGACGAGACAGTGGATTTCCTACTTTTCCTTTATTCCTTAAACACTGTGTTATGATCTTGGTTATTTTGTGATAAAGTAAGGATATGACTTATTCTTTGTGACTTGTGATGCTTTTTTGTAGGAGTGTACAGTCGCCATCAAATATATCGGAGCGGCCAAGGTACTCAAAAATATCTAAACATGCACTTTATCGCCTTGACAATAGAGGCGTTGAGATTTGTCCAGTCCATTGCTGCTGTTGAAGCAATTCTCGCTGTGACGTACTCGGCCTTTTAGCTTCGCATAGATTGCGGCTCAGATATTTGTGACCACCTTGGCCGCTCCGATATATCTGATGGCGACTGTACTTTCACTGTTAAAGTAAATAAGAGGTTTAGTGTTAGTAGAGCTGCTTAAACGTTAAGAGAACAAAGTAAATTCATATACCTGTGCTAACTCGGGGTAAGTTCTAGGGATTGGATATCGATAAAAAAGATGTCGATATATATTAATACATATGCTCATTGAAAAACCTCGATTACTAACTATTAAAAGGTTCGATATTATCGATATCATGTTTGATATTGAGCCTCTTAAGATAATGCGGATGCCATTTCAATCAAAATAAGGCAATTTTCTGTCAGTGTGATTCATATCCTAGTAAGAATAATATGTGAGGCAATATTCTGCTAAATAACATTTATTTATGTTGACTAAATAACATCATGGTGTTGACAGTAATATCGGTATATTTTTTTGTGTATAAATTATTTTGCTACATTGCTTTAGTATTCGTGCCCCGAGTTATCACACGTATGTAATCATAACAGTATTGAACTTAGGTAACGTTTGCCCCATCGTCAAAGGGGTGGCTTAAAACACTACCTATTTGTGATCTAAACAAAAACTGGCAAGCACTTAGATCCCAGCCAATAAACCTTAACAATATCTTATTAACAACCTCTCACATAATCAGAACTGGCTTATCACGCTACACCATCAGCCTCAAATACCTAACGACATCGTCTCACGATTAATCAAAATTCCACGTCCCAAACTTAATTATTAGACATGAGGTTATTTAATTTATTTCACCGATGGGACGTCCTAAAATACATGGGGCCCCGCCCACCCATTACGAGCGGGGACGGGTCGCGGCACTAGTCGTATATCATCCTGAGGAAATTACCCACAGCACTTATGACACTACCAAGTTATTAAGCTGGTGGAAAAATCTGGAACTAAAAATCTTTAGTACTATTTTAGTGGTGGATGTGGACGGTGGCGCCACTGTGTGAAGTTTGGAAAAGGTTGGATGGTCTAAACGAGGTGAACATAACATTCACGCTTCAATTTTGGATGGGGTGGCTAAGTAATGCCATCTGAGATTGAGATCCGACGCTTAGGATCCGAGAATCAGCCGTGAGGATGTTTATAAAGCTTTGTAGATTTTAGTTTTGTGTTTAGCAGCAAGGTCTGCTAACGATACCACAATGTTTAGACAAGGAAAAATGTAAAAATCCCTGCGCTCTCCTAGATGCATGTGATTGTGAAGGATAAGGTGGAAATTTTGCAGCCAATGGGTAAATCTCAGTAGCTCAGTTGGTAGAGTGGCGAGATGGTATCCTGGAGTCACGACTTGGAATGTCACCTGTAGCAATGAATTTTTAAATTTTTTCGTCATTTCTAACCAACCACACCCAAAAAACCACAGCCAAATAGCACTAGACCCTACTCATAGTGTTGTGTTCCTGCTGGTGAGTAAGGTTGCCAAAGAGCTCAAAGAGGACCCGGTGTGTTGACGACGAGGGACCCTCTTTTTCCTTTAGCCGTCAACACAGTGAATCCTCCTTTTTGTAAAGGGTTGGCAACGCGCATGTGACACCTCTGTAGTTGCAGGCGTCCATTGCCTACGGTAGCTGCTTACCATCAGGTGGGCCGTATGCTTGTTTGCCACCGCCGTGGTATAAAAAAAATCTTTTTATAATTTAAAGATGTTCTTTCGTATTCAACTGACTGTAAAAGGTTTGGTTAAAATGTGGGTCAACGTGCACTTACTGGTATTCAGGAGGACAGAGAGGAATACTTTTTTCATAGGATACATTGCCACTTGTCTCCGCCATCATCATACCGCACGCGAAGGCAATGTCACCAAAGCGGGGACAGATGGAAAAACACCGTAACCTACCAAAATATTAATATGTATGTTCTCCGTATACCCTAATACGTAGAACTAATTAGTAACTACGTAGTGCCCTAAAAAGCCAGCTGACGGTCTCCGGACATCTATTGTGTCTCTGGGTCGGCAGATAACCCTATCACTGCTGCGACGTGCCCTGACGACGATAATGTTCACATATGCCGCGTTCCTTGAAGTGATAACGTGTGACGTCCGATAGATTACTTTTATATCCGTGTTCTCTAGCGTTTGTGGTGGTAGGCGGAGAGCTAGCCACGTCAGATATGACACAATAATGAGAGCGACGAAACCCCTTTCGTTAGTTTGCTATACTATGCTTATTTCTAGATCCGGACATCTGGCAGCTGTAAAGTGGTGGAGGTCAAAGAATGCAAATAACTTGAAGAAAACAAATCCTAGAGTTCTGGTTTTGATGCATCCCCATGCTGGTCCCATGCAGTATTATGAGAAATTATATTATCATTGCCAAAACTTTCTGATGGGGGAAAGTAGCCCAAAACGACGTATAATGTAATTCATAGTTTATCGCATACTGTTTCTGTTTCCGAAAGAAAATGCAATGTTTTTTGTTCTAATGTTAAAATATAGGCCCTGTCCTTTATATCTAAGACAACTTCGGCAGTTTTTACCTATTTTGGTACTACTATTTTCCAATCCAAAAATTTTGTTTGTCTGTTACTCCGACCTCCACCCATTAAAAGCTGCCAGATGCCTGGATCTAGCAATAAGGATAGTATAGCAATCGAATCAGACGGGTATTGTTGCTCTCATTATTGTGTCATATCTGACGTGGCCAGCTCTTAGTCCATGGGTTTTATCTACGGCTGAATAGAGTTTAGGATCCGTCCGGGAAATTAATCCCAAGAATTGTATTGGCACTAGATTTTACTGAAGCAACCGCATTGCCGTCTGATTTGGATGTCATGTGGATGGGAATACTGAAATCGATCAAAAATGTGATTTGATCAAATTTTAATGTCGTTTTATGGTAATATACAGGATGTAATAAAAATACTGGTGATACGTTTAAATAATTGGTATCGTATTGCGAGTAAAAAAAAGTAGGCGAAAAAATTTTTTGACGCGAAAAAGATTTTTTTTTTGTATTATGGGACACGTCGTGCCAGACGGCCAACCCTCAATACAAAATCATTTTTTTTTTGTGAGAGAATGTTTTATCTTAGTTTTTAATACTTAGAATACGATACTAATTATGCCCTTAAAAGTATTACCTGCATTTTTGTTACAACTTGTATATTACCATAAAACGACATTAAAATTTGATCAAATCACATTTTTGATCGATTTCAGTATTCCCATAGAAAATGTTTTAAGATATAGATATAACCTATATCTCTAAGGGATAAAAAATTGTGTGTAATGTTGAGTGTCTTGTAAGGGTTGAGGTTTGAGGTTAATATTAATTAAACTCCTGATTCTTGATTATAGGCGGGGCACTTTTTTAAGTTTTTTACTGAACGTCAGGAAAGAGAGCCCGCCTTAAGCTGCTACAGTAGTCTTTTTTACCCCAAACAGTAAACAAAAAAAAATGTTTTCATGGAATGGCCTAACGCCTTCGTTACCTAGAAGAAAATAAGGTTACATGTGCCGGTCACGGTTACGACCTGTCATTAAAACTAGTCTTCCAATCTTATAATCTCTTTTTATTTGAATCCACATAAGAGATGATGTTGATGATAATCTCTTTGTTAATCTTGTACTAAGCAGAGACGTCTGCAAGCGAAAATTTCAATTTTATAATTAAAAATAAATAAATAGAAAAACGTCGCAAGTTCGAATCTTGGTCGATGCGGTGAATTTTTCAATTTTTCTTTCAATTATAAAATTGATAATCTCTTTCGATTGTCGACTACTTATCAGGGAGTGATACACTCGAAGACTTTTTTAGATTTACTATTTAATGTCTTAAATTAGTTATACCCTCAAAAAGTGTAGGGTAAACTTACTAGTGCTCGACACGCAAATGTCCAATAATTGGTACCCTTCTGCAATGCGAATGAGTATAAAGATGTCATGTACTGGGAAAGTAAAGACAACTCAGACGTCAAACTGTTTATAGATATTTGGAAAAATATCGGTCCCAAAAGAACTTACTTACAGGAGATACGCGATGCAAGAATTATCCCCAACGGATTCTCGACGTCAGCCGCAAAAATGTCATTTCCAAGCCCCATAATTACCTAATTGGTCACAGAGTTGTTTATGATCAGTAAAACAAAACAATAATTAGCCATAACTCGGAGACCGATCCGCGCACGATCAGCCGATTGGCACTAGGGTCACCAGATGGGATCACAATTTTTCTTGACGTTTTAGGAATTTTGGTAAAGTAAAAAAAGGGCGAAGATTTTACCTGAAGGTACTTTCCTTTAACACTTTCATTTAGAGAACTTAGTCATACTACGCTACGTTTCTTAAATAGACACTGTTAGTAGTTTTTTTTATATCACTTATCTTAAAAAAAGTTCCCAAGTTTCGAAAGATTTGCTCCAAAATGATTTTGTACAGTCGCCAACAGATATATCGGAGCGGCCAAGGTGGTCACCAATATCTGAACAACGCCTCTATTCTCAAGGCGATAAAGTGCATGTTCAGATAGTTTGAGTACCTTGGCCGCTCCGATATATTTGATGGCGACTGTACTCAACTGATACATTTGCAAACTATTCGTTTTACTCTGTATTGTTCGTGAGTTTAGCCATAGAATTATTTAAACGTTTTTTAAATAATATTATAAGTACATAGTTACCTATATATAAACTAGACGTCAGCCAGAGCATTCTCCTACTTAGTCTTTTTTTTAATTTTTTTTTATACCACGACGGTGGCAAACAACCATAAGGCCCGCCTGATGGTAAGCATCTACCGTAAACTATGGACGCCTGCAACTCCAAAGGAGTCACATGCGCGTTGCCGACCCTTTACAAAAAGGAGGATTCACTGTGTTGACGGCTAAAGGAACAAGAAGGTCCCTCATCGTCAACACACTGAGTCCTCTTTGAGCTCTTTCGGTCTGATGCGATCAAGACCATAGGAATTGTTTGGTAATCCCGATTAAAACCCAGAATGGGAAACCATATTGTCTACATATTTAATAATGTTTTTTTTACATTAATTAATATCTAACAAATTAAGTATTGCGTCACATATTGCTATTGACTAAATGTGTCCCAGAAAAATATTATAAAGCCTCATTCGATCGGGACCTCAGAAACTCTGGTAACCCTGATTACTGAGAGGGGGCGTGAGTGTAGCCACAGATTTATTGTTAATGGTGTCCCGAAGATAATTAAAATGGTTGATGTTCCGCTCACAGAGTACGGTGGGAACAGAATCGGATATAATTATCTGTGCATATCGCACCTTCGGTCAAATGAGAGAGGGTTTTATAGAGGTACTGTCTATTGTAGTTTTGTATAATTTTTTTCTTTGATAAATTATCTACTATGCACTACATAATTAAATTATTTTTGAGATGCTACAATTAGTTGGTAAAATAATGGCAAGGACCTGTAACTACAGGTGAATATCTGATAATGATTATAAGAGCTTCTTTTCTTTATAGATCGAGAGCTGGGGTACCAAAAGTACCTACAGAAGTTTTAGAAAGGCTGATACTTACACCACTGCATAAATTACAAGTTTCGGTTTGATCCAATGGTTGACTGGTAGAGAATGCCTTAAGGCATTAAGTCCGCCTCTTGTACACTTTTTTATTTGTGCAATAAAGTTTAAATAAATAAATACATAAATATTTTAATATTAGGTTACAAATAGGTTGACTATCAATAGCCTGCCGTCAGTTAGCCAGGTTCCAGGACACCTGGATGGGGGGTGGTTGCGAACATTTCGTTTCATGCTTTCTTCCGGGCGGGACCAGATTTTGTAAATTTGTTAGGGGCAAGAGCGGTAGGTACTACGTGTACAAACAATTATTCAGATTTTCTAAAACATTTGCGACATACGTAGCCAGGTGTTCCAGAACCTGGCTGACTGACGGCAGGCTATTGAAAGTCAACCTATTTGTACCCTAATATTAAAGTATCAGCTTATCTACAACTGTTGCGTTTTTGGTTTCTCGTCAGCTCTAACTCTATTAGAAAATATCCAGCCTAGTTACATTGAGCGCCTTTCTACAATTGCTTTTAAAATTAGAATTGCCAATCTTAATAAATATGTTTCCTTTTTTACATTTTACCTACTAGTAGGTTTACTCGTATAGTCTCTATCACTTCGACAATGGAAACGAATCATATCACGTCTTTCTGCTTAGCCTGTAGGGCATGTCTTAGAAATATACATACATTGCTCACACTTCAGAAACTACATAAGCCAAAACAATGTTATAATGAATTCACAGTAATCTATGTTGTTATAGATGGTGCCCCGATATGTGCACGGCACCGGCGTGCCATACTCGTAGGGCGAGCGATAGTTTCAATCCGTAAGTATTGTTAGTCACACCTGCCTGATGATTAAAACTTCTGCCCTTGCCAGGCTTTTGTTTACTTTCCTTTTTGCATGTTCATCAGATAACTATAGAGCCAGTAGGTACCTAAATCCAATGTTTTACAAATTCATATGAGTTACCAGTAGTATAGATACTGGTAACTCATATGAATTTGTAAAGTGTGTCCTTAATGGTCGGATTTTACGGTGCAACACGGCGGAATACATACACTTATTATGCGAATATAGTGGTTAAAACATTGATATGTTATTTTATTAAAATGTATTTGATGTAACTAAAGTACGTACCAACGTGGGCCCTAAAATCCCGAAGATTATCCATATTAGCATAATTTTTGAGGTAATAAAAAACCGTGTTGTACCCTAAAATCCGATCACTAAGCCTTAGCCACTGGACAAAGCCTTAAATCCCATATAGTGTATTTACTCTGATAGTGAATACTCATTCTGTTTGAAATAAGTTTTTTTTAATTTTATCGACTGCAACTTATTTCGTAGAGGAGTAACTGAGAACATGTGTCCTAATCCTAACTAGGGCATGCAATACCGGCATTGCTTGTATGGGCTAATATCGGAATTCCAGCATTGCCCATTAAAAAAATTCCGTTATTGCATGCCCTAGTCCTAACCTTGTGTCCTTTGCACTTCTGTTGATCCGCA
Source organism: Pammene aurita (assembly GCA_947086415.1). NCBI lineage: Eukaryota > Metazoa > Arthropoda > Insecta > Lepidoptera > Tortricidae > Pammene > Pammene aurita. The sequence continues at coordinate 21,116,364 of OX352305.1, read as the reverse complement.
AGAGCTTTAAAATAAACGTAAACTCGCGACGCGACAATGACAACTATACAGGGTGTAATCGGGATCGTGTAGCAAACGCTCAACTATTTTTCAGATGATAAGTAGTAAAATAATTTTTGTCATACAATTTGGTCACCCTACTCAATGTGACGTCTTGTCGTTTTCCATACAGAGTATGTCAAAAATAATAAGGTGATAACAATTTACTCAGTTTTATTTGAAAAAAAAATCGTTCTGTTTTGATCAAATAGTAATGGTAATCGTTACAGAGTCAGAAAAAGTGGTTCAGGATCCTGACATAGATTTCACCCTGTATATTAGCGATCATCTATAAAATAAAGCTGAATGTCTATCATGTTGGTTATATTGAGTGATGATTTGTCGCTTTATCTTGTGGTTAATTTCAGTTAAGCTTTGCCGTGAACATCGATGATATATCGCATCGCTACGATATTTTGGGGCGCTTACAGTATACCTATACCTAGTTATCCGGCACGCAGCAGACATGTCTTGTAGTTTGATTTATATATATTATGGGACAATCTTACACAAATCAACCTAGTCCCACAGTAAGCTCAATAAGGCTTGTGGTGTGGGTACTAGACGACGATATATATAATAAATACATACAGATACATACTTAAATACATAGAAAACATTCAAAACTCAGGAACATATCTGTGATGTAGGTACACACAAACAAATGCCCTGACCAGGATTCGAACCCGGGACCTCCTGCTTCATAGGCAGGGTCACTACCGACTAGGATAGGAGGTCGTTTATTATTACTGTTTGTTATGCCCTCTTATACAGATTTTTTTATTTTTATGAAACTAGTAGCAAACGAGCAGAGAGATTAAAGCATAAAGTCAAGTTTATTTGAAACTAGACGGAAAGTAAGAATAGTGTTACCGCCTTCTAAACTTGAATTAGTTAAGAGTGGGCCCCTCTACCGATGTGTCCGAATAATGCATAACATACCAGCGTCAATTAAACAATTAAGTAATGAAAAGACATTCAAAAATATATTAAAGAAAATGCTTATTGAAAAAAGTTATTATACAGTAGACGAATTTTTTGAGGATAATTTATTAAATTATAATTTTAAATCTTAAATAAATATCGTTAATATGTTGCATTGTAAATAAATATACATGAATTGGAAATATAATATGATAATTACACGTAAAAACAAAAATAATGATAATAATAATAATAATTGACATTATCTATATTATGTCTTTGATCGACTCCTCATCCGGGCGGGACCGAGCCAGGCTGCTGGCAGCATCCAGGCCAGAATCCGGGCAATGGCTTCACGCCTACCCGTCACCTAACTTAGGTACTTTTATTGATCCGGGCACACTCCGAATTGCAGTCGCTCTCCGCATCGGAGTTGATGTGTGCGTGGACCACAATTGCATCTCCTGTGGAGCTGCAGTAGATAGCTTTGGTCACCATGGACTCGCCTGCTCCTCGGGCGCCGGCCGCTTGTCCCGTCACGCTGCACTCAACGACATCCTGAGAAGGGCGCTTGCCAGCGCATGCGTCCCCGTGGCTCTTGAGCCTCGGATTGTACGGGATGACGGCAAGCGTCCAGACGGGATGTCGTTGATCCCCTGGCGGATGGGCCGTGCACTGGTGTGGGACGCTACTTGCGCTGATACGTTGGCAGTGTCCTACTTGCCAGCCACGTCCAAACAAGCTGGGGCAGCGGCGGATGCCCGAGAGCGATCCAAGGTCGGGAAGTATAGCTGTCTCGGCGCCCAGTACGATTTTGTTGCATTTGGCGTCGAGACACTCGGCCCTTGGGGAAAAAGCGCGCGTGGGCTCTACAAGGAGATAAGTAAGCGGTTGAGGGACGCAACGGGTGACCCTCGCGCGGGCAGCTTTCTCGCTCAAAGAATAGCGATTGCTATTCAGCGCGGGAATGCTGCCTGCGTGATGGGCACCCTGGCTAAAGGGCAAAGTTTTGATACGTATCTATAATTAATTAATGATATATTTGTAATTTTAATTTTTTAAGTAGTTTTAAATCTTATGACTTGTTTTCGAATAAAATTTATTTATATTAGGAACTGACCGACATATTTTCAAAGGAATACGGCTGTGGCATACCTACTTCCGTGAGAATCAGACACGATCTCTATAAAATTTCTATCTCCGATTATCTATAACCTATGTATTAGTTACTTCTTGACATGCAACTACATATTTATATCTGTTAAATAATTGCTAAACTGTAATTTAATTTAATTTAATATGTTAGTATGTAAGCATAGTATTAAGCAATTTTATGTCCAATATTGTACGCCCTAACAGGGTATCATGTACCGACTAAAATTAAATTTAAGACCACAATTTTGTACTGATGCACATGATGACAATGGATTAAATGAATATGAATATGAATATGAATATTTCTACGGTTTATTTTTATGAAATATTTTAATGTGTTGCCGAAAAAACCCCCCGTCAGTTTAAAAAGAGACTCCTACAAAATATGTAGGTATACAAACTAATAGAATTTTGATAGTTACAGCAAAATAGTATAAAAAGTTGAGCGAAATTGAAAATCAACTTTACTGGACTCTTAGGCGATTTGACACTGGCGCCGCAACCGGATGCGGCGACGGTGTGCAAGCCTGACAGCGTTATACACGCAGAGCGCTATCTCGCTCGCGCACCAGCGCCGCATGCGGAAACCGCAGTGTAAAAGCCGCTTTAGCGACCAATGAGTTAGAAATGTTACAATACGCATTAGCCTTAGTAGGCATTCAGTAACACGCCTGCATAACAAAGGATTTCAATGCGCAACTACAAAACTCATTGTTATGGGCCTGAAATGAAATAAGTCATAATAGCAGCGCCCGCGTCTATCGAACCTTATTTATGTTCTGTTGAGCTGCCACTTTTCGCCGCCAGGGGCGCTGGTGCCGCCTACCACGATTTATGTTAATGCAAACAAGAGTCACTACATTAAAATAAACTAGAAATGGTGTGATTGTTTATTATAGACTAGTGGCCCGTTTGCGGCGCTCAAGTTCTTATGGCGAATGTTTAATGTTGAAATGTAGAATTTTCAGTTGTTTAAATTATTTATCTTGCGTTTGCCATTTACTGTTCTAGTACAGTCGGAATCTGTCGGAATATGGTAATATCAGATAATGATGAAAAATAGTAGTTTATGTAACTGTTACGTAATAAGGCCTAATTACGTACAGTTGCATACACTGCTTTATCTACACTCATATTATTTATCCTAAATGCCGTATTCGGAAACCATAGAATGACCGCCATTGCACCGCCATGGCCAACTCGATTGTGCCGGCGGTCGCGCGGGCGCGTGTCGGCGGCCGCGCGGTAGCGTGCAGGTGTACATTATGTTATCAAAACTCATACATAACACATCAATATTTGAGCATGTAAAGTTAGAATTACGTTACTGCCACAGATAAAAAGCTTATCTTAGTAAAATCAGTTGTGGTAATGCTAGCCATTGCCTACCGTTTTCGAACACGTTTTAGAGAACTTACAATGTGAGTGTAGATAAAACTTATTAATAAACAAAATTGCATAGAATTAGCGCATATTTAGTTAGTTGTGTAGTGCCACCTACTCCACCACCTCTGGGCCTCACTGAAAATCAACGTCGCGAAGTGTACCATACCATGTGGAGAATTTTGTGACATCAAGCTGAGTGAGGACCATTTAGCGCAAACGACAGCTTTAGATAGTAATTAATTACCTTTAGTTAGTTTCAAGTTTTTCTGTCCTTGTTTTGTGCTAATAAATATCTTTTCTTTCTTTCTTTCATATGTTTAATCGCTTACGTCAAGAAGAAGCTCGATAAGATTAACTTTAACTTTCATGAAACTCGAACATGTTGAGGGAAATTAAGTTATTTATACCTACACAATTTTAACGAACTGATCAATGTTAAATATGGCGGCTCAGCCGTCGTCTCATAGAGAAGTGTCAAACTTTTCATACTCGTAGGACCAGTAGAGAATCCGGACAGTGCTTCTCTCCATTTCCCTAACCACAGATGAACCTTAACCCTACACGTTATCCTTGCACTGAGAAAAAAATGTTGTTGGGCGTAACAATAAAACTTAAACGCTATACAACCGCCTATGGAGCTTGGTCTATAGTACAACTTTTATGTTGTCAAACTCTTATTGTTAATCTGACAATATTATATAAATAACATTTTCACTTTGTTATTATTACAATGCTTTATATGTTGTCGTTACAACAATATAAACTTTGTGATATTGGCAACTTTTAACCTAGTACGTTCTGGTTTAAGTTGCTACCTAGACAAAATTGCTTTGTGCAAATGACAAAGTAACTTTGTTATTGTATTGTTTAAATTATGTTCTTGCAACAAATTTGTATTGTATTGTGGCAATACCACAAAATAGTTTTTGTTAACCTAACCAAATAAACGTTGTCATAGCAGCAAAATGCTTTGTTTTGGCATCAAATCTTTAGGTCACTATTCTGCTAACGTTGTTAAATTAACCAAATCTTACGTGGTCGCAATAGCAACATGCTTTGTTTCGGCATCATTTTTTATAGTCATAATGACAAAGGCACTTTGTTGTGCTAACCATTTGGTATTTCTGTTTCAAGATACAATTTATTGTTATTCATGCAACATTAGTTCAATATTTTAATAACAACGACCTTCAACTTTAATTTTCGACATTTTAATTTATATCTCGCAATTGGATAATTATGCAAAAGACCAATTTCTATAAATTGCATATTTTTCAATTGCGAGAGACCAAATAGTTAAAATGTCGATCAATGGTGGTTCAAGGCCGTTGACATTATTAAAGGTGGAACCAATGTTGTATGAATAACATTATGTACCTAAATGTTATGTTGAAACAGAAAAAACAAAAATGCCAATAATGACCAAACTACGAGCAAGTGCAAACCATTACGACCCAAAAAAATTATGCTGAAACAAAGCATATTCCTGTTGCGCGATTATTACATCAAGAAACAGCGTTTCACGTTAGCAAAACAGTGACCTAAAAATATTTAGGGAGTATAAAACGTGAGATCAAACCAAAAAGTAATATATTTTCGTTTATTTTAAAATGGACGTTTCAAAGTATATTGCAGAGCCCTCAATATAATATCAGCAACTTCCATGATGGTGACTTCTTTGGTGCCGAAAAGCATTTCCCTTTGATAACAGTATGTTCCTATGTCTGAAACTGTCGCAACACGAGCCAGGTAATCATGTCTTGCTCTTCTTTGGATAATTTCCACACATTTCTCTTCGCCTACTGAAAAATAAATTAATATAAGTTTTTTGTCAAACGTTTCATTTTTGACATAAGCTTTTAGGGTCATATTACTCATCCAAACAATTATAACAGACTCAAACACAATTAGGTTTTGTTGTTTTATTGCAGAGTACTTATAGACACCTCCAGTGTCCAACAATCAGATCAGCTCGATGGTACCAAAACATTGCATTTTTATCCGAGTTACGAAGGAATGAAAATTTTCAGATCGGTCAGAAATCGGGAGCTGGTTTAAAATTCAGATGCAAGTTTTGAACCGTGTACTAATACATAAACCTAAAATATACTACTGTCCTGACTGTTTTACGAAACGTGCTACTGTATAAAGTCGTCATGAGCAACCTTTTAAAAATGCAGAAATTATTTGAAGAAATACAAAACATAAAATACATATTTAGGATCTTACCAGAGGCCAAATCGAGAAGGTCGATGGTTGATAAGTCAGCCTTGTTACATTCTCCTCTTTCAACGAGTACTCGTAGTTTCAGAATCTTCAACTTTATAAGAGGAAATCTTTCTTTATATGTTTTATTTGCTGCTGGGTACACACATTGAAAGTCAGGCGACACCTGAAACAAACATATATCATAATGCTACAAACAACAACACACTTAAATATTAATTACCACGGTAGACCTTATGGCAATGTTAAAGTGAAAATGAAAATAATTATTAATTATTCTTCAATTTAGGTACTTTACAATGCACTTATGAAAATCAAAAAGAAACTATAGCGGGTCTGGCTGTATATAAACAGCGGCACTGATATTAAAAATGTTTATTTAAACAAATTGAACACAAATGGGTTATACAGACACAAGTCTAGCTAATATTTTAAAGTCTAGGTTAACAAAGTAACGAATGGGTATCGTAGGTCGGTGGCACGCGAGTACAGCGTGCTTACCATGCGGCGGTGCGCTGCCCACTGGCGAGAGCACTTGAAACGCTCCGCGGTGATACAAGATGGCGGCACACGCCAAGGTCTAGTTGACCCACGGTTTAGCTTATTAAGAAGCGAGCCGGGGTCTACCTCTAGTGGTTCTTACGGAAACACGCCGAACAGGCGTGTCGTCAAGGTCACGCGCTATAAAACTACTTCCGATTCTAACCCTACAGCTCCTACATAGATATTTTTTCAATACATACATCTTACAACTATCATGCATTTTTTTACTAAGATTATTGACATACAGTAGGTACGGTTACACCGTATGTAATTTAGATACATTAGATTACTTATACGGGACGTTACTATTGTCATACTCATACCAATAAAGTCTGCCGATGGTCAGTAAAGTATTTCGTTGATGGCAGATACCCACGTACTTACAAATCATAAATAAAATCGTAAATACCTATTTAAGAGATTAAGTTAAATTATCAGCTACTTGTGCTATTACTTGTGTGCAAGATGGCGCGCGGCCGCGTGGTTACCCAGTTAGACCGAATGTTTAATATAAATAGTGTTGTATGTAATGAGCTAAAGAAAAATCGTGCAACCTAATGAAGAGTTCAATCTGGAATGCATACAATTTTGCATTCGACAGTCCTGCGCATGCGTGTAAAATGGAATTGAAGTACAACATTACCTAAGTAATAAAAAATAATGAGTAGTTACTTACCAAGCATACTAGGGATTAGGTGTACAAGCCTTGCAGAAACCAATCTTGCAGAAACACGCCCACCTCGACACACATTCCTATTGAAAAACCACAACACTAAGCGCTTATTACACCGCCCGCGCTCCGTCACGTCCTCCACTTCCGGCATCCATTAGCAACTGACCTGTACAACGTCGTTCCGTTCCCCGCCTCCCCTCCATTCCGCGCATTTTGTTAATGCGTTAATGTAATTTTGTCAATTTTTTACATTGTCAATCTAACAATAAAACCATTTAATGCAGATACAAATGTGCTTTGTTAAGTAGTTGACTTTGTTGCCGTACTAATGTTAAACTTGTTAAATTCACAAAATTCAATTGTCAAGTCAACAAACCCAAAAGTATTGTCTTGGTGACAAAATACGACTTGTTAATAGTTGTTGACTTTGTTGCCGTACTAATGTTAAACTAGTTAAATTCACAAAATTCTATTGTCAAGTCAACAAACCCAAAAATATTGTCTCGGTGACAAAATACGACTTGTTAATACTGCAATATATATTTGACAACAAAAACGTTGTGATAGTAAATAGACCCGCTTTGTTACAAATGCAATACTTATTGTGCCTACAACAAAAAAAACCTGACAAAGCGTATTTTGTGACTTTGTTAGCCATTATTTTTCTCAGTGTGGGTGGTGGTAAAAGAGTAACAAACTTGGCAGCTGCACTGTTCCATCTGGATCTCGCAGCACTCACTGGATTTTCATTATCATCTGCTTTCACTACTACTACCCCAGGGAAGAAATGCCTATCCATATCCAGTGACTTGTAGCCATACGATAAATAAAAATAGTTGAACCTTATTTATTACTGAGCAAAACAGTCGTTCATATGTGGCTAGGAAAAACGGTCCGATAGAGAGCATAATAATAGAGGGCGGTGTCTCACTCGCACTCGTTTCAAAATTGATACACATTTTGATTGTCTGATGACGTCGTTGCCTCCTGAGTCAAACTCAAAATGAAAATCTCTTTCGGCCACACTTTTCGACCTAAGAGTATCTGATACTCCAGTTTAAAATCATAACTTTATGACTCGTACAGTCGACGTCAAAGATATGTATACACTTTTACTTACTCCTTTGTAATAAGGTTCAAACGTGTAAACATATCTTTGACGTCGACTGTAAGTACAAGCAAATGTGCACTGCAGATGGATTGGTCCGTCCCTAAGCAAATTAGGTATTTACAGTGGTTTACTCGCATAATTTTGTTCGAAAATCAATCAATACCTAACAGCTTCAGCAGTTTAATTAAACTGCTGAAGCTTTTATGTCAGCGCTAAGCGGCATTTTCTTAAGTATGTAGATATCTGATTGCAGTGAACGATAGTTCACTGCAATCAGATATGTTAGGGAAGTGCACTGGAACAGTGGCAGGACAGTGCGGGACAGCGGCACGTGAAAGTGATTAGTGCACAACGTGCTCTTGTGCACTCTGAGAGGGGAGTCTGGGGTCGATCGGAGTAGTGGTATCGAAATAAGAAAAATACTAAAACATGACTTAATTTTTAGTTATTAATTCATTGACATAAATCACAGATTATTACGTTCAAATTCAATTCCTAAACTATTGTACGCTTCAAATGGGGTAGTCATCTATATAATCTCATATAACATTATATAATATAATATGTACACATTGATAGGCCGGCTTGTGCAATACGTATGTTTACCCATGCGATGGCCAGGCCATTCTATTTATTATAAAAACATAGACATCTAATATTCAAAGGATCACAATGACACATTGTTAATAAACTCCGGCACACCGGCTTGGCACATTAGATCGCAATACTTTTGCAGTAGGATAACTACGTTGCGAGACTGGCATTTTTGTATATGTAATGTTTTTGATGGGATCAGATTTAGCATGGCGAGAACACAAAATGCCGTGTTGCGGCACTGGTTTTGAATAAAAAATGAGTACTTAATCCGTTCGTAAATTAGTACCGGAATCATAATCTAAATAGTTGTGCGTTACCCGGATCCACCCTGATAAGAGCGTTTTCTGGTTTGCATTCGGCAGTATCCTTTTGCCTCTTGAGTCTTACAACTTTTTGATGGCAACGTTTTTATCTAAGTATAAGCAGTCATATCACATTTTAACCAATAGTCATTTCAAGCACCTCAACACCTTACCCGCTTTGCTAATTCTGCCGTACTACACTTGAAAAGACTGAACCAACAACCGAACTACAATCAGTAGCTTCTACTAATATTAATTTTTTTATACCACAGCAGACTGCAACTCCACATGGGCGTTACCGACCCTTTACAAAAGGAGGATTCACTGGGTTGTCCTCTTTGAGGTCTTTGGCTACCCTATTCACCAGCAGGAACACAACACTGTGATTCTTATAACTACTGATTAGTGATTAGCCATTAGGTACCCAATTATTATATCTTTTTTAACATTAATTATTAGGAATAGTAGTTGCAAATATTAGTTACATATTTATGCTCCACATTAGCCTAGTCTAATATAGGGATTGAAAAGTTTTCATGCGAATGAAATAAATAGACGCAAATTAAAACCGCTTTACCCTAACCTCCTCTTGTCGGCAATGTCGCGTGCGATCGAGTTTCCCCATCCACAACGACAGCTTTGTTCCAGCACCCGTACTACAGATAACACTGAAAACAAAAAACAACGCGGCTGCTCAATCTCAAAGCTCAGTAGAGGACATTTTAGGATTCTGTAATGAACAACGAACCTGTATACCTAATGACACACGCAGATGGCGTGTTCGAGACATTAGCACTTTTTGCTCCGTTGCATTTTGTTCCGAAATATTGTAATAATTTTAAACAAAAAAGAACCGACTTCACTTAGCCTACTCCACCTTTCCAATAGCAAATGCCGCAGCTATTAACTGTAAAAAATACTGAAATCAGTATAGGTGTATCAGGTGTGCCTATAATATTAGAGAAGTTCCCTCAATTTCTCCAGGATCCCATCATTAGGTCCTAGTGACAATGGGGCCAACTGTGAAGTATACTCTTTCAAACCATGAAGTTAAATACAATCTGGAGGTCATACTTCGACCACAAAGTGAGGCCGAAAGAGAGGATAATGTAGGGGGCTGCATCTCATTCTAAGTAGGGTGACCATATGTACTATGATGTATGTGGGATTGGGATAGTATGAAGATAAATATAAAATAAAATATGCTTGTCGTCTAGTAAGTATTGTCCAGAAAGAGCGGTCTCGTAGTTCATATGGAAACTTATACATTCTACTGACTTAAGGAGCTGGCCACTTCAGATACGTTAAAGCAATAATGAGAGCAGAGAACCCCTCTAATTAGTTTATTATTTTAAACTTATTGCTAGATCCAGGTATCTAGCAGCTATTTATCGGAGGACGTCAGAGACAGACCAGCAAAAAAAATCAGTTAATAAGTAAAAACTGTCGAAGCCTATCGCTAATATAATAACAAAACAGTAAAAACATTGCGTATCGCTACGGAAAACAGTAGGTAGGCGACAAACAATACATTAACGTAACGTCATTTTGCACTATTTTCCCCCAACAGAAACTCCTGAAAATGATATAATCTTATTAATTACATGATACTACACTGCATCAAACCTAGAACTGTAAGATATTTATTTCTTACAACTCGTTTGCATAACACCGATGAACAATTGCCAGATGTCCGCGTCTTAAAATAGGGGATAGTTAGTGTAGCAAACTAAAACTAAGTATGTACAGGGGGTTCGTGGCTCACACTATTGCGTCATATCTGATGTGGACAGTTCTCCGACTTTAATATACTTAAAGGTAAATAAAGAAAACATCAATAACATCAAACAGCTCAATGGTTGACTGGAAGAGATCTCTTCCATGTACAAATATTGTATATTCTTCCTGTTGTATTTTTCTTTGTTGTACAAATGTTGTACAATAAAGTATATTTTAACGGCCTCCTAGCCTAGTCGGTAGTGACCCTACCTATGAAGCAGGAGGTCCCGGGTTCGAATCCTGGTCAGGGCATTTATTTGTGTGTTTATCACGGATATTTGTTCCTGAGTTATGGATGTTTTCTATGTATTTAAGTATTTATATGTATATATCTATTACATATATCGTCGTCTTGTACCCACAACACAAGCCTTATTGAGCTTACTGTGGGACTAGGTTGATTTGTGTAAGATTGTCCCATAATATTTATTTGATACTAGCCTTTTCCCGCGGTTTCGCCCGCGTACTATAAGTACTCAAAAGGGATACGATACCCATGTTGATTTTCAGACCTTATATACACATTTGCCACTTTTAGGGGTTGAATTTTCAAAAAACCTGAAACACGTGTTTACTCATTTATCGTTAGGAATACTCCTGTGAAGTTTCGAATAAAATAATCTAACAAATCTTGATTCGCCATACAAACTTTGGACCCCCATTTTACCCCCTTAGGGGGTGAATTTTGAAAAATCCTTTCTTAGTGCACCCCTAGACCTTATAAGGAACCTACGTGCTAAATTTGGAATCTCTAGAACTAGCGGTTTGGGCTGTGCGTTGATATGTCAGTCAGTCAGTCAGTCAGTCAGTCAGTCAGTCAGTCAGTCAGTCAGTTTCTTCTTTTATATATTTAAGATGTATTAATTTATTTATTATACTGCCACTACTACAATTTTTTGTATGGCCTTGTGCCATTTTAGGACCCTTTCGAAAGGGCCTATAAAGACCCGCGGGCCACTCCTGTCCTGTGTAAGTAATACTTAGGAACAGACCATGTACTTATGTACATTTCTGTAAAAACAACAAAACCGATCCGCAGCTTGCCGACATCATAGTCACCCTATTGTTTGACAATCTTAACTTGTTGTTAAATCGTAAAATTGAATGATTGTGGATTACCAGTGAAAGGAAAGTCTACTTTTTTGTAAAGTCTCACCCCTGCACCCTTTTACGCAACATATCTTGACCATTTTTACTTAAAAATGTTGTTACGAAATGTTGTTGAGCTGAGCGGCGTCATTTGAAATAATATCAGTGACATATTATGTCAGTGATGGGACTGATGGGATGGGGATACCAGACCGTATTTTAAATATTACAAAACTTACTACTGTCTGCAATATTAATTGCAATTCTTTAAGTAATTTAATGAATGAATAATATTTACGTCGTAAAAAATTCAAAGCAGCTAAAAGGGAACAAAGTATTAATTCAAATCTTGCAATAAATTATTATAAGTAGGAAGTAACTTCTAGTGTGTTACTAAAATAAATGTATATAAATAAAACCACATTGGTAAGTTTCATAAGTTGGCAGCATTGTGCGAGTGAGACACCGCCCCCTACATTATGCTCTCTATCGGACCGTTTTTATTACTTTTTACTAGTGACCTATGAACGACTGTTTTGCTCAGTAATAAGGTTCAACTGTGGTTAGGGAAATATAGTAAAAGTACTATCCGGATTGTCTTCAGATCCGTGTTTCAAACAAAAAAAAATAATTTTCGAAATCGGCCCAGCTGTCTTCGAATAATCGGTGAACATACATAAAAAAATAGCAAAAACAAATATCCCAACGAATTGGGAACTTCCTCCTTCGAAATCTTGGTAGTCGGTTGAAAACCGCGGTAAAACAAAAACTCCATTTATTTCCTAATTGGGAAATGTTGGACCATTAAAGAACGCATACTTTGTGTTTGCATTGGACAGCCAACCGCATTAGCGGCACTTGGCAATGCAATTCCAATAAGTTGCTAATTGTTCCCCGCCACAACCAGTTCATCAAGACCTTTACTCCAAACAGAGTTGAAAGCTTTGACAGCTCTTTTATAATTGGAGCAAATGTAACGCCAAATCAACTGGTTACTTTTCCAAACTCCCATCTTGATAGCTTAAGTTATTAGAAACGAAACCTTGGGTTATTTAAACAAAAGTTCATTTTTGAAGAGGATATGAGGTAAGTTATTATATAGGGTAAGTTGGAAGTAAAATTTCGTGAAAACCCTCGGTAATTGCAAGACAATGGTAGCGTGGTGTTGGTTTTTGACGCTATGGTGTTAAGGGTTGGACAATGAGGTCACGCGTGCTGCTCCGACATAAAGAACCTCAGTTGCAACTTTGACTGTGACAAGGTTCTTAAAAGCAATGACGCAATACAGTCATCTGTAGAATTAGCTAACCGAGCCGGTGTTAAAAATATCTTGATATGACTTTATTGTTAAGAGAATAATATAATTTGTAGGTAATTATGGAAATGCTCACCCTCTTAGCTAATAAAATTCTGTTGCTGACTGGAAGTGCCTATCAATTGTTTTAAAAATTGAGTTATACTGAGCTTCTTACGCTGATATTTTTTCGAGGCAGAAGTAAGTTTTATATATATGGTGATCGAGTGTTATGAATTAATGAATGATTATTATTTTCAGGCAATAAACCCATTAAATAATATAATATATAAAGTACAAGAGTATAAAGAAATAAAAATATACAGTAAAAATTAAAAATTAAATAAAATTAAACGTAGGTACTACTTCCGATTCGGCTTCTGATGCGCAGACAACCAATGCAGTAAAAATACATTTTGATATGTATTTTCGTTGACCGTCCTAATAAGCCTATTATTAGAAATGCATACTCTGTCTGTGCCAGAACGACGCTATTCTGTTTCTAATAATGGCAAAGAAGTCAGCTAGCTTCAACAAACATCGCTGACGCACTGCACAACCGTGGTTGTTTGGTGAGAATTCGCAAAGCGTCATTGTACTGTACTCTAAGTGTTGAAAGCTTTTCGTGTATACTTTGCCCATAGTTGGCAAGTATAGAAAGGTTGGCAATATGCCCGAAATAGAACTAGCTTAACAAGTTATGTATTCATGAGTGTATTTTAATATGCCTAATTTGAACAATACCTACAGACCTTTGCTTTCTCGATTGAAGAGTGAAATGCATTTTGTTATGCCCGATTAAGTATCTAATCTAGTATTTCCAAAATCGATTTACTTTTATTATTCACAATTTTAATTCGAATGACAACGATATGAGGGTGCTTTTGAAAGAGTATATAATTTTTCTGTCTTGATTTTATAGGTATTAAATGAAAGCAAATAATAATAAAAATTGGTACCTACTCCACCTAAAACTTCTCATTTTCATTTTCTTTTCCATTGTATAATTTCATGCGTTCATTATAGGTACCTTCTTAATTATAAATAATAATAGTTTGAGGAAGTCTCCACTTATTCCAACAATGAAAATTGCGGTCAATTGGTCCTAAACGATTAAAAATATGAAATATTTATGATCAAAGGGTCCGTTATTAAACATAACTAATAACTCGATTCAAAATGCTTGTATTACAAACCCCAATTTGCCAAGGGAAGAGAACACTCAAATTTTGCGCAAACACTCAAGTATCTATATTGTAAAAGAATAATGGAAAGTACTCGAAAACCCCCAATTTCCAAACAACCTTAAAAAAAGTTTAACGGGGCAAAAAATAATACGCAAAATGAACAACGGCCCTATTCAATACTTCATAAAATTATGATTGACATGTTTCTTAATATGACATCTTTTGGAGCGGTGATATTTTTTTGTCGCCCGTCTATACTAAACGGTCCAACATACCCCATTACCTCCAACCACCGAGATAAGTGCCACCTAATTTCAGTCATATCCGTTTCAATTAAGGTTCAAATTACAATGGCGTGACTTGGCATATACGCCACTAATATTAGTGAAAGCATTAGAAAGAAGATATTAAGTGCTGTGTAATCCAATTTCATGTTCTTTGTCAAAGTTAGGATGTGGATTATGTTTCTATAGAGCTACCATGTTTGTTATACATGTGATTATGTACCCTGTTTTGTCCTTTTGTCCCTTTTAGGTACCTATGTACAGTACAGCAAAGGACACCGCTGAGGATGTGATTTTTTGTCGTTCCGACGGTTATAGGTAGGTACACAACACATGTAAGTATATTGTCTGACTATAGTTTAACCTTACCATGGATGCATTTAGGAACTGTGAGCAAGGATAAGGCGTTGTGAAAGTAAATGGTAACTGCAAATTTCAGGTGATAGTTATTTAAAGTGTGAAAATTGCATATTTATAAAGTAGGTAGGTAAGTACAGTTAAGTTCTTTAATATTTATACGGTAAATTGGACAATATAGGTACACTATAGGTACGTAACCTTAAACCCATACAAATAAGGTTGTGTTCGTATATTTATGTACAATTAATACTATAGATATTGGAAAACTCGACTGTACGAGTACAATACATAATTAAAATCTAATAGAATAATATGTTGGTGGGGATCTGTGACAGTGTAAGCAATATTCCAATACTTTCAGTATGTAAGAGCTTATTCTATAACACATTCTATTACAGTAAAATTTTATTAAAAATATTAAGTGCCATTGATCATAAGCTAGTCCCAAATTTTCTCAAAATAAGGGAGTAAAAAATTAGGTGGACTGAAATTCATTAAATACCTCTTATCATAAATTTCAATGTGTCTACTTGAAATTATAGTTTAACTAATTCGCAAGGCGATTGAGATCAAAATGGCCTGCTCACGTTTTTATTCTCTATAAATTATACTCAGTTCATTTAAGACACCTTCCCCGTAGATAATCATGTACCTAAAGGATTTAAGGGACATAAAAATCTGCGCAAAATTCCGAAAAACATCATTACTATCCAGTCATTCCCACGTCCATAATTACCTACCGCTGCATAGCGCACGCTCGTGACTGCCCTGACAGCTACCTCTTATCTTGCCTTTCTTTCTTTTGTCTTTCGCCATTGCTCTCTTTGTGTGTTTACGTGCGCCGCACATCGCAAAGATTATAAGAGGGGTGAGCAGGCAGAAAATGTGGGTCTCTTGGAGGCAAATGATGAAACAAAGACAGAATGGTAATTATTTTCATTTTTTAATTGGTGACAATTGCACTACGATCAATTAATGCGATCAATTAAATAGGTATATCAAACTAGAGCATTCATGTTTTTATTGATAGTTGTTAGACCTACTTATATATGGAAAACATCATTACCATCCCGTCATTTCCACGTCCATAATTACCTACCGCTGCATAGCGCATGCTCGTGACTGCCCTGACAGCTACCTCTTATCTTGCCTTTCTTTCTTTCTTTTGTCTTTCGCCATTGCTCTCTTAGGCAGAAAATGTGGGTCTCTTGGAGGCAAGTGATGAAACAAAAGAAAAATAGAATGTCGGTGATATTAAAGGTAATTTGGTGACTGTTGCGAATATGCCGATTTTTTAGGATAAATGAAAAATGAAATAAAAATGTAAAACAAAAAAATAACCATGTTGTATTATAAAATAAAATTTAGTTGACAAGATGAGAGATGATCAATATATCCAAACAGAGAAAAAAATCTATTGAAATGGTTTAAAGATGTTCAGGCTTCAAAATAACATTTACAGAACAATTACAATACCATTCGATTTTTAAACGTTTACTGTAAAATAAATTGAATGACAACCATATACATAAACGCAACATTTCACTGTAAAAATAGCAATTTCATAACTTTTCCACACTTTAAACAGGGCGACCATGTAATCGTGAGTATCGACACATCATTTTTTAGGAGCGGTTTGAGACACAAATGCAAATCTCAGACTTTAGTCACATTTCTGACTTTTGTGTTGCTTTAATGCAATTGCCCCCATATAGACATTTTATCCTCACAACAAAAATAATTTATTGATACCATACATGAAAAAAAACAACGGGGTACACTCCGGGAGTGCCGGCAGAAGTGAAAACTTGAATATTAACGTTGTGCAGTTTTGATATTTTGGAATGGTTAGGGAATAATTTTGCACGAATTGCTTAATTGTCAGTATAAAAATACTATCATTTATGTGGTATAATACAATATTCATTTATTGCGCTATCGTACACAAACATGACAATTTATATTACATAAAAAAATGAATACTTCAGAACTATTACAATTATTTATCCGATCAGGTCACGTGTCCGTCTTACGAATCTGTCGGTTACGTGACCTGTCGCGAGTTTAACATTTTTTCCCCATCACAAAAAGTGCACAGCGCCGCTAAAGAAGTTTTTACTTCAAAAATCATCATGCGCATTGTAATACCTTTATATGAAAAGCATTATTACCATTTTTAGAAAGCGACTCCTCATTTTGTACTTGGTCGGAATCATCGGTTTGGCATGCTAGCTTCACGACGTGCATTCTGACGTGATCAACTTCGTAATTACCATATCCTCATTCCACCGTCCCCCACCAGACAGAGGTGGTAATGACAGGAGTTAGTTGGTAGAAAATGTCAGTTACTCTTGTAAGTGAGAAAAACGATTTTATATGTCATAGCAAAGTGTAGATCTCAAGTTAACACTAAAGTTAGCACTAAAGAATTTCGTTTCCAGTTTTAAACTACCATACCATATTGAATGACCAGTCTGCAGTCGTTACTCTTCGGCAATAATGGCGCTTGTCCCGGGTCCTTTACTCGGAATGCCATGGGAACGGCCCGTACATGACACGAAATTGAGACCATCTAGTGCATGTATCCTTGCGCTACATGCACTACTTCTTACACTCATGACGTTATAACGTAACGGGCTATTATGCTGGTGGGAAAGGAATGTTTAGACGATCTGATCAATATTGATTTCTTTGCAGGTTTTTTGTATTAGTCTTAAGCGGTCCAGACATTATCAGTAATAACGTCATTATTACTGTAGCCGTTCTTTTATATATAAATAAATATTATAGGACAATCTTACACAAACCGACCTAGTCCCCACAGTAAGCTCAATAAGGCTTGTGTTGTGTTGTCGGTACTAGACGACGATATATATAATAGATAAGTAGATATAGATAAATACTTAAATACATAATAGGAACAACTATAACTCAGGTATAAATATCTGTGATAACCACACAAATAAATGGGCTGACCAGGATTCGAACCCGGGACCTCCTGCTTCGTAAGCAGTGTCACTACCGACTGGGCTAGGAGGCCGTATATGAATGATGAGAGGAATGAGTAGAGAAATAATGTCATTATTACTGAGAGTGTCTGGTTCCTAAGCTATTATTACATTGCCTATGTAAATTAAATACAAGACTGATATCAGTAAGATGTTTTTTAAGATGTAAGAAGTAACATTGGATGTTACTAATACCTTATTCCTATCATTTGGTTGTTGTTCTTTAGGTAGTACGGTATTTATAGCGATGATAATCTATTTAAGGTTAGACGTTATTCGATTCTGTTCTATGCAACACCTACAAGGCACTTAGTAAATTCTTGATATAAAGCAATTTAAACCACACCTGGGGGCCGAGTTTTGACTTTCGAGCGCTCGAATTCAAAGAAATTAAGTACGAAAATAATCGCACAGAAGTGTTTGTCGCTATTTATTATTACAATACAATACAATTACACTTTATTGAAGACACACCTCAAAAAGAAAACCAGTATAGAAAATGCATAAAGTCAGAATAGAGGTAAACAACAGGCGGTCTTATCGCTAAAAGCGATTTCTCCCAGACAACCTTTAGTAGTGGAATTGTGTTATTATTTTGCATGAAATTAATTGTTTAAATAATCGTGATTTTAAATTCCCATCGCTGTTATTTTTAAAACATCATTTCATAATTAAAAATGTCAGATTCGAGCGCTCGGATTTCAAAAATCGCCCCCCTGATATTTAAAAAAATGGTAATGATATCTCCATGCATAAACGATTAAACTGCCATCTATACAAAATGCATGCATTTTTTTGTAGTTGTTGAGCTAGTCCCATCCCAAGGCAAAATAAAAATCCCAAGCTAAAATGGGACCGGGCAGGGCACGTCTACCGAACGCATCCGGAACTCTGGGCCAACCTTTCCTCAAATTGAATCCCTCAATATGGATGTCGGGGCAGAAGAAAAGGCGAAGATAGCGGCACAACATGGACACAAATTGTGAAGAATGTCGGGAATGTGCTTTGGACAGGACTAAATAGCGGGAAGACTGAGAGAACGAGGGGAGACCCTTGCCCAGCAGTGGGACACTAGCTCATAAGGCCATAACAAGCCATTAGTTCTTCCTCTCCAGTCTGATACTATTTGACACCAGAATGCGTATCATGGTTGTCATTTTATCGCCTATTACGTCATGTATCACTTTCGCACTAACATACTTGTTAGAACGTGACAGCTATGGTCACAGGCGATAAAAATCCGACCATATTAGGCTAGCAGGTCAACTTATTTATATCTATCGTTTTATCACGCGATAAACGTGACCACATTGTCTAAAAGCCACTTCTTCACCAGTCACAGGCTTCATTCTGGTACTATTTGACACCAAGTGAACTTATTTATATCTATCGTTTAATCACGTGATAAACGTGACCACATTTTCTAAGTCATTTTCGAGTCTTTCGCATCGCAACTATTTAAAAACAGTATCAACTCGGAATTTCTTTTTATTTTACACTAAGGCATTAACTATAAGTGGACGTCAGGTGCTAGGGACGGTCTAGTCACGACTCTCTGACCGATGCCAACGAATACACCATTACAATATCCTTAAACAAAAATCTACCATAACTTATGAAGTTAAGATTTGTTTTTGAATAAAAGGTCTAAATGAATTTTTCAAAATTCGTCAAATGAATCTCGATTCAAATTATTTATAGCTTAGGTCGGTTTTTAATTGCATTTAATAGTTAATGTGACTATGATAGTAATAAGTGGATGTGTTGAAAAATTATCGGTACAATCGGAGGCTAAGACGCGTGACTTTTTTGCTTATGTATTGGGTTTGAAAGTTCAATTATAGAATTAATGGAATGGACAAACAGGTAGTTTTGAAATGGATAGTATTAATTATGAGAAATGTGGGGACTGATGCACGTATCAGGTTTAGTACCGGTAACCTTTAGGGCACCACACAGCCTACATGATCAAACAAGTTACCGTTAAATGTAGCGCTGATTATGATGTGATGAACTTTCAATAGCTTCAGATTTATGAATAGGCACGGTCAGTTGCAGAGAAAAAGACAAACTTTGTATGCAGGGGGGTCTTTTTCTCTGCAGCTGACTGTACAAATCCCCTATTGCTTAATATTTTGAACATCATCGTTATTATGATTAAGTCATAAGTAACTAGTACATCACAATACTTGCTTTTAAAAGTGAAGAATCGTTAATTTGCACACACCAACTTACATTGAAAAGGAAGTCAAGATGATTGCGTTCCTAATAAATTATGCAAAAAATTGTTCAGTAAGTACTTACTCTCAAAGTCAAGCTCGTGCGATCGAGGACATGCCTTAAATAGTTATAAGTATGATGTAAAAAATACTTTGAATCATGTGGGTACCCTACAGTTGAATGTTTTTATTTTTTGCCATTGGTTGGATTGTTCAAAGATGCTATCTAAACTAGCTTACTAACAGCCATAGACACTTCCAGATAATAGACTTCATCGGCAACCTGCGACGTCGTGCTCGATAACATCACGCCCGCTGCGCCCGCGCATCAAAATGTCATCTGTTTTCGGACGTATTTGACAGCTTACATTACTTACTTTTTCGTTAGGCAACATAGCGTATTCACACCAGGAGCATAGAGGTTGGAGAGAAATAATTAGTTATGCACATAATTAATAAGTATGTATAATGTAAAATTTTACACCCTCACGCATCGATCCCAAGATCAGTTTCTCTTCAGTTTCGTTCAAAAGCGTCGAATCCGTGCCTCGGCGGACATTATATAATTTAATTATTATAAGGTATTTTAATTTAATTTAATTGATTTCAATCATATCTAGTATTTATTTTATTTAAATGTAATAGGTTTATACCTAAATAAAGTTTTTTTTTATTACTCCCACCCACACTCCCACAAGATTTACTTAGTATCCAAAATTGATATTTTTTTGTACAAAGAGTAAGATTTTAATAAATATGCGAACTAAATTGGCTATTTTTTCTAAAGAGTTTAATCAGCTAGGTACCTACTACTCTTTATGAAACGTTAAAACGATTTGGATGCGCATATCAAAATATCATCGGTTTTTGGACACATTTGATAGCTTATAATTATATTATGAATTTATGAATAATACATGAATGTAACTTTATTATCAAAACTGAAGTTAGTTTAAATTACACAAAATGCAAAATTTCTCTGAAGTTATTAATTTCAATCACTCGGGTAAATTTTTGTAGTGTGTTTTTTCGACATTTGTATGGATTTGTTTTTGAAAAATTAGATTGTGACAACATTGTGTGGTTGGGTTTTTAATATAAAAAAATAGAGCCATACAAATGTCGATATGTTGCCATAAAAATGTCGAAACTGCCATACAAGTGTCGAAAAGGTCAATGTTGGTGTAAACAGGTCAATTTACTACCATAATACTGAACATGACACCGTGCATTACAGTATTGTATTTAAGGCTAGACATAGCCAAAGTTTAAAATCATGAAGAAATACATAATAAGTAGGCTAGTATTAGATAATCATAATCAAAAGAAATTGCGTTTCGCTACAGGTGTCGAGCTTCAAAACCCCGAGTATATATTGAAACGTGACGTGCTAATATAAAAGTTAACATTTAATAAGTATTACAAACACAACTTCAATCACTGACAAGGTAATTAAAACAAACAAATATAAGCTACTCCTGTGATTTATATATCGAGAGGACAGAGTTCAAGCTGAAATACGTTGAGTTGAGGTTGTTGCAATTTTTAGGGTTCCGTAGCCAAAATGGCAAAAACGGAACCCTTATAGTTTCGTCATGTCCGTCTGTCTGTCCGTCCGCCCGTCCGTCCGTTCGTATGTCACAGCCATTTTACTCGGAAACTATAAGACGTATCTTAATAAAATTTACACATGAGGTGTATTTAGTTATGTAGTGAAATTGCAGAAAAAAAAATCAGGGGGGGCGCTCCATACAAATTTTTTTTTTTACAAATATCAACATGTTGCACATTAATAGATAGGTCTTTAAAAATAACATTGAGGTTTCATTGGACATTTTGCGATTAAGTGGAAATTTTCAGTAAAAATCGCTTCTAAAGTCGGAAAAATAGCGTCCCCACCCCCCTGTAACTTTTGAACCATAAGTCCAAAAAATATGAAAAAATTGACAAGATGCGCGTCATCATATACTTTCTACGAAAATTGTTTTGAACATTATTGGTCTAGCCATTTTTAGGGTTCCGTACCTCGAAAGGAAAAAACAGAACCCTTATAGGATCACTTTGTTGTCCGTCTGTCTGTCAAGACCATTTTTCTCAGGAACGCGTGGAGGCTGTCAAGCTGAAATTTATATCATACTAGCTTTTGCCCGCGGCTTCGCCCGCGTACTAAAAGTACTAAAAAAGAACGTAACGCACGAAAAGAACATGTCGCGGGGACTGTGCGTTGATAGATCACTATGTCAGTCAGTCAGTCAATCAGTCACCTTTGAGTTATATATATATATAGATTAGATTATAATTTGGTACAAACACTTTCATGTCCACAATATTAAACTTCCAAATCGATGTCATTTTCGTAATTTACGTCCCAAAAAACCATAAAAACGACACCCATATTGATATTTAGACATTTCCACCCCATCGCACCCCAACAGGAGACATGGTATTTCACGTCCGCCACGTTAGATTTTAAAATCGTTGTTGTTTTCGTAATCAGCGACCCGATAAACCATAGAAACAATACCCATGTTGATTTTTAGACTTTGTCACCACATTTCCCCCTTTTAGGGGTTGAATTCTCAAAAAACCTGCAACACGTATTTACTCATTTATTGTTAGGAATACTTCTGGGAAGTTTCGAATAAAATAGACTAACTAATCTTGTTTCCCCATACAAACTATGGACCCCCATTTCACCCCCTTAGGGGATGAATTTTGAAAAATCCTTTCTTAGTGTACCCCTAGACCTTATAAGGAACCTACGTGCCAAATTTGGAATCTCTAGAACCAGCGGTTTGGACTGTGCGTTGATAGATCACTATGTCAGTCAGTCAGTCAGTCAGTCACCTTTGAGTTATAGATATATAGATACTCAGGTCTATTGTCCCTTGGAGCTGTGAAAAAATCAAACTTGAAAGCCAACGCAATCAAAAGATATAGTCGTTTATGCTGCAAATTTTAGAGTTTATCGGCACTCGCAAAACCTGCGGGGTACTTCCCGTGAACTCAGAAACTTGAAATTTTGCACGAAGCAACGTCATATAGCATAGACAATGGAAAAATTACAAAAAGTAGACATTTTTAGTCAAATCATACAAAAAAATATTTTTTTTAATTTTAAACTTACTACCTTTTTCCTCGTTAACGCGTGGAGGTATTAAATTGAAATTCATGTCAAATACTCAGGGCTATAGGACCTTTCAGATGTAGCAAAACCAAACTTTTATGTCAACGCAATCAAAAGAAATAGCAATTTAAGTCGCATATTTTGAAACTGAGTACTCGCAAGAAACTCAAAACCTAAAGGGTACTTCCCGTAAACTCAGAAACTTGAAACTTGGCACGAAGAATCTTCATACAGCACAAACAAAGGAAAAATTACGAAAAGTTTTTACAAGTACATTTTTAGTAAAATCGTACAAAAAATATTTTTTTTAATTTTACTACCTTTTTCCTCGTACACGCGTAGAGGTATTAAATTAAAATTAGTAATAAAAATACTACAACGTTTGCTTGTTATACGTTTGTACGGAACCCTCGGTGCGCGAGTCCGACTCGCACTTGGCCGGTTTATTTTTATTTTATTTCCTAAAAACTTCTTCCATATGCATCAGATACGACCTTTTGGCATTAGTTTGGTTCTTATTCCATTGAAGCTACGGCACCCTTCATTATGCGTGGTCCGACACGCACTTGGCCGGTTTTTATTTTCGTTGGTTTTTCGGTAGCTCCATACCTACAAGGTGTAACAACAATGCTGGGGATACGTTTAAGGGCGTAATTGGTATCCTATTCTAATTGCAAACAAAGAAAAATATTTTTTTCACGCGTAAAATAAAATAAAACAGTTTAGTATGGAGAGTTGGCCGGCTGGGACGAAGTGCCCCAACCAAAAAAGTTTTTCGCGTCCAAAACATTTTTCTACAACTTCTTCCTAGTCGCAATACGATACCAATTATGGATCACCAATATTTTTGTTATACCAGGGGCCGTATTTTAACTTTAAAACACGTATAAACATGATCCAACTTCAATACACCTCCAATGCATTAACAACGCAATACAGCTACGACATAAACATCTGAATCAGAAATATCAGAATTTTCTTGAGAAATATTCCAACGCAACTCCAATACAACTTCAATATTGGTTGATAGTTTGTCGTGTGTTGGAGTTATGTTATGACAGATAGGTTGTGTTGTTATGTATTTTAATATTAGAATCCGGCACCTGTATAATTTAAATCTGTTTAAATAAGTGTTATGTGTAAAACTTGCGAAAGACTATTACTTGTATGTATTACTATTATGGGGATGACAACAGCTAAATTCCGTCCCTATCTTTTTAAGTGCGAGTGAAAGAGAAACACTGTGTACGATTAGTATGGAAGCTCATTGCAAATTCTGCAAAATGACGAATAAAAAAAAACTACGCATTAATTGAAAAATATAATTTTTTTGTACTTTCCCAAAACAAATAGTTATTGCTAAACAACTGTTAAAGTAAAGTCAATTTCAAGGTCATCGGCTGTTGTCAGCCTCTTAAGTACCTATAGTTTCCTACATTTGTGTAACAAGGTTTTTTATACAAATTTAATTTGTATGGTCAGGTGCAGAGAAAAAAGCCCACGCTGCATACAAATTTTGTATGCAGGGGGGATC
Organism: Pammene aurita; assembly: GCA_947086415.1. Taxonomy (NCBI): domain Eukaryota; kingdom Metazoa; phylum Arthropoda; class Insecta; order Lepidoptera; family Tortricidae; genus Pammene; species Pammene aurita. Next base: position 21,091,527 of record OX352305.1, on the reverse strand, counting down.
TTTTTCTCTGTACAAGACAAGCTAATTAAATTAGAACAACCAGGAAAAGTAAGAGTTTTTAGTTATTTGTTACTCAGTCATACTCGTACTAAGCTAAATGTAACGGGTCTATGTAGGTAGCTAATATTAACTAACATAAATAATATGCAAACTAAAGTACAATACACTAGAAGGGAAAGGAAAAAAATTACAAAAAACAATTAACTTAAAAACTAAGCTAAACTAAATATTCGCGACAATAGGCTCGGAGCTCAGCATCTGCAGCGAGCTTAGTCGGCTGCACAGCGCTGGTTTTCAGCCCGCGCCTGTCTCTTGGCTCATACAAAATAATAAATAAAAAGCTAGCTATAGGGGAAACATCGCATTCACAGGCTAGGTCAGCTGGATTATACGATAATGACATTTTGTGGTCCGCGTATTATCTCTGTTTGTCAAAAAAAAATTTACCATGTGGTCGCTATGAGATCACAACCTGGCTAAGGGTTAAATGTTTTAAAAGTAACTTTACCTGCTGCTTTACCCATAATTCGTTATTTTCCTTTATTTGAATTTTTTTGTGTAGCTGTAAAAAAATGCTAAAAAATATAGAAAAAGTCTTCCTACAAACTTCATAATAACAGATCAGTTGACGTTTAATAATGAGTCGCTGATTTGAGTCGTACAAAAAGAAGCCAATTGTAACGTACACTAACATACAATAAAACGCAGTAACATGCTGCTTTCTCAGCCTCTTCAAAGCAATAATAAGTTAATCTAAACCTCATTATCTTTCTCGAAGACAGTAGGCTTTAGCAAGCTCACCTGTTCGCCTATCACTCCGTCTGTCTGACCGGACGCAATCTTGACACCTAAATTGAGAAGTTCAGTTACGACATAACCTAAAACGTGGGTTGTGCAACGGTGAATCGGCTACTCATTACTGATGACACGACTCTGAGGATTTGAAATGAGTGGCCCTGTTCAGGTTTATGCCAGAAAAAGAATTAGGTAAGCAGAGACGGACCTCATCAGGTTCAATTGAGCTGTGGCATAAGCTGGGACAAACGCCAGGAGGATGTTGTCTGATAGGAAAGCATAAATTAAACGTTTTATGAAGCAATCATATTTGGATTTTATTATTCTTATTTTATTTTATTTTAATTAAACAATAGGTACATTGTCTGTCTCTCAAGCTGTTTTGATATGTCTTCTTATAGAACTACGCATTATTGTATATCTTTAAGATCTAATGAATAACTGTTTTGAAAAAATAAGTCCCGCTGAGTTTCTTGCCGGTCATAATACTTTTCGGGTCAGAGGTGTAGGGTTAGAACCGGTGGTAGTTTTTTTTTTCGCTGATTGTAATGTGCCTAAATTGAAGAATAAATATATTTTAACGATACCAAAATACTGTAGAAAGATATATGCTACGAGCTGAAAGCGAGTGGCAATGGCAAGACTCAGACCGAGTGAAGAGTGACATATTTCCCGGCGACGTGTTTTTTTTGACAGTTGCGAAAAAGGTAGCTAAGCCGCGAATTGTTCAAAATAATTTCGTTTTAAGGTCCTTTTTTTAGGTTTTAACGTTTTTTAACACCTCTGCTAAGCTACTCTACTTCCGCTACTGACTGTAGTCTATAAGTAAGTAGGTACCTATATCTAGTTTTAATTCTTATTTGTATAGATATATCTTTGAAATTATTTAACAACGATATACTATACGGGTGTACTATTACATAGTATTTTTATGTCTAAAATTATTCAATGTTTGCGAAGCACGAGACTCATAGCCTTTTTTAAATTAATTACCTAGTCGGTTACTAAGTTCTGTTACTAGAGTTTTCACTAAATAAATAGGAATAGGTAGCAACATTTTAATTATTCACGTACATAATTTAAAAGCTTATTTAATAGTCAATAGATTACAATATATTTAATTGAAAATTATTGTCGCAGTTTTTCAGAATTCTTTATAACACTCGGAAAAAGGCGTGAAAAATATACGTCAAAATTACGCTCCTTAATCATGTTGATTTTAAATCCTATTTACTTTTAATCACCTTTAAGACGCATCAGTCTTACACAATTCGGTAGCTATATTCTTTAGCTTCAATTTGGTATATGTATAGTTCACGTGGGGCTATCCGATAAAATACTAGACTATACGTTGCAAGTCTGCTTGTTCAATAGCAGTCTAAATCTATGTCTTTTGTGAAAAACTTAAAAATAGGCAATATTTCAAATGGGAATATCCGTGGGATAAAATCGCAAGAAAATTAAATGGTGGTCAGGCATTTACCTCTCATAAACAGCTTTCTTACAAACAAGCAATGGAACCTTCTAAACAAAGGTGCAATATTTATTTGATGCACTTTTGTAAAGTAATTTTCTTTTTACCGCGTGTTTGCGTCTTCAGGCAATCTTGTGCTTTACAAGGATTTTCAATAAAATTTCTCATCTGATTTGTGTATTATTATACCATATTATGTTCATTAGAAATTAGGCTATTAAATAATTACTTTAATTTTTGATTTTCAATCTTTATTTTATATTTTATCAGTCAGAAATCTGGTAACAGAACTTAGTAACCAACTAGGTAATGTGTTAATTTTTGCAATTCAGTTATAATTCACATTAAAGACCGTACCATGACACTTAAAGAGAAGACGCGTCAAACGTAATTAATTTAAAAACTCGTTCAAACCATTAAGTTGGTATTAAAATTAAAATAGCCTGTAATCACAACGATCGGTACATAAAATTTAATTAGATAACCGAGCGAGGCGTTGCTCAAATCGATGTCACGACGCTGAGCATGGGTTAGGGCGACTGCACTCGTGTTGGTGATTGATTTTTAATATCATTCACTACTCAATCATTTATTCCACAAAAAACAATATGTCAAAAACAATACATAAAAATGTACTTAAAACTACCATACATAACAAAAACATGACGCAACTATCCTAAACTAATTCTTAAAAAAGGCCCCTGTGGCATAGTACGGTCAGCTGCAGAGAAATAGACCCCCCCCCTGCATACAAAGTTTGTATACAGGGGGGGGGGGGGGCGGCATTTTCTCTGCAGCTGACCGTACTATGCCACAGGGGCCTTTTTTAAGAATTAGTTTCAAACTGATTAGTTTGATAGTTTCAACCTGACAAAGGTGCTGGCTGCGTTACCCCGCTGAACCAAAGGCTGACGTCCACTAGGCTCGCCGAGGCGAATCGAATCGGAATAATTCGCCTCCTATATTTTCTTATGCAACTGCGTCCATTGTCGAACGCGGCGCGGCTCTTCGATAATGGACGCAGTTGCATAAGAAAATATAGAAGGCGAATTATTGCGATTCGATTCGACTCGCATCGGCGAGCCTAGTGGACGTCAGCCTTAATACGTTGAGCGAGGTAACTGCTAGCTCTCCGGTCCACCTTTTGCGTCTGAGTTTCTTCGATATATCTTCGAAAAGACTCAAAGAACTTCACTTCTCACTTAATATTGACTAGAATGTTATTCTTTGACTTTGTTATTAGTCGAGCAGTTTCCAAAAGAACTCGATATGCGTTTTTTTTAATTTACACTTTTGAGAGCAAGATTAGAAGAAAAGTGTTTAATATCAAGGAACAGGTGTAGGTACTTATAGCTAATGTCAGTAAAGTTATTATCATATTTTTAGCTTTTTCCCACCTTTTGACACGACACGTTCAGGGAGCTCGATCTTCACTCAGCGATCTAAACCCAAGAATTGGCGAGTCAGTCAGAGAGAGCTTTTACGAAAGCTACTCCCTTCTTTTACCCTAACTGATCTTCCAACTCACAGAGAAAACTCAGCCATATTGAGTTTCAGTTTCAATATATATTTTTCTTCCTTGAAAAGCGACAAATTAGAAGTAAGAAAATATTAGAGCTAAATAAAGCTAGCCAGCTAACATAAAATTCTTGGTCCCTAAAACTTTTTAATCGCTATGCAGCCAGCCTTATTCCTTGTTAATTAGATGGACCCTATTCATCATAAGAACAGGTCCTGATGGAGTTCAGAGGTCACGATACGCTTATACTGTCGAGAAAGTCGCCATAATTGATCATCGCTGATTGGTTACACGCTTTGACAGATTATAGCTGCATGTCAATATCCGCAAGGTGATAAAGTGTCCCCATCACCATTAACCATCTTGTTATCGCGGCATGCAGATGCAGGCTTAAAAAACATCTCTCTGAATATATTAAATCTGTACACTGTACATAAACGAAATCTCTATACTTGGGGAATGTTCAAACACAAAACACAAAATGGAACCAATTAGGTATGTACTTATACATTATTTAATCAATGGGTTTCTCACCTCATTAAAAACGGGAAAAATAAGTGTCCCTCTTATGCCTACCAACTATTTTTTTTTAATACCTTTAAATTACCTAATCAGTCAGTAATCACCTAATACCATATTTTTAATTCATGATAATCTGACAGTTGTCTCCATACAAAGTGATTTACAATGTAAATAGCGCAGGAGCTGTCAGATTACGGTCTTAAGGGGCTGACAACAGCTAAATTCCTTCCCTATCTTTTTCAGCGCGAGTGAAAGAGAAACACTGTGTTACGATTAGTATGGGAGCTTATTGCAAATTTTGCAAAATGATGAATTAAAAAAACTACGCATTAACTGAGAAATATAAAACAAGGAAGTTTTTAGTATTAGTGTGGCGGAATTTTGTCCTTGGTTACAGACTTATAAGTCAATAAACTAAAGACATACAACTGTTTAAAGCTAATTTTAAGATGTAACTTTGGAATTATTTTCTATCGAGCAGATTTCGTCCAATCGTGTATCGGAATTAACGAAGTTCTTCAAAATATAACGAATATTAAATTTTTTTTTTTACTTTCTCAAAACTGTTTGAGTAAAGTCAATTTGAAGGTCATCGGATGTTGTCAGTCGCTTAAATTGAAAATACGATATTAACAATAAAACGACTAGACATTTTTCTGGTTAGGTTAGGTTTATATTAGGTATACTCATATAAACATACCAGAGAAATGATCCTACTTACAAAACCCAATAGAATAATACAAACCAAACCAATTCCTCTGAAATGATCAAATGACAGAGTACGACAACTTCACGTGATATTTTCTTGTTCAAACTGACTATTAGGTGCCATTGCGCATCTCTGTTGGTTTAGAACCGAAACGTTGTAAATACATTGTACCTCTTTTTTTTTATCAAGTTAAAATATAACTATTGTAGAAATGGATTTTTATGTAAGTATAGGAGAAAAATGGTTTATAAAAAATGCTTGTCAAAAATGGGCTTGTGTAAAGATTTGGAATATTTTGAAAAGTATTTCACGATGACCCGTGAATTTGGGATTTAATTAGATAAATGAACTAATTATTTAATTCAAATGTGAATACAAAAGATATGAGTAATCATTTGGTTATTAACTTTAATTATATTCGATAATTATCAAAAAGAGATTACCATTAGAGATGCAATCTACGTCAAAAGTTAGTGCCGTTGTCGAATTGCAATTTGTTTAGATATCATTTTGATAACAAATCTGTACCAAATCAGAATATAAAAGTAAGAATATCATTCAAGTTTACTAAAGAAATGTTAGATCCTGTGGCAAGGAACCGAACATTGTGGAAGCTTCCTCATGAATACGTTGAAGGTTCTTACGTCCTTTTCAATACAGTTGTATGGAAAAGGAATAAGTCACGTACTTGGTAATGGTGTATGAGGATTGAGGACAATTTGTAAAATTGGCTTGTTATTCTACCGATGTTGTTTCTCGATTACTATGGGGCGGTAGCTATTATTGTCGTCTTAAAAAAAAAGACCGACGAAGTAAAAATCGTCGTCGTAGCCATAATTTTTCTGATTGTGTGTAGAACACGCAAAAAATTCTATATAAATTCAAATTAAATAGGAGTTGCTTAAAGAAACCAAAAACACGCAGTAGATAGTTAATTTTAGACATGGATGGCTCACTAACAAAAACGGTGATTGTTTTATGATATATACCTAAGATAAGATAATACAAAAATATGTTAATTTCACAAGAATACAGAAATTACCTATATCTAACATTTAACATGAGTTAATCTACATTTAGTTCAGTAAGTAAAATAAGATTTCTGTCAAAGGTGTAATGCTGACATATCTGTCTCTTAAAAAGCGAAAAAAAAATTACAGAGGGTCGTTAAGTTTTATAAATAAAGGAGTTACAAGAATAATCTTATTTTGGTGACATAACGATGTAGAATTTGACGGACTACTGTAATAAGTTATAATAATTTGTGTATGTTATGTACCAATTGTAGATTGTGTAACAAGATAAATATTTACGGCGAGGGCGTGTATTGAATCCCAAACTAAGCGATGGAGTCTATAATAGAATCCAGAGGGTAGCGAGGGATTCTAAAGTAGACTCCTGAGCGTAGCGAGGGATTCAAGTGTTAACGACTAAGGTGAAAATAGTTTTGCTCCCATGTGACACATATTGCTTTTCACACCACCTTAGAGGAAAATATTTTTTTTATTGTTCAATCATATTTATTTTAACTTTTATTGAGCTTCCTGATTATAATTATTCGATTAATTTAATAAAAAAAATGTTTATAACGACGGACTGGTTGAAAAAAAACGAATGTCCTAGAACAGAAAATTGCTACTTTGTTCCCTCCTAGCAGGGAAGAAAAAGCCCGCGAAAAAGTACGCGTAGCGTGCGGTAAAACTCACATTATGGCCAGGTGTGACGTAAAATATATTGTATTCTTCAACTTTCTTTTTACACGTCATCTGTTTTAACTACTCATCTACCTACAGCACACTTGTCTTAACTGATTACCATACAGCATTGTAAGGTTAAATCAACAAAGACCCTGTCATTTTAACGTTACACAACGGACGCCTGTCAAAGAACAGTGAAACTTCTCAGCGTGTATTCAAATCCTACTCTATGTCATTCGATACTGACGTCTTTATCTTTGGGTACAATAAAACATCCTATATAAATACCATCGCAATGAAAACACAACTTTATTCTTTCCAAATTAGAGCTTTCAATCGCATGCAGGAAAATCGTTTTGAATTTTTATAAGAATTCGTCAATGTGACTATCACTCTTAGACTGAACTTAGGTTCGATTATTAATCGAAAAGCAACCTTGCATGTTTAACATAAAGTTTAATTTGGTTCGTATTAAAAGTTAACCCTTGAAAAGCAGAAGTGTTCCGAAAGGCGCTTGACGGCGTCACAATGTTTCAGTTCGGTCAAGTGTGATGATCCTTGTTAGTTTGTTATACATTTGTGACAAGATAATGCGGGCTTTAGTTTTTTTAATTAATATTTCAGTTCGGATTTAAGTTGCTGCTTGTTACAACACTTAGCGTTAAGACTAGCTTTAATTCGACTTCATAATCTTTAGTTAACTTTGTACCTACCTATATAGGTATAGGTACCTATCAAACTAGTTTTTAATCTACACATTTTTACATGTGCTAGAGACCCGTTTGTACAGTCGACGTAAAAGATATGTGTTAATATATCCTTGACGTGGACTGTACCTATGATTCTAAATCTAACACAGTCCAGCCTTTTAAATGAGCCTGGTTGTTTACGTAGTATTTTAACGGCCTCCTAGCCCAGTCGGTAGTGACCCCGCTTACGAAGCAGGAGGTCCCGGGTTCGAATCCTGGTCAGGGCATTTATTTCTGAGTTTATCACAGATATTTGTTCCTGAGTTATGGATGTTTTCTATGTATCTAAGTATTTATTCATATGTATCTATTATATATATCGTCGTCTAGTACCCATAACACAAGCCTTATTGAGCTTACTGTGGGACTAGATCGATTTGTGTAAGAATGTCCCATAATATTTATTTTATTATTATTATTATATTAGTAATTTCTCTTCTTCTCCCTTTTTGAGCCCCTTAAGGTACGATTTCCATGATATAAATTATCCTATTCTTACCGCGGCTCAAATCATCTCCATAACGTAGTAGTACAGTCACCGGCAATAGTATCTTCCTACATAAAGGCCACAAATATATGTGACACGCTCTTATTTGTAGGGCCATAAGAGCCTGTCAAATATTTTTGCGGCGTTCGTGTAGGAAGATACTATTGCCGATGAAATTCTTTCAGAAGAGAAATCGATTGAAATATAGGGTTTTCAAATAAAGGCGGGTCGATTTTAAAATGCTATAAAACAGGCTATGTGTAAGATATTTATTACTTTTTAGTTTTATTTGATTTCAGTGACATCCGTGTATTTGACCCCGTTTGACATTTTTTGTGAGGTTTTCTGAAATCGCAGTTCCACTAAAACAAGCCGCAATCCACGTATGCCTTTAAAATCAATATAACTCAAGCCATCGCTGAAATTCAGCCTTATCTGTGCGGTAGAGTTATGAAGAAGCCGAGGCGGATATTTTAACGATGTCATATAGCACGTATAGGCCTTTTAAATAAAATTTAAAAGTAATTAATATCCTACACATAGCCTGTTTTATTACATTTACAGTCGACCCGCCCTTATTGGAAAACCCTATAGAAAATTGTAATGAAAATCTTCAGAACTTGGATCAAATCATAAATTATTTCAAATTCATACCCATATTAGTACATAAGGTACTTACTGAATTTCTTTTATAGCACGTCGTGGTTGAACAGAATCGAAATCAATTTCTAAGCCGTGATGCAATCGACACTTACACGCTACCAATATGAGAGGCGAAAATTGGCTGTATCCAGATAGAGACAGGGCTATACTTAGGTATGGTACACATTGACGCGAGGATTGATAGTGTGGTCAACAACCAATCTAACTGTTACTAATAAATGAAAGAATTAGAAAAAAGCACCGATCAAATAATACTAGGGATACAGAATCAGCCCAAAAAAATGGCCCAAATGGCCACAATAGTACCGCAAGAACGACTCGGGCGGTACTTTTTTTGACAGTCTTATTACGGTACAAGACTGGCCGGTTACAAATTTTCAGGAAGGAAGGTCATGTTTTCAGTTAATCTTGTTTGAAACTGTACCTCTTTTACATTGTTGTTCGAAGGGAGAAAGCCTATACCAGTAAGATAGCGCAGTGGTCATTGAATGTAGGGCATGGCCCATGCTAAAGTCATATACTTCGTTGTCATAGCCGATGGTATTTTTTAATGCAAGGCAATGGTATTTTAAGGTAAAGCCAATGTCTTGCCTTATAATGTCCCCCTCAACTTATGGTCCCTATGGCCCTGAAATATACAATCATTGCAAATCAATTGAAACATTATGTACAGGTCTACATGTAGCTATATAGCTACGCTACATTTTTTACTTACATGCAAAATTACCAAACGTTTTATTTACGTCAAGATTGACATCGTAGGCAAACAGTCTTATTTATTTTATGTGGAATACTGAGGGAAAATAAATGACAGGCAGCAACTTTGGTTTAATTTTTCCTCTAAATTATAGAAGTCACTGAGGAAAACAGGCATGTGTGTTAAATTCTTGTGCTAATGACACGAATGTTTTTGATTAATGTTTTTAACATTGAATTAACTCATTTTAGAGTGGTCTGTCAAGGTAGAAGTTTTTTAGACTCCGTTGAAAATTTGTATAGGTTAATAAATTGGCTTACAAATGCCAATATTATTATCTTCGAGAAATTTACTATTACAGTCACTTATTTACTCTAATCATTATGTAGTACATACTGCTCACACGAATATCACAATTAGCTGCCAAACGTCAAGTCCGTATGTCTCGCTTGTTAGTCCACACCTCAAGCATTACTCGTGAAACGATATTGCCATATCATCAGCACCCAGTTATTTGCTCTCGAATCGTGTGAGAAAAACGTTACCGACGCATCGAACCTGCAATTTGGGCCCAAGCGGAATGTCAAACGTTTCTCAACTCTAGTTACCCAGCGACACATACACCATCAAAAAACCCTTTTTCTCTAAACAATAGGGTTTATAATCCTTTGTTGAGAAAGCCGTTCAAAGACGCGAATGTTTTTTTAGGAATGCGACGTGACTGTCATTTGTTTGGTTTTTGTGTTAGATGATTATTTCAAATTTGGAATCAAATAAATACTTACGTGTACGTGTTGTTTATACGTGTGTACGGTATGACGAACTTGTTTGAGTCGGTCTCAATATGAAGCTCTCAACATGGAGAATCTCAATATATACAGACATTAATCCACTTAATAACTTTGCAGCTCTGCTAAGCGTGAATAATATCGTTTTTGGCATTTATACGTGGTACTAGATAAAGTGTTGACAGGAAATTCGATGCGTTTCGACAGATACCTACAAACTACACACTCGTATAAAAATAAAAATAAAACAAATCAAAATTATTTCAAATGACATTATGAGTTGGATTAGGAGTAATTTCGAGAATTTCAGATTTTTAAAAAGTGAAAGTAATAGTTCTTAGTAGACAAAGTGCAGAATGTGCACATACGTACTTACATTCAGATGCAGAGAAAAAGACCCCCCTGCGTACAAATTTTGTATGGGCGTGGGCCTTTTTCTCTGCAGCTGACCTTACAAAATATAGGTATATTGCATAACGCACAATATGATTTAAATATCCATTTTAAAAGAACGAAACCCTAACTTCCGGAAACATAAGGAAAATTGATCTCTCAAGTTACCTACGATTACATAGCATTGTCGGCGTTTCTTCTTGAAATGTCAATTTTTCCTCAGCCAAGACTACAAAATTACCCGGTGATTTACTGAAATAGGCTCCACACATCTAACACAATCGTGCAACAATCCCCGCAGATTGCACCAATCAGAAACGGAATGTGCCATAAAATGCATTCGCTTGCATTGTCACTGACCATTTTCAGTAAAATAGAGACTTGAGAGTCTCTAAAATTCAATAAGCATATATTTTCAAGTCCTTTCATCAACATAGCTAAAGAAAGCTAATAATATTAAAAAGAATTGGCGAAAATCTACAAATTTTGGTCGCGCGTTCCCCAAGAGCGTAATATGGGTCCCACAGTGTTCCTACTGTATAGATTGACTTCAGATCTTGGTTACGTGTGTATTGTCTCAAATCCAATTTGTCTGGTACTAGATTGCTAAAAATAAAGCAAAATGGACAGCAATAAGGACGCAGTAGCCAGCGGTAGTGCGAGTCCGTACTGCGTGACATAGTGACGCTCAAACTTTTACAAGAATTTCGCATAGATTTATTTTTTTACAAACGATACCCACTTTATTTTACAGTTTATGTAATTAATATTTCAAAAAACAGCATGTTACAAGATAATAATATTACCATTTTTGTAACATACAGATTCTTAATTCTTAAAATGATGACTACTTTAACAAGTTACAAAGTGAAGTTTGCGTTAGCTCCTAAATAGTAATAAACCTATACTTACATAGAGGTAGCATATAAAAATGTTTTTTTAGCGTGGAATCAATATGTGAAGGACCCTTAATTCTGACATGGTTTTCTTTCGATCCCATTACATTGAGTGTTTCATTACCGATTAACAAAATTAAGTGCGCTTGATTACCCCTGTCATTTAAAAAGTGGCTGTACAAAATATTGGACAAGATAAAACAAGAAGTTACTTTGAAATGTAGCGTAAAAATTGAAGTTTGAGCAGCAGCTGATATCGTCTCATCTTGCACATAAAGTACGGGCTGAATTAAAGTCAATGAAAAACGTGAGTACAGTTGATGACAACAATTTGCAATGTAAAACTGCATCTTTTTTGTACATTTGGTAATCTACCTATGTAGATATATAGTAAAATAGCAGGTCGATATATGTTAAGTAAAGTAGGTATCTACAAAACGAGACGTGTGGTTTCAAATATGGGAACTAATGAATCCTACGACACGCCTCTTCCCGAACAAACAAATATATTTCTATTGACAACTTATAAATCTTTAAGACTGTCTATGTAGATAATTTCCGAATACGAAACAATATTTTGGTATGGAGATTCACCCCTTTTTTAACTTATCCCTAAGAGAAAAAGAGGTCGGGAGTTTAGAACCACTTCTACTCGGGAGAAACTAGTATTTTCTGAAAGACAATAAGCGCTCGCTACGCGTTTGTGCGTGACCGTACCGCACCGTGCGGGGAGCATGTCTGAGTAATGACATTCTGTACGTGCGCCAATCGGCGCCGCGACGTGCGCAAACAGCCACCGTACAGCGGATGGGTTAAGAGGACTCCGAGTAAGCTAATCTATGTTTATAAGTCACAGATATCCGCGACGGATTTTGTTGACATCATCCTCCTAGCGTTTGCTGCGGCTCAATGAGCCTGGGCACTAGTTTTTACGAAAGCCTTTATCATCTGAACTTCTAACCATGACAGGGAACTAGTCCTTGTTGAAAAGGTTTATTCATTAAACAAAACTAGAAACTCTATAAAAACAGAATATATATATCTAACTAAAACATTTATAAATAAAAAATCTGCCCTAGGTCCCTGTCACTGGGTAGAGTGCCCAGAAGTCTGGCCGCATTTCCGCGCTGAAAAAGGTACTATCAAATATTATTTCACATGTCACATATGCACAACATAATATTCTGGGATTCAGCTTTCATGATCCTTCTAACAAGACGGTTTGAGCTTTAGTGTCAACGCTACTAAACTATATGAAGTTTAAGAAAACAACGAGAATGATTGGCGAAAAGTACCTAAGCTTAAACCTCGACGATGGTCCCTTTTATATGAAAGACAACACAAATTGTAGACGGCGCTCACAAATATTGGTACGGAATTAGACATGTTCGTAAACAATGAAATTGACTACGACTTTCCCAAAACTTTTTGTTTAACCTATTGACCGCCACAGTCGGCTGTGGCCGACATCATAAAGTTGTGCCATGGACGCCAACGACGGCTACAGCCGACAGGCTTTGTAATGCAATAGGGACCTACGCGGGCTTCCGCAAAGTTCAATTTCGCTTGACAAAACGCGATTACGTGGCGTCGGTGGCGCGTCATTTTTGTTCAATGCTTGGCGGTCAAAAGGTTAAGTACTACTTAGTAGGTACTCGTGTACCTAACCCTCTAGCTGCGTTAGACGTATGTATTTACCTAAATTCAACGACCAGGCTAAAAAACTCCTACAAACTGTCGATGAAAGTCCCTCTTAATAGCTAAACGTTCGACCCATGTCCATACGTAGGCACATTCTGAAAACGTAATGCGAAGGTCGAACGGGAGTCCGACACGAGAGACCTTTGTGATTTGCCTTCTAGATGGAATACGCCGAGGAATGCCTGATGGACGGGCTAAAAGGGTTTGGGTTTTAGCCAATAAAAGGGTTAAGTGCAAAATATGTTTACTTAAATACCTTGTGCTAAATAGAAACTTAGTAGTAGAGGTGAGTAACATACAAACTACAGTGTTAAATGTGTTAAAACAAATTAAAGCTCTCCATTGAAATTAAATATAAGTTACTGAGTTTGAGTAACTATTGAAATCATTTAGTTGAAGACATTTGAATAATTTTTAAGAAAAAAAAACCGACTTCAATGGGGGTAGCCGGTGAAGGATTATTGTAGATGGTGCACTTAATTCCATACAATGAAATAACTTGCTTAAAAAACGCAGCGGAGAGGACAAATCGCCAAACGTGAACTATGCGTCGTTGAAGAGTTCCGTTCTGATTATCATCAGCAGTTCTACTTCATCAAATGTCACTCTTTTGAATGAAAATGATTGATTTGTTGATAAAAATACAAAAGTCACTTTATGTATGCCTTTAAGATTTGAGGAATTCCCTCGATTCCTCGTGGAACTCATCATCAGAACTTGAGCTTGCCGAAAATTGGTCCTGACAATCTAACTTGCTTAACAAACATAGCGAAGAGGAAGAATCGCCAAACATGAACTATGCGTCGTTGAAGAGTTCCGTTCTGTTCATCATCAGCAGTTCCACTTCATCAAATGTCACTCTTTTGAATGAAAATGCTTGATTTGTTGATAAAAATACAAAAATCACTATGTGTAAGCCCTTAAGATTTGAGGAGTTCCCTCGATTCTTCATGGATCCCATCATCAGAACTTGAGCTTGACGAACATTTGTTCTGACAATTAAACTTGCTAAACAAACACAGCGAAGAGGACGAATCGCCAAACGTGAACTATGCGTCGTTGAAGAGTTCCGTTCTGATCATCATCAGCAGTTCTACTTCATCAAATGTCCCTGTTTTGAATGAAAATGATGGTTTTGTTGATAAAAATATAAAAATCACTATATGTATGCCTTTAAGATTTGAGGAGTTCCCTCGATTCCCCATGGATCCCATCATCAGAACTGCGTTTTGACAAAAACGGGACCAATCTGTATATATATACTTACAATCAAAAAAATAATTTTTAAAATCGGTTCAGACATGACGGAGTTATGGAGTAACAAACATAAAAAAAAAAAAAAAAAAAAAAAAAAAAAAACACACGCCGAATTGAGAACCTCCTCTTTTCAAATCTTGAAGTCGGTTAATATAGTAAGTTAGGTTTTTCCAGCATTAAAATAAGAAAAACATAATAATTGTACAATTGTAATATTAATTGTAGGTATATTTTAATGTAACGAAATAAGACGTTGCATTGTCCACATAACGGAACTTAAGATAAAAATATAAAAAATTCAGTCGAATTGAGAACCTCCTCCTTTTTTTGAAGTTGGTTATAAATGTGTTGGGTCGGGCCCCTCTATCGTTTGAATAATTTAAAGTATGATACTAGTGTCAATATTTATAAACTTCTAAACCGACAGTAGCGTCACGCACGCTATAATATGTTTACAACCTGTCCTCACCAGTTTGATTGCAGTGATTGCAATGATTGCTCACGTCTCAGTCCACATTCGTGACAAGTCTGATTGCCTCGTGATTGTCCATGAGGACGTGGACAAATCATTGGTTAAGGACAAATTATGGGGTATATAATACGCGGAATGTGTGCGATAGATTACTTACGTGAATATACATAGTAGTTTTTGGCGACCATATAAGTAAGGTCTTCCGACAACTTTTGTTTTGAGTGAAGGAGCGCGGCCGGAAATTTATCTTAGTAAATTTAGTTACCATTTCTGTAACTTAAAGATTCATCAAACATAGGTAAGACATTGCAGAGAGTAAAATTTTATTCTTTACAAAACGTAGGCATTTCTCATGCATGAGTGTCAAGCACTTAGAGTTTATTTTAGATATTATTTGGTATGTGAGTTTACATTACGTGTTTTGGAAACATAAAGACTATCTATTGGTTAACTTTGTGAGATTTGACACAAAGTCCTTTCCTTGACTCTATACCTACTCCTTGTAAACGCCCCACACCAAAACACAACTCTTGCACAGCGAAACGCAAATAAGACATTGATACGATTAACATCAAAGAATTGTCATCACAGACTAATCTACATACCCACTAATCCCTAAACAAACGGTATGCGACATATCAAAACGCAGTCAACCGTTCGCAATCCGAAACTCACTCGCATGACTTGACTGATGCAATTACACAGGGCTCCTCAATATGCACGGCTAAATATTTGCTAACTGATTAAAAGTCAAAGTGGGAGCTGTCATGCCTGGAGCCAACGGAAACAATTGCCAGTCTAAATCAGCCCTGTAGAATGAAAAGGGAATATGTCTTTAGATGTTTGGTAGATGATTGGGCTGTTGTGGTTGTGAACGGTTGAAATAATGTTAGGATAGATGTTCACGCGTGGCTGATCATAGGCGGCGGATATTAAAATTTGCGAATTGGTACGGTTATTGGGTAATGTTTGGGCACCTTTATTAGGTATATGTAAGGTCGGATCTTATCGTAAGTGTGTGTAGATCAAAGTATACAAAAACAATATCGGCGTTTTGATGACAACTGTATTGACATCTTATAAAACTTGTGTTGGATAAAATAGTTGGTGAATCGATCTTCTTAAAAAAAATCACAATAAATATAAGAATTCTATCGAATCAATCTTACAAGATGTCATTGTAAATAATTTAAAACCAATATTGATCAAATGCTATAAACGACGGAAGAAGGCGCTATTTGCAAGGGGGATCTTTTAATTTGTTTACTTTTCAAGTCCAATAAAGATGGCAGCGAATAAGTTAAGTAAGAACGAAGGGAGATATTAAAGCAATTTTGACTGTAAAACAAGAAATTATATGCTTATCATAATTTTCACTTAACTTACGAACAAATGCATGCGGGCAGTGTTGTTTTTTCGTACAAGATTTTATTTCTTAGCTCACTACATCTCAAGAAGCTCAAACAGTCCGAGGTTAATATGTCAGACTAGAAATTCTTTAAAACTTCATGCAGTATTTACTTACACTGTATAATTCAAGTGGGGTAATTTGGGACTCGAGGCTTAACATAAGACAGCAATTTCGTACTATAACTGATGCAGCTTTTCTAAGGCATGCTCTTACGATTATACCTATAATAAGTAGCTATCTAGAAGGGAAGTAGGGTATACGTGGATACATGATGGCGTCGGCTCTGCAATCGACTTTTTAAAGTTTTAAAATTATTACCGTAAAATGGGGCTAATTGGTTCAATTTTTGGACTAAAATATTAATAACTTCATATTTTACTTCTTATCAATAGTTTTTATATTTTTTACAAATAAAAGGCATACTGCTTCATCATTCTGCATTGAACACATGTCTGAATTGTTAACACAGAACGAGTAATTTTTTTTAAAGAGGTGTCCCAAATTACCTCGTAGTTGGGGTTTTATGGAAATCGAGGGGTTTTGACCTGATTTTGCCTAAATTTTGAAGCCTGTGTTGGTTTAAGCGTAACTATCTCTATATGGGACGCTTCAAGAACAACTGCTGGAAGCAATAAAAGTAAAGTGACCATAATTAAAACAATTAAAAAAGGAATTTTATCGCGTCAACATCGTGGCAACACTTTGAAACGTGCTTCTATCAAAACTTACTTTAAGCCAATGAAGAAGATGTCACAGTTCCTGAGGTCAGTGAAGTCGGCTACTTCTCTAATACAGAGTGCAGGGGTCTACAGGCTGGAATGTGAATGTGGTCTATCATATGTAGGCCAGACTAAGCGGAGCATCTCTACTCGAGTAAAGGAACATATAGCCGATGTAAAGCACCGTCGACCAAGATCAATCGAGATTAAAAAATATCCAAATTTCAACAGAGAGGATGGTTTTTCGGTACCACCAGCTTGGGATCCAGTTATTCATTTGGTTAAGGAGCAAGCTAGACATAGGACTGTGAGACCATAATGGTGGGCGGTGTGGACACTAATAATAATTTAATACTAATTTAAAAACTAAAAATAAAAAAAATAAAAAATATATAATTAATAGTAATAAAAATAATTTGTTTAATAATATGTTTTGTAATAATAAATAATTTGTTTTTTATAAAGGCCCCTCTGGCATGTGCAAACACTAAATTTGTTTAATATTTAATATGTGGGTAAGTTTGCATATTGTGATAGTTTTTGAACGGAGGTAATTGTATATTTTTCCTCAGTCGACCCGTTGACCACGAACGCTGTAAAGTGTTCGAAACGTCATATTTACGCGATAAAATCCGTTTTTAATTGTTTTTAATTATTTTATTTCATGAATAACTATCGCGGCAACCGAGGACAATATTGTGACCATAATTTTTGGAGTTTTTTTGGGATAAAAAAAATCACAAAGTTTTACTACTCAAACAAGATTTATTGAAGTGCTATCTTTCCTATTAAACACTTTTATGGGAGCTTAATTCCATAAATATTGAGTACTTTTCTACGTTAAAATAAAAATAATGCGGCTACGTAGCAGCAAACCAAATAAATAAAAAAATCTCAGACAACATAAACTCTAAACTTGCTATGTGGTAAATCAACATGTTTCTTAAACCATAAGAGGTATTAAATACCAGTCTTAAAAAAAAATGAATTAAAATTATTTGCTTTTCTAAGCACTGCAATGTTAATTTAGACAGACTAGATAAGTGATTATGGGCGGAGCCAGCTGCCACCACGGCCATAGCATCCGCCAGTGCTTCTGGTGACTATTGTGTATAAGTATATGGAAGATTTTTTTTCCCTTTCGGCAATTCCGGAAGGTACCTACGTTTGTAACTTCGCACCATCGTCCTGTTGAGAAAAAATATGGTCAACCTACATTTATAGAAATGTATGGAGGGGATATTTGGTACTAGAAACTAAATAACCCCAAAAATCGTACCAAATAGTCCCAATTAAGAAAAGTGACGATATATCATTTTAATTAAACAGCTAAAAATGTTTGCTATAGCTTAAAAAACGCCCCAGAATATACACTTTTAGGTATATATAACAAAAACAAGCTTACCCTAGCACCAACGGACATCTGAACAAAAGTAGGATGATGATATTTTGAACCAATTTTCTTCCGTCACACTTTTAATTTTTTTCTACGCGCAAATCCGTATTTGTCGGCGTCACTGCAACCACTAACCAACTTCACATTAAACACAGGGTTGTCTGACGAAGGTTTACGCATCTACTATTGCTACATTAAAAAATAAATGGACTTAAAACTTATAATTTTTTTATTCCAAATAGCCTCATGGTTCTTAAATAGCCCCATTTTACAGTACGTGCGTTAATTTCAGTGTGCATATAATTATCAAAACTAGTAGGTAAACCTTTACATTTAAAAATGTAACAATTATTCACATTTTAACAAAGCAGTGTTTTGCCTCGTCCATACGATGTTCAATTTTGTCGAGGGTGGGGCGGCAGATGTGACGTCTGGTCGATAGAGGGTTGATCAGAAATTGTATCGTGTGGGCGCGAACTCGATAATGAATGCATGTGGTTATGTTCAAATAGTGAATAAGGATGAAAAACCACAGGTCGTGATGCCAACTGTCTTTTGTTATTTGACCCTTTAAATACGTCTCGAGACTATTTACCATCCATGGACTGCAAGTAAGTATGTGACCTATCCAAAGCATAACCAATTAACCAACAAGATGTTTTTAGACATAATTCTAGTCAGCTAAGATAAAATTGACGTACTTGTCAATTAGTTGGTGAAGAAAATCGAATTAAGAAGGCAATAATGTCAAAATATTTTGGAGCGTCGTACGAGGATGGGGCAACAGTTGTGTCTGGTCAACAGAGGGTTGATGATAGCAACAAAACTACTTATTCACAATATCACAATAATCTTTTCGCCTTTATTATTAAGAGAATAAGAGCGACTGAAGGTAACACACTCGTTAGCTACTTGTGCTGACTGTGTGCTGTACAAACTCGATAATGAGAACATAAATCTATATGAACTAAAAAAATATAATAATGATGACTGATTTCATAATATCAAAGTCCTTCCACGCAAAGAATTCCGTTTTAAAGTGTTACCGTTCTTTATCATTACCCTTTCTTGTACCGACCTTTGTATACCCATCACAAGTTTGTATTTCTTCACCGTCACAGCCGAGACTTTCTCATTTAGCGAACTTTACATTTTAAGCTCGTATAAGCTGATTAGTCTGGCCGATCGGAATTTATGATTTTATTACGCTTTTACTGTTTGCCGAGCAACAAATAATTATTAATGATAGGCTTTAAAGCAAATTGTGCGAGAGGGAGTTGTTAAATTTTAATGTTTCATAATGTTTTATAATACTTTGACATGGCTGTGGAGGCTTCGATGGAATTAATTCTCGGCGATTATGGAAGCTTATTTGTTTGTTGTATATAGATTTAATTTTCCTAGAAATAACTTTTTAGTATTCTGTAATAAAATGAAAATTGGTCACCATATTAAGATAATAATATGTACCCATCACCTAAATGTGTATTACAAAGGTCAAATTAATTGAATCCACCAAGTCCACTTTTTAAAAAAACAATGCCAATCACAAAACAAAAGAATGGCGAAAAGGCCAATCATTAAATACCGGCCAGGAACAATGAACCAATTACATCGGCTAGCGTGTACTAATCCCGCTACTCGTAAAAAAGAAAAAAAAAAAGAATAAAAAGTGCAATCCCCCGGGATCTATGGTAAGAGATTTGGCGAGGGGACGTTCAGAAGTGATACTTTGTCTTTTTAAACGGCCTTTTTGTTGAAAGACGGGATTATTTTTTTAGGGGAGTGAGCTGTTGCGTTTAGGATTTTAATAAGCTCGTTATGTTTTTCGTTTCATGCGTATTTGGTGTGAAATTAAACTTTTTTTCCAGTGGCGTACAATAGTTTAGTTTTATTAACTGTCGATTCATGATCTGTATTTAAGATTCTTATTCGGTATATTTGTTAGGTGTTATAACGAAATCAATAGTAGATATTTTTCTATGTAGGTCTATTTTATCTTTGCAAACTTACCAAATACAAGCGAAAACTTCCGCATTCAGGAAAAGTTGGTTTTATTTTATGGTTTACTTTAAGACGTTTATTTACTTTTGTTGTCCACACAAAAGTGATTTAATTTGTTCAACAACCACGCTCATTAAATTGGCTCTAAATAAATCCTGTTAACAAAATAGGAAACAAAAAAAAAGTAAGTCACGTAAAAAGCCCTTCTAAAAATGACCACGAAACATTTCCACGGCATTACCTACAATTACGTCAAAAATCGCTTAAACGCTCAACAAGCAGTTGATAAATTAACAAGATTGTCCCCCTGTGAAAAAACGTCCGGAAAAAAATAGGGGAGACCGGATTACTTGCCCCCGGCGTATCTTGATGTGACAGATTAGCCTGTAATTTCCTCTAAATTGATATCTCGAGAGGAACACGCTTTTTTTCCTTCTTTCCTGTTTTCCCCAAGATTGCCAGTCACCGCTCAGTAGGTTAGGGAAGTGACGTAGATTGCGCGAAATTTGCCGGATTTGAGGGGCAAGTTATGCCGTTTGGGTTACAAAATTCCCCAGTTTTTTCAATGCTTTGACATGTATAATTTTAGAGGGTAGTGGTGACGTAATGGGTAGAATAAATAACAAACACAAAACAATCGAGCTCAATTCGTAGGGATTGGTAAATTGGTGTATGAAAATGTTTCTTCTAATGGAGTACTTAGCACAAAAGGATGATCAGCTCGGACATTATTTAATTTATGAAAAGTGATTATCAAGAGCGAAGCGCATGCGGGTGAGTGCGTAGGGATTTATTTTATTATATTTCTTTTAGATTTCTCATTTTTACACTCAAAGGCGGATCAGAATGTCTGATGTGCCGAACAAAGGATAAAATTGAACCATATCAGGTCACAATATAACCACCTCGGCATCCTTTACCATATTATTATATCATGGTCATTCTCGTATTTTGATGATTAGGAATAGTACTTAGTACCTACTTGTAAATACAAGTAATATTGTATTAAGCAGAACAACTGCCACAATGTTTAGAAATAAATGAAAAGTAGGTAAATCCACTGCCTGCGCAGAAAAATCCGCCAGGCTAGACCCTTTTTCTACTTTTGTTTTATTTCTACACATTAAATATTATTAAATAATAAATAAATAAATATTATAGGACAATCTTACACAAACCGACCTAGTCCCACAGTAAGCTCAATAAGGCTTGTGTTGTGGGTACTAGACGATATATATAATAGATAGGTATTGATAAATACTTAAATACATAGAAAACATCCATAACTCAGGTACAAATATCTGTGATAAACACACAAATAAATGCCCTTACCAGAATTCGAACCCGGGACTTCCTGCTTCGTAGGCAGTGTCACTACCGACTGTAACACTATACTTACAAACTAACTCATTCTCAATGACAAACTTTTACGACGAATCTAATTGGTGAATTCCCGCTCGCATTTCGAAAACTGCATTGCCTCATATGACAAACGCATCGAAACCGTAACGATGACGCAACGTTCCATCTTCATGTCTCGCAGTAATTTGTGCAGCACTTCATCAAATGAGCAACAATAAATAACACGTTCACTTCAACCAATTTTGTTCACGCAATCTCCTACCATCGTTACTTGAGCTGCTTCTAGCTTCATTCTTGAAGGTGGTGAAGGGAAGGTATATAAAAGGTGGGTTCTTTGATTGCTGGATGGGTTGCTATTGGAAGTGGCGCTCTGATTAGCATGTGGGTCGGTGGATCCTTTGGTATTGTGATTTTTGTGCTACCTAAGTATAGTCCAAAAAATAATATCTTTGTCTGTTTCTTCAAGACCATTTGCAATACTTCATAAAAATATGTTGAGAGATTTAATACTACTATTATTTAATAAAAAAAAATGCTAAGCTATGATAATCAGTTAATTCTATATGGTCAATTCTCAAATATTATATGTACATATGTAACAATAAAACCTTATGTCATAGGACATTGTCGCCTGTATGTGTCGCGGGAGCATTATACATGTGACAAAAAGAGATGTCTGGACGGCTGGCCTCTAATAAATTGGGTCTCGGAGACCAGACAAAAACTCCACAGAATACTTACACTCTTAGATTTAGCGAGTGCCACTCATCCATAAATAATTTAATTTTAATAAACAAAACGTTGTATCACGCTCAAGATTATTGGGATCGCCGTAAAATCACAACTCTACTTTCAGTGTTCAGACCAACTAATGATAGGGTTTTACTCAACTCAAACTCAACTCAAACATTTATTCAGTAAGTAGGCCACAAGGGCACTTTTACACGTCAGATAGTTTATCAAAGTAAAAGAGAAAAAAAACTACACCGGTTCTAACTACACCTCTGACCCGAGAAGAATTAGGACCGGCAAGAAACTCGGCGGGACTTATTTTTTCAAAACAATAGTATTACATCAAAACTTAAAAATACATATAAATGCGTTGTTCTGTAAGAAAACATATCAAACCAAGGTTAGATTAACCAACAATCCATACTAATATTATAAATGGGAAAATGTATGTGTGTGTTTGTTTGTTTGTTTGTTTGTCCGTCTTTCACGGCAAAACGGGGCGACGAATTGACGTGATTTTTACTTTTTATTTTACTTTTTGTCTCTTTCTAACTCCCCACTTCCCTAATATGGGGGATGGAAGTTTGTATGGTTTGTTACCCCGAATTTAACGCGGACGAAGACGCGGGCAAAAGCTAGTAGGTTATAGTTTAAGAGAAATACGAAAGAAAAAAGAATGATTATGAGGCCAAATCTGACTATTTGAAAACTGTCTCCTCTACTTAAATTTCAAAATAATAATAAAATAATCCATCAACGACAGTTAGAAATACAATTTGAATTTAAACAATTAAAAAAAAGTAAGTGATTCTAGTGTACAAAAACATACTACATCCAAATTATCCTTAGAGATGTATAAGGTCTCCAAGTGTATTGATCTATATCCATACTAATATTATAAATGGGAAAGTGTATGTGTGTGTTTGTTTGTCCGTCTTTCACGGCAAAACGGGGCGACGAATTGACGTGATTTTTTAAGTGGAGATAGTTGAAGGAATGGAGAGTGACATGGCTACTTTTTGTCTCTTTCTAACCCCCTACTTCCCTAAAATGGGGGGTGGAAGTCTGTGTGGAGCATTCCGGGGACAATCAGGAAAGGGGAACCGTGTTACCCCGAATTTAACGCGAGCGAAGCCGCGGGCAAAGGCTAGTATTCTATATAATAAAAAATATGGATAAACAAGCACCGAATGTTATGTCTAAAGCCAATTAACCTACCTTAGATGTAGGAAACCGCATTGGCGTATCGAATACTAGGATCTAGGATGTATTGTACCTACACGCCTCTTGGTACTTTCAGTCTCTAATTGTTTAGGAAGTGCGCACATTCCATATACTCTGTGATGCGCACAAAGATTTGAAATAAAAAACTGTCACTTCATGATTTGACGCAAAAAGGTGACTTCTTGAAAGGACCATTAGAAAATAATGAGAGTTAGGTGAACAAACAAGTTGGTTACTTATTCTAAAAGCTAAACATTATTTGTGTCAGTGCAGAGGAAAAGGTCCAACTATGTGGAAATTAGTAAAATAATAAAGTATCCGTGTAAACCGACCAAGTGGGCCCTTTTACTAAACGTTCACATTTGTTTTACACCCTTCCCACAGCCATTAGGTCCTTTTTTTGTCCACCGTACGCATACGCAAACAAAAACTCTAAAACTAAAAATTCAATTTCCCAAAATCCCGCGCACCGTCGTGTTTCCGTGACAGCTGACACCGGAAACGTGAAAAGTGAAAAAGTATCAACCGGAAGGGGAGTTGTGTTGGCAGGCTGGCACCCCCGGCTATCAATCAAGGCTTTTGTTGGCAACAAAGTGACAATGACGGTAGGAAACTTTTTATTTGGCAGATTATATCTTTATTGTGTGTGAATTGCTGAGTTTCAGTAAAAAGTATGGTTATTTTGTAGTGTCATTTAGGTGCTTAGTATACAGTGTGGAAAGATAAGTCGGGCCCTGGAAGGAAACTACCTTAAAACGTTGAGATAGCTCAATTCGCTGAAAGGAAATATTCTTTTATTTTTCCTAAAAACTAAAACTGCATTCACAGTTTTTTTCTTAATTTTCGCATTTTTCCATACTAATTGGATGAAAAATATTTTTATGATTATTTATGGGTTCTCTTGTGCCCTAAACTTGGTTGGTATTAAGACGTTTTTATCCTTCTTGGAAATAGGATCCATTGGCATCAATTGTCATACAAAATATTTATGACAAAAATTACAAAATGAATAGTTTTTTTGTAAACTGTACTCTTTTCAAAAAAATTATAAATGCAGTTATGTCCCTTTAAAAAAATTAAATAATGTTTCCTTTCAGTGAATTGAGCTATCTCAACGTTTTAAGGTAGTTTCCCTCCAGGGCCCGACTTATCTTTCCACACTGTATATAGATAGTATTAGATTCGTGTCTGTTTAACTATTAAATGAAAGAAAAAGTAAAAAGAAACTATACTCATCCCTTTCTTCGGGTAATAAGTATGTAGTACTAGCGTAAGAATAAGACAGCACGATTCTCTTCCTCTATGTTGTTTTTACGAAACTCGTGGTGAAGCTGAATCTTAGCTGAATAAATTTGCTTTATATGGACTATTCTACAGTACCGGCCAATAATTTTTATAATTTTTTGTATGAGCATGTATAGAGTAAACAAGGTTAGTTTGTAGATTGCATATATTACTAGTCATTTTATAAAAATATATGAAATGCAATAAAATACTATGAATTACAATAGGAGATTCAGTATTACTAAAAAAGCTCTAATATAAAAAGCTCTAATATAAAAATAAATAAAAATAAGTAAACAGTACTACCTCGGCTCTTGTCAAGGTTACCGATGACATCCGTTTGGGTATGAATGACCAGAAGCTTACAGTTCTTGCACTTCTAGATTTCAGTAATGCCTTTAACACGGTCGATTTTGACATTTTGCTCGCGTTCTTACAGTCTCTTAACATATCGGCTGCAGCGATTGACTGGTTCCGCAGCTATTTGGTTGGTCGTCGGCAAAGAATAAAACTAGATTCTTCGTGTTCTTCCTGGTGCAGCACATCAGCTGGTGTTCCACAGGGTGGTGTGCTGTCTCCTCTTTTATTTTCTATCTTCATTAATTCCATAACTCTTGATCTCTCCTCTTCGTATCACCTCTATGCCGACGACCTTCAAATATATTCGCAGGGTATGCATAGCGATCTCAATTCAGTTATAAAAGCCACGAATCTTGATCTGCTCCGCATATCAAATTGGAGTCAAAATTACGGTTTAAAAGTAAACCCCCTAAAGTCACAGGTAATTGTGATGGGTAGCGCTAAACAAATCTCCAAAATTGACTTTCTCAGGCTCCCTCCGATAGTCTTCGATGGTATCCAAATTCCTTTTTCCAACCAAGTGAAAAATCTTGGCGTAATCATGGATCGTTGTCTATCATGGGTGCCTCAGGTGAGTGAAGTGAGCAGGAAGATGTTTGCTGCCATAGGGTCTCTCACAGACGGCTCCGGAATTTCCTGCCAATTGCTACTAAAATTGCGCTTGCTCAGTCGTTACTTCTCCCCATTCTTGATTATGCAGATATCTCCTATTTAGACCTAACCGAGGAGCAACTTAATAAGCTTGAGCGTATTCAAAATGCCTGCATTCGGTTCATTTTCGGATTACGCAAATTCAACCATGTTTCTAGTTTTCGTTCTCAACTCAAATGGCTTCCTATCCGTCACCGCCGTAACTCTCACATACTTTCTTTACTCTTTTCTATACTTTTTAACCCTGCAACTCCCCGCTACCTCAAAGAGCGTTTCTCTTATCTTAATTCTATTAGATCCTCTCAAAAATTGCTCCTAAAAGTGCCATCTTCATCTTCCAAATTTTATAATTGCTCATTTACGTTCCAGGCCGTTCGTTTGTGGAATTCTCTCCCTCTCAACATAAAACGCGCGCAATCTATTGGTAGCTTTAAATCGCAACTTAAGGAATACTATTTATCTCTTCCTTAGGGTTTTAAGTTGACACTGTTGTTTCTTACTGTGTGTATTATATATGTAAATATGTACGTATATGTATGTTTATTTTGTATTTATTTAAGTATGTATATTCATATGAATGTGCTGTGTTATCTATTTCGTCTCTTTTGTGTCTATGCACCACCTACTGTTTATTGTTTTTCTCTAGTCTCCACTACCCAAAGGTTGTCTGGAAGAAATCGCTCATTAGCGATAAGACCGCCTGTTGTTACCTCTACCTAAATTTATCTAATTGTAAAATTTGTGCTTGTAACTGTATGAGGTGTGCAATAAAGAGTATTTATTATTATTATTTCTCTTTATTTATTTTCCTTCTTAGGATTAGGTTTTTACAATATTTTTATAAAAGTAAAATATAAAAATACATCTAAAACATAGAAAAACATTGTAAAAAACCTATCCTAGGGTGCCGCCGGCAACGGAGCAAGGCCCAGGCTGCCGATGGTCAGGGCCGCAGAGAGAGGAACCTTCGGACTATGCGCGCCGTGTCCAGGATAACCGCCTTCTGAATCTGACCCTTGATCCAACCACAACCCCGTAGCGAAAGTCTCTCTAGGTGTTGGTCGAGACTCTTCGCTATGAGACCGTTCGCAGAAACAACTATCGGCACAATGATCGCCGAATCAACCTCCCACATGGCGGTTACCTCGTGAGCCAAGTCTAGGTACTTGCTGGACTTGTCCTTCTCGGCCTTCACGAGGTTCTCGTCACATGGGACGGTGATGTCGACGAGCATGGCCCGGCGTTGCGGTCGATCTATTACCACGATATCAGGCTTATTGGCTACAATAGTCCTGTCCGTGATAATAGATCGATCCCAATAGTGCGTGGCACGACCATTTTCGAGAACTGGCGCAGGTGTGTACTTGTAGTACGGCACTTCGTGGTCCACAAGACCGTATAGAAGAGCAAGCTGCTGGTGTATAATCCTAGCTACGAGGTTATGTCTGTGCAAGTACTCGCCGTTAGCAAGATGAGAACAACCGGAGATGATATGCCTGAGTGACTCTCCGGGACGGCGGCATGCCCGACAAATGTCGACCGTACCGTCCTTCAGGATATACCTCCGGTAGTTATTCGTCATGATAACTTCGTCCGCAATTGCACAGGCAAAACCTTCGGTTTCTCCGAAGAGGTCCCCGAATCGTAACCAGTTCACCGACGCGAGCAGGTCTACGTCGGGTCCCGTGAGGGCCCTGTAGAACCGCCCGTGTAGCTCCTTGCTCTTCCATACCGCCTTGCGATCCTCGGTGCTTAGCACCACATGTTTGCATGCGCCAGTTCTCGTTTGCCAAGGAGAGCGGCGTGAGGCCTTTATCTACTGCCACCACATCACGATGCATCCCACACTCGTTGTTAAGGAAATAATTCCTGAGATTGTACACCTCACGGTTGTGGAGATTTTTGGCGTTTAAAAAGCCGCGACCTCCACACTGCCGTGGGATGTACAATCTCATAACAGACGAGCGTGGGTGAAGCATACGGTGTGTGGTGAGCAATAGACGGACCCTCCGATCCAGGGCATCCAGCTCGGTCTGTGTCCACCTTAGTATGCCAAAGGAGTATGTGAGTAGGGGCATCACCCAGGCGTTGAAGGCGCGCACTTTGTTGCCACCTGACAAAAGACTATTGAGTACTTTTGTCAGCCGACCGAAGAAGCGCTCCTTCAACGCCTGTTTAATACCCGCATCCTCAATACCCAAGGACTGTGACATACCAAGGTATTTGTAGGTTTCTGATTCAGAGATAGATCTGAACGTCATGGTCTCAGAAAGCTGTAAATTTGCTGAATTTACTACTTTCCCCCGCTGTACATGCATAACCGCACATTTATCAATACCAAACTCCATCTTGATGGAACTACTGAAGACTTCAGTGGTATTCAGTAGCTCCAACAAGTCTCGGTTATTTGGTGCAAATAATTTGAGATCGTCCATGTACAGAAGGTGAGATATAATTTCACCCTCTCTCCGAAGCCGGCAACCTAGCCCCGAATCCTTCAGCAGAGTGCTGAGCGGATTTAGAGCTAGGCAGAACCACAGGGGACTCAGACTGTCGCCCTGAAATATTCCTCGCTCGATCCTTATAAAGTCCTGCGGGCCAGAGGGGTAATCCCCACCTCCTGGTTGACTGAAGAACTGTGGTCCACTGCCTCATACACGCGCCAAGGAAGGATCTTAAAGCTGTATCAATTTTATACAGCTCTAAGACCCTCTCCAGCCATGAATGAGGCACCGAATCATAGGCCTTCTTGTAGTCAATCCAAGCGGTCGAGAGGGCCCCCCTGTTCCGCCGGACTCGTTGGCAAATGGTCATGTCTATGAGGAGGAGCTCTTTAGTACCACGGGACCCAACCCTACATCCATTTTGAGCGGAGACCAAAATGTTGTTTGCGACCATGTGCGCGTTTATTTTTGCTCTCAAAATGGATGTAAGAAGCTTGTAGAGCGTAGGCAGGCACGTGATGGGTCGGTAGTTCTTCGCTTCCGTGGTACTACCGGACTTATAGAGCAGGAAGGTTACACCAGTTGTTAAGGCGAAGGCGGGAGGGAGCCAAGTTCAAGGGCTTGTTGAAATTGTGTTGCCAACCGCGAGTGCGAGCATTGAAACCATTTTAGCCAGAAGTTGTGCAACCCATCCGGGCCAGGACTTTTCCAGTTCTGGGCCGTACGGATTGCACAACTTACGTCGTCGGGGCTGATGGTGATAGCATTGGTTCGATGGACTCGCACCCACGTTCAACAACACTCATCCACTCGCCCTCCGTGCGTGTTCAACGGGCGCCGACCAGACGCTACGCCAGAAATCAGTCATGGCAGTAGCATCCGGCAGGCGCACGTCGGACACACGGGGGTCGGTTCCCTCCCACCTTCGGTATACCTTCCTTTGGTCACTTTGGAAAAGACGATTCTGCTTGAATCGGTCCACACGCTCTCTGTAATGGCGAATACGGCTTGCCCATGCATAAACTTTCTGCTTCAGAAAGTCGATGCGCTCTATGACGTTGGCCATGTAGTCGCGGGGCTCGATATCTGTCTCCGCGAACGCCTGGTGCACAAAGCGCATTACTCGGGGGCGGTTATTGCCCCCCCTGAAGCAGATCAGCTTTGCAATGAGAGTCCTAAATGAGTTGATACGACGCTCGATCCGCACCTGCCATGCGGGGACAGCCCCGGCGGTCCTAGGTGCACGTTCAGCGTCCGGAAACTTGACTCGAGCAACACGGCACGCCGCGATGGCTCCGCAGTACATTATCGAGTGCGTATCATCTAAGTCTTTACTAGTCCGCAGGAATGGATCTAGCAAATCATTTAGGGCTCCCATTAACGCTAGATTGCGTCTATTCATAGGCAAGCGTGTGGTAATCGTGGCCTAGGGATTTTTGTGGATCGATACTGCGTAATTGCCTCTTCCAAAGTCCTCCTCAGTTGCTCATTGGCTGAACTACTCACACTCTGATTCGCGATCCCCTCGTCATCGGCACTGGGATCAACCCGCGGTGCCCCCGATGCCAGGTCGGGTGCAGGCATCGGATCCGGCAACGTGGCGGGCGGATCCCGCGCCGAGGTGGTGGTCGCGCGAACAGAGAGAGTCTCCAGGCGAAGCCGATCAAGTGTCGCGTCATCCAACCGCTTTAGCCGCTGAATGACGCGCACCTGATCCAATAATCGTTGCGCAGTCGTGTCAATGGTTGGTTCAAGGGCCTGAAACAGAGGAAGTATCCGGTCACGATACGCGCACAGATTAGTTCCCCCCTCTGTAGCCCCATAGTAGGCGCGCATGACATTCTCGTTCATACTCTGAGACCATCTCATGCGACGCACTACACCACCGGCAGCGGGAGCTGTAGGCGGGGCGGAATGCCCCGCGAGCCCCAAGCGTGCCGGCAGCGGTGGCCGTCCGCGTCGCGCAGGTGTTTGTGGCGGCGGTGGCGGCGGCCCGCTTTTGTCACTGGATCCGTCTGTGTCGGGCGCTGTTTCGATGTCGCCGCCCGGCGACGAAGTGGACGAAGAAGATGACGAGGCGGGCGAGGATGGTGGTCGTGCGTGGGTAGTACCCGCTCTTGTTTTACTCCTTGTTATCATGCTTTTAAATGTACGTGTTTCGCCGAAATTTATTTGAGCACTAGCTGTCAACTGTCTATTTGTGATTGTGACCCGTTATATTTACAGGCAATAACTGTAGCAACCTTCATATTGCCTTTGTTTTTTGGGTTCACTTCGTGGTAAATAAGACCAAATAGAGGCAAAAACACGTATAAAAAGAAATATTTAGCAAAAACAAAGCCATTTTGCAGTAAAACACTTCTTAATTGCATTAACACGTTTAATTTTGACGACAAAGTAAAAATATTTAATATTAGCAAAAATAATCAATTATTTAAAATTTAGCATTTCACGTAAAAATCACAATAACGGCATCTAAATAAGGGTATTTCACATTCAATAAGTTCCCTAGTGGTCAGAATGCAATTAAATTACAATAACAAAAATATTTAAATTTAGCACTTCACTTAAAAATGAAGACAACTGTACCTATTTCACTTTCACATTCAACAACCTCCCTATTATTATTATTATTATAAGTTGACTATATAGGTATTTATAAAAACCATTATACATCACATTAGACCAATTTGTCTCATTGCTCTTACAAAAGACTTTAGAAAAGACTACTATTAGACTACCCACTTAAAGTAGTAAGGTGGAAATCACTTACAAATATAAAAAAAAAATCTACCGTAAAACATGCAGGTGATATAGTATTGGCCGGTACGGTATACGCATGGAGGAAATCTACTTATCAGTTTGAAATGAATCTGTACACTTTGGATATAACAAGGATATTATAACCACAATCAAACCACAGTAAACAAACGACACTGTAAACCGACTAATTGCCCGCTACTGATACAATAAATCGCGGAGTCGTCGTAAATCCGCTGCGTAGGCGACGACGGCTATAGACTGCCACAGAGTACAATGTAGGACCTATATAGTATTAGCGATTAACGGGGAAAAGAGCGGAGGGGTCTGTAAAATTTTGCTTGATAAATGGGTATTAAATATGAAAAAAATTAAGTTTTATCTTAGTTGTTAATAAACATGATTCTGACTTATGGCGCACAAACTTGGTCTTTGACAAAAATTCAGAAGACTAACCTCAAGGTTTGCCAAAGAAATGGAACGTAGTATTTTGTGCGTGAACATAAGCGATCGCATTAGAAATATTACTATATATAGTATATATAACTACGTTCCAAAACAAAAACAGTTTGTGTAGACCAAACAGCAGGAAAACTAAAATGGGACTGGGCTGGACACGTCTGCCGTATGCCGGAAGACTTATGGGCTAAAAGAACCACCAAGTGGCTCCCACAAGACAGAACCCGGCGTCAGGGCAGACCAAGGAAACGTTGGAGAGCCGAACTTGATGCCTTTTGTGCTGCCTGGTGGGAGACTGCACACGACAGGGGTACGTGGAAATAGGAGAGGGAGGCAAAGGCCCAGCAGTGGGACACTCTTGGCTCTTAAATAAAAATGCTAATAAAATATTTGGAATAAAAGTATATTTATTTACTATATCTAACTATATGATAACTTTTACAAAGTGCTCTTAGCTTCAACAGACAAGATCTCATCAGGCTCATATGCAGTAAAATTTTTTTGAAGCAAACATTTTTTTTTTCAGTGTACATACGAGATTCGATTACGAGTAGATGCGTCTCGGGATTACGAGAGATAAAGACCTCGGAGACAAATCACGATAGCAAATTAAGTGATCACGATCCGCAGTAACGAAATGAGGGATAGGCAAAGAAGAGATCTACCGACAATTATGTAAGAAATTGCTAACCCTCCTCTTCTCCTAAGACACTCTTTACTTTACAGATGTGTCAAAAGATGCATCGAATTCCTAATCCATCAAACAATGTACCTGCACTAGATACCAATTGATTTAGTCAACACTGTACTTACCTACACACTCCAAAAATCAAGGCGGGATGACGTTATTCAATTATTTATAAATACGTAAAGGCATTTAGCTATAAATAATAAATAAATACACAAGAGTCTACAACGTCTCCGCTGTCAGTCGCACCGAACCTGAATCTTTACCTTAGCAGGTATCTTATTCACAAAACATTTTGTTTTGAATATAAACTCTTTCCCATTTTATCTTGATTCTCTCCGATTATACATACCTCAGTAGGTTATCATTATCAGTATAAAGGGGGCCTTCATGTTACCGATAAGGGGCCGTTGGCAACATGACAATAGTTTATCGACAACGCCAATAGGGACAAAAATTATGTATGGAAATAATTACATGAGTTTACTTTCGCATAGTTTGCCATTACGACTTTTTTTTCCGCGATTAGCGAATGTCATCTTGGCTTCGGCTCTTGTAGTTCACGTTACAATAGTTGTCTAAGAGCTGCGCCGGCGCAAACATTGTTGCATCCCCTGTCATCTCCATGTCCTAACAAGCAACGCCTGAGCCGTGTTCAGCTAACAATTGTCATATTTATGGCCTCGTAACTTCATCATCAGGATAGGGCTTCCACATACCAGGTACAGTTGTAGTGCAATTTGCAGACGGATTAGTAGCTCGAGGTCAATTTACAATAGTTATATAAGAACCCGACTTGACTGTACAGCGCTACCTTTATAGGAAGCAACGCCTTCATATTTATTGCCTCGTAACTTCGTCATCAGGGTAGGACTTCCCCATCCCAGGTACAGTTACTGGTAGTGGCAGTTGCAGACGGATTAGTACTATCGTCAGTTGACAGTGTTGACACTGGGTTTTAGCCGCTAAAGTAAAGAAACCAATTCAAATCCAGCCTCGGGTGTTGGAGAGCTTGGTCACTTTTTCTTCACACATCTTCCTCTATTTCACTTTATAATTTAATTGAATAAATTAATTTGCTCCTTAGTTTTAATCTCTGTTTATCAGAATAACTAAATATTTTTCTAACAACTTGCCTGAGTTATACTCATCACTATATCAGGTTAAAGTGTACCGTCACCGTAGACACGACTCCCGAGGTCGGTAAAAGTTGTTTACGGTTTCCGGGCGGCGCGGGCGCATGATTTCGTGTCTATCGTTTTATGACAAGTGATAAGCGTTAAGCGTTTACTACGGTATAGGTAAGACTTATTATAGAGATCGTACAAATAATTGATTGATACCAAGTTATTACATATTTTATAAAAAATGTCAACTTAAAAGTAACTTATTATAAGAATTTAAGAATCACAGAGATACTGACTAACCTTTGACGGATCTAACGTGATTTAAATTAATTTACCTTGAGTTCCGACGTTTCTACAAACGTTACACAGAAATTTTTATCATTAATATTGTATTAAGCAGAACGTCTGCTAAGGATACCATAATATTTCGAACTCGCGACTCTGGGATACATGCCCATCGCTCTGACCAACTGATATGATACGAGATATAGTGCAGAAATTTGCAGCCATCATGTAAGTCTTAGTAGCTCAGTTGGTCAGAGCGATGGGCATGTATCCCAGAGTCGCGAGTTTGAGTCTCGCTTGAGGCAGTGGATTTTTCTACTTTTCCTTTACGTCTAAACATTGGTTTAAATGTTTATAAGTTCGATTTGATATTAAGAGTTTGCTCCTGTATTCGGAGTCGTTTGGCAGTTTTAAGTACCCGGACCCGGAAGTTTTTCGGACCCGGGGTATGTCCTTAAACTACGTCCGGACTTGGGTATGTCCTTAAACTACGCCAAAAAGAGAGGTATGGGCAATGTGAATGGCATCTTGCTAAGTGTGGTAGGGCACGTTCAGCGTCAGCGAATGTCATCTCGCTCAAATCTGGAGCAGAGCCCGACTGGGGAAGTACCTCCACCTTACAGAAAACCACAGCCAAATAGCACTAGACCCATACTACTAGACCCATAGTGTTGTGTTCCTACTGGTGAGTAAGGTTGCCAAAGAGCTCAAAGAGGACCCAGTGTGTTGACGATGAGGGACCTTCTTGTTCCTTTAGCCGTCAACACAGTGAATCCTCCTTTTTGTAAAGGGTCGGCAACGCGCATGTGACTCCTTTGGAGTTGCAGGCGTCCATAGGTTACGGTAGCTGCTTACCATCAGGCGGGCCGTATGCTTGTTTGCCACCGTCGTGGTATAATAAAAAAAATATTTATCTGAATGCATCTTAAACAAGGAAATTTAGGTGCCATGCAGCCATCATTGAGTCTATAGCAACATTCATGAAATCTTTTTAATCAGTCATTAAATGTTTTTTCTCACGCTAAAATACATCTTAATGGCAAAAATCTTTCCAAAGCTAACCATTGCTTTCCAGAAAAATTTAAATATGAATACATAAATCACCCCCACTTTTCCCCCCAATCCGCCCCAGTATTTAACTATATATCCGCCCCAGGATATACATATCTAAAAAAATTATAGACAATATTTTCCCGGATCATACTAGAACATTAAATTTATCTCATTGAGTTCTAGCTGTTTCAGCTTCTTGTCGCTAATCCTACATTTTCTGTATACGTCTATTTCTGGATAGACGTCGATAGACCCGTGGGCCTACCAGAATTAATAATCGAAAATTGATTGACTTGTCGGATTGTGCCTCCGTGGCCTATCATCCTGTTAACTTACCTATGTGTGCTAGCTGCTAACAGATTTTTCATTTATAAACTAATAATAATGTACATCCCGTCATCTCCTATACTTTACACCACACAACAAATGTGACACCTTGACAGACAAGCTACCAAATACATTTAATGGAGCCATCGCGGCCCATCATCGTATTAATCTATCACTAACAACCCAATCTGAATTGAAGTGAAAAGAAGTAAGCGACAAAAAAATTATATCATAAGATTTAAAGATGCGTAGAAATTAGGGAGGTTCCAACACTTCGAGCAATGTAAAGGACGTACGGTTTCAAACAGGATTTACTGAAAATATAGTTTCTCAAAATTTGTAACCAGTCTTATACAGTAATAAGACTGTCAAAGAAAGTACCGCCCGAGTCGTTCTTGCGGTACTATTGTGCGGCCATTTTGGGCTGATTGTGTATCCCTAGTATTATTTGATCTGTGTTCCAACAAGATGAAGCGGTTGCTGTGGACCTCAATTGGGAATGCGATTTTACTTGCTGAAAGATGTCCATAGCAGGATAAGGGCATCTTAATGATGACGAGAAATATTGCACTACCTCCATCCAAAGGTTTTCTGCGATGTTCTTCGGTCTACCATTCTTCTGCCATTTGTCAGTCTGGTAACAAATAGTGTATTATTTATACTTTATAAATATATGCGACCAACGAAGTACGTAATAAAAGCGTTTATCTACATCAATATCATAAATCCTCTATTCCGCGTTCGAAAACCACATGTAATTACCACCATTATTGCAACCAGTAACGTAACATCAGTGTATCATGTATCAATATTATCTGTGACAGTGTGGTAAAAACGTATGGAAATTCATTACCTACGGTAACGTAATAAAAATCTGCCCTCCTCTCCGACCGCCGGCACGCGCCCGCCCGACCGCCGGCACAATCGAGTTGGTCATGGCGGTGTAATTTCGGTCATTCTAATGGTTTCCGAACACTACATTTAGGATTTATAATATGTGTGTAGATAAAGCAGTGTATGCAACTGTACGTAATTTAGGCCTTAAACACTCGTGTGATCTTACTATGAAACTCGCCTGTATTTTAAGGACCTTTAGGTATTACGTAACTGTTACATAAATATCGCGTTTGACATCGCAAAAATAATAAATAATTTTCTTAAAATAAAAAAAGAGACGCAACACTTTTTTTATAAAATTAAGCAAATATTGTAGCCGGCGACAAATAACTAATGTGCCCTATAGCATAGCAGTTGCACACAAACATCAAAAACATGGTTTTATCAAAAAAACTGGTGATGGCGCTTGAGCTGTTTTTGTTTTATAAGTTGCATGATTTTGGGCTCAGCCGGAAATAACACATCGATGTTATTTATGATGGACGCTGAACCGATCGCATTGAGTTTCACTATTTAATCTTAAACGTAAAGGATTATGTTTAATGGGGTATAGTGATTATGTGTGATTTGACATGCGTTTTTTTCATTCGTCATTTAAGTTCCTCTTTTAATTGTTTGTGTTAAGTATAACCAATAATTATTTTTGCATGTTTTTAATGTGGGGCATTCCACTCATACAATAGATTGTTATTAACTCAAATACAAATATTGAAAACATTGAAAAAATAGTCAACCCAACAGGACTTGAACCTGTATCGATACGCCTTGCCGGGGCTCGATCGCTTTACCAATTAAGCTATGGGTCAAGTTACTGAGTTGACGAAATTTTCAATGCCTTCAATCATCTTTTTGCATTTATTTTGATCTACTTCGGCTTTACAGCAGCCGTAAGCGACATCTAGGTACTAACTACTAGAGTTAGATACCCTTCCCGCCGACACTGTCGCAAGTGCCACAACGGAATTTCAGTTTGTGTTATCTGTCGTGTCATCACCAAGTGGGCCCTACGGAAGACCAGCGCTAGCTGACATACTAAATAGCTAGCATTTTGTTGAACAGGGTCCATTTTGTGGTGCTACACCAATACCTCTTTGATTTGTTTGTCTGTAAATTTGTATGTAACTCATGAATAAGTATCTTGAATCTTTGAAGTTTTATAACAAGGCTGGACGTGTACAGAGTTACTTTTATTTCATTATTATAAAATTTTATGTGACGTTGTACGTGGTTTACATATCCACGGCATCAACTGGACGACAACTGATGATTAATAAATAAATTAGGTACCTAACTATTTTTACCATTACCCAAAATTACGTAAAAAAGTATATTCAAAAATTAATTAAGTTAATTACAGAAGCCTAAGTTGACTTCTCTCTATGGAATCGACCATATATTTGCTTTCTGTTTTGGATCACTTGTCTTCTGTTTCCGCCAAAATCATATCAAGGCCGTTTCAACAACTAACTTAAAT
This sequence comes from Pammene aurita, assembly GCA_947086415.1. NCBI lineage: Eukaryota > Metazoa > Arthropoda > Insecta > Lepidoptera > Tortricidae > Pammene > Pammene aurita. The sequence goes on along the minus strand of OX352305.1, from coordinate 21,054,051 downwards.
CATTATCGCCCTAAAACTACTCAAAAGCCACTCATGGTCCATCAAGTCTAATACTGAATGTTCAGAACTGTTCGCCATTTTTTTTCCTTACGGAATTACCTGTATATTCAGGTAATTCTGTCTGCCTGTTTAATGCCGGAACTGGCTTAGAAACGCTACTTAGATATTTCATAGTAAAATCCGTTGCCAGTAATTATAGGTTATTACAACTATCAGCGTCCGCTTGACAGTTGCCCCCAGCCACTGTCTCTGCTCCGGACGTACTGTGCAAGTGTACAGTAACCGGCAATAATATCTTCTTACACGAAGGCCGCAAAAATATGTGACACGCTCTTATGGCCCCACAAATAAAAGCGTGTCACATATTTTTGCGGCCTTCGTGTAGGAAGATACTATTGCCGGTGACTGTATATACAGTGTAAGTAAGTACGGTCGACACGGAAAACTACTTAACAAGGAAATTGGAACCAATGGAAACGCATGTAGAAGCAAAATTTGACGCGCGAAATGCGGCTTCATGATGACACGTTTTTGCCAAATTGCAGCGTTATTCTTATTGCTGTCAAGATAATTATACAGTTCTGTCGGCAAAATAAATTGGTACAAGAATAAAAGGTTAGGTAATCTATGAAAAATCTGTGAAAGGAAGTGATTGTTTCTGTGTCTGATGTTATTGTACTGCAATAAAAGCCAACAGGTGCCTGCCGTAGATATTCTAATTTAAAAAATCATAAACAATATGCATCGGGCTCTTAGCCCAGCAGTCGGTAGTGACCCTGCCTACGAAGCAGGAGGTCCCGGGTTCGGGTCAGGGCATTTATTTGTGTGTTTATCACAGATATTTGTACCTGAGTTATGGGTGTTTTCTATATACATATTTAAGTATTTATCTATATCTATTTATTATATATATCGTCGTATAGTACCCACAACACAAGCCTTATTGAGCTTACTGGGGAACCGGGAATCCAAACACGCTTTGTCCCGAAATTATCTGTGCCCTTGGCTTGGGCAGGGAGCAGCCAAGGACGCCAGCGCCAGCGCAAGGGAGTGCGGAATAATATTAAAATATTCCAGCAAATTTTGTTGATTTCATAAATAATAATTATTATTATAAGAAGTTATTATTAAATTATCTGTGTTCAAGTTTTGCAGAATATCATACAATTCTAATTGAGGAAGATATCTAATGAAAAATTATTAATTTGTTTAAATAGGACTGCTTAGGAACTACATTATTAAAATATTAGTTTTTTTTTATTCATTATATTTTATTTATATAATTGCAAGAACATCTGACATGAACTGCACAATAAAGCACCTAAGGCGCGATATGATCGCGTACCCATACGTTGACATGCTTCGGAACAATGCTCTTTATACTCCTTACAAACTTACGTATACAACCAACTTCAAATTTAACATCTATGAATAAGTTTCATTTTCATTTGACTCACCGTTTTCTTGAAATTGGTTTGTAACGGTAACTACAAAAGAAATTGCACTCAATTGTTTCAATCATTAAGTTGTAAATCCAGTAGTGTTGCGATCAAGACGCTGTCTGATGCAAAGAAGTAGTTTTAACACAAGTGGTTTAGACTTTAATCACTAAAATATAAGAATGGTTTTTGCTTGATTTGGAGGTAAATAATTTAAGATAGTTGCGCTTTCGGCACACGAGTCCCCGGGAGCACATGTGACGTGTGTTGCATAAACGCTCTTTGTTTTGTCTTGTACTTTGTAATTCTCGTGGTAATACAGCTTGGAATGCGGTAAATAGAAAATTTTAACCATACCTACATTTGAATATAGGGCTTAATTGTACCTGGGGCCGTATTCTAACTTTAAACACGTGTTGACATGACACAACTTCAATACAACTCCAATGCATAAACGTCTGAATCAGAAATATCAGAATTTCCTTCGAACATTATTCCGATTAAAGTCTAATATAACTTCAATATTGGCTGATTATTTGTTGTGTGTTGGATTTATATTTGAAATAGATTGTGTTTTTAATATATTAAATAAATACAACAATCTTACACAAACCGACTTAGTCCCACAGCAGCAAATTCACGTTTCAGTTCGAATTTCATATTTATACTTTAAACAGTTCACGTTTATATTATGATTAGTGTCCGATTGCCACTTTTTTCACTTCCGTTATTTCCGTTATTTTTTCTCAACTTACCAAATGTCACTTCACTCGAGAAAACTGTTGTTTATCTCACTAAATGTTAATTAATCACTTTGACGATGCACATTCGTCAGTGTAGAGGTCCATATCCTTATCAAACTTATGTAATGAAAATCACTTCCAGTAACAGATTAAAAAAAAAAAAAAACAAGTATTTACAGTTCACGACTGTAGTAATCTTCACACTTTTTATAATGTCCCAAAAGATAATTACTTGTTTTACTGGCTGGCGCAGCGCGCCGCCAGTGCAGCTCACGGCCGCACTGGTAGGATCGCCATGTAATGTGTGGCGTAGTGAAACAACTATTTAGGTTCAATGTCGTATATATTGTGTCTTAAATAACATTACACATAGTAGATAACTACTACGTGGCTAAGCATGTGTGGGTAAGGCGTAGCACACACTACAATGAGCTGTATTCCATTGTAATAGGGCGATCAATGTATACATATTTTTTGAGTAAATGTAATGCTACAGCTACAGCTAATCATGTGCCATACAACCTCGGTCTTTAAAGCTACTATAGCAACTTATTAACTACAAAATTAAAGACTTACACCTACTTATTTATACAATCTTCTACCCATATTTTTAGTTACTAGAGATACTTAAGTTACAAATAACTTTGATGAAATAAGAACTGACTTCACTTAATAAGCTACTCCACCTTTCCAAGAGCAAATGCCCGAGCTACTGTAAAAAATACTCAAATCACTATTAAGGAGTGCCTATAAAGAGTTCCCTCGATTCCTCCAGAATGCGTTTATCAGATCCTGACCTGATGAGCAAACAAGCAACAAAGATCCCAATAAATTGAGAACCACCTCCTTCGTATAATCTTGAAGTCAGACTTCAGAGCGACTATATCGTATATCGGAAAACGCAGCAGGAGATAGAAGGCTCCCAAAAGGTGGACCGATGATAGCGCATGATCGGCTGGAGACACTTGGAGGGGGTCTATGTCCAGCAGTATACACTATACGTCATTAGGCTATATGATGATGGTACAGTCACCGGCAATAGTATCTTCCTACACGAAGGCCGCAAAAATATGTGATACGCTCTTATGACCCTACAAATAAAAGCGTGTCACATATTTTTGCGGCTTTCATGTAGGAAGATACTATTGCCGGTGACTGTACCAGTACCAATAAATACCTAAATACTGCTAATATAGTTATTTAGTAAGTAGTAGTTACCTATAGTAACACAACTAACTGGTGGTCCTTACCGCCATCGTCGCTTACCTCAATATTTACAATATTTTTATATCCTCACTAAGACAAAGACTCGTATAGTCCGTCCTTATTCGTCTGAAAACCGTTTTAAGATCGAGCCTTGCGGTATGAGCACACTGTCGGTGATATTCAGATCGCTTACCAAGCTCGGGCGAGTCGAAGTCCTAACCCTAATATGGGTCCGTATCCTAAAAATATAAAAAAGCTAGTGTAATAGTCAAAATGATATTTCGAGTAACATAACTTTATTATAATGTGACGGTCATTTTGAATACCTCGCCCACTTAGCTACTTATGCAGTTACTTTTTAACCATTTCAAGTCCGGTCTGCGATAATAATCGCAGACCAGCTTATACTGGAACATGAACATTAACATGAAACATAGCCTGCCTGAGGACATGCCTGCTCTGGGATGGGTAAGGACCTAACGACGAGGTACCACACGCGGCAGCAACCCACAATCGACCGACTTTGCAGCCTAAAGCCGGTAGAATACGAGGAATAACAGGTTAAGTTGAATGGGATGAAGAATGAAGTGCTGCTATAGTTGCTGCCTGTTGTTAGTCTTCACTACTTGTCTGTCTTTTCTATGTTTTGAATCTCTGACTGATGTCAATAGACCAGCTTATAGTGGGACTAATAACTAAGCTCAATGGCAACCAACAGGAACATTACCAGTTGACAACATGGGCGCGACCACGTGTAAACAGCGTTTATTATCGAGGCCATAAAACGCGCGTTTACCGCGCGTGGGTGGTCCTCATGTGAACAAATAGACGGGGAGAGTGAGAGTGTGACGGTCCAGATTATTATATACAAACAAATATATTAATAACTTGACGCCATTACAGACTTAATATGATGCCCTCTTGTGTTAGTTACCCCTCTAAGAAGCAATAGGTTCTGTACCCAGTACCCAGAACTTCTGGGTCGATACTGGGTCTGGGTCTGTAGGTTTGCTTGAGTTTGCATTTGTTTGAGTTGCTACGTATTTAAGTATCGCCATAATAGAGCTTTCCTCGGGTTACATATTCGGTGGTCCCTTTTGCGATGGAAGCGGCGGGTTGCTGGGGCGCTGACGCGAAACATTTTGAGCGCGTTAATCGCGACGTAGGCCGTCGATTTACAATAAGACAGAAGGTAAGTACTTACCTACCAACCCAAGGACCTCCACTCCGAGTCGTTTCTGGTGCAAAAGCTGTCCATAACCTTTTAGAGTGGTAATGCCGCCAGGTTTTGGGGAACTTTTGGACCGAAAGCGAAAAATAACGGGTTGGAATAGATACTGTACGTATTTATTTAGAATTAAGTTTGTGTTTAAATATTAAGTATTTATTTATTTTATTATCATAAATATTTCATTCGTTTCCACCAAAGAGAATGTATAAATAGAGGCGTACAGCACGGTCTTAAGAATTATTTGTGCTCCGAGTTTGATAGCATTACTAGATGACGCTGTACGGCCCCAAATAAATAAATAAAAAATATTTCAAGCTTTCTCCATATCACACTTATATAATTACATTAGGTATTACTTACATTATTAAGCGGTAACTCAAGCGCCATCTGAACCAGAGACAGTTACCGCATAATGTATGGGGCCGTACAGCGTCATTTAGTAAAGATTCCCAAATTGGAGCACAAAAATTTCTTAGACTGTTTCCCTCTATTTATACATTTTCTTTGGTTTCCACTTAGGTGTGCTGTTGACCGTTCATATAATCCAATTATATTGACTATCAGCAGGCTGTGATCTTCATTCTACCCTAAACCAAACATTATTAAGACCTTGCCGCATGTATAGCATATTACCTTCTGAAAAAGAAATCTTTGTATTTTCATACATAAAGTGATCGGATTTTAGGGTGCAACACGGGTTTTTTTACCTCAGAAATGATGCTAATATGGATAATCTTCGGGATTTTAGGACGCACATTGTTTACTTTAGTTACGTCAAATACATTTTAATAACATTTTAACGTTTCAACCACTATATTCGCATAATAAGTGTATGTATTCCGCCGTGTTGAACCGTAAGATCCGATCACTGTACATAACACACTGTATCACACAAACATCGCAGTTAGCCTGCCGTAACAATCCCAAATGAAATGAAGTATCGGCAGGCTGTGATCTTCCCTATAGTTGTCACACTAACAAGCTTTTTAGTGTTGCAATTGATTGCGGCGCAGTGAGTCGAGACGAGGTCTTGCGGAAACCAGTGTAAGATCCCTCACAAACACGGTCTAACCTTACATATTCAGAGCAGTTTGTTAGTTTAAAAGGCTAATTATATTTAGTAGGTATTACTAATTGGAAGAGTCTGAAGTCCTTGTACATTACCTAGGTACTTTAAATAATGTTTGAATTGTTTTGTATACTTCGGACTAGTTGACTTAGGTATCTAAAAATACCCTGTTTACTGGTTAGTTTAAGCCTCTAACTCGCCTGTAATTATTAAGCGACTAGAATGTCAGTAGTCGATTCATTGTCAAGGTAAAGTAAGCTCTATCACACTCAAATAAGGTAGGTATCGATGGCTTACTGACTCAGATACCAAAGTCAATATTATCAATTCCACAATAAATGAAAATAAACTTTTGCACTAGTTATATTTCGGTTGATTTTGAGTTGGCAGAAATTGCAACATGCGACGTTTTAGTCTTGGTTTCAGTACTTTAAAATCGAGATGAATGTCGTAGGTTATAAGTTTTATAGCAACAATTAAGCAAGTTTTATGCATTTATTGTGACTGTCAACTTCTCGGAACGGGCCATTAGGGGCTGTAAAGTGAGGACAGTAACGAGGGACCGATGGGACCTTTATAACACCAAACTGTTTTAATTGAGACGTTTGACGGGCTACCAGAATTGTTGGGAGATTATTTTTAATCCGCAATTAGGTTACTACGTCGAGATGGAGTTTTATAAGTAGAGATAGCTACTATAGTCAGGTGCAGGTGCATTTAAGCTGATCTTGTAAAGGCTGAAACTTATTGTAAAATAGGTGCCCAGTTTTGTAACATTAATAACATTGAAGAGCTTTATGGAGATAAGAGGGTTAAATATATATTGTTATTAGTTTTATTCTATAGGAATAATGTTTAATAATCAAAAGGGTCTTACATTAAATCAACAAATCTCGGTAGCTCCTTTAGTACCCCAGAGTCGCGACGTCCGAGTCTGATTTTTTCCTTTATTTCTAAATATCATTGTATCATTAGCAGATTTCTCTGCTTAAAAGGTACATAATTAATGTGTAGTCTACACGAAAAGGAACCATTTGGTGAAAGGCACTTACGTCGTACCTTGTAGATACAGATTCAATATTGTATTAGAGTAATTCGAGTAATTAACCTTTGATGTGGACAGTTACAAATCCTTCTACATACTCCCAATCATGTCTCTTATGAAACAAAGATTTACTTGTATCTAATGATACCGTTTTGATTAATTAGATAATTAGCATACATCGACCTTCGGATCACGTGCGAAACTCGCCTTGGTCGTCTTTGTGAACATCGATTTATATTCCTTATCTGTACTAATGTGATGTACTTGCAGATATGCATTTAGATGAAATTCTGTAGTTACGAAGTCATGCAGTATTGAAGTCATTTCAGACAGACGTGGCCTTACAAGCCTCGGATTTTTTATCGCATGGTAAGATGATAGAAAACTATGGAGTCGATATTAAAACTAAAATTTAACTCATATTCGTACTCATACTCATTCATTAAATAATACCGAAAGTAAATTATAAATGAAATAAATAATTTGAATTGAATTAAACTTATATTTTAAATAAAAAAAAGAACTGCCACACAATAAAAAAAATATCGGGCAAGTGCGAGCCTGACTCGCGCTGCGCGCACCGACCGTTTCGTACGAACATTCCATAAACGCTTGCAACTGTAGCTGCAAATATCAACATGTGGCATATCAGTCGATAGGTCTTTAAAAATAACATTGAGGTTTCTTTGAACATTTTGCGATTAAGTGAATATTTTCTGAAATAAACGGTTCGAAAGTCAGAAAAATTGTGTTCCCCCCCGTCACCCGAGTAGGACTCGCGCTCCGATTTTAATAAAAAAAAAATCTTAAGTGCGGCTCACGCTTGACTGCAGAATCTTATTATTTTTCCTGTAATCTATACGTATTATCACTATTCAGTGTAACTTCAAAACCGTATATGTTAAAATTGTAAAAAATATATATTTGAAATCCTCACTTTAAGCCCTTTTATTTGATATTCCACACAATATAGTTTTAGTTTAGTTTTTAATTTCTTATTCTACCATGCACTACCCGAGCACTACCAACTAGGATAGGATATAATATATACAGTCGCCATCAAATATATCGGAGCGGCCAAGGTACTCAAAAATATCTGAACATGCACTTTATCGCCTTGAGAATAGAGGCGTTGTTCAGATATTTGTGGTCACCTTGGCCACTCTGACATAACTGAACTGATAACTGATGGCGACTGTAGTAGTATGGTTAAATCTAAAGTCGCTGTCATCGACACATACTTATTGTAATTTATGTATGTTGTAATATCTATATTGCACGAGATCCTATGTTTGGATTAGGTTTGGCACCGTCTCCCACGCGAGATTCAGATGAAAGTCATCCGCTGACTCACAAGTCACCAAGACATCCCGCAGTAAATGCTCAAACAGTATTACTGGATTTAAAATATGGCTAAATATTTTTGTGTTAATGTCGTTTCACTTTTGGTAATCATTTCAGCTATCGGTCTTAAACTTCATAACACGTGGCTTCGTCACCAGTAGTCTACTAGCTAAATATTATTCAAATTGATAGCCTATAGATAGCTTTTACCTGCATGGGTTAGAGTTTCGTTGCTATCAGTAGAATAAACAGTATAGACGGAGAGCTAGCCACATCAGATATGACACAATAATGAGAGCCACAAAACCCCTCGCGTTAGTTTGCTATACTATGCTTAATTCTAGATCCCGACATCTGGCAGCTGTAAAGTGGTGGAGGTCAAAGAATGCAAACCACTTTAAGAATACAAATCCTAGAGTTCTGGTTTTAATGCAGTATTATGAGAAATTATATAATTAATTACATAATATAATTGCCAAAACTTTCTGATGGGGGAAAGTAGTCCAAAACAACGTATAATGTAATTCATAGTTTGTCGCCTACTGTTTTTGTTTCCGAAATAATAGACAATGTTTTTTTTTCTAATGTATTCAACAATTTTGCTGGTCTGTCACTCTGACCCCCACCCATTTAAAGCTGCCAGCTGGCCGGATCTAACAATATGGATAGTACAGCAGTCTAACCAGACTGGTTTTGTTGCTCTCATTATTGTGTCATATTTGACGTGGCCAGCTCTTAGAGTACTTTAAGATCTTCACAACGGTAGATTGTACGCAGGATTCATCTAACGATTTCCTGCATGATTAACCAGCTAGCCCTTCCCTCGCTGCGTTTTTCATAAACACCATGTTATTTTTAGGAAACTTCTTGTCTTTTCATTTGGGTTACCTAGCCTTATATCTCACCGGGACACCATTGCGGCGCAACCAAACCTCTAACCTGGTGTCTCCACTTGGTTACGCAACCAACACCAGGTGAGGTACCATAGAGCTAGAGCCATGGTCTCCCGGTGAGATATAGGGCCAAGGAAATGCAAGCGGCGTGACTGCACAGGACGCTGCTATGCTACTGGGTGAGGTGTTTACTACTTCTACTGCTGACGGCATGGCGCATGGCATCGAAACAAACCAGGTACCTTATTAATGGCGGGCGGGCGATTGCCACCGGGTTTGCCATATTTCAGATAATTCCGCACTTTCCCTATAGTTCTTATGAACTATAGGAAAAGTAGAAAGGAATGGCAACTTTGATTCGGCTTGCCTACAATATCTTTGACGCGCCGCCGCTGGTATACCTAACGTAATTTCTCTAAGCAGGGTGCGTAGCCAACGTGCCAATCGTTAACGCTCCGTAGCGTATCGTAGTCACCTCTCTCTATCACACTTCCATGTCAGTGCGACAGTGACAGTTGCGTTTCGTTGGTTACGCACCCTGAGATCTCGCAGATAAACTCCACACAAACCGACCAACATTGCCTCGCTGTTTGTGATCTCACTGCGGCCGCAGTGTCGCAAGTGACAGAACCCGCGTTGGCGCGCTGTGGGTGGGCAGTGTCCTAATTAACGCCCTTACAAATCTAACACGCTGTAAAACCATCGTAAATGTTCCTAGCCCTGTAAGGGTGGGCGAGAGAGTACATAGTGTGAGAGGAGGAGGGTATGACAAGTACTAATGTGCAGTTAACAGCAAAAGCGACTGAATTTGTTTTATACCTCTATGGTGGCAAACTTGCATACGGCCCACCTGATGGTCGCCTGCCACTTCAGAGTTGTCATGTGCGCGTTGCCGATCCTTTTAATATAAATGAAGTCTGTGTTGACGACAAAAGGGCCCAGGGGACGTCGTTAAAACACTGCATCCTCTTTGAGCTCTCTGGCAACCTTACTCACCGGCAGGAAAGAAACACAACACTATGAGCGACTCTAGTGCTATTTGGCTGTGGTTTTCTCTAAGGTGGAGTGGAGGTACTTCCCCAGTCGGGCTCTGCTCCAGATTTGAGCGAGATGACATTCCCCTAGCTGTGCACCACACTTTAGCGAGACAACATTCGTAGACGCAACAATTCGCAGTACCCATACTTCTCTTTTGGATGTAGTCATAGAGAACCTCCTTGTAGTTTAAGAGCATACCCGGGTACAAAAGATTAGTTAAGAAATTAGTTTGACATAATTGTAAAAAGAACAAGTCAATGTCAAGCTTATTTTGAACACCTTGCCTTAGAGAGTTCTAAACCAGGAGAGGCCTTAGGTATCATTTCCCCTCTGTCAAAAGTATTGGCAGGAAAATCTAGTACATCTATAAAAAATATTTCAATAATCGATGTCACGCATTTTCGTCATCGCTGTCAATAGATAGCAAGCTCCGTGAAAATGCACTTATGCGCTGTTTTTGGATGTAAAAAATGTTAAATTTCGTCTAGTTTACAAAAAGATGAAATACCATTTCAGATGTAAGTACAGTTTTACTTTATTTATCATTACTTCCGTAATAAAAGATTTAACCTAAATCGAAAATCAAGCTTCGTTTACAGAATCGATTCAAAGACAATCGTTTTCTTTCTGACGGGCAGTAACTATTTGACGATAGACACTTCTCCATATTTAACGCGCTTAAGGATTGCTGTCTTCTATATTTTGTTTGAAAATACAATCAAAAATGATCCTTGGCTTTTTTGTTTGACATTTGCAAAGACTGCATCCAATAATGAACCATATGTTAACATCTGTACAGTCGACTATCTATTGCTCCATTTAGTGTTATGAAGTATAAAAAGAATATGTCAAATATGTTTGGTGTTTTCAAGTCAAAGGTACATCTTTGTCGGTTGTCAGTAAAGCGTTGCTGCCATAAAAAATCATTTAGAAATAAACTGTATTAACAACCGACAACGATGTACCTTTGACTTGAAAACATCACATGCGTGCTACCTCGCCCCCCTCAGATTTTGGCAGACTTTTTTGTTTGGAAAGATGAGGCGAAGCGTACTCCATTTATAGAGCTTTATGCCTCGCCTACTTACCTTTTCCTGCTGCTGACTGTGCAGCCCAAAACTATTCATATTGTCATCGGGAACAGTTTCGGAATAAGTTTCTACTAAAGACTCTTAACTTCCGGGAACAAAATCTGTTTATCGGCGTTTTTAACTCAACAGCATCACACAAAGCTTAACAGAATAGCGCCACATGACTTTGAGTTCCGTCTCCGGTATGTGCTTCGTCATTACATTAACATAACTGTTCTGCGACAGTGATTGTTTATGTCAGGACCATGACGCGATGACGCGTACGAACGCGTTCCCACGTGACGTCACAAGGAGTCATGCTCTAGAAATATGTACGCTTTGTACACCAGTGGTAGCATTTCGAAAATGTTCGCAAGGACGCTGGAACTAATTTGTCTTTCCTTATTTCATGACTTGTATTAAAAGTAACTACTTAACTGGCTGAAAGATAGACAAGCCGGTTAAGGAACTAATCCTATGAACGCTTTGCCTAGTTCGCCTTTGTTGTACAGTCGCCATGAAATATATCGGAGCGGCCAAGGTACTCAAAATATCTGAACATGCACTTTATCGCCTTGACAATAGAGGCATTGTTCAGATATTTGTGACCACCTTGGCCGCTCCGATATATCTGATGGTGACTGTACACAGCCTAATGTGCTTTTTGCAGAACTTACGACTGCTTTAAAAAAGAATTCCATTATTTTCATATCCACTGACGCTATTTTGGAAATGGAAATAATTTATACCTATTTTGGTATTGCTTTTTTCCAACTGAAAAATTTTGCTAGTCTGTCACTCTGACCTCCAACTATAAAAAAAATTAAAATTCTGAAACAAAAAGTATTTTAAATATATTCTTGCGTTATATCTGACGTGGCTAGCTCTTAGTCCACAACCACCACCTATAGGTGTCTTAAGTACGCTTGACACGAGACAAAAAAGCTCATGACGTTGTGAACACATGACTGCATATTTATAGGTATGTGCTTTATCATTATAATATTAACTAATAATTAGGTTTTAATTAGGCCTTAAAACACTCGTGTGATCTTATTATGAAATTCGCCTGCGGCTCATTCCATGAAACCACACTCATGTTTTAAGGACCCTAATTACGTAACAGTTACATAAACTACTAATACAACCGTGCTTGTTTATGTCGTCAGACACCGGATGCGTTCCCACGGTGTATATAATGTCAGCTATATAGAATATCCTATTGATGCCGACAAGTTGCCCAAATAATTCTTCACATGTGTTTAGAAATAGTAAACTTCACTAAAAAGTGCTGAGCATTTTATGATATAGTTGCCAGTTTAATTTCTTAGAGGCATATGTACAATACAATCTTCCTCCTAGCGATTGTCCCAGCTTTTTGCTCTATTGAGCCTGGGGTCCGCCCGGCAACCTAATCCCAGGAATTGGCGTAGGCAGTAGTTTTTACGAATGCGACTGCCCTAACCTTTCAGCCCAGAGAGGAAACTAGGCCCTGTTGGGATTAGATCCGGTTTCCTCACAATGTTTTCCTTCACCGAAAAGCGACCGACGACTTTTTATATGTACAATACAATACAAGACAATATTCTTAATTGTTCACCAATAGCAGAAAATACAAATAACAACAAAACGTATAACATTTATTTATTTTTATTTATTGTCTGTCACACGACCCTAATATTAATTAATCCATTCGTCCTAATAATATTACATGAAAAAGAAAGGAGATCGTCAATTTTTGTTAGGTGATCTGGCCCAGATTATTTAGGACCGTTAGGGAATGGTCCTTACCTTTAAAGAATCGTCATAATTTCTAGATCAGGATGGTAAAAATATTGCGAAATCTAATGGGAAAACTGAAAAATCATGCATTTAAAGTTGAATCTGACAAGGACAATATTTGAAAGCGTGCTTGCCTATGCTTTATATATTAATGTAAAAATAGTACCGGTTTTTTAAAAATAATGTACAAAAGCGGACCTGAAAACAAAACGGGAATCATGATGAAATAATAAAAAGTCATATTTTGATCGTATTTATAGTTCCTGTATTTCGGTAAACAAAGACGGCTGTCAAACCATCGTTGATACTATTAACTGAACATTCCTAACACCTATTGCGAAGGGATAAGGTTTACCACCGTTAAGTGCGATAGCACTAGTATCTGACATTACAAAATTGAAAAAAGATGCGTTTCGTTATCGAAGGAGCATGATATTATGCCATTATGAAACCCACTTTTAATATTCAAACTCCGATCAAAAATGCAAAAACACGCATTTTCAATCTTTAGGCGTTTTAATACAGTCGATTTCTAATTTAAACTTCCGTATTCAGAGGCTTAGATACTATTTTAATATTACAATGTTCTAACTTACCGAACAGTATCAAAACGCAGATTATGTAACGGTATACATTGACAGTGTCAAACCAAAAAACAATCCCGTTTCAGGGCAGGGTGAAGTTAAACTTTATGTCAATGCCATAAGGACGTTAACGACTTGTCTTGCTGTATTTTAATCGCGGAAAAATCAACATAATGTTTATTTATTTACTTTTTTTGGAATATTTTGTCTACTTTCGTAATAAAATGAGTATTTACTTTACATTGCAGTACAAACTGTATACGGTTTATATCAGGTGGCCCAGAATTGACGATCTCCTTTGTGTATTTTGTCGTTAAGGTTTGAATGATATTTTACATCTACCTTATGCTCATCTTGTTTTATGATATGACCAATATTCTATGACATCGATGTCGTGTAACTGATGTTTAATGTAACTGTTACGTTTTAAGGCCTAATTACGTACAGTTGCATACACTGCTTTATCTACACAAATATTATAAATTCTAAATGACGTGTTCGGAAACCATTAGAACGACCGCCATTGCACCGCCATGGCCAACTCGATTGTCCCGGCGGTCGGTCGGGGAGGAGGACTAGATTTTCATTACGTTACCGATATATCGATGTGATAATGAATTTTTATACATTTTTACAACACTGTCACAGATAATACACTGATGTTACATTACTGGTTGCAATAATGGTGGTAATATATATTTATTTATATGCTTATTTATATTAGGTAACGTTTTTGCTATTTTAGTCATTAGTTCTGTGTTCTTTACATATCCTGCACCAATGATGCTTCTCTGTTTGGCTTAAAGGTTGACTGGTAGAGAATGCCTTACGGCATATGTAACTGTACATATATTTTATACTGTGCAATAAAGTTAAAATAATTACATATGTTTTCCGAACGCAGAATAGTGGATTTATGATATGGGTGTAGATAAAAATTCACAGATTTCGTGCCTCACACGACTATCGAGCACATTGGAAATGGATCTACGGAAGTCGAAAAAATATCCCGCCGAGAAAGTCGAGATAAGGAAAATGTTATAAAATAAAACTACGACGTTGAATGATAATTATTTTATTCTTAGATTAACATAAGTATCCTCGACATAACGCCTGTGAACCAGAGTTGGGCAAAAATCAACGTGATTGAAACTAAAGTTAAAAATGAGAACGTTACTCATAATCATATGAACATGATTACGAATTCAATCATGAGCTTTCTAATCTGATTGACCACCGACATGAGTAAATCATATCGATTTTTAGTTTCACTCATGATTAGCTGAAGTGATTACATTAGTAAGACAGTATTATGCTTAGTTAAACTAACGATTTAGTTGATTAGATGATTAGATTTTGATTAGATTTTGCGAACCTACTAGCTCCTTCACTTTTTTCCCTGACGAAACAGAGGCGGTACCTAGGTGAGTATAATATACACTTAGGATAAATGGCTATTTGTGACAATATTTCTAAAGGTATCATTTGGCGGTTGGCGCTTACGTCTTAAGTTGTATAGTGCAGATTCAATATTGAGCAATAAAAGCGTAAATGCCAGTGGCAAATGTTACCTTTACCAAAATATCGACAATTTTTTTGTTAGGTTTTGGTATGAGTGTACAAATGAATGCTCCATTTAACTTTGAAACGGCCTGTTCGGTTTTATTGCGGTTTTCGGCTACAGTTAAGGCAGCTATCACACAGCTGCGGTTTCCACATGCGCTTTTCATTTTCATTCTCATTCTCATTCTCGTTCTCGTTCTCGTTCGCGTTCTCGTACTCGTTTTCGTTCTCGTTCTCGTTCTCGTTCTCTTTCTCGTTCTCGTTCTCATTCGCATTCTCATTCTCATTCTCATTCGCATTCGCATTCTCATTCTCATTTTCATTTTCATTTAGGATAATGAAAATTTCTACATATGTATCTGGTTCAATATGTGAAAATCAGCACAAACGCCTTATTCAAGTAATAATATAAATCAGCTTAAGAACACTATAATCATACATTCGTCAATCACATTGAACAAGTTAGTTGATTAGCGATAATTTTTTTTTTTTTTGGCGTTAATTTAGTTTCAATCAGCGCCCGTCGTTAATCATCATCATGGCGAAATTACTTGATTGTTTTGTGTTATGATTTATTCAGCGATTATTCAATCAGCGATGATTAGTAATCGATCACCGATTTTATTTAAGTGTGCCCAACTCTGCTGTGAACTGTCACGTAGCGCCGTCTAGTAAGAGCCGGTGGAACTATGTGATTAATTATTTTGTTTTATGATAGTATTAATTTGTAATTATTAAATAACATTTTATTTCGATAGTATGTAAAATAAAATAATTATATTATTATTATATAATACAAAATCTCGTTCCGTTTTGTTGTGTAATAAAACCTACATGTTTAGTTTGAAGCTAACTGGCAACAACGGTTTGGAGCAAAAATATTCGAAATTCAAATGACCAAAAAAAGAAAATGGGAAAAAGAAAAGAAGATGGATACAAGAGAAAAACGTAAACTGGATTCTATCAAATATATTAGAAAATAAATACATGTTGGATCTTTAATGATTTACTTAAGCTGTTATCTTGTGCTGCACATCGCTGCTGTTTGTTTCGGCTGATTTGTAAGTATTTTTGTTTGTGTAGCGAGTTTTCACTCAACGCCGCCATGACCGTGTTTGTTTGAGATTTTTATTTGAGTTCATTGATCTTTCCAGGTCAAGCCATTTTAGAAAATGGTTTTCCTTTGCGGGAAGTCTTTGTAAAAGGAAGAATCGGTCCCCGAGCGGGGTAAGGTTTTTTTGGATGACTTCTCTAACGGAGATTCGAGGCCTGGAAGGTCTTCGCTACGAGTTCCAAATGATTAGTGTATGTTGCTACTGATTTTCCCGTCATTCGGCTCAAAAGACTGGAGGAAATGCAGTTGAAATTTATCTTTTGTCTTCAGTGACAGGTACGTGTTGGCCCTTAAGTTTGCAGTAGTCTTGGACCTGTAGGTATCCTTTTAACGTTACCATTGTTTTTTTTTAAATGATTTGAATATCATAACAAAGGATGAGGTCTGATGGACAATTTTGTTTGACATATTTAATGCACAGGTTCTAATAAATATTATTTAATATCTTCAAATAAACTTAATTTAATTTAACAATGATGGTGGTTTATCCTATAATGTAAAACTAGACATTAATGAACCAATAGCTCTCCGGATAACAGCTAAGCTAGTTGTTAGTATATTTTAGGGTGTATTGGCAGACTGAAAGAAGTAATAAATAATTACCAAGTGGAGACTGTGTTTCTTTCATTTATTTATACCCCTTAGTATTATGTAACCAGACGGGATAATTAATATAGGTTTTTTTTTTAAATATAGGTTACAGAACAAACAAATTGAAAAATTTCCACACGCATATCGAAGTTTGAATAATTGTCGCCGTGGCGCCTAAGTATACATATTTCATTTTTAGATTAATAAGCAGGATATAATAATGTTCAAAGTACAAGAAAATTATTACATTACAAATCCGTAGTCAACTCGAGAAATGGTAGCCACATAGCTAAATAATTTTTAAGCAAAAAATAAAACCGACTTCTTCAATGGGGGAAGCCGGTGAAGGATTATTGTAGATGGTGCACTCTATATAATGAAATAACTTGCTTAACAAACACAGCGAAGAGGACAAATCGTCAAACGTGAACTATGCGTCGTTGAAAAATTCCTTTCTCATTTTACATTTCACATGTTTATGGCATCAGCCGCAGTTCCACTTCATCAATATGTCACTGTTTTTAAAGAAAATGCTTGATTTGTTGATTTAAATACAAAAATCACTTTATGTATGCCTTTAAGATTTGAGAAGTTTCCTCGATTCCTCCTGGATCCCATCATCAGAACTTAGCTTGACGAAAATTTGTCCTGAGAATCTAACTTGCTTAACAAACATAGCGAAGAGGACAAATCGCCAAAAGTGAACTATGCGTCATTGAAGAGTTCCGATCTGATCATCATCAGCAGTTCCACTTCATCAAATGTCACTCTTTTGAATGAAAATGCTTGATTTGTTGATAAAAATACAAAAATCACTATGTGTTTGCCTTTAAGATTTGAGGAGTTCCCTCGATTCCTCATGGATCCCATCATCAGAACTTGAGCTTGACGAAAATTTGTCCTGACAATCTTACTTGCTTAACAAACACCGATGTGTATTAGATAAGAGGAGGAATCGCCAAACGTGAACTATGCGTCGTTGAAGAGTTCCGCTCTGATCATCATCAGCAGTTCCACTTCATCAAATGTCACTCTTTTGAATGAAAATGCTTGATTTGTTGATAAAAATACAAAAATCACTATGTGTACCTATGCCTTTAAAAGGAGAATGGGCAGATTGGGACCACCCTCCAATAGCGTTAAGATGTATGTCGTTCGATAGGTCTTGTCAATAGGAATAACATTTGCTTTGACAGCTTTGTTGTCACAGTTGTCCGTTCAGAGATATATGACATTTAAGATCCGATCAGGGGTTATAATTAAGGGCAGTCAGAGAGATACAACTGGCACGCATGGTCACCATCTGTTACGCCGATGACACGATGGTGGCCGTGAAGGGAAAGCGGCCCGAAGAAACTCTTCGGAGAGCGGCTGTAGCGACGGCAATTACTGTCGGTCGCATAGAGTTCCTCGGGTTGAAGGTGTCCCTCCCAAAAACGGAGGCGATCGTCTTCGGAAAATGGCGGTTGGACCCTGACACAACCATTGCCGTCGGAGGGGAAGCTGTCTGGGTTAAGCCCCACATTAAATATCTGGGCCTTATCCTTGACAGAGGTTGGCAATTTCGTGAGCACTTCGCGAGGCTTGCCACTCAGCTAGTGGGAGCTGCATCGGCTCTGGGGCGCTTGCTGCCCAACGTAGGTGGACCCAACAGCTCCTGCAGGAAACTGTTTGCGGGTGTGCTTAGGAGCATGGCTCTGTATGGTGCACCAATATGGGTGGACCGGCTGACGGAGAGAACAAAACCTTTGCTACGTCGGCCCCAAAGGATAGTGGCGCAGCGGGCAGCAAGGGCCTACTGCACCACAGCTTTGGCAGCGGTGTGCCTCCTCACCGGTACCCCGCCGTGGGAGCTGGATGCTCAGGTGCTGGCGGAAAGGTACAGGGTGAGGGCTGAGGCTCGGAAAAGGGGTGAGTTCCCGGACCCAGAAGAAGTCGAGAGGGCAGCGCGACAGGCTCTGGACAGGCTCCGGGAGCGCTGGAAATCTGTGCTGGAGGATAGCCTCTATGGAACCCGCACCATAGGTGCTATTCTCCCACACTTTGAGGGCTGGTTGGGCCGGTCGAGCCAAGAAAATACTTAATTAATTATAACCCCTGATCGGATCTTAAATGTCATATATCTCTGAACGGACAACTATGACAACAAAGCTGTCAAAGCAAAAGTTATTCCTATTGACAAGACCTATCGAACGACATACATCTTAACGCTATTGGAGGGTGGTCCCAGCTCCCATACATTTTTGCCCATTCTCCTTTGAGGAGTTCCGTCGATTCCTCATGTATCCCATCATCAGAACTTGAGCTTGACGAAAATTTGTCCTGACAATCTAACTTGCTTAGCAAACAAATCGTAGAGGAGAAATCGCCAAACGTGAATTATGCGCCGTTGAAGAGTTCCCTTCTGATCATCATCAGCAGTTCCGCTTAATCAAATGTCACTGTTTTGAATGAAAATGATTGATTTGTTGATAAAAATCACTACATGTATGCCATTAACATTTCAGGAGTTCCCTCGATTCCCCATGACGGAGTTATCGAGTAACAAACATAAAAAATACAAAAAAAAAACATACACGCCGAATTGAGAACCTCCTCTTTTGAAATCTTGAAGTCAGTTAAAAAAAAATTAATGTGAAAAATGTCGTTCTGACTTTTTTCAAAAAGGTTAGGCTACAGGGCAGACCCTTAACCCGATTGTCTTTTTTTTAGGCTTAAATTGTAGCTGACTAAATTGTCTATAGGAGTTCTTCTCAAATTTTTGATATCATTCTTCGTTTCCAAAATATCGAACGCCAAAATCAAAAATTTGGAAATAATTGTTTTTTTTTTTTCACTATTCCGGCCATAACTTTTTTCTTTTTTGATTTTCTCGAAAAATTCTTTTTGCATCTTACAGCTCTCGTAAATATGAGTCTTTTGAGCCATTTTTGAATATCATATCTTTACAACTTTTCGAGTTATAAGGGGATCGCACTTTTTCGTGAAATCGGGGCCTATACTGGAACGAACGAAAAGACATTTCCAATGTCAAAAATATATCTACCTACCCAGAAACCCTTCTAGATTACCAAACACGCGACCGCCTAAGTCGCAGCGACAATCACGGACGATTTACGGCGATAGTGATCGCACGGCACGGTGATCCCTATCGGACGGGAGGCTCGGGAAATTCAGGGAATTAGTTTTTGGTGAATCATGGAATTCATGAAACCTGGGGTTTCTTACTAAATTGTTTTGTATCAGGGGTCATAGGTAATCGATCGACAAAACACCAAAATAGCCTAATGTTTATAATAAGTTTATGATCTTTTTGTGGGACTAAATAATGTATTTGGGTTATTTCTCCGTATATGATTTCAAGCTCACATGGTCATTCACATTATAAATTATAATGAGGGTAGATCGCTACGGTGTGTGGGTAGACTACTAAAACTCGCCGCAACGTTAGTTACTCCGTGATGATGGTGCATGCAACTGCGCCGAAATATCGGGTGCTCGTAAACACAAATATACATGGTGAATATCCCGTTTCAAATAATATTTATAATATTTCTCCGTATTATTTTACAGTAACCAACTAAACGAACAATTATCAGTAAGAATTTTACGTTTTCCGAATACTGTGTTGAACAACTTGTAATGTCCTACAGTGGTCCTACAATAATATGTAGTAATGTATGTATGTATATTTTATAATATGGGCCGTATTATATGTACTTATTTGTGACGTTTTCAAAACAAAGGCGTTACTAACATAAAACATATTTTAGAAATAAACTTTTTTAACAACCAACAATGATGTAGCTTTGACTTGAAAACGTCACATTTAATAAGTACTCTATTTCTATTAATATAAACGCTAAAGTTGATCCTCATTCACACCCAAAAACGGTTGATTGATTTCGAAACACATTAAGGGTGTTATAAACTTATAATAATTGTCCATAAACCGCTCATTTAGATGAGCTGCATTAAAAAAACTATTTACATAAAAATACCTAAGTATTTCATTTTTTCAGGTAAGTATTTCAAGCTGGGGAATCTAATATGAGGTTTCACGGCACTTTCATAGTTTAACTCTTTTACGAACTACAAATCCCCACTTCCCATATTAATATTCCATTTTCAGTTTTACACCCATAAATAAGGCTTATACGGCAAAGCCTCGATGGTATCCCCGGCACGCGAAGGCTCGCACTTTGTATACAACTTCCGGCACAGCACTTCCGGTCAACGGGACCGGAAGTGAGGCGTTCTCACTCTATGTCAACTTAAGTACTTGTTGTGATTAGCTTGAATTTATGAGTTTGGGGGTAATTACGTCTTTATAATCGCCGAGGGGCGTGATTTGGGGTGAAACGGGTTATTTATTAGTGAAAATTACTGGGTACCTACTTATTACGTCACCTCTGGAAATAGCTGGGTATTAGGTAAGATATATATTTTGATAAAAATATGGACTTATGTAAATTAGATATAAGCACGAATTTTCGTTACATAAAGGTCAATTTGTGTAAAAAAAGGTCCTATAAATCCACACTAAATATGAAGTTATTAGTAGGATAATTTTTAAACTAAGGTGAAACCTTATTAACAGTTACTTTCAACGAAAATCTTGTGTAATATTGACATAAAGCAATGATTATCCCTTATTATTGTGTTTTTCATTTCATGTCAGTGGCAAATTAGCATAGCATACTCATACAGTCCTGGAATGGAACTCCATATATATATTATTTACATCACATTATATGCGCCTTGCCGACCCTTTAAAAACCTACTCCTTTTTTGAAAAATCCCATAGTCTCTCGAGATAACCTCAGTGAGCTCATCACAACCACAGTGTTTTAATACTTTTAATTAAAGCTTTAGGTAAACGTTTAAAAATACATAAGTGTACCTAGTACATATTTTTTTATCAAGCGGGTGCGGCGTTCAAAAATTAGCTTGACACGACTTTATTGTTAAGAGAATAAGAGCGTGTGCAGGTCATTTTGAACACCTCCCCCGCTTAGCTACTTCTGCTACTGACTGTAAAAAAGAAAGAAAGAAAAAACGTTTATTCGTGACGTAATACTTAAACCTAATAAATGGTACAGTCACCGCAATAGTATCTAACGGCCTCCTAGCCCAGTCGGTAGTGACCCTGCCTACGAAGCAGGAGGTCCCGGGTTCGAATCCTGGTCAGGGCATTTATTTGTGTGTTTATCACAGATATTTGTTCCTGAGTTATGGGTGTTTTCTATGTATTCAAGTATTTATCTATTATATATATCGTTGCCTAGTACCCATAACACAAGCCTTATTGTGCTTACTGTAGGCCTAGGTCGATTTCTGTAAGATTGTCCTATAATATTTATTTAATTATTTTATTTATTATTTATTATCTTGCTACACGAAGGCCGCAAAAATATGATACACGCTCTTATGGCCCTACAAATAAGAGCTTTTCACATATTTTTGCGGCCTTCGTGTAGGAAGATACTATTGCCGGTGACTGTACACATGTACTTAATGAATTAAACTAAACGATATATTTGTCAAAATAATAGCTTATAATAGCTTGGTAATACAATCTTAAATGTAAAAGATTAATACTAAGTTAAGTGAAATTTGATACGACACGATCAATTCTTCAAAACTATTCTAGAAGGAAGAATAGAACACAAGAGAGGTCGAGGTAAACCCAGACGCAGCTACATGGACCAAGTGAAGGAAAAAGTAGGAGCCGTGTCGTATCAAAAGGTCAAGGAACTCGCGCAGGATAGGAATAGTTGGAAAATACTCCACCGACAAGAGGATAACTCTTAAATTGATGATGATGATGAAGTGAAATTGTTACTAACCCATTTCATAATAATAAACAGTTTACATTTTTTTTTGTCACGGAATAGTCCCGACTCAGCGTGGTACTAGCCTGGAGGGCCAGCGCTGGTCTTCCGTCGGACCACATGTGGGTGAGGTCACGGAGATAATATAAGGAGTAATACCATTAAAACTAACACACACTATACATGCTGTAACGCACATAACTCGCTAAACAAAGCATCCGTGAGACACTTAAACACCGAAACTGAGTTTGGGCAAGCACTTAGTATGCACATGATGTCTATCATTACTGTAAACAGACGGACGTGGCCTATTTCATTATGGCGTCGTGATGGACCAGTTTGACTGTCAATGTTAGACAATACAAACATGTTGAAGAAAACTGGCTGGTGATTTGAGTGTCGTTTGAAACTTGTTTACCTTTCGGTAGTTGTAAATGGAATTCTTGATGAATCCCGATGACTTGATGATTGTGTTGGCTCCGGGTATGTTCTTAAACTACGTTCAAAAGAGAGGTATGGGTACTGCGAATGTCATCTCGCTATGTGTGGTAGGGCACAGCATAGCGAATGGCATCTCGCTCAAATCTGGAGCAGAGCCCGATTGGGGAAGTACTTACCTCCACCTTACAGAAAACCACAGCTATATAGTGTTGAGTTCCTGCTGGTGAGTAAGGTTGCCAAAGAGGACCCAGTGTGTTGACGATGTGGGACCCTCTTGTTAATTTAGCCGTCAACACACTTCTTTTTGTAAAGGATCGGCAACGCGCATGTTGCCTCTCAAGTTGCAGGCGTCCATGGCTACGGTAGCTGCTTACCATCAGGCGGGCCGTATGCTTGTTTGCCACCGACGTGGTAAAAAAAATATATATGGAAATATAATTAAGACAAAGGGGGTGGGTGGCTGTGAAGACCGTTAAGCTAAAGTGGGATTGGGCTGGGTATGTCTGCCACATGCACCCCGAACGGTGGGCTAGAATGGCTACTGAGTGGGACCCATGAGACTACATAGACGCCGGGGTAGTGGTAGACCAAAAAGGAGATGGCGGGACGACCTAGACGCATAATCTACGGAATGGCGGGGAAGCTATAAGCAGGACTGAAGGAGAAGAGGGGAAGCTTTTGCCCAGCAGAAGGACACTAATATAGGCTAACATAATAATTTTAAACAAAAAATAACCGACTTAGAGTCCACCTTTCTAAAAGGAAATGCCCGAGCTACTGTAAAAAATATTAAAATCACTATAGGTGTGCCTATAATATTTGAAGAGGTCCCTTGATTTCTCCAGGATCTTATCATCAGATCCTGACCCGGTTACAATGGGACCAACTGTGAAGTAATCTTTCAAACAAAATAATAATTTTCCAAATCGGTCAAGCCGTCTTCGAATAATCGGTGAACATACATAAAAAACAAAGATCCCGACCGACGAATGAACAACCTCCTGAAAAGGAGACAAAATAATAATAATTTTAAACAAAAAAGAACCGACTTCACTTAGCATCCACCTTTCCAAAAGCAAATGCTCGAGCTGCTGTAAAAAATACTCAAATCACTATAGGTGTTAATAAGGCCTATAATAGTTGAAGAGTTCCCTCAATTTCTCCGGGATCCTATCATCAGATCCTGACCCGGTTACAATGGAACCAACTGTGAAGTTTTATCTTTCGAACGAAAATAGAATTTTCCAAATCGGTCCAGCCGTCTTCGAATAATCGGTGAACATACATTAAAAAAACCGGCCAAGAGCGTGTCGGGCCACGCTCAGTGTAGGGTTCCGTAGTTTTCCGTCCGTCACAGTAAGTGTCCCCACTTAAGAGTTAATAACACCGCCATGTAGGATATGATATGAGAGTACCACGTACAGCGACATCTATCGGCAAATTAAGTAAACTATTGCGCGCGAGCTTAAAGTATGGAAGATGATTTTTATGGAATAATTCTTTATTGCGTGAACCGATTTTCACCGTTTTTACTTTATTTGAAAACACGTCATTTCATTGTAATTTTGTAGAAATTACAGGTACAATAAACACCTGCTTATACGGTTAAATTATAAACTTAGTTCAGAAATTATTTTGTAATTTTTTTTCAAAAACTATTCATCCTATCAAGTTCAAAATAATTTTCCTAGAAAGTTTTTCTAAAGTTCTACTTTTGAGATTTTTTTCATATTTTTAAAACTTATGGTTCAAAAGTTAGAGGGGGGGGGACGCATATTTTTTTACTTCTGGAGCGATTATTTCCGAAAATATTTACATTATCGAAAAATGATTTTAGTAAACCCCTATTTATTTTTAAATACCTATCCAACAATATATCACACGTTAGGGTTGAAATGAAAAAAAAAATCACTCCCCACTTTACGTATAGGGGAGGTACCCTAATAAAAAAAATTTTTTCACTTTTTATTTTACCACTTTGTCGGCGTGATTGATATACATATTAGTACCAAATTTCAGCTTTCTAGTGCTAACGGTCACTGAGATTATCCGCGGACGGACGGACGGACGGACGGGCAGACATGGCGAAACTATAAGGGTTCTTAGTTGACTACGGAACCCTAAAAAAGCAAACAAAGAGCCCGACGAATTGATAACCTCCTCCTTCGAAATCTTGAAGTCGGTTGATAAACACCATGTACGAGTATATCTAGGTAAATGTTTCCACTTTCCAAATATACGTTTATTAAGACTTCAATTTAAGTAGCAGGAAAGAGTTCAAAACCAGTAAATCACTGTTATTTACATTTTGCGGTCTGGAATCAGGATACAGTCGTTACGAAGCGAGAATTGTCAGAATATGTTATTTTATGTTTGCTTTATTTCACAAATTGACAGCATCGTAATTACTGTCACTTTTACCTTGATTAATGTAATTTTTTCTCGTAATTTTAGCACCATTTAAGGAGGCAAAGGAGGTATTTTTTAAATATTTAATATATTTTTATTTTTGCAAATGTCCATACCTAGTATGCCTATGATAATAGTAGCTTTTATCAGTTAAATACGTGCCTACCAAACTAATATTACATGAGAATAATATTTGATCAAAGGTAGGTACTGGGATTCAAACCCAGAACCAGAGCCATAGTTAAGATTTGGCACCGCCAAAGCTAAGTAAGTGCGTCATGTAATAAGAAGAATCCAATCCGGTCCAATGAATATCTAAGCATTTCTACATTCATATTATACCATTTCAAAGACGTTGTACATAAAATTTGAAGAATTTTTAAGTAAATAATAATTTAGCTATGTAATTAGGTACTTATATAATTTTCATCAAAAGTTCAGATTCTCTAATACTTAGGTAAGTAACTAATTTAAAAAAAATTGTACTCTTGAAAGCTGAAAGTAATACCTATAAGTCATATAAGTAGATACAAGGCATAATTGCTCATGTACTAAATGTCATTATTAGCATGACATACTGAACGTAAGTAGGTATATATAGTTGTCACCAATGCCACTAGCGAGTAGCGCGACATATGGCTAGCGGCTTATATTTACAACATAAACAAATGCTGCACATGTCCCGACAGCCAGTGACAAGGTCTACACCCACCAGTTTTACTAGACCTTTGAATTACTTTAACAATCCCCTGAAACCTATAGATTAAGTATAACAAAAGGAAGGGGAGAAGGTAAAATAACAGTGGTGGTGGACTGAGTTGTGACACAATAAACACGGCGTCAGATGTGCTGAATGTGACAGTAGGCAGATACTGTGTTTATTTGTTTAATATGAACATATGTACAGTTTGTAAAGAAACTTTGTGTTTTGTGTTGGTATTTTGTTATCAGACAAAAGATACTTAATATTAATTATTTACGTACCTTTTTATAGAACATTATATTTATTTTTGAACAGTTTTGCCCTTGGCAGAGTCCGGGTGTCATTTTCTTTAGGAGCTAAGTAATACTTGGGTACCTACCTACACGTAATTACTTATCGATACATATTACCCCCAACCCATACATTATTATTATTATTAATAGCCTATAGTGTGTCCCACTGCTGGGTAAAGGCCTCCCCCCTCGATTTCCATCCGCCTCGGTCCCTTGCGATTTCAGGCCCATAGGTACATCGAAAAAAAAAACCTAAATGGCTAGTCTTTTTTACTGAACTATTTTTATAGACATTGCTTTATGGGTTCTTACGAGTAACGTAAGGTGTGAGAAACTTAAATGAAGATAGGTAGTTTAAGTGCCGAGAAAGTTTTATAGCAATAATGGTTAGTTTTTAGGCTTAAAAGAAACCTATAGGCCGCTCTTGTAGATGGGCATTTTCACTTAACTGTGTACCATTAACGGCCGTTTAGCAATCGTAACTCAAGTAACGGTTACTATCAAATCCCATACATTTTGTCACGAATGAGACGGTTAGACGTTACTGAAAGACATTTTAAATCGTGCTTTAAATTACAAGTTAAAATAAAAATGCCCAGATAGACGAGAAGAGATGCATCTATGAATCTTATCCAATTTTAACGCAATTATTCTACAATTAAACAAAATCTATTTCAAAACTATAAAGCCCCAAGCGCAACACAAATAACAAATTCGATAAACTATTAATTTACAAATTCACGCGTTGATTTATACCACAATTCAACTCCAAAACGTCTGAAGTTTGTATAAAATAGTATGGATACAAGTTGTTTATAAAATGAGGGTAGGAATGGTATCATAGACACGATCGTGTTCGTGCGGAGTCGTGTAACAAATGACACCGGCTTATCTGTCATCTTTACGCGTAATTATAGGTAAGGGTCGTTCGGGGGTTTCTGTTAGTTTTCGTGGGTTGGTAACGCACAGCGGTATTGACTATTTCTATTCACCTCGTGCATGAATTGTTTTCTGTCCATAAACAACTGTGTTAAAACTAGCCCCATAGCAGAAGTCGTAGAGTAGACCGGGGTCAATTGAAACACTGAACCACTTTTGAACGATCCGCTTATAAATCAGAATATATGTTATTATAAGCCAAAATCGGAATAAGCTGACATTTTCAGATTACTAAGTTTTGATCGACAATAATTTTCATCACATTGCATAAAAATGCCGTAATGTCAGTTTTTTTAAGCTACAACCAATCTACTTTTCGTATTACAAGTGACCCTACTGGTAATAGGTACAATTAACAATAATAATACCGTAATTGTGATTACAATTAATAATAAACTAACTGAAGACGTCAAAAGCTCTTATTCCCTTTTGAAAAGGATTTTTGACGTCTTCGTTTGCGTAGCTACTTTTGATGCTGACTGTACTTACTTAGGTAGGTACCTCAAGAAAGCACAAAGTGTAAATTGATATACTTAGGTACCAGTTCAATGGTAGGTAATAAATAAAATAAGTATGTTCAAAATAGGTAAACTAATTTAAATAAAATG
This sequence comes from Pammene aurita, assembly GCA_947086415.1. NCBI lineage: Eukaryota > Metazoa > Arthropoda > Insecta > Lepidoptera > Tortricidae > Pammene > Pammene aurita. The sequence goes on along the minus strand of OX352305.1, from coordinate 21,026,112 downwards.
ATCTCAGTGTGCCTCAGACCTGTCTAAACCCAACAGCCTACTTAAAGGACGAAATTGAGTGCGAAGCCGTATCTAAACTACGATCGGTCGTCGGTCGTTGCGTGATGGTTACGACTTTCGACCATGTAAATCGGTTTATAATGCCCTTTGCTACATATTAAACTTGTAATAACGACATTAATAAAGAGAATAAGGAGTTATTGCTACGTTGTGTATACAAAGTTAGCATATTTTGTTTTTTATAAAATATATAGATTTTAAAATGCGTGTTAAGCGTGACGCTTCGTTTAGTCCTTTTTTGTCGAAGTCGTAAAATGTCTAGGTGCCAAAATCGTAAAACTGCGATGGACATTTTAGGACTAGCATAGTTTAAAACATAATTAGTTGTTTCTTGTGTTATAAGACGATTTGAGATAATGATTTCTTAAATATTTATGTTAGAATTGTAGGTAACTAGATATCTTACAATTTTGAAAAAAAAAACCGGCCAAGTGCGAGTCGGACTCGCGCACCGAGGGTTCCGAATAAACCTGTAGGTATATAAGTAAAAGTTCACCCATTGCATTAACATAGAAAATTGATTTTGTTACAGCATAAAGGTATTATAGACCTGAGTATTTGATATGAATTTCAATTTAATACCTCTACGCGTTTACGAGGAAAAAGGTAGTAAGTTTAAAAATTAAAAAAATATTTTTTGTATGATTTTACTAAAAATGTCTACTTTTCATAATTTTTCCTTTGTTTGTGCTATATGAAGTTTCTTCGTGCCAAGTTTCAAGTTTCTGAGTTCACGGGAAGTACCCTTTAGGTTTTGAGTTTCTTGCCAGTACTCAGTTTCAAAATATGCGACTTAAATTGCTATTTCTTTTGATTGCGTTGACATAAAAGTTTGGTTTTGCTACATCTGAAAGGTCCTATAGCCTTGAGTATTTGACATGAATTTCAATTTAATACATCCACGCGTTTACGAGGAAAAAGGTAGTAAGTTTAAAATAAAATAAAATATTTTTTGTATGATTTTACTAAAAATGTTTACTTTTTGTAATTTTTCCATTGTATATGCTATATGACGTAGCTTCGTGCCAAATTTCAAGTTTATGAGTTTACGGGAAGTACCCCGTAGGTTTTGCGAGTGCCGAAAAACTCTAAAATTTGCAGCATAAACGACTGTATCTTTTGATGGCGTTGGCTTTTAAGTTTGATTTTCCCACAGCTCCAAGGGACAATAGACCTGAGTATTTAATATAAATTTCAGCCTGATACCTCCACGCGTTCCTGAGAAAAATGGTCTTGACAGACAGACAGACAGACAGACAGACAGACAGACGGACAACAAAGTGATCCTATAAGGGTTCCGTTTTTTCCTTTCGAGGTACGGAACCCTAACAACAAATTTAACAAATACATTCAACCATCTTTTATATGTAGTAGGTACATACACAGTAACACAGTAATGTACTACCTACCTGTGCTACCACACACAATAGTAGACACCCACGCATACAAAGCTAACGCAGACAAAAAACACAATAATGTCACCGCAGCGAAATGACATCGTTTAAAGGACATTATCCCGACTGCCGCGCTCTGATTGGTCCGAGTTGTCCCCATTTGTCACCAAGCTCCAGCCAATCAGGAGCCTCGATTCAAGTGGAACGCATTTGAAAGTGTCACCTTTATGTAAGTACCGTGAGATAAATACGGCTTTTTTATGCAACTGAATGTTGAAAAGTGAATGAATGTTTAAGTTTAAGTATAATGCTACATGATATTAATACATACTATACTATTATTTGAAAAATATTAGTGTAGAAAAAGAGCATCAAAATTTGACATACCTGGGCATGAAATTGTTAATACAATATTTACATTATTATAACGTAAGCGATACAAATTTTAATCCATAACATACAGGTACAATTTCAAAACGGGACCGTTGTAAGCATAACAAAGCATCCTACAATTTTTACACTCATAACGCAGAATGAAACAACAAAAAGGACACAATTTCGCCCCAAATCAAGCGTGACTTTCAACAAAAGGGGACCCTGTATATACGCAATCGGTTACCACCCGACCGACAGAAAAAGTTTGATATTTCGTGGGTTTTATATGGTACAGGATGGCTTTTAAATTTGGTCCGTTGTTAGCCGAGTGTGCCGATTGCCTCAGGGCTGTAACATGGCCGTATCATTGTTGTATGAAAGCGCAGCTGTTCTCTCCCTAGGGGTAAAAAAGACGTTTTCTATGTTGTTTTTTTAAGAGCCCTTTTGCCGGTCACGGGGACAAACGTTTGATACAATGTCGTGTGTATTATTGTGGGTTGGTAATATTTTAGTAGTCTTTTAATTGGACAATACTTTTGACAGCTAAATAATAATAAAAACGCATATTTCTGCAGTTTTAGGTTTTTTAATTTGCAATACACACTTTCTAGCTTAACTGCCTGTAATCAGAACCTACCTTCATAAAACATAATGTATGTGTGAGATTAAAAAAAGTTAAGCATAAACATTTGAAGTATTATCATCGTCCCTCATCTAGCAACGTGTTAATAATGCTATTACCATGAAAATGTTAACTGCCTACGCATTAAAGTTTTAAAATCAACTTTTACCTATAAACATATTTTTATCGCAAATAATGTCCATTACTCGTTTCATCACAGTTTACAGCATGCATAATAAAGCTCTTTTTGTCACGAATAAATAAAATACCCTTTATAACCCTTACATTGCAAGCACCCAAGCCGCCATCTTGATTTTATTGTTCGCCATTTTGAATATCCTTTTATTAAGTCTTTATAATATTATTCCATATCTCAGACCTTAGGGGCACTTAGTCTGAGATATTTGAGATGTCTTGTCGTCTTGAGTGGTTTACAAGTGGCGTTAACCGTTTTTAAAGTTTGTTAATGAAAAAAATCTTAAAGTGAATGTGTAACGTATTTAAAATTAAATGCAATCAATTGAACATAAGTGACATCAAAGCGAAGAAGTGTTAATTAAATTTAAAGCTACCCAAAGGGCGCTTGGTGGGTAAGTACATTTATTTAGAAAATCAAATGCCCAGTATAAATTATATATCTACCTATGCAAATAACTAAAATTCATTAGGTACCATATAGATAATATCTTTAAATTTGGGCATCCTAGGTAAATTAAAATGATAGGTAAAAAAGTAGTGCGATCTAATTTAATAATTTAAGCTTTTGATTTTGAAAAAAAATCATCCTCGCATGTCACATTTTTAAATAACCATTTAGAAACCTAATATTTGTTTACGGAGAACAAAAACTACTGCCTAAATAAATACTTGGTAAATTTATTTATTAAGTACCTATTGCAAAAACTTTAATATCGACCTTACTAATAAAGCCCTACCAAGACAGCGATTACGGCTATCAATGATTCACTTTTATTTCTCTTCGAAATTTAAATGAAAAAAAAAGACACAGGATGCGGCAGATGCTTGGCTTTTAGCCTAGGGTCCTGTCAGCCGTTTATGTTATGCAGTCGTGTGATACACGCTTTATTAGTGGTTCAAGCTGAGCGCTTTTATATCGCGGCGTGTAGACAGTTTTAATGAGCTTTTCTGATACTTTATAGTGTCTTTGTTGCATTAGCTGGTAATGTTTTTGACGATGAGATGACAATTATTGTTTAACCGTTGATGTCGAACTTTTAATTAGTAATTAATGTGATACAGCGAGATAGGTATCGGTAGCTTTACAATTTCGTTACCTACCTTGACATTTTAGTACTGTGACAAAAAAATATGAAACCAAAATGTCTATAAATTTGAGACTAGGTATATAATTATGGTCATTGTAATATGGTACCTACATGTTGAAATTCTAACGTTTCCAATCAAACATATTCGCAGCGTGTTTAAATAACAGAACTGTGAATTTACCTCAAAAATTCTAATATTTCATTAATAATAAATTAAAATATATATTATATCAAAATGTAGAGCTTGCAATGAACTACTAACAACTTCTGATACAGCTGTAAATTTTAACTTAAATCCACTATTTACTAGTTACGAAAATAGTATGGTTAATTGAATCGTTCCAAATTTTAAAAGCGCTATAACTCAAAATGTTGTCAAAGTGACTATTAGACAAGTTCTTTCCGTGTACCCTTCAAATACGCATCGCTACGATTTATCAAATAACTAGCACGTTTAGCGAATGTAATAGGTAATACCGGTATATTGTTTACGGCTCAAAACTATACTTTTTTATTATTTTCATATTAGAAAAATAACAGTCGATTTCGCCAATATATCTTTATTTTTTCAGCCATACCAGGGAAATATTCAAATGGGACTAATTTTTTCCAATATTAGTGATATGTTTAAGCCAATAAGATGCAAAATAGAACGATAAGCGCACGATTTTTCTATTCTGAAAAAAAAAACGAAGTATAGTATACTGGGACTGTCCATACAAAAAATACCGTGTTGCAGTGATAATCAGAATAAGACAAAGTATATTTCTTTTCAAATGAAGAACGGTTAAAAAAGGAAAGTTTTATTCCCAAATACAAGTAACAACTCAGGCCATTGTTTCTTTTCAAACTCTTCCAAAAAACAATGCCCGCCGACGGCTTATCTATCCAGGATTACGACCCCTGATTTCTTTCCCCTCTATATAGGTCACTCGCAAAACCCTCCGAACCGGGCCACTGGGACAGAAACAGTTGCCAAGGGAAAATACACCTTAACACGGTGTAGTAAGGGGCTTTTCTAGGAGAGGAAAAGTGTAATTGTGTGGGTGAGTGTGAAGATAGTACGTTTGTGAGAGCGGGAAATTTTGCTAGGTACTGTTGTGTGCAAAAGTATGTTGTATTCGATTTTATAAAAAAGCGCTATTTCTTATTAATGAACCCCCTTATTCATAAACGTCTTACAAGTCTCATTTAACTAATTAATATTATTTATCAAATCTGGAGCAGAGCCCGACTGGGGAAGTACCTCCACCTTACAGAAAACCACAGCCAAATAGCACTAGACCCTACTCATAGTGTTGTGTTCCTGCTGGTGAGTAAGGTAGCCAAAGAGCTCAAACAGGACCCAGTGTGTTGACGATGAGGGACCTTCTTGTTCCTTTAGCCGTCAACACAGTGAATCCTCAGTGTTTTTGTAAAGGATCGGCAAGGCGCATGTGACTCCTTTGGAGTTGCAGGCGTCCATAGGTTACGGTAGCTGCTTACCATCAGGCGGGCCGTATGCTTGTTTGCCACCGTCGTGGTATAAAAAAAAAAATATTTATTCTTTATTGCACAATGAAAAAAAGTACAAAAGGCGAACTTAATTGCAAAAGGTATTCTCTACCAGTGAATCGTATTATCATTTGTTCTTATCTGTCAATTTGACAGTGTTTGTTAGAAACAGACAAAACACCGATTAACTAAAAGCCTTGTAAAACTAAATAAGACTTGTGAGGGGGTAAATATTTTACAATACTATCATATCGACATACATTTTTTTGTTACTTCTACGAGTATGGTCAATAAAACATCGGCAACAGGGTCGTTTCCTCACGAGTAATAACAAATAAGTTCACTAAATAATATCATTTATTACGAAAATGCACGTTGTGACGTTACTAACCGATGATTAATTATTAACTCCTTACTTTATTTGACATGGAATATAGTAACTAGACATCGATATTATCGAACCTTTTTATAGTTAGTAATATACCGGGCATCCCACGACTTTGCCACATGCAGGGTAAGCACTTTAAATACTGTAGATAGGAAATTTTACTGAAAGAAGTATTCATTTTTATTTTTAAAACAATACGATCTGCATTTAAAGAATTTTAAATTATCGCTTGTCTGAACCTGGAATCGAACCCCCTAAATATGGTAGGCACTGATAAGATTTTATTAAATGCGAAAATAACTGGGGTTCCGTACCCAAAGGGTAAAAACGGGACCTTATTACTAAGACTCCGCTGTCCGTGTATCTGTCTGTCCGTCTGTCACCAGGCTGTATCTCATGAACCGTGATAGACAGTTAAAATTTTCACAGATGATGTATTTCTGTTGCCGCTATAACAACAAATACAAATAAAAAACAGAATAAAATAAATATTTAAGGGGGCTCCCATACAACAGACATGATTTCAGACAGACGATTATTTAAAATTCTTTGAATGCAGTTTGTATTGTTTTAAAAATATAAATGAAGTCTTCTTTCAGTAAAATGTCCTATCTACAGTATTTAAAGTACTTCCCCTCCATGTGGCAAAGTCGTGGGACGCCCTGTATATCTCGACATCTTTTTTATCGATATACAATCCCTAGAATTTGCCCCGAGCTAGCACAGATATAACATCGTATTCGATCAATAGAATCGTAAGCGCCGGCCGGGAAATGGTACATTATAATCTAGACTACCCTAAATACGTATTTGCAAAGACACGTTTCCTGGCGCGACTGTACTCACGCCCACCCTGATTTATGTGCGGGCTCGCGCAGCTGAAAGTTTGATGTGGGTGCGTTGACGGTCAACCCTCGCCGACTGTACTCGCATCTGCCTGCTGATATGATTGACGACTGTACAAGCTTCCTTATGATATACAGAGTGTAAAAAAAATTGTGGTGACCCGTTTAAGGGCATAATTGGTATCGTATTGCGACTAAGAAAAAGTAGGAGAAAAATTTTTGGACGCGAAAAAAAAAAATTTTTTGTATGGACACCAATTTTTTTTTTTCGCGTGAAAAATTATTTTTTATAGTTTTACATATTTAGAATACGATACCAATTATGCCCTTAAACGGATCACCAGTTTTTTTGTTATAACTTGTATAAATTACGATATAAGTTCTTAGTCGGCCGAAATCTTAAAAGTTTAGTTAAATTTTAAGAAAAAAATGTATATAGTCCTTAAATGTCATGTTACTGTAACTATTAAAAATCCATTATTTTCTATCTCGTTACTTCTATATATTAGACTAGCCTTTTCCCGCGGCTTCGCCCGCGTACTACAAGTACTCAAAAAGGATACGATACCCATGTTGATTTTCAGACTTTGTGACCACATTTGCCCCTTTTGGAGGTTGAATTTCAAAAAACCTGAAACACGTGTTTACTCATTTATCGTTAGGAATACTCCTGTGAAGTTTCGAATAAAATAGTCTTAACAAATCTTATTTCGCCATACAAATTTTGGACCCCCATTTTACCCCCTTAGGGGGTGAATTTTGAAAAATCCTTTCTTAGTGCTCCCCTAGACCTTATAAGGAACCTATGTGCCAAATTTGAAATCTCTAGACCCAGCGGTTTGGGCTGTGCGTTGATATGTTGATATGTTCTTCTTTTATATATATATATATATATATAGATATAGATTTAGCTTGAACAATTCAATTTTTTAACTATCTTTGCAATTGCCGCTGACTGTACCTAAGGTCCGTGTCAATAGAAAAGTAAAAGAAGACCAGCGCCGGTTTTTAAGCTAGCATTATGCTGAGTTGGGTCCATTTTGTGATGCACGTTCATTGTTTGTTTTCATTGTTATTGTCTCTCAATGTTCATGTATTAAGCGTCACAAATAAATGTTTTTATTCTTATTCTTAAAATAAGGTAAACAAACATGGCTGAATATCTAGGCAAATGTTGACAAAATATTATTAAAGAAATCCGTTTTCACTGAAATATAAGTTATTACAGGATATTTTTACAAAAAATGAATGTAGATAACAAGTTTATTTGTATAATTTGACAATGAAACCATCATGATTGTCTTTAAAAGTGCGTTATTGCGAAGCAATGAAGGTAAATAAAATATGTTTGTTTACATTATTTAACTTTTCTATTGACACTGACTTTAAATAGATTCAGAACAATGACATTATACGACTATTTAATAAAACAGAATAACTTAATTTAAATTCCTGCATATTTCAGCGCTTGTAGGCAATTTAAAAATATATTAAACATATTCTCGCGTAAATTTGTAATCTTATGGTAAAATCCTAACCTATGTGAAATTGCGTATTTAATGCGTACGATAAAATAGTATTACCTACCTTCACAATTACCGTAGCTACTAACTTCTCATAATCTTAGATATTGCAGAAAGGACATTATAAAAAGTTTATTCTCTCAAATAAACCAACTATTCAAGCAAATAAAGCTACCTCAAATTACAGTGGTGCAAATTGCACCGAAATAAAATGAGGTAACGAGCGGTAAACGACTGCAACCGTTACAACTGAGGTAACGTTTATGACACTCAAATGACATGTTACGCGCGATTGACTGACTGCAAACACTAGGTTGAAGACTTGAAGTGTGATTTATATGTCCGTTTTGTAAGTTTTGGTACTGAGTAGGGTAAATCGCCAGTAACTGGCCACCATTCAGTTACTGGCCACCTATACTAAAATGAATTCTGTGTATAGGTGAATAGAACTCATTTTTGTAAGAGGTGGCCAGTTATTGAATGAGTATATTTTCCTCATACTAAAATGAGTTTTCTTCACCTTTAAATAGAATTCATTTTTAGTATAGGTGGCCAGTAACTAAAATGTGGCCAGTTATTGAAATTTTTACTTGATTTATACCTTGTACTAAAATGAACTTTATTCACCTATAAATAGAAATCATAAGGTGGCCAGTTACTAAAAGGTAGCCAGTTACTGGCGATTTACCCTAGATACTTGGCGCCTACACAGCCGTATTGTATTGTACAAATTAAGTTTTTGTCATAAATATTTTTTAAGCGAAGCCATTGTTTTGGTGTTTACGTCGAAACTAACAATGATGTTCAACAGATTGATAAGATAACGTTGGATAACGTCAAACGTGACATATTCATTCGGAAATTATCTCTCACTGACAAGTGAAAGCCCTTTTAAAAGCACATTGGGTGTCCATAAGTTGCAGAATTTTATGATAAGCTGAAAGTGTCATTCTGCTTGGGCTGGTTCAGAAAGAGACCTTTAAACAGATCTTTGAGCGGCAGGAGGAACTATCATAAATAATTGCTAATTTATCGATACTATAATATCGTTGGGAAGTACCTGGGATAATTTTATTTGTGCCACTTAAAGTTTTATGTGTGTTTATAAGTAAGCCAAGTCAAACGGATAAAAGACAAACCGTTTGATGATGTTTCACTTCAAATCGGTGCTTTTCCCAATAATTTAAAGCTAGCTACTCTACTTTGATATAGCCATGCCGATGGTTTGCGATGGACAGTACATATACATAATCAACACCAACTCCTTGAAAAGCATCAAAAAAGCTTAATATGTGACCTCTTTTCAACCGACTTCAAGATTTCGAAGGCGAAGGTTCTCAATTCGTCGGTATCTTTGTTTTAGCTTTTTTTTATGTTCAGCTATTATTCGAAGAGGACTAGACCGATTTGGAAAATTCTTTTTTTGTTTAAAAGAGTATACTTCACAGTTGGTCCTATTGTAACCACGTCAGGATCTGATAATGGGATCCTGGAGAAATCAAGGGAACTCTTCAACTATTATAGGCACAACTATAGCGATTTGAGTATTTTTTACCTCAGCTCGAGCATTTGCTTTTGGAAAGTGAAGTCGGTTCTCTTTTGTTTAAAATTATCTATATTATTTCTAGACAGTTGATATTCTAGTCGTGCGAGGCTCTGTGGTACGGTGACGCACTTGCGTGGTATCCATACTGATCTTGTCTATAATAACATTAATAACTGGGTGCGAGCCTGGTCAATTACGACACGTAGCTACAATCCCTTACCACTTGTCTGAAGTTACGGACTTGTGTCTAATTTCACCGATCGCGAAAAAAGTTTTTAAAACTGACTTAAGCTCGCGACCTTCACTCCTAAAGGACAAGAGTTTCAGTAAAAGATTGAGAGCTAGATATTGTACCTAATCGTACCCCATAATCGAGCTGGCAAAGTCGTAGTAAATGACAGTTTTGGGTTAGGGCAGGGGGGTTTCACTACGCAGTTTAGGTACATTTGGCCGGCGCGCCTCCCGGGGAGTCGTATAGCAGTGGGCTGCCGCTCGGCTCGCACGATAGTCGTGTCACGTGGCGCTCGCGCAAAATTTAAAATACACAATGGCTTCGAAACCTATTTCGATCTAATCCGTATAAAATATGTATTTACGGATGTCTGAATAAACGGAAGAACAAGGAAGCAGAAATAACATTTTTAAATTCCGGACGATATTGAAAGGTCCCAAAGTCCTTAATAGTTAAAATAAACATCCTTAATTTATTGAATATCGGTGGCCCAGAAATAATATTAAGAACTGACCGACATATTTTCAAAGGAATACGGCTGTGGCATACCTACTTCCGTGAGAATCAGACATAATCTCTATAAAAAAATCTATCTCCGGATAAAAAATTTCGTGTTTACATAATCAACGTTTGTAATTCCTACATATTTATCTAACAATAATAAATCAGTAGGTATAGGTACAAAAACTTGTCAAGTGCCAACCCCGTGCCGACGCTCACAGCTCGGTCATAAAACTGCGGCGCGCAAAGAAGATTCACGGTTCGTGCGCGGTTATAAGTTTCAATTTTGCTTGCAGGCGGCGAGTATAGGTATAATTTTATACCTAAATCTGACTTTTGTTAAGGAGTGAATTTTCTGTACGGTAGTACTATTAGTTATTCTGTGGTTAGGGTAGGTAGGTTAAAGATATGACTGTAAACCATTTCATAATTTTTGGCACATGTCACTTATAAATTTATATTAAAATAACACCTTAGTAAAACAAATAAGCAAAGCTATTCATATACAAGATGCCCGTAAGAAAACCGAAAAAATTGAATTACGCATTCCTCAGGTCATAAGAAGTAAAAAACATTATATACAAGTTTAGGTCGATTGAGCCAAAAATCTGATGATGGAATCCTGGAGAAATCGAGGGAACTCTTCAACTATTATAGGCACCTATAGTGATTTGAGTATTTTTTACAGCAACTCGAGCATTTGCTTTTGGAAAGGTGGAGGCTTAGTGAAGTCGGTTCTTTTTGTTTAAAATTATTGCATGTTATCGCAAACGTTAACATACAATAATTTTAAACAAAAAGACATTTTGTACAATTTGTACAAATACAACTGCCACAAGTTTGCCACCTCGATTGTGGGGTTTGATTATAATAAGGTATGAAAGTATGTATTTTACCTCTGCGCGGTCGGAATCGCTGGCGGAGGCTGGGTACAGTCACCGGCAATAGTATCTTTCTACGCGAAAGCCGCAAAAATATGTGACACGCTCTTATGGCCCTACAAATAAGAGCGTGTCACATATTTTTGCGGCCATAATGTAGGAAGATACCATTGCCGGTGACTGTTCTATATTAAATTATGAGAGATTCATCTAGTCTGTCTTTTAAATTCGCTCCCTCTCCAAACTTGTAGCCACGCGCACCAAACCACCTAATATCATCATTAATGATTGCAGACTAATGCCCCATGATTAATGATATCTTTATTGTCTTTAACGAGAGATATCGGCCACGATTTCTTAATTCTCTAATTACATGTAGCAAGGATGAGTGATTGCTATGGAGGCTGGTTTGTGATTTACCGAATGTGCCCTAGTTTCGGTGGTAATTTTGGTATTAAGCTAGGGTCACGTATTTATTAGGCTTGATTAGGAGGCTGAATGATCTCAATGAGGCTTTAGCACTGGCATTGTAAAGGTATTGAATTACTAAAAAAGCCTAAAGGCCATAAGGGGTAAACCGGGTAAAAGGAATACCAGTCAAATCGGTACTAGTACGAAATAGTCACATTATTCCTCTTGCCATGGGCCGAATTATAGGTGGGTATGTATTTGTATATCCGCTGGAATGTAGGTACCTTATATGTACTTATAAACTTATATAGATGTCATATACAAAGGAAAAAGTGACCTAGGCCTCCGGCGCCCAGGGCTGGGAGCCTAGACCGGAGGCCTAGGTCACTTTTTCTTTTGTATATGACATCTATATAAGTTTATAATTTATATAGTAGTGTGTCTACTCAAAATAAATAATTAAAAATGTTTCTTAAAAATAATTTGATTTCTTCTTCAGTTGACCTAATACTTACTTGATATTGTCAAATTGTTTCCAAATATAATTATATTTAATTTGCATTTTTATATGTCACGTCACATTAAACCGTCGTTGGTGTCTCTAAACTCACAGTTAAAAAATAATGGCTTTCATTATGTTGATAACACCTACCTAAACAGGGTATACCGCAGGGAATCGGATTGTAGGGCGAAATGGTCAAGTTGAGCATTTTTGTCAAATTTATAAGATCTCGGGTAGCCACGGACAGCCAATCCGCGTCTCGCGTTGAGTTTGACCTTCCCGCACGACGCGGATGCTAAATTTGATCCTTTTTGCCCTGCGATCCGATTAGCCTCGGTCTACCCTTAAACATAATATACGGCCAAAGTAATGTATGTATTCGGAAAGACTTTTGTACATAACCTATAAATCCGATAATCTTAACTACTTTAATCCGCTACCTATCCCAATAAATTGTAATAGACATAAATATTCAAACATACTAGATTGTTTTACCAGTAATTTACTTGGCAATTAAAGCCTTCATATTGATTGACTTTGTAATAAATTTTGATTAATAACGGGACAAAAACCGAATTTTCTTAGCGAAATAAATAACTCAATTAAATAGTACGTTATAATTATCGAAAGCGATTAAAATGATTAATAATCAATAGGAAAAGAAAGTACAGTCAGTCGTGAGCCAAAATTAGACGTGGAAATAATGAGCACATTAAGTGAAGCGAGTTAGCAGCAATGTGGGCCACGAGATTGGCGGTTTACTTCTAGAGAGACTGCGTGACATCACTCACATTTGAAGGGTACACGGAAAGAACATATCTAGTCACTTTTTTGTAAAATGAGATTTTTATATCAAAATGTAGAGCTTGCAATGAACTTTTACTAACAACTTCTGTTACAGTTGTAAATTTTATCGTAAATCCACTTTTTAACTCATAAAAATCATCTAGTAACGAAAAATTTATGGTTAATTGAATCGTTCCAAATTTTAAAAGCGCTATAACTCAAAATGTTGGCAAAGTGACTAGACATGTTCTTTCCGTGTACGCTTCATTCAGCCCCGACAACGGTCTGAAATTAAGAGTCCGGTAACGATTGATTTGACAACGAAAATCGCTAATAATGAAATAACGCACATGAATTGCATTTGATAAGATAGTTTGAAGTCTTGTTGTTGTAAAAAAATACTGTTGGTACACATTTATTATTATTTAATACCCGAAAACTCAATTCTTGCAGAGCTTGTTTAGTGAAGACGTTGATTCGTGAAAATTTGTCGCTATTTTTTTTATTATTATTTGTCATGCCCTCAAAGTTCTTCAAAGTATGTTTCTACATTTAAATTTCTATGAAATACTTATTATGAAACACATTCCCAAAAACATCACCTAAACTTCGGCAACTTTTCTTAAAATTGCTCTCGTTAAACATATACTCTTGCTTAAAAAATATGTATGAAAACGAAAAAAACTGTTCCACTTATTCCTTAAACGACTCATGTTACAACTTATTTATATATTTTACATACTAGTTTCTCTTAGATTAAGGTCAATTATTTATAAATGAAATATTAAAACCAAAAAAGTGTTCCACTTAAGCAGTTTAAAAAGAAATTATGTTTCAATATATGTATACATACGAAAATTAGTCTTATTAGTTACTGAAAAATAGTATCGAAAAAATTTGCGAAGTCTAAAAAAAAACTTTACTGGACTCTTAATGGGAAGATCCGTGGATCCGGATCTAGATCCGGATAATTAATCATGATTGGTGGATTATGACAGCTAGACCTCTCGCCACGGTGCTGCCACCTGGTGAAAAAATCTATTCAGGAAACCCTCATAACATAGCTCTTAGTATTATCAATCTCCGCTCCGCGTATTTCGAGGCCCCACAGAACAAGTTGCGTTGATATCGAGTCGTGACAGATGCTCAGACGCGATCGTGTGAATTTGATATGAAATATCGAACGAGTGGTAGCACTGTTCTAGAAGCAAAATGTACTAAATCTTTACGAGTTTTATGTTATGGTGGTTCTTTTTTATTACTATGTATAGTAACTATACGGCAAGTAACGGTGGCGATCTGTTCGTTGCCTCATCTGGTATGAGGTATTTGACATTGAATAAGTATTGGGAGACATTAGTCAATCTACCCTTTAATTAATTAAATATACCTTATACACGGTGCCAGTGAGCATTGCAAGAGACTTTAACAGTGTATTCATGATCATATTTAAAGAAAAAAGTGATCTATAAACTTTTTCGAAATTCGCCATAGTTTCAGAGTAAATACTACTTACAAAAAAATAACAGTATTAATTGTTACTCATTGTTAAATGCTTTTTTGATCTCACCAGTATGGTGCATCGTCTAGACATCTCTTATTGACAGATATCAAAGACCTAAGAAACACTTTACATGAACTAGTTTTTACGATAAAAAATGTAGCAATTTATTCTATCCGTTACTTTTTTCCAATGACATCTACTTTTTATGTAGAACAGCATTCCAAAAAAGGGAAGAAAAAAGAAACAAAAAATCTTTTTTGGCGTTTTCCAACTAAAGTCACGTAATGTTTTTTCCTCATTTTGACCTCAGAAACGCGAGGTTAAAATCTCTCGCAATGCTCACGGGCACCGGTGTGTTATAAACTGAAATAGATTTCTTATAAAAGATAGAGATAAGATAAGCTGTAAAACTTAAACAGATATTACATACAAAGCTTAGGAAAAAGTGACCAAGGCCTCCAGTGTCCAGGGCTGGAATCGAACTAGCGTATTCTGCATTCGCGGCAGACGTCCTAACCTCTAATCCACCCAACTTCGGCGGTACATATTAAAATTTCTTGAGTATGTTACCTATATATGCGATATCTGAAACGCCAAACGTTGTTCCTAGATGCCTGCATGTCTTTGTTTTCAAGTAAAACGTCGCAGAATATATATTTTATCAAGCACGTGTCACTTTTTAAAGGCCATAGGCTAGATAGGTGGTTCTTTCGAAAAATTATAAAGCTTTTGATTTATTTAGTCTACCAGACAACTATTCTATCAATGTCAAAGATATACTAGTCATTGATAAATATTTGTGTACCACATTTGACACGGTGCAATAAAATGTATTGTTTATATTTGACCGGTGTTGTGCCATCAATTATCACTAATAATTTTAATGAATACAGAACCGACTTCACTTAGGCTGCACCTTTCCAAGAGCCCGAATTGCTGTAAAAAATACTCAAATCACTATAGGTGTGAATAGGTTGAAGAGTTCCCTCGATTTCATCAAGATCCCATCATCAGATCCTGACCTGGTGACAATGGAAGGAACTGTCAAGTATACCTTTCAAACAAAAAAGAATTTTCTAAATCGGTCCAGCGGTCTTCGAAAAATCGGTGAACATACATACAAAAAAAACAAGCAAAAACAAAAATCCCGACGAGTATTGTTCAAAATTACACTCCTTATTCATGTTGAACAATCCTATTTATTTTTAATCATGTTTAAGACGCGTCAGTCTTGCACAATTCGGTAGCTATATTATTTAGCTTCAATTTGATATATGTATTGTTCACGTGGGTCTGCTCGATAAAATACTAGACTACACGTTGCAAGCCTGCTTGTTCCATAGTAGTATAAATCTATGTCTTTTGTGCAAAACTTAAAAATAGGCAATGTTTCAAATGGGAATATCTGTACGATAAAATCGCAAGGAAACCAAATGGTGGTCACGAAATTACCTATAAGTAATAAACAGATTTCTAACAAACAAGCAATGGAACCTCCTAAACAAAGGTGCAATATTTATTTGACTCACTTTTGTAAAGTATAATTTTCATTAATTTACCGCATGTTTGCGTCTTCAGGCAATCTTGAGCTTTACAAGGATTTCCAATAAATTTCCTATCTGATTTGTATATTATTAATATTATACCATATTATGTTTATTAGAAATTAAGCTTATATTAATTAAATCATTGCTTAAAAAAATATTTCAATTTTTATTTTATGTTTTATCAGTCAGAAACCTGGTAACAGAACTTAGTAACCGACTAGGTATTTTGTAGTTGTTTAGCAAACGGAAAGTGTGATGTTGTGAAATTTTAATTTATGCTGGTTTGCGGAGCTTTTAGGTCAAATTATTTTGTACTAGCCCATTTTAGTTTTAGTGTCTTAGTTTCAAAATTTAGTTTTGAGTTGGCTGTACAGTCGCCATCAAATATATCGGAGCGGCCAAGGTAGTCAAAAATATCTGAACATGCACTTTATCGCCTTGACAATAGAGGCATTGTTGAGATATTTGTGACCACCTTGGCCGCTCCGATATATCTGATAGCGACTGTACATTCGTGGCGATCTGATGGCGACTGTAAAGTGGTCACAAATATCTAAAGAACGCCTATATTGTCAATGTAATAAAGTGCATGTTCCGATATTTTTAAGAACCTTGGCCGCTCCGATATATTTGATAGCGAGCTGTACTAACAATGCTACGGATATGGATGGACCTATGCTGTCTGAAAATAAACGCATTTCTTTTTATTTTTATTTATTTATTATTTAAATTGCAATGTGTAGGTACATATATTTAACGGCCTCCTAGCCCAGTCGGTAGTCACCCTGGCTACGAAGTAGGAGGTCCCGGGTTCGAATCCTGGTCAGGGCATTTATTTGTGTGTTTATCACAGATATTTGTTCCTGAGTTATGGATGTTTTCTATGTATTTAATAATAATAATAATAATGAATACTCTTTATTGCACACCTCATACAGTTACAAGCACAAATTTTACAATTAGATTATTGTATTTAAGTATTTATCCATATTTATCTATTATATATATCATCGTCTAGTACCCATAACACAAGCCTTATTGAGCTTGCTGTGGGCCTAGGTCTATTTGTGTAAGATTGTCCCATAATATTTATTTATTTATTTATTTATATATTATTTATTGTAATTTATTTTCGGAGTGTATATGTAATTAAACAGATAAAATTAAAGATATTGGAAAAAATCGTAACTGTACCTGGATGTACTATAATAACTAATGTTTGTGTTATTATCATTCCCTGTACCTACTGTAATGACATACTTTCCGCATCACAAGCATCATATTACATACCTTCTACCGTAATACAAGTGTGGAAAGAAAGGTATTCTAACAAGCTTCGATATTCCTTGTTCTTAATAGAGACAACACGAACATAAAAATTGAAAGTATCAGGAAATGACCATAATCATTATAATCGTAACGCATTAAACCGGTTATAACTAAACTGTCCAAACCCCGTCTCGCAATTTTGTCAAAAACAAGCATTAATATTAATACAGGGCAAAAAAGGGCATCCTGGTCCCAGTTAACCCTTTCATGGCTGTTAAATTTCTTTTGCAGTCATTTCCCGTGCATTATCCCGCTAAAATCATAATGGAGGTACACAATGCCCGTCTCATTAATGTTTGGGTTATATTAAAATGTAACCATTTTAGGGTTAAGTTGGGGGACGGTTGGGTTTGCAATGGTTCTTTTTTTATATTTGCGGATGTTTGCAATTGTTTGAATGTTTTAAGAACGGGTTTTGTGCTTATGTATATTATAATGAATACCTAAATGAAATACCTAGTAGAGAATAAAAGTAATCTTTCGACATAGTTACCAAAAAAATATCACAAGCAAAGGGAGTAAGTATTTTCTTATCACACGTGTGCCGCAACCAGATGCGGCGACGGTGTGCAAGCGTGACAGCGCTATACACATGCAGAGCGCTATCTCGTTCGCGCACCGGCTCATGCGGAAACCGCAGCAGTGTGAAAGCCGCCTAACCGACGGATAAAGGCATGGGTGCCTTTCCGAGGAGATATTAAAATTGGTGAAAAATCAAATGTTCAACGGAAATCGTAAACATTTCAAAATTGATTTTTAGGTATTTGAAAAGTGTTTTTTATGAAATAGGAGGCAAACGAGCAGACGAATCGCCTGATGGTAAGCAATTAACGCCGCCCATGGACGCCCGCAACACCAGAGGGGTCACAAGCGCGTTGCCGGCCTTTAAGATGGGAATACGCTCTTTTCTTGAAGGTTTGAAGGTCGTATCGGTCCGGAAATACCGCAGACGAAAGTTCATTCCACAGTTTTGTTGTGCGAGGCAGGAAGTTTCTCGAGAAACGCACAGTTGAGGACCGCCAACCATCTAAGTGGTGATGATGGTAATGCTGTCGCGTAGGACAATGGCGATGACGAATAAATTTACTAATGAATCATTATCCAACTCTTCATATCAATATAATTAACGGGCAAGACTGTAAAAAATACTCAATTCAAGCCTCATCGCCAATCTATAGTCTTGAAAATTCTGTACAAGAAAGAAATACAAAAAGATGATGTTACAGGTGGTCTTTTTTGAGACCGTTACCCTATAAAGGGTTAAATAACGACTCACTTTCAAAGCATGATAGATGAAAAATTTCATAATTATCTACCTATGTGCAATGTGTATTTATTAATAAACTCTTCAGGGACCGCTTCGGGACTTTAAAGTATTTAGAAGGGTTGAGTTTCGGAAAGGGTCAAATTTTAAGAACGAAATGAATTTTGCACAATCAAAAAATTTAATATCCGGACCCCCAGTTATCAAGGAATTTGATTTTTCGTGAAGACGCCCCTGATTTAATGGACCTGCAGGCTTATGATGGTCACTGTCGGCGGATAACTTGATAAAATGATAAACTGACAGGTTATCAAGTTATCAGCGGATAGCCAGATAACATGACAATATGTCAGGTTGTCGGCTAGTTGCCGACATAATTCAGTAGTGTGTGTGTACCACAGTGTATACGATTGTCTACGACTAGCTTTTTAAAACCCATAAAATAGGTTAAGACTTTAAGGAGTACTAACTTCTTTTAGATAGTCTAGTCCATGTGTAGTCATACTCTAAAAAGTAATGCTTTAATCTTTACAATCTGTACAGATTGAGCTGATGGGTGAGCCCATAGAACGAGTCTGGGAAGCGCGTAATTTGGGCCTTTTGATTGATCATGAACTACGTTACGAAAAACACATTCTAAACGCAGTAAGAGGATGTTTTTATAAATTAAAAGTGTTGTACAAGATTAGACCTTTTTTGAGTGAAACTTTGCGAATCCAGTTAGTAGAATCACTAGTTATGTCTAAATTAAACTATATGGACCTTGTATATGGCCCACGTCTGCTCTCTAAAACCAAACGTCTGGTCCAAAGAGTTCAAAATGCATGTGCAAGATTTTGTTTCAACATCCCGCCTAGGGCCCATGTCACTCCATTTTTGAACAACAGTAATACCTTAAAGATGCTACACAGACGCAAGATGCACCTAGCATGCCTTCTCTCCGGTGTTATAAACTATCAGATCCCTTCATATCTGTTTGAGAAATTGTCATTTCGGAAGCCACGTGGTATAAGACTATGTGGGCCGCAGCTTCTCACTCATCAACATTCCTCTGCTGCCTTCCGCGGGAGTTTCAGATATCTTGCTACCAAATGCTGGAACAACCTGCCTCCGCCTATTCGGGACCTAAAAAGTAGACATAGTTTTAGGGTCAATATTAGAAATTTTTTATTCAAGCACCAACTGAGGCAAGAAAATCTAAGGCACGATACAAGTTGTTTTTAACCTTTTGGCATCTCCTTATTCGAACCCTTTAGTAAACAACGGTAAGATATTTGCCGTCACAGTTATCTCATTTTACTTATATATTTATTAATTATTACTTAAGTCTTATTTATACAACAAACGGTAAGATAACCCATGTTTTGAATCAATTAATTCAATATGCTCGCAACCTGTTTCTAAAGTATTGGGCAAAGAATTCACTTGTTTTCTAAACTTGATGAGTACGTACATAGTCATAGTATTTATTCATATACAATACGAGATTGTGTTTACACACCTGCGTTTTGCGTCCCGTAGGCATCGGAGCTCAGAGAAAAAGTCCCATTTTTTATACATCGGAGGTATCCCGCGGCATATCACTGTGGTGTTTTATTGCTGGCTTTAGTTCCTTCCTAGTATACTCCCTCTTTGGACCTGGAGATGATATTGTGACACTGTTATTTTTTTAAGGGTAATTTTAAGACATAAACTCGCTTTGTTGCAAATTCAAGATACTTGGGTACTTACTGTAGTTAAAAAAGATCCTGTTTAGTTTTATTGGTTTCACTGTCGTAAATTCGCAATATGTCTTACTTTGTTTGTTATAAGTGTAATTTAAAGTAGTTTGGTCCTGTGTCCGTGACCTACTTTTTGCTGCATGACGTAATATGGCGTCGGCGTCTATGTCGGGATGAATGACATGGACGATATCATAGTAGTAAAAAGTAGTAAACCACAGGCTATAAATGCTTCGCTTCCTTTGTCATCGACGCTTGTCGATGGCCACGGCTGTTCCAAAATCCAACCTAGGGGGGCTCTACACACGTGGCATTTTGTCGCGCGATTATCTGAGTCAATCTGTAGACCGTATTAAAGCGGCCTCCATAGGACGGAATTAGGAAACGTTCGAAGTTTTAAATTGTTTTTGTGTTTATGTTTATAAAATTTTTTTTTTTTTTTTTCCTGTTTTTATTGTTTTTTTTTCTCTTGTTTTGATTAGGATATTCTTACTTTGGGGATGTGATCGTGGCGTCAATGCGCCGTGTCGTCAAATGGTTGCAACGGAAGACCAGCGCTGGCCCTGCCGGCATTTAACGCTGAGTTGCGACCATTTCGTGGCAATTAATGTTTCGGGTTGTATATGTTATTGTTTATTATGTTTTTTGTAATTGTCATGAATAAACCTTTCATTCATTCATTCATTCATTCATTCATTCATTCTTTAATATGTATAAAAAAACCTGCCAAGTGCGTGTCGGACCACGCATAATGGAGGGGAAGAAGTTTTTTGAAGATAACTCAAAAATGGCTACCTATATCGATAATGTTCAAAATAATATGTTGTGACCACAAATCATTTGATATTTACAAGCCAGTAAAGAAATATATTTCCTTTATATATGACGTCTAAATAAGTTTATAAGAAATATATTGTAGGAATACCGAACCTAATCCCAACAAATCTTTCGTAAAAACTGGTGTGTATGCCAAATCTTAGGATTAGGTTCTGGAGCAGACCTCGAGCTCCGAGAAAAACGTGTGGCCGAGATAATACGATCAATGCACGGTTTAGCCATGAAGTTATCATTTCAAACCCGAGTATTACCCTTCGGTCACAAAGCGAGGCCGAAAGAGAGATCATGGGGACTGTATCTCATTTTGGCTAAGGAGGTAATGACGTCATTAGACAATCAAAATGTCAATATGTGTCAAATGTGACAATTTTGTAACAAGTGTGAGTGAGACACCGCCCCCTACATATTATGCTCTCTATCAGACCGTTTTTACTACTTATTACTAGTCACAGTAGTAGTGCTCGGTAAAAAGGTTCAACTGTGGTTAGGGACATAGAGTAATGTCCGGTTTCTCTCTTAATCCGTGGGTTTAGCACTTTGAGAATTCAACCAACCAACCAACAATAGCGACTCCTATTGACAGGCGTTCCCCTCTGCCGAAAACATATAACCAGTGGTCATACACATGTATGGACTGGCGTTTATCTGACGTAGCTATTTGTACGTTACGTACGAATAGCCATACATTTGACGTTCCCCTCCCCCGCAAAAATCGGCAAACTTTTTGTATCGGAAATGACAGACATGGCTACTCTATCCGGGTTGAATTCTCTAAGGTTTAGCACGATTGCTTTCGTACTTGTCAATAATGACAAAAGTAAAGAGATAATAATTAATGTCATATTTTTATCTGAAGTGCTTTTTATTCTTTAGAGATTTATATTTATAATTCGGCACCAAGCAAAATATCAGTAATACTTGTACCCAAAATAAGTAAAATAGCAAGAAATAAAATAAAACAATCCGAATATGAGGGTAAGTAAATGTAGATAAGCATTATAAGAAGACGCCTCCAAAGTCATCGGTTCCTCGAGCAATGTGTTTTTCCCATAGCAAGCACCTCTCTGAGCTCTCTGATATCGACAGCCATCAACAGGCTAGAATAGGCTTCTTATGCGTTTTTTATATTAGTTTTTTGATTAAGTATCTTTCTTATTACGGTTTTGCTCGATACCGATATTTGATATTTTTTTCTCTCATCATCAACTTCTTTTTATTTCATACTATCGCACGAAAAACTGTGAACTTCTTCAGGCTATGGCTACTAGAATGCAACTAAAGTGTCGTAAAAAAAAGGAAAAGTAAGCAATATGTTTATTAAAGTGAGTAAACAAGCTGGTAGTAAATAGTGAAATGCAGACCTAACTAATTTAAAATTCTCTTGAAAATTACTATACACATCATGCGAGCAATCAAAACGTCTAGTGAATTTTAGTTTATGCTACTCTGCATCGTAGGAAATGCAATCCGTGATGTCAGCCGAACTCTCCGGAAAATGATGACCGTTTCATGTAAACAGAATATAAATAAATAATGTTTGTTCCTTATTTAGAGTTCCATAATCAAAGAGCAATAAATGAAAAGTCACATCAATTTACAATATTTTTAAGCTCTCGATGTCTGTCTGTCCGTCCGTCTGTCCTTGCGTTCGACTTATAGCGGGGTTTTCTTTCCCATCTCAAGAACCGTAGGATTAGCATAATTTTCTATTCAGTTGTTTGTCCTTTTTATTTATTTGATGTAAATAAAAGTATTGCTACCTATGTAATATATCGTATTACATTTTTTTTTTCACATGTAGCAACTAACCGAATTCTATGGGAATAGAAGTGAAAAATAAAGGATATTTTTGTCGGTGATGTTTTCAATAATCAACGGTTTAGACTGTGTGGTTGTCTGTCCGACTCTATGTAACGTCTACGTAACGTTTTATAAGGAAATATCAAATATCAACAGTAGAACTATATATAAGATATGTAGGTATGCACGTTTATATACCGAATGAAGGCAAGATTTTCCATATAGGTAGTTTTCAGACTTCAAAATTATAAAAGAAGGAGATTGGCTGTATGTTGTTTTAGGGTTCCGTATCTGAAAAGCAAAAAACCCTTATAAGATCATTTCTTGGATATCTGTCTATCTATCTATATGTCCGTGCCTGCGTCAGTATAATCGTTCTTTTTAGGGTTCCGTATTTCAAAACGAAAAAACGGAACCCTTATAGATTCATGGCGTGGAGGGTTGTCTGTCTGTCTACCTGTCCGTCCATCCGTCCGTGCGTCTGTCCATCTGCCCACCTGTCCGTCCGTCCGTCCGTCTGCCTGTTCTTTTTTTATAGGATCATGTAGTGGATGTCTGTCTGCCCGCCCGTCCGTCCGTCCATCTGCCCGTCTGTCCGTCCGTCCCGTCCGTCTGCCCATCTGTCCGTTCTTTTTTTATAGAATCATATAGTAGATGTCTAACTGTCCGTCCGTACGTCCGTCTGTCCGTTGTTTTTAAGGTTCGAAATCCATACCTCAAAAAGAAAAAAATGTCATGTCGTGTAGGTCTGTCTGTCTGTCTATTCGTCTGTTCGTCCCACCTTTTTATCCGACCGCCGAAGGAAGGTTATGATTTTCGTGAGTATTTTTGTATATATGTTTGTATTGTCGCATAGTAACTAACTAATACGGCAACTTTTCTAGACGGACTGTGGTGCTCATTCTTTGATTTATTTAGTTCATATCCTACGACATAACGATTGGATTACCAAAATATTTTAGTAATATTTTTATTCTATCAGTCGGTTCTTTACAAGTCATGAGAAAGCGGCGCTGCTAGCGTTGTTTCTTTTATTTATATGTTAACTACTATTCCATAGTTGTGCGAATATTGCACTGCTTTTTCCTGAAAAAAAAAACCGTATCGACACATGCTTAGATTGACTGGTAAATATTTTGATAATTGCCACAAGTAAATGGAATAACAAATTATATTTTTTCAGAATTACCTTAGTACCTGAGAATTAAAAAGCAACTCTATCTATATGTAAGAGTTAAAGATTCATCACGCAACTTCGTGTCTTCGTGTGTAAAACGCCAAAATCCACAGTTCCGTGTCAAGAAAATACGCCAAGCTGAGAGCCTTCATAGACACTAAACACAGCATTTAATATTATTAAATAATTTTACTTTGTCCCTAAAACGTGGTATCTGCTGTTAAAAAAATACTTGAGGATATCTGCAGCACCCACGTATTAGGAGGATCATTAGGTTCTAATCAATAAATTTTATTTCTGAAAGATGATGTGAATAATTGAATACGAGTATGTACCTACCTCAAGTTTTGGGCGAGCTGTGCCAAATATGCGCATTATTTTCTCTTGTCTTTTATTTTTATATAAATCCACTGTTAAAACGTACAATTTGGGCACACTTAGCACAATTTGCACAAAACTTCCACGTCACATCGTCTTTATTAAAATAATAGACTAAGAGTGTGAAAATTGTGACAAAATAACGAGAACGGTGAAACTCCTCTTATTAGTTTGCTATACTATCCTTATAAATAAAAAAAATAAATAAAATTTCTTTATTTCGGACAAACATGTATCCATAGAGTGTTAGTAACAAACAAACAAAAATCTTAATCTAGTGTTAGTCTTAATAATTTAACTTAATTACAATCATAAAATTTACACATAATAATTTTTACACTTCAAATTGCGCTACACTTTTTATCTGCCCAGTCCAATATTTTAGGATTGGACACTCAAACCTGTCGGCAATTTCCTTTAGAATGCTGTTGGGACTACTTCGCACACGACTTAGTAATGAGACTATAGTTTTCCGAATTATAGCCTGAAAACTATCCGTGCGCGCTGCCACAAACATGCCCGATGCAGAGCACCGGCTAGGCAGTCCCATCAGCATTCTAAAGGCATTGTTGTACTGTACGCGCAAGGCGTTGTAGGCCCGTTTCGTGTACCGTACCCACAGGCTGCTCGTGTACAAGGTTTGACAGTACGATTTAAATAGCGTTATTTTTACATCACTTGAACAACGAGCAAACCTGCGGGCAACCATGTTACTCCGGACCGCCAACGCCCTGCGCTCCCTTTCGACGTCTAAGTCATCCTTTAGGTCACTCGTGAGGATGTGCCCCAGGTATTTGACCTTATCAACCACTTTTAATGGACTAGAGTTCAACACAATAGGTGGTACATAGTATGGCTTGATTTTGCCCGCCTTAAATATTAACACCTCACTCTTTTTCGTATTGTACTCCAGTCCATGGGTCAAGGCGTAGGCTTCGCAGTGGGCAAGCAGCTCCTCCAGCGCGCTGACAGCCGGGCTCAGCAGCACCATGTCATCGGCATAACTTAGGCTGTTAACACAAGTGCTACCCACATAGCATCCCGCATGCATGCCACTAAGCCCCTCTATCAGCTTGTTGATGTATAAGTTGAACAGCTTAGGTGAGGTAATACCACCCTGTCTCACCCCGCATTCAAGCTTATACTCGCTGGACAACCTACCTGCCCACCTTACCTGGTTTAACTGATTTTTGTACCAGTGCCTAAACAGGCCCACACACTCCGTCGGTACCCCTGTTTCACTTAGTTTTTGCCAAAGCAGATCATAATTGACTCGATCAAACGCCTTGGACAAATCGAGGAAACAGGCATAGACGGGTGTTTTTCTATCAGTATAATACCTGACCGTGTGCTTAAGACATAGAATTGCACTATCCGTGGACAGCCCTGGTCTAAATCCGAATTGGCCGTCATGTATCTTTATGTAGTTATCTAGCACATTGTCAAGCACACGATCAAGTATCTTGGCTGTAGTGGTGGCGAGCGAGATAGGCCGATAGTTAGCCTTACTAGATAAGTCACCTGTTTTATTTTTAAGCACTGGTACCACAATCGTCCTCATGAGCGCCACAGGAAGGTATGAGTGTCCAATACATAAATTAAGCAGCAAAGACAGTACTCGAGGTAGGTGCACCCCCGCATATTTGAAATGCTCTATACTGAGGCCATCGTGGCCAGGCGACTTACCCCTCTGCATATTATTAATGACTAGTTTAATTTGTTTAGAGGTAAAATTGGTAGTACGCCTGCCCCCGACCGCCCCTACATTTGCTTTATGCTGGAAGGCAGATTTAACATGTAAGAGCGACTTGACATCAAAGTGTTCCTTAAATAAGTTAGCAATCTCCCCGTAGTCCGACTCACCCTCAATGCTCACCGGCAGGCCAGGCTTCACATTCATTTTCTTAGTCCCGTTCCAAAAGTCCTTGAACTTTTTATTTCCATGAGAGGTAGCCAGTTTGTCCATTAGGATCTGTTCCTGCTTGTTCTGACACCACTTAAGTCTAGATTTAAATACCTTCTTAGTATGATGCATGAGTTCAAAAGCCCTACCCTGACGTGGTTTGCCAGCTAACTCCCACAACTGGAACTGAAGCCGGGCCTGCCTGTGAGCCTCCGCAACATATTTATTCCACCCTGCTAGACATTGACCCCTGGCACGCCTACGAATCTTAGATGTCTTCTTCGCTGCATTAGATAATGTGTTAATAATCTTGAAATACATGGCATCGATATCTTTATAATGATTACAGTCATTACATATCCCATCGCAACAGTCCCTAAGCGAGTCAGGAAGGTCAATATCCTTTAATTTACTATCACATATCCTGCTATATTCATCAATTTGATCCATCTGCCTTTCACCCCATATCACACCATTAATTACAAAATTATCACAGGTATTCATAACAGGCTCTAACACATTAATATTACATTCAACAAGCATAGGGAAATGATCGGACCAAAACACATCATACATAACCGTAACGTTGCGTATAGTATTCCACGCACATTTCGTTACGATGCAATGGTCCAGCCATCTCCTACACCCATGTATATCACTGACATATGTATATGTATCAGAACTCGCGTCCAGCTTATCAATGTCCGCACATATCCATTCTTGCTCAGTACAGAACTCCATCATTTCACTATAGAACGGCTCATTAAGGTGAGCGTTGAAATCCCCTAGTATAAACACCGCTTGCACATCACTATTATCCGCAATAGTCGAAGAAAGCGCACCTAAACACTCTGTGAACATCGGAATATTTTCATTTGAGTCCGTAGGCATGTATACACAGCCCACCATGAAAGTAACGTCACCGATTGATAGTTTCACGAAAGTAATTCTGTCACTGTCACACTCAACTATTGTTACCGCACTGAACGCACTTTTCCGCCACAGTATACCCACGCCACCGTGAGGGCGCCCCTTCAGCAGCCCAACAGACACGTCAACCGCCGATTTACCCGTCCAGCCGAAGTCCTTATCAATTGTACTAAGGAAAGGCAGGCTTATGACTAGATCCAGGCAACTGGTAGCTAATCATCGGTGGAGGTTAGAGTTACACGACAGTAAATCTGTTGGGAAAAAGGAACATCAAAGTAGTTAAAAAGGTGTCTCTTTCATAGCGGACAGGGCCTATATATTTATTTTAACATACCTAAGTACAAAAAATAATGCGAAAGAGAGAGATTAATAAGCTTAGTTACTTATTTATCTAAGCCTCCACCGATGAATAACTGACAGAAGCCAGGATCTAAAAATAAGGATAGAGTCATTCAGGGTAACTATGCGCACTCTTGTCTTTGACTTCATATCTCACAAAAAAATAGTATTAGAAGAACAATTGGAGTATTTATGAAAATAATAATCAAAACAGTAGCTTTTTTTTGAAGCAGAATAAACATAATGAGGAAAAACCGGAATGCGCATACTTGACCCTTAATGCGGGTAAATGTGCTTACCATTACGGGGTAAGTACCTAGGCGTGTTCAGGATAAGTGTTGGCATTTGTTTCGTCACCATAAATAAACATTTTATAAATATTATCAGTTAAGTAATTAAAATTAACTAATAAGTCTGAAGATCTGTTGAAATTGTTATAAAATTGAGTCATTTTGATACAGAAAATGCGCACACTTACCCGCGCAGGCTTTCCCAAGAAAGCGAAATTTTTTATTACCGCCACTACATTTGCGCAACGATTTTAACTTTAAATTTTCGAACACTTAAATATACACTCAACTGATATTTAATAGACTCACTGTTTTGAGCTAGCAACTTTTCACATAACAAGGCTTTCCAAAATGCAAAAAAAATTTGAAATGAGGCAACTAATATTTTTGCAAAAATATTTTTAATGAAACGTTGTGCAGCGCAGTGAGACATCGCAACCGAGTCGCCCCTCTTGCGCCTCCAATCGGATCATATGCGGCCACCTCCTTCATTTGGCTTCTAAGATATTCGCATTGCGCCCACTTACCCACTGCGCTCGGCTACCACGAATGACTAGCATTTTCTTAGCTCTCGTTATTGTGTCCCATTTTCCGTGTCATGGATCCTGGCCCGACCACAACAAGATATTGGAATATAATGATTGTACAAATTCATCATATTTAGGTGCTATTTAGTGCTTATAGTCAGATGAATTTGTGCCACATAGTTTTCAAGTTATAGCAGTACCGTTGTGGTCGGGCGGGGGTACAGGATCCTGGCCCAATCACACCATTCAAACGAGATAAGGTGAACACAATTTCATCATTTTTAGGTGCTTTTTAGTGCCGCCAATGTCATGAATTTGTACCGCATAGTTTTCAAGTTATCGCGGTAACGTTGTGGTTGGGTGGGGGTACAGGTACCGTGATTACTATGTGGAACACATTCATGGAATTGAAGACACTAGATGACACCTAAATATTAGTTACTTTGTGCATTCACCAAATCTTCTTTGAATGGGGTTTTTCGGGCCAGGATCCTGTACCTACCCCAGCCTGACCACAACGGTACCACGATAACTTGAAAACTATGCTGCACAAAGATACTTTCGACCGAAAGGCACTACATACCCAGGATGGTCAAAAAAGCCATTGAAATTTTTAAATATAAGAATTTTAACCGGGAAGATGGGTTTCGTCTATCAAGTGTTTGGTATCCAGTGATCCGGAGGTTCTATAATCCAAAATATACTGTTTCGAAATAAAACGCGCGAGTTGATACTGTAAGTGTTGTGTGTCGCAATCGTGATCGAGTTACAAGTGAGAACGCGGACAGTAGTAGTAGCAGTGACAATGGACGAAAAAAGCGAACTCGAAAGAGGGTAGATCGCTACGGTGTGTGGGTAGACTACTAAAACTCACTGCAACGTTAGTTACACCCTGATGATGGTGCATGCAACTGCGCCGAAATATCGGGTGCTCGTAAACACAAATATACATGGACCATGTAACATGGTAAATATCCTGTATCAAATAATATTTATTATGTGAATGACCATGTGAGCTTGAAATCACACAAAAAAGTTAATAATCGTTCATGGTGAATCTTTCGCTTATTAAGCTAAACACGTAAAATTGCCTGTGAAAATGGTCATCATATCTTCTTCCGATCCTAACCTTTTTAATTAAGAGTTGCCTGCTTAAAACTAAAAATAATTCCTTGTTAGAGTTTGTGGTACAGGTACGTGGTTTATATGGGAACTCATACATTCTACGGCACTTCTATTTCCAGACAGGCTCTAATCCAAACTGTAAAGAGTTCCACAGTACGCACAGTAGGTATCTAGATACGGTTGTACAAAACAAAAATCGACATGACACAAAAAGTGCGAATGTATACAGGTAACAATTGAATAAAACTGCAAGAAGAACTAACCTTACGAATATATTTCGCAATTATTAACTGTTTAAAGAATCACACATTAATTATTTGGGGTATCTGAAGTTTTCAGTCACTCTCATTGTATAATTACGTGCCAAACTGAAGCCGGGCGGTAAGACATCCGACTTTCAATCCGGAGGTCTCGGGTTCAAACCACTGTGTTCTTCGCTACTTACGTACGATATATCATTTGATATTTACCAGTCGCTTTTCGGTGAAGCAAAACATCGTGAGGAAACCGGACCTAATCCCAATAAGGTTTCTCCTCTGAGTCGCTTTCGTAAGAACTAATGCCTACGCCAATTCATGGGATTAGGTTGCCAAGCGCACCCAAGGCTCAAATGAGCCGTGGCTAAAGCCGGGTTTAACGCTAGGAGGATGATATGTGCCAAACTTCGTCAGGCATATCGAATGGATTACAGACATCCCTATAAGCTCTACGATGGAGTTTTCTCTGCTGTTTTTCTTCGGCAGCAGCAGCTGCCAAAAAAAATTGAATGCCGCCATTCCTACAAAACAATAACATAGTAAGCATAGAATCATTCTAAAAAGTAACTTTTGTTACATCTCAAAAAACAGCTACTTGCTAGAAATCAATGACAAAAAGAAGAATTTTCATACGTTTTAGTTCCCGACAACTCTTATCGGGGTCCGATGAGCACCTAAATGTATAAAATTAACAAGTTTTGCTGTCAAAAAATGATACATTATCAAGTTATCAGCTGGCGCTGTCAAACGTGGAAAAACTGATATAACCATAGTGTAAACGATATTTTTTTAGACACACACATTCAAAAAAACATGCGTGCGTACAGTGGACAATATGTCAAGTTATCCCGCTATCAGATGTCAAATGAAAAACGGATAAAGTTACCATATTAATGACGGCAACTGTCATTTTATCAGATTTATATCAACTTATCCGCTGATAAAATCTGCCATCATAGGCGTGCTGGTTTCATTGTAGGTATTGTGTTGTAGAAAATACGAACGCATTAGGTAACCTATTGTCTAACAATATTATCGTTAAACTTGTCGACGTCGACATTAAATTATCAACCGACTTCAAGATTTCGAAGGAGGAGGTTATCAATTCGTCGGGATCTTTGTTTTTTTTTTTTTTATGTATGTTCACCGATTATTCTTAGACGGCTGAACCGATTTGGAAAATTCTTTTTTTGTTTGAAAGAGTATACTTCACAGTTGGTCCCATTGTAACCAGGTCATGATCTGATGATGGGATCCTGGAGAAATCGAGGGAACTCTTCAACTATTATAGGCACACTTATAGTGATTTGAGTATTTTTTACAGCAGCTCGAGCATTTGCGTTTGGAAAGGTGGAAAGTGAAGTCGGTTCTTTTTTGTTTAAAATTATTTTATACGTATTTTTTTAGTCTTAAGTTAATGATTTGAACGGCCAGGAGGCTAGGAAGCCTAGTCGGTAGTGACCCTGCCTATGAACCAGGAGGTAGGGTTCGAATCCTGGTCAGGGCATTTATTTGTGTGTTCATCACGGATATTTGTTCCTGAGTTATGGATGTTCTCTACGTATTTATGTATTTATATATATCTATCTATTACATATATCATCGTCTAGTACCCACAACACAAGCCTTATTGAGCTTACTACTCAGGACTAGGTTGTTATATTTTATTTTGTGTTGTCGTGGTATTAAAAAAAAAATTATTATTATTATTTAATGATTTTCTCCGCCATCTGGAAACAACTTTTGGCGTTTATCCTCACCCACACCTACAAAAAAATAGTACTTTAATAGTGTTAAAACACTTATTAGGTTTTTGAATATGTATGTAGGTGATTTTCTATCAAAATATATGCTGACAAGCAAGCAAAATTTTCATATTTACGACATAAACAAACACACTTATAGGTACATCACTCTATATCCCTCCACTTAAGCTACGAACTTGGGCTAAGTCGGGCCGAATGGCGATTCTCATTATAATAATGACTTTCACCAACAGCGGACCTTTTTCTTCAAAAGTCGCATTAACGTACCGACAACAGAGCAACGCTTTCAACATTATATACTTTTTTAAGATTAATCTGGAATTTTGTTAGTATGATGCTAAAGGAGAAAGTGGAATCCACTGTAAAAATGTAAACTTTACGGTTCAGGTAGGTAGTAGGTACAAATAAGTAAGTAATATTAGTACAGTCGCCATCAGATATATCGGAGCGGCCAAGGTGGTCACAAATATCTGAACAAGGACTCTATTGTCAAGGTGATAAAGTGCTCGTTTAGATATTTTTGAGTACCCTGACCGCTCCGATATATTTGATGGCGACTGTACTAAGGTCGAAGGTAGGGTAAGGTATTCATAATTCATCAAACCAATCTTTCTCTATATAAAATAACCGAGTTGCATTCCTTAATTTGTATAAATAGCCATATATATTAGCCATAGATTCCAATTTGATACCACCAATAAGTATTTATTGGTGGTATCAAATTGGAATCTATGGCTAATCACCAAATAAGTAAGTCTTATTTGGTGATTAGCCATAGATTCCAATTTGATATAACATTGTGACATTGTGAGTATAACACAATCAAAATACGACAAAACTCGAAATTCTCCGGACAGTTTTGAAATTTGGTGTGTATGTTGATTAGAGGTCCCGTTTTATTGTCCACACCATTTGACATTTAAGGACCTCGAGGAACCGCCAGCACCTTGGAAAATATCCTCCATCCTGAAGAAATTCGCTTTTCTCTCCAAATCTACGCACTCTATGACAATATGATCTAGAACAATATTAAAGCTCATTAAATTCTACATAGAAACATGCGTACTCTTTTGCTGAAAAATGTACTTCCTTAGAGATATCACTTGAGGAAGTGAAGCGTATCTTCAATGCCTTTCTAGGGGATATTCTCATGATATGAAACTTGTGAGAATACAAAGTTAACGTTTACTTATAGTTGTGTATGTCAGCTACACCAATATCAACATTTTAACCGACTGAAAGGATTCAAAACTGAAAACTGAATACACCCTGTAGCCTAGGATGCTAAGCGGATTTCTACAAATGACATATCCCTTAATTCCACTTGATCTGAACAATGAATAAGTACACACTTATATATCTAAAAAAAAACAATATGGCGACCGCAAGAGGTCACGAAATATGAAATCATGTTTTTTCCTTGGTGCCTAAACTATTGCGCGGATTTCAATGAAAGATACACCAGGAGGTCTGTAATCAACACACCAGTCCCATGCAATGCAAATTTCCTAAAATGTATGAAGGATAAATCACTTAGACTAAATAATTTGATGATAAAACCTTATTTTTGCTCTTAATTAGAGGTCAATCAATAGTGGCAGCAATGAAACTCGACACCTATTTTCTCTGGGATCCTCGTATGCATGTCTGAAAACAAGAGCTTCGAGGACCACCACCAGAGTCGGTTGCCATCATGCAAAGTATATCCATTTTTAGTTTTATTGTAAGTAAACTTACAAAAAATGTAATCGTTATGCAATGAGTGTGTATGGCAAACGAAACTTCATTAAATTCCACACAAAAAAATATACGACACCATAGCACAAACATGTATCCTTCATTTAGGAATATAGTTCAGAAGTCAATATTTTGCGTTGGTGTCCAAACTATTAGCAGATTTCAACTACGGATACATTCGGCAATTGATAGGTTTTTGATAACCCATTACTACAAGATGGCTAAGATTTTGAAATGTATGTGATGTGAATGGTGGAAGTTATATGTATGTGAATGGTGGAACATAGTGATAGCTACCAAAATATTATAAGACCTTTAAATGCACCTATGTTTTTACTAATAAATTATTTGAATTTGAAATATTTTAACGTCGGTACCAAATTTTTTTGCTCAGTAGATTTTAATAATATTTATACATAATAAAATAAAATGTAAGTATATATTATAACGTAACATTTTTAAACTGACCCGTTTTTAATAAGTTTATTTTGTTTAAATGCCTTATTATATAGTTTTTTTGTCTATTTGTCTGTCAGTACAAGTCGTTAGGCTAGCAGTGTTGTAGGAACAGAATTTGCATAGCTCATTACGTTGCATCCATATTTAAATAGAATATTGTATTTAGGTGCCTGTGACTTGTTATCACAGAATATTTACCTATCACAGAATATTTACCGATTTAAGGGGTTCCGTACCCAAAGGGTCCTGTCCGTAGGTCTGTATGTCCGTCTGTCACCAGGCTGTATCTCATGAAACATGGCTGTATCTCATTTTTTGCCGTTTTTATAGATAATGGTGCGGAACCCTTCGTGTGCGAGTCTGACTCGCACTTGGTCGGTTTTATTTCTACTAATAGACTAGTGGCTAGACGATCAATAAATATCACAATATTAGATAAACATCAGTATAGCCTTCGCCTAAGGTTGTCAAAAAATATCGCCAAATGAACTACTTTTAATAATGGATCTATCTATCTGTAAAGCTATTACTCTGCTTCATTTTTTAACTTAATGCAAAATGCATTATTACTAGACACTTGTGCACGTGTCATATATTTACGATGCGAATCTATTACAGAACATAAATGTCTATATAAAGCTGCCAAAACCCACAGCACAAAGTAAATACATGGAGCAGTAATCGCCCCCTCGTATTGACAAAGTGCACTTTAGCTCTAGGATTACAAAATGGCAGTGTGCCCGAGCCCGTCCAAAACCAAACTATAAACTGTTATATTACACTTCATCGTTACAAAACCACGCGAATATAGCTCTTATATATGAGTCGTAAAGGCTAGTATTATATTATAGGGTAGTAAATTTGAATATATTTGAATAGATGGCGGGTATCTGTATAGTGGATGGACGTATTGACAAGTGCACTTTGGCATGGGATTATGAAATGCAACGGACGCTGTTTTATGTCGGGTTGACTATTAATGAAATTTGGATGTGTTTTTAGTAACTGCACTAGCAACAAATATTTAAGATTTTTTATATTTAAAATACAAATACAATCCTACAATTTCTTCAAAGTTTTCTTGATAGAAAATTATAAGCAGTTTTCATTATAATGAATTCAAACCATAGCGAGAATAAATCGTGTAAACTTACTTTTATTATTTCGCCTGACGTTTTGAACGTAACGTAACTACAGAACGTAAATACAGGTTTCATTTTAATTTAAATAACGTGTGATAATTGTGCGTGCTTAAATCAGTATACATACAGAATTAAGTATGTGTTACCTTATACTAACTTAAAGATGACCTGACACTGTCAGTAATAATGACATTATTTCTCTACTCATCCTGTTGGAACAAAACGCAAGGCTTCAGCGGGGACTGAGGAGGGACGGAGGACGTCCACCGTCTTCCATTATTCGCTCTATTGCTGTGACACTGCAATTCTGAATTTTTAACAAGCAACTCTTCTTCCTACTAGCATATTTGTCCCAGCTTTTTGCTCTATTCACCCTGGGGTCCGCGCGGCACCCTAATCACAGGAATTGGCGTAGGCACTATAGTTTTTACGAAAGCGACTGCCATCTGACCTTCCAACCCAGAGAGGAAACCAGGCCTTGTTCGGATTAGATCCGGTTTCCCCACGATGTTTTCCTTCGCCGAAAAGCGACTGGTAAATATCAAGTGATATTTCGTACATAAGTTCCGAAAAACTAAGTGGTACGAGCCGGAATTTGATTGAACCAGATACCTTCGAATTGAAAGTCTGACGTCTTACCGCCCGGCCATCAGCGCTCTTGTAACAAGCAATAGGTTTTTGTATTTTCATTTGTAAGTACAAAGTGAAGCCAGATTACAGTTCATTTACTATTTTTATTTTTTATTCTGCCTGGTCCTTCTAGAAATCCCAACACATCCTTCTCATCCTACATAAACATAGAAAAGGACGGGTACATAAATAATTACATTATTACTGATATTACTGATAGTGTCTGGACCGCTTAACATCTTTCTTACTTGTTACATAATATTACTCACTTAATAGTAAGCTTCACACAAACTATATACAAAATTTAGTACGTTATAACAGTAATATATAACCTTTGTCATTGAGAGACTAATTAGTCCTGATTCTAGGTATGTAGAAACAAAATACATTAATCGATTCTCACATTCTTAATCAAGAACCCTTACATTCATTATTAGAACTACGGATGAAATATTAATTACTGAATTTTGCATAACGTCATCCACTAATGTGACGATAGTAAATTCGATTCCATCCCCTTATGTACCCGAGGGTGCGTAGGATTCGGTTTCAATTATACGACCGGGAATCAAACCGGTTATAATGTCCGGATTATGAATGTGTATGAATGGCAGTTTTTTAATAAGGGGGCTTTGTAATAATCATTCTTGCTGACAGAATACTATGGTTATAATTTTAGTAGGGTTCATCGTTTTGACATGTGTAGGACGCTGTCCGATATTGTTTTTTGAATGTTAATGACATAACTAAGCTTACATCAACATCACCAATTTTTCGTGTAAATATTTTAACAGAAAACTTTTGCACAGAGGAAGTAATGTACTTTGCCTAATGCGAGCATTGAGTTAGAATATAGTAGAGGTACTTACAGTATCAAACAAGATTTGCCGAAAATATGGCTCGTGAATAGCCAAAATGGCAAAAACGGAACCCTTATAGTTTCGACATGTCCGTCTGTCCGTCCATCCGTCTGTATGCCACAGCCATTTTACTTGGAAACTATAAGACAAATCTTAATAAAATTTACACATAAGGTGTATTTTGTATGCCGCCATTTAGTTATGTAGTCAAATCGCAGAAAAAAATATTTTTAAGGGGGGCATACATGCCACTAAATTTAAAAAAAAAATCACCAAATATCAACATGTCATCGCTTCGAAAGTCAAAAAAATTGTGTCCCTGTAACTTTTGAACCGTAAGTCCAAAAATATGAAAAAATTCGAGAAGATGCGCCTTATCACATACTTTCTACTAAAATTATTTTGAACATTATCGGTTCAGTGATTTTTGAGTTATCTCCAAAAAACTTCTTCCATAGGCATCAGATACGACCTTTTGGTATTAGATTTGTCCTTATTCCATTGATGGTACGGAAGCCTCCATTACGCGTGGTCCGACACGCACTTGCGCGCGCGTTTTTTATTACGTATCGGTGAATGCGAGTAATATTTGGAACAGCATTATGTAATAAAGTAACATACTATTTTTGTATCCTAACTTTCGTAAAATATATTCTGGCCTTTGATTTTAATAATAAACAGATAAAGATATCCATTAAAATGTCCAAAGGTCGAAGCCATGGACAAATCTAGCACCAGCATTAAATCGTAAAACGGCGGTATGTCAATATAGACGTATTTCTTGGACGAGTTACAAGTCAATTGCTGGTAACTTCATAGGAAAATGAACTTTAAATGTTACTGCTTAAGGATTAAATTAGGAAGATGTGTAATGAAAGGTATGGATGGTAATCCAGGATCACTCAAGACTCGATCAGAGATTTCAAATATGCTGAGATATTGCTAGAGCTGTTAAATTATTTTTAGTATACTAGAGCCATATCGGAATAATAGGATTAAATTACTTTTTTGCCGTTGTGTACTTTAACACCTATAAGTTTAGTACGTATACATATACGTACCTACATCATAATTGATGAAAAATAATAAAATATGCATTTGCTATCGTAGGGTATGAGTGTTAATCATAAGGACATTATGTTCTTATTTAAGTTTATGATGATTGGATTAGGTAGAGCTAGGCGGTGCTGAAAAAAAAAAGCAATCTTATTAAAGCCTGACCAGAAATATATGATTATTGTCAAGAGGGCGCTATTATTCTCATTTATATGGCAACAGCTCAGTATAGTCATAAAGCGTATGGTATGGTGACATCTTGATTTGTTTACCTTTCAGCTCTGATATTAATTTGAGAACGTTTCACAGCGAAATAGTTTCATTTCCCGAGCGTATTATTTACAGCAGTTTATTATAAACACTATTTACAATGTTTCGCTCTTGACTATGGACAATTTTGGGAATTTTTTATCGTTTATTATTTAATATTCAGCACTTTATTATTATCACAGAGAACCTCCTATAGAGTAATAATGTTGCTCATTTTGTTCGCGCCGCGAGTCACCAAATCTTGCGGAAGACGTGAGGGGCAGGTGGGTGATAGCGGCGCTGCGATTGGTGGATTCAAGGACCGCGCGCTATCACCACGCTATCACGTGGTTGCGTAGTGATGGGACATGTGTACCACAAGTAAACAGTACTGTACCGTACCGTACCGTAATTTGTTGTTGTTGATTGAGGTATTTACTGTTTACTAAATTGATAACAAATAACAATAATGCAATATGTATATGCCTACTTTAAAAACGTATTACCAATAAATTTTACCTAGTCGCCTTATAGACTAATCTGAAAATTACCTTATCTGTGCATTGAAAGTACTTTTAGAAGCGACTCCCATGTGACACCCAATTCAAGGTGTCTTCTAGAAGCAACGCTCATGTGACACCCATTAATAGTTGCTTAAAGCCACTCCTATGTGACACCTATTGAAAGCGCCTTATAGAAGAAACGCTCGTGTGACACCCATTGAAAGCGTTTTATAGAAGCAACGCTCATGTGACACCCATGAAAAGCGTCTTATAGAAGCAACGCTCATGTGATACTCATTAAAACCGTTTTATAGAAGCAACGCCCATGTGACACCCATTGAAAGCGTCTTATAGAAGCAACACTCATATAACTTCGTATATTTGTTAAGTCGAAAGTACGTGGTGCCGGTATATAAGTCCGGTACACATCAACCGCACATCACTATCCTACACGTGCTTCCGTAAGAAAGGAATAGCACATTGCATTATTAACATGATAAAAAGAGACGGGCATACTAACTACTTCTCAATTGACTAATTCAAAATGAACTCCGCTGGCTAGAAACATATTAAAGTAAAAAAATATTTTTAAGTAAAAGTGGAATGTAACTCCAACTCTTTTGATTCTTAACGTTTAAAAACATTTGCCACACCACCTTACACTACAATATGCCAGAATTTTGAATAGTTTTCATACGTATTTAAAAAAAAAACTTGCATACACGCACTACGTGCAGGTCTAAAACCAGGTCGCTACTGAACGGCACGGCGGACGCCCGCGCAATTTATTAGTCGTTTTACTCCAACGAGTGGTGACCCCAAGTCGCCTTGTAAGGCTTATCTAGTGGTTACCTTATCTGTGATTATTATTCAAGTAAACCACCTCAATGACACTTGACAACAGTGACAGCCTATATAACATGCACTCACACATGCATATCATCCTGTCATTAAAATTATTGCCAGTGTAATAAATTAGTTTCAATAAAATTCCGCAACATGGCGCATGATCATATATTTCTGGTCATGCTTTACAATGTATTATGATTATATTTTGTAAAGGTATATTAATGATAAGTATATTCTTAAAATATATCAAAATTATAATTTAACGCTACCTACCCTTTTCTATTGAAATCGTTTCTAATAGACCTAACACATATTGAGCTGTTGTAATATTTTGATTTTAAAATGTTTTTTCATCTACCAATATACCTTGCTCCTGGGTTTTGACCGCAGGGTCCGCTTTTCTGATAGCTTTTCACTTTAAGAACCTTCTTTATCATACGTGTCGTCTTTCACTGGTTCAGCGACTCTAAGGATCGGTTGCACCAAACCGTGTGTTAACGTCAACGTCATCGTTAAAAAAAAATGTATGAAAAGTTTGACAGTTTTATATGGGATGACAGCTCCGTCGCCATATTTAACGTTGATTAGTTCGTTACTTATGCGTGGTGCAACCCACCCTAAGAGCATACCCACATATACCTGTAACGAGTGAGTGAGTGTAAGAGACGTGAGGCCTATGCCCAGCAGTGGGATACTAAACGCTACGAAAAATCAAATACTGGTATTATCAGCTCTATATACGTGAATACTCGTAGTGACGCACTCGAGGCAATAAGATTAGCGTGCGACGTCCAGAGCCGGTGACTTAACCGCGTATATTTAACTGGCGCCGACGTTACATCACGTCGTAAATGGTTATTGGAGGGTTATGACTTTGTATATCTTTGTATGTTTTTAGTAAACTCATCACCATTTGTGCAATACCATAGACTACGAACTTTATTAAAGGTTTATTTATTTATTTAATAATAATGTTTCTAAATGGATTGTCACCTAGTCCTAAGAATAAGAGTAGAATTTTAAGGCGACAACAACATTCCCATAGACTGTAGGTGTAACCTTCTTTTAAGACTATAGAATAAAGGGAAACGCGCCAAAACTACGTAGATGACGCTTTTATTGTCAAAAACATGTATATTCTTGGATATGTCAAATTTATATACCTACACTTTATGAAAAACACAACCCTTATTTCTTTCAGCGGTTGGGTAAAAATCTGTAAGCTTGTGTAAGGTTACAGAACTATAGACAGAACCAATTCTATTACAATCTAAGGCTTTGGCCGCCTTATCTGAAGGAATAGAGCTAGCACTTGTTTTTACAAAAAAAAATGCGGTTTGAAACGTGCAAATCAGTAAGTAAATGAATTATTAAGTAGATACTAAAATTACGTACAGTCAGCAGCAGAAGTAGCTACGCGGGAGAGGAGTTCAAAATAGAAATAGAAATAGTTTATTCGTAACAACATACACATAAAGGAAACAAAAGGAAAGAAGACATAAAACGAGAAAGTGCCACGAAATGGCCTCATCTCAGCATGATGCTGGCGGTTGTCAGCGCTGATCTACCGATGAGACCATCAGGTGAAAACAATGACCAACCAACCAATGATCAATGACCTTTACACACTCTTAGCAACATACCTAATCGTTCCAAGACAATTTTAACCGACTTCAAGATTTCGACGTAAGAGCTTCTCAAATTATCGCTGTTTTTGGATTTTTGCTACGTTTTAAACACCTCATATACTCGTAAAGCTCGTTTTTAAGCTACTAGGTTCAAAACCGACAAGCATTGATGAATTAGAAAATATTGGCAAGACGTAAAACAGAAATAACTTCAAATATATTAAGAGTATGCAATGTTTAGCTAGACATAAACACTAGCTAAAGCACACAAAATTATGCTTCACAACTAATATAGTCATTGTCTGTAATAGTAGTGCCAGTAAACGGAGCTAGCACTAAAATATTTATGTCATAATCGTCTAATAAACAAACTAAAGGCTTGGTTTTAATTGTATGTGCAAAATACGAAAGTTCCTATACTATTACTTACACTACTTACACAAGGAAGTACCTCTACACATATTCTAACACTAAACTAAATTCCATAGTAAGTAGTTAATGTCCACAAGACCCACAAGGTACTCAGGTATAATAATAGACGATATT
This sequence comes from Pammene aurita, assembly GCA_947086415.1. NCBI lineage: Eukaryota > Metazoa > Arthropoda > Insecta > Lepidoptera > Tortricidae > Pammene > Pammene aurita. The sequence goes on along the minus strand of OX352305.1, from coordinate 20,984,913 downwards.
ATGCTGAATAAAAAAGTTCATGCCGTTCGGAGTCGAGACTCAAAGTCGCTTTCCGCTATCTGTCCCTATGTATGCTTAGATCTTTAAAACTACGCAAGAGATTATGATACGGTTTTTTAATATTTTTTTAATAATTTATTCAAGAGGAAGGTCTATATGTATAATAAATGCATAATGTAGTAGAGGAACACTGATATTTTAGAGGCTTCTAATGTAATGTCGTAAATAAACACATTTTTTGCGCTTACATTGCAAATGCTGGCTCTTCGCGATAGATCAAAATAATGTACGTACTACAGTATTGTACACCTTCAAAAGGTCTACAAAAAAATCCCCTTTAGTATATGACTAGGTATCTCCTAGGGATAACCAACAATAACCATTTTCAACCGACTTCAAGATTTCGAAGGAGGAGGTTATCAATTCGTCGGGATCTTTGTTTTTGCTATTTTTTTTTTTTTTTTTTTATGTATGTTCACCGATTATTCGAAGACGGCTGGACCGATTTGGAAAATTCTTTTTTTGTTTGAAAGAGTATACTTCACAGTTGGTCCCATTGTAACCAGGTCAGGATCTGATGATGGGATCCTGGAGAAATCGAGGGAACTCTTCAACTATTATAGGCACACCTGTAGTGATTTGAGTATTTTTTACAGCAGCTCGAGCATTTGGTGTTGGAAAGGTGGATGCTTAGTGAAGTCGGTTCTTTTTTGTTTAAAATTATTTTATCCCGTAACATATTTTTGGCAGTCACTTGTTTCTGATCATGTGCATGGACGTAACTTTCCTACCGTTAGGACAATATTTCTAAAATCGAATTCCTACCGTCTCCCTCCAAACAAATTCGTACAAAAAGTGCAATCAGACTCGTAATGAATTCCCCAAGGAACCGGCATTTTTAAGTGCTCTGTAGTAAATACAATCAGGACCCTTATTTACCAATTAGGAGGTTTTGTTCACGCTGCGGTGGCTGGGGTCACCATTTTGGGGGACAGTTTTAAACGATGAATACATACGTAGGTAGAAAAGTAAAGTACCGATTTGTAACTAGATTGAATATATAACAAAAAAGATCACTTTTTTTAATGTGATAATTTCTCCAATCTCTTAACTAAGAAGCAAAAATATTTTTATCTCAATAGGACACAAATTATTCCATAATTTTCGTGCATTTTTAAAGTTTCCTCTGTGTTACGTAATATAATGGTACCAAAATAGTAAAAAAACCGGCCAAGTGCGAGTCGGACTCGCGCACCGAGGGTTCCGTACAAACCTATAACAAGCAAAAGTTGTAGTATGTTTATTACTTATTTCAATTTAATACCTCTACGCGTTTACGAGGAAAAAGGTAGTAAGTTTAAAATTTCAAAAAATATTTTTTGTATGATTTTACTAAAAATGTCTACTTTTCGTCATTTTTCCTTTGTCTGTGCTATATGAAGTTTCTTCGTGCCAAGTTTCAAGTTTCTGAGTTTACGGGTACCCTTTAGGTTTTGAGTTTCTTGCGAGTACTCAGTTTCAAAACATGCGACTTAAATTGCTATTTCTTTTGATTGCGTTCACATAAAAGTTTGGTTTTGCTACATCGGAAAGGTCCTACAGCCCTCAGTATTTAACATGAATTTCAATTTAATACCTCTACGCGTTTACGAGGAAAAAGGTAGTAAGTTTAAAATTTCAAAAAATATTTTTTTTATGAATTGACTAAAAATGTCTTCTTTTCGTAATTTTTCCTTTGTCTGTGATATATAAAGTTTTTTAGTGCCAAGTTTCAAGTTTCTGAGTTTACGGGAAGTACCCTTTAGGCTTTGAGTTTCTTGCGAGTACTCAGTTTCAAAATAAGCGACTTAAATTGCAATTTCTTTTGATTGCGTTGACATAAAAGTTTGGTTTTGCTACATTTGAAATATCTTATAGCGCTGAGTATTTGACATGAATTTCAATTTAATACCTTCACGCGTTTACGAGGAAAAAGGCAGTAAGTTTAAAAAAAAAAAAAAATTTGTATTTGTTTACTAAAAATGTCTACTTTTTGTAATTTTTCCATTGTCTATGCTATATGACGTTGCTTCGTGCCAAATTTCAAGTTTCTGAGTTCACGGGAAGTACCCCGTAGGTTTTGCAAGTGCCGAAAAACTCTAAAATTTGCAGCATAAACGACTGTATCTTTTGATTGCGTTGGCTTTTAAGTTTGATTTTTTCACAGCTTCAAGAAACAATAGACCTGAGTATTTGATATAAATTTCAGCTTGATACCTCCACGCGTTCCTCAGAAAAATGGTCTTGACAGACAGACAGACAGACAGACAGACAGACAGACGGACAACAAAGTGATCCTATAAGGGTTCCGTTTTTTCCTTTCGTGGTACGGAACCCTAAAAATGGTATATTTTTCTTGTTTGGTACCAATTTTTAAATACAATGAAAGAGTTCGTCATCATCAGAGAAAATGTTTCATTTCAAGAGACCCCACACGGTCTCCCGACGCAATTATCCTTATACTTACTTAATGGGAGGCTCCAACCTTTTAATTTACCTATACGTAACCTATACCTGAATTGATAAACCCCAAAAACTATTTTATATTTTTCTTAGGTGAAGTTAATTTAATCTTGGTTTAAAATTATATGTTTATTAATTTTATTATTGATAGATGTTAGATGGTCGGACGACATTAAAAAGACGGCATGGCCGACCAGGCACAGAACAACAACAACATGGAAATCCATGAAAGAGACAAATGTCTACTTGTCCAGCAGTGGTGAATATGCTGAGAAGAAGAAGAAGAGATTTGATGATATGAACAATCAACTTAAAAAAAAATGTTTATTATTCTGAAGTGGGTTCATTACATTTTCACCTCAGCAGCTCGAACAAGCCTACTTCCCTGCGTATTCGCACTTTCGTCACTCCCTGGAGTGACGAAAGTGCGACTCCAGGGAGTGAGACAAAGTAGTTTTTTGATTTAGCGGAGGCCATAAACTGCCACTTCATATTTCGGGGTCTATTAGAAATTCGAAATACATATTTTAACCTTTAAAATGTTCTCACTACTGAGGTGAAAAGTTGTATGTGTCACACGAGAGCAAAGTTAAATCTCGTGTTTTTGAGTCCCTCGCTACACTCAAAATCAACACTCGCAAGATCAAAAACTGCAGATATCTACTAAAATACTTTCGTTAATCATTATCCTTCCCGTGTGAGTTGGACAATAATGAACCCCGATCCTCCATTTTACCATATCGTCCATCATAATGAAGCAGACCCCAGATTTGTCAAATATTCTCATTAGGGGCACGTCCATGGGGCCCTCACCAGTTATTATTTTTAATCCCTTGATGGCGCCCCAGATTTCATTAGGAGGGTTGATTAAAAGGGTGCGATTGATTTTTTCGACATGGGCTTATGTGATACCTCTACATGTAGTGGGGTCATGTAGTTAGAGATTGGTGCACGTGTAAAATATTATTTTCACCACACCCGCCTGGAAAGGTGTTCATTATCATTCACCATTTAGATAAAAAAAGTTTAAAAAATAACTTTATACAGGACGTAACAAGAATACTGGTGATCCGTTTAAGGGTATAATTGATATTGTATTACGACTAAAAAAAAGTAGGAAAAAAATTTTTGGAATTTTTTTTTTGTTTCAGACACGTGGTCCTAGCCGACAGACCGTCCATACAACATAAAAAAAGATTTCACGTGAAAAATTTTTTTAAATGTTTTTGATTATTAGAATACATTTTGTTACATGCTGTATATTAAGTTTAATACCTACTCTGCACTTTGAAGTTCACTAAACTTGTAGGTATAACTTCTTATTTATTATCAAATAACGAATAGATCGGTTACCAAAATACGAGGCCTCTATAGATTTTATCAAAATTACGTCCACTCGAGATAGAAGACGCTAAATATCGGGCGTCTCACCTATAATTCACATATCGCGTGACATTTCGTACTATAAACCATAACCACATTAATTTGACCTATGTTCCTTTTTAGGTGGTGGCAATCTTAAAATCACAATACACCAAAAGTGATCATGCGAAAATCGACTTTGGACTATTGAGGATTGCTTCCAAAATTGAATGGCATAAATCAGATGATTAGGCAGTGTCTGTCTATTGTCGCTGCTATGGTGTCGTATCTAAGGTATTTCTGATGGCTCGCACACTCCTGTGGATCGTGGTCTATCCAGTACCATCGCCCACACAGTTAACTGTTAACTGCCCATAGGTGGACCTTATGCCTTTTGTTATAAGGTCCACCGATGTACAGTTCAGAGTGTTGCTGTTTGTACCTAGGTGCTTTGCTATTTATTTAGATTCTTGGCAGAAGGAACAGCTTTACAATTTAAATGTTATAATGTTGGATGTGTAGATAAGAAGCCAGTAGAACTAACCACAATTGACGGACTTGCAGACCTTAGATAGTCGAGTACTATGAAGCTTCCCTATACAATAAAGTTTGTGAACTTGACAGATTGTTTGGCTCAGCTCTCGACGTTCATTTAGGGCCAACATATAATACGAGTCACTAAAAATTTCTACTGATGCTTGGAGAGCGATAGGAATATAGTAGGTGATGGAAGGGTATGGGAGTTCTTTGTAAAATGGTGTGAGGGGCCATAATAATAGATCTGTGATGATAGTGCGTTTGATGGAGTTTGATACGATTTAGGGCGACTTTTCCATGAAATTAATTTTAATTTTATTTATTTACTTCTTCTAGATCGTATTACATTTGCCATATAGGTCCGTCGGTACATAGTAACCATATATGCACGGATTTGTGCGCCGGATTTGTCCGCTCGACATGTTCGAAGGACTAATCCGTCAATATATGGTGCTGTTCAGATCTTTCCGCCACACATTGTCGGATTAGTATTAAGTAAGTAATAGTACATTACTGCAGAGGCCGTGAAGTAAGGGATTTAAGGACGAGATTGCGGTAGACGGCCGAGTCGTAAACGAGGCCGGATAAAGCGAGTCCTGCAATCCCTGTTCCGGCCAAGGATTGTATAGTGCTTTTCTCAAATAATGTAAGAAAATATTATTATTGCATCAAAATACAAGAATAATAAAAATGTTTTTTTTACAATAAACTTAAAATAAGGTAAGTAACAACGGGCGGTCTTATCGCTAAAAAGCATTCTCTCCCAGACAACCTTTGGGTAGTAGGAAATGAAGAATTAAGATAACAGATAGTGCAATGAATTTAAAGTAAAAAAGCAAAGTGTAATTTGTACCAACACATAAACTCCTACAAACTAAATAAAAATTAAAAACTAACTAAAAATATATACTTAAATACAAAATAAAAATATTAGTCCGTGCGTAGGGTAGATGCCCCGGTTTTGGCCACTTTAAGGATAATTTGTCCATCCGTCCGTCATTTTGTGCCAATAAGGAGTTATGACACCCTTTATGTACCTACGGAGTCATTGAAAATATATTACTTTATTTATATGAATCTCTGCTGTTGACATTCTGACATTAGATTTTCTATTCTTCTTTAATGAAATGTCAAAACGGGGCCCAGGAGTCAGTTTTGGTCACTTTTTTCAATGGCTTCTGACAACTGAATGACAACTGATACATAACAGACAACAATGCCATCTGTGCTGCTAAGATTGACTCTTATATTAACTACAAACCATATACCTGTAAATTAGTCTGTATCTTAATAAAGTTGAAAATGGCCAAAACCGGCACAGTGACCACAACCGGGGCATCTGCCCTATATGGCTAGGTTATGTTTATGTCGTATGGTCATATGACATGGCTGACTAATATAAAATTAAGTTATTTGAGGTATCGCAATCGGTATTAGACTACTTAATATTGACGTGTAACACTAACAATCTATGTACAGTCACATCAAAAATATGTAAACACTTTTGTACCTTTAAGTATTGCAAAGAATCAGACTCATATTAGGTAAATATATCTTTGACATTAACTGTACAAAGTTTCATACAAATATGTACATTATAATTTATAACCTAATAGATGCGATCGTGAATCCCCAATATATTCTAACCAAACATTTGACACATGACAATGGGGACTTACGACACGACAGAACACTTTTAGTGCTTTATATATTAACACTTCACCAAAAGATTTGTGCTAATTTTACTTGCGTAAAACACTCAATATTCGCACATTCGAAATTATACTTTATTGGTGTTTCGTTAAGGTTGGGTTTAGCTTGGTGGAACATCAAAAGGCTTTGTATCCATAGAAGTTATTGTTGTCAAATTGTCGCAAAGAATGATGTGCTGGTTAACTAGGGTATTCTAACTGCTTGTCATAATAGATTCAATGTGGAGATTATTATGGCAATGTTTGTAGTTTTGGTTTACGAGGTCTGTTCATTGTCACGCGTCTTTTCGTGTACTTACAGGATGTAACAAAAATGCCAGTGATCCGTTTATGGGCATTATTAGTATCGTGTTCTAATTATCACTGGCCTACAAAAACATTTTTGGTTTGGTGCAGCTCTGTCTGTACCTGTAGTCGGTAAGGTAGGTGGTATAAACTTTATTGCTGCTACTAGATGTCAGCTGACAGCTCTGGTTTACCTACAATTCTTTTTTTTTTTTCCGGTTATATTCATATGATGGCTGATTATTGCTGGGGACTTATGCGTGATTGCCCAGGACAATCTCACTCAAGAAAATCACTCAAAATAAATTTTTCTTAATGTATAATTTCCAAATAAATTTATATTTTTTTAAAAATGTGTGTTTTTCTTCTTTCTCATAAACGAGAGCTGATGTGAAAAATGTGACTGATATTTTCGTATCAGCTCACAGAATATACCAATATAAAATCAGGTCTAAAATCTTAGGCACCAAAATCAGTGTAGGCCAGTGTAATGAAAAAGTAAGAAAAAAATCAGTCAAAAAAAGTCGGTCGGCTGGGATGACGTGCTCCTTACCAAAAAAAATTTTTTCGCGCGATAAATTTTTTTTCCTATTTTTACTTAGTCGCAATACGACTCGTCACGATACCAATGCCCTTTAACGGATCGCCACTATTTTTGGTATACCCTATACAATACATAGCTACCACTGATTGATTATATAAAAAAAAACTATTTATATAAATTAAGCCATTAGAAGATCAAAGTAAGATTGTTCTCAAATATTTAATTTATCAATGGCATCCGAAAAACTGCTCTAAAACCAACTGCACTTAGTTTTCACGAGAACTGTTCATAGGTATACCTGGAATAATATATTGGTTAATAAATTGTGTTTTACCTTCTGGTCCAATCAATAACGCAGAGTACAATCTAAGATACTGCGACGATAGTGAACCATGACGAGTATAGGTAATCGAAGATTTAAGATTCTTCTTCTTCTCAACAAATTTTTGTTCAATACTGTCCAGTATATGTCCATATAACCTCATAGATTTCCATGTTGTTCTATACAGCGGTTGTACTGGACTCCTACAATTTATTACTTCGTTTACCATCTCAATACCTCAATTGGAAACCCGCTAACACACGCGGTCGTGGCAAACCACCAATGAGATGGAAGGACGACATCTTTCAACAGGCTGGCGAGAATTGGATGTAGATGGCAATGGATGGAGAAGCCTGGAAGTATGGAGAGGAGGCCTATGTCCGTAGACGGGCGCTGTAAAGGCTGCTATAGATAGACCATCTACCTCGTGGCTTTCAGCCGAAGACTTCCCAAACGAGGTCTTCAGAACAGCTTAGTACTCGTTCGTAGGTACACGATCGCTCTACTCAAGGTGTCTGCGGTTCTAAGATTTAGAGATGCTTGCGTCCATTGGAAATATTAAGTTAGCTCGAATAGAAAGTCATACGTAGTATATCTATTAAAGCGTCCTATTCCTTCATATCCACGTAAAAATGATCTGTTTTCTTTGCTTTTTCGTGTAGAAAAGATTAAAACCGTGCCGCGCGGCTCGGCGGCGGGATCTCGGTAAGTGTCCAATTAGCGGTGCAGTGTCAAAACGACACTGCCCGAATTTACACTGCATAAAGAATGCGTTGAGTGTAGCTTTGGATGACTAGACATGGCAAGATTACCGTGTAACTTTGCGACGTACCTATGTGATCTCCTCTAATAATTCAAGCTTTGCAAAAAACTGCCGAGATTCGTCCCCATAACTGGTGTCATACTCATTGCAAAATGTAATCTAACTTCGAACAAAAAAGGACGCTCGCAATTAGGAATTTTAATAAGTGTAGGGCTAACGTCACGGAAGAAAATATCAATTAATTTTGAATGCCAATATATATAGGGAATATGCTCTTAAAGCAGATTGGTTTAAAAAGAGTTTCCTTATTCTACAACAGCCGTGCAGTTTACGCAACACATTAAGAAGATTGTTCGTTGATCACCAAAATGTGCTTAAATATGTTGGTATAATTCGAATCGGTGTTGATTTATATGACAATAAGATCTACATGCTTAAAACAAATAAGTACAGCTAGTGGCTCAAGCTCTACATTATAAGTACCAACTTTATCTTAACTTATGGTGACCCCACACTCTTCGTAAACCTCTCAAGATGCTCGCTAAGTCTGGTCTGTTTATTCTGTAACTACGAATCATTAAACTGTGTGTCGCTTCTATACTTTCTTAACCCACAAAGCGGCATCACAAGGAATACTGTCGCAGCTCAATGCAAAATGGCTTCTTTGTCTGCTGTTGTCCTTTTTAATTCGTGACTTTTATGCGTCAAAGTGATTCACTTAAACATTTTAAGCACCGACATGCACTCACCACCGCCTCTATTTTTATTTGAATAAGGTTTATTTTTTAAAACTGATGCAGTTTTAAGTTTAACTGCACTGAAATGAGCTAATGTTTTTATTGAAAGAGACCGCGATGACAAAAAGCCGGACCGTAAAAGGGTATGAATTGAACAAACCAATTACAATAGGTCTTATGTCGTTATAATACTGGTAGTAACATAAGTCTTTGTAGAAAAGTCGGTTAGATTAAGACGCGAGTTCCTGAAATCGAGTCGGGTTTTATATGTCGTATTTCGTTTCGAGTCGGTAAGTCGATTGGGGACTATAAATTGTTGACGACTTTGTATTTGGGTTGGATTTAATTGAATCCTTGTCGGTTTTTTATAAAAATTAGTTAATAGATAAACGAGATCAGTGTGGGAATAGCGCCTTAGGCCGTTTTTATAACAATGTATATATTATTTAAATTGGACGTTAGGGAACATAACGTGTAGAACTACAACTTTTAATTAGATATATTTAGGTTATAATATTTTACAAATATTATTTTCCCATGGAAGTTAAATCACGAATCCGAGTATTTTTCTAAATAGCTGGAACCAATGCTACAATACATTAATCCATTATACCTACTTACTATACTTAGGTACACATTTCATTATTTGCTATTATGAATATAATTGATTGATATTCGAATGTATTAAAATTATATTTTATGTCATATAAAAAGGTTAATTAATCACTATTATATTAATATTAGACAAGAAGGTGTATAATGTTAAGGCGTAAATAGGTACGAAAAGATTCATAAGTAACTTAACAACTTAATTCATATGCATTTATTTGTTTGATTTATCAGCTTTACACGAGATCACACAAGAACCTTTTAAAAATTCATTAAAATCTCAACATTCTCAACATCATAATAACTTAGATAACCCCAGGTAGCATTTATACGTCATTATGTCGTCCGTTTACGGTACTGCTCGACGTAAGAGACGTCATGTCTCGACGTCGGGGGGTCCCAGCAGATGACGTCAATTTGTCACAGCCTCAAGACGTCTGTTTACAGACGTTACAGAGACGTCATATACTGAATGCATAGGGACGTTACTAGGCCGTACATATTAGGTTAGCCACTGACGTTAGAGAGACGTCATATACTTAATTCATAGGGACGTTACTGGGCCGTAAATATTAGGGCAGCCACTGACGTTGGAGTGACGTCATATACTGAATCCATAGGGACGTTACTGGGCCGTACGATATTAGGGCAGCCACTGACGTTGGAGAGACGTCATATGCTGAATTCATACGGACGTTTCTGGGCCGTACATATTAGGGCAGCCAGTATGTTCGAATAACGTCACACACAGGATTGATTGTGGCGTTACTAGGACATAGGCACAGGTCAGGACCTAGGGGGGCTGCATTATGCTGCTGTGTTCACGATATCAGCAGTAGAAGTTAGCGATTTTCAATTTTATTAAGGCGGGTATTATATAAATTTATATAACATCTCTCAAAACACACTGCTGATATCGTAAGCACGGCAATATGCTCCTCGTAGCTAGGATGGGTGGGTAGTCTGTTCAAAAATAGAACCGACCTGGCTGTTGAGTGAACTAACGACGTGCTAGATTGAAGTTCTAAGACGGTTCTAACTTATTGGCCAGGCGCCCTAGACAAGATTCTTACGCGTAAGAGTAGAAAAGAGTTTAGCGCTTAGCATAGCAGGCATATTGTCTACGTACCCTGAACAAACTCTAGGACTTATGGATGAAACTAAAAAACGCTATGTAAGTAGTATAATTTATATTTAAAGAGGCATTAAAGGACAGTGGGAACCAATAGCCCCATAACAATAATCCCATCAAAAACATAAATGTGAAATGAGAGCCAAGTTATATATGCCTTGGTTGTTGACTTCAACGACAAAAGAAGTGAGATCTAAATGGGTGCCAAGTTCAATTGTCAGTCCTGAAATTTGTTTATAACAACATAAAAAAATATAACAACTCAAAATATAATTTCTTCTTAAAACTTACTATAATATATTGAAGCCTAAGGTTTGACTTGTCTATTTAGTCTAGGTACAAGATTGTTTACCTTATTTCTATTACTAAAAAAACAAGTATAATTAGGTAATTTTTGTTTTAATATGTATGAGGCCATGACTTAAAATAACATTTATATCTCTAATGCCCACTATCGGACTACTAAATTAAAAAAAAACACAACCGTGAGCATGTCAATTTTAAGTAGATACATTAAAACTTCGAAGAAGTAGGTAAAAGTGGCAACACTTCCTTAATGAAGGCGGCTGACCGCGTGTTCGCTCGCTCACATTGGTCCTACTCCTCTCTATCTTAATAGCATTAGTAAGAGAGAAGGGGACCAAACTGAGCAAGAGAGCATGCGGTCAGCCGTATTCATGTAGGTCAAAGCCACGGACAGGCTAGGGGGCATACCAAAAAATGTAATCCATAAACCGATTTTGAAATGATTTATAAAAATCTGTAGTATTTCCTGAGCCAAATCTATACCAAGTTCTCTGAAATCTATAGGGAACCGTAAAAGTGGTAACTCTCCAACATGATAGTCTTCATCAAGCTGCGAACGAAATGATTCATTGGTCCTTGTGGGCGCTGACGCATTTTAATAGATCACGCGGCCGCGATATTCATTCACCTGCCTCTATGCACTTGTCACAAGCTGAATACCTACGATACATACTCGCAGGCGCAGTTGGCAAAAAGGCTTTTTGTTGGATCTCTTTCCATAGAAGTTTTACTGTTACTACTGTGTAAAACAAAATTTCATCAACCGAGACACTTTGCTGGAAATATCCCTGCCTCCAAGTTTTCACGTATGAAACCTGTAACAAACAAGAGAATGTATAATTGTAAAATAGCAAATTATTTGTTGATCAGACCAAATGTGAAAAAAGTGAAGATTTGAAATAACTTTCTTCATACAATGTTTTAAGTGTGTAGATATTGTTATTTTATTTATTTTTATTACTACTAAACAACTATAACTTGCACCACCTGCTTCAAGCTGTTTCTTCCTTCTTTCTTATGTAAGTTGCCGGGAACCACACAAGGAAAAAAAATCCATCTGCCTCTCCATACAATCCATACCCAACAGGGTTCTAAGAAAAAGATAAGTTTGGCTACAAGACAAACTTCTATATGTATAACAGAGTTAGCAGTTAGGTACAGTCACCGGCAATAGTATCTCCCTACACGAAGGCCGCAAAAATATGTGACACACTCTTATGACCCTACAAAGTCACATATTTTTGTGGCCTTCGTGTAGGGAGATACTATTGCCGTTGACTGTACAGCTAGCTATATTGATCAAAATATGTTTTTCTAAAAAATTACATTTTTAACACAAGATATTTAGCCGACTGTACTTGATGTTACCTATTCTTGTACTGTCAGAAAGTATTCTAAACAACAAAACAAATGAGCCGAAACTCGACCAAGCAAGCACTTTTCATCATTAGGTATGTTCTGGTATCTACATCCCAGCTCCATCATCAGATCAGCTTGATGGTACCATATTATTCCACTGTCACCAAGGTTACATTGAGTACCGGCCAACAATATAACACCTACATGTTTTACAATAGAACTTTTTTTTATATTTGTAAGTGATTTCCACCTCACTACTTAGGTAGTCTAGCCTTTTGGGAGAGTGATGAGAATAATTAACATAATGGTTATTTCATAGAAGTTTTTTTTTTTAAATATACAGTCAACTTAATTTTTTTATTGGAGCTTTTTTAGTAATATGCTGAGTCTCCTATTGTAATTCAAAGTATTTCATTGCAGTATTCATCATATATTTGTATAAAATGACTAGTAAAATATGCATTCTACAAAATAACCTATATTGTTTAGGTTTAACCTATATAAGGTGAACTTTTAATATTCTTTGTATATTCCATATTTCAAAGGTCATATTTCCAAGGGAACCATGGTATAAAAATAAGTACATTAAAATATTCAAACAGGGCTCTGGCTGAAAGTTCTTTGAATATGAGAATGCCGCAAATATGTTAATGAACTAAAAATAACTACAGATATCTTATAAATCTTAGGAATGAAATGCTATGCTTTATTATTCTGACATGTGCAACAAGTAGTTGTGCAATGTGTCAGGATTTACTTCATAACAGCTGTTGACTATAAAACTCACCTCTATAATCTCCTAAGCCTACACTGCCAGCGGCTTGAAATTTTTGTATTTTCTCAAAGGTCTTTTTTTCAATGGTGGTGGGATTGTCATTATCTTCGTCGCTGCTAGAAACATATCTTTTGGCCCTTTTCCGTTTAAGACCTGGTTCTGATGTATCCTCATCAACCAGTTTTTTTTCCTTTCTCTATGCCATCTTTAGGTACATGCAAATGAAATAAAAAAATACACACAACATGCAAACATAATAAATGAACACAGCATAATGCATCCCTCACTCAATTAAAACAAGGTTATCACGTTATTAGTAAAAATATAGAATGTAGTTTCATTAGTTGGAACAACCTGAAGTTGTACAGTCAACCACTTTGATTAGTAGGTTATCACATTTGTCCAAGCAGTTTTAAAAATTACCCATATTAGGTAGTAGTCACACAGTAACAGAAAACTTTCACCAACATCAGTAAGCTCTCGGTAAATCAGGAAATCAAACTGGAGACGTGTATGCCCAACAGTGTGCGCATACTTACTCGCTGAAGAAGAAGAATAAATCAGGAAATATTGCATCCAGAAACCAGGAAACGAAACTGTTTCGTTAGTTTTCATAGCCAAAGTGGTTTGTAAAAAAACTATTAAAATATACGTACCAGTATCACAAAAAACTCTTTGAACACTGTATAATTTCCATTTTTCATCTGGTGTCTTGACATCAGCCAAAACCTTTTCAAACGCTTTAGTTTCCTTAACGGGTGGCCAAAAGACTTCACAACACTTTGGCGTAAACCACTGATTGTTTACGCCGTCTTCTACACTAAACTGTATCACTGAGTACATTTTTGTTCTTGTTGAAAGTTTTTATTGGCAGTAGTACGGGCAGCAAGGCAAAGAAAAAAGGAGGGAAAACAACGTCACTCAAAGCGTCACTTCAATCAAAATAACAGAATTTCGTTCCGTTCCAATTTCTTATGTTTTTAAAAATCACATTGCTCAGTTTGTTTTGATGTTTAATAACATTAAAAAATCTGTAATAAATGACTTTATATAAGTATTAACTTTGAAGTTAACTAAAAAGACGTAAATGTTTTTTTTACTTCATGAATGTTTTACATTACAAGATTGACAAATTTTATTGATATCAAGAAACGAAACGCGTTATATATATTTAAGCTTTATTTTTAAGTCGGTAGTAGGTCGGAGACTTATAGAGTTTGTCCGGAAATAGATGTATCGTGGTTTATATGGGAGCTCATACATTCTATGACACTTCTCTTTCCGGACAGACTCTAACGACTAATATGAAACTGTTCAAATTTCAAATTCCTATGCATAAGTACTGGCTTACTGGCTACATAAAGTCTTCTTATAATGTATTAATTAGTATTTTCTCTTAGCATTCGCTATGATAATGGACAGATTTACGAAGAAAGAAGATTTACAAAGCCTGAGTAAAGTATAGGATAACTTACTAGCATATAAATTAACTGCCACATAAAACTTCCTGTTGAAATAGTTTACGTGTCACAAACATCTAACCGTTAATAGTGATCCAAAAAATTGACATTAGCAAAAACCCAGGCCTGGGCACCGGAGGCCTAGGTCACTTTTTCCTTTGTATATGACATCTATACATATAAGTTTATGATTTATATAGTAGTGTGTCTACTTAAAATAAACAAATCAAAATATTTATTAAAAATAATTTGATTTGTTCTTCAGTTCAGTTGACATTAGCAAAACTTCTCGTTGCTGACGGATACTGTACGTCTTACTGTACATCGTACATAGTACAGGTGATGACCTTAAACTGACGTTATTGAGACATTCATTTTGCGGTAAATATGGTACGTCCAGATGCTGACCCTCAATTGACGTTATTAAGACGCCCACGTTGCGACGAATACGGTACGTCCAGGTGCTGACCTAAAATTGACGTTATCAAGACGTCCACTTTGCGATGAATACGGTACGTCCAGATGCTGACCTAAAATGGACGTTATTAAGACGTCCACTTTGCGACGAATACGGTACGTCCAGATGCTGACCTAAAATGGACGTTATTAAGACGTCCACTTTGCGACAAATACGGTACGTCCAGATGCTGACCCAAAATTGACATTATTAAGACGTCAACTTTGCGACGAATACGGTACGTCCAGATGCTGACCTAAAATTGACGTTATTAAGACGTCCACTTTGCGGTGAATATGGTACGTCCAGATGATGACCCTTAATTGACGTTAGTACGACGTCCACTTTTTAACCTGACCTTAAATTGACGTCACTATAACGTACGTTTTCAGCGAATAAATGACAGACCTTAATATGACCTAAAAACGACGTCGCTTGTGCGTCGCTGACGTCAGTTTGCTACCTGGGACTTAATGTTTCAATTCCAGTAACAGAACATTATTTAAAATCTAACAAGAGCCGCTTCCGTTAAAATTGTAAAAACATGAGAAAAGTAATTAAAATGTCCAGTTACACTATAAAACTATGTTTCATACCATCATACACAAAATAAACGATATTGAGCTTTAAGACTTAATATGAAGCAAATTGTATCAAAAATCACATCACTGTGTGTAACAAACATATTTTTCTGTTAAAAATTCTACTATTAAACCTTAAATACTTATTAATAAGAGTTACAATCACTTTCCATTTTTTGTTAATTATATTTGTATATTTACAATCTTAGTTTACCGTTACATAATAACCTAATCTCCTAAATACATTAAAATAAAGTTCAATTTAAAACCGTTGTTATTTTAGGAAGCGAATGTTGATAACGGTTTTCATATAGAATCATGAGAAATGATGAGTCAAGTTAACAGTGTGTTAACAGCCTGAATAGGCTATAAATAAAACAAAACGACTTGTTACTTATAATTAGTTGTGTCGAAATTCACCTCCTTTGTTTGTTTTTAATTTCGGTTAGGTATAGGTATATGTAAATCTATTTAATTTACTTATAAAGCTTAAAGGTAGCTGTAACTATTCCCCAAATATATGCGACTTGAATTTAAAGTTGATACCTAATCTATAAGTTAGAAATAAACCGACTTCGATGGAGGAAGCCGGTGAAGGATTATTGTAGATGGTGCACTCTTAGACTTGTTTAACAAACACAGCGAAGAGGACAAATCGCCAAACGTGAACTATGCGTCGTTGAAAAGTTCCGTTCTGATCACCATCAGGAGTTCCACTTCATCAAATGCCACTTTTTTGAATGAAAATAATTGATTTGTTGATAAAAATTTAAAAATCACTACATGTATGCCTTTAAGATTTGAGGAGTTCCCTCGATTCCACATGGATCCCATCATCAAAACTACGTTTTGATAAAAACGGGACCAATCTGTATATATATACCTACAATTAAAAAAATAATTTTCAAAATCGGTTCAGACATGACGGAGTTATGGAGTAACAAACATAAAAAATAAATACTTACAAAAAAACGTACACGCCGAATTGAGACCTCCTTTTTTGAAATCTTGAAATCGGTTAAAAAGTAAATCCCGAATGGAAAGAGACAATAGTTTATTGTGCAAAGCGGGGTCTAAGGGAATAATTGCAATATGCTTACCCTTCTAAATACAACAGTTTTCATTAAACTTGCAAAGAAACAAAAGTTTGTTGAGAAAAGGTTACAAAATGTCCATAGCTCCATAAATAAGTGTGATGAAAATATAGAGGTATCTATAGCCATTTTAAAAATGTAATTATTACAGCCACCAGAACGGATAGCATGATTGCCATTTTATCACCTATCGCGTCATGCGTCACTTTCACACTTGTTTTTGTTAGAGCGTGATCGCTATGGTGATAGACGATAAAAACCCGACCCAGTAGCCTAATATATAATAGGTTAGGAGCCTTCCATACGAGTACGAGTATATAGATCATATATATCTGCCTCCATTCGTCAAAAAAAAACTGACCTCTATTTTAAGTTGCAAGCTTTGTGGCTTTAGTGAAACGGGCCCCAGGTCCACCTTTTAATTTTTTCTACCTATATCCTACCTTTTAATGCTAAAAACTCTGTCGCCTTTTTTAACGTAAAAACTGTCGGCGTTTTCATAGGCTTATTAGCACTGTCGTATGAAGCTACCGCAGTTCACTATGTCAATATGTTTGCAGGTATCGTGTGACGATATAAAGAAATAATTCATTACATTCTTTTGGAGATTTACATTGATACAGCAATCTGCTTGAACCTTTGACCTTACGAATATTTGGAAATAATTATAGTCTGGCAAACTTGTCAGTAGCGGTAGAAAAAAAAAATATTTAGGCAGAATCTTATTCCTAGTTTGGACTATTAACAGTACTAGCTAGCGTAGATTATTTCTGTCTATACCAGAAACTCCTTTGCCAAACGGGGTGGTGGTAGTTTAAATAAATTTAAAAATAATTTCGATAATAATATTTCATACTTTTTTCCCCTTGCACTTTGCAATGTTTCTGAGCTTTTCATTTCTTGAGTTTGAAAATATATGTGAACACTAAGAAAATACATAGGTATAGCTATATTTAGGTTTTCAATTCTCACTTGTATGGTTAGTACCTATACTTAGTACCTACATCACTTAAAATTGGATAGAAAACTCGTTGTCAAATATTTATCTGTGTAATCGATTGTGTGTAAAATGTTACGCAGACATATTTCACTACACTGACATTTTAAGAAATATTGGGATCCTATACAATTTTTGTTACACGTGTAGACACATTTGAAGTCAAAATATCTACGCCTCCCAACTTGGTCTCTTCGCCCACCAGCAGGACAAACTGACACAAAAAGTCGGTGTTTTAGGGACACTATTAGCGAGACCCGTGTTTAAAAGCTACCGGGCTTCGCGTCAATGTTTGTCCTTTACAGTGGACACAGCGATTAGTACGGCGGTGGGAATGGGCCCTTTTTGCATCACCATTAATGTGACTCACAACATACATTTAAGACACAGTGGTATTAACACATTAACGTTTCAAATTTTCACAAAGGCTATTGGTCAAAAATATAATTTTGAATAATTAAGTGACTAGTGTTGCTGCATTCAAACCTGATAACGTATGATTTAGTTTTAGAATATCAATAAGTATTAAGAATGTTTAAATTACCAATAGTAGACCGTCGTTATATTGCATAGCAACAATGTCACAATCATTAATTTTCTTGAGTCAAATTCGACCCTGCAAACATAATAATTTCATTTATAACTCAGGCAGCTTTGTCTTTGTTCATCACAGGAAATTACTCCAAAATATGGTAGAGAGCAATTAAATAAGTCAATTGCATGAGTATAATAGGAATACACTACGTAATATATGTAGACGAATGCAAGTGGGTGAGTAGATTGGACTTATACGTAGTAAGGAATCTTCTTCCGTATAAGTCCAATGTGAATAAAAGTGTGCCCATTGTGAATAAGAAGTTCCGAAGGAAGCCAGTACGAAGGAAGATGTTTGAACATCGATAAATGCCTAGACACATGATGGCACGTCGAAATGTCATTAGACCCTTAAAACAAACACTGCGTCCTTACCAAGCGCCGCGCCGCGGAGGTTCGCTTACTAATCACTTGCACACACAACCTTAGTCCAAAGACGCCGCCGAGTGTGTGCAAGCCTTAATACATCTACGTTAACATCATAAAAGCCATAAGGTAAACGACAAGTCATTGAAATGATAACCAAAACTATTTGAAATACAGTTTACAATGCATTGGCGAAGAAAATGAAGATGGCTCACGTACTCGAACGAACGACTATCGAAATTCAAAATGAGAAACGTCTGAACTCCAAAGCATTAACGTTTGACGTGAAGCGTTTTTAATTTTTCTTTTTTTTTCTTTTAAACGACTAATGTATCCTTTATGTTTAAATACATCCAGTGGGACCACCGTTGGGTGTTTGTCGAGGCTTTTACAGATCTTCAGTAATAACAAAATGTTCGATGTTAGGGCATAAAAGGGTGGTAACCTATGTTTATGGGTTGGCGTTTAAAATCAGTGCGGTTTTGACGCTTGAAGACCACCTACTGGCTTTTGATTGAGATAGATCGGCAAATTTTAGTGCCGTATTTTTAGATTACACTAATTTTCCACTCAAATTTAAAAATATACAAAAGGTCATGTAACCTGAGCGAAAGTATGACGAGTATACAAGTGGCACTTAATGAAATTGCAATGAATTTGGGCGAAATAGGTTTGGATATATCTAATCATAAATCAAGAGCCTGTTTAATTTAAAAATGTAATATGTCAAATAGATTTAAAAGAGTTAGCTTAGCGATACGTCGTCAACATCTTAGTGACATGTTGTGACTGCACTTTGATTACAAACGTAGATATTTTTGATGATACATTAGTAATAAATCGTGTTTTCATAGTTAGAATACCGCTCCAGTATTTAAAAGTACTAAAAATCTAATTGGAAAGAAAAGTTCTCAGGCTGATTGCTCTAGTTAACTAAGTTCAAGGTATTCGATCGTACCTAGTAATTCTAGACCTCGGCTAGGTCTAATAGGTAATGTGATAATCTGTCAGCAATTTGCACGGGCTCGTTAGGGTGCAGGGCGGAGGGCTAAATTATGCATGCATGCAGGACTAATGAGGGTTGAGGGTGAAGCGGAAAAAATGGAGGTGTTGTTTTCTTTTTGTAGCTGTAGTTCCAATAGGGTCAAACCTAGGACCATAATTGTTGAATCCATGCACGTTTATTCATCTTCTTAACCAATGCCTGTTTTATTTGAGCACTCGCGGTGCCTAAAAGAAGATCCGCCTGACTTACCTTTTTATGACACACATATACATATCACAATATCATGATTTTATATCTCCCTATGACTTTTTTATGATCTTATTTAGGTACTATTTGTCCCGTAGTCTTTTGAAGAGCTAAAACAACAAATAATAGCTATAGATAGACTACATGACGTAACTAGTACAGTCATTGGTTGAAAATATTCTACGAAACATTGATTTTAGTTTTGACGTGATAACGTCTTTAAAATCGTTTTAGTCGGGTGACATGTTCAGAAACTTGTGTCACACCAAAACCTCACGAGCGCGATCGCAGGTATAACGAGAGAGAGACGGACCGATCTCCCGTCTCATCTCGAGCGCTGCCAGTCATTCCGTGAAACTTGTCACGCGGAATCCTCACGAGCGGTTAGACGTTATCACGTAAACATCTCGATCGTAAACCTACTTTACAAACAACCAATTTTTTACGAGGTCTTCAATCCTTTAATTTTAAAATTTATAAGTGTCTTGTGTAAGTATACGTAATTTAGAAAGCAAGACATTATGTATATTTATCACACAATTAATTTTAAATGCCAGGTATGGCTATGTTTATAAACATCTAACCATTCTGTCGGTTGTCAAGGAGCCGGCTAATTTGTTTTGCAAATTGAGGGTGACGTAGCCGAAACGGGGTTGTTTACAGCTATAATTTTGCAGACGGACCCTTGTCATCTAGACCTCTCATTACTTATACCTGTTGTGAATTAAAGGGTCAAGTTATACTAGATTTACAAGAATTAGGTTTGGGACAAAATATTTTGGAAATTGGTAAGGGGTGTACAGGGGCTGCGATAGCATCATTTATTATTAGTCCTTTAAGAATCACGATACCATTGATTTTAAGCTGTGTTTATATGGGGTTTATTTACGGAACGTCGGAACGTGTTTGGAGTTTTAATATTGTTATTTTTAGTATTCCTTTCTATAAATATTCTAGTAAAGTAACTTCAATAAGTTTCTGACCTGACCGCATTTTAGGATGTGCTAGAGCAACAGGTATTACCTAATTTAATGTAATTGATATATACAGGGTGGAAAGATAAGTCGGGCCCTGGAGGGAAACTACCTTAAAACCTTGAGATAGCTCAATTCACTCAAAGGAAACATTCTTTTATTTTTCCTAAAAACTAAAACTGCGTTCACAGTTTTTTTTCTTAATTTTCACTTTTTTCCATACTAATTGTATGAAAAATATTATTATTATTATTTATGGTTTCTCTTGTGCCCTAAACTTGGTTGGTATTTAGAAGTTTTTATCCTCGTTGGAAACAGGATCGATTGGCATCAATTGTCATAAAAAATATTTATGGCAAAAATTACAAAATAAATAGTTTTTTTTTGTAAACTGTACTCTTTTCCAAAAATTTGTAAATGCAGTTATGTCCCTTTAAAGAAACTAAAGAATATTTCTTTCAGTGAATTGAGCTATCTCAACGTTTTAAGGTAGTTTTCCTCCAGGGCCCGACTTATCTTTCCACCCTGTATATCATTTTATATAATAATATTTTTTTTAGTTATAAATTAAGTACATGTGTACGTACCATTGATTAGGCTTAAGTATTACTTCACGAATAAACGTTTTCTATTTCTATATCTTAGAACAACACATACGTAGGTAATCCAGTTTGAAAAATGTTACCAGAACTTATGAATTGGCATCATACTAATTGCATTATACGAGTAAAATCATCTAATAGGTAGATTATTGTTATATTTGTTTATTATTCTTTAAATAAATATGTATATGTAGGTATATATTTATAAACGCCCTTGATATATCTACTACCGCCAATAATACGAAGACTCCCCTTAGTGCGTGTTCTACATCTCTGATAACAATTTGCTACCTGCAAATTGCACTTCCCATATTTGACGTGACCTAAAGTCTAGGCACTGAAGCTCCCCCATTGCCTTAGAACTCCCCAAAACGCAGATAACACCTAAATTGCTTAGCCGATAGACTGTGCCGTGCGAAACTACATTTGGGCGATGTGATACCGGAATCTTCAGAAATAACCATTTTGGAACATTTCCATTTGTTATAATTAATGTGCAATAGCAAAAAATCATCGGTATATATTCGACACGATATCAAACATTAAATAGAATTAGCAGATTATGAAACTCTGAATAAATTCTAAGATTTTGCTAATAATTTCCCAATTTAAAAAACTCACAATATTGGCAAGCACGTAATATACAGTGTGGAAAGATAAGTCGGGCCCTGGAGGGAAACTACCTTAAAACGTTGAGATAGCTCATTTCACTGAAAGAAAACATTCTTTAATTTTTTTTAAAGGGACATAACTGCATTTACAATTTTTTGGAAAAGAGTACAGTTTACAAAAAAACTATTTATTTTGTAATTTTTGCCATAAATATTTTTTATGACAATTGATGCCAATCGATCCTGTTTCCAACGAGGATAAAAACTTCTAAATACCAACCAAGTTTAGGGCACAAGAGAACCCATAAATAATAATAAAAATATTTTTCATACAATTACTATGGAAAAAACTGAAAATTAAGAAAAAAACTGTGAATGCAATTTTAGTTCTTAGAAAAAATAAAAGAATGTTTCCTTTCAGCGAACTGAGCTATCTCAACGTTTTAAGGTAGTTTCCCTCCAGGGCCCGACTTATCTTTCCACACTGTATACTAAAATGTGCCAATATGTTCGCAGTTTAGTTACTAATGTAAGAAAGCCCGCAGCGGCAGAAGATAAAACTTGGATTTAAAGAAGCCTCTATATCTTATACCTATAAAGCATACCCGTATACAGCCTTGGCCAGAAGTGTTGAGCATAGCTCTTTTTTGTTTACAATTCTGATGTTAAGTAATTCCCTATTATTACAATGAACGATGACGTAAAATGTTATATTTTATTGATATATCTAGAAAACTTCACTTAATAACACTTTCAAGGTACCTATAAAATATGAAAAGTGGAGGTCCCAAAAATGCGAATTTAGGTCGGTGCGAAAAATTGCATATATTCTATGCAGTTACTACTCACTTCAACAAAACATGCCTGTTCGGTTTAAATTAATTGATAAAATAACTTCAAAAAAGATAGAAACGCCGGTCTAAACTTTCGAGTTTTGTATTAAAATCGCAAGGGTGCTCAAGGGAGGCCTAGGCTGTACATATAACCGAAAAAGTATACTAGCTGATGGAACTTTTAGTTACAAGTAGGTCGTTAGGTTTTGGTGGTAAGACAGTGTCTTAAAGACACTAGGACTTATAAAATGAAGTTCCTGATGGACAAGTTCATATTCATATTGTTTTAATTTAAATATGTTTCAAGTAATGTTTCATTGTGAATTCGTTTCATTACAGCAATGTATTTCAAAAACGAAGCCCAACAAAGACTCTATGACTCTGTTTGCGAATCAGGCTTGATTAACAACCCCTGAATTAATAACTGCGGTAATTGAGATGTTTGCATAGATGGGGTCGCAACCCTTATTATTTGAGCAAGGATTCGTATTTAGTCATCCGAAATTTTGCTGAGACGATGGCTTCCTATTATACTCCTTTAAAATGCTAAAAGGAATTAAGGCCCGAATATAGCTCCCTGAGGTACGCCTTTATGGAAACTGGGAATGTATATATAAAAACAGGTATAGCTGTGTGTGGGGAAGGAGTAAATACCGCCGTTATAGTGTGCGTTGGTTTAGGATAATGGATTCAAAAGTGATGAAATTTGATGTGTTTGTAACCATACTTATAATGAGATATGGTGTAGTCTAAGGGCTGTCTATAGCCCAAATTATTTTAGGTTTATATATGACCTTTTTAGACAATGTGTAATGTTTTTTGATGATAACTACGTACTCGACAAATATACTGTACGATAGGTACCACCTTAGATATATATTTTTTACTCTGAAAGCGGTCATCAGCGTATGTGGGAGCCACATAAACGCTGTACCTATAGTTTAGTACTAGCCAATTTTGAACACCCCACTCACATAGTCAGGCCCACATAAGTACATACTTATATTTGACTCTGCTGAAGCACAGTGCACTTCTTAAGTTTTTCTTAAGTACCTACATACATAATATCTACACATATAAGGTTTGCATGATCGCACTCTGCTATCTTACTACTATCTTACTGCTAGTTACTTGCATCGTGACGTGCCCCGTTGCCGCTCGGACTAGAACGAGCTTTAATCTACTGCGTATACCTACTTAATTAGATATAGGTACAGTTAAGCCCACAGCTACTTCTGCTGTTGACTGTACTGAGGCAGAGGGCACTTCTTAAGTTTTATACTTATCTACCCATATAAGGTTATTAAAGATCGTGACGTGCCCAGTCGCCGCTTAGACTAGAACAGGCTTTAAACTTTTAGGTGTACACGTAGTTAGATATAGTTACAGTCCAGCACGGTTAGCATCCGTCCTTTTCTGACTGTATCAATTAAAACGAGACTGGTAGATGCGCGCGAGGTAAGTACTGTCGCGTAACTATTATGCTAACCGTGCAGACTTTTCTCTATAAGGACGAATAATCGATTTAGCTGTGTAAAATGACATTTAGCGCAATACCTCAGTTTCTAAAACTTAAACAAAATATTTTAAGAAATTATACAAATCAGTTTTGCTATTTAAAACGGGGTATTTACTATGTGCCGAAATATCAGAAACGCGACAAAACAAATACACATGGTAAATACCCCGTTATAAATAGTTTTTGTAATGTCAATGAGCATGTTAGCTTGAAATCGTATAAATTAGTTTTGTTTTAAATAAAGCGTTAGAATTTCACCAAGCATACCTACGTATACAACTGCAGTGCTATCGACTTATCTCAAAATGTAAAACACACGACATATTTTATTAAAAGCCGAACTACATCACATAAAAAATTAAAGCAGTAATCATATATTTTTTCCAACCGTTCACCCGCCATCTTTACATACACCCATAGCAATTAACCCTTCGTCTGTCGCAGCCCTTTGTTAACCCTATAATGCCCCTTTATGTCAACTGTCAGCTGAATTAAAAGTGGGTGTATTTTTTGATCCGAGGGGTTGAGAGGCTAATAACAGAGTATGGAGTGACAGAAGTTTTATTTGCCAAGTGCTCGAAGTAGGTATTACTTAGGGATAAGTATGTGGGATTGAAAAGAGCTTATGTATGGGTGGGAGGCCAATTTCACTTGATTTAATGATATGTCCATGACATGGCGAGCTCGTAGTACTACTATAAACACAGAACAAATACTGTGGCAATTGGGCTTCGTTAATTTGAAACTTACATAGATGTGATATACCTACAAAGGAAATAGTGACCTAGGCCTCCGGTGACCAGGGCTGGGAACGAACGAGCGTCTTCTGCATTCGCAGCAAATGCCCTAAATACTATTCTACCCGGGTCAGATAGGCACCGGTCGAATTTTCCCGTGTATATGGAATCTTTGTAAATGCTAAGGTGCATTTTGGCCAATCATCTAAGGTAGAATTATGAGCTCGTACCTTCAATCGGAACTAAAATTAAAGTGAGAGAGATGGCGCTACTGTCATTACAACTGAAGCAAAAACAAATTATTCATCAAATTATTATTATTATTATTTCGTAGTGTGTCGACTTAAAATAAACAAATCAAAATATTTATTAAAATAATTTGATTTGTTCTTCAGTTGTTTCGTTAATTTGATTCAAAGTTGCTAGTATATAAAGTTCTAGAGGTACTTAAATGATTAGGATAGGAAATCCTTATTTACACGAGACGATTTTGCCGAGACATTTGCCGAGACATTCGTAACGGAGACAACACGAATATACGCGAGACAATATGAACATAGACGAATACTCCCTCTACACTCTCGTATTCGGCAAGTCTCGTGTAGTTTTGTCGAGAGTGTGGAGCGGGCTTTATAATCAGCAGGAGTGGGTATGCCTACGCTTATTTGCAGGATTCTTGTTAATAGATAAGGTGAAATTTCAATCATTAAAAAAAATTGAATGGCTTTCTACCTTTGTAAACAGCAATGGGAATTTTACTAATGACAACGTTTTACACTTATTTTAATCATGAAACACAGCCTTATTAAACACAACCTTATTTTAATCATTAAACAAAGTAGATCGTACCTATTAAATAACTTTTATTACATTACCAACTCCTAAATCCCGAAAAAAAATTTCTTATTTTCATATACATTTTGGACGATTTGATATCGATGTTTTCTATGAGACAGCGATTTTTTTATCATAGTAAAAGTTGTTCAGTATCACCTACTATAAGGAGCCCGCACAATATGGCTATCTCTCATGTTTTGTAAAATCATTTCACCCTCAACATGCATATCCATAAAAAATGTCGCGTATCATAAAAACTTGTCACAACCTACAAAAGTTTTTAAAAACCCTTAAAACGTAGTGTGGCTTAGTAGCGTGCAAATGTGACAAAACTTGGTAAACTCGAAACTGCCATACGTTAGGGCAGAGGTTCCTAACCTCCGGTACGCATGTCACGAACCTGATTACCTTTAATAATTAAACCTGTATGTGACATTGAAATAATATTCAGACCTTGATTTTTTTAATGTATAGGTAACAGCCCCCATTAATAAACCCAGATAAAAAAAATCGAACTTCTCCTTGGGCAACGTTTTTCGGCAATCGATAGAGAGAAATAAAAGCCTGGTTAGCGTTAATCAGTCAACGAAATCACGCTCCTCAGCAGTGAGAGGCCAAGAAGATATAGAAGAAAATTGTTAGTTATAAAAGGAAAGTATAATACCACCTAACAAATATCAAAAAATTTCAAGTGTTGCATGCCATAGGGCTCAAACTTTGGGTCCATCATTGTAATACCACAGTCACCGGCCATTAGCAGTTTCTAATTAACAAAAGCGGGTAATAAAATTATGTACTACCTACCTACCTATTAGAGTAAGTGCGGAAAGAGAAATGCCATTAGTTCCCATATAAACGACGACACTTCTCTTTGCATTATCAAACAAAAGTGATGATTGTATGGGATATGGGATAGTGACGGGCTTGCATAACACTCGAATTATCTGTTGTACTAAGGCTAATATTAGTTGGTTAGTAACTATCCCCTCAAGGATAATGAAAATGGGTCTCCTTGAAATGGGACCCACATAACCTATTTATTTTTCTACGCATTTGTAGTAACTTTTAATCCTGAAAAAGTCATGATTGCATTCCGTGTATGGTTGGCGACCACTGCGTTAGGGCGAGGCAATTTGGGGCACAATACAGTAATTTGTCGCGACAAATGGCGCGACTATTTGACGCGCGACAGTGATTAATCGACGATGTCGCGATGTCGCCGGCGTGTGAACTCCGCCTTATGGCGTGGTACGCATTTTGCCTACTTTGATGAAGTTTTAATAGAATAGTTCGTGTTCTTAGCTGGCTAGAAGTCGCACTTAAAGGCCTATATTCTCCTTAATATGTTTATAATTTAGTTTACTAGGTGCAACCAGAATGTGTAAAAGTGGTCTCGCTAGTGTACCATCAGGTTCAAAATTGCATGGTCAATTTATCAATGAATTCATTCATAAATTGGCCATGCAATTATGAACCCGATAGTACCTTACCTACTCAATGATATTTACTATGGATGGGTTATACTCTAACAAAATGAGCACAAAAAATACTTCCAAAGTTAATTCATAACCTAGCAAAGATTTTGTTATATTTATCCATTTTGACAATCATTACATCTTTGTCGCTCTCGTTGTTTGAAAATTACAGTTTGTCTCATTGAGCACATTAGCACGTCCGCATCTCTCGCTTGTCGGTGCGCGACTAGCGACAATTGTTTGAAATCACTCATTTTAGGTGCTTCACTTTTGGAGCGTGCATAACCCATCTATCATTATTATATATCATATTACCTACTGTCAGTTTTCGGTTGCAAAAATTGGGCCTGATATTATGTCATATTTTTATTTTGTTTTTTTTTTTATATATATTTGTTAGGGAACAAATTATTGTTCTTTAAATCATTAAATTAGTTAAGATATATGGCCATTCATATAGTATACAAGTTAGAAATTTGACTATAGATATATCTACCAATGAGACATTTTGTAACATAGAGATCAATGATTCAAAAGCAAGTTATGCTCGCAATTACATTTAAATTCAACAAAATAATTACAATTATTACATAAAACGTTGATCCATTAAAGTGACATATTCTGTAGCGGGCGACATGCGCACGCGACCGCAGATCAACAAATGTCACTTTCTCAGAAACCGAACACACCGTTACTGTCACTTACGCTCTTTCGTCACTCGTTTCACTGTGTATAATGTATCGCTTACCAAGAAAATAAAGCAATAAGCGCCATTTCACCAATGGTCCATATTCTCGAAGCGAAAAAACGTCGCAACGCAACATGTTTTCAACCACTAATTGTCAACCGAAAACCGCATTGCGTTTAATTCGGATGATTCTTAGTGACGAAAAGAGCTAGGGTGAGCGTAGTTGTAGAGAATCCATTATATTGTGACCTTGACATTGGTGAAACTTAAAACGAACTAAAACCTGATAGTGATTTTTTTATACAACGACGGTGGCAATCAAGCATATCGTAAGCAGCTACCGCAGCCTAAGGACGCCTGCAACTCCAATGGTGTCACATGCGTGTTGCTGACCCTCAAGAATTAAGTCGGTACACCCTTTTCTGAACAACCTCATACTGTTGTCCCTTAGGAAAACCTCGTCAGGGAGTTCATTCCATAGCTGGAGCGTTCGGGGAAGGAAATTCCTCTTCAACAGCAGAATATTTGTATAAAATCAGGTTTTCAAGCAGTTTGTGTTAATGCAAAGCGATTGGCATACGGCACAGAGACGTGGTTGTTCACAGCAGAGGGTATTAGGCTCAGGTCACAAATAAAGTGGCTCAGGTACATACTAAATGGACCGAACTGTTCTCAGAGTCTGCGAGACGAAAAAGAAAGATGATTCTTGGGCTATCTCCAGCTAGTCTTTCCGTTGCTAAAATGCATAGGTACTCAAACTGGTTGGTTTCGTTGCTAGACTTGCCTGTACTCGCTAAGCGTTTGAAATAGCACCCCAAATCGAATTACATTCGATAATGTCGGATATTATCAACTTTTCCGAATTGAAACTGTTTTTTTCTGGTCCACAAATTACGAACACGCACGCATAATTTGGACATTGGTTAATGTTCACGGCTTAATTTTTCCAGTTACATTACTTACATTTAATGTAATCGCAAGGTCAGGGGATCGAGCAATATTAGGTCAATTTATCCTTGAATGTAATAAGTGAAATTGATAAACTGTAATTTTGCGCGACACTTTAATAACTGTCGCATGTGCACGATTTTGTTTCCCTGTTCCACGTCGAGCTCATATTAGTCCGTTTTTGAATAAATATGATTTAATGAACATGAGTTCGCGAAGACATCTACATTTTGCGACATTACTGTTTGGTGTGTTAAAAAATGAAGAACCCTCTTACCTCCATGAAAAACTAAACTTCTCTCGACGCGCAATAAGGCACGCGTCACGTCATACTATTCCTAAACACCACACGGCTGCCTTCCGTGGCAGCCTCCGCTTTGCTGCCACCAAGTGCTGGAATGATCTGCCCCCACCAGTACGTAACTCGAAAACTTTGTCCACTTTTAAAATTCGCATCCGAAAGTTTCATAAACAAAAATGCACTACGTAGGCAATCACACACACACACACACACACACACACATACACACACACACACACACACACACGCACACACAAACTGTTTATAAATTGTGTTACTTTGAACTTGAGTACTTCTACTTACCTACTTGTGTATCTATCTATCTTATCTTATGTATCTATAGAGTTAATTTAAATTGTATATTCTTATGTCTGTCATTTAGTAATAACTGCGATGTTTAGTGTAGTTAGTTGTATAGTGCCACCTACCCCACCGTCTCTGGGCCTCACTGAAAATCAGCGTCGCAGAGTGTACCATGTGGAGCATTCTGTGACATCAAGCTGAGTGAGGTCCATTTAGCGCAAACGACAGCTTTAGGTAGTAATTAGTGTAACTACTATTAGTTAGTTTTAAGTTTGTCTGTCCTTGTTTTGTGCTAATAAATGTCTTTTCTTTCTTTTCTTTCTTTCTGTCATCGCGTGTCGCCCCGGGCGACACCTGTCAGCGTATTTATGTCATCACATGCTATTTTCACTCTAAATTAGATACATGACATTTTACGCATAAACGTGTAGAGCCAGCAGCATAAGTAGCTATATGTACAGTCGCCGGCAATAGTATCTTCCTACACGAAGGCCGCAAAAATATGTGACACGCTCTTATGGTCCTACAAATAAGAGCGTGTCACATTTTTTGCGGCCTTCGTGTAGAAAGATACTATTGCCGGTGACTGTACCTATAAAAAATATGATCTGAACATTCTAACCGCCTTTTCCGGTTAGCACTTGCTACTACTGATGCCTTACATATTTTGTCGCGAACAATGTACAGACCGTTCAATGATGCTAATACGCGTAAAATTGTGTCATCGAATAAGCACAAAATATTGTATATAGGCAAAATATATATCCTAACTATAAAACTTTCGTGAGACTAACATATTAAATATATTTATAACGGGTTACTCACGTAACTTAAGTTGATTTTTGCTCGACATGTTTCGATCGATCGATCCCAAATTCGATCGATCATGAATTGATCGAAATATGTCGAGCAAAAATTTACTTAAAGTTATAAATATTATTAAAATATTTATCTACCTATAGCTTAAATAAAAAAGTCAAACAAGTGTCATTTTGCCACTAAGAATGGGCGTTTACTTGACAATTTAAGGTAAATAAGTGTCATCGGCTGTCGCCCCGGGCGCCTGTCGCCGCAATTATGCTGATACGCGTAAAATTGAGCGGGTAATTGTTTGTAAACCGTTCATTTACTCGTTATGAACGATGCCTTCGTTTTTATGAACATTGCTGCTTTACGAGATTTAAGGAAGTTTTAGGGTTAATTAATGTATTTATTTAAACTTTATTGCACGGTGTAAAAGAGTAGAAAAAATTACAACTTAATGAAAAGGCAATCTCTACCAGTTAACCGTCGGTTGTGTAGGGGTTGTACAGTCGCCGTCAAATATATCGGAACTGCCAAGGTTCTCAAAAATATCTCAACATGTACTTTATCGCCTTGAAAATAGAGGCGTTGTTCAGATATTTGTGACCGCCTTGGCCGCTCCGATATATCTGATAGCGACTGTACCTACTTATTTAAAGAAGGTAATGAGTTAAAACAATAATTAGAAGTTCTAATCTAAGTAGGCACCTAATTTAATAATATAGGTAATAGGTAATGTACCTAGGTACATAATTTTAAGAAACTTTTATGTTTCCGAATGTTTAAACCTATGAAAGTGTCAGAAATTTGTCTTCACTAAGGTAAAGCTCGATTCCCATCGGTTACTTAATTTTTCGAAAGTTGAGCATTTTCCCCAGGTCATAAATACCTACGTAAGCTATACTAACTCTGGTTTGTCTACGAATATTTTGACCCACAGCCCCTGGTAAGTGGGTACCTTCATTACCTGTGTACCTATATACCTTACATTAGTCTATCTATAGTATTATAATTTTCGATAACGGAGGAGAGAAGTCCGTATATGTTGTGTTATATGTCTCTCGTGTTTTCTTGTTACAATAGTGTTTTACTACTACTACTACACATACTTAAATAAATATAACATAAACATCCCAACTAGCAAAGTGATCTTATAATTCAATATTATTAGTAATTATCTACTAATAACGATCTTATAAAGGGCTTGTCGTAGAGTATTTTACTTATAATAGCATGCGACAAGCTGTAACATACTCAAGAGCATACATTTTTATATTTTAGTCCTATAGTTTGCTAAAAGACAAGCACACAAAACGGTTACAGGATAATGTTACTATTAGTAACATTTCACAAGCGTAAATACTCTCAAGACCATTTGTTCTTATTTCTCAGTCCTATAGTTTGCTACAAGACAAGCGCACAAAACGGTTATAAGATACTTTTACTAATAGTAACATTTCACAAGCGTAAATACTCTTAAGATCATTTGTTTTTATTTCACAGTCCTATAGTTTGCTACAAGACAAGCGCACAAAACGGTCATAAGATACTATTACTAATAGTAACATTTCGCAAGCGCAAATACTCTTAAGATCATTTGTTTTTATTTCACAGTCCTATAGTTTGCTACAAGACAAGCACACAAAACGGTTACAGGATAATTTTACTTATAGTAACATTTCACAAGCGCAAATTCTCTTAAGATCATTGGTTTTTGTTTCACAGTCTTATAGTACGTTAAAGGATTATCTTAATAAGACTCTAATAAGTATAAGTATCCTATAATAGTCTGCAGAAAGATTAAATAGTCCTGAATGATATTTGATCCTGTAGTAGTATTTTGGAAGAGAACAAGATATAGTAATACACTAAGCTTAGATTACTATAAGCTTGCATCATTATTAGTCTATTCATTGACATTAGAAAGAAAACCTGCTACGTCAAGTGCAAATACAGATGACGTCAACGAGGGTTCCGTGACGGAATTATTTATTGACTCCGATAGTGAAAAAATTGCAGAAGCGTTCAACTGTGACATTGAAAAATGCAAGAAGTATTAAATAATAGTACATTACGTGAAAATAAAACACTGGACCGTAAAATTTAATGTTCTTCACATAGCCCTGAATGAATTTTCTACTATTTTAAACAAAATATTAAATAACGTTTTACCTAACAATGCACGAATTTTATTTTAATGGCAGGAGTAAAACTCATCTTCCAAGTAGTGATTGTACACTAGCATATAAGAACAGACTTGAAACCACAATTGTTGAATCAGTGGATCGTTCACAACTAGGTATAACACTTCTCTGATAGGATGAAGTGTATTATTGACCATTTTGATTTTGACCAATTGACCATTCACATTCGTTGAGATTTATAAAGTCATCTTGACTTAAAAACAGTCAACGTCTAAAAATATCACCATCGCGTAAAAAACTAAAAAGATTAAAAAAATTGTTGCAATTTATAGATTTTAGTAGGTATGAGTATGTTTCGCGAGGAACCTTAATATATTTTAATATGGAGGCAAGTTATCTGGGTTGAGACTGCTATAAGTGCAAATTTACCTTTAAAGTTCCCATAAGATACTTAATGCAAACAATTTTTAAAACATGGCGAATGTTTTCAATAATTGTCGAAATATTATTTTAACATACAATTCTCTGTATGCTTTTTTCAAAGGGCATTGTGAAATTCAACATATTTTGGTAGACGTTTACAATAAAAATTAATTCCCCGGCGATTTCACCCAGTATACACACTATATTTTAGAATACTTATATTATGTTCTACAATAAAAAACATTATTACAAGTTCATAAAGTTTTTAAGTATTTCTTTATTATTATCACGTCACAAAACTACGAGATCCACCGGCCGGTACAACGCAAAATGTTTATGAAACGTATTTCTAACTAAGAACGTTAATAGCTCATTTTAAACAGTATTACTCTAGTAAGATACTTATGTCAGATACTTATAGGAGAATTTGTGTTTAGAAATGTGGTTTCTCAGAGCATTATAGAAGTAATTGTGCTTCTGAAAGTGTATTATAGGGCTTATTGACATTCTGCGAGTTGATTATAAGATCGTTACAAGTAAACAATGCTCCTATAACTGCGCCCAAATCCAGGTATGTAGCAAAGCACAGGTATATTATAAGTATAAAACAAGTAGGCTTGAAGAATACTATAAGTATTGATTTTGCTAGTTGGGATACATACACGTAGATCCATATAAATAATACACACAGTAAATAAACAACAGTGTGAACTAGGGAATGCCTAGTGCAATGCATTACCTAGTGTCAACCTGAAAACCTAAGGACGGGACAAATAATATAAATGCATCAAGAATAATAAAACAATCAAGACTGAATTTATAACGATCCACTTATACTTTAATAACAATGTTCAATTTAATAAATTCTCCATGGGCGCCATTTTGTCCACTTTGCGTCGCCAAACAACGGAGCAAAAAGAAGCGTGCAGAACTGCCTTTATTAGCGGGGTTGAAGGGTTAACACTCAACTGCAGAGACTAGAAGTGCCCCCAATTTTAAACGCTTGAATTGAAAATTCCTCCTCCTTATGCCGTATTGAGGATTGCTCTTGAGTGAGTGACCTGTCATTTTCGGAGGAAGTCTTCCCAGTCTGAGTTTTAGTGGCTTGTCGCTTTTAATCCATCCATGAATAGCTGCCAGGCGCCTGACTCTAGTACCAACATATGCGGGTAGTATAATTAGGTAGCATTCTATAATTTGAAAAGTGTACATAGAGCGGGACATGTCATTTTCTTACTAAGTCGATCCCTGTTGAGTTAGGTCACATTATGAGAGTCACTTTCGATTTTCGATGTAAGTATGTCACTTTTGTTGTAGGTCACTTTCTGAAAAGGTCACTTTCGTTGTAGGTCACTTTCTGGGTACGTCACTTTCTTAAGACAGCAGTTTGGCAGAAGAGTGACCTATATTGAAAGTGACATCCTCAGAAAGTGGCCTACCTTGAAAGTGTCTAAATAGATATATAGATAGATATATATTATTTATTTGCTTGCCACAATATACACACAGTTAGGTAGGTACATAAATTACATCCTTAAAAAGAAAGACGCTAGGAAAATAGTTAAACATATGAAACAATAGGAAAAAAGAACGATTGTATGTACATAGAGGCTAAGTATTAATCATATAGCCACTGGCCTACACGATTTCTTAACTTTTTAATGACAAAAGACGAGCACCTGACTAAACTTGGCAGAAACCACCATTTGAATCGAGACATTTCCAGCACTTCAACATCCCTGTGACCGAGGGTTAAATTTGCTCGCTCCCACAAACTTGAGCGTGGCCATGCACAGCGTTTCAAACTTTCATACATACATACATACATACATACACCCTCGCTTTTATTAACCCGTCCTTTTTACCCTAATGCTATGGACAGGCGGCATTTAAACTTTAATTTGGGAAGATGAGAGCTGGTGTAATTATTTAGAAGGTTATTAAAAATGTTCTTATTAAGTTTAAATTTGGACTTTTGGAATGTAAAAGTGTAAAAAAGCGAAAATGGTATTTTGCTGAGAGTAAATTTATTGCTTCACTATAGGAGTATTCCCAGATTCATATGGACTCTGGCCTAAAAACCAATAATGACAAGCCATATGTCATTTGAAAGGTATTTTCATATTCTAAAACTTTTTTTATGGCGGGAAATCTTAAATCGCTGTGTGAAACAAGTTATGGCAAAATAAAAACATCCCCTCAATAAGTTTTTTTTTACTGATATATCTAGGGTTTAAGTTCTATACAACGGTTTTTAAATAAATTTTTATATAAATACACATAAGAAAACAATTAAATATCGATTGATATACCATAAAACAATGACTACTATTATTTAAGCAAAAGGTTCATCAATTATGAGCTGTGTTAAGTGCCCAGCTGGAGGAATAAATACTCCGTGTCTTCCTGCACCAAGGTACCAAACTATGGAAACTACATGTGCACAACTTTTTTCGCACAAAGATTTGGAATTACCTGCTATAGTAAAAGTTTTAGAACTTTGAATAAGCTATCCAGTGACATATCGCTTGTGCTTATTGGTCAATAGGCCAATCTGACCCTCCAAGGTACATTTTTAAACAAAAAAGAACCGACTTCACATAGCCTCCACCTTTCCAAAAGCAAATGCCCGAGCTACTGTAAAAAATACTGAAATCACTATAGGTGTGCCTATAATAATTTATCTACCGAATATATCCGTCCCATTCAACTGACTTCAAGATTTCGAAGGTTCTCAATTCGTTGTGATCTGCTTGTTTTTTAGAGTTCCGTACCTCGAAAGGCAAAAACGGAACCCTTATAGGATCACTTTGTTGTCCTTCAGTAGCCCAGAGTAAGCCAACGCAATCAAAAGATACAGCCGTTTATGCCGCAAATTTTCGAAACTCGCAAGTGAATCAAAACCTACAGGGTACTTCCCGTTAACTCAGAATCTTGAAATTTGGTACGAAGCAACGTATTATAAGCACAGATAAACGAAAAATTGCAAAAAAAAAAAATTGTTACATCATAAAATAAAAATATTTTAAATAATTTTAAAGTTACTACCCCTTTCCTCATGAACGCGTAGAGGTATTAAATTGGAATTCATATCAAACATACAGGTTTGTACGGAACCCTCGGTGCGCGAGTCCGACTCGCACTTGGCCGGTTATTTTCATTTGGAATTGCCCAACCAAGCATTACGTCGGGTATTTATTTTATAATAATTTGTAACTAAAAAGTGCTTATCAATCAACAATTATGTAAGTAGATACAACCTGAGTAATTCAATGGAGTATAGTGTGGAGTGAATTACTGGTAAAGATTTTAGCCGCTCTTATTATATTCATGTCCATAACTTATGCTGGCATTGAGTAACATAAAAGCTACTGTTGTTCAATTGTGTCTAAAAATCATCTTAATACCAACATAATACTGAACTAAGAAACATATAACCTCGATTACGAAATAAATGACAAAAGAACAAATCGTTTGCAAGCAGAAGCGACAAAACATTTCTTATCTAAAAACATCACTAAGGTCATACATAACCTCTAACCATATTGTTGTGACCAAAACCTATTACAGAAAAAAAAGAATGGTCTATTCAAACCAATGTTAACTCTAATGATTAAGACATAGAACACAAAACTGGTAAGCACTGCGCGTGTTTAAAAGACGAAAATCGAATTTCAAATTCAGCGTTCTAAAGTTCTTTTCAAAACGAATTAAAAACAAAAGAGCCGCGTATCACTTCAACCTAAACTGAGTCTTATTTTATCTGGTTCAAAGTTGCTTTTCGCTTGTTGTGACTTCGTACGCAAAATTACCAAGGTCCAGATGGTATCTCGGTTAGTGAAGACACTATAAATTAGTCAGATATTGAATTCAATTATTAAGTGGGCACGTTTTGCGTTATCAGATCGTGTTAAGTTTGGAAACTGTTTGGACGTGACGACACGGTTATATTGCGTAATTTTAGTACATTGGTAATAAAATGCCTGAAATAATTTGCGGTTATAAATTGATAAGTAAACCTGGCTGCCGATACGAGATTTTGATAAAGAAATTAAAGAAGATTCTATACCAACTTACGAAAAAAACGCACTAATTCAAAGATATTGAGTATATAGGTATACGAGTAATATAGGAGTATATTAAACATTTTTGCATTCGTTTTTCCTAGTTACGACGAACTTAAGTATATCTTGAGAACAAAAAATAATAATTAGAACCTAATATACTTACATTGAAACAGGTATCTACCTAAGTAGGCATCTATATAAAATAAGAAGATTAGTGAGGCAGGGAAAATAATAAACAAGTAAATAGAAAAAAGGAATAAAGGATGGAATTACCTAGTACTTAGATTGATTTCTATTTTCATAATTTTGTTTAAGCTGTTATTAAAACCATTCTAAATAACAAAAATACCTAGTAGGGTAATTGTGCTAGTTTCCCGTCCAGGTCCAGTTTACCGTCCATTTGATTAAACTGCTGCAAATAAATGGGAAAAACTTTTTAAGGTCATCAAATTTTATATTTATAGTTTATTCTTTAGTAGATTTTTAAATTTTTAGCTTTTATTTTGGGAAAAACTTGAATATAAACATTTAAATAAGTATGGATGGAAAACTGACAAGAGTGGACAAAAACTAGCACCCTACCTACTATTGTAAACGTATGCATCAAAATTCAAAATGAAATGCACCGACCTACTCCATTAAGGGGTTACGCACTGGCCACAATAAAAAAAGAACATAAAATCAATTCCAAATTTGAATGAAGCACTGTCAAATCGCGTCCGATACATCGGCGTGATCAAGATAAAAAAAATAACTGTAAGAACCTTGTATCTTTCTTATGCATTTCAAAGGAATTTCAACTTCAATACAATTGTGTAAGGTCGGGTTTTGTACACTAGGATTATCTGTGTTGCAAGCGTTATAAAGATATTAATCGATAAATGTTTCGCAGACGGTCGATGACAGTTGCCAGAAGTTCTCGGTGGATGGCGCTTGCATTAGTGAGCTGGTTCTTGCGAATTGACCGTTGTACAAATAAATAATACCAAGAAAAGAAGTTAGTAAGGACACCGAATGTTACTTAAACTAAAGAATTAGTCGTTATATTTTATTAGTGCAAGTAGGTACTATGCTGAATTATTTTTATTTTGTTTGATTTTTAACCGTAAAAGGTTTGCTTACATACACATATATAACAGTATAATTTGTTTCTGGTAATTTATTTCAGTCCAGTTTTGTGTTTGTTGGCACCATTCTGATTTTGTATCATGTCACATACCTGCCTACCTTTTTTTTAATTACCGAATATTTTTTATCTTTTGTTTAATTTAGGTGATGGAAACTATCATATATAAATTAACAGACAGAGATATGTACCTAAATTAAAAGACATAAAAAAAACAAATTAGAACCAGAAAAGCCAGAAAAGCTAGACGGTCCTTTATACTAATACTTTTTTTTCATTTGGATTTAAATCAAATCATACCAATGTATTTTTAAATTCATACTTTCAATAACGCACTTGTCATGTCAAGTAACAAACGCAAAAGGAAAACAAGAATCAATTAATACGCCATTTAAATAATAATCGAACCACGGCATGTGTTTGTCATCGATTTAAATCGAGATCTTTAATAACTCCCACCATAAAAGGAACAACAAAGAAACCAATTTCATCCCATATTGTATGTCAAAAATTCGATTATGTCCGGTATTCTGATGACAAAATAAACAAAAAACACAATGCGTCGAACGAAACGCATCCTTCGAATAAATAAATGTAACGGAACGTTTTTTAAAAAAGGAACGTCGTTTATTTTCCGAACGAGGCGTGACATTTGAAATTCGGTGTTGCGAGTACAAAAAATTGAAAAGTTGGGAATAGTTGGTATTTTATTAATGTGGATAACGGGTTCTTTTGTGGGGTTGCGTCATCACCTTTTGTTGTGAATTTGGTCGACTAATGATGTTTTGAAACTGGTGTGGGAAGGAAATACTTTTTGGTTATTAATTTAGATTGCCAATTTAGAACCCGGCTAGGTTATCCAATGCCAAAAATGTGTATACAATGGGTAAGGCAGGTCAAAACTTTTTGTGGAGGGCGCTGTTCCAGATCCCATACAATGGGAGAAAGAGACTTATACCTACAACGAGAGAAAGAGAGAAGATGAATGGTCCTTAGGTACCTAAGTACTAGTATGCAGTCAAAAAGCTGTTCTTAGGCGAAAACCTTCCCTACGGCGTCAATCTACAGCATTAAAATTTTAGTGTATTTCAGAAACCGGTGGATTTCAATTTCGGAGCAATTCGAAACAAAGCATTGACTCATTTTCGCGAAAATAAATAAAAACTACTTCGCGCCATACAAATTTAGCTTTTCTATGGACCAATATTGGAGATGTCACTTTACCAGTTGCCTTCCCCATTTTGAACCTTATTACAATGTGTACAGTGAGGTGCAAAAGTGATTATACACATTTTTGGCGTTGACTGTAAATATCCAAAATTCCAAATACACATTTTATATCACCTTTAGCTATTTATTTTATAGGTGAATCAACTTTTAGAAACGGGTAATTTTTCGACATGCTCAGCTTCACTAAATATATTAGTTTAGAAAAAAACGAGTAGTTTATTTACAATTCTGTCTACATCTTCATGTTTATTAAGTCAGACAACCAAGCCAACACTTCTGTGTATAAGTTTACAAAAATATATATTTTTAATTATTTACGTATGGTAACGCAGGGGAGCACGTTGTCATCAGGTTTTGTATGAAAATTGTGCATTTTCTCCTCCGTTACCGGTTTTAAATATTTGAGAATGTAGGAACATATATACGATAAATTTAATAAGTGTGATCGGTACATTTGGAAGTCTAATTATAATGCTTCGAGATTAGTACATATAATCCTAAAGTCGTCTGTTATGTTTTTATATAAAAGTTAATTCACCCTTATTTTTTTTGCTTTCTCACTAGAACACAGTTCAGGCATTTAGGTAGTATGCTGTACTGCAAGTGAAAAAAATAATAGATTCTTTAAATTTTCAATATTACACCAGGGCGATTCTTACTTCTACATTCGATTTTCGGCAATACGCTCAATGTAATCGGCAATACGCTAACATTTCATCGAGCAGTCGAAAATGCCTCTACGTTGTCTTCTTCGCTTACGCTGCGCGCACGGCTTACATAAGTCTACAACACGATTGTCTAACGTACGAAAAGGATATAATTATTAGAGAAAGGAAACAGTTAAACCAAAAAAAAATTATTTTTTTACGTTACAGAGAGGGATGGCCCATATACCCGTTGGGCACAGCTGTGTGCGATGTTAGGTATGATTTACTCGTGTTCCGTTCAGGTGGCGCGTGCGCATCTGCCTCGTTAATAACCTATTGTTGGGAGGATATTGATTTTGTTTCCGTGCTGGGTATTTTTAGCATTTGAGTGTTTAAGAGGAAGTGGAGATTACTGGTTAGATCAAATGGCCCAGCAATGGAATTGTACAATACTATAATTTATTGTAATACAGTATGAAAGTCGATTTTCAACCGACTTCAAGATTTCGAAGGAGGTACTTAGGTTCTCAATTCGTCGGGATCATTGTTTTTGCAATCTTCGGAAAAACGCAATTTTGCAACGGTTAACTGAATCATTCATCTAAATAGTAAAAAACAAATACTTTTTACCCAAATTTGATTCTTTGTTTTTTTTTTACATATTTCTATAAGTACCTACATAATTTATTAGATATTTGGTTTATTGCTATACAATTTTTTTTATACCGAAATTTTCCTACCTTTATGACATGACATATTTTGAACACATGCAATATTATGTTATTTTAACAAAATGAAATAATTTTAAACGTATATACATTGCTAAGAGACTTGATTATCGGTACCCATAGATTCAAATAACTCTCAAACCTAAAATCCTTATTAAACCACAGCAAAAAGGTGCCTGGAATACCGACCGACTTCGACACGATCAAGTAAAAAAAAAAAATCGTTATTCGTAAGTACATAATTTTATTCAAATAACAGTATAAGTGTAACAAAAACATAATAAACATAATTTAACCTACTTAAAATTACAGATAAAACATTTGACCCAGATCGCTGTCAACGGGCAAGGTGCCAGTAGGCTGGCCGTATTACCACGCTGAATGGCGATAGCAATTCGTTGAGCAAAATAGTAGCCAGCCCTCTGGTCACCAGAAGCCTCTATTAAGCGCGCCGACAGATCTTTGTATAGTCGGCGCGCGCTTTGCCCCCACGGAGTACTATTAGTTATTCTGTGCCCACGGCCCTAAAGTTTCAACGCCAAACGCCGCAAATATGTAGCTGCTTTCTAAAGCAACATACTTGTGGCGCTTGAGGTCTTCGGCCGAGGACGCCGCAGCACCAGCACTAATTTTGGTGCCTGGAATATGGGACGGTGCCAAGGTATCAACGCAAGTAGCGTCCCAAACTAATTACATAATTTGACATCCCTTTATTCAGTATTGAAATATCGCTTAAAATATGTAGTTAAATTTATATATGTAATTTATTTATGTATGAATACAGTATAGTCGGAGCAGCTAGAAATACCCCTCGTGGGTATCTACAGTAACTATACCTACTTCTATTCCAGGTAGACTTTTGGACCTAAACACACACACACATCAGCTTAAAGTTGTGCACTTTTAATCCTGTTGAAACATTTCCTTTTTGTTCTGAAGGATAAAATGGCATTTATGGTTAATTCCATCAAATGTCATATCGGCTAAAAATCACACAAGAAAAATATTTTAGAATGAAGGATAAAGAAGAGACACTATTAATGTGTTTCTGTTTTAGTGTCTGAAAGTAAAAGAAATATAGGACCGACGGACGAGGATATAGGTACGACTTCACTTAGGTTTAAGTACACCACCTTTGCATAAGAATAGGTATGCCCGAGCTACCTACTGTAAAAAAGTAGGTACTCAAATAAGTGTGCCTATAATATTTGAAGAGTTCCCATCCCATCATCAAATCCTGGCCTGATGATAATGGGACCAATACTTCAAAAAAAAAGAATTCCCTAAATCGATCCAGCCATCTTCAAATAATCGGTGAACATACATAAAAAAGCAAAAACAAAAATCCCGACGAATTGAGATTCTCCTCCTTGACCTCCTTCTAAATCTTGAAGTCTGTTGGAAACTACACTGAGAAAAATAATGGCTAACAAAGTCACAAAATACGCTTTGTCAGGTTTTTTTTGTTGTAGGCACAATAAGTATTGCATTTGTAACAAAGCGGGTCTATTTACTATCACAACGTTTTTGTTGTTAAATATATATTGCAGTGTTAACAAGTCGTATTTTGTCACCGAGACAATATTTTTGGGTTTGTTGACTTGACAATAGAATTTTGTGAATTTAACTAGTTTAACATTAGTACGGCAACAAAGTCAACAGCTATTAACAAGTCGTATTTTGTCACCAAGACAATATTTTTGGGTTTGTTGACTTGACAATTGAATTTTGTGAATTTAACAAGTTTAACATTAGTACGGCAACAAAGTCAACTACTTAACAAAGCACATTTGTATCTGCATTAAATGGTTTTATTGTTAGATTGACAATGTAAAAAATTGACAAAATTACATTAACGCATTAACAAAATGCGCGGAATGGAGGGGAGGCGGGGAACGGAACGACGTTGTACAGGTCAGTTGCTAATGGATGCCGGAAGTGGAGGACGTGACGGAGCGCGGGCGGTGTAATAAGCGCTTAGTGTTGTGGTTTTTCAATAGGAATGTGTGTCGAGGTGGGCGTGTTTCTGCAAGATTGGTTTCTGCAAGGCTTGTACACCTAATCCCTAGCATGCTTGGTAAGTAACTACTCATTATTTTTTATTACTTAGGTAATGTTGTACTTCAATTCCATTTTACACGCATGCGCAGGACTGTCGAATGCAAAATTGTATGCATTCCAGATTGAACTCTTCATTAGGTTGCACAATTTTTCTTTAGCTCATTTGTATGTAACACTATTTATATTAAACATTCGGTCTAACTGGGCAACCACGCGGCCGCGCGCCATCTTGCACACAAGTAATAGCACAAGTAGCTGATAATTTAACTTAATCTCTTAAATAGGTATTTACGTTTTTATTTATGATTTGTAAGTACGTGGGTATCTGCCATCAACGAAATACTTTACTGACCATCGGCAGACTTTATTGGTATGAGTATGACAATAGTAACGTCCCGTATAAGTAATCTAATGTATCTAAATTACATACGGTGTAACCGTACCTACTGTATGTCAATAATCTTAGTAAAAAAATGCATGATAGTTGTAAGATGTATGTATTGAAAAAATATCTATGTAGGAGCTGTAGGGTTAGAATCGGAAGTAGTTTTATAGCGCGTGACCTTGACGACACGCCTGTTCGGCGTGTTTCCGTAAGAACCACTAGAGGTAGACCCCGGCTCGCTTCTTAATAAGCTAAACCGTGGGTCAACTAGACCTTGGCGTGTGCCGCCATCTTGTATCACCGCGGAGCGTTTCAAGTGCTCTCGCCAGTGGGCAGCGCACCGCCGCATGGTAAGCACGCTGTACTCGCGTGCCACCGACCTACGATACCCATTCGTTACTTTGTTAACCTAGACTTTAAAATATTAGCTAGACTTGTGTCTGTATAACCCATTTGTGTTCAATTTGTTTAAATAAACATTTTTAATATCAGTGCCGCTGTTTATATACAGCCAGACCCGCTATAGTTTCTTTTTGATTTTCATAAGTGCATTGTAAAGTACCTAAATTGAAGAATAATTAATTTCATTTTCACTTTAACATTGCCATAAGGTCTACCGTGGTAATTAATATTTAAGTGTGTTGTTGTTTGTAGCATTATGATATATGTTTGTTTCAGGTGTCGCCTGACTTTCAATGTGTGTACCCAGCAGCAAATAAAACATATAAAGAAAGATTTCCTCTTATAAAGTTGAAGATTCTGAAACTACGAGTACTCGTTGAAAGAGGAGAATGTAACAAGGCTGACTTATCAACCATCGACCTTCTCGATTTGGCCTCTGGTAAGATCCTAAATATGTATTCTATGTTTTGTATTTCTTCAAATAATTTCTGCATTTTTAAAAGGTTGCTCATGACGACTTTATACAGTAGCACGTTTCGTAAAACAGTCAGGACAGTAGTATATTTAAGGTTTATGTATTAGTACACGGTTCAAAACTTGCATCTGAATTTTAAACCAGCTCCCGATTTCTGACCGATCTGAAAATTTTCATTCCTTCGTAACTCAGATAAAAATGCAATGTTTTGGTACCATCGAGCTGATCTGATTGTTGGACACTGGAGGTGACTATAAGTACTCTGCAATAAAACAACAAAACCTGATTGTGTTTGAGTCTGTTATAATTGTTTGGATGAGTAATATGACCCTAAAAGCTTATGTCAAAAATG
Source organism: Pammene aurita (assembly GCA_947086415.1). Classification (NCBI taxonomy): domain Eukaryota; kingdom Metazoa; phylum Arthropoda; class Insecta; order Lepidoptera; family Tortricidae; genus Pammene; species Pammene aurita. The sequence continues at coordinate 20,940,495 of OX352305.1, read as the reverse complement.
AAACGTTTGACATAAAACTTATATTAATTTATTTTTCAGTAGGCGAAGAGAAGTGTGGAAATTATCCAAAAAAGAGCAAGACATGATTACCTGGCTCGTGTTGCGACAGTTTCAGACATAGGAACATACTGTTATCAAAGGGAAATGCTTTTCGGCACCAAAGAAGTCACCATCATGGATGTTGCTGATATTATATTGAGGGCTCTGCAATATACTTTGAAACGTCCATTTTAAAATAAACGAAAATATATTACTTTTTGGTTTGATCTTACGTTTTATACTCCCTAAATATTTTTAGGTCACTGTTTTGCTAACGTGAAACGCTGTTTCTTGATGTAATAATCGCGCAACAGGAATATGCTTTGTTTCAGCATCATTTTTTTGGGTCGTAATGGTTTGCACTTGCTCGCAGTTTGGTCATGATTGGCACTGCTTTTTGTTTTTTCTGTTTCAACATAACATTTAGGTACATAATGTTATTCATACAACATTGGTTCCACCTTTAATAATGTCAACGGCCTTGAACCACCATTGATCGACATTTTAACTATTTGGTCTCTCGCAATTGAAAAATATGCAATTTATAGAAATTGGTCTTTTGCATAATTATCCAATTGCGAGATATAAATTAAAATGTCGAAAATTAAAGTTGAAGGTCGTTGTTATTAAAATATTGAACTAATGTTGTATGAATAACAATAAATTGTATCTTGAAACAGAAATACCAAATGGTTAGCACAACAAAGTGCCTTTGTCATTATGACTATAAAAAATGATGCCGAAACAAAGCATGTTGCTATTGCGACCACGTAAGATTTGGTTAATTTAACAACGTTAGCAGAATAGTGACCTAAAGATTTGATGCCAAAACAAAGCATTTTGCTGCTATGACAACGTTTAATTTGGTTAGATTAACTACGTTAGCAGAATAGTCACCTCAAAGATTTGATGCCAAAACAAAGCACATTGCTATTATAACAACGTTTATTTGGTTAGGTTAACAAAAACTATTTTGTGGTATTGCCACAATACAATACAAATTTGTTGCAAGAACATAATTTAAACAATACAATAACAAAGTTACTTTGTCATTTGCACAAAGCAATTTTGTCTAGGTAGCAACTTAAACCAGAACGTACTAGGTTAAAAGTTGCCAATATCACAAAGTTTATATTGTTGTAACGACAACATATAAAGCATTGTAATAATAACAAAGTGAAAATGTTATTTATATAATATTGTCAGATTAACAATAAGAGTTTGACAACATAAAAGTTGTACTATAGACCAAGCTCCATAGACGGTTGTATAGCGTTTAAGTTTTATTGTTACGCCCAACAACATTTTTTTCTCAGTGTAAAAGATATAGCTACATTTGTTTAATGAACGGCTGATGTATGCGTTATAGATTGCGTCAATGTCCTATATGAGTTTATTACCCAGTTATGTAGGTATCATCGCTCATTTCGGATGAACCGAATGCCGGCGCAAGATCACCCTCAACAAGCTTTGTCAGAGCGGGCGACACGAGCTGCGCGGCGAGCGGGACGCAGGCCGGCAGTCGGCAACGCGTCGTGCAACAGCGCGCTACGGGCCGGTTCAAAATAGTACTCTTTGTGCTTGAAGATGGAGACCTCTCCGAAACATGTCGCGCGAAGTGACTACAGTGACGTGAGTGTAACCGTTATATTTTATAGTAGGTAGGTATATGTAGTACCTAATATCTACCTATATAATAGCAAGAACTAATAACACACCTCATTAAACATACATAGGTACTAAATTCCTCCGTTGTAAAGTTAATTTGATCTAAAACGTGATTGTAAAATCAGATACAGGTAGATAGCTGTTTAAACGTACTAGATACTTAAGTAAGTATAAGCTTTAAAATTCCGTAGCTAAAGCACAGAATAACTAATAGTACTATCGTACAGAAAATTCACTCCTTCTCAAAAGGCAGATTTAGGTATAAAATTATACCTATACTCGCCGCATGCAAGCAAAATTGAAACTTATAACCGCGCAAGAACCGTGAATCTTCTTTGCGCGCCGCAGTTTTATGACCGAGCTGTGAGGGTTGTGACTTGACAAGTTTTTGTACCTAAAATACCTACTGATTTATTATTTTTAAGATAAATATGTAGGAATTACAAGCGTTGATTCTGTAAACATGAAGTTTTTATCCGAAGATAGTATGTCTGATTCTCACGGAAGTAGGTATGCCACAGCCGTATTGCTTTGAAAATATGTCGGTCAGCTCCTAATAGTGTTTCTGGGCAACCAATATTCAATAAATTAAGGATGTTTATTTTAACTATTACCTACTAAGTAAGGACTTCGGGACCTTTCAATATCATCCGGAATCTAAAAAAAAGAATTCTGCTTCCTTGTTCTTCCGTTTATTCAGACATCCGTAAACAGAACAATGTATTTTATACGGATTAGATCGAGATTTAGGTTTCGAAGCCATTGTGTATTTTCAATTTTGCTTGAGCGCCACGTGACACGACCATCGTGCGAGCCGAGCGGCAGCCCACGGCCATACGCCTGCCCGGGAGGCGCGCCGGCCAAATGTACCTAAACTGCGTAGTGACACCCCCCTGGCTAAAGCACAGAATAACTAATAGGCTAAAGTACCTAGGTACTATTTTGGTAACTTCTTATATTTCATAGGTAGTCAATGGTTCTTAGGTTACGTTAGCATTATCTACGCACACGAAGCCGCGCGCGGAAGCTAACATTGAATATTATAATTCGAATAAAAAAGGTACCTTATTATAGTTATTATATTACAAAGGAACCAGGTGTAAAAGTATTAAAATATCTTTGAAGTACTCTCCTGCTGTACTTTGAAGTACTCTGTAATTACCTGCTGAAACAAAAATGTAACACATTACTCGGGTCAATGAATACCTTAATATTTAGGTCCTTACAAGAAGCGTCTTGAGCATTTTTTGGCATAATTCCGACTCCCACTTGACCGATAGTTTATTACATACGTCCGGAATACCGTTAAAATCGAAACACACATTAAATGTACCTAACGTATCCGACGTTAAATCACTTCCCAGTTATAAAATAACTTCCCTGTCGCTAAATAATGTGTAGTTCCTACTTAAGTGTAAAATGTGAAAGTTTTGCAATATTTATTCAGTAATTAACTCGTATACCTAAATACCTTAGTATTCTAGTCCAATCAATGGGCTAGTTAGGTTAATTACTTGTGCAACGTGCTAGTTAGCTAGCTACCTATTTACGTAAAATTACTTAGTTACTTACCTACTTAGGTAAATAAAATATCTAGACAGGTATTATACCTACCTAGTACTAGATATCTATAGGATGTCGTGGTTCATTGCGCGTGCATGGTTGTACCATCAGGTTCAAAATTGCATGGTCAATTTATCAATGAATTCATTCATAAATTGGCCATGCAATTCTGAACCCGATAGTACCTACTACCGTAAACTATACATACATTGAGGTACTTATATAACATAGATGTTTAGAGTAAGAAAGAATAAATAGGTATTTATAGGTTATAGTATACATATTATTTGCTGTTTAATAATCTGTGATCGGCAAACATGGTGCCACACCGCGGGACTACAAAAAGGCATGAACCGTCTATCGAATTTCAATTGAATATTTCTTTTGGACAACTATCTGCTAATAAACTTAAATCGAAATAGTCGTTTCTGCCTTTAGGGCCAAAAGCAAAACCAACTATCTTCTAATAAAATTAAACCCTAATAGTCGGTTCTGCCTTTAAGTAGGAGTAGTAGTAGTAGTAGTAAAACACTTTATTGTACAAGAAAACACAAAGAAAGACATATAACACAACATATACGTACAAAGGTGAACTTATCCCTTTAAGGGATTTCTTCCAGTTAACCTTTGAGCATTTGGAAGAGAAAGTTGGAAGTGCTAGGCAGACTTAGGTACTGTACGATACGGTAAGATGAGTTGTATTACAATTTATGATCTAATTAGGTAGATACTCAGTTCGGTATCATACATAAATATAAATAAACTTCTTACATAAATACAAAATATATACTATACATACATACACTACCTACATAAAATAAAATAAATAATATGAAAATTATTACCGCATATATCTTACTATTAGGATTCGTTTGAAAGCCATAACTTGAAAGATGGTGGCAACGAATTCCATAATTTAACAGAATAAACTGTACAAGACATGTCATAGGAATGGTGACTGTGCATTGGGATAGAGAGAGATAAATCAGCACTGGAGCGTAGCCGGTGACCACTGCTGTCCGCTAGAAACTTAAATCTTTCTGACAGGTAGGGTGGAGAAGATGGAAGAAACAATACTTTGAAGAGAAGACAAAGAATGTGCACATCTCTACGGCGACGAATAGTTAGCCACTTTAGTTGGCAACGGAACGCTGAAATATGGTCGTACTTACGCAAGCCAAAGACATACCTTATATAAACATTATGTAGCCGTTCAAGCTTGTCAAGCAGATTCTGGGTGAGATCCAGGAAAGCGACGTCTGCGTAGTCTAGGAGAGGAACCAGAAGAGAACGGGCAAGGACCACTTTTGTTTTGTTGGTTTTGCTTTTGGGCCTTTAGGGCCAAAAGCAAAACCAACAATCTGCTAATAAACTTAAATCTAAATAGTCTGTTCTGCCTTTAGGGTCAAAAGCAAAACCAACTATCTTCAAATAAAATTAAATCCACATAGTCTATTATGCCTTTAGGGCCAACAGCAAAACCAACTATCTGCTAATAAACTTAAATCTAAATAGTCTGTTCTGCCTTTAGGGTCAAAAGCAAAACCAACTATCTTCAAATAAAATTAAATCCACATAGTCTGTTATGCCTTTAGGGCCAACAGCAAAACCAACTATCTTCTAATAAACTTAAATCAAAATAGTCTGTTCTGCCTTTAGGGCCAAAAGCAAAACCAACTATCTTCTAATAAACTTAAATCCAAATAGTCTGTTCTGCCTTTAGAGTCAAAAGCAAAACAAACTATCTTCTAATAAAATTAAATCCAAATAGTCTGTTCTGCCTTTAGGGCCAAAAGCAAAACCAAATATCTGCTAATAAACTTAAATCCAAATAGTCTGTTCTGCCTTTAGGGCCAAAAGCAAAACCAACTATCTTCTAATAAACTTAAATCCAAATAGTCTTTTCTGCCTTTAGGGTCAAAAGCAAAACCAACTATCTTTTAATAAACTTAAATCCAAATAGTCGTTTCTGCCTTTAGGGTCAAAATCAAAACCAACTATTTTCTAATAATATTAAATCCAAATGTTCGGTTCTGCCTTTAGGGTCAAAAGCAAAACCAACTATATCACGGCAATTGAAGACTGAAGAGATGCCTATTTCTTAAATCTGCGTTTGAAAGTGAACAGAGTTTTCAAGTTTTGTATAGGAGGGGGTATGTTATTCCAGCATTTCGTGGCAGAATAGCGAAAACTGTCACAAAATGCTGCTGATTTGCCGTGTCTCGGACAAATTAGACGGATAGCTCTTCTAAATAGTTGGCCGTGTGGAGAATGAGCTTGTCAAAAATGTAGGTTTTTGATGATGCACAAATTTATTAATTTCTTAAAATAGTCTTACTAGACTACTGGTGGTACTACTGTACCTAATAATTATTAAACAAAATTATTTATTTCTTAAAATAATCACAAAAATTTCGTACATCGAAAAGCCCATATCAAATCGTAGTTTAAATGCGCAAAGTTTTGCCACGACGCCATTTGGGCGTAACATTTGGTTACAACTTTTGTCTCATTCTAACTATCGTTCCCTCTCACTTTGTTCGGTTGACTAGTCGCTTACGTGAGTAGACCCCCTTTAGCCCCGAATACCTACCTATACGTCCATCGTAAAGGCACGTTAATGAAGTGCAATCAGGACTCGATTACAGCCGCCATCAAACATATGTCGTAAAGCTTCCCAGACGGTGGCCAATGCTTTAGTTCCACTGGCCATGGACCCTGGTTCTAGAGTCTGTCCGGAAAGAGAAGTGTCGTAGAATGTATGAGCGCCCATAAAAACCACGATACTTCTCTTTTTAGACAAATTTTATATTGAAAGATAAAGTTCGGCGCCATTGGAAAGCGTAGTACCTACGCATTTACCTATACTAGGTAGTAGGTACATAGGAGGTACAATTAGGTACCTACCTACCTACCTACAGATGTACCTAATTAGGTATAGGTAGGTTAGTAGTAGTTTGGAGGCCGTCCGGGGGGTTTTAAAAAAGGTCACTTTTTATGTGAGGAAACACCAAAGCAATTGTTTTGTTAATAATATTATTTTCGGACACGTCCGGGGAAAAAATGCGATTGACGCCAAATGTCCGTGTTTTTTTTAAGTCTTTGTCCTGGTTCGTCGAATTTAGAGATGGCAGCCCTACCTTTAACGCACTTTACTTGTTTGTGTCGAAAATGTTATTTTAGTTACAGGTACCAACTTAGTAATTTCTTTTTGTAAACGTGCGCTCGCAGGTACCTACCTAGGTATTAGTATAGTTGTAAAACGGGTATTAGACATTGCAATTTGTACGGCCTAACCTGTTAGGACCCTTAGGTAACTGAAGGAGGGTTAGGGAGAGGCAGGGCACAACAGATTGTGCCCTACAAATTGCTATGTCTAATACTGGTTTAAGACGACCGTCTTTCAATCTCCGGTTAGGTACAGTCAGCTGTAAAAATATGGGTGTACTCATCTTACTCAAAAATATGTCCCATAGTATCTTATTCCGTTGTAATAAGTGCGTAGTACCATATTTATGAGACGATTTTTTCGATACGTATTTTTGCAGCTGACTGTAAATAAATAAAAAAATTAACAAAAAAAAAGATTCCGACGAATTGAGAAACTCCTCCTTCGTAATCTTGAAGTCGGTTGATAAAGCCAGTGTTTCATAAAAAATAAAAAACAAATACTTACTTACCTAGGCTGAGGCAATTCAGTTAGGTGCACATTATTGCATTTGTGTAATGATTCTAGCCGTGTTGCGTCCATAAAGTGCAGCGGCGGGTATCGAATGCGTTGGTTCCATGGCAACCGTACATCAAGTTTTATTGACCTCCGAGTGCCTATTTATATGTAAGTATGCAAGTATACGACTGTACACAACCGATGCACATTTTGTTATACGTAGAAGATCAGCAATGTCACGAGTAGTCGAAAACAAAGTGAAATGGCGCGACATTGCGCCGCGCCTCGGATCAATACCCGCGCGACGCAAAAACGTCCCAATGTTGCGTCCCGGAGTTGACTATCCCGGTTTACTCTTATAAATCTTATGATAGGAAATGTAAAGAGTTTTCATAGACTTTAGTAGGTAAGTATCTACCTAATTATTAATTCTAGAATATTCTAGACACCTAGGTTTCAACTTATAAATTCACAAAAAGTCACTTTGGAAAAATTGGTACCTCGCTACGAAAAGGTTAAGAACCACTGAACTAGAATTTAAAACTAAACTTTAAGAAACAAACTCATCATCTGATTCGCTGCCCACTTTTCTTTTTCTAAACTGAATTCCTTTCATTTTAAAATAAGAATGCCGAAAGTCCCGCCTACCGTGTGACAATGCGGACCAATGGGTAATGTCGCGGGCGTAAGCAGGCGACACCGCCGACCAATCAGGAACGTCGCCTACGTCCAATGACATCGTGGTGACAACGTGACAGGTCAACGCCCTAGTCACATGGTTGGCTCTGATTTGTCGCGCAAACTAAAATGATCTTTAAATGGTGGGAATAAGGTCCAATAAAAGTGAGTAATGGAAATAAAATTGATTTCACTTTTTGTGATTTAATTCTCATTGGTTGATATTTCAAATTGGAATTAGTTAAATATTTTAAATCTTTTTCTTCTTTCTTTTCGAATTTAGGATTGGTTCCTTTTTAATTTTGGTTATTTCTAATTTTAAAAAAGTTAATTTTAATGGTTGATTCTATAAGTTTTCCAATTGGATTATAATGAGTAATGCCATTGTTTTGTGTCTTAGGTAGGTTTATAGTAAAATTTTAGCATATTTTTTTAAAACTAATGTAATAAAATTAATCATCCAAGTGGGTAAGTATACCTCCCTACTTTAGGATATTTCAAAGTTAAGTAGGTACCTACTTACAAAACTTAATCTCAATATACTTAGGTACATGGAGATAACTAGATACCTAATAGGTAGGTCTCCTTAATTTTAGGCATAGTTATGAGTATGACGGATAAATAATGCGAATAGAAAGCTCAAGTGCGAATGATAGACCGAGAATCGAGAGTCCTATTAGACCTAAATATACCTACCTATAGATATCTACCTAGGTACAGTAGGTACGTACCTAGGTAGCTGCCGGTACGGACACCCGAACCTGGGCCGCGATTCGAAAAATAAACACACACACTGGAAAGACACAGCTCCAACCCAACTCAACCCAACTCAACTCAACGCTATAACGACATTGACATTTGCTATTCGAACAGATATTCATTCAACATTGGTATCACATTGGTCTCACATTGGTCACACATTGGTCGCACATTGTAGCAATGTTGTACCAATGTGCGACCAATGTGAGACCAATGTGATACCAATGTTGAATGAATATCTGTTCGAATAGCAAATGTCAATGCCGTTATAGCGTTGAGTTGAGTTGGGTTGGAGCTGTGTCTGTCCAGTGTGTATGTTTATTTTTCGAATCGCGGCCCGGAAGTAGTGATATCAGCCTGCGGCGGAAACGGAAGTGTAGGTAGGTGGGGCGGGCGTCGCGAATATATTGCTACATGAATAATATGAATTACCTATACACCGTGTTTTTAGGGTTCCGTATAGTCAACTATGAACCCTTATAGTTTCGCCATGTCCCTCCGTCCGACCGTTCGTCTGTCCATCTGTCCGCGGTCTAGCTCAGTGACCGTTAGCACTAGAAAGCTGAAATTTGGTATGAGTATGTGCAAAAATCACGCCAACAAAGTGGTGGAATAAAATCTGGAAAAATATTTTTTGTTAGGATACCTCCCGTGCACATGAAGTGGAGGATGGTTAGCTCCAGTTCTGAAATAATCGTGTCAATTTTTAACTTTCCCAGTGTGTAGGTAAACCTACATAAAATTATTTTTGTACATTACAAAATGATGCACCTGTGTAACATCAATAAAATATGCTACCTTTGTATCTCGGACTATTAATGTTCGAAATTACATTGACATGTCGTAATTGTTTGGTCGAGTTAATCACAATACCCTAATTAGTCTAATTACATTAGTGACTGATACAACAATTGTTGTAAGAAAAAACAACGAATTAAAAGAAATTAGGTTAACTATGCCAATTAGTTTCCTTAATACCTAACCTTATGCTAAAATTAGGTAACGGAAAAAAACACAATACGGTGTAGTCCATATGTAGACCTAGGTATAGTATTGTAAAGGTTGTCTACGTTTACAACCTCTCTTCTCGAACACTGTCTGGCACTGTGTTATTTAAATTAGGAATTCCAACGTTCTATGTCAGACGATCGGGATTCTTTCAGGGAGTCCCAAAAGGGCAGCCTAAACAGATAGTCGACTTCGATGTACTAGCTAATGATATAAAAAAAGAATAAATATTTATATTATATTTGAGAGTATTCATTGAGGATACTCTCTACAGTATGTAGTAAATATGTATACATTTAATGTGACAAAAACATGTATCCAAGACTTTACGCCTTGGTATTAGAGTCGTGGCTACATATTCCTGTGACATTAAATGTATCCATATTTTCAGACGTGACTGTACCAGATACATCTGCTATTTCACTGTGCAACGAATTTATGACATACCCACAAGTTGCTCGTAAGTCATAATACTTATACATACATCAATTTAAGAGTTATCCTCTTGCCGGTGGAGTATTTACCAACTATTCCTATCCTGCGCCAGTTCCTTGACCTTTTGATACGACACGGCTCCTACTATTTCCTTCACTTGGTCCATGTAGCTGCGTCTGGGTTTACCTCGACCTGTCTTGCGTTCTATTCTTCCTTCTAGAATAGTTTTGAAGAATTGATCGTGTCGTATCAAATGGCCAATCAAAAAACAAAAAATGATCAGCCATTTGATAATACTTATACATGTTTATATGATAGATATGAAGATACCTAACACACAATTTTTGAATAATTTTGGGTGTTTTATTAATTATTAGAAATTGTTATGTTCTAAAGCGTAACACAATTGAACTGGTTGAAACGCTCGTGAAATTCACCCATTTACTTCTACTAGGTATACTTATATATGTCCCTATGAATATCTTTAAGGAATATCTTCCAGCTAACCTTAGTTTTTTAATAGGATTAGAATAAAGGGGTGTTCAAGAGTTTTATTAATAAGTCTGTAGATATCTAAGTAGGTAAGTAAGTATATAAAGGGATATACAACTAATACAACATATAAACCTTATAATTAAAATTACCTCTCATTCTTTCATAATCTTATTAGATTTAGACCAATTGAATCAGAAATAGCTGGGACCTCCTTAATCAAAACTTATAAGACATATTTACTACCTAAGGCTGTCCCAAGTAGCAAAATTTGGCACTATAAAAGTCCTGAGAACATTTTAGAACGTGCTACTTAGTGTTCATGATTAGCACTATAACGGTGTCGTAAACCTTTACCTAACCCCAAATAGGCCCTAGTTTTATCACTGATTTATTCTATAAACATTACATAAAGGCTCTCACTGTGATAAATCAGCTCTATAATTGAAATGTCTGCAATGTTTATGTCACAATTAAAAACTATTAAAGTAACCAAAACATGTTTATAGTGCTAATTTGCGCCGTAAACGATTCCAGTGATCTTTTTTATCACCAAAAGCCTCGTGTTGTGTGCTGTCGTCGTCGTGAGGTTATTTCACAAGAAATTAAACAAATATATTTGTAAGTCATTCGCCATGTCCCTTTAGTTCCTTAAAGTGACATATAAAGGTACATACTAAAAAACATTCGTGAACCGTAATTCTGCCGGTACTTGCACTTGCGAAAATAATTGTATTGACAAAATCATTATGCTGATTTCAAATTTGACAATGCGCCTTCATAATTTTACTGTTTTAATTAAATTTTAATTAATAAAATTAGGACTTGTCCCGCCTGTGGCTGCTATAGTACACATGGGCTCCAGTCGTGCTGCTAATGTGCTATCACTTTCAGTAAACGGCAGCCATATTTTAATGGATTTGGGTAGCCTTATAGCGATGTTGAGGGAGCATTTAAAAAGCTAAAACGTTATGTAATGGTCGTGCAAAGTCCTTTTATAGTGCAGATTTATCCTGTAATAGTGTTTGCGATACTGCTACAATACTAGTACTATAAAAGTTAATTCGACACATTATTAGTGCATAATAGGTACATAAAAGTGTCAGTAAAGTGTCTATAGTATGAAATAGTACTATAATCGCTTTTTGCAAATCTATAACAGTGCAACACTTTAAAGATTCTTTTTTATGGTCCTTTAAGCGTTCTAAGAGCTAACTTATAGAACTAAATTGCTCTTTAATTTATAGAACCAAAATGCTCTATTAAAAACCTTTATAGTACAAGCAGTCACAATGGTTACCATTATAGGCCTACTATATCACTGATTGGTGATAAAAGGCCTTAGTTATAGAAGCTTTTGTTACTTGGGGTGTTTCCAGAGATGAGCGAGGATGCGTTGCGAGGAATGTGTTTGTTGAGAAGCTCAAACAAGGTATAGGTACTTAACTACAACTATATGAATGGGATCCTTGGGAAAGGTTGTCTGGAAGAAATCGCTCATTAGCGATAAGACCGCCTGTTGTTACCTCTACCTAAATTTATCTAATTGTAAAATTTGTGCTTGTAACTGTATGAGGTGTGCAATAAAGAGTATTTATTATTATTATTATTTGTATGTCTTTCCAGACCACGGAACAATTGTGTTCCGGACCTTTGGGAGGCATATGCGGAGCCGAAGCCAACGCGCAGAGGCCCTTTCGACAATTTAATGAAAAGTGAGGGGTACACTAAGCGGATGCTGCCCCTACCCGTGTCATGGGACGCACGCAGAGACTGCACCAGCCATGGTGTAAAGACTATTGAGAGTTAATGGAGTCTAAAATGTACTAGGCTATTGGGTGAAAAGTATGGACTAACTACTGGGCTATTGGATGAAGAACCGGACGCCTGCCTACTAAAACGGTATCCAATTTTAGTTCCGGCAGACGGTGACTCGCCCGCCGCAAGATGGGCCCCCGTAAAAAGCGACATCAAAGATGGCTCAAGGGCAACACCGGTGCGTGGGCTGTAAGGTTGTCGAGAGGTGAGTCTGCGGTAGCCAGATCCCGGTAATCCGTTCAGCAGGCCGCCGGCGTTATGACATTTTACACTTCCAACCTGGAGCATAGGTCCCGCTCTTGCGACTCCACTCTGGCCGGCCAGTTAAGGCAAGCACAGAGGCGAGGGCCAAATGGAAAGGGCCCTCTGGAATAGGGGTCCGCGGTGTCGCCACTCACCGTCAGCTCGCCACAAGCTGCCCCCGCGGGGTTATTTATTATTATTATTATTATTACATGTGACAAGTGCGGGCGTACTTTCGCCACAAAAGTTGGTTATGTCAGCCACATTCGAGTACACCTACTGTACAATTTTTCTTACAACCAATATTTGACGGCTGTCATCCACATACATATTTTGCGTTTTAGGTTATAAATTGTATGGAAATGACAGCCGTCAAATATTGGTTGTAAGAAAAATTGTACAGTAAGGAACCCATGATACCAGTCGCCGTAGCCGTATCGGCTAGGAAGAGATGATGACTTAACTAAGTACATACATGGACAGACATAAGAGTCATGTGTCAAAAGCCTTTATCTACACCCACATCATAAATCCTCTATTCCGCGTTCGGAAACCGTATGTAATTACCACCATTATTACACTCAGTAATGTAACATCAAGAGTAATATTAGTGCCACTTTTGTATAAATGTATGAAAATTCATAACCACATCGATTTTGGTAACGTAATGAAAATCCAGCCCTCATCTACGACCGCGGTTGCCCTCCTCCCCGACCGCCGAGACAATCTAGTTGGCCATGGCGGTGCAATGCCGGTTATTCTAATAGTTTCCGAACACGTCATTTAGGATTTGGAGTGTGTAGATAAAGAAGTGTATGCAACTGTACGTAATTATGCCTTAAAACACTCGTGTGATCTTATTTTTTTAAGGACCCTGGCCGCGATTCGAAAAATAAACACACACACTGGACCGACACAGCTCCAACCCAACTCAACTCAATGCTATAACGACATTTATATACATTTGCTATTCGAACAGATTTTCATTCAACATTGGTCTCACATTGGTCACACATTGGTCCAATGTGTGACCAATGTTGAATGAAAATCTGTTCGAATAGCAAATGTATATAAATGTCGTTATAGCATTGAGTTGAGTTGGGTTGGACCTGTGTCGGTCCAGTGTGTGTGTTTATTTTTCGAATCGCGGCCCCTTATTATTATTACGTATCAGTTACATAAACTCCTATTTTCGCCTAGAAATGAAGTCTTCATGTCAGCCTTTCTGTATTGACCTTCGGTATAGACATGTTATTATTATAATATCCATATGTATGATTACACATCTAATCTAACGATTTTTTTATTTATTCGACAGGGGTTCGAGCCAGCTGCGTCGGATTGGTCGGCGGTGACGAGGCGACTTTCAACAGATGAGATTGTGGCACTTATTGAGAAGTTTTGGTCGAGTTGCGGAAATTGCCACATGTTAAGAATGCTAGGGAATTTCAGGAGCAAAATGAGAAGTAAGTAGGTACCTAGGTATATATACCTACCTGTGTATAAGTATTGGTATGTACCGACTTACCTACTTACCGAAGAAGAATTTCCATGTGATGAGAATTCATTAAGTTATGCATTTTTTTCTGCCTACGTATATTAAAATTTTATTTTTTTAGAGCGCTGATGCTGGCGGTGAGACGTCCGACTTTTAATTCGGAGGTCTCGGGTTCAAACCCCGGCTCGTGCTACTGAGTGTTTCAGAACTTATGTACCTACGGAATATCATTTGATATTTATTGGAAGGTCAGATAACAGTCGCTTTGGTAAAAACTAGTGCCTACGCCAATTCATGTGATTAGGTTGTCAAGTGGACCCCAAGCCGGAACAAACGCTGGGAGGAAGATTATAATTTCATTATTTAGCTTTCCTGAAAAGTGTTTGTCCTTTGCGAACACATCATACTCGTACAAACAAATATTTTTGTAAAAAGTGTCCAACGATGCAAAAAACAATATAGCTATTCGGAAACGCCAATAAACATTAAGTTCATTCGTTTCACAAGCTACAAAGTTTATACATTATTTTCATTGCTCAATTTTGTACCTATTTTATAAATACATATCTGCACTTTAGCCCCGCTTTCCTATACGTAAAATCTATACGTAGGTAGGTACATTTTAAATACCACTATCGTTCTTGATTTAATACAGCATACACCCTTTTATGTAAAATAAAAATATATTTTGCAACTCAAAACACATTTTGTTTTTCCAACACAATGACCTTTTTTAACTATCTTCATTTTATAAGTAGATTGCTATTCCAACCAAAGATAATTGAAATCCCAAAAAAAACATGACATATCAAGCGCCGAAGTCATTTCATGCAAAATTAACATGCCGTCCCCTTTTTATGTCACAAACGTGTGAGGACATGCTTTTGTCTCTTTTTTTTAATAACGGTGCTTAGAAAAAACCCTTGAGTTTGATCTACTTATCACATATAATAAAATAATTCTAAATTCAACCCTATTGCTATCATTTTAAGGTTGTAATCAAAAGCAAGAATAAGTTTGTAAAATTTTCGAATGTGCAACTGTGATCTACTATCCCCATTTACAGTGAACTCGTTAGATTTTGAGCCTTATTATGTGAACAGTAAGGACATTTTAGAAGTAAAAATAGGTTGGTATTATTATGCAATGTCATCGTACCGGCATAGTGAGAATTAAAGGCGATATTAAACTTTTTTTTCTTGAAATTTTGCCAATGTGGTAAAAGTGACGAAAATGAGTGGAACAAAAAATAAATGCGACAGGAATGTGACGAATGAAGTAAATTGGAAACTGGGCTATCGCTAGTCACATCATTCCGTATTTTAAGATATACCGGATGTCTCCTGTAACACGAGCAAAACATTTAAACGTAGATTCTACTCCCAAAACACATTGAAATTGAAAACAATTTCAACACCTTGAAAAAAATATGTATTCTTTTGAATGTCTCTTTTTCATACTAACTAAATAGTATTTTCAATGTACCTCGGGTTCATAATTGCATACCCAATTTATGAATGAATATATTGATAAATTGGGTATACAATTATGAACCCGATGGTAAGTTTAAATCCGTCCAATTGACATTGCTTGTCAGTCTTATTACCCTAGAGTATGGATGGTATAAGGAGGATGTCAATCTCTATGTTACAAAAATGTCCGTCAAAAGGCGTTAACTGATGGCGCAACAATAGCATGAGCATACATTTCTACCCCGGTCGGTAGTGACCCTGCCTACGAAGCAGAGGGTACCTGGTTGGAATCCCGGCCAGGGCGTTATTTTTAACGGATACTTGTTATGTATATTATGATTTTTGATATTAAAAAATTAAAAATCCATACATAATTGCAAAATAATTATTTGCGGAGAAGAAAAACACTCAGAATATAAATTTTATTTAGAACGTCATATAAGTATTAAATATCGATCATTTCAAATGAAATAAAGGTCATAGGGAAGCGTATTTAATGCAGTTTTTAAATATTTACATTTTTAGGCATTTACTATATAAAGTTCATTTCATACGCTCAACTACACCTAGCGCCACCCGGAGATATTTGGAACTATTTGTTTACTGCTTTCCGCTGGACACTTTTTCGACCGTTTTCCTATAACAGAGACCCATCCTCCTTATACCATCCATACCCTAGAGATATCATAATCAATTACGCAATACATTGCGTGTTCGAAATAGTTCGAGTAACCTTTAAAGTGTACTGAAAAACCACAAGTAGAATCTACGTTAAAATTTTTCGCTCGTGTATACTCAGTATATTCGTACCTAGTTTAAGTATAAAAATATTTATTTTTAAACGTAAAAATATTTATAAAATTAGGTAGGGTAGGGCGGGGCATGTTTAACACATTAGAGTTTAGTGCTCTATAAATTATTAACTTCACAGTTAATCATATAATTAAAATTCAAATAATTAAGTTAATAAGTAATACCCTCACGGGTATTAGAAAAATTTAACCTAATGCTACTGATATGATAGGAAATTCACAATGCAGTTGCAGAAGTGGGCTATTGAAATTGTCAATATCCCTAAAACATTGGAATTCTTTATGTGATTTTAACTCGGAATCATGTGCTCTTTGGATTGTAATAGGGAAAAAAGTTACTCCAAATTTCCATATATTTTTCGTTCCTAAGAATAGATATATAGTATTAAAGAACGGGATACACAATCGACGAAAAAAATGGCCCCACAATAGTGCTGCAAGAACGACTCGTACCCACAGCAGTTTCTCGGTCAGTTTTTAACCGACTTCAAAAAAGGAGGAGGTTCTGAATTCGACTGTATTTTTTTTTCTTGGTCAGTTTTACTTTTACAGTCAGTGATACGACTGGCCGGTTACAAAATTTCAAGAGCCATATTTTCGATGAATCTTGTTTGAGACTGTACCTCTACTAATATTCTAACTCAATAATGGGGAATGGAAAAAATATTGGGAAACATTTACTCTCTTATCTGGATCGAGAGGGCTAGTGATTCTAAGTAGAAATTACCTACATATAATCGTCCAAATTATCCTGTTAAATAGATCCCCAGCATTTTTTTTACACCTTGTATAAGAAGAAGTGCCAAGTGATGCTTATGCCAAAAAATATCAGTCACTGTGGGAATCCAAAGAATTTTTTATCAATTTCAGCGTTCACAGGAAACTGACGAAACTGTCATCGTAATAATAACAAACGTATAGCAAACACGACCATTAGTAAACCCTCGTGTCATCCACTAGGCACCTGACGGACAATTAAAAAAACACGCCCGACAGCCGAAACCACTCGTCATCTAAAATAAACTAATGGCGGGAGTCGAACGGGTTACCGACGGTTCTGTATATCGTTTATATGGACGTTTTTCGTGTGGTAAAAACCTCTTTAAATCCTTTTTTTTTCATAGTTACAGAGAGAGTCACAAAAATAGTGGTGATCCGTTTAAGGGCATATTTGGTATTGTATTGCGATTAAAAAAAAAAGAAGAAAAATTTTTTGGACGCGAAAAAAATTTTTATTCCGGGGAGATTTGTTTTTCTTAGTTTTTTATAATTAAAATACGATACCAAATATACCCTTAAACGGATCACCGGCATTTTTGTTAAGTACACCTTGTATGCCTAATTTGAGTTGCTTTTTAGGGTTCCGTACCTCGAAAAGAAAAAACGAAACCCTTATAGGATCACTTTGTTGTCCGTCTGTCTGTCTGTCTGTCTGTCAAGACCATTTTTCTCAGGAACGCGTAGAGGTATCAAGCTGAAATTTATATCAAATACTCAGGTCTACTGTCCCTTGAAGCTGTAAAAAAAATCAAACTTCTAAGCCAACGCAATCAAAAGATACAGCCGTTTATGCCGCAAATTCCGCAAATTTTCGAAACTCGTCAGGGAATCAAAACCTACATGGTTCTTCCCGTGAACTCAGAATCTTGAAATTTAGTACGAAGCTACGTCTTAGAGCAGAGATAAAGGAAAAATTGCGAAAACCGTACATTTTTAGTTACATCATATTATAGAAATATTTTTAATAACTTTAATTAATGTTACTACCCCTATATACCTAAAGGTTTGTACGGAACCCTCGGTGCGCGAGTCCGACTCGCACTTGGCCGGTTTTTTCTTACGTTGTTTTACTAAATAATACCTACCTACCTAAAGATAAAGTTTCGACTGTTACCTATTCCAATTTAATTGTTAATTTAGGTTTCATTCAACTCAACCCGCAATCGGCTCAATATGTAAGGTTTTTACAGATAAAAAAAAATAACGGTCAATATCGCCAATGTATCTTTAGTTATTTCAGCCAATGAAAAATTTAAATGATTGAAATTGAATTGCAATCGCGATTGCAATTCAATTTCAATCATTTGAAGAAGAAACACAATGAAGAAGAAATTGTTTTTTTTAATATTTATATGTATATATATATAAATATTAAAAAAATCAATTTCTTCTTCATTCTTCACCGTGCCATATCCTAACGGATGTCGGCGATCACCCTGCGAAAGTCCTCTCTGTCGTTATTACTTTAGTTGGACTTGGCTTAATAGACGGAGAGCTGGCCACGTCAGATATGACACAATAATGAGAGCAAGGAAACCCATGTAGTTAGTTTGCTATACTATGCTTATTTTTAGATCCGGACATCTGGCAGCTGTAAAGTGGTGGAGGTCAAAGAATGCAAATAACTTGAAGAAAACAAATCCTTGAGTTCTGGGTTTAATGCAATATTATGGGAAATTGTGTAATTAATTAGGTTATATCATATCCAGAAGGTTCTGTTGGGGGAAAGTAGTGCAAAATGATGTAAAATGCAATTTTTAGTTAGTCGCCTACTGTTTTTGTTTCCGCAATAATAGACAATGGTTTTAATCTCATGTTAAAATATAGGCCCTGTCCTCTATAAATGACACAACTTTGGCATTTTTTACCTATTTTGGTATTACTTTTTTCCAACTTAAAAACTTTGTTGGTCTGTCACTTTGACCTCCACCTATTAAAAGCTGCCAGATGCCCGGATCTAGCAACAAGGATGGTAAAGCAGTCGAACTAGACAGGTTTCATTGCTCTCATTATTGTGTCACATCACATCTGACGTGGCCAGCTCTTAGACCATAAGCCAATAAGATGCAAAATAGCGAATTTTAAAATCGTTTACCCAAGAATCGCACGATTTAGCTAATCTGAAAAAAAAGAAGTACATCGCAGTCATAATCTTTCTAGCGTTTATCCTGGATTTTGCCATAGCTATGAATTGGCGTGAGTATACTAGCTTTTTACGAAACGACTTTCTGACCCGTGAAGGTCTAGTTTCTTCGTGATGGTTTCGTAGAAGAAGAAAATGCTAAATTCAATGTTATAGTGGACGACAAAACGCCCCTAACGACATTTGAATTTACCTGCAGTGTCGGTAATCATACACAGACAGCGGAACCCTATACCAGCCTTTGATTCCGCCGGCTCACACCTCCAAGCCCCAATAATGGCTGCAATATTGTCTCCTCAGTGTCGCGACTAAAATGTCCGTCATGTTGTCTGATGAGGCGGCCGCTTTGTGTAGAAGAGGAATTATGTACGTGAGTGTGAAGTGTTGATCTGTGGGATATGTGGCGGTGGCTTTTGAGCAGGTGAAGTCAAATGGAACATGGAACATGGAACAGCTTGGATCGATGATCAGTGTGACAGGATAGTGTTTATTTATGAATACTGGAAATTTTAAATATGTAGGGACAAATGCGTAGGTAGGTACTTGGTAGGAACCCCAAACAATACATTCAGGTTTCGAAAAATTATGTTTTTTTAACAGCAGGGGCAATTGCCCCCCCTCCCCCTCCCCCCTGGAACGCAAACCTCGTATACTACGGGGCCCATAGTGCGGACCGCGAGATTTTTTGTAAAGGAAAGTGCCCCCCCCTGAATGTAATCCTGGAAAGTGCCCCCCCCCTGAACGAAATCCTGGAAAGTGCCTCCCCTGAACGAAATTCTAGAAAGTGCCCCCCCCTGAACGAAATCCTGGATCCGCGCCAGTGTCTAGGGAAAGATCTGGGCAATAGGCGCCCCGAGTGCAGCTCAGCCAACTCATTCAATAATACACAGGCTGCGTGTTATTCCAATAGGATGTTCACAAGAGCTTTTGACTCTGTGTGTCACCGAAAAGTGTCTGGTGGATATCAAATAATATTAGAAATATCATAGATCGTAGACCCTACAGGAAGGCCGAGGCAGAGGAAGGCCAAAACGGAAATGGCGAGACGATCTGAACTCGTTTTGTGGTGATTGGCGGGTGCGTGCACTAAGCCGTGACTGGTGGCGCAAAATAGGGGAGGCCTTTGCCCAGCAGTGGGAGCTTTTTTAAATCCCTTAACGACACTGTGAGACTTAATAATTAGGTAGTCTTTGTACGTACTTAGGTATACATACAGCGTCACACTGCTAGAGTTCGTAGAAATTATTTTTGTTTGTGCTTGCTTAATATATAGGTAGGTAAGTAGGTAAGGACCTATATAATTAATTATTCTTCAGTAATTAAACACATTTATTTAAGCACTGCATCTCTCCATTATCACCACCCATCAAATCAAAAGTCATCGACCTAAAGAAAATAAACACGCCACCCAACACCGGCGTTTTAACACGGCGACAGTGACAGCGACAGTGACAGGCGTCGCGGTGACATGTGACGGGAGCTAATTTATACACGATCTGGGCCGCTAATGGACCGATTAAACGATTCGCTTTAATGAATGAACATAACTATATCCTGGATATCTTTTCGATGATACAAACTCAAATCATTCATGTGGCTATACTCAGTTTTTTGGTAACGCATAGCATAAATAAAGTACGTCACAATTTATCCTTTGCTATGTTAGCGGTGTTTGGCTACAGTATAATCTGTAGGTATGTCCTGTTATGTCAGTTTTGTTTTTGCTTATAGAATTTAAGAATAGAAACATCAACACACATATCCTGAGAACCGAATTTCATTTTCACATGAGGTTCTCTATGTATATATCCATAATTTTACCTACTTAGTGTTCATTAATTAAAATCGAATCGTTTAAATCGGTCCATTCGCGGCATTGCACAGATCGTGTATAAATTACCTCCCGACAAGTGTGACTTATCATGGATCATGGATTTCGTTTTGATTGATTGGCAATAAGATAGTACCTTATCCACAATTTTTTCGCCAATCATTTTATCGTCACTTTACGTACTTAAAATCGTGACATGGTGACAGATGATAAAAACTTGACCATCTAGGCTAGGGCTAGCTGAGTCTGAGTGTAATGTTAAAACTCAAATGATACCGTTTGTCACCCGGCATTGTGGTAACTCAGAAATATATTGCGTCAAAATTAATTTCTATATTATTATGTACCTCCTAGGTACATATTTGGCAGGTTTATGTCTTGGGACTAGATGCTTCTTCCAATATAAGTGTAGGTACCAGTGGCCATGTTGCATGAGTCAAGTACTGCGACTACATTAAGACATAAACCACGTGTCGGATTCCTCGGCCGCACTCGGCGACCGTCGGTCTATTTCGGTAAAAATAAATAAATATGCGCGAGCGCGTGGCTTGCGGGAGTCTAAGATCTCTTGTCGCTGGAAGTGGCTGTACCTAAGTAAGATTTTTAATACCTGTATAATTACAATAAATATAAAATTTCCATAAACGGGCATCTCGCTCGTTTTCCCCTTAAACATGCGGAATGAACTGCTTCCCGAGGTGTTTCCATTACCCTTTGACATGGGGTTCTTCAAGAAGCATGCGTACAGGGCTCTCAAAGGTCGGCAACCCTTAAGCGGCTCCCTAGATATTGCTTTTGTTCATGGGCTACGTTGACCGCTTCCCACCAAGTGGCTTGTCTGGCCCATCATAAGATCCTGACCTGGTTACAATGGGACCAATTGTGAAGTATACGCTTTCAAACAAAAAAAGAACTTTCCAAATGGGTCCAGCTGTGTTCGAATAATAGGTGATCCCGACGAATTGAGAACCTCCTTCGAAATCTTGAAGTCGGTTGAAAACACAATCTACCTCAAACATAACTCCAACAATTAATCAACTAATATTTGGTATAAGAGCCCACGACACTAAACCTAGTTCGATGTTCGATAAGATGTAAAAGGCCTTATGATGATGATGATGACGTCTTTAATGGGGAAACACGAAATGGCGATGCTGCAATGCAAAAATCTGAACCTGGAAACCTCGGAATCTTATCATAATAGGAACCATTTTTTTTTAATACGCCGCTAAGTTTTTTGCATTGCAGCATCGCCATTTCTTCTTCTTTTTTCGTGCCTCTTCCGAGTTCATTTGGGGTTGGCCGTCTGAATATGTTTTCGCCATTTGGCTCTGTCATTATAGTTAGCGGGTATTTTAAGAGCATGTATCTTTAAACTTTTCCACCAAGTATCTTTCGGTCGTCCTTTTGGTTGTTTACCAATGTCGATTTCAAGGGCGATTTTTACTGATGGATGATCTCTTCGCAGACAGCATCGCCATCTCGTATTCCCCTATTCAAAACGTAACTAATTATATATATATCATCTGAGAGTCTTATTGAACTAGATTTAGTATCGTGGGCTCCTATACTAATTGAAATTGTATTGGAGTTGCATCTGAATAATTTTCAAGCAAATTCTGATACTCGTATTTCTGATTCCGTCGTTTAGGCGCTAGCTGTATTGCGTAGTTAATTCATTAGAGTTGTATTGAAGTTGAATCATGTCTAAACGCGTTTTAAAGTTAAAATACGGCCCCCGATCCGGTCAGTGGCAAGGCACTTCCAGATCGCCATATCTCCCCCAAACGACAACGCATCCCAATATAGCGGTACTTGATAACGACGGCATGAGTTACGCGTCCGGTAAGTGCGCGTATATGTGCCGATCGGATATAGCACGCATGTGGGATTTTTAAAACAAACTAATGTCTAATTTTTTTTTATACCACGACGGTGGCAAACAAGCATACGGCCCGCCTGATAAGCAGCCACGTCTATAGGCTACGGTAGGTCCTCTTTGAGATCTTTGGCAACCTTACTCACCAGCAGGAAAACAACACTATGAGTAGGGCTAGGGCTAGGTCTAGTGCTATTAGGCTTTGTACTTCCCCAGTCGGGCTCTGCTCCAGATTTGAGCGAGATGACATTCGCTGTGCTGTGCCCTACCACACATAGCGCGATGACATTTCGCAGTACCCATACCTCTCTTTTGGACGTAGTTTAAGGACTTACCCGCGTCTACAGGGTGTTTTTTTCAATAACTAGGCATATTGTGAGAGGTGATTAGGTAAGTCTTACTGAACATTTTCTAATAAGACCAACCCCAAAATCCCACAAAAAAATTTTTACCTACGCAAATTCCTGTAGGCTCAATAAAGCCGAGGCAAAAAGCCGGGACAAATGGTAGGAGGATGATGACTTACTATATGCTTAAGACCAAAGTTGGTCACTGTGGGAACGGGGCGGCGCCTGCGCATTGTTTTACCGTTTCCGGACGTCATTTTGAAAATTACCGATTTCGGCCCAAATGATTTATGTGCTCGTTACGTTTAATTTGAAAATGTTTAGTGCATTTGTTTAATGTTTTGTTTTTAGGTAATGGGGTTCAAATTCAAAGTGATCCATGGGTATGTACCTGGTATTGTAATGTATCATACCTACTTATGAAAGAATTAGTTATAGTACAGTCGCCATCAGATATATCGGAGCGGCCAAAGTGGTCACAAATATCTGAACAACGCCTCTATTGTCAAGGCGATAGAGTGCATGTTCAGATATTTTGAGTACCCTGGCCGCTCCGACATTTTTGATGGCGACTGTACCTAGATATATGGAGGTAATTAGGCAACATAATTAATTACGTAATAAAGAGTACATTCACGAAGCGATCGATATTACTGGTGAACTGGAGTGGCTTTCAAATTCAAAAAATATTGATTTAAATTTAACACAACTCGCAGCGCCTCTCGCTCTAGAGGTCAACGTTCTTCGGGTCGAGAAGTGCTGAATCAAAATCAAATTCGATTATTTATATGACAAAATGTGATGTTTTTAATGAGGTACCACCGATTATGTAATAAAGAATGGGATACACAATCAGCCCAAAAAATGGCTTCATAATAATGCTGTAAGAACGACTTGTACAGCAGTTTCTCGGTCAGTTTTATTAGACTTTAGTCACTGATAGGTAGTACTATTAGTTATTCTGTGCTGATAGACTGACCCGTTACAAATTTTGAAGAGCCATATTTTCGGTAAATCTTGTTTGAGACTGACCTCTAATAATATAACTCAATGTTAGGTACGATATTTTTTTTGTGGAAAATGAGACATTACGAACTTGGTATAACTTGGTAGCGTCATGTTATTACTATTTTAAATGCAAAGTAGTTACTTAGGTAAGTTAAATCATAAAATTAACATAAATTCCCTGAGTCTACCTAATTTATTCGCAACATTGTATAATGTCCAAATCAAATTCAGCACAATTCCCACAAAACTAATAACATTTTGTAATATTTCACTTCGAGATAACATTTACAACAATGGAGGCCGAAAATTGCTTTAGTATATCGGCGACATATCATAAATAAAACCAGGATCTAAATACCATCCAAACAAAGCAAACCAAACTCTATTCCATCTGTTAAAAGATCACATTGATTGATTATTAACAACTTGGTGGACGCAGCGTGACAAAGTCATAGTTCAAATCCCACAAAAACTAAAATTAAGCCTTAATAAGTTACTAATAAGGTTATAATTCCCTCAGAGATGACAACAGGTTGAATTTTAAAAAGAAACACAAAGGCACCGGCTCGCTCAAAAGGCCTTAATCGATTAAGGTGGATCGATATAGCGAGTCGATTATGACGGTGTCACCCGGAACAAATCGGACCACAGACAATGGAGTTTCTTCATCAGAGACAAAAAGTGCCGCGAAATATGGATTATGAAGGGTAATCTCGTTATACAGGGTGGCTTTATAACTTGCTCGGATTGAACTTAATGGTGAATACGTTTTTCATATAAAGATAGTTGTGATGATACCTATCACATTCATGCAACAACGTGCCCTGTGTAGGAGTCAACATAATATAGTATAGATGAGTTCAAAGAAACAAAAAACATATAGATCATGGATACAACCAGATCCCAAACCCCGTTGGAGGGTACGGCACCTGCCGGACCCTCAACACCAAACGCTACAAGGGTAGACGCCAACAGGCTCCCCTCAACGACGCGCGCCTCCAGGGAAGCAAATGCGACCCAACCAAAGGTTGCGCCGTCCTATTCGACGAAGAAGTCCGTGTGGTGCAAGAAGGCCGCTGGTAACCCAGTAGCCCGAAAGCCAAACGCGTCGACGTCGCCTGCTAACCAGGTACAGGTGCAATGCCGGACCCGGGAGGCAATCCCGACCGTTCCAGAGGTGGGAACTCCCATCTTACCGGGGCAGGTTGAGGAGGCGCTTCGTCTGCATGACGACTACCAGTCGGACCCTGGATTGGCTGGCTGGGACATCGCCATGCCACGGAAGAAGAAGGGGAAGATAGCGAGGCGCGATAAACCCGCCCCACCACCCCCATCTGCTTCCTCTTGTGCTGCTTCGAAGAACGAACACAATGGGCAATTAACAGCTTTGACTCATTCAAATCACCAGGACCGGATGGAATCTTCCCAGCCCTATGGAAATGGGGTGGGGAGACACTCACTCAAGGGCTATCCTCCGTCCTATACGCCTGTCTGGCGCACAAGTATGTGCCAACACGGTGGAGAGATGTCAAAGTGATCTTCATACCAAAACCAGGTAAAAGCGACTACACGGATCCTAAGTCCTTCAGGCCAATAGGTCTAACCTCCTTCCTACTTAAGACTCTGGAGAGGTTATGCGAAAGACACCTGAGGGAGACGGTACTAACCCACGCACCTCTGCATCCAAATCAACATGCCTACAGCCCAGGCAAGTCTACAGACTCTGCACTTCATGCGGTCATGACCAAAATTGAATTAGCAATCAAGAACAAGACACATAGTCTTGTCTACAAGTACCTAGGCACATGCCTAGGCACCTTCATTGACATCGAGGGAGCCTTCGACAAGACTAAATTCACAAGTATAACTGCAGCGCTGGAAAGACATGGAGTCCACGCAGTTATAATCGAATGGATAAACAGGATGCTGAGCCAGCGGACCATTACACTCGGCACGGATGAGACCAAACAAGCACTAGTAGCTAAGGGCTGCCCCCAAGGGGGCGTCCTATCGCCACTGCTATGGAACCTGGTGGTGAACGACCTGATCACCAAACTAAACAACAATCACTACTACACAATCGGATATGCTGATGACATAGTGATACTGACAAGCGGTATTCACGCAGGTACAGTATGCGAGGTTACACGCTCGGCACTGGCGATAGTGGAACGCTGGTGCTGCGACAACGAACTATCGGTCAACCCATGGAAGACAGAGATGGTAATGGTAATGTTCACCAACAAACGGACTTTGGGAAACTACCGCCTCCCAAAACTGTTTAACACTGAGCTCCAATTGTCATCTGAGGTAAAGTATCTAGGGGTAATACTCGACAGCAGATTAAACTGGAGCACTCATCTCAACAACAAAATTGAAAAAGCAACGGTCGCCTTCTGGCAATGTCGTAGAATGGTAGGTAGGACTTGGGGGTTGAATCCCAAGATCACTCTATGGCTATATCAGGCAGTAATCCGACCAATTATATGCTACGGCGCGATAGTATGGTGGCCACGCACCAAACTATCCACGGTCGAAGCCAAACTACAACGACTACAGAGATTGGCTTGCATGGCAACTACGGGCTGCATGAGGACTACGCCAACTGCAGCCCTGGAAGCTATGTTGGGCCTACCGCCGCTGCATCTCTTCGTGAAACAAGAGGCCATGGCTGCGGCGGTGCGGCTAAAGAATCTGAATCTCTGGAAGGCGCCTAGGACACCACACACTGAAATCCTTCACGAGGCCGTAAGTAAGGAACCGCTCATAGATGCGGTAACTGATGCGATACCTAGGCAATTCGTTTTCGACAAAAAGTACAAGATTCAACTGTACGAGGACCCACACGAAGGTCTCAACCCAAGGGACCTGAGAATCTTCACAGACGGGTCCAAAACAAGGTCTGGCACTGGCTCGGGAGTTTTCTCAGAGGACCTAAACATACATATTTCAACACCATTAGGAGCCCACAACACAGTCTTCCAGGCAAAGTGCATGGGCATAATAATGGCCGCTCACGCAATCGCCTCTAGGAAGGTAACGGAATACCCCATCCGGCCTACTCTCCGACAGTCGATCGGTTCTACAAGCCCTGAAAAGTCACAAAATAACCTCAGGTCTCATATACGAATGCCACAGAATCCTAACGGAGGTATGTACCACCAATAACATAACCCTGCAGTGGATCAAAGGGCACAGCAACTCACGTGGCAACGACGCAGCTGATGCTTTAGCAAGAGGTGGCTCAGAGGCAAAAGTGGTAGGTCCCGAGCCCATCATACCTCTACCTGTTGCATGGCTGCGGAGAACACTACGACATAACACCAAGGTAGAGCACCAACAATTTTGGACTAACCTAGGTACATGCAGGCAAGCCAAGGAGGCCCTCCCGACGATCGACCCCGGATTGTCTCGGAAGCTGAAACAGCTCAAGAGGCCGCAGCTCAGACTAATAAGCGGAGCACTAACTGGTCATGCCCTTCTAAACAAACATCTTTTCACTATAGGTGTTACGGACAGTCCCCTCTGCAGGGCCTGCATGGAGGAGGACGAGACAGCCGCCCACGTCATCACCACATGTCCGGGGGTGGCAGAATACCGGGCGAAACATCTTGGTTCGCCGAGGGCACTCCCGGAAGTCGTCGGCAACATAAAGGGTCTGCTAGGCTTCCTGGAGGAACTGGGTTGGCATGAATAAGGCACGCAAAATATAGACGTCGAGTTGCGGAAAACAGCCCGCGTTAACCTTAACCTTAGATGAGTTCCGCACCACATAACAAACAACATTGGTATGTTTGGGCTGGTGCCCAGCAGGCCTATCATGGCAGCCAGCTGTCCCCAGATAGTGTAATAAATAAAATGACAGTTGACTCCAAACTGTAATTTTATATCACGCTATCCCGCGACAACTAGCTGTCAATTCAATAGTAGGCCTGCAGACTTACATAGATAAGAAACACGCCATGCAATTTTTTTACTTAGGTATTATTTATTTATTTACTTAAGTTTAATAATGTTATAATACAATACATAATTTTGTAGCTACCCAACTATAAAATTCTTTATCTACACTCATATTGTAAGTCCTCTAAAATGCGTTCAAAAACCGTAGGCAATGACCAGCATTACAACAAACGATTTCACTATGATAAGTTTCTTATCTGTGGCAGTAATGTAATTTTAACTTTACATGCTCAAATATTGTTAAGTTATGAGTTTCAAATTTGGAACAGCTGCCAAAACCAACACAATTTCAATGGGTTTCTATTCTAGTATCCGTAGATTTTAAAATGTTGTCGATACGAAACGTCAGTACGATATATTTTTTGACATAAACCGCACGACATTTTGATCTCGGATGACATGAGAATAAGGACTTCGTTCGTTGGCTAATATAAAAAAAAACTCGCGACAGAAGTTGGTACGGCCGCCATTTCTGTTATCAACTTGTCAGTTATTGTTTGTCGAAACCAGAGAAATGGGATGACAAAGAATGCTTGTCAACGATCAAAAGTTTGGCAAAAAAATGAAATCCATGTATGTGTCTAAATTGTCTATGTGAGCGTAAAATAGTGATGCCAAATACAACTGGTTAATTATCTATCGGTATTTGACTTTCTTATCGATACGTTCTAAAGGCCTCTACAGACGTAAGCGACTAGTCAAAGTAGTCAACTGTGACGTCAATTAACATCCCCACTACCAACTTGACGTTTCATTTCACGCACATTTTCGACTAATATTATTACATTACCTAATAGTTAATAACTAATATGTTTGTTCTAAGCAAATTATATTCTTTAGTATCCAAAAATGTATATAAACAAAATTATTTATCATTAAATTAAAAATATTAAATAAACAAAATTATTTCCTAAAATGATTTCAAATATTTCATAATTCATGCGCATTCGATTGATCGCACGACCATTTTGACAACTGACCTCTCGTTCCTACTATATTTCTATCTCGCGGCACACACTTGAGCGGAATCCTACCCAGCTATCATAAATAAAAATCAGACGCAGCATAAAAGTCGGAAATTTCTTTACGGAAGCTGAATTTTTGTATGGACCCCATGTACAATATTCAGCCCGATTTCCGTTTTCGGCTGCTTTTTGACTATGGTAGCGAATTCCGCTAAATGTGTTGAGCGCCATATTTGAATGAAATAATACAAGTACTGCAAGGTAAAAAAATCTTTAATAATAAAAAAACCTGTTTAAACCTGGATATAATAAGAACCTAATTTAATCTTCTTACGTAATGACGTAATGTGAATATAAGATTAATTTATTCATAGGATTTTTTTGAAGCACTAATTATAATTTTTAATATTGAACAGTTATCGATATAAGTCCCTAAAACGTTTTGTCAATCCCTAGCGTCGAATAAATGTTTCGGTTTTTACACAAAATAATCATGAATATTAACTATTATGATAAAATATTGGCACACAGTATAAGAAACACTAATAATCAATTGTATCTAGTAAATACTTACACGATTTATTTTGCTATTTTGATAAAATATTGTTTCAAAGACATCGATCGGAATATCATGTAAACCTGTGAAATGAGTAATTACTTGGGTTTTTCCTATGAGTAATAGTCCAATCTGGAACACAACACGACACCATGTTTCTCCCTTTTCATCCCAAGTTATTTTATTCACGATTGTTTTATATTTTCCACGCTACAATATGAGCTGTCACGACGTGGGTACGTATGCTAACTACCCAAATTCAAAAGCTGTCACTCCTTCAAAATGATCGTGTGTCTCTTTTGCACTCGTGGAATGTTCATATACGTGTTGGTTTCTCTTTTGCGCACTTCGTTTATCTTTTAGCGGCAAGCGCCATTTTATATCTATGGTCGAAACATTTTTAATTGCGAAAATGTAAATGTTTACTATTAACTATATTATAATAAATAAATATACTTTCCTTATCAGTTCTAATTTATTTATTTTTATTAAGCTTACACCTGAGGGTATGTTTCAGCACTTGTATCTATCTACCTAGTAATGCAGGTCAATTGCCTTCGGCTTCTGAACCCACCTTTGAGTACTTGCAATATGTGTGTAGATAAAGTAATGTATGCAACTGTACATAATTAGGCCTTATTATGTATCAGTTGCATAAACTACTAATATATGTATATAATTCTGGATTTAGATAGGTACTTTTTCACTACATACAATAAGGTGAGTCATATAGGTACCTAATGCATCACAAGAAAATTAAAGTGCATTTGATATGTTTGCCTTGCTATTTATGTCTTACTACTGCGTTTTCAGAGTAAGTTATTACTGCTTTTACTTCAATCGTTTCGCATTTGTGCATTCTACCTATCTGCCCTCAGAATAATGTCTCCTATTTTTAAATCGCTCTGTATGTTATGGGCATGCTTGTAGATCGACGGGGGGCGAAGAGTCGGCGCCATGGCACCTTTGTTACTCATTTTAAGGTTAACTTTTTATGACACAGATTCTTGTCATCAACATTTTAGACAATAATCTGTGAATAAGATGCGATCATAACTATCATAAGCGTTTGTCGTGAATCTACTACGGCCGATCGTTTACGGAAAAAAAATACGCATGATTTTTTTTCATGTATCACAATCTATCTGTTTTATTGTGAGGATCAAATGTCTATATGGGGCCAACTGCGTTAAAGCAACACAAAAGTCAGAAATGAGACTTGAAGTCTGAGATTTGCATTTGTTTCTCAAAACGCTCCTAACAAAATGATGTATAAAAGTGACATCATGTTTACATAGTCGCCCTGTTTAAAAGTATGGAAAAGTTATGAAATTGCTATTTTTACAGTGAAATGTTGCGTTTATGAATATGGTTGCTATACAATTTATTTTACAATAAACTGTTAATAATCTAATGTTATCATTGTTTTTTTTTTTAATATTTATCATAAAATAAAACAATTAAAAACGGATTTTATCGCGTGTACTGAGCTTAAATTACATCCCGACGTTTCGAACACTTTACAGCGTTCGTGGTCAACGGGTCGACGGGGATTTAAGCTCAGTACATGCGATAAAATCCGTTTTTAATTGTTTTATTTCATGAATAACTATCGCGGCAACCGAAGACAATATTATATTTATCATACTTTAAAAAATGATACAATTTTGAAGCCTTAGATTATTAAAGTTTTCTTTATTTGGATATATTGATCATTTGCTGTGTCATCATCCCTATTACCCGGGGAAAATTCACAAGTAAATGTTACAGGAAATGAAAATAATGTCCCATCACTATACCCGGTTTTAACCCAAACTTCCGATCAAAGCTCACGTCTCTATTCTCCCGAAAACGTCAATAAATCTACCTTTCTGATGATGCAACCACATCCTGAAAGCTCTGGATGGATTTACAAGGTTTAATTCGGCAGATATACAGCCCGCAGAGCTTTTACGGCTTGGTAATGGTTTAGTGCCTCAAGCATGTGTAACGTGGCTACGAAAAGTCGAGCGCTCGGAGTTACGACGGCAACTATTTTGAATGTCTAAATTTACAGGAAAATATTTATTTAAACTTTATTGCACAATACAAATATAACGTAGAAATGGCGAACTTAATACCTAAAGGCATTCTCTACCTGTCAACCATCGGGATATACAAAAAAAAATTGTTGTATTTTTTTGTTAGCATTGTTGTATATCGGGATAAAATATTGTTGTTTATGAAACCTATGATTTTGGCCGCGACGGGTGTCTATAAGCTAATATTTGAAATATTAGGTTGATGTGACCGTTGGGAGGGACAAGAAATCCAAATGCTGAAATTATAAGATTTTTTCTTTAATCTTACTTTGGCTTTTAAGATGCATTAACTAAAATTTCTATAGAAAATGTATAGTCAAAAATAAACTAAAACTAGATGGAAATTCAGTATAGCAACTTCTATACTTAGGTATCTCTACCAGATAAGCAAAAATGATATTTGAAAAATACTCCACACTTGAATAGCATTAAGAGGCCTTATTCCCAAAATGCGCGTAATTTGCGAAATGCATCATTTTCTTCGGAGGTTATAGCGAAAATGCTTTGTGTTTTTAAATTAACTTTTAATGCATATAATAGTCCGTTCCTTTATCTAGACGGCCATGGGAATAAATATTACATTTTTGAGAAAAAAACCTGAAAAACATTGCTTCTCTTGGCAGGCCTCTTCAGAGTTTGCAGTTAGACGTCTGGTTTTTTTTCAGATTACTCAAATAAAGGGAACCTTTCTCATAAAATTTGAATACAATTCAATTCAGTATATCATGTTCAAGACGGCCATGGTAAGAAAAATTGAAGATTCATCTTGGATAATAGACAAAATACCTTCTGAATATTGTAATTTTTTTGATGAAAACAGGTTTACATTTAATTTTTTTCACGGAAGGCCGATAAATATTCTGCCCTAAAGATATAAATATATTAAAGTTCAGCTATAGATCTACCACGAAAAAAAAAATCATTACTGTAACGCAAAATTTAAATAAAGTGTAATTTTTTGAAGATGACTCTAAATCGGTTAAAAACTTGACAAAACACATCGCGCCGTCGCCTCTAGCTCAGTATGGAACGAGAGCTCACAGACGACGGACCTGTGCTAAATCGTCCTACGCGCATTACGTAAGTTTGCCAGCTAGATACACTAAGAGGCCACTAAAACGGGTAACGTTGTATGAAATCCCCAACACGTAGTGACCGGTTTCCATTGCCCTATAGTTGCAAGAAGTGCGATTGAATTATAAAGATCCTTGAAATAAAAGATTACTTTACTTTAATATTATTATAGTACATTAGTTACATTACTTACCAAGGACTGACTGTAAAAGAAAGAAAGCCCGAAATCGCAGGTATTTGTAACCCGAGCCGCAGGCGAGGGTTGTAAATATGCGATAGAGGGCTTTCTTTTTTACTGCCCGTGGTGAGTACACAATTAGCGTAACGTGCGGTAAAACTCACATTATGGCCAGGTGTGACCTAAAATGATTTTTTTTTTGAAAACTAGACAATTTTGTCAATATCGTCATGGTAGTCATTTTCGACTAACTCAGGATGTGCAGAATTTAAAAATAATGGTTATTTTAAAAACAAAGATGGCGGTCATACACTTTATGGAAAAATCGTTATGGTAGTAATTTCCGATTAATTCAGAGGTGTAGATTTCGGAAAAAAGGACGGTTTTAAAATCAATGATGGCGGAAACGGAAAATTCTGTCAAAATCGTCATGGTAGTCATTTCCGACTAATTCGGGTAAGCAGATATCGAAAATAATGTCTATTTTGAAATCCAAGATGGCGGTCATACACTTTTTTTGTAAAAATCGTTATGGTAGTCATTTCCGATTAATTCAGGGGTGTAGATTTCGAAAATAAGGTCCGTTTTAAAATCAAAGATGGCGGAAACGGAAAATTCTGTCAAAATCGTCATGGTAGTCATTTCCGACTAATTCGGGTAAGCAAATATCGAAAATAATGTCTATTTTGAAATCCAAGATGGCGGTCATACACTTTTTTTGTAAAAATCGTTATGGTAGTCATTTTCGATTAATTCAGGGGTGTAGATTTCGAAAATAAGGTCCGTTTTAAAATCGAAGATGGCGGAAACGGAAAATTCTGTCAAAATCATCATGGTAGTCATTTCTGACTAATTCGGGTAAGCAAATATCGAAAATAATGTCTTTTTTGAAATCCAAGATGGCGGTCATACACTTTTTTGTAAAAATCGTTATGGTAGTCATTTTCGATTAATTCAGGGGTCTAGATTTCAAAAATAAGGACCGTTTTAAAATCAAAGATGGCGGAAACGGAAAATTCTGTCAAAATCGTCATGGTAGTCATTTCCGACTAATTCGGGTAAGCAGATATCGAAAATAATGTTTATTTTGAAATCCAAGATGGCGGTCAAACACTTTTTTGGTAAAAATCGTTATGGTAGTCATTTTCGGTTAATTTAGGGGTGTAGATTTCGAAAATAAGGTCCGTTTTAAAATCGAAGATGGCGGAAACGGAAAATTCTGTCAAAATCGTCATGGTAGTCATTTCCGACTAATTCGGGTAAGCAGATATCGAAAATAATGTCTATTTTGAAATCCAAATGGCGGTCATACACTTTTTTGGTAAAATCCGTTAAATTTGTCACGGTAGCCATTTTTGACTAATTTGGGTGTGCAGATTTCGAAAATATTTTCTATTTTGAAATCCAAGATGGCGGTTATACACTTTTTTGGTAAAAATCGTTAAATCGAAAATAAATACCGTTTTAAAATACAAGATGGCGGAAATGGAAAATTTTGTCAAAATCGTCATGGTAGTCGTCTTCGACTAATTCGGGGGTGTAGATTTCGAAAATGATGTCTATTTTGAAATCGAAGATGGCGGTCATACACTTTTTTGTAACAATCGTTATGGTAGTCATTTTCGATTAATTCAGGGGTGTAGATTTCGAAAATAAGGTCCGTTTTAAAATCAAAGATGGCGGGAACGGAAAATTCTGTCAAAATCGTCATGGTAGTCATTTTCGACTAATTCGGGTAAGCAAATATCGAAAATAATGTCTATTTTGAAATCCAAGATGGCGGTCATACACTTTTTTGTAAAAATCGTTATGGTAGTCATTTTTGATTAATTCAGGGGTGTAGATTTCGAAAATAAGGACCGTTTTAAAATCAAAGATGGCGGAAACGGAAAATTCTGTCAAAATCGTCATGGTAGTCATTTCCGACTAATTCGGGTAAGCAGATATCGAAAATAATGTCTATTTTGAAATCCAAATGGCGGTCATACACTTTTTTGGTAAAATCCGTTAAATTTGTCACGGTAGCCATTTTCGACTAATTTGGGTGTGCAGATTTCGAAAATATTGTCTATTTTGAAATCCAAGATGACGGTTATACACTTTTTAGGTAAAAATCGTTAAATCGAAAATAAAGACCGTTTTAAAATACAAGATGGCGGAAATGGAAAATTTTGTCAAAATCGTCATGGTAGTCGTCTTCGACTAATTCGGAGGTGTAGATTTCGAAAATGATGTCTATTTTGAAATCCAAGATGGCGGTCATACACTTTTTTGTAAAAATCGTTATGGTAGTCATTTTCGATTAATTCAGGTGTGTAGATTTCGAAAATAAGGACCGTTTTAAAATCAAAGATGGCGGAAACGGAAAATTCTGTCAAAATCGTCATGGTAGTCGTCTTCGACTAATTCGGGGGTGTAGATTTCGAAAATGATGTCTATTTTGAAATCGAAGATGGCGGTCATACACTTTTTTGTAAAAATCGTTATGGTAGTCATTTTCGATTAATGCAGGGGTGTAGATTTCGCAAATAAGGACCGTTTTAAAATAAAAGATGGCGGAAACGGAAAATTCTGTCAAAATCGTCATGGTAGTAATTTCCGACTAATTTGGGTAAGCAGATATCAAAAATAATGTCTATTTCGAAATCGAAATGTTGTTTATACACTTTTTTTGTAAAAATCGTTAAATTTGTCATGGTAGTCATTTTCGACTAATTAGGGTGTGCAGATTTCGAAAATAATGTCTATTTAGAAATCCAAGATGGCGGTCAAACACTTTATGGTAAAAATCGTTATGGTAGTCATATCCGATTAATTCAGGGGTGTAGATTTCGGAAATAAGGACGGTTTGAAAATCAAAGATGGCGGGAACGGAAAATTTTGGTCATAATCGTCATGGTAGTCATTTCCAACTAATTCGGGTGTGCAGATTTTGAAACTAATGTCTATTTCGAAATCCAAGATGGCGGTCAAACACTTTTTTGGTAAAAATCGTTATGGTAGTCATTTTCGATTAATTCAGGGGTGTAGATTTCGAAAATAAGGACCGTTTTAAAATCAAAGATGGCGGAAACGGAAAATTCTGTCAAAATCGTCATGGTAGTCATTTCCGACTAATTAGGGTGTGCAGATTTCGAAAATAATGTCTATTTTGAAATCCAAATGGTGGTCATACACCTTTTTTGTAAAAATCGTTCAATTTGTCGTTATGGTAGTCATTTTCGATTCAATCGGGGATACAAAAAAGTATATGGCCGCCGTCTTGAATTTTAAAACAGAATTTGTTTTTGAAATCGACATATCTGAATACCAACGATTTTTATAAATGAATGACCATTTCTGCCATCTTGGATTTTGAAACTGACTTTATTTTTGAAATCTACACGCCTGAATTAATCGAAAATGGGTAAAATAACAAGTAAAGTGTATGATCGCCATCTTGGATTTCAAAATAGACATTATTTTCGACAATTACCGAAATAGTCGATAACGACTTCCATGACGAATTTGAAAATTTTTCATTTCCGCCATCTTTGATTTTAAAACGGTCCTTATTTTCGAAAGCTACACACTTGAATTAATCGGAAATGACTACCATATGGATTTTCACCAAAAAGTGTTTGATCGCCATCTTGGATTTTAAAACAGACATTATTTTCAAAATCTGCACACCCAAATTAGTCGAAGACGACAACCATGACGATTTTGACAAAATTTTCAGTTCCCCCATCTTTGAGTTTAAAACGGTCCTTATTTTCGAATTATTCATCCCAGAATTAATTAGAAATGACGTCCATTACGATTTTCAAGTAAAAAGTGTATGGCCGCCATCTTGGATTTCAAAATAGACATTATTTTCGAAATCTGCACACCCAAATTAGTCGAAAATGACTACCATGACGATTTTGACAAAATTTACCATTTCTGCCATCTTGAATTTTAAAACGGTCTTTATTTTTGAAATGTACATCCCTGCAGTAGTCTAAAATGACTACTGTAACGATTTTTACCAAAAAGATGTATGACCGCCATCTTGGATTTCAAAATAGACATTATTTTATCGAAAATAATGATATCGATCTGCTTAACCGAATTAGTCAAAAATGACTACCATGACGATTTTGACAGAATTTTCCGTTTCCGCCACCTTTGATTTTAAAACGGTCCTTATTGTATAAATCTACACACGTAAATTAGTAAAAATGACTACCATGACGATTTTTACAATAATATAAAAGTTTTTAAAAATCTGCGAGGCAAACGTCATTTTAATCATCATCATTTTACCTCTCTTTGTGTAGGAATTCGTCAAAATTTTAGTCAACCTGCCATCCCTCTGATTGAAAACATGTCCCGTGCAACTCAATTTAAGGTTTGTTACAACATTTTGCTTAAAATTTAGACCACTATATAGAGAAGCGACAAATTGATGACCTATTTTCAATACAATAAGTATGTGTAAATTATAAAATTTCAACAAGCAATCCTAAAATACAACTCGTATAAGTGAATAGATTTATTACCTTAAAAAAAATTTAGGACTATTTATTTCAAAGAAAAAAACTTATAAGTAACTAGAATTTTACATGTTTTGCAAAATCTCTACTAAGAGATTATGTCCGCGGTCACTCAGTTCGCTTCTTATGATGTTGTTTTTTTTTTAAATATTTATCTAATTAGTCTTGTTTTCGTTGTTGGTATATTTTCCGGTATATTTTCCTAAGAGTTACTATTTTTTTAACTAAGAGTTACTAAGATCTTTAAAACCACGATAGCTCGATTTGAAGTAATCGAGTTACACCACAGGCCCGGAAATAGGGTTTTGTACTGAAACTGATTTTCAAAGGATTTTAGTTAGTTGCACTCAACGAAGTCTTGTAACTTTGTTCATTAGGTATTTACGTAGCTAAAAGACATCAAAGCTATGTGAGTTAGTTTTATAGGTAAATTAATCTTGATAGTGTTCCTGGTGTAAAAAAATAAAACTACTTATACTTATAGTTAAAGTAATAGTTACAGTGTCCGAGAGGCAACCGGATGGCTCGCGGTATTTAAGCAGGGGGGTGTCACTACGCAGTTTAGGTACATTTGGCC
This sequence comes from Pammene aurita, assembly GCA_947086415.1. Lineage (NCBI taxonomy): Eukaryota > Metazoa > Arthropoda > Insecta > Lepidoptera > Tortricidae > Pammene > Pammene aurita. The sequence continues at coordinate 20,902,444 of OX352305.1, read as the reverse complement.
GGCGCGCCTCCCGGGCAGGCGTATGGCCGTGGGCTGCCGCTCGGCTCGCACGATGGTCGTGTCACGTGGCGCTCAAGCAAAATTTGAAAATACACAATGGCTTCGAAACCTAAATCTCGATCTAATCCGTATAAAATACATTATTCTGTTTACGGATGTCTGAATAAACGGAAGAACAAGGAAGCAGAATTCTTTTTTTTAATTCCGGATGATATTGAAAGGTCCCGAAGTCCTTACTTAGTAGGTAATAGTTAAAATAAACATCCTTAATTTATTGAATATTGGTTGCCCAGAAACAATATTAGGAACTGACCGACATATTTTCAAAGGAATACGGCTGTGGCATACCTACTTCCGTGAGAATCAGACATACTATCTTCGGATAAAAACTTCATGTTTACAGAATCAACGTTTGTAATTCCTACATATTTATCTTAAAAATAATAAATCAGTAGGTATTTTAGGTACAAAAACTTGTCAAGTCACAACCCTCACAGCTCGGTCATAAAACTGCGGCGCGCAAAGAAGATTCACGGTTCGTGCGCGGTTATAAGTTTTAATTTTGCTTGCAGGCGGCGAGTATAGGTATAATTTTATACCTAAGTCTGCCTTTTGAGAAGGAGTGAATTTTCTGTACGATAGTACTATTAGTTTTTCTGTGATTTAAGCTCCCTACGTGTTGTGGAACCACCCTCCCCCCCTCATTTTTGCCCGGCTTCCAACTCTGACGGATCGATAATCGACCAGCTGGTGTGAATAGCAATTTGCATGCTCGTTCTTCATCACATAAAGATACTGGAAATTGAGGGGGAGGAGGATGAAAAACCAAGTCCAACGTGGGTCAGTTCGAGTTGCACAACACTTAGGGAGCTTAAATACCGCGAGCCATCCGGTTGCCTCGCGGACACTGAAACTACGCGTCATTGCTCTGAATACGTACGTATATTAAGTATATAAAGTGTTGTGAGCAGACATAGAAGTTTTTGTGGCAAAAACTAGGGACTTCCTTCCAATAATAAATTTATCGATAACTTTCGAAGTGACATTTCATAGCACATACTAAGTTTACCGAGTAAAGTATAAATTAACCTGTAATGCTGATAACTACCTATCGACGTTATGTAATGGTGATATGTTATATTTTAACACTTATTAGAAATTTACAAAAAAAAGCAGGAAATAATTGATGGACTCAGGCGATACTTTGCGGAAGTCTATATTATTAACTACAATAATATTGCTTTGATATTCCGGGCAATATTATTGTAGTTAAACCAAGAAATCATTTTAAAAACTAAAACAAATTGAATGACAACTATTTTTATAAACGATTTATAATAATTTTATGCTGTATATTATATAATAATATATACAACTTCCAAATTCATATTATATATACATCATAACTGTCATAACGATTTATCGATAAATGAATATCGTTGGGAAGTCCCTATGACATTTTCATTCCTGCCACTAAAACTTCTATGTCTGGTTGTGAGACTTGTGAGTAATGTCAAGAGCAACGTTTCAATTACATACATCGGGCACAATGTTAGGAAATAATCGGCACCTAATAATCGGTAGGTTCTGGTACCTACCGAATTAATTAATATGTAATTATCATACAAATTTTACCGGTTGCCTTTCTCAAAGAATTGGGCTAAAAATTAAATATTTCCATTCGTCTTCTCCTTATTAATATAACTAGGTATACTTACCTACAAAATAAAATATTTATTTATATAGGTATCAAAGTCTTAGTACATATAATTGAATTGTGTATGCTTTTGACCTTACAATTATATGAATACTCGCCAACCTTATTAGAACCATATAAGGTCCACTTTTGGTCAGTTTGATGTTAGGACACCACCAACAATACCCCAGATCGTATCAACGACCTTCGTGCAAGTTGTCACGATGTCGCATCTATCCATTTGCATGTACTAATTATAGCACAGATTATGCAAGCCTTTGTTTTTTTCAAACATTTTTATTTTCATATTGCAATAGCGAATGTCACCTTTATTGCTCCGGGATACGGGTCGTATTTAATTTGTAAACAGCCAATTGTAACTTTGTTTGGTTTGCCAGGAACAAAGAGAAGTTTACGATTGGTAAAATTCATGACACCTTTATTGCGTGCGGCATAAGTGTTAGATTTAATTAAAAAAAAGGTTAGGTTAAATTTGTTGTTGCAAAAACACCATATTAATCATGCATTCGCAATAGCCTTTAACTCAACCTAAAAGAGTTTAAAGTAGCGTGATTTTATAGCATCATTAATGTTGATATGCAAATATGGAATAAGATGTCCTTTCGTTGCTATATCAGGATGGTGTAGATAATTATTAATTGTCACTATTTCTGTTCTTTGTTTAAGTTAGATATCAATCATGAATTGACAGGTCAAATGGCGATGTAATTAATTTGGCATTGACATAATTTTGATACAAACTAAAAATTCAATTGGCATAATAATAATTAAAACTATTTAAGTACCTAATTTATGTGCCTATTGTCATGGAGAGTGCATTTTATTTGTACATTTTTAGTACAAACTATCATCTGACAAATTTACAGTCGGGATGGGATGACCATTTTTTTTAAACTGGTTGAATAGCTGCCGTTCCTCAACCCACCAACGGAGCGGCAACTGACCTTCACGAGGCTTCATTATACCCAAGCCCTTAACCACTTCACAAGTTATCACCTGGGATACGATTGGTCATGAAATTAGTTCCTGGCTTACGGTCCATTAATTTGCAACTGACCTAATCTACGATATTCCCGCTTAAAGTCACACAAACATAAGACCGACTTTCATAATATAATTACGTAGCAACTGTTTCTTACAAAAAATCCCTAAAAACATGATTATTACTACTTCGTCTTCTGTCCGCCCAATGCGGGACATTATGACTGACACACTTATCATTTCCTATCTTTCTCACCTATATTGCCTTAAATTTAAGGTTGAATCCGCCCGGCAGCGGATTGAGGATAATTTTGTGAGTTCCTATGAGTTTTTATGAGAAACGCCCACAGAGTTGTCGGTGACTTCGGAATTAAGGCCTTCAGTTAGATGTCACGTTGTTAGAAAGGTTTTTATTAATTTATTTTTGTGTTGGTTTAGATTGGGTTTTTGTATCTAATATCATGTGAAACAGTAGGTACCTATGTGTGTTAATTTTTGTTTCTTATTTTGCATATTTAATGAATTGAAGGGATATTTACAAAAACAACATAACTACATTGGGCATGTTTTTGCAGGAGATCAAAAAAGCTAAATTTCTGTTTAAATGATAAAGATTAAAGCTTGCTTTCAGGGACCATAAAGTATATATAAAGTATATGGCCACAAAGTTAGGAATATATCTTTATTTGTATTAAGGTTCTTTATTTTTCGGAAATAAACTTTGTCACTTATGATATTTTTGAAGTGAAAACTTCTTTAGCGGCGCTGTGCACTTTTTGTGATGGGGAAAAATGTTAAACTCGCGACAGGTCACGTGACCGACAGATTCGTCATATTGAAAACTCGTAAGACGGACACGTGACCTGATTGAATAAATAATTGTAATAGTTCTGAAGTGGTAAATTTTTAATGTAATTTAAATTGTCATGTTTGTGTACGATAGCGCAATACATAAATATTGTATTTTACCACATAAATGGGGGGGGGGGGGGGGGTACTTTTATACTGATAAAGCAATTCGTGCAAAATTATTCCCTAACCATTCAAAAATATCAAAAATGCACAACGTTAATATTTAAGTTTTCACTTCTGCCAGCACTTTCGGAGTGCTCCCCGTTGTTTTTAGGGTTCCGTAGTCAACTAGGAACCCTTATAGTTTCGCCATGTCTGCCCGTCCGTCCGTCCGTCCGTCCGCGGATAATCTCAGTGACCGTTAGCACTAGAAAGCTGAAATTTGGTACTAATATGTACATCAATCACGCCGACAAAGTGGTAAAATAAAAAGTGGAAATTATTTTTTTATTAGGGTACCTCCCCTATACGTAAAGTGGGGAGTGATTTTTTTTTTCATTTCAACCCTAACGTGTGATATATTATTGGATAGGTATTTAAAAATGAATAGGGGTTTCCTAAAATCATTTTTCGATAATGTAAATATTTTCGGAAATAATCGCTCCAGAAGTAAAAAAATATGCGTCCCCCCCCCTCTAACTTTTGAACCATAAGTTTTAAAAATATGAAAAAAATCTCAAAAGTAGAACTTTATAAAAAAATTCTGGGAAAATATTTTGAACTTGATAGGATGAATAGTTTTTGAAAAAAAAAATACAAAATAATTTCTGAACTAAGTTTGTAATTTAACCGTATAAGCAGGTGTTTATTGTACCTGTAATTTCTACAAAATTACAATGAAATGACGTGCTTTCAAATAAAGTAAAAACGGTGAAAATCGGTTCACGCAATAAAGAATTATCCCATAAAAATCATCTTCCATACTTTATGCTCGCGCGCTAGTTTACTTAATTTGCCGATAGATGTCGCTGTACGTGGAACGCTCATATCATATCCTACATGGCGGTGTTATTTTAACTCTCAAGTGGGGACACTTACTGTGACGGACGGAAAACTACGGAACCCTACAGTGAGCGTGGCCCGACACGCTCTTGGCCGGTTTTTTAATAATGATTTTAATGGTGACAATTATGTCACCTTTAAAATTGGAATCGTATATTATGTATGTATGGTGGTTGTCTTCTAATTGAAAGTTATTTAAAAGTATTAACTTTTAAATAACTTTCAAATTGAAGAAAATTCTTACTGTAAAATGTCGCGTGGGAAAACTCGTTAAAACTAAAGTTATAATGACTGTTCTCCCAGCTTTAAATATACAAAACAAAACCTCCCAAAAACAATGTCTCGTCAAAAATTAAAAACCTCCACAATATTCAAGCCTTAGGTCAATTTAATTTCGTTGCCAGACGAAAAAAGTCGAGACAAACCTCATATGAGTGTCCCCGCCTATCGGGTTCTCAGGAATCTATTTAAATCAGGGGTTCCGTGATTAACTTTTTTGGAACCCTTTAGGGTCCGTAAATGAATTTCGCCATTGGCTTTGACATTATAAATGCCTTTGTTTTTGGTTTGAGTTATTGTGGACATTAGGTTAGAAGTTATTGGGAATATTTAATTTGAGTTGGTTTTATGTTAAAGTTGTGGCGGCCCAGTCAGACGTAAACACTACATAGAAACTCGTAGAACCGAAGGTTGCGGGTTTGAAACTGGCTTGTAACAATTTTGGCGGAACTTTTGCACATAATATTTTTTAACGTAGGTAATACCTATATATACCTATCACCTGTTTACTCTTTAGTAAAAAATATTGACAATTAAAAATAAATATTTTTATAAAAAAAATTGGTTGTTTGTAAAGTAGGTTTACGATCGAGATGTTTACGTGATAACGTGTAACCGCTCGTGAGGATTCCGCGTGACAAGTTTCACGGAATGACTGGCAGCGCTCGAGATGAGACGGGAGATCGGTCCGTCTCTCTCTCGTTATACCTGCGATCGCGCTCGTGAGGTTTTGGTGTGACACAAGTTTCTGAACATGTCACCCGACTAAAACGATTTTAAAGACGTTATCACGTCAAAATATATATAAGTAATATTATTTTAAATAAATATTTTTATTCTTTATTTAAAACTAGCTGACCCGGCGAATTTCGTACCGCCAACTACAGTTTTTTTTCTGCAATATTTTAATAGTTATTCTGCTATTCGGGGCGGAGATTAACCCAATAAATCAAACATAACTAAAATCGGTCCAGCCGTTCTTGAGTTATATAAGTACATAGTGTAACCGACACGACTTTGTTAATGAATATTCACATATAATACTATAAACAGGACCGAATCGAGCCTCTGCAGCAGTGGGGCACTAAAATAGGCTATAAAAAAACCATCATACAAGTTGTGTTACTTTGTAATATGTTTAGGCTAAACTATCATCAATCCTTTCAGTCGTAAGAATGCCCGGCTATCTCAATGTAAACGCACTACTGGCTGTTTCGCTAACTTTAAAAACGGCCTAAGTCGTAATATTTCCGTATACACTTCCGTCCTTTTAAATAAGCAGGACATCCATCTCAGACACGGGTTATCATGCGACAAGTACTAATTAAATGCAAATAAGGGTGTAACACTTGTCGATATAATTCAGTGGTTATCGAGGTGTGGAGGAGTATTCTGTCGAAACGGCTAAACACGATTCACGACTCACGATTTTAAGCTAACATGGTCATTAACGTATAACTAGGTACAAAAAAAAAACAAATATACATGGCAAATACCCCGTTTTTAGGGTTCCGTAGTCAACTAGGAACCCTTATAGTTTCGCCATGTCTGTCCGTCCGTCCGTCCATCCGCGGATAATCTCAGTGACCTTTAGCACTAGAAAGCTGAAATTTGGTACTAATATGTATACCTATCAATCACGCCGATAAAGTGGTAAAATAGAAAGTGGATTTTTTATTATTATTATGGTACCTCCCCTATACGTAAAGTGGGAAGTGATTTTTTTTTCATTTCAACCCTAACGTGTGGTGTGATATATTGTTGGATAGGTATTTAAAAATGAATAGGGGTTTAGTAAAATCATTTTTTGATAATGTAAATATAGATTGTTATTAAATCAAATACAAACATTGAAAACAATGAAAAAATAATCAACCCAGCAGGACCTGAACCTGCATCGATTACGCAGCAAGGCGTATTGTATGAGTGGATTGCCCCACTTTAAAAACATGCAAAAATAATTATGAATGAAAATATTTTCGGAAATAATCGCTCCAGAAGTAAAAAAAAAAGTGTCCCCCCCTCTAACTCTTGAACCATAAGTTTTAAAAATATGAAAAAAATCTCAAAAGTAGAACTTTATAAAAACTTTCTAGGAAAATTATTTTGAACTCCGAAAATCGGTTCACGCAATAAAGAATTATCCCATAAAAATCATCTTCCATACTTTAAGCTCGCGCGCAATAGTTTACTTAATTTGCCGATAGATGTCGCTGTACGTGGAACGCTCCTCCTACATGTAATATCCTACATGGCGGTGTTATTGTAACTCTTAAGTAGGGACACTTACTGTGACGGATGGAAAACTACGGAACCCTACACTGAGCGTGGCCCGACACGCTCTTGGCCGGTTTTTAATAGTAGTATATAATAGTTATAAATATAACTTAGGTATAGTAAGGTACGTATTGATAATGAAGTTATACACAAGAATTGGCTTATTTTTATGACTTTGTTCGCTTTTACAATTAAAATACTGAACGTATTTCAAATTAAATAAGTATAATATATTTTTTAAACTAACTAGTTATATCTCAATGATCTTTCAAAACTTATCATAATTGTATGTAAACAAGAATGGTTAAAATGTATCATTTTCAATTACTATTTCCTAAGAGGAAACTGCTGTACGAACATGATGTGTTATTTTATCCTTATAGGGTGTTTTAATCCGATTATATTTGTTAACAATTGGAAACATTATAAACTAAAATAGATGTCTTATACTTCAAAAAACTATCAAATCCACCGGAGTACGGAAATAAATAAAAACATCAGATCAATTGATTTGTTCCTAGATTAAATTTAAAACAGGTTTCACTATTGATACTATTCACAGCTTAATCCCTGTTATCCGATTTCAATAGATGAGTACACAATATGATACTAATCATTTTAATTGGTTAAAAATGAAGAATTCAAAGATTTTAATAATAGTTAGTAGCAGTAAGGTCACACGACAGTCTAACATTGGCGCGTGACGCCTCAAGGTTCGAACATCTTCAATATTTAATCAGAAATCGATTCTCTGCATGCAATGACAAATGATGAGTCTTTGTCGATATTGATATGTAGATACTAAAACACAGGTTCTTACTTTTGGAATAAACAAAAGTAGATTTTAACAAGAATTCCTACAGTTGATTGATACTAAAAAGTAAATCCGATATCAAACCCAAAAAATACATACCTATTGTATTTTTTATCATACTATTATTTTCCCAATGACAGTTGCGCCTTATTTAAAACCGACAAAACAAGTACCTACGTTTGCCTGAAAAGGGCACTTTTTTTAATAAAAGATAATTTCTTTTTATTTATTCCATAAAAAGTAAAGAATTTTATTAAGCAATTGCAAATAATGATCACCATCTCAGAATACCGTCGTCGGTCGCGTGACGCGTCTCCGCGCTATCAAGTTTATGGTCACCGGCTATCGCGTCGCGCGTGAGTGACGACGCGTCGATATCGATGACGCTTAATGGCACACCACTACCGTTGCGTCATTAGGGATTTAAGTCACGTTTCAGTTTTCATTTGGTATTTATGAGCATATTTTTGTTGTTTACCGGATGCTTTTGCGAAAACTCTTCCGTCGACCTCATCAAAACGAGCGCGGGATTAGCTTGAAAAAAAAAAACAATCCCAAACCAAATGGCCCAAATTGATGTGATGGTGGATTGATGTGTGTAAGTACTGGCTTTGGATATTACCTTCCTTCTATTAGGATATAAATCTGACCAAATTTGCTCAGCTCTCAACACTACTGTCCACGATGCTCTTCACTCGGCGACAGATACAGGAAGATGGCGTCAGATCATCAGAGAGAAGCTGTTGAATGACCACGACCCTCAGTGTGAGGAAACCGATGCAAGGAGGAGGAGCATAGAAATACCGTGATTTTGACTATGAATTATATTAATATAAAATGCGATAAGGACCTCTTTTTATAAAATTGCTAACATACCTAGCCCAATTTTTCCAATGTAAATAAACTTATACAAAGATAATCGAGCTCGTGTAGAAAAATGAAGCTAAAAATGAAAGTATAGTTGATATTTTGAAATAGAATGGTGATTATAACACACTAATTTACGACAATGTCAATGAACAGAGTATATGACTTAGGTATCATGGTATAATAGGACCTTTCCATATTCTTAAATACTTGCACAATAAATCTCTGCAAAACAATAGGAAGGGTGTATATAAAGAAACCGTGGCCATCCGTGTCACAGCGGCTATTATGACAATTATAATCGAGCTGTTTGCATTATATGCAAATTTTACTGCACCCGTAATAACGGAGTATTCAGAGGAGGCCGGGGATGTGAAGCGATTCATAATCACATTATTATACGAGTAGTCATGACGTGACAATTCATTTAAAGGTATATTTTGGATAAAGCTGGAGCAGAGCCCGACTGGGGAAGTACCTCCACCTTACAGAAAACCACAGCCAAATAACGCTGGGCTGGACTCTTTTTTTTATTTTATACCTCGACGGTGGCAAACAAGCATACGGCCCGCCTGATGGTAAGCAGCTACCGTAACCTATGGACGCCTGCAACTCCAAAGGAGTCACATGCGCGTTGCCGCGCGTCTTTACAAAAAGGAGGATTCACTGTGTTGATGGCTAAAGGAATAAGAAGGTCCCTCATCGTCAACACACTGGGTCCTCTTTGAGCTCTTTGGCAATCTTACTCACCAACAGGAACACAACACTTACGAGTAGGGTCTGGTGCTATTTGGCTGTGGTTTTCTGTAAGGTGGAGGTACTTCCCCAGTCAGGCTCTGCTCCAGAATTTTAAGAACGTAATCTTTTTTATTTATTTTTTCATTGCTAATCAAAGTTGACCTTTGGCAAAATTTTTACATACTGTAAAACCTTCGAGGGCCAATAAAAAATAAACTAAGCGTTAGGTGTCCGAAATTTTCACTTTAATAAAGCAGTGCAACGTTGCACATCACGATGCAATAACAATTGCATGTCTCTAGCACTTATTTTTTATCAAAATTTAATTTTAAACGAGTTGGTCCTGATTTTCTTTTCAAAACAACAAAAAAATTTAAAAAAAATGCACGTCGGTCAAAAAAAATTTTGGAAAGCGTGGTGAGATAGGGAACGACCCCACCTATCCGCCATTTTAATTTGGCCAACGATGGACCAAACACCCTGTATATCTTCTGCCCCTCCTCCGCGGCTGCCATTCCTCACGAGTCCCAGTATCCGCCTTGCTTTTTTTGGATGCTTTATTCTATCTATATATCTATTTTATCGGTAACCATCAATGAAACGGGCCAAAATTTTCAACTTATAAATAATCTTGTAGTATTAAGTAAATATAATTAAGGTGCATTCGGATAATTACGAAAAATTTTTGCACTAGTTGCTGGTATGTACGTTTATTCGTGAACCATCCGGTATAGGAAGATTTTTGGAGACCTTTAATGAAAAATGTATTTACTGGATGGAGTAATCATGTATTCATTGTCATGAACTTTCATAAATAACTTTGGATTTATTAGATATATGTGTTACAAATCTATAATTTATTTTAGTTATAAACAAAGCCCGGACGACGGGAGCAAAAATGCACTTTTCACTAGTGCTTAATTCTATCGACATCAATACGAACAATTTTTGAATCAGAAATGTATTGATCAAACTCATTATCTTACATGTCAGGTTGTTTTTATTACATCAGGTACCTAGGTAAGCTTACATCATATATTATTTCAGTCAACTAATTACGTACTATAATTATTATCAATAATATCTAGACCCCGTCATCTTGTCGCATAGATTTTGTTTTTCAGTAGAGCGTGAATGATTTTTTTATAGACTATCTAAATGTCGATACTGTATGTCACTGATAATTTCAAAGAGATGTCACTAGGTACTACTTATTACTTTTGTATAAAAATATATATAATAATAAACGAAGAAATAAAAGTCTAGGGTGTTCGTTAGTAGGATTAATCATAATTTCCACAATAATTACAATAAACTTTACACAACATCGTACATCGTCAGTGAAACTATGGGTTATATAGGGATTTTCGTGATGACAAGTTCTACATTGGACGGCAACTGTAAATCCTGCGGAATATTCATGCGAAAGACGCACTGACCAGCCCCACAACACGTCAAAAAACAAATGCTTTTTAAAAGCTGTTGGTAATGGTAATACAAAATTAGCTGTTGTCGTACGTTCCAACTAAAAATAACAAATAGGTACTTACAATCAGCGTCAACAAAAATAAAACTTGAATTATACTAACTTTAACTATAAGAATAAAAGTGAAAAACTGAAAAAGTGAAAAACTAAAAAACTGAAAACTGACAAACTGAAAACTAAAAACTGAAAACATAAAACTGAAAACTGAAAACTAAAAAATTAAAACTGAAAAAAAGGAAAAACCAAAAATCTGAAACCTGAAACCTGAAAACTGAAAACTGAAAACCGATAATTGAAAACTGAAAACCGAAAACTGAAAACTGAAAACTGAAAACTGAAAAACTGAAAAACTGAAAACTGAAAACTGAAAACTGAAAATGAAAACTGAAACCTGAAACCTGAAACCTGAAAACTGAAAACTGAAAACTGAAAACCGAAAACTGAAAACTGAAAACCGAAAACTGAAAACAGAAAACTGAAATCTGAAAACTGAAAACAGAAAAATTAAAATTAAAATGAAAACTGGAAAACAGAAAAACTGAAAAACTGAAAAACTGAAAACCTGAAAACTGAAAAATAAAAACTGAAAACTGAAACTTAAACTGCAAAGTGAAACCTGAAAACTGAAAACTAAAACCTGAAAAATGAAAAACTGAAAAGCTGAAAAAAAACTGAAAACTTGAACTTAAACTGAAACCTGAAACCTGAAACCGGAAAACTGAAAACTAAACCTGAAATTCTGAAAGCTAAAAACTGAAAACTGAAAACTAAAAACTGAAACTTAAACTGAAACCTGAAACCTGAAAACTGAAAACTGAAAAACTGAAAAACAAAAAAAACTGAAAACAGAAAAATGAAAAACGAAAACTGAAACCTGAAACCTTAAACCTGAAACCTGAGACCTGAAAACTGAAAACTGAAAACTGAAAACTGAAAGCAGAAAACTGACCCCTGAAAACCGAAAACTGAAAACTGAAAACCGAAAACTGAAAACTGAAAACTGAAAACTGAAAACTGAAAACTGAAAACTGAAACCTGAAACCTGAAACATGTTTCATGAAACCTGAAAACTGAAACACTGAAAAACTGAAAAACTGAAAACTGAAAACTGAAAACTGAAAACTGACAACCGAAAAACTGAGATACTGAAAAACTAAAAAACTGAAAAACTGAAACACTGAAAAACTGAAAAACTGAAAACTGAAAACCGAAAACTGAAAACTGAAAACCGAAAACTGAAAACTGAAAACTGAAATCTGAAAACTGAAAACAGAAAAATTAAAATGAAAACTGGAAAACTGAAAAACTGAAAAATTTAAAAACTGAAAAACTGAAAACCTGAAAACTGAAAAATAAAAACTGAAAACTGAAACTTAAACTGAAAAGTGAAACCTGAAAACTGAAAACTAAAACCTGAAAACTGAAAAACTGAAAAAAAAAACTGAAAACTTGAACTTAAACCTGAAACCTGAAACCTGAAAACTGAAAACTAAACCTGAAATTCTGAAAAGCTAAAAACTGAAAACTAAAAACTGAAACTTAAACTGAAACCTGAAACCTGAAAACTGAAAAACAAAAAAACTGAATACTGAAAAATGTAAAAACTGAAAACTGAAACCTGAGACCTGAAAACTGAAAACTGAAAAGAGAAAACTGAAAACCGAAAACTGAAAACTGAAAAACTGAAAAACTGAATACCTGAATACTGAAAAATGAAAACTGAAAGCAGAAAACTGACCCCTGAAAACCGAAAACTGAAAACTGAAAACTGAAAACTGAAAACTGAAAACTGAAACCTGAAACCTTAAACCTGAAACCTGAGACCTGAAAACTGAAAACTGAAAAAAGAAACTGAAAACCAAAAACTGAAAACTGAAAAACTGAAAAACCGAAAACCTGAATACGGAAAAATGAAAACTGAAAGCAGAAAACTGACCCCTGGAAACCGAAAACTAAAAACTGAAAACCGAAAACTGAAAACTGAAAACTGAAAACTGAAAACTGAAAACTGAAACCTTAAACCTGAAACATGAAACCTGAAAACTGAAAACTGAAAAACTGAAAAACTGAAAAACTGAAAACTGAAACACTGAAAAACTGAAAAACTGAAAACTGAAAACTGACAACAGAAAAACTGAGATACTGAAAAACTAAAAAACTGAAAAACTGAAACACTGAAAAACTGAAAAACTGAAAAACTGAAAAACTGAAAAACTGAAAAACTGAAAAACTGAAAAACTGAAAAACTGAAAAACTGAAAACTGAAAACTGAAAAACTGAAAAACTGAAAAACTGAAAATCTTGAAACTGAAAACTGAAAACTGAAAACTGAAACACTGAAATACTGAAAATCTTAAAACTGAAAACTGAAACACCGAAACACTGAAAAACTGAAAATCTTAAAACTGAAAACTGAAAACTGAAACACTGAAATACTGAGATACTGAAAAACTAAAAAACTGAAAAACTGAAAAACTGAAAACTGGAAACTGAAAAACTGAAAAACTTAAAAACTAAAAACTGAAAAACTAAAAAACTGAAAAACTGAAAAACTGAAATTGTATCTGTATCTGTATCTGTATCTGTATCTGTAGCTGTATCTGTATCTGTATCTGTTGTCTGTATTGTATTTATTTTATATAATATTAAATTCTAATATTACATCTATGTACCAAGTTTCGTCTCAATCGTCAGTTCAGCGGGTAAATATTTCTCCATACAAACTACCAATCCCTTTTCTACCACTCTAGGATTGTTTTTTCGGGATAAAAACTAATTAGTAACGGAGCCCACGACACTGAACATAGTTCAGTAACATTACACATATCTATGTATAATTAGACGCGTCTTTAATGGGGGAACACGAAATGCTGATGCTGCATTCCAAAAAAAGTGGTGGCGTATTTTTATATTTTTTTCTGAAAAAAATTAAAAAATCCGGTTTCTGTTACGATAAGTCTCCTAGATTTCCTTTGTTCCTCGAAGCAGGGGAGGGGTAGGTAATTACGTACAGTTGCATACATGCATACATGCATAATTATCGCGAAGCAACCGATTGAAACAGTGGTTGCCTGAAAGAATGTATGCTGGTTATATAACAAAATTTTAATGCCATCCCTCCTGGTTGGACTGGCGCCCTGTACGAGAGCGAAGAAAAAAAATGTCAGGCAACCGTTTGAAAATTAGAATGCTTGTTCTTCATCACATACAGACACCGGAAACATTAGGGAATTTGTGAGTTGACCGATTTCTACTTATGCGTGTGCTACATTGGAGCACCAGTACTAAAGTGATGTAGCAAAATATTCTATTGATGTTACTGTCAACATCTAGATGTTAGTCAACATAAATAAATATTATTTATTTTCTTCGTAGCAATCGTAGCGGAATATTTACCTCATATAGTTATTATTCTTACTCTAGCATATGAATGGTACTGACAGAAAATTGTCTTATTTTTTATTGAAATGACATCCGCATAATTTTATTATCTTAAGAGGCTCTGTCTTTGTTATAGTTAGTAATCGAGAATTTTCAATTAGCATCATAATATGTATATCGATATCTTTTTTATCGATAGCAAATCCCTAGAACTTGACCCGAGTTAGCACAGGTATGCTTATAAATAGTGAACTACTAACAGGCTAGAATACTTATTTACGAAAATTCATATTCATAGTATAGTACAATTGATTGTTTGAGAACCATTGGCTAATACTATGGAGTAATAAAGTCGGGTAATTCCGAAACACTCTTTGATTTGGAATTCCCCAGTGCGGGTTAATCCGAAAAATTCAAAATTTTCAAACTAGAAGGTTCTTAGTCCATTGAATAGTAATTAAAATCGAAAATCTATTAAATACAAAAGGATTAAAACCATTTACTTACCAAAATTCCGATTTACTGATGTGCGGCTAATTCCGAAAGATCAAAAACGCGGGAAATAGCACTCGCTCACAAAAATGGCGCGTAACTCACGTGATTCCATCGATGGCGTTCCGAGCTGACGAATGCGGGGGGCCAGTTAAATGAGCGTCAAGAGGACTGTTGCTAGCGCGCATTAAAATGCCGCGTTTAGTAGAAATTTTCAGTTTTCGAAATTTTCCGAATGCACCTTACTTTTCTTTATGTTGTTGTTGTTCGTCTAGTACCCATAACACAAGCCTTATTGAGCTTACTGTGGGCCTAGGTCGATTTGTGTAAGATTGTCCTATAATATTTATTATTTATTTATTTTCAGTAAAAAGTATGTATGTATGGTCAATAAAATATTTTTACTTTTTACTTTTTTTACTTTACTTTTTTTATTATTAACGGTTACCGTTTCAAAAAATATGATTCAATCTTACAAATACAAATGAAGCTAGGTCCCATAAAAAGATCAATAAAAAAAGCTTAAGGAGGATGCTACATGCAGCACTATTTTAACGTCTCTTTGAGCCAACATATATGTGTTACATTTTCTAAAACAGAATTATACTGTGGCGTTGAATTAGTGTAAGTATTTTCTTTCCTATTTTGTTTTTGTAATTTGATTATTATCAAGTCAAATATTTATTTTATTAATATCTTCTTTTTCCTAATTTAATTATTTTTCCTGTATACTTAAGATTTTCCTAATAATGTTTTTTCCCCTGTACCATTTTAGTATAACTTCCTCATGGCATTTGTAGTTTTATGGCTTAATATAGCAATCGAGATGTGCCGCAAGATATGCGCGAGAGTTGCAACAATGTTATGCTTTGTATACAACTAACCGCTTTAGTTAAAACGATATTTTTTTGTTCATTATTCTTATGATATTCTCCTGGCCCATGTTTCCACTAGTTACCATATGTACCTAACGTGTAAGTTAACACCAAAAAGATGTTAAATTACTAGGCGATTTTTAAGAAAACCTAAGGATGTCAGTAGAGTCGGAACACCGAAAGAACGGCCGATATTCCGCTACCTTTACTCGTTATAGACGGAGAGCTAGCCACGTCAGATATGATATGACACAATAATGAGAGCGACGAAACCCCTCTCGGTAGTTTGCTATACATTGCTTATTTCTAGATCCGAACATCTGGTAGCTGTAATGTAGTGGAGATAAAAAAATGCAAACCACTTTAAGAATTTGTATTCTTCCCGTCGTCCTAGAGTTCTGGTTTTAGTGCAGCACTATGAGAAATTATAATAAATAATAAGATTATATCATTGTCAATATTTTCTAATGGGGGAAAGTAGTCCAAAATGACGTATAATGTAATTCATAGTTTGTCGCCTACTGTTTCTGTTTCCATAATAATACGCAATGTTTTTTGTTCTAATGTTTAAATATAAGCGCCGTCCTCTATTAATAAGACAACTTCGGCAGTGTTTACCTATAATAAATATTATTTATTGTGCACCACATGTGAAAAGAGGAAAATATATAGCGGTACAGTGATAAAAACTAGATAACAACAGGCGGTTTTACTTTAACTACTTTTTCCAACTGAAAAGTTTTGCTTGTCACCTATTAAAAGCTGCTAGATTTCCGGATCTAGTAGTGGTAGCCGTACGATTAAAAAAACTGTAAATCTATGTACAGTTTAGCTGTTTGGCACACGCATACTAGAGGTCAAAACACATTTTTTGACCCGCATTTCTTAAAAAAAAAAACCCTTAGGAGGGGAGTGCCGAGACATTTTTTTATTTGTATGGAATTTTTTTTTTCAGAAACCTATCGTGTGTGGTATCTTATGAAAGGGCATTTTGAGGCGATTCTAAAAATATACCAACATTATTGCATTTCAGCCATTTTTTTTTTAATGAATACAAAAATAATTTTCGAAACATACCAACTCAATTTACGCCATTTAAGTAAATAAGTGAATTCATTAATACAAACCGCTTTTTTATTTGCAGCAAAAAGTATATAGAAGACGGAGAGGAAGAAATATAAAGACAGAAAAATATATTTAAAAAATGTAAAAAGCAAGATTAATAGTATGTGTATTATAATTATGAGATAAAAACAACAGAAATAAACATCTTTAATTCAACTGTCAGCCACTTTTTATGCCAGTATCTACCACAAAAACCATACCAACTGATGAAAAGACGCAGTTAAATGGTTTAAGAGGTATTTCCCGTTGGTTATATGGATACTACGTATTATTTTATGATTAATATTTACCGTATCTGCAGTACAGTTCTATACGTCTCGTAAAATAGGTATTGAAGTAGAACTGTGCCACTTTGTAATATTGAAAAATTAAAAAAAAATACCTAACAAAATTGCTTTCTTGAGGTTAGATATGAGGATATCACGTATCATTTGTGGTAAATTGTACAAAAAAAAAATCACCCATATCGTATCTGGAGGAGCCCAAACTTGGTATGTTTCGAAAATTATTTTTGTATTAATTAAAAAAAATGGCTGACATGTAATGATGTGGTATATTTTTAGAATTGCATCGAAATGCCCTTTCATAAGATACCACACACGATAGGTTTCTGAAAAAAAAAATTTTTCCATACAAATAAAAAAATGTCTCGGCATTCCCCTCCTAAGCGAATTTTTTTCAAGAACTGCGGGTCAAAAAATGTGTTTTGACCTCTAGTATGCGTGTGCCAAATGTCTAAAATGTACATCGTTTTGCGGTTTTTCTTTGAAATTGGGCTTGTACGGCTACCACTATAGCAATAAGGATAGTATTGCTATCTTACTAGACGGGTTTCCTTGCTCTCATTATTGTGTCATATCTGACGTAGCCAGCTCTTAGTTCATTATAAAAATGGCTATTTTCATAAATGAGTTTTTTGCTAAGGCCTGTCAGTACAGTCAGCGACGAAAGTTGCCGAACGAAATGATATTACAAACTAACATTTGTTTGAGGCGCTGTTCAGTAACTTATGTAATATTTATGGAGCTGGCCATGTCAGATATGACACAATAATGAGAGCATTGAAACCTGTCTAGTTAAATTAGGTACATGCATGAAGTTTAAATTTTAACGAAATATTTTTTATTACGATGGTTATTGCCATAATATTATGCTACAAATACATTTTTTTAATTTAGTTAACATTTATTTGCTTAAAATAATACTTAAAAAGTGTAAAAATTTCGCGCAAAAACCTAATAATCTAAACGCAACGCTATTGGTCGAACGTACTCGCGACGTCACATACTTGACAGATTTGTTAATTTGTTCGTGGCAGACACTGAATTTAGACGAAAACTGATTAAAAATTGTTTCTGTGGTGATTTAGGAGCTTTTTGCGGTTATAATTCAAATATCGGCACTTAAAGACGAATTTGAGGTAAGCATTATGCTGGGTTTCCATTGGGTTTCAATTAGTTTGCTCTTAAATAAATGTCCTCCATTGGTTCCTTACAAATACGTCAAGCTAGTTTTATTTAGAACTAACCTAGTTTGCATAAGTAAGATGATACTATACTTTTTAATGTGTTTATGGTTTAGTAAATGGTAGATTATGTAATCCGATGATTAGAATATGCATTATACACTGTAATAAGTAGATTAAAGCTTGGTATCTGAACGAACGCTCGCTCGCTCTAGTCAGTTTTAGTTGTGCTGAGCTGATTGATGTCAAGTCAATGTCATTATCCTCAACTCAACTATGTCACCCAGACACTGCAGCACTGCCATTTCTCATTTATAATAATATAATACACAACAACGCAGGACAACGACGGATAGCGGATTTGTAAAGACGCAACTGGACAATTTGCCGAATATAATGCATTTATGATATCGTCGTATTTCACCAATAATAACAATGTTAATGCCTGCCAAGATGAAAGGAGCGAAAACTGCAAGGTAATTATAACTTTTAATCTATTACTAACTTATGTGTAATGATTTAAACTGGAAATCCAAAACAATAACCTATAAGTAACCTTACCCACTCCAAAAACCGTAACAGGCATGTGTTGTGATCTTAGATGTGAAGAAGAGTTATTGCATAATTATAATCATTATTTTCTTTGTGAATCACAGGTATTTGAAATGATGTTACAATAGACATAACATGACCATTGGCTATGTGCAAGTATGCTGAGATGGTGATATGTAAAAGCTAGAATCACCCCGGAGCTACCAAATCAAAAAGTGTACTGTAACAACACAGAAGAAAAAGTTAAATCTGTTAACAGTGAAAACATTGTGCAGCACACTTGGGTAAGGATACATATTTGATTTTCATTTCTGTAAGGAGAGTAACTGACTGGCTAGAGCCATCTTATAGTAGGAGTTCGGCTTAGTGTTGTGAGCAAATGTGGTTAGGTTACCCGAGATAGATTAATTAAAATCTAAATTTTGATGGAGTCACCCACCGCTGCTGCTTATGCGCTTGTGTCCATTCCAGCCTTAAACATAACAAGGATATATGAATGGTCTAATTATTAGAGCTATTATATAGTTGTCATGTGAACTGATTTGCCAGGGCATAGTTGATTTTTTTGTTTTAAACATGCCAAATGTCCAATCCCATTTATGTCTGCATAACTGATGCTATATACATACATATTTACGTAAATGGCGTAAATTGAGTTGGTATGTTTCGAAAATTATTTTTGTATTAATTAAAAAAAATGGCTGAAATGTAATGATGTGGTATATTTTTAGAATTGCATCGAAATGCCCTTTCATAAGATACCACACACGATAGGTATCTGAAAAAACAATTTTTTTTCCATACAAATAAAAAAATGTCTCGGCACTCCCCTCCTAAGCGAATTTTTTTCAAGAACTGCGGGTCAAAAAATGTGTTTTGACCTCTAGTATGCGTGTGCCAAACGTCTAAACTGTACATCGTTTTGCGGTTTTTCTTTGAAATTGGGCTTGTACGGCTACCACTATAGCAATAAGGATAGTATTGCTATCTTACTAGACGGGTTTCCTTGCTCTCATTATTGTGTCATATCTGACGTAGCCTGCTCTTAGTTCATTATAAAAATGGCTATTTTCATAAATGAGTTTTTTGCTAAGGCCTGTCAGTACAGTCAGCGACGAAAGTTGCCGAACGAAATGATATTACAAACTAACATTTGTTTGAGGCGCTGTTCAGTAACTTATGTAATATTTATGGAGCTGGCCATGTCAGATATGACACAATAATGAGAGCATTGAAACCTGTCTAGTTAAATTAGGTACATGCATGAAGTTTAAATTTTAACGAAATATTTTTTATTACGATGGTTATTGCCATAATATTATGCTACAAATACATTTTTTTAATTTAGTTAACATTTATTTGCTTAAAATAATACTTAAAAAGTGTAAAAATTTCGCGCAAAAACCTAATAATCTAAACGCAACGCTATTGGTCGAACGTACTCGCGACGTCACATACTTGACAGATTTGTTAATTTGTTCGTGGCAGACACTGAATTTAGACGAAAACTGATTAAAAATTGTTTCTGTGGTGATTTAGGAGCTTTTTGCGGTTATAATTCAAATATCGGCACTTAAAGACGAATTTGAGGTAAGCATTATGCTGGGTTTCCATTGGGTTTCAATTAGTTTGCTCTTAAATAAATGTCCTCCAGTGGTTCCTTACAAATACGTCAAGCTAGTTTTATTTAGAACTAACCTAGTTAGTTTGCATAAGTAAGATGATACTATACTTTTTAATGTGTTTATGGTTTGGTAAATGGTAGATTATGTAATCCGATGATTAGAATATGCATTATACACTGTAATAAGTAGATTAAAGCTTGGTATCTGAACGAACGCTCGCTCGCTCTAGTCAGTTTTAGTTGTGCTGAGCTGATTGATGTCAAGTCAATGTCATTATCCTCAACTCAACTATGTCACCCAGATACTGCAGCACTGCCATTTCTCATTTATAATAATATAATACACAACAACGCAGGACAACGACGGATAGCGGATTTGTAAAGACGCAACTGGACAATTTGCCGAATATAATGCATTTATGATATCGTCGTATTTCACCAATAATAACAATGTTAATGCCTGCCAAGATGAAAGGAGCGAAAACTGCAAGGTAATTATAACTTTTAATCTATTACTTACTCATGTGTAATGATTTAAACTGGAAATCCAAAACAATAACCTATAAGTAACCTTACCCACTCCAAAAACCGTAACAGGCATGTGTTTTGATCTTAGATGTGAAGAAGAGTTATTGCATAATTATAATCATTATTTTCTTTGTGAATCACAGGTATTTGAAATGATGTTACAATAGACATAACATGACCATTGGCTATGTGCAAGTATGCTGAGATGGTGATATGTAAAAGCTAGAATCACCCCGGAGCTACCAAATCAAAAAGTGTACTGTAACAACACAGAAGAAAAAGTTAAATCTGTTAACAGTGAAAACATTGTGCAGCACACTTGGGTAAGGATACATATTTGATTTTCATTTCTGTAAGGAGAGTAACTGACTGGCTAGAGCCATCTTATAGTAGGAGTTCGGCTTAGTGTTGTGAGCAAATGTGGTTAGGTTACCCGAGATAGATTAATTAAAATCTAAATTTTGATGGAGTCACCCACCGCTGCTGCTTATGCGCTTGTGTCCATTCCAGCCTCAGACATAACAAGGATATATGAATGGTCTAATTATTAGAGCTATTATATAGTTGTCATGTGAACTGATTTGCCAGGGCATAGTTGATTTTTTTGTTTTAAACATGCCAAATGTCCAATCCCATTTATGTCTGCATTACTGATGCTATATACATACATATGGCAGTGTTTATAATAAATCTATGACTCTAGTACAGTATCAGATTTATTGGAGCACCCAAGATGGTCACAAATATCTGAACAACGCCTGTCACGGTGATAAAGTCCATGATAAGATATTTTTAATTACCTTGGTCGCTCTGGTATATTTGATAATAACTGTACAACAATATAGTTTAAGTTATCGGAAATTTTATACACTAGCCCCACAGAAAGATATTAATTAGTTTATTATATTGTTTTAGGAAGATGGCATGGCTACACCAGCGCAGCAGACCAACCAACAACTAGCATCAAATATTAATGCAAGAAATCCAAACTATCATCAGTTGGTCCTAGCCTTAAATTGATGAAGGTCAGCGATATATGTAGTACTATTACAGAGTATATGTATTAAGTAGAGATGCAACGTCTAAGAAATTTTTGAGGCTCCAAGGCGCCAAGTCTGAAGCAAGAGCAAGCAAGTTATTGAATGGACATTGTTAGTTTTATAAATTATTTGCAGATACTAGCAGAGACTATGAGATTAAGATTTATGTGCAGTACTTAACTATTTCTAACACTATCTTTCTAGCTGCTTTAATGTACCTACCTACTACCCCTATTATTGAATAAAAATAAAACATATGTAAAATAGAAATCTTTTTATTATTAAACACAACCTGCATGTTTACTTATCCACAGTCAACTATGGTCTACTGTAGCGTGGGGCTTCAACATGTGGAGCTCTCGGAGCCTATAGCATTTAAGTATAGCAAAACTCCTTTCTTTAATCGAAGTGGAACTTTTACCACACTTTCCTTCATTATTTTATGTTGAATGTCATTTTCTGTATCCTCTTCGACCTGAAATGAATACATATTTTTATTTTACAAATCTACAAGAAAATAAGTCTTAAAAGAAAACTTTCCTTAATGTTAGTAGTTGGTACAATATCGTAATAATATGGTCCTACATTGTTCCAAAATTGGCTCCATTGTTGGTAATCCTTAACTAGGTATAAAAAAAAATGTAGCAGTGCATATAATATAAATTATAAACTTATATAGGTATGTCATATACAGCCGCCATCATTCTACATGCACTTTATCGCCTTGACAATATAGGCGTTGTTCAGATATTTGTGACCACCTTGACCACACCGATATACCTGATGGCGAATTTACAAAGGAAAAATGTGACCTAGGCCTCCGGTACCCAGGGCTGAGATCGAACCAGCGTCTTCTGCATTCGCAGCAGACATTATATAATGATTTCTTAAGGTACGCACCGTTCCCAGTGCACCTACACTTGCAAGTAACGTTATTAAGGTATATGTATAATTGTAGACACAACATTACTCTAACTAGGTATAAATATATTTGAATACAAGATAAATAGGTATTTACTTACGTTGAAGCGATCTTCACAGCAATAAAAAGTCGTAGTCTTCTCATCATTTTGCACCATGGTTTACAAGTTTCCACGTCTTTCGGCAGACCTTGATAACACCTTATTGGGTGCACTTATTATATTGTTCATGCACTTTGGCACTAGGTAATACCCGTATATAAGGGTTTTTTAGTTTCATCCATGGTTTAAGCGAAAATAACTTTGAAATATTTGAAACACCAATTGAAGTAGGAACTAATCTCATACTAACTTGATACTAACCTATAAAATTTTGTGAGATGCTAGATCCGGGCATCTGGCAGCTTTTATTGTGTCATATCTGACGTGGCTAGCTCTCCGTCTATTAAGTGTCTATTATAAAAATAACTATAGTTACTGAATTTTGTAGTAATCTCATTTCGTTCGGCAACTTTCGTTGCTGACTGTACTCTGGCCCTTAACTCACAATATCTACGTTTCCTGTGGTTCATTTCCTTGACTACATTAAAATACCTACCTGGAACTAACCAACAAAACATCCGTTTCCTACCAATGTGTGGCATCTATTTCGAGGTTGGCAACATTGTCACAAGATGTCGACTTTTGGCGCCAACGCGCGTGCCTACCCTGTAAACACTAATCGTTTTAAAAGTAAGAATTATCCTCTTGCCAAGCGAATTTAACTCGTAAACGAATGCGTTTATGGTTCATGTTGTTACGAGTGCGATCGTTTCATGTTCGAATTTCAAAACATCCACGGGACGTGACGGGGTTTCCGCTGATACCGTTTTATATTTTGAATTTGGAAACTTTATACCGTTAGGCACTGCCCGGGCCTGTTTGCTAAGTAGTTACAGTTAGTTTTTATTGCTAAGTATACATTATGGCGAGACTTGGCCATCCGAAACATTTTCGTCACTTTTAGGCGATTGATTACACTGGCGCAAGCGTGAAAGCGCTATACACATGCAGAGCGATATCTCGCTCGCGCGCCGGTGCCGCATGCGGAAACCGCAGCAGTGTGAAAGCCGCCATAGTGGTGGAACATTTTAATAATTAAATAAGCAGCAGATTTTTGATTTTCGCCTTGCATATCTAAAATAGGAAAGCAAATTGGAAGTTTATAGGTAGGTATATCTAATTATATATTTTTTATTCATAGATATCGGAATGTTAGTCGTTCCCGACATTTTCCATAACTGAGAAACTGTATATATGTAAATAATTCCGAATGAGTAAAAGCGATACTTAATATATTAAATGTTAATCGATGATTGTATGATACACTGCTTACGAGATTTTTTACAAAGGCATAATGTACAAAAAAATGACCGAAACCTATTTAACTATAAAAAAAAAGTCACATATTTTTTTTTTATATGTGGACTATTATTAGTATTATTACCCTTTTACAAAACACAAGCACGAAAAACAAAAGCCCTATCGCTTCGCAGCGGCGGTCGCACAGATGCCTAAAAAGCCGTAGAGTTAAATAAACACATAGAAAATTAAGGAATCTCGCAGCGGCCATTTTATATGATTTGCGCCTGCTTCTTTACGGACTACTATGTAGAAGACCCACAATAAAGCATTGTCAAAACAACTAAAGTATTAAAAGTAATTGCAGCGACTTGAGACAAAGCTTATTTGAATGGATACCAAAACCCGAAGCTAATTATCTGTAAGGGCTCTTAATTAGTCCCCATTGTAATCTGACAAGAACCGGCAATTTTCTTACAACCTCCATTTTTGGGACACAGTGCTATGCTGGTTGTCGAACAGGTGCCGATTCTAATTTTGAAATACAAGAAAAATACATTAAAAACACAATTTATCTCAAACATAACTCCAACACACAACAAATAATCAACCAATATTGAAGTTGTATTGGAGATGCATCGGATTTATTTAAAAAGAAAATTCAGATATTTCTGATTCAGACATTCAGACGCTAGCCAGATAACTGCCGCAGAACATAGTCTGTATAATTAATCACGTTTACAAATTGATTTGTTAAATAAAGTCTGATGACGTGAACGATATTGTATCAATGTGTAGACTAGTAATATCGCATAATCGACAACAGTTAAGCATTTGGATGTCTCAAATAAAATAAAAAGTACGGGTTACGGGTTTCACGTTAGTGAAAGGAGAGGTAAAACAGTAGTTGGCCTTAATTCTAAGAGCGATTTATTCCAGAAAAACGTCACCTCTAAAAATATGGATGCATTTCATGTGGCACAATTATTATGTATCCAAGTCTTTTCGCCTTGGTAAAAGAATCGTGGCTACATGTATTTTTGTCACATTAAATGATCCATATTTTCAGACGTGACTGTACTTATGTTAAAACATCATGCATATGCTTAAGTAAACATAAAGAAAAGACGGTATACTACGAACGATAGGTACAGGTAACTTTAATTGTAATCTACTAATTTTGTCAAGCAAATATTTACAAATTTTTATTTCTACTTCTTCTTTGTCGGTCCCTCAGTACTGAGGATCGTGACCACTAGGTTTTGCAGTCCTTGTGATTCGTTTCCATCGGTCTCGATCTCCCGTAGCCCTCACCACTTATTTCTACAATTTTTTTATTATTTCTAATAATTTTGTCAAGGAAATATTTGATAAACAAAGAAAAAACACATCCGTGGTGTACCGGCTCCCATATTAGAAACCACGACACTTCTCTTTCCGTACAAGCTCTACAACATCTAATGTTCGTCATCCCTTCAAACCGTGTCTTCAAACGTTACAGCTACAAATCAAAACAAGGCTTTAAAAAACGTTTAACTAAATCATCGTCCAAAAACGCTCGCCCTATATAATTATAGTATTCCACAGAACTAATCAACTCTCTCGTTAAGGTACTGGGAATTAAAGGGAGTTTCAAATTAGATTAATAACAGTATTATTTTGACGACATTAAGGACTTGGCTGTTATTTGTAGGCATTCTGTAAAAGTGCAACATTACTACTCTTTATGTATGAATCTTGGTTATCTGAAATCTGAAATAAACGAATTTTGATTTGATTTGGTTTTTATTTTGATAAACTTATACCGAAAACACACAGTAGGTAATTATATAACTGTATGACTAATTTTTCAAGTGTCCTGCTCTAAAAGCACTGCTTTGTTTATCTATATAGCGCTCGGAAAGTATTCCATTTCCGCCCTAGGACGTTTTATTTTACAAGTTTAGATATTATCAATTTTTACGATTTGCTATGAAAATTTTGTGCAAAATGTATTTATTTCATAATTAACGTTGATTTGTTTCCATATTTAAATAGAAGTAACCTCAATACCATGTAGGTACCTACCATAAATGGGGTGAGTAGGGATTGCGTGGAGAATTGGGTTATGATTATGAATGGGGAGAGTAGGGATGCCAGGGGGGTGAGCTGGTTTTTAAAGGCTACTGCTACCTAAATAATGTATTCGTATTACAAATGGAGCTAAAGTGATATTCATAAGAAAAAAAATCGATCCAACAATGTTCCAAAATCACCTTTGTATGAAATCCCATCTCACCCCAACTATGAGGTACTACGGGATGAGGAGGGATTTTGTGTTTATCGGTAATGTTATGAAATTGAACTACCCAAAATCATAAAAATACTAAAATAAAATCGTCCGGAACATTTATTATATACCTCTCAGTTTACATATGTAAAAATAAAATGTTATCGAGGTTTTAATGTCAGTTTTCTCCCTACTCACCCCATTTTACGGTACTACATGCAAGTTTATGCTTGGTTTTGTTTTATTGAATAATAATGCATTTCACTTTTTTTTTTTTTTTTTTTATACCTACTACGACGGTGGCAAACAAGCATACGGCCTGCCTGATGGTAAGCAGCTACCGTAACCTATGGACGCCTGTAACTCCACAGGAGTCACATGCGCGTTGCCGACCCTTTACAAAAAGGAGGATTCACTGTGTTGACGGCTAAAGGAACAAGAGGGTCCCTCATCGTCAACACACTGGGTCCTCTTTGAGCTCTTTGGCAACCTTACTCACCAGCAGGAACACAACACTATGAGTAGGGTCTAGTGCTATTTGGCTGTGGTTTTCTGTAAGGTGGAGGTACTTCCCCAGTCGGGCTCTGCTCCAGATTTGAGCGAGGTGACATTCACTGAACGTGCCCTACCACACTAAGCGAGATGCCATTCGCAGTGCCCATACCTCTCTTTTTGGCATAGTTTAAAGACATACCCAAGTCCGGACGTAGTTGAAGGACATACCCCGGGTCCAAAATTACTTTCCTCGTATACTAAATGAAAAGTAGAGTGTTCAACTCGGGTCAAACGCACCCCTTTATTAAATATCTCGTCAAAAATGGGTGCATTTATTGTCATTTATCATAGTCAATAATATAATATTGTAGTCGTAATAAGTGCGTACAGAACTTATTTAACTAAGGCACTAATTATTCATTATCACATTTCACACGTTCACAACTCAGTGATACCTTAGTATTGTATAGGTACACAATCGATTATACCAATATGATAGTGATGTGTCAGTAACGTGCTCCAGGAAATTTGGACTCTTTGTTTTGAATGCTTAAGATACATTTTTGAACGTCACGTGTAGTACAGACTACCTCCAAGAGACTCCGCATCGTGAAACACCAGCTGTATACAATATTGAAAGCAAAAAAAAATCGCACTTAGTTTTCCACCCTTACTATAAATCCGAAGTCTGGCAGCTACATTCTTGTACTTTTTGTAGGTAATTAGCAAACAGTGACAAAGTGAGACAGTCAAGGACTGGCGAAAATAGCGGTTTCTCTACCACACCTACTGAAAGTTCCATAAGATCATCCTGTTGTCTTGGTATTATTATTACCTAATTCAGTCATACAGTCCAGTCCAGTTAGTCAGTATTAGTCAGTCTCTATTGTTACCTTGTCCAGTGTATGCTTTGCTGATTCAATTACTTTGCGCCTCGGTGAGACCTGAATATTCTATTCTATCTAGTGGGTGTGCGATCTGGAAGGAGTTATCTTGTCACGTGACAAGATTGATAGATGACAAGTATATCTTACGCTAAGTGGTGTGGATGCGGTATGCGGTCGGCATGCAAATGATGTCGTTAAGAGATTGCATGTATTGGTAGTGTTAATACATGCATATTTGGGTAAAATATCTTTGAAGAAATTTTGTGTTAAAGTTAAAATACAGGTTGTTTTTTCAATAACTTAGCCATTATGCGAGATGATTTGGTAGGCCATACTAAACAACTTTTACTATGGGACCAAGGACGAAATCACAAAAAATGTTTTGGAAGTTTCATACATTTCGGCTGCTCAGACGTCGACGTTTTTTGAATTCGGGGTTGGTCCCTTGTTGTTTAAGTTGTTTAGTATGAATTTCTCTAATCTCAATCACCTATCATGATTTGGCTTGTTATTGATAATACATCCTGTATACTAATTATACATACCTAATAACCTAGGATGTTGCGAGAGGCGATCGAGATTAAAAATATCAAAATTTCAACAGAGAGGATGGTTTTTCGGTACCACCAGCTTGGGATCCAGTTATTCATTTGGTTAAGGAGCAAGCTAGACATAGGACTGTGAGACCATAATGGTGGACAGTGTGGACACTATTGTTATTTCATTTGTAAGGATTTTAGTTGACATTATTAATATTTATTTTCATAAAGGCCCCTACGGCGTGTGCAATTATTTTAATTTGTAAATTATTTGAAATTATTTATTTGACAGTATTAACATTCTTTATATTTTTTGTAACTTAAAATTATTTGACATTGTAAATTAGGTATTTGACATTATTAGCATTTGTTTTTTTATAAAGGCCTCTCTGGCATGTGTAATCACGAAATTTGTTTAATATTTAATATGTGGGTAAGTTTGCATATTGTGATAGTTTTTGAACGGAGGTAATTGTATATTTTTCCTCAGTCGACCCGTTGACCACGAACGCTGTAAAGTGTTCGAAACGTCGGGATATAATTTAAGCTCAGTACATAATGCGATATAATCCGTTTTTAGTTGTTTTATTTCATACCTAATAACCTAGGATTTTTTAAATGTTCGTATATTGCTAAAGAGCTCTTCTAACCATTACGGACATCTTAAACATTGTAACTGTTCCTACCCACGACGACAATCTCACATGAAACAATATAGTTCTGTAAAATTAGTGTTTTTGGAACTTAATCTCAATATAAATAATACAGTAATTTTTTGAAGAACCCCATAATGTAGTCGAGAAATCTTGGCAGCAGTTTCTCGCGGAATACCGTGATAAAATATCGTTTAGCGGCAACTGTCATTTTGTTGCGCTATCCCGCGACAATCTGCTGCCATCATAGGCCTGCAGCGAGGCCGAAGGTTTTATGGACTAAGAGCTGGCCACGTCAGATATGACGCAATAATGAGAGCAATGAAACCTGTCTAGTATTAGTGATAGATCCGGGCATCTGGCAGCTTTAGTCAAAGTGACAGACTAGCAAA
Organism: Pammene aurita; assembly: GCA_947086415.1. Taxonomy (NCBI): domain Eukaryota; kingdom Metazoa; phylum Arthropoda; class Insecta; order Lepidoptera; family Tortricidae; genus Pammene; species Pammene aurita. The sequence goes on along the minus strand of OX352305.1, from coordinate 20,872,853 downwards.
ATTTTTGAGTTGTACAAAAGTAATACCAAAATAGGTAAAAACTGCCGAAGTTTTCTTATTTATAGAGCACGGGGCCGATGTTAACATTAGAACAAAGAACATTGCATATTATTTCGGAAACAGAAACAGTAGGCGACAAACTATGGATTACATTATACGTCATTTTGGACTACTTCCCCCCAGAAAGTTTTGGCAATGATAGTCTAATGATAGCCGCGAAAGCTGAAGACGCCAGTTCAAATCTGGCCTCGGACACCGGAGGGTTTGGTCACTTTTTCTGAAGTATATGACATCTATTTCAATGATAGTCTAATTATTTTTATAATTTCTCATAATACTGCATCAAATTCGGAATTCTAAGATTTAAATTCTTAAAGTGGTTTGCATTCTTTGACATTCACCACTTTACATGTGCCAGATGTCCGGATCTAAAAATAAAAATAAACTAACGAAAGAGGTTTTGTCGCTCTCATTATTGTGTCATATCTGACGTGGCTAGCTCTCTGTCTATTATAATTATCGGCGAATTTATTTTAAAATACTTACTTAGTTGCAATATCATCTGTAACCACCATTTTTTTTATCATTGTCACAGTCATAAAACAATCACCTAATTAGGCAGATGCAGCCATAACGCTCTTCACGATCAATCAAATGACCGCTTCAAAAATAGACCATTCATTTCTTAAACGACTTAAATCATCAAAACCTTAAATATACATACGCCATTTCAAATCGTCATGTCTTGAACGTGAATTGGCATGAAACGGAACGTTTCACAGTTAAGTGGCCAACTTAAATAGATCCCTTAGTTTCATGAATATTGTATGCAGTGAGGGGCAACGTTATTTGGTGATGTATCACCTGTCTTTGCGCATCTGCGGTCACTTTATTGTCCAAAATGAACCCTAAAGGGGAAAAAAGGATTTAAAAAACGGACGTTGTTCGAAATTATTCGGTAGTGATTTTTTAAGGATACGGTCTAGAGGACGGTATTTCACAGGTTTTTTTACAGAGGACTATTCGTTATTATTAGGCGAGGTGGGTCGAGACTGACATGTAAGTACGTCGAAATTGTTATAAGATTTTCTATCTAGCGTATCTTTTAAACATAAACTAAGTATAACTATCACTACATTGTATAAAACAAAGTCGCTTTCCGCTGTTTGTCGCTATGTATGCTTAGATCTTTAAAACTAAGCAACGGATTTTGATGCGGTTTTTTTAATAGATAGAGTGATTCTAGAGAAAGATTTATATGTATAATACATGAATAATATAGTAGAGTAACACTGATGATTTTAGAGGTATCTAATGTGATGTCGTAAATAAACCCATTTTTTGCGCTTACATTGCAAACGCTGGCTGAGTCCTAAGAAATAGATCAAAATAATATACTACAGTATTGTAAACCTTAAAAAGGTCTACAAATAACTCCGCTATGGTATATGTATGTCTCTTAGGGATAACCCAAATAACCAAAGGAGGTTAGATTAGGTCAAAACTGTGACCCCTACAAAATAAAACTGCTTTCAGAAAGTAGGTTAGGTTAGGTTAGAACTGTGACCCCCGACAAAATAAAACTGCTATCAGAAAGTAGGTTAGGTTAGGTTACAACTGTGACCCCCCAACAAAATAAAACTGCTATCAGAAAGTAGGTTAGGTTAGGTTAGAACTGTGACCCCCGACAAAATCAAACTGCTTTCAGAAAGTTGGTTAGGTTAGGTTAGAACTGTGACCCCCGACAAAATAAAACTGTTATCAGAAGGTAGGTTAGGTTAGCTTAGAACTGTGACCCCCTACAAAATGAAGCTGGTATCAGAAAGTAGGTTAGGTTGGGTTAGAACTTGTGACCCCCTACAAAATAAAACTGCTTTCAGAAAGTAGGTTAGGTTAGAAGCGCCTCAAAGTTAGGTTTCATGAGCAATTGCTTAGCTAGGATGAAATCGAAACTACAAATAATTTAGTATGGCGTTTAAATATTCTATTAAACAATATTATTGCACCTAATAATATGGACTACAATAAGTATGGTACTATATCATTATGGAAGCTAATAATCGGGTAAACAAGAGTAAGTATATGATACAACTCTTATGGTAAACAAATCATTCAGGCAAATGAAATTCAGCCATGTAAAATTCGGGCATATGAGCATTATTGTATATAACCGTCGGGCAAACAATAGACAACCGACCTTATGCCTATATGCGATTCTATCTGAAGTCATGCGTATTCGTTTCTCTGTACTGTCCACGTCTAACCAGTCTCTTACGTTCCTTGTCCATGATATTCTCCTTCTCCCACGTCCTCGTTTCCCTTAAATTTTCCCTTCAATTATAAGTTTTAACAAATCGTATTTTGACATATATATGTCCGAAATATGCTGCTTTCCTTTCTGTAATAGTCGTTACGACTTCCACCTTCTTTTTCATCAATAACATAACTCTATCGGTACTGACTTTGTCTGTCCACTTTATCTTAAGCATTCTACTATAGAGCCACATTTCAAAAGCCTGTAATTTACAAATCAAATTTTTCCTTAGCGTCCTGCTTTCGGAGCCATACATGAGGATTGGAAGAATATAGCATTTCACCATTCGCCATCTTAAGTCTAATTTGATCTTCCTGTTCGTCAACAGTTTCTTCATATTTTGAAAGGCACTCTTGGTAATACCAATTCTAGTTTTAATTTCCTGTTCAGGCTATAGAAGACTATAGATGTCACAAATGCTGGTACTCCGCGTGTATATGTCCAACGATTACCTAACCAAATCATGAACTCGTGATGTTTCAACGGTCAAGCATTGATGTCTACAATAGAATATGGTCTATTACGGTGATGTACTTGTAAAATATTCTTCCAAAAATGTTGGTCCAATAAATGGCGAAATTTCCTTATTATTTTGCTGTAAAAATACCCATCAAGTAAGTATGAAGAAATTGGTACGCGTGGTTTCATACGATTGGCGGTGCTTGCTTCATCCTATGATATATAATAATGACAGTTGGGTTATATACGCTCCAAAAGTTAGGCACTTAAAATGAGTGAATTCAAACAATTGTCTCTAGTCGCGCACCAGTAAGCGAGAGATGCGGACGTGGTAATGAGCGTGAGAAACAGACAAAATGTAATTTTCTAACAACGAGAGTGACAAAGAAGTAAATTTCAACATAAATGAATATAACAAAATCATGGGTTATGTTATAATATAACTAAGAATTTTTTTGTATTCATCTATTTTAATATTTGTACTGTGTAACGATAGACTAATTAACCCAAGACCCCACATAGCCGGGCGACCCCCGCTGCTACGCTCGAAGTAATTTCACTCTATAGTGAGACACTAATATTGAAAGTGACAGTAAACATGGTACGTTTCCATGGCAACCATTGAAATGAATGAAATGTTTATTTGTATAACACAGGTATTACAAATAGGGTCTTAATTTACAGAAGAGCTCTGTGTTTTGCCTATTGGCATACAAAATTATAGAGTCTTAACTAACTTAAACCTAATGCAGTTGGTCAGTACATAAATTAATTCAAAAGAGATTATTAAATTACAGGGATTATACACAGATAACTAACTCAACATCATATTACAAATAACAAATATAAATAATTACAGTATAAAGGTAAAAAAAAAACAGAGTTATATTAAATGTCATTAAAAAAATCGTTAATTGAGTAATAATTTTTACTAGTAAGATAAATTTTCAAATGTCTTTTAAATTCACATTTTTCTTTAATACGTATATGGTCTAGGATTTTATTATATATTTTTGTAGCCATTCCCAGGATGCTTTTATCTAATAGAGCTGTATTACGTTCTGTAATATTGTATTGGTATTGTCGACGTACAGGAAGTCTGCGCCGTTGAGACACCATTGTAAATATCTGCGGATTCATTTTGACAAAAGTTGCTACTTCATAAATATATAGAGATGGAAACGTTAAAATGTTTAGCGGTTGAAAATGCGGGACGCAGGTTTTCTAATGCAGGTTCATTTATGTCTAACTCTCTCTTACGCCCCACGGAAGAATCGTGGGTTCCCTGTCTAGCATTGCGAGTTCCCCTCCCGCACCTCTTCTTTTTGGCAGCTTAGGTTTCAAAGAAATAAAGCGTTAAGCGGAGTATAGAGATATCTTGTATATGTGTGTAACCTATTCAAAATTATCTACTTACATGTTTGTCTCATTTATCGCCCTATCATCAATTTAAATGTCCTATTGACCGATCAAAACACAATTAGAACATTTTGTAACCGTCATTAATCTCATTTGAAATAAGAATTCAAAAATAACCGGCCAATCAAACGAAACAATGAAACGAATGCTTCCAGAAGACAAAAGAAGCTTACAGCCGCCTTTCGTTGTTATTGACGTTTCCCAGAGCGTCGCGAGCATAACCAGTATAAGAACATGGCCTCTGGTTGATGCCAAACGGTACCTGATAACCCCCGATGACCCCGATGACCCCGATTCTAATTGACTTTACTCAAACAATTTTTTAGCTATAACTACTTGTTTTGGGAACGTAAAATAAAAATATGTTAATATTCATTATATTTGGAAGAACTTTGTTAATTCCGATACACGTTTGGACGAAATCGACTTGGTAAAAAATAATTCCACAGTAACATCTTAAAATTAGCTTTAAACAGTTGTATGTCTTTAGCTTCTTGACTTATACGTCTGTAATTAAGGACAAAATTTCACCTCCCTCATACTAAAACCTTCATTGTTTTATATTTCTCATTTAATGCGTAGTTTTTTTTTAATTCATAAATTTGCAATTAGCTCCCATACTAATCGTAACACAGTGTTTCTTTTGCACTCGCACTGAAAAAGATAGGGATGGAATTTAGCTGTTATCATCCCCTTAAAGACATCAGATTTATAGAAATGTTACTAAGAGAGATAAAAGAGGATGCTGTGTATTGACGACGAGGAGACCTTTAGCCGTCACGTCAACATAGTAAACCCTTTATATTTTAGGGGCCGGCAATGGGCATGTGACACCTCTGATGTAGTTGCACGCGTCCATAGGCTACGGTAGCAGCTTACCATCAGACGGGCCGTATGCTTGTTTGCGATCGTCGTACAAAGACGAACTTATTTTTGAAGATTCGCTTCCATTCAACTTTTAAGCACTTGAGAACAGAGAAGTCTCCTATCGTGTCCATCCGAAATTAACATAATTTAAAGCTGGATGTTTTTATGCCACCACGGTGATAACAAACATGTAGTCTGCCTGATGGTAAGCGAACAGTGTAGACTGTGGAAGCCTGTAACTCCGGAGGTGGTACTTACATGCGCTTTGCCGAATTGCATGGCTCTGCAGGTTGTGGTAGTCGCTAACAATAAATTGACTGTATGCTCGTTAAGCGTTGTTAAAAACTCAAATATTGAACTATTTAAAAAGCTAACATTAAAATCAGTCGGCACAGTGCATCTAGGAAGCCCTATCTACCTTTCATAGTCGTTGAAGTTTTATTTATCATTTCTGCAGTCTTTAAGACAATTGAATACACTTACGAATATATTTATTTGATTGGTTTGTCTGAAACGATGCGCTTTTGTTGTGATAGAAACAAACGCAGCCCACCAACAAAAAGGCTGAAGCGACTACTTACGACAAAACTGTTACGCTCATTTAACTCCAAAACCCGATGTCAAGGTACGAGGAAAGTCGAAAGATACTGAGCTGAGTGAGGATCTTAAGACGTTTCGTGTGTCTGTGTTGAATAAATGCCAGCCCATTTACAAGGGTGTAAGATATGACGTGATATAGATCACTCACTTCGTAATAAATAAATAAATAACATAAGAAAAATTACACCGTAAAGCGAATGTAACCGGAGGCGCTATGGGTGTGCCAGACTAGTGTGGATATTCTCACAGTTCTCCGTTGTATTTATGTCCATTTCCAAACTATCTACCTAATATTTGACAGTTGACGTCTTGTTTGCTCTTCTAAAGATATCTGTGAATTGAAATAAAACTAAGCGTTTTTAGTTAATTTTGTTCTTGCAACGGCAAACCTAATATAAGTCGGCTTTCATAGGTGTTATGGATTAAACTGTAGGTAAAGTAAAACAACCGCAAACTAGTGTCTTCATTTTTGTGGTAGTACATTGACAGTTAACATTTTTGTACATAGTAAATGCAATAGGTGAATAATTGAGTAGGTCTGAGTATTATCGATAAATGATTTACAACCGTAAAACAACCGGTTAACATTCCCTACGTGATAGGGTTGAGAAACCTTTCTCAATTTCACATTGTGCCGATTGTGCTTTTTAACTTTTTGAATGTAGATATAGGTTTATCTTTTAATAAAAAAAAATGTTCAATGAATAATTTGAATAAACAAACATATTTTATTGATATTATTCGTTTTTGTGCATATAGGATGTTACAAATTTCTGGGGATTCGTTTAAAGAGATAATTGGTATCGTATTGCGACGAAGAAAAAACAGCGAACATTTTTTTGGACGCAATTTTTTTTTTGTATGGAACCTGTTGTCCCAGCATACGGCCAACCCTCCATCACAGATTATATAATAGTTGCCTCCATACAAAAGAAATGTTTTTTTCGCGTGAAAAATTTTTTTCTTCGTTTTTCATAATTAGAACACGATGCCAATTATGCCCTTAAACGGATCACCAGCATTTTTGTTACACCTTGTATAATTAGCCGGAATCTGACAGCTATTTCGCCATTTTAAGTAGGTACTTAAACACCTATATGAAATTACGAAATTAAAGTCGTATCCACATAATCCTTTCGCTCGGGTGGCGCGCAAGGGAGCGACAAGGACGGATGATTTAGAAACCCCTCGGGAGAACGCGACCCGGTATTAATATTGTGACTGACTGTACAGTAGTATTACAATCACCAGATTAATAAAATGTGCGTGTAACTGCCATTTCTAAAAGGAACGTGATTAGTATAGTAGGTATGTACCTACAAAGTGCGAAGCTTTAGGTACCTAGTTATGCGTTTTTATTTGTCTTAAAATGATAAATATTATTGTATTTATTTTAATTACAAGGCAATAATCCATTAGTTATTTTTGTAACATATGCCACTTCAAGTAATTATTGTTCAAGTAAATGATATGACTTGTAGATTCGATTATGATTGAACACTAAAAACATAACCGTTTTTATATATTATTATTTAATCGTATGGCACTGTTAACCTTAGTCACATAATCAGTCTTAATAGTTCTGAGCATTTGTATTAATTTAAGAAAATTATAGTTTTTCCACCAAATTCAATGTCATATGTCAAAAACGAATGCAAGTTCAGGTTTAAAAACTACTATTATGTTCCACAACTACTCTGGTATGGGTGCAAATATGATACTAGGCCGCATGTACAATCAGCAACAGACATAACTACACTGACATCGTGTTTAAAATAATTATTGGAACGACTTTACTAAAAGATAAAGATAAAGAAAGTAAAATATATTTATTCTTCAATTTAGGCATATTGCAATGCACTTATGAACGTCAGAGAAAAAAAAACTACCACCGGTTCTAACCCTTACACCTCTGACCCGAGAAGTATTATGACCGGCAAGAAACACGGCGGGACTTATTTTTTCACAGTAATACATTAGATCTTAAAGATACACAATAATGCGTAGTTCTATAAGAAGACTACTTTACTACTAATGGCTAACTATACTTTTAAAATTGTCATTCAGTATTTTAGTGCTGCATCTGTTTTCTCCATGTACTGCGCCTTTGATCACTCCTTTCCGTTTCGGTATCTGTCGCCAGCACCAAGCTAAATTGGTACCAAATTTCAAATTCAAATCGGTTCCCTGGCGCCCGGGGCGCCACTTTTAACCGGCTAATTGGTGCTTTGGTGATTTGGTGGCTTTGATGTTGATTGGTACCGGTATTAGTATCGGTTTCGATTAGGGTAGGTCGGGGGTTCGTTTAATTTTGTATTTTTAATTACGATAGTATTTGAATGGTCAAATGCCGCTTTGTATTTTAAAAAGTTGATTTTTTTTGGGAATCAGAGGTACATTCATGTACCTATTTATTGTTCAGATCAATTTGGGAGCTGATCCAGAATTCAATGCAAATGTAAACCACCATTTAAACATCTGCTTATACAGGTTGCGGCCTGCAATAAATGAAAACGTAGATTCTACTCCTACTTTTGTACAACAACTTTAAAAAAATATATTGTATTTACCTAATTGTCTCTTTTTCATACAAACTAAATAGTATTTTCAATGTACGTTAAAATCCGTCTAATTGACATTGTTTGTCAGTTTTGTCACCCTACAGTTATAATCAATTTCGCAACACATTGCGTGTTCGAATAAACTTTAAAGTGTACTAAAAATCAAACCACAAGTTATTTTTAAAAGTTGTTCAACAAAAGTATGTAATATTGTTTGAGGAGTAGAATCTACGTTTAAATGTATTGCCTCTTATTATACAGTACACCCTGTATAATGAAGTAATAGATAAGGTAAGTACTTAAATAAATATCGGTTTCTCATAACCGTTGGTACAGTCAGGTGCAGAGAAAAAGACCCCCTGCATACTAACTTTGTATGCAGCGTGGGCTTTTTTCTCCGCAGCTGACTGTACCAGTGGCGGTGGGTCCATAGAACTCGATTCCAAGCTTTGGTGACTTCCCTTACATATCATGGAGAAAAATAAAGTCAAATTAGCTCCGGCTTGTCTACAAATATTTTGCATACAATCCAATTTTATGGATTTTTAATAGGTATGTTATGTTTTAAAATAATGAGAGATTAACTGTCTTTAACTTGCGACCACCCTTAAAAATGTTATAAACAGATATTTAAATGTGTAGAAATTACTTACTATAAGTTAAAACTACCCATCTGCATACTGGGATTTAGATAAGTAGGCACTTATTATAACAAAAAGCCACGTCTCAAAATTACGTCCTATTAACTTGACAACCATATTCGAAACCGACAAGAAATAAAATTAACATAAAACTCCCAAAAAGCCTCCAGTTTAAAATCAAACTTAATCTTAGAAATGTTCCTGAGGCTATGACACATGCCCTTAAGTACGATAATATGGTAATGGCTACCGAACTAACTTTATTACATTTAAATATATCATTTTTCCACAATTACATGACCTCTAGCAACCGAATATTGACGAAGAAGTGTAGCTCTTCTCAAAATGGTCCTTTAGAACGTTTATCAAAAGACCAGACGTGTCTGAGCCCTTTTTGAAATAAATAAGTTAGTAGGAAGAGGTCAAGTTATATTGGAGGTTAAGTAGAAATTATTAGTGTAAAACAGTTTAGAAAGAATTCGACTGAATTGCTGAGGGACATGGTATTATTAAATTTACATTTGAAATTGGTCGAGGCCTTAGAGGTTTTTATAATCTATGGTTTAGTGTTAGAAGTATAAAATATCTGTTTATAAAAGTTATCTTCTATTTTATGGGAAATTTCTCTACGGTTAACGTGAACCTGCTTTGTGGTGCGACAAAAATGACAAGTGACATTTCTAGCTGATATCGTGACAAGAAGAATGGCTGCGATAATAGGCGTCTGGCGACAGACGAGCGGTGGCAGCGAAAAACTTTAAAAATAAGTTACAATAGCTCATTTTATATCTACAGAAAAACTCGCATTATTTCAATTGAAAGGCTGAAAGATATAGTACTAGTGCGGGAAAACAAATTTTCGCAGCTAAACACTACTAAAAAACCAACTTTTTAAGTGAAAACTTCTTTAGCGGCGCTGTGCACTTTTTGTGATGGGGAAATATGTTAAACTCGCGACAGGTCACGTGACCCGTCAGATGAAAATTCGTAAGACGAACACGTGACCTGATCAAATAAGTAATTGTAATAGTTCTGAAGTGTTAACTGCTCTATGTAATATAAATTGTCATGTTTGTGTACGATGGCGCAATAAATGAATATTTTATTTTACCACATAAATTATAGTACTTTTATACTGATAATTAAAGCAATTCGTTCAAAATTATTCCCTAACCATTCCAAAATATCCGATGATAAGAGATGGTCCGCTCAAAGGACATCCTCTGCACCAGATGCAATGTGCTTATCAGGCCGGCAAATCAACGGAGACAGCACTGCACCTGGTGACGACCAGAGCAGAACAGGCAATAGAAAACAAAGAACTATGCCTTGCTGCTTTTCTAGATGTAGAGGGAGCGTTTGACCGCACCACCTACCAAGCAATTAGTGTTGCAGCATTAAAACACGGCATAGAACCGACCATATGTAAATGGATAGGAAACATGCTAAATAGCCGACTTATTAAGTCCTCTCTTATGGGTGACGAAATTATTGCAACGGCCACAAAAGGTTGCCCACAGGAAGGGGTTCTCTCACCAACTCTTTGGAGTTTGGTAGTCAACTCACTCTTGGAGGAACTGAATAAAGGCCCAACTTATACGGTAGGGTATGCAGATGATTTAGTGATACTTGTTAACGGGAGATTCCCCAGCACGGTATCAGAAATCATGAACGGAGCAATGAGGCTTGTGGAGCAGTGGTGCAATAACCACCAACTCTCGATATATCCAAGCAAAACAGTGGTAATACCATTTACCAGGAAAAAGACCCTGAATGGTATGAAGCAACTAAGGCTCTACGGAAGGGTACTAGAAATATCCAATGACATAAAGTATCTAGGTCTGACACTGGACAAAGAACTAAATTTGAAAAAGCATGCCAACCTCACCATAACTAAGGCTATGAGAGTGTTTGGCATGTGCAGGTCAGCATATGGCAAAACCTGGGGCTTAACCCCGAAGGTACTGAGGTGGATCTATACCATGATGGTAAGACCTATCATACTGTACGGGAGCCTGGTCTGGTGGCCAAGGACATTAAAGAGCACATGCAGAGAAGCCCTAACGAAAATACAAAGAATGGCATGCATGGCTATCACCGGCGCATTCAAAACGACGCCAACGGCGGCGCTAGATGTATTACTTGATCTACCGCCGTTACACTTAGTGCTACAGTCTGAAGCGCGCAAATCGTTACACAGATTGGCTGTTGTAGGCCTCTGGGACGACAGCAAGCCGAAGACCAAACACACAAAAATGGAATCTGACAATTTCATGGATAGGTTAACAAGCATGGGCTGTGACAAGATGCAACCCAAGTTTGTTTTCCAAAAGAATTTTAAAGTAAAAATTCCCACAAGGGCCGATTGGGCCGAGGGTCTGGAACCACCAATCTCTGATGGTGAAGACAGCATATGGTACACAGACGGTTCCAAAATAGGATCGAGTACGGGAGCTGGCATTTATGCAAATGACTACAGTAGTAGTATAAGCGTGGGCAATTATGCAACAGTGTTCCAAGCGGAGTGTACCTAAACAGGAGGCCTTCCTCGTATTTAATTACTAAAATAAAAATAATACAATAAAAGTATTAGGTACCCATTTGATTATAGACATTACGGGCTTGGTTTATTTTTGATTCATTCTAACAATAAATCCATGAAAATCAAACTCATTGCGAGTATTGTAGCGACATCTTACGAATTATTAACGCAACCTTAAGTCACGTCGCGGTTTAGAGTCTGTCGTACTAAGACTGCAGTTTTTCTGTATGTCTCAAACAGCTTCGTTCATAGTAAGACGTCTGTCATGTCATATTGACGGCTGTCAACGTCATGTGTAACAGAGTGAACATATTGGACTCTAACTAGATAGACATAAGGGAGGGGCTCCACTTCTTCATACATTGGCTCCACTTTTTCATACATTGGCTCTACATTTACCTATATGTGCTCCACTATTACATATTTTGGCTCCACTTTTTCATACATTGGCTCTACATTTACCTATATGTGCTCCACTATTACATATTTTGGTTCCACTTCTTCATACATTGGCTCCACTTTTCCATACATTGGCTCTTGTCTTGATTTGAGTATAAAAGGGCCAGAGCTGGTCGTAGTCAGGCATTCAAATCTCTACGTTCGGACCGACAAGTGACTCTGGTTTACTAATCTATTGGTAAGTGCAAAATATTCTATATCTTTCTATCTCTGTGTTTGGTTTTATGTGCAATAACTAAATTGTCGTAATGCTGTGACTTGGAGATGTGTCTCTGTTCTCCGATTCAGGAACCTGCAGGGTTTCTGTAGCGGGGAACTTTGACATCAGATATATGTGGAGTGTTGCACTTTATTGTTTTAAAGTTAGTTTTATTTTCTTATTCTTTTTATGTAAACTTAAAGTCTATGTGTTTTGTTATATTTTAAAAGCCAGAAACTGTCCAGACATAAGTCGTTTGACAAGCTAGCTATAACCTCACGGTGACAAACGTGGCTAGCTTGGGGTCTATTTTGTTACCAAGTTGATGGTGCTTGGCAATCCTTCTTTACCAACATAAGGATTGAAACACCTCTTAAGGTGCCATCCCTGGTTCCGAAGTCCAGCTGTTAGGCAAAGGCGGGGGCCACATAATTTTATACTAAGTTGGCCATTCGGGATATCCGGACCCGCTAATGTCTGCAGTAATCGGTGCCAGAGGTCTTGTTAAATATGTTTATATATTTCTTTATATACACCGGATAGGGCCGAGTTACTATTCACCACCCTGGCCGCGGCCGTGAATGGGGGACTCACTTACACGGGCCTATAGTTTTGCTATCTCGACTTCGCCCATCGAACTGTACAGATTCCATAGGGATCATCATCATCATCATCATCTCAGCCATAAGACGTCCACTGCTGAACATAGGCCTCCCCCTTGGACCTCCACACGTACCGGTTGGAAGCGACCCGCATCCAGCGTCTTCCGGCGACCTTAATAATATCGTCGGTCCATCTTGTGGGTGGGCGTCCTACGCTGCGCTTGCTAGTCCGTGGTCTCCACTCGAGCACTTTTCGGCCCCATCGGCCATCTTCTCTGCGTGCAATGTGGCCTGCCCATTGCCACTTCAGCTTGCTAATCCGGTGGGCTATGTCGGTGACTTTAGTTCGTCTACGGATCTCCTCATTTCTGATTCGATCACGTAGAGATATCCATAGGGATACATTATGTATATTTCAAGGTATTAAGCTGATGGTAAGAACAGCTGGTATTTTGAATATACTAGATTAGGGACAATAGACGATAGGGTAGAGTCACACACACTTTCTGGGAAAGCAGGTAGGGTTTTCTTCCTCAGGTTTTCATGAGATTTTATTGAAGCAATATATTTACTACTTATATGGTGGGTTTTTGACTTTGAAATCTTTTGGTATTGAGTAAATGAGATCATTGTTCTAAAAGCAAATCTTTGTAATTCTATATTTCTAGGTTCCTATTGCGAAGGCAAGGTATCTCTGGAATATAGTGTCTGGTCACTTTCATTTTAATTTCATTTATGTCTTGGGATAGTGAGTTAGTCTGAGATGGACGGCTGACTTGCTCTTGACGCCAATCGATGCAGTGCGTTGGGAATACATCAAACTGATGCTATGAATGGCTGGTTTGACTCTTCTGTTTAGGTCACTACTTTAGTATTTTGCCTTTGTTTTAGATAAACCTAGAAATATCAGCTTTTAATATGTTGAGAATAAATATTGGGCATGTCAAAAAAGATTGACATTATTTAGTTTGTTTTAGCGTTTCTTCTCATTTAAAACTAGGATATGAAACGCTGATTATGTTGTGGAGTTTAGGAATACCTAATAACAATAATACAAAATAAATTGGGTATTAGGTTAGCGTGGCCATACATCATCCGTCCATGACGACAAGCTGGTGTTTGCATTATTAAGATGTAGTAGATAAAATATTTTGCCCAAGATAAATATATTTCCCTATTAGCTAGCTAGGAGGATAATGGGATGGAAAGGGAAATATCCAAGCAAACTATAAGGACCTGTTATCGCATGTATCGGCCAGCGTTAGGAGGCGGTTGATGATATTATTTTTTAAATAAATAATATTTTATAACTTTACTAACTATCTTTTACCACACTAAGCCAATAGCCTACTCTACAATCTGTAAAATCATCTATTTTATAATAAACATGTAATTCCTCTGTTTACTCATCAATCTACTTTATTTCTTAAAATCTACGCAACATTTAAATTTTTATCGGATAACTCGTATGTAAAATTAAACTTTTAAAATTGTGATTGTGTTTCAAGAGTTCGGAAGGTTCGCCAGTCTTTCATTAAAAGAATTTGGGTTACACGGAGCATTTCGAAGGGTCCCCAATACCACTAGACAATCGATCACCAAGGCCATGTTAAGGGGTTTCGCGCCCTTACGTTTAGGTTATAATAAAGAGGGTTGAGGGAGGTGACAATTTTGATGCCGTGATGCGGGATTTAAGCAGCTTCTTAGCTGCAATTTTGATGCTTGTGAAATGGAAATGGAAACTGGCTGTTCTTTTTGGCTTTCGAAACACAACTACCATAACTATCTTTTTGACCAATATTCCAATATCTCAGTGACTTGCGTTCAAAAAAGGATAATTTACATAGCTAGCTGTAATACTAACGCATCTCGTATGTTAATTTTGTAGTTTTATTTGAAAAGTTAACCAAAGAAGCAGTGGGTGGGTCAGATATATACTTAACTTTTAAACCACATTAGTACCTACTTGTTTTGTTTTGCGTGATATCCAGGGCATTATAGATTGTAGTTTCACTCATGATTCACTATTTAAAATAATAACAAGACACTAAGAATCACTAATTACATACTTTAAAGTTGATAAACACTACTGACTATGAATGATTTTCGTGTGCAAAATTTGAACATAATCACTCGACATTAGTGAATAAGAGCACTTTTCACGTATTAACACACAGTAGTTTATCATTTTTGCGTACCGTTGATATCAAATTATTGAAGAATTAATGAAATTTCGCGAAGGAAAAAGAAATTTAAAATATTCGCGAATATATTCTCATTGATAGTTGTTTTCTTTTCTATATGACCTTGGATACAAGCTTTTGGCCAAATATTGACATTTTATTACTTGAGGGTGGTCAAATAAAATTGTGTAGCACAGTGGTCATTCGATCATTGTGCGTAATTCAATTGATTAAGTTATGTTTGATGTTTTAATATTTATCATTATTAATTAATCATCTTTCCCCATAACAAAACGGATCCTGAAATGTCGGAAAATCTATACATATAATAAAGCTGAAGAGGGTCGAAAGTCTGTACATGGAAGATAATCGAAAAAAAGTTCGCTAGGGATACTTAGAATCGATAACAGAACACGTTACAACAATTTTTAGAATTTTTGTCTGTTTGTCTGTTTATCTGTTTGTCTGTTTATTTGACCGCGCATCACGTGAAAACAGCTGAACGGATTTTGATGAAATTTTGTACAGAGATAGTTTGAGTCCCGGGAAAGGATAATATGTAGTTTTAATCCCGAAAATCAACCCTGGTGGGGGTGAAAATGGGGTTGAAAGTTTGTATGGAGGATTTTTAACCGCTGAAACGATTTAGATAGAAATGAGTATGAGTCTCGAGAAACGTCATAGGATAGTTTTCAAACCCTTGTGGGGGTGAAAAGGGGGTTGGAAATTGGTATGAGGAATTTTTTACCGCTGAACTGATTTAGATGGAAATGTGTATAGAGATAGTATGGGTCTCGAGAAAGGACAAAGGATAGTTTTTACCCCAAAATCAACCCTAAAGGGGTGAAAAGGGAGTTGGAAATTTGTATACGGAATTATTAACTGCAGAATCGATTTAGATAAAATTTGGTATGGAGATAATTTGAGCTCTGGAAAAGGAAATAAAATAGTTTTATCTCGAAATTATCCCTTAAGCGGATGCAAAAGGGGTGGAAGTTTACATGGGGAAGAAACAACCAATAACCGCTGTACGTATTTAGATGAAATTTGGTATTGAAATAATTTGTAATTTTTTGGTCAAGGTGTTCATATTTATAACAAGTTACCCGTCGATGCTTTAAATTTACCTTTACCCGCTCTTAAAAAATATTTGAAAATGTCATGAATTTCAAAGGGTTATTCAAGGTTCGAGGACTATTATATGACGGACAAAGATGCATGGCCCAAACCAAAAAAGTACTACAAAATCATCTAACATTTATAGGACACCGGTTAGGTAGGAAAACATATCAAACGTTTTGAAGCAGTCAGATTAGGATTTATTTTTCTTTATAATTAAACAATGGGTACATTATCTGTCTCTCAAGCTGTTTTGATATGTCTTCTTGAAGAACTACGCATTATTTCGTATCTTTAAGATCTAATAATATATTTACTTACTGTTTTGAATAAAATAAGTCCCGTTGAGTTTCTTTTCGGTCATAAATGTCATAATACTTCTTGGGCCAGAGGTGTAGGGTTAGAACCGGTGGTAGTTTTGGAACGAAGTTCCTTATCGGACGGTTCGCGGATGGGAGGCTAGGCCAAAAAAAGTAACGTCACGAAAAAGCGTCACGTCACGAAAACGCGACAGCCATACGATTGAGAAACATGTAAAATGGAATGAAATAAAAAATATACATAGGTATAAAATAGAATAAAGTGAAGTGAAAAGTTAAAGTGAGAAGTGACAAAGTGATAAAAGTGAAAAAACTGAAAAAAGTCGAGAACCTAAAAGTAAAAAATGGCAAAATTTTCAAAAATTTCAAATTTTCCTAATTTTTCAAAATTTTAAAAAAGTTCAAAAATTTCATAAATTTCAAAAATTTCAAAAAATTCACAAATTTCACAAATTTCAAACATTTCAAAATTTTCAAAAATTTCTAAAATTTCAACAATTTTAAAAATTTCAAAAAAATACAAAAAAAATAAATTTCCAAAAAAGATATGAAATAAAATTAAATAACATAACTTCGTTCGAATCGCGTGTTCCACGATACTCACGTATTTTAATTTACTCTGACGTTCATTAGTGCATTGTAATGTTCTTACATTGAGATCTTGATTTATCTGTGACAGAGTGGTAAAAACGTATGAAAATTCATTACCCCCGACCGCCGGCACGCCCCCCCCCCCCCCCTGAATTTTTAATATGTGTGTAGGTAAAGCAGTGTATGCTTCTGTACATAACTAGGCCTTATTACGTAACAGTTACATAAACTACTATTTATCTCTTTTTAGGGTTCCGTAGTCAACTAGGAACCCTTATAGTTTCGCCATGTGCGTCCGTCTGTCCGCGGTCTAGCTCAGTTACCGTTCGCACTAGAAAGCTGAAATTTGGTGTGGCCTGATAAGAACTTTCAATAAAAACTATATTGAATAAAATCGTTTCAGCCGTTTTTGAATTATCAGTGGGTTAGGTTTGGTTAGAACTGTGACCCCCAACCAACCAGAATGACTGCCAAAAAAGTAGGTTAGGTTAGAAGTGAGAACTGCGACCCTCAACCAACCCAAACGGCTGCTTCATAAAGTGGGTTAGGTTAGGTTAGAACTGTGACCCTCAACCACCCCGAATGGCTGCTTAAAGAGTGGGTTAGGTGAGAACTGTGACCCTGAACCAACCCAAACTGCGGCTCAAAGAGTAGGTTAGGTTCATCTATCTTCTATCGATCTATACATATAATAAAGCTGAAGAGGGTCGAAAGTCTGTACATGGAAGATAATCGAAAAAAGTTGGCTAGGGATACTTAGAATCGATAACAGAACACGTTACAACAATTTTTAGAATTTTTGTCTGACTGTTTATCTGACCGCGCATCACGTGAAATCAGCTGAACGGATTTTGATAAAATTTTGTATAGAGATAGTTTGAGTCCCGGGAAAGGATAATATATAGTTTTAATCCCAAAAATCAACCCTGGTGGGGGTGAAAATGGGGTTGAAAGTTTGTGTGGAGAATTTTTAACCGCTGAAACGATTTAGATGGAAATGTGTATAGAGATAGTATGGGTCTCGAGAAAGGACAAAGGATAGTTTTTACCCCAAAATCAACCCTAAAAGGGTGAAAAGGGAGTTGGAAATTTGTATACGGAATTATTAACTGCAGAATCGATTTAGATAAAATTTGGTATGGAGATAATTTGAGCTCTGGAAAAGGAAATAAAATAGTTTTATCTCGAAATTATCCCTTAAGCGGATGCAAAAGGGGTGGAAGTTTACATGGGGAAGAAAGAACCAATAACCGCTGTACGTATTTAGATGAAATTTGGTATTGAAATAATTTTTAATTTTTTGGTCAAGGTGTTCATATTTATAACAAGTTACCCGTCGATGCTTTAAATTTACCTTTACCCGCTCTTAAGAAATATTTGAAAATGTCATGAATTTCAAAGGGTTATTCCAGGTTCGAGGACTATATATGACGGACAAAGATGTATGGTCCAAACCAAAAAAGTACTACAAAATCATCTAACATTTATAGGACACCGGTTAGGTAGGAAAACATATCAAACGTTTTGAAGCAGTCAGATTAGGATTTATTTTTCTTTATAATTAAACAATGGGTACATTATCTGTCTCTCAAGCTGTTTTGATATGTCTTCTTGAAGAACTACGCATTATTTTGTATCTTTAAGATCTAATAATATATTTACTTACTGTTTTGAATAAAATAAGTCCCGTCGAGTTTCTTTTCGGTCATAAATGTCATAATACTTCTTGGGCCAGAGGTGTAGGGTTAGAACCGGTGGTAGTTTTGGAACGAAGTTCCTTATCGGACGGTTCGCGGATGGGAGGCTAGGCCAAAAAAAGTAACGTGACGTCACGAAAAAGCGTCACGTCACGAAAACGCGACACCCATACGATTGAGAAACATGTAAAATGGAATGAAAAAAAAAATATACATATAAAATAGAATAAAGTGAAGTGAAAAGTTAAAGTGAGAAGTGACAAAGTGATAAAACTAAAAGTAAAAAATGGCAAAATTTTCAAAATTTTCAAAAATTTCAAAATTTTCAAAAATTTCAAAAATTTCATAAATTTCTAAAATTTCTAAAATTACAAAATGTTCGAATTTATCAAAAAGTTCAAAAAGTTCAAAAATTTCAAAAATTTCAAAAATTTCAAAAATTTCAACAATTTCAAAAATACAAAAAAAAAAAATTCCAAAAAAGATGAAATAAAGTTAAATAACATAACTTCGTTCGAATCGCGTGTTCGACGACACTCACGTATTTTATTTTTCTCTGACGTTCATTAGTGCATTGTGATGTGCTTACATTGAAGAATAAATATCTTGGTTTATCTGTGACAGAGTGGTAAAAATGTATGAAAATTCATTACCCCCGACCGCCGGCACGCCCCCCTCCCCCTGAATTTTTAATATGTGTGTAGGTAAAGCAGTGTATGTTTCTGTACATAATTAGGCCTTATTACCTAACAGTTACATAAACTACTATTTATCTCTTTTTAGGGTTCCGTAGTCAACTAGGAACCCTTATAGTTTCGCCATATCCGTCCGTCTGTCCGCGGTCTAGCTCAGTTACCGTTTGCACTAGAAAGCTGAAATTTGGTGAGGCCTGATAAGAACTATCAATAAAAACTATATTGAATAAAATCGTTTCAGCCGTTTTTGAATTATCAGTCAAAAACGCATAGTGAAAGGAAGTGCCGAATAGTAAAATGACGTAAGCGCTGCCAAATATCCCTTAATAAACGACCTTTTGAACGGATGTTTTGTAACAGGGCGGCCTTTATGAAACTCTACCCTGAGCATCGCCCGACATGCTCTTGGCCAGTTCTCATCTCATGATGCTCAAATTCAACGTCTAAACTACACTCGATTGAGTTAAATTTGCATGGGTCATGGACCCCCTCCCCCCTCCAAGTGCACCTCAAATAGAAATAAATCATTTCTGCATTTGTGAACCCCCCCCGCTCCCCAATTTCAACCGCGCCTGTTCTTACCTTTCATGCTTCAGACTGATTTGACGAGAGGATCGATTTGGATGATATTTGCCGTGGACATGAACGTATAAATACAAAAGTGGTCCTGTATCGTCCGATATACACCTACTACTCTATGTCGTTTAAATCATGCCAAAAAAAATTAAATTAATATGATAAAAAAGTATTCATTTTTGAGTGTAGTTTCATTTAGTGGTAATTGTAAAATATTTTATTAGGACTACTGTCCTCTAGCGTTATCTGTCAACTTTACTTCAAGTTCCGCCTCCAGGGTAGCGGGAGATAAATTAGCCGCTTACTGACACAGACCGTAGTCCACGCGGGCGGAGCCGCGGGCACAGCTAGTTAAGATATATAGATGTATACGCATCCTTAGGGTGTTATCATCGTGTATAAATACCACTAAAACTGACCGACGTCAATGTCATCACTTTGACGTCACGGATCTTAACTTCATGTTTGACGTTTAAAGAGGTTAGGCAAAGCAATACTGATTAATTGATTATTCATTAATAAGATAAGAATACGGTTATAGTAAAACTTAATAATAAAATCTTGTAAGATACATGAAAAATACGATGAAGAGTTCGGAAACTCTAGTGGAATGTCATGAGGGAGAGGAAAACTAATATCCTATAGAAACAAGTATCTGATAAAGCTGACGAACATCCATTTGTTTCAATAGATTTTAAGGTATCTTAACTAAAGGATTTAGGGATAGGTAAAGTTTAATCATTGCCCAAATAATATAAAATAACTTTATTAAAAATAAAAAACAAAAACATGCAGAATTAATCTATAAATTAAGTAACAAAATAATTATAATAAAAAAAAAAAAAACAATTGGAGATCTTCTTTCATCTGAAAAGAATAAAAACACAGTATTAGTACACAATAGTATGATCAGATTTGGTTAAGATAGGTGTCTAAAAGCTATAGTTGACCCGGGGGCAAGAAATAACATACATGAACTACATTTAAGGTGCTGACTAAGAATGAACAGACCGATAAGAAAAAGAACTGCAACAGCCAAGGTGCGTGCTCAAGAACCACCCAGGCAAAATAGAAAAACAGCAGCTCCAGTAATGCGCAGACGAAGAAATGAACCTGTCGTTACCAAAACAATAAAGAAAAAGCCAGTAACAACGCCAGGACGAGGTTTATTCTATAACATGCTAAGAAGAACAGAACAAAATATGGTTGCAGGACTAGGTCAGCTACGAAATGAATTACAAGCGGCAATTTATCCAGTACAAGAAGAAGTGCCTCAAGATGAGACTGCAAAAGAAGTCCTATAAGCTGAACCAGTATATCAACCAGAGATAAATCAAGAAGAAAGAAAGAACATTATATATAACATCAAGAATGTGAACTTAGAGCGACCGAAATTTGGAAAAACATCTTCACATCCAATAACTTTTCTAGAAGATTTAGATGCTTACTTAAGGAAATCTTCATCAGAAGGTCATGAAATCGAGACAATCTTGGAATGTCTGGAGGGAACTGCGAGGGATTGGGCCCGTGTCTACAAAAATCAATGGACCTCGGTTGAAGATTTTAAGAAAAGTTTTCTTGAGTCATACTGGGGAGAATTTGAACAAAACGAGCTTCGACGGAAGATAGTGCATGGGTATTGGGACAAACATGAAGAACCATTCATGCATAATTACTTCATCAAGATGGTAGGGCAAGCTAAAACACTTAATTGTGATATATCTGAAAAACAACTCGTCTCTGACATTATGAGACATTTCCCTCGCTACATCCAACAATTCCACATTACGTCGAAAACAACTACCATCTTAGAAGCAGCTGAACTTTTAAGGTCAATGGACGAAGTAAACAAACAAGAATTTAAACCCAACACAAACACTACTACAAAGGCGGCTGAAAAAAGGAAGATTCCTCTAAACAACTACCCGAATTGGCGGCGACCAGAGAAGGCAGATTAGAAGAATACAGCAGCACTGCAAGGAGTGGTCATCGAGGATTCGGAAAACTAAATATGGCTGGTGAAAACGTCCCCGGATCAGCTATGGATAGGGTCAAAATTTAAAAAATTATGGCAAAAATGGACTGGAAGTCCGGTCAATTAATTGGCATTAATAGAAAGGGACTGCGTGCACCTATAGATGTAAAATTAACAAGTAGGGAACAAAATGAAGGGCTAGGATATAGTCAAAATAATGAGATTGAAGATGTAGGACTAGACAGTATGGTAAATATCTTAAAATTAAAAGGGGAACAAATTGAGTTAATTGGTAGTGAGAAGGTTATAACTTCGGTATTTGAGGAGTTAGAGAATGAAAGAGCTAATCGGGACCAATTTAGATCAGAAATAATAATACATGTTCGCGATTATGATATAGCAGCTTTGCTTGATACTGGAAGTGATGTCACTTGTATATCACAGGAATCATGGCACGAAATAAAACATAAACATCAGGATATTCCAATAATGCCAGTAAAATCCTTTTTCATTAAATCGGCTTCAGGACATAAAAGTAAAGAAATAAAAGATATGATTTTGTTACCGGTACGAATAGAAGATCTTACTATGGATATAAATCTCTTAGTAATTCCGGATTTGAGCTTTCCTTTAATATTAGGATTTGATTGGCTAAAAGAAAAAGAAGCGACTATACAACTCTGTAAAGATGATTGTGGTATTAATATTCATCACTAAGACAAGAACGTATGGGTTAGGTTTCATACTCATGAAGACTCGTTAGAATGGGGAAATCAGGCTTACATAGAGGAGTCTCGATCACCAGGAACTTATACAACAGGAATAGCTTTGCAAAATAGTGAACAACAGGATTTACATAATGTACTTGAAAGGCACAAGGGCTTGTTTGAACCAAGATTAGGAAAAGGTAATTGCTATGAACACATCATTAAAATGGAAAAACATACACCGGTAGTAAAGAAAACATACCCCGTGCCCTATGCATATAGAGATAAAGTTGAAAATAAATTAATAGAGTTAGAGAACCAAGGAATAATAAGTAGATCACAAACTGAATATTGCAGTCCGTTAACATTTACACTAAAAAAGGATGGCTCAATCAGGGTATTATTAGATGCTAGGGAAATAAATAAATATATGATTGCAGAGACTGAGAAACCATCATTACAGTTGGATGTTCTGAATTCGTTTCATGGGGCAAATTTCATAAGTGTCATAGACTTAAACAACGCTTATTTTCAAATACCCATATCCAATGAGAGTAAAAAATACACTGGCTTCACGTTCAATGGAAAATCATATGTCTATAACGTTCTGCCTCAAGGACTTAAAACTTCAGTGGGGAGTTTCAGTAGAGCTATGGACAAGATAATAGGGCATGAAGTACGCGAATTCTGTGTGAACTACCTGGATGACCTAGCAATTATTACCACAGGGAATTTGCAACAACATTTAGAACATATAGACATCATACTGGGAAAACTAGAAAAGGCTGGTCTCACTTGCAATCTAGAAAAATGTAAATTCCTGTGCAAAGAAGTGAACATGTTAGGGTACATAATAACCACAGAGGGAATTAGGACTGATCCAGACAAAATCAAGGCAATACAAGAGTTTCCAATTCCTAAGAAAATAAAACATGTGAGAGCATTTTTAGGACTCTGCAATTTTTATAGAAGATTTGTAACTAAATATAATGAGTATATACAACCATTGTGTAATTTACTAAAAAAGACTGTGACTTGGCGATGGGGCCCAACAGAGCAACAAGCGTTTGACAAAATAAAATTAAGCTTTATTGATGCCGTTCAACTCCAACATCCAGATTTTAGCAAACCATACTACTTGCAGACAGACAGTTCAGGCATTGGGTTGGCCGGAGTGCTTTATCAGTTAGATGAGAATGGACAGATGAGGATATTGGGATTTCATAGTAAGTCTTTGTGAGGGGCTCAGTTAAATTACACTACATCGGAGAAATAATTCTATGCTGTGATAGCCACTCTAGAGAAATTCGAGACATATTTAAGGGGTTCTAAGGTCATAATACAAACGGATCATAAGTCACTACTATTTGTTAAAAACTGGAAGTTGTTTAATGCCCGTATCATAAGGTGGATAAATTATTTGGAACAATTTCAATATGAAATAGAACATATTAAAGGAAAAGAGAATGTGGGAGCAGATGTATTGTCCAGATATCCTCCACAGAGCGATTTATTACAAGAAGATAAAGTGCGACTACCTGAAATACTTTATACAGAGGCAGGGGTAAACAAAGGATTGATATATAAAATGAAAAGGATACCAGAATTACAAAGACAGGATTCAGAAATTAGTAAAATCATCCAAGAACTGGAAAACGGGAATTACACAGACAAGGCTGGAAGAATAATCCAAAGATGTTCCTTAGAAAATGGGATTTTATATTTTATTTCAAATGGGGTAGGGGGAAAAGTAATATTTTTACCAAGAGAACTGATAAATGAGACAATACAACAAGTACATTTGGAAATGGGACACCAGGGGGCGTACAAAGTACTTAAATATATTAAAGACAGATTCTATTGGAAGGGAATGACCAAAGAAGTAAAGCAAATGATAAGATCATGTCCCGTATGTCAAATGGTGAAGACAGACAATATAAAATATGTAGGGCCTTGCCAATCAATAACAACTAATAATATAGGAGACTTAATCATGGCTGATTTATATGGACCTTTACCATCTGGACAATTCGGTATGAGTTACATTCTGGTAGTGCAAGATTCCTTCAGTAAGTTTGTCAAGATGTACGCCTTACGGAAGGCAACCGCAGCAAGTGTGGTAGGACGGATGAGACAGTTTTTCAAAATAATTAAGCCAAAAGCATGTATGACAGATAATGGGTCTCAATTTATTAGCGACCAATGGTGTAGATATATGAAAGGAGAAGGGGTAAGAGTTATATATACTACAGTTCGAAACCCGCGACCTAATACCACTGAAAGGGTTAATAAAGAACTTGGGAGGCTATTTAGAACTTATTGCGAGAAAAAACATCAGAGCTGGGTTAAGATTTTGCCTAAATTGGAAGTCTTGTATAACAACTCATTTCATGACAGTACAGGTTATACACCTTGTGAAATAATGTATGGTCAACCAACTCAACTTTCTTTTGATAAAGACATCAGGAAAAACATTCAGTTAAATATAGCAGATGTGAGAGAAAAGGTGAAAATTAATTTGAAAAAGGCAGCTAGTACTAGACAAGCTAAATTTAATCAAAAGTTTCGTCTGATCCAATATCAGGTGGGAGATTGGGTTAAGATTAGGAAGGTTAATAAATCAATTGCCAAACAAAAAATAACAAAAAAATTTGAAGCAATCTATGAAGGACCTTACGTTATAGCCGCAATCCCCTTCCAAAATGTACACATTCTAGTAAATCCATATACAAATGCCGTAAGAGGGAAATTTAACACTATACATCTTTCTAGGTACTATAAAGGCAAATCGACCATAGCTGGTCCGGGGGCGAGTAGTGTGCCAGATTGAAATATATGTATAATAGTAAGATTGGTTTTTATTACAAAATAGATTATTGATTGAATTTGTAAATACATTAAGATAATTGGTGTCATGTGAATCACTAATGTAAATAGAAATCAATTAGAATAAGTACTACATAGGTGATTATATCACAAAAATTAAATTATTAAAAGATATTTTATGACTGTGAGAAAACGTTGAAATTATGTTGAAAAGTTGTTATAATTTAGTGGTGTAAGCAACATGTTTTGTTTTTATTTCAATAAAGATTTTTGTTTAAATGTATTATTTTGTTTACTTTTAATCCTAGCACAGGACCCTAAAAAAAAAGAGAAAAGGAAAAGAGATTTATGTAACTAATATTAGTAACTCATAATTCATAGACATATTTCATGTTGATTAATCCCTTAAATATTAAAAAGGGAAAATTGATAGTCTATAAGGAGACCTGACATACATATCAACTCTGCAAGCAGTATGAAAAAGCAACTTATCATAAAGAGGTCAACCACAACAAACAGAGAAGTATACGATCTGTAAGTATTTTATCAAGACCAACCATAATATTCTACCAGAATTCTGAATATCGACCATAACGAGTGGTAAAAGGGTTACCATATATGATTTAATTGGATCAGGGAGCATAAAACAAAAATAAATAATAATTACCTTGATTAATTAATAAGGACAGGCAATCTGAAAAATAAAAGAAAATCATATTATCTTTTAAGGCCAAGAAGCACAAATGAATTTATAGGAACAATAGCCTAATATTGTACTATGAACACAAAACATTGTATTTTTATTCAGGTTGATGGAACATTAGAAATCTAAAAGGTTAAGATATTTGTTTTTTTTAACTGGCATTTCTACACGGTAAAATTGTAAGTCACAGGGCTAAAATTTAATATTATGACAAAATAAATAGTAATAACAAACCAGGATTATCCGTATATGACAAAATTTATAGCATATCATATTAAGACTGGACTCAAACTATAACATATGCCATTGTGTTAACTACACGCACGACACCATTGCTTCTGGATATTTAGAGTTTACTAAACTTTATCTACTTTTATCACATATAAGAAAAGAATTAGAACACAAAAGGGGTTACAATTTAAGGAAGGGAACATAATTTTGTAATGATATGACGATTGACTTGACAACTGGTCGTTCTAAAATTTACCATTAATTGAAGGATAAAAAAATAATAATAAAGATATTTCCTTTTTTTTCTCTTTAGAAAAGGAAATAAATAGATAAATAAAAAAAAAAAACATATAAACACAAGATATAATTATCCCTAAATCACGTTAAAAAAACGTTAACAAAAAAAAAAAATAACAAATTTAGAAAAGAATTTAGAAATTTGGAACTGTCACTGTTTGTAGATACGTTCGGAAATTCTAGAAATAAATTTTATATAAAAAAAAAGAGAAGAGATATAGTGTATGTGATGTAAATAATTATATATAATAATTTTACGCCGGTAGATTTGAGTATATTTGGGTTTGGGCGAAAATTTAAGCAGTAAGTTGCTTGATACTAGACAATATAGTTTTGAACCATATAAAAAAAAAAAAACAATACTGCCAATATATCATAATTTAATTGTGACTTTACTTAATTATTATATTATTATCTGTAATATATTTTATAACAACTAAATCAATAAAGAAATTTAAGGTTACCTTGCAAATTCATGGTAATTCGTGTAATAATAATAAAAATACGTACAAGGTAATTCAAACTACGCTGTCATACAAATTATTAATGGCCAACTAAAGTAAAAACACAATAACCTCAATAAAATAATAAGTGATTGAGAAGGAGAAGAAAGAGTGAAGAGGATAACTTATATCAGCAACTAGTGACCGTGAGTGCTATAGTGGCTATAGATAATTGTAGCGTAGTAAAGGTGTGAATATGAATAATACCTTACCACAATAAAACTCAGTTAGAACTTGAGAAGGAAAATGAGAAGGATTATTTGGAACAAAAGATATTTATGGAAAAATAAAAATGGAAGCAAAAATAAACTTACCAAATCTGGATCTAAAGAGATCTAAAACTCTGGATCAAACTAAAACAAAAAAAAAAGGGGAATGTGTTATGTGAAAAATATATCAAGATCAGGTGTTAATAAGGAAATACATAAAAACCATATTACATGGATACTGGACCTAACAAATAATGAAGCAGGAATATATTAGGGAAATCTAAATATGTAGATATAAGAGAGACTGTTGAAACCAACTTATCTTGATAATCACATCTAGAAGAAGAACAATTTATATACTATATGTCACAGATGCGGAATGGTGAACAAGACAGTGGTCCAGGGTCTTGTGGAAGTTAAGGTTGTCCTTGATATACAAAAAAAAATAAAAAATAATGTATAATCTGAGAAGTTAATGAAAATAATGAAATAAAGAGGATAATAAAGAAATCAATATAACATAAAAAAAAAATTACCACTAATTCTGAAAGATCCGGCAATGGCTGGAGACCCTGTAAACAATAAATATAGATAATTACAAACTAATGGCAAACCCACAAAACGAAATATGATTATAAAAATAAATTGAAAGAAATACCTCAACCAGAAGTTCATCCAGATCTATGACTGGTATGATGAGCTGGAAAATAAGAACATCAGTGGTATGAAAAAAATAATAATAATAATATATATATATATATATATATTTATATATATATATATATTTATATATATATATATATATATATATATAAATATGTGTGTGTAACAAGAAAATAAAAGGGTTTGCCAAGAAGAAAATAATATGTGCAAGTGTTACCTCTGGTTCTTGGACCACAGCAGCAACATCTTGTAGATGTACGTTTTCAACCAGCTGGAGATTAAAGGAAAAGTTGATATTTTAAATTATGAAAAGAATGATATAAAGAAAACAGGGAAGAAAAAAAAATGAATCTTACCGGGACTAGAGGTGGGACCAGCTGCAGGACTAGTCTGGGGTTCGGTGGGTCCAGAACATGTTCCACCACTCGATACTGCTAAAAAAAAAAAAAAAGAAAGGATAAACATACATAAAAAATTTTTTTTTGAACAAATAATAAATAACAATAAATAAGTAAGAAATTGAAAAGTTTTCTTTAAAAAAAAAAAAGAAGAAGAGGATGAGATTATTCTTACTCTTCGCTGCTGCTGTCTTTGTCGTCTCTGGAAGAAGAAACAACATATAATAAACTTAGGATTCATAAATTGGTGAGCGATTGTAGATATGGGTTGTTTGAGTTCATTATAAATTGGCAAAGTATCGCATGTGAACTAATAAATATACGTACTAGTAGGCGTCTCATCTGTCTTTGCTTATTTTTGACCCACCTCCTCACGTCCCCTTGGTCAAAGCGTATGCCGAACCGTTCGTGGCACCTTTTTAATAATTTCCTTATGGCTTTTTTCGTTAGATAATTGTCTCCATGAAAATCGTGGGATATGTCCCATAAAATGGGAAAATCCGCCGATAAGAGGGCCTGGGGCGTAGCCATTTCGAAATTTTTAAATAAGGAGCAAAAGTGACCACCTAAGGCGCTTACTTTTCAAAAAGTAAAAATAACCACTTTACGAAGCCTAAATCATGATTTAATAAAGAAACCGAACGTAACTCCTCTTTATTTTATTTTTTTTAATTTTTGTTTAACCATAGTTGAACCTTGTTACCAGGCAGGACGGTCGTTCATAGGTGATCAAAAATAAAAAAATGAAAAACGATCAGATAAAGAACATAGTGTGGAAAAAGGCTGCATCTCGCTCACGCCCGTTATAAAATTAACACATATTGACATTTTGGTTGGTTGATTATTGACGTTTTTATCTTTCTTATCAATGCGAGACAGTCGTCTATGTAACCCTCATTTTCGGCCTCGCTTCATGACTGAAGAGTGTACTCCAGTTTATGATGTCTATACTCGGCGCAATCCTTATGCACAAGTCGTCGGCGGTTCAAGACATTGCCGTCTAGGTAGACGCAGCGGGGTAAATTAATGGATCAAAACCCGCAATGTAGTAAAAATCATGGGTGATTAGTTGCAAAGTCAGTAGACAACCCTAAAATCGTAAATTCATGACCTTAATACAATGGTGTCTATACATGAAGCAGTTTAACAAATGAAAAATTGCATACAATTGATCACAAGTTGATGCATTGTAGATCACAGTTGTTTAATTAAGTCCATCTAGTGATAAGTAGAAACAAGTTTGGTAAAAATGAAACCAGGGAAATTATTTATCAACTACTGACCAACAGATGGAGTTCAAAAGAGGACAAAAAAAAAAAAGGAGATTTTATATATAAAACAGTCAAAACTATAAAAAAAATATATTGGTTTAACATGCCATACAATAAAATTCAACAAATGAACACTATTGAATGATTTACCCTTATTTAAAATGAGAGCCATCTAGTGACAAATAGTAAATTCATAAGTAAGTTTTATCAGTCCGTTGCCGTTACTTAACGATAGGTGTACAATATCTGTTCAAGCTAATACGTTTAAGGAGTTTGCCATTTAACAGAATATCGAAAACAGGGATAAGACTATGTGTTTATACCTATCTTCATAAAAGCTTGGCATTAAAAGTTTTGACAGCCATAAAACGAATGAGTGAGTTGTAAGCGGTGCTTTGAATTGTTTTTAATCTTGTTTATTATGATACAATTTCTTTAGAACAAAGATTTATCTGTGATAAAAGTAAACTAGGAAGTGTATAATAGCAGTGAAGATACTTGGTGGATGCAAATAACGTATGAATATGACAAAAGGAAAGAAAAGGAGCGGAGTCATCGTCTCCCCAACTAGCAAAGTAGTCATATAAGATTGAGCTTATTCAGCTAATAAATCGTATAAAAGTCATGTAAACGCAAATTATACAGAACCGGTCATATAAAGCCAGCTTATGCAGCTTTTTAATTACTCAGCATAATAGTCATATTATTAACAATTTCTTATATGACTATAGAGTCATATAAGAATAAGCTGAATAAGTCACGTTTAAACGAGGCTTATATGACTAATTACTCGAGTAACAGTGACTTATATAACTGTCATACGACATGTCGAGTAAACGTAAAGTAGTTGCTATTATATGACCTCATGTAACATATACAGCACAATAGCTATATACGTTTCATGATGTCATATAACTGCGAATTATAGAACATGTTATATATGAGCATCTTACTCGCCTAAAGAGTCATATAAGATATTGCTGAATAAGCTACCTCTACAAGATGCTTATGTGACTATTCGGTCGAGTAATGACATATTATATGCCTTATATATCCGACAAAAAGTGTAATGGCGCTTGGACCGCTAAACTTGCTATATAAGAAGTGATTATATACCTTATTACTGGTATAAATGGCGTATAACCGTATCTTACAAGATAATCAAAAATATTTATTAAATTTATATAACATTAATTAAGAATTAAAGTGGGGCATTAAATATTTGCAATTAAACCTAGTTTACTTCATCAGTAAACTGACCTTCGCAATACATTTCTACCATACACCGAATTTATGAGCATTCATATCGTACGAGTTATAATGTAACATTATGGCTGATTAAAATAAGAGTTACCGTCATTAATAGTTTTATTTTTATTCGACAGCCATGATTGGTTATAGTATCGGCACACTTTAAAGTTCTACTGTTGTTTAGTAGCCTAGGATGCGATTTCTCCACTAATACGTCACATAACTTTAAATAATATATCAAATTAGTCATATAAAAGTCATATAAGTTGCTATTATACACATAATTAGTCATAAGATAGTCACGTCAGTGATTATTATAAGATCAATAAGTGACCGAGGTTGCAGTTAAATAACTTTTATATAACTTAAATGCTGAATAAAATGGGCCCAAATTGCGTTATATAAACGTTTTGATTACGTTTATATGATTGATATTATGAGCTAAAAGTTTGCGTATGTTACGTTGCCGCAACCATTATATGACGAAATTTTGCTAGTTGGGTCCACATGTGAAATCTAGGAAAACAAGTGTTGTGATAAAAGAAGAGTATTGTGTGAAGTATAATTAGAAGAATTAAGTACTTAACATCTTGAAAAGTGAGTAATAAACAATAAAATCTGACGAATTAGCTAAAGAACCTGAATAACTTTTTTTTTATGCGACTTTTTTTTTTATAATAATTTCATGACGAACTATCTTACGGTGTCTCCTTTGATAGAACAAATTACAAAAAAAAAGGGGTTTCTTAGTGATAAATTCGGTATTGTGAAGATATGATAAATTGCTGTGTGAATACAAAACAGTAAATCAAGAAATTTTACCAAAGATTTTGGTAGGTATCAACTTGCCCTATATGTGCGGTCGGTCTGATGGGTGCATGGTGAATAATTAATTAAAATATATTTCAATTAAGTTTAATGAACATGCGGGATGCTTAGAGTTACGGGCAGATAACTCATTTTAAGTATTTTAAAATATTTTCTCTTATGTCTTTATGAAGACAACAAGATAAGGAGTGGTTGGAATATATTTTCCAAGCATTCCATTTGCTTTATTTTGTCATTACAAAGGAAATATTTCATCATAGTTGACTTCGCATTGTTTTAATCTGACTGTCTCTAAAATATTTTTTTTTGTTTTTAAAATCGAAATTAAAACATTAGTTGTAACACAAAACATTTTTTTTTTATCATTTGTATAAAATGGTTTCACATATTTTGTGTGACAATGTTAAGTGGTATAAGGGATTTGTCAAACAAATAGTATAATATTAAAATCCGATTAATAAAATAATTAACCAAAATTGCTAATTTAGCCTGATGACACATCAAAGCGTTGGCTATCTGTAGAAATCGAGACGAATGTGTAAATGAGGAGGAATGTATGATTTTGTGAGTGGTTACTGTTTTAGTGATTCATGTAAGAGATGAATAAAAAGTGGTGGGTGAATGAGAGATGATGAATGTATTACGAGAAAAAGGATGGATACGGCTAGACAACGGCTGGTGTGTAGTCGAACTGGATTAGTCGGTATTTACAGGGGAAATACATGGGAGAGGGTATGGGACAAATTAGTCAGTAAAATTTTATTAGTAGGTTAAAATCGTTTTACGATTAGACCCGTTATAAGGGTATTTTTTTACTGACTAAATACTATACAAGGTATGAAGATTATAACAAAAACCACACACCTCGTATTGGATAAGGTATATTCGACATTGACACATGATCATGAGCCATAAAATAAAATAAAACTACTCGGCTCTATTTATAACGTTTTCTTTTAACATATACATTTTAGCTATCATACTCTGTTATGTTTTAGGATGTGATCATCCAAAAGGTATTTTGCTCATTCTGTAGCAAAAGTATTTTACGTTAACATTCATATTAGAGAAGTATATTTGGTTTTCAATTTGTTTGTCATCCTTTTATAATATTTGTGAAAACTTTAAGGTTGTTTTGTGTATAAAAAAAAAAACTCACAAAATAATCTTGGGGGGTCGAATAGCCTTGTGTCATTACGTGACATTCGCCAAGAAAACGTGACTGAGTTGGTGGAGCAGAGGAATTTGGTTCGAATTTTGACAATGAAATTTGAACGATTCGTACTTATAAAAAGGTCTTTTTGTTTTGTATGGGAAGTTTTGTGTACTCATTAGTTTCCAAAATGAAAAAGGATTACGGTTCATAGGGTAGAAAAGAAAACCTGACGAAACCGGGGTGAGGGCACAAAAGCGGATCATTAGGATCTACCAGACTCACGACCTGGTATCTCTGGCAAAATGAGAATTCATGGGGAAAGGGTTGTCAAATGATCATTGTTAAGAATTCCAAGAGCCTTTTTCAAAGCTGTGCCAATTGTAGCCATTTAGTATTGGAAAACACACCACACGTTTAGATAAGGGAGGGATTACCGACTAGTCTAGGGTACATTGAAGTTTTTCATAGATCACTGAGGTCACTAAGGTGATCCATTACAAAACATGCAATGGGGGGCGAAGATGTACCTAAACAGGAGGCCTTCCTCGTATTTAATTACTAAAATAAAAATAATACAATAAAAGTATTAGGTACCCATTTGATTATAGACATTACGGGCTTGGTTTATTTTTGATTCATTCTAACAATAAATCCATGAAAATCAAACTCATTGCGAGTATTGTAGCGACATCTTACGAATTATTAACGCAACCTTAAGTCACGTCGCGGTTTAGAGTCTGTCGTACTAAGACTGCAGTTTTTCTGTATGTCTCAAACAGCTTCGTTCATAGTAAGACGTCTGTCATGTCATATTGACGGCTGTCAACGTCATGTGTAACAGAGTGAACATATTGGACCTTAACTAGATAGACATAAGGGAGGGGCTCCACTTCTTCATATATTGGCTCCACTTTTTCATACATTGGCTCTACATTTACCTATATGTGCTCCACTATTACATATTTTGGCTCCACTTTTTCATACATTGGCTCTACATTTACCTATATGTGCTCCACTATTACATATTTTGGTTCCACTTCTTCATACATTGGCTCCACTTTTCCATACATTGGCTCTTGTCTTGATTTGAGTATAAAAGGGCCAGAGCTGGTCGTAGTCAGGCATTCAAATCTCTACGTTCGGACCGACAAGTGACTCTGGTTTACTAATCTATTGGTAAGTGCAAAATATTCTATATCTTTCTATCTCTGTGTTTGGTTTTATGTGCAATAACTAAATTGTCGTAATGCTGTGACTTGGAGATGTGTCTCTGTTCTCCGATTCAGGAACCTGCAGGGTTTCTGTAGCGGGGAACTTTGACATCAGATATATGTGGAGTGTTGCACTTTATTGTTTTAAAGTTTGTTTTATTTTCTTATTCTTTTTATGTAAACTTAAAGTCTATGTGTTTTGTTATATTTTAAAAGCCAGAAACTGTCCAGACATAAGTCGTTTGACAAGCTAGCTATAACCTCACGGTGACAAACGTGGCTAGCTTGGGGTCTATTTTGTTACCAAGTTGATGGTGCTTGGCAATCCTTCTTTACCAACATAAGGATTGAAACACCTCTTAAGGTGCCATCCCTGGTTCCGAAGTCCAGCTGTTAGGCAAAGGCGGGGGCCACATAATTTTATACTAAGTTGGCCATTCGGGATATCCGGACCTGCTAATGTCTGCAGTAATCGGTGCCGGAGGTATTGTTAAATATGTTTATATATTTCTTTATATACACCGGATAGGGCCGAGTTACTATTCACCACCCTGGCCGCGGCCGTGAATGGGGGACTCACTTACACGGGCCTATAGTTTTGCTATCTCGACTTCGCCCATCGAACTGTACAGATTCCATAGGGATACATTATGTATATTTCAAGGTATTAATCTGATGGTAAGAACAGCTGGTATTTTGAATATACTATATTAGGGACAATAAACGATAGGGTAGAGTCACACACACTTTCTGGGAAAGCAGGTAGGGTTTTCTTCCTCAGGTTTTCATGATTTTATTGAAGCAATATATTTACTACTTATATGGTGGGTTTTTGACTTTGAAATCTTTTGGTATTGAGTAAATGAGATCATTGTTCTAAAAGCAAATCTTTGTAATTCTATATTTCTAGGTTCCTATTGCGAAGGCAAGGTATCTCTGGAATATAGTGTCTGGTCACTTTCATTTTAATTTCATTTATGTCTTGGGATAGTGAGTTAGTCTGAGATGGACGGCTGACTTGCTCTTGACGCCAATCGATGCAGTGCGTTGGGAATACATCAAACTGATGCTATGAATGGCTGGTTTGACTCTTCTGTTTAGGTCACTACTTTAGTATTTTGCCTTTGTTTTAGATAAACCTAGAAATATCAGCTTTTAATATGTTGAGAATAAATATTGGGCATGTCAAAAAAGATTGACATTATTTAGTTTGTTTTAGCGTTTCTTCTCATTTAAAACTAGGATATGAAACGCTGATTATGTTGTGGAGTTTAGGAATACCTAATAACAATAATACAAAATAAATTGGGTATTAGGTTAGCGTGGCCATACATCATCCGTCCATGACGACAAGCTGGTGTTTGCATTATTAAGATGTAGTAGATAAAATATTTTGCCCAAGATAAATATATTTCCCTATTAGCTAGCTAGGAGGATAATGGGATGGAAAGGGAAATATCCAAGCAAACTATAAGGACCTGTTGTCGCATGTACTCGGCCAGCGTTAGGAGGCGGTTGATGATATTATTTTTTAAATAAATAATATTTTATAACTTTACTAACTATCTTTTACCACACTAAGCCAGTAGCCTACTCTACAATCTGTAAAATCATCTATTTTATAATAAACATGTAATTCCTCTGTTTACTCATCAATCTATTTTATTTCTTAAAATCTACGCAACATTTAAATTTTTATCGGATAACTCGTATGTAAAATTAAACTTTTAAAATTGTGATTGTGTTTCAAGAGTTCGGAAGGTTCGCCAGTCTTTCATTAAAAGAATTTGGGTTACACGGAGCATTTCGAAGGGTCCCCAATACCACTAGACAATCGATCACCAAGGCCATGTTAAGGGGTTTCGCGCCCTTACGTTTAGGTTATAATAAAGAGGGTTGAGGGAGGTGACAGGAGACGTATGCCATTATTGCCTGTGCACAAGAGTATATAGATAGACAGACCCGGGGAAAGAATATCTATATACTCAGCGACAGTCAGGCAGCGCTTAGAGCACTTATAGCGCCCAAAGTGGAGTCCAGACTGATATTCAATGGTACCCAAGTCCTCAACAGGCTTGGAAGGCAAAACAAAGTGCAACTGATGTGGATCCCAGGGCACGAGGGCTTTATCGGCAACGAAAATGCTGATGAGCTTGCTAGAAGGGGCTTTATGAATAACTTCTTAGGCCCAGAACCATTTGTTGGGCTCTCAAAGGGAACCATAACAACGGCCATAAAGGACCACACCAAACATAAACACCAACAAGAGTGGGGTAGTTTGACAGGTCTAAGGCATTCAAAGCTCTTCATGCGTAGAGTTGACTCAAGCTGGAGCAAAAAGCTTTGGAAACTTAGTAGAAAAAGGCTCCAAATCATAACAGGAGTTTTTACAGGCCACTACGCCGTGAAAGGAGTACTGGCTAAAATGGGACTGTCAGACAATACTGATTGTAGAATGTGTGGCGAAGAGGAAGAAACAATGAAACACTTAATGTGTGAATGTCACGCTCTTGCCAAACTAAGAATGAGGGACTTTGGAATTGGCTATCCAGATCCAGAGGACCTCAAAGCACTACCCTTGAGCTCCATCACCCAACACATGGAGATGGTTGAAAAAGCTCTTGAGTAAGTGTACTAGGGGGCAATTACACAAAAGATCCCTTTGGGTCGAAGTGTATCCATATGGGCCCCCGGGCCAAATAAGATAAGATAAGAAGATAAGATTCCAAAATATCAAAAAGCACAACGTTAATATTCAAGTTTTCACTTCTGCCGGCACTCCCGGAGTGCACCCCGTTGTTTTTTTAGCGAGTGTATTAATCCATACTTTTAATATTATAAATGGGAAAGTGTATGTGTGTGTTTGTTTGTTTGTCCGTCTTTCACGGCAAAACGGGGCGACGAATTGACTTGATTTTTTAACTGGAGATAGTTGAAGTGATGGAGAGTGACATAGGCTACTTTTTGTCTCTTTCTAACCCCCCAGTTCCCTAAAATGGGGGGTGGAAGTCTGTATGGTTTGTTACCCCGAATTCAACGCGAGCGAAGCCGCGGGCAAAAGCTAGTACTAAATATATGTTGCTAATGGTTACTGAATTTGTATTAAGACCAAAATTTGCTCATGAGGGGTCAATGCCGTGCCAATAGTGCACGAAAGTCATGTAGGTAAAGTTCATTCTTAACATAAGACTGACTATATTTACATGTAAATTGAAATGTTTAAAAATGCATTAATATTCTCCGTTCACAAAACAGCGGCGATAAAAGCTGTCATTTATTTCTTAACTCTTTTAAATTACCGTGTTAAAGCAATGCATCAAAATACCTAATTGAATATAACCCTCCTTATTTCATTTAAAAACACGCCCGTATTTCCCTGGGGACGAAAGACGTCGCAAATTTTATAATACGGGTATATTTACCGGTTTATACCGGTTAATATTTACCGGTTCGCGTGATACCGGATAATTAGATAGCGACGTGATTTCGTACGGGAAGACGAAATTAATATCAATGTTCTTTGTTTAGAAGTTTAGGGGTGCAATAGAATGCTGTATATATTTCAATATCGATAATTTTTATTTTAAACTTAATATATGGTTTATAAGATAAAGATTTTCCGTCTGTTTACAAATATAATGGCGCTACGATAAAAATACCTAAGCATTAATTATAGTTTCATATTAAAACTGCCATAGACAGAGACACGTGGAAGAAAGAGAGGGAGGCCTTTGCCCAGCAGTGGGCAAAGGCCTCCCTCTCTTTAATTAAAATTTATTTTATTTATTTATTAGCCTGTAGTGTGCAGGCTAATAAATAAATTCAATAAATTAAAACTTGAAAATCGATAAGGAATGCAATATAGCATATTTAAGGCCATCGTAGATTCAACCGCAACTTGATATGTCATATAAAGCCCTTGGTTGTCTAAAATATTTTCAAGTATCATTTGGCTTTATTGTTATAACTGGCACCAACTAAGATTTTGACTTATACGAGTATAATAATGTTTTTAATAAAGGTAGCTTCTTTTATTTATTTATTTCCCAAGAAAATGTTGTTAGCTTATAAGTACTAATTATTAGTGAAACCAATTGATTGTTTAGTCAAATATTATCACGCTAAAGTGCATCTCATTTCATAAGTGTACGATTTATGATGATCATACATCGTTATCGTGGGAGCAAAAACAAATGTGTTGAAGACAGGCGCGGATACAGGGGGGGGCAACAGGGGCAATTGCCCCCCCCTGAAAAGCAAACCTCCCATACTACGGGGCCCATAGGGGGGGACCACGAGATTTTTTGTGAAAGAAAGTGCCCCCCCTGAACGAAATCCTGGATCCGCGCCTGGTTGAAGAATATAAGATAACAGAATGTCCGTTTAATATAAACAGAATATTCTACCTAGACGTCTTACTTTAGCCTCTAAGAAGTTTTCACATCTAGCACAACGTTTTTGCTAGAAAAGATCAATCAAATTCGTCTTGCTCCTTTTCTACGTTCCTTAAAGTGCGTCTTTTTGAGTAGAAATTTCGTTTCACAGCAGATTTTTCAAATGAAAATAACGAGTAACGTTGATTTTTGAGAGAAAAAAACTGTTCGTGTGTCTAAAATAATCCTTTATCTGCAAGTACACATAAATCGATCACCAATGAAAACTCTTTTGAATGTGTGACTGAAGAGGTTGACGTTAGATTTGCGTAACTAATATTTTTATGTATGTACTATAATCAAGTCGAGTACGGAGTCACTTCTATTATTTCTTATTTGTCATAATCCTTGAGTACTGTCAAATCGTTTTTGCTACCGTGATAACGATGTATGATGATGATTAATTATAGAAATAGTCGATTCTACCTCAAGATATTGGAGGTTATTTAAAAAAACAAATTATTACACTCGAAACATCGATAAAACGCTATCGACCTTAGCACGTCCCTAAAACATTGCCAAATGAAGACTAATGCTACCGCGTGCGTGGGGTCCCGGGTTCGATCTTAGACATGACAAACAATCTATGACATAAGTTTATATCTCTTCGTTATTTAGTCATGAACTCTGGGGTGGTCGTGAAATATGAGAGAAGTCACGGGAGCAGTTATACGAGTATTTACAGATTGGATGGGCAGAGATAAATATTAGGTAAAAACGTTGTGGTAAGTTAATTTCAAGGAAACAATATTATGATACGTTTTCACCGAGGATGAGATGATTCGGTTTCCGAGCAGCATATAAATTATTAAAAAAATAAAAAAAATAACGAAAACTAGTCGGTAAAAAGGGAGAACGACCCATTATTAGCCGGAAAGCTTCCGAATTGACCACGTTTTATATCTTTATCTAGACCAATATTCCGCGTTCGGAAACCGTCTGTAATTACTACCTTATTGCAACCAGTAACGTAACATCAGTGTATTATCTGTGACAGTGTGGTAAAAACGTATGAAAATTCATTACCTACGGTAACGTAATGAAAATCTGCCCTCCTCTCTGACCACCGGCACGCGCCCGCCCGACCAACCGAAAATGTTGTATTATACTCGGCAGCAAAGTTTGTCAACCTCTCTTGTTGTGAGGCCTTCGCACGCTCAAGATTCCATTGTGTGAACCACTCGCTACGCTTGTGGCTCGGGTCTCAAAAAGTATAAGCACGAGAGGTAAAAGCAACAAATTTTCTCCCTTGTATAATAAATAACTGTTTTCTGATCAAACACAGTAAGCAAAATTGTTATGTTCACCGCACTGAGTAAAGGTAATTTTGAACACCTAACTTCTGGTGCTGACTGTAGCACCTAGTAGATTATAAGTATGTATCGGATGCCAAATAGGCGGGGACGGGGCCCGAACTCGTCAAACTTGTGTAATTGAATCGGGAACTACAGCGACAGCAGCTAACTCTCCGTTGGTTACATGCTTACGAAACGATAGAAAGGTCAAAATTTAAACATGAAAAGCGCAGGGAAAATGCTTATCTAGTTCAGAAATAGTAGTTTATGTAACTGTTACGTAATAAGGGTCCTTAAAACATGAGTGTGGTTTTATGAAACGAGCCGCAGGTGAGTTTCATAATAAGATCACACGAGTGTTTTAAGGCCTAATTACGTACAGTTGCATACACTGCTTTATCTACACTCATATTATTTATCCTAAATGCCGTATTCCGAAACCATAGAATGGCCGCCATTGCACCGCCATGGCCAACTCGATTGTGCCGGCGTCGGGGGGGAGCGTGTCGGCGGCCGCGCGGGCGCGTGCAGGTGTACATTATGTTATCAAAACTCATAACACATCAATAGTTGAGCATGTGAAGTTAAAATTACGTTACTGCCACACATAAAAAGCTTATCATAGTAAAATCGGTTGTGGTAATGCTAGCCATTGCCTACCGTTTTTGAACACGTTTTAGAGGACTTACAATGTGAGTGTAGATAATAGTAGTTTATGTAACTGTTACGTAATAAGGGTCCTTAAAACATGAGTGTGGTTTTATGAAATGAGCCGCAGGCGAATTTCATAATAAGATCACACGAGTGTTTTAAGGCCTAATTACGTACAGTTGCATACACTGCTTTATCTACACTCATATTATTTATTATAAATGCCGTATTCGGAAATCATACAATGGCCGCCTTTGCACCGCCATGGCCAACTCGATTGTGCCGGCGGTCGGGGGGGAGCGTGTCGGCGGCCGCGCGGGCGCGTGCAGGTGTACATTATGTTATCAAAACTCATAACACATCAATAGTTGAGCATGTAAAGTTAAAATTACGTTACTGCCACACATAAAAAGCTTATCATAGTAAAATCGGGTGTGGTAATGCTAGCCATTGCCTACCGTTTTAGAACACGTTTTAGAGGACTTACAATGTGAGTGTAGATAAAATATTTTTTACAAACGTAAAAGTAAAGTCAGCAAACGGGCCAGGCAAGGTAAGACAAGTCGATGTCATTGTGATTTTTAAAAGATTTTGCATATCATTATGTAGGATTTTCATGGCGTAGTCAGATTTTTCTGCACTCTTTATTTAATGATAGGTATTTATTACTTGATTATTCAATGAACTTACTTGAAGAAATATACTTTGATTTGTAAATGGTCGATTTTTACAAATGCAGTTGAAGCGTTTCCACGAAATTCTTAAATCACGTGATTAGGGGCTCGGTGCCACGCGGTGCCAGCCGCCAAGTTAAGTACCAATTAACACCTATTTCATTATTCTTGACTCAAGTGTTTTCTTTACTACCATAAAAATCTATGTTTTGATATGTAGTACCTATCATAAACCTTTTTTTTTAAATTGTCACTTCTAACACTTCACAAGGGCGCGATCGAAGCGTTTGGACGAAGTTGTTTAATCGCGCGATTAGGGGCTCAGTGCCGCGCGGTGCCAGCCGCTAGGTTAGGTACCAATTAACGCCTATTTCAGTATTTTTGACTCAAGTGTTTTCCTTACTACAAAATAACGTAGTTGGGTTGTCTAATGTTCATTACAATATATTTTTTTAGTAATCTGTCATACACTCTCAACGTGTAGCCAGTATTAAAGCTAACGCATTCCACCGCATCATCGTTATGTAACATGAGATATTCGAACATGTTACTTTTCTTGTTAACGAAATAGATGTTAAGAAGGCTGACTGTACTGTATTTAAAACTTTGATTGTATCAAAGTATTTTGCCTTTGACAGAATGTCGAGAAAACTTAAACGTTTAAGTTAAAAACGTCTCATTAAGCCAAATGACAGATATTAACTTAAGCCTCTACTCAGTCATTTGGGTAAATACGGGCGGAAAGTGGTTTTAAGGTTATCGATACCAGTACCTCGTTTGTTGGTGACGCCACTGCATATATTTTAGTTGGTGCCTTCTATAATAGTAATTGATACATACTGTGATTTTTAAATCCTTGTTTAAGTACAGTCTGTGCGGAAAGGGAAGTTATCAAAAATACATTCAGATTGAATTTTTTTATTTTTCTAAAATGCATTACTACGTCAAGACACCTTAATAATGCAAATTTGAATATACAGTATGTAACAAAAATAATGATGATTGATTTAAGGGCATCATCAGTATCCTTAGAAAATTCAACCTACCGGAGCGGCCATTTCTGTCATCTTTTATACAAAAAAGTCTGCCGATTGTTGCGGGGGAGAGGAACGTCAAATGTATGGCTATTCGTACGTACCGTACAAATAGCAACGTCAGGCAAACGTCAGTCCATACAATAAAAAAGACCACTGGTCATATGTTTTCGGCAAAGGGGAACGCCTGTCAATGGCCGCTCCGGTTGGTTGAATTGGTTGTTGGTTGGATAACTAGAAAAGAGTAGGAAATAGTAGATTGTACAACAAGTGCATAAAACGTACGATTTTACGCGAGGCGTTTATCCATCCGAGCGAGCTAGCGAGCGAGGATTGATATAAAGTCGAGTGTAAAATGGGTTTTATGGACGAGGGCTACACTCTAATTTTCACTTCAATTGCGAGGAAATTATTTATCGGTAATAGTAAAACAATTTCAAGTTGTAACAAAAATATTACAATGAAAACAAATATGGTTCCCACCAATTAATTTTTTAATGTTTTTTTATTTATTTTCAACATGTGATTTAGACATAGATACTTGTTTTCTGCCAAGTCATAAAAACATTTCGCGGCATTTCTAAACTATTATATTATCAACTCCTATTTGATTTAATTTCATTTATTTAATTATAGAAATCACGCAATTCAAATAATTATAGCAAGAATATAATAAAAGAACAAGTTTCAGTATTCTACGAAATTTTACTGCTCAATTAAATTGTGCTATATATTTTGACTCTATTTGGCTGTTGAGCCACATTCTTGGTCTTAGAAGAAAATTTTACTTTATGCCCCTAGAGCTTAAAATGCGATTTTATGTCGTCCACGCACGACTTAAAGTCGAACTTTACGAGCATGAGAAGTGAAAACAATATTTTTTTAAGTATAGAGCTCCGAGCAACAATATAAAGGAGGTACAGATTCAAACAAGATTTACTGAAAATATGGCTCGTGAAAATTTGTAACCGGCCAGTCTTATACTTACCGTAATAAGACTGTCAGAGAAAGTACCGCACGAGTCGTTCTGGCGATACTATTGTAGGGCCGTTTTTTTGGGCTGATTGTGTATAATGTGTATCCTTACGATTTTTTCATCGATGGTATAGAGGGTTAGTATAGGTATTGTAATTACGCTCTTCTGTTAGATTCTTTGTAAAAAGCTAAGATTATGCTCTGATGATTATTTTATACTAACAATTGTACAAATAAACAATCTCAGGTTATCTGCGATCACATCACACTTCGGATCCTATCACGCAACTGCAGGTCTTTACATATTTGAAGCTAGTACACTCAACAATAAAAACGTTGTATTTTATAAAGAACAAGCTTATGTTTGGCCCGATTGTTGTGCTGATTTCTTATTTTGTCCTTTCACTCACGCTGAACTCAAATAACCTTCTTGGTTCTGGTCTTTCGTCGCACTTTTATACCTCTGCCGTAGGTTTTCTATCTTTTGCTCCACAGAATCACGACAGGTTAATTCGGGATGGTTTTACTGCTGTTTATGAACGTTAGTATCTCAAAAAGTGTCAGAAGGACGTTTTTCCCTCTTTGGAGGATTTTGGA
Source organism: Pammene aurita (assembly GCA_947086415.1). Taxonomy (NCBI): domain Eukaryota; kingdom Metazoa; phylum Arthropoda; class Insecta; order Lepidoptera; family Tortricidae; genus Pammene; species Pammene aurita. Next base: position 20,829,121 of record OX352305.1, on the reverse strand, counting down.
AAATTTCAGTAAAAATTAAGATCACGTTGATCTTAATATTTCTAAAATAACAGACGTCTAAAAAAATACATTAAAAAGACTGGTTAATTTGTTATGAATTTGATACACAACATTGCAGAATTGATCTGAGACCGAGGAACCTGCAGACTTTTAAGACAGAAAAGACTTTTAGGTACGAAGGTACAGAGTTTAGGACCACCAGAACTGTGAAAAAACTAAGAACGTTTAAATGTAGACCGGCTATTTTGTTTTAAGCTGTGCTGTGGTGATATTCTCTCAAGCCACAATGCTGGGAACGAAGTTACACGTCGTAACAATTATTAGCTTCAATTGCAGCAGGTTCATGGATACACAAATTGTAGCCTTCACATGTGATCCGCGGAACAAAGGGGTTGGGGCTTTGACGTGACGAAGCTTTTTTATACCATGTCAGTGGCAAACTAGTATACATCCCGCATGATGGTAAACGATCATTGTTGCCTATGGACGCCAGCAACTCAAGGACTGTTACAAGCCCAAAGTTGACGTCTTAAAAACCTCTACACTCTTTTCTTGAACAAGCCCGGAGAGAATTAAAAAAAAACAGTTTAGAGCCGCAAAAACGGGTTACGTGAAATATTTGGAAGTCCAACATTTCTTTCAAAAATCTATTTAAGTACCTTAATTAAAACTCTCATGGCAAAGAGGAGAGGGTAAAATATTAATTCTATACTGTATCATATCGTATCATATCATATCGTATATACATATTAGGACATTTCAAAGAAAAACAAGAACAATGAATAAGGGGTACAAGCCATTAATAAAAAAGAAAAAGATTAAGTAATCAGTAAATATGCAAACTATTAACTTTACAATAGCAGTGGTTGCCAGGTGCTTGAATAGGATTAATAAGCAATAGCGATAGGGGAATAAACAAGAACAATTAAAACTGAACCACCTCCGATATCTAGGGATGAACTAGTTCCTGGTACATTATTGGTGTAATTTTTTCTATGTCCATATTTTGGAGGAGACTAGCCTAACTTTTCCGGGATATAATCTTATCATTATCAAGCCTTCAAAATATCAAATCAATTACACGAATCATTAAACATTTTCTAACCGCATAGAAGATAATTTATTGATATATAATCACATAAAACAACAGTATAATCTATATACAAATTGAAAATATGATTTTAGGGTAGAACAGGGTTTACAATTCCGTAGAACACATTACTTTTAAGGCGACGTTAGATTTACGTCCACTTCCATAAAAACTGGCAAGAAAATTATCCAATTAAAACAACTCCAAGACAAACGCCAAGATAATTTATGTGTTTCGGATATACCTAGCAATTATTGACGGGAATCGAACCCGCGTTATGGTCAGTAATTGTGAGGCTCATTGAGTAAGCTTGGGGACTCGTAATATTGTTTTATGAGGTTCTTAAATATTAATGATTGTCATTGGAACGACATCGGCGCTTCGGTTAATAAGGTTTGTTATTTGCTTGTTTTTTTGGCCGATCAACATGTTGAGTTTTCGAATGATACGAACGGAATTTTCTATGTACTTATTTTTGGCATTACTGATTAAATTTTTCTATGCTTATGATAGTTTATGCTAACACTCTACATTTTGACACTTGGAAAGTCAGCGCAGAATTCGCGTGGTCTCGCAATACGAGTAAGTATGCGAGTAATTATGGTATTCGCATGTTTGTAATTTTGTAATTATACTTGTAATTTTACATATAATGTCAGTAGACTTTAATATTATTTCAATCGTATTTCCAACTGAGCAACAGAAATGTTAATATTTATTTATGGAAACTGTTTTGCTTGTGAATGTATCATCTGATTGACTATTTGTATTGTATTTTCCTGTTTGTATTTCAAAGGTAAAAAATCAATAAACAGAACTACCGTGCAGTACACAATTACTTTAATTTTTATTGGTCATGTATTCGTTTTGTTCAATCAAGTCTTTAACTAGTACTACCACAGGGTGGACACGCCATACTACAAAACTCTTTTGAGCGCCTATGTGTGCACGGCACGTCTGTACACGCTTCAATGTGTGCGTATATTCTCAGGGCTGTCATTCAATTATTTTTGTAGTTTCCGCTGTCGATGTCGGAAACTCGTAACGTCTAAAACTACGCAAGTTACGCAACTGAATTTGATGCGTTTTTTTAAATAGATAGAATGATTCTAGAGGAACATTTACATGTATAATACATTAATAACATAGTAGAGAAACACTGATAATGTTAGAGGTTTCTAAAGTGATATCGTAAATAAACACATTTTTTGAAAACGCTGGCTGAACCCTACGAGATATATCAAAATAATATACTACAGTATTATACACCTTAAAAAGATCTACAAAAAAGTCTGCGATGGTATATGTCTATATCTTAGGGATAACCAACAATAACCATTTTTTTTATCCCGTGCGAAGCCGGGGCGCGTCGCTAGTAATATAATATTTTTGGTAAAAAAGTTATATAGATAAAAATTACTGCCAAATTTATTACTTTTCATCAATAACACGTCTTTTCTACTTTGAACAACAAAAATATGCTTTATTCCATGTAATATATCCTCATGGATTAATGTGCGACTTACGATAAAGCGTACTAATTCGACCGAAAAAAACTACTTTACTTATTGTAATTACTTTCTAAACACCCATTAACATGACAGTACACCTTATACGGCGACATTTTGCGTTGCTTCTCCGACGCGCTCTAGTATCTACTCAGTAATCTGTGGCGCTGCCGACTAGTGCCGACCAGACCGACGGCCTATCTACGGCCTACCAAACGGCCGCCGCGGAGTGAGGTAATTCCGATCGGGGCGGGGCGGAGCGTGGCCATTCTGTATGAAATACTATTATCTCTTCTGTGGTACTACAACAACCCAACACCCCCTCCCTCTCGTAGTCGCCCCTTTCAAGTTTTCCAGAAGTAGGTACTTCTGGTTGGAGTTACCACCCGTATCGTATCGTACTTTTTGCTACAAATATCACTCAAATTATTTCCACAGAACCAGATATCAGACTCATATATTAAAAAACATGTACGCAATTCAAATAACACCATTACATTACAAATGTCATAACGGAAATTGAACATGTAGCCAAACATACATATTTTAATGAGCCGGAAATTCTATACATAAAAAGCATGTAAAGCATAATGACATAGGGACGGCGACACTTAGATATAATGAGCGTGACTCGGCGTACGACACTATGAGCATTACTTTAGTAATGGGCTTGGTACTTGGTATCAAGGTTTTATCGATATCGATGCTTCTCATATTGGCGCTCTGCCGGTCGCATGCTATATGGAACCAGGTATATACGGCAATGGTGCATACTCATTATGAAGGAGCTATCTTTTGGTGGTGCAAGCAGACGTAGATTCGCGTAAATACATAGGTTAGAGGCAGTCTTTTGTTACATCGAAAAATTGGGGACATTTGGGATCCATCTGGCTCTAAATAATTCAGAAGCAAAGCTTCCACTAAGAGAAACGATTTACATAGACGATATCCCTACATGTAAATGAAAAAAATCGATTGTTGTTGTTGGAGGTACCTACTTTCCTACAAATATTTTTGAGTGGCAACGCGTTCTAGAAGTCTCCCTCTTCCAGCAAATTTCTAAACAAATTGGACCAAACATCAAATTTGTAGATTCACAGCGACGTGCTTTCTGTTGTTTATTGTGGCTCAGTGATCTAAAAACGGCCTTGAAGCGAGAGCACACCATCTGCCCTTATCCTACGCAACTGCAGTCTTTTACTATAAAAATATAGCAAAAGACAGCCTTTTAAACTAGAACACAGTTTTGGCATGAAGCAGACAGCTGATGCAATGGTAAAAAAATGGCCTCAAATGTTTATCGATATCGATAGTCCCGGAGTCCCTCCTTCCCTCCTAGCACCTGTCCATGCGCCCGCGCACCCGTTCATTAGGTCGCCGCGTGATTGTCATTTGGCCACGCCCCCCGCGCAATTATGGTAATTCGTATCATTACGCGCATGACGAAACGTGACGCTGGTCGACGAAAATATTAGACCCAGTTTTGACGCTAGGATGTTTCGGTTATTATAGTTAAGTATATAGCTTAACATTGTTTCTTATGATATGAGTGTACGTTGAACCGGCGGAGACAAGTTTTTTTGGTGATGTGGAAGCGATATTTTTTATTGTAATAAAAAATTAAGATGAGAAAATTGCGTCTCTAGTTTCTAGTCAGTTGAGATTAAGATCGTAAGGAACCTTTGGATGATAGCAACATTAAGTATTAGGTACGATTGCTCTTTATACTTACTGCTGCTACGATCGAAGAGAATACTCACGCTAATGCTCCCCTGCTTTGCAGGTGACAAAATATGGAGACGCAGTATTTATTAATCCTTTCATTTTTATGAAGAAAATAACATTCAACACGGCAATTTTACCTTTGCCGCTGCATAGTCCATGCAAAGTGAGCATTATTAGGTTTTAGGCTTTATCACATGAATACCTAAATAATTCAAATCATGTTAATGGCATAGTATTATGCTTACGGAGTTGCAGGCGTCCATAGGCTTACCGGTGGTCTGTATGGTTGTTTACCACCGTTATGGTATAAAAAAAGTTATTACTGAAGATAGTCGTTACAGAATAAGCGATACGACTCTAGCCACCAAATTCATGAAGCAAGATTAAACCGCTCAATTTCAGTTTGATAATGTTGCTGATGTTTTAGATAAATTGGAGTAGAAGTTTACTGTCCCAGCCAGCCTCCCCACACACGCTTCTTTCAGTCTAATGATTCCCCAGCAAGGATATCAGTAAGGTTGTCTGTTCCTTCTACCGAATACGTCCAAAACTTTTTTACTATAAGTTAAGGTTGCGCATTTTCTGCGGACATTATAATGTGAATGGATAATTATTTATTTCTCTATGGTAAAAGCATTGGAATAATGTACCTAAATCGTCAAATTTTATATTGTCCAGTGAAAGGTCGTCCATTTTTCTAAACGTTTCTGTATACATTAAACTTCACTTAAGTTTAGTTCAGTAGATTGCTTATTTCAACTTCAACGTGGATCTTGTGTAAATATGAAATGACTGTGATTTTTTATGATCTTCTTTGTTAAACTTTTCAATGTATTTAACTTTAAACACTCCTCGATCTTCGTTTCTACTATACCAAGCGTTAGTCATTTCATTTACTATGTTAGTTTGGGACTCCCAGTATTCAAACGCCCCAAAAAAAAATCAAGGAGTTTTTATTGCCGTAGAAAATAATTATTTTGTCCCATTACCTTTGTAGGAAATTATAAGCACTGTAAACGTTAATGAAATACATTAGAAACCTTCTAAAGGTTTGCTCTGAACTTTCCAACACACTAGTTTATTTACACTTATTTGTACTTGGCCTTAATCTCATTTAAAATATCAAAGAAAATTGTCCCCGTTTTGAGTAACAGTAGGCGTGGTGTCTCACGACATAGCTCCCACATCTTTCCTATTTCCAACTCTATTCCAGTCTAAAATGGTTCAATTTTCATTCATATGGTTAACATGGTGGTCGTAAGAAGCAATTTGGTTGGACTCTATTAGATGAGGCCAGAGCGGCAAGCACCTAATTCTCAAAAGGTAATATCTTCACTACATTTTCATAGATTGATACAGCGTTTTTAAGGATATATGTTCGTGTCATTACTTGAAGCAGTCGGCGTGAATATAAAATCGTGGTTGTGCAAGTAATGGGTCTGTTCTTTTGTTCTTTTGTCTCGTTTTCGAGAGGTGTCATTGAGAGATGGGTCATGGTAGCGTGTGCAATTAAAATTTTGGTAGTCGATGATGTTTAATTAATAGCACTGCACTGTTAAGGTTTAATATAGCTTTATTTCAACGTCGCAACATGTATCACCTAACCTGACGTAGGTATCCTATGACTGCATGCATGCATTTTGGTAAGTGCTATCAGAAAATTTAAAAATACAACTTGTTCTAAACAAGTGTTACGAAACGGGGTGGCTTTAAATTAAAATACACAATAAACAAGTTTAAAAATCAATTTATACGCCAAAATACCGATTTTTAGTAATACGTATAATATGATTCTAGCCGTTTACCAAACGAGATCAAGTAAATGTTAAATAATGTTGCTTTTATGACCGCTTCCCTAGCTATCTATCGTTCTTAGTAGCCCCGAAAATAATGAAAAGTCACCGCGTTTTACGATAATTCATTATCATCGACATAGCGTTTGTTTTGACTTGTTTCCAGGGCTCAGTGGAACCTGAGGGCCGCTTGGCGAATTAATCCTAATAATTGGCAAGACTAACACAAATTAAGCTATTTTGACCTGTAACTAATCGAACTGCCACCTATAAAAATGTTTATGCCGTTTGACATGTTTGCTGGTGTTTCCAAACTTTGTCGTTTGCAAAAGCGGTGCGACACCTACTTTTTGTAAAAGCCCACGAGAATTCGAAAATAAATGTTGAAACAATTGAAAATATCTGATAAGATTATATATTGTATCAATTCTCATAGAAAATCGATAACTCGACACCCTTCTCGTCAAAAATAACGACACCTCGGTTGCAAAACCTCAATAATGAACAACATTGAACTATTCCAAGCACCCGTGTCGCAAAGAAGGCGTGACTTTTCAAACTATCACTTATACCTATTTTTATTTTACTACAATAGCAAATTTCAACCCTACATCTTACAAGATAAGCTTGATCTTACAATGAATTGTTTGACTAAAATAGGAGGTTTCGAAGAGTACGTCTGTGAAAATGTCAAAGCAATTTTCTATCGATTTATTGTGAACGTGAACTATCATCGACACGGCACAGTTATCTGACCAATAAAAAGCTTTATTTCCAAGGTACAAGGTTCACCATTGGTCATTTGATGTACTGTTAGTACGGGCAGCTCAGTGGCGCTATCTGGGGCAGTATAATGACATCGTAAAGCTTTTGATATAATTGACAGATTACTGTAATATCAGGTTGTACCGCTACTGCAGATGTCTGGTATTTTAGATTGTCAATGTTGTGAGTAAAATTAAATGTAGTTCACATTTTAATACTAAAGATTTTTGAGATAAAAATGGATAGACTGATTGCCTCTCTAAATATCATATCTACCGAAAAGTTTTACTTTACTCCAAAATATACCTACTCTACCTTTTAAAATCACTAAACTGAATGATAACATAATACCGTCTTGATATAATCAAGGGAATTTATTTGGGCCTTTTTCTTAAGTCCAGCATGAGCAGCGATATGATTACCATGTCATGTGCTGACATAAAATAAGTCGAATTTGCCTCCTGTTCATATTTAACCAGATTTTTTTTATTCAAACACTTTCTACAAACACTACACAATTATCAAATACGGCCCGAACCGTGTCGAATCATTCCGTCACACTTCAACACAAATAATACAATGCATTCATCAAAATTAACGTCACGTCTTTATTACGGGATCAACTATAAAATGTATGCACTTGAAAAATATTTACTACAACATATACCATCTAATAAGATATTATAACAGTAAGGTTGAAAGTAGCGCGATACAAGTTAATCAGACGCAAAGTTATTGATGTTTCTAAGGTATTGGCAACTGGACTTAGCATTAGCAGTTTCGAGATTAGTACACTTTTTGAATGATGTACGCATGTCTAATTAATGTGTAACGTGACGAGAAAGTTCGTGTTGCGTTACGTTGAAACTTTCATTACAATAATGACAGCGATAGCAAGATGACATTTGGCCCAAAGACATGGTCATTCCCAACTCTCATTTCAACCGACTTCTAGATTTCGAAGGAGGAGGTTTTCAACTCGTCGGGATATTTGTTTTTGCTATTTTTTTTGTTACGTATGTTCACCGATTATTCGAAGACGGCTGGACCGATTTGGAAATTTCTTTTTTTGTTTGAAAGAGCATAGTTGGTTCCATTGTCACCAGGTCAGGATCTGATGATGGGATCCTGGAGAAATCGAGGGAACTCTTCAAATATTATAGGCACACCTATAATGATTTCAATATATTTTACAGTAACTCGGGCATTTCCTTTTGGAAAGGTGGAGTCTAAGTGAAGTCGGTTCTTTTTTGTTTAAAATTATTAGGGTAGATTTACATTAGTAAGTTTCAACATCATCATACAGAAATTCGTCACTGTAGATGTACCTCAAACCAATATTTGTTTTATTGTAATTTTTTTGCAACTGTAAAACGACGCTGAAATGTCAATCCCATCAAAAATCAATACTTTTTGCTGTAGGAGAACTGCGTTGCGAGACTGGCATTTTTGTACATGTAATGTTTTTGATGGAATCTCATTCCTTTTTGTAAATACCTAACCTATACTATCTAATTATGAAAAGTATAAAAGCTATTTAGCAACAGAAAAAAAAAACTTTGTTATCGCATATATTTTATATGGGATTACGATGTTAACTGTGCTGTTTGTAAAACTAGACAACCAGATATTGCGGTATGTTTTAATTTTCTGTGGCTTTATAGCCTAAACCCTAGAAGTGTTCAAAATTTGGAGCTTGTGGGACTGCTGGAAGTACCTTAGATATATCATGAACTTGATCGTGATCAGTGAGTCAGTGAGTCAGTGACAAAATTAAGGAATTTTGACTTGCAATCATTCTTAAAGTATACGTCTAAATTCAGTGATATTAAGAATATATCTTGCTTGTTTTATGGCCTCTTGATCACAGAAATTTTAGCTTTCTAGCTTTATCGACAACAGAATTAGAGGGTGGTCGAAATGGCCTGAATGGCTTCGGGAAAAGGATGGAACGGCCGTGTCTTTGTTTTGCTCGACTTGACGGGGGCACTGCCGCGCCCCCAGATCTTCATTCTCCAAACACATTCACGATCCAGTAATTAGTGTAATGATTGACATACTTTCCGCCCTTACTTAGAAATGTACTATTTTTGATACTTTTTAAAGCGCGTTGTAAAAATTGTCACGGCTCGTTACATGGCAACATGGCGCATCTTGGGTGAAAATATTAAAATCCCTGTAATAAGACTAATAAGCGTTTACTCGCGCTTCGCCGCCGGCGCAGGATTGATACGTTTATAATTATGGCAAGAGTATCATTTGCGATGGGTAGGCCTTTTAGGTATAGAATGGTCACTCCTCTGTGGAAAAAACTAGGGATTCCGTGAATACATAGCGTTTGCCGATCCATTCTTTCGCTCACTCTTTCTTCACTCTATCCTTCTTTTTCGACGTCCTATGTTTCCCTCGTATTTAGCTTTTCTTAGACTTACTTATGTTAGTTAATGTAAAATGAGTATCACGCTAAAATGACTTTGTTTTCATGGTGCAACATTTATCTTATCTTCTATAGTTTGGAGACCCATATGGATACTCTTCGACCCCAGAAGCCATTTTATATTGCCGCTATTGTATCAACTCAAGAGCTTGCTTAAGCATTTCCATGTATTTGATAATGTAGCTCAAGAACAGCGCTTTATATCTCTCTAGTTAGGTCAGAGTAGCCAAAACCAAAGTCCTTCATTCTCTGTCTAAAGAGAATGTGGCATTTCAGTATCTAAAATTAAGTGTTTATTGTCTCTTCCTCTTCGCCACACATTCAGGAATCATTCACCGTGTAGTGAAATGTAAACGGTCCTTGTCAAAATTTGAAGTCGTCTTTTGCTAAGTTTCAACAGCTTTTTGCTTCAGCCTCAGTCAACCCAGTATAATGGAGCTTCGAATGCCTTAGACCTGTGCTTGCTGCACCTAAGGACTTGATTTTATTATTAAAACACACTTTTTTTGTTTACTATTAATCCAAGTATACCTAGTTAGATACTGAACTATCTGAAATGTACCACTCTTTATCCTGCTCACGCGCCTATCCTACGCCTTAACGTTCTGAACGTGAGTCCAGCGTTTAGCGACGCCCATCGCAACTATAAAGACAGACCAATAGCCAGTGTTGTCAATCCAATAGCTAGCTGGTAGCCAGTATAACTGTTCTTCTGATTATGTATGTTTGTTACGGGTTTCGAGAGCAAGATACATTGGTTGTTTGAACTAGACGCGCCTGTGCATGCGCAAGTAATGATAACACGCGGCTTGATCCTCAATGTCTATTGGTTATTAAGCTTGGACGAACGTTCGACTAGAATGTACCAGGATAACTGTGACTTCAAGCACCGCACCCCCACCGACTAAACACAACCTTCTAACACCTTCCTACTAAAATGGCTGAAAACAGAGCAGAGCCATATGGGGAAGACTCCTAGTTGATTGACAAAGTGTCTCCAATAAAATAACTTTCTGCATGGTGTAGCTCTAGTCTCCAATAAAATAGCTTTCACCAGCCGTAAAAATATCGGAATGACTAATGTGAATGTAAAGTCACGAGACCGTTTCCATATATTAGGTACTTAAACTTCGATTAGCACTTGCATTTGTCCGGATATTATCCGGATAATATGTCTACTATCCAGATAATTCCATACAAATGACTTTTCTGAAATATCTGGATTGCAAGCCCTAGTTTTGATGGCGTCGTCCTCTAGAGCTTGATTGAGGAACGCAACTTCCAGGCTGTGAATACTACTGACATCCCTTATATGAAGTGAGGAACTTCAACACGAGACGATGATTGATCATCGTTTTCTGAACACCTACTCGTATATATCTTCAAAGATAAATATCATTCGATGAGAATACCGGCTTAAAGTGTTAACTTGCATAGTTAATTCTCAGCCAATAAATCTGTGATCTATATGGGTTTGAACTCAAGAGTATGATCTTATTTCAAACGTCATTATGGGCTAACAAATCCCGTGTAGTTGAAATTCTCGCAAATATTTAGATTTATTTGATTAATTCATCTTAATATCGTGGTCGTAACTATTTCTTAAATTAAAAAAAAAATAATCTTAAAGCTAAAAATTACATAAGTATTAGTATTTAAATTTGCATGCTTGCTAGTGATCCGCCAAAGGCATAATAAATTGTCGTCGTAATAATTAGGTGTCGTATTGTGATTTAGAAATCATCAAATATCCAATCAACGGATTTGACTTGCAGCGACACCACATGAATTAATTATAAAATATGAAAAACAATAGCTTCGGACCCGTTGATTGTACAAAAATATTTTTATTTTCATTGACCATCGGTCACTGCGAAACGCGTAAAGCCGAAAGCATATTAAATTCGCGTTCAATTCAACACCTGCCTTTATGAATAAGCGAGTATCGCTCGCGGCAGTGTGCTCTGCGCACTATGCTCAAATAACATACGTAGCTACATATGTACGGTCAACCAATACGTATATGTATCCACGGGGCCGTATTCTAACTTTAAAACACGTATAAACACGATCCAACTTCAACACAACTCCAATGCATTAACAACGCAATACAGCTACGGCATAACCATCTGAAATATCAGAATTTGCTTGAGAAATATTCGAACGCAACTCCAATACAACTTCAATATTGGTTGATTGTGTGTTGTGTGTTGGAGTTATGTTTGAGATAGGTTGTGTTGTTATTGTATTGTTAATGTATTTTAAAATTAGAATCCGGCACACGGGTAACCGTCATACGACATTCTAGAGTGGCCTAGGAATCAAATTGGTTGACCGTACATATTTATAGCTAAAAATTATACAGATAGGGCGCTGACCGACTGATATGCAAACGAATCTTTTTTATTGTTATTAGTTTCATAGCGTAGTATTCATGGAGCGTAGTATTTTGAGCGTGAAATTAACCGATCGCATTAAAAATACAATACTACGCTCCAAAACGCGAATCACTGATGTAGCTGAAACTGCCGCCAAGCTTAAATGGGACTGGGCGGGACACGTCTGCCGTATGCCGGATGCTCTGTGGGCCAAAACTGCCACCCGTTGGGTCCCACAGATTGTAAGGCGTCACGGTAGACCTCGTCGGAGATGGAGGGACGAGCTTGACGCCTTTGACAGAGACTGGTGGGAGACTGCAGGGGATAGGGATACGTGGAAAAATAAGAGGGAGGCCTTTGCCCAGCAGTGGGACAATATTGGCTCATAATGATGATGATGATGAGTTTCATATGAGAAGTTATCGAAAAATTGTTGTTTCCAAAATGAAAATATTAAATTTCAGCGAACACAGCCAAACCCTAGCTGAAAATTGTACTGATTGAGCGTTTGATATTTGAATTAATGGAAATTTGTTCCTCGTTTACGCAAAATTTGCTATCAAATACTTATAAGCGCCATAGGGAGGTAAAATGGGGGTTCAAATTAGATACCAGAGTGCTAATCGTGAGGGGTTTAGGTAATTTTAGGCGACTTCCACACAGACGAATTTCATCCACAATCATTTTTAGGCTGCGTTTCCACCAGAGATGAGCGAGGATGCGTTGAGGAATGTGTTTGTTAAGCACCAATAAAATCACTTCATTTGTTTATCCTCGTACAGCGCAGCTCTAGGATTGGTTCTTAAAAAAACATATTCCTCGCAACGCATCTTCGCTCATCTTGGAACCGCAGCCTGACCTCAAACTAAACATTACCCCTTGAAAGTTTGATGGCACCTAACTCGGTCGCAATCTCGCAATTATCCAGCGTACATATATAAAAGACGTGTCATTCATTAGCTCAAAAACTAAGTCATAAATTTCAGTGACAAATGTTAGAGTAATGTTGAAAAATGGTTGTAAAATAAAAATATAGGTATGGGGGTAGATTTGTCGAAGATTCATCGTGACGGCTCCACCATAGCTGGTTAAACACATTGTGACATTGTACATGAAGCCTTAGAGCATTCAACCCGGAGTAGCCATGTTAGACATTTTCTATACAAAAAGTCTGCCGATTTTTGCGGGGGACGCGAACGTCAAATCTACCTATGGCTATTCGTACGTGACGTAAGTACAAATAGCCACGTCAGATAAACGTTAGTCCATACAATTAATGCAGTATAGTATGTATGACCACCGGTCATATGTTTTCGGCAGAGGGAACGCCTGTCAATGGCGACTCCGGTTGGTTGAATGCTCTGAGCATGAAGCTATCAGTGCTTAATAAAAATGTATAATGAGTTTATACACAACCTGCTAAAGTACAGTCAACCAATTTGATTCCTAGGCCACTCTAGAACCTTGTCACAATAGCTAGTTTGGTAGCGAATAGGTTACGCTTATACGTATCCACGGGCAACTGTCATTACGACAAGGTTCTACAGTGGCCTAGGAATCAAATTGGTTGACCGTACCTACTGACAGTCAAGTAATAAATATTTTGAAAGCTGAATAAAAAACAAAACTTCGGCCGACATTACATTTAGGTGAGTTTTGACGGTATTGACAGTTTCGAAAGTAAGTAATTTAAATATTTATATAATCATATGCTAAATCTAGAATTCCGTGTCTCGTATAACTAGGTTTTAAGCGCAGATAACCCAGAGATTTACTTACGGATATATGAGACAGGTTTGTTTCTTTTCTATTAAGCCGCAAACGTATTCTATTGGTGTATTATGTTCATAAATGAATTGATATTTATTTATTTTTTAATTTGTAAATTATATGGAATTCATATTATTATTACTTAGTGAGGCCTTAAAACGTTTGTGTTTGAGATGACCATAAAGCTACTTTAACATACAAGGTGTAATAAAAATAGTGGTGATCCGTTTAAGGGCATAATTGGCATCGTATTCTAATTATGAAAAAGTAAGAAAACAATTTTTTCACGCAAAAAAATTTTTTTTCGCGTGAAAATTTTTTAATTAAACGGATCACCACTGTTTTTGTAATACCCTGTATAATTCTTGATAGTTCAAAACAAGTGGGTTGGTAAGTATTCAGACAGAATTTAAGGCTTCACCCAAAGTTATCATCTGCAGAACCAAGAACAAAATTTCTATACTCACTTACCCCATTTTCTAAAATCATTATTCGTCCAACGTCCAATCCATCAAAAAACTTGTCACACGGTTCAAAAGGTTATTGAATTTTAATAAAGCAAATTGGCATGATAACGTTGAAGCATATCTTATTTCCTGGTCTTAGAGTATATATTTGCATGAAACATGCCGCTTTATGGATTAGTTCACTTGTCAGTCAAGCCGGTTAGCTACGGGGTTATAGAATAAAATTTGCATGTCATAAATGTCGTAGTGTCGTCGCCGCTTAAATCATGTTGTCAAAATATATAGTAATGTGGGCAAGAGACCGTTATTTCTATTAGTATTTGAAAGTGTTACTATATAACTTATAAATTATAATTTCACAGAGTTTATGTTAATTGAACTTGTACTATCCAAGCAGTATTTTTTTGGAAAGTGGAAAATGGTTGCTGCAACTTTAATAGAAATTCAAAAACTCTCAGATAAAAATTGGTTCTAAATATTGGACACAGACTTCTTTCTATGGTGCATCAATTTGATATATTCGGGTCAATTGCGCCCGTAAAAACAACTCTGCAGTCTGCGTCTGCGCCTACCGCAGATAAAACCCATAGAGAAATAAGTAAGCCTACCCAGTTTCTTTATGAGTAAAACCGTAAAAAAAGGGTTAGAGGCTCTATCGCCATGTCAAAACCATTTTCTCTTTCCTTACTAGGAAAAGCGTAATCGCTGTGGAAGGACATAATTTACGTTTTTTTAGAAAGGTACAGTTGCCCCTACGAATGGACTTGCCCCGACTGATCTTACCCTCAATTTAAACGTTTGCAGAAAATCTTCGCGTAGTTCTGCCCGTTTATCCTCAACGATACCAAAAAGTAAAATCTATAAAGTTGGAATAAGCCAAACATCAGCGTGCGTGGTAGCACGGACGGCGGCGCGTTTGATCGCGGTGACCGGCGAGCGCTGGCGCACCATTAGCGACAGCGAGGCAGGAGAGAGGTTACAGGAGCTGTGGAGACGTTCGAACATGTATTTTAATATTAAATTTACATTCTGCATTTCGATTCTGAATTTTATCTAGAAATTATATTGTAATAATGTTAAAGAAGAAGTCAGAGGCGATATTTAAGTATTTTATGCGCACAAAGCAATAATAAGCTACAAAGACAAAGCAGTAATAAGCTATGCCTTCTGTTGTTGATGGAGCTTAAGCTAATTTTGACAAGCTAAATACAAAACTACAGAGTGGCCTCTTGAAATAACTGAATGAAAATTTTACCCAAGCATAGTTTTCCATAATTTTATAGAACTTTTTTAAAGTACCTTTTATATTTTTCTAGTTAGGTACCTAATTTTCAGAAAGATGTAAAAAAAAACATTTTTTGGTGAATTACTCTAAAAAACTATTCATTACTAATCCTCTCTTCCGACTCCCTGTTCTAGCCAGTCAGTCCCTAATGAACTCCTAGATGGAAGCACATATCAATACCAATCAGATTCTTTATCGCAGCATCAAGCGATCTTAATGGCGTCGGTGAGTGATGCAGACGCGTTAAAAGGTGTGAACGTCACACAATACATAAGTATTTTTATTATTATTTATTTTTAGTATTAACGGGACGTTTGTATAATTTATATTCTTAGTAGCGATGTTTGTTAAAATTTCATATATGGACCTATGCATAACGTTTTTCACACTTTTTAGGATTCTGTACCTAGAAAGGAAAGAACGGAACCCTTATAGGATCACTTTGTTGTCCGTCCGTCCGTCCGTCTGTCCGTCTGTCAAGACCCTGTTTCTCAGGAACGCGTGGAGGTATCAAGCTGAAATAGATATCAAGTACTCAGGTCTACTGTCCCTAAGAGCTGTGAAAAAATCAAACTTCTAAGCCAACGCAATCAAAAGATACAGCCGTTTATGCCGCAAATTTCCGCAAATTTTCGAAACTCTCAAGGGAATCAAAACCACTACAGGGTACTTCCCGTGAACTCAGAATCTTGAAATTTGGTATGAAGCAACGTCTCATAGCACAGATAAAGGAAAAATTGCGAAACCCGTAAATTTTTAGTTACATCATATAGTAAAAATATTTTTAATAATTTTAAAGTTACTACCCCTTTCCTCATGAACACATGATGAAAAGAAGTATTAAATTGAAATTCATATCAAACCTACAGGTTTGCACGGAACCCTCGGTGCGCGAGTCCAGCTCGCACTTAGCCGGGTTTTCAATCCACTTTTGCATATTTGAACAGTGATAGACGAAAAAATAGTAGGTTATAGGACAATATAGGCATGTACATTCTGCTATATTGATTATCTTTCAACTGAAAAGAATATTTGTATTTAGGTAATTCTAAAATAAGCATTTACAGCTCAACCTTACGTGCTAATTGGAATGTTTTTTTTATTACCTTTCAATAATTTCTCACTTGTCTACAAATCGTGTGCTAATCCAATATGAATGAACATTTTTATATTTGTTATGTTGGTTAGAAAGGACTAGTACTGAGTAAAAAGACGTAAAAACAACATTTTAAATTTCAGTACTCTTCTGAACACGCCTAAAACATTATGGACGACTGTTGAGGTCCCTAGATATTTGTGTATATATATATATAAATATATATCATTACTACCCTATAAGAGTTGGTCTTGACTTTTGCCAGGCTCAATTGAGCCTGATATCCGCTTGGGAACCTAATTCCTAGAAAGTGAGGTATCTACTTGTATAAATAGCACTGGCTACTGAAGGAGTTAACCAACCCCCTTATAGGCTCCTACACCTTAATGGTCTTTCTACCAAACCAAGCTTTAAAAATATCATCAAACCGTCATCAGCCCCCTGACAGATCCTTTTACATTTGTTCGGAATACATATTTCATGATGCCGGAATGATGCGGTGGATTCGATCGAACCGACAATATTATTGTCATTTTCGGGGTTCCATTAGCACTTTCAAATATTTCATTTATTCAGGTACAAGATAAGGTACAAGACAAACGGCCTCCTAGCCTAGTCGGTAGTGACCCTGCCTACGAAGCAGGAGGTCCCGGGTTCGAATCCTGGTCAGGGCACTTAATTGTGTGGTTATCACAAATATTTGTTCCTGAGTTATGGATGTTTCTATGTATTTAAGTATTTATATGTATATATGTATTATATATATCGTCTCCTAATACCCACAACACAAGCCTTATTGAGCTTACCGTGGAAGTAGGTTGATTTGTGTAAGATTGTCCCGTAATATTTATTATAAAAAAAAAAAAAAAAAAAAAAAAAAAAAAAAAAAAAAAAAAAAAAAAAAAAAAAAAAAAAAAGATAGGTACATGAGAAAACTTAAATAAACTATGTAAATAACCTAAAATTTACTTACATAAAAATACTAAAAACTAAAAATCTATCTCTAAAATGGGCCCCTGTGGCATCGTGCCGAGGACGCTGGCAATATTTCATTGAATTCGTTATATTCTAATTTTAACCCTTTACAGGGCAACGATCTCAAAAAAGACCACCTGTAACATCATTTTTTTGTATTTTTTTCTTGTAAAGAATTTTAGGATTATTGGGGATGAGGCTTGAATTGAGGATTTTTTTCCAGTCTTGCCCGTTAAAGGGTTAAAATACATAAACGATACGTTAAAAACACAATTTATCCCCAACATAACTCCAACACACAACAAATAATGAACCAATATTGGAGTTGTATTGGAGTTACATCGGACAAATTTTCAAGCAAATTCTGTTATTTCTGATTCAGACGTTAAGGCGCTAGCTGTATAGCGTAGTTAATGTATTGGAGTTGTATTGAAGTTGGATCGTGTATAAACGTAGGTATTTTAAAGTTAGAATACGGGTCCAGGAGAGATAACTATAGTTATTTCCTTAGACGTTATTAAACATTGCTAAAAATACAACCGTATGTCGATCCAAAAATTCGGATCGTAATAATTAATTAGAATTTTGATTAATTTTCACGTGCACTTTTTCTAAAATGTCTAATACCAGAATTAATAGAATAGGTAGGTACGCTGCGTCCATTGGTTACCTCTTAACTTATGATATTGAAGAGGTAAACAGGGAATCCTCTACACCTCAACACAGTCCTCAAAACAGTGAATCCTGCTTTTTGTAAAGGGTCGGCAACACGCATGTGACACCTATGGAGTTGCAGGCGTCCATAGGCTACGGTAGCTTCTTACTATCAGGCGGACCGTATGCTTGTTTGCCACCATCATAGTATTAAAAAAAAACACCTACACAGCCCTGAAACGACTAAAACAGCTCACCCTTGACAACTTTTTAATTACGCGCCAGTGAGACCGCAGTGATAGTTATGGTAATTCCGTAAAAGCTACCGCTTTCGTACTTCTATTGTCATTTGCGGTAACTAGGGTGGAGGAGGCTTTGTTTTACTTTAATCAGGGTTTCCAGAATCGATTTTTTCTTTTCTAAATTATATTAACATCTTATCTAAATTTTGTTACATCTTTTTTTTTTCAAAATACTTACCTATATTTTAGACTACATATTTCCTCTTTAGAGAATAGGATAGCCTGACTAGAAGCTGACTACAGTTACATAATTTAACAGATATTAGGTCATTAAATTTAAACTTTCATGAGACATATTGACACTATAAAATATAACGGTTACACTCACGTCACTTTAGTCACTTCGCGCGACATGTTTCGGAGAGTCTTGGTCTCCATCTTCAAGCACTAAGAGTGCTATTTGAGGCCGGTTCAAATAGCACTCTTAAACCTTGAAGCTGGAAAATTAGGCTCGAAACATGTCGCGCAAAGTGTCTAAATGTTAGGTTGATTTGTGTAAATTTGTCCCATACTATTTATTTAATGAAGATAAAAGCCGTCTTCATATTAGCGCGCCTTTGGTCCAGACCCAGCGATGACTTGCGTTCCGATGACGATGATGTATGTGCGCCTCGTAATGAGGGGCAGACATCGGGAATGGAAAAAGTTGCCGAATGTGCTCAGTGTGTTCACTCTGTATATCTGGTTCTCACAGCCACTGTGAGTGAGAGCTCTGGTTATAAATGAGGATAAACGCGCAAAGATGGCGTTCCAATAGTAAACAAATGAGAAACAGTTGGCACCATTTACAGTCCGGTTTTAATTTCACTGGAGAGGATTTCGGACTAGATAATAGGATATGGGCTTTTTTATCCTGACTCGGGCTTTATTTACGCTACGTCTTCGAACAATGTCAAGGAGGTACAGTTTCAAACAAGATTGACTGGAAATATGGCTCCTGAAAATTTGTAGCCGGCCAGACTTATACCATAATAAGACTGTCAAAGAAAGTACCGCCCGAGTCGTTCTTGCGGTACTATTGTAGGGCCATTTTTTTGGGCTGATTGGGTATCCCTAGTGTTATTTGATCGATGTGGTGTGGGGTAAAGTAAGTGGACTGCTTGGTGGGATGGTAGCCGGGGGAAAATCCAGGACCCTTTCGCGACCAGACGATAAGCGCTACACTGGAATGCTGCTACCGAGCTTGCACTTCTAGCGAGATCGGTTGAAGCGGGTTCAACCCAATCTTAATGAGTATATATAACCAATTAGGAAGTACTAATGCCGAATGCCACAAGACAGGCAGAAGCAAAAGTTGGTAGGACTGCCCTGACTCTACACTGGGGCTTGTACTAAACTACATCTGGGAAACAATGTACGAGTAGGCTATTAATAAGCTCTACGAAAAATTACATTATTAAAAACACACACGGACATTTACACCCCCAAATAATTGGACTCGTCAAAACAAACAAATGAGCTCAATCACATATGGGTGTACCATTATCCAGCTTGTGGCACGAATAGTTACATTTCCCTGTTCAGAAGCACAACACCACTTTTTTATTGCAAATAGAATGTTGATTAAATTCAAGGCCGGTGGCATTTTCCAATAGGGAATAAAATATAGTCATACAGAGTAAGTAACGTTACGTCATTTTACCGTATATCAAAAATAGCGTATGTGTTGCTTTCTTCGGAAGCACTTACATCAATTCGGAGATCCGAATAGTACCCCATTAGAATGAGATCTTGTGCCGTCATCACTCCACCGCGGTGAATAGTGAAAAAGACATTATTCCAAATTTGAACTGCAATTTATCAAGCTCTGATCCGTTCCTTTGACCCACCATGTTATGACAAGATGAAATATATCCACCGATGATATTCCAAATCTTAGATACATTTGTGTTCTTTTTAAATTCTTTTTTTGGGGGGACGACAATGGCCGGCTACGTTAGCTTAAATAGTGATGTGACATCCGGGAGGTACGTCGGTGAGTAATGGTACAATGTCAGTTTGACTCTTTTGTGCGTACCGCGGGATGTCGTTAGGTTTTTTTTTTTTATAAATCGGCTACCGGACCGCTGGATTCGAATTGAATTAGTTTTTGGTCGTCACTAGTGTATCGGAATTAATTAGAATAAAATGAGGTAAGTAAAAAGTTGGTATTAATGCCACACTAGCAGACGGATTGATTGAATCAACGTTCTTTACTTAAGCTATAGCTGGTAGCGGGTAGGTATCAAATTATCGTCCTTTTACCAAATGTCTTTTTTTTTATAGCTCGGTGTCAATACTTATGCATGTGTTAGATTAAAGGTAAAAAGGATAAAACAAATGAATATTTTAATAGTCATGATTTATTGCAAAATCAAAAAGGTACTGATTCTACCGCCAGTCTGGAAAGTAGACCTCTGCCTCAAGAAGAACCGGCAAGAAACTTGGCGAGGTATATTCTTTTCAATAAATATCACAATAATAGTACATTCCTGTATCGTTATTTCTTTTAAGTAATTAATACTTCTCAAACACAAGATTATACAAGTGTCCCAAAATTATCCAATCCAATAAATTATAAGTTAATGATACAAAATATTAAAACTTTCAATCATGTATATAATAACTTTTAAAATTCAGTAAAATAACACAATTATTAATAAGTGATCAAATCAGTAAGTAATAAAAGGTCATAATGATTAACAAAATATAAAGTAAATAATAAGGTTACTTAACTGGCACAGTTTGGACACCACCTTCTGTTCAGAGCTGCTAGTGTTATAATTGGTGTTTTATACACCACCCCCAGGTGTCCAATCACACCACTTCGATTCAATAAACAAGTGACGTCACTAAGATTGAGGATAGACAAGTATCCATGTTGGTCACTTTTTTATTGAAAGGTTACAATCAGGTTATATTATAAGTAAGCACTTAGAAAATATAAACAACAAGAACATAATATTGAAATAAATATTTAAGGAATCTAAAACCAGACACTTGGATTCCAATTATTAATCTTATTAAGATTATCAAACAGGTCAATGATTATTCACTACGTCTACCCTCGTCTATCAAATAACAAAATCATTTGAGTTACCGTGTCTGTGTGTTTACACATTTGTCAAATGAGCAGTGAATATATTTAGAAAACTAAGGAAAATATAATTATTAACTCAGATCAGTCATGATAATACTTTATATATTTAGCCAATAAACTACATACTAGAATATTACACTAACACATGCCTTAATGCGGACAGTCATTGCTAATTCCTGCAGGACCTCCGGGAGCTGATATCACAGTTTTTATTTCCATGAATAGTAGTTTATTGTATATGTTAAATAGGTACATCGATTTGTTCAATGTCCTGCCATATAATGGTTAATGTAATTAAAAATATTAGTTTCTTCTAATATTAGGTACTTTTAAGTAAATACTAACATAACAAAAAAGGTAATTGTGCGAAATCGAACTTTACGCACGCTAAACCGTTACTAATACGAACATCGTTTTACATCGTAGTAATTCTCAATATCTCGGTCTTCCTGACCGTACTAACAATATTATTTTATTATTTTCAGTATGTTATGGACGCGATTGCCTGTCGCTTGCGTCTCCAACGGCTACACTACACAAAGCGAACCGCGATCGTTTGCGGCGACGTCATTGCGCAGGATGACATTCACAAAAACAATACTCTGTTACAGTACACGGGAAAAATACAGAATATGCTTGTGATACTTTTGCGTACAAGTAATTTTAATTTCTAACTATAAAAATTTCGTGAGACTCTTACATATTAAGAATATTTATAACGGGTTTCTCACGTAATTTAAGTCGATTTTTGATCGACATGTTTCGATCAATTTACGATGATCATTCTCACGAACGGCCTTCCGCGACGGCAGCGCGCCGGCAAAAATCGACTTAAATTACGTGAGCAACCCGTTATTAATATTTTTATATATTTTCATTTCTGTTTATAAATGTAATAAACTATTACAATTAATTTAGTATTTGAGTGTATTTTACATCGCTCTAGATGTATGTAATTATGTAATTAATATGTAAAGTTTGCAAATGTACAGTGAGTAAGAAAATCGTACCTTTAGCTGTAGCAATGATGTATAAAAATATTGGGATATATATAAAACAAATAGTGTTTGTTTTATTGATACTTACTTATACCTGTATTAAAAATCACGTGGAAATGTCAATATTTCGAGTCTCATGAAGTAGGGACATACTTTCTGCACCTGCATCAAAATAATGGAATATCGCCCAAATTGTATCCTGAGCTAAAATAAAAGGCTCATTATTGACAAAGCTCATATATTGGCTCATTGGGTCAGAATTTTACTTTGACAAAAGTCATGGATAACATGTTTCCAAATTTGTTGATATTGTTAAGTATATCAATAAGAAGATTTGACTATTCAACGTTTCACTACTTCAGAAATAGTGAAACAGAAAAAGTGATATATGTCTTGATAGAGCTATAATTAAAACGACTCGTGTCAAAGAAAACTACAAAACTACATATTTAAAACAGATAAGTAAATAGTTTTATTATTCCTTGTTATATATTTGACGGCCTGCAAGCCTAGTTGGTAGTGACCCTGCCAATGAAGCCGGAGGTCCCGGGTTCGAATCCTGGTCAGGGCATTTATTTGTGTGTTCATCACGGATATTTGTTCCTGAGTTATGGATGTTTTCTATCTATTTAAGTATTTATTTATATCTATCTATTATATATATCGTCGCTTAGTACCCACAACACAAGCCTTATTGAGCTTGCTGTGGGACTAGGTTGATTTGTGTAAGATTGTCCCATAATATTTATTTTTATTATTTATTTATATATATTATATAATTGTTTATTTTCAAATTTATGAGTTGTATAAACCACAATACTTACCAACGTGTAAAATATTAGTCGAATATAATTTTACGATTACCTACTCGAGTACCTTAGCTCTTATCTTCTGCCTATAATTTCCATACACTCCCATTTCTAATAAAGAATAGTTAAACGACCTTAGAAATGATTTATCGTGTGTCATATTAAAATTTTCAATATACTGTACCAAGTCGTGAAATAAAAATCGAAATTGTAATTTCCTGGCAACGTCTGATCGAGGGACAACAATTTGCGGTCACCGGCTGATTACCAATACGGAGCCAAAACCAAAACTATCAAACAAAACCCGCAACAACATTCAACTCTAATACATAGGAAATAAGGTGTTAAATTGTATGTGTATACATTTGGGGGTTAGGGCTGTCAGAAACATTCTGGTTAGTCGAAATTCGTCACGTTCGAAGACATCTGTCGCCCGGTGTAATCGAATCGATCGATTTATTCCTAATAAAATAGTCGTAAGCGACATTATTCTTAAGCTATTATTATTTGTCGCATGTTTTGTCTTTACTATAAACGTACATCAAATCCATGTACATTTTTGTTTTCATTATTACGTCCCTTACACCATTTTTAGTATCCGATACGACATTGAGATTGCATAATTCGATACGATGACAATTCGATTTGACCGTGTTTTGAACGTCATTATACATAATAATGCCAATCGACTAAATTGGTTCGGGGTTTGATGACACGACGCGACGATTATTGGGTCTTTGTTAGGGTCAAAATGGCGGAACTAAAAATAATGAACTTAAATAAAAATATCACATTGTGAGTCGGAATGATTTAAAATACGGGACAGTAGTGAAATAATGATGACAAAACGAAAATTTAGAAGCAATAAATGGATGTAAACACTGAAAGGTCCTCAAAATAATTAGATTTCGTTGGAAAATGGAATTACCGGTACCTACCTAATTCATAGTTTAATCCGTCTTTTTTTTTGATACAATTGTTTGCCGGTAGAAATGCATTCACAACTCTTTTGAACTATGTCAAGAATAGACAACGTTGCTTTATTTTAATTGGAAAAACCGAGATATGATGAGCGACTTACTTTTTGTTACTAAGTATTTAAGAAATCTATTGTCTCATCATTTCAATAAGTTTAATTGGATATACTTTAGACATTGGATAGAAATTGGATATATTTGTTTTGTAGTTAGCTTACAATACATACACAACACATCTGCGCAAAAGAATAATGTACCTATTGTGGAAACAGTAACTAATTTATCATTGTTCTAAGGAAGGAAAAAGAAAGAAATGCAAAATTATTAATTTTGCATAACGATATTCAAAATACCCAACAACATTACTGTTCCCATTAAAAACAATTAAAACCTATTAAATATTTCCCAAGTCCATCCGCATCTTCAAACTGGCTTACATTAATCGCCAAATTGAATAAGCTCCATTTGACAGCCTCAATTTACCAGGCACTTACACCCTTACCCGGCCCTTACCCCAAAAATTCACTTACACTGTCTATTTGAAATTTTGATAGACCACTTGACACCTCTATTTGGGATGTAAATTGTCAAAGCTGAGGCTTATATGGAGTTTAAAGTGAGGGGAAATAAATGATATGTGATATTATCGTGAATTCAATTGCGCTTGATTGCACGGAGAGGACTTTTTGTTGGTAGCTGTCGAAACTCGGAATGAAAGAATTCGTCGATGTAAACCTAACCTAATCTTTATGATTGATTTTTTAAAATTAAACAAGTAAAATGGTATTATTAGGTATGTAGATTTAAAAAAACGATTTAATAGGTCTAGGTACCTAATCTACTCTTCTACATTGTTTGATAGACGATAATTATGTGCAGGAGGAACCAGATTTTTAAAATTGATTTAATATTGTTACCATAGTAATACCATATTAACCCACATTTAGGGTATTTTTGACCCTATTAATAAACGTAGCTCCAAAGTGGGATTGGGAGTGAGCCCGTTACTGTAAGAGGCCAGGCTTATTACACCAAATTCTTAAGGCCTGAATGCCACTCTTGTTGTGATAATACAAAAGCATACATAATCCAAAACGTTGTATGAAAACATGCCCGAATGTTACCGTAAATTGATAATATGCTAAAACGTACAAGTTTTACTCCCTCAACATAGTTAATTGAACGAAGTACGAGTAAATTGAAATCTTGTAAAAACTGCACTCCTGTCCCAACTCAATATAAACTCGCTCTTACACCATTTTGCATGCGCGTCTCTTATTAGACAAAAAGTCGTAAATGACTTTAAATTGATATGGAGATACGACTATTAGGGTTGTCGGGGTAAGATTGTCCCATACGTCACTTGGGACGTTGATGGATCGAGCACCTGTGGCAACCCTTGCACTCGGGGATGAAATATTAGCTTCCCTGAAACCTTCTTTAATAGGGAGGAAATTAATACAATCGAGATTGACGGGGTGACAATCCGTTTTTATGAGAACAGACCCCTGACAGAACTGACGATTGTCATCTGACACTGACATTGACAATTATTGATCAAAGTACTTTCGCCTAATAAGGCCCAGTTTCTAAGCTTGCTCACGTTAAAAATTTCATACTTTTATAAGTGCGAATGAGTAAAAATTTCGCGCCCCTATTCGGTCAGTACCAAATACAAAATTGCAAGTTCATATCAAAAGTAAAAAAAAAAAATTAAAGTGGGCCTTATTAGACGCAAGCACTTAATAATATTTCACGATTATTGCTTAGCAATTATCGCTTGTAGGACGCGAAAATAGAGGTACCTAATAAGGTATGTGAAGGAAGATAAATAGTTAGGTGTCCTATAAAAAATATCCTAGTGATTATTAAATTAACGCATCACATACACCTTTCCTCCTCCTCAATAAAATTAGCTTATTCAACAGTTGTCAATCGAATATTTACCATTCAAGTTACGGACCACCCAATACATTGAATAGCTCATTATGGCATCAAGTTGTTGTCGAAGTCGTGTCGTTGTGTCGCCGTGACGGGACATCGGATGTTTTTGAAGACTTTATTTATCTTGGATCTGCTTCAAATGTGTTAAATCAACACACTTTTTAGAATCATTTTCGGACTTTTAACTCACGAATGTGACAGTATTCAAAAAGTGTTTTTATAAAAAGCATTGGAAAGTCACAGTCCTATAAATAACTCCTCGTAGGTTGTATAAATCAATCTATTTGGCATTTGCACCTATTTTTTAGGGTCCCGTACCGTACCCAAAGGGTAAAACTGCCGCTGTCCGTCCGTCTGTCACCAGGCTGTATCTCATGAATCGTGATGATATATTTCTGTTGCCGCTATAACAACACATCCATACTTTAATATTATAAATGGGAAAGTGTGTGTGTTTGTCTGTTTGTTTGCTTGTCCGTCTTTCACGGCAAAACGGGGCGACGAATTGACGTGATTTTTTAAGTAGAGATAGTTGAAGGGATGGAGAGTGACATAGGCTACTTTTTGTCTCTTTCTAACCCCCCACTTCCCTAAAATGGGGGGTGGAAGTTTGTATGGAGCATTCCGGGGGGCAAAGGGGAACCGTGTTACCCCGAATTTAACGCGAGCGAAGCCGCGGGCAAAAGCTAGTACTATATAATTTTAAACAAAAAAGAACCGACTTCACTTAGCATCCAACAGCAAATGATCAAGCTGCTGTAAATAATACTCAAATCACTATAGGTGTGCCTATAATAGTTGAAGAGTTCCCTCGATTTCTCCAGAATCCCATCATCAGATCCTGATATGATTACAATGGGACCAACTGTGAAGTATACGCTTTCAAACAAAAAAATAATTTTCCAAATCGGTTTAGCCGTCTTCGAATAATCAATGGACATACATAAAAAAAATTGCAAAAAAAACAAAGATTTCGACGAATTGATAACCTCCTCCTTCGAAATCTTGAAGTCGGTTAGCAAAACAATAAATATTTAAGGGGGCTCCTATATAACAGACGTGATTTTTTTGCCGTTTTTATAGATAATGGTACGGAACCATTTGTGCGTGAGTCCGACTCGCACTTGGCTGGTTTTTAAGTTACCTGTGTATAGGTTGACTTCCTAGACGATATTCATTTGTCACCATAATTTATCAAATACAAATATTAACAACACACGTTCATCATATACTTAGTACGCCACAATTGTTTTACCTACCGATTTGGACTTTGAAGTCATTCTATATAGGTACAGTTTCATGCAGTCGATAAATATATTTCATCTACCGTTTGATTATAATCACCTATACCTGTAGAGTGACAAGCTGCCTTTGGCTAAAAGTAAATCAAAACAACCTCGAAAGTACTGCATTACTCTCCATTAAAAAAGCAATTACCGTCATAGACAAAAGTGACGTCCCTCTATAATTACTACTATCGAGACTCCAGTGACATCGGCAAAAGGGGACAATGGTAAATCAACGTCAAATGTCAACGTGGCCCCTTGGATACTATTATTAAACTCGCCAGCCTACACTGGACTCTCAACACGTATGACATTACTTTATAAAATCCAAAAAAACATTAGCTATAACAAGAGTTCCATCCGAATTTACATCTTAAGCCATTTGGATAGAATCTATATTTATATTAGCTTCTAATCGCACTTGAGCTTTTGTGGTTTTGAGACATTCTCATGCACTTTTAGAGCTTCACTTACCTCAAGTGTTATCGATAGAGGTCAAGATACTCTGGCCGGTGTCATGACTTGCGATTCTTCTGTCGCATACTCCTACTGCTAATGATAATATTAATGTTGTCTCAGAAAGCAATCTCTTGAAAGCCTTCGCGACGAAAGATCTGACTTTGAGTTTTGATTCCGATGATCTATTTCTCGTGACTCGGCTTTTTAGCTTGATGGATATTTCATTTGTTGCATTTTGTCTCGGCGTATTTCATGTTTTTTTCATCACATTTATTTATTGCTATATCATCGCTTCTTGAATTTTGTACGTCACATGCTATTAGTTGATCATTTAAATATAGCTATTTTTATTTCTTCAATAAACCAAGGTTATGCGTTGACATGTGAAAAATCATTTAAAATAGACAGGTGAAGCCGATTCTGAGTGTATTCTCTTATGTCTGGTAACCTATAACAAAGTTGACTAAGGGCCGGTTGCACCAAATCGTCTGTTAACGTCAACGTCATCGTTAAAAAAATCTCGTATGAAAAGTTTGACATTTACTATGGGATGACAGCTCCGTCGCAGTTAGTTGGTTAGCCACCCTAAGTATTATATATTGAGCATTGAGCACCTCGTTAGTACTAACATTTCTAGTTCAGTTTATCGATTCGTCGCCATATAACTGGCTGAACAGGCTTAACAGCCATTGGACATGACAAAGGTCAAAAGTTGTAATTTTTTGATACGGACATATTCGATTGTCTACTTAGCCCGGATTGTTTACATAATGTGTGATTTGGCAAGCATTAGCGTCACGATTTCGACGCTAAGTTTGTTTTATTATGTAGTTAACAGGTCTGTCACAGAACAGACTATAATAAACGACGCATTCTTTACTTTACTGATTCCATTTGGCATGGACTTTAGCCGACTTTCTTTAACAAAAATTAAGAACACAGAACTAGACACCGAAACAAACATCAGCCCATCTATAATCCTAGAATATTGCAACGCAACGCAAGACCGATCGTTTTGACGATCTTTGTGTCTACTTCTACTATTAAAAACGCCTTATTTACAATATATATTTGAGGTTTTCGGTGGTTAATCAAAACACAAATACACATGGTAAGTAGTTTAAATAGTAATTCTAAAAGATCTAGAAATATCAGATGGTGGTAATATTTGAAGAGGACTATTCAGCAGTTGACATCTTCTGTCTGATATGATCACAATGTATTCTTTAACAAAACTGAAGGCCTAAACAAACCTCACCCCATCCATAATCCTAGCGTAATGCAACGCGCGTATTGAGACATAAATTTTTCATCCGCCGGCGGGCGCGTGTGATAACCCACTTGACCAGGCGTCCCAGGAGATGCATAAAAGACTGCTAAGGAATCACATATTTCATAACTGGATATAGGGATGGGCTTGAATCGATAGATTTAGGTAAAAATGTTTAGGAATTTTGAGGCAAAGTAAAGAGAATAATTATCAGGTGCCTATGGGATGTTTTACAGTATTTTCATGTTCGAGGCGAATTATATTCTCTGATTCTATCTCTGATTTTCGGCCAGTGACGGCCAGAAGATAGTGACGTTAATAAAAAATACATAAATAGGCACATAGTGAATTTAAAATATGAATATAATTATTGATATGTGTAATATAAAGATAGATAGATGGAAAAAATTTAATAGAGGTAATACGGACATGAAATGGAAGAGAGGGAAGGAGACATCTTTTTACTAAGCGTGACGTGAAGCATTGCCTTTTCGTATATATTTATATTGTGGCCTTGCCACGACGCGCCTTTTCTGAGACGACAATTTTGTTTCATTGTCATAATTCCGTATTGTTCTAACCAAGTTCTTGCCAAGATTTTTTTTTTCATTTTGGATTATGAACGTTTTGATACCAAATCCTATCAACTTTTTCACCCTAAACTAAACTATCGACTCACAATCCCTAGACGTTCACACCCCCAATTTTTTCGTACGTCGCACAAAAGGCTAAGGGGCTGCCGGACACAATAATAAATATTTTGACGATAACGCATAAATATCTTTCCTTTATGAATAACAAAACTCATGTGCCACCGGCGACCGGGACGGCTAAATTTCCTACTCTTTTTACGACGGTCATTCTTTCAAATAAATTGACCACTATTTATTTTGGAGGGTTCTCGCGATTTTTCGAGCCTCGTAAAGGGGTATGTAAATTTTTAAGGGGTTTAGGTGTGTTTTGGGGTGCTAGACGTAGACATTTTATATTCTGTGGCTACCGTGTAATACAGTTAGGTAATGGAAATGACAATAAAAATGAAAAAAATATTGATATCATTTTTTTATTAATTTTCATTCATACAGGTGAGGTGAGGTGATTTTTAATAAGTGAGAAATAATAAAACGTTGGAGCAATAGTGATCGCTCAATAAAATTTGTCCTAATATAACTAAGCATATCATTTTAGAAGTGAATAGTTGCTAAGATGTTAAATTGGAGAGAAATAAAAAATTAAAATAAAAAATTTAAGGTTTTTCCCCATGTATGACATTATTTCTACTTATATACGATTAGGAATCAAGAGTCACAAACGTAAGGGCCTTCTTCACGTAATTAATCACATTTTTCTTTAGACAGTCAGACAGACTAAGGCCTATCTAGACTATGATTCTCATCGCTTGACCAGGCACTTAATCAACCCATTTCATAATTAACCTTTAATTACGTATATTTGCAGCAGGTTACGAGTCCAATTTATTTTGGATGTTCTAAGGCTATAGGAATGACGCCTGTCCGCGACTCGTCAGTACGACAACGCCGGAAATTACAGGTTCCCTGCACGCGACATCACAATGTCGTGTGATTTCAAAATGCCGGATAAGTATTCTGATACAAGCATACTTAAGGCTTTTTTGGAGTTGGGTGGTGTCGTGCTGCAAATTGCTGCAATAATGCATATTAATTGTATGCGCCAATGTATGTAGTGTTGGATTTTGTTTTCATTATCGAGCGAGTTAATGATTTTGTTTGATAATGTTTATAACTATAACAGTAACACGATTAACCAACCATCCGAATCCAGACTTTGAGCCAAAAGAGTTTATAGATATTTGTCAACCAGAATTTGGTAACACGAAACAGAAATCAATATCCAAAATTCCAAAGATTCCACTATTGATTCACTCGCTGCCGGCTTAAAGATGTTTGCTAATAAGTTATGAATCGATTTTTTTTTGTTTAATGTTAATGTTTACAGAGTTCGACAGCTATAATCCATTTGAATCCATTCAAAATATCCACTTACTTACCTAATTAATTATTTAAGATTCTTAGGGGCAATTCCAAATGAAAAAGTGGCGGATAATCACATCAGTGGATACCTACTGGATAGATGGAATATAAGTAAGTTTCGAATTTATCCGAATTCTAATTTAGAAGCTTTTGTAAATAAGCAAATAGTATTTTAGCAAAATTCTCTTTATGAAGATAAAGACACGCCGAACTATATTTTTAACATAGATAATAATTCATCAAATAAATGCTTCTACGTTTTTAATATCAAGATCAAAGATCAAAACGAACCATTGGTCGATTGACCCTTTATTAGTGTACAGGCTACTTAGCGGATTGGTCCTTTCATGTCCCTCTTCAAAAAGCCCTTTAAAAGGTTAACAAAATGGAAACGGCTCGGAAAAATGGTCAAAGGTTGTTTTATGAATATTGAACAAAGTACTCTCTAAAATAGCCTATAACATAGATTATATTTATAAGTGCTTAACTGTGATATTATTGTTCGCTTTGTAAGGGATTTAGTTATGTTAATATGATCTATCAAAAATCGTCATTGATTAAACGTAGAGTTAGTATATTACCTAATTAAATACTTCGTCATTTTAGTTTCGTTTTAACTTAAAACCACAGAAGTCAGTCGATTCCCTTGGAAGGTCAAGAATAGTCATTGTTATTCTACACACTTGTACTACACCTGTTTTCATTTAGAACGTTATTTCAGGTTGAATATGGAAATGATCTCGTGACTTTTCATGTGCATCTGTCATTCCCATACCCTTTTTACATTTCGTTTGACGTTCACGATATTTGGAATCTTAGCTATTCGCTATGTGCGAAGTGCATGGCGGGGTAACGTGAACGATCACAGTGACAAGAAATTAAACTACAAAGGACTCTTGTCAATATCAAATTTGACGTCATCTATGTCACCACCTGGTCAACTGTCAAAATAGTGAATCAGCTAGAGATATTTCATATAAGCAAGGAGTACAAGCCGTTCATAAAAAGACATAAAAAGATTGAATCCCTGCCCAAGAGATGGCGCCACATTCATGCACACAGCGAATAGCCCCAATTCAGATTACAGCGTTTGAATTCAGGTTGCCGTGAAACTGTATCAATAAATATGGTTTGCTGAGTAACAGAAAAATAAAAAGACCACCACGGAGCGTTTATTCATTACCCACTTGTTTTTAATTGCCAGTGTTGATTATTAGAGGTGATTATTTTTTTATGAGCTGAGTTTTACAGCTAAGTTTTAATTGAAGTACTAGTAAAACGCGATGACGTCAAAATACTTAGACAATCTTGGGCACTATCTTAGGTAATTGAAGTTTTGTTTTACGAGGTTCTCTCCGTGTCAATTTGGTCACGAAGCGTAATAATGTGGGAGTTGTAATTTTAGTGTCTCGTGTTACTACATTTTTCATTATTTTTTTTAATTATTTATTATATTTAAAAAACACAAGTCTAAACTTAAAATTAAGTGTCCCACAAAACTGTTTACTTAACCTGGCGGCTTTATTAGCATAACATGCGTTCTCGCGAGCGACTTCAGACTTTGAGTCGCTCCTGAAATAAATATGGAGAGTCGCGCGACAATGTAAGTCATGCTCGCAGGACGGATATGACATTCGGATTAAAGAAGGTCATGGGCGATTTCATATGAATTCAACAAATATGGATTAATAGATCAAGAGTAGGCCGTAGGCAACCCTACCTCAATTTATCTTTTTTTTAGCTTTTATATAATTATGTATTTGTATGGTAATTAAATTTTATATTTGACATTCTATTTATTAATTTGACATTCTTATTTAATTTATTTTATCTGTGCCAAATGTTATTGTTAATTATATACTTTGAATTGGATAATTACACTAACCACTAGAAATAAGTTATTATTGTATTAGTAACATGCCTATGGGCCTATAGAGCCTGAAATAAATAATTGAATTGAAAAAAAATTAATTAGCAGAATTCGCCTTATATAGGCCTATTCTTGATCTTTAGATAGTGTGCCTAGTTTTAGATTTTATTGAAAATAAAATTAGATGATAATCTTGTGATGCTAAATCACCGTCATCTTTTTTTTTATTGTATTGTATCTGTACAAATGTACCAATGCAATGCAATGCACCTGTCCCAAGTGTAGGGTTGCAAATAGAAAAAAAACAAAATGTTTTTTTTCAAATTTATGAAAAAAAAAACATGAAATAAAACCTGGCTCCATTGTTTTTTTTCTAAATAAGGTTTTTTTTCAGATGAACAAATATTACAACAAACACGGTTTTTCGTGGTTTATTCATATAAGTAACTTAAAACTAAGTACATTAAAGTAGGTATGTCTGTTATGTAACTAAACTATTCTCAGTAAATGCAAAAAAAACTTTGAACTTATTCACTAGAACTATCAGCAGCATAGTACCACTACATATTTCATTAATATAAGTTTAATAAAATCAGAAATTAAAGTTGTTAAATTAAAGTAGTTTAATAGTTAACATTAAGTCTAAAACAACCGTATAAGAGTATTAACTGCCTTGCAAATTTTGAGATTTCGTACTTTAGAAAAAAAACATATTCCAGAAAAAAAACTGTTCTTTTTCACGGTTTTTTTTTCAAGACAGAAAAAAAAACGTTTTTTTGCAACCCTACCCAAGTGTATAAAATTCGGTCAAAATAAGTACCTACTTACATAAAATGTGCTCTAGAATAGAATTTAACTTGAAATAGTTACGGTTAATTTTGATAAGTACTATATTCGATGATTAGGAAATAGGAATTTCATATTATAAAATAAAACATAGATGGTGACTATATAACAAATCCTCTATGTTTTGATCTTTCGATTTTCAATTGGAATTTCAATTGGAGTTTTACATTTGAAAATGAGTCATTTTATAAATATTAGATTGCTATACAAAATGACCAGTTTTAATTGGTCTCGCGTATAGTTGAAACAGCAGTGGAGGGTACGAGGCGGCGCGTGCGCTGTCACGCTCCACGACAATTGACGGGAAAATTGTTAGGGCTACCGATCGCAAAAATTGACAAGTTTTACAACTACGATGACCTCTGAAAATATGGTTACATTGAATGGGACAAAAACATGTGTCCAAGAATTTACGCCTTAGGGCCTTATCACACTTGAGCGATTTCTATACAAACTCGTACGCGGCGAACTCGCGGCGTGTTCGCTCCCATACAAAACTCGCTCGCAAATCGCAAGTGTTAATTAATTAATCGTATGGCTTTATTCCTGTCAATGAATTACAATTCTGTAAACAGATACGAAAGTATTAAAGTTTAACATCTAAATTAAGTAGCCAATCCCTTGCTTAAATAGGTGAAAGGGTATAGGCTAATAAGTTAAAACCCGGGATATTTCCACGGTTGTCAAATTTACTAATATTATCTATGTGATGTTCCTGGACGGTTATCACGTCGACATGATTATCATGAGCAAGTCGAGCTAGGTAGTCACATTTGGATTGTGACATACCTTCAATGTTAATCTGCAGTATCTATCTATACATATAATAAAGCTGAAGAGGGTCGAAAGTCTGTACATGGAAGATAATCGAAAAAAAGTTGGCTGGGGATACTTAGAATCGATAACAGAACACGTTCCAACAATTTTTAGAATTTTTGTCTGTTTATCTGTTTGTCTGTTTATCTGTTTATCTGTTTATCTGTTTATTTGACCGCGCATCACGTGAAAACGGCTGAACGGATTTTGATGAAATTTTGTATAGAGATAGTTTGAGTCCCGGGGAAGGATAATATATAGTTTTAATCCCGAAAATCAACCCTGGTGGGGGTGAAAATGGGGTTGAAAGTTTGTATGGAGAATTTTTAACCGCTGATACGATTTAGATAGAAATGAGGATGGAGATAATTTGAGTCTCGAGAAACGTCATAGGATAGTTTTCAAACCCTTGTGGGGGTGAAAAGGGGGTTAGAAGTTGGTATGAGGAATTTTTTACCGCTGAACTGATTTTGATGAAAATTGGTATAGAGATAGTATGGGTCTCGAGAAAGGACAAAGGATAGTTTCATCTTCAAAAAAGCCCCCCCCCCATTTTACTTTAGAATCTTAGGTCCAAAAATCTATCTTATACATATAATAAAGCTGAAGAGGATCGAAAGTCTGTACATGGAATATATTCGAAAAAAAGTTGGCTGGGGATACTTAGAGTCGATAACAGAACACGTTCCAACAATTTTTAGAATTTTTGTCTGTTTATCTGTTTGTCTGTTTATTTGACCGCGCATCACGTGAAAACAGCTGAACGGATTTTAATGAAATTTTGTATAGAGATGTGAGAATGAGTGTATAGTGACAGTGAGAAGTGACAAAGTGAAAAAAGTAAAAAAAGTCGAGAACCTGATAGTAAAAAATGTCGAAAATGTCAAAAATGTCACAAATGTCAAAAATTACAAAATTTCAAAAATTTCAAAAATTTCAAAAATTTCAAAAATTTCAAAAATTTCAAAAATTTCCAAAATTTCAAAAATTTCCAAAATTCGGAAAATTTCAAAAATTTCAAAAATTTCAAAAAATTCAATAATCTCAAAAATCACAAATATCTCAAAAAATCTCAAAAAAATTAAAAATTTCAAAAATTTCAAAAATTTCAAAAATTTCAAAAATTTCAAAAATGTCAAAAATATCAAAATTACAAAAATATCAAAAATTTCAATTAAAAAAAATACAAAAATTAGGAAAAAGTCAAAAATGAAATAAAATTAAATAACATAACTTCGTTCCAAACGAAACGCACTCAGGTATTTTTTTTCTTTGACGTTCATTAGCGCATTGTAATTTGCTTACATTGAAGAATAAATATTTTGATCTACAACAATATCATAAATCCTCTATTCCGCGTTCAGAAACCGTATGTAATTACCACCATTAATGCAATCAGTAACGTAACATCAGTGTATTATCTGTGACAGTGTGTTAAAAACGTATGAAAATTCATTACCTACGGTAACGTAATGAAAATTCGCCCTCCTCCCCGACCGCCGGCACAATAAGGTTGGTCATGGCGGTCATTCTAATGGTTTCCGAACACGTCACTTAGGATTTTTTAAATATGTGTGTAGATAAAGCAGTGTATGCTTCTATTAGGGTACACATAAAATGGGGGGTGAATTTTTTTTCGCTCCAACTCTATCGTGTTGGGTATTATTGAATAGGTCTTTCAAAAAGAATAGAGGTCTTTTAATACATTTTTTGGATGAAACTGATAGTTTCGTAAATATTAGATTTGAAAGTTCAATCAAAAAAGGGCGTCTGTTCCATCTAACTTTAGAACCGTGGGTCCAAACAGGGCGGCAACTACGAAACTCTACACTGAGCATTGCCCGACATGCTCTTGGCCGGTTTTTTTTGCATTGTTATCCCAGAAATCACCCCTTAAAGATTACTAATTCCAATTCAAGAAAATCCCCAGCCAGGTTATACGTAGCCTATAAAAAGTAAACGCTTAAAAGGGGGGGGGGGGGGCAGCCACTACACTCACTACAGATTGAGTTAAATTTGCATGGGTCACCCCCCCCCCCCCCCAAGTACACCTCAAATAGAAAAAAACGTGACTGACCCCCTCAAAAAATCATTGCCGCATTTGTGACCCCCCCCCCCCCCAAATTTCAACCGCACCTGTTCTTACCTTTCATGCTTAGACTGATTTGACGGGAGGATCGATTTGGAAAAGTGGTACTGTATCCGATATACACCTACTACTCTATGTCGTTTAAATCATGCCAAAAAAAAGTATTGATTTTTGAGTGTAGTTTCATTTAGTGGTAATTGTATCCATTTGTCAACTTTACTTCAAGTTCCGCCTCCAGGGTAGCGGGAGAGAAATTAGGGGCAAATTAGCCAATTACACAGATCGAATTCCACGCGGGCGGAGCCGCGGGCACAGCTAGTAAGGACATAAGGTCCTAAACTTATTGTCAATGAGCCCACTAAACGGCAAACTGTTGAGCGCATTTTGAATATTTTCGAGAGCTTATAACACAGGAATAGCTGGGAGGCTCAGAGGGAGCAAATTCAGCGTGCCAGGAACAGTCGGAATCTTTTAGCCGTCTTCGGAGTGAAGCCGTTGCCCGGGTTGGACCGCGAGGAGGTACATTCTGACCAATTACCACCCCATCATCATCGCAAGTGTGATATCACTCTTAGTAATAAAGTCGTGGCTACATATTTTTGTCATATTAAATCCCTATTTTCAGACGTGACTGCAATATAAGCCTTATTAGCCCAGTTGGCAGTAGGGAATGCAGTACCGGTAATTCTAGTATGGCGATTACCGGAATTCGCATTCGCCATACAAAAAATACCGGTCTGCATGCCCTAGTTGGCAGTAATTGGCAGTAACCTTGACTATAAAGTTTGAGGACCTTTTTGTGTATTCTTTACGAATTTACAAAAGTTAGGTGTTTTATAAGTGTGTTAAAGATGTATTTACCGATATAAGTATGTAGATCGTCGTGCTGTTAAAGTTTTTAAATTGGACCTAGATTGATTGGAGTAAGATTATCCTCAAATTTTCCATTTATTCACTCTCTGCTCCATTAAAATATTCTTTAAGAAATGTTTTTTCTTCAAATAAACTTATAAGATCCTGCTGGGAATCTTCCATTTAGACCCAAATTTCTGGGAAATTCTAGATTACTTGTTTTGCGAAGAAATTTTAAATCGATTTGACGCTTTTATCATAATAATTAATTATTTTATTTTATTTTATTTTAACCTTCCTGTAGATACAATACCACAATTTATACTACGAATATAATCTACATACCTACTAAGTATTCAATGTTGAACATGCAAAATGTAAAATTTAACATGCAAGATTTATATTGTTTATGTATAATAATTATTCTATTCTATTTATATTATAATTTTTCATCTCACTTATTCGCACAAGTGTTTATTTTTAAATTTTAATTATTCTACACTATTTATATTGTAATTTATAATTTCTATCACTCTTCTATAGCTTCATTTTCTATAGGTATGTACTAGACTCTACAGGTCATCCCATTGCTGGGCAAAGGCCTCCCCCATTATCTTCCAGTTTCGTCGGTCGGCGGTGAGTCGCGTCCAGGTGACGCCTAACTCCCGGAAATTCTGCAGCTCGTCTCGCCAGCGGACTCGCGGGTGACCACACCCGCGCTTACTATATCGTGGATTCCAGTCAGTGCTCACGCGCGTCCATCTACCGTCCACGGAGCGCATTACGTGTCCTGCCCACTTCCACTTAAGTTTTTTAGCATGATAGACGACATCGCTAATCTTAGTTTGTTGTCGTAAATTTTTATTTCTTATTCTATGCTTTAGTGATAAGTCCAGCATACATCTTTCCATTTTTCTCTGCGCAATTTTTAGTCTTTTTGTTTCACCTTGTGTAAGGGCCCACGTTTCTGCTCCATAGGTCATTATAGGGAGTAGACATGTATTAAATACTTTACTCTTCAAATGGATACTTATTCTTTTATTTTTGAATATAAACTTTAATTGCCAAAATCTTTTCCAGGTGTTTGTGATACGTCTGTTTATTTCTTCTTGCATGTTATCATTTTGGAAGCTGAGAATTTGTCCTAAATATATGAAGTTGTTGACTGTTTCTATTTTTTCGTTATCCATACATATCTCAAGATCTTTACCGGTGTTAGTCATGACCTTCGTCTTCTTCATATTCATGTAGAGTCCGACCATTTTGCATTGTATATTAAACTCAAGTAGCATGTCTTGTAGCTGCCTTTCCGACCTCCCAAATAGAACGATATCATCAGCGTATCTTATGTTAGACAAATATGTTCCGTTAATCTTGACGCCTTTATCTTCCCAATCGAGGGTTTTAAATATATGTTCCAATACGGAATTAAATAGTTTTGGTGATATACAGTCTCCCTGTTTTACTCCTCGATTTATGTGGAACGGTGATCCAAGTTGATCTAGTTTTATTCGCGCCGTACTGCCCTGGTATATTTGAGCAAGTAGGCTTATATATATAGGCTCAATACCCTCTTTTTCTAGTGCTTGCCATAAGTGATAATGTTCTATAGAGTCGAAAGCTTTCGTAAAATCGATGAAAGCTAAAAAAATTGGGATTTTATACTCTTTTACTTTTTCAAAAACTTGTTGCATAGTGTGTAGATGGTCGCTAGTGCTAAATCCGCCACGAAATCCCGCTTGCTCTACTGGCTGTTCTCCGTCGAGCTTGCTAGATATTCGTCGTAAAAGTGTTTTTGTAAAAGCTTTATATATATTACTTGTTAACGTTATAGGCCTGTAGTTGTTTATATCATTAGCATCGCCTTTCTTAAAGAGTAGAGTAATTTCGGAGAACAACCATTGCTTCGGTATTTCTTGATTTTGAATAATGGTGTCAAATAGGTCCTGAAGAGGTTTTATTAAGCTTTCCTTTCCTATTTTAATTATTTCGCTATTTATGCCATCTGTACCGCTGGATTTTCCATTCTTCAAAGTATCAATTGTCTTCTCTACTTCACTTTGTAGTATTAATTGTGGTCTAGTCCAGGTATGTCTATTTATCGTGTAGCTTTTAGTAGCTTGGGGATCCATTTTGCTTGAATAGAGTTCTGCGTAGAATTCGGTAGCTTCTGTAACAATGCTTTTCCGTTTTAGGATTGTTTCAGTCTGTATTTTTGTAGAAGTCAGAGACGTGATCCATAATTTTTTATCGGCTCTACATTTTTCTAATTTTTTTACAGCAGCGTCGTTTTCAATGAAGCGATAGATTGCATCATTTTCATATTTTCTACAATCTTTTCTAATTTGAAGTTTTGTTTTTTTGTTTAGGTATTTGATGGTTTTTTTCTCTTGTTTCGTTTTATTCGAAACTTTACTAAGTTCCGCTCTTTCCTTAATTAATGCGACAGTATTTTCCGAAAGTTGCTTTTGTTTTGTTTTCTTTACTGTTAGGTATTTATTCGCTGCAGATTTTATTTCTTTCGTCAAGATATCGTACTTCGCTTGTACACTTGATGCTGACTTTACTTGCTCGTAGAGTGATGAATGTTTAAGCTCTTCGGCGAAAAGTTGATTGCAATTTGAGTTGGAGAACTGGTAAGTTTCCTTCTGTATTCGTATTTTTGGCTTCACCCGCACGTTTAGCTGTACTTTACATCTAAGAGCCCTGTGATCGGAGTAGAAATTAAAATTATTTATAATCTCTACGTCTTGGAATTGTGAAAGATTTTTGCCGAGTATAAAATCAATTTCTGCTTTTGCTTTTGAGTCTGGAGATATCCAAGTCCATTTTCTTTCTGGGCGTTTTTTAAAATAGGTATTCATGATTTTAAGTTCGTTTTCGATGCAGAAGTCAACGAGATGTTGCCCGTTTCTATTTCTTTCGCCTGTAGAGTAGGGACCAATATTATTTATTTCATAGTCCTGACTTTTCCCTACTCGGCCGTTGAAGTCGCCCATAATTATTATTTGTTTATTTTTAAGTTGATTTAACACTTCTTGCAGAGACTCGTAGAAATTTGAGATATCCTCCAATGAAGACATTTCTGTAGGTGAGTAGACTTGAATTATTTCCAAGTTCTGTTTGTCGCTGATTTTAAATGTTAGGATTGCTAATCGTTCGGATACGCTTTTAAATTGTATTATATTTTCTTTCCATTTTTTATTAACACAGAATCCTACACCATACAGTCCCTTTGTTTGGCCGTAGTGGTACATTATAAAGTTGTCTTTTTCAGATATTTCTTCACCCATTCTTCTTGTTTCTGATAATCCTATGACGTCCCATTTAATGCTACTTAGTGCTTGCTCAAGTTCTAAGAGTCGATCCTCTTTACGTAGTGTTCTTACATTAAGTGTTAATATGTTTAAGCATGATAGAGTTCTTGTGCTCTCATGTGCGTTGCTTTTATTTTCGGAAATGGGGGGTTGGTAGTCATTTTCTTCCACGGTGACTGGCCGGCTTGGAAGAGTTAGTAAGTCTGTTTTAAATGTGTGTTCAGTTGTACTTTTGTTTCCGCTAGAGGGAGGCGTAGGTAATTGCTATTCAATTGTATTGTCTTGTTGAGTCGTTGAGGTAGTCGTGTTTGCTTTAAAGTAGTTATCTATGCCTCGTTTTTCGTCTATTTTACAGAATTTTTTATTTTTATTTAAATGGGTTGGAGCTTTAGAGCTACCCGATGCATCAGGGTTCAATGCGTGCGTACTTTGGGGCGGTGAAAGTTCTAGATTTCTTTTTCGAGAGTCTGATGTGTTGTTACCTCCGGGATGTTGGGGTTTATTGGGAAGTATAATTATTTTATCATATCGCAGAGCCGCTCGTTTGCCCTTGTCTTTTTCTTGTTTTAGTTCTTCTTGTAGAGACTTACGAATTTCTAATATTTTTGGTGGGTAGTCTTCTTTAATGTACATGCTGGTATTTTCTAATTTGTGTTTCTTCCCTAAAATTTTAATTTTCATTCCCATTGTTGTCAAGCCAAATATAATTATAATTACTTACTGCAAACGCATGTACTCAATTGAATTTATTGTTTTCTTTTATGTTTCATCTATACCTTCAAACTAATTTTTAATAGTTTTTTTAATTTAAGAAGATAAACCTGAAGCACAGATAGGGTTTGCAATCCGGATATCCGCCAAATATCGGATACGGATCCTACTGCGTACATGCACTGGATATTTCGGACAAAACGTGAGTAAAACCTAAAAAAAATACGCTATGAGCTTGTTTTGGTAAACCTATAAAATATAATTGCAAAATTTGTAAAATCATGACAGATAGGTGCATTGCTTTTAAATTTAGATAAAAATTTTTTTCGTAATTTCGAAGAGTTATACAAGAAAATAATAATTATGTTGAAATAGAAACACGATATATGACAGCTTTATTTTTTTTAATTCATTAATTTATTCACGCCTTCGAGGGCCATACCGATAGGTACATACATATGCTCACATCCTATTTTAAAAGAAATCCGCGTCCCCAGTTCTGTTAACCAATGTTATGTATGGTACCAAATTTTTATGCAAATACGTTTTAGCTTTTACTTTTTACGATTCAAAATTTATTAGTTTTGAAAACCTAAGTACCTATTAAATTTAAACTTTCGTGAGACACCCTATCACTATAAAATATAACGGCAGTCGGCAACGCGTCGTGCAACAGCGCGCAACGGGCCGGTTCCAAATAGCACTCTTAGTGCTTGAAGATGGAGACCTAAGCTCTCCGAAACATGTCGCGCGAAGTGACTAAAGTGACGTGAGTGTAACCGTTATATT
Organism: Pammene aurita; assembly: GCA_947086415.1. Lineage (NCBI taxonomy): Eukaryota > Metazoa > Arthropoda > Insecta > Lepidoptera > Tortricidae > Pammene > Pammene aurita. The sequence goes on along the minus strand of OX352305.1, from coordinate 20,786,752 downwards.
TTATAGTGACCTAAGTACCTATTGACCATATTGTAGGTAAGTACATGTAGTAGGTACAAAAGTAATTTTATAAGAAAACGCAGGTAATAGACTGTCCCATTCCCATATAAATATTTGATATTATTATAAACTACCCGAATTTGAGGTTGGTGTGTGTCATTGTTAAAGTCGTTTACACTGCCCCTGTGAAAGTTCCATGATCATAAGGAGAAAAAAAGTTAAATATTTTGCAATTATTACCTCGGTTTAATATGTAAAAAGTCTGTAGTTATGATTTTTTATCTTAGTTTATACGTTTTATCCGAAATATCCGGATATCCGGATCCGAGGAATTTTAAGATCCGAAATATCCGGATCCGAAAAATCGACGGATCTTGCAAACCCTATAAAAGAATAAGGTATATTATATAATCCTAAGTGACAACCCTGCTTACAGTGGACGGATCGTGGCACGTACTCGTAAGTAACCGCACTTATTCAAGAGTATCTTTCAACAGCACGTGCAGTCTCTATGTGGCGAATGTGGTGTGAGAAAATACCTCAATTGATTCTTATATTCACAATTACAAGTATTTATTTCTTTCGTTACAGCACGCAAGAAACTTAAAATATGATTTGTTTACTTCAATTATATTTAATTATTATTTTTTGAGTTGTGTACAATATTTGTATACTACTTTAAAACTTTAGAATTAGGTCTACAATATTACGGTACAGTTTCATAAACACTTTGCAATAAGAAAATACTAACTACTACTATATATTACCTAGTCATCTTTTTGCTACTAGGTAGGTACGTTAGTCTAAGTATATTGATATATAAGTGTATACATATCTTTGACGATGATTGTACAAAGAGTCACGTTATTATCTTCATACATTAATTACAATATTGATTTTTCTATTGGCGTTTCGATAAACGATTGTCACTTGGCAAAACCTCCAGAATCCTGGACTTAAATATTATGCAACGTCATATATTATTAATTTCAAATTAAGCGTAACTTAGTTTTTATTATTTTAAGACGTAAACCTGAAGTACACACAACATATATTTGAATACCTAACTCTTCTATCGTATACTTATAGGTGACACAGAAATAATAAAATAGAATTGTTTTCTAACATTTTTTTATTGCGCATAAAAATACATTTTTCTACACATATTCCTAAGAATTGTTAATATTCTAATACAATGTTCCATTGTCATATTTCGCTGACTCTATTGGTTATATTAAAAATGGGACACAGAAGTTTCAAGTTACGGATCACATTCGAATATGTATAATGTTATACTAAAACATATTACGTAGGTCCCGAAAGAAACAAAGAATCTCGAATCAATATTCGGCATAATAAAGCCGCACTTGCACTGCATAATGCATGCGCGCGACCGGGCGAGTCGGTCACACCGCGCGGACGGAAACGCGGCAAAAACGCGCGATCGCCGCCCGGCACGCGAGCTTGCGTAACTGTGACGGCTGGACCACGAACGCATGCGTTTATGTTCGCGTATGATAGGTGGATGATATTAAGCTAGTAGTCCGCCTCGAACTCAGAACTCGCGATTTCCTTGCAAACGAATTAACCAATGTAACAAGACCCTTTTGAAGATTTTTTCGCGCCTTCTAGTTCCATGACCCCTAGGTCGATCCTGCTCATATACGAACTCTCAAATGATGTGTATCTCTGATACAAGCCCAACAAATTTCATGAACTTCAGAAAAGCTTTACTAAAGTTATCGCGGAACAAACTCTCAAAATCAAAAAGCCATCTAAATGCTGAGACGTCCCAGTAACCAGAAGTTGTTTGTAAGAACTTGCTCCGCTCGTTCAATAATAGATAAATATGAATAAATACTTAAATACATAGAAAACACCCATAACTCAGGAACAAATATCTGTGATAAACACACAAATAAATGCCCTGACCAGGATTTGAACCCGGGACCTCCTGCTTCGTAGGCAGGGTCACTACCGACTGGGCTAGGAGGCCGTTATATATATACAGGGAAAAAAAATAAAAGTATGTAAAAACATAAAAACCGAGTGGTATGAAGAGCATATTTAGTATAGAGGTAGATCGATTTTCATACCGAAAATCCAAACCATCATGATCAAAGTTTAAACTTATGTAAGTATAGTCCCTAAATATGAACTAGTATATTTTACATACATATAGGTAAGGATGTATTTAATTGTAGTTATGTAACAGACCGACAAACAAATCTGTACATAGCTATATAAAGAAAAAACTTATCACATTCTCAAGAGTTCTTTTATGTAATTATTGAAATACGGATGATAAAAAAATTCAAATTTTGTAGTAATTTTAAAATTTAGTTAAATGGAAGCAATATTAGCATTATAAAGTAGAGATATAAAAACTTTTTTTTTCAAGAACTAAATAAACAACAATGAAAGCATTCGATTTCTCACACTTTACTGTAATAGTAGTTTATGTAACTGTTAAGGGTCTATATCTATAAGGGTCCTTAAAATACGAGTGTTTTAAGGCCTAATTACGTACAGTTGCATACACTGCTTTATCTACACTCATATTATATATTCTAAATGAAGTGTTCGGAAACCATAGAATGACCGCCATTGCACCGCCATGGCCAACTTGATTGTGCCTGCGGTCGGGCGGGCGCGTGCCGTTGGTCAGGAAGGAGGACAGGATTTACATTATGTTATCAAATTCGATGTCCGGAATTTTAAATTGATAGCAGGTGCCGTATTCTAATTTTAAAATAGATAAACAATACATTAAAAATATAATCTACCTCAAACACAATTCAACATACAACAAATAATAATCAACCAATATGAAGTTCTATTGGAGTTGCATTGGAATAATTTTCAAGCAAATTCTGACATTTCTGATTTAGACGTTTAGGCGTTAGCTGGTGCCGGATTCTAATTTAAAAATACATTAACAATACAATAAAAAATACAACCTATCTCAAACATAACTCCAACACACAACAAACATTCAACCAATATTGAAGTTGAATTAGAGTTGCGTTGGAATATTTCTCAAGCAAATTCTGCTATTTCTGATTCAGATGTTTATGCCGTCGCTGTATTGCGTTGTTAATGCATTGGAGTTGTATTGAAGTTGGATCGTGTCTATAGGTACGTGTTTTAAAGTTATAATAAGGCCCCTGTTTTGCGTAATTAATGCATTGGAGTTTTATTGAAGTGGGATCGTGTCGATGTGTTTTAAAGTTAGAATACGGCCCCATACATGAATTATATAAAAAATCATCATGCCTATTGAATTTTGTAACTCAAAGCGAACTTTTTCTGCGAAACGCTCGCATCCACCGAAGAAGAAACTAAGCGTGTGGCATCTAATTAAAAGCAACGGCGACCACAGAAGTTGACATTTGACAAAAACATATCTCCCGTATCAAAATTGTCCAATCTACCGTTTCGCCGACCTTACCGCGAACTGTCAAAGCCTTTTACAGCTTAACCAAATTAAAATACATGGCAAATACATTTTGTAACAAAACGACAGACGAATCTGATTCTTATTACTTTACGTATTAGGGATGATATATAATTTTGCAAACCGCATGTTTTTGTTGGTAAATGCATGTATCACCAAACCCAAATTTACCGAGTTATAAGAAAACTTTTTTGGCCAGTCAGTGGTCGTTTTGTAATATTTTGTAAGTTAACAGAAAGGTCGTCTGCGTGTGGTAGTCCGAATTCACTGAATTTTACCGAATCATCAACATTAAATAAAACGGGGGGCCGTATTCTAACTTTAAAACACATTTAGACACCATCCAACTTCAATAGAACTCCAATGCATTAACTACGCAATACAGGGGCCGTATTCTAACTTTAAAACACGTGTAGACTCGATCCAACTTCAATACAACTCCAATGCATTAACAACGCAATACAGCTACGGCATAAACATCTGAATCAGAAATAGCAGAATTTGCTTGAGAAATATTCCAACGCAACTCCAATACAACTTCAATATTGGTTGAATGTTGGAGTTATGGTTGTATTTTTATTGTATTGTTAATGTACTTTTAAATTAGAATCCGGCACCAGCTAGCGCCTAAACGAAAGAATCAGAAATACCTATCAAAATTTGCTTGAAAATATTTGCAATGTAACTCCAATACAACTTCAACATTGCCTGAATATTTATATTTAAGTACTAGCTGTGCCCGCGGCTCCGCCCGCGTGGAATTCGGTCTGTGTTAGTAAGCGGCTAATTCACCCCTAATTTCTCTCCCGCTACCCTGGAGGCGGAACTTGAAGTAAAGTTGACAGATGGATACGCTAGAGGACAGTAGTCCTAATAAAATATTTTAAAATTACCACTAAATGAAACTACACTCAAAAATCAATACTTTTTTTTATCATATAATTTTTTTTGGCATGATTTAAACGACATAGAGTAGTAGGTGTATATCGGACGATACAAGACCACTTTTGTATTTATACGTTCATGTCCACGGCAAATATCATCCAAATCGATCCTCCCGTCAAATCAGTCTAAGCATGAAAGGTAAGAACAGGAGCGGTTGAAATTGGGGCAGGGGGGTCACAAATGCAGAAATGTGTTTTTTCTATTTGAGGTGCACTTGGAGGGCTGGGGGGGGGGGGGTTATGGGCTACGTATAACCTGGCTGGGGATTTTCTTGAAATAGAATTAGTAACCACACTGTCACAGATAATACACTGATGTTACGTTACTGGTTGCAATAATGGTGATAATTACATACGGTTACAGAGGATTTATGATATTGGTACACATAGATCAAGATATTTATTCTTCAATGTAAGCACATTACAATGCACTAATGAACGTCAGAGAAAAATAAAAAACCGGCCAAGAGCGTGTCGGGCCACGCTCAGTGTAGGGTTCCGTAGTTTTCCGTCCGTCACAGTAAGTGTCCCCACTTAAGAGTTAATAACACCGCCATGTAGGATATGATATGAGAGTTCCACGTACAGCGACATCTATCGGCAAATTAAGTAAACTATTGCGCGCGAGCTTAAAGTATGGAAGATGATTTTTATGGGATAATTCTTTATTGCGTGAACCCATTTTCACCGTTTTTATTTTATTTGAAAGCACGTCATTTCATTGTAATTTTGTAGAAATTACAGGTACAATAAACACCTGCTTATACGGTTAAATTACAAACTTAGTTCAGAAATTATTTTGTAATTTTTTTTCAAAAACTATTCATCCTATCAAGTTCAAAATAATTTTCCTAGAAAGTTTTTATAAAGTTCTACTTTTGAGATTTTTTTATATTTTTAAAACTTATGGTTCAAAAGTAAGAGGGGCGGGGGACGCATATTTTTTTAATTCTGGAGCGAGTATTTCCGAAAATATTTACATTATCGAAAAATGATTTTAGTAAACCCCTATTCATTTTGAAATACCTATCCAACAATATACCACACGTTATGGTTGAAATGAAAAAAAAATCACTCCCCACTTTACGTATAGGGGAGGTACCCTAATAAAAAAAAATTTCCACTTTTTATTTTACCACTTTGTCGGCGTGATTGATATACATATTAGTACCAAATTTCAGCTTTCTAGTGCTAACGGTCACTGAGATTATCCGCGGACGGTCGGACGTACGGACGGACGGGCAGACATGGCGAAACTATAAGGGTTCCTAGTTGACTACGGAACCCTAAAAACACGAGTGTCGTGGAACACGTGATTGGAACGAAGTTATGTATGTTATTTAATTTTATTTCATTTTTGACTTTTTCGTAAATTTTGTGGTTTTAATTTATTTTGTATTTAAAAAAATGAAATTTTTGTAATTTTGGGAATTTTTGAAATTGACGCTTTTTTTCGCCTAGCCCCCCATCCGCGAACCGTCCGATAAGGAACTTCACTCCAAAACTACCACCGGTTCTAACCCTACACCTCTGGCCCAAGAAGTAATATGACCGAAAAGAAACTCGAAGGGACTTATTTTTTTCAAAACAGTAATACATTATTAGATCTTAAAGATACAAAATAATGCGTAGTTCTTCAAGAAGGCATATCAAAACATCTTGAGAGACAGATAATGTACCCATTGTTTAATTATAAAGAAAAATAAATCCTAATCTGACTGCTTCACAAAACGTTTGATATGTTTTCCTACCTAAACTGTGTCCTATAAATGTTAGATGATTATGTAGATTTTTGGTTTGGGCCATGCAACTTTGTCCGTCATATATAGTCCTCGAACCTGCAATAACCCTTTGACATTCATGAAATTTTCAAATATTTCTTAAGAGCGGGTAAAGGTAAATTTAAAGCATCGACGGGTAACATGTTATAAATATGAGCACCTTGACCAAAAAATTACAAATTATTTTAATACCAAATTTCATTTAAATACGTACAGCGGTTATTGGTTGTTTCTTCCCCATGTAAACTTCCACCCCTTTTGCATCCGCTTAAGGGATAATTTCCGAGATGAAACTATTTTATTTCCTTTTCCAGAGTTCAAATTATCTCCATACCAAATTTTATCTAAATCGATTCTGCGGTTAATAATTCCCTATACAAATTTCCAACTCCCTTTTCACCCCTTTAGGGTCGATTTTCGGGTTGAAAACTATCCTTTGTCCTTTCTCGAGACCCATACTATCTCTATACCAAATTTCATCTTTATCAGTTCAGCGGTAAAAAAATCCTCATACCAACTTCCAACCCCCTTTTCACCCCCACAAGGGTTTATTTTCGGGATGAAAACTATTCTGTCGTTTCTCGGGACTCAAATTATCTCCATACTAATTTCTATAAAAAATTCTCCATACAAATTTTCAACCCCCTTTTCACCCCCTCCAGGGTTGATTTTCGGGATGAAAACTATTCTTTGTCCTTTTCCGGGACTCAAACTATCTCTATACAAAATTATATCAAAATACGTTAGGCCGTTTTTACGTGATGCGCGGTCAAATAAAAAGACAAACAGATAAACAGACAAACAGACAAAAATTCTAAAGATTGTTGGAACGTGTTCTGTTATCTTTTCTAAGTATCCCCAGCCAACTTTTTTTCGAATATATTCCATGAACATACTTTCGACCCTCTTCAGCTTTTATGTATAGATAGTTTTTTTGAAAGTACCTTTCAGGCTTCACTTTCATTTTTTTTTTTGTAGTGGGTACACTTATAAACATAATGTGGGTACTTCATAGATGCATGATATTTAATAAATCAGTCATACGCCATCACTTGTTTAATTCGGTCTTCATCCCGTACTACATGGTGTCAGGTGTGGCCCTTAGGCGCGTTTGTGGAAATAAAAGTGATCAATAGTGTGTGAGAATAGTTGAAAGTAATTGTGAAGTACAATGGCTGAGAAAACTGGAAATGCAAGCGGCGTGTATGCGGCTATTCAACAGCCAGCGCCTTTGCAACAAGAGGGCAATATGGCGACCAATTGGAGGGAGTGGAAAATGTCGTTTGAATATTTTTTAATTGCCTCAGACAAAGCATCTGTTCCCGACGAAGAAAAGTGTGCATTATTCATGCATATTATAGGGAAATACGGACGAGAAATTTATGAGGAATTGGATTTCACTGAAACGGAAAAGTCTAAGTATGACGTGTTGTGCAAAAAATTTAGTGATTATTGTGATCCACAAAAGAATATAAATTACGAAAGACACATGTTTTTTGAGTCATATCAGAACGATCTGACTTTTGATAAATTTTTAGGGGTCTTAAAAGTAAAAAGTAAAAATTGTAGTTTTGATGGTTTAAAAAACAGTCTGATACTAACTCAACTGATACGTGGATTAAAAGATGTACAAATGAGGGAAAAATTGCTAGCAAAAACGACGTTAGGACTAGAAGAAGCGGTAAATTGGTGTCGAGCGGCAGAGCGAGCGGGTCAACAAGCGGCAGGCTGTAGTGTGCAGCATAGCGCGAGCGCCGCCGGCGCCAGTGCCGGCGCGGTGGAGCGCTTGTGGCGAGACGCCGGTGGCGTAGCAGCCGGGGCGGCCGGGGCGGACAGGCGCGACGAGGGTATCACCAACCGGCGGCACGGCAATATTACTCAAATAATGTGTGCGATAAGTGTGACCTAAGGCATAGCGTGAGTGACCGGTGTCCAGCATCTGGCATTTCGTGCTACAGGTGTGATCGGGTGGGACATTTCGCAAAGTGTTGCCGTGTGCGGCCAATGCAACCGCGAGCCCACGAACTACTCGGCGGCTACGGTGATGGCGGTGACGAGGATGGTGATATAAACGAAGACTTTGGTGAGCTTATTTTGTACAATATTAATATCGAAGCGTCCGAGTGTACTGAGTCGTGGATTGAAACGGTTACAGTGGATGGAGTAAATGTAGATTTTAAATTGGACAGTGGTGCGGACGCTACAGTGATGTCTTTGAACTCTTATTTAAATGCAGGATTTAATATAAATAATTTGTTTAAAGCTTATACGATACTAAGACAAATCGACAAAAAACGATTACCGGTAGTCGGATATTTTTACGCTTCATTGTCATGTAATAATAAAACAATGAAACAAAAAGTTTATGTTTTACGAGTGAATTGTAATAATTTGTTAGGATTGAAGGCATGTATTAATTTGAGTCTTATTGCCCGAACGAGTGAGTCTAATAATAATAGTTTAAAGATTAATGAAGTTGATATTGAAGAGTCAGTGTTTAATGGCATAGGTTGTTTGCCAACCGTGTGTAAAATAGAGCTAGATAAGTCAATACCGCCGGTGGTTGCATGCTCGCGTAAAATACCTCTGAAACTGCGTCCTCGTTTAAAGGAAGAACTCGATAATATGGTCAAATTAGGGGTGATTGTCAGGGAAGACGGCCCCACGGACTGGGTATCAAACATTGTGGTGGTTGAAAAACCGGATAATAAACTTCGCATATGCTTAGATCCCAAACATCTGAACAAGGCGGTGAAACGAAGTCATTTTTTGTTACCTACTTTGGAGGAGTTAACCAGTAATCTCTCGGCGGCTAAGTTTTTCTCCAAATGCGACGCGAAAAATGGTTTCTGGATGTTAAGATTGGATGAAGAAAGTTCTAAGCTTTGCACGTTTTCTTCACCTGAGGGTAGATTTAGGTATATGAGAATGCCTTTCGGAATTAATTGTGCGCCGGAAATCTTCCACAATGAAATGACAAAAATATTTAAAATGGAAGGGGTAGAGGTCTACTGTGATGACCTTCTGATTTGGGGAAAAACTGAGCAGGAACACGACAGTCGACTAAAAGAGGTCATGAGACGGGCGTTATTGAATGGGGTCAAATTTAATAAAAATAAATGTGTATTTAAGGTGTCTGAAATTACTTTCTTAGGTCATAATTTTAATGCTAATGGTATAAAACCAGACAATAGTCGGGTGAAGGCGATAATTAACTTGCCAAAGCCGGCGGATAAAAAAGACCTCGAGCGGTTTCTAGGAGTTACTAACTACCTTTCGCGATTTATACCAAACTATTCGGATATATCGGCACCTTTACGTAGTTTATTGGTAAAAAATATTCAATTCGAGTGGCTCCACATTCATGAAAAAGCGTTTACCGAATTAAAGTCAAAAATAAGTTGTAGTCCGGTATTAGCATACTATTCGCCGCATGACCCAGTGTGTGTGTCAGTTGATGCGAGTTCGCGTGGTTTGGGCGCATGTCTCATGCAGGGCGGGCGGCCCGTCGCCTATGCGGCACGCACGCTCGCGCCTGCAGAAACGCGCTGGGCGCAAATAGAAAAGGAGTTACTCGCGGTTGTTTTTGGATGCACTCGCTTCCACCATTATATCTATGGGCATAGTGTGATTACTGTGGAAAGCGACCATAAACCGCTAGAGGCAATCTTTTGAAAACCACTAAACGAAACACCGGCGCGCCTACAACGCATGCTTTTAAAACTACAGCATTATAATATAGATCTCCGTTATAAGCCCGGTAAGGAGATGTTTATTCCGGACACACTGTCGAGGGCGCCTAGCGAAGCGGTCGCCGATAGTGACGTATGCAAGGATGTAGTAGTGCACGTTAACATGTTATATGATAATGTGGAGGCGTCGCCAGAAATGTTAGGTAAAATAAAAGAGGACACTATGATGGACCCCGTTTTGATGGCAATATGCGAATACTACCACAAAGGGTGGCCTGATAATAAAAGAGAGGTCAAGGACATCGTGAAGCCATATTGGGACGTACATGACGAGCTTCACGACGTAAATGGTATTTTATTTAGAAATGAAAGGATTGTTATTCCGGCATCATTGCGCAAAGAGATGGTGCGACAAGTGCACGAGGGTCACTTGGGTGTGGACAACTGCCAACGACGAGCGCGCGGTGTGATGTGGTGGCCCGGCATGGCCCGGGATGTGGAGCGCGCCGTGCTAGCGTGTGAGACGTGCCAGCGACACCGCGCAGCGCCTGCGCGCGAGCCGCTGCAGCCGCACGAGGTGCCCGAGCGGCCGTGGCAGGTAGTAGCGGGTGACATTTTTGAATTTAAAAGCAAACAGTTTTTACTGGTGGTAGACTATTTTTCAAAATTCGTTGAAGTTAGCTATTTAAGTAACTTACTAAGTTGTACCGTAATCGAATCACTAAAACAGATGTTTAGTCGTCATGGGATACCAGAAAAGTTTGTCTCCGATAACGCGAGACAATTTACATCTATGGAGTTTAAAGTGTTTTGTAAACAATGGGAGTTTGTTCATGTCACTAGTTCTCCTTTATATCCGAGATCCAACGGTCTCGCGGAACGTAATGTACGCACTATAAAAGGATTAATGTTAAAAGCCTACGAAACCGGAGACGATTGGTACCTCGGCTTACTGAATTTTAGAAATTCACCAGTGACAGGAGAAACTTATTCTCCGGCTCAATTGCTAATGAGTCGAAGTTTAAAAACACGATTACCAGTAACAGATGCGTTATTGAAACCGCATGCGATTGATCCACGGTTGTTTAAAGATGAGAGATCGACTAGAGTAAATAAATATAAATCAAATTATGATCGTGGGACTAAAACTTTACCAAAACTAAAACCAAACGATACGGTACGCGTAAAACAAAATAGACAATGGATAAAGTCGCAAATAGTTGACCAAGCTCAAGACGGTCGTTCGTACTGGCTTCGGACAAAAGATGGTGGAGTTTACAGAAGAAATCGTCAGCATATAATTAAAGTTCCAAACACGACCAGTGAACCAGCTCGGAGTCAACCTAGCACCGGCCACAAGCGAGGATATTTAGACTGGGACCAGTTTCAGGGTTCAGGAGGCCCAGTAACAGGGACCGAAAACATCAGGCACGAGCCACAGCCATCTAGTTCAGCTAATGGTTATTACGTAACTCGCAGTGGCAGAGTAGTACAACCACCTCAGCGATATTAACTAATTGTCCATTAAGTACCTACAGTACGTATGCATGATAATGTTTACAAGCGTTCAATATGTGTTGTCTAATATTGAACTTTAAGTGAGGGCCTTATGGTCGAAATTCGTATACTGTATTAAATTTATAGTATGTATCATTGTTTAGGAGAAATTAACTCTTAACCGATGTGTACTACGAACAAATCAATGTAACCTTTGCTAATTAAGTTAAAATTAATTAGTTAAATGTTCTTATTACTCTATAAATGAATGCTCACGTTTTAATGTTGTTAAATCGTCGAGTGATTTATACTTAAAATACCATACCATTCTGCCTTCTTATATCCTTGTTCATAATTGTTATAAAAACGCAATCAAGCTAAGACAAGTTATGAATAATAAATACCTAATAAATAAATAAAAAATCTAAATAAAAAATTTAAGCCAAGGGGAAGAATGGTGTAGTATAATTTATATTAAAATATCTTAATTGTAAATATTTATAGGAGATGTTTTATACATGCATACCTATCATTAAGTTGTGTGTTCAATGATGTTCAATGAATTGTTATATTGTTATTATAGGTATAGTATGAATAGTATCTATAAGGAGGGAGATGTAGTGGGTACACTTATAAACATAATGTGGGTACTTCATAGATGCATGATATTTAATAAATCAGTCATACGCCATCACTTGTTTAATTCGGTCTTCATCCCGTACTAAAATTGTTTGGACCTACGGTTCTAAAGTCAGATGGGGGAGGGACTTTTTTTGAAGATGAAACTATCCTTTGTCCTTTCTCGAGACCCATACTATCTCTATACCAATTTTCATCTAAATCAGTTCAGCGGTAAAAAAATCCTCATACCAACTTCCAACCCCCTTTTCACCCCCACAAGGGTTTGAAAACTGTCCTATGTCGTTTCTCGAGACTCACATTATCTCCATACTCATTTCTATCTAAATCGTTTCAGCGGTTAAAAATTCTCCATACAAACTTTCAACCCCATTTTCACCCCCACCAGGATTGATTTTCGGGATCAAAACTATATATTATCCTTTCCCGGGACTCAAACTATCTCTATACAAAATTTCATCAATATCCGTTCAGCCGTTTTCACGTGATGCGCGGTCAAATAAACAGACAAACAGATAAACAGATAAACAGACAAAAATTCTAAAAATTGTTGGAACGTGTTCTGTTATCGATTCTAAGTATCCCCAGCCAACTTTTTTTCGATTATCTTCCATGTACAGACTTTCGACCCTCTTCAGCTTTATTATATGTATAGATAGAAGAATAGAAGATGTTTGAATTATATTTGAGAAGCTTTATTATATGTATAGATAAATTGTGTTTTTAACGTATTGTTTGTGTATTTTAAAATTAGAATACGGCACCGGGGGGCCGTATTGTAACTTCAAAACACGTTAAGACATGTTAGATCGTCTAACTCCAATACAACTCCAATGCAAAAATGTTGCAACACAGATACCGCCTAAATGTCTGAATTAAAATTTGTTTGAAAGTTAATTTGAAGCTACTCCAATACAATTCCAATATTGATTGATTATTTTTTGTGCGTTGGAGATAGATTGTGTTTTTAATGTATTTTAAAGTTATATGGAATACGGAGTGCCGTACTCCCAGTGGGGAGTCTAGCCAAGTGACAGTATAACACCAATCAAACCTTACATAATCTCCATACATGTAACTAAATTTAAAAATTTGACCAAATATCAACAAGTTGCACATCAATCGATACATCTTTAACATCGAGGTTTCTTTGAATTTAGAAAAATTGCGTAACATTTGAACAGGAAAAATTAAGGAGATGCGCCTCTATCTACGAATATTATTTTGAACATTATCAGTTTAGCCTTGAATTACTTCCAGAAAACTTCTTCCATAGACATCAAATACGGCCTCTTGGTATTAGTTTGGTTCTTATATCATTGAAGGTATGGAACCCTCCATTATGCGTGGTCCGACACGTACTTGGTCGGTTTTTTTTATTGACGTTAACGTTAAACGATTGTCATCTTGGCTATGCCTAGCATGTTAAAAAGTATACCTAAAAAAACATTTATCAACAAAAATATTTTAAAATATTTCAGAAGTCTAAGTATGTATTAATATAATATTTTTACACAAAGATAAAAGAGAAATATTTTGTATATTTCTCTGCCCTGCAAAGACTTTGCATACCATTTAATCGCGACATCAAAACGCAAAAAGATTAAAAATCATTAAGTTTATAATGAAAAATACTTTCCAACCATCCCTGCAACCCCTGTTTATGAGTTTCAAAGAGAGCAATTAAAATTCTTTCCCTAGTGTGTCATACAACTCAGACCTTTGCAAAATGAACCGTATCCCTGCCACTTTAGGTATAATATGAAAAACAACATTTACAAAAGTGTACTGGTATGAGATTGAATAGGACAATATATTTTGTTTTCCACATAAGTTCCTACACTCGGTACAAATGATGAATGATTAAAAAAAAAACCGGCCAAGTGCGAGTCGGACTCGCGCACCGAGGGTTCCGTACAAACCTATAACAAGCAAAAGTTGTAGTATGTTTATTACTAATTTCAATTTAATACCTCTACGCGTTTACGAGGAAAAAGGTAGTAAGTTTAAAATTAAAAAAAATATTTTTTGTATGATTTTACTAAGAATGTCTACTTTTCGTAATTTTTCCTTTGTCTGTGCTATATGAAGTTTCTTCATGCCAAGTTTCAAGTTTCTGAATTTACGGAAAGTACCCTTTAGGTTTTGAGTTTCTTGCGAGTACTGAGTTTCTAAATATGCGACTTAAATTGCTATTTCTTTTGATTGCGTTGACATAAAAGTTTGGTTTTGCTACATCTGAAAGGTCCTATAGCCTTGAGTATTTGACATTAATTTCAATTTAATACCTCCACGCGTTTATGAGGAAAAAGGTAGTAAGTTTAAAATTTAAAAAAATATTTATTGTATGATTTTACTAAAAATGTCTACTTTTCGTAATTTTCCCTTTGTCTGTGCTATATGAAGTTTCTTCATGCCAAGTTTCAAGTTTCTGAGTTTACGGAAAGTACCCTTTAGGTTTTGAGTTTCTTGCGAGTACTCAGTTTCTAAATATGCGACTTAAATTGCTATTTCTTTTGATTGCGTTGACATAAAAGTTTGGTTTTGCGACATCTGAAAGGTCCTATAGCCTTGAGTATTTGACATGAATTTCAATTTAATATCTCCACGCGTTTACGAGGGAAAAGGTAGTAAGTTTAAAATTTAAAAAAATACTTTTTTGTATGATTTTACTAAAAATGTCTACTTTTTGTAATTTTTCCATTGTCTATGCTATATGACGTTGCTTAGTGTCAAATTTCAAGGTTCTGAGTTCACGGGAAGTACCCCTTGGGTTTTGCAAGTGCCGAAAAACTGTAAAATGCAGCATAAACGACTGTATCTTTTGATTGCGTTGGCTTTTAAGTTTGATTTTTTCACAGCTCCAAGGGACAATAGACTTGAGTATTTGATATAAATTTCAGCTTGATACCTCCACGCGTTCCTGAGAAAAATGGTCTTGACAGACAGACAGACAGACAGACAGACAGACAGACAGACAGACGGACAACAAAGTGATCCTATAAGGGTTCCGTTTTTTCCTTTCGAGGTACGGAACCCTAAAAAACAAAAGAAAAAGCTTCAGCTTTCTTAACTGACGCTCTGACCTCTAGACCACCCGGGCACTAGGGCTTGCAACTCCGAAATAGTTTGTATCCCATCAAAAACATAAATGTGAAATGAGAGCCAATTTCAATATACATATTGTATATTCCTCGGTTGTTGACTTCAACGACAAAATAAGTGAGATCTAAATGGGTGCCAAGTTCAATGGTCAGTCTTGTAATTTATTTATAACAACATAAGAAAATTATAACAACTCAAAATATGATTTCTTCTTAAAACTTAGGACAATATATAAGCCTAAGGTTTGACTTGTATAGTTCTCGTATTATTAAGTACCTACTAAAACAGTCATGGAAATGCCCTTTTTTCGATGGTTAGGGCTCTTCATAATAAAATAAGATCTTACAGCTTCCTACCGCTTCCTTTAACTTTCGTAAATGAGAACTAGCCAAGTCAAACTTTAGGCTTCAATATTAACCTTAAAATCCACATAAAGACAAGCTGTCATCAATTTTGTTACTAATTCTTACATTACAGGCACTACAAGTAAGTGTTCCTAATAGAATCAATTAATTGAAAAATTATGATAAAATGATAAAAATTTACTAGTTTCTGATTTATTTCTTTGTATTCACCCAACTACATATCTGGACGCCAAATGTGAACTTTCTAGGTCATCTGGTACAGGATTAGAGTTTTGGTCTATAGTTCAATACGTGATAAAAATGACGATTTTTGGACGTTAATATCTAAATAACCGTTTGAGGTATGTTTATGAAATTTGGAGAATAGATGTATCTCACAAGTCTCAATATATGAGTCAAATTTGACATGTTTATGTGAAATAGTTTTTAGTTATGAGGGGGTAAAAAGTGGCTCCAAATGGTTAATGTATATTACACACGGAGCTGCTCGCCTGTTCTGTTATACTTGAACTTGGCTTGACATGCTACCGCGTGTCTAGATTACCATTTCCGGAATTCCAGAGTTAGCCCATACAAACAATTCCGGAATTGCAAGCCCTACCGGGCACCAGACCAAGGGCCCGTTTCTCGAAAGCTTGTAACTTGTAATACAAGCGGAAGTCCCTTTCTAGCAAAATATGTCGAAAAGTGATATCCGCTTGTATTACAAGTTACAAGCTTTTGAGAAACGGGCCCCAGGTCTTTAAAATTTAGGCACACGTAACTTATTTTCGAAATGAATCATTAGAATAACAGAGTACTATATTTACATGGATATTGAAATATAAAATGTGTAGTCTGGTCATTTTTCATGACCATTCGGCCATCATTTCGGGAGCATTCCCTAGTTGCGGAGCATTTATAGCACTCAATGCCCACCGTCTTGCCTATTTTATGATGTTTACCATGAAGTACAATAGAACTGAAACTTGCCTGTACAGACTTTAGACGCTCCACTACGAGATAGGTACAGTCGCCATCAGATATATCGGAGCGGTCTTAGATGGTCACAAATATCTGAACACTGCCTCTATTGTCAAGGCGATAAAGTGCATGATCAGATATTTTTGAGTACCCTGGCCGCTCCGATATATTTGATGGCGACTGTTCTACCTATCGATACACTTGTCCAATCCCATCGGAAATAGCTGGTTGCATTAGAAGCCTAAATTAGCCCGGTCATCGACCCGCACTTACGGCACGTGTACGTTGCGCGTACGCATCAGCTTGACAGATGAAGGTAAGATGTTTCTTCCACTATTAGTATACACCAGAAAAAGTTCTGGTAGCCTGGGGGTCAGACGTCGGACTCTCTATCCGGAGGTGTCGGGTTCAAACCCCGGCTCGTACCACTGAGTTTATCGAAATATATTTGATATTACCAGTTTTTTCGGTGATGGAAAATATGGTGAGTAAATCGGACCTAATCCCAATAAGGCCTTGTTTCCTTTCTTGGTTGGAAGGTCTGATGCAGTCGCTATCGTAAAAATTAGTACCTACGCCAATTCTTGGGATTCGGTTGTCGAGTGGAGCCTAGGCTCAATGGAGCCTTGATAAAAAGACGGGACAAACGCTAGAAGAATCATGATAAATAAGGATAGCTTACATTTAAGACTATCGCTGTACCCTATCAGGGTCCATGTGAAACTCACTACTACTATATACACCGTGAGCCCCAATAACTAGAAAGATTTTAACAGTGTGTTCCTGATCATATTTAGATACTAAAATGTCGTATAAACTTTTCTGGAATACGCCTAGTTTCAGAGTTAATACCAATTACAAAAAATACATTTTTTATTATAACTCGGCACGAAACGCCTTTTTGATGGCTTTGTTGCCACTATTGGGCATACTATACACGTCCTTATTGACAGATATCAAAGTGACAAGGAACACTTTGCAGAAACTCAATTTTTACAAAAACAAATGTACCAATTTGTTTTAGGCGATCATTTTATTAATAACATTTACTTTTTATGTGCAAAAATCACTCAAAAAATATTAAAAAAAACTTTTTTTTTTCGAAATTGACCTAATGTCACATAATATTTTTTCCTTCTTTTGGTCTCAGAAATGTGTGGTTAAGATCTTTTGGTTACTCGAGCCTGCCGTGTATAGTAGAACACCTATGTACTAACCATGGATGCAATAAATGACATGAAATGAAATGATTGACAAGCCAATAGGGATGGCAATTTTATAACAGATTTAATGGTTTTACCTCCTTTTCTACATAATTAGGTGAATGATGCTGTCTTTTTTATTTCATTGTATGGAATCTAAAAGTGCACCATCTGCAATAATCTCTCACCGCCCCCATTGAAGTCATTATTTTTTCTGTAAAAAATATATAACTTAGTAACTAATTTCCAAAATTAGTTGACTACATACCCGGAACCACGTCCTGACGTACACACGCACGAGTGGACCAAATCCCGCTTGTTATATTTAACGACTGCGCTACGGATTACATAACGTAGAAGCAGATACGTCACCTATATTCAAATGCATACTTAGTACTGTAAAGGTTTACTACCTTTACAACCTCTCTTCTCGAACACTGTCTGACATGGTGTTATTTAAAATAACAAAATCGTGTCAGACAGTAATTTAAAATGAATAATAGTAATAAATCTATATATATATATAACTAACGGCCTCCTAGCCCAGTCGGTAGTGACCCTGCCTATGAAGCAGGAGGTCCCGGGTTCGAATCCTGGTCAGGGCATTTATTTGTGTGTTTATCACAGATATTTGTTCCTGTGTTATGGGTGTTTTCTATGTATTTAAGTATTTATTCATATTTATCTATTATATATACCGTCGTCTAGTACCCATAACACAAGCCTTATTGAGCTTACTGTGGGACTAGGTCGATTTGTGTAAGATTGTCCTATAATATTTATTTATTTATTTATTTATAACTCAAAGGTGACTGACTGACTGACTTACTGACTGACATAGTGATCTATCAACGCACAGTCCAAACCGCTGGTTCTAGAGATTCCAAATTTGGCACGTAGATTCCTTATAAGGTCTAGAGGTGCGCTAAGAAAGGATTTTTCAAAATTCATCCCCTAAGGGGGTGAAATGGGGGTCCAAAGTTTGTATGGGGAAACAAGATTAGTTAGTCTATTTTATTCGAAACTTCACAGAAGTATTCCTAACAATAAATGAGTAAATACGTGTTGCAGGTTCTTTGAGAATTCAACCCCTAAAAGGGGGAAATGTGGTCAAAAAGTCTGAAAATCAACATGGGTATTGTTTCTATGGTTTATCGGGTCGTTGATTACGAAAACAACAACGATTTTAAAATCCGACGTGGCGGACGTGAAATACCATCTCCCCTGTTAGGGTACAATGGGGTTTAAATATCTAAATATCCATATGGGTGTCGTTTTTGTGATTTTTTGGGACGTTAATTAAGAAAATGGCATCGATTTTGAAATTTAATATTGTGGACATGAAAATTCTTGAAAGTATTTGTGCCAAATTGCAATCTTCTAAATATATAAAAGAAGAAACTGACTGACATATCAACGCACAGCCCAAACCGCTGGTTCTAGAGATTCCAAATGTGGTACGTAGGCTCCTTATAAGGCATAAGGATGCACTTAGAAATAATTTTTAAAAATCAACCTCCTAAGGGGGGAAATGGGGTTCAAAGTTTGTATGGGAAACGAGATTAGTTCAACTATTTTATTCGAAACTTTACAGGAGTATTCCTAACGATAAATGAGAAAACAAGTGTTTCAGCTTTTTTGAGAATTCAACCCATAAGGGGGAAATGTGGTGACAAAATTTAAATATCAACATGGGTATTGTTTCTATGGTTTATCGGGTCGCTGATTACGAAATCAATACTTAAGGGGGTGAAATGGGGGTTGATAGTTTGTATGGGGAATTTTTAAACGTTGAACCAATTTAGATGAAACTTGGTATAGAGATAGTTTGTGTACCGGGAAAGGACATGGGACAGTTTTTATCTCGAAAATCAATCTTTAAGGGGGTGAAATGGGGGTTGGAGGTTTGTATGAAGATTTTTTTACCGCGAACCGATTTAGATAATTTTGTTGTGGATATAGTTTGAGTCCCAGGAAACAATATAGAATATTTTTTAAGCCGAAAATCAATCTTAGAGGGGTAGAAAACATGTTGGTAGTTTGTATGGCGAATTATTAACCGCTGAACAGACGATTGAAATGAAACTTGGTACATATTTGGTACATTGAGTCTCGGTAAACAATATAGGATAGTTTATATCTCGAAAATCAACCCTCTAGGGGGTGAAACGGGGGTTGAAAGTTTGTATGGGAAATTAATAACCGTTGAACCTATTTAGATGATTTCGTATGGAGATATGTTGCGTTCTGGAGAAGGATATATAATAGTTGTTATCCCAGAAGTCATTCCTTAAGCGGGTAAAAAGGAGGGTGGATTACTAATTCCACGCAAATGAAGTCGCGGGGAAAAGCTTCTATTCAAGAGTAGAAATCTGTATTAATCATAATCTCTCGGTAGTAAGTCGTTGATGGCGTAACAATTAAACAATTATTGCAATAATTTCTTTAAAATAAAAAATGAGGGAACCGCCGTCTTCAAAACGTGGTATACCGAAACCTCCAGAATGTAACGAATACTTTTCCGAAAACCGCTTCTAAATCAGTTCAGCGAAACGCAAGATGATCGCGGACAAACATACATTCCTACATACAAACATACGAGTCTAACTGAGAACCTCCTTTTTTAGTACTTTTAGTACGCGGGCGAAGCCACGGGAAAAAGCTAGTAATAAATATTCTTTATTGTGCACCACATGAGAAAAGAGAAAAATATACAGCGATACAGTGATAAAAACTAGGTAACAACAGGCGATCTTATCGCTAAAAAGCTATACTACCACAAATTAGGAATTCTCACGTTCTATGTACTTAATTAGGACCCCGTATTTTTTTTAATTTACCGCTCAGCAATGTACTGCAAACATGATTGAAGTAAAGGAACGGTCAATGTCAACAAGTGTTCAACTTGAGTGTGTTGCACTTACATTTCGGGCCGAATTATTTGGTATGGTTAAAATATTAGTCCTATTTTTAAGAAAAAGTTATTTAAATATATTTCTTATGTCCTATACTAACCACAGTTTAAAGGGTCACTTGTATTGGATTTAGAGACTTGACTGTATTATGAGTATCAGTGAAAGGCGTCGCTTCGTTGTTATTGCTAGTTTCGTTGCATCGTAATGTCGTTTTTGCAATTTGTCAGCCTCTTCTTTCAAAATTTACAATTTTTTCTCAAAATAGAGAATACTAGGTCACCAGAGAGCTCTATAAGGATGCAATGTGTTGAAGACGGAAGACCAACGACATACCTTTAGCTGTCAACACAGTGAATCCTCTTGTATAAACGGTCGGCAACGCGCATGCGACATCTCTGGAGTGCCTGCAACTCCAGAGATGTCGCATGCGCGTCCATTGGTAACGGTTGCTGCTTTTCATCGGGCTGGCCATATGCTTGTTTGCCACCGTCGTAGTATTAAATTAAATATTTTAACCAGTTTCTATAACTTCGAGTGTTATTTATTAAGACTTTACGGACCAGAGCTCACACTAAAGTTACTAAAGGCTTAGTAGGTGGTAATTAACCAAAAAATATTTGATTTCCGCGGGAAAAGCTGCCAGCGCATGCGAATATTGTTTACTGATGGCGACGCAGCAACCCCAAACATTTTTTTTCAGTGACGTGTGACGTATCTTATAAAGGCTATGTAATCTATGCTTACAGCAATTGACGTTTGGGTGGTCCCATAAAGATCAACTGATCAATCGGTGTATTGCTTATGATACAAATAGAATATGACAGTAAATCTATTTTGGTGGCGGCCGAGTGGCCACGGAGGAAGCCATGTTTTTCCAACTGAGAACGAAATATTCAACACATATAGGTACACCAAATATATATACTCGTATAGTTTAAATTATTACATGGTGTGACATTTCATAGTCTGTAATATTATTATCTTTGAAGACAAAATCATATACTTAATAAATTGCGTAGGCGAAGTTGTTATGCAAATACATTATCCACATAATCTCATTCAAATATTCCACTACTTTTATACTTATGCTTGCCTTCCAAAAAATAAAATTAAGTAAGTAAATATGACCTTTATGTCTGAAAATCTAAAAAAAATAGCGTCTTACATTCTTGCTAGATTTTCACGATACTTATGTATAAAGGACATTTAAAGAATTTACCAAAGTATTTTCTAGTAATATTAAAATAACATATTTTAGGAGAATATAAAAAAAGTAAATAAACTAAAAAAGGTGATATAGATACATATTTAGCGGGCGAGCGATATATTTAATTACAAAGCAGCTGTATAGTAGCTGAATCCACAAGAAAACCTTTAGCCGTACAAACCTGCTTAATAAGGGTGTTAGATGCGCTGTAACTGCTAATATAACTATTTTGGGCACAAATGAACCAGCTGTTAGTTGAATAACAGTAACTAATTGTTTTATATCTGCATTATGTCAGCATTACTAGAGGTAACAGTCGTCCCAAGAGCTGAACATTGGCTGATTATTGGAGCATGTTTTACCTATTTTACCTGTTACCCTAATTTCAGCACAAAGTATACAAAAGCTTTTATGTAACACTTTTAAGCAGTTGACAAAAGACAAGTTGGGCAATTGTGAATAACTTTCACTCCACTTTTTCCACTTTTTTCTTTAAAAAATCTTTCTCCTACTTTTTCTTAGTCGCCATACTATAACAATTATGCCCTTAACGGATCACCACTATTTTTGTTAAAACCATTATTTGCGTAAAGCATTTTGTGATAGTGGCTACTAACTGCGTAGGTAACTTCCTTCACTTACAAAACCGCCGAAAATTGTAACAATACTCCCAAAAATAAACTTCTAAACAGCCTCAGTGGTTACTTACCATAAACTCTCGTTCACCGTGTGTGGCCCTGGTCACTTTGATGAGCCAAGTAAACAACGAGATGGTTTAAAAACCATTCCTAGGCGCAAACGGGTGTTTAACAGGTCATAAAAATATGGAAAAACTAAACCGTTCTTTTATAAAGTTTTGTGATGAAAAGTAGTTTTCGAGTTTAGCGTGTCTCTAATATAAAATTACGATGTAGCAAAATAGTTCTTAAGAAATTGGGGACGTATAAGTTAGGTAAGTCATCAAATCTAGAAGACTACTAAAACATACATAAATAGTATCTCGTTTCTCGATCAAATGACTATCGCTAAATTAGTAATTAGATCGTGAACATATTCCAAATAATGCTATAATAGGGTACATGTAAGTGAAATCGCTTATATTTTGACTAAATTACTTTTTTTTTTTAAACTATCATGAGTCATACTGACACTAATATTTAAAAAAAATAACGATTAGACTAATGTTTTTAGTCAGTAATTAGTGTGACATGTTCAGAATTAGAATACAGGCATACGTGTTCAGTTCAGACTTGTCTCACTAAAAGTGACTAAATAACCGTTTAGATTTTGAACTACATACTTTCTAATTTAAATTGTCGTCACCATAAACTTGTACAATTTCAACAAGACATTTATTTGAACAAACGGGCGATAATATTCATTAACTGCATTTCCCCTTTGAAAGACTATCTAATAAAAACGTCACAGCTTTCTGTTCCTCTAAATCTTGCTCGCTGAAGGTTTCAAGATATTTCCAACGTCGTCCGTCACTTTGTATATGTTACGATCGCAAAGACATCCGACGACAGCCTATTTATCTTCTAATAAATACCAGACTTCACCAACAACATATTTATAGTAAGATTTAGAAATTTAAATCCTTTGGAGTGGACATAAAGACGTGGATAACAGCATTTTGAAGTCGTCAGAAAGCAAATAACATCTCGAGGTATATATTATTTGTGACTTTTACTAGAAGACATTTTACGATCAACTTTTATATGTTTTTCACACGTTTTTTGATAACACGTGTAGCATTAGTGTAATAAGAACGTTTTAATAGTTGTTATGACATTACGTGAGACGGAATGTATCAAAATTGAATTATGAAAATAGAATAATGGTTGCTCCGTCGTTTGACGTTTGTCAGGGACGAAACGTTGCTTTGACAAAAAGTTAATCGCTGTCGTAAAGCGAAACGAGCGTCTTGTCACAGGCAAGCTAAACAACAATAAAACGCGAGTCGTTACTGAAATTTGGGCTCGGTTTTATTTTTAATTTTGCTACCGTCTGATGTTTTCTTAAAGTTTCTGCTGAAAGTAGTTCCATACTTCGTTTTCAGAGGGTTGTGTCTATGAAATTCCACTGTATATCATTGATTATGACAAAGTAGTAAAAGTGACTCTGGCCGCTACCTAATTCCTGTTCTTGTAATGTTACAATAGACTTACCTGCACCATAATCTCCCATAGATTTCAAAAGTCAGCTAGCTATGTAATGATTTTTTAAAAATTGTCCTGAATTTGTTGTGATCATCTGATGATGAAATGAAATCAATGCTAGGTAAATATGTAGTTTCAGAAAACCTTTAGTAAATTACAAGCAGATCACCGCCAGTACCTACTAAATACATAAATACGTGTTGAATTCAACAAAAAAAATTAATATAACAATTACTTACGTATTTATTGATCCAAAAATACTTATCTAACCATATCCACATCTGATTCATGATCTAAAACAAAACTCGGCTCATAAACTTGACTGTCGCTTTACGACACAGAATTAGGATCACTCGTCACTCTGCATTAACACGAAGCGAAATGCGAGTCACTGATATGTTAAATAGCTTTTCGTGTATCGACACGTACGAGTATATCACCCGTACGTCTTGAAGATTATAAATAAATACTGAAAAATATGGTCTAGCCGAGTATTCACGCAGAATTAGCCGTTAGACTTCGAGTTGCGGAAACCTGCCCGTACAACAATATACATAGTCTAGCCAATATAATAGTCTAGCTAAACATTTTGGTCACTAAGGGAAAAATTTGAAGAACATAGCCCTAAAAACTTATATAGATGTCATATACAAAGGAAAAAGTGACGTAGGCCTCCGGTGCCCAGGGCTGGGGTTGAACCAGGCGCATTCGCGGCAGCCCTAACCACTAGGCTACCCGGGTCACAGCGGCACCGCTCGAATTTTCTCGTGTATGTGCAATCTTTGTAAATGCTAAGGCGCGTTTGGCCAATCATCTAAGGTACACATTATGAGTTGGTGTCTCCAATCTGAACTACTTAGGAGGACATAGCCCTGTTTCAATGTCTACTATTCTAACGATTCAAATCAGCTAGCACTATATGAAACGTCTAAACGATTACTTACTATGAAGGTTCTATAAAATACTTACGAATGTCGTCATGATATATTATGAATTTATGAATGATTAATGCACCTCTTTAATTAGAGTTTTTGTCCGTTTAAAAATCATTCAAAGCGCAATAAACTTTGATCTGGATTTCCTTGGAATTTAATAAATTTCATCTTCAGAAAAGTAGCTAATTAGAACTTTGAATTTCGGACCTTTTTTTTGTGACGGGAATGGTAAGCCATGCCATTATAAACCAATGTTATATATGATAAGATCTTGGTTATTAAATAAATAATCTTCAACACACGATGTACTTGTACAAAAGCATTTCAGGAAGTATTAAAAAGTTCATTAAAAATAACACGAGCGTGATATTTTATTGTACAGTCGACGTCAAAGATATGTTTACACTTTTGTGCCTTATTACAAAGGAGTAAGGTGCAAAAGTGTAAATATATCTCTGTATGAGTGAAAACATCGCAGGCTATAAAAGTTGTAGTGCTACACATTTTCATTTACGTCATAAGAGTGAAATAATGCTAAAGCATTGTCAACAGCAAAATAAAGATATAGCAGGTATTAAGGTAGTTCCCCGTATCTTTTATGTTTTCAGATTTACCTTCAATGTATCATTTAGTAATACCCTGCATACAGCATTTTCACAATACGCAATCTTGCAAACCTCGAATAACAATATAAAGAAGGTGCAGGTTTCAAACTTTGTGACCAGACAGTGTTATATCGTAATAAGACTCAAAGAGAGTACATAGCCCGAGTCGTTCTTGCGGTACCATGTGGGCCCATTTTTTTTTGGATGATTTTGTATCCCTAGTATCCCTAGTGCAAACATTAAAACATGCTCTTTTATGCTTGTTTATATAGTCTTTTAGGATTAGAGTGTCTTGGAAATATTGTATTACCGTAAGTATTTCACCACTTCCAAGTATACAGAATTTACGGTATTTTGAGAAAAGTGTATTTTGGCACTAGTTTGCTATGGGAAAGGTATTAGATATCTGAAACAAATACTTTTGTGAAAGTGATAACATGGGTATCGCATTTTAAAAGAAGATTTGAATTAGGGTGCTTTTGGTAAACTAATTTATTTGTGCGTTTTGGGATTAGTGTCAAATGCACTGGAAAGAATAAAAAATTGGTTTGGCTTTAGGTTGCTAAACGACACCGCTTTCTTAATTATATGGACGGAATTAATTTTGAACGGAGTGGTTTTCCTACTTTGTGTACTTACTACAAATAATCATTTTGCCTTCGCAACCGACCGCCTGTGACAGCTCACGTTTTACAGCTAGGTATCGCCAACAATGCCAATAGTTATTTTTGTACGTTATACATACCTACATATACTAATTTACAGCGCTATAAAGTTTTACTTGTCACTCAGCCGCGATTTACGTCTCTGCCGTCCTACATGCGGTTTCTTCCTTCCCTGAGGCCATTAATATGTGCGCACGAGTCTGCGACAGAGGCGTCTCCGCGCCATTCGGGACCAGCCATCTGTGACAGTCAAATGGAACAAAGGACTGTGTCTTCTGATGTAACGTAAACAAAGTCTAATTTCCTGAACGTGTCTTTGAAACTGCCTTAGGAACTAAAGGCAATAACAGTGATTTTACCAAAAATCTAAATGCAACTTTATGTTTAAAGACTCTAGATCAAATTTTGAGTGTTTTTGAAAATGTAGATGAGATCATTTGAGAAGTTGATGGTGTAAATCGAACAGGCGGCGCCGGCGACGTCGTCGGGATGCCACCGAACAAACAAGCGAGCCGTGTCGAGGAAGGATGCTTAACACTTGCACCTCTAATTATATCCGTGGAACACGATGTAGAAACAAATACGTCTTGTAGTACAAATGGCCGCTCATTGTAGCTTCGACGATATTTATGTGACGCTAGGAATACGCTCTGTGTGGATTCGAATATTTTGAGGGTTTACGCAAGGCAAGACAAACTTGTATTATAAAAAATAAGAGCGGACACTAAGAGCGGTTAAGTAGACCGAACCGAACCGAACTGAGTATCTACCTAATACCTAGTCTTATTATAAATATATAAAAGAAGAAACTGACTGACTGACTGACTGACCGACTGACTGACTGACATATCAACGCACAGCTCAAACCGCTGGTTCTAGAGATTCCAAATTTGGCATGTAGGTTCCTTATAAGGTCTAGGGGTGCACTAAGAAAGGATTTTTCAAAATTCACCCCCTATGGGGGTAAAATGGGGGTCCAAAATTTGTATGGCGAATCAAGATTAGTTAGACTATTTTATTCGAAACTTCACAGGAGTATTTCTAACGATAAATGAGTAAACACGTGTTTCAGGTTTTTTGAAAATTCTACTCCTAAAAGGGGCAAATGTAGTCACAAAGTCTGAAAATCAACATGGGTATCGTATTCTTTTTGAATGCTTATAGTACGCGGGCGAAGCCGCGGGAAAAGGCTAGTTAGATTATAAATTATAATACAACGCATCTTACCGTATTGTACAGTAGGTACCTAAGTCTGCCTAGCACTTCCAACTTTCTCTCTCAATTTCTCAAAGGTTAACTGGAAGAAATGTCTTAAGGGGATAAGTTCGCCTTTGTACGTTTATGTAAAATAAAGTGTTTTACTAGTACTCCTACTACTATATATCTATGTTTTATTAGCTTTCAAAATTACGCATTAGCGCGGGGCTTCTTGTTTATCGTGTCTCGTCTTAGTTTAACTCTTGTTTTAATTTTTCATATAAGATATCATCCAGTCATTTTAGCCATCTGTTTAAAAATATAAACATGAAATATTCAGTGCAAATATGACATTGACTCTCTTAATCTGCTATTGCATGTAGGTTTAAGTATGAGACATCTTTAAAATATTGATTATAGTGTGTGTTTAGAACAGGATGATGATGTGATGTGTTTAGGTGTGTGTTTATGTCATCCTAGAATCAAGCGAGGTCACATTACTTTACAGTTGTGCCGACAAAACTAACAAACCATCAATTGTTTCACTGTTTACTTAACTATTTTCACGAGTACAGATACATGATACTAAAAACCAGAGTGTCTCCACGAAAAAAGTAAAAGTTAAAAGTGTAAAAGTTTCCCAGAACACGATTGAGGACAGGTTTGTTTAGACTGCGCGGACGCAGATGTCACTGGATGACGACGGAGAGACGAAAATAGAAGACTGTTAAACAAACGAACACCTTTGATGAAATGTACCTGAGTAATTTGGGATTTCAGGAGGGTGTCAGTTGGAATGTTTATTGATGCTGAAATAAAACATTTAAGGTAAACGTAGTGCAACATGCTAATACCCAATAGTTGACAGCTTACTTTTTGCCAATTACTTAAGTTTAAAGAAGACTTTTAGGTACTAGGAACTGACGAGTACTCGGACGAGTCGGACGACTAATCTGATCAATCTGATGGTTCTTTTTATGGAGAGCCTTGCAATAATTTCAAAGTGGATAAGACTTAGTATGCATGTATAAAACATGTAAAATAAATAAATATGTAGTTGACATTATTGAGTATTTTCCGTACCTCAAAAGGAAAAAACGGAACCCTTATATGATCACTTTGTTGCCCGTCTGTGTATTTGTCTGTGTGTCGGACCCGTTTTCTTAAGTATCTTGAACATCTTACGGTATTTGAATCTGCGGTCCCTTCAAGCTGTAAAGTAATCAAACTTCTAATGATTTAGAAGCTAAAGCTAAATGGTCGTTATCTTTGGACTGAATTGACTTTCAGTCCAAAGATACGGCCATTTAAACTTTATTTAATAACACTTCGCAGGGGACCCAAAACCTATAGAGTACTTAGTACTTCCCATATACTTAGAATCATAAAATTTGGCAAGGAGGAAGCTCTTACAGCACAAAAAAAGGAAAAAGTCCGAAAAAGGTTAATTGGTCGTTCCACCACAAGGAAAAATATTTTTTGCGAAAACCCTGAGGGCTCGAGTCCGACTCGCACTTGGCCGGTTTTTTATTGTTTGTTTCAATGCACAAAGTAACTATAATCTTCAGTTTCTGGCAACTTTAAGATTATTATCTAACTCAGTTTTGCATGCAAAATTTCCAAAAAGCAATAAAGTGCTTGCAATATACTCGTATCATTCATTTTGACATTCGGAACTTTAAATTATCTTGAGTAAGAAAATATGCATTATTCCTTTAGGTTCAAATCTAAATATTAGGGCAAGTATTGCTTAAAAGGTAAGTACTCGTAAGTACGAGTAAGTAAGAGTTTGTCAATATTTTGTCACAGACCGTTTTCACAAGTTAATAAATAATCATAATAAAATAATAATCATTACCGATTTATAAAAAAAACCCAAGAATCCAATTTCAGATTGATGTTCATCGTCCAAATTAAACGCATTTAATAAAATGACATTCATCACGAATAAAACGAGAGGACGTCCGCATTAATACCTATAAGCAATTTGTCTTGTCCAAAGTAAACATGGAATAAACATCAAACGAGGCGTTTACAGGCGACAGCTCACCTTTGAAACCAAAACGTACAAAAACGAGAATATTTTTTGTAACTTTCAACCTTACGCCCTAAAGACTGCATTCGTTACTCTATAGGGCCGATTTGAGTTTTAAGACTTTCTGTTTTTAAAAGGGCAGACTATTCCATTGACAAAATCCATTAATGCCGACGCCGAGCAATTAGTAAACAAATGAGGCGAATGACAGATCGGGATAGTTGGCAGCGTGACAACGGGTCGTGGTCGGGAAGTAAGGGGGACTTTATAATGCATAGAAGCTAATTGGATATTGAAAGTATGCAGCATGAAAAATCACAAAAAGGTCAAATTATTTTATGAAATGAATATATTACTATATCGAAGGTATTGAAGTATTAAGCCAAAATTTGACATATCTACAATGCAATTTTACGATATCAATTTAATGGAGCGATAGAGTACAATCATCGGTAATAATATCTTAAACAAGAGACGACGCCAAAATATCGGATATAATTGTATTTGTGGGGCCATAAGAGCGTGTACTACATTTTTGCGGGCTTCGTTATGCAAGATATTATTGCCGGTGACAGTACCATCTGTACCAACGTTATGTAATTTGTAGTAACTACCTACTACAATTGTTACCTACCAGTGGCGGTGGGTAAATTTTTTTCATAAACAATCCGGAGCTTTAATAATATAACATTTATTTCTATGACTTAAAAATAATAAACACAATATATAAAAAAACTAGTAACAATTATTTTAACATTTAAGACATGGCCCCTTACCGGGTCTAGGCCTGCCGGGACAGAGTAGATACAGACGGCAAAAAATAGGAATGCCTGGAGACAGCTGGAAGAGCCCTATTAGCCGGAGCTATAGCTAGAAATATGGTTTAAAATTTCTTCATGAGCTGTAGGAAAACTGCTCAAATGCCTGAAAATTAGGCAAGCCGACGGGGATTGTATTGTACAGACGCGCCGCCACAAGTACCTGACTGATCTAACGATAGAGGCCGAAAACAATGCAGATGAGTTGTAGGTATTTTGTATAAGAAACTCAGTTTTTGATGATTCAATGAACAACTTTGTAAAGTTTTGAAGTCTTTGGTGAAATAACAAATTTTTGCCGTACAAAAAACCTGTTATTAAGACGATTGTCGCCAGAGTGTCCTTGAGCGTTTGGGCGCTGTGTATCCGCGCTACCCGCTTTACCCTCTCATTGCGATCGTACGTAAATCCGCCACACTGCACCGGAACGATGTTCAAAGATATGACTTTGCACAGAGGGGCGCTTTATAATAATTATAATCCTTTTGCGGATATTTTTTGATTTGAATACTGTGATAAGTACTGCAATGGTGATATTTTTAGGAATGCTACTTACCTATTAAATAAGATAAGTAATAACGATCTCAATTAGTAGATTTTTATGTAATAGAATAAAACCTATATTTTGAATTTGAAGTACAGTCAGCGGCAAAATATTGGTAAAAATATTCTGCATATCAGAAAAAAAACTGAATGCACATCAAAGCGATGTTTTCAGGTGAATTTAGTTTTTTTGCTGCGCAAGTGAGTTTAATAGATGGTTATTGTTTTGTAGCGATTTTGAATATCAACCGTAAAAATCACTTTAATTACGAAAAATTTACAAAACTAAAAAAGTTTTTTGAAACATATCCGTCTGTCCGTCCGTCCATCCGTATGTCACAACCATTTTATTATAATATATTTATTGATGAAATTTTATCCATAGGTGTGTCTTGTGCCGCTACTTTGTTTTTAGCTAAATTGCTGAAAAAAAAACTTTAAGGGGAGGCACTCCATACATACATATGCCGAACTAAATGTCAAAACAATTTTTTTTTTGCAAATATGAACATTGTGTACATCTATGGATACGGGTTTAAAAATATCTTAAGTATATATAGAGGATTTTTAAAACTTTTTTATTGAGTCATTATTTTTAGAAATAATCGCTTCGAAATTCTAAATAATAGTCCCCCCCCCCCCATCTAACTTTTAATCTGTAAGTCCAAAAAATATGAAAAAAATAAAGAAGATACGGCTTAGTACTTATTTATATGAAAACTATTTCACATTTTTAGGTTGAGCCATTTTTGAGTTATCGCCAAGAAACTACTTTCTATGGAACCCTACATTATGCGTGGTCCGATACACTCTTGGCCGGTCTTTTAAAGATATTTGATATGCAGTATTAACCGTTAGTAGTAATTTATTTATTTACTTGTGTTGATAATTAATATAAATTTGTATTTCAGCGAGATAGTACAGCTTTTTTTACTTTATTCTTACTTACATTAAACTCTTAAATATCAGCAATTTTTTATTAGAATCTCGATCAGGCTTCGCTCAGTGATAGTTAGTACACTGACATTTGTATGTGTTATAATCACGCCGACAATATGGTAAATCAAAATCAGAAAAATAAAATGAAGTTGATGTGATTTTTTTTCACTCCAACCCACGCGATTGATACGATACACGATAGTGTGTGGTATTATTGGACAGGTCTTCCAAAAAGAATAAGTCTTAAACAACTTTTGGATAAAACGCATATTTTCGTAAATAATAACTCCGAAAATTACTTATTAGTCCATTGTATTGTAGCAATAGCAGGTTTCCGCAACTCGACAACTAACGCCTGTTTTGCGTGACTCATCAGAATAAGTACTAATACATAATAATTGTAGTGTACTTACAAGACTACATTTGTTGTCAGGGCATTATAAGATGCATGAGTTCTGTTTTTTCTCCATTTTTATTTCATATCTTTATTTAATTTGTAATATAGGTCATCTAAATAAAATACACTTTTTATAAGAACGTAAATACATGAACACACATACGGGTATATTATCTTAAAAGATAAAACGTCTATGCGCTATTGATTCCGACAAGACACGTTATGCCCGCACCGCATGAACCCTCTGCAGTTATTTAGTCTTTAGGCACAGTAAGTCCGATATTATTGCTCACGGGCCAAGCACAAGTATTTGTAGTACAAGGGAAGCACGGAGCGACGAGCGACACAGCCTCCTCTTCTCAAAGCTAGCTCACGACTGCCAGCAACGCCATTTTCGAGCTACCAACGCACGAAATGTGGAATTATGATCAAGTTGTTTAAGAAAATTTAATCAATTTATATATCCTACGTTGAGTTTGTAGTGTTCTGTAGTACACATTTTTTAGTTCAACAATATTTTAAATCGAATGAGCCGTTCAGTAGATATAAGCAAAATTAACCGTAAAACGACATTTCGTTACATTTAAATAACGGAGAAACTATACGTTACACGAGTTATTCAAACGTTGACAATGTTGTACATGAAATGGTAATTAACATATATTTTTTTCAAAATTTTTGAATAACCCGTTATTGAGATATATCCCTTAGAATGTAACAGTTTTTGGCCACAATTAGCGCCTAGCGCCTTAACGCTAAGAACGCTATTTGTCTTACTTAGTCATGGAGTCAATAATGAAGAAACTATTGCCTATGTGTTGACGGTTGCTTTGATTATTGCATTTTTATGTATTACAATTTACAGACAATAGGCAAACCTAGATTGTGATGAGTTGATGACGTTCACAGACTATGAAACTATTTACTCGGTTCTTCCAATGATCTTTTCTATTGCCACCTACTAATCAAATGTCTACCATTGTTTTATTTTACGATCAGCTATAAAGTATTTAAATGATCTGAGACATTTCAAGAATACCAACCACTACTATTAACTTGAAGCTATTATTACTACCATAAAACCTATTTTTATGATAAGTACTAAAAACATTCGCAGAAACTTCTATTGGTTGTAAAATTTAAACCTAATTGTACACATACTTAGTCCTTGTTGAAATCTTAAAATACGTAATACGTTTTTAGTTTGTAAAAGGTGTTTTTTTTTGAGGTATAGAACTTTGAATTGGAATAAAACAAAGATGTTCTTTTTAAATTGACATGAAATTAACTTTATTTGATAGACAATTTTCTGGCATTATAATTTAAATATGACGTCTGGCATATGACCGCCACGGCTGGCTCGGACGTAGTCTAATCTGGACGTCCAACTTTCGATTACTTTTTCCAACATTTGTGGCCGTATATCGGCAAGAACGCCGCGAATGTTGTCCTCCAAGCGGTCAATGGTTTTGGGCTTATCGGCGTAGACTAGCGATTTCACATATCCCCCAGAAAATAATCAAGTGGCGTTAAATCGCACGATCTTGGAGGCCAATTCACGGGTACGAAACGTGAAACTATGCGATCACCAAACGTTTCCTTCAATAAATTAATTGTGACACGAGCTGTGTGGCATGTTTCCCCGTCTTGCTGAAACCACAGCTCCTGCACATCATGATTGTTCAATTGTTGAACGAAAAAGTCAGTAATCATAGCTCTATAGCGGTCATTTAGAAGCGTTGTTCAGGCGTTAGTTTATTCATGTTGAAATGCCAAACCAAACTAAACATAAATCACTTGACAGCTTACAAAATGGCCGCTAGTTTAAAAAGTGTTGCCAACTTAAAGTTCTATGCCTCTAAAAAAACATCCTTTATAACTAGCCCTTTCGTAGTTAGGGATTTACATATAAACGGAGAGCTAGCCACGTCAGATATGACACGATAATGAGAGAAACGAAATCCCTCTAGTCAGTTTGCTATACTATGCTTATTTCTAGATCTGCTGGAGGTTAAAAACAAGAAAACCACTTGAAGAAAACCAATCCTAGAGTTCTTGGTTTGATGCAATATTATGAGAAATTATATAAATAGTGGGGGAAAGTAGTGCCAAACGCAATGTTTTTTGTTGTAATGTTAAAATATAAGCCCTGTCCTTTATAACTGAGACAAGTTTGGCAGTTTTTACCTATTTTGGTATTACTAGTTTCCAATTCAAAAAAATTGCTGGTCTGTCACTCTGACCTCCACCCATTAAAAGCTGCCAGATGTATTCAAACATTGTCTACTATTTACAAGATTCATAACACATGATAATATAATATGAATAAGTTTGGGAAAGCCTGAGAATCGCGAATATCACTTAAAGCATAAGTGATTCGTGATTCTCTACTATCCATTCTTGGCAAAATTGTCTATCTGATTGACCATTAAGAGCCCTGTTAAGCATGTCGCTATGCTACATTGTATTGGAACAATAAGGAGTTGTAATTAGTAATAAATAAGCATTTTAGAAAATCGGGCTAGTCCGGTAACTCCGGTACTCTTTCCCGGTAGACACAGCTTTACATCGAAATCGGCCATTCTCCGCGCGGTGACAGCAACACATGTTCCGCTGTAAAAGTCCAGACAAATCCACGCTTTACTGCCACCAATTTAGATTTAATGACAAGTCTGCAAGACAATCGCCGTGGATTGTTACACTTTTTATAGTCCAGTCATTGTTTTAGCGTGTGTTGGGGCTTAAAATAAATTGTACTGATTATTTGGGTAGTTAGACGACGTCCTGTTTGTTTGGTTAATTACTGGGGTGATTACGAGAGCTGACTTCTGTTTAATGCTGGTTTTAATCTATCTGTACACTTTTGTTCACGTCTCCAGGACGTGTTATAAACTAAACAGCACTAGTTTTATAATTAAAAACGCTGATATGAAAACATGGCGTGATTGTTATCATAGCTATGCAAATTAAGTATTGTCTGTAGATACATGAAATTTAAGACAACATCCATTATTGGGCGAAAGACATTAAGATATAATATTTTCCTATAAGTTTCCTTCTGTGGACAGAACAATAAAAATAAGTATCTCAAGCACACAATTCATGTCTTTCCTATTTGAGTGGCGAAAAAATATGTTATTGCTATACAAGTAACAATATACATATATGTACTATAGCTAATTTTAGTATACTAAAATTAGCTTTTGTTTGTCTTAATTTCGCGATGTTTCCCGAAAAACCTCGAATGCGAATGTGTTTTTACTTACGTTGTTAGGTATTTATTGTCAAGCCCCTATGTATTATAAATGACTGTATCAGAATTTATATTGGTGACTACATAAGAAGTGTAAAATTAAGTTAAAATTAGCACAACAAAAAACAAACCTGTCTTCCCTAACATTAGATCTTTTTTGTGTCGACACTCATCTGTTTCGTATAACGTATTTCTGTTTCTCGCGTTACAACGACACGACAGTTTAAATTAGGTGTCAATTAGTTTGGCGTGTGTAATGGGACATTTAACACATTTAATACCAGTCGCTTATTTGTACGTTTATTGAGACATTCATCGGCTCATTATGATGTCGTGATTTGTTGTCATTTTATTGAATCTTATCGCGTGACTTTCTTCTTTAATATTAACTTCAAATGTTTATAACGGGATGGAAATGAGTAATTATATAATAAATTCTACTAATTCAGTGATTCTGACTCGACCTAAAGAGCAAATCAATGCAGTATTTTGTAACATCTAGCAAGTAAACATTTGTAGAGTCCGAATTCGGTAACTCGACACGGAATTTGCAATAACAAAACTTAGAATACCACATAAACGTAATTTTTCGTGTAGGTTCATTTTATTTTTGTATAATCTTTATTTCTTCCTGTTCCTCATGGCATTAAGTTCGCCTTTTGATACGTTTTCTTTTTGTGCAATAAAGATTAAATGAATAAATAAATAATAGTTATGAGTGTATATAACTTTAGATATAATTTAATGTTAAAGTAGTACTTCATTACCTTTATACTGTGGTACTGCCGACATGTTATTATTGCTGTGCAGATCCTATTACCGTATTCTAACTTTAACACACGTTTGTAAACGATCCAACTTCAATACAACTCCAATGCATTAACAACGTAATACAGCTAGCGCCTCGCAATCAGAAATTTCAGAATATGCTTGAATACTATTCCAGTGCAACCCGAATACAACTTCAATATTCCTTGATTATTTGTTGTGTGTTGGAGTTATGTTGAAGATAGATTGTGTTTTAATGTATTGTTTATGTATTTTAAAATTAGAATACGGCACTCAGAAGCTAGTAATATCTCCAGAGTTCAACTCGCCGGATTCGTCTCGGTCCAGTTCACTAAAATTTGTAATCACCTACTTTCTTGACAAATAAATTGACCATTGTTTGTGCTTTGTTTGAGATTTAGGCTTTGAATCAACAATGTTTTTCGAAATCGATACATGTAATTCTAGTTAATGACAAAGTGATTTCGGTTTTAAAGTAGATATGCTACTTTCACGGGATAGTCGTGGTTCTAAAATTGTGACTCTTTTTACAGATCAGGCAGTCTTCACTGAAAATCATATGGGTTTGGATAATGATACAAACTTATAGTTCGACCAAGTAATTACATTTTATCCCATGGTTACTGCACCGTGTTGTATTGTACTCAAGCAAGGAAATAATGTTAGCATTTGTGTTACCAAACCACACAGGCCATATGTAATGTAAGTTTGGTTAGTTTTAGTTAGTTTTGTTTTGAGTATTATTTATTACGTTCTTTAAATTCTTTAATTGTGCTATGATGTTCTTATGCCCGATGAAATAAACGAGAAACTTCTATTGCTTTAGTACTGACGTCTATCAATCGATTCTTTGGTACCTTAAACATAACACGGATAGTTCTTGACGGACAGTTCGCCACACGCATGAAACGTAACCGCTTTCTTCTGTGCCCACCAACCATGAACCGAATTACGTACGAATACCTTATTTTCCTTCCGCTCTAAAAATGTACTTACCTAAAGTACCTACGTAAATAAGACTTACTTTAAAAAAAAACAAGTAAATAAATAGATAGATGAAATGACTAACTTTTCTCGAGATATAATTACCTACATTATTTTTGAATTGTGTCAAATAATCCGGAAGACAATGTATGATCAATTGATCACTATTGATCACCAATTAAATAGTTAACCTCTGGGCTCTGTTTTACTAAGATGTATTAGGCTGAGCTGAGTGGCATTTGAACTTGATAAATTTGATCTTGATTTGATTTTGCTTGACGCACATCTTTTACTTTTTCGCAAAGGGACGGTAGTTTTAGTGCAGAACCATTCTAAGTGTGCTTTTTAGGCAACATTGTTCCATTCTGCAAAATATGTATGAGAGGTGTTTAGTGTCTTGGTGGTTGTCTGCTATCTTTTGGTGAATGAACAAACTCGTATAAATAGTATTATGACTTGTATGTAAGCACTAAATGTATACTTATGCATGTAGGTACTAACTTTATACCTATGGAAACCGTTCAATTGTCTTAATTAAGCGCAGTAATCTGATTGATCGTCATTAAAAAACAACTGCAATCATTAGTTATTGACCCGAGGATGATGGATTTGTCGTTATCACGAATGACAATGAGATAATTGTCTATAAATAACGTGACAAGGTGGTTAAAATTATCATATGAACGATAAAAATGGCGGCCATTGTCATTTTATACCAGCTTATATCACGCTATCGACTCAATAACTAGGTACCTACTGCCTTCATTTAGCTGCAGGTCAAAAAATAATTTCCAGCTACGTCATGGTAGAAATTATCGCCATCATAATCATAAATGGGGATCAATGTTAGTAGGAAACATCTTAGACAACCCTACACGTGATCCCTGGGTGGTGCTAAAAGAGTAATAAACTTGGCTGCTGCACTGTCCCATCTGGACCTCGCAGCACTCACTGGATTTTCTTCATCATCTGCTTTCCCACTACTGCTGACCCAGATAAGAAATGCCTAGCTATATCCAGTGACATATAGCCATACGATAAATAATACATAATCATATTATTTTTATTTGCAGAAAAAGGATTAATTACATGTCTTACTCGTAACTTAAGGTTAGTGATAGTTCCATCTTCTTCAGCTGGGTTTGCAAATATTCTTATACCTAATAACAAACGAAATAGAATTACAATATGGTCAATATGAGATATATATTATACAGAGAGTATGTAATGTCAATAACAACAATAAAACATTAATCAATTCAAACTAGATTACAAATTTTGGCTAATCACTTGGCTAGTCACAGAAACGACTTTGATTCTCAAACATAAGTTGTTGGGGTTTCTAACTAACTTGCGGAGGGCAGGGCCAGATGTTCTCCAGAGTTGCAGCTAGAGCATCCTCTAAGCCACATTCACTAATTTAGTTAAAATTACTCCAAAATTTTAAGTTTTTGATTCCAAGTGGATTCAAAATGGCGATGCATTGTTTTCCTCACCATGAGCTACGTATGATTTTAACAAGACTTTCTCGTTTCTGTTTATAAAAACAACGTGAATCATTGATTCGCGATGTTCTTAAATATATTTTCAATCCGTTTCAGACGCATCATTGATCTCAAGTATTAGATGACGCACGTGGCACATATAAAGTCCGATCAGGACACCGGATACACTTACATCCCAACAATACACTATCATCCACTTACAACGTCAACGACCTCACGTGGTAAGGTTAAAACGTCTATAATTAGTTGCTCTAGTTCTGGAATGAAATGACGAATAACTCTTTCAGCTTTTGTGGAGTTACATCATTTTAGAATAACATAGTAATCATGCTTTGGAGTGCCATTCCAATCGCTACCTCAGCATGCAACAATTGCAAGAGCTATAGGCTAAGGTGAAGCTGCAACTAATTGTGCACTCACTGTTGTTAAGTCAAATATTTACAATCAAAAAGATTAAATTAAACGTATGGAGTTTGCATCTCTATGGCCATATTGAAAAAGTTGGTCGAAATGGCAGTCTTTCTTGAAGGGTGATTTATTTAAAGTAGCTGTAACTTGCAATCGCTTAAAAGCACTTTGTGCGACCTACTTTCTACGGAAATTCAAACCATTTTCTACAAAAAAGAAATAAAAACAGAGGTTTAACCTGAATTTTGGAAAAACCCAGTTTGGTATAGACACTGTTCAGGTACAATAAGGGCTTTGATGGTTAGTAGATAGTTAAAGACTTCTAGATCAAGATATACTGGTTCACTTCAAAACTATGATCACCTTCGCTAGCGCAACCAAGACCTGGTCTGGTTACTGTCGCGGCCGATGTAAAAAATTCAAGTAAACAAACACACTCTCACGCTCGGGTGGCCAGTAAGCCCGCCATAATGTAAAACCCGAGAATCCTTACAACACTGTAAGAATAGACGTCGATTTATGTCGGTCGGGTTGTCGGATATTTTTACACTGAAATTTGTCATTTGGAATTGTTTACGTAACTGCGGGAGACAAGTCAGATACATTATTTTGGTAATGTAAACTGTGAGGTCTCATGCTGAGATTTCTTTTGTGTGTGTGTTTGTGTATTTTTTTAATTCATCTCTAAACAGTTTCTCGAAGTTGTCAAGGAATATGCCTATCTCGGGCAACTAATGCAGTTGCATACAACTTCGAAAAGGAAGCCAATAGGAGGATTCTATTGGGTTGGGCAGCATTTAGGAAGCTGAACCACATATTTTCGTCCGATATACCACATAGCCTGAAGACGAAAGTGTTCAACCAGTGTGTCCTTCCTGTAATGACGTACGGAGCCGAGACGTGGACACTAACTGTGGGGCTAATCCATAAGCTTAAAGTCGCTCAACGTGCTATGGAAAGAGCTATGCTCGGAGTCTCTCTGAAGAACAAAATTCGGAACGAAGTGATCCATTAGAGAACCAAGGTGACCGACATACATCTAAAAGTTAGTAGGTTGAAGTGGCAATGGGCTGGCCACATATGTCGCAGAACCGATACTCGCTGTAGTAAGCGTGTTCTGGACTGTAGACCACGGCTGGACAAACGTAGCGTTGGACGCTCTCTGGTCAGATGGGGGGATAACATAAGAGGGCCGGCATCGACTAGATGCGTAAAGCAGCAGACCGCGATCTGTGGCGTACCTTTGAAGAGGCCTATGTCTAGCAATGGACAGCAACGAGCTGATGATGATGATGAAACAAGTCTCTGCCCGCGAATTCAATTTCATAGAATTTATGAAAGTATGGAGTATGAAGATGTGAAAGTACCTATGGGGTTATTTAAAAAGGCACGTACAAATTCCTAAAGGGCCGGCAACGCGCACATTGCACTTTTGGAGATGCAGCCGTCCATAACTGCGATAGCTACTTACCATCAGGCGGGCCCTACACAGGCGGGCCGTTCTCATCATGCCCGTAACACTTGGTACTCCATACTTTGAACTCTTATTTAACATTTAAAAGCCCTATCCCACCACCGGGACACTATGGGGCATGGTGTGAACTGGTTGCGTCACCACAAACAAATCTTACCTGGTGTCTACTTGGTTGCGCAACCAAGCGGAGACCAGGTGTGATACCCTCGATAGAGCTGTACTTATACGTTTAGTTGGTGGCGGCGACCTGGTTGCGTCGTCGTGAGATATACCTAGGGCTAACTAACCTTGAATCTAAAGAGATACGGCTCTTTTTCATTATTACAAACGGCACGATGAAATGTTCATGAATAACGTGACAAGGTTGTGGAAATTATCATACGTATGATTTATAAAAATTGCGGCAACAGTCACTTTATACAAGCTATAGTCATGCTATCCGCATGATAACCATGCTGTTATCATTGAATTGTAGTGGGAGAGTAACTTGAAGGATAATTGTGAGAACATGGTTGCATTTAGAAATACCTAATAATATGGATGTGCGTTCCAAATACATTATTTAATACGCGTATGAATATGAGGCGTAACCAGTGCATACATAAACATAAACAAGGAAGTTTAAAACATACAAATTCAAATCCGTTGTACAACGTCAGCTCTCACCGAGTGATGAATGACTTTCCTAAGCTAAATTCTATATAGACGGTCGAAACTGGAACTAACTATACTTCATATTACAATTTGTGAATACGACGACAGTGGCGCCACCCTTATATGTAATGATAAGTTTGCATATGACTTCCCGCAGCCAAAATTATCTAATGTCGGCTAAATTTGTTACTATCGCTGTTGGTTATTATATTTTGTTTACACATAGATAGTGGCGCCATATGTATGTGAAGGGATATGTTGGTATTTTGTAGCCACATTTGAAATGGACAAACATTCCAAAACGTTACGTGTCAGAAAGTTTAGGGTGTAATTAGAGTTAATTGCTGATGAGCAAAACTATTTAGTGATAAATCGTTTTAGTGGAGATTGTCTTTTGGATGAAGTTAGGGTTATTAATAACTGTCATAGTTAATTTTATTCCAACGGCAGCCGGATTAAGAGTAGCTGATTGTGTTGGCGCTATGTAAATTTTAGAAGAGTAGGTAAGGTAGGTATGCATTATTTATAAACTTATATAGATTTCATATACAAAGGAAAAAGTGACCTAGGCCTCCGTTGCCCAGGGCTGGGATCGAACCAGCGTCTTCTGCATTCGCGGCAGACGCCTTAATCACTTGGCCACCCGGGTCACAGCAGGCGGTCGAATTATTAACATAATCAAAATATTTATTTACTTAAATAATTTGATTTGTTCTTCAGTTATGCATTATTTGTTAAAAAAATTAAAAATGCCGTTTTAAAATTGTATGTAGGTACGAGCTATACTGCATGTAAATTTTCCAGTAACCTACTTCTTTTAACAACTGGATCATATGTTTGCCATGTCACAAACTGTCATTAAAACAAGTCAAATTTGCCTTCCCGTATGAATTAGACCGGTACTTATTTCCAGGTGGACATTTACGACAAGGTCCATTCAGCATTCGGAATTGTCATTCCCGGTAAACCCATTCAGTCATTCACTCGCGACGTTTCAGTGAATCATGGATTCCCAATAAAGTGAGACTTGTCCACGGAAAACGCGCGTGTGGTCACCGGACGTCTGTGGTGAATATACTGTAGGGTGACATCGTATTCGAGTAGTTGGTAGATTACAGTTACTTTGTCTTTGCTGTTTCTCATGGTTTCACTGTAATTTCACTGACAAACTATAAATATTTATAGATAGTTTCTATTTTGGCATCAGCTATAGGCGCAACACACACCGCGCGGAATCTAGTGCGGAAATCAGCTGTTATATACAATCAGCCACCATAGACAAATTTCAGCCTTCCAGCGGAAACCATGAGATCAATGGATCAATGGGGGATCAATGTTACTCTGCGTCTGTAGGAAACACCTTAGACAACCCTACACGTGATCCCTGGGTGGTGCTAAAAGAGTAACAAACTTGGCAGCTGCACTGTCCCATCTGGACCTCACAGCATTCACTGGATTTTCTTCATCATCGGCCTCCCACTACTACTACCCCAGAGAAGAAACGCGTATCTTTATCCAGTGACATGTATCCATACGATAAATAAATAGCGGAAACCATCAGAATTTTGTCTGTAATAGCTGAATTCCGAGCTAAATTTCGCTCAAGTGTGTTTTACGCTTTACACGTCTTTTACGCCATAATTACGGTAGTTACCTATTTTCCTTCACAACAAGCTTCTGAAAGTACGGTCAGCTACAGAGAAAAAGGCCCAAGCTGCATGCAAAGTTTGTATGCAGGGGGTCTTTTTCTCTGCAGCTGACTGTACCCACGCTAGGTTCTGATATATCCAACGGAAGTCAACAAACTATCACAAATTAACATGATTCAATTTAAATTCAACATAAGAAAGCGACATTCACGGTTTGCATTTATATTAGCCAGCGATGCTATCTGTATAATGGTCGCACTGGCCACTGCCTCTAAAGTGGACTAATTGCGACCGTATAATGGTTTCACGTGGACTTACTTAACGTCACGGTCAGTAAACAGGTGATAGTCACAAAGTTTTTAATTAAATTAATTTAAAGTTTTATGTTTATGGTGTAACTTTACGAGTTGATCTTGATATGACCTTGAATGATTTTTTTTAATTTGAATTTTTTCACTTTGAAATCTAATTCCAAGAGCCTAATACTGTACAAAATGTAATGTAAAAAATTAGATTATTTAATTTCCACTTTTAAACTACGCCGGTAATTATATTCGTTTTATAAACGTTTGCATTTTAAAACGTAAATTGTTTAATAAAATATTATACACAGAAATGTAAGAAGACTTAATTTTATTTTATTTATCGTATGGCTACATGTCACTGGATATAGATAGGCATTTGTTATCTGGGGTAGTAGTAGTGGGAAAGCAGATGATAACGAAAATAAAGTGAGTGCGGCGAGGTCCACATGGGACAGTGCAGCTGCCAAGTTTGTTACTCTTTTAGCACCACCCAGGGATCACGTGTAGGGTTGTCTAAGGTGTTTCCTACGGACGCAGAGTAACATTGATCCCCATTAACTTAATGACTAAATATGTATTTTATGTCGTGATTTTAAAAAAAAACACCTTTTGACGTACACGCCGAGAG
Source organism: Pammene aurita (assembly GCA_947086415.1). NCBI lineage: Eukaryota > Metazoa > Arthropoda > Insecta > Lepidoptera > Tortricidae > Pammene > Pammene aurita. The sequence continues at coordinate 20,743,040 of OX352305.1, read as the reverse complement.
AATAGTTAAAAAATACTTAACAAAAAGTTATATCTAAATATGGTAACTGTTATAATTATAAATATGGTTTATCCCAATTAGGGTTATAAACATGACTTGTTTCAATTGTAGAGGTAATAAAGCAGGGATTAAAATAATGAAATTAGTTACCACCATTTCAATTATAGATATCTTAGAGGTGTTTGAACCGATGCCGTCAATTACAGAGGTAAAATTAGGAAAAGATCCAATAATCTGAATTTCATTTAAAGAGGTCTCTAAATCTCAATTATAGAGGTCTTTTAGTTCCAAGGGTCCAGGACTGGCCGTTTCATTGCAATTATCGAGGTTTCCCATTTATGCAGCTCCCAATTGACCAGGTTCCAGGTTCCACTGTATATCGTATCAAATCTTCTTTCTTCGGCTTTGCGCCCTCCTCGGACTAGTATGTACCAGGGTCCGCTTTTCTGCTTAGCCTTCAAATTAAAAGAATATATTCCAAATCGGTCCAGCTGTTAGTGTTGTTTTTCTTTACTACTATAGTTACGTTTACTAGGTACTAGTTATAGTTACGTTTACTAGGTACTAGTTATAGTTACGTTTACTAGGTACTAGTTATAGTTACGTTTACTAGGTACTAGTTATAGTTACGTTTATAGTCTATTTTTTCAACTTAATTTTAAAATGTTTCTTAATATACCTATTATACCTAACCGGGTTGCAATTTCGTATTACTTCAAAACAGTATTAGTAAGCTATTTAAGCTATTTAAAAATTACTTAAGGTGCTTACTTTTAACAATTTCTTCAAGATTTAATTAAAGATAAAATACCAAAGTGTTGTTTTTCCAGTGACGTCACGGCTCGTGAATCCCTGGTGATGTTTTCACTTCGCTGAACCTGCTTTAATTGCTGTAAAAGAAACCTTCAACCTTTATTGCAATTTCAATCTTAACATCATAGTAAAAGAGAAGGGAATAAAAGTAGTTCGTTCTTGCAAAAAGCTTTTTTTATTTTATTGAGTGACAGTGCCCGCCCTGTGAAGGGATAACGCTAATTTAAGACAGTTACATTTGCATCTGGCATTTGTTACGACAAACATGGTGAAATTGGAACTTTCTGTTTAGTTTTTTTTGTTTTATAATTATCATGTTACATGGTCGACGTTTGTTAACTTATAAAAAAAATAAGAAAGCGTAAAAAGCGCTGGTGGCCTGGCGGTAAAACTTTCAATCCGAAGGTCTCGGGTTCAAACCCCGGCTCCTTCCACTGAGTTTACAAACTTACGTACGAAATATCATTTGATAATTACCAGTCGCTTTTCGGTGAAGGAAAACATCGTGAGGAAACCGGATCTAATCCCAACAAGGCCTAGTTTCCCCTCTTGGTTGGAAGGTTAGATGGCAGTCGCTTTCGTAAAAACTAACTAGTGCCTACGCCAATTCCTGGGATTAGGTTGCCGAGCGGACGCCAGGCTCAATAGAACAAAAAGCTGGGACAAACGCTAGGAGGAAGTAGAAGAAGAAAGCGTAAAAGTCATTCATAATGAATATGTAAATATAATTATGACTAGCCTTTTCCCGCGGCTTCGACCGCGTACTATAAGTACTCAAAAAAGGATACGATACATGTTGATTTTCAGAATTTGTGACCACATTTGCCCCTTTTGGGGGTTGAATTTTGAAAAATCCTTTCTTAGTGCATCCCTAGACCTTATAAGGAACCTACGTGCCAAATTTGGAATCTCTAGAACCAGCGGTTTGGGCTGTGCGTTGATATGTCAGTCAGTCAATCAATCAGTCAGTCAGTCAGTCAGTTTCTTCTTTTATATATTTAGATTATGTATGATACTTACAATAAACATACACCTACAATAATAGTTAATTTATAAAATATAACGGTTACAATCACGTCACTTTAGTCACTTCGCGCGACATGTTTCGGAGAGCTTAGGTCTCCATCGGAACATGTCGCGCGAAGTGACTAAAGTGACGTGAGTGTAACCGTTATATTTTATAGTGATAGTATGTCTCACGAAATTTTAAATTTAATGATAGTTGATTTGTTAAATTGCATATAGAATTAATTTTGTACTAAGCAGAAACGTCTGCAAGCGAAATTTCAATTTTATAATTGAAAGAAAAATTTAAAAATTAACCGCTTCGAGCAAGATTAAAACTTGCGACCTTTCGGAACACCGATCCGATCGCTCTGACAAACTCTCCTTAATTTGAAAAATGTATTTTTCAGATGTCATGGAGCGACACTAAGAATGGATTTAGGAAATTCTACCCCTTAGGGGGTGAAAACGAAGTTGAATGCTGGCGAAGTGACTATTGAATATACACATGACAACATGAAACCATATTAATTTTTTTAACGTTAATTAATGTTGTTTTTTAAATTAATGTTAAATTGTCATGTAGTCTTTAGGTAATACATGTATTTTATAATTATATTTAGATAGATTACTATAGTTTACATACATATGTTTAATATGAAAACAGAAACAAAAGCTTTATAGCAATAACTTTTAAAAAACTATTCTTTTTTTAAAAATCTCACGCCATCCAACGGTTTTGAAATACTAGTCGATTCGAATCAAATTACAAGGAATGGATATTGCCGCCATCGTCGCGTTCGGCAATTAGTTAGGGCCATTTGTAGAACATAGAGGCCGCCTGAGCCCAGTTTCCACGATGTAAGGCTGGACTTGCATGTATGGCGTAAACCAAAAGCGATAGCGATTAAAGAACAACATTTTAGGGATAGGGATCATTCCTGTACATTTGGAAAACACATCGGTCGCCCGGGCTTAATTTCCACTATTAATATAAGAGCCCACGACAACTGAACCTAGTTCGATAAGTCGCCTAGATGAGATATATATAATTAGTCACGTCTTTAATGGAGGAATACGAAATGCCGATGCTGCAATGCAAAAAAGTGGCGGCGTATTTTTTATTTTTTTTAAATAAAAAATCCAGTTTTCAGTATGATAAGTCTCCTAGATTTCCTTTGTTCCTCGAAGCTGGGGAGGGGTAGGGCTACACGATACTGCGGTGCTGCAAGCCTCCGTGCGTGGCCTTGTCAGTGGCAGCAGCGTCAAAAGTTTGTAGATGTATGCCAAAATAAAGCGCTTGATCTTATATAATGTTCGGTATCACAATAATAGAATCTTAAACTCTCAATCTAGTCACTCGTAGTTTTATGACAAAATCACTTTTCGCGTATAAGTCAACACTCCTCTGAGCCACGCTCCTTCCAATCCGTCTTTACTTTATATCGAACTTATATTCAACATAAATACCAAGCTACTAGATCAGTCGTAGCACTCGTTCTCAGCGTTTGATATCAATGAAAATAACTGAAATTAGTAACTAAAATTAGATAAAACTTGCATGCTTAGTAAATTTTGTTACTAGTAAGTAAAAATAAGATGATGCATGAATTTAGTCTAGTTTAGTGAAAACACAACTGTTAACTAAGAGCGAATCAACTGCCATCAAACTGTTTTACAGTACAACTGATATGTATCACCTATTGTAGCAACGCTACGTTTACCGCACGACATCTGTCGACTTTCTTCACAACTTCCGTGTCTAAGGAAGGTCTAAGGCTAGGTTGCTGTTGATATATAAAAAAAGTGTACATTGTGATTCACGGCATTACAGGTAGATGGCGCTTATATCAGTCCGCAATTTGTAATACGACTGGCAGTTATAAAATTGAGATAATACTCGCGCTAATTTTGAATGTGAATTTTTGAGGTATTCCAGATTATCAAAAAGAAAAAAGTTGATTTTTGATTGAGTGTGTCAGAGCTACGGGGAGATTTTGAAAGAAAAACAGATATTCTGGTTTTGTCTGGGGGCTTTGCTATAATTTGCTTAGTTGCATCGTGGTGAAGTGCGATTTATTTCTCTAGATCTTTGCATTCAAACATTATATAGCAAGTGCTATTAATACATTATTGGAGCAAAAACAAAACCAAATACGTTGCCGGGCAAAAAGGCCATATAAATTATATAGCAAGTGCTATACAGTGGAACCGCCTGAGCCGGAAGGATTCCGGAAGGCACTTGTGGGTGCCGGACCGGCGAGACGGTCTGCAACTGCCGCGTTTTCCGCGGGTTTCTCCACCATCGTCGGACAATTAGAGTCCGCATCCAGCGGGCTCTCCAAGTGAGAAAAGGAGTTCAGCGAGCTATTGGGTCCGCCTAAACCAAAGCGGACACTTGCCCACGAACTCTTTTCAATTTTAAACTACAGCTTTAGCCATCCTGTCTTTCGAGAATATCATATTATTTAAATTTTTTTAAAAACGTTATAAATCCGATTCCTTTTCTTTGTATCCAGTATTTTTGTGCCATAATAGTTTTTTTTGTTGTTTTGCTAAATTTCCCCAAATTCCAATTGCCTCGTTTGACGGGCGTATAAAGACCTGGCTCTTTAATTTAGGCTACGTTCAGCCAGCGAATCATCTGTCACCATCCATATCACCCGCCTCATTAACCCTTTATTTTCCTGCAGCCAAATTATTACCAGCCGAGTCTTTATTTTTACTTACCAGTTTTGCTAACTATTGAATGTGAAATATCCTTATATAGGTACAGTTATCTTCATTTTTAAGTGAAGTGCTAATATTAAATATTCTGATTATTGTAATTTAATTACATTCTAACCACTAAGGTAACTATTGAATGTGAAATATCCTTATATAGGTACAGTTATCTTCATTTTTAAGTGAAGTGCTAATTTTAAATATTTTTATTATTGTAATTTAATTACATTCTGACCACTAAGGAAGTTATCGAATGTGAAATATCTTTATATAGATACCGTTATTGTAATTTTTACGTGAAATGCTAAATTTTAAATAATCTGACTATTGTTGCTAATTTTAAATAATTTACTTTGTCTTCAAAATTAAACGTGTTAATGCAATTAACCTAAGTGTTTTACTGCACTATGTAACATAAACATAACATAACATAAATATTCTTTATTGCACACCTTAAAATAAAGAAACACAAAATACAAGTTACAAACAGAATAATCAGAGGTAAAACAATTAGCGGTCTTATCGCTAAAAATCTAATATAAGCTGTGTCCTTATGAAATAAAAGATCATAAAAAAGAATAAAAAAATAACGCAAAAAACAAAAAAAGATCGCTCTGCGCCCACACTTGCACCACATCCCACAAATAAGCCACGCTCATTCCTATCCGTCCAAACGTTCGATATCAATAACGCATTACCACAAGTACCACAACAACTCTTAATTGACGGACCGTGGTGACATTTCACCGCGGCCCCTTTGATCCTCCTCACAGGACACCGGCTATTAAAATAATTAAATTCGTACGTACAACTATGCGACATTTGTCTAGTCGGCGTCTTTTATGTGCGTTTATTTCCAAAAAACAGGTGATTAAGGACGTGTGTTTGTTTTCTTAATTGGTTCCGATGGTTGGGCTTGCGCATGCGCATGCGCAAGTATTTGCAATGTTGGTGGTGACGTTACATTGTACGAAATATATTACACTATTGTCTTTGTATACATTTTTAAAGGTGTTTTATAATTACTAAGCTTTTAAGCTGGAGGATTTTGAGTAAGGAGGTAATAATGCCAACATTACAAGTCAAAATGTCAACGTGTGTCAATTTTGAAACGAGTGCGAGGGAAACACCGCCCAACATATATTATTATGCTCTCTATGGACCGTTTTTTCTAGACACCTATGAATGCCTATTTTGCACGGTAATAAATAACATTCATCTGTGGTTAGAAAAAAAAATTAAAATTACCTCCAACTCATATGATACCTATAGGATGTGACATTACTATTTTGACCAGACCACCTCAACTTTTTTTTAGCCTATTAGCTCCGTGACTCCAGATTATGTGTTTCATCTGGGTCGCGATTCGAAAAATAAACACACACACTGGACAGACACAGCTCCAACCCAACTCAACCCAACTCAACTCAACGTTATAAGGACATTGACATTTGCTATTCGAACATATTTTCATTCAACATTGGTCTCACCTTGGATTGAACAGAGGATGGCTATTTAAAAAGTAAGTAAACTTCAGACCCGGGTATGTCCTTAAACTACGTCCGGACACGGGTTAGTCCTAAAACTACGTCCAAAAGAGAGGTATGGGTACTGCGAATGTCATCTCGCTATGTGTGGTAGGGCACAGCACAGCGAATGTCATCTCGCTCAAATCTGGGGAAGTATCTCCACCTTACAGAAAACCACAGCCAAATAGCACTAGACCCTACTCATAGTGTTGTGTTCCTGCTGGTGAGTAAGGTTGCCAAAGAGCTCAATGAGGACCCAGTGTGTTGACGATGAGAGACCCTCTTGTTCCTTTAGCCGTCAACACAGTGAATCATCCCTGTAAAGGGTCGGCAACGCGCATGTGACACCTCTGGAGTTACAGGCGTCCATAGGCTACCGTAGCTGCTTACCATCAGGCGGTCCGTATGCTTGTTTGCCACCGTCGTAGTATAAAAAAAAACTTAACAATTGATTGCTTATATTTTACCTATCGAATTTCCTCATCAATGATATAACAACTACAAAATACATTATTGTTTCAAATTAATGTCAGTGTCATTGCAAAATCGCGATGATTCTCACATAAACACTAGTATCTAGGCTACGATTCTGTCCTCACGACCGTCGACCGTTATTAAAAGTCAAGGTTACAACTCGGAGTACTATTAAGTACAATGCAATGCAGTTGGTAAATGTAAACATGAATAAAGATTAAGCCCCGTATTCATACAACTTAGTTACCAACATACACAGATTATGATAGCTAAAAGACTTCATCTATGAGACCAACAATGAAACCGTAAAATAAAGTTGATCTTTAGAAAACAAGAGGCGCTTATTAGCCGAAATATCTATAATATTTTTTCTGCGATTATCCTAAAATATAGGTACTAAATAATGTAGCAGGAAGCCCTGGGGGCCGTGCTGTAAGACGTTGAACTTTCAAATCGCAGGTCTTGGGTTCAAACCCCGATTCGTACCACAGTATTTCAGAACTCATGTTTAAAATATCATTTGATATTTATCAGTCGCTTTTCGGAAAGGAAAACATCGTAAGGAAACTGGATGTAATCCTAATAAGCCCCTTTTGGGTTGGAAAGTCAGGCAGTCGTTTTCGTAAAGTATAATACCTACGCCAATTAAAGGATTAGGTTGCCAAGCGTACGTCAGGCTTATTTAAATCGTGGCAAAAAGCCGAGACACTCTAAGGGAATGAAGAAGTTAGCTCGCGTAGTTTGACCAGACGTAAAAACATCCAGCCAGCATATTGGCCAAATGTTTGCCACGCGATTAAAGGAGACAGGTGTATGATGCTGATGGATGAGCTAAGTGTTTTCGACGTGCAAACGGTTTGAGTTGACAGATGATGTTTCATGACGTTCCAACATCGTCGATCTGACAAGCGTTTAGTGACATTTGACATGTCGAAGAGAATTTAATAGTGTTAATATACAATCTTACACAAATCGACCTAGTCACATATTAATCTCAATAAGGCTTGCGTTATGGTTACCAGCTGACGATATATATAATAGATAAATATGAATAAATACTTAAATACATATAAAACATCCATAACTCAGGAACAAATATCTGTGATAGACACACAAATACATGCCCTGACCAGGATTCAAACCCGGGACCTCCTCATAGGCAGGGTCACTACCGACTGGGCTAGCAGGGCCGCGATTCGAAAAATAAACACACACACTGGAAAGACACAGCTCCAACCCAACTCAACCTAACTCAACTCAACGCTATAACGACATTGACATTTGCTATTCGAACAGATATTCATTCAACATTGGTATCACATTGGTCTCACATTGGTCACACATTGGTCGCACATTGTAGCAATGTTGTACCAATGTGCGACCAATGTGAGACCAATGTGAGACCAATGTGATACCAATGTTGAATGAATATCTGTTCGAATAGCAAATGTCAATGTCGTTATAGCGTTGAGTTGAGTTGGGTTGGAGCTGTGTCTGTCCAGTGTGTATGTTTATTTTTCGAATCGCGGCCCAGGCTGTTAAAGGAGTAGGAGTGTTAGCTTGAAATACCTACTTTCCTAATAAAGTAGAATAATAGGTAAATATCAAACCATTATTCTATAACAGAGCACTAACTCAGAACCTATTGCAACAAAACCAGGTCATAAAGATTACCATCCATGACCACCCAACAAAAGACGATCGATGGGAGCCTTTAAAATGTTAATTGTTGTAAAATATCACTCTCAGAGTTGCCCTGTAATTTCGCAAAACGAGATCACGACGCGACGGATTACGCAAAATAACTCGGACGACTAAAAATCACGACAAAACGCTAATAATAACCTCTTGGAGCTATGAATTCCAACCATTTTACAGAGATCTTCCACACCCCGTTTGAAGTACTTTGAGAATATTCTACTAAGCTACAAAGCTAAGTAGATATTCTGCAAACGTTTCTCCACAGTAGAATCTTGACGTCACACATACGATGGTTCTAAGTAATGCACTCACCGGGGTTTTTACCTAAAGCGGTTTGTACAGTCGCCATCAAATATATCGGAGTGGCTAAGGTACTCAAATATATCTGAACATGCACCTTATCGCCTTGACAATAGAGGCGTTGTTCAGATATTTGTAACCGCTTCGATATATCTGACGGCGACTGTACACAATGACTTTGGCGCTACGTACTAATGTATTTACGTGAAAACCCAGTTTTAGTAAAAATCGTATCGATTACGTTTACATGAATGAAGATTAACGTTGAGCGTTCTAATCAATGGCGTGAGCCCGGATGCTTTTGCGATGTCACTGATTGTAGATTCGTATCCTCGTACATCCTACCTTACCACGAATAAAAGCCGTATTAACGTTGGAACACCGGCACCGCTTTGAATTAGAATCGCGCGAGATTACGATAAACAGGCGGCCTAGCATAACATGCGTTGTCGCGCGGGACTTCATACTTCGAGGTGCTCCTGAAGTATGAAGAGTCGCGCAACAATGTAAGCAATGCTAGCAGGGCAGTTCTTCATATTTTTTTGGCAATCATCATAGCAATTTCGACATTCAAAAAGGCAGCTCTAAATAGTGAACGAGTACTTTTCGGAACCATTAGCGCCGATTTTTTCGCCAAGACATTCTTCTTCCTCCGGGACCTCTTTCTCCAAATATTTTATAATCCAAGCTTATTATTTCCAAGTTAGGTGAGATTTTCAACGGCTGTTACTGCTTTTTATAAACGGCGAGGAAGTATCTTACGACCTCGTACGAAAGTGCATTTTATACTGGTACGTCTGACCGAGTCACTCGTCAAGTCACCCCTGGTGCCAGGACAAGCCACGGAGCGGCCTAGTTTGCCTGGGCGGCCGATTGGCGCAGGAGACAGCGGTGAAACATGGACGGGTTGATATAGTGCCGAATGCCACGCGACGGCTCAACCCTGCACTTAATTCTAAAATATACTAATTGTTTCTGCCCCTTGAGTTTAGACTTCCTTCAATGGCGTGAAGGTGAAATAATACAGACTGAAGGTCTTTTGTATTGGATGATATATTAAGAATGCTAATGATCAACAGAAAACTAGACCTCTTATAGTGAAGCTAGTGTCGCCAATGATCGTTGGCAACAAACTAATCAATCTACATACTCGTATCAACTTTTTTGATAACTTCAACGAAGAACATGATGAGAGGTTTGAAACGCATTGGTTTCAAGCGGCAAAAAGGTATCTTGCTCTCATGATAGTAATAGGGTCACCATCAAAAAGTATTCGAAGATATTCGAAGAATATAATCCGTTATTGGTTTGATTTTGAAAAGTAAAGTCAAATTGTTTGGCTTTTCTGGGCATATCCTTTTTTTGTTATTAATCGGTTATCAAATTAAAGTCAATTGGATATTAAAACGAGATTGCTTAACTTCAATGCGATACGTCAAGCATTTAAGCGAAATTCGTAGTCAGAATCATAATTGGATTAATAAGTAATTAAGTAAGTAAATATATTTACTTTATTGTACCAAAATAGAAGAATAATAAAAATATTATAGAAGAATAATAGAAAGCGATCTCTCCCAGACAACCTTTGGGTAGGAGGAAATGAAGAATAAATTTAAGATAACAGGTAGTGTAAAGAAGTTAAAGTTAAAGTAAAAATAGTATTAGTTTTAAATATGATGGCAAAATAAAAAGGTTTTAAACCTCTAATACCCGTCCTGCTATTTTTGTCGTCTGTCATAGTCATAGTGGTCATGTCCTGACAAGTATATAAGTGCGAAAGTGACGCTTGACGTGATAAGTGATAAAAATGGCAACCATGGTATCCGTTTCGGACAGCGGATTTTTTACCCATTTTTTTCACTGCATATTGACTTCATTTTGTACAAAGAAGGATAGTCATTAACACTGAAGGAATAATGATAGCCGACTAAATTATCACAACACACTGATCTCATATAAATGACAACACCCAGTTCTAATTTAACTTCAAAACATTTCCACTACACTTCTCCTACTCAAGACTCCATGAAAAATAACATTTATTGTTTAGTAGATATAATTTATTACAGTAACTGATTTTAAAACGACTTAAAAGCTACAGTCTGGATGATACTTCCGTCGTTTTGAAGGGTTGTGGTGATAAGAAAAAGCGTATTGTATTGAAATGGTAACAAAACTAATTTGTTATTGATGGCGGACTCATGCGCCACGGACGATCTTAACACTGGTAATTACTAAGGTTTTTATACTCTACGATTTTAGTCATCACCATCATACAAGGCGAAAGACATCCACAGCGTGAACGACCAGACAGCCGTGGACTACCGTCATCCAAGGATGCAGAACTCGGTACCTATAACTAATTCCATTGCCCTTTGGGTCACTTTTGCCTTTCTTACGAGACTTATTTTATTTGTGAGTGACAGTACGTTACTGGCAACACTCACGACAGACCAACTACACTAGATCATGGCTCTAAAGTGTTGTGTCAGAAAGTGACATATCGTGTCATAACACGACACGTCATGCGTGATAGCTTGGTCGTCCTTAAAGAAGGCAATATTGACGGACTTTCGCTTGCAGTTAAATTTAAGTAAAATTATCTTGGTCTATTCCATAATATGCTAAAGAATAGGAACAAAAAAAACACGTCGTTCAGTCGTTGGACCAATGACATAGGTCCATGACAATTCCATAGATAAAAAATATTGCAAGTACCTATTTGGCAATAAATCCTTCATGCACGTGTCACGTGCTTTTTGTATTTTAATCTTTCATCAAGGTTCATAAAATATTTAAAAAAAAACAAGCAACAAACGAATCATCTCCAGTTTTGGGGAAGGCTACTTTCACAATGACTTTTCTAACAATGGTCCTTAGAAAAGCCTAATTTGTATGGCAGGAAGTAATTTTTATTCATTTTAGCGAAAATGACTCACTGTTTCGTATCGAATTGATCCCTAAGGGAAATTCCCAGGTTTCTGAAATATTCTAAAATTGAAATTCTGTAGAATAAAGCGACAGAGAAGAATTTTCCCTAAGAAAAGCCTTCTGACGGTATATAGTTTCAGTACATTGTTAAGGGCCATTCATCATTTGTCTCTTTCTCTCGTTGTATGGAATCGGGAACAGCGCCCTCTACAAAAACTTTTCACCGGCCTTCCCCATTGTACCAGGCACACATAAAGTCGTAGAATATAAAAGCCCCCACCAAGACAGATACGAATGCGCCCATCACAGTCCAGTTATAGGTGCCGCTACGGTGGTAACAGACCGGCAAGATTTAACGACCAGTGTCCATTTCGACACACGGTGACGATACGCTGTTACGCGTTATGTCCAAGCTGTATATAATTATGTACCGCTATGTATATGTGATGGAATGGTTGCGGAACGATTTAAACGGGGCGAGACGAAGTATGGCGTTGTCCTGAAATTAAAAAGTGAGTTGGACAACGCATCGGCGACAGCGAAGGACAAGCTTATTCGAGGAATATAATTAGCCTCCTTATTCATTAACGCCTATCATGCCTCAATTAGTTAATTTGTTTTATCCTCATCTGTCACTTCGAGTTATACATGGTGCCCGTAAGGATTGCGAGAATATTTTACCACGAATTCCTGAGGTCATAAGGAGTAATAAATGTTAGAATGTTAATTTAGAGCAATTTTGCCAAAAAAAAATTTAAATTTTCGCAATTTTTTTATGCTTTTGAACATTAAAAAAATGTACGTTATTGGTAAAACTATCCATTAAAATAAATTGGTACATTGTTATTCGTAAAAAATAGTGTACGTAAAGTACTCCTTGGCACTTTGATATCTGCCAATAAGGGATGTCTAGAGAAGTCTAGACTAGACCCCAAGGGTGAAATTGCTATCAAAAAAGCGTTTTCCACCGAGTTACAATAAAAAAAGGTTTTTATTTAATTGGCATTAACCCTGAAACTAGGCGAATTACAGAATAGTTTATACAACATTTTAGTCTCCAATTATGATTAAGAACACACTGTTAAAATCTCTCTCAATCCTCACGGGCACCGTGTGGATAATTAGCATGGTTTTAAAGTCTGAATACAGCTCTGAAAAAATATAATAAGAGAAAGGTGTCACTATCCTGCGTAGACGCAAACTAGGATCGTCACTCTTGAATAAATCTATATGTTTAACTATTATACAGAAAATACTTAAATATCAGCAACCAAATCTAAGCAAATCGACCTAGTAAGCAATTTTCTTATCACCCTGCATGCATCTGCATTACGTAATACAACATTGTTAATGAGTTTATAATTTTAAAGAAGAAAGCAAAAAGAACCGACTTCACTTATTAGGCTTCTCCACTTTTCCAAGAGCAAATATGTCCGAGCTACTGTAAAAAATACTTAAATTACTATAGATGTGCCTATAATATCTGAATTCTTCCCTCAATTTCTCCAGGATTCCAGGATTCCTGACCTAATGACAACGGGGATAATTGTCAACTCTTTCAAACAGAAAAGAATTTCCAAATCGGTGCTGTCTTCAAATAATCGGCGAACATACAAAAAAAAAGCAAAAGCAAAAATCCTGACTAATTCAGAACCTCCTTTAAAATCTTGAAATCAGTTGAAAACATCTAAGACATGTCTTTTCTCTAAAAAGTCGAGTCTGTCCGGAAAGTCGTGGTTTGTACGGGAACTCACTCATTCTACGACACTTCTTTTTCCGAACTGACGCTAGCTAACATACTTAAATCTAGCAAATACTTTACTAGAATTAGAAACCAAGGACCTCTAGCTTCACAAACAAAATAAATAATAGTTTTCTTATACGGAAACTATAATTTTAATACAGTTGTAAATAAATTATTTCACAGGAACTGTACAATAACATTGGTAACAATAAAACGCTATCGGGCGATCAGTGTCTCGCACTTTGAATATTTCGGCTATCGCGGAGGGAAACTACGGACGAAATTAGTCAGGTACTGTCCAAGCCACTGAGGACAGCGATTTACTATAAATTTATTCAAAAATTAGCTTCTATTTTTAGTCTATACATATAAAACAATTACCTAAAGCATAAACATGCTCAAAATTCGATTCTTTTAGTAAGGGTTCGTGTCATGTTGGCTTTTTGTGAATGTAGGATTGGCACTTTCAAGTAAACGTCACCACCGTTTGAGAATGAAACAAATGACAAATCTAGAAAAAACCAGGAAAACGAGTAACGAAGATCGTCTTGAGTCTGTTTCCCTGTTCTTTACTCAAGCTCTTTGAGTAAAGTTTTAGTACTGGAAAAGTGTCTAGAATTATTTTTATTGCGATGGAAATACAATTTTAAATATCCAGCTTTTGAGCGATTATCTACTTTGGTTTGTTCTCAACCCCCGGATATTATTATTAAATACAGTGTGTACATTTTATACGGGCGTATGGCGATTAGTATTGGACCTAGGGAACCTATTTACATTTATTTCTTTATGAAAATAAGAATATTTTTTTTCATACATAATAATTCAGCCCGCATTGAATTGCATCCATGACAATTAACTTACCGGTGCGTCATGTCAGTTATGCCAGTTTAAAATAAGTTTGATAGCGTACATTGGTGCCCGGTAGGACTTTAAAAAATCATTACACATAATTAATAACACTATTTAACAAAATTATTATACTATATGAGTCCTATTGCTGGATACTATAGGTGGATAAAGTATACGCCCGTATAAAATTTACAAGCTGTATATTTAAAAAATCCCATAGATGAATAAAAAGGAAATCTATCACGAGTTAATAGATTTCATTTGTTATCGAGCTACAAAAGCGTTAAAGGTGCTTAATTCCTCTTAAAAAATCTCACCTGAACTTGAATGAGAGAAGCTTATACAGCGGTCAAATTATAGCATATAAGTAGATACGTACGGGAATCCGGTCTTTGAAATTTTTAAATAGTGTTATTTTGAGCAGTGGAGAATCCTATACCGGGTCCAGGTCGGCTTGCTCTTACCGCTCTCGCTCCCGTTCCCGCTGCCGCTCGTCCATTAACCCAAGCATCTGCGTACGAGCAAGGTGTTATTATGCAAATGGTGGGAGCTCGGTTTCGACTGAGTCAATACCGGCGTAATTGGCGACAGCCTTATGTTACTGTCCTGCGATTGCTCTATCGACGATTTAATGTACCTAAATATACTATTTAAACACATGTTTTTATGTAGTTATATGGAATACTAGGAGATATCTTGTATATGAATACTAGTCAACACCCTCATTTTTTCTCGAGTGGAAATCGTTAAAAACTTTTAACCCATTTTTGCTCCCCTTGAGGGTTGAATTACAAAAAAAAAATTCATATTCAAGATTTATGATATTTGAAGAATAAGTTTAGTTTACATTTCAAGGTTAGGTATTGCCTTCAAAGGTTTAGGCTGTGCATAGTGTGCATTGTCTGACTCTATGTAACTTTTGTATAACTAGGTATACTTATACATGTATAACATATAGTCGAGAAGATCACTAGAAAACCTACATAAGTTAAAGCCTGACCAGAAATATATGATTATTGTCAAGAGGGCGCTATTATTCTCATTTATATGGCAACAGTCATAGAGCGTGTTATTTTTTATGGTATGGTGACATCTTGATTTGTCACTAATTTGTTTACCTGTCAGCTCTGATGTTAATTTAAAAATGTTTCACAGCGAAATAATATCATTTCCCGAGTGTATTATTTACATCAGTTTATTATATACACTATTTACAATGTTTCGCTCTTGAATATGGATAATTTTGGGAATTTTTGTGGTTTATTATTTAATATTCACATTTTATTTTTATTCAAGTAAATCGTCTCAACGACACTTGACAACATTGACATCCTATCACATGCACTAACTAACACATGCATATCATTCTGTCATTAAAATTATTGCCAGTGTAAGAAATTAGTTCCAATGAAATTCCGCAACATGGCGCATGATCATATATTTCTGGTCAGGCTTTACATAAGTAAGTAAGAAGTAAATCAAAGAGAAGTTTTATAACAATAAAAATATGTATAATGTCTATTGTTTGTCTTTGACTTTAAATTTTTTTTGTTTACTGTTTTCTATTAGTTACCATAATAATTAATTTGTTCGTTCATACAAGGTGTAACAAAAATGCAGGTGAATCGTATCCGTTATGAAAACCTAACAAAAAAATTTTTAACGTAAAAAAAAATTTTTTTTGTATAATTAATTAGGGTCGGCCGGATGGGACGACGTGTCCCATACAAAAAAATATATTTTTCGCGTCCATAAAAATATTCTCTTAGGTACTTTATCTTAGTCGCAAATGTCGCAATACAATACCAATTATGCCCTTATTTTTGTTACACCCTGTATACCTAGTTCTCATTAGTACAGTCGCTATCAAATATATCGGAGCGGCCAAGGTGGTCACAAATATCTGAACAACGCCTCTATTGTCAAGGCGATAAAGCGCATGTTCCGATATTTTTGAATACCTTGGCCGCTCCGATATATTTGATGGCGACTGTACCTACAAAAATTATTAACAAAATAATTTCTGTGTTATCCGGCTAATTTACCTATTGATTGACCGGGAAAATTTGTAATAGTTATTTACCTACATTGCGTATAAAGGCGTATTGAACATAAATTATCTGCAACATGAAAACATACTTTGGTACGCAATGTAAAGGTACCGTATTCTAATTTTAAAACACATTAACAATACATTAAAAACACAACCATCTCAAACATAACTCCAACCCTCAACAAATAATCAACCATAATTGAAGTTGTATTGGAGTTGCATCGGAATAATTTTCAAGCAAATTCTTTTATTTAAGCCTTTTCAGGGGCGGTCACAGACTGAAATTTTGGGAGGATCACTATGAAGTTTTGGGGGGAGGGGGTCACTAAGGCAAAAAAGATTTTTTGAGGGGGTCAGTTTTTGCGACAGTAAAAGCATTTTTATTTTATTTTATGAATTTATGATAAAGGTGTATTAAATTCACAAGGCTTCATTATACATCGCTTCATAATCATAACACTTCACAACACAAGTTATCGTCAAACCCGCCACGACGTATAACCAACGAGTTCCCGAATTACGGTCTTTCAGCATATGCTTACTGCGAGAGCGTTTTCTTCCTGAATTGTTTTTCCTGTAAAATACAGGAAGAACATTTTCCTGCCGTTCCTCAGTTATTCTAATTGTGTTTTGTCTTCGTAGGATTATGGACCTATATTTTCTAGGTCCGTGAGTGAGTACGTGTAAAGAATCCTATTCCATCGCAACTCACTGTAGTGATGTGCCAAAAAGCTCCCAGACCGATTGTTTAAAACCAGCCTACTGTAACAGACCGACATCTGAAAACATCCAGCTACGCTGTAAGCAGTAAATTGTTTTGAACTATACCTTGTCTTTGACTTCAAAATAAAATCAATTTGCTACAGTACGAAAATTAAATGAGGGTAGCTTATAAAATTATGTTCCTTGATAGGTGACCTTTTTAATTTAGTCGTTTCCAGAGTCGTTCAGTTTCTCTATGGACAGATCTAAGCCTATTTTATAAACAAAATAAATTATTATCTACTTTTTTATTGAAACGTAAAATAATTAAATTAACATAGGTAAGTTTAGATTTTTTTAAATGTTGGTTGTTTTAGATTTGTCTTTAATCTATAGTTCATGATATATTATAGAATAGCTCGGTAAAACACGCGGGAAAAATGGGAACCAATCAGAATCAAGCTGAGTTAGTTGGACCAATCAAAATAAGAGTTGTTGAATGGATTGAGGAACGTTTGAATTAGCGGGGGTCGGTTTTGGGGGGGTTCGAAAAAGTCTATATAAGGTTGTGGAAGGAAATATCTGGGCTTTTTCTTCAGCAGAGCGTCGTGCCAAAAGGAGATCAGTGAGTTTAGGCTGTAAAGTACAAATAGTGTTTGAGTTTGTTCACAGATCTGTTATCAAGAGATGGAAGCATTCGATGGACAACAGAAACCCACGGCCAGCGCGCTTCTATGGTAACGGAGATGAGGAGCCTTGTTGGAGCGCTCGAGACCATTGCATGAAGAATCTTGTGTTCCACGTGGCTAGCAAACATCAGTCACTACTGTCTCGGTAAGAAATTCAGATTTATTCGAGTTTTAATAGCAAGTGCGTATGACGGACCGTCGCGTTAATATTTACAGGATAGTGGGTAGTTGCGTATTGAGATTTTAAGTTCGTTATTCAGCAGATAATCTGATAGTCTTATCGAGGCGTGTTTATTTAACCAAAATAAAAAGTAAAATCATTGGTTTATGTGTAGATTGCAGTTGGTGAGAATTTCAGTTCGTTATTAAGTACGTCTATCTATTTTGTTGTGTTTCGCCATTTAATTGAGTGAGTTAGTGGTTAGTCAAATGTATAACAAAAGAATGGTGATTACGAGCATGGATTTGATAGAAACCGGGAAAAGACTTAAAAACCCACAGGTAGGGTATAGTTGAAGATTATAATTAAAATGTAGGATCACAGTTTACTCTTATTGCATAGTATGGTGTCATTGAATTGGTGGTTGAATTGCCTAAAAAATTTTTAATCAGTTTTTTATTAGTATAAGTGGTTGTCCTTGTCATTTAACCAACTAAATAGGAGGCATAATAGGAATGTTAATAATTCTAAGTTTATTGTGCGTCGGTGTGTATACGTAAATATTTTATGTGCAATTTTAAATTCATAGTAACGAGGTCATTAAAGTATTGATTCACGGGTTTTATTCATTCGGTTAATGTTACTATTGAGTTCCATCGGTGCGTATTTATGTTAATATTTCGTGTATGGTAAATAAAGGGTAAGGTATACGTTATCTAAATTATTGTTAGTAGAAACAATTAGATGAGTAAATACAATTGTAGGTCTTAATCATTAGCGGGTTCAGTTGAACTTGAAGGACTCACCGCGTCGAGCAGAATCCGAACTTGCGACCTTTCGGAACACCGGTCCGATCGCTCTGACCGGCTGAGCCATCGACGCTTGCTCAGTCTCGGTGAATCTTTCTATCAAGTTCCTTCATTGCTTACGTCAGAGGGTTACGTATTTATTTAGTGTTCTGTAATGAATATTTATTCTTTAGAGAACGTTTTCTGAGTTGATTAGTCTATCAGGTTTCTCTAATTTAATATGATTTCCAATCATATTTAATCCATTTGTATATTCTACATAATTAACCGTCGTTCATTCTCGAATTATATACTTCGAGTAAATTAGTAGTTACCTTTGCATTAGTTTATTTTATAACGTTAACAATATTTATTCGTCGTTGTAGTTAAAGTTTTAGTTTCAGTCTTGATAAATAAGTAATTCTACATATTTCACAATAGGGCATAAAATTAGTAAGCTAAGTATGGGAAAATACGTTTTGTTAATCCTTGTTTATTTCTCAAATTCCCGGTTACATCGACTGTGAGAGGGCGCCTTCACCGTAAGCTTCTGAAGGATCGTTGCCGCAGCGTGAGCGCTTCGGTGGCGGAATGCAGCTTCGGGCGTACAGATCTTCTGCCTGTCCAGTTGGACCCATCTTGAAGCCTTAACGAGCACTTCAGGGAGCTGTCGGCAGAGCTGTTCCGGACCAAGGCGATCTATTGCGAGACTTCGGCGCCATTGCGAAGAGTCAATCCATCCAGCAGAAGTCAGTCCTCCCGGTGTGTTGTTTTTGATTTATTGCTTTATGCTCATTTTCATTTGTGTTGTATTACCTTATTACCTTTCAGTGAAATTAGTATTCACCAGTATATTTGAACATAAGTGTGCATTATGCCGCCGTAATAAAATTCTACTAAGGTTCGATAAATTGAATATGATGGTATATGCATTGATTTCGTTTAATCACTATAATAGGTAATTACATTTTCTATCTAGTCATGGTGGTGGCTTGCAGGTGCACATGGAAGCTAGTACCATGTTAGTTGTGTAACATATTGGTTAATCAATGTTTTCTATGTCTTGCATGCAAATACCATTGTACATTTCCAAGGAATGATTACGTTAAAGGTTTCTTTTCTACCGCTTATTCAAATAAATAAACATTATTGAGCAGTTTGTTGCTCAATATACGGCTAAATAATTTAAGTGGTTAAATCCACGTAATTATAAACAGTAAATTATAAAGATATTTACTTTACCTTTTCTTGACGGTGTTTGTTAAACACTGATTGAGAAATCTTTATTACTTGTAGAGTCAAATAGTGAAAATTATGATTAGGTTGCCCAATACATAAATGTAGATACTTTGAAAAGTTCAATATTTAGTACGATTGGCTACCTACCTAAAATACATATATATATACCATAGTATGGTGAAACACCTTTACTATTACAGTTATAAACTTGTACATGTATGTGCTTTCCGGTACACGAGCATCGGACGTGCGACTGCTGCACGTGGCACGCTGCTCGCTGACATCGTGAGTTCATCACTGCTAGAACAGCGGGCGGCTATCCTAAGCAAACTCCAGAGGCCAGAAGTAGCAGCCGTCTGCCATCGTGAGCTGATTACAGCCAGTACAGCGGGCGGCTATCCTGAGCAAACTTCAGAGGCCAGAAGCAGCAGCCCGTGATGATGCTTCTCCACGTTGCCACGTATGATGATATACGAAAAGCGTTCTTGTGAGTTAGTTCCATACTTCTCTTTATTACACCGACGGGTGACAAAATAGGTTTAACGTTAAGCGTCAGCGAGGTTCCATGCTAGTACGGTTTCTATGTGCTTAGTACAGTTACAAAATATCCGACTTTGGAGTTTACTTAAATAAAGAGTTTGAGCTTTATAAATTTATACGTGCTATACCAATAAATAAGGCTTTATTATGTTTGATTCAACCATATTTGAATAACGTGCAACATACCTAGTAATTTATATCTGATTATTGTGATTTCATAATGTGAGGATACACGAGTACGAAGGACTTATCATTTAGATTTAACAATACATTTTATTTAAGTATTAACGCTACTGTTAACGAAGTTGACATCTTCAATAAACTATTAATAGTATATATAAGTCCTAAGTTACTCGTACTTCCTTTCCACTGATTTAGTTCGGCTGTTGGTTATTTGTAAATCACACGGTCTTTTCACTGAAGGAATAGATAATACTTTATGTTGCACTAAATTAAATTTAAATGATACTTGAAGTCAAAATGGTTTTGATCATCGTAGATGCCTTGATTTTGGTATGTAGCTCGGAATGCGTGAATTGCAAATGATTTGTGATAGCTGACATCTCATGGACATCATTTACAGAATGCTATTGTTGACATACATATAGATTGGTCATACAAGTAAATTTAATATCTATATAATGATTCTATATCATTAAGTATATAGACTGATAGTAATCTCGTCAACAGCACCTGTCCATTTATATACTAAAATGTGTATATATATATATATAAATCACACACTATATTTATTTATAATATTGTAGTCGTTGAGTACAATGAATATTATTTAAATAGTGATTGTTCCAACGATGAGGTAGTTATAACTGGAAATGTCGACAAGTTGTAAAGACTCCTTCCAGTTATGACAAAAGGTACTTGGTAACAAAGGTAACGGTATTACCCAAAATTATTTATTAATATTTATGCTAAGCAAGGGTTTTGATCCAGGTTGATGGAATACGCAACTGTGTTTTATTATAGGGTCAAACCGTTCTTCCAACAGTGGTATTCTGTCTTTAGTGGATCTAGCTTGGAGATCTTTGAAAAGGGTGATCAATGTGAATTTATATATTCCAAAATAGACTGCTTGGATGAATTTTATATGATTCATACAAGACGTATATTTTTCTCAGAGGTTCCGACTGTGAATTCATTCTAGAGAAATATGCTACTTCGATGAGTCTAAATTAGATTCATACAGGAAGTATATTTTAAGGTATGGATTGAATTGATTCTTGACGAGTTTACTCGCTGATCTCGCACCACGAGAGTCTGTATCATTTGTTTGCCGATAGTAAACCGTTAAAGACTCCAATATATATAAATATATCATATGCTTAACTATTTTATCATATGGATGAGACGGTTTGCATTGGAGTCAATGATGATATAGGTAATATGTACAGAACTCTACTGTGAGAGGATTATACATTACCGAGATTTACGAACGTAAAGCTCAGTTATGCGGTCAAATTAGTCTATAAGTACAACTACATTTTAAGTACGATTCAACTTGGAAATAAAGCCTTATTGTAAACGCTAAGCATATTGAATACATTATTGGGTAAAAGGTAACAAACCCTAATCCAACTGGCTTATAAAATAAAATAATAGTTGTGTTCATGCTTATTTCGAATAACAAATACAATAGAATGGGTGCTATTGTCTATCAACTAACTAGAATAAGCTTCGGGGTCTGAACATACTCGTAATTCTTATCCACACGTGAGATGTTCCAATATGCAAGTCGGGCTGGTTGGTTGCGCATGTATGCTTGATAGGGCCGGGTTAACCTAAGATAATGTAGACGAATGCAAGTCCAATTTATAAAGGGCTAACCCATTAGGGTATGCATGTCCAATGATAGGGCCTACCTGAGGGATTTGCTAATCAGCATTCCCATTAGTGTCTGCATGTTCGTCACCTGAGGGTTACGCATTCGTATACAAGTCTAAAAGACGTTTATCTTATGGTTCTGCATGGAATAACTCACGTTAGGACCTTTTGTGTAGACATAGCTTAGCCTAAAGTATCGGCGTATGCTCGGTAATTTTATGAGGTATAAAAAGTAGCCTTATAGTCAACTATAAGGCTACTGGCAGGCAGTCAACTGCAATCATCTATTCTATTTTAATGATAATCTGGATTAATATTAAGATTTTAATGAGCCAGAGTTCCATTATCCTATTCCCATATATCTATATTATGACATATCATATTATGATCACATTATTAATATTACAATCTTTTAATAAAATGACATTAATCATTATAACATAATATAATTATATAACATTATACAATTACAGGTTTTATTGCATAAAGGAAAATTCTTCTGTTTTATCGTGTAGACAGTAGTATACAATGTATACAGTAATTTCAATATTTTGCTTTATTCAAATCTTATGAAGATTTTTTTTACATAGTCATCAATAGCATTATGTAGGGAGAAGGTATGTTTCACAATAGTAGTTATATACAGGGTGATTCATGAGACGTGAGCAGGAACAACCCTACACACTTAGTTAACGATAATGAATCGGCCGCCATCATGTTTAAGTGAAACAATAACGCCTTTCAATTTTTTAAACCTATTTTGTTTGGTAGAAATTTATTTTCTGTAATCATGGTCATCCTACATAAACAAATCAATAAAGATAAAACCTCTTTAACAATCATGACAGCACTTTGATTATGAAAAAAAAAATTGTCAAATTCAGTGAGATACGATGTTTCCAAAGTAACCAGACATCAATTTGACACATATCACAGAAAAACAAGAGAATATCAGTACTCGCCGGAGTATTCTAACTGTAGAGTGACCATGCGTGTCGTAAATAATTTTGAACTTTTTATTTTTACTTTAAATTTTTTTTTTGGGTTTATCACACTAATACTGATATCAAACAATAGCTTATTATTAACTGACCACTAGACCCACTCATAGTGTTGTGTTCCTGCTGGTGAGTAAGGTTGCCAAAGAGCTCAAAGAGGACCCAGTGTGTTGACGATGAGGGACCCTCTTGTTCCTTTAGCCGTCAACACAGTGAATCCTCCTTTTTGTAAAGGGTCGGCAACGCGCATGTGACTCCTGTGGAGTTAAAGGCGTCCATAGGTTACGGTAGCTGCTTACCATCAGGCAGGCCGTATGCTTGTTTGCCACCGTCGTAGTATAAAAAAAAAAAAAAAAAAAAAACTGAATCCGTAGTGTTAAGCCTGCTCACGTCTCATGAATCACCCTGTATAATTGTGATGTTAAATATTGAGGAGGTTATAATACTTGTTTTAACAGTTTGTAGGTTAATGTAGGATATTCCCAAATTTTACTTGTTTTATGTAAAATTGTATTTATTTCCTTTAATTTCTGGTTTTCTGTGTTTGTTTGAGCATTGTTCAGATTTAATTTTGTTGTTTAGCGTTTCTCACACCTCAGGAGACCTTGGTTATTACTTATCATAATGTAGTCCAATATGTACCAATAGACAATCATGCCATTGTTTTATAATTTTTATAAATTGTGTGTCTTTAATCTTTGCAAAATTTATTATGTATGTGTGCAGGTTAAACTAGAGTTTTTTTTTCACCGCTATAGTTTTTACTCTGGCATATTTTGGCCCTTGAACTGTAGCGGTATATCTAATGTGACCTACCGGTTACATTAGATATAATAGTTTATAGAGTTATTTAACTTTCCTTTAACAGTATTTTCTTATTACTTGAATAAATTTTCTTATTAACTTATATGTTGTTTAAATCCTATTATTTCCCTTAGTGATAAGATCCTCGCTTTCAAAGAAAAGTTTCAGTTAACTTGAAGCTTTAGGTAGGTTCAGCTTTAAAATATTACTGGTTAGTATAGGTGAGTTTATACACTACCTATTTTAACGACTGCACGCAATACCTCTCAATTAATTTAAATACTTAGGTAGTTAATTGAAATAAAATAAACTAAAGGATCAAAGCAACACCATTGAACACAAACACACACACACACCAATAACAAGTACTTAATTTTTTACCGACAATTGTCAAATCAACAGAGATAAGATCACGCAAAAACTTTAATGAAGAGGATGCACCTAGCCTTGGCCCGCGTGACGTCATGCAGGAAACCGATGGGCTTCGAGTTGTGGGAAATGTCCGTGGTTTTCCGTCGTGACAAACATTAGCATATAAAGTCAGAGGTGACCAACCAGTTGAAGGTCCAGGTGATTATTAATGAGCATGGTAATTGTCCGAATATATAATTTATTTATCGTATAGCTACGTGTCACTGGATAAAGATAGGCATTTCTTTTCCCAGGTAGTAGTAGTGGGAAAGTATATGATGAAGAAAATCCAGTGAGTGCTGTGAGGTCCAGAAGGGATAGTGCAGCTGCCAAGTTTGTTACTCTTTTAGAACCACCCTGGGATCACGTGTAGGGTTGTTGTTTAAGTTGTTTCCTACGGACGCAGAGTAACATTGATTATTTGATTCATATATTTCTCGATTCTCGGATTCAACGCGCTCAAAAACTGAAAATGTGAATAATTGTGTTTAATACGAGCGGAAACAAGACTGCTAAGATATTTGCTAGCACTAGCTTTTGGATTATTTGTAACTTAGCAGTAAAGTTATGATCTTATATAGAAGGACACATAGATCTGGGCCAGTATCCTACAATCATCATGACTTAACTTTCTTGATCGAACTTACAGAGATACATAATCTATGGTGGGACTGGGTAGGTTAAATGTTTATTACCCCTGGCTTATGCGCACGAGTGTCCAATTATGTGACTGTCATGTACTCTTTTATGGATCATAGTAAATACGCTTAGGTATTACCTATAAGATGTAATTTGCATTTGGTATATTAGGTAAGTATGTAGTATGGTCTTTTTAGGGTTCCGTACCTCAAAAGGAAAAAACGGAACCCTTATAGGATCACTTTGTTGTCCGTCTGTCTGTCTGTCTGTCTGTCTGTCTGTCTGTCTGTCTGTCTGTCTGTCTGTCTGTCAAGACCATTTTTCTCAGGAACGCGTGGAGGTATCAAGCTGAAATTTATACCAAATACTCAGGTCTATTGTCCCTTGGAGCTGTTAAAAAATCAGACTCAAAAGCCAACGCAATCAAAAGATACAGTCGTTTATGCTGCAAATTTTAGTTTTTCGGCACTCGCAAAACCTACGGGGTACTTCCCATGAACTCAGAAACTTGAAATTTGGCACGAAGCAACGTCATATAGCATAGACAATGGAAAAATTACAAAAAGTAGACATTTTTAATAAAATGATACAAAAAAACATTTTTTTAAATTTTAAACTTACTACCTTTTTTCTCGTAAACGCGTGGAGATATTAAATTGAAATTCATGTCAAATACTCAGGGCTATAGGACCTTTCAGATGTAGCAAAACCAAACTTTTATGTCAACGCAATCAAAAGAAATAGCAATTTAAGTCGCATATTTTGAAACTGAGTACTCGCAAGAAACTCAAAACCTAAAGGGTACTTCCCGTAAACTCAGAAACTTAAAACTTGGCACGAAGAAACTTCATATAGCACAAACAAAGGAAAAATTACGAAAAGTAGACATTTTTAGTAAAATCATAAAAAAATATTTTTTTTAAATTTTAAACTTACTACCTTTTTCCTCGTAACGTGTAGAGGTATTAAATTGAAATTAGTAATAAACATACCACAACTTTTGCTTGTTATAGGTTTGTACGGAACCCTCGGTGCGCGAGTCCGACTCGCACTTAGACCGTTTTTTTTTTTCTAAATTCATATCATTCGATTTTCTAGTAAGTAACCTCTTAGAGATTATGAATTAAACGAAATTGTACCTAGATATTTTTTTGGAAATTAATCTTTTTTATGATTTGAATGATATTTTTAACCAACTTTAAAAAAGAAAGTAGGGTGCTAGATTCCCGTCCAGGTCTTGTTTACCGTCCACTTCATTAAACTGTTACAAATATACGGCGACTTTATGGTCAACAAATTCTCTATTTATAGTTTATTCTTTACCCTACCTAAGTAGATTTTTTTTAACTTTGAGCTTATATTTGGGGGAAAACTTGAATATAAATGTATAAATAAGTATGGACGGATAACTTTACGGACATATGTGAACGAAAAATAGCACAATCACCCTACTTTCTTTTTGAAAGTTGGTTGCAAATTACAAAATTAAAATCGTAAAAATTATTAATTTCCCAAAAAAATATGGTTTCAGTTATTATCTTTACTCTTTATATTTATGACCTTTTGATGTAACACAAAGACAGGTACTTACCTACTGTGTATATTTTTTGCCTTGACCAAATATTACAGGAAAATCAAGACATATGAATCAAACATTATCCAATTGACAGGAAATACATTATCAAAATACCGGATTTTTATTATGACGGAATTGTAATATGTCTTTGTAACATAATGACTAAACTTCACATTGACAGCAGGTGATACTTTGGAGTTGCACGATTAACAATTGAACTAATACTACAAAATCTGTATTCCCCATTGATTTATACAAAAAAACCTGTCTATGGTATTCCCTGAGTTTGAGGCGTCGCATTTCTTTTCGGAAAACTGTTTTCAACCCAATTCTGAGATTTTGAAGAAAAATCATACTAGGTAAGTACCTAGTATGATTTTTCTTCAAAATCTCAGAAAGTGTCTAACTACTTAGACATACTATAAACACAGAGTGTTCACTCTATACCTAAACAATTTCTCTATGGTGGTTTACTAGCGCCGCTTAAAATATGAAGTGTGTATTAAACAGTCGACGTCAAAAATGTTTACACTTTTGCACCTACAAAGAAGTAAGGATGCATAAGTGTAAAGATATATTTGACGTCGACTGTACTACTAAATTAGGTACGAGAGCTTTATTTTCGCAAATCATGTACCTACCTGAAGTGTGTAGATAATTTTGACCACTTCACTAGTATAGCTACTTTTGCTACTAAATGGTCAATGACCTTAAAGGTCTCGGAACGTGTATAGTGGTACTTAAAACACCTGCCGCTGCGTCGATGACGTCACGTCACGATAATCAGAGAGCTAGTGACAGTTCCCTGACTTATGGCCACGATCTTAAGATTGGTGTAATGGTAAGATGGTGACTAAGTGGGAAACGCTATTAGCTCATGTTCTACACGATGTTACAGTGCTCTGGAATTTAATGAGTCAAAGTACTGTTCTGGGAATTCTTGACGTAGCCTATGATATCAACCCGCATATAATTATAAACAAAAAAGAGCCGACTTCACTTTCCAAAAGCAAATGCCCGAGCTACTGTAAAAAATACCCAAATCACTATAGGTTGCCTATAATAGCTGAAGAGTTCCCTCGACTTCTCCAGGACCCCATCATCAGATCCTGACCTGATGACAATGGGACCAACTGTGAAGTATACTCTTTCAAACAGAAAAATAATTTTCCAAATCGGTCTAGCCGTCTTCGAATAATCGGTGAATATACAAAAACAAAAACAGCAAAAACAAAGCTTCCGACGAATTGAGAACCTCCTTTAATGCTGGATAATCTTGAAGTCGGTTGATAAGTAGGTATTATCGCCGCCTAGTCGTGCTTTGTAGTTCGATCTATGTAAAACCCCAAACTTTATAGCAGCTTTTATCCCCCAAATATAGTAGTGTTGGTAGGCTAGCGCGGTAAGACGTCCTACTTTTAACCCGGTGGTCTCGGCGTTTCGTATCAATTAATTTTTCGGAACATATGTCCAGTCGCCATCATATATATCGAAGCAGCCAAGGTCATCATCATCATCGTCATCATATCAGCCGAAAGACGTCCACTGCTGAACATAGGCCTCCCCCAAAGAGTGCCACAATGACCGGTCCTGCGCCACCCGCATCCAGCGGACTCCCGCGACCTTCACCAGGTCATCAGTGCAGCCAAGGTACTCAAAATAAATTGAACATGCACTTTACCGCCTTGAGAATAGAGGCGTTGTTCAGATACTTGTGACCACCTTGGCCGCTGCGATATATCTGATGGCGACTGTGCGAACATTACCAATCGTTTTTCGATAAAGAAAGAAATCGTGAGAAAACCCTTTATTACGATGTATGTAAAAATTCTAATGTGTGGGTAGACCTAATATGTAAAATTTTCAACCCGCTTTGGGCCAGCGTGGGGATTAGATGAGAGCATGTATAGTTTGTCCGGCGGGTTAAGGATAAATGCGCAATACTTTAAGTATGGAGCATTTATCAATTTATTTCATTATTATGAGCCTGTTCCACTGCTGGGCAAGGACCTCACCTCTTTTCTTCCATTCGTTTCGGTCTTTCGCCTCTGGCCAGTCTCTCAAAAACAAGTTCCAGTAATCCCGCCATCGCCGTCGAGGTCTGCCGGATCCTCGGTTTGACTCGTGAGGCACCCACTCAGTGGTCATCTTAGCCCACAAGTCGTATGGCATGCAACATATTATTATTATACATACATATTTATATATTTTATTGGAGCTGAGTGTACTGTGAGAGTTAAAGCCGGTTCCCACAGGGTGTCCTGCAATCGAAGCGATATACAGCCTTCAGAGAGGCGCCATTATCATCAAACTGTCTTCCAGGAGCAAGACGTCAATGCGATTTAAATACAAGGGCCGATAGGGCCACGAAACCTGCGACTTGGACGTCGCATTTTCCGTCTACTACGAGTATGAAGCTTGAATTTACAAGCTTTTCTATAATATATATTTTTTATCTTTTTTTCTATCTACTTCTTTGCACTGTTTTAGTTGCCTCGTCCAGGCCACGGTTGGGTTAGGGTTTCCCCCCATCTATCGACGCGGATTCGGCAAAATCCGGTGGAAAAAGCTTTATGTCCGCAAAAGAGTGAAAAAGAAGTCGAGGCGTCGGCGTCGGCAGGCGTCGGCTGAGCCGATCCGAGCCGAACCGTGACTTGTTAGCTCTGTACCTACCTACTAAGTACCTACTCGTCTGCTAAACCGTAAACTTTTATCGTGGTATAATAATAATAATAAATAGCTCTTTGAATAGTAATATTAGGACAGTGTAAGTATTTATTTTACTTAAGTGTTTTAGTGAATAATTTGATATATGAAATGAATATGTGTATTTGAAATTTATTGTTATCGTTATTATTATTTTCTGTACAATTGTACTTGTTGACGTTCATAGGTGCATTTTATTAATGCCTATTGTAATAAAAATAAATATAATACAATAAATGTACTTACATATCGTCAGGTGACAACCAAAACTCACTAATTAGAAAAAAAATTAAACAAAAATCTACCTTGTTCTGTTACAATTACGGTTTATTGTTTTATTTATTTAAACTTTATTGCACAGTAAAAAAATAGTACAAATGGCGGATTTAATGCCTCAAGGCATTCTCTACCAATCAACCATAGGGCCAAACAGAAATTCGCTAAAGTGGGTGCTGAAAGAGAAAACTTGCTGATTTATTTGCACTTAAATATACTTCGATACATACTACATAAACTACACAAATACCAATATATACACATACTCGTACTAATATACAAATATTATAATGCATATGCGCAAAGGGGAAAAAACTCATTTACGCTGGTAATGATCCAGCAGGTCCTTGTGAAGCAAGCGTTTGAAAACGAACTTGCTTGGGGCTTGTCTTATTGTCAGGTGAAGTGCATTCCAGAGACAAATAGCCTGGACTGTAAAAGAAGAAGAGAGATAGCCGCTATGAGGAGGATGTACTAGAAGCTAGCTTAAGAGACTGGGAGGAGCGAAGTTCACACCCCGGACGGGGGTTGACACCGTCACCGTCACCGTCATGTGACACCACCAGCCAGCAGTTCTGCTGCAAGGACGCAGAGGCGCTGGTCATACAAGGGAGGGAGGGACGAGTAGGTTTGCCGAGATGGCTCAAATACACGTGCTAGTACGGTTCAGGCCGTCGGTCAAAGGTGTAGAGTACGGCGGGTTAACGACCTCTGTCCGGACGTACCCACTCCGAGATAGGGCGTGTATCTGGGCTTCCTCGCGTGCTCTTTCCGTCGTCTGCCGCCCAGGTATGCTCAGCTGGCCCTCCTGCCCGAGAAACCGGTGGGCCAATAAATACAGGATGGGACTGTCGGGTTTGTGCAGTCAAGGATAATAGGAATGACAGGAGGTAGAACCAGACCGAATACTTGCATCGTGCCCAGCGTGAGGAAGATGGATAAATACTGTGTGTAAATATATACGACGGGATGGTGACTGCGTATAAATAAGTTGCGTTCATTGCATTATGATCTGTAGTCTAGCAGTTGGACTAGGTTAGCCGTAGTTATTTTCTGGTTGTGGTCAAGTTATTCTGTTTCGAGTAGCCAATCCATGAGTAAAAAAATAGGTCTCACTCTTTCACTTGCTCTTCATGTGGAGCTGTAGACCATAGCTCAGCGCAGCAAGTGCATATAGGTCTTCAGTCAATGAGTCTATAGCATAGTTTGTGGACTTGTACCTAATCTGTTATCGTCTTGTCTTCCAGCATCTCATGTATTGTTTTTAGACGGTTCATTAGATACGTTACGTCTATCATTTTTTTTAGGATATAGTATGTCGTTCGTATTTCCTTAGCTGTGATCTGTTGGTGCTTGTGAGAACCCTGGATTTCAGACCGTAGGCCATAATAGAAAGTGCGATAACTATTTTATTCATTAATATTTACCTCGTTGTACGCTACTCGATTATATATTTTTAACTAAACTAATTCCGGATTTTGGCGTTTGGAGTAGCCTTCTCGCATCTTGTCTTAATTGCTGCTTGTCGAATGCTTGCCGGAGCACATTCAGCTGACTGTTTCTTTGTAGCCTGTAGAAATGGTGGTCAATTTTCCTGCGATTGGACCAATCGAAGGGAGTAGTGTTCTATAAGTAAGACGTTGCTTTATTTATTAGTGTCTGTATGCGTGGTTAGGTTAGTTGGTAGTATGGTGTTAATGTAGTCGCATAGTTTTGCGCAAGTCTGTAGTGAGCCACATGTGAATTACTTCCAAATACATATTGTACGGTCACGTCTGAAAATATGGATACAATTTATGTGACACAAACATGTATCCAAGACTTTACGCCTTGGTAATAGAGTACTGGCTACATATTTTAGTCACACCAAATGTATTCATATTTTCAGACGTGACTGTACTGTTTAACATTAAACACACAATAGTACAACTTCGATATATTACACAAGACACCCACACAATATATATAACTTCATTTGACTTTGACTTTGACTTCATTATAAAACACGAATCACACTCACTTGATATTATATGACCATAAAAATTTGAACAAGTAAACATCGTTTGAAAGAATCGCCGCTAATTTAATCTAAATCTTTTAGCACGAATATAATTATTTTTCATTGTCACACTAATAATTACTCGCACAAAAACGCCAATAACACTGATATCCAATATGGATTTTTGTGTATAAGTACATTCACAATGCTGCACACTTAACGGTTGCACTTTAATTCATGGAAACATAAAAACCATAACTTAAAACATAAATATTATAAGTAATAAACTTTTTTATTATACGCAAAAGGTATTTTACACATTTTATCATGCATCACGTATTTCTGTTGGCTGTGTAGTGCGTTGTTCAATTTCATATCTTTAGTTTGTGGAATAGAAATGTTTAGTTTCACATCGCTTAGGTAACGTTTTTTTCGTTCTGGTCATAGGATCTGTCATTTAGAAACCGAATTTATGATGACTATTATCTTTCCAGGCGGCTTGTAACCGCACGTGTTTGGAGATTTCGGATGCGCGTCCGTCGAACATGAAAAAAAACGTTTTTTTTTTTTGTCCCTCTTTCCTGGAGAAAGTATCGATGATTGTGTTAATTGCACATTGTATTTCTCTTTAAGTTTGCAGCTTTTGTCAGTATTTTTTTTGTTTTTTGTTGTTACTATTGTAACTATTCTGTATGGATCCCTGCCTTCGGCGGCTCGTTTTAGAACTTGTGCATGTGGCGATTATAACTGCTCCGCATGTAACCCTTTGGACGGCAGCTTATTGTTTTCTGCGAACTGCGAAGGAGTTGCTATAACAATGCTTGCGAGGAAATGCTCTCATCTAACGTCTCCAGACCCTTCAACTAGCTAATAGATTATGTTTATTTTAGTTAGTTAAATTATGGGGTGGTTTTAGATATGATATTTGCACTTCAAACTTGCGCACGTTTATTTTTTGATAACAAAATTTCGTTGCTCTAAGATAAGTTTTGGGCGTTGGTATGACCGTGCGCGCGTGTATATATTATACACGTCCAGTCATCCACAGAGTTTCCCTTATTTCCCTTGTGGCAAAGCTAAATTCAGTTTACTAGAAATAGTACCTACATACCGATTAGGTATCATGGAAAAAATTTAGAAGACTACTTAGTTGGATAACGAAGCTACTGGTTTTAGCCAAAGTCAGGCTCTGGTTTTTACGGAGCACTCTCTGGACCTTGCTTAATCTTTTTTTTTATTTACTTAAAAAAGTACCTAGACGGGTCTGGCCCCAATAGCAAAGGCCTAGTATAAGTAGTAAACTATGGAAAGGTCTCACCCACGTCGATGTGCAGTAATGTATGACGTTATCTGTATCCTCTCAGGTTACTGCAGTCAAGCGTGGAAGAGTCGAGCGGAGCCTGTCGCGCACTCACTTAAATTCACTCGCGGGTGCAGGTATAATAATATAAGGGCGCTTTACAGTTTACTGCTTAATGGATCTGGATTATATTATTTTTCGCGAAATTAGGAAAACGAAAACACATAGACAACGCATACTTAGAACCGGCTTTCTCTAAAACTGCCTCGGCGCGGGCGGGCAGTTGCGTTGCGCTAACACGTGGTAAGAACCGTCTATTGTTCAACTTTTGGGATTTTTATGAATGCAATAGAGGACGAAGGGACGACCGCCCCGGTCGGTGTCCTAAACGAAACTCCCACACCCCGGACGGGGGTTGACAAAACTAAATTTGGACTCAAGGTAGTCTGGAGCAGACGGCTCAAACAAAATAGAGAAGAGAGTACAGAGAATTCTAAGTCCTGCGTTGACGTACAGGCAGCCATTGGAGTTGGTGACGATAATATGAGACGTGATCGAATTTACGCAAGCCGAAAATAAAGCGTATGCCATTATTTAATATACCATCGAGCCTGTTTAGGGAAGCCTGGGAAATGTTGGTAGTGCACACATCAGCATAGTCTATAATAGGAAATATTAAGGCCTGCACAAGCAGCTTCTTGGTACTCACAGGCAGGAAGTTCTTAAACCTATACAGAGTCCGTAGTGTCCCAGTAGCCTTACGTGTAATTTCTGACAGTTGTCCATCCCAGGAAAGATTCATATCAATGACAAGGCCGAAATCTTTCACCTGGTTAGAGACCGGGGTCACTGAGCCATCAAACATGATCGGCGCAACTGGAACAGTTTCCAACTTAATGAGTTACCGCGAGCCACCCAGAATGATGGCCTGACACTTCGAAGGGTTAACAGAAAGGCCAAAACAACGAGACCAGTCAGCGATGTGATCCAGGTCATCATTAAGAGTAGATATAGCGGAACTCAGGTCCGTTACTTCCGCCTGGGCGTACAACTGCAAATCGTCTGCATACAAATGGTGAGCGCTTTTTAATCCAGAAGTAATGAGATTATCTATGAACTTGTTGTAGTAGTTAGTGAGTTTTGGTTGTCAACCGACGTTATAATAGATTCAGAACGTTGTTTCATTACTCGCTCACTGGACCGCTTTTTTCCTGGCCCAGGCCTCAGTCCACAAACAATCGCGGTGTGACGGCGACGCCCCACTGTACTGTCAATCGCATCATTAAGCGCGGGTCACATCAGCAGCACTTCATTAACCACTACGTGAGCCTCATCCCGAGCGGATTGATGTATAATGCCAGGAAATTAAGTGGCTTTTTAATGCTGTTTACAGAGATGATTGATCGGGTGATTGATTTTAAGGACAATTGAATCTAGATATTCAAGATCGTGGTAGCGGTATATAAGGTGTAGGTTATATAAAGTATTTAAGTACTACTCGTATGTAGGTGATATTAATATTCCCCGATGGAAACCTCATACTGAATCAGTTTTTTATACCTACTTATAGATAATTCCAGGGAATCAAGTGGTTCTTAATGGTGTTTACAGAAATGATTGATCGAGTGATAAATTTTAAGGACGATTGAATCTAGAATTCTACATATTCAGGTTCATGATACACGTGGTAGAGGTATACAGTGTAGTTTAAATTATATTATACACATGAAATAACCCGACAGATCTTAACCACGAATTTCTAAGACCAAAAGAAGGAAAAAATATTTTGTAACTTTAGGTAAATTTCGCCAAAATAAATTTTATTTTTGTTTTTTTTTTTGACTGTTTATTGCACATGAAAAGTAAATGTTATTAATAAAATAATCGCCTAAAACAAATTGGTACATTTTTTTTTGTAAAAATTTAGTTTCTGCAAAGTTTTCCTTGTCACTTCGATATCTGTCAATAAGGACGTGTAAACTATGTCCAATAGTGGCAACAACGCCATTAGAAAGGCGTTTTGTGATGAGTTATAAAAAAAAGTGTATTTTTTTAAAATTGGTATTAACTCTGAAGCTAGGCGTATTCCAGAAAAGTTTATAGGACATTTTAGTATCTAAATATGATCAGGAATACACTGTTAAAATCTGTCTAGTTCTATGGGCCCACGGTGTATAGTACCTAACTACTTATAAGTAGGTATACTATTACAGGTTACATTAAATTAAATAAAAAAACTACTAGAAAATGTTTTTGAGAACAATAAAAAGTCAAACAAAATGATAAATGATTCATAGCCGATGACCACAACTTTGAAATTAACGTAAATGCAATTTAAATTAAATTTCAAGCAACAATAAATTAGGACCAAATAAATTGAGCGTTGTCGGGTCCATAGTAATTTGTCAAATCTAATCACTGGGAACTTCTGGCCATAGTATTAGGGTGGCCACACACTATGCTACTTTTGGCCGGTAGATATACAAGGTGTAAAAAAATGCTAGTGATCCATTCAAGGGCGTATTTGGTATCGTATTTTGATTATGAAAAACTAAACACGCGAAAAAGAGAGTTGGCCGGCTGGGACGACGTGCGCCATACAAAAAAAAATTGTGTCCAAAAATTTTTTCTCCTACTTTTCCTTAATCGCAATACGATACGGATTATGCACTTAAACGGATCACCGGTATTTTTGTTATAGCCTGTATTTTGCGGTGGAAATGTATTCATAATTTTTTTTTTTCTCCTACAATAATAATTCAGTTAACGCTGTGAGGATGTCGAAAATTATAGGCAAGCTATTTCTGTTTAACCTGTCAATGTTATACTTATTACTTACTTAAGTGAAGTTTGTGATTGTTTGTGTTTCTTAATCTTTCAAGCAAAACGTCTGCACGAATTCAGATGAAATGAAATATACACATACATGATACATACATAATGATATATGTACATGATGATGTACATATCTACCAAAAAATAAGTATCGTTTCCTTTTTCTCTAATTACATATTTAAACGGTTTTAAGCATGTATGAACAGAGACTTACTTTTGAATAATTGCATCTACCTGTATATAGGAGCTTTCTTTCTTACTGAATCTTAGAATGAAATTAACAGATAATGCTTTATAAAGCTTCCTATTTATGTTTAGAGCGTAGTCTTTCATTAATTCCCTGTTGAATCTCGAACCTCATATGACCAATATCCAAAAACCGGCCTTTAGAAACGACCGTCTCACTCTAATACCGCGGGGACGTTTGATATTTTTTTGTTCCATCCAATTTAAAAACTAATTACGGGTTGGCGATGACTAGGCTCCCATAACTGAGCACCCCACAAAGAATATAATTTCGTCATGTTAGCAAGATGTGACAAAAAAGGATGATTAATGGAATGGTCATTCCACAAAAGAGCTGTCACGTCTTTACAACCACAGTCTAAATAAATTCTGTTTACACGATTGTAAAGCTTACACTTACGCGTTAGGTGCGAAGGGTTATTTTATTTATTCGTTGTGATTGTTTGAATACTGTTTAATTTTTAGCCATGACCTTTTCGGTCGTGATTCGAGCGAGCATCGGTCGTGACATCTAAATAGGAGTTTCATTACAACTGCCACTAGCAGAAGCGAGTTAAGGGATCAGTCGGACCAATATTATCGCATTCCCAGTTTATAGTTAGTTTTAAGGATCACGAGGTCAGAGTTCGCTGGTTGAACTGAGATTTTTAGAGTCTTATGCTCGGTCAGCAGTTAAAGTACAGGACCTTGTGAGGTCGCAATCAATGACGGAAGTAGCTCGGACCGAATGACGGAAAACGTGCATAGAAACGTTTTCAATGATTGCCGCCTAATAGGCACGATTTGGTGCAGGCTGATTTATCATCAATTCATCATTGATTTGTGTGAAGGTGTGAGAATATTTTTGTAGATAAGCGTTGGAATTTTAATCGGAAGGCCTGACAGTGTTTTTTACCAAATTATTTATTAGTGTATAAATGGCAGTCCTTCAATCTGTTTTAAGGATAGTCTATATAGTCAAATGGGATGATTTTTTTAGCAATAAAACACCCACTTACATTACCGACATTAACAGAACTTACATGAATGCTTAGAAATAAAGAAAAAGTAGAAAAATCCACTGACTCAGGCGACACTCGAACTCGCGACTCTGGGATACATGCTCTTCGCTCTGACCAACTGAGCTACTGAGACTCACCTGATGGCTGCGAATTTCTCCACTATATCCTTTATGCGTCTTAGGGGGACGCCTGAGGCAGTTTTTTCTACTTTTCCTTTATTTCTAAGCATTGTGGTATCGTTAGCAGACGTTCTGCTTATTACTTACATTTTTGTTAAGAAAAGCAATTTTTCCGAAAACCCTCATAGTTCTAATCCAAGCCACCTCTAAAGTGTTTTTCTGTGTCCTGTAATTATTTCTAGCATTTTGTTTTGATTAATACATCGATTGCTACATATTTGACGAATAGATAAGGACGGTGGGCGATGATAATTATTGGCAATCAGTAGGAGGCATCTCCATCTGTTTTAACATGGCCACAGTCAAACTATTTAATTGGCTTACCAGTATTTTATCAAAGCACAAATTAATACAAATACAGGCTACAACGAAACAAGTCTAGTTACTATGACAATATTCCGAGTTATAGCGCTTCTAAAGATTGGAACGATTTAACTGAATATATGAACTTAATAATTTCTAGTCAGTAAAACTACAACTTAGAATTAAAAACGGGGTTGTGTAAAACTGCTAATTATCAATACAGTTGGCATTGGACACTCTAGAGCTCAATCACTTTTTCACAGGCATATGACATCAATTCAGTTTAAAATTTTCCCTACCTCGTATTCTATTTTATTCCAATAATACCTGTTGTTTTAATATAATATCGGCCCATCGGCGGCGTTTTTTGTCACAGCGCGATACCATGGGCGCTCACATCACAATGGCCGTAATTGACAAACCATGACTCGATAAAGTCAAGGCTGTCTCTGTCTCCGGTGATCTGCGATTGTCGGGATTGCCATTAAATAGTTAATGTGGAAACTGAGAAAAGTGGATTGATTCTCTTAATAGTATGTATATTATCTTAATCTGAATAGATCGGAGTAATGTATTATACAGATTTCAGTTCGTGGTTATTGTTTGTTACCCTATAGACAAAATGACAATAAAGGAAGACGATATATTTTTTTATCAAATATCAACATGTTGCACTTACATCAATCGATAAGTCTTTAGATATTAACATTGAGGTTCCTGTATATAAACATTTATTAATTAGGTGAATATTTTCAGAATTAATCGCCCCGAAATTCCAAAAAAATTGCGCCCTGATTTTGAATTGGAGATCCGAAATTTATGAAAAAAATTTAAAAGACACATTTTTGTATATTTTGCTTCTCCGAAAAGCGACTGTAAAATATCAAATAATAATTTGTAAGTTAGAACTTATGTAAGTAAGGTAATTTCCGAAAAACTTATACTTAGGTCCAAACTGAGGTTTGTTTAACCCGAGCTCTCACACGGACGCCTTACTGGCAGGCTGTTTATCAACAATTTCTTGGATTTTCGGCAATTTTTTTTACGAATTGATCTAAAATTTGTTATATTTGCGTAAGTTGCGTATACCTCTAAGTAAGGGCCTATTTAACAAGAATTACCTGCACGAGAACATAATTATCTAAGAAGTACCTAATCATTAATGTTTTGGAATCGCTATGTTCTGAAAAAATGGTATTTTATTTATGTTATTTTTTTCGCTTTAAACTATAGCAGCTCTCTCATTCTATAGAATCAAAAAGGTTTGCTGACATCTTCTGCTTGCTTGCTCGCCCGGTCGGCATGTCACGAGCCGTCATTAAAAAAAGTCGAATACTACTGCTCATGCATTCCGATACGGTTTTCCAGCAAGTCTGGCAGCGAATGTCACTGTCAGTGTCCAACTGTCATATGAAATAAATGACGCGTGAAAAATTGCCGTGCGGGGCAGAATATGTGAAGTTATATAAATAAAGCGTCCTCATAAAACTGTATTGAAATATAACTATTGAAATCTACAAGTTGAGGTACCTAAACTATTTAAGATAGCAAAAAATCCCTGTAAACTGATAAAATATAGGCGACTACCTAACTATATACTTCTTATTTTTTGCATATTTGCCGTGCTCCTTATTTTTTGCATATTTGCCGTGCTAAGTTTAAGGGTAAGTACCTCTCTATATATGTGGAACAGGGTCATTACTTAAGTGGGACCTAAGAAATCATTGTCCCATCAAATAAGAAAAAAATAAAAAAACCGGCCAAGTGCGTGTCGGACCACGCATAATGGAGGGTTCCGTACCTTCAAT
This sequence comes from Pammene aurita, assembly GCA_947086415.1. Classification (NCBI taxonomy): domain Eukaryota; kingdom Metazoa; phylum Arthropoda; class Insecta; order Lepidoptera; family Tortricidae; genus Pammene; species Pammene aurita. Next base: position 20,703,876 of record OX352305.1, on the reverse strand, counting down.
GGAATAAGAATCAAACTAATACCAAAAGGTCGTATCTGATGCCTTTGGAAGAAGTTTTTTGGAGATAACTCAAAAATGGCTGGACCGATAATGTTCAAAATAATTTTCGCAGCTTCTTATTTTTTTTTTATATATTTTGGACTCACGGTTCAAAAGCTACAGGACATATGGAGCGCTCCCCATATATTTTTTTCTCAAATTTAACTACATAATTAAGTAGCGGCATACATAATACACCTTGTGTCTAAATTTTATCCCATCAAAAACATAAATGTGAAAGGCTGCCAAGTTCGATACTATGGGAATGCTTCGCCTATAAAAGAAGTGAGATCTGAATAAGTACCAAGTTCCATAAAAATACCTCAAATCATAAATAGTTATAGGAATGCACACTTGATTTCCAGCAGTTTTTAAGGTACATTTTGAATAAGTATCACGTTACATAGAAATACCTAAAATTATAACAGAGAAACGCACACCCGTTTTTTTAGCAGTTTCCTGATAACATTTATTATTTTCAGTACTTTTTAATGATGTTACTTGGCAAGTTTTCACACACCACACACCTTTTCAATGCAATGAATCGACACCTTTGGACTGCAATGTGTCAAGTATATAATTTTCTATTAAAACTTGCCAAGTTACATCATTAAAAAGTACTGAAAATAATAAATGTTATCAGGAATCTGCTAAAAAAACCGGTGTGCGTTTCTCTGACTATTATAATTTTAGGTATTTCTATGTAACGTGATACTTATTCAAAATGTACCTTAAAAACTGCTGGAAATCAAGTGTGCATTCCTATAACTATTTATGATTTGAGGTATTTTTATGGAACTTGGTACTTATTCAGATCTCACTTCTTTTATAGGCGAAGCATTCCCATAGTATCGAACTTGGCAGCCTTTCACATTTATGTTTTTGATGGGATTTCATTTATTTTTGTCAGGTGTAGGTTCTTTATTATTTTTTTATCACTTTTGCTTTAGGAAATGTCTCATTCCACTTAGGTATGTACTTTATACTATACCCTTTATACTAAGCGTCTAATTCTATTTTACTATTTATTTAAAGGTGATTTTTACAAATAAACTGGCTCCCTACACCTATAAAATGTACCTACTTACATATAATTACATACATCAATAACGTACTTTATTCTGTTTGTAAGTACGCTACCTACATAGATAATTAATAACTTGGTAATACCTACCTACCAGTAGGTATTATAATTGGTGGCCTATTATGTAGCCCTAGAAGTGCACCATCCCATCTCATCCCGTGGCGTATCGGAGGGTGAGATGGGCAGTAGTATATATAATTCCATCTTAGAGTATATATGATTTCCATGTTCTTGAATTTGCGATTTTATTAGTTGTAAAATTAGAAATTATTTAGACTATGCGAGAAAAAATAGTCTTTTCATTTTTGTTTGACTGATTTAGCGCACCTAGTGTACCTAGTGACCTGCTTGGCACTTCGTAAATCGTGGGTTCGGTTCCCGCTACAGACACACACAGAGTGGTGAACAATTTTATTGTTCTTGTCTTTAAGACAAACATGTATTGTCTTAAATTGGTATGTATCTAAATTTAAATAAGTCTTATCTCATTTCCACTCCATACCTACTTATAGTAGAACAAAATTACAGATTTCAGATTTTTACTTTATTTCGACCTAAAGACAAACCTTCGAGCCAAATTTCAGGTCGGTACGACCATTGGAAGATAGACCCATTTAGTTCATTATGACTTCATAGTAGAACAAAGTTACACCTTCGCTATTTTTAAAACTGACTCACACTTGACCGTTTTCAGATTTTTCCCTTTACTTTGACCTTAAGACCTATCTCCATGCCAAATTTCAAGTCAGTACGACCATTGGAAGTGGTCTAGGTTTTTGATGAGTCAGTGAGTCAGTGAGTGTATAGTAAAAATAGCGATTTTCTGACGTCAATATCTCAAGAACTGCTATAGGTAGAATAATGAAATTTTGTATTCTAGACAATTAAGGGGATGTCAACAGACACTCGAAATTTCATATGCGTAGATAAAATATGTTTTGAGTTATAGCGTGGTCGAAATTGGCCCGAAATGGTTCGTGTAATATAACCCACGGCCGGTGTGTCGCTTTTTTTTGCTCGAACTTGGCGGACACACTGCCGTGTGTCTAGATTAAGATACGCCTTATAGTTTCAGAGTAAAATGGCTGTGACATACGGACGAACCGACGGACGGACAGACGGACATGAAGAAACTATAAGGGTTCCGTTTTTGCCATTTTGGCTACGGAACCATATCCATAAAAAGGAGAAGTCGAGAGTATCAAACGAAGAATGGAAAATGTAGATCTCTGTTAATAAAACATTGTATTTTGTATGTAGGCAGGATGATAATAATGCATGTGGTGCCGTATATACACAAAGACAGGAAAAATTACCTCACTTAATTTAAATGATAAACGTAAACATCACGCGCTGTCGCTTCGGAACACATTTTATTTGATGTCAAAACGTAATGCGTTTTAAAAACAAAATAAATGTTGATGAAAAATAATCGTTCAATATCTTCATATTGCATTCGAGTGAAGAAAAAAAGTTACTCTCTCACACCGACCTGGGCAAGCCGTCTATCAACGTATGACGTACTGAAACACAAACGCATCAAATACCACTCGTATCAACTACTTTGAACCTTCGTACGTTGTGATAAGATGATGTGGTACATATATGTAGTGTGGTGGTAGATGTCGGGATGTCAAAGCGTTGCGAACGAGCGCGGACGCGGGACCGTCTCGTGCTGAGAGTAATCTAAGTTCACCGGTGACTAGTGATGGTCTTATGGAGAAAGTATCGATAACAGTACTGTGATGAAAATTCACATTTCCAAACTCTGTAAATTACATGTGATGTAAGTAGGCTGTACGGTCGGGTGCAAAAACGCATACCCATATTATGAATGAATTAATTCCTTAGTTGGGTACGCAATCCTGCAGCTGATAGTACATAGACTGACACGTGACAAAATACCTAACATAGATTTTTTGTTAAAATATGTCGATATTAAATAATTTTAATTAACTGGCATTTCAGAAGTGAGTTTTTGTTTGAAAAAAAAAACAAGCTGCAAGTATGATTTAAAAAAAAAATCTAATCAAAACGTATCGACATAAATGTGCTGTACACTTGTAGTACCTTAAGTACTTACTTACGAAATTTATACTGAAAGATGTTTATCTTGAACAAAAGTTATGTAAATCAGCTTTAAGGGTGTTTAGATAATAATATTACTAAGGTAATGCAGGAAAGACAATGTGACATTCATAATTATTTTTCATTTTTTTAAAGTGGGTATTCCACTCATACATTAGTATGTTATTCAATCAAATACAAACATTGAAAAAATAATCAACCCAGTTGGACTTGAACCAACATCGATACGCCTTACCGGGGCTCGATATCGCTTTACCAATTAAGCTATGGGTTCAGTTACCGAGCTGACGAAATTCTCAATGCCTTCAATCATCTTTTTGCATTTATTTTTACATCGACTTTATAGCAGCCGTAAGCGACATCTAGGTGCCAACCACTAGAGTTAGATACCTTTCCCGCCGACCCTTTTACAAGTGTCACAACGGAAATAACAGATGGCGCCTGCTATCAACTCATAATTATTTTTCATTTTTTTAAAGTGGGTATTCCACTCATACATTAGTATGTTATTCAATCAAATACAAACATTGAAAAAATAATCAACCCAGTTGGACTTGAACCAACATCGATACGCCTTACCGGGGCTCGATATCGCTTTACCAATTAAGCTATGGGTTCAGTTACCGAGCTGACGAAATTCTCAATGCCTTCAATCATCTTTTTGCATTTATTTTTACATCGACTTTATAGCAGCCGTAAGCGACATCTAGGTGCCAACCACTAGAGTTAGATACCCTTCCCGCCGACCCTTTTACAAGTGTCACAACGGAAATAACAGATGGCGCCTGCTACCCACTTTAAAAAAATGAAAAATAATTATGAGTTGATAGCAGGCGCCATCTGTTATTTCCGTTGTGACACTTGTAAAAGGGTCGGCGGGAAGGGTATCTAACTCTAGTGGTTGGCACCTAGATGTCGCTTACGGCTGCTATAAAGTCGATGTAAAAATAAATGCAAAAAGATGATTGAAGGCATTGAGAATTTCGTCAGCTCGGTAACTGAACCCATAGCTTAATTGGTAAAGCGATATCGAGCCCCGGTAAGGCGTATCGATGTTGGTTCAAGTCCAACTGGGTTGATTATTTTTTCAATGTTTGTATTTGATTGAATAACATACTAATGTATGAGTGGAATACCCACTTTAAAAAATGAAAAATAATTATGAGTTGATAGCAGGCGCCATCTGTTATTTCCGTTGTGACACTTGTAAAAGGGTCGGCGGGAAGGGTATCTAACTCTAGTGGTTGGCACCTAGATGTCGCTTACGGCTGCTATAAAGTCGATGTAAAAATAAATGCAAAAAGATGATTGAAGGCATTGAGAATTTCGTCAGCTCGGTAACTGAACCCATAGCTTAATTGGTAAAGCGATATCGAGCCCCGGTAAGGCGTATCGATGTTGGTTCAAGTCCAACTGGGTTGATTATTTTTTCAATGTTTGTATTTGATTGAATAACAATGTGACATTATTACTAATTAGTTCAAGTTTATTTATCATCTGTCTTATACCCACCAGTGACAATGACAGGATGGACAATAGTAGTTTGACGTTTAAATAAGTTATATTGGGATAACCTATGCTGTTGATATTTTACTGAAGATCACTTAAACAGGACAAGGAATCTTATCTTAAGTACCTTCTAATTGACAGGTTTTAATGCATTATTTAGCACCTATCGTAACATTCATTCAAGAAGTATTAATGATAAATAATTTAAATGTCGCACACAACATTGTAAGGCAAGACTAATTAAAAGTGAAAAGGACACACGATCGACAAGTAGGTAGGTACATACATATGTGAATAACAAGAGAAATAGTTTATTAAGTAATCACCTTAAGTTACAGAATAGATAATAGAATTGCCGTAATACGTTGTTGAATTGCGAGTTTTCGATTCCCTAGAAATTCCATACGCGATAGCGAAATTGAAATTTTATTTGAGGCAAAATGTGATAAGCGAACGATTGACAATGATGTTTAGGTAAGTTTATTGCTAGGAGCATCCTTACGCGAACTTTATTTAAAATTTACGTTACTTCTTTCTGGCAGTGTAAGAAAACTTACACGCTAAATAATTGTCAAACACCAATATTTATCGATATCGATAACGAAACGCTCGGACCGTCGTCATCAGTGCCTCCGCGGGGCGCTCGGGTCAGAGAGCCGAGACAATCTGTCAAACGAGAGAATCACACACGACTGCGCCAGCGCCGCCCTATTAATCATATTTCGGCCTTTTTTCTACCATTTCCGAACGTATGTTCTCTCAGATAATGGCTACTATTCTGACGCCGATTTCACAAACATAATACTACCAATAACGTTAACTTTATTGTAAGAAATTAAAGTTGTGTTTTGCTTGGCTGGACGGACCCATTATGTCATATGTGGTAGGTTAAAACGAGCGGTGAGGCCTTTAGACAATACTTGTAGTTTGATTCGAGATGTCATGTTTCAAAGATAAAATCTCGAAAATTTTTGTTTGACGGGGTCAAAATAGGTACAAGCTCTTCAATTAGATTTGACATAGTCTAATGCGATGGACGGTTGTACTTGTAACAAAGAGGTTCGTTTATTTGGAAATTGCATTACCCAACTCTTTAACTTTTGAAGATGCTATCTTTAATTTAGTCAAAATATGAGCCAACAATGTGCCCCATAAGATAAATAACACTCTAGGTAATAATAATAAGGTTCATACAATATTATTTAAGGAAGTTGCCAAGCAGGTATCTAATAATTACCTGGAAGAAAACTGTTCTAATAACTGTACCCTGCGTAATGAAAAAATATGTACCGAAGTATATAAATTCAATATACCAAATACCTCAAAATTGTAGGTCACAGCTAAAGTTCGTTAATTAACATGTTTTTTGTTTTAATAATTTAGTAAAAAATCTATCACTGGATAGAAGAGACTACGCGATTAAAACAATTTGGCAATATTTGGCATATCAAACGCCTTACAATGAACTTTAACGAATTTCCTGTAAATGTTAAGCCAAAAATAGATAAATTGAACAACAAATCTGATCAGAAACGTAATGAAGAGTCTATAAATAGTTATAAGTGATCTTGACACAAATTCTTTATGGTAGAGGGCCTGCTATCGCCATGACATCGTCGCCGCGAGCCAAACTTTGTGATAAATCACCTGGCTGCTTTTTTGTTAAATTATTATGATGTAGCATTAAATAATCGTGATAAAATTGTGCATGATGTTCTGACCGTTTGATGTTACTAGTCGTTATTCATCGATTATGTCTGTATAGATGTAGACTAACCGAATTTTTACAAGGTAATTTTAGGTACCAAAGATAATGGTTAATAAGCTCAAAAGTATACCAGGTTTTTATTTAAATCCTAAATTCAACATCCGTGTTCATAACTAATACAATCTTTTGTGCCGTTTAAGCGTGATTAGTTAAGCTACTGATGATCTTATAGTGGAAGTGTTTAGTTTTATCTAGTGTAAAATACTACGTCTTTTTCTTTACGAATTATCTAATTTAGTATAAAACATTACTTTTTTTATCAATTGGAGGTTTAAAAAATTCAAATATAAATGTCAATTTTGTCCGATAGGAATGAAATAGTTTTAAAACTTTTAAATAAAAATAACGGTACTACTCTGCAAAAATGGATATGGCAGATAGGTAGTAAATTTAGAATTGACGTAAGTAGCTACAAATGAAAGCACTATTAGGTTTTATTATGACCTATGTTTATTAGGCAGAATTAAATTGAAAGTAAATTAACTACTTTTCTATTAAAATAACTGTTAGATTAAGTATATTAGAGGTCAGACTGAAGCTAATTGAGCTGTCATATTAGTTTCAGGAGAAAAATACAGTTTAGTGAGTCGTCACACAATTACTTCAATTGTTAGCATCTGAAGTAAACTAGCAGTGTAGTTATGACGACAAGCAGGCAATTAACATAAAGCGGCGACACGCGGTTCCCAAAGGAACGCTCGACTGCGCGGGACATTTCACTCCAGACTCCTTCAGATCGGTAGAATAGGTAACCCTTAAACGGAGGTTAATTCAAAACTTACATACAGAAAACACTATATTAGTGATTTATTGAAGCAGTTGCCACTTTCTGGCGCCATCAGCCATGTTCCTATCCTATATTTATGGGCATTTTTTTTATTTTAACTTGTAGTTTAAAGCACGACTTAAGTCGTGTTTCATTAACGTCTAACCGTCACATTCCTGACAAAATGTATGGGATTTGACATTGACCGTCAGTTTTGTGACTATTGCTAACCTGCCGTTAATGGTACATAGTTAAGTGAAAATGCCCTTATAGTTATCATTACTTATGACTAGTTATGACACGACAATAGCAGGCAATTAACATAAAACGACGCGACACGCGGTTCCCAAAGGGACGCTCGGCTGCGCGGGACATTTCACTCCCGACTGCGATTCCTTCAACGTACAGCCCGGTGGAATATAACCGAGTAGATAAACGCAGGTTAAATTAAAGCTTTGAGGAAACACACTTGGGTTTATTTTCAAAATATTCACGGTTGTATATTTATTTCTGTGGAATAAGATGCAACTTGAATGTTGGGACAAATACGCCATGTGTGTAATGCGACCTGGGAATAGTCGTTTCATACAAAATCTGCCCCTATATATCGAGGGTAAAAACGGAGAGTAAATGGCCACTTTTGGAAAAGTGGTTTACCTAAACACCAGCGAACTGTCAATGAACTGTTTAAGTAAGGTCAATTGAAATATTTGCTCAGTGATTTTATTTAAAATTCGCCGCCATTGTTGCTGTTTTGGCATTTGCTGCTGTCATACGGCCGTTTTTGTGATACATGTTAATCTACCTACCTACCTAATAGAATATTTTAGTGAACATCATGGAAAATTAAATCCTACTAAATTGATGCTTTTTTTGTTAATAATTAGAAAAGTACAAAAGTCTGCTTGCAATGTACTGAACACCTCAAACCGCATTATTTCAAGGATTATTCATGTAAGAACCACATCAACAACATAAACCTACATGGTAAATTTACATACTACCTACGTCTAAAGTTGTATCAAATTTTACTATTCGGAATAGTAGGTAATAAAAGTAAAATAAAAAAAAGAAGTAGGAGAAAAGTAAAAATTACCATACACGACCTTTCGTAAAATGGCAGCATTAAATTAACCTTACCTTAACCATAGTTTAACCTTACACCACCGACTAAACGTACATTAATTAAATAAAATCAGGTGAGCTGAACTAATGAATTCACCCGGGCCGCGACACACTAATCAGAGTGTAATTGTGTGACCGTTTTAATGCTAATGGAGGCACTGGACCCATCGTCTTTCCTGTCGCCGCAGGTTTTTAAGTGTTGCATAAGTTAGAGACAGATGTATGATACGGATATTCACTTTTTATTTTACAGTATCCAGCTATCGATAGATAATTTCAGCACAACCTAGTAAAAAAATAAAAATAAATTTCTTAGCCGTTTAGCTGCCCGTGGAACAGAATTGGCTTGGTTTTTGTTAACTTGTAAAATAATGTTATAAACTATCAAATAAGGCACGTTTCAAATGAGAATCGAATTGTAAGAAGTAGTTTTTCCGACGTCTGTTATTGGTTGTTGATGGCACCGCATTTAATGAGGTCTCATAACCAATTTTGTGTACTATTAAGAGGGTGCAGGTCCATTTAGTACGAGTACCTAAATCATCGTAACTTCGTTTACTGGGCATCTTGAAACAACTAAATTTAATAGCGTTCTAAATTTAATATGCTTAAAATATACAAATAAATAGGGCTGTATTCTAGCTTTAAAAAACACGTTTAGACACGATCCAACATCAAGCTCTCCAAGTGCCTCGTCGATGCCTCAGGTAACCAGAAGGCTGGCAGCTATTTCGGCCAAAGGATAAGCCTGGCCACCAAACCTAAAGAGGTAACGCTGCCAGCCTTTTGGGTACCATAACCCACGAAGGCGACTTGGGGAGCATCTTTTATTTATAAGTTTATTTTAGTTTTTTTTATATAGGTTTATTTTTACTGTGTACATAATATGTTCCCCAATAAGATAAAATAAAATTATATATTGTTAAATTATATACATATCTAACTATATATTACTTTAATATTCTGCACATAATTGTATATTGTAACATACAACTCCAATGCATTAACTACGCAATACAGCTTGCGCCTAAATGTCTGAATCAGAAATATCGGAATAACAACTTTAATATTAGTTGTTTATTTGTTGTTTGAAATATGTCTGCCATAGATTGTGTTTTTCATGCATTGTTTATGTATTTTAAAATTAGAATAAGGCACCTAAGGTTAGGTGGGGTAAGGAAAACATAGTTTATTTTGTCCTGGGAAAGGGAATCAGTATAAAAATTCCATACACGTGTCCCCTTATCCGGGAAATTTATCACTTATCCCACCTGACCTTATGTACTTTTTTTACAGAAATAATGAGGATTAAACTGTAAAGAAAAATTGGCGCTAGTTGTCACGTTGCGGAAACCTGCCTACACAAAACAATCGTTTTTTTTAATCTACCTGTCTTTATTACTTATCTGTCGTTGCATAAGTGTTGGTTGGCGCGTCGCTGAGAATGGCTTTTTGCCGGTTTTTGCGTTTTATCGCTGTGGTGTAGTTTTTTCAAGCAAAGGGTTGATGTTGTTCTTACAATAATAAAAAGCGACAATTGAAGTTTCCGCAGCGTAAAATTATTTCGTTAGAATTATACGTACAAATTATAGGTACCAATTGTTTTATGATCAATAACTGAGATTTAAGATTCAATGTATTTAATGTCATAACCACATGTACAGGATAAAAATATAATACAAATCTAGAATACAATGAAAACAAAACTCAATATTAAGACATACATGTCTGAATCTTGTCGTTGTTGGATTACTTTAGGGATATTACTAATTTTATATCATGATTTGTAATCAAAATGAGCCTGTTTTGTTATTTAAAATGACATCTAAACAGATTGCAATTTTGACAATATTTTTTTCTTGAATGTTTGACGGAACGTATACTGCGTATTGATTGATTAAGCAATCTCTTTTTGATAGGTACTTAATTGACATGAACTACATTACTTAATGATAACAAGAAAAGCATTATCTGAATAAGCCGAACTTCACTTTCGATGGGTCCAATCCTGTTGGATATCAAACTATAATCAAGCCAAAACAGATTATTGAAATTATATTTTTGTTTCGTTCGGATCCCCAGAGACATTGTAAAAGTCAAGGACATTTGAATGAAAAATTGGTGAGAACGGGACATTATCCTTTAATTTTGTCAAATTTACTGGTAAATATGTTTAATGTTGAATATGTTGGTAAAGCTAAACTCTATAAATTAAAGTTTTGTAAACATTTTGTCCTTGACAGTACCGACTAAATGTGTTTACATTTTATTTATCTAGGCTATATCACACGGAATAGACAAAATAATGTTTTTTTCATAGGAATAGAATCAAACCGGAATTAAAATGAATATAAATGAGAATAACCCATATTTATCGAATTGTTTTAATTTACATATTTTAGACTCAAACCTTGCTTTGCAGGCAGCCTAGGCAGATCTATAGAATTGTCATGTCATTGTCAAGAATAAAAACATACATAGATGAATATGAAGCAATGCAACTTTATACCTACGACAAAAAGCTGATGCATTTGCCTTGACACACTCGACCAACATAAGTGCGACGTTAAATCATAAATCTTTAACGGATCTCTAGCCCATATTAAACTGGTTCTCCCAATGGGAATGTGTGTCCATGTCATTCACACGGGAGTCGAACTCTGACCCATGGAATCCAAATGATCATGATTAAATGGCAAGCCGGAGGCTGTCTTGATGTCGCATGACATGTAATGACTAAAGATCATTAGGTCCGATATGCGTGAGAAATGGTTTGAGAATACAAATGTTGTGTAATAGGTACGTGTTTTTGTTTTAAACTAAGTAGGTACAAGTAGACATGTTTGCTTCTGAACATGTCTGTATGCGAGGCAAGATACTGGTTAAAATAGACGCTTTTTAATTTTCGTTTAAACCTAATGCGTGATTTGACGATAAAAACTGAAATACACTTGAACATGCTTGCTATAAAAATAGCGAGAGAACGATAACATTTGTTTTGCTTCCCAAGCAATTTTCGCCTTTTATTGGCATTATTACATTTAAAAGCACTCGTCTATTACAACCAGTGTCATCTAGGTAAGCTGCTTTATTTAAATGCAAATTAATCAAAATCGAATCACATAATTTTAACTAAAAAACATTTAATATTGTCTTCGGTTGCCGCGATAGTTATTCATGAAATAAAACAATTAAAAACGGATTTTATCGCGTGTACTGAGCTTAAATTACATCCCGACGTTTCGAACACTTTACAGCGTTCGTGGTCAACGGGTCGACTGAGGAAAAATATACAATTACCTCCGTTCAAAAACTATCACAATATGCAAACCTACCCACATATTAAATATTAAACAAATTTAGTGTTTGCACATGCCAGAGGGGCCATTATAAAAAACAAATTATTTATTATTACAAAACAAATTATTAAACAACCCCCAGGCAGCCGAAGATTTTCAAAAGATACGTAGATAATACTTTTACTATATTACCTAAAAGTAGTGTTTCAGTTTTCCTTGACCATTCATAGTAAGATTAAGTTTACCATGGAATTGGAAAATAATTGTTCACTACCTTTCTTAGATGTACTAGTATTGAGAAACCCCGATAATACCTTAGGCCGCACTGTATATAGGAAACCTACACATACAAATAGATATTTGAATGGTAGATCACACCACCACCCCAGTCAGCTAGCTACTGTAGGCAAGTCTTTGTTTCAGAGAGCCCAGAGGATATGTGATGAGCAGCACCTGGCGGCGGAACCCTGGCATGCCAAGGATGCACTTCAAGCGAACGGGCTCAAGATTCCACGGCTCAATCAGAAGGCTCGGATGAAGATTCCTACAGTGGAGCGCCGGCCTGCCATCTTGCCTTTTGTCCGAGGGGTCACTGACAGGATTGGCAACATCTTGAAACGTGCTTCTATCAAAAGTTACTTTAAGCCAATGAAGAAGATGTCACAGTTCCTGAGGTCAGTGAAGTCGGCTACTCCTCTACAGAGTGCAGGGGTCTACAGGCTGGAATGTGAATGTGGTCTATCATATGTAGGCCAGACTAAGCGAAGCATCTCTACTCGGGTAAAGGAACATATAGCCGATGTAAAGCACCATCGACCAAGGTCAGCAGTCTGTGAGCATGTCATGGATAGGCCCAACCACTCAGTTAAATTTGACAAACCGCAAATCCTCGTCGAGGAGAAACGATACATTCCCCGGATGTTGCGAGAGGCAATCGAGATTAAAAAATATCCAAATTTCAACAGAGAGGATGGTTTTTCGGTACCACCAGCTTGGGATCCAGTTATTCATTTGGTTAAGGAGCTAGCTAGACATAGGACTGTGAGACCATAATGGTGGACAGTGTGGACACTAATAATAATTTAATACTAATTTAAAATTTAAAAATAATAATTAATAATAATAAAAATAATTTGTTTAATAATTTGTTTTGTAATAATAAATAATTTGTTTTTTATAATGGCCCCTCTGGCATGTGCAAACACAAATTTGTTTAATATTGAATATGAAAGAAAGAAAGAAAAGAAAGAAAGAAAAGACATTTATGTGGTAGGTTTGCATTTTGTGATAGTTTTTGAACGGAGGTAATTGTATATTTTTCCTCAGTCGACCCGTTGACCACGAACGCTGTAAAGTGTTCGAAACGTCGGGATGTAATTTAAGCTCAGTACACGCGATAAAATCCGTTTTTAATTGTTTTATTTCATAAAAAACATTTGTTTACATATTCAAAATATTTATAACAGATTATTAATTTAACTAGGTCGATTCGTGCCCGACAAGTACGCGAGTTATGAATATTTTATAAACAAATAATTTCAAGTTGACACAATATACCTGAAAATCAGTATTTAACATTTAAGGTTTTTTAACGGCCTCCTAGCCTAGTCAGTAGTGACCCTGCCAACAAAGCAGGAAGTCCCGGGTTCGAATCCTGGTCAGAGCATTTATTTGTGTGTTTATCACAGATATTTGTTCCTGAGTTATGGATGTTTTCTATGTATTTAAGTATTTATCTATTATATATATCGTCGTCTAGTACCCATAACACAATGCTTATTGAGCTTAGTGTGGGCCTAGGTCGATTTGTGTAAGATTTTCCTATAATATTTATTTATTTATTTTTATATATGTCGCAGGGAAATGATTAAAACCGAGATTTGAACAAATCTCTAAGGGATATGATCAAATTACGCAGGATGTTAAAATGGAGACTCCATATCATCATTTCCCTAGAAGCAATCAGTCTTTTCACCAAATCACTGACTCTGTTTAGTGGAAAGACAAAATCGGTCAATAAGCGCGATACGCTTTTTCATTTCACTAGATTTGTTTAGGAAATTGACAAAATCCCTAAATACGACAGTAAGTTGACGAAACAAACTCAATAAGTCAGCTAGTTTAACAATTCGCTAAACGAGTTTAGTGAAATAATAAAATCTCAACTGGAAGATGCTATATGGTGATTTGATTAAATCTCTTAACTGATTTAGTGAAATGACGAAAGCAAGTACCGAATACAACATTTTACAGTAAAGCGATTTGATCAAATCTCTGACTAGATAAAGTGAAACAGATATTAAAACAGAGATTTTAACAAATCTCTAAGGGATATGATCAAATCACACAGGATGTTGAAATGAAGAATCCATATCATCATTTCCCTAGAAAAATTTAGTAATTTCACTAAATCACTGACTCTGTTTAGTGGAAAGACATAATTGGAAGGTGCGTTATTTGTGAAAATCTAGTGCATGCTCACGGTCACTATAAGATGTTGTTAGATTAGCTAATTACGTAATAACTTAAGACAGAAGGTCCCTTAAGTAGGGACTGAATAAATCAACCGACTTGGTATTACATGGATCTCACAACTTTTTACGGTAGAAGAACTGAGGTGCGAGACTTGGTTTTTTTTACAAGTTTTGTTTTTGATGGCATAAACAACTTTGATACCTACTTTTGACATTTTATGTAACAATTTCACGTAATCTAGTCTATATCTTCAAGTCATATCTTCAATCTTTCTTTAGTATATATTCAAAAATTTTGCTGCATTTTCCCTCTCAGCTCTAATATTGCTTTTTTGACAAAATTGGCATTTAACGACTAAGCCTTAACCTTCCTCTCCAACAGTACTTCCACATGTTGCATGCCGGCCGATTTTGTCTTTCCACTGAACAGAGTTAGTGATTTGGTGAAATGACTGAATTTTTCTAGGGAAATGATGATATGGATTTTCCATTTTAACATCCTGCGTGATTTGATCATATCCCTTAGAGATTTGTTAAAATCTCTGATTTAATATCTGTTTCACTTTATCTAGTCAGAGATTTGATAAAATCGCTTAACTGTAAAGTAAAATATTGTATTCGGTACTTCCTTTCGTCATTTCACTAAACCAGTTCAGAGATTTAATCAAATCCCCATATACCATCCTCCAGTTGAGACTTTATCATTTCACTAAACTTGTTTAGCGAAATGATAAAACTAGTTGACGTTTTGAGTTCGTTTCATCAACTTACTGTAGTGGTTCGGGATTTTGTTATATTCCTAAACAAATCTAGTGAAATGAAAAAGCGTGTCACGTTTTTTGGCCGATTTTGTCTTCCCACTAAACAGAGTCAGTGATTTGGTGAAATTACTGAATTTTTCTAGGGAAATGATGATATGGAGTCTCCATTTTAGCATCCTGCGTAATTTGATCATATCCCTTAGAGATTTGTTCAAATCTCTGTTTTAATCATTTCCCTGCGACATATATATGACTGCCACACAATTATGTTATCAATATTCAATATCACTAGCTATTATTAAAATGCACCTACTAACTCATCTATTGCACTAACCTGCACATTTCACATCTACAATCTATTACACACAAGAATCCGCCATTAAAACGTTCATAGCTTATTTTCTCATACTTTTCTTACTGTCCAACGAAAAGTTTAATGATGCAGTATAATTACTTCGCGGGACCATTATTGGGCCAGATGAGCCGGCAAAGCTACAATGTATGCTGATTTATGGCCATGGTCATAGACCGTGTGTAATAGAGAGGGTTATTTTTAAATATGGTAGTATCGTTAACCTTTTGATTGCAAAAAATGCCCAGACGCCACACGAATGACAATAATGTGATACTTGTAAGTATAATGCTTTTCTTTTAAGACATAATAAGTTAAGTTTACCTAGTTTACAAGTTAATATTAATTTTACCCAGAGCGGGATTAGCCTTTAAGCAGAGTAGGCAACGGCCTAGGGGCCCCGCATCGGTCAGGGGCCCCAAGTGCACAGAGAAAAAAACTTCCATAGAGTGAAAATGAAATTGGAAAATTTGTATATATGAGCTAGGGGCCCCGCGTGTGCACGTAGAAAAATGGAAATGTTTCATAGAGTGAAATATTAATTGGAGAATTAGTATTTATCGGCTAGGAGCCTCGTGTGGGCCAAGAAAATATTGAAAATGTTTCATAGAATTAAATATATCTTACTGATTGTCTTAATCTATCGACACAATTTTTTTTTGTCATGTAACTTGCTAAAAAGGGGCCCCAAAAATTTCAATGCCTAGGGGCCCAGAAATGCTTAATGCGGCCCTGAATTTACCTAGTGAAATAAATAAGTATGTAAAATAATTGTACATAAATTCCATATTGAAAGGAAGTCCCTAGTTAATTGATATTTGTACATTATCGATGTCGCTATAAAATCGCAAATCAGTCGTAAATTAAGTAAAACTGCAGTAAACACATTAAGGTCATGCTACGGCAGTTGCAACTCGGAAGCCGCCGTAACGCGCGGAAGGAAGCCGGGTTAGCTAACCGAAGCACGCCACTGCCAGGAATTGGGTCAGTTCAGCTGTACCTACTTACATGTTTAACTACTCGTATATTTTAACTGGTAGTCCGCCTCGAACTAAGAACTCGCGATTTCCTAGCAAAGAAATCACCAATATAACTAGACCCTTATGATTATTTTTTCGCGCCCTCTAGTTCCATGATCTCTAGATCGATCCTGCTCATATACGAACTCTCAAATTGTATATATCTCTGCTACAACCCCTACTAATTCCATGAAGATCAGAAAAGCGTTACTAAAGTTATCGCGGAACAACTATTCAAAATAAAAAAGCTATCGAAATACACAGACGTCCCAGTAGCCAGAAGTTGTTTGCAAGAACTTGCTTCGCTTATGCTCCGCTCGTTCGATAAATGTGACGTTTCAAGTCAAAGGTACATAGTCGGTTGTTAATTAAATAGAGTTTATTTCTAAATGAATTTTCATTAACGTCTTATTGATAACCGATAATGCACTTTGATTTTTTATTACTTTATCTTATCTTATTTTAGATTTAACCCTTTGAACGCCAAGAACGCTTAAAGGTGTTATGAGAAGTTGTGCCCACAGCGCCAAGAGCACCGGTCTATGAGTGTTGTGGAGTACACTGTCAAAGTAGCCCACTTTCAAGTAAGGTTTATTTTGGCTCGATTGCACTAATTCAGCCCATATGTCAAACAAGGTGTAACAATAATAGTGTTCCGTTTAAGGTCTTGATGTATCTTAATTTACTCGTAACTATGAAAAACTAAGAAATATATTCACGAGATTTTTTTTTGTGTGGACGGTTGGTCCTACGTGTCCCATGCAAAAAAGAATTTCCTCCTAATTTTTCTTAGTCACCATTCGATACCAATTATGCCCTTGAAAATTTTACTGGATTGTTTTGCTTCTCATCTCCTCTCCATCAACCATCCCCATCAACCAGAAGGTTGTAATTATTTTTATAAAATGTTCTCTTCGACAGTCGTAACTATATCGCTGTTTAGCGTCTATATCTTACATTTGGCGGTTTTCAGTTGCAAATTTTGATATGCAGTATATTTTTTATTAGTTTCACTATTTACTAAGATAATTTTATTGAATTATTTATCTTGGAGGTACCTAAAACATTACATTACTTGAACCCCAGCTCTAGCCAGGTTAATAACTGATAAGAAAGCATTAGTGGTGCGGTGCGCGGCGTCACTTTTTCTATTACACGGCCTGGCGTTTGTACGGCGACATGAACAGTGCGTGCTGTGGAGTCGCCTTTATATTACAATACTATAACCAAGCCGGTATGATAAGAATGCATTAGTGGTGCGGTGTGCGGCGTAATTTTTAGGGTTCCGTACCTCGAAAGGAAAAACCTTTATAGGATCACTTTGTTGTCCGTCTGTCTATCTGTCTGTCTGTCTGTCTGTCTGTCAAGACCATTTTTATCAGGAACGCGTGGAGGTATCAAGCTGAAATTTATATTAAATACTCAGGTCTATTGTCCCTTGGAGCTGTAAAAAAATCAAACTTAAAAACCAACGCAATCAAAAGATACAGTCGTTTATGCTACAAATTTTAGAGTTTTTCGGCACTCGCAAACCTACGGGGTACTTCCCGTGAACTCAGAAACTTGAAATTTGGCACGAAGCAACGTCATATAGCATAGACAATGGATAATTTACAAAAAGTAGACATTTTTTGTAAAATCATACAAAAAAAATATTTTTTGTTAATTTTAAATTTACTACCTTTTTCCTCGTAAATGCGTGGAGGTATTAAATTGAAATTCATGTCATATACTCAGGGCTATAATACCTTTAAGTTGTAAAGGTTTTTACGGAACCCTCGGTGCGCGAATCCGACTCGCACTTGGCCGGTTTTTTTTTATTACTCATCCTGTATTCTAATTTTAAAATACATAAACAATACATTAAAAACACAAACTATTAACTATTGAAGTTGTATTGGAGTTGCATCGGAATAATTTTCAAGCAAATTCTGATATTACTGATTTTCTATCACACGCCATAGCATTTGTACGCCGACTCGAACAGCGCGGTATTTCGCTGTTTATATTAGAGCCAAAAGGCCAACTGATAAGGTTATAATTCAATTCAATTCAATTCAAAATTAAAATAAGGTGAGTTATAGTAGTGCGATTTGGTATACATTATCATGACAATAAGACCACAGGATAGAAAATTATACGGCAATGGGTCCAACGAAATAGAAATATGGTTCATTCCGTAAGCCCCATGAATAGCTTGAACATAGGTATAATACGAAATTATTGGGTTATTTAAAACGAATCAGAAAAAATGATTTTTAAATCAAAAATATCATTTAAAAATACCTAAGTACCTTTTATTTTTAAGTAACAATTTGATTGAAATCTTAAATATGAATATTTTTCAACGAGATAAATTAATCAGGATTAGTCTTACTAATATATTTTGCTTAGAAAAGCGACTCCACGCCTTGCCCAGTGGGCAGTGTGAGGCCATCCGCGCAGAAGATTGTGCAAGCGTTTTGTGTGGTCACAGACCGAGACATATACATATTTATGAGAACACTTTAATATACAATTTCTATGTATTATCTCCTGTAATGCAGGAAGTCCATGATTGTCTTAACGGTCACCAACTTGGAGATTTGGTGATATCACCTAATTGCTATTCTTTTTTTTTATTCAAATTTGGAAAGGCTTGTTTACACGCGGACGCCGTGTTTCAATAAACTGAGGTTTTATGGACATGACGGTGGAATTTCTATTGTTATCTTGAGTAATTATTTCTTCACGTTTAAAACTTATTACAGCATTAATTTTACTAGATACATACATTTTTATAACTAGTAAGAAGCTTGTTTTGGCGGCAAAATACTTAATTTGAAGGTCATAGAATTACAGCAAATAGCCAATTTAGAGACGTGAAATCAAATTAACTGTTTTGTGCAGACCGGATTACCACGTTGAACCAAGCAGCGCTGACCCGCTGTACCATTTACCAGGTCATGTAGGGAGATGAATAATAACGCTTATTTAAAATTGTAAAACATTTGAGCAGTGTAGTTGCAGGTGTTTCCCCGCTGGGAGTTGTTGTAGAAGTGAGGTTGAAGTGAGCGACGAGTACGAGTGCTGACCTCTTTTATGGGTTTTCTAGCGTGCTCGTACTAGTGGCTGGTATGTGCCGTGTATGTGAGACATTTATTGGCTAATAAGCTTACAGTATTACATGTTTGTAGGAGGGTTAAAATTGATATTTATATAGGACATTTCTTCGTAAATTAGTACAAAATTCTTATAATCTAGACATTTTGCGTATTATGACATGATATCAATAAAATTAGACACAGATAAGACTTAGCAACTAGACATAGAAACACAATATTTATACACGTTATTAACACAAACAAATTGGTATAAACCGAGAAAATGATTGACTTAGATCTAGTTATACACAAACAATGGCAATTTTAAGCTATCTGCGACAATTCTCCCCCACGTGCGTCAGCACAGTCGATTGGTGCAGAGCAGATGAGAATGAGTCTGGAACCGGGCGGCGAACTTCTCCTGCGCGAGTACGTACAATGGCTACTCTTATGTGGCCATCAGGACCTGGAAAGAGCTGTGCGATCACGCCTCTAGGCCAAGTACCTCGTGGCATCGTGCCGTCGGCTATAATTACTACATCTCCTACGTGTAGTTTCGTCGCGTTCTGGTGTGCACTGGATCGTGGCATCAGGTTTGGACGATATTCTTTCAGCCAGCGTTTCCAGAAGTTGTCAGCTAGTGCTTGAGCTGTTTTCCAGGACGAAAGGCTCATATTTTCGTCGGAGAAGACTCCCAGCGGGGACATAGCGTTCGATCGGCCGATGAGAAAGTGATTCGGCGTGAGCGCTTCGGTCTCTAAGTCAGGATTCACTGGGGTCAGCGGTCTGGAGTTTACCAGGTGTTCAGCTTCCAGCAGTAGCGTATGGAGAACTTCTTCATGGGGTGCTCTGTCTTTTAGCGTAACTTTCAGAGCTGTTTTCACGCTTCCGACTAGACGCTCCCAAGCCCCGCCGGCGGAGGGGTTGCCAGGCGGGATCTTCTTCCAGATCATGCGTCGTTCGGTCATAAATGGTTTGAGACTATCGGGCAGAGAGTTTTTGGCCTCTGATAGCTCGTGTTCTGCGCCGTAAAAGTTTGTGGCGTTATCTGAGTACAGAACGGTGGGTGCGCCGCGTCGAGATATCATTCTTCGTAGCGATAGGATCATAGAGGCTGCCGATAGGGAGGCGGCTAGCTCTAGGTGCACGGCTCTAGTGGTGAGGCACGTGTAAAGGACGCCCCATCGCTTTTCTCGGCGGCGGCCTACAACAATTTGCATAGGACCGAACAAATCTACGGCTGCTGCGGTAAATGGCGGTTGATTCGCCTTGAGCCTCTCTGGCGGTAGGTCGCCTACAGGAACCTTGAGGGTAGCTCCTTTATAGGTCCGACACCATTGGCACTTATTCGTTAGATAACGAATCGTACCGCGCAGTCCGACTATGTAATATCTTTGCTTCAATTCGTTGATCACCGTCGCATGATTTCCGTGGTTGAAAAGTGCGTGGAAATGATGGATCAACAGCTTGGTAAATGCCTCCTTAGCGTGCAAGACAGGTATATGGGCTTCGTCTCTGTCTATTC
The DNA here is from genome assembly GCA_947086415.1 of Pammene aurita. Lineage (NCBI taxonomy): Eukaryota > Metazoa > Arthropoda > Insecta > Lepidoptera > Tortricidae > Pammene > Pammene aurita. The sequence goes on along the minus strand of OX352305.1, from coordinate 20,682,984 downwards.
GGGCATCTAGCACAATTATTCCGTTCTTATCGAGCTTCATAGCAACTCGATGTAATGCAGACTTCTTCGGCAGCGCGCGCCCGGCTTCCAGTAGTCGTATCTCTTCGGCATACGACTCATTTTGGCTCCGTTTAATCAGCAGTATCTCCGCTAGACTTATGTGTCTGTTATTCATTTCTGTTTCTGGATTTCTATTGACAGACAATCTGGCTTTGAATACCTCGGCAGCAACCAAAACTCTGGCCGTAGTGCGAACCAGCCTAGTGAACTTCGAGAACCTACATATCTCGGGCAAGTATGCGAACTTGTTTTGAACGGTATTTACAGAACAAACCGGTTTTATGACGCGCTCTTCGCACGTTTCTACGACGGGCTCTATTGTTTTCTCGCGCGGCCAATGCTCCTCGGCTTGCCGTATAAAATCAGGCCCTATAAACCACCGGTGGTTAGCTCCGAACTGGGCCGGGACGCCCTTAGTAGCGTCGTCGGCGACGTTTAACGCGCTAGGTACCCAACGCCAATCGGTAGGTTTAGTTGTGTTTTCTATTTCGGCTACTCTATGTGCGACAAAGCTTTTGTACCGACGTGGATCCGACCTTATCCAGGATAACGCTGTCCGAGCGTCGCTCCAGAAATACCTATGTTTGATGACATAATCGGACTCCTTTACTACTGTGTCGGCTAGCCGTGTCGCTAGCACACAACCTTGCAATTCTAACCTAGGAATGCTGACAATACGCAACGGTGCGACTCGCGCCTTGGCGGCTACTAAGGCTGCGGACTTTTGTCCGTCCGGGCCTTCGCTAACTAAGTATATCGCGGCGGCGTATATCTTTTCGCTAGCGTCGCAAAAAACGTGCATGTCGGCCTCTCTATTTCTCGCGGGTACGTATCGCGGTATTTCTAACTCCCTAAGTTGCTGAATATTACTCACGAATGAATTCCACGCGGGTGCGAGCGAGGTGGGTATAACGGTATCCCAGCCTATCCCTGTACGCCAGACTTCCTGCATCAATGCCTTCCCTAAGACAGAGATCGGGCTTACGTAGCCTATGGGATCGAATATCGACATCGCGCTACTCGTTACCTGTCGTTTAGTGGGTAATTTCGTACCGTTGAGCACGTCTTCGGGCGTGTTGCGTAAATTTACGTTAAACCCTAACGTGTCGCGTCTATGGTTCCATTTTAAGCCTAATGTGCGCTCGCTTTCGCCTCCCCCGATGAGGGACGTATCCTCTTTGCTAGGAACTACGTCAGAAATTACGTTTGGGTTGTTAGAGGCGAACCCGCGGAGCTCGAACGACGCGCGTAAATTAAGCGCGTAAATTTCGTTTACTATGCGCCTAACATCGCTCTCACACTGGTCGAAAGCTACGACTAAGTCGTCCATATACGTGTTTTTTATAGTTTTCTCAGCGGCGATCGGAAATTCCTTCGCATGTTCGTATGCGTTTTTGTTTTTGACGTACAATGCCGTCGTCGGCGAAGCCGCGGACCCGAATATCAGTCTTTTCATCCTATATTCTTGCGGTGAGGCTGAGCGGTCCTCCCCCCGCCAAACAAAACGTAACGAATCTCGATCGCGTTCTATAATCTCTATCTGCAGGAACATTTCTTTAATGTCGGCTATTACCGCGGTCCTGCCTTCCCTAAAACGGACTAACACGCCGAATAAGGATTCTAACAGATCAGGACCCGCTAGAAGAGCGCTATTTAGCGACCTGCCGTACGCGGTAGCGGCTGCGTCCCAGACTACGCGCATTTTTCCGCGCTGCGGATGAAACGTTGCGAAATGCGCCAAGTACCATGCCCTAGGCGCGTCCTGCGGGGGCGGCGAGTCTACTTTTTCCGCGTAACCTTTGTCTAACAGGTTATTTATGTGCTTAGTATACTCGATTTTCAGAATAGGGTCGCGATCTAACTTATTTTCCAGGCTGTACAGCCGCCGTAACACGTGCGCTTTATTATTTGGCAATTCTTCGTTATCGGTACGCCATAACAAACCCGCTCGGAACCTATCTTCCCCGGGGATTTTTTCACATGTCGCTTCTAGTAAATCTATTGCTCTTTGATCGGGATCGGCCCGAGGTAACTTTTTAACTACCCCTAGTGACTCGATATCGAAATGTTCCTTCATGAGAGCTAAAGCTTCATCGTCGGCCGTTTGTGGCCCCATGTGGCCTACAAACGCTACGGTTGCCTCCGATGACCTATGCGGTCCGTGCAGTGACCATCCTAGCCGCGTCAAACTAGCTACCGGGAGGTGCGATTTACCGCTGATAATTTGGCGCGTCACTATCAAATGCCAATTATCTTGACCTATAATTATTGAAGGCGCGGCAGAATCGTAACACAGCTCGTCGGCTATGTCGGCTAAGTGGTCGCACTGCGCGACTATGTTTTTGGAGACGCCTTGCGCTCCTACGTTCAATCGATTGATGGTAAGCGCTTCCATCATTTCTAGATGCCTACTGCAAAAGCCGCGGATTGCGAATCGCACGTTACAAGAGTCCGGATCGCTCACGCTCCCACCTATACCTTCTATGTCGAGCGTTTCTCCCCGCTCTCGGGGCATTATACGATCGGCTGTTTCGTGTGAAATCAAACTAAGGGCCGCCCCTTCATCTAACAGGGCTAAGGCTTGCGTAGTACCTAGTGGGCCCGTAACCTCTACGGGCATCATTTTCAAAAACGTGGGCGCTATTCTAATCGCGTGAACGTTACTGACTTTTTTGTCTTCCACGGGCGCTTTAGATGCGTTCAAACCGTGTAGTAACCTGTGATGCCCGGCTTCGCACTGTTGCACTCCGCAAGCCACATACCTGCATTTGAAGCGACCACGGTGCGCCGCGCCTAGACATTTATAGCACAGCTTTTCGTTTTTCGCCCAATCCCAACGTTCGGATACCGATGCATTCAAAAATTTAGTACACGCTTCCACTTTGTGTTCATGATTATGACATATTAAACACTTATCACGTGACGTAAATCGTGCTGGTACCGAATGTTGTTTGGGCTTGGTCCCCGTATACGCGGGCCTTTTAGCCTCGCGGGGCTTCGTTTGAGCTACCGTCGGCGACCTATACTCCCCCGTGTGAGCTCTATCTAATACTCTATTTCGCGGGCGAGTGCTCTGGTAGCTGTCGTTGGAGTCGCTCGAATAGTCGCGGGAGAACACGGGGGCGGGAGTACGGGTGGGGGCGGTATGACGCCCTGACCTATTGTCCAGCTCAAAGGAAACCGTGTTCACGGCATTTTTCGGCTTCGGACCTCGATGACGACTCGTTCTTTTAGCCGCGGAACTAATTTCTAGCAGAAATTCTGATATCGCGACTAAATCGGGCGAGTTCAAATTAGCTTGTTTGAACTTGCCCCATTCGTACCTAACAATAAGGTTCAACTTATCGACGATCTTGTTGACTAGCTCTGGCGCGTACAAGTATTTTTCTTGCTTTAATGATTTTATTGTCGCTACTGCATTTGCGACGTGCGCGGCAAAAGACACGATATTACTGTTATCTTCGGCTAGGCGCGGCATGCGTTTAACATTATGTAGCTCAGTCAACACGATCTCTTCAGGGTCCCCGAACTGCCTCTCTAAGGCCTCCATTATCTCGTATGGGTCCTGGATGGTATACATTATGGATTTCACCGCGGTACGCGCTTCACCTTTCAACGCGCGCCTAATTCGACTGACGTTATTTACGTAACTAAACATGGGCGCGGTATCGTTAAATTCGGCACGGAATGCGATCCATTCTGTGATATTACCGTCGAAAGCGGGTAATTCGGGTGGCCTATGCATAATGGGCGCATACTGACTAGACACATCTCGCGGCGGGCGATGAGTACTCATATGCGGCTCGCGGGGCGCGGGGGCGCTGGGCGCCGGCGCGCTAGAGGCGAAATTACGTATTGTGTGTAACGCGGACGCTTCATTTTTAGTTACGTAATTGCTCTGATCTAGCTGGGACTGTCGTTCTACCCAATTCCTCACGCGTTGCTCGTCTTTTTCGACAAGAGGTTCGGACTTACCGCTAACAGATTGCGCCTCATGCTGGGCAATCTGTAGCCTTAACTTGGCAGTTTCCGTCTCTTTATTAGCAACGGCGAGGGCGGCTTTATGAACCTCGAGTTCCGCTAGCAACAGAGCTAACTTTTCGTCGCACTTTTCACTATACACACTTCGATTTTCGCGCACTTTTTTACTACCGCGGTCGCCGCACTGAGAAAAGCGGTCTTTTTCCCCGGCGGACGTGTTAGGTTTACACGATGTCCCCGGTGGACTTTTAACTAACGTCTTCTCCGCCTCGTCTTCCGATATTTCCGAATAAGCGGGCGCCGGCGCTATTGCCGGCGGCGGCTGTAGACGCGGTTCGACACTAGGACCATCGCCAAGAGTGCTGGTGGTGCCTTTGTCCCATGTATTGGTATCGCCGGAGGTTGTTTCACCAGACGGCGGGGTAACGGCTCTGGAGGGTTGTCCCTTGTGTGAGCGAAGAGACATCTTGAGCGTATGATCGGACATCTTCTTCTTTCTTCTTGCTTCTTGACGCACGTGGGGTTCCCTAACCTTACCTACCTAAAACCTAATGGCTGACACTGCCTAGTGCAGTGAAAGCGGCCCTACGTTCACTTTACTTACTCGTGGGCGTTAATCCCTGATGCACTGAATCTCGCGCAAAGGCTAAGTGCAAGTGCCAGAGCGTCCGAAAGCAGTGTGAAGACGTCAACCATGTGACGTTGCAACGAAAGTTGCCAGGACACGAACGTGGAGTATGGCCTCTACACGAGCGGTCCGTCCAGCAAGCTGGTAAATAGCACAGGGCTCTTCCGCGAAAGCGGGCAGGTGTATCAGCGGTTAGGCCGGACACCGTATGAAGATTCTGAGCGAAATTAATCCAGCTCAGCGCGTACTTGTTTCTTTCTTCAATTGGCCGCAGTTTTCTGATATCCGGAGCTCGAAGGACCAGCTGTTGTGTGCAGACCGGATTACCACGTTGAACCAAGCAGCGCTGACCCGCTGTACCATTTACCAGGTCATGTAGGGAGATGAATAATAACGCTTATTTAAAATTGTAAAACATTTGAGCAGTGTAGTTGCAGGTGTTTCCCCGCTGGGAGTTGTTGTAGAAGTGAGGTTGAAGTGAGCGACGAGTACGAGTGCTGACCTCTTTTATGGGTTTTCTAGCGTGCTCGTACTAGTGGCTGGTATGTGCCGTGTATGTGAGACATTTATTGGCTAATAAGCTTACAGTATTACATGTTTGTAGGAGGGTTAAAATTGATATTTATATAGGACATTTCTTCGTAAATTAGTACAAAATTCTTATAATCTAGACACTTTGCGTATTATGACATGATATCAATAAAATTAGACACAGATAAGACTTAGCAACTAGACATAGAAACACAATATTTATACACGTTATTAACACAAACAAATTGGTATAAACCGAGAAAATGATTGACTTAGATCTAGTTATACACAAACAATGGCAATTTTAAGCTATCTGCGACATTAACAATTAACAATCGTATATAAATTTCCATACATTTTGACCGGTTTTCAGTGTCTTTGTGTGTATTTTAACTACTCGACGTACAAATTAGTCACAAGAACATTAATATGAAACACACAAGGCACGAGAGTACGATTTGTCAAATCATGATTTGAAGATTTTAATGTCACGACTTTATCAACAAAATAAAAAATTCCATCTTCAGTAAAAGCTTCACACTACCTCTCACCTTCAAATCTCACTTCAAAACATAAAAACCGATGACTTGACACAACAATTAAACCTTTAGCCATTATATTAAGTAACTCAGTCATCGTCAGACCGATTCGCCGACAAAGTGTTTGATTTGACAGTCGATCTGTTCGTCAAAACTAATTAATAAGCAGATACAACCACTTAAGATAAGTAAAAATATTTTCATCCCGAAACTGCACCGGATATAGATTGTATCGACATGACAAAGCTTGGCGCCAAGAAAGCTCCAAACGAGCCACAGAAAACACCACTCTATATTCATCGTCTGTAAGTCTATTTTTAAACTTACAAATTATCAATCCAAGTATCATAGAAGACGAACAAAATTCCAACCTTATTACAACCAGCATTAAGTTTAAATTAAATTAGTTTACTGGCTTGGCGTCGATGTAGAAGCTACGTCTGCTATGATAGCTTGTCCTACAATATTGAGTTTAATTTCCTGATGATAAAGTTAAATGTCGATTGAATTGGTATTTGAAGTGCCACAATCTATAGATGTTTCCTAAAAGCTCAAGCCATCGAGTGCAGGTGTATGACTACCGTCTCCAAAAATAAATGAATTGGTCATTGTCAGATAAAATCATGCTTCTGAAACATTAACTTTTATGATTTAAAAACACAAATAGACGTAAAAGAATCATTTGAAGTGCTTGAAAAGAAATTTACAACATTAAAATAGCTACTGTAGAGGTTGTGATCTTAAGCTTTGTAACGTTTATATTATTATATGTTTTTACATGTACTTTATTACATTTTTAAGGATAACTCGGAAATCTCCACAAAAATCTGCTCCATAGACAATAACTATTCTGATTGTCTTAAATACATGAAACGGGCAACATTTTCAGTTTCGGGATTGTGCTCATAGTAACATATTCTCCTAGTGAACAGGGCTAAATGTTAACACAACAACCTGTATACGATGAGTCGAGACCCTAATTAAAGAGCCGGGTATAATCGGCCGGGTTCTGCGGGCAGATCCGAGAGCTTATCCGTGTGAGGGCGATAATGTCGTGTCAATCAAGAGTTAGGGACATGGGGTCAGGCTCATGCAGGGGCTCTATTTTTCTTGAGTATTATTTCCAAGCGAAAAAAGCAGTACCCATATATTTCATCGTTTAACTTAGTTGTAAGTATCACTTTCAATTTAATGAATTCTGATATTAGTATCCAGTAGTTATATAGGTTCTTAAAACCGAACCGAATGCAGCGCAAAAATATCTAACTATTAAAGCAGCGGCAGTTAAATAAATATGTCAATTAACTTCTTATTTAAGTCATCGCCTTTAAAATTGTAAGGATGAGCTAATGCTCACCTGCTCATTAAATTTCCATGACATATTTTGAAGTGACATGAAATGTATGGGTTTAGCTACACGGTCAGAACGGTTGCATACCAGGGGCCGTATTCTAACTTTAAAACACGTTAGCGATCGACGCAGTACGTAACGCCTAAACGTCTGATTCAGTAGTTTCAGAATTTCCTTGAAAATTATTCCGATGCAATTCCAATACAACTTTAATATTGGTTGATTATTTGTTATGATGTTTGAGTTGTGTTGGGGATAGTAGCTTGTTTTAATGTATTATTGTTCATGTATTTTATGGTTAGAATAGGGGTAAGTTATCACTTATCGTGTATCCCATGGTAAAACATGATAAGGTATTCCCTTATGGGATGTGCCGTGATGTCTCTCATCTTACGTCATCAGAGAACAGTGCGGTTAGATACTTATAGTGCATAATGTATTTCCATTGGGGAAAACTAGGATCTCAATCGGAATACGATGGCACCAGAAGTGTCAATCAATTATCGTATTCAATGAATGACATTTTCATATCTATTTATATGGAATTTTATTTTTTAATGCCAAATGTCAAAGTAGCTCTACGAAGCTAATTGAGAGAGCATGATAAATACGAATTTTTCCGATAAAATACGATTGCTGTAGTTTAAGATTGAAACACCGTGAAGATGTCAATGACGATATTCGGTCGCACGACATCTACTCACTACATCATATATGATAGATTACGATTGGACATGTTGACGGTTTTATTTTTATAAATAAAATGTTATCCTAGGTGTGCGACCGACAAGTCTATTATCGTAACTGAAGTTACAAATGCCTACTCATTTGTAACTAATATTTTGACAAAATTACCCCTACCATCATCCTCGACTTGAAACTGAACAGCTTGTATTTATAATATCGCATTGTCGCGCACGACGTTTTAGTTTGGACAACACCTTGTTATTTTATTAAAACTGACAAAACATGTTCTGTCAGACTGTCGCACTCGCTGTGACTGCACCCTTAAAGTGCGGTATGTTATCTAAGCAATCACGATGGAACGCAATTTCTCGGTGTCGGCTAAAGGGCAAGGCTGCCAGTACTCGCCTTTTACTAGCCGCTGGACTATACTTTGCAAAGAGATTCAAATTCTATGATAGTAAATGCGTTGTTTTAAGAAGAAAAACTAAAATATTTATAGTTAGTAATTATTAATCGAAAAAAAAAAAAACAACTCGGCAAGCAGTACTTGAACCTGCCTCTATACGTCTTGCCGGGGCTCAATCGCTTATACCAATTGAGATATGGGCCAAGTTACTAAGTTGACGAAATTTGCAATCCCTTCAATCATCTTTTTATATTTATTTTGATCTACAGCAGCCGTAAGCGACATCTAGGTGCTAACTACTAGAGTTAGATACCCTTTTTTGTCGACACTATCATATCATCGGAAATATTTATATTTATAACCGGTAATTTAGGTCGAATTTTGCTTCACATATTTCGATCTATTTCAACTGTTAAAAGGACCTGCAAGCTGCAACAAGAGCTTCTGTTTACTATAGATTTCAAAACAATTCTCGCAAATCGCATTGAAGTTAAAAGTTTGATATCAATTCAGGTTTTGGTCCCAGCGGTTCCATATTTCACGCTGACGTACAGGCCTCGAGGTACTCATTTGTTCAGTATTCAGGTCATTTTCACTGATGTATTGTTTTACTGCAGCTCTAAATGCTTTTCTAAACCATAGGTTGTGCAGAATATACAGGGTATAGGTATATTTTAAACAGGCCATTCAAAGAATATTAGAAGTTACAATAAGTATTTAATCAGTTAACTTTTTATCTTACAGCCCTGATAGTCTAAGATAGTCGGACTTCGATCATCTGTCACCATGGCGATCACGTTCTAACGAGAAATAATTTAAATGCGAAAATGGTACAATTTTTTTTAGGCATGTTGTGACAGGCGATAAAAAGACAACAATGAACAGTCATATCTGGATGCAGAAATAGATAAATGGCTACATTGTAGGTCTTACGTACTTGAAAGATTTAACAAAAATAATTTCCTTATTTCGTTCGATTACTGGGTAAACGAATTGACGAAATTCAGAACCCATTATCAGTCTTAAATGTATGGTTCCATTTTTTAATATACCCAAAGGTATTTAGTTCCTTAAATAGTATTTTCAACTATTTATATTTCTGACTTTCAGACAGTAAGAATAATCAAGTACAAGTTGAACCCGCAGAGATTAACTAAATCTGGCCTGCAATCGGCAACTACTTACAAATCCATAATAATAAATTAGGCACTTACCACACGGACCGCAATCAACGTCACGTGGCATGTGACGCGCCCTAGTGCGGTAGTTAGAAATGTGACAAGGAGGGAATATGAGTAAAAGAAACAATTGCATTATTTTAGATGGTAGTTACATTTCCTAAAGGCTATCCCCAATTTTTTTACAGACTTTCGACTGGTAATCCAACAAATGCAACCCCCATTTCTACAAACGAATATATTTTTGCGAATACTCTAACGGTGGCTAGTGAGACCACTTTGACAACTTCTCGTACGTGTGTCAAACACAAGTATCGAATGATCTCGCCTGGATATCGATCGGTGTCACAGTTTGGCATATTGATTAGGGGTCCACGCAACTTATGCCGAAACGAATGAATGAATTAATGCAATATACATACCTTCAAAACGAAACGTTTGAATTCAAGGTTTAATAAATTTAATTAATGAATGAAATTACTTATATAATGTATTAGTGTCTATGTTATTACTTAAGTATAATCCTCAATGTAATGTTAGTGAATATCAACCCGTCTAATGTTAGTCAACATGTGTATAAAACGCGAAAGTTGTAGCTATATTCCCATCTGTCTCCGCTTCTTGAACGAAATATAATAGTATTTCATACAGAAGGTTATCTTCGCTACAAAATCAGTGTTTGACAGATGAACGGTGACACATGACGTCTCATTACAATTTTGCCTTTCGACTGTCTAGGGTTGACAATTACGCGATTAGTTTTATTGCGAGACCTGCCCCAATCAGCCTCAATCTACATATCCTTCAGTAAGTTTTATACAAAACTAGATAAGTGTCCGATTTTTTACTTAATTTGCCCAATCAAACTATTATTTTTGTACAAAAATACTACTATAAACCCTATCCTATCTGTGGTCGTGCCGTAAATAAACAAAGGGAATTTTAATAACCTCGAAAACATATTCGACACGTTCCAAGGCCGTAGCTGGTCGGCTGGTTGTGGCTGGCTGGTCGTACTTCGTGGAGTTGGACACCCTTGCCTACGCCGAGTTTTAAAAAGTGTGAACAACCACCTGTCCACTCCAGCTACTGATAGTGATTATTAAATGGCACTGCTTGCTGTTGTGAAGTGTCCACACGATAAGCTGTTATTATACTCGTGTGTCGGCATCGTTGGTTTTACGATAGGTCATGTTTTGATTGCCACTTGCGGAGGAAAACAATGTGTTTGGTGTTTTTCCGTCATTTATACACATGCTGTTATCTGTCGGCAATTTTATTTAAAGGAAATAATTCATTCATGGTAGGATAACAAAGAGGATATTAGTTTTAAGTTCGAGTTAGAAAAAGTTTAGAGAATTAAACCTATATTTCGGCCAACTAATACGAGCTAACTTTCGGCTTTCGGCTAACTTTGAGTCACAATACTAGTTGCATTTAATAGATAAGTACATAAATTAATGTTTTTTACCTGTAGTGTATGTCCCTTAGGTCATTATATGTTTTATAGTATCCCATTTTTATTTTGTATTTTCAGTCATTTACGTTCCTCTTTTTAATTGCTTGTGTTAAGTATAATTTTATTTTCTATTTTTTGTCTTCAGTTTGTTTTATCTGTCGTGGCATCACCAAGTGGGCCCTACGGAAGACCAGCGCCAGCTTGTCAGCTAGCTAGCATTTTGCTGAGCATCAGGGTCCATTTCGTGGTGATATGATATGATATGATATGATCATTTATTGATAAAACAGGTATTTTACATGCCATTGCTTAAAAACTAATTCTTATAGGTATAACTAGGTACATTGGTGATACATTACAGGTTTTGTGTTTTGTGTTCAGTACAGCGTTCAGTAGGTGCTACACCAAATACGTCTTTATTTTGTTTGTCTGTATATTTGTATGTAATATTGTGTACGTCATGATTTTCATGAATTATCTTGAATCTTGAATCTAATCATAAAATAGGACCGCGACACACATTCGATATGTCCAAATAACTTAAATACTGATAAGAACGGTAGTTAATCAAAAATACGACTTTCCCTAATATAAACAATGGGCCAAGATAAAAACCAACAAAACATTATGCAAATCTCATGACAAATACCCGGCTTCATTTGCATAACAAAATCTCGGTTTAAAACAATACTACATTATAAAACTGTAACCGTATCAGCACTTGGGTTGGAATCAGAGACCAGTAAATAACAAGGACTGTTACACACAACAGTAAAGTTGGCCTTGAGTACAATTTGGGTCTCTTCATCAATTTGGGTCATAATAATCTTCAAAAAAATAAGATTTTGCTAATATTATTGTACTGTAAACGATTAGATACGTATTGTATCTAAACGTTTCCAGTACAATAAAGTGATTACTATTATGTAATAGCAGGGGGGTTTCACTACGCAGTTTAGGTACATTTGGCCGGCGCGCCTCCCGGGCAGGCGTATGGCAGTATCAGTGGGCTACCGCTCGGCTCGCACGGTAGTCGTTTCACGTGGCGCTCGCGCAAGATTGAAAATACACAATGGCTTCGAAACCTAAATCTCGATCTAATCCGTATACTCGTAAAAGATGTCTTTACGAATGTCTAAATAAACTGAAGAACAAAGAAGCAGAAAGAACATTTTTAAATTACGAACGATATTGAAAGGTCCCGAAGTCCTCACTTGTATTATAAGTTTTTTTTATTATAAATTATATTATACATATATTTAAAAAATATAATTATAAATTATAAATAAGTCAAAATAAACATCCTTAATTTATTGAACATTGGTATGCCCAGAAACAATATTAGGTACTGACCGACATATTTTCAAAGGAATACGGCTGTGGCATACCTACTTCCGTGAGAATCGGACATAATCTCTATGAAAGTTTCTATCTCCGGATAAAAATTTCATGTTTACAGAATCAACGTTTGTAATTCCTACATATTTATCTTAAAAATAATAAATCAGTAGGTATAGGTACAAAAACTTGTCAACTGACAACCCTGTGCCGACGCTCACAGCTCGGTCATAAAACTGCGGAGCGCAAAGAAGATTCACGGTTCGTGCGCGGTTATAAGTTTCAATTTTGCTTGCAGGCGGCGAGTATAGGTATAATTTTATACCTAAACCTGACTTTTGTGAAGGAGTGAACTTTCTGTGCGGTAGTACTATTAGTTATTTTGTGGTAATAGTACTCACTAAAAATAAATTTCTTGAGACATATTTCTTGTATGAATTGTCGACAGGGTCGAGTGGACAAAAAAAAGGAAGGGCTTTAGCTAGTATGTAATGTACGTACTACCTACTATACCATAATTCTAGAATAAAGTCAATTTTGCATGCGTACTACCAGTTTTCATAACTAACCTGTCTCTCGTCGGAATCAACGAAATCTAAAATGTCGTAAGGCCGTGAGAATCGCGCGTTGCCTCACAGAGAAAAAAACTCCGATAATTCACTTTGGCCCTATTAAGAGACGAGTACACCATTTGTAAAATTGTCCGCTGGAGGCTGGACAGTTATGAAATTGGACGGTTGCGTCATTTAGACGTATTTTCGACTTCTCTAATTTGGGACCGATTTATGATGACACTTTGTAAGTGGAAGGGGAAAGTCGACAATACTCGTATGATGAGACTTTTTGTCACATGCAATTGTTTAGGTTTTTTTTTTATATTGAAAAGAAATAGATGTACTACTGTACACACACACACACACACACACACACACACACACACACTACTACTGTGTGTGTCGTCACGCAAAATGGAAAGCTCAGAAGCGTCGTACAGTCGCCATCAGATATATCGAAGCGGCCAAGGTGGTCACAAATATCTAAACAACGCCTCTATAAGTATTGTCAAGGTAATAAAGTGCATGTTTAGATATTTTTGAGTACCTTGGCGGCTCCGATATATTTGATGGCAATCGTACCTATAGAAACATAAATTTCTTGAAACATAGTTCTTGTATGAAATGTCATCAGAGTCGAGTGGACAAAAAAAGGAAGGCCTTTAGCTAGCACAGGGTATCTAAAATACGCTAAGAAAATAAAGGTCATTTTATGTAGGTATCATACCAATAGATTAATATGTAAAGGATATGTAGACATTAGAAAAGGCCGCTAAGCTTGCACTTGGCAGTGACAATGTATGGAAGCGCAGTAGTTACTGGCCGTTCTGATCGAACTCCATGTAGCTTAGAGCATTCAACCAACTGGAGTCGGCATTGACCGGCATTCCTCTCTGCCGAAAACATATGACCGGCGGTCATACATTACGTCATTTATTGTATAGACTAACGTTTATCTGACGTGGCTTGTACGTTACATTGAATGCTCTAAGCCATGTAGGTATATCATTATTATCAAATAACTACCTATACAGTGTGTAAATTTTATACGGCCGTATATTGTACTGGCGAGTAGTATTGGACCTAGGGAACCTATTCACATTTTTTCTTTATGAAAATAAGGATTTTTTTTTCATACATAATATTTCAGCCCGCAATGTATTGCATCCATGACAACTAACTTATCGATGCGTCATGTCAGTTATGTCAGTTTTAAATCAGTTGGATAGTGTACATTGGTGCCCGATAGGACTTTAAAAAATCGTTACACATAATTAATAACACTATTTAACAAAATTATTATACTATATGAGTCCTATTGCTGCATACTATAGGTAGATAAAGTATACGCCCGTATAAAATTTACATGCTGTATAGAAGATTTTAAAAAAATTGGTCCAATTTTCACCTTTTTTCACACTTCAAAACTAAATATATATGTTAAAATTATACAAAACATATATTAAAGTTTCTCACAAATGCCACCTATGTTTAAAATTTAGATGCTTGCCTTAGATATGTGTAAAAAATTTCAGTTCAATCGGTTTAGTAGTTTCTGAGAAAATTGGCTTAGTGACAGACAGACAGAGGGCATAAGGTCTCCTTTTTTACCATTTTGGTACGGAACCCAGAAAAAGAAGTTTTAACGAGTGAAATCATTCAAACAATCAAGTTGTCTCTAAGCACATTTTTGATTTAAACAAATGACATGTGGATCACGAATGAGATCGCATTCCAAATCCAAATAGCAGGTGATCAAATCAAATTGGATAGCATCCGAGATTGGATCGAAATGTCGTCTTGAGATGGTAATTGGTGATTGTCTTTTGTTTGTTCTTTTATATGAATATGCATTGTAGGTATAGCGCCGGCGAACAGTGCTTGGACTTTGTTACAAAGTCTTATGTGTCAGTTTCCTTTGGCTTTTCGACAAAGAGTACATGAAATCACGTTAAGGTAGGTATTGGAATTAGTAAGATAAGATAGATTGTGGTTGTCATATTTTCGTAACTTAGGCTTTAGAAGTCCTCTAACGCTGAAAATTTTACTTTTACGATTTTACTTATTAGACGACCCGTTAAAGGTAGAAATTTGATATTTGGAAAACATATTCTTCAAATCTCCTTAAGCTCCACTTTTGCAAATTTGGCATTTAAGGGGGTCAAAGTGAATTTCAGAATTTTCAAATGACTCGGCGGAGGCTAACGGCCTCCTGGCCTAGTCGAGGGCTAAGATACTATGCCCGATATGACACAATAATGAGAGCTACAAAACCAGCTGGTTAGATTGTTATACTATCCTTATTGCTAGATCCGGGAATCTGGCAGCTTTTAATGGGTGGAAGTGCGACAGACAAGAAAAAATGTTGAATTGGAAAATAGTTACATTAACAAAATAAGTAAAAGCTGCCGAAGTTGTCTCTGTTATAGAGGACAGGGCCTATATTTTAACATAAGAACAAAAAACATTGCATATTATTGCGGAAACAAAAACAGTAGGCGACAAACTATGAATTATACGTCTTTTGGCACTACTTTCCCCCAACAGAAACCTTTGGCAATGATATGATCTAATTATTTATATAATTTCTCATAATATTGCATCAAACTCAAAACTCTAGGATTTGTTTTCTTAATGTATTCTTTGACCTCCTCCACTTAACAGCTACCAGATGTCCAGATCTAGAAACAAGTATAGTAAAGCAAACTGACTAGAGGGGTTTCGTTGCTCTCATTATTGTGTCATATCATATCTGACGTGGCCAGCTCTCCGTCTATCGGTAGTGACCCTGCCTATGAAGCACGGGGTCCTGGGTTCGAATCTGGGCATTTATTTGTGTGTTTATCACGGATATTTCTTCCTGGGTATTCTATGTATTTAAGTATTCATATCTATATATCGTCGCCTAGTAGGTAGGTTACCAATAACACCAGCCTTATTGAACTTACTGTGCGACTCTGTTGATTTGTGCACGATTGCCAATAATATATTTTTTTATTACGTATTTATTTTAATTCTCCAACAGTACGAGTATTATGAAATATAGTTTTCATAAACAGTATTATGACCACCTTTTGTACCTTTATTTGAATTGTCAGTGACGAGCAAAAAGATCTGATTAGATTATATTAAAATTCGCAGATAGGTCATAATTTTCAATTATTGAGTTGAATTCTCAGCGATAAATACAAAATTATATATGAAAAGTACTCCAAATAATCAATATGCTACTTGAAGATAGAAGCTGACACTTATTTAGTCAAAACCGAATTCTCAGATCATCAACATCAGCAGAATCGCATCCAGCGGCAGCGACTCCCTCAATCCTTCCTTCCCGGATTATGGAAGGCTAGCATGACTCTCAAAACTAAACTTAGTCTTATAGACACGGTCACACGAGGCGCAGTGAAGTTTACCAGCTGCTGTTATTCTCAGATGTATCAGCATCATGAGCAATTCAGCCGAAAGGCGTCTTCTGGACAAAATATCTTTGTATTTGTAACAACTGATCCTGCTTTTACTGAACTTCTTTTGCTGTAATAGTTTCCACTCCAGAATGTTTTGAGACTCTACAATCTTTCCGATATTTCTAGGTCACACTTGATAATTTCTCAAGGTTGTCAGTCGTGAGGCGGCCTCACAAAAGGGGACCACTGTTTATTGCCGGCTATACTACCGTATCGACTTCTTGTCGTCCCTACAAGCATGGAAGAGGTAAGTATTTAATATACGGATGAAACCATCGGCAGAATCTTGCGGCGGCGGCCCCACAAGAGTTAGCTATTTATTGTAGACTAATACTACGCATCTACTTCTTACTTCAGTCTACCCTACTACCACGGAAGAGCTATTCAATATGCAGCATAAGACATTGTCTCAGTGCAATCTTGTGGCGGCGGCCCCACAAAAGGGTCCACTGTTTATTTGCGGCCCATACGATACTTGCGGTTTCAGGAAATTGCTGCGGCATGTAAGTAATTTTCTAAGTCGGACCGACGACCGTTTTCTAAAGGATTCTGACGGGGTTTAAGATTAGCTGGAAGTGATTGAGTGATCGATATTTTATGTTTCGGTCAAGAAAAAATCGCCTGAGACTAGCATTTTACGATTCGTTCACGTAAAAAAGTTCCAATTTTTCAGCGGCAATTTGGAATGAAACTAAGCGTAGTTTTGTGACAAGTGCCAACTGTGCCAAGACTGACAAAGGCGGCTTATATGTTTGTTTCACTCGCTCGTCGCCGATAGCGTCAAAATGTGAAACGGGCATAGGATACTTTATGTTTGTTTTATTAGTAACCTGTCTTAGATACTTCACCTGTTAACACTGCAGTTACTTGTACCCATAGCGACCCGTAGCTGCAAAGATCACCAATGGCCGCAAAAAAAAATCATTAGGTTTTATGCGCATTTCTTACTAGAATTGATTATCATTCAGCAACATACCGAGGACTAAGTTCACACATACTATTACTTACTTTGTATTTTGTTAATTTCTTAAGGCGTTCTCCTTCCTCAAACAAACAAATCCCTGCTTGGTGCTTCAATAAAACCTAACTCCCTTTACCCCATCCTATAACCCGTCCAAATTAAATTCTCCAAGTCTGCTGGCTCGGACGATCTCGGCTAACTCCGGGAGCGTTCGGGATAGCTTTTTCATCGTTATTTTCTGATCGTTGAGGTTAGATTAGACTATTAGAGGTTTCGTAATTCTATTACAGTCGCCATTTCGATATTGGCTTGGTGTAGCACGTACTGCTAAGTAAGGTTTAAGTAGCATGGTGGTTTGTTAGAAGGGCATTCACACTTGATTGTTATGCTCACTTTGAAATTTGAAAGGAGTTAATTGTATATTGACGTGGTTTTTGAAATGTCTTGTAGATTCAATAGTTTCCTAGATATTTAGAAGACAAGCTAGAAAGCGACCAGCCAGAGGTCCGGTCGATAAGAAAAGGATTCATATTTTCTTCGATACCTAATATATAAAAGTCTTGTGATACATGATTGTATAGAATTTGGATTTCAGAACATGCCAACGCGATACACAATATCCTCTGCCTTTTGAACCGACTTCAAGATTTCGAAGGAGGAGTTCCTCAATTTCGTCAGGATCGTTGTTATTGCATTTTTTTATGCATGTTCACCGATTATTCGAAGACGGCTGACGGACCGATTTGGAAAATTATTATTTTTTTGTTTGAAAGAGTACCTACTTGACAGTAGGTCCCATTGTAACCAAGTCAGGATCTGAT
Organism: Pammene aurita; assembly: GCA_947086415.1. NCBI lineage: Eukaryota > Metazoa > Arthropoda > Insecta > Lepidoptera > Tortricidae > Pammene > Pammene aurita. Next base: position 20,665,023 of record OX352305.1, on the reverse strand, counting down.
AATGGGATCCTGGAGAAATCGAGGGAACTCTTCAACTGATATAGGCACACCTATAGTGATCTAAATCTGGGGGCACGGCAGTGTCCCCGCCAAGTCGAGCATGGCTTTACCATCCTTTTCCCAAAGCCAATCAGGCCATTTTCGACCCCCCTCTAATTCTGTTGTCGATAAAGTTAGAAAGCTGAAATTTCTGTGACCAAGAGGCCATAACACAAGGAAGATATATTCCCATAAATCATTGAATTACAACATATACTTTAAGAATTATTGCAAGTCAAAATTCCTTCATGATCATCATATATATAAGGTACTTCTAGCAGTCCCACAAGCTCCAAATTTTGAACACTTCTAGTGTTTAGGCTATAAAGCCACAAAAAAAATTAAACATACCGCAAAATCAGTCGGGTTGTCTAGTTTTACAAACCGCGCAGTGAACATTGTAATCCCAAATAAATATATGTGGTAGCAAAGTAATTTTTTCTGTTGCTAAAATTTTAGCTTTTTAACACTACATAATTAGATAGGATAGGTTAGGTACTTACAAAAAGGAATGAGTTCCCATCAAAAATATTACATGTACAAAAATGCCAGTCTCGCAAGGCTATCCTCCTACTGCAAAAAGTATTGAGATCTAATGTTAAACCAAGCCGGTCTGCCGGAGTTTACTAACAACATGTCATTGTGATCCTTTGAATACTAGGTGTCTGTATTTTTGTAATAAATAGAATGACTTGGCAATCGTACAGGACCAAAAAATCTATCTATACATAAAATAAAGCTGAAGAGGGTCGAAAGTCTGTACATGGAAGATAATCGAAAAAAAGTTGTCTGGGGATACTTAGAATCGATAACAGAACACGTTCCAACAATTTTTAGAATTTTTGTCTGTTTATCTGATTGTCTGTTTATCTGTATATCTGTTTATCTGTTTATCTGTTTGTCTGTTTATTTGACCGCGCATCACGTGAAAACGGCTGAACGGATTTTGATGAAATGTTGGATAGATATAGTTTGAGTCCTGGGAAAGGATAATATATAGTTTTAATCCCGAAAATCAACCCTGGTGGGGGTGAAAATGGGGTTGAAAGTTTGTATGGAGAATTTTTAACCGCTGAAACGATTTAGATAGAAATGAGTATGGAGATAATTTGAGTCTCGAGAAACGTCATAGGATAGTTTTCAAACCCTTGTGGGGGTGAAAAGGGGGTTGGAAGGTGGTATGAGGATTTTTTTACCGCTGAACTGATTTAGATGAAAATTGGTATAGAGATGTATGGGTCTCGCGAAATGACAAAAGATAGTTTCTTCTTCAAACCCCCCCCCCCTCCCATCGTACTTTAGAACCGTAGGTCCAAACAATTTGAAAAAAATAATGGAAGTGACGCCTGAAAGGTACTTTCAATAAAAACTATCTATACATATAATAAAGCTGAAGAGGGTCGAAAGTCTGTTCATGGAATATATTCGATAAAAAGTTGGGTGGAGATACTTAGAATCGATAACAGAAAACGTTGCAAGTATTTTTAATTAGTTAACTCAAACTATCTCTACACAAAATTTCATCATTATCCGTTCAATAATGATGAAATTTTGTGTAGAGATAGTTTGAGTCCCGGGAAAGGATAATGAACAGTTTTCATCCCGAAAATCAATCCTGGAAGGGGTGAAAAGGGGGTTGAAAGTTTGTATGTTGAAAGTTGGTATTGAAATAATTTGTAATTTCTTGGTCAAGGTGTTCATATTTATAACATGTTACCCGTCGATGCTTTAAATTTACCTTTACCCGCTCTTAAGAATGCTGAATGTCAAAGGGTTATTGCAGCAAACCAAAAAACTACTACAAAATCATCTAACATTTATAGGACACCGTTTAGGTAGGAAAACATATCAAACGTTTTGTGAAGCAGTCAGATTAGGATTTATTTTTCTTTATAATTAAACAATAGGTACATTATCTGTCTCGCAAGCAGTTTTGATATGTCTTCTTGAAGAACTACGCATTATTTTGTATCTTTATGATCTAATAATGTATTACTGTTTTGAAAAAACCTCTTGGGCCAGAGGTACACCTACAGGGTTAGAACCGGTGGAGTTTTGGAACGAAGTTCCTTATCGGACGGTTCGCGGATGGGGGCCTAGGCGAAAAAAAGTCACGTGACCGTTACGAAAAAGCGTCACGTCACGAAAACGCGACACCCATACGATTGAGAAACATGTAAAATGGAATGAAATAAAAAATAAATAAAATAGAATAAAGTGAAGTGAAGTGTAGTGAAACTGAGAAGTGGCAAAGTGATAAAAGTGAAAAAAGTCGAGAATTTTAAAAATGTCGAAAATGTCAAAAATTTCGAAAGTGTCAAAAATTTAAAATTTCTAAATTTCCAAAATTTCCAATATTTCCAAAATTTCCAAATTTTCCAAAATTTTTTAAAAATGCAAAAAAAATTAAAACCACAAAATTTACGAAAAAGTAAAAAATGAAATAAAATTAAGTAACATAACTTTGTTCCAATCGCACTTGATTCACACACTTTCCACGACACTCACGTATTTTATTGTTCTCTGACGTTTATAAGTGCATTGTAATGTGCTTACATCGACGAATAAATATCTTGATCTACACCAATATCATTAATCCTCTATTCCGCGTTCGGAACCGTATGTAATTAATTACCAACATATAACCAACCAATAACGTAACATCAGTGTATTATCTGTGACAGTGTGGTAAAAACGTATGAAAATTCATTACCTACAGTAACGTAATGAAAATCCGCTCCCCCGACCGCCGGCGCAATAATATTGGTCATGGCGGTGTAATGGTGGTCATTCTAATGGTTTCAATGGATTTTTAATATGTGTGTAGGTAAAGAAGTGTATGCTTCTGTACATAATTAGGCCTTATTACGTAACAGTTACATCGCCATGTCCGTCCGTCTGTCCGCGGTCTAGCTCAGTTACCGTTCGCACTAGAAAGCTGAAATTTGGTGAGGCCTGATAAGAACTTTCAATAAAAACTATATTGAATAAAATCGGGTCAGCCGTTTTTGAATTATTAGTCAAAAACGCATAGTGAAAGGAAGTGCCGAATAGTAAACTGATGTAAGCGCCGCCAAATAAACGACCTTTAGAACGGATGTTTTGTAACAGGGCAGCATCTACGAAACTCTACACTGAGCATCGCCCGACATGCTCTTATCCGGTTTTTTTTTCATTGTTATCCCGGAAATCACCCAATTAAGGATTACTAATTCCAATTCTAGAAAATCCCCAGCCAGGTTATACGTAGCCTATAAAAATTCAACGTCTAAAAGGGGGGGGGGGGGGGGTAGCCACTACACTCGATTGAGTTAAATTTGCATGGGTCATGGATCCCCCCCCCTCCAAGTGCACCTAAAATAGAAAAAAATCATTTCTGCATTTGTGACACCCCCCCCTCACCCCCCAACTGATTTGACGGGAGGATCGATCTGGATGATATTTGCCGTGGACATGAACGTATATATACAAAAGTGGTCCTGTATCGTCCGATATACACCTACTACTCTCTATGTCGTTTAAATCAGGCCAAAAACAAATATAATAAAAAAAAAGTATACATTTATGAGTGTAGTTCATTTAGTGGTAATTGTAAAATATTTTATTAGGACTACTGTCCTCTAGCGTATCCATCTGTCAACTTTACTTCAAGTTCCGCCTCCAGGGTAGCGGGAGATAAATTAGGGGTGAATTAGCCGCTTACTGACACAGACCGAATTACACGCGGGCGGAGCCGCGGGCACAGCTAGTACATATAATAAAGCTGAAGAGGGTCGAAAGTCTGTACATGGAAGATAATCTAAAAAAAGTTGGCTGGGGATACTTAGAATCGATAACAGAACACGTTCCAACAATTTTTTGAATTTTTGTCTGTTTATCTGTTTGTCTGTTTATCTGTTTATCTGTTTATCTGTTTATCTGTTTATCTGTTTAGCTGTTTGTCTGTTTATTTGACCGCGCATCACGTGAAAACGGCTGAACGGATTTTGATGAAATTTTGTATAGAGATAGTTTGAGCCCCGGGAAAGGATAATATATAGTTTTAATCCCGAAAATCAACCCTGGTGGGGGTGAAAATGGGGTTAAAAGTTTGTATGGAGAATTTTTAACCGCTGAAACGATTTAGATAGAAATGAGTATGGAGATAATTTGAGTCTCGAGAAACGTCATAGGATAGTTTTCAAACCCTTGTGGGGGTGAAAAGGGGGTTGGAAGTTGGTATGAGGATTTTTTTACCGCTGAACTGATTTAGATGAAAATTGGTATAGAGATAGTATGGGTCTCGAGAAAGGACAAAGGATAGTTTCATCTTCAAACAAGCCCCCCCCCCCCCCATCTTACATTAGAACCGCAGGTCCAAAAAATTTGAAAAAAATAATGGAAGTGAAGCCTGAAAGGTACTTTCAATAAAAACTACCTATCTATACATATAATAAAACTGAAGAGGGTCGAACGTCTGTTCATGGAATATATTCGAAAAAAGTTGGCTGGGGATACTTAGAATCGATAACAGAACACGTTCCAACAATTTTTAGAATTTTTGTCTGTTTATCTCGGAAATTATCCCTTAAGCGGATGCAAAAGGGGTGGAAGTTTACATGGGGAAGAAACAACCAATAACCGCTGTACGTATTTAGATGAAATTTGGTTTTGAAATAATTTGTAATTTTTTGGTCAAGGTGTTCATATTTATAACATGTTACCCGTCGATGCTTTAAATTTACCTTTCCCCGCTCTTAAGAAATATTTGAAAATGTCATGAATGTCAAAGGGTTATTGCAGGTTCGAGGACTATATATGACGGACAAAGTTGCATGGCCCAAACCAAAAAACTACTACAAAATTATCTAACATTTATAGGACACCGTTTAGGTAGGAAAACATATCAAACGTTTTGTGAAGCAGTCAGATTAGGGTTTATTTTTCTTTATAATTAAACAATAGGTACATTATCTGTCTCTCAAGCTGTTCTGATATGTCTTCTTGAAGAACTACGCATTATTTTGTATCTTTAAGATCTAATACTTAATGTATTACTGTTGTGAAAAAAATAAGTCCCGTCGAGTTTCTTTTCGGTCATAATACTTCTTGGGCCAGAGGTATAGGGTTAGAACCGGTGGTAGTTTTGGAACGAAGTTCCTTCTCGGACGGTTCGCGAATGGGGGGCTAGGCGAAAAAAAGTCACGTGACCGTCACGAAAATGCGTCACGTCACGAAAACGCGACACCCATACGATTGAGAAACATGTAAAATGGAATGAAATAAAAAATATATAAAATAGAATAAAGTGAAGTGTAGTGAAAAGTGAAAGTGAGAAGTGACAAAGTGAAAAAAGTCAAGAACCTAAAAGTAAAAAAAAGTCAAAAATGTCGAAAATGGCTAAATTTCAAAAATTTCCAAAATTACCAAAATTACCAATATTACCAATATTACCAAAATTTCCAAAATTTCATAAATATACAAAAAAAAAATCACAAAATTTACGAAAAAGTCAAATATTAAATAAAATTAAATAACATAACTTCGTTCCAATCGAGTGTTCCACGACACTCACGTATTTTATTTTTCTCTGACGTTCATTAGTGCATTGTAATGTGCTTACATTGAAGAATAAATATCTTGATCTACACCAATATCATAAATCCTCTATTCCGCGTTCGGAACCGTATGTAATTACCACCATTATTACAACCAGTAACGTAACATCAGTGTATTATCTGTGTGGTAAAAACGTATGAAAATTCATTAATTTTATATATAAAATTCATTAGTTTCATTAACTCTGCCCCCCCCCCCCCCGACCGCCGGCGCAATTAGGTTGGTCATGGCGGTGTAATTGCGGTCATTCTAATTGTTTCAATGGATTTTTAATATGTGTGTAGGTAAAGCAGTGTATGCTTCTGTACATAATTAGGCCTTATTACGTAACAGGTACATAAACTACTATTTATCTCTTTTTAAGGTTCCGTAGTCAACTAGGAACCCTTATAGTTTCGTCATGTCCGTCCGTCTGTCCGCGGTCTAGCTCAGTTACCGTTCGCACTAGAAAGCTGAAACTTGGTGAGGCCTGATAAGAACTTTCAATAAAAACTATATTGAATAAAATCGGTTCAGCCGTTTTTGAATTATCAGTCAAAAACGCATAGTGAAAGGAAGTGCCGAATAGTAAAATGACGTAAGCGCCGCCAAATATCCCTTAATAAACGACCTTTTGAACGGATGTTTTGTAACAGGGCGGCTTCTACGAAACTCTACACTGAGCATCGCCCGACATGCTCTTGGCCGGTTTTTTTTGCATTGTTATCCTGGAAATCACCCCTTAAGGATTACTAATTCCAATTCAAGAAAATCCCCAGCCAGGTTATACGTGGCCACTACACTCGATGGAGTTAAATTTGCATGGGTCATGGACCCCCGTCCCCGTCCAAGTGCACTTCAAATAGAAATAAAATCATTTCTGCATTTGTGACCCCCCCCCCCCCCCCCCAATTTCAACTGCGCCTGTTCTTACCTTTCATGCTTAGACTGAGTTGACGGGAGGATCGATTTGGATGATATTTGCCGTGGACATGAACGTATAAATACAAAAGTGGTCCTGTATCGTCCGATATACACCTACTACTCTCTATGTCGTTTAAATCTTGCAAAAAAATATATGATAAAAAAAAGTATTCATTTTTGAGTGTAGTTTCATTTAGTGGTAATCGAAAAATATTTTATTAGGACTACTGTCTTCTAGCGTATCCATCTGTCAACTTTACTTCAAGTTCCGCCTCCAGGGTGAATTAGCCACTTACTGACACAGGCCGAATTCCACGCGGGCGGAGCCGCGGGCACAGCTAGTCATCTAATAATATTACATTATATAATATAATATGTACACATTGATAGGCCGATTTGTGCTATACGTAATATGTTTAGCCGTGCGATGGCCAGGCCAGGTCATTCTAGTTATTATAAAAATACAGACATCTAGTATTCAAAGGATCACAATGACATGTTGTTAGTAAACTCCGGCAGGCCGGCTTGGTTTAACATCTCAATACTTTCTGCAGTAGAAGAATAGCGTTGTGAGACTGGCATTTTTGTACATGTAATGTTTTGATGCGATATTTGTAGTAGCTCGGGCATTTCCTTTTGGAAAGGTAGAGTCTCAGTGAAGTCGGTTCTTTTATGTTTAAAATTATTGATAAGTCACATAGCAGACAGCTAGTATTATAGACCAATTTTATTTATACTGACACCCAATTCCGCTTAACATTTTTCCTAGCGACCAGGAAACCGGTATTCTAAGAAAATTATTGCGGATAATAATTTATTAGATGATAAGTTTTTCCGATTACCTATATGACGGATGGACAATTATGTTTTGCAAATCGTGACGGGAGTCAAATGAGTTTTTATTAATGGCAAATCAATTGTACGTCTACTATAGAATTATGTGATAACAGATCTGACAAATCGTTAAGTTATTAGCAGAACGTATTATTAAATAAATATTGTTTTATGTGGGCCTCTATCGACTATACTTATATTTTTGTTGAGGCGTAGAGAGCTGCAGAATTACATTACATTAATTTTATTACGAGTCCATCAAATTTTATCAATTCGTTCATTAATCGTCCATGCTATTTTTAGCTGGGTTACGGTATAATCAGATTTGTAAGACAATTTTTTTTCATTTATCTGAAACTCTCTAGCCGTTGACAAAGCGGTTCTGTTATTTTATTCATAGTAGACACCCCGACAGTAGACTTTAGAAGATAAGTTCATTTCAATATTATATTTAGACGGAAACATAAATAGAACTAAAAAAAACAATTCAACAGTTTCTCGTAAGTTTTAAAAAGACAAAAACAACATTTAAAAAATATGACTAAAAATATGCCTCAAATTTACCATCTGCCAACTCTATACGTATAAAGCACAATCATATGTATATGCATCGTGTCCAAAATCGCACGCCTCTCGAAGGTCGCATCCATGATGTCACGTCACATCGTACCATCGCCGAAACTGTAAGCAGACCATTTGTGATCCCTATTACAACGACATAAGGTCTACCGATGGTCAGTTAAGGGTATTGCGGTTTGTATCGTACATGACGTGCTCACGCGCCGTGAGACCTAACTGGACTTGACAGTTTATAGGAAGCATTCCTTAGTTAATGGATAGTCATAGATGAGAGAACTACGATGCTGCTGTACAAATGTATTTATCTGATATGAGAATTGTGATAGAAACCATTAAGACAATTCTTTATTAAAAGCCTGCAGGTCCAAATCCAAATTCTATGATCAACTGTAGAATGTAAAACTGTAGAATCACAAGATGATAGAACTATCAAAATTTAAGTTTTACTAGCGTTTTTTTTTAAGTGTGAGTGTTTTATTGGTATTCCTGAAACTAAAATGAAACCTAAACATAAATTTATAAATTGGCTCCAGATAAGTGCCAGCAATATTACCGTTTACTTGGTAACTCGGTATTCCATCAGGCTGGATGGAGTCGGGAGTGAAATGTCCCGCGCAGCCGAGCGTCCCTTTGGGAGCTGCGTGTCGCCGCTTAATGTTAATTGCCATTGTCTTAAATAACTACACCGCAATTTTCAGGTGTCAACCACTTAATTATTATAGTATTAATAATATTATAGTTATAATAATATTATAGTTATAATACTTGTGTTGTAGGCGAGTCAAAAGTTTTCTTAAGGAAGTCGGAGTTAATTTTATTTTATTTTTCTTGACGAGCCGTAGCAAAAGTGAACTCTGCTGAATTAGGCAAACCGATGGGAACGAGTTCCGTGGACACTTTGCCACTACTACCCTAGTAAATCACAAGTGCTTTCCGTATCTAAGTTTCAATTTTTTTATTGTCAAGTTTGTCAAGTTTGTCAAGTTCAAGTTTGATATGTCTTCTTATAGAACTACGCATTATTGTGTTTCTTTAAGATCGAATGTATTACTGTTTTGAAAAAATAAGTCCCGCCGAGTTTCTTGCCGGTCATAATACTTCTCGGGTCAGAGGTGTAGGGTTAGAACCAGGGCTTGTAACCGGTTTTCGCAAAAAGCCCCGAAATAACCCAATATGTTTACATATTTTGTGGTTTATACGTAGAATTCGTATTGTTTTAAGGTTATGACTTTATATTGTAAGATTTTTCGATTAAATATGAAATAGTAAACGAAAGAACGAAAAACAAAACCGGTATGGAGCAAAATCCCGGTTACAGGCCCTGGTTAGAACCGGTGGTAGTTTTTTTTTCTCTTACGTTCATAAGTGCATTGTAATGTGCCTAAATTGAAGAATACATATCTTTTATCTTTTTTATCTTTTAATTAAGCTCCGTTACTTGGTATTATACCAGGCTGAAGGCGTCGTAAGTGAAATGTCCCGCGCAGCCGAGCGTTCCTTTGGGAACCGCCTGTCGCCGCTTTATATTAATTACCTGCTATTGTCGTATAATATATTTAAAATACACGATATTATATCGTCTTGAAGTGGCAAGCTCTTTCTTTCAAATTAATAACGATAACATTGATTTTTAGAGTTACGTACCACACTTTCACGTAATTCATAATGTGATCAGGAAATCTTCTAGTGGCCGTTGTAGCAATACGGCTTTTCGTGAACAAAAGATTTCCTTTGGCGTGATTATTCCTTAGGACCCAAGGATGGATTTAAGAAGTAGAGCCACCAAGATTTTAGATGAAAATATTTAGGGGGGGGGGGGGGGTTGCTCTTAACTTTTTCTTGATATCTACATCAGTTAAGCTACTCTAAACGACGAAACTTTTTATGACGTGTGCAAACGCAACTATTCACTGTCGCCCGGTAACTTGACTTGTAGAAAAGTGAACATACAGTATACACGTAATATTAAATACATATGTAATGTACCTATATGATATTAAAAAAACTACAACTACGCCTTTGAAATGTCATAATAAGAGCTCAAAAATATCTATCAGCCATTTCCTCAGGCAACAACCGACAGTAGTAAATTTTGTTTTATTAACATTTTTCTAGCATACTTTCTCTTACCTAGAGGCACAATTTTTCCCCATAAATCTGGCCTCCGTAATATTTCGCGGCGCGTGATAAACACAGACCGGGTATTATTTATGACATATTTGATCAGATAAGTCTTCTGTCCACTTCTTTGAGTTAGTGCGGGAAAGGGACATAGATACAGTAGGTCCGTTATAGGTAAATACTGTTACGCCAAACATTCTGTAGTTTTGCTTTATCATAGGAATAATATCTACTTATAGTTTTACAACCGCATAACATCTGTATCAGACACTAGTCATTGGAAAACTGGGATAGCGTTTTGTATGGATAATTGGATATATTTACAATTTGTAATATCACATATACACAATTTGCCTGTCTTAGAAAGATGGTTGTTAGAAAGAGTGACAAACAGCCCAATTGTAACTTGTAGTTTTTATAAAACGTAACCCGGTTCGAAGTTAAAATACTTAGTAAAAAATTAAATAGATTTTTCAGTGATTTTTTTTTTTTTTTTTTTTTTTATACCACGACGGTGGCAAACAAGCATACGGCCCGCCTGATGGTAAGCAGCTACCGTAACCTATGGACGCCTGCAACTCCAAAGGCGTCACATGCGCGTTGCCGACCCTTTACAAAAAGGAGGATTCACTGTGTTGACGACTAAAGGAACAAGAAGGTCCCTCATCGTCAACACACTGGGTCCTCTGAGCTCTTTGGCAACCTTACTCACCAGCAGGAACACAACACTATGAGTAGGGTCTAGTGCTATTTGGCTGTGGTTTTCTGTAAGGTGGAGGTACTTCCCCAGTCGGGCTCTGCTCCAGATTTGAGCGATGACATTCGCTGAACGTGCCCTACCACACTTAGCGAGATGCCATTCGCAGTGCCCATACCTCTCTTTTTGGCGTAGTTTAAGGACATACCCAGGTCCGGACGTAGTTTAAGGACATGCCCCGGGTCCAAAAAGAAAGTTCTTATGGCTCTTATACTGGGTGGGGTAGAGTAGAAATAAGTTATACGGCATTGGGCAAAGTAGAATAGCTGTTTTAATTTACATATTATTTCATATATGCAAGATCACTAGAAATATGACCACTGGGAAAAATTGTGGAAAAGAATAGCAACGCGCCTACTGTAACTGTACCCTATTGACCCTCGCTTTGGGGGCTAAATTGGTGGCGTAAATCAAACGAGGAGAGTCCCAGATATCGCTTGATGAGGCCAACTAATAGATCGACTCTTAATAACCTCGGACTAGCCAGAGGTCCATACATAGTCACATATAGTTGGTCAACTTTCTTTCAGAAACGATAACAAGCTCTAACGTCTTAATAAGTAGTAATATGTTTTAAAACGCCATGCAACTTACCTACGTTTGCTAACAACAAATAAAATGTTATATTATTCTCTTCAGTAAAAACACCAGTTAGTCAGGAGCTAGCAGTCAGCTTCTCAACTTTTTGGAAACCTACAATTAAAATCAGAAATGCACAAATAGGTTCAAACTATTTCTTATTCTGAAACCAAACAAAAATACGTACTTACTTACAGTTTTTTTGTCTTTCGTGTATTGTCATTGTTCAAGACATGGTTTGTATTAATCGATTATAGCGTTATCTGCGAGTAATTTTGCATGTTTATCGTCGTTAACAGCCTGATCGAAATTTCGAAGTGTTCTTGTAAATTCTCCATTAAATCTCGGACGATTTTCAAAGACTGTATTCGCGCGTTAAATCATTTTCGAAACATTAAGATACTAATTCACGGTGCTAGAAACAAAAACGTGTGAATTTTGTGCTGTTTTTCACACCATACTCGGAAAACCCTATAAGATACGATTACGAATGGACCAATGCATTTTGTATTTTGCTCAAAATCTCAAATTGTCAATGTGAGTTCTAAATTTTATTCCCTATTCAAATCAGTAATTGCCAAGAATCACTATTTTAATTATTTTTCTTGTATTAATTATTATTTTTCCTTTTTTTTCTATCATAGATTGTACTCACTACATATGCTTGTTACGTGCCGTGAATTTTTCACCGGATGGTCTTTTGGGAAGATCAGCGCTGGCTAACGCTGGTAAAATGCTGAGAAGAGACCATTCCGTGACTCTTGTCTTACTCTATAATTATCTGTAATTTATTTGTTCTTCCTCTACTCGTAATGTCACAGCTAAAGATATTTCTATTTTTACATAAACGTTGCCTCAGTACGGTTCATTCTTACCTAATTTTCCGGAGCACAGTTTTTGTTTTACACCACACTCAATTAATTACCACATCTACCTACACAATACACAAAATCACCCTAAAATATCCCTTGTTTCTTCCCCAATAATAAAAACTGTAATTCATTCAAAAATAACCTTTATTGCTAAGTGAATAGAGTACTCATGTCATCAAGGTTTCCCCTAAGTTACTAAAGACAATAGTAATGCCTGTCAATATTGCTTAGCACACGACACCAGTAATGCCCTGTGACGCCGTGATACGAGTCATACGAGTATAACTATGCGGATGCGAATACTATATATACTACAATGCGATTGCTTGTGACCATTTGTGACATAGATAATCTTGTGATGGCTTCACGAAGACAGCATTCTTAATGACAAGAATCTTTGAATATAAAATTCCACAGAATCAATATATTGAATAGAACGTATTGTTTCATGACAACGAATTGCGGCCTCCTAGCCTAGTCGGTAGTGACCCTGCCTATGAAGCAGGAGGTCCCGGGTTCGAATCCTGGTCAGGGCATTTATTTGTGTGTTTATCACGGATATTTGTTCCTGAGTTATGGATGTTTTCTATGTATTTAAGTATTTATATGTATAATATCTATTATATATAGTGTACTAACTCTCGCTGCTGTGAGGTGAGCCACCGGCATTGCATAGATCGATTATATAACGACATTATCAAAACATTAACTAATGCATCGTCGGACAGCTTTACCAATTGTAGTAAAAGAAAGTACTATGTAACGGGTTGGAATAGACATGTAAAGGATGCACATAGGGAGGCGAGGCTTGGGTATCACGAGTGGATGCGTTTTGGCAGACCTTCTCACGGCCCGATATATACACATATGTGTGAGACCCGTAAAGTGTTTAAAGCGAAGCTCAAATGGTGCCAAAACAATCAACAGCAAATTAAAATGGACATACTTGCTTCGCACCATTCGGGTAAAAACTTTAAACAATTCTGGAAGGAAACAAATCGTTTGAACCCCAAGCCTAGTGTTCCGGTGAGTGTCGAAGGTCTATGCTCACCCGTAGACATTGCGAACTTATTTAAGGACCATTTTAAAGTGGAGTCGCCATTAGGTAGATCTGTAAATCAGCCCAAAGCTGAGCCCGTTATGTCAACTGTGCGATTCACAGAGTATGATGTACAGGTTGCGATTAAAAACATGAAGAGAGGTAAATCGCCGGGTCATGACGGGCTCAGCATTGAGCACTTGCAAAATGCTGGAATTCATTTGCCACGGGTACTCACAATACTATTCAACTTGTGTATTAATCATTCGTATTTACCATCAGACCTGATGAGGACAATTGTGGTACCAGTCATTAAAAATAAAACAGGTGATATGTCCGATGTCAAATATTACAGACCGATATCATTGGCGACCGTCGTGGCAAAAGTGCTGGACAGCTTGTTCGATAGACGCTTAGTTGAACATATCAAACTAAATGACGCACAGTTTGGGTTTAGGCCCGGACTTACCACTGAGTCGGCTATTATGTGTCTTAAAAACACTGTCCAGTACTACACTAGCAGGGATACACCAGTGAGCGCCTGCTTCCTTGATCTATCGAAGGCTTTTGATCTGGTCTCGTATGATATACTTTGGCAAAAGTTGTCAAACGAGACCAGTGTGCCCGAGGAGTTGATCGAGATCCTAAAGTTTTGGTATGGAAACCAGATTAACTCGGTCAGGTGGGCGGGCGTTTACTCGGATGTATACCAACTGGAGTGTGGAGTGAGGCAGGGCGGCCTGACCTCTCCTAGGTTGTTTAACCTATCTATACATATAATAAAGCTGAAGAGGGTCGAAAGTCTGTACATGGAAGTTAATCGAAAAAAAGTTGTCTGGGGATACTTAGAATCGATAACAGAACACGTTCCAACAATTTTTAGAATTTTTGTCTGTTTATCTGTTTGTCTGTTTATCTGTTTATCTGTTTATCTGTTTGTCTGTTTATTTGACCGCGCATCACGTGAAAACGGCTGAACGGATGTTGATGAAATTTTGGATAGATATAGATTGAGTCCTGGGAAAGGATAATATATAGTTTTAATCCCGAAAATCAACCCTGGTGGGGGTGAAAATGGGGTTGAAAGTTTGTATGGAGAATTTTTAACCGCTGAAACGATTTAGATAGAAATGAGTATGGAGATAATTTGAGTCTCGAGAAACGTCATAGGATAGTTTTCAAACCCTTGAGGGGGTGAAAAGGGGGTTGGAAGGTGGTATGAGGATTTTTTTACCGCTGAACTGATTTAGACGAAAATTGGTATAGAGATAGTATGGGTTTCGAGAAATGACAAAGGATAGTTTCTTCTTCAACCCCCCCCCCCCCCCCCCATCTTACTTTAGAACCGTAGGTCCAAAAAATTTGAAACAAATAATGGAAGTGACGCCTGAAAGGTACTTTCAATAAAAACTATCTATACATATAATAAAGCTGAAGAGGGTCGAAAGTCTGTTCATGGAATATATTCGAAAAAAAGTTGGCTGGAGATACTTAGAATCGATAACAGAACACGTTCCAAGTATTTTTAATTAGTTAACGGCTGAACGGATAATGATGAAATTTTGTGTAGAGATAGTTTGAGTCCCGGGAAAGGACAATGAACAGTTTTCATCCCGAAAATCAACCCTGGAAGGGGTGAAAAGGGGGTTGAAAGTTTGTATGTTGAAAGTTGGTATTGAAATAATTTGTAATTTTTTGGTCAAGGTGTTCATATTTATAACATGTTACCCGTCGATGCTTTAAGAAAACCCGCTCTTAAGAAATATTTGAAAATGTCATGAATGTCAAAGGGTTATTGCAGCAAACCAAAAAACTACTACAAAATCATCTAACATTTATAGGACACCGTTTAGGTAGGAAAACATATCAAACGTTTTGTGAAGCAGTCAGATTAGGATTTATTTTTCTTTATAATTAAACAATAGGTACATTATCTGTCTCTCAAGCAGTTTTGATATGTCTTCTTGAAGAACTACGCATTATTTTGTATCTTTAAGATCTAATAATGTATTACTGTTTTGAAAAAAATAAGTCCCGTCGAATTTCTTTTCGGTCATAATACTTCTTGGGCCAGAGGTACACACACCTACAGGGTTAGAACCGGTGGAGTTTTAGAACGAAGTTCCTTATCGGACGGTTCGCGGATGGGTGCCTAGGCGAAAAA
Organism: Pammene aurita; assembly: GCA_947086415.1. NCBI lineage: Eukaryota > Metazoa > Arthropoda > Insecta > Lepidoptera > Tortricidae > Pammene > Pammene aurita. The sequence goes on along the minus strand of OX352305.1, from coordinate 20,649,538 downwards.
AAGTCACGTGACCGTTACGAAAAAGCGTCACGTCACGAAAACGCGACACCCATACGATTGAGAAACATGTAAATAAAATGAATGAAATGAAAATATTTATTTCAGACACACAAGTAGGTATCCATATTTTGTCTACAGAACTATGTTAGTAACTCAATAATATAAAATAACAATAAAAATAAAATAAAACCATAATGTGTTAGTAAAATTTATAATGCTCATTGGATCGAACGTGCATGGACATCCAATGAGTGATAAGAGGGCTATCGACCCTCTCTGCAATCACCCTCAGGAGAGTGTTGGTGCTGGAGAGTGTAAAATGGAATGAAATAAAAAATATATAAAATAGAATAAAGTGAAGTGAAGTGTAGTGAAACTGAGAAGTGGCAAAGTGATAAAAGTGAAAAAAGTCGAGAACCTCAAAAGTCGAGAATTTTAAAAATGTCGAAAATGTCAAAAATTTCGAAAATGTCAAAAATTTAAAATTTCTAAATTTCCAAAATTTCCAATATTTCCAATATTTCCAAAATTTCCAAAATTTCCAAAATTTCCAAAATTTCCAAAATTTCCAAAATTTCCAAAATTTCCAAAATTTCCAAAATTCCAAAAATTCCAAAATTTCCAATATTTCCATTATTTCCAAAATTTCCAAAATTTTCAAAATTTCCAAAATTTCCAAAATTTCCAAAATTTTCAAAATTTCTAAAATTTCCAAAATTTCTCAATTTTTTTTAAAAATGCCAAAAAAGTTAAAACTACAAAATTTAGGAAAAAGTAAAAAATTAAATAAAATTAAATAACATAACGTCGTTCCAATCGCACTTGATTCACACACTTTCCACGACACTCACGTATTTTATTTTTCTCTGACCTTCATTAGTGCATTGTAATATGCTTACATTGACGAATAAATATCTTGATCTACACCAATATCATAAATCCTCTATTCCGCGTTCGGAACCGTATGTAATTAATTACCAACATTATTGCAACCAATAACGTAACATCAGTGTATAGGTATTATCTGTGACAGTGTGGTAAAAACGTATGAAAATTCATTACCTACGGTAACGTAATGAAAATCCGCCCCCCCCCCCGACCGCCGGCATGCCCCTCCGACCGCCGGCGCAATAATGTTGGTCATGGCGGTGTAATGATGGTCATTGTAATGGTTTCAATGGATTTTTGATATGTGTGTAGGTAAAGCAGTGTATGCTTCTGTACATAATTTAACGACCTTTAGAACGGATGTTTTGTAACAGGGCAGCATCTACGAAACTCTACACTGAGCATCGCCCGACATGCTCTTGGCCGGTTTTTTTTTTCATTGTTATCCCGGAAATCACCCCATTTAGGATTACTAATTCCAATTCTAGAAAATCCCTAGCCAGGTGGTTATACGTAGCCTATAAAAATTCAACGTCTAAAAGGGGGGGGGGGTAGCCACTACATTCGATTGAGATAAATTTGCATGGGTCATGGACCCCCCCCCTCCAAGTGCACCTAAAATAGAAAAAAAACATTTCTGCATTTATGACACCCCCCCCCCCCCCCTCCAACCGATTTGACGGGAGGATCGATTTGGATGATATTTGCCGTGGACATGAACGTATAAATACAAAAGTGGTCCTGTATCGTCCGATATACACCTACTACTCTCTATGTCGTTTAAATCATGCCAAAAACAAATATAATAAAAAAAAGTATACATTTATGAGTGTAGTTTCATTTTGTGGTAATTGTAAAATATTTTATTAGGACTACTGTCGTCTAGCGTATCCATCTGTCAACTTTACTTCAAGTTCCGCCTCCAGGGTAGCGGGAGAGAAATAAGGGGTGAATTAGCCGCTTACTGACACAGACCGAATTCCACGGGGGCGGAGCCGCGGGCACAGCTAGTATGTAAATAAGCTGATGGATGAGCTCAACAATGCTTATGTCGGATGCTCCGTAGATGGTAAATCCATTAATAACATCAGCTATACGGATGACATGGTGTTGTTGAGTCCATCCATGAGTGCACTTCAAGAGTTGCTGGTCATTTGTGAGGGGTACTCGGTGAAACATGGGCTAAGGTACAATGGGAAGAAGAGCGAAGTACTTGTCTTCAAATCTGGAAAAAAAACCTACAAGCCTGTACCCCCTGTGACCTTGGGTGGAGAACTGCTCAAGGTCACTAAATCGTTCAAATACTCGACATAGAAAGAGAGCGTAGAGCGTTAGCTGTGCGTGGAAATATGCTGGCTCGCAGGTTTGCCAGGTGTAACAAAGACGTAAAAAAGACTCTTTTCAAGGCATTCTGCCAATCGTTTTATACCTGCAGCCTGTGGGCCAGCTATACTCAGCGAGCGTACAACGCCCTAAGGGTACAGTATAACAACGTTTTCAGGATGCTGATGGGACTGCCACGTCACTGTAGTGCATCCGGAATGTTTGCGGAGGCGCACACGGACGATTTTTATGCGATTATACGCAACAGATCGGCGTCGCTTATGCGGAGAGTGAGTGGCAGTTGCAATAGTATCCTGAAAACGTTCGCAGGTAGGTTTGATGCACCATTACTCAAGCGCTGGAATAGCCTACATGTGGCAAAGTCAGATGTTGAGAAAAGAGCTCAAAGAGGACCCAGTGTGTTGACGTTGAGGGACCCTCTTGTTCCTTTAACCGTCAACACAGTGAATCCTCCTTTTTGTAAAGGGTCGGCAACGCGCATGTGACTCCTGTCGAGTTACAGGCGTCCATAGGCTACGGTAGCTGCTTATCATCAGGCAGGCCGTATGCTTGTTTGCCACCGTCGTAGTATAAAAAAAAAAAAAAAAAAAAATGGTGCATCTAGACTTGTGATATGTAAGTATACTGTTCCGATTGTTTTTCTGTTTTTTTTTTTTAGTTTTTATTCTTATTTTATTTAATTATTTTGTAATTCTGTGCTACTAACCCTAATTATAAGTCTTCTCTAGCTGTATGTACTAACAATCTATGGATCCTTAATTGATTCGAAATAAATTTTGATTGATTGATTGATATATCGTCGTCTAGTACCCACAACACAAGCCTTATTGAGCTTACTGTGGGACTAGGTCGATTTGTGTAAGATTGTCCCATAATATTTATTATTATTTATTTATTATTATTAATGGCGAATAACAAAATTTTACTGAAGCAATAATAGAATAATTCGAACTTTTGATTTTGACACTAATATATTTGGGAAAAATAATTTAATAATAAAACTTTTTTTATTGCGTGTGACCTACTTCAAATCAGAAATCACTATTATTAGGTCGATGTCACCCAAAAAAGTTTTTTATTAAAATTATTTAATTACAGTTTATGTTAAGTACTTAATTCTGTCAATTCTGTTATAATTGTGTTAATTATGTCTGCCTGTGCCTGAGACCACGCGCGGGTACGATCGGCTTTTGTTATTTATGTGAGGTTCCTGGTTTTTACAATTGTTTTGGTCGATGTCTTAGGACCAACGAGCACGTGTTAAAATTAGGTGAAAAAAGTTACGAGAAAAACAATGGAAAATAAATAATAAAAGTAAGTGTACGCGATTAAGTCCCGTTTTTGTCAAAATAATTCTGTCACGTTTTATGATAGCTGTCGGTTTTTTTGGTGCAGCATACCGGACGTTCTGTAAATTTTTAAAATCAACATTTATCCGTAATAAGGGTACTTGTCGCACAAGTTAAAACGTAGTTACAAACTAAACCATATTTAATAGGCTGTACAACGATAGGGTATGTAGATGTCAAAGGTTACCTAGGGTTAAAGGACGTCATTCTCATCGTTTAGAGAACTAGGGGAAATGCTTTTAAATTAACCAGTATATTTACATACGATCTGCGATTCTTCTTCTACTAACTAGTTCATGCCTCAGGGATATGACGGCATGAGTACACTATTGTGCGTCACTCATCGACCACTTATCTTAAACCTTTTGGATGGTCCTGGCTACTTTTTGAACTACATCTGTATCACTGTCCTTTATCCTTTTTGTCTTGTATCTCTACTTGTGAATAATTTGAGTATATACATACGATAGATAGAACTCATATAAACTTTTTAATTTTCTTTCCATCGTTTGCGTTTTGTATGTACCTAATATCATAGAAGAGAGAACATATTGGGACACCTATTACGATACGTAGAATTCATCGGAACTATAATAGAGGGAACGTAGAATACTGTAAGAAGAAAGAACCCAAGAAAAGCATATATATGGATAATGTGAAGGAGTAAGTGAACGTGTCGTTTCCGGCTGTCCTTTACGAATAGTCGTTACGGAGATCACGTCACACTGGTTATCTATTGGAACCCGACTCGAATGCGCTCGCGCATATGGAAGTATACAGCTAAGGTACATGTACTGGTATGCTTGCGTGACGCCTCGCTCGTTAGGGTCTACATGAGTGATGACCCCTGGTGACCATTTATTTGGTGTAATGAAACTTGTGTCTTCGCATGTGATTGAGAAATTGTATTGTTTGTGGTAATTGCGTCTATTGTTATGTGTTACAATAACAACTAACTAAACTGTCTTATGGTATGTAGTTAATAAAGCTAGTTACGAGTGTCAAATCGTAGTTCATAGCACACTAGCTTCTATATCAATTCGTATCATGTCGACTTGCCGATTCTTCGTCTCTGTTTTGGATCTGTCGATATCGCCTATTACAACTTCTTTTTTGTCGAACACTATTAAATGAGAAGGGCAAAGAAAAGTTTGTGCCTCTCCTTGGGCCGTATTCTAAATTTAAAATACGTAGGTATAGTCATGATCCAACTTCAATACAACTCCAACGCAATACAGCTGCGGCATAAACATCTGAATCAGAAATATCAGAATTTGCTTGAGAAATATTCCAACGCAACTCCAATACAACTTCAATAGTGGTTGATTGTTTGTTGTGTGTTGGAGTTATTTTGAGTAAGTTGTGTTCTTAATGTATTTTAAAATTAGAATCCGACACCTTGTCACTGTTAAGTGTCCGACGAATAGGTAAGGTGAGTAAAAAATTTAAAAGTAGGTATTTTCATCTCATTCTAGCAGATAACTGCCAACCGCTTTTACAGGGTTGCAAAAAGAGACATGAATAATACTAAGGTCAAAAAAGTTGTACAGGACCTACCTCCACTGATTTCTCTGTTAGTTATGCCAACCATGATACTTCTAAAATTCTTTCCCCCAAAACCATAACACTAGATTCCAACTTCAATCACATCTCAAGTCCCTGTACTTTCTAAGTCACAAACAACACTTAATCACCCATTAACAACAACACGAACATAAGTCATGCGTCACAACACACAAACTCGAAGGAGCGTCTATGAACAATACTCTTAATTTCCATCTCTGATTGATGGACTCACCTATTTTCATGACGCGTCAAACATAGACATTTTGACAGTACTGATTGGCCGATTTGTAGTGACGCTACAAAAGGGATATTAAAGTCCGACCGCGTTAAGTTTTCACGCCAAATGCTACTTCAAGTCTGACGCTCCCATATGTCGTCACTGCCTGGTGGATGCAAACGTATCGTGGTTGAACTTTAAAATGATAGACATTCAAAATGACACTATGAGGTGTAAATAAGGATATGGAATTATAAATGTTCCTTATTTACATATCAATTGAGAAGGATAAGTGGTCAGTTGACACTGATGATAAAAGAGATGAATTATGTCGTTAGCGATCTGAATTGTTAAAAATATGACGATCATTTTTATGATGCAATAAAATGCCTTGTTGTTATACAAATAATAAAACCCGGTCAGTCAATATTTTTATGAGGAATTTTTCTTATAAGAGTATAATATACATATTAATAGACCTACCTACTAACCGACTCACTTTGTATGTACCAATGTTTAAAAAGGATCTTTCTAAATCTTTATTTAAAATGTATATGTAGACCCATGTCCTAATTTTTAGGGTTCCGTACCTCGATAGGAAAAAACGGAACCCTTATAGGATCACTTTGTTGTCCGTCTGTCTGTCTGTCTGTTTGTCTGTCTGTGTGTCAAGACCATTTTTCTCAGGAACGCGTGGAGGTATCAAGTTGAAATTTATATCAAATACTCAGGTCTATTGTCCCTTGGAGCTGTGAAAAAATCAAACTTAAAAGCCAACGCAATCAAAAGATACAGTCGTTTATGCTGCAAATTTTAGAGGTTTTCGGCACTCGCAAAACCTACGGGGTACTTCCCGTGAACTCAGAAACTTGAAATTTGGCACGGAGCAACGTCATATAGCATAGACAATGGAAAAATTACAAAAAGTAGACATTTTTAATAAATCATACAAAAAATTTTTTTTATTTTATTTTAAACTTACTACCTTTTTCCTCGTAAACGAGTGAAGGTATTAAATTGAAATTCATGTCAAATACTCAGGGCTATAGGACCTTCCAGATGTAGCAAAACCAAAATTGTATGTCAACGCAATCAAAAGAAATAGCAATTTAAGTCGCATATTTTGAAACTGAGTACTCGCAAGAATTTCAAAACCTAAAGGGTACTTCCCGTAAACTCAGAAACTTGAAACTAGGCACGAAGAAACTTCATATATACACACACACAAAGGAAAAATTACGAAAAGTACACATTTTTAGTAAAATCATACAATTTCCTTGTAAACGCGTAGAGGTATTAAATTGAAATAAGTAATAAACATACTACAACTTTTGCTTCTTATAGGTTTGTACGGGACCCTCGGTGCGCGAGTCCGACTCGCACTTGGCCGGTTTTTTTTTCTGTTATTTTTTTTTCTTCGGAGCGCCAGCCTAGTCATTTCGCAAGCTTTCCTTGAATCGTCTCATTTAATCTGTGGCAAAAAGCAACCGTGGAACGTAAGAAATAATTGAGACAAAGGGCAAAGAGGTCGACCCTTCGGAGTGCATGGGAGTGGCGGACTTAAATTTTGGCATTGACAGGCGAAACTGCCCCGAGGGACCAAGACGTGCTTTTACTACCTTTAGTGCCTTTATTCGTTATGGTTAATGTAGGGACTAGTTTACGAGCATTAGTGTTATTTGTGACCTCGGAGAACGATACACGGTTAACCGCGCGGGTACGATCGGCTTTTGTTATTTATGTGAGGTTCCTGGTTTTTACAATTGTTTTGGTCGATGTTTTAGGACCAACGAGCACGTGTTTAAAATTAGGTGAAAAAAGTTACGAGAAAAGCAATGGAAAATAAAGGGATTTAGGGAAGGGATATATACATATAAATTGGTGCCAAATTTAATACAAAACTCTAACCAAACTTTCGAAACAAAAACGAACTTTATTTAAAAACTCCAAATCACCAATACTGTTTTTTTATGGAAAAAAAATTAGGTAAATTCCATAGCCATTTAGATTCTTTATATGTACGAGTATAAGCTTCTGATTTATATATAATTAATGCAAGACCTTGTATTTTGTGATAAAATATTTTTACAAACCCTCTTTTCTTTTTCTCAATAAATCTTTTTTTATTTCATCGGCATCAAACTATTGACTTGTAATAGTATCTGTTGGTTAAAAAGTTTGTCTTGTTACACACTATTTATAGCCTCATAATAGTATGAGTTAACTATAATGATATTTTAACAAACAGAAAATAGTGTTAATATTGTGATTTATTTACTCCGTGTGTACAATAGGAGCTAATATCAACAACACTTAATCAGACAGCGGACAAAACATCGGTTCCAATCTCGTTAAAGGAATGTATTCCGTATAGTGATGTAGGTACCTAACTGAAACATTTTGCGTTCCCGAGAATGATCCTGAAAGTCACACATGGATGTAAATAAAAATATAATAATTAAATATTGTAGAAGTCCACAGTTCCACAGGTCCACCAGTGTCCACGGTCACCTAGTATCTACCCATAGTAGAGGTACAAGCTTTGCCATGTTCGGGGCTTGGTTGATCTCAAATAATTATAATTTGTATTTTGAAACTATTACTTAATTTTAATATAATAATGACGACAAAAACAAATTCACTGATTTATTTAGTAAATTGATTATTTTTAAGAAAATTATTTCAAACATGAAAGTTTTAAAGGAACTCGCTTAATTTTTGTGTTAAGAACAAAATATAAACTGTTTTCTGACGACACGTCACATCACTAGTACCGTCGCCATCTATCTTGCTGTAACGACAATGTCTTGATGTATTTTATCACATTTAGCCCTGGTTGAAATATTTACTACCACCAACCAACCTTCATTGATGTCTACAGCTTTACCCACCACATAGTAGGTTCAGCTTATGCTGGCTAGATAGATGCCGTGACCGTAGTGTTAACGTCCTTATTTGTCATCTGTCAATTTGCCTTCTATTTTGGTTGGGGTATGAAAGCTTTCGTTTTAGGTACGGGTGTCGTTTCTGTTTTGTCATCATTATTTTTGGCTTTTTATGATGTTTATTGACAGGCTGAGTTATAAACGTTCGTTTATGGGCTTGGTTTATTAATAGCCGCTCCATTTTAATAAAAAGCGGTTATTAAAATAAGTCACCCGCTATGTTTCGTGTAGGTATCGTAAGTAGAATATTAAGACAAAAGACAAAATGGTGTTTTTACTGTACTGTACTGTATGTGGGTTGTACAAAAGCAAACTCGTTTGCATTAATAGTTACTTGTTATACAAGGGTGCAAAGTTGTATTTTAACCGCGAGTGTGGAATTGAAGCACGAGCTAGCGAATGGATTCTAGGATTGAACTACGAGCTAGCGAATTGATTCTATGGTTGAACCATGAGCAAAGCGAGTGGTTTGAAAATAGAATCCTGAGCGAAGCGAGTAGTTTAAAAATACAATATAGCCAGTGTTGCAACACACGAGACGTAAAAATAACTTTGCAGCCGTTTGTAACACAAATATTTTCACCTCACCACAGCAAGGACTCGATATGTAAAATCAGCCTTTATTTTTAATTGATTACAATGAAATATAAAATTATTTTTGCAAAAACAGCTTAGAACTGCAAAACGGGTTCCAACCCCTCATTTTGTACTTTAGTATATCTACCATTATTATTTAGCTTAGTGTTTAAGGTAGCCTATACTTATTCGTAAGTGCAGGTAAATGAAAAAAATATCCAGAATTTGATATCAAACCTAATCACAGAGTTTACGTCCAATTAATAAACGTTTTGTAGTGCAACTTTATGCACACGCTGGCTTCTTTATTACAATAGCCTTAAGGGATATTTTTGTTAATCTCAGTTGTATTGATTATTTGGATTCTACGTTTTGCATGCGTAATTTTTTTATACCTTTAGATATAAGGTTAATTTTTGTGTAGGTCTATAGAACAAAACTGATATTAAAGTTGTGCGAGATTAAGAAAGGTTTCTGGGTGCATTTTGTTTAATTAGTTGGCTCCTGTCAAAGTGAAGACTGCATAATAACGAACATTTTAACTTATATCCTTTAAAAGTTCTAAATATTGGTTGTATAGAAGAATTGAAAATAAAAAATAAGAGTGTGTTTTTATTCTATTTATGAATAAGAAAATGCCCCGTGTAAGTACAGGTATACTCATACGACTATTTTTGGCTAAATTTCCGCTACCCCAAGGTTGTCTGGAAGAGATCGCTCTCTAGCGATAAGACCGCCTGTTGACTGCCTCTACTTTTAATCTGTGTACTGTACTGTTCTATTTTATTGAGGTGTGCAATAAAGAGTATTTGTATTGTATTGTATTGTACCTGTACATAAACAATGGGTGAGTTTGAATTAGGGCAAAAGTTAGACAGGTTCAGTCACCTTCATATATGTATGTTCTGTTTTGTATTATCTTGTACATGTGTAGTTGTTTTATTCGTCATTTACGTTCCTCTTTTTAATTGTTCGTGTTAAGTATAACCTATTTTCTATTTTCTGTCTTCAGTTTGTATTATCTGTCGTGGCATCACCAAGTGGGCCCTACGGAAGACCAGCGCTAGCTGACATACTAGCTAGCATTTTACTGAGCACCATTTCCTGGTGCTACACCAATACGTCTTTATTTCGTTTGTCTGTAAATTTGTATGTAATATTGTGTACGGCGTCGTTATTAATTCTCCGCCTATGTACTTTTCAAACACTTATGAATTCTGTGCATAGTTATAATTGAGTTTCAAACTGCAATATGTCATTCTATTGTATAGCAATAAGCAACGTTTAAGTTTGTAACCTGTTACTGTGCCTTTTTATACTAATAATAAAAAAAAAACCATATAGGTACATATATTTACTGGCCCGGCCAAGGAAGGTACTCAAAATACGCACTTTATCGCCTTGACAATGCGGCGTTGTTCCGATATTTCTGACCACCTTGGACTGTACCTACTTTTATAAATCTTGAAGCAAATCAAATTATTTTGTTCAATATTTTTTGATTTTCAAAAGTAGTTACACTACTATTTATATATAAACTGAAAATAGATGTCATATACTTCAGAAAAAGTAACCAAACCCGTCCGAGGCCAGATTTGAACTGGCGTCTTCAGCTTTCGCGGCTGACTTTTATACTTTCTCATTCTGCTTAAATATATGTATTATAAAAAAATATATTAAGGTTTGTATATATAGTTAGGTACCTACTCAAAGTGAAACGCAATATAGAGTTTTAATAAATTAAATAAAAATAACTTTAATTTTATTTATAAATTAATTTGTGGTTTAAATGAAATAAAATTGAAATAGCAAGCCCGGATTTACATTCTTGCGGAACTCCCCTAGTTTATTTGTTTAAAATACTGTTAGCAAGCTTCAATCAAGCTTCTTAGAACTTGGAATGGTAGGTATTTTTTTTACTCGGCCATATTTAATTTATTAGGTTTTTTTTTGTTTATGTAGTCTAGCTTATGAACCGCCCTTTATGGACAGCCAGGCTCGTGTCAGTCGGCAGCATCCGAAGTTCCGATCATTATTAATAACCTTATTTAAATTAAATCACGTTTATTATTAAATCGTGGAGACCAAAGACATTCTTTTCAAATTGGACATAAATAAAAAAATATGATTAAAAAAACTCTTTAATTTAAAATCGTCCTTTAAAGAGCCGAAATCATTACCTGGGTCCGAGCCCGTAGCCCCTATAATTATACCTATGGAGTGATTGATAGTTCTACACTGTGCCAATGGGCCTAATCACTTTTTATAAAAAAATAATACGAAGGATTAAGGGAAAGTTCACAAAGGACGGGAGCGGGCGGGAAATCTTATATTATCTATTTATTTAATTAAGAAACGTGATTCGGAAATGCTGATTTTGTAGCTTGGATTTGAATTTTTGTGAGATTTTAAGAAGTTTTTTTATAAAATACTATAGAATAAATACTCCTATATAAAAATTTTACTTACCTACGATTACTGGTGTGATATCAGGTCACTTAAGAAAGAAAAAAAGAGAGAAAATATTTAGTTGCAAACACAATCAATTGAAATAAACTATATAAGTGGTATAACTAGTTTATAATGCATATGCTGAATGGTACCAAATCTTTTTTTATTTCTCATAAAAGGCGTTTTCTAAAGAGTGTCAGGATATATAATATACGTTTTTCCTCTAGCGTTATCTTAGTCAAGGTAAAACATCTAAAATACATATAACCTCAAATTATAGACACAAAGTATACACAAGTCACAAACAGAAAAGTAGAGGTAAAACAATTGGCGGTCTTATCGCTAAAGAGCGATCTCTTCCAGACAACGTTTAGGAAGCGTAAACATTTGTAAATTAACAGAAAAGTAGGTATTAACTGTAGGTTATTAACTGTTTTCAGAACATTGTACAAGTTATTAACTGTTCCCAGAGTTTATATGTAGGTACCTAACCTATTCCTTGTTAGGATCCCGGATAGTGTTTATCCTAAATGTATCGTTACGGCCGGGTATTGTCGTTTATCTTGTATCAACCGCGTGCCATATTGATTGCCATGTAAATGTTTACCATTATATATTACACCATGTATATGTATACCATTATGTATTACATGCTATCCTACGTCGTTTGAAGCATTATTCAACGTTAATGCCCATTTATGTGGCAATAGCTTCGAAAGCTCGGTCACAGGCAACTAGAGTTGATGGCACTTTTTTAATCTTCCATAATCACTATGCTCAGCCCCTATCCTGATAGTTTTAGACTGATTCTTGTAGCAAACGAAACCAAGTCACATCCAGTATAATCCTGATCTCCAAACACGTTCATTGTTAATGATCTCAAGGTCACAAATACAGTGGATTTCCAAAGTTGACTACAGGGTGTACAGGAATACCGGGCCAGGTAAGTAATCGCTCCCGACTCCTCCCGGTTGCCGGACCCACCCTCAATAAATATATTATTAGAAACGCCTATTTTGCCAGGAACTACCAAAAAGCGTGTAATTTCATTAAATGGCTACCAATTTTTCTATGATGGGTTATGTGATCAACTAATCGTAAGTTTAGTTTTTTTTATTGTGTTCCATCAGGTTCTTGCTTGCACCGGTTTAGATGCTCAGTTTCTGAAAATGTTCATATCTCATTGTCGCTATCACTTTTTCGAGGTTTTGTTTTTTCAAACAGGACAAGATCTCAGAAATAATGACAAATACGTAATAATACTACTAGATAAGTACTAGTCTATGGTTCCATATAATTAAATATTAAAAACATCAATGGGTAAATACACTTTAAAATGACACAAACGTATACATATATTAATACCGATAAATATTTTTTGAGTATATCGAAAAGGACAGAGACAGAACCATGCGTTATAATTATAGATCCAAGTTTGATATGTCTTTAAAATAATGAAACCAATTAACCTCGTTTTCCAGAAATCGCCATTTTTTGCCAAAAAACAAATCGAATAAGTGGCGCTATAAATAAAACCTTTTAAACCCGATATCAGCCACTTGATAGGTAAATGACTGACCAGTAGACATTTGAAAAACTGTATCAAATCGTTCCAAATCACTGGATTTGAAAGTTCGGATAATTACACCAAAACCAGGATTAAATACAAGCGTCAGTGTGTAATCTTTTGCAATTTTCTCTTAATCGTTCTTTACCCCACCGTTTTAACTCGAGCTTTCAATCTTTAAAATGTTTAACTAAAGTAGAAGCCCTAAAAGGTCAATGTGATTTGGTTTAGTAAAGCACCTCGAGACATATGGACTTATGTGATAATGCTAGGCTAGTGAAATTTGATAATTCGCGGTTAGGAAAACGATCGTTTTAATAATACGACGACGCATTGTTGGTAAATTACGGTGGATAGGGAAAGCCGTAGAGTCGACAAAGCTCAGCATCATATGCCTAAAAAATATAATCCCATCAAAAACAGGCACATGTACTATCGGGTTTATAATTGCATACCCAATTTATGAATGAATTTATTGATGAAGGACTTTAAGCATTAAAAAACCTATAATCATTTAGGCGTAACTTAATCGACATTATACGAGTAAACTAGATTTAAATTACAGAGTACACAGAAATTTAGGTTTACTTAAAGATACTTTCCGAAGATGATACGTTTCCAGAAAAAAGTGTAAAGTGGAGTGAGATAATGTCGTTTGTGTAACGATAATAATATTTAAATTCACATAACTACATTTCATAATCATCACCATCGTCAACATTATTGCATCACTCTCAGTTTATGGCATTTAGGATATAATCTGTTGATATCCTCTCTACTCCTATAATCCTCTTGCCAGCCACTACGCCTAATCTTGCTAAATTACATAGGTTACCTATTCGTGGTCTCCCCTCACGGACACGTATTTAGGTAGGCTTTAGGCACTTAATTCTGTATACCTACGTGTAACAAACTGTGAATGTTACAATTTAAAAGTCAAATGTATTTTTTTTATATCCATCACATCATTGCTACAAACGTTCAAATCTATTACACATCAAGGCGACTCCATACCTCCGGCAATGTTCCGTCGGTGCCAGATATCCATTTATCACCACCCGTCAAAACCTAATTGTCCCCTGTAACCGCTTTGTGACCGTAATTACACCCTTATTTTTTACACAAAGTATCGAAATGATTCTTTTTTTTCTATAAAAAGAGGTAATTTTGATGAAATTCTAAATATTTTATAATGTGCCTTGGTTGCCGCTAGCGCTAGGTTAAACAACATTTTGGGTAATCGACTTATGATATTAAAACGATGTTCATAGTTACGAGTAGCACCTGTTTATTGACCATTTCACATTACCCATATAATGTAAATCTGGGTTAACATAAATAGTAGTAGTAGTAAAACACTTTATTGTACAAAAAAACACAACGAAAGACATATACGTACAAAGGCGAACTTATGAGATTTAATCTAACTTCCAAAAAACTGATTACATTTATTATTCGTCTCCGTAATCTGATATCCCTTTATTATAAATAGGTATATTATTATATCGTAATCAGAGCAGTTTCCAAAAAGACTCAAATCATCATCTTTGCATAATAATGAGCCTACCAAAGATAAGAAGCTCAGGAAAAATTACAAAAAAATAAACAAACTCAATTGATATTAAGTGACGCTACGAACGCGAACGTTATCAAACATCCTCCACACTAAATCAAGATACAGTAATTAATCACTAATAAAGTGGAATACAGAAAAAACATTACTATAATTAGGTAGGAAACGTACCACGTACTTGACATTTAGCGTATCACGCGTTCCCCTACATTTAAGCCGAGCCACTAATTACTGCGCCCGCGCAAACTCTTATTAGAAGCTCGTAGGAGTTTTTTGTTTGATTTACTTGAGTGCAGAAGTTAAAGACAGCTTTAGGACCGTGTCGGTTTAACCTTTCACTACAACTGTAGATTGAGATTTCCTAATAGATTAACGAGACATGGTTAGTACCGTAGGTTACAAGGAAATACAATGTTATTGTTGGTCGTCATGTCACGGTGACAATGTCAACTGATGTTTGATTAATACTTATCACAAGATGATTTGCATAATTATTAGGCATGTTGTACTTACCAATGTTTATGCTGTAACGATTTTCAAGTGGTATTTAAATACTTCAGTTAAGATAATGCCTGCATATTGTAATATACACGAAGTATGATTACATCATTTGGGTAAATATTTATCAATGATAGATACATGATAGAATAAGGAGCTATTAAAAAAACAAATTCACTATTAAAATTGCTAACCAAGTTAGTAAGTATTAATCATTTTGCTAATGATAGGTATGAAATAACAACTGCTACTTAAAACTAGTTAGTTATTAGACCCAACCCAACGAATCTATTAGGTCTGACACTAATACTACGGCTGAAAAGGTTACCTATTGAACATCTGATACTAAATCTTACTTAATATAAGACAATACTATCATCATGAACAATAGCTACCTAGCCTTCAGCAGTGATAGCAGATATAAGATGTACCAATAAGTTTATTATTGTGTAATGCCGATCAAGTATACAGAGTACATATTTTTTTTCCCATCTCATAAAATGCTTCGATTCTCTGGCGCCTGATCCATTATGCTGGTTTTTTTAACCCATTTCTTCATCTAAATCATACGTTACAATCCCAACAGGAAGGTGTCAGTGGTTTTTACTGGCAAGACATTTAATTACGGACGTCCATTTATGAATAATTCAGATGCGCGGGCGCTGGAACGGTCACAGAACGCGACCGCGCGCGAGACGTTACATTTTGAATGTTGGAGACGCGGGGGAAAGAATGAAAATATGTTATATATTATACCATTTCTTGGAACAATTTTATGCAAGTTTGTTAAGGAATGAATTACTTTCCTTCCGTTTTTGTTTTACCCTAGTATTTCAATTTTTGTCACTGCCTGTTAACTAAACTATGATCGCCGTTTCGATATACACATGAAGGTTGCTGGAAGAGATCGCTTTAAGCGATAAGTCCAGTAAAGTATTTTATTATTATTATTATTTCACCTTCTTGGAAAAGCTTCAATACACGAAGATTGTTTGTAAGCAATAAGAACAAGTGCTTAAATGTTTATTTTACATTTCAAAAGTTCAGTTTAAAAAGAAAAGTATAAAATAATATATAAGTACACCACCATCTAATTTTTAACTGCTAAATATAATATCATGAAACAAAATCACTCCCTTTTAAATACATAGTTAGCGACTATCACAATATTGCTATTGTTTTTAGAATAAGATGGTCAACAAATTTCTCTTCCAAATACGCATTTTTGACCGCCTCTCCGTTAGCCAGCATTCCGTTAAAATTACAACAATTTCGAAGCACATATCAATTAATTACGAGGCGAGTCAGCAGAGACAGGCAAATAATATCAATCTACGATGATTCATAGGAAAAAACTCACAAAGCGGCCGGTGCCATTTGTCCTGAGGCGGCCATCTCGGTAATTTGGGTTTGAGTCCCGCGCTGGTCACATTTTGGAGCGAAAATTTTTGACATTCCGTCACCGCCCTCGGTGGTTTCGACATTGGATTACATGTGTGTAACTCGTAAGGTGGTTTAGTAACTTTAAATATGTTTAAGGATGCAAGCATGGACTTAGTTGGAAAAGTTGGATCTTAAAAACTCTCTCTCTCTCTTACTCCTGTTTTTCTCAAGTCAAAGTGAGTAAGTATTATAATTATTTTTGCATGTTTTTAAAGTGGGGCATTCCACTCATACAATAGATTGTTATTAAATCAAATACAAACATTGAAAACATTGAAAAAATAATCAACCCAGCAGGACTTGAACCTGCATCGATACGCCTTGCCGGGGCTCGATCGCTTTACCAATTAAGCTATGGATCAAGTTACTAAGTTGACGAAATTTTCAATGCCTTTTTGCATTTATTTTGATCTACTTCGGCTTTACAGCAGCTGTAAGCGACATCTAGGTACTAACTATTAGAGTTAGATACCCTTCCCGCCGACACTATCGCAAGTGCCACAACGGAAATATAGAGGGCGCTGCTATCAACTCATAATTATTTTTGCATGTTTTTAAAGTGGGGCATTCCACTCATACAATAGATTGTTATTAAATCAAATACAAACATTGAAAAAATAATCAACCCAGCAGGACTTTAACCTGCATCGATACGCCTTGCCGGGGCTCGATCGCTATACGAATTAAGCTATGGGTCAAGTTACTAAGTTGACGATTGACTGCTGGGTTGATTATTGTTTCAATGTTTTCAATGTTTGTATTTGATTTAATAACAATCTATTGAGTAAGTATTAGTTTCCTAATTTAGTAAAAATATAAATTATACCTGATGATACAAGTCAACATTGTTGGTTAATTATAAATTCAAAACACTTTTTGGTCCATTGTCATCATCATCATCATCAGTCGTTCTTTCAGTACCGTGGCTGAGGATCATGACATCATATCTTTCTGTTGAAGACCAGGTCCCTCTATAGGCCCCGCTAAGGGCATGGTGTACAGTAGGAATTCTCTTTTAAACAGGACGCCTTAAATTATATATAAAAACTATCTCCAAGGGACACCATGTAAACCCCTCTCCATAAGCCCATGGGCCTTGTCTTTAGTTTTGCATAATAACCCAGCTCGCGCCCGCCCCGGGATACTGTCGTCCACTTTTTTGACAAATCCCTGTTCTGGATTACTGGACTCCACTTGACTTAAGGTTTTGCTTTGGGCTTTGGTTATTACTGTGCTTTCATTACGTAAGCCGCTTACACTTGTAAACTTTTTATCGGTTATGGTTATTGTGATTTTGATGCAAATACGTCACTTTAAGTTAAAAACCAAGCGTGAAGAAATTTTTGTAATGCTATTTCTATTTATTCTTCTGGGTATAAACAGGTATGGCTAAAGAATGTGAACACGGTAGGTGTGTTTATTTAGGTACCCAACGGCGGCAAAGACAAAAAAGAATAGTAAATAATGACATGATCACCTTATCTTCTTAAAATTTCTTTATATTTACTTAGTCTATTACGACCACAAACATTACATTCCAGTCACAGATAAAGATTAAATACATAATTTAAATGGCTTAATTATACCCAGGTAGAATATTGAAAAATGATGACTTTAAAAGTATTTCAACGAACATTCCGAGTTCGCAATAAAGAGACCATGAAGTGGCATTCCGGTCACGTAAAGACTCCGTTACACATATCAGTGTAATCATCACAAAGCACATTATCTACGACAGCTATTGCAACCTCGGACAGAACGGTGAAGAAACACGCAACCACCAAACCATGACGACTGACACTCACTTACTAAGAAACAAACTTAACATTAGAGTTTGAATCCTACAATTACTACCTTATGACTACAACATAACTCTTAAAATCGGAAAACTTTAATTTCTAATCAGCAAAGTTATCCTGGTCACGGCACCAGTATATGTACCACAGACTAACGCAAAACGAACAAAATTAATTACTCACGTTGTTCAAACTGCCGCTTCAATTCTTGGGCACATTTATACTGTGGCAAGTTACGTTACATACGGATGTTATGCTTTGATGATTTTGTCGCTTCGAGTAATTGTTGGCCAGGCCGTCCAATGGCTGCAATCTCAGTTTGGAAGACACAATGGTATATTATGTACACGAGTTTATTTACCTGCTATATGGCCTGAACAGTGTAATTTTCCAGTAACTGCGCCCAGTGATGATAAGGTTGGGAGACAAAAGCATTGTTCTTTTAACTAGTGAACGACCAATGACTACAGAAACGTCTTGGCGATTCCAAGACTTCTTATGAAAGGAACAGATAAAACGTCTTAGGTACAACATAATAAATAAATATTTAACCAAGTGACAGTTTTAATTAAATCAATGTCTACTAGTTTAAAAACGAAATAAATGGACGCAGTTAATAAAATTGATATTAAAGACGCGAATTCACTTAAGATAAAGCTATAAAAGACCTGTTCTGAAGACAATTACTCATGGTAGTTGATTCAACTCGTTATCACCGACATCCCATCTCGTGTCAGGTGTTAAATCGACTTTCTACTAATGATATAAATAATTGATTAAAACATGACCCTAAGAAATTACATAACTGTTCAGTTCCTAAAAATCAAAACATCTTTTAATGCGTGCGCGGGAAAAAGCCCAAAATATCAACAACTTTATGTTTTACTATTTATATTTTCGAATTCATTTGGATTTTAGTCTTTATGTCATTGGGATTGGGGTATTCATAGTTTTTCGGATAGATAATGGAGCGACTAAAAAACTTATTTTTCCACGCACAATTATAACCAACGATCATTCGAAACATCGAATGCTACTTAATTGCACCAATTTCGATTTGAACCGACTTTTTTGTCGTGTTGGACTCAGTGGTGATACTAGTGATTCGACTAGGAATTCATAGTTTAAGATTTTTTTTTGTGGTAACAGATTGAATGGAAAGAATTTTTAAGACAGACATTAAAAAAAAATGCAATTGGATCCCAATAAATACCTACGGTTGAAGCTAAGTGTTAGCAGACCCCCCCATAAGTTAACTTTACTTAATATGTTATTTGTCTACAGGTCATATTTTGTTACACTGGTACAGTCACGGGCAATGGTATCTTCCTATACCAAGGCCGCAAAAATATTTGACACGCTCTTCTGGCCCTACAAATAAGAGCGTGTCACATATTTTAGCGGCCGTCGTGTAGGTAGATACTATTGCCGGTGACTGTACTTGAAACCTTACCACTGAATAATTTAATAACGAAACCCATTTTGTATACGTAGGTACTCAATAATATATTTTATAAAAGCCTCACACGTATGTCATGCATGTCATGCACGTGCTGTATCTCTTATTTCTCATCTTTTTCTTGACCACACATCATTATCATCATATTCAAAGTTACCAGTACAGTTCAAAAGTTACCATTTAGCAGCTATCAGATATACGGAACCAGTTCGGGGCAATTCAGATTAATGGATTTGTCATCGCAATTAATTCTTACGACCAAAAGCGAGCGGCGAGCGCAAAGCTTTTTTTTAGTAAAATTGACATTTAATAGCCTCAAGCCGATGTGCGGTGACGGTGGATCGATTGACAAATTGCATGACGAATCCAAAATCGGTGGATCTCTTTTGAGTGTATCAGTTGTAAAGTCGTAGTTAGACGCGGTTGGGTGGCTGAGTGTGAGTGGGCGCGATTGAAGCGGTAGCGTTTCGTCGAGTTTTTTTTAAAGGTTTGGTTTATGCATTTAGATTAATAAATTTAATAAGCCTATTGATTATTGGTTTAACGTAATATAAACATATTTTATTAAATACTATTAATTTTAAGTAAATATATTGCAAGCAAAAAGGAAATTAACTGTTGCTCAAGGATAATGCCATTTAATTGGGATCGATCGCGTAACAAATCGTCAAATACCTAGTTCTTTTTTAGCAAAAGTTAATTGTTAAGTGGACTACATAATTAATTTAAATTTTAAACTGTTTGTACCCAAGTCTCACTTGCTCCTAAAATGACAAAAAAAAACGAAAAAGTGTAATACAATTAATACTTATGTTTGAAACTTTGCCACAAAAAGATCGAATGACATTTTTGTTTACATAGCTATTTAGTATCATTAGAGTCGTATCACACTACTTCCACGCCAAGTGCGGCGTCAAGCTTTCATACATCCTGCACCGCTAGATGTCGCACCGCGCCCGACCAGTTGTAAAAGTCCCCGTTAACTGAGATTCTCACGACAGATCGCCGCGTTCATTATCAGTCAATCAGTTTTATTGACCGCCGCCTTTGATCGCGTACAATTCCGTCAATAAACCGTACACATCATCATGGTAAACTGAACCTTATTATCAACGAAATAGGGATTTAGATGAAGTTTTTCTTGCATTTTAGGCAGCGATCGGGACATTGAGAGCATTACCGTTTTTTCGGAATTTAATATTTTTAATTACTAGAGAAATTCAATCAATACTGATTGGTTGGAAATATGAATATTAAATTGTCATATTTTTAAAATTTAATTAATAATTTATTTGGATGTTTGTCAATGTTAGATGAAAAGGCTTCGACACGTTAAAGTTACTACATTGGAGTTTACAGTATTTCAGTAGCTACTAAAAAAGATAACAGATTAACGTCTTAATTATATCTGTTCTATTTTCACAAAATAAGACTTTACAGCCTTCCAATATTAAATTTATTACAGTATTTCGGTAGCTACTAAAAAGGTAATTGATAAAAGTCTTTATTATATTTTTTCTATTTTCACAAAATAAGACTTTACGGCCGGGGCCAATTTAGACTATTAATCAAAACTAGAAAAAAAATATCCTTAGATGTTTCGTAACTTTTGGAAACAGAAGAGGCAGTTGCCTATATTTTAGCGTGTGAATGACCTTTGCTAATGGCTACGTTTATCCATGAACAAGATTTACTGGCCGAGCGAGTAAAGCGGGCGAATTGCCTTGCTTTCGTATATCCAGATGTTTGTGTATCCGGCTATTCTCAACATATCACATCCGGTTCACGTGTAATTTTGCGAACAGTTTCGTAAATTAAAATTGATTTTTTTTCGAGTCAGTTTTTGGAAAAGTTTTATAAAGATTAAAATAGGTCTGGAGTCACTAAGCCTCAGAAATACAACGAATTAATTAGTCAAACCATTAAATAACCCCGTATACGGACATAAAACCGGCCAAAATCGGGGAGTAGCCAAAAGAGCGACGCCTAGTTAGCTTGAAAGGTTACCAAATATTATAGAAACACCAAAAACAGTGATCTTCATACAAAATTCTAAGGACTCCACCCACTATCCCCCATATCTAGCAGTTGCCGACAGCAGGTAGAATATATCAGCAGTGCGTATATTATAGTAGCACTGTTACCACGTGCTTTGTTGAAATCTGTATTCTCCGGTAGGCAGAACAGAACGTTTAAAGAATATTGGAACCGGGCATAAGTCTACAACGCACAGAGCCACTAGTAAAACAGTTATTACAAACCACATTTCACGACAAGCCACGACATTAAGCATTACGTTCCAAGCAAAACGAAGCTCAGTATCTCTCCTATAGGTAATTGTTAGGCACACAATAAATAATAAGGAACGAGTGGTATCGCGATCGCCGAACAATCCCCATTGTGGGCTGCCGGCGGCGCCCTGTCACTGGGAGGGTCCGCGTTCGATGCTCGGTGAGTTATGCAGGCCGGAGGGCAGAGAGACATGAAGACAAAACCTGTATGCTATGTTTTAATCGTCATCATCAAGTCTATTTACGTCCCAATGCTAGGCACAACACCTTTTCTCATTGCACATATTTTATGTTTTTTTTGCCTGCTGCTTTAAGGTTCCGTTTTGTGGGAACAAAGTGACATAATTTGGCAGGTATCTTGGACGGTATCCGCAATAAAACTACGATGATTTCAAGATAATCTTTGAAAGAAGTTTATCTCCAAAGTAAGCCTCGTAGTTCAAGACAGTCCTAAGATAAATAAATGAATACCGACTATGCTAGGCTAGGAGGCCGTTACGATGACATAAGTTTTTAAACACATATTTAATATCACTGTTGCCTTGCTTATTGCTGTTTGTCAAAAGATACTTTACATACCTACATATGTATGTAATTAATTACTTAAGGAGTAGCGCATTGCGCGTCGTAGCATCAGAAAAGATATAACCACATACCTACAATCTTGACGATTACAATCAATCAATCGATTGATCAATCTTGATTTAGAACCGGTGTTAGTTTTTTTTCTCTTTGACGTTCATAAGTGCATTGTAATGTGCCTAAATTGAAGAATAAATATCTTTTATCTTTTGTCTTGGTATCTTGACGATACACGTGTCATGAACTCATACAAAATTTTGGTGACCACAAAAACCAGTAAATTACAACATCTTACGTCATGCTAATAATTATCTAGCATTAGATGTCAATCGGGCCTTCTTTGTCAATGAATCTAACGCTGTAATCATTCTAGGAATCATAAAAAGCATTGGTCAAATGGTCAATCGGTAAATAAGAAAGATGGTTCTGGTTCTATAATAAATTAATGATAGTTAAGTATATATTTATATTACAGAACCAAAAGAAGCACTAGAAGTAATAAGCGAGTTTATTATCATTTGGCAAACAAGCGTCATTAAAATTTTCATTTTAAATGTAAAATACATTGAAAACCAAATAGCCACAAATATAGTATAGGTTAAGTCACGGGGAACATTGCAACTGATTCTGATATTAATTATAAAAATCCCATGGGACTCGGAAATAGTTCTATTAGGTCACTCACATCTATTCAATTAACGATGGATACTGTCATGATTTATTAATGCCTTGACGCCACTTCTGTATGAAAAAAAATTACCAAACGCAAGCCGTTGCTTGTATTGGTCATGAAAAGATGAAATTCAAATCACTATTGTCTGACCATGCAAACTCTGCACTAATTTTACAAGTGTCGCCTGCGGTATTTCCGGCAACGCGCTTGTGACCCCCCTGGTGTTGCGGGCGTCCATGGGCGGCAGTAATTTTATTTTATTTTATTTTATTTATTTTAGGGATAACAAACAACCATACAAAACATTTTACAGTTGGTGTTATATATAAGTATTGTTACCATCAGGCGATTCGTCAGCTCGTTTGCCTCATATGTCATAAAAAAACAAGTTTAGTTATGTCACCAAAACACGTGTTTTGTTTACCATGAATAATTACTTAGTTGTTGTGGGAAAAGTCCAATCGCCAATAAGACTCGTTTTTATTGATGATGCCCATTTGTTTTCTAAGATAACTTCAAAGGGACCTTTATAAATCAACACGACTTTGTCTTCTACAGAACTCCAAGATAACAAAACAATTATTTATAAAAAACTCGTGTCATGTATGATTGACGCATTTACTACCATTCGATAGGATATTAGATTAACGGTACATGCTGGTCTACCCTGCCCCCCGAAAGGCTTTGGTGGCAGGCGACAGAGGGGGCACTTCAAAGGCGCTATGTATCCTGCGTGCTTAGAATAGCAATACAGGGTTGTCAAACAAGCTAAATGGTACATTAGAACCTTATACAGTTTTTAATTCAAAGAAATTAATTTAAGCACATACCACACCATAATATTTCTGATCCTTAACCAGTCATTTAATACATGGTTATCAAGCCCCCCACTAATTTTCAGACTTAGTACGCATATGTACTATCGGGTTCATAATTGCATACCCAATTTATGAATGAATTGATTGATAAATTGGGTTTGCAATTATGAACCCGATGGTACCTACCATGCCTCTAGCCTAGTAACCTATAGGTACTTAAAACCTATAGTATTATTACTATTATATAGGTACTTGGTAGTATCAGAATAATATCAGACAAATACCTACGAATGCCCTATTACGTTTATTTAGTACGTAAAGATACCGTAGGTATTATGGAACATTTACAAATTTATTCAATTTTTTTTTTTAAATATACTTCTTACAGAAATATAAAAATTGATACACAGGTATCAAATGTTTAATTTTTTGCCGCAAAAATATAAAGCGTCAGCCCTACCCAAAACGCGTGTCAGACGCAATGACGGATCCACAAAAGACTACCTTGTGTGTCAGCCCCGTCACGACACACGATTGTGTGTAATTAGGGGCCCAAATTAAATAAATTAATAGTCGGATGGTAGTGGGATCAGAGATCATCGGAATGCCAATGTCATAGTGCACTTGAACTTTAAAATAAGACACGATGATCGGATCGGTATCTGTGGGGTCAGCTATTATGAGTTCGGTTGGCGGTGACATTTTGGTGCTTTGCATTTTAGATGTTTTTGGCCTAGGCCATTGTTATGTAATGCCTCTAGCTCATTTTAAGGCTAGAGGATTTGTTATACAACTATGTGAACAAATGTAGTAAACCTGGCCCTGTAGCTAAGATGACAATCGTTTGCAGAAAACGAAACGCTACACGCTCTCGCTCACTCTCAATTACTGCGATAGAGAGACAGATAGCGTTTCGATTCGTTTTCTGCAAACGTTTGTCATCTTAGCTAAGCCCCCTGTTAGTGTTAAGTAAGTGTGAGCCCCAGTAAACCTTACATATTATTTGCCTAAGTATATACTTAAGGTATTTCATACCATTTTATTGTACAGTCACCGGCAATAGTATCTACATTCACGATGGTCGCAAAAATATGTGACACGCTCTTATGGCCCCACAAATAAGAGCGTGTCACATATTTTTGCGGACTTCGCGTACGAAGATACTATTGCCGGTGACTACGAATAGTTGTTGTTTCAGAACTAAAACTCACAAGTTAAGTTTTAGCGTCTTCCAATCTACAATAAACAGATACGTAGTTAGTGAGGTACATTTTTAGAGTAACGTTCACACCAAACTTGGTTCACATGAATCTTATGGAATTACTCCGGTCTTCTTATTTGTTATAGAGTTTTCAATGTCATGTTAATACTTGGTTGGTTTCTGCAACTTTGTTAATTTTATTGTACCGTGAGTTAAGCAACAGACTAAACAAAATCATCACGTCTAAGATTACACCTGTCCAGTCCATGTACATAGTATAATAATACCTATTTATGGAGTCGCTAAGGTGTTCGTAACCTGTATGAAAAGGCAGGATAAATCTAAAGGCGCGGACATACGGTGAAAGTTCACTTGCTTTGCGCGGGCGCCTTCAGGCAGCGACAGTAAGGATGTGCCACGTTGTATAAATAGATAGGAAAATATCGATACATTTACTAGTACCTGCCAGTGGAAGGTCTCATCCAAATTTTTTGTAATGTTAATACACGCGTGCCTTTATAGAAAATTTAGTACGTAGAACGGAATATTTATTACAATTGTTAGTTTAATACGGAATTTAATTTAATTTATCACACTCAAGGCAGTAGGTGCCTTAAATACCCATGTAGGTAAGTTGGTTAGTGTTTATTAAACTTGTCAATATTTAAATCTATAATGATTGAAGAAAGTTATTGCCTAGTGTTTAGTTGCATTGCATTTTTTATTGAAATTAATATCCAAAGTCACCCTCGGTTGCGCTGGATATAAGTTCCGATGGCGAATAATACGTATTTGTAACATATGGTTACGATTCACTCATTTGATTTAAGTGTCTACCCCTACGCGTGCGTTAATGCTGACGCAAGTAACTGTGAAAGACCCGTTAACAAAATATTAACTTTGTCAATTATCTTTGTGAACTATATTATATTACGTGAGTTAAACGTGTTTAACTAGCTAGTAAGCACATGAATGTGCTCGTGAGCACATGAACGCTTTCTATAACGAAGCTGAAGCAGTTGCTGTGGCCGAAACCGGGGCGCGTTTAAATGTTTATCGATAGCCCTATCTTCATCCATCGAACGCTTCGCGTCCCTATTTTTGCGCCGGCGCATCACAAGTGCGGTGGACAACCGATAGCCCATTAACGATTTATTGCCTACAGATTGCTATCATTACGCGCGAGATTATGTTGTTTGAATACGTTATTAGAGTTCCAAGCTTCGATTACTTTAGTTTTGCATCTTTTAGTTTGCGGCTGGTTTGTTGGAAATATAGTTAGGGTTATGGAATTTTCATTGCGCTGTCTATTGGATTTATACTAAGCAGCGTCTGGTGTGACGTTTTTTTGGGACTGCTTTAGTGATTTGATACAGCATTTGATTGACATATGCTGGCGATTTATGTTATGAAACTTTAGTTATTTTGTAAAGCCAGCAGAGGAAAATAGTCGGTACAAGTTAATGCATTTTTGTAAACGTTACGGGATTCAGATTACCAATTACACGTGACCTAAATATTGATCCAAATGTTTATTTTGTGTAATGTACACTCATGATGATACCTGGAGACGGTGGATTTACAAATTAAGAAAAATACTTTTTTGTTTATTCCCTGTAGCTACGGGACTCCTAGTGATCTCATGTGCTCATCATCATCATCAGCCCGTTGCGGTCCACTACTGGACATAGGCCTCTCCCAAGGTAAGCCACAGAACCCGGTCTGCTGCTTTACGCATCCAGTCGCTGCCGGCCCTCTTATGTAGGTCATCCCGCCATCTGGCCAGATGGCGTCCCACGCTGCGTTTGCCCAACCGTGGTCTCCGCTCCAGAACGCGCTTATTCCAGCATTTATTAGCTATGTGAGTCACCTTGGTTCTCTGGCGGATCACTTCGTTCCGAATTTTGTCCTTCATAGAGACTCTGAGCATAGCTCTTTCCATAGCACGTTGAGCGACTTTGAGCTTATAGATTAGTCCCACAGTCAGTGTTCACGTCTCGGCTTCTTACGGTATTACAGGAAAGACGCACTGGTTGAACACTTTCGTCTTCAGGCTCTGTGGTATATCGGACGAAAATATGTGCTTCTTAAACGCTGTCCAGCCCAATTGAATCCTCCTATCGGCTTCCTTTTCGAACTTGTATCTACCCAACTGCATGTGCTGCTGAACCCTCATGTACTCCTATTACTAATATTAATTGCTACAAATTCATTAATACTATTGTGCCTTACTGTTCCATGTTGACTGCGCGCTAAGTCCTACGGATGGCCCACTTACGTTGACGTATGGCAGGACAAATCGTCTGGCTACGTGACTCTAGCGGTCTCATGTGCTCCTGTTACTAATAGGTAACTTTTATGGGCCATTTTTCTGGGAAATTGCCAATATAGAGATAGTTTGTCGACATCAAAATATAATTGGAGACACGGTATGACGAGACAGTGACAGAGATAAGTAAAAAGAAAAGATTTCTTTCTTAGATATTTTTTAGCACAAAACAAGAACAGAAAAACTTAAAACTAACTAATGGTAATTACTGAATGGTAAACATTAAAGCTGTCGTTTGCGCTATTTAGCAATTTGGTCCTCACTCAGCTTGATGTCACAGAATGCTCCACATGGCACACTCCGCGATGCTGATGTCCAGTAAGGCCCAGAGAGATACAACTAACTACACTAAACGTCGCAGTACCTACTAAATGATATTAATAATTGATATTCTATTAGGGTTCCGGTAGTTCGTAAATAGCAAAGTTACTAATCTTAAGGGTGAAACACGACTTTAATTGACGATTAAACGAAATCAAGTACCTGTAAATCCTGTTACAGAGTGAAGTTATGTCACAATTATACGTAGTTTTTTATCCCAAGACATTCGTAGCCTGTTCTCAGGTTCTCACTTACCCTTATCATAGAGAGTATGCTTATTTATCTATACCCTAGGGATATTGTGGAAATAATATCGTAAGTCTTTCAAATTTATGGGCCTATTGCCCAAACTATTGAACATTGATTCTTCGAGCTACCTACAGTCTGTCTCTCTAATTCTTCGTATTGATTCCCGCAAAGACACTTGACCCTCCCCCGTAATTACCCCTGTCACGCCGCGTGTCGCACGTGATGGATGGACGAATCATTCGCTTGGTTTGCGCGAATCTGTTAACGTGCTGTGTCATTGTTTCTTAGCATTGGGCTCATTTCATTATCTGCCTTTTCTTTGCTCATATTTAAGCTAGAGTAAAGCGATCATGATGTGACCATTTTTCTATAAACATTACGCTAGCTAAACTTATACTGGTTTTTCAAAATACTCACTGCTGTTATGCGTTGTTCAACAATTTTCCCCATCTACAGAACTTTGATTCTTCTAGTTCTTTGCAAATATAAATTTTCTTCTTCTGTAGACCCGTTACAGAGGGATCGAGATCGCTACATAGATATTTGAGTTACTTCTAGTTTGGTAGGAAGGAGTACCAAATCACCATTTATATTTGTACTTACCACCGTACCTAGAAAATTTGAGAAAAAAGCCGTTGCTTTTCAGATTTGAGCCTCAATGAATATTTGACAAATCGCTTCCCACGCCTAAGCCTTATAAAATTAGCTCCAAATAACCATCGATAGTGCGCTCAATAAAACGTGGTCCTTGATCATCATCGATTAACCGAATCCGTTTAGCGGTGGGCGTGGCCTAATAGTTAGTTATTTAAGCTCAGGCGGCCATTAGCGCGTTATCGGGAATGTATTGTCACGACGTAATCACGGTTTAAATATTATTACAAGTATCCAAGCGCCTGTATCCAAGCGTCATAAGCTAAATTTAATGGTAGCTTTATTTAATGGACTCACAGGCAGCGCACAACCTGGGCCTTTAAAAGAATCTTGAAAAAAATTTACTTTTTTTTTCAAATGTTTAAAAACTTCACTAAGAAAGTTTTTTTTTTATTTAACCTTAAGGCAGTGAAACGGATGAAATCGCGGGCGACGGCTATCATAATAAAAAATACAGTAATTTTTTTGCATGGTTTAAAATTTTTATTTTTATTTCTCAATTTAATTTTAAAAAGTGGTTCCTGATTAAAGCTCCCGGGGTCTAGTTCTAGAACTCGTATGTAAAAGAAATGAAAAATTTACGTTAGTATTTATTCGTTGATTTGAAACACCCTCTCCTGCTACTATTAATTTAAATATAGGTAATTGGTGTTTCTACACACATAGTAAATTAAATTATAGAAGTAGAAACGTAAGACCCATTTCTCATTAGACATTTTCACTATTCATCGTATTAGAATTTGAATATTAGAATGAAAATTTGATACTGGTGCACAAATTTTAATCGTGTTGCAAAAATAGGTACTGCGGTGTTGAATAGTTGTTGTAAATTATTGGGATTCTGCAATTGAAGTCTAGCGTAAGCATAATTATCATTATCTTCGGTTGATCAGCCATAGTCACACCTTGTGCTGGTAACTGACCACTAATCGCACCTACTGGTCGCATTGAGTATTATTTTATTTATGTAAGGTAAACGTCCTAGTAATCGACACGCTAATTTCACTAGTTGACACCCCGTTACCTTTATTGCAAAATTTGCAAATGACTTAAAGCCGGTTGCACCAAACCATCTGTTAACGTCAACGTCATCGTTAAAAAAAATCTTGTATGAAAAGTTTGACAGTTTTCTATGGGATGACAGCTCCGTCGCCATATTTAACGTTGATGAGTTCGTTAGATATGCGTGGTGCAACGTTAAGTTTAAAGATGAAGATGACTTTTACTTGGACAGAAGCTAGCACTCAGGCGTTAAGTAGATACAAAACAATAATTATGTCTCGTTCACGAAAAAACGCCCCGAGTGGTTTACGCCTGAGTCAAGAAAACCCGGCCAAGTGCGTGTCGGACCACGCATAGGAGGGTTCCGTACCTTCAATGGAATAAGAACCAAACTAATACCAAAAGGTCGTATCTGAATGCCTATGGAAGAAGTTTTTTGGAGATAACTCAAAAATGGCTGAACCGATAATGTCCAAAACAATTTTCGTAGAAAGTATATGATAAGGCGCATCTCTTCAAATTTTTTGAACTTACGGTTCAAAAGTTACGGGGGGGCTACACAACTTTTCTGACTTTCGAAGCGATTATTTCAGAAAATATTCACTTAATCACAAAATAGTCAAAGAAACCTCAATGTTATTTTGAAATACCTATCGATTGATGTGTGACGTGTATCGATTGATATTTGGTTATTTTTTATTATTATTTAGTTACTTGTATGGAGCGCCCCCCTAAAAATATTTTTTTTTTTTCAAATTTAACTACATAACTAAGTAGCTGCATACAAAATACACCTTATGTGTAAATTTTATTCAGATACGTCGTATAGTTTCCGAGTAAAATGCCTGTGACATACGGACGGACAGACAGACAGACAGACATGACGAATCCATAAGGGTTCCGTTTTTTGCCATTTGGCTACGGAACCCTAAAAACGCTACAATTTGTCACTCAGTTTCATAAATGTGACAAGGGCGCTCATACGTTTGTTTCACGCGGTCGTAGCCGACAGCATCAGAAGCGATATTGCTCGAAACGCTTTTTTCACGGAACAGGCATCAGGCAGGTCTGTCCTGTGGAATAGTTAGATTCCATCACGATATTTTCCTTCACCAAAAATTACCTATTAAAAGATTAGGAACACCTCCCATATCCCGCACTAGTGACAGCGGTTGGTATCGGTGTGGTTCTTCACTTCACTAGCAGCGTCGCTTGTCAACTGTCATTCGCGTACTAGGCGTCGACGGCGCCCTTTTCAGATATCTCTTTTTAGAACTATATTTGTGTATCCATCTTGTTCTTAAATTGTATTTCAATAATACCAAATCATGTACTTAAAATGGTGTTTGGTGCTTTTACCCTAAAACTATGTAGGTACAAGCACCAACTAGTACAGACATAAGTTTAGAGCTTACTCATTGGTGCTTGTACTCGCGACCTCTTTTGGAAACCGCAAGCTTTATCACTCGACTACCATCCCTTAAGTAATTCCTGATAAGTGTTGGTAAAGGTACGTTGTGAGAGCACTGTATCGTCCGTCTTCGTCTTAAGCGCAAACGACGATCAAATAGCGCTCACTTGACGCTACCCTGTAAAAGGAATAACATGTTTTGATACTTTAATATTTTACATATTGTTTTCAATATGTGCCCATACTTTACGATGTGATGTGCATATGAGGGTAAAACTGATAAATCTGTATTAAGCGGGCAACCCCAAAATCGCATGTGACGTGATAGCGATGTTTTCCATGGATACTTAATCTGATTTTTTTATATTTCGGATTGGGTTTTACACATGAAATAACTACTGTTATTGTCAACAAGAAACAACAATCAAAACTATTTGAGCCGCATTAAGGCAGCTCACACTATTGAGCACCGCCGCGATATATTGCCTATTGTAAGCATGCTAGCCAAGTTTCTTGTTTATTGTTCCGATTGCCATGCTAGCCCACGGGTAATGCTTGCACCGTTCTGCATAATGATTTCAACTGCTAGGAACTCAGTATACCTATATGGAGAAGTTCCTTGGAAAATAAGTTTAACAGCAGATAAAAAAATGCAGACGACGTACGATGAAAGCTATTTTCGGCGCGATAAAGAGTATTCTGCTTTTTCTCACCGCTAAAGAAATGCATCGTTACTTGATCCTCAACAAGAACAAAATTTAAGTGGGTAGATACCAAAGTGCCTACTGCGAACATCGAAAATATAATATTTGTTATCTGCGCCTATTTCGCTTGAAATAGCAAGTGTGATAGTGTGGGAGATAAAGAAATTTGGATTTTCGAGTTTTGCGGTAGGCCCTCAGTTTCGTTTGACCATTTTCGCCAGGAAAGGGGTTAATAATCAATCGATTAAATTATATCCAAACAGATTTTTAAACCATTACAAGTCATGTTGTAAGTTGTAATGTAACTTGTCCCCAGATTTTGATTGCTAAGTGTAGCATACTTTAAACTTAATTAAGTTGCCCTTTTCTATCTTTTCCACTTCAGCAGATCGGTATGTCATTAAAACTGCCCGAGTTGTATTGACCGTTGAACTTATATTTCCTGTCACGTCACGTGTCCACTTGATGGATGGCCGGATTATTCGCTCGATTTACTTGAATCTGTTGCCACGAGATTTTCAATTGTTTCTGTTATAGACGATAAGGACCCGCAACAGAACTGTTGCAAGCGCAATCTCAAATTGATAGTTCAAATAACATAACATGACTATACTAGGTTCGTGACTTGGCGAGCAAATTTGCGGTAACCAATTTAATGTTTTCTGTGCCTCAATGAGATTCAAATTAATTATAAAAATACTAATAAAGTAATCACGGGATATAATAATGTCGAAATAGGAAAGAAAATATTGTCACGATTTTAAAGATAAAATTTAAAAAAATCATCATAATATAGTCCTACACTAGACAATATAATGGGTTTCATATTTGAACTAAACTAGAACAGAATTTTAATTAATCAAATCTTTGTAAACAATTGTACTTTATGTTTTGTTTCATAAGTTCGAAGAATACAAACTTTTTCGAAAGAAAACCCTTCTAATATACTACCCCATTGTTTAACTCAAACTATCTTTTATTTCCAGCTAGTTCCCTACAAATCTTCCCCAGTTTCCTGCTTCCGAGCCATTACACACGACACGACACTAAGCGACGGCTCGTGTCATTTGACGACAGTGTGGCCACCCCAACCGCGCTACCTTGTCGCACCAAACCCATGGGTCTCATTCCCACATCGTGCAGACACGCCAACTTTGTGGAAAACCAGTATAAGATCTTGGTCTCCGTTCAACACCGTACCCTGCGTGCATAGCTGCTACAGCGACACATTCGACGACACGACAACGAAAATGCTAGAAACGCTGGTGTGCGCAATGTTGACTGCGTTGACGTAAACCGAGGCCTAACCCATCGTTCTTTGCGGAATAGTAGGGAAATAAAATACATAAGATAAGATGAGGATAAGTGTAGGAGTGTAGGAAAAGCGGGAAAGCCTTTGCCCTATAAAAGGTTAATAATAAAATGTCCTAAGTCCTGGAAGCTAATAGACAGATTCAGGGACCCGTTAATTAGAGACGATGAGAATCGGATGAATAATCGGTGAAACTATTGCTCATAGTGTCCACCGGCTCAGACTCTTCTCAAGGATGCCAGAAGACCACTGTATAAAAATAATATAACATTCTTTGTGGACAATTAGATGCCGTCCAGTAAATCAACCTAAGTAAGCGTACAGGTGGAGTATAAGTAGATTTTCGGGAGTTCAGTGCCAGCAAAAATTGGAAAGAAACTGCATAACAGACGGAGTAAAACAGCATGTCGAGATATCGAACCCATATTGAGCCATTACACCAGCCCTGTTATGTAGTTTATACGGATCACAGCTACATTGGTTTACCTGAGCATTTACATCGCTAAGAAAACGAAATACGCTATAACTGTCCGCTCTCACGAATATTCTGTAAACCGACAAGGTACTAAGACGAGGGTAAAGCAAGAGGGTGCAACCGAATCTGAGAATCGTGTGGGCACTTGAGACGGAGTTATTTTAAAGGAATGCTTGAGGCCTCGGGCATTGAGGGGTTGTCGTGGGGAAATTTATTTCAGGAAATACGGTTGATGTCGACAACAGTTTAGACAGTTAAGTATAAACTGATTCTGATGTTCATTTCAACTGTGCAGTTTCTATGTCAGATCTGAATTGCCGGTAATTATTTTGATTAACAATAAATATTAAAGATACAAGATAAAGGATGCTTCACGCTGTAGCATTTCGCATTCTACACGACACTTCATATTGTATAGAAAGCGTCACGTCTTCGGGGGTCACGTGATGTTCTATCCTTAAGTCAAAGGTAACCTTTTGCAAGTTGGCATTTAAATGAATTTTGAAACGTGGATACATTTGTCTTCAAATTTATATTTAACTAAAAATCAATAAATAAATCTTCTTAATTAATCCTCAATATTTTTTTTTAACTGCTTCTGAAACAACCATTATCGCTGTTTTTGTAAAATTGTGCGATGTTAGCGACCAATTGTACAACAAATACATAAGTAATTAAATTCCGGAAACACAAATTGAAGTAATTTTAAATTGTCAAAAATGTATAAGTTTTGCGAAACTGTGTAGCAGGTTAGCAGTCAGAAGCCTAGAAGACAATGCGAAACCGCATCCTATCAAACATTAGCAATTGACGAACCAAAACTATCATGGAACACGCCGGAGGATCGGTATGTGCTCGGAATGCAAGGCACGCACTTCCAGCAAATGCCGAGACACCAGACAGGTGAGAGGGCGCCCTGACTACGACAAATACTACGAATTCCAAATGCAATCTTCACGGGGTATGTGAGCACTTTTGTGGCAAACTGTCAATTTTCACTGAGGATAAAAACACACACATAGTAAGTAGTCCCCCAGCTGTGTTAGAGACGTTAGAGAGTTTTTACCATAGACTATATGAATGAATTAGACATATACATAGCTATCCAAAGCATATCCAAAAAAATATTGGTTACACGTTTATCCTCATTTTCATGTTGCCTTTTAAAACAAAAATTAAGAAGAAGGATACTAATCGGATTCTAAACTGGCCACTTGCGCTGTTCCTCAAGGAAGTATATTTGGTCCTCTACTTGTTATTCTATACAGTAATATTGTTACAACTTTAAACTTTAACAGCATAACTTACCTAACTAGCTAAAAATGCCTAAGCCTTTACCACAGGCAGTTAATATTAACATTATTACCCATAACGAACGTGAATGTTTACGGGCAAAAATTTCACGTACGGCAAACAATATTGGCCGACGGCAGTCACTTGTCTTATTGATTGGACCCCGCTAAGTGTGTTATCGGAGGGACCGAAACTTTGCAGGCTGTGAGTGAAGTAGATCATAACCTAGTAAAAGTAAAATTCTAGTTTCTGAAGGCAAGGAAGGTAATAATATTTTTTCATATTTTAATTATTGTTTACAAAATCAAAAACTTCGTCTCACAATAAGACTCTATTCTTAAGCTTTTTTAGTTCTGTATACTGTTACTTAATGAAATATGGTATCTTATGTATGACTTTAAGTTACCATTCATTTTAATGAATTAGATATTTAATATCTGCATGCCTTTACTCTCTATTGAAATTAATATAATGCTATCAATTTGTGATCTGTACCTACTTGTAAGTGCTCATTACGAAACCTGGCGGCCTATTCAAACTTACTAATTGGTGTCAATATGATAACATGATTATATAATTTTGATATTAATTAGTAAGTTCCAATATGCCTGCTACCTGTCCTGATCTGTCCCATGTCTGTACCTGACGTATGTAGCCTGCGTTTCGAGTTATAAACATAGTTTTTTTTTCACTGGACATAAAATAAATAATTTCCAATCTGCATTATAGATCAATTACGTGCATCCTGTTATGTTCATAATAGCTATTTAAAGTATTGTCATGTACCCAGTTCTGATCAAGCACAGCTGAGGGCGGAATTAGTGTCGCTTCATTGGATCGCAATTAAAAGAGGGACTTTGACTGAAATGATACGAAAAAACCTGCCAACCTTAACCCTATTGACATTAGAGTTAGATTACTTTGGCCGAGCAGGAGGAAAACGCAGTAAGTTTAGTGGAAGCCGATTGATTTCCGACTTGTTTTGGCTGTTTGTGCGACACGTTTTGGTGATGGTATATATGTTCATCAATCATAGGTTATTGTTTAGTTTGATAGCTGATATGCGAGATGATTATAGCAAAATCTGAGAATCACCCTTGTAGAGTGACCTTTTTGGCCGCAGATTACCTACTTGGAACGTGGCTAGCGCTTTTTATGTTAGTCAATAATTTATTTATATATTCGTCCAGAAAGCGATTCTTCTATACCCCAACCACTTTGCCATATTCTTCTACAAATCGCTAAAATTCAAATAAAATCTTGATAAGTCTACAGATTTCATTATCGTTTCCTAAGAATGTGAGCTCTCTAAATATTTTTAAGTATCCAAACTGAAGCAACAAGGATTTAAAAAACCGGCCAAGAGCGTGTCGGGCCACGCTCAGTGTAGGGTTCCGTAGTTTTCCGTCCGTCACAGTAAGTGACCCCACTTAACAGTACAGCGACATCTATCGGCAAATTAAGTAAACTATTGCGCGCGAGCTTAAAGTATGGAAGGTGATTTTTATGGGATAATTCCTTATTGCGTGAACCGATTTTCACCGTTTTTACTTTATTTGAAAGCACGTCACTTCATTGTGATTTTGTAGAAATTACAGGTACAATTAACACCTGCTTATACGGTTAAATTACAAACTTAGTTCAGAAATTATTTTGTAATTTTTTTTCAAAAACTATTCCACCTATCAAGTTCAAAATAATTTTCCTAGAAAGTTTTTATAAAGTTCTACTTCTGAGATTTTTTTCATATTTTTAAAACTTATGGTTCAAGAGATCAAAGAGGAGGCCTGGGACCGAAGCAAATGGAGAGCCCACTTTGAGTTGCACCGACAAGAGCATGGCTCTTAAGTGTTTGATGTTGATGGTTCAAAAGTTAAGGTCCCCCCGGACACATTTTTTTTTACTTCTGGAGCGATTATTTCCGAAAATATTTACATTATCAAAAAATTATTTTAGTAAACCCGTATTCATTTCTAAATACCTATCCAACAATATATCACACGTTAGGGTTGAAATGAAAAAAAAAATCAGTCCCCACTTTACGTATAGGGGAGGTACCCTAATAAAACATTTTTTTCCATTTTTTATTTTACTACTTTGCCGGCGTAATTGATATACATATTAGTACCAAATTTCAACTTTCTAGTGCTAACGGTCACTGAGATTATCCGCGGACGGACGGACGGACGGGCAGACATGGCGAAACTATAAGGGTTCCTAGTTGACTACGGAACCCTAAAAAGATATAAGGCTTGACTAAGATAGATAGATAGATATATTCTTTATTTGCTTGCCACAATATACACATAGTTAGGTAGGTACACAAATTACATCCTTAAAAAGAAAGAAGCTAGGAAAAAAGTTAAACCTATGAAATAACAGGAAAAAGAACGATTTCAGTGTTCGTTGCAGCTCACACTAACGACACACTGACACTGACGAGCCCCTATTTTTTGACAAGACTCGTTATTTCAGCTTGTATATTGTTTAATTTGTCAATAACTTAATCTGGTAATAATACATTCGATATAAAATAAAACATTAGTCTTAGAG
Organism: Pammene aurita; assembly: GCA_947086415.1. Classification (NCBI taxonomy): domain Eukaryota; kingdom Metazoa; phylum Arthropoda; class Insecta; order Lepidoptera; family Tortricidae; genus Pammene; species Pammene aurita. The sequence continues at coordinate 20,611,998 of OX352305.1, read as the reverse complement.
AACATGTCAACGGTCATGACGAAGCTTATTCAAATGTCCTAAGTACCTATGCAAAGCAAGTGAACATGACAAGTTGTTCAATAGCCCGAGCGGGCAAATTTATTGCTTTTACTTAAGAGGGCGCATTGTTTATGTTTCATTTCAACATTTAAGACAAAAGTATGAATTAAGACCCAACTACTACTTGCTTTAACTTCTTAAACTTTCTGTATTTTTATCTGTTATGGTTTTAAACAGAGCATGCTAAAAATAAAAATAGGTAGGTTAACATTCGTAATAGGACTCGATAGTAAAAACTTGTGAAGTCCTGTAAAAAGTTCGTCGATTGCAATCGATCTACCTATGTATTTGGGTATTGATAACATTCGGTCAAATTAGATCGATCGGGTCGAATGATATCCCAAAATGGCTAAGAAAACTTTAAATTCGAGAACTAAACAACAAACCTTAGTGAGGTGACGTACGTTAAATTGATACTTACATCACATTATACATTGTTTTGTAAGGGCTCTTAATTCATATGTACCTAACCACAAGCCCAAGTGGCTTGGCCAGTAATTATGCACTGCGAAACCTGCGTTTGCGTGAAGCGATACTTACGGCCGGGTATACACCTAATGCACAGGCTGGAAAAGGTTATCAGACGCCTCAGAAGCTACGTCCAGATTTTGCAAACGCGTAGCATAAGGACAATATCGTAAAGCTCGCTGACAAGCTACTAGTCGCATACGATGAAAAGCATGCTATTCGCGAGTGCACTAGAGCTTACCTACTTACTCATTTTAAACATTTAGATGAACTGGCATGCAAAAACAGATTGATAAATAAGCCATACTACTCGTATGTCTGAAATATAAACCCCCGGATAGCTAGGTGAGAATCATAATGACAGACAATTCGAAGGCACGTCACCTAGGGGTATTCTTCCCGGTAGACGGTGTGCCCTAATCACTGCACCCTTGCAAATAAAATTGCACGAGGCTAAGCTCTTAGCGAGGGACAGAAGGTAATGTATATCACGATCCTCAGCGTTGAGATAACGACTGAAAAAGAAGAAGTCTATGACCGAGAACAAGCCAACCCAAGCGAGGATACATCGCACCAAAATCTATACGAACGCTTACCATTTGAGAGAGGTTTCACAAGCAAGTTGCCATTTAAAAATATATTACTATACCTATGCCTATTATAGTAAATTTGTAAGCTGGTCAGTTGGCAGAGACCCGTCAATCCTTGCAAATTGGGATAAATCGATAGATTTAATTATGAATACGTTGGTTGCCAAAGCTTACCAATTAAATCCATAAACCATTCGTTCCTAAATATAGACAACACAGACCACACTGAAGGTGTCTCTATTACTAGTTATAAACAACTGTTAGCTAATGCGCAAGCTAGCTATTGAAAGTTTATAAAGTATTAAGCTACCTAATAACCTTATAAAATTTCAATATAATTAGCGTATAGAGAAACCCAGTAAAAGATCGTAATAGCTTCAAAACTATGAAGGTAATAAAATTTTTGTGAGGAAACCTCGATTTACATCTGCAAAGAAAAGAGATTTTGGCTATAGATGGGTCCAACGCTAACCCAAAAGAATTCGGACCCGGATTGTCGGGACTAGTCTTTTGAGTATCTTCTTCTTCTTCTTTGTCGTATATTTTTATTTGTCGTGTCGTGTCGTATGGCTGAAGGACGTGACGATTGTGGAGACTTTTCCCCAACGTTCTCCAAGCCGCACGATACAGGGCCCGATGCATGTTTGCCTGTAGTGTGGCTTTAGTGATGGATGTTATTCTGTCCGCCCAATGTGTAGCCATACGTCCATCCCATCCATCGTCCATCGTCGTTTGAGTATCTTTAGTGTAAGTAATATTTAGAGCATAATGCACTTTGATAAATCGAATAACTAATAGCCGAATAAACAGTCGAGGACTAGTTATTACTAGTCCTTGACTATTGTGACCATAATTTTTGACATTGCTACTATCGCTATGTCGTGTTCCATTGTCAAACTAGTTACAGTTATGTACTTCGTTCTAACGGCAATCGTTCTATGTCTTAAGTTCTAACGTTTCACCATTATCCTAAACAAGGCTATCAGCACAATTGAACGGTTATACTACGTACAATATGTCAGCGATCCGCCCGCTAATCTATACTTAACAATCTGAGTACACCATTATTCTAATACAAAACAATAATTCCCTTCAAAGCGCATGACATTAAGAAATTATTAGGTTGGGCTGCATCCGCGTAAGGGCCTGCGCTTCGGGCTTTAAGGCAGTTTGTAGACGTAGCGGTTTGTAAGGGGAATAGAAAAGAATATAATTTATATATTTGCCAGAATATGTGTGAAGATGACAGTCGACATGCAAATATTATACAATTTGAAATTAGTAGCAAGTGACGATGTTTAACATCATAATAATGTCACTCAAAACAATAAAGATAAAAATGTATTAAATGAAGTTATGAAAGTGAATAAATTAGTACACAAATATAAAAATAATTTAAATAACGTTTTCACGTTGTTAACGTGTTTCAGTTTTAGTTTGTTAGGTTAAGTTAGGTTTATTTATTTATCGTATGGCTACATGTCACTGGAAATAGATAGGCATTTCTTATCTGGGGTAGTCGTGGTGGGAAAGCAGATGATGAAGAAAATCCAGTGAGTGCTGCGAGGTCCAGGTGGGACAGTGCTGCTGCCAAATTTATGGTTTAGTAAGTTTAGGTAAATTTATGGTTTAGTATTAAGTTTAGTTTATAAGTTTGTAAATGTGTTTGTTTAGTGTAGGTATATAGTATAGTGTAGTATGTAGTTATATAGTAGAGTGTAATTTTTGTTTGTATGACTTGATTTGACTAAATTACTTAACGAAATAAAATATTTAATAACGTTTTTAATGTGACAGACAGTCATTTTGTGATGTTATTTCTAAATTGATTTGGAGATAATGATAATAGGAAAGTAGAATTGAAGTGGGACAGAAGATAATGGAATTACTTTTATTGTAACTTTTCCGTAAACTGTCCGTCCATTCTACTACAGACAAAAAAAATGTTTCAACTAAATCAATTTAGTTTAAGTAAACTACATTTCTTTATACGAACACGTTTTAAAAACGCTAACTGCGCGTTCGCCTAATCCATCCCCAGCCAGACAGGAGACGTGTAAGAGCATCTAAGCGTGGGCGCTACCGCCGCAGGCCTCCATTCTCATACGCCACATTTCACTTGCCAGCTGAAACGCAAAAACCTTTTACTGAATAGCCAAAGGTGCCTAATTAAAATTTACCGGATTTACAGTTCCGCGTTTCACTGAGCTTCGCCTTTTGTTAACTGGTTTTGCGTTGCGAAGTTGAAATATTATAGAGTCTGCAGTTGACGCCATACGTAGCGCGATAGCGTCACGTTTTATACAAAACTTTGCATCTTCTCATATAATTCTGCCGCACTTCACTCCATTCAGCGTCAACCGCAGAGCACCTTACATTTAGAACGTCAGGTGATTTCAAAAGTTTAAGTCCGAAAATTATGAAATAATACTATATGATTTAAACCTAACATCCACCTGCACCACCAAATAACCTCAAAAAATTATAATCAAACGCTACAAAGCTATTAACATACGAAAACGCCTACCCACCAAAACCGTCTTCAAAGCTAACAGACAGCAATCTTAAACTTCTCCATATTGTCGGGAATTTCATCCCGTAAGTACACGTTATTGTTAATTAATCTTATGATGTTACAAAGCTTTCTTGGAGACTGTTGCGACCTGCCCTAGGCGTTTCTCCCTATGACTAGGCAAAGAATAAATAGGGCCGAAAGACTTATTTCCCTTATCCGTTGAAAGTTCAGATGATTGCTTAATCTAAGCGTTCACTTTGACCTTGTTTCTATTGATCCTAAGAAGCTAATTAAGCTTATCTAAATTTAAAACCGCAGTACGGGTATCTATTTAAGATATGATATTTAAATACGAATATTTATTTAGATATATGGATATTTTATTTGCCTAAATGCTTATCTCATTTAGTAAGTATACTTATTTACAACTATATGTATGCCAGAATTAAAAAGGCATCTTAATGGATTGTTCATTTTACCCCACTAAATAATCATCTGTTTTACCAGTGATCTCCCTACATACCAGTTTTACTTGTATACGCTGATGCTGACGCTGCCACACTGTGCTTGCAAGTCGGTAAACAGCAGTACACTGTCGTCCCATCTACAACCATATCTACTCTGCAGCACCTCCATATGACACCCACGCTCATGGCCTCACCCGTGTCTAATGCTGAAGACAATGCCAGCGTTTAGATATTGTTAAATACCATAATGTACAGTACTTTGACTAAATAATGTGCCACGCTTGAGAACGAGACGTACTTACGGACGTATTAATGTACTTGCTTGCGGCGTTTTGTATGGAACATGTAACGCCTACGCAAATTATCAAACCCTAATCTAGGGCCATCTAGGGCTATCTACATACCTATGTGTAGTATACGAGTATATTAGATGCCTATATATACAGGGTGTAACAAAATGCTGGTGATCCGTTTAAGGGCATAATCGGTTTCGTATTCTAATTACGCAAAAATAAGAAAATTAATTTTCATCTCTTTTATTCGGAAAGTATGATTTTCATGAGCAGATAGCCGGGTGGAAAATATCTTTTCCTACCCTAGGGTGGAAAGTAATTTTTTTTTAAAGTTACGATGAGCAACGGAGAATAAGCTTTATGGTATATAAAATAGACCTAGTGTCTGTACCTCCGTTCATTCATGGTGGTACAGAAACCTATTGCTATCTCTTTCTGTCTCTTGAAAAAAGCTAGGTATCGGTATTAAAATGTCTGAAACCATAGACAATCTAGCAATTGAACGAATGAAATTCTTGAATAATGGACTGTATAGACTGAATTCGCACCCAATTTATCGGGATTGTATCAAAAATCGTTTGCGATTTGTTGCAAGGTCTATATAGCCCATTACACTGAAACTTTTTAATTGAAAACAATATCATAGAAAAGGCGGGAATACTCGTAACAGATAAAACAGAAAAAAATGCAAAAGCAAAAGCGGGAATACACAATTAAATATAAGTACGGTGTCTTTTTTGGTAAAAAATGGCTTCGACAAGTAGTTCTAGTGACATAGACATTGATTTAACTTCCGATGAGATAAAAGAGCAGGCAAAAACCGTTGTTAACAATCTTTTAGCGCAGTGCTCTAAAGAGAAATATCTTAAGGAATACCACCATGTCATGAATTGGAGATCCGCTAAAATTGTCAAATCTCTTTCGGAAAATGTATTTTTAGCATACTTTAGTGAATTGTCAAAAACATTACAGCCTTCAATTCAACGCTTTGGAGCAATTACTCAATGCTGAAATCTACGATAAATACGAAGCATAATGTAAACAAGAAAAATTTCACCAATTTTACTGCATATTTGAAATATCCAATCTGAGTCACATACCATAGAAGAAACACAGGTTTCTCAGAACATTTCGAACATCAATAAGTATGCCCGGCAAAACGTTAAATTCGTCTTTTCCGAATTGTACCAATTTTACTGTAAATTTTAACTGATTATTCTTAATATACTTTTTATAAAATGTGCTTGTAGTATTTTACTTTCCTCACAGTCGAAATGAAAAGTAGAGTGCTTAACTCGGGTGAAATTACCCATTTCACCCTCGAACTATTGGCGCTCTCACTTCGTTCGAGCGCCAGAAATATCTCAGGTGAAATGGGTCCCTTTCCACCCTTGGTTAACAATCTACTATTTCACGCGAAAATTGTTTTTGCATGGAAGGTCGGCCAGCTGGGATGACGTCCAAAAAAAATTCTCCTACTTTTTTTTAGTCGTGATACGATATCAATTATGACCTTAAACGGATCACGACTATTTTTATTAAATTCTGTATATACCTCTATGCAGGGTGAAATATTAATCACTGTTCATATTGAGCGAGGTGATTAGGTAGGCCATACTGAACAACTTTTACTAAGGGACCAATTACGAAATCGCGAAAAAATTTTTGGCTGTTTCGTACATTTCGGATTTTCGGCCGATCACATGTTGTCTATTTCTATGGGGAAGCCAAAATTTTTTCGCGATTTCGGAGTTGGTCCTATAGTAAAAGTTGTTCAGTATGGCCTACCTAATAACCTCGCTAAATATGAACGGGGATTAATATTTTACCCTGTATACAACGTGTTACACCCAAGACTAAAAACCTGAAAACTGTTTGTTCTGAATCGAGAGTGGAATCGATTGCAGTATATCCTAACATGGGTATACTCTTTTTTTAATTTTCCAATTTTTTACGTGTCGAGTCTAAAAGTTTCGAATACTACAGTTTATCATTCTATCGAGAGGTTAGGAGATAGAGGTTGAATATTTAATAATGGCTAGCAGTTTGGCAAATTTGTTTTTTCACTGTAAATAGTGTAATTGTCAAAGTATGTCATCTTATGTCATGTCATACAAATTGACAAAATAGGTTGACATCACATGACACATGTAGAGATTTGACAACAACACAACAAATGTAGAGTTAACAATTGAATAGAATTGCAAGGAAAACTAAACATACGAATATCTTTCGAAATAATTAACCGATTGAAAAATAAATACTCTAGATTAATTAGCAATAATAAAAATCATTTGCGGCGTCTGGGGTTTTTGGTGGCTAAGTAACACGTTGTATACCTCTAACTAGTATACAATTTGATCTGAATAATATAAAATACTCATGTTACAATATTATTATAAACTGTACATTATGACATTGACACAAACAAAATAGATCTATACTTAGTTCTTGTATTTGGGAAAAGAACATTGGAATAGCAGGAAAAAGTGAGTCGATAAAACTGTTTGAAATTAGGTTCAATAATTTTCAACTATTTCCAGCAGAGTATTTTTTAGATTTGACGGACATCACATAAAACCTACTTAACTACTACTATCAAATGATGTACAGAATGTATGTTTGTTTGTTTCATGAAAGTTTAAAATAAATACATTCCGAATTTTTTCTTTGCAACACATGTACCTTTCTCTGTTTAGCCCTGTGGTTGACTGGTAAAGAATGCCTTTAGGCATTAAGTGTGCCATTTGCACATAATTAACATTGTGCAATAAAGTTTAAATCATGTTTAAATAACAACAAAATTGTATGTAGCTAAATCAAATAAGAACGATGTGACGTGATCAAAATAACATGAATAATTTATTTTATCTACACTCATATTGTAAGTTCTCTAAAACGTGTTCGAAAACGGTAGGCAATGGCTAGCATTACCACGACCGATTTTACTATGATAAGCTTTTTATCTGAGTTTGATAACATAATGTACACCTGCACGCGCCCGCGCGGCCGCCGACACGCGCCTCCCCGACCGCCGGCACAATCGAGTTGGCCATGGCGGTGCAATGGCGGCCATTCTATGGTTTCCGATTACGGGATTTTGGATAAATAATATGAGTGTAGATAAAGCAGTGTATGCAACTGTACGTAATTAGGCCTTAAAACACTCGTGTGATCTTATTATGAAACTCGCCTGCAGCTCGTTTCATAAAACCACACTCATGTTTTAAGGACCCTTATTACGTAACAGTTACATAAACTACTAATCTAAGATAGTATAAATGCCCTTATCAGAAGCTTGTCGGAAACTAATAAAACAATAGTGGTCCCGCAAGTTGCGACAATCCATTATGGACAAAGCTAGCCGCCGATTGGCCAACTGAAACTGACTGACTGCTATTAATAAATACTTTTTTTATACCACTACAAACAAACAAGCATACCGCCCGCCTGATGGTAAGCAGCTACTATAGCCTATGGACGCCTGCAACTCCAGAGATGTCACATGCGCGTTGCCGACCCTTTACCGAAAAGGAGGATTCACTGTGTTGACGGCTAAAGAAACTAGAGGGTCCCTCATCGTCAACACACTGGGTCCTCTTTGAGCTCCTACCTCCTTTGGGACCTATTTAAAATAAAGTATTCTATTCAATTAGCTATACAAAATCTGTTTCATTTTACGTTACAGTAAAATCGGACGTTTTAGTATCAATTTCTACGTTTCGAACCTCTTAAAGAAATCTTACTTTACCTATATTTAGAAGCAATTGAGAATAGGTGAAGTAGCAGCCTACAGGTTATGTATTTATTTTTTGCCCCATTGGATTTACATTCAATTTTATCGAATTTTGGTTTATCAAAGTAAGTAATACAATTATAAATGTTGTAATTATATACGTGATTACACTATTGAGATAAACTTTAACCTACACAAGCCGTAAACCAACCTCGGGCAACCCAATTAAAACTTCTGCCAACTAAGTGCAGCGCTCCAAAAGTACCTAATTCCTTTCAACAAAGGACAACTAATAAAATAGCAAAAAGAATGGCCAGTCGACACTTAAGACCCTCACAAGGGCTCGCTTAGTATTCTCACCGACCCTCAGAACTCAAAGGGAAAGGGCAAACACTCGGCGGAGGACCAAAATAGGGAATGTATTGAGTCGCGAAATAAAATAAGGGTAAAAGAGTGGGTGAATTTGTGTTGTAGTTTGGGGAGATCTATAGAGTTGGGACTACAATAATTGTAGTTATTCGGGGTTAAGATTAAATTGAGGGCAGAAAGCCTATATCTCTTCTTCGTCTCAATCACATTATATTAAATCACACCAACAGGTATTAAGTTACGAGTTACGACGAATTTGTTTGCAGGCTCCGTCTCTGATTCTTTAATATAAATTCTTCATTAATGTAAAAACTTTCTTATCATAGGGATAAAAATCATATCTTGACATACTTTATTGAAAACCCTGACATGTAAAATAATGTGTTTTATGAATAAATTTCTGATTGTGATTCTGATTCATCAATCATTTTAACAGGGAGCTACGATTTAGGATAAAGTACGTTTAAGTTTGTCCTCATTTGTGATTTAAGTAGATCTAGATAGGTATGTACTTTCTTTCGCAGTATGACTAATTATCTATTGAATTTCTAATAACTTTAAACAAAAAAAAACGTCTTACTCACTTAGACTCCACATTTCCAAAAGTAAATGCCCGAGCTAGCGTAAAAAAATCTTAAATCGCCTATAGAGGTGTGCCTAAAATATTTGAATAGCTCCCACGATTTTTCCAGGGTCCCATCTTCAGATCCTGACCTGGTGACAATGGGACCAACTCTGAAAGCCTTTCAACTAAAAGAATAATTTTCCAAATCGGTCCAGCGTTCTTCGAATAATCAATCGGTGAACATGCAACAAAAAAAATTTGAAATGGATTTGACAATTTTTTTACTCATTTCAACGCAGTATGCGCAGCACGCGGGATCAGCTGTAATACTGACTAATTTATTTCAATTCAATGTTATCAAAATATATCAGTGAGTGAGTAACGGCCTCCTAGCCCAGTCGGCAGTGACCCTGCCTACGAATCAGGTTCGAATCGGTTCGGTCAGGGTTCGAATCCTGGTCAGGGCATTTATTTGTGTCTTTATCACATATATTTGTTCCCGAGTTATGGGTGTTTTCTATGTATTTAAGTATTTATCCATATTTATCTATTATATATACCGTCGTCTAGTATACCCATAACACAAGCCTTATTGAGCTTACTGTGGGCCTAGGTCGATTTGTGTAAGATTGCCCTATAATATTTATTTATTATTTTATTATTTATCAGTGAGTAATATCAGCTCTATGTCACTCCTAAAAGGACAATACAAGGGTGACCACAGGTGCCTGCGTCCGAACTTTTCAAATATTTGCCTCCGCGGCTTCCGTGGACTTTCCTAAACGCCACTAACGATAACCGAACAATTTATTTAACGGAAGGATCAAGTATGCTTTGACAAAACAAAAAGGGAAAGAAGTTGCGAACAACGAAATATTTGCAAGGATCAAAGCGGTTTGGATTTGTTACGGTTAATAGAGGGTGACTTCTGTTTTAGAGATGTTTTATTTGTTTAAATTTAGCGTAGTTTGTCGTTCAGATACAGAGGGGCTTGGATTTGTCCCGCATACAATTGTTTTATAGCGATGTCAACGTTGAACTGCAGAATAAATCATAATCATAATATGTTTATTTGCACAGCAGAAATAGTAGTTTATGTAACTGTTACGTAATAAGGGTCCTTAAAACATGAGTGTGGTTTTATGAAATGAGCCGCAGGCGAATTTCATAATAAGATCACACGAGTGTTTTAAGGCCTAATTACGTACAGTTGCATACACTGCTTTATCTACACTCATATTATTTATTATAAATGCCGTATTCGAAAACCATAGAATGGCCGCCATTGTACCGCCGCGGCCATCTCGATTGTGTCGGCGCGGCCAACTCGATTGTGCCGGCGAACGCGCGGGCGGGTGTCGCCGGCCGCGGGCGCGTGCAGGTGTACATTATGTTATCAAAACTCAGAGTACATCAATAATTGAGCATGAAACGTTAACATTGCGGTACTGCCACAGATAAGAAACTTATCATAGTGAAATCGTTTGTTGTAATGCTGGTCATAGCCTACGGTTTTTGAACGCATTTTAGAGGACTTACAATATGAGTGTAGATAAAAGCGTTAGTTACATGTCTTAACTTTAGGTTAGTGATAGGGACACCTTCTTCAGCATGCAAATATTCTTATACCTAATAACTAACGAAATGGAATAACAATATATATATATATACAAAGTATTTGATGTCAATAATAACAATAAAACATTGCTTTAATAAATATGTATTTTGATTTGTTTGTTTTAAGTAGACACACTAACTACTCTGTCGCCAATGCAGAAGACGCTGACTCGTTTCCAGCCCTGGCCACTGGACTATTCACTTTTTCCTTTGTATTTGGCATTATAACTCATGTCATAAATATTGCTGATTATAATTAATGACCTTAGCGGTGAAAAGTAAAATTAAATACGTGTGCTTATAGGATTTTTGGGAAATGCTGTCAAACTAAATGATGTTGTAGATCATAAGTGATTCGTCTCGAAGAGTGAAGCGTATTACCGTAGTAGCTATATAATCCCGTCACTAAACTTTAAGTTGTTCGAGGAGATCACATTTAATCCTACACTATTTTGTCCTTGGGATCTGGTAAAACAACATTTATTGAAAAGATGTATTAAGTTTTTCCCAAAAAATACATTGTGCTTTCTTTTAAAAAAAAATTTGAAAATTTTAATGTTTATTTCCCACAAACATTAAATCCTACACTAGAGATTTTTAATCCAAGGGACTACCTGAATATTTAAAACAGTATTTGAAATATTCACCACCTGTCAAGTTGAGAATACATTAGAAATAATAAAAATGTTTAAAAAATTCAATAATAATCAAACACTAATTATACAAATGGTGATTTTTCACTATATTGCCGAGAAAATTATTACGCTTCGTTTAAAAAAAAATTACAGCGGTGACTGTATTATTACTATTTTTTTAATGATTTTAAATGATTTTCGAACACGCGCATTAATTCTACACTCATGATTTCGATGCTCCTTTTATCTTTAATAATATGTTACATAATATCAAAATTTCACCAGTAAATATACTGAGCATTTTCAGGAATTGTAAAATTAGTAATCAAAAAATAAACATAAGCGGAGCGGGGCGCGGGGCGGAAACTATAACACATAAGACGTGCGGCGGCCGATACGATTAGTGGACCTAAGGTCATTGACCGTGTAGGTATCTAAGAAGCGCAGAAGGGCATAGCGTATGGTGCGTAGTTGCTTACTTAGGAGTAATAATCAGGGTGGAATAAATAATAGGCTCATTTTATTTATTAGTATTACCCTATTTTTTAAATCACACTGATAAATTATAATTCTTAATATTATTTTAATTTATATTTATATAAATGCCTATGTTCTGGCTGAGTGACTGAATGATCCACGCAGAGCCGAAACTACTGAAGCTGGAAAGTTGAAATTTGCAAATAAGGTTACATTTTTTATTTGTACAAGTAATAAGGATCGATTTTGAAAAATCCAAGCCCCTAAGGGGGTAAAAAGGGGGTTAAGCGTTTGTATGGTTAGGATATAAAATTTTAAGTTAGAAACTTGAAACTTCGTACGTTTGTTGCTAATTAAAAAATAATAAAAGTCATTTCAGAATTTTCTGGTATATAACCTCTAACGCGGTTAAAAAGGAGTTGAAAATTTGTAACGACATATTTAAAAAAAAATTGTGACAGACTTGAAAGTTCGTTTGTAGGCTACTCAGCTCCAAACAAAAAAATAATTTCAGCGTTTTTCAAAACTCCACCCCAAAGGAGTTTAAACGGGGTCGAAAAGTTGGATTGTAGCCAGGCAGAAACTACTTCTTTCTAGCTTCACTAGAAAGTTATAATTTCTATTTATAATGTGTATAAGTAATAGGAAACAAATTTGAAAAATTAAACCCCTTAGGGAGTAAAAACGAAGAGTTGAAAATTTGTATGGGTTACAATTTTAACTTCGAGGCATGCAACTTCGTACATTTAATACATTAAAAAATAATGAAAGTAATTTTAGCGTTTTTTTCATTCAACCCCGCAAACGGGGTTAAAAAAGGGTTGAAAGTTGATATAGATACCTACTTTTTTGTGACTGACTCAAAAGTTCATTTGTAAGCACTTCAAAACAAAAAAAAACTAATTTCAGTTTTTTTTTCAAAATTCCACCCTAAATGAGTTAAAACAAGGTTGAAAAGTTTGTACTAAAACGAGGCCGAAACTGCTGAAGCTAGAAAGTTGTAATTTGCAGATAGGCTACTTTGTACCTATTTTGTCTACTTATTAAAAAATAAGAAAAGCAATTTCAGCGTGTCTTGATATTCATCCCTTAAGGGGGTTAAAAAACGGTGACGATTTGTATGAAGAATATATGTATATGGCTTTAAAAGTAAGTTGTATGATATTTATTATAAACAAAAAAAATATTCTAATACCAAACAACACATTTTATAAAGATGAAACTGTGTATGAGTAGGTAGTAGCCGTATTATAAGTCGCGGGCGGAAAGCTAGTCTATCTTTAAATGCTTTTGTCCTGACTGAATCATCAACGCAAACACCGAAACCACTGCAGCTAAAGAGTTGAAAATGTTAGACCAGGTTACATGTATAATTTGTATGTACTAAGAGGTGATTTCGAATAAATCAATGGCTAAGGGGGTAAAAAGTGGGTTAAAAGTTTGTATGGGTAGGATTTTTTTTAATATAGATACTTAAAAATTCGTACGGTCGCTGATGATTAAAAATAATAAAAGAAGTATCAGTTTTTTGAAATTCAACCCCTCTACAGTGTTAAAAATGGGTTGAAAATCTGTAGTTTTTTTTCGTGACTGACTTAAATGTTCTTTTGTAGGCTAATCGCTTGAAAATAAAAAATAAAGTAATTTTAGTGTTTTTCAATATTCCACCCCAGAGGCGTTAAAACGGGGTTGAAAAGTTTGTATTAAAACGAGGCCGTTACATCGGAAGCTACAAAGTTGTAATTTGCGGGTGGGGTACATTTATAATATGTACAAGTAATAGGAAGCAATTTTGTAAAATTCAAAAAGGGGTTCAAAATTAATATGGGTAGAATTTAAAATTTTAAGTTAGAATCCTAAAACTTCGTACGTTTGCTGATCATTAAAAAATAATAATAATGATTTTAGCAATTTTTGAAGTTCAAAAGAGGTTAAATGGGGTTAAAAAGAGGTTGAATCCCATTGAAGTTGAAAGTTTGTATAGAGATTACAAGTTTTGAAAGACAGACTTGAAACTTTGTTTGTAGGCTACTCTTTATAATCTGTACAAGTAATAAGAAGCGCGTTGAAAACTTGTTTGTGTGGTGTTTATAATTTTAAGTTCGAAACTGCGTAAGTTTACTGCTAATTTAAAATAATAAAAGTGATTTTAGCGTTTCTTTTAATTCAACTTCTAACGGGGTTAAAAAGGGGTTGCAAGTATGTATAGATATTTTGTGAAAGACTTAAAACGAAGTTTGTAGACTTAAAAGAAAAAAAAACTTTTAAGGGTGTTTTTTTAAGAACTAGCCATATTGTGCGAGGTGATTTGGTAGGCCATAATAAACAACTTTTACTCGTACTATTGGGTCAACTCCGAAATCTAAATTGTTTTGGATGTTTCATACATTTCGGCCGATCCGACGTTGACGTTTTCTATGGGGACGCAAAAATTTTTTTTGGATTTGAGTGTCGGTCCTATAGAAAAAGTTGTTTAGTAAGACTTACTTAATCACCTCTCACAATATGGCTAGTTACTAAAAAAACATCCTTTACATTTTTTTTAAGTGGGTAGTACTACAAACTTTTCAACCCTAGGGGAGTTGAAACGGCGTTGAATATTTTTTATTACAGCGAGGCCGAAACTACTAAAGCTAGAAAGTAGTAATTTGCAGATTGGACACTTCGTAGTTTGTCTGCTTATTTAATGCCTGTTATTAAAAGGTCTCTTGGATTCTCAGAAATCGATTTTCGACATGATCGGATTAAATTGTACAAAATTTAAAATGGTCGCCGTTTTACAATTTTGATGTTAGATTCGTATTAGCCGTGCGGATCCTCAGATATCGATTTTCAAAGTGATCAAAAATAAACAGAACAAAATAACATTGCGGCCTTTTGTACTGCTGATAATCACATATTTTCAGGACTACTTTTTCGAATTCAAACCCTGGACAAAATTATTATATTAATTGGATGTCAATTTCAAAACCAAATAAGAATAAATAAGAATAAATAAAACAACTTGTCAAAATTTTTGACAACCCTGAACCTTCGGCAAAGACGAGAAACAAATAGATTTTATGAAGTTAGGTGACTGTATAGGTTATATAATATAGCTGAAGAGGGTCGAAAGTCTGTACATGGAATATATTCGAAAAAAAGTTGGCTGGGGATACTTAGAATCGATAACAGAACACGTTCTAACAATTTTTAGAATTTTTGTCTGTTTGTCTGTTTATCTGTTTATCTGTTTGTCTGTTTATTTGACCGCGCATCACGTGAAAACGGCTGAACGGGTTTGGATGAAAATTTGTATAGTGATAGTTTGAGTCCCGGGAAAGGATAATAAATAGTTTTGATCCCGAAAATCAACTCTGGAGGGGGTGAAAAAGGGGTTGTAAGTTTGTATGGAGAATTTTTAACAGAAATTAGTATGGAGATAATTTGAGTACCGAGAAACGACAGAATAGTTTTCATCCCGATAATAAACCCTTGTGGGGGTGAAAAGGGGGTTGAAAGTTGGTATGAGGATTTTTTTACCGTTGAACTGATAAAGATGAAATTTGGTATAGAGATAGCATGGGTCTCAAGAAAGGACAAAGAATAGTTTTCGCCCGGAAAATCAACCCTAAAGGGGTGAAAAGGGAGTTGAAAATTTGTATAGGGAATTATTAACCGCAGAATTGATTTAGATAAAATTTGGTATAGAGATAATTTGAGCTCTGGAAAAGGAAATAAAATAGTTTCATCTCAGAAATTATACCTTAAGCGGATGCAAAAGGGGTGAAAGTTTACATGGGGAAGAAACAACCAATATCCGCTGTACGTATGTAGATGAAATTTGGTATTTAAAATACAAGTGGAATAGTGACCCAGTGTCCTAAAAATAGTAAGTACATCATGTTTTAAAATTTCATCTTCTGGAACAAGATCTAATTTTGAATAAAAAAAGTTAACCTCGTGGGTCATTATGACAAAATTGTATCGTCCTAATAATTAAGCGGATGCAAAAGGGGTGTAAGTTTACATGGGGAAGAAGCAACCAATAACCGATGTACGTATTTAGATGAAATTTGGTATTGAAATAGTTTGTAATTTTTTGGTCATGGTGTTCATATTTATAACAAGTTACCCGTCGATGCATTAAATTTAACTTTACCCGCATTTAAGAAATATTTGAAAATGTCATTAATGTCAAAGGGTTATTGTAGGTTCGAGGACTATATATGACGGACATAGATGCAAGGCCCAAGTCAGAAACTACTACAAAATCATCTAACATTTACAGGACACCGTTTAGATAGGAAAACATATCAAACGTTTTGTGAAGCAGTCAGATTAGGATTTATTTTTCTTTATAATTAAACAATAGGTACATTATCTGTCTCTCAAGCTGTTTTGATATGTCTCCTTGAAGAACTACGCATTATTTTGTATCTTTAAGATCTAAATAATACTTCTCGGGCCAGGTGTAGGGTTAGAACCGGTGGTAGTTTTGGAACGAAGTTCCTTATCGGACGGTTCGCGGTTGGCAGAGGGGGGGGGGGGGGGTCACGAAAATGCGACACCCATACGATTGAGAAACATGTAAAATGGAATGAAATAAAAAAATATAAAATAGAATAAAGTGCAGTGAAGTGAAAATTTCAAATATTTCAGAAATTTCAAGTTACAAAAATTTGAAAAATTTCAAAAATTAGGAAAAAGTAAAAATTAAATAATATAAATTCGTTCGTATTTTTTTTTCTCTGACGTTCATTAGTGCATTGTAATGTGCTTACATTGAAGAATAAATATCTTGATCTACACCAATATCATAAATCCTCTATTCCGCGTTCGGAAACCGTATGTAATTACCACCATTATTGCAACCAGTAACGTAGTGACAGTGTGGTAAAAAAGTATGAAAATTAATTACCTACGGTAAGTAAAATCCACCCTCCTCCCCGACCGCCGGCACGCCGGTAACAGTTACATAAACTACTATTTATCTCTTTTTAGGGTTCTGTAGTCAACTAGGAACCCTTATAGTTTCGCCATGTCCGTCCGTCTTTCCGCGGTCTAGCTCAGTGACCGTCCGCACTAGAAAGCTGAAATTTGGTATCAGTATGTGCATTACTCACGCCGCCAAAGTAATAGAATAATAACTAAAAAAAAATTTTTATTAGGGTACACATAAAATGGGGGGTGAATTTTGTTTTCGCTCCAACCCTATCGTGTTGGGTATTATTGAATAGGTCTTTCAAAAAGAATAGAGGTCTTCTAAGACATTTTTTGGATGAAACTGATAGTTTCGTAAATATTAGATCTGAAAGTTCAAAAAAGGGCGTCTCCTCCATCTAACTTTTGAACCGTGTGTTCAAAAAAATAGAAAACAATAATAGAAGTGAGGCCTGATAAGAACTTTCAATAAAAACTATATTGAATAAAATCGGTTCAGCCGTTTTTGAATTATCAGTCAAAAACGCATAGTGAAAGGAAGTGTCGGATAGTAAAAATGACGTAAGCGCCGCCAAATATCCCTTAAATCTTAATAAACGACCTTTTGAACGGAAGTTTTGTAACAGGACGGCAACTACGAAACTCTACACTGAGCATCGCCCGACATGCTCTTAGCCGGTTTTTTTTGCATTGTTATCCCAGAAATCACCCCTTAAGGATTACTAATTCCAACTCAAGAAAATCCCCAGCCAGATTATACGTAGGGGTAGCCACTACACTCGCTTAGTACACCTCAAATAGAAAAAATCATTACTGACCCCCTCAAAAAGTCATTTCTGCATTTGTGACCACCCCCCCCAAATTTCAACCGCGCTGCAACCGCGCCTGTTCTTACCTTTCATGCAGGAGGATCGATTTGGATGATATTTGCCGTGGACATGAACGTATAAATACGAAAGTAGTACTGTATCGTCCGATATACACCTGCTACTCTATGTCGTTTAAATCATGGCAAAAAAATTATAACGACAAAAAATGTATTGATTTTTGAGTGTAGTTTCATTTAGTGGTCATTGTAAAAAAAATATCAGGACTACTGTCCTCTAGCGTATCCATCTGTCAACTTTACTTCACGTTCCTCCTCCAAGGTAGCGGGAGAGAAATTAGGGGTGAATTAGCCGCTTACTGATACAGACCGAATTCCACGCGGGCGGAGCCGCGGGCACAGCTAGTAATTGATATGTATACCTACTATTCAGGTCCATTTTTATTAAGTGATAGCTGTGATATTATACAGTCGACTACAAAGATATGTATCCACTTTTGAACCTTATTACAACGGATTAAGGTGAAAAAGTAGATACAGCCTAGCTCTTTGTAGTCGACTGTACAATCCATTTTTAGGGTTCCGTAGCCAGAATGGCAAAAACGGAACCCTTATAGTTTTGTTCATGTCCGTCTGTCCGTCCGTCCGTATGTCACAGCCATTTTACTCGGAAACTATAGGATGTATCTTAATACAATTTAGACATAAGGTGTATTTTGTATGCCGCTACTTAGTTATTGTAGTGAAATTGCAGAAAAAAATATTTTAAGGGGGGCACTCCATACATGTAACAAAATTTTAAAAAAATATCAACATGTTGCACATCAATCGATAGGTCTTTAAAAATAACATTGAGATTTCTTTGAACATTTTGTGATTAAGTGAAAAGTTTCAGAAATAATCGCTTCGAAACTCGAAAAAATAGCGTCCCCCCCTGTAACTTTTGAACCGTAAGTTCAAATATATGAAAAAAATTAAGAAGATGCGCGTTAGCATATACTTTCTAAGATAATTATTTTGAACATTATCGGTTTAGCCATTTTTGAGTTATTTTCAAAAAAACTTCTTCCATAGGCATCAGATACGACTGTTTGGCATTAGTCTGGTTCTTATTCCATTAAAGCTACGGAACCCTCCATTATGCGTGGTCCGACACGCACTTGGCCGGTTTTATTATTAGTCTTTCAGCGCCGTAACCACCAAAAAAACAAGGCTTATAATTTTCCGGGTATCTAAAACATGAATCGGCAACTTTTCAAAGGCATATAATAAAATAAATTGGCCGTGAATTAATATTTTAGCGACAATATTTTTTATAAGCCTCAAACATGTGGCATCATATTATTGAAAACGGCACCAATATATCGCTGACCAAAAAATTAACCGGGAACTTGAAATAATAGGTTGGCAACAAAAATATTAACTTGGCATCTATTAATCTTGAAGCAAATCAAATTATTTTGTTCAATATTTTGTTTGATTTGCAATTTTTTAAGTACTTACACTACTATATATAAACTGAAAATAGATGTCATATACTTCAGAAAAAGTGACCAAACCCTCCGGTGTCCGAGGCCAGATTTGAACTGGCGTCTTCAGCTTTCGCGGCTGACGTCCTGACCACTAGACCACCCGGTCACGGCAGAACTTGACAAATTTTCTCATGTATATGCAATCTCTGAATTTGAAACGGCTAGGCGCCGTTGACCATACTCTAAGGGCATGCGCAGTATGTGCTTGCACCTCCTATCCGAATCTCTTACGTGATTCTGGTATAGCGAGAGAGATGGTGATGGTGGTGGTGGTGGTGATGATGGTGATGATGGGGCTGAAGACGCCAGTTCAAATCTGGCCTCGGACACCGGAGGGTTTGGTCACTTCTTCTGAAGTATATGACATCTATTTTCAGTTTATATATAGTAGTGTAAGTACTTAAAAAATTGCAAATCAAACAAAATATTGAACAAAATAATTTGATTTGCTTCAAGATTCATAGATGGCAGCACCATCTCTCTCGCTATACCAGAATCACGTAAGAGATTCGGATAGGAGGTGCAAGCACATACTGCGCATGCCCTTAGAGTATGGTCAACGGCGCCTAGCCGTTTCAAATTCAGAGATTGCATATACATGAGAAAATTTGTCAAGTTCCGCCGTGACCGGGTGGTCTAGTGGTCAGGACGTCAGCCGCGAAAGCTGAAGACGCCAGTTCAAATCTGGCTTCGGACACCGGAGGGTTTGGTCACTTTTTCTGAAGTATATGACATCTATTTTCAGTTGGCATCTATTATTCAAAGCAGGCTTGGTTTAAATATTTTTGCCAGCTATTTGTTTCTACCTAATTAACCATTTTTTGGGTATCAATTGCTGGTATCATTTTAATTACGGGAGCACTAAAATTTCAGGAAACTGGAATATTTTTAAGGTTCCGTACCAAAATGGTTTAAAAGGAAGCATGTACTACTCTGTCTTGTCACAATGTCTATTTGCTCCGAAATTACTAGATCGATTGACCTGAAATTTTGTAGGTTGTATGTCCCCTGGTGCTTTAAGGGGGTAATTAAGAAAATTAGATATAATGTTTTGCAAACCATAGGGTCATTGTTAGTTGCTATCAGGCGGGCCGTATGCTTGTTTGCCACTTTCGTGGTATAAAATAAATTGTCTGCGCGACCGGTATGCATGTTGGTTAGATAATGGTCGTTTTCCACATGAATCTTCCATTGCAATAAATATTTAAAAAAAAAATTAGGAGTAATTTGTATTTTTAAATAAGCTCAGGAAAATTTAGGTGCGAAGAAGAGCAAAGTAACAAGGAGCTTAACTGTGACTAAAAGTTAAAGTTCAGTGCATTTGTCATAAAAAAATTGCTAACAAAAATATAAAATAAAAATTTTGATCTGTATGGAACCCGTAGTATGCAATTTTCCCTATCTTTATAACGTATTTTGAATGTATACATTGAGCACTTGAGCTTTAGGTAATACCTACTTCCAAAAGGTAGGCACATGACTACTATCTAGGTATAATAAAATAATTTCATTGAATACTTTAGTCATTAATTTTTTAGTAGAAACACTACTACATACACATTATACAACTTGTTTTATTTTAAATGTCAATAAACAACAGGTAATGATTATTATAAACTGCAATATGTTTTTTTCTTATCCTTTAAAACTTAAGAAGGTGTGGTCTGTGTAGAAGTAAGGTAGGCGTCTATACCTCTTTTTTTTCACAATAGAAAATTAATGATCGATTTCGCCTATGTATCTTTTCTTTCAGCCCTATGAGGGAAAACTACGGCAATCGCACGATTTTTATAATCTAAAAAAAGAAAGTATAGGTCTGGTGGGTTGATTTTTTTTTATTTATTTTTTATTTAGGTAATACCTACACAAAATGCACCCTTCATATTTTCCATTAGGTAATACCTACACAAAAGGTACCATTTATTATGCTCTATTAACTAGGTTGGTATTTTGGTAATACTATACAAAAGGCACCTTTCATTTTTTCTACATCATATGTGGGCATATGAATTTTGGTTCTAGATATCTGACTATAGATACTTACCTACCAATATTTATAGACCCTAGTAACTTTTTTAAGAATCCATTTTATCTTATAATTACAGCTCGTGTAAAGTTGCCCGTTGTACTAATATTGAATACTAGCTGTGCCTGCGGCTCCGCCCGCGTGGAGTTCGGTCTGTGTCAGAAAGCGGCTAATTGACCCCTAATTTCTCTCCCGCTACCCTGGAGGTGAATTTGAAGTAAAGTTGACAGATGGATACGCTAGAGGACAGTAGTCCTAATAAAATATTTTACAATTACCACTAAATTAAACTACACTCAAAAATTAATACTTTCGTTTTATCGTATTAATTTTTTTTTGGCATGATTTAAACGACATAGAGTAGTAGGTGTATATCTGGCGATACAGGATTGTATTTATACGTTCATGTCCACGGCAAATATCATCCAAATCGATCCTCCCGTCAAATCAGTCTATTGCGGTGCACTTGTAGGGGGGGGGGGGGGGGGGCATGACCAATGCAAATTTTAACTCAATCGAGTGTAGTGGCTACCCCCCCCTCCCGTTTTAGACGTTGAATTTTTATAGGCTACGTATAACCTGGCTTCTTGAATTGCAATTAGTAATCCTTAAGGGGTGATTTCTGGGATAACAATGCAAAAAAAAGCATGGCGGGCGATGCTCAGTGTAGAGTTTCGTAGATGCCGCCCTGTTACAAAACATCCGTTCAAAAGGTCGTTTATTAAGGGATATTTGGCGGCGCTTACGTCATTTTACTATCCGGCACTTCCTTTCACTATGCGTTTTTGACTGATAATTCAAAAACGGCTGAACCGATTATATTCAATATAGTTTTTATTGAAAGTTCTTATCAGGCCCAAAGTTTTGAAATTTTTCTATTTTTGACATTTTGGACGTTTTTTACTTTTATGTTCTCGACTTTTTCACTTTTATCACTTTGTCACTTCTCACTTTCACTTTTCACTACACTTCACTTCACTTTATTATATTTTATATATTTTTTATTTCATTCCATTTTACATGTTTCTCAATCGTAAGGGTGTCGCGTTTTTGTGACGTGACGCTTTTTCGTGACGGTCACGTGACTTTTTTTCGCCTAGCCCCCCATCCGCGAACCGTCCGATAAGGAACTTCGTTCCAAAACTACCACCGGTTCTAAGATGGCCCAAGAAGTATTATGACCGAAAAGAAACTCGACGGGACTTATTTTTTTTTTTTTAAACAGTAATACATTATTAGATCTTAAAGATACAAAATAATGCGTAGTTCTTCAAGGAGACATATCAAAACAGCTTAAGAGACAGATAATGTACCTATTGTTTAATTATAAAGAAAAATAAATCCTAATCTGACTGCTTCACAAAACGTTTGATATGTTTTTCCTACCTAAACGGTGTCCTATAAATGTTAGATGATTTTGTAGTAGTTTTTTGGTTTGGGCCATGCATCTTTGTCCGTCACATATAGTCCTCGAACCTGCAATAACCCTTTGACATTCATGACATTGTCAAATATTTCTTAAGAGCGGGTAAAGGTACATTTAAAGCATCGACGGGTAACATGTTATAAATATGAACCTTGACCAAAAAATTACAAATAAGTTCAATACCAAATTTCATCTAAATACGTACAGCGGTTATTGGTTGTTTCTTCCCCATGTAACTTCACTTCCAGCCCTTTTGCATAAAGGGATAATTTCCGAGATAAAACTATTTTATTTCCTTTTCCAGAGCTCAAATTATTTCAATACCAAATTTTATCTAAATCGATTCTGCGGTTGATAATTCCCTATACAAATTTTCAACTCCCTTTTCACCCCTTTAGGGTTGATTTTCGGGGTGAAAACTGTCCTTTGTCCTTTCTTGAGACCCATACTATACCAAATTTCATCTTTATCAGTTCAGCGGTAAAAAAATCCTCATACCAACTTCCAACCCCCTTTTCACCCCCACAAGGGTTTATTTTCGGGATGAAAGCTATTCTGTCGTTTCTCGGGACTCAAATTATCTCCATACTAATTTCTATTCAAAATTCTCCATACAAACTTTCAACCCCCTTTCCACCCCCTTTTCAAATTTTTTGGACCTTAAAAAAGTAAGATGGGGGGGCGCCCTTTTTTGAAGATGAAACTATCCTTTGGCCTTTCTCGAGACCCGTACTATCTCTATACCAATTTTCATCTAAATCAGTTCAGCGGTAAAAAAATCCTCATACCAACTTCCAACCCCCTTTTCACCCCCACAAGGGTTTGAACGTATCTCGAGACTCAAATTATCTCCATACTCATTTCTATCTAAATCGTTTCGGCGGTTAAAAATTCTCCATACAAACTTTCAACCCCATTTCCACCCCCACCAGGGTTGATTTTCGGGATTAATACTATATATTATCCTTTCCCGGGACTCAAACTATCTCTATGCAAAATTTCACCAAATTCCGTTCAGCATTTTTCACGTGATGCGCGGTCAAATAAACAGACAAACAGATAAACAGACAAACAGATAAACAGACAAAAATTCTAAAAATTGTTGGAACGTGTTCTGTTATCCATTCTAAGTATCCCCAGCCAACTTTTTTTTATTATCTTCCATGTACAGACTTTCGACCCTCTTCAGTTTTATTATATGTATAGATGTAATTCACTTTAATTGCTTCCTAAATATTTTAAAAGTACCTTATTTTTAATTTAATAGGTAATCGTTTTCGATTAAAAAAAGGCTTCTTAAAATGCTTCCCAGTTATAAATTCAGTTTTCAATATAATTATTTGATACTTACCTATAGTTAAACAATGGCTATTAAGACATTAAAAAAACAGCCCATATTGAGATAATGTACGGCCCCAAATTAGTCGCCAACCTATTAATTTTGGTACCCATTTTTATTTTTTATAGCTACCCAGCCAGCCTGGTTAAATACATGCCAAAAAAACAAACGCAATAAACCGAAACATCAAAACAAACGGTATTATGCGATGGTATCCTAGCAAAGAAGCTATAAATAGCAGGTATAGCTATCATATTCATTCATAGCTTACAAGCGAGTCACATAAGAAGTATTCTTCGAATCTATTGATTACTGGTCACTAGACTACGCATTATAAAGCCTAAATCGACCTAGTATTAAGTTATTTTAAGTTGGATTTAATTTGAAGTTGATTTACTGTTATGCTGTGTAACTGTACTGAATGATAAATAAAAAAATAAGTGTGTTTAATACGCATTATGAAGTTTCTCATGACGTGACCACTAATACAGAGCTGAGAATGGCGTCACTCGCTTCTTTCCTATACAACATTTACAACATCCATGTGAATGATTTAACTCATAAACTCGATTTTTGTTGATATTTTATTTGAGTATAGCAAATAAATTCTCTTGGTGTACCGTCCTTTATATTGACCGACGTTTGTCCAATGCAAGGAGTGTGCTATACCCTAAACAATTTGAACTGAACTCATCCACTTAGTGTCTTATCTTTTGTGTGTAAACCGCAGGCGCGCGTGCCACTATGAAAAAAATGGTTTGGCCACATGTTAGCGTTTATTGAATTTCTACTATTTGGACCACGCAATAAGATTCAATATGAACTAATACGAAATAATCTCTAAGTTCTATACGGTTGCACCCAGTACAAGCGACTCAAATGCTCTAATACCAGCGTAACTCGACACCGAGATCCGAAACAAATGTGCGTAATTGGAGATCGCGCTTGCACTGGTATTCCGAGCGCACGGCTAGTTAGCGATTAGGAGGCAATTGGAATTTTCCCGAACGGGCAGGTAAAACAGGGTTGGATTCTGATTAAAACATTTGGGTGGATGTACGATTTACAAATATTTAATATATGAAATATATATACATATATAATAGATTTTAATAAATATTGGGTATGTTAAAATTATAATCAGACATATAAATAATCAACTATTTTAAAATTGCTTTCTTAATTTTACAGCTTAGACTTACTTTTAACTATTTTTTTTTACATATTAGTCAACAAGAATAATCATATTAATCTAAAATTAACAAATTCTTACACATAATTATGCGCAAGTATGTTACAATTACAATCTGACATATTAATAATCAACTAATATTAATAATAATCAAGATATTCTTGCAAAGATCACGACATCTCAATATTTTATTTAAATATTCGTCACGTTGGTGTATCCAAGATTGCTTGGAGAGGCCATCAATATTTTCCTTGTGTTCAAAGTAGAATAATGGATAGCCCAAAAACTTCAGTATTCTGCATAAATATGATTGTGAATAAGGAAATATTGCGCCATCTTTAGTTAGTTCTTCATATATCATCATTGTAGTGGGTGATATGTTTTTGGAATAAAAGTCACTTATTATAATTTCAATAAGGTCTTTAATTATCATTCAATAAATTCAAGAATGATGTAAAACGTAAACTTATTTCTAAAGTCTATTATAGTATAGACCACGATTATTTTATTACTAGCTGTGCCCGCGGCTCCGCCCGCGTGGAATTCGGTCTGTGTCAGTAAGCGGCTAATTCACCCTGGAGGCGGAACTTGAAGTAAAGTTAACAGATGGATACGCTAGAGGACAGTAGTCCTAATAAAATATTTTACGATTACCACTAAATGAAACTACACTCAAAAATGAATACTTTTTTTATCATATTTTTTTTAGCAAGATTTAAACGACATAGAGAGTAGTAGGTGTATATCGGACGATACAGGACCACTTTTGTATTTATACGTTCATGTCCACGGCAAATATCATCCAAATCGATCCTCCCGTCAAATCAGTCTAAGCATGAAAGGTAAGAACAGGCGCAGTTGAAATTGGGGGGGGGGGGGGGGTCACAAAGGCAGAAATGATTTTATTTCTATTTGAGGTGCACTTGGACGGGGACCGGGGTCCATGACCCATGCAAATTTAACTCCATCGACTGTAGTGGCTACCCCCCCCCCCCCCTTTTAGACGTTGAATTTTTATATACTACGTATAACCTGGCTAGGGATTTTCTTGACTTGGAATCCTTAAGGGGTGATTTCCAGGATAACAATACAAAAAAAAACCGGCCAAGAGCATGTCGGGCGATGCTCAGTGTAGAGTTTCGTAGAAGCCGCCCTGTTACAAAACATCCGTTCAAAAGGTCGTTTATTAAGGGATATTTGGCGGCGCTTACGTCATTTTACTATTCGGCACTTCCTTTCACTATGCGTTTTTGACTGATAATTCAAACACGGCTGAACCGATTTTATTCAATATAGTTTTTATTGAAAGTTCTTATCAGGCCTCAACAAATTTCAGCTTTCTAGTGCGAACGGTAACTGAGCTAGACCGCGGACAGACGGACGGACATGACGAAACTATAAGGGTTCCTAGTTGACTACGGAACCCTAAAAAGAGATAAATAGTAGTTTATGTACCTGTTACGTAATAAGGCCTAATTATGTACAGAAGCATACACTGTTTTACCTACACACATATTAAAAATCCATTGAAACCATTAGAATGACCGCCATAACACCGCCATGACCAACCTTATTGCGCCGGCGGTCGGGGGGGGGGGGGGGGGGGGCAGACTTTCATTAATTTTCATACGTTTTTACCACACTGTTACCACACAGATAATACACTGATGTTACGTTACTAGTTGTAATAATGGTGGTAATTACATACGGTTCCGAACGCGGAATAGAGGATTTATGATATTGGTGTAGATCAAGATATTTATTCTTCAATGTAAGCACATTACAATGCACTAATGAACGTCAGAGAAAAATAAAATACGTGAGTGTCGTGGAACACTCGATTGGAACGAAGTTATGTTATTTAATTTTATTTAATATTTGACATTTTCGTAAATCTTGTGATTTTTTTGTATATTTATGAAATTTTGGAAATTTTGGTAATATTGGTAATTTTGGTAATTTTTTAAATTTTTGAAATTTTTGAATTTTTTGAAATTTAGCCATTTTTGACATTTTCGACATTTTTGACTTTTTTTTACTTTTAGGTTCTCGACTTTTTTCACTTTGTCACTTCTCACTTTCACTTTTCACTACACTTCACTTTATTCTATTTTATATATTTTTTATTTCATTCCATTTTACATGTTTCTCAATCGTATGGGTGTCGCGTTTTCGTGACGTGACGCATTTTCGTGACGGTCACGTGACTTTTTTTCGCCTAGCCCCCCATTCGCGAACCGTCCGAGAAGGAACTTCGTTCCAAAACTACCACCGGTTCTAACCCTATACCTCTGGCCCAAGAAGTATTATGACCGAAAAGAAACTCGACGGGACTTATTTTTTTCACAACAGTAATACATTAAGTATTAGATCTTAAAGATACAAAATAATGCGTAGTTCTTCAAGAAGACGTATCAGAACAGCTTGAGAGACAGATAATGTACCTATTGTTTAATTATAAAGAAAAATAAACCCTAATCTGACTGCTTCACAAAACGTTTGATATGTTTTCCTACCTAAACGGTGTCCTATAAATGTTAGATAATTTTGTAGTAGTTTTTTGGTTTGGGCCATGCAACTTTGTCCGTCATATATAGTCCTCGAACCTGCAATAACCCTTTGACATTCATGACATTTTCAAATATTTCTTAAGAGCGGGTAAAGGTAAATTTAAAGCATCGACGGGTAACATGTTATAAATATGAACACCTTGACCAAAAAATTACAAATTATTTCAATACCAAATTTCATCTAAATACGTACAGCGGTTATTGGTTGTTTCTTCCCCATGTAAACTTCCACCCCTTTTGCATCCGCTTAAGGGATAATTTCCGAGATAAACAGATAAACAGACAAAAATTCTAAAAATTGTTGGAACGTGTTCTGTTATCGATTCTAAGTATCCCCAGCCAACTTTTTTCGAATATATTCCATGAACAGACGTTCGACCCTCTTCAGTTTTATTATATGTATAGATAGGTAGTTTTTATTGAAAGTACCTTTCAGGCTTCACTTCCATTATTTTTTAAAATTTTTTGAACCTGCGGTTCTAATGTAAGATGGGGGGGGGGGGGGGGCTTTTTTGAAGATGAAACTATCCTTTGTCCTTTCTCGAGACCCTTACTATCTCTATACCAATTTTCATCTAAATCAGTTCAGCGGTAAAAAAATCCTCATACCAACTTCCAACCCCCTTTTCACCCCCACAAGGGTTTGAAAACTATCCTATGACGTTTCTCGAGACTCAAATTATCTCCATACTCATTTCTATCTAAATCGTTTCAGCGGTTAAAAATTCTCCATACAAACTTTTAACCCCATTTTCACCCCCACCAGGGTTGATTTTCGGGATTAAAACTATATATTATCCTTTCCCGGGGCTCAAACTATCTTTATACAAAATTTCATCAAAATCCGTTCAGCCGTTTTCACGTGATGCGCGGTCAAATAAACAGACAAACAGATAAACAGACAAAAATTCTAAAATTGTTGGAACGTGTTCTGTTATCGATTCTAAGTATCCCCAGCCAACTTTTTTTAGATTATCTTCCATGTACAGACTTTCGACCCTCTTCAGCTTTATTATATGTAAAGATAGTATAGTATAGAAGATTTATTAAAAAATAAATGATTTAAATTTTTTTTCTGACATTTGCATTTTATTCTAGAAACATTCTAAACTAGTATTTTATTATACATTTTTTCATCTTTTAAGTTTTGTCGATCTTATTGTGAAATTATTATGATACATTTTGCCCCGTATTTTTTTTTGTATAATTGCATCAATATATTTCTATTAATTATATAATAGCTTAATATAATAATCGTTACTGACGATTCGAAAGTGCTTGTTGCTATGCCTACTTGAATAAATACATTTTTGACTTTGAGTATTTAAAGGACTGATTAAATTGTAACATACTCAGCCTATATTTATTAAAATCTGTTATTTATTTATTTTCTTTTTAAACGTTTGTAAATCTGATAAGAAATGTAATATACATGACAAACCCTCATTTGAGGAATAGTTGCAGGCACGTAATTAATTTAGAAAAAAAAATTAAATTAATATGATGAAAAGATTTATATGATTATTTTTGTTGACTAATATGTACTATCAATATATATATTTTTATATTCTTCTACAACACATTCGAATTATGATAACAAGCACAACTATAATGTAGATTCATATTATTTATATTTAAATTGAGTTATTCTCAGTACATAATTTGCTATAGGTAAAAGTAAGTCTAAGCTGTAAAATTAAGAAAGCGATTTTAAAATAGTTGATTATTTATATGCCTGATTATAATTTTAACATACCCAATATTTATTAAAATCTATTATATATGTATATATATTTCATATATTAAATATTTGTAAATCGTATATTCACCCAAATGTTTTAATCAGAATCCAACCCTGTTTTACCTGCCCGTTCGGGATAATTACAATTGCCGCCTAATCGCTAACTAGCCGTGCGCTCGGAATACCAGGGCAAGCGCGATCTCCAATTACGCACATTTGTTTCGGATTTCGGTGTCGAGTTACGCTGGTCTTAGAGCATTTGAATCGCTTGTACTGGGTGCAACCGTATAGAACTTAGAGCTTTTTTCGTATTAGTTCATATTGAATCTTATTGCGTGGTCCATATAGTAGAAATTCAATAAACGCTAACATGTCGCCAAACCATTTTTTTCATAGTGGCACGCGCGCCTGCGGTTTACACACAAAAGATCAGACACTAAGTGGATGAGTTCAGTTCAAATTGTTTAGAGTATACCCAGTTACGAAAATAACAGTTGGATTGCATCTATCTAACCATCGAACCTTAAACCACAATATGCTCTGTTCTGAAATGACTGATTGGGGCAAACATAATGACATTTTAATATCGGAGATCAGAAATATAGAAAAAAGTTTAAATAAAATATCCCTTTACCAACCTGTAGTACTTGCGAGTCTTCTGATTTGCTCTATCTAATACAAGTAGTAAGTAATCTGTGCTACGTAGTAACCTTGCCGCGGAGGCGGGAGTTTTAAAATATGAACCTCAAATTATACGTTGTTTATTTCGATTGCTCGTAAAGCACTTAGTATATTTACGATATGTTTTTGATTATGTATGTTAAATAAATAGATAATTTAAGGAAAAAATATTCACAAGTGTAGGTTTGTATTCAGTGATCATATTCGCCAAAAAAAACTAAAAAACTGTCATAATAAATAGATGTAAACATGTCACCGTGGTGAAAAATTACTGTAACACTTAGATCTGTTTTAGTACCATACTACCAAATTTTCGAATTGTGTTCGAATTTCTAAGTCACTTTTTTATAAATATAAAGAAAAAATGTCACTTAATGAAGCTTATAGACGAAAGCTCAGAGAAACAATTCGGGAAATCTTTAAGTTAGTCATCACTTATTTAAACAAATACAATAGTGTTAGATCTCCAGTGTAGGATTTAGTCAATTTAGTGTTCAAGACGTTGTCTATAATGTTTTCGATTTCCTGGAATGCACAATCACGTCACTGGGGAAAAATGTGTAGTAGGAATCTGACTACCCTACTTAATAACAAGAAAAAGCTTCCAAAAGTGTAGGATTTAATGCAAGGTAAAATTTTTTGGCCCCCGTCTAATAAGGAGAGATATAATTTTGAATAATTTTAATGAGTATATCTACTGACTGTGACTCTAGTATTACAAAGTTATATCCTTTGGTTTTTACTATGTACCGCAACAAAACATGTAAGTAGTAATAAGCACTTATTAGTACTCAAGAATCTATTTTGATTAGATTTTTTGATATCTGGGTAATTTTTCTTTTATTTTTCTACGACAAAGTAATGGTTTTTTCTTTTAATTTTATATGAAACCTTGTATTCTTAGCTTTTATTGTTGTTTTAGTATTATTCTTGTCCGACTTTGAACACATGCATTATTTTGTCGATATTGACCTGTTTTGTAATTGTTCCACGTTGATAAAGCTCATAGTTCTTTCGTTACAATAACCATTATTTACAATATGCGCGTCAAAACGATTATCAAAATACGGCCGTTTTTTATCCATTCATCTAATAGTACAATATTTCGATCACATTAACGACATTAAAAACAAATCGATTTCCGCGTGAGCGACGCTGAGTCACAACATTCAATATAAAAGGTTTTATCTCCCAAATCTTATAAAAGGGATAATAGACTTTAAACGATCGGAGATAGAGTCGTTAGCATGAATAAATGAATATGGGCAAAAACGAGATGCAATTAGCACTTGGATAAAGCACTTGCTGTAATAGCCGTGGGAGAGTCGATTTTTATAAGTCGGTGCAAGTTGTAAGCGATGGCAGCTGAGTGCTTATTTTAAACGTGATTAATTGAGATTAGGGTTTATTTTTTTAATGGAATAACTTAATCTATACCTACTTAACCAAATATGTATACACGGTGTAACAAAAATACTGTTGATCGTTTTAAGGGCATAATTGCTAACGTATTATAATTATGTACAACCAAGAAAAAAATATTTATTGGGAAAAATAAATCGATTTTGTATGAAGGGTTGGCCGGTGGGGACGACGTGTCCAACACAAAAAAAAATTCTTGTCCAAAAAATGTTTCTCCTACTCGCAATACGATACCAATTATGCCCTTAAACGGATCACCAGTATTTTTGTTACATCCTGTATATTAATTGGAGTAGCGGTACATTCAGACAGGCATCTAGACTAGATACTAATTTGCGAGTTATCTATTCACATTTAGACACAATTTTGGCAATTTAAAATTTGACGATACAAAACAAAAAGCAACAAAATAAAATCGTAACTGTTGTTGTTAGCAAAACTAAATTTTATAAACTGCAGGCATGTGGTGGTAGTGGTGAAAAGTGGTAGTAGTTCAAATTATCAAACGAACAACAAAAATGTAAGCAACTGTCATTTTATACAAACTTATGTCACGTTATCCACTCGATAACCGCTACATCATAGAGCTGATGGTGTAAATAAGAGGTTTTTGACACAAATAACTGATAGGTCTCAAGTTTTACTTCGAATCGACGAGTAATAACGCCTAACGCAAATAGACAATCTGCTATAACTTGAGACCTTACTAAGCAATTTATAATTACAACCAACAGTATAGCTGTGAAGGAGTTCGTGTCAAATGCGAAGTATTAATGTCAGCAGTTCGGGGCTGCGGCTCTCATGGGCGCGACCAATTCCTACGTGGCGTTACGAATCTGTCACATTGCAGGAAAGATACATTGGGCAAGAATATTGTCGGTGTATTCTTTAAGATTCTGTATGTAGTCGTTAATATCAGCAGGCGTTTTATACTCGCGTTTATTGCACATGATATGATATAATGGCATGCGTTACTTTCTGACGCCGTGTTAGTAAAATAGAACGACACTTTACCGAATGACAAAAACACTTTATCGTGTCATGTTCGATAAACGGGAGCATCCACGAATTTTGCGTGTGTCTTGTCGAACGAGCGGAGCATGAGCGAAGTGAAGTTCACACAGACAACTTCGTCCTAGACCTAGACGTCTGTGCATTTCGATGGCTTTTTGATTTTGAATAGTTGTTGCGCAATAACTTTAGTAATTTTTTTTTTATCTTTATGAAATTTGTTGAAGTTGTAGTAGACCTCAATACAACTTGAGAGTTCGTTTATGAGCAGGATCGATCAAGGGGTTATGGAGCTAGAAGGCTCGAAATCATTAGTGTCTTGTTATATTGGTCATTCGTGTGCATGTAAATCGCGAGTTCTAAGTTCGACGCGGACGACTAGTATGGAAGACAAGTGAGATGTAGCATTCTTAAGCTGGCACGTGTTGAAAGTTCAAATTACGAGTATTTGCTATGAAATTAAGTAGTTATTGCATTAACTAATGTCAAGTGTCTACATAGTGTCAATTAATTTATTACAGAACTACTTTATTACTCAACCGTAAAAGTTTTTATCTTACAGAATCCTAAAAACACTTCCATCCAGCTTACAAAGAATGCGAATTTGGTTGCGTCGTCTGTTGCATTACAAATTTGTCACATCAACTGACATTCGATTGAGGATGCGTATTTTTTGCAACGGTCGTGGTGTCGCCAATTATTTTTATTTTGCAAGAATTTAACTATCAAAAATAATGTCGTGGGAACCGAGCTAGACATTTGTAGAGTTTAGATAAGTCGTACCAAGTTACGGAAGTGGCTTATGAAAGCGAATGTCATCTGACCTTTAAACCCAGACGCGAAATTGGTCTTTGTCGGGCAAGCGTGCCCGCCTCGGTATAGTCAGTAAAAAAATAATGTAGAAAAAAACCGGCTAAGTGCGAGTCGGCCTCGCGCACGAAGGGTTCCGTACCATTATCTATAAAAGCGGCAAAATAATAATGTCTGTTGTATGGGAGCCTCCTTAAATATTTACGTCACCACCTGGCCATAATATGAGTTTTACCGCTCGCTACGCTTACGGTAAAACTCGCATTATGGCCAGGTGGGGACGTAAAATTGTGTACTCACCACGGGCAGTAAAAAAGAAAGCCCTCTATCGCATATTTACAACCCTCGCCTGCGGCTCGGGTCCCAAATACCTGCGATTTCGGGCTTTCTTTTTTTTACAGCCCTAGGTAAGTAATGTACTATTATTTTATTGTGTTTTTTTAGTGTTTGTTGTTATAACGGCAACAGAAATACATCATGTGTGAAAATTTCAACTGTCTAACTATCACGGTTAATGAGATACAGCCTGGTGACAGACAGACAAACAGGCAGACGGAAAGCGGAATCTTAGTAATAGGGTCCCGTTTTTATCCGTTGGGTACGGAGCCCAAAAAACAATAATTTAAAGTTTATTTAATTCTCAAGTGGTAAAAAAATAACTCTCCAATAAGGGTGCGGCTGCAGCTTATAAATTAATAGCTCTTTCTCTTAACTTTGCGATGTCTAACACAATTAGCATACAATAAAATATGTATCACCTAAATGTCCTTTCTAATTGTCTTTTCGACGCAAAGATTAATTTTATAAACAATATAAATAAAATAAGTAATAAGATACATGTTGCTCTTCCAAGAAGGTGACAATTACGTTTATATTATCGAACGAGCGGAGCGTAAGCGAAGTGAAGTTCTTACAGACTACTTCGGACACAACGGAACTGTCAGCTGGCTCCCTGAAGTCCCTGCATTTCGGAGGCTTTTTGATTGTGAATAGTTGTTTTAACTTTAGTAAAGTTTTTCTGATCTTTATGAAATTTGTTGGGGTTGTAGCAGAGATCAATACAATTAGAGAGTTCGTATATGAGCAGGATCGATGAAGGGGTTATGGAGCTAGAAGGCGCGAAACAATTATCATAAGGGTCTTGTTATATTAGTCAACTCGTTTGCAAGGAAATCGTGAGTTCTCAGTTCGAGGCGGACTACTAGTTGGGTCTCACGATATAGATTTTGTAAACAATACAATACCTACCGTTTCTCTTTGTGACAAGATTCAACTTCAATATCTAGTCTAAATACGAGTGTGCACTCAATTCCAACAATCCTTGTTAAGATTAAACTTTAATATCAGAAGTCACAATTTGGGTGCAGCATCATTAATAAAACCAAAACGCCCAATATTAAATGCCAAATTGAGTTCCCACCGTAAACCAACACGTAGGCACACTCTCAACAAA
Source organism: Pammene aurita (assembly GCA_947086415.1). Taxonomy (NCBI): domain Eukaryota; kingdom Metazoa; phylum Arthropoda; class Insecta; order Lepidoptera; family Tortricidae; genus Pammene; species Pammene aurita. Next base: position 20,577,254 of record OX352305.1, on the reverse strand, counting down.
CAATTTGCGATTACTGTGCAATCATAATAAATCTTATCTCCATAAATATCGGTAATTTATACCGACACGTCACTTTAAAACCGGTATCAGGTACCGGTGTTTGCGACAAATTCGAGTGCGAAATTTGCATTTCTTACGTAATATGCCGGCGGCCTGTGTCTGCCTTTTAGAGCTTAGGAAGCTCTGTGTATTCCTGACCTGTGTCTTTGCATTTAAACAGTTTGTAGGTAGATACCATCATCATTATTTCAGCCCTTTATAGCTACTGACCATAGGCCTTTCTTCGTGTACGCCAATTGAGAACATGTGTGAAAAATATTTAATTGAATGTGTTCAATGAACACGTTCAACAACACCTAATTAATATGTAAAAAGTTACGGATTACGGATTTCTCGTAATAATTTTCTAATATTTTTGTAAAGATTTAAAAACGGTTTAAAAACGCAAATTCGAGCCATTTTTTATACCCTAAATGTATTATCAAAACCTCAATCCGATTACTTGTGTTCTAACAAGAAAAAAATGTATTACATCTACATCGGTAAACGCATTTTTCGTGCCGAAAATTACAAAGATCTTCCAAAAGCTTATTCCTTCCAAACAGTTTTCCGCAACTTTGAGGCCGGTGACGTCACAAACCTCACGCTTTTTGTATGAGGCGTTTTTGACGTTTCAGGGCTACAATAGATAGTAGGTTTTTAGAGACATTTGAATCTAACGGGAAATAGAATCGAATGACGTCTTCCAAAAAAAATATGTATGTTGCCAATTGTCCCGGCCTTGAGCTAATCTCATCCAGAAATCGTCTACCCATGGAGCCATAGTCGCCAGTGGCTTCTTTCCTCTGAAAGTGGTCACCATTTCGTCAACATTTTAATCTACATGATTGCATTGACAATGTCTCACAAACATGTAGGTTACATTATTTACCACCTTGCATTTTATGGCTCCGGATTAAGCTGCAAAGACCGCAAAAGTGGACTTCTGACTGAAGGGTATGATATTTCGTGGGTTCCGGGAGACTGCCAAGTCCTTGTCCGGACCAGGTGCTCAGCAAAAAACCGTTCGGTCGCCATAATAATAGTCTTAGTTGATATTCTATAATTATGCTAGTTTTATATACCCATCTACAGGGCCCTAAATTTAAATAAAGTTTTTCCATTCATTAGGACGATCGCAAAGTTTTAAGACACACTTTTTTAAATTTAGGATATTGGCTACATTGAAGAGAAAGGGGTGTTGACATTGTACCGTTTAGCGGAGATGGAGTGTGGGAAAATGCATTTACAGTCAATATAAAATGCAGCAAACTGCAAAAATACTCGTTAAGACCGTTTGTTTCCTGCTTTTTAGTACAGTATTACAAAAATTCTGTCACACGTTGGACGTATAACATTGTTCCACTTATTGAATATTTTCAAACTTTATTGGTGAGAGAAATTTTGAGAGCTCACAAAATTTATTAGTGATTCATCAGGGCCTTCGGACGTAATACTTGGGTACCAAGAAATGGGGGCCTCGTGTGCCCAAGCTGGGACTTAACCCGCGACTCTGACATCCCGGGCCACCATCATTATTCCTAAGTTCTTATCCCCTATATAAACATCACTAGGTTCGTAATAATACAGTATAATATAAATATAAATAGATACCGATGTTCATCGACCGCCTTAACCTAGCTGATAGAGACCCTGCATCCGAAACCAGTGGTCGTAGGTACGAATCCTGGTCCGAGCATATATGACTATGAACATTTTTTTAATAAAGCATCGGAAATTTTAGGACAAATAGTAATATTATACCAATAAACTCTATTGCTAGTTACTTAAGAATAATAATAAGTTTATTGCAATAATTACAGAATGTGTCAGAGGTCTCCGCACTAGGCTTCTCCTGTATCGCGGTGAACCAGTTCCAGTTAAACTTAAGAACTAAGTTACAAAATCAACCAGCTAACAATTACCAGCTTATTTATAAAACTAGAGAATATTATACACATACATAGACAGCCACAGTCTAAGAACTTGTTGAGGCTCCAAGTCTTAATCGCCTTCTGTCATGCTGTCTGCCCTCAGCGCCATCCAGTAATTGATAGCGTTATAGTGGCAATTTTTAGGGTTCCGTAGCCAAATGGCAAAAAACGGAACCCTTATGGATTCGTCATGTCTGTCTGTCTGTCTGTCCGTCCGTATGTCACAGCCATTTTACTCGGAAACTATACGACGTATCTGAATAAAATTTACACATAAGGTGTATTTTGTATGCCGCTACTTAGTTATGGAGTTAAATTTGAAAAAAAAAAAATATTTTTAGGGGGGCGCTCCATAGATGTAACTAAATTTCAAAAAATGTTTTTAACCAAATATCAACATGTGACACATCCATCGATAGGTCTTCAAAAATAACATTGAGGTTTCTTTGACCATTTTGTGATAAAAAATTTGAGGCGATGTGCCTTATCATATACTTTCTACGAAAATTATTTTGAACATTATCGGTTCAGCCATTTTTGAGTTATCTCCAAAAAACTTCTTCCATAGGCATCAGATACGACCTTTTGGTATTAGTTTGGTTCTTCTGAAATTCATCTTGTTTCGGAGTTATAACCAATTAAAAAAATAAAATATTTTGATTATAACTCAGGACTGAACGCTTTCTTAACGGCAATTTTACCACTATGGAACTCATTATAGGCATCCCTGTTGACAGACATCAAAGTGACAGGAAACACTTTGCTTTAACTTTGATTTTAAGAAAAAAAAGTAGTTTTTTTTTGTTTTTAGGCATAGTTTTGTCATTAACATTTATTTTTAATTTAAGAATACGTTCAGAAAACACGAAAAAAAATTTTTTTTTTGACGGAATTGTCCAAAAGTCATATGATATTTTTTACTTCTTTTGGCCTCGGGAGTACGCTGTTAAAATTATGCGGTTTCCTCGCAAGCACCTTGTATATATATATATAGTCTCCGATAAAACTTAGTAAAACCCCTGTTGACTTTAGTCTCTTTCTAAACTCAAATATGAAAATGACAGATGACAAACGATTATCAACAGCATTTTAGATTTGACAGACTGTTATGAACACCGATCAAATATACTAGGGATGCACAATCAGCCCAAAAAAATGGCCCCACAATAGTACCGCAAGAACGACTCGTGCGGTACTTTCTTTGAGTCTTATTACGGTATAAGACTGGCCGGTTATAAATTTTCACGAGCCATTTTCAGTAGATCTTGTGTGAGTCTGTAAGTACCTCCTTAACATTGTTGCTCGACGGTAAACAAAATAACTGGATAACTCAATCAAACGAAGGACAAACATAATCGCAGAAGTGATTGCTTTAACCAAAAGGGTAATCTTTAAATATGCATTAGATTTAACAACCTGTTGAGGTCAATTTTTTACTAACACAATAATATTCGTTTTCCTTAACCAAAATGGCACTTAATTCTCCCACAATTGTTTTAGTCATACGGAACTAAAGTGTATTAAATTGCAAATGGTTCGTTAATGCATTCGATATGGCCGATATGGGCATTGACTTTGTTGTTATAAGGACATGTGTACTGTAAAGACTTGTATGGTCTTATTATTGGACACGGATACAAAATGTCACAAGAAATTGACGATATACTCCTTGGACCATAGATACCTACCCTGCTCATGTTGTGTTCCTACCGGTGAGTAAGGTCGCCAGACAGCTGAAGCATGACACAGTGAATCCTACTTTATATTAAAATGTCGGCTACGCGCACGTGACATCTCTGGAGCTGCAGGCGTCCATGGGCTACAGTAGTCGTTTACCATCAGGTGAGCTTTGCTTGTTTACCACCGTTGCGATATTAAGAAAAACACTGCAGTCTTGTTAAGTTTTAATATTTCATTAGATCCTAATATACAACGACTTGTGTATTTTTCTTTAATTATTTATAATTATTTTTAAATGTATTTGACATAAATACAACAGGTACCTACTCATTCAAAACATACTCTTTAATTAATCAAAAACACGAAGTTTTCCTTGAAATCTGATAAGCATCGTGTGAACAAACATTACAAACTACCATAAATATAACCATGATTTTTATAAACACCTATAACTAAACAATTGTATATAAATCCATGTCAATCGACATTTCTCAACTAAAACTATACATGTCAATGTTCGTCATTTAGCCGTAGGCGGGATACTAAAATTTTACAACCAAAATGACTGTTAAAGACAATCTTGTCTACATTCTGTCAGATTTGTGTCAGTGCGCCTCGCAATATGCCGTATATCGTATTTACGTGAATAAAGAAAGACATGTATGATCGTTATATTTCGTTACAGACGTATTGCGATTGCAGTGTGAGAGCGTTGTAAGAGCATTTAGCTGAATAAGTCAGCGAAAAGCGATAGAAGTGCAAGCTTCTATCGCAGTAACTTTGCTTTGACATTGACGGAGCTTTTCAACCCCAATCATCTTCAATCAGTGACTTCAATATTTCGAAAGAGGTTCTGAAACTTCTGAATTTGTCGCGATCTTTGTTTTTTTGCTGTTTTTATGTGTGTTCACCGATTATTCGAAGCCAGCAGGTCCGATTTGGAAAATTATTTTTTGTTTGAAATACTTAACAGTTGGTCCCATTGTCATCAGGTCAGGATTTGATGATGGAATCCTGGAGAAATCGAGGGAACTCATCAAATATTATAGGCACACCTATAGTGATTTGATTTTTTACAGTAGTTCAGGCATTTACTTTTGGAAAGGTGGGAGCTAAGGCAAGTCGGTTCTTTTTTTGTTTAAAATTACAAAATGCATGTTCATTTATACGCGTATTTCTACTTAAAGTAGGTACTGTGCCTTATAACGGGAGCATAGTTCAGGTGGTAACTGTTACTGATGACTTCTTGTATGTTCTTCGGACTCCATAATTTCCAGGAGACTGACGCAGGCCAATGTCCCTCGCATAATCACGTAACCAAAATGGGTGCCGCTTGGTTGCGAAAAGTCAACATTGAACTTTCTCATCGGCTATTTCCCATAAGGCAAAGCACTACATATTAGCAAATAACCAATAAAAAAAAGTCGTAGTATAAGTAACTAGGGCTAAGTAGGGACAGAAGAGTAAGTTTTAGTATGTTTAATAGCTGAAGAACGTACCTACAAAAAGCCGTATTAAAGCTTTTTAAAAATCAATATTTGACAGCTATTGATTTGACGTTACTTGCAGTGCATCAGGGGCGCACTTATGCATATTTGAGAGAGACGTCTTGTGAGCGTCAAATCAATAACCAATTAAGTTTTAGATTTTAAACACGACTCCAGTTCCATGCCAAAAAATCGTCAGTTTAAAACTGTGATGTGTTATTTATGTTTCAATAACTTTATTGCAAATAAACTTTATTACAGCAATCATCTAACGACCCATCGCATATGCGAGTATTTGTCTTGGCCATAATGTTAATAGTGTCCTCCGGCCAAGTCTGAGACAATTACCACCTGATTGTGCCCCTCGGTCACTGGAAACATTCGTGATATCTCCACACCAATTTTAAAAAGCGCTTAGAATAGACCAGTTTCATACATTAAAGCGTCTTCTTGATTTGGGACGGTTTTTGCTAAAGTTTCGTCATGCCGTGACTTATGATAAAATTGACCATTTTTATTTGCGTGTGGAACGTAATTGTAACATGCCATTTGGATTGAAGTTTTGATGAAGTTACAGTTCTTGACGGTATAAGGTCAAAGTTGTGTTAATTTGTATGTCAGGTCAGCCTTATCATTAAAACAAAAGGAACCTACTTGTTATGTGTCTAACACTGACAGCACTGCACAACTACCTATCAACAGAGCATAGTGTTCAAATATATCTTTGCATCAGTTTTGCCAAGGATTCCGCAGTAGAAAGGAAGTATGGGATTCACAACTTTTATAAACATAAAGCCGCTTTGGACCTTATCACACAATTACCTTCTTTATAGCATTCTTTTCAACCCTGCTACGCCTCTTTATCTTAAAGAGCGTTTCAAGCATATATATTTTCTATCAGGTGTGATGAGAAGGTTGCCTGGAAAAGGTTGCTTTTTATACTCTTTTTATGTTTCTAATGTTTTGGTGCCGCAAATAATATTTACTTACTAACCTGCCTACAATAATTGTATTAATATTCTTTACGCTGATATTGTCACTCTAACATGGTACAAAATGGCCCAGAAATCACATTGGTGCCTATACCTCAAAGCCTTTTGTACGGCAACTGCGAAAGTGCCAAAGCAAATAATGTCTAGTAATATTAACACACACAATTAACATACAATAACAATTGACAGTACACCGATCCTCAAAGCACGGTGTCATCTAGCCATGAAATTACTACCCAATAGTAGAGGAGTCGAGCAGTCAGTTAAACAAATGTGATATCAGGATCCGTACAAACTATCAATTACCTAGTATAGTTTTTGACGTATAAATACCTATTTATAGAAAGGCCATGTCGGCCTTCACACTGCTGCGGTTTCCGCAGGTGGCACCGGTGCGCGAGCGAGATAGCGCTCTGCATGTGTATAGCGCTGTCACGGTTGCACACCGACGCCGCATCTGAAAATTGCCCAAGGTAAAATCGATTCTCCGGATCTAGTAAGTAAGATACAATTCTATATACCTACCTCGCAATTGCGCAGAAGACCTTTGCTTCGCATCCCTCATTCTCGCAATAACATTCGTAAAACATGTTTCTTTCCGCGAACAACCTAGGCTATTTAATGAATTGAATGATATCTCTTATGTAGACTTGTTTCATAGCAAGATGTTAAAAATATTATTGTTAATAGATAGTTAAAGATACCGGACATAATTTTGCGTTCATAGATTCTGACCTGAATATTTCATATAATATCTTGCTATTTAGAGACTATATATTCATGTTATTTAGCATTATATATGTGGAAGCTTGTAATTTGCATCTAGTTGATAAGTCTATTAACATATGTATATTGGGCAGTAAGCATCCCAAATAAAAAAAAATAAAACAGCTTTTTTTAATTGGTTGTGGCTGAGTTGCGTTTGAATTCAGCTCAAGTGGGTTTAGCGCCTTATACTGGCCGACTTGAGTGTTCGACTGGGTAAGTAACTGGAACGTCAGCCTTTGCACAGGCTGAGTCATCGCCCACTCGCGCCAGTACTGGCGCAAGTGTTGTAACCGACCACTTGACGCGCCAATACGCCCACTACCGAGGATCCAGAGGTATAGCCTTACAACTATGTGGAGTTGTGCTTGCATCCTCACACTGTTTAGTTGGGAAAAGGAAAATAAAAAGTGAAAAATGTACCGGTTCATGTTGTGGGTCTATCTCATGACATAATTACATAACACTTATGACTTATTGGACGAAGTTTGTTGCGGATGTCGTTTTGTATCCTTCTTGACGAAACCTGCGCTGTGGATTTAAGTCTAATTTGGTTATTTTGCCTAAATAAAAAAAAAGTTTTTTTTTTTAATCCTGTTACATTATGTTTAAGGTAAAGCTACAGATTTTGAATGAATTTATATTATACTTAATATATTTCACATAAGATATTCTGACGAAGCCCGTCTACTGATATTAATTTACATAGATGCCGAAAAAAATGTAGGTCCTTCTATGACTTTACAAAGAAATAACTAGTTTAAAACCATACATAGGGTTTTCACGAAGACGGATCTGAAATGTATGAAAGATCCGTTGCATCCGAATCCAGATCCAGATAATTCCATACATTTTAGATCCGGACGCAAACATAACAAAACAAAATAACAACAACATAACAAAATAACCACTGAATACTGTAACTACATATTTATTGCCAAAGTTAATAATTATTAAATAATAGATAAAAACAGAAACAGACTCCTTAACTCAAAACGTCTTTTAAATTTAAGATTAGTAGTTAAGTTTGTAATGGTTAGATTAATATTATTATTAAATAAACAGTAAATTTTTTTACAGACATGTCTAGGACCTCTGCTCATAAATACGTCAACTTTCAGAATTAATGTGTACACGATAGTGATTCAGAAGAGTCAACTAATAATGCCAAAAGCAAGAAAGACTAATATATTTTCTTTATCCGCTTTAAATTGAAATTTTTATCGAAATTTTCCAAACGAATTAATTTTATGTGTAATGTTATTATTATTTTTATTGACATTGATATTTAATTTTAGTGTAATTTTATTTTATTGTTGTTTGGTTTTAACTTATAATATGTTCTAAAATGCTATGGATCATGGTTATCTGGGAATAAATTACTATTTAATTTCATTTAATTTTAATTTAACTAAGTACCTCGAGAACTTTGTTTACCATCCCAATGGCTGGAGGACTACACTTGATCCTGACTTATTAGAAACTTCATTACAGTAACACGGATAAAGCGTGTTGGTGTCGCGACATTAACCGTCCACCTCACTGATTTATCAGCTGTTTGCTATGATTTAAGTACGTTCATTAAACTTAATCATCCAATTATAGTAAGGGAGTATCCAATTTACAAGTTTAATAAAAGAGTTTTTGTTTATAAACCAAGACCAAGCCCTCCGGTGTCCGATTTGAACTGGCGTCTTCAGCTTTCGCGGCTGACGCCCTGACCACTCTAGATCATGGTCACGGCGGAACTTGACAAATTTTCTCATGTATATGCAAATCTCTGAATTTGAAACGGCTAGGCGCCGTTGAGTTTTTTTTAGTTTGAGGTTATGGTAGTTTGCAAATGACTCGTCGTCTGGATTATTATTGTTTTTTTATATGAAATTATCAATTATAATCAAGTTTATTTGGTAGGTATATGTATTTCTACTTAAAAAGAAAATGCACAATTTAAATAGGTATATGCAGAGGTCTCCATATGGAGGTCCATACCTTACTTGTAGTGGTTAAAGATAGACAGAGTATTAAAAAAAACACACACACACACACAGGAAAAAAATCTTGTATTCATTAATATAAGCCCATTAGAGCTAATATACATAACTGCGTAATAGAACTTAAAAAAATATACAAAAATATTGCAAGTAAAAGCAAAATGACAGTTTAAAATTAATAACAGCGCTGACCTTTCAATTTCATTACCGATGTGTACGATAAAGGCTCCGCGACACTTCCCACGACGGAACCTTGACCTATGGCGCCTTAGACCGTACACAGTTGCGCAATTGTCACCCTTACTGCAAAGAAAATAAATAAGGACCATGTATGATCAATTAACAGCGATGCTGCATTACGGTCGATATGGCCAGGGAGTTTGGGAAGTCCATACAGGGTTCCATAGTATTGTGATTGTGACCAATTAAAAAACTGAGCCGTCCTAAAATGTATGTTGCCATATAGTTAGTATAGTACCTACTGCGCAGGCTAATATTGAAGAAGTTCCAGGAAGTTGACCATAAAAGGATGCAATGCAAGGATGGAAAGTATTCTTCATGACCTTCATGAGGCACCTCTAGCCAGGACGAATAAAAAAAACCCGGCCAAGTGCGAGTCGGACTCGCGCACCGAGGGTTCCGTACAAACCGGTATGTATATAGGGGTAGTAACTTTAAAATTATTAAAAATATTTTCATTATATAATGTAACTAATAATTTACGGTTTTCGCAATTTTTCCTTTATCTGTGCTATAAGACGTTCCTTCGTATCAAATTTCAAGTTTCATTCTGAGTTCACGGGAAGTACCCTGTAGGTTTTGATTCCCTTGCGAGTTTCGAAAATTTGCGGAAATTTGCGGCATAAACAAACGGCTGTATCTTTTGATTGCGGTGGCTTAGAAGTTTGATTTTTTCACAGCTCCAAGGGACAGTAGACCTGAGTATTTTAAATATGTATATGTATATTTCAGCTTAATACCTCCACGCGTTCCTGAGAAAAAGGGTCTTGACAGACGAACGGACAACAAAGTGATTCTATAAGGGTTCCGTTTTTTCCTTACGAGGTACGGAACCCTAAAAATGAAGTGCACCAATAGTCTACTAGTCTAGGTCATTCTAATACTTGAGTAGGTACGTGTAGGCAATTCTAAGCCTATCAATATTTACTTAGGTACGCTTCAAAAAGATACAGCGAAATATCTATTTATCATAAATAGAAGGCGCATCTAACGAAGTTTCGTAACCTTACCGCAATTGTGTTTTCATTTGTTTTTTTAGAAGGTAATGGCAACGGTAACGACCAGGTCGAGTATTCTCATTGAATGCATTCGCGGACGAATCGTGCTCTTGAGCCAGTCTAACGTGGCCTCAAAGTCCGACAGCAGCAATGCTTTGGGCAGAGCAGGGTGCAAAGACCTTGTATTTTAAACTTTCAATTCTTGATTATGCTTTCAATTCCTGTCGCTGCTCACAGCTGCTTTCCGAAACAGATTTTCGGGCGTCAGCTAAAGAAACACTATAGTGACAAGAGCAACGGCAGAGCTTATAATATTTTGAGGAGTTTACGTATAACAATCAAATAACTACGCAATCGCATCGTAAGCAATCAGCTACCATCGATAATAACCGATCAAAAGTTTAGCAACATGCCACTAGGAACAGCTCATTGTAGCATTCAGGTATCTTTAAAAAAATCTCACTATACTATATCGATAAACACTTTACCCCCGAAATCCGCGTTATCACGCCCTCATCGCACTTGTTGATACGAAAGAGACGCAGATAACAGATAGGCCTGGCTCTCGCGACAGGTTTATTTGCCCGCGCTCTGCAAGCAATAGAATAATATCCAAGCTTAGATACATACTTAGTTGCCGCATAGCGCACCGACATCTGCAGTGAGAGTACCAAGGTCATGAAGATGGTCTTATTAGAAACCTGGATATTTAGAGCAATAAGTACAGTCAACCAATTTGATTCCTAGGCCACTCTAGGACCTTGTCACAATAGCTAGTTTGGTAGCGAATAGGTTACATTTTTACGTAACCACGGGCAACTGACATTACGACAAGGTTCTGCAGTGGCCTAGGAATCAAATTGGTGGACCGTACGTTACATTATGTATTTTTATATTAAGGAGTTTACTTATACTTACGAGTACACACACACACACATTACATGTCATCCTTTTAAGACTTCAGAGTCGTTATTGACAGGCGTTCCCCTATGCCGAACACATATGACCGGCGGTCATACAGACGTCATTTATTGAATGGCTATTTGTACGTCACGTACGAATAACCATACTTTTGACGTTCCCCTCCCCCGCAAAAATCCGCAGACTTTTTTTGTATAGAACATTGACACAGGTACAGTCCAACGCCAAAAGTATGTTTACAATTTGGAACCTTATTACAATGAAATAAGCCGCAAGAGTGTATACTTACCCATTTTTCACGTTGGCTGTCCTTGCTGAATCCGGCGGACTGTAATTACGGGCCCGGTAGTTAAATATCCAGGCCGAAATATATTGATGTAATGCGATAGAGAGACGGACACGTTTAGCCATATTTAGGGCCTGTTCCACAATGTCCAAGTGAAGTATTGGATAGCTAATTAACAAATAAATTAACTGCCAGATAAAACTACCTGCAAAACTTAGCACTTTATCTACCAGTTAAGCTTATTTGAAGATTGTGAAAAGCCAATGATAACTTTATTCGTCAGATAAGTGGCAAGTAGCTTATTCGGACTTTACTTGGACACTGTGAAACAGGCCCTTAGCTTACCTACATATCAGTTCCTCCAGTCAATAACGGCATAATATGAGTTATTCCTTTTAGTTTATATTGTCCCATTCGATTCAGCTCGTCGAACTACATAACATATCAAAAGGGCGTAACTCTAGCTGTTTCCTAACCTAGTTTTTGCATTGACCCAAAGGGCATAAATCCAGTGTGATTGAAGGCATAAGTTACTTTATCCGGCGTTACCGACAATCGCAAAGAAACAAGTGGTCTCAAGTCAAAATTACATATGAACTAAAATACATATTCGTAGTTATATTTTGAAGAAACGTAATTATTGATTTTGGTCCAATACGTCCTGGTGATGTTTTGACATGAACGGATTTATACCATTATTCAATCGTGTTCATAAAGGAACATCTCGTTTTGCGTCATTGCTATTAAATTATTTGCGTAATAAAGAGAGGCTGATTCCATTGCCAGTTGATTTTAAGAATTTAAGTTTGATTTTAGTTGAAGATTGAAGTTAATTTCATTAAAGAATTTAAGTTATACCATGGTTGTTTTATTATATTTTCCTGAAATAACTCTTTATTCAGAACATTAAATGCTTCATAAGTCATGTCATTCCTAAAATATAAAATATAATAATGGTACAACTCGTGTTCGTCGTTTATGATGCACCTTGTACTTAAGGGCATAAGTCGTTTTAGTGCTAAAAACTTAATCTATATATACCTATATATAACTCAAAGGTGACTGACTGACATAGTGATCTATCAACGCACAGTCCAAACCGCTGGTTCTAGAGATTCCAAATTTGGCACGTAGGTTCCTTATAAGGTCTAGGGGTGCGCTAAGAAAGGATTTTTCAAAATTCATCCCCTAAGGGGTTGAAATGGGGTCCAAAGTTTGTATGGGGAAACAAGATTAGTTAGTCTATTTTATTCGAAACTTCACAGAAGTATTCCTAACAATAAATGAGTAAATAGGTGTTGCAGGTTTTTTGAAAATTCAACCCCTAAAAGGGGGAAATGTGGTCAAAAAGTCTGAAAATCAACATGGGTATTGTTTCTATGGTCTATCGGGTCGTTGATTACGAAAACAACAACGATTTTAAAATCCGACGTGGCGGACGTGAAATACTATCTCCCCTATTAGGGTACAATGGGGTTGAAATGTCTAAATATCCATATGGGTGTCGTTTTTGTGATTTTTTGGGACGTTAATTAACAAAATGGCATCGATTTTGAAATTTAATATTGTGGACATGAAAATTCTTGAAAGTATTTGTGCCAAATTGCAATCTTCTTCTAAATATATAAAAGAAGAAACTGACTGACATATCAACGCACAGCCCAAACCGCTGGTTCTAGAGATTCCAAATGTGGTACGTAGGCTCCTTATAAGGCATAGGGATGCACTAAGAAATAATTTTTAAAAATTTACCTCCTAAGGGGGGAAATGGGGTTCAAAGTTTGTATGGGAAACGAGATTAGTTCAACTATTTTATTCGAAACTTTACGATAAATGAGAAAACAAGTGTTTCAGCTTTTTTGAGAATTCAACCCATAAGGGGGAAATGTGGTGACAAAATTTAAATATCAACATGGGTATTGTTTCTATGGTTTATCGGGTCGCTGATTACGAAATCAACACTTAAGGGGGTGAAATGGGGGTTGATAGTTTGTATAGGGAATTTTTAAACGTTGAACGAATTTAGATGAAACTTGGTATAGAGATAGTTTGTGTACCGGGAAACGACATGGGACAGTTTTTATCTCGAAAATCGATCTTTAAGGGGGTGAAATGGGGGTTGGAGGTTTGTATGGAGATTTTTTTACCGCGAACCGATTTAGATAATTTTGTTGTGGATATAGTTTGAGTCCCAGGAAACAATATAGAATATTTTTTAAGCCGAAAATCAATCTTAGAGGGGTAGAAAACATGTTGGTAGTTTGTATGGCGAATTATTAACCGCTGAACAGACGATTGAAATGAAACTTGGTACATATTATATAGATTGAGTCGCGGTAAATAATATAGGATAGTTTTTATCTCGAAAATCAACCCTCTAGGGGGTGAAACGGGGGTTGAAAGTTTGTATGGGAAATTAATAACCGTTGAACCTATGTAGATGATTTGGTATGGAGATATTTTGCGTTTTGGGGAAGGATATATAATAGTTGTTATCCCAGAAGTCATTCCTTAAGCGGGTAAAAAGGAGGGTGGATTACTAATTCCACGCAAATGAAGTCGCGGGGAAAAGCTTCTATTCAAGAGTAGAAATCTGTATTAATCATAATCTCTCAGTAGTACTTAAGTCGTTGATGGCGTAACAATGAAACAATTATTGCAATAATTTCTTTAAAATAAAAAATGAGGGAACCGCCGTCTTCAAAACGTGGTATACCGAAATCTCCAGAATGTAACGAATACTTTTCCGAAAACCGCTTCTAAATCAGTTCAGCGAAACGCAAGATGATCGCGGACAAACATACATTCCTACATACAAACATACGAGTCTAACTGAGAACCTCCTTTTTTAGTACTACCGCGAAGCCGCGGGAAAAATCTAGTAAATCTATAAGATTAAGTTGATATATGTCTTTAAGAATTCGTGAATAAGGGCATAATTAGAGGAAAAAGGGGAAAAAACATATTAACATGTTACAAATATTAATTATTTGTTATTCAATGCAAAGCTAAACTCCACTATTTCTAAAAAAATGCATTTGAAGCTCAATTTATAAACGCTAGGGTCGCCAAGACAACGAAGTATTGTTTTTTGTCTCTCCTGAAAAGTGCCGATTTTGAATTATGCCGTTATTCACTGGAGGCACTGATATACAAGAGAGGTTGTACTTATGAGTATCACACAGTTAACAAAACCTTCTGCACACAGTATTTTAATTTAATCTGTGACCAAACGTGTATTACCATACTATTCAGGTACCATAGAAACCAAATGCCACGAAAACCCGATCCTACTGATAATCTTAACAAATTTATTACCCAGTAGCTTAAATTTTGAATGATTCGTCACAGTTACGTAAACAATGGCGGATGACAAATGATTCACTTAAGGTAATCACTTAAATGACGTTGGACACGAGATTTTACTTTCGATTGACCTCAAAATATAGACGGTGGAGGCCAGCAATAATAGTATTAAATATAGTACCCACTATAATAGTACCCACTTGCTTTTCTAAGAACGATTGCTTCAGCTAAAAGTTATAGAGGCAGTGAGCATGACAAAGCAACAACTTGTTTTAGGTATTTCAGTAAGTAACGTCATTAGCGAAATAAATTATCTGCTTAAAACATTCTTCATAATTTTTCTAAGGCATCATTGTTAGTAATTGTACTATGGAGACGACAGTAAAGAAAACCTCAGGTGTGAAAAATGCACTAGGCGCGGACATTTTGTAAATGACTATGATATTTTTAACAAGAAATTTAATCTTGCTTGTAGAAGAAATTTCAATTTTTAGGTTTTTTCTTATTAATCGGTATTTACAAAGAATGTACACTTTAAAAATAATATAATTGGTTGTTATTAGAGGTATACTATATTTACAAAATTACAAAAATTACAAAATTACGAAAAGTTTATTTCAGAAATAAAATTATATAATGTTACATTTATGCTGATCCCCACACTAGGCATGGCCTGTCCTGTGGGGAAAATAAAACAGGTTAGGTAGAGACGAGAGAAAGAACATTAGTGACAGTAAAATTAGAAAATCGGAATAAGTGTAAAACAATTGTACGAAAATAATACATAGGCAAAGCCTAACTTCAAACATAACTTTTCTACTCGTAACAACTATAAAATCTTTATGAAATAAAATAAAAATACTAACTGGGTACTTACAGATATTTGGCAAGTTCTTTTATTTAATATCAACGGATATTAGGTAACAAGAACAAAATGATTTTACTTTCAGGTAATTTTCGTCATTTTAAATTATTTTTATACAGTGTATGTAACCTACACCTCAGTGGAAATTAACCGGACTACTTATCCATTTGCGGTATTTTGATCAGACATTATGTTAGATTATGTGTGAAATAAATGTCCGCAGTTTAAGTAGAGTCCAAAAACAAAATATTTCGGAAGGTGACGTAAATCACAAGCAGAAATTAGGCTGTGTATTATAATATCGGGAACATATAACATTTTTTTAGTCTATACCTACCTATAGGTAGGTACAGTGTGTCCCAAAACTTTCTAGTCGGGCCAGACATCCATAAACGAAACGGCAATCTCCTTTAAATGTTAAATTTCAAGGTCTTCCTTTTGTTTCAGGTTTCGTTTTATTTAAGATGGCTGTGTTATTGGAAAACAATCTTAGTAAGTAACCCTTTCGTAAAAAAAATCGTTGGTTCGATTCCTGGTTAACACTTCACGACCAGGAACCCGACGGTCGGGTTCTCTCTTCGTAGCTACTACGCGCTACATACGACAAATACGTGGCTACGGGCTACGAGCGTAGCGCGTAGCACTAGGTGGTACGGAAAGTGTTAAGGCAGGTGATTTTTCAAAAATCTTTGAATGCAGTTCCAAATGTTTGCAAAATCAAAATGAAGTCTTCTGTCAGTAAAGATTCCCGTCTTCCATATTTAAGGCACTTTTCCTCCGTGTGACAAAGTTTTGGGACACCTATGACCAACAGGCCAGCTCTTTAGGGCCAAAACATTAATACGTAACTTCCTACAGCCCCTTACTTACTAGGAGTCCGAAGATTTGTTGCCTTGAATGATGTTCGTACGAAACCACCAGCTCGATTTTATTTATTCACATACCTACATAACTATCTACACTTATACAATTCACATTCTTACACACCAACGTTTACACACTAAAATCTAGCGGGCAAGACTAAGAACTTTAAGCAACCTTTTTGTGGCGTTTGCTATATTTAGTTAAGTTCACATAATCACATCTAACTTCATTTTAACTTGCATCAATTGTAATATTAAATAGTTTATAAGTTGCATGCACTTTATACTACAAAAGTCGCCTCGTTTTTGGTAATATTTGTATGTTTCTGACTTCCACGACACAGGCCTAGCCTAGTGTGAAAGTCACTGATAATCTGTAAATTTTATATAAAAGTATTTATGGTCAATAAAATATTTTTACTTTTTTTACATACGACTCACTTCTACTCGTATCAAACAAAATTAGCGAGTCCCTGGCTAGAAATGACACAACTTTGCACATCTATACTTTACTTTCTTAGTTCTAAGTTTGCTTTAACGGTAGGGTTGTCACTTATCGCACGCATTTCCCGGTACCTGCACCACTAATGGAGCTCACGCTCGTTTTCCATGGAAATCAACAAATCCACAATGTTGTTATTTTGTCAACGTCGTGACTGTGCCCAAGGCCGCGGTGATCATCAGTGCTAGCCGTAGGGTTGTCACCTGATAGATAAAGGTGATAAAAACAAATAGACTTTTTTAGATATAATTACCATATACTTACTATACTTAGGTGTATCAGCTACAACTTTGGAGAGCGAACTCCCAGGCTCCTCTTAGCAAGCTATGACAAAATCCAGAGAAAGTAAAAAAAGGGAAAATACCATAACTAAATAGTTACTGTTAAGAATGCATATCGATGCCCTAGAACACCATGGTACTACTAACGGCGAAAATTTTGTTTGTAATTAGATTTTAAGTTTGTGCACTATGGTACTAATTACAACAAAATTAATTAGTACGTTGGTGTAATTAGTACGATTGTGCTCTACGGCATCGATACATTAGTACTCGGTAAATTGGTCAATACAGTTCCCCTAAAAATGTATTATTTTTCAATATAACTCAAATTTTAAAACCCTCGAAATCTCACATAACACCTCACTGTAATCATCAAACATAAAAATATGAATAAAACAGTAATAATTATTACTTACACTAATGAGCGTGGGCGTAACAGCCAGAAACGAGAAATATGAAATAACGTTCATAAAATAACGTTAAACGTTTGGTTAATTTCCCCTAAGCGACGTGTTGACGGAAGTTGACGATTTCCTCCGAGGTGGGCGTGCATACATCAACGTAATGGTTTAATGACAGAGTCGCTTTCAAGTTTTGTCACTTATGATAATGTGACATTAAATTTTCCCAATTTTACTTAATCCGTTGTCCTTGAAATATCTATCGTATTACATAAACACTTAATTTTTTTTTAAGCTAATGGTCATTCACGTTATATCTACAACTTAAAACGGGACGATATATATATATATAGGTGTAACAATAATGCTGGTCATCCTTTTAAGGGCATATTTGGTATCGTTTTCTAATTATGAAAAACAAAGACAAAAAAAATTTCGCGAAAAAAAAACGGTTTTGTAAGGAGGGTTGGCCGGCTGCTGAGACGACGTGCCCCATACAAAAAAAATTGTTTCGCGTCCAAAAAAAAAATTCTTCCACTTTTTCTTACTCGCAATACGATACTAATTATGCCCTTAAATTAATCACGAGTATTTGTGTTACATCCTGTATTAATATTTTGAGTTCACTTCATTTCGGCACTGTTGCAAGATTCATCTCTACGGAGTACCTTTGCCTTGTACATATCTCGTTTTAAGTTTTAGTTATAATAAATAAATAAATAAATAAATAAATAAATAAATAAATAAATAAATAAATAAATAAATATAATGGGACAATCTTACACAAATCAACCTAGTCCCACAGTAAGCTCAATAAGGCTTGTGTGTGTAAGGGTTGTAAGGGTTGTAGTTATAACAACAAAGAAACTTGAACCTATCACGAAAAAATTTTACGTTTAAATCTAAAACTTTTTTGCTAACCCTAATCCCTGATGACAATCACGGGTAATCAGTAAACACGACGTATGACGTCACCCGATCGTGCCGCGATGCAACCTTCATGCTTGTCAACCATTGCGAGAGCTTCGATTTTTTATTTTTAATCCGAATCGCGATGGCCGGGCGGCATTCAGACTTAATGAATCTGTTTATGGGCCTATTCAAAAATCGTTGTATCGTAGGTTCTACACGACACCAATATTTTCGAATGCACTAACGCTTTTCAATGGTAGGAATACCTACAGGGTCATTTTTGGGTTGTCATCCAGAAATTAAAAATCACTTTTTCTGGCTGTGTAAAAGTAATCTGTGTAACTGAAAAACAAAAGGATGTGGTAATATTGATTAAAACAGAATTACTTATATGTTTCTAATTTTTACATAAAAAATTTCTTAAACTATGGAAATCATGGTCACCCTCTATGACTCTTTACATACGCTGTATGTGAAGTGACATGACTTACGTTGAGTAGGGGGACCTAATAGTATGCAAAAATGTATTTTTCTACATATGATCTAAAAAAAATAATGACCAACATCACTAAGTTCAAATCCAAATTCTGTATGATGTCTTGTTTTCTTGCTATATGGCCCCGAAATCTGCCCTGTATCTGAAACGTAATGAAAAGTTGAGCATACCTACCTACTAAGTATAAAATTAGGACACTTTTTGTGTCTTAGCGGCTTTCACACTGCTGCGGTTTCCGCATGCGGCGCCGGTGCGCGAGCGAGATAGCGCTCTGCATGTGTATAGTGATGTCACGCTTGCGGCACCAGTATGATAATCGCCTTGGCAGAATCAACTTTCCTTACGATTCTGAGTAGCAACAGGTAACCAAAAAAAAATCAGTACCTATCCGGATAACACTTAAACTCAAAGCGATCTGTTAAATACCCCTAATTATTTGATATTGATATAAATTACCTACTCGGAATACGACGCTCGCGCCTACAGTGGAAGTTGCGGAAACTCTTCAAATAATTGTAAATATTCTCGGAAATTTCGAGATTTTTTTTATAAGAAATATAGGAAATTGAAAATTTAAGAAATGGTAAGTTTCAAATCACATACAAAAACATGACAATTTGCCAAGATTTTCATATGTGGTATATTTCGTAATTTTGGAAACTTTCCGACGGACCATCAGCGCTTAATCACTGTGCTTAGAAAGTAATATCAGATCAAATCAAACAACAGATTTTAAAGATCCAAATGCCGCTCGTAAGCGTGTGAAAATAATCAATGTCACTAGCGACATGTCGTTTGTGGTAATGAATTTAAATATGCGTTTAATTATTTTGTGACGTGAAGGCTATTTTAGTTATTAAAGGTTTAGTTAAGATTAATGTATGTGGTTTGCGACTTGCGACTATATGTAATATTTTTTAACCAAAAAGAAACGACTTCACTTAGCCTACACCTTTCCAAAAGAAAATGCTCGAGCTGCTGTAAAAATACTCCAATCACTATAGGTGTCATGTGCCTATAATAGTTGAAGAGTTCCCTAGATTTCTCCCGGTTCCCGTCATCAGATCCTGACCTGATGACAATGGGAGAAAATGCGAAGTATAACTCTGTCCCACAAAAAAAAGAATTCGAATATTCGGTGAACATACATAACAAAAAAACAAAGATCCCGACGAAATGAGAACCTCCTCCTTGAAGTCGGTTGGTAAAAATCTGCCTGTTTTGTGTTTTGTATACTATTTGGTTTAAGGCGCGTTGTCTAAAAATTTACCGCTGAAGTCACGTTGTTTTTTTTTATTTGTTTCTGCTTCATAGATAATTTTCCGAAACGGCCTCCTAGCCTCGTCGATAGTGACCCTGCCTATGAAGCAGGAGGTCCCGGGTTCGAATCCTGGTCAGGGCATTTATTTGTGTGTTAATCACTGATATTTGTTCCTGAGTTATGAACGTTTTCTATGTATTTAAGTATTCCTGTAACTTCCTGGTTTTCGGTCTTGTACTTATTTTGTTTTATAATGCATTTAACACTAATTACTATTCAATATATTATAGGTAGTCGTAGCTTTCCCTCTATCCAACTCTCTGCTATAATAGTGAAGTAATCGTATATCATATCGTATGTTTTCTATACAATGTATGTAGATACTTCCTAAATTTTCACCTATGACTCAACCAGAAGTATCAACAGTGATGAAAGCTTAATATAGGTCGACCCATACTTTTCTCAACGCCCAAACTAAAAACTAGTGCACTTCTCACCCAATCAACACTTAACCGTTAAATCTTATGGCAAACAATATTACACACGACCGCAAACTTATCTACGAACATCGATAATTACTAAATTTACCTTATCCCGTACTAAATTCACCTGAAGTCTTTGATCGAGTACTGTTTCCGACTGCAAACATAAATTTGTAATGCTTTAACAATGTTACGAAAATGCAAAATGATTTGTAACTTTTATAAAATCGTATCTAAGTCTAGGGAGTCGTTGTAAAAACGACTTTATTTAAGTTTAATAAGGTTGATAATTCATAAACAGGTAAAATAAGTATGCGTTTCCTGAAAGTTGGATATTGAAACGCATCCGAACAAACGACCAAAGACAATGAGCGTAGCGCTATGAATCATAGAAAGAACCAATTTAAGTTTGCACCTCGTTTCCTTAAAGTGCCAAAGGGAGAGGTCTTTGTTTATTTTGGTAAAGTAGTTTAGAAACATTTAGCTAATGGCCGAGGCCCAGTTTTGAAACTGTGATGTAGCTTAAATGGTCGATATCAATCAAATGTTGGTTTCGCAAGTCTCAATGTCGGTATCGTCGCGAACGCTATTGTTTCAAAGAAGCGCCATGTATTTTTATACTTTTCAAACTCCATTAAAATAAGTTATGGACAACCCACTATATTCCATACATGCACCATTACAACAGTAGGTACCAAGTAATAATAGTAGTAGACGTATCTAATATAGTAGGAATAAGCTATTAAGTACTCCTCAGTTCCATAACGCATTGACACTATGTGGTAACTGGTAACATGGTGGTAACTACAAGGTGTAACAAAACTAGTGGTTATCCTTTTAAAGGCATAATTGGTATCGTATTCTAATTATGAAAAACTAAGACAAAAAAATACGTGAAAAAAAAATTGATTTTGTATGGAGGATTGGCTGGGATGACGCGTCCCATAGAATTTTTTTTCCGCGTCCCAAAAATATTTCTCCTACTTATTCTTAAGTCGCAATACGATACTAATTATACCCTTAAAAGGATCACTATTTTTGTTACATCTTGTATAGCCACTCGTGAGTTTTACATAATAATGTCCACTATTACGAATGGCTTAAATAGGCTTGAAAGTTTAGACTTATGTAGATTATTTTTATTTTTTTCAGCTGTTTTTCGCAAATCTATACTAATATTATAAATGGGAAAGTGTATGTGTGCGTTTGTTTGTTTGTTTGTTTGTTTGTCCGTCTTTCACGGCAAAACGGGGCGACAAATTGACGTGATTTTTTAAGTGAAGATAGTTGAAGGGATGGAGAGTGACATAGGCTACTTTTTGTCTCTTTCTAACCCCCCACTTCCCTAAAATGGGAGGTGGAAGTTTGTATGGTTTGTTACCCCGAATTTAACGCGAGCGAAGCCGCGGGCAAAAGCTAGTTGAATATATTTTGACTTTTTAAGCTACATATACGACGGCTTAAACTTATTTTTTTGTTTACTGAGAGTGCGCTTCTGTTTTCGACTTCAAAAAGCAAAGCGGATCCCCAAAATGGCGTCATGTAATTAATCGAATCATCAATTGGACACGCCAACAGTTTTTATACCTACACAGACGACGCGACTTGACATTTTTTTATACTTAATCGATTATCGTGGGCTTACACCCACGTGAATATTGCAAAATGTGGCTTCAAAGTTCGCCCCTAGAACTTATATTTAACTATTTAAATTAGAACTTTATAGCGAACTTCCCAAAATTGATTATCGAGTGTATTAAATTAATAAGTCGGTCGCTTAACACTAACTAGGCGTTTGTATATTAAGTACAGAATTGTAGATATACAATGTAATATGTATGTGTTAGCTTTCAAAGTTGCATTTGCCATGTTGAAAAATTTGAGACAATGAGAAATTATTAAAACAATATTGACCTTCGAACTGTTATGTCAAAGATAAGGGGCTGACAACAGCTAAATTCCCTCCCTATCTTATTCAGCGCGAGTGAGAGAGAAACACTGTGTTACGATTAGTATGGGAGCTCATTGCAAATTTTACAAAATAATGAATTAAAAAAAAAAACAACGCATTAATTGAGAAATATAAGGCAACGAAGTTTTTAGTATTAGTGTGGTGGAATTTTGTCCTTAGTTATACAGACGTATAATAGGCCAAGAAAATTAGATTTTTTCGAAGAATTAATTCCCAGCAGGCTGGAAATCGCTTTAATACCTTCATGTGGTCCTAAATGCATGTAATCCGAGTTTGCCCAATCCCAAGAGGTGTGCATAACTTTTTATCGAAATTTTTGCTCTTTATCAGGTTTTTGCTTGTAGCTCGAAAACAGTGCGTCCGACGGAAAATGTTATGTATACCAATATTAAAGAGGGTTAAATTCTGCGTCGAGTGAGTACTTTAACTTCTAATTCGGTTCAGCGGTACAGCCGAAATAAAAAGTTATAAACCGGGAAAATGTCTCATTTAATTGAAAAACTCGTATTTTGACTTCCATACCACATATCTTTGAAACAGATGACTCCTGTTGAAAAACCTATAGAATAAAAGTTGTAGAGAATACAATTTCACGTTATATCAACATCTCAATTTTCAAGAAGAGTCATTTTGAAAGACTAAATTTGGCATGAATTCAAAATCAGTTTTTTCTAAATCCTTCGGAGTTGCATATTTTCCATAAAATATGAGGTGTGAGGCGTACATTTAATGCATCGTTACAACTAAAAACATTGAATTGCAAATTTCTAAAACGTACCCAATCAGAAAACTATTTATACACCGTGTTTTATTTTATTTTCGGTAATTTCAAGGGTATATTTCTGAGCTTAACTTAGGTTTATTTCTCGAAGACGCCAGTGTCCTCCTTAGTTCCATTTCTGAGGTAATCGATATTTTATTAATGCCTTCTAATTGTGTAAACCTACATTTAATTATTTTTTTTACTATGAGAACCCACTACAAAATGATGCACCTATGTGTTAAGTCAAATAGGTTCAGTAGTTATTGATTGATTTCCCAATCTATACAGATTGATGAGTTAATATACATTAACTCAACCAAACAATTGAACATTATGACATGTCAATGAAATTTCTAACATTAACAATCCGAGATACAAAGGAAACATATTGTATTGAAAATTTTATAATTAAAAGAAAAATGGAAAAATTCACCGCGACCAGCAAGGTTCGCGACCTTTCGGAACAGCGGTCCGAATTTTTCAATTTCTTCTTTCAATTATAAAATTGTAATTTCGATTGCAGACGTGCAGACTTAACATACAGTTACATGACTTTATAGCGAGTTCTGAGACTAAAATAAAAATATACACAACAGAAAGACGAAAAAGAACTATCGATTACCTCAGATTTGGAGCAAATTAGGACACTAGCGTCTTTAAGAAATATACTTAAGTTAAGCTCATTGGAATTACCGGAAATGAAAATAAAACACGGTGTATAAATAGTTTTCTGATTCGATACGTTTTAGAAATAAGCAATTAAATGTTTTTAGTTGTAACAATGCATTAAATGTACGCCTCACACCTCATATTTAATGGAAAATATGCAACTCCGAAGGATTTAGAAAAAACTGATTTTGAATTCATGCCAAATTTAGTCTTTGAAAATTACTCTACTTATAAATTTGGGATGTCGATTGGGATGTCGGATGTGAAATAGTATTCTCTACAACTTTTATTCTATAGGTTTTTCAACAGGAGTCATCTGTTTCAAAGATATGTGGTATGGAAGTCAAAATACGAGTTTTTCAATTAAATGAGACATTTTCCCGGTTTATAACTTTTGATTTCGGCTGTACCGCTGAACCGAATTAGAAGTTAAGTTACTCACTCGACGCAGAATTTAACCCTCTTTAATATTGGTACACATAACATTTTCCGTCGGACGTACTGTTTTCGAGCTACAAGCAAAAACTTGACGAAGAGCAAAAATTTCGCTAAAAAGTTATGCACACCTCTTGGGATTGGGCAAACTCGGATTACATGTATTTAGGATCACATGAAGGTATTAAAGCGATTTCCAGCCTGCTGGGAATTAATTCTTCAAAACACTTTTTATAGATCTTATTTACTTGGCCTATAAGTCAAGAAACTAAAGACATACAACTGTTTTAAGTTAATTTTAAGATGTAACGTTGGAATTATTTTCTATCGAGCCGATTTCGTCCAATCGTGTATCGGACGCAACGAAGTTCTTCCAAATATAACGAATATTAACATACATTTGTTTTACTTTCTCAAAACAAGTAGTTATAGCTGAAACACTGTTTGATTAAAGTCAATTTGAAGGTCATCGGGTGTTGTCAGCCTCTTAAACGATAGCAATTACATTTTGGGCAAAATTTATACAAATAAGTCTGGTATTTTTAGAATCTAGGTATTTTAATGATTTTTCAACTCCGAAGTTTATTTACGTAATTATAATAATGACGTCTGTCTCATATATTTTTTTGTTCAGAATTTCTTAATCTTATAATTCTTATGAATATTTCAATGTTAGCAGGTTACAGCTTGCATCTCAACTTCATTGCAATGTAAAAGTAAAGGTTTAGTGGGTAGATTTATATCATAAATTATGTGAATTTATTTACCTATAACAGACAGTTTTTTTGTCAATTCATACAACAAAACTACACTCGCGAGCAAATAATACGGGTCAGTGACAAAAACCCTTATATTTTGCAAATGAATAGCGGTATGTGCAGGAAACTAACTGTGTATTAAAGAGAATTTAATATCGAATTAAATTGAACCTTCAATGTTCTACAAGAATTCTGGAAAAAGTTTTATTAAAAAAAAAGTCGAATTTGGTACCAAATTCAAATTGAGCTTATTTCACTTTTGATTGTTTTCTCACTTTTGTTTTCAATCTGTCAAAGCAAAATGATGAAAGGCAGTTTTTGTTGACTTTGATGGTCATTATTGAATTACTATCATGTCGCTAACACAAAATGAATGTACACGTATCGTCACTTTGTTACAAGAAGGCAGAAGTCAGAGATATACAGCAAGAAGAACAGGCGTGTCACTATCTACGGTGCAGAGGGTCCTCCAACGTTTCCTACAAACTGACAGTATCCTTCGAAGACCAGGAACCGGCAGGCCGAGATGTACTACAGCTAGAGAAGATCGATTTATTGTAACAACAATGCTCCGAAATCGGCATCTCACTGCAGTTGAAGTCAAAAACCAACTTCGGGAGACCCGAAGAGATGACATCAGCGAGTGGACTGTAAGGCGGCGGCTTCGTGAAGCTAATTTGACCCCACATAGACCGGCAAATGGCCCAAAACTTGACAGAGGGCATCGAACTGCAAGGAAACTTTACGCACGCGAATACAGGCGATGGGGTGCCGAAGAATGGGCAAGAATTATGTTTTCTGACGAATCCAGATTTATGCTCTATGCACATGACGGGCGGCGAAGAGTTTACAGACGGCCAGGTGAACGTTTTATTCCAGCCTGTTTTGAAGAAAAAGTTGCTTTCGGCGGTGGGTCTGTTATGGTTTGGGCTGGAATCTCTTCAGAGAGTCGCACGCAATTAGTTTTTATAGAAAATGGAACGTTAATAACTAGTGCCAGGTATGTGGAAGAGATTCTTAATGAGCATGTACGCCCATATTTAATTAATATGGGTGAAAACTCAATGTTCATGCATGACAACGCCAGGCCACACACCGCACAGATTGTGGAAGATTATTTTGAGGAGGTTGGCATCAACACTATGAACTGGCCCTCGAGAAGCCCGGACCTAAATCCGATTGAGCACGTATGGGACGAGCTCGGAAGGCGTGTAAGAAATCGAAACCCCGCCCCAGCTACACTTAGAGACCTGAAACAGGCGTTAGTGGAAGAATGGGCTAATATCCCGCAAGAACGCATAAGAAACTTAATAAACAGTATGCCCAATCGTTTAGAAGCTGTAAGAAGAGCCCGAGGAGGCAATACGAAGTATTGATATGTTTTACTTTTTTAGGGTACCTCGAAAGGAAAAAACGGAACCCTTATAGGATCACTTTGTTGTCCGTCTGTCTGTCTGTCTGTTTGTCTGTCTGTGT
Source organism: Pammene aurita (assembly GCA_947086415.1). NCBI lineage: Eukaryota > Metazoa > Arthropoda > Insecta > Lepidoptera > Tortricidae > Pammene > Pammene aurita. The sequence continues at coordinate 20,550,476 of OX352305.1, read as the reverse complement.
GTCAAGACCATTTTTCTCAGGAACGCGTGGAGGTATCAAGCTGAAATTTATATCAAATACTCAAGTCTATTGTCCCTTGGAGCTGTGAAAAAATCAAACTTAAAAGCCAACGCAATCAAAAGATACAGTCGTTTATGCTGCAAATATTAGAGTTTTTCGGCACTCGCAAAACCTACGGGGTACTTTCCGTGAACTCAGAAACTTGAAATTTGGCACGAAGCAACGTTATATAGCATAGGTAACGGAAAAATTACAAAAAGTAGAAATTTTTAGTAAAATCATACAAAAAAAATATTTTTTAAATTTTAAACTTACTACCTTTTTCCTTGTAAACGCGTGGAGGTATTAAATTGAAATTCATGTCAAATACTCAGGGCTATAGGACCTTTCAGATGTAGCAAAACCAAACTTTTATGTCAACGCAATCAAAAGAAATAGCAATTTAAGTGGCATATTTTGAAACTGAGTACTTGCAAGAAACTCAAAACCTAAAGGGTACTTCCCGTAAACTCAGAAACTTGAAGCTTGGCACGAAGAAACTTCATATAGCACAGACAAAGGAAAAATTACGAAAAGTAGACATTTTTAGTAAAATCATACAAAAAATATTTTTTAAATTTTAAACTTACTACATTTTTCCTCATAAACGCGTAGAGGTATTAAATTGAAATTCATATCAAATACTCAGGTCTATAATACCTTTCAGCTGTAACAAAATCAAACTTCTACGTCAACGCAATGGGTGAACTTTTTTTTTTTTTTTTTTAACAACAAATTTTATTTTTTATTTATTTATTATGCTATAAAATTATGTGGCTAACAGACTGCGAATGTAAAAATCTTTAGTAGCTAGTTAGTAAAAACATCATTATTAAGTTGTTTACCATTATTTATATAATAAACATATAATAAACACCGCTACATTACTTCCCATGACACCCATCATTCAGTGAAAGTCCATACCAGTTTTCAATCTTTTATCGCCCAAATTAGTTGTAATAAACGATCGATTTCTACCACTATCCATCACAACATTCGTCTAACACACTAGTGACATGTGTCCCAATGCTAACCAACTTAAACTTGCCATTTACAACTTTTAAAACAGCTCTTATGTCAAGGACATTAAGAGTTTCTTGGGATGTGTGAGTGGCGGATGTTAAGTTGGTCAAATGCCCACCTGTCTTGGACTGGTACCCGTGACAAATTTGTTAATATCAAACTTGTAAGAGACGGCGTCTAAGATCTTCGCATTTTAAAAAGACTTAAATTAATACATAAACTACCGTTTTTGCGACTGTTTTGTTATTTTAGGTATTGGTCAAGATGATTATTTATTGAATTCGTGAGAATTTAGTTTCTTTAAAAGTGAAGTGTTGTTTTTTGACGATTTGAATTGGAAGTGGAATCAATTTGGAATCGTTTTCTTTATAAAATTGCGGGCCAAATAAAATGTTCCACAGAGCTTTCAACTTTACATGATAAACGCCTACTTATGTCGTATGTTATGTCAATATATAATGAATGATAAATGTTACCTGAAATTGAGTTGAAAGCTATGATATACACCTTTACTATGGGACCAACTCCGAAATCGTGAAACAATTTTTGACAGTTTCATACATTTCGGCCGATCACATGTCATGTTGTTCGTTTTCTGGAAGCCTTTCGCGATTTCGGAGTTGGTCCCATAGTAAAGTGGTTGTTCAGTATAGCCTTGTGTATCATGCCTTGTTCTCTTGCTCCACGAACCCGAAATCATCCTGTATAATAATGACAGATGGATTCCGCACGCTCCAAAAGTAAAACAGAGTGACAGATAATGAGTGAAATCAAACAATTTGTCGCTAGTCGCGCACCGGCAAGCGAGAGGTGCGGACGTGTCAATGAGCGCCCGTCACCCGCGTAGGAAATCTTGACAAACTGTAATTTTCTTAATAATGAGAATTCCAAAGATGTATCGATTGTCAAAATAGAAAACATAACAGAATTGTTGCTAGGTTATGTGATGAAATAACACTGGAAGTATTTTTTGTGCTCATTTTGTTAGAGTATAACCCATCCATAGTAAATATCATTGGTTGAAAGTGTCTAGCAAAGTGAGATTGAGGAATCTTAGGCTATCAATTACATAATTGACTGTGGAGTCCTGGTCATAAAAGTACAGAACGATTCCTAACTTTTATTGGATGGTCATATGATATGAAATTAACAACCAACCGTGAGTAGGTGTTACAATTATGAAATTTAGTAATCCAATACTCTGACTCCATCAATTATAATTATATTCTAATTTATTTTATTCCCTCACTTCTATAGGTGGTATAAAATTCAGACGTATTTGTAGAAGAATGCTGATTAAATCTGCTAAAAACTAACCCATTTTAAAACTTATTTTCGTATTATTGTCTCCGACACAGTAAATTCTAAACCAGTTATTTTTCTATTTTCAATGTTGCATGCATATGCAAATTTCAAATCGCTTACCAAATCAGTTCCACATTGACAGGTGGACAAGTCGATTTGTATCTGACACGGGTCTGCATTCTGGTTGTCTAAACTTCGAACGTCTAATTCCAATCCTATCGTAACTGTGCCCCACTATGCAAAACAGCCGTAGAAGCCGCTGGAAACTGCTAATTAACCATACAGTAGTACCAGAGATAAGTGTGTTTACCTACCTATAAATGGTGCATAAATAATAATTGAACAGATTTATTTATTTATCGTATGGCTATATATCACTGGATATAGAAAGGCGAAATGCCTTCCCTGATGTATTAGGATGATAAAGAAAATCCAGTGAGTGCTGCGAGGTCCAGATGGGATAGTGCAGCTACCAAGTTTATTAAATATTATGTTTCTACTAAAAGAAGATTTCGAGCTTGTAAAAACACTAGTTTACGTGGTGAATAGTACAAAAACATAAACAAACCGTTACGAGTACCATGCTTAATTTAAACAGGTGTCAGATATGTCGTAATACCAATTACTCTATAGCCAGCTAGCATAAGCATATGCAACCTTCAATATTTATCTCATTAAGCAGAATCATCCTTAACAGACATTTTAGTTTATTCCAACAACATTACCTGATTAGGCCGTCACAGCAACTTTGCGTAGTCTGGACCAGTGATCTCTAGCGTATTGTATACATCAGTGCACGTAAGATCGACATGAAAACAACATGTTACCTACCCTAGCCATAAATTCGTGTTTATTGCATCTCTTTATTTTATATTGCAAATGAGTGACGCAGCCATATTATGGCAGTGTCTACCTAATTCGTTGTACAATTGTACACGTACCAATACAATCCCAATATATTGCTTACGCGTTAAACTTCTGTTTGAGAATCGATCCACGGATCATGCATGAGATGAGTAATGGCCGCCAAAATGTGCAAGTTATGGGAACTGGGTTGTTACAGTGATGTTGTGACACGGTCGCAGACACTTGTCGAGGTTTGAGGGATGGGCAATAGCGACAGGGTGGTCCAAATAAAGAAATTAGATTCCTCCAACCCGGACTGTCAGAATATACCCAATTTATGTAAGGCGATTTTTTGTAGTTTTCAAAAAATAAGGATTTTTTTTAGAATTTTTGCTTCAGTATTTGTAAGAAAAATATAAAAAACTCATAACTCGAAAACTACAAAATTCCGCTAACATACATGGGAATATTCTGACAGTCCTGGGTTGGAGGATTCTAATTTATTTCTTTGGGTGTCAAAGTTTGGACCAGCCGGTATTAATATTTCTCTCACATTCACGCTCTGTCTCTCGCTCTTGCTATTTCGTCAGAAATCTCAAAGTTGTTACTACATGATCGTAGTCGCCTTGAAGCTTAAGGGATGGGCGATAGCGGATACGACATATATCTTATACAAACCGATCTCGTTACAAATTTCACTCTCTTTGCCTCAGTATAAAACCTCACCGCTATCACTCACGTTTTAAGCCAAAATCGTTTAACGACATATCTGAAATAATTAGAAACAAGCCGAGACGGACGTGACTCTATCTAAAGATCGTCTCGTATCGATTGATCCACGATCGATACGACGATGTCGCCGGATTGAACCATGATCTGCATTTTTAGAATTGATCACGTCACTATAAGTTATGCCCGCGGCCATGCTTACGATTTTTCAATCAATTACACGTTTATTCAATGTGTTAGCACTTTTATAGACTCTTAAAGTTGCAATTGGAATTGTTGATCGTCTTAAAATTAAGTTATAACGAACTATATAACAGCATGTAAGTACCTGGTGAATTTTGAAATGTCAATGGTTAAGATGTTACTCAATGCAATCGATAAGATTAGATAACGTTTACAGTATTTATAAAATGCCATCAGTCTCATTATTTGTGACACTACATAGGTAAACAATATAACACAGAAGAATGACAAACAGATTACCCATACATAAACGATCCTCAATTTACCATAGTACCTAAATATTCATTTGATTTAAAAAATTTTTTTTATAAAAGTTTAAAATACAAAAAGTTTTTTTTTATATACCTATCATGTGCCTTACGTTAAACACACAATTTATCCCCAACATAACTCCAACACAAATAATCAACCACTATTGAAGTTGTATTGGAATTGAATCGGAATAATTTTCAAGAAAATTCTGATAAATCAAATTCAGACGTTTATAGGCGTTAGCTGTATAGCGTGGTTAATGCATTGGAGTTGTACTGGAGTTGGATCGTGTCTACACCTGTTTTAAAGGTAGAATACGGTCCCCGGTCATTGGTAAATATTGGGCGGGTTGAATACCAGAAAATAAAAGTATAGTTTGTCTTAAGGATAAATGCGCTATACTTTAAGTATGGCGCATTTATCCTTAAGCCGCCGGATAGACTTTACCATAGACCACTCTAATTCTGCATTGACGTAGGAGCGGTTAAAGGGGGGGGGGGGCAACAGGGGCAATTGCCCCCCCCCCCCCCCCCCTCTGAAACGCAAAGCTTGTATACTACGGGGGCCATAGGTGCGAACTGCGAGATTTTTTGTGCAGGAAATTGCCCACCCCTGAACGAAATGCTGGATCCGCGCTAGCATGGTCAGTGGCAACTGCCACCATAAACGTAACTTTTTCATTTTTGTCGTTTATACATTCTTCACATTTTGTCACTTTTAAAGTCAGTCCGGAGAAAGTCTGACAACATGTACACTATAGTGGTTTTGTCATTGTTGACATGCGCGCTTTGAACAAAATGTCCACTCACCTCTTTTTCTATCATGATTGTCCCTGTCTCACCTATTTGATTTTTTCCGCCTCCTCGTGACCGAAGTCATCCTGAACTTACGCCATGCAATCGAAAATGAAATTAATACTGTCATTCAATGTCGAAACATCAGATCAAGATTGTACCACAAAAACCACCACGCGATGTCATGAACGTAATTGTTTTTTGCGTTTGGGTGTCGTAGGCGTCTCATTCTATTTGTCGAACAACGTATTCCACCAACATTCATATCCCCAATGGTTCACTGTCAATCCATCAGAATTGCTACACTATAATGTTTCTTATTGCGAACCTATAAGGTCCACCTTCGGTCACTTAAGAGTGATACTGGGAGTATGTCTTGTGTTTTAAACACAGAGAGACACAGTGTGCGGGTGTGTCAGTGTTGGAAAGAGGTCTTTTTAAATAGAGTCCCCTGCTGTTAGTACCATGTTAGATTGATAGATGATACACAAGTTGTTTTATCGTTCCGCTACAGGCTTTTTTATATGGGACCTTTTAAGTGAGAATTGTCTCTCGTATTGGATTTTTATCTTGACTATGGGAAGATTGAAAAGCCATTGCGAGAGGTGACGGTGTTTGATTGAATTTCTCAATACAAAGTGACCCTTTTGATCGACAGCCGTGTTGTTAATGGGAAAAGGTCACTTTGTACGTTTTAGCTAAGTTAGTTGAGCGTTTTAGAAAATATTTCGCAACCAAGTTTATTGTTATGAACTTCTGTAGTCATAGTATTGACTAATATATTTTTTTTACCCTTCGAACAACAAGATAGATGCGGGATATTCACATAACAAAGTAAATATATAATGTAGATATTTTAACAAGACCAGTTCAGACAATATAAAAATATTTATATCCGAATACCTACCTAAAATAAAGGTTACAGACTGCCTAGATTGAATAACAATCCTGAAACTCCATCTATGAAAACACTTTTCTCGAGGCATTTAGAAGCGTAAAATAAGGTAGAAAATGCGCTTATTCTCATTGTATTCGCGTATGACAGCAAAACGTCGAATTGGCATGAAATTGGTATTAGATTTGAAATTTCCAAATATCCTTTCTGAAAATATTAAACAAAAAACCGAGCGGTCAATGTCCAAAAGACAAGCCACGGAGCAAATCACATAAATAACATCTTCAACCAAACGACAGGTGACCCTATGAACCTTATTTCGAAACTACACACCCCAACACAACTTTTACCTCTAACCCTAAACATTTAAAGCCCATAATCCCTTGTAATTTAAGCCATGACTTTGAATGCGACTTAAATTTCTTCAAAGTCATTTGTCAAGTATCGGGTCAGAGGGTGTGATTCGTCTCATGGTAATCAATGCATGGACAGATGATTAGATGATCAATATGTGATTTAAACATGGCTATTCGAGTTCATAAATTATTCATTGTATGTAACTTTCTTTGGTTCTCATGCGTTTCATGGAGCCTGTTGGTATGTAAAATGATTCCTGTCATACATTCATTAGGTAGGTATCTTAGTATGAAGTGATCGATAAAACCCTATTTATACCTTTTAGGTCTATAACATACGAATCGGGGGCTAAGAAAGATTGTCAATTTTGGAGTCCTAGTTATTTATATACTGAGTTAACTGACTGTTTGTCGCGCCACAACTTATAATTTCACAATTTTCACATCGTAATCTATTGAATAAAATTCAAGTCCCTCTTAGCAATATGCACGCATGTTGATATATATGTTTACACATTGCATGCATGCACCGATGTTCTCAATATTATTTGATTGTAAGCATTCAGTAGAGTTTTTAACATTTTATATAAACCATTGTCGCTTGACTAGACCTTATGGTCTCCCTGATCAACTATTTAGATATCCATCCAAGCATCAGGGAGACACAATTATTTACGAATGTTATTCCACATTTACCTACACATTATGGACAAATCCCAGATTGCTATCAGTAACTTGCAATAAATAAAGAGTTAATCATTCACAGCTCCATCACGAAGTCATGAAACACACATTAAATTAATAAACACGAAAACTGCACGCACTTCACAACCGCTTTAATTCCATAACAGTAACTTGCCCATATCACTTGATGGCTGTTACATCTCTTAAAAGTATAAGGTTCTAACAAGCAACATTTTAGGAACCTGTTTTAATGTTTGAAATATCGACTGGTAATTGAAAACTTTCGATAGCCCATCAGATGATACGTGCATTAAAATTGCAATTAAGAGTAAGTAAGAGAGAATCATAAGAGCTCATTAATTATGATTTAAATATAGTTCATTAAAAATAACACCTACCATGATAAAACAACACTAACATATACATATAACAAACGTATGCAACATTTATAATGTTACTTAGAAATACTGCACTAAAATTCGCTGAACAATTAAATGGTTTTTCAAATGTAGAATAAGGTTGTTATGATGCCATTACGGTGATAATTTAGACCCTATAAGCACAGTATAAAACAGTAGTAGAATCAATATGTTTGAGTAGGTAATTATGCCAAATGTGCTTTAACGTGACCGTCCCCGCGCGATGAAATGACTTAAGGCGCTAGGCGCTGATTGTGGCCGAAGACTGTTACTTTCTAAGGGATATACCTCAATAACGGGTCATTCAAAAATTTTGAAAAAAATATATGTTATTTACCATTTCATGTACAACATTGTCAACGTTTGAATAACTCGTGTAACGTATAGTTTCTCCGTTATGTAAATGTAACGAAATGTCGGTTTACGGTTCACTAAATGCATAATTTATAATGGTTTTGTATATTGATGACATCATTTCCGAAATATTAAAATTTAATTTTTACAGCCGACAAAAACTTAGAAACTATTGGTACCTAAACTATATATACAGATATCCCCTATATCGCTGCCACTTGGCAAGGTGCCCATAAGGCTGGCTGCGTTGCCTCGCTGGATAGCGATGCTAATTCGCTGGGCGAGGAACGAGCCAGCCCTATGGTCACCGGAGGACCGGATGAGCAAGTGGCTTAACTTTTGGAAAAGCTTGATTGCTTCCGGTCCCCATGGGCCTAGCGTCTCCACTGCAAAAGGCGCGAATACGTAACTGTCACCTAATGAAGCGTATTTTCGGCGCTTAGCAGCCTCAGCAGTGGATGCAGCCCCGCCAGCCCTCAACGAAGTTGTGCCCAGGTGGGACGGCGCTAGGGTGTCCACACATGTGGCATCCCAAACTAAAGGCCGTCCCTGTTGCCAGGGCACAAGACTCATCCCGTCGGGTCTCTTACCGTCATCACGCACCAGGCCACAAGGCTCTAATGTAGCCGGCACGTTGGCGCTGACCAGAGCCCGACGGATGATGTCGTTGAGGCTGGCGTGGCGGGACAGGCGGCCCGCGCTTTTCGAGCAGGCAAGGCCGTGGTGCCCCAGCCGGTCCACTAGTGTACCACAGTGACAGCGATGTGGGATTACTAAATTAGCCCCGAGACGCAAGCCGACGGCTATTCGGAAACTGTTGGGATCGAGTAGGTTTCCGTAATTGGCCGAGGGGTAGGCATTGAGCCAGTGCCCTGACTTTTTTTCGGATATCGCTAATAAGCGGGCCTTATCAGATGGAACTGTAGCAGAATTTAATAGGTCTTTTTGCTCCCGCTGGCAGATCGGTCCATCCCAAAGTTTTTGACTATTTGTGTTGAAAGGCGGATCCTTCCCTGGGCAGGCCAGCCGCCAGGCAACCCTGGCCTCGGACATGTACGCTATCTCACAGCCACAAAGTGACGGATTGAGTATTTTTCCAGTGAGAGATAACGTACTATGCACCGAGGACAGGAACGCCGGCAGGGCAACGCTAGAGATTTTTCGCAAACCAAGACCACCAAATCTTACTGGGAGGGATGCGATCGAGAACATTCTGGAATCAATTTTGATGTTTACAATTTTCTCTATTTGTGTCCAAATAATGAGGTCTAATTTCTTACATAGGTTACTGAGTTTCCAAAACGGGCTACAACGCATAGCATACGTAAATTTAGGGACGAAATGACAGTAGCGGAGAATAAAAATTGCCATATGCGGATTAATTTGGAGTAGGCGGTCCGAAAACGAATTAAATTGATCTATATTTTTGTTGATAAAGCCGGGGATACCTTCCTCAAAAACCGGCGCGCCAAGGAGGTGGAGCGAGTCTTTCGTGTGAATTTTGATACCCGGGCACAGATTTTCGAATGATCTGATGATTTCGTATTTATTCTGGACGTCTGGATCGACATATAGTTCACATTTGTTTAAATTAAGTTGTAGGCCTATTGATTGAAATTTTGATTTTATTGAGATGAAATCGTTTATGACAGAGCTAACTTCACCTCCTAGGGTTCCATCGTCTAAGTACCAGGAGTTAAATTTTGAGGTAAGTTCAGTGATACATGGATGGATAGAGAGACTGAAGAGGGCCGGGCCCAGGGGGTCGCCTTGTTGGCAACCGACAGATGATAGTATAGTGTGACTATTGTATTTGAGGTGCGAGGGGGAGCTGTAGCATTGCCAGATATATGGGTAAATATTAGGAACAGTTTTCTGAACTTCACTTAAGACAATATTTCTATTAACGGAATTAAACGCATTTTTGACATCTAATTTTAAAAGAACTGAATTGTGGGAATTTTTAAGGAAGGAGCGGCAAGCATGAACCGCTGCCTCACAGCCACCCTTGCTTCCGAATCCAAGCTGTATAGGTTGGAATTTAGGCTCTAGAACTGAAAGAATATGTTTACAGCAGGTTTTGGAGGCCAAACGTCTGAGAGTTGAACCGATTGCGATAGGACGCACGCTGCCGTCCTTTTTGGAGAGAGCGCAGAGGTTAGCTCCGTAAAGGGTCTTAGTTACTGCCTCATTTACCTTACCACTAAGCATCAGGTTAACTAATCGAGTGATGCTGGTAAGTAGTTCCTTATTATGAGCGCCAGATGAGGATGTCAAGAGGTCCTTTAGGTGTTGGGGTGTGATCCCATCCAGACCGCCAGCAGAACCGTTGTTAAAGGACATGATCGCCAACTGTACATCGTCTTCGGAAGCAACGAGGCTAGCCTGTGCGGAATCGGGTGGATCCGGGAGGTCAACCATCGCGGGAGCCGGCGGGTGCTTGCTCTGAAGGGCTGCGAGGGTATCTTGACAGTCTTGGGCCGATGTGTCGCTCGAAAAAAGGATGCGTGCGGCTCCGCGGAGATCACCATCGTTGACTTTTGCCTCTACCTTTTTGCTTAGGTTGGCTGTAAGCGGTTGTTTGTCTGAAAGACTCGAAAGAGGTGGATGGTAGGGCTGAGAACAGTTCTGCTTAATTTTACTAGTAAGACTTTTCTCAGAAATACGATCGACGTGTAAAATGCAGTAGGCAAAAGTAAGTAATTTTTCCCATGACAGTAAAGTATTCGTATGGGAACATTCGTCCAGAACTTTTATAAGGCTTTTTGTAACGGCGGCTCTGGCTCCCCTTGGAATCCTTTTTAGAACAGCGGTGGACGCTTTGAGTTTGCTAAGTTTATCGGATAGCGAGATTAGCTGGGAGCCGAGTGTCGGTGGAAGTTGAAAGTTTGAGTTATGTACGGGCTGACTATTGCTACATTTGTGAGCTTTACTAATGTGGATATTCAAACCTTTGCGACCTTTAAACAGTTTGCTGGTCGGACACTGTGGGCATTGTAGGAATTCGTCCAGTGACTCATTAGCGCGAGGAGGTGGCATGCGGCTCGGGGTTAGGAACAACTTAATGAAAATAAAATAGATATTACAAAAGTAAACACAAACACAAAAACACAGAACATATAAAAGAAATTGTCAATGCAGCTGTCAGGGTGGCGGCGGGCGGCGGCCGGTGCGCCGTCGCGGTCCGCAGCGGATGCTGGGTCTTTTGCCTCTCGGGTTTGAAGGGAGCGTCTATAGGTGTTATATACCTATACCTTGGTGTATCTTTGGTTGTATGTATTGTGCTGTAGCACTGTGTAGTATTCGATCAAAAAGGCACTGATTTCGTACTCTATGTCGTTTAAGCGACATATGTTGCTTGTCAAAATAATTTCGGCTATAAGGCTTGAATTTAGCAATATTTAGCGGAGTATGTATGAAGAAATATCCTTTAAATTGCAATCAGCATGTTTTGGGTGGACTTTAGGCAAAGCAGACTTTGAAATAACGATTATAGCAATATTTTCTGTATCATTAACTTGATACGTGTTGTTCCGTTGCTAGGCAGTGTTTTTTTTTTTTTTTTTTTTTTCGGTTAATTTTGCTTATATCTACTGAACGGCTCATTCGATTTAAAATACTGTTGAACTAAAAAATATGTACTACAGAACACTACAAACTCAACGTAGGATATTTAAATTGATTAAATTTTCTTAAACAACATGATCATAATTCCACATTTCGTGCGTTATTAGCTCGAAAACAGCGTTGCTGGCAGTCGTGAGCTAGCTTTGAGACGAGGAGGCTGTGTCGCTCGTCGCTCCGTGCTTCCCTTGTACTACATATACTTGTGCTTGGCCCGTGAGCAATAATATCGGACTTACTGTGCCTAGAGACTAAATAACTGCAGAGGGTTCATACGGTGCGGATATAACGTGTCTTCCCGGAATCAATAATGTATAGACGTTTTATCTTTTAAGATAATGTACTCGTATGCATGTTTATGTACGTTCGTATAAAAAGTGTATTTTATTTAGATTATAATACAACTAAAAAACAAATGAAATAAAAATGGATAAAAAACAAAAATCATAAATCTCACATTGCTCTGAAAACAAATTTGGTCAAACTAAAATTATTATGTTTTAGTAGACGCATGCATCACGCAAAATAGGCATTAGTCGTCGAGTTGCGGAAATCTGCTAGTACTGCAATACTAATAATTAATTTAATAAAAAACTCCAAAGAACCGAATTTATTTAAGAATACCGTGTTCTAAACAGGGATCGTTACCGCCCAGGTAGCATTTATACGTCATTATGTCGTCCGTTTACGGTACTGCTCGACGTAAGAGACGTCATTTCTCGACGTCGGGGGGTCCCAGCAGATGACGTCAATTTGTCACAGCCTCAAGACGTCTGTTTACAGACGTTACAGAGACGTCATATACTGAATGAATAGGGACGTTACTGGGCCGTACATATTAGGGCAGCCACTGACGTTAGAGAGACGTCATATACTGAATTCATAGGGGCGTGACTGGGCCGTACATATTAGGGCAGCCACTGACGTTGGAGTGACGTCATATACTGAATCCATAGGGACGTTACTGGGCCGTACATATTAGGGCAGCCACTGACGTTGGAGAGACGTCATATGTTGAATTCATACGGACGTTTCTGGGCCGTACATATTAGAGCAGCCAGTATGTTCGAATAACGTCACACACAGGATTGATTGTGGCGTTACTAGGACATAGTAACGCCACAATCACTCCTGCATAGGCACAGGTCAGGACCTACGAGGGCTGCATTATGCTGCCGTGTTCACGATATCAGCAGTAGAAGTAATCGATTTTTAATTTTATTAAGGCGGGTATTATATAAATTTAAATAACATCTCTCAAAACACACTGCTGATATCGTAAGCACGGCAATATGCTCCTCGTAGCTAGGGTGGGTGGGTAGTCTGTTCAAAAATAGAACCGACCTGGCTGTTGAGTGAACTAACAACGTGCTAGATTTAAGTTCTAAGACGGTTCTAACTTATTGGCCAGGCGCCCTAGACAAGACGCCTACGCTATAATGCGTTCTAATCTATACCTGTTCCCTGTTCCCTCTCCCCGCGCAAATACACACACACAACATACTTGATGTTACCTATTCTTGTACTGTCAGAAAGTACTCTTAACAACAAAACAAATGAGCCGAAACTCGACCATGCGAGCACTTTTCATCATTAGGTATGTTCTGGTATCTACATCCCAGCTCCATCATCAGATCAGCTTGATGGTACCATATTATTCCACTGTCACCAAGGTTACCTACAGTACCGGCCAACAATATAACACCTACATGTTTTACAATAGAACTTTTTTTTTTATTTGTAAGTGATTTCCACCTCACTACTTAGGTAGGTAGTCTAGTAGTAGCCTTTTGGGAGAGTGATGAGAATAATTGGTCTCATAATGGTTCTTTCAGAGATTTTTTTTTTAAATATACAGTCAACTTAATTTTTTTATTACAGCTTTTTTAGTAATATGCTGAGTCTCCTATTGTAATTCAAAGTATTCCATTGCAGTATTCATCATATATTTGTATAAAATGACTAGTAAAATATGCATTCTACAACATAACCTATATTGTTTAGGTTTAACCTATATAAGATGATATGTTGGCTGGTACTGTAACATAACACCAGGAAATGAGTAAAATTTAATTTACAAAATAAAAACTTTTAATATTCTTTGTATATAATATCATATTTCCAAGGGAACCATGGTATAAAAATAAGTACATTAAAATATTCAAACAGGGCTCTGGCTGAAAGTCCTTTGAATATGAGAATGCGGCAAATATGTTAATGAACTAAAAATAACTACAGATAATGGCTATTATGAAGTAAATCCTGATACTTTGCACAACAATGAAGTAGCTAAACTGAATATTGACAATATAAATCTTAGGAATGAAATGCTACGCTTTATTATTCTGACATGTGCAACAAGTATTTGTGCAATGTGTCAGGATTTACTTCATAACAGCTGTTGACTATAACACTCACCTCTATAATCTCCTAAGCCTACACTGCCAGCGGCTTGAAATTTTTGTATTTTCTCAAAGGTCTTTTTTTCAATGGTGGTGGGATTGTCATTATCTTCGTCGCTGCTAGAAACATATCTTTTGGCCCTTTTCCGTCTAAGACCTGGTTCTGATGTATCCTCATCAACCAGTTTCAGTTTTTTTTTGCTTTCTCTATGCCATCTTTAGGTACATGCAAATGAAATAAAAAAATACACACAACATGCACACATAATAAATGAACACAGCATAATGCATCCCTCACTCAATTAAAACAAGGTTATTACGTTATTAGTAAAAATATAGGATGGAGTTTCATTAGTTGAAACAACCTGAAGTTGTACAGTCAACCACTTTGATTAGTAGGTCACTTTGAGCCTTTCACCATGAGTTTAATGTTATGTGATGACTTGCCACATAAGTAATTAATTAATTTAGTTATTGTGAAAATGGTTCAAAATTTTCTGCTGCTGTACCAAATCATCAGTCATAACAAAGTCTGTGTCTTTATGTACATATGTATTATGATGTAATTTTTGCTTTCCCGCAGTAAGTCTAGATCTCAAGTTCAAGGCCCGCCATAGACAGACCGCTTGAAGTAGTCCGACTGCTACAAGCGGTCCATGTATGACGAGTCTACAAACACTTAGGCCCGCCAATGGACCGCTTGAAGCAGTTGGATACCACTCTGACTGCTTTAAGCTGTCTCTCTTCGGCAGGCCTAATATTTGCATGCAAATACAAAACTTGCCCCAGGGCAGCAATCACATTTCTCCAAGCAGTTTTAAAAATTACCCATATTAGGTAGTAGTCACACAGTAACAGAAAACTTTCACCAACATCAGTAAGCTCTCGGTAAATCAGGAAATCAAACTGGAGACGTGTATGCCCAACAGTGTGCGCATACTTACTCGCTGAAGAAGAAGAATAAATCAGGAAATATTGCATCCAGAAACCAGGAAACGAAACTGTTTCGTTAGTTTTCATAGCCAAAGTGGTTTGTAAAAAAACGATTAAAATATACGTACCAGTATCACAAAAAACTCTTTGAACACTGTATAATTTCCATTTTTCATCTGGTATCTTGACATCAGCCAAAACCTTTTCAAACGCTTTAGTTCCCTTAACGGGTGGCCAAAAGACTTCACAACACTTTCGCGTAAACCACTGATTGTTTACGCCGTCTTCTATACTAAACTGTATCACTGAGTACATTTTTGTTCTTGTTGAAAGTTTTTGAAACGCACATTGGCAGTAGTACAATCAGAATCACGGACGCAAGCCGGACACGGACAGCAAGGCAAAGGAAAAAGGAGGGAAATCAACGTCACTCAAACAAAGCGTCACTTCAATCAAAATTACAGAATTTCGTTCCGTTCCAATTTCTTATGTTTATAAAAATCACATTGCTCAGTTTGTTTTGATGTTTAATAACATTAAAAAATCTGTAATAAATGACTTTATATAAGTATTAACTTTGAAGTTAAATAAAAAGACGTAAATGTTTTTTTTTACTTCATGAATATTTTACATTACAAGATTGACAAATTTTATTGATATCAAGAAACGAAACGCGTTATATATTTTTACGCTTTATTTTTAAGTCGGTAGTAGGTCGGATACTTATAGAGTTTGTCCGGAAATAGATGTATCGTGGTTTATATGGGAGCTCAAACATTCTATGACACTTCTCTTTCCGGACAGACTCTAACGACTAATATGAAACTATTCAAATTTCAAATTCCTATGCATAAGTACTGGCTTACTGGCTACATAAAGTCTTGTTATAATGTATTAATTAGTATTTTCTCTTAGCATTCGCTATGATAATGGACAGATTTACGAAGAAAGAAGATTTACAAAGCCTGAGTAAAGTATAGGATAACTTACTAGCATATAAATTAAGTGCCACATAAAACTTCCTGTTGAAATAGTTTACGTGTCACAAACATCTAACCGTTAATAGTGATCCCAAAAATTGACATTAGCAAAACTTCTCGTTGCCGACGGATACTGTACGTCTTACTGTACATCGTACATAGTACAGGCGATGACCTTAAACTGACGTTATTGAGACGTTCATTTTGCGGTAAATATGGTACGTCCAGATGCTGACCCTCAATTGACGTTATTAAGACGCCCACGTTGCGACGAATACGGTACGTCCAGGTGCTGACCTAAAATTGACGTTATTAAGACGTCCACTTTGCGATGAATACGGCACGTCCAGATGCTGACCTAAAATGGACGTTATTAAGACGTCCACTTTGCGACGAATACGGTACGTCCAGATGCTGACCTAAAATGGACGTTATTAAGAAGTCCACTTTGCGACGAATACGGTACGTCCAGATGCTGACCCAAAATTGACGTTATTAAGACGTCAACTTTGCGACGAATACGGTACGTCCAGATGCTGACCTAAAATTGACGTTATTAAGACGTCCACTTTGCTGTGAATATGGTACGTCCAGATGATGACCCTTAATTGACGTTAGTACGACGTCCACTTTTTAACCTTAACTTAAATTGACGTCACTATAACGTACGTTTTCAGCGAATAAATGACAGACCTTAATATGACATAAAAATGACGTCGCTTGTGCGTCGCTGACGTCAGTTTGCTACCTGGGCGGTAATACTAAAAATCAAAATATCGCCCGACTTACGCAATGTTTACGTGATATAATGAAATGTTATTAAGGTAAACGTATTAAATTACCAGATTATACAAAATATATTCAAAAATATTCATTAACAACCGAGATACTGAAATTGAATACCGGTTAATTTGTATGAAAATAATACCGGTATTCGATCCCTGGTTCTAAACGAATGTAATATGCGTTTTATTTTAAGATTAAACACAATCTTTAATGTTATACTTTATACTAATTTCTCAAATCTAGAAATTGCGAAGTAAACTGCAAAGGATTGCAGATAAACCGGCCAAGAGAATATCGGGCTATGCTCAGTGTAGGGATCCGTAGTTGCCGGCCTGTTACAATACATCTATTCAAAAGGTAGTCTATAAAGAAATATTTTGTGGCACTTACGTTATTTTATTATAGGCATAACTCAAAAACGGCTCAACAGATTTTATTCCATATAGTTTTTATTGAAAATACGTGATGAGTATTTCAATGGCCTCACTTCCAGGAATTTTCCCAATTTTTTTGGACCCACGGTTCAAAAATCAATTAGCATTTTAACTTTCGAAGCTATTATTTACGAAAGTATTCGTTTTATCCAAAAGTTGTTTAAGGCATATTCTTCTTGAAATACCTATTGTTGGCACAACATAAGTACTCACACGAAGACCGGTTGACGGCACATGACGTCACACATAAGTCGCAGCTCCCCACGCCGCATACCTACATTTTAGACTGCACCGCACAGCCGAAACGGCGACACTGATTTATATCGATTTACTTAAACGTTTACCTATTTTACTCATGTACTAGTTTTATAGTAGTTAAAAGAAGATTTGTACTATCCTGGAGTTTCTTTATTGACAACCACGTCGGTTCCTGGTCTGGATAACTTAATTTGAGGAGTACACCCTACACCTATCCAACAATGGGTTTCAGATACTTATTGTTTTACCACTTTGTAGGCGTAATTAAAACACATAATTACTCATACCAAATTTCAGTCTACTACAGTGATAGTTATATCACTGAGCAAAGCCTGATTGAGAATCTAATAAAAAATTGCTGATATTTAAGAGTTCAATGTATGTAAGAATAAAGGAAAAAAAGCTTTTTTATACCACGACGCTGGCAAACAAGCATACGACCCGCCTGATTGAAAGCAGTTATAAAGCCTATGGACGCATGCAACCCCAGAAGATTCACATGCGCGTTGACTACCCTAAAAAAAACTTTACTATGTCGGTGAAATGCAAATAAATACAAATTTTATATTAATTATCAACACAAGTGAATAAATAAATTACTACTAAGGGTTAATACTACCTATCAAATATCTTTAAAAGACCGGCCAAGTTTGTATCGGACCATGTATAATGTAGGGTTCCGTAGAAAGTAGTTTCTTGGAGATGACTCAAAAACGGATGAACCGATAATATGTGAAATAATTTTCGTAGAAAATTAAGTACTAAGCCTACTTGGTATTTTTTCATATTTTTTAGACTTACGGATTAAAAGTTAGATGGGGGCTATATTATATTTAGACTTTCGAAGCAATTATTTCTGAAAATATTGACTTAATAAAAAAGTTTAAAAAATACTCTATATATATATACTAGCTGTGCCCGCGGCTCCGCCCGCGTGGAATTCGGTCTGTGTCAGTAAGCGGCTAATTCACCCCTAATTTCTCTCCCGCTACCCTGGAGGCGGAACTTGAAGTAAAGTTGACAGATGGATTTATCCTATTAATTTTTATTGGCATGATTTAAACGACATAGAATAGTAGGTGTATATCGGACGATACAGGACCGCTTTTGTATTTATAACAGTCTAAGCATAAAAGGTAAGAACAGGCGCGGTTGAAATGGGGGGCGGGGGGGGTGTCACAAATGCAGAAATATTTTTTTTCTATTTGAGGAATTAGTAATCCTTAACGGGTGATTTTCGGGATAACAATGCAACAAAAACCGGCCAAGAGCATGTCGGGCGATGCTCAGTGTAGTTTCGTAAATGCCGCCCTGTTACGAAACATCCGTTCAAACGGTCGTTTATTAAGGGATATTTAGCGGCGCTTACGTCAGTCTACTATCCGGCACATCCATTCACTATGCGATTTTGACTGATAATTCAAAAACGGCTGAACCGATTTTATTCAATATAGTTTTTATTGAAAGTTCTTATCATTAAATTTCAGCTTTCTAGTGCGAACAGAAACTGAGCTAGACCGTGGACGGACATGGCGAAACTATAAGGGTTCCTAGTTGACTACGGAATCCTAAAAAGAGATAAATAGTAGTTTATGTAACTGTTACGTAAAAAGGCCTAATTATGTGCAGAAGCATACAATGCTTTACCTACACACATATTAAAAATCCACTGACACCATGCGTGCCGGGGGTCGGGGGGGGGGGGAGGGGCGGATTTTGATTACGTTACCGTAGGTAATGAATTTTCATACGTTTTTACCACACTGTCACAGATAATACACTGATGTTACGTTACTGGTTGCAATAATTGTGGTAATTACACACTTCAAGGTAAACACATTACAATGCACTAATGAACGTCAGAGAAAAATATAATACGTGAGTGTCGTGGAACACTCTGTTGGAACGAAGTTATGTTATTTAATTTTATTTCATTTTTGACTTTTTCGTAAATTTTGTGGTTTTGTTTTATTTTGAATTTTTTGAAATTTTTGAAATTTTTGAAATTATTGAAATTTTTGAAATTTTTGAAATTTTTGAAATTTTTGAAATTTTTGAAATTTTTGAAATTTTTGAAATTTTTGAAATTTTTGAAATTTTGGAAATTTTGGAAATTTTTGAAATTTTTTAAAATTTTAAAATTTTTGAAATTTTTAAAATTTTTGAAGTTTTTGAAACTTGAAATATTTGAAATTTATGAAATTTTTTAAATTTAGAAATTTTGCCATTTTTGCCATTTTTTACTTTTAGTTTCTCGACTTTTTTCACTTTTATCACTTTGTCACTTCTCACTTTCACTACAATTCACTTCACTTCACTTTATTCTATTTTATATATTTTTTATTTCATTCCATTTTACATGTTTCTCAATCGTATGGGTGTCGCGTTTTCGTGACGTGACGCTTTTTCGTGACGGTCACGTGACTTTTTTTCACCTAGCCCCCCATCCGCGAACCGTCCAATAAGGAACTTCGTTCCAAAACTACCACCGGTTCTAACCCTACACCTCTGGCCCAAGAAGTATTATGACCGAAAAGATACTCGACGGGACTTATTTTTTTCAAAACAGTAATACATTATTAGATCTTAAAGATACAAAATAATGCGTAGTTCTTCAAGAAGACATATCAAAACAGCTTGAGAGACAGATAATGTACCTATTGTTTAATTATAAAGAAAAATAAATCCTAATCTGACTGCTTCACAAAACGTTTGATATGTTTTCCTACCTAAACGGTGTCCTATAAATGTTTGGTTTGGGCCATGCATCTTTGTCCGTCATATATAATACTACGAACCTGCAATAACCCTTTAACAAAGGTAAATTTAAAGCATCGACGGGTAACATGTTATAAATATGAACACCTTGACCAAAAAATTACAAATTATTTAAATACCAAATTTCATCTAAATACGGACAGCGTTGTTTCTTCCCCATGTAAACTTTCACCCCTTTTGTATCCGTTTAAAGGATAATTTCCGAGATAAAACTATTTTATTTCCTTTTTTAATTAATTATCTCCATACCAAATTGTATCTAAATCGATTCTGCGGTTAATAATTCCCTATACAAATTTCCAACTCTCTTTTCACCACTTTAGGGTTGATTTTCGGAGTGAAAACTATCATTTTGTCCTTTCTTGAGACCCATACTATATCAAATTTCATCTTTATCAGTTCAGCGGTTAAAAAATCGTCATACCAACTTCCAACCCCCTTTTCGGCGTGAAAGGGTTTATTTTCGGGATGAAAACTATTCCGTCGTTGCTCGGGACTCAAATTATCTGCATACTAATTTCTATTAAAAAATCTCCATACAAACTTTCAACCCCCTTTTCACCCCCTCCATGGTTGATTTTCGGGATGAAAACTATTCTTTGTCCTTTCCCGGGACTCAAACTATCTCTACACAAAATTTCATCAAAATCCGTTCAGCCGTTTTCACGTGATGCGCGGTCAAATAAACAGACAAACAGATAAACAGATAAACAGATAAACAGATAAACAGACAAACAGATAAACAGACAAAAATTCTAAAAATTGTTAGAACGTGTTCTGTTATCGATTCTAAGTATCCCCAGCCAACTTTTTTTCGATTATCTTCCATGTACAGACTTTCGACCCTCTTCAGCTTTATTATATGTATAGATATATAACATATTTTTAAAGCCGTATCGTACAACATGTTCATATTTACAAAAAAAAATATTTTTGACATTTAGTTTGGCATATGTATGTATGGAGTGCCTCACCTAAAAGATTTTTTTAGCAATTTAGCCAGAAAACTAAGTAGCGGCACATGAAACACACCTCTATATAAAATTTCAGTAATATATGTTTTATAATAAAAATGGCTGTGACATACGGACGGACAGACGGACATGTTTCAAAAAATTTTTAAGGGTTCCGTTTTTACCATTTTGGCTATGGAACCCTAAGAAGTGTTTGCGCTGTGTTATATTTTAAAGATCTAAATTTAATGGGCTTACAGCTCTCATTTGTATGACGATTTCGTGCACAAATACCGCTCCCTACATGTGCATTTTTACTATTCGCAACTCGCAACAGGCTTAGTTTTGTTAATTTATCGTAATTAAGTGAATTTTTACGGTTAAAATTTAAAATCGCAACAAAAAATAACCATCTATTAAGCTCACTTGCACAGCAAAAAAAATCCAAATTCACATGAAAACACCGCTTTGATGTGCATTCAGTTTTTTTTGCTGTACTAGTCAGTATTTTTTTATTTTTTTCTGATATGCGGAATATTTTTAAACATATTTCGTAAATCAAATACAAACACTGAAAACATTGAAAAAATAATCAACCCAGCCGGACTTGAACCTGGCATCGATACGCCTTACCGGGGCTCGACCCAACCCATACCCAACTGAACCCATAGCTTAATTGGTAAAGCGATCGAGCCCCGGTAAGGCGTATCGATGCCAGGTTCAAGTCCGGCTGGGTTGATTATTTTTTCAATGTTTTCAGTGTTTGTATTTGATTGAATAACATACTATTGTATGAGTGGAATGCCCCACTTTAAAAATCATGTAAAATAATTATATTTCGTAAATTCATAAATATTTTGCCGCTCACTGTACTTCAAATTCAAAATCTAGGTTTTCATTTTTTTACATAAAAATCTACTAATTGAGATCGTTATTACTTATCTTATTTAGTAGCATTCCTAAAAAATGTCACCATAGTACTTAATCACAGTATTCAAATCACAAAACATCCACAAAAGGATTAGGTATGATTATTTATTATAAATCTGCCCGCGCGCCTCTGAGTAAAGTCATATTCTTTGAACATTATTGCGGTGCATCGCGGCGGATTTACGCACGATCGCAATGAGAAGGGTACGCGGGTGGCGCGGGTAGAGAGCGCCCGTAACGCTCAAGGACACTACGGCGACAATCGTCTTAAATAGTGTTCCACGCCGCCCCTAGGCTTCTTTAGGATGGAATGAGATGAGATCCTTTAGTACTAGCTAATATAACTCTACATCAGTGGCTAAAAGGTATCCTAACCCCAAACAGACATCCCTAGATGTAGCAAGGATCGCTCGCCCCCACATAATTTATGCCTTTCTTTGCATAGTCGGGGGCTGGCCGCAGACATGCATAAATAACGCGCTGTCCGGCGATGGTAATCGCAATCTCCCGAGATTTCACACTTTTGTACCAGCTTTAGTGATCAAACTAACGTACAACTAAAGGGAATACTAAATTTGTTTTAGTACAGTTACTTTAAAACAAAAACGGTAGGTTAAACAAACTTTTTTATTTAACATATTAAAAAATATTTATAACGGGTTACTCACGTAATTTAAGACGATTTTTGGACATGTTTCGATCAATTTAGCAATTTAGCGTAGTAACCGGCGCGCTGCCGTCGCGGAAGGCTGCTCGAGAAAATGATCATCGTAAATTGATCGAAACAGCGAGCTTAAACAAACTTTTTTATTTAACATATCCATACTAATATTATAAATGGGAAAGTGTATGTGTGTGTTTGTTTGTTTGTTTGTCCGTCTTTCACGGCAAAACGGGGCGACGAATTGACGTGATTTTTTAAGTGGAGATAGTTGAAGGGATGGAGAGTGACACAGGCTACTTTTTGTCTCTTTCTAACCCCCCCCCCCCCTTCCCTAAACTGGGGGGAGGAAGTTTGTATGGAGCATTCCGCAATTTTCAAGGCAGAAAGCTAAAAATTGGTATGCGGACTATTTGTATGCAGTTTATTCTGTTCCGAGTTCTCTTCTGTGTTTTAAATCAGGAAAGGGGAACCGTGTTACCCCGAATTTGACGCGCGCGAAGCCGCGGGCAAAAGCTAGTAAAAAAATATTTATAACGGGTAACTCACGTAATTTAAGTCGATTTTTGGACATGTTTCGATCAATTTAGCAATTTAGCGTAGTAGCCGGCGCGCTGCCGTCGCGGAAGGCCGCTCGTGAAAATGATCATCGTGAATTGATCGAAACATCTTCTTATCTCTTAAATACATTTTAGGTACATTGTATTCAGCCAGCTAGTGGGCATGTATTATTCAATCCTAAGAACTAGATTTCTTACAGCTAAGCATGCAGCATGCATGGATATAACATATTTAATAAAATGGAGCATAATTGCAGCCTAAATTTTACGTTGCAGTTTTTAATTCGAAAATAAAACGAGCCCTATGGTGAAACCGAGATTAATACAGGGTGGTTTTGGGGTAGTGTAGCAAGAGAACAAGGCATGATACAGAACCTAAAGATGAACCTAATGATATTGGTCATTATTTTTTTATCACCAATATTGATAGTTATTTTGCTGATGATAAGTAGAAAAATACATTTTTGCATACGATTTGGTAACCCTACTCTATGTTACGTCTTGCTACTTAGCTCACCACAACAGCTTATGACAAAAGTCATAGGGTGACCATGTTTTACTTACTTTAAGATTAATTATACTGGAAAAAAATTTTTTTTTTAGCAAATAATACCATTTCATAATATTGATCAGTAGTTTAAATAAAAAATGGTTTTGATGGAAAAAGTGGTTTTACCCTCAAGTAATCAAAGAAATGCGCCGAAGTTAGGGTGTACAGATCTACAGATCAATAAGTAGCTAGGTAACTGTTCGAAAAACACAAAAAACCTGCCAAGTCGCACTATTAAGTAGCAAATAACACGACAAATCATTTTAAGCAATTGATAAACATTATGTATGACAGACACGTCTATCTAAGGGGCTCTGAAAGAACATGGTTTCTAGTTAGATCTCATTTATTTTATTAGCGAACCGTTCACGAACTTGGCATTCATTCACATTTATGTTTTTGATAGGATTATAACTAACATTAGACGGGTCTTCAACTGAATTCGCAATTGCTATTTTTTACGTTTAATTAAGTGTGTGGATCATTTTGAATCAGATACACTCAGGTATTTTTCTGCTGACTGTACATACAAGGTGTAACAAAAATACTGGTGATCCGTTTAAGGACATAATTGGTATCGTATTCTAATTATTAAAAACCGAGAAAAAATTTTTTCACTCGAAACAGAAATTTTGTTTTGTATGGAGGGTCAGCCCCGGCTAGGGTGACGTATCCCATACAAAAAAAAATTTTCACCTCAGCATCTCGAACAAGCCTACTTCCCTGCGAATACACAGTGACGAAAGTCGCACTTTCGTCACTCTCTGGAGTGATGAAAGTGCGACTTTCGTCACTCCAGGGAATGAGACAGTATTTTTTTTAATTTAGTGAAGGCCATAAACTGCCACTTCATACTTCGGGGTTTATTACAAATTAGAAATACATATTTTTAACCTTTATTATGTTCTCACTACTGAGGTGAAAAGTTGTATGTGTCACACGAGAGCAAAGTTATTTTATATCTCGTGTTTTTGAGTCCCTCGCTACGCTCAAGATTCTAACTTAGAATCTTAACTTAGAATAAAGAATTATAGAATCTTTCGCTTACTCGGGACTCAAAATTAACACTCGCAAGAAAAACCAACTTTCCTCTCTTGTTGCACAAATAACTATTTCGCGTCCAAAAATTTTTCTTCTACCATTTCTTAGTCTTAATACGATACCAATTATGCCCTTAAGCGGATCACTATTTTTGTTACATTCTGTATAAATATACAATGCTGTTGATTTTTTAATAACTATGACAGATATTAAATGGATATTAATTTTACTATTTACTTACACAAGTACAATGTATTCATAATCATATATTTGCAACTGCCTACGAACATTTATACCATTATCAATATCTGTCCATTAAGCAACCTAACTTCCAAATACAATGATAACTTACAAATTACCAGCCTAACAATTACAAAGCGATTACAATCATTAATGTAATGTTCATACTTTGTCGGGCTAAAGTATCGGATAGCGTTTATGTAAATATCAATTACATTTGTAATCTGTTGGTAGTGTATGGACGTCCTCATTGCAGGTAGACAGTTGTTTGAAACTTGAGCACATGTCCATTGTCACTTTCTATTCGACAAATCGGGCTTGATATTGGTCCATACTAAGGTGCATTTTTTGCAGTTTAAAATTATAAGACTTTGCAAGGATTAGTATTCTTGCAAGGATTTTCACGACTTTGTCATCCGTTTATTTTCGTTTATTAAAATCCGGGCTCACATACAAAAGAGAAAAACTTAACCAAAGTACGTTAAGATGTATGATGGCTCACTGGTACTGATTATCACTGATTACTGGCTCACCCAGCGGCAGTTAAGCCAAAGAGCTTTGCTTGCTGGTACGATTGTATTTTTACTTAAATATATACGAGTATTTGATAAATAAAATTTTAAAAAAATTAAAACCCATTTTACTCTTATTTTCAAGAGACCTGTTACTAGGCGCGGATCCAGGATTTTGTTCAGGGGGGGCACTTTCCTCATTCCTTCAGGGGGGGGGCACAGGGAACCCGTTTGTTAGTGGGCCCACGTGCGACGGGAGCCTGGACGGTGGTGAGCGCCACTTTGGGCGTAAGTGTGACGGGGAGCTCAGATGGTGGTGAGCCACACGTTAGGCACCAGTATGACGGACCCCCGTATGCCATTTGGTAATGAGCCCCACGTTGGGCACCAGTATGACGGATCCCCGTATGCCATTTGGTAATGAGCCCCACGTTGGGCACCAGTGTGACGGATCCCCGTATGTCATTTGGTAATGAGCCCCACGTTGGGCGCCAGTGTTATAAGTAAGCCCCACGTTAAATACCAGTGTGACAGCGTTTCCCAAACTGTTTTATTTGCCAACCGTGTCATTTGGCATACTGCATTTTTTTCTGAAACTGTAAACTTTTTACTATTTGTTTTATAATTATCGTGTCGAACCATATATATTAGGTTAGGTTTGTTTTATAACAATCCTGCAATTCTTATAGTTACAGAAAAAAATGCAGTATGCCAAATGACACAGTTGGCAAATGAAACAGTTTGGGAAACGTTATTCGGGGAAATGGCAGAGAACCCGTAAAGACATTAGGTACAGAAACACACACAAACCACACACACTTACAGAAAACCACAGCCAAATAGCTACTCATAGTGTTGTGTTCCTGCTGGTGAGTACGGTTGCGAAAGAGCTCAAGGAGGACCCAGTGTATTGACGATGAGGGAGCCTCGTGTTCCTTTAGCCGTCAATACAGTGAATCCTCCTTTTATGTAAAGGGTCTGAAACGCGCATGTGACACCTCTGGAGTTGCAGGCGTCCATAGGCTACGGTAGCTGCTTACCATCAGGCGGGCCGTATGCGTGTTTGCCACCGCCGTGGTATAAAAAAAAAGGTACCTACCGTAAATGCTTCTACCAACTATAGATTTACCGTACGAGAACGGAAACGCGTCACGTTACTCACCCCGTTGAGTTCACTCCACGCTCCCTCCGCACGACGAGTTAATGACTAATATTACCGTAATTACCGTAAATGTTCATACAAATGCATAATCTGCGGCACGATCAAATCGGGACGAGACAAGGTCGCGGTCGCAGACTGATGTACATACAATTAACGTCTGTAGATTTTGTGTTCCCGGATTGACAAAGAGGATTTTCATTAATGTAACCTTATGTATAGGTATTTAGACAATCAGGGACCTAGTTTGGGAATGACAACCTGCTAGAGTCCGACAAGCTGATAATTTTTTTTATTTAAGTTTATGTATTATAATCCAAAAAATGGCCGAACCTTTCGGCCGCGCCGGAACTTTCAACACTGTACTAAATCTGACCATAAGTTCTGTCACAACGTTTTTAACTGGTAAAATCGCTGCTGTACGGTAACCATCAAATATATCAAAGCAGCCACGGTACTTAAAAATATCTGAACATGCAGTTTGTCGCCGTGACAATAGGGGCATTGTCCAGATATTTGTGACCACCTTAGCCGCTCGATATATCTGATGGTGACTGTACAACGGCTGACATGTAACTGAAATTAATATGTACTATTTAACACGTCTATCGAAGTTTCGTTTTCGGTTTCGGCCGAAACTGGACCCAGAGCCGAACCTTCTGTTTCGGTTTCGGTGTCGGCAAAAAAGCATGTGAAACTAATTATAATTGATAAAACAACGCAATCGGGGGCCGTATTCTAACTTTAAAACACGTGTCATAACGCATCCAACTTCAATACAACTCCAATGCATTAACTACGCAATACAACTATCGTGTTTGCTGGTGTGACAATTTTAATGTATTAATTGAATGTGATGTGACTATTATAATTTTTGAGTAGCAATGTAATATGAATTTCTAACGTGTTTCTGTAATTTTAATGTTAACATTATATTTTATTTATTTATCCGGAGTGTTTGAATTTTGTTGTAAAATAATCTAAATTAAGTACTGTTGTGTGCTAACGTAGACACTAAGACATGTAACTAACAATTCATATGGGCTCCCGGGCCTGAAATAAACGTATATTTAATTTAATTTAATTTAATTTTAAACGTCTGAATCAGAAATGACAGAATTTGCTTGAAAACTATTCCGATGCAACTTTAAAATTGGTTGATTATTTGTAGTGTGTTTGAGATAGATTGAATATTTATATTGTTTATGTATGTTTAAATTAGAATATGGCACCTGCTTAAGTTTAGTAGCTGACAGTCTGACAGTATAAAAATAAGTTTCAATTTTAGTAACGATTACAGATTGTTTTATATAAAATGTTTAATTTACAGTGATAACTAACTTTTAAATTTACACCCTAATCGTTAATCTGCGTCATAATGAAAAACTGCACTAAAGGCAACCGTAATGTAGGTATCTATTCGAAAACTATCATCATATAAATATGTTGTATGGAAATCCAAGAAAAACAAATGCTTCCCCGAACTTATCGACAAGCTGTAACAGAAATATGTCCGCGATTGCACAGAGTATGGAATTGCGTTGCAAATCGGAGATGCGTTAAAGAAAAACTTAGTTATTTCTGAAAGTATACTTCTGAGCGTGTGACCTTATAAAATTATAATTAGAAGACTTGAATAAACATCATACTAAAATATCGTGACATTATTATTTTGACAAAAACGGGACTTAATCGCGTACACTTACTTTTATTATTATTGTGTGTAGGCAAAGTGACAACCCTAGCGTGAATGTGCATAATCGAAATCAACTGCGGGTAGTTCGAAAAACCCGCGCAGCTAGAAGATACTGATACAATTCCTCGCCAGTCTGCCTGCGACCACGAGCATTACGGCACGCTCGAAACGTCAGGGAAATAATAAAAGTAAGTGTACGCGATTAAGTCCCGTTTTTGTCAAAATAATGAGTGAAAATCGTGTAAGTTTAAATCAGTACATCGTGACATTAAACTGAAACCACTTCTTCCCCATGTTTGCTGCGGGCTTCTTTATTTGATTCCACTTATTTAATTCATTGAATTCTCAAATGATGATGATGAATGATTTCCGTTTAGCTTGTACAGATTTTACTGCAAAAGACCCACTATATATATATTTTTTTTATTCCTAAGAATTTACTATTTCCGACCCCGTTTTTAAAAATAATTCATATTTTGACATCTGGCGTGTGACGTGTGACTGGCATACTATAACAAAAAATCGGTTTCAAAACGGGATGATCCGGAGTGATAATTTTGAATTGTATTCTCAGGATTGATATTATATGCGTCGAGCAAGTACAGCCTTGCTTAGTTTTAGGCTAGTTTGAATGTAAATTTTACCCATTTATTTATAAAGTATGAAGACGAAAATCAATAAACATCAATACCATACGTTCGCTATATCTCTTCTATATACTTCCATGTTGACGATAAATACTTGTTCATCCTTTGGTTGACGGTAATTGTTTTGTACCTGTAGTGTAATATTTTTACACCATAATCATTATAGTGTCGGCATTTTCTATAATAATAATATAATCGAACGAGCAAACGCAGCGAAGCGTAATTTTTACAGACAACTTCGGGTACAATGGAACTGTCAACTGGCTACCGCCGCTGCATTCCGATGGCTTTTTGATTTTGAATAGATTTTCCGCGATAACTTTAGTAACGCTTTTCTGATCTTTATGAAAGTTGAGGTTGTAGGAGAGATAAATAGAATTTGAGTATTCTTCGATCAAAGCATTTCTTCGAGCATGATCGATCAAGGGGTTATGGAGAAGGTGCAAAAACGATCTTCATAAGGTTCTTGCTATATGGGTCCACTAGTTTGCAAGTAAATCTCGAGTTCTCAACTCGAGCCGGACTACTAGATAGTTAAGAATCATCTCCGTTCATCCTTCCCCCGTGGCCATATTGTTGTTGCGTGTATGATTGACGGTAATCGCTCTGCGCATGTAGCGCGGTATTTTTGGACACTGTTTTCTCAGCTACGTTATTGTCGCGGGTAGCTTCTCTGTTTGTTTCGTTTCTTCAATGCTTTATTGCGAACGGGGTGACGGGATTTAGGACGGGGTTATTTTAACCGTCATGTCGATGCCATTAAGAGATTTAACACGCGCGCGATTACTTATTTTTAAATTTAATATATGGTTTAAGATAATATACTGCTTATTATTAAATAATTTTGAAATAAAATTAAGGCTTAGAAAAGTTATTAATCAAATACAAAATACAAATACAAATAATGTATTGAGAAAAGTATAGTACAGTGTTAGCTCTTACGGACTGAGATTTTTTAACGACATGTGGTTAACAAATGCCTGAACTAGGATTCCCTGTGTTTCAGGCAGCGAAGGACAATATTACTTTTTTTTTTAATTAATCACTTAATTATAAACTTAACAAAATAAGTAGGTTCTTAAGTAATAAATATAAATAAATAAATTTTGCGTAAGAAGAGCCTTCTACTTGCTGTATATGAATTTCGTACATTGTTAAGGTCCTTTTATCATTTGTCTCTTCCTCTCGTTGTATGGAATTTGGAAGAGCGCCCTCTACAATAAGTTTTCACCGGCCTTCCGCATTATCTGATGACGACTGTACAGAAACCGATTAAAGCCTAATTTTTATCTGACATTTTATTCTAATTTCACTAGGATCTTGTTTAGGTGCTTAACCAAGCGGATTGCTTTCTTTCAGCCCTCTAACGCATACAAAAACATATACTAGCAGTTGTCATTTTTGAATATTGATAGTATCTCATAGTTTAATTTACCTATATACAATATTTTTTATTTATGGTTAGGATTCGAATGCCATTTAAATTTCTGTGTTCTAATCCGTTACTTTTACGTTCGTAAAAGACTAATTTTAACAGTTTTTATTAAGTACTATTACTTGTTAATTCTATTTGTTACTATTTATTTGCAAAAAAAAGTCCAATCCACGCCACAGAGGCGAGGTATCCATGTAGCTGAAGCTGTTCTTTGGTACCTCTTTTTTTTTAATTATACTAATTTACAAAGACCAAGGTCTAGTTTAATGGTCAATTTTAGTATGCGTATTGGTTTGCCTACGATGAGACCCTCTCAAAAATTTAGTTTTTGACATGCACTAGTCTGTAACGGGGCAGTGATCGAGCGATCTGTCACATCGTCGTGACCGGGGATAACATCTCATTCAAGTGCCGTGACAAGTGAACTCTTCTTTTTACAAGTTAATAGATATTTGAACTGCCAATGACCTTTACTTTTTGCTGTTGGCTAATGGTTTTGAAAATGGATGCGGAAAACGGACGCGTTTGAAGCGACTCTACAGTCTACAGTGACTTGACTATTGTAAGGTATGATTTAAAAGAAAAGTGAAGTAGCTACTTAGGAATGTAATTCAAACTGTTGATAGATAGAATGACGATACTAACGTTCCATATTATTGTATGACAAATCAATCATAAGAATGGTATAGTAACATTGTGAGGTACTTGCAACGAAATAGTTTATTTTAATTTAAATGTCAAAATTGCACTGCTTGGTGACTGTACTGTTTATGTCCCTAATCTACCTACTTATGTGTTTTACTAATTGACCGCACTACAATTTTATGCGGCGTCAACCGTCGTGGAACTGGTTTTTTACTGCATTGGTAAGTAAGACTTACGAACGTCTATAACCGACCCCTTGTGTAAACATGTACAGTCGCCATCATTTATATCGGAGCGGCCAGGGTACTCAAATATATCTGAACATGAACTTTATCGCCTTGACTATAAAAGGCGTTGTTCAGATATTTGTAACCACCTTAGCCGCTCCGATATATCTGATGGCGACTGTACTTTGGAATACAGCGTAAACAAGATAAAACATAAAATTACCTTTATACGAAAATAAATGTAGGTTAAGTAAAAAATAAAAGTAAATTATATTGTACAATTGTTATACTCGTACTTTATAGTAAAGAAATTACTTTGACTTTGGTACTTAATCCACTCTCTTTAAAAAAAATTGCGATTTTGTAATCTCCTTCAGTTTCGTACCGAAACTGAAGTCCAGCACTGGGCCGTATAGAGTAATGATTGCGTCTCAAGTGGGGCGCGCGTCGCACCAGAAATAGCGTTTGACGTTGTACCGCAGTGGCGCCTGTTCACTGTCAACTGCGCAGACTAGAGAACCACAGATACAGGCACCTTATACATAATGTTCCATCTGGAATGTAGCCCTGTAGTCCAGCAGCGGGCCGTATACAGTAATGAGTGTTTGAGTGGGCCGGCGCCCAGAAATAGCGTTTTATGTTGTACCGCGGTGGCGCCTGTTCACTGTCAACTGCGCAGACTAAAGAACTTCAGATTCAACCACCTCATATATAATGTTTCATCTGAAATGTAGCCCTGTAATCCAGTAGCGGGCCGTATACAGTAATGAGTGTTTGAGTGGGCCGGCGCTCAGAAATAGCGTTTGACGTTGTACCGCGGTGGCGCATGTTCACTGTCAACTGCGCAGGCTAGAGAACTACAGATACAGCCACCTTATACATAATGTTTCATCTGAAATGTATCCCTGTAGTCCAGCAGCGGGCCGTATACAGTAATGAGTGTTTGAGTGGACCGGCGCTCAGAAATAGCGTTTGACGTTGTACCGCGGTGGCGCATGTTCACTGTCAACTGCGCAGACTAGAGAACTACAGATACAGCCACCTTATACATAATGTTTCATCTGGAATGTAGCCCTGTAGTCCAGCAGCGGGCCGTATACAGTAATGCGTGTTGGAGTGGGCCGTCGCACCAGAAATAGTGTATGACGTTGCGTTGTACCGCGGTGGCACCTGATCACTGTCAACTGCGCAGACTAAAGAACTACAGTTAAAGACAATTCATACATGTTTCATGTGGAATGTAGCCTGTTACGTGTATCTGTATATACGCCCAGCAGTGGGCCGTGCAATGTAGGTACCTAATGAGTACTCAAGTGGGCCGTCGCACCAGAAATAGCATTTGACGCGGTGGCGCCTGTTCACTACCAAGAAGATTATACTTATAGATTACAGAAGTAGACAAGCCGCTACTATTCATGAAATCTTAAATTATATCGACGTTCTCTCATGTTTGACATTGCTGACTGTATCTCTGACATCCCTCTAGATTGTTTCGATCACGTTGGTTTTTCTACATTTAGTGTATAACCATTTTTAGTACCTTAATGCTACGTGGCTGACTGAAGCACCGAAAATTGCTAAAATTGTATAACCAAATAAAAGTACTTAGTCCATCTGTTTGGTAGCAATAGACTTAGAAAAAAATGACATCGTATTTTTTTCGTAGGAAATTATATTTTCACTGTGTCGCCTACAATATTCAAAAATAAGTAGTTTACTCGCAAGCCTCACGGCACAGTGCGTGTTTAAAGTGGTCATATTGGTCCTTACGAATTGTCCGATTTGGAACTTCGTTTTAATATTTTTTTGAGTTATATTATTCTTAGTTCTGAGCTCTTTTTATTTTATATTTTATTTAAACTAACTTTTTCGTGTGTTTTTTCGCTGTTACGCAACGCGCCTTCATTTTGAATGTGCTCTCTGTCTCTCACTACTCTGTCCGTCGAAGGAGGGCGCGGTAAAATTGAAAATAAATTCAATATCAATTTGAGCGTGAGCCAAGTGTATTTCATATCGATACATGACGTGCGTGACTGTGACACGATTCCATCTAACCACAACTCTTTATATGTTTGGAGTCAGTACCAAATGAAAAAAAATAGAGGTAAGAATTTATTCTCACGTAAAAATACACAGTCAATATTCATCAAATTCTTTTGTCACTTTAATCGTCAACACAGTGAATCCTCCGTTGTATTAAAGGGCAGGCAACGCGCATGTGACACCTCTATAGGCGGCAGTAGCTGCTTACCATCAGGCGAACCGTATGCTTGTTTGACATCGTCGTGATATAAAAGAACCTGTTTTTATAACCAAATAATTAAATTGATCTTTATCGAACATTATCCGTATTCTCAACAATTTTATTTTGGCTGAATTTGCGTAGCCCTTACCTACAAATGTACCTGACAAAGTGCCTCTCCAATATTCACTTTGTGACAAAAAGTATCTAACTCAATTGTTTAACTCAACCATACTAAGTAGTCAAAATTCATCTTTCATAAGCTCTGTAGAAGCAGAGTTACGTCAGTGAAACTATTTTTTATTCCATATTAATCAGTGACACATAAAATCTTTGAAACATCGTCAAAATTGACACAAAGCCCTTCAACATCGCGTAATAGACACCTTGTCAAAAGTATCCGTTCCGGGTGTCAGGGCTGTCTCTAACGGGTGCTCGCTGAATTTTGCATGCGAGTGCGCCCGACGGTAATGTGACAAGTGACAACCCTAGCTTTGTATACAAATTTGCACGTTTGTGCGATCAGGATGTTTTGAATATGAATTGGGTTGCATGCCTATTAAATGTAATATTTGTGTGTAAAATCTGACAACTCTGTCTTTTCGACTGACTTTGTCCTCCGTCTTCAGCGGCCGTCCTTTTTTGTATTTTTAACCCACTTCAAATTGTCAAAAGGGGGAGGTTCTCTATTCGGCTGTAATATTTTTTTGTAAATAGGTAATTATTTTTATTATATTAGGCGCCGGCTTAAACTTAAGTTTTTTAATATTACAGGAAAATTGTTAAGTTACGCCATGTCTCTTCTAGAAGCGTATTCGAACTTTCAAATTGATGTCAAAATCATACATTTTGTTATCATCTGTATATCCTCTCGTCCGTGGCGAGGTCTGAGGCCCGATTGGGCTGAATAGGTCTCTCTTTCTCTTTACATTTAAGAGCTGTGCTCTTGTCGGTGGAGCAATCTCCAACTCGTCCGGTCCTCTGCTAACTCTTTAACCTTCTGGTATGACACGACCTGAACCTTTTCTTTTATTTGGTTGAAATAATTTATTCTCGGTCTTCCTCTTCTTCTCTTTCCCTCTATTTTTCCTTCTATGATGTTCGTAAGGAACAGGTCGTGTCGTAGCATATGTCCTATTAATACTCCTCTTCTGTTTTCTATTGTCTCTATTATATTTCTTTTTTCTTTAACTCTTTCCAGAACCCTAACATTTCCAATCTTTCTCTATCTCTTTGTGTCAGTGTCCACGTTTCGCCGGCGTACAAAGCGATGCTCCAGATGTAGGATTTAATAAAATGTTTTTTTTTTAGTATTCGTCGCCATTTTCGATTTAAAAATGTGCTTTTTATTGTTGAAGGCCTGTTTGGCTATTGCGATTCGAGTAATGATGTCTTGACTACACCTTGATTTATTATTAATGATACTCCCGAGATATTTAAAGTTATCGACTTGTTCCAAAATAGTGTTATTCAGTTTAATTGGTCTATTTCTCGTATCTAATTTTGATGCTGTTAAGATTTTTGTTTTGTTGATATTCATTTTTAAATCTGATTCCTGAAAAATTGAGTTCATATTGTTAAGTAATAATTCTAGTTGTTCACTGTCTTCTGCGAATGCTGCTATATCATCAGCATAACGTACAAAATGTATTGTAACTTGTTCCCATTGAACTTGACTCCTCCCTGGTACTTCTCTATTTTTTTGGTAATGGAGTTTTCCATGAAGGCGTTAAAAATTAACGGTGAAAGTGGACACCCCTGTCTTACTCCTTGTTTAATCCTAATGCTTTCCTTTTCTTCCGCTATCTGAATTAAAGTTTCCTGATCTCTATATAGCTCGTATATTACTCTTCTATCTCTGTAATCGACTCCTATTTCATTTAGCGTTTTCATCATAAGTTTCCAGTTTACTTTATCGAAGGCATTTTCCAAATCTATGAAGGCAACGTGCGTATTCAAACCCAAATCCATCCGTCGATCATGCGCAGTGCTAAGATAGCTTCCCTTGTTCCTTTGTTTTTTCTAAAACCGTATTGATCTGGTCCTAATCGACTTTCAATCTTTGCTTTTAACCTGTTTTGGATTATTGTGAGTAGTATTTTAGAAGCGTGAGATATCAAACTTAACGTCCTCGAATTAAATACCTAATCTACTGATGAGAGGATATGGCGAATGATAGCAAAATTATGTCATTTTTCCATCAATCTGTAAGTTGTTAGGCTAAACCATATACAAGATATCTCTATACTCCGCTTAGCGCGTTATTTCTTTGAAACCAAAGCTGCCAAAAAGAAGGGGTGCGGGAGGGGAACACGCAGTGCTAGACAGGGAACGCGCGATTGCTCCGTGGGGCGTAAGAGAGAGTCAGACATTAATGCTTGCCATGGAGACGTACTAAGTTTACTGTCACTTCCAATAGCTAGTGTCTTACTATAGAGTGAAATTACTTCGAGCGTGGCAGCAGGGGTCGCCCGGCTATGCGGGGTCTTGGGTTAATTAGTCTATGGGCTAAACCAATGTCTTGTTATAAGTATTCTCCTCTGCTATCCTCTGTTGCCATACGGTTACTCCTAAGCTTAAGTGTAAAACTTTTAAAAGGTGGTTTAAATATTACATATTTGCAAAATTATTAAAAAGTATGCACTCTGATAATTAAGAGAAATATGACACCTATTTGCCATCATGTCATCAGTATCCAAGAAATAAACTGAATAGTGCCCTGGAAGCTACGTAATGTGTAATGTGTATGAGCTATCCCTTTTTATTAGCCACCAGTATAATCACAAAACGCCATGTTTGTCATATTCATCGTTTAACGTTTCCACATGGCAGCTTCCTTGTGAAGCATGAACCCACACCCATGCTACGTTATGTCTCTATCTGAGTAGCACAACAACACGCAACAACAACAGTATCTTGAACATACAACAGGACAGACGTCACGCAAGTGTCTCTATTTACGCAGCATGACACGGTGCGATTCCTGAAGCACCTATTTGTTAATCAAGTCATAATGAATTAGCTTATTAAGTCATATAGACATCAGGATCTCGAGTAGTTTAATATTTTTCCTTGCTATGTGAATTTTTTGCCTCTATAGTATATGACCTTGTCAGCTTATAGGACAGATCTCCTTGCCGGCCATATAATTAGAGATAATAGAAAAGTCACCGAAAATATGGCGTGACAATTCCGGTTATATTCACAAAACCTATAGATTCGATCGCGAGTATGTGAGGTCACATTATACTAGTATAATTTGACCTCTATATTAATAGCATTAGTATTGCTTACGTTAGACTATGTTTAAAGAAGCGCTGGGTGTCGGTCCTTTGCACTTTGTGACTAGCACACGATCGGCTGACTACGGCAAAAGTGGGCCAGTGCGACGCCTTTTCCTGTTCCACTCTTTGTGTTTTTCGATATTATGGTACTTCAGTGTTGCTGGTAAAAGCAAAAAAAAATTCCTCTCATTATTATTCCTCTCCGACAAAAAAAGTCGTATACTTTACAAGAAAAACAAACATAAGATTTATTTATACTCTCTCATCAGAATGAGAATGTATCTGGGTCCCAAATTTAATACGAAGAAATTTAGCAAAACTCGCCTTTTTTAAATGGATTTGCTCAAATAGCGACATACTTAGATTAACCACTGACGCCATATAACACATGCACCCCTGCGTTCCATCGGAGATTGCCTTTTATTAACACTAAGGGAAGTTTTTACGTTTCAGTTCAGCGAACGTTTGGCATTTCCACTGCTTTTTAAGTAGCTTTTGTTGGTAAAAACTATTTGTTGGACCAAAAAACTATAGATTAAGTCAATTCGTATTAAATTAATGGCAATTATGAGTGATGGTTGATTAGCTTTCAGGTTTTAGTCAAAGGAATTGCAATAATATTAATTTAATAACTTTTTTTAATGAAAATCTATTGATGCATGTTGTTTCACCATTTTGGGAGACAGAACTTAAATAAAAAATCCTACATAAGCCGTAGCTTATGGACGCCTGCAACTTCAGAGGTGTCACATGCGCGTTGCCGACCCTTTACAAAAAGGAGTATTTCACTATGTTGACGGCTAAAGGAACAAGAGGGTCCCTCGTCGTCAACACATCACTGGGTCCTCTTTGAGCTCTTTGGCAACCTTACTTACCACTGGAACACAACGAGTAGGCAACTAATGAGTGGTAGGTAGGTAGAGGTAGGTTTTCAAGCAAATTCTGATATTTCTGATTCAGACGTTTAAGCAATTGTATTGCGTTGCGTTGTTAATGCACTGAAGTTGTATTGAAGTTGGTTGGATCGTTTCTAAATGTGTTTTAAAACTTTTAAAGTTAGAATACGGCCCCTGGTGGTTTAAGAACTACCTAAATATAAAACAAGAACTTCTTATTTACGCAAGCTTAAAGGTCCCTGTTTCCCCGTGTTATCACTAGTCCTGGCTATCAGACTATTGCCGTGGCTAAGTGAGTGTGAGTGCTAAAGCAGGTCGCTTCGACAGCGCGATAGCGGCTAATCGACGACCAGTGCCGATCTAGTCGTGTCGTGTGTTCTTATTGCTTAAGGTACGTAGTCGCACCTTGTAGCGTTTTCAAGTCCCTCCGATGAACAGCTGCCAGATGGCCGTATCTTGAAATAAGGATAGTATAGTAAACTTACTACAGGGCCTTGCTCTCGTTATTTTCACATTTTCCGGGGCTTAGCTATCCGTCTCTATAGTCATAAAGGCGCTACAGCTATAAAGATGTACCTAAATATAAATCGATTTGAAACTTCACATTATGGGTACCAGCACCTATAGAACTCGATTAAAATCGATAAAATAGACTGGCCTGGGGGCCAAGATGACAATCGTTTGTAGAAAACGAATCGAAACGCTATCCGTCTCTCTATCGCACTAATATGGAAGAGTGAGCGTGAGCGTGTAGCGTTTCGTTTCGTTTTCTGCAAACGATTGTCATCTTGGCTAAGTCCCCTGATTTACCTTCAGCGAATGGGTGTGGATTGGGCTATCCAGAGAGCGTTCTTGTGGGACGACCGATTGGTTGCTGTCCGATGAGTTGGCCCAGGATCTGCTTCAGCATCGCGTCAATAACTGGCAAGAATTTGGCAGGATCGGGACAGGTGGCGTGCTCGTATTTCAGAGGCCGGGATTATTTTTGGATCGTTGAGCCCCAATAGTAGTCAGTTAATTAGCCTAATTTAAGCTAAGTAAACAACTTATCTACAGGTTTTAGTTAATCAAGCCCAATAATGTCACGTTATAAGGCAAACGGCTATCGGTTCTTAAATCTTTTATCTCCATTTAGTAGAGCCGGATTTGCTAATAAATGTGCACTTACTTTTTTATGTTTTTTTTTTTTTATGAAACTAGTAGCAAACGAGCAGACGAGCCACCTGATGGGAAGCGGTCAACGTCGCCCATGAACATAAGCAACATCAGGAGCCGCCTATGCGTTGCCGACCCTTGAGAGCCCTGTACGCCCGCTTCTTGAAGAACCCCATGTCAAAGCGCAATGGAAACACCTGGGAGGCAGCTCATTACACATTCCGCACGTTCTAGGCAGAAACGAGCGAGATGCCCGTTTATTTTTGGTATACCATGTGTCTAGAAAATGAGGATGAACTTTGTTCCTTTGACGGGAGGTGCGATGGTAGAAACGTGACGATGGCACCAGTTCAAAAAATTCTTCAGAACATTCCCCGTTGTACAGACGGTAGAACACACACAGAGAGCCAACATCTCTCCGGAGACGGAGAAGTGGATCTAAGCCGTCAGTAAGATCGGGATCGTCAACAATACGAACTGCCCGACGTTGGATGGAGTCAAGGTTGGGGTTGTATGGGAGAAGCTGGTATTGCGGGGCGCCAGACC
The DNA here is from genome assembly GCA_947086415.1 of Pammene aurita. Classification (NCBI taxonomy): domain Eukaryota; kingdom Metazoa; phylum Arthropoda; class Insecta; order Lepidoptera; family Tortricidae; genus Pammene; species Pammene aurita. The sequence goes on along the minus strand of OX352305.1, from coordinate 20,510,963 downwards.
AGAGATGAGAACAGTACTCCATGTGAGGTCGAACCTGCGCTTTATATAACAAAAGCCGGTGATCCGGCGTGAAGTATTGTTTTGCTCTACTGAGCACCCCGAGCTTCTTGGAGGCCAGTTTGGCTTTGTTCTCCAAATGACCCCGAAACTGGACTTCGTTCGTAATGTCGACACCCAGTATCCCGATACTCTTGGATATAGTTAGAGGGATGTTCTGAAATTTTGGCGCTATGACGAATGGGGTTTTCTTAGCAGAAAAGGCGCAGACTTATGTCTTACTAGGGTTAAACTGGACGAGATTACGTCTACCCCATTCGGAAACCTGCTCGAGGGAGGTCTCTATTTCAGACACAAGTTGCATTCTGCACTCCAACACCCGCCCAGGGGGGGCATATACACGACCTGTGTAGTAGCTATCGCTAGTACTGTCATCCGCATAGCAATGGATATTGTTGGTTACCAACATATCATTGATATGCAAGAGAAACAGAGTTGGCGATAGAACAGATCCCTGGGGGACGCCAGCGTTAATGGTGCTACGTATGGCGGTGGAATAGAATAAAGAAAACAAGGTTTAAAGAAACTGTATTTATTTCCACCGAATCCGCCGCAAGCACACGAGTACGTCGTAGGGTTGGGTTCGTAAAAGCCGGTCTAATTATTGCTCCGAGGCGTTGAGTTGTTCCCACCACGCAAGTACTCCCCTGGAGAAGCCGGAACTGGTACGGGTCAGGAGACGGGCGAACTGAGGGACGTCAGCGCGGGCCGCTCAGGAACAACTGCCTGGTCTGGTCTTGAAGGTCTAGCCGTAACTAGGCACCCTGGAATTGATTTCCGTCGTGTAAATAAAACATCCTCATTTAACTCCGCTGACTGTACTCGGCACGGCAAGAAGCATAAGCAGGAAGCAGTACTGCGTGATGATGACGATGAAAGGTTGGTGATGTGCGAATAGTACAATCAGACGGAGTTTACAAAGTGCAGAAGTAAAAGAAAGAGAGAATAAAAGTGTTCGGAGCAAAAGCGGTTAAGTCTAACAGTCAACTTTTCAATTTAAAATTACAAACATGAATTCTATTTAAACACTAAAAGGATACTATTTTTAAAAACGTTAAATATTACGTGGAATGATAAATATGCAAAATAAAGGCTAAGAAATGGAAGGCAAGCAAAATCACACAAAGAAATGTCGTAGCTGAAAAAACCGTTAGTCACACAATTTGAATCTACCTGTTTGTAATGAGCTAAGAAATGTTCAACACTTACCCAAAGGGGATTTTAAAACTAGCACTGAAAGAGTACAATTACAAGCGAGGACCGCTTAATAAGAATTAGACTATATAAATATTTAACGCCCGCCGGCTACACAGAGTCGCTGCGCAGGGCAAGCGAGCGTGCGCCGGCGGCGATGGTAAGATCTCCTCTGCCGAAGCGCGGGCGCTCGGACCAGCGCGGAGAAGGCGCGCGGGGCGGGAGAATCGCCGGCCGGCCGGTTATTTCGAACAAAGGAATGTGCGCGAAGTACAGTGCGTCACAGAAATATGGAACAAGATGAGACTTGATCTAGTTTATGATTTATTTATATTATTTGTATTATTGCTTTTAAAAATATAACCTAGGATATGTAACGATTTACGTTACATTGGGCTTGTAATCTGACTTAATTCCGTCAATGACGACAGAAAGGCTTCGCCCAGATAGAAAGCTGGCAACCCATGTACAAAACCCCTCACAAAGCCCGTATGATGCAAGTTTAGAAAGAAGTGCCTTATGCCAAACCCTATCAAAGGCCTTTGCTATATCGAGGCTAACTGCCAATGCCTCCCCCTTGCTCTCGATGGCAGTGGCCCAACGGTGAGTTAGGTAGACAAGAAGATCACCGGCGCCTCGACCGTGGCGGAATCCGTATTGCCGGTCGCTTATGAGCTGGTGATCGCAATCGGCCGATAGTTGGATGGGTCTGTGCGGTCACCCTTTTTTGGTATGGGGTGAACCCAGGCAATTTTCCAGAGAGACGGGAACTTCCCTGAGCGGTATGATAGCGAGAATAGGCGCGTTAAAACTGGAGCCAGCTCTGGAGCGCAGGTTTTTAGCACAATGGCAGGTATACCGTCGGGCCCACTGGATTTCTTGACGTCAAGGGCAAAGAGGGCATATTATTAAATATGGTCTAAAAAAAACACTTTTATCGATATTCGAATGCTGTAAAGAATCTTACATATACAAAATCTACATATTAAGGTTTCTCTTTGACGTCTCTAAAAACTGACTAGAGATTTTAATTTTAAACTAATTAACGCAAAAGTTATGACCAGAAAACCACTGTTTTGGCCTAAAATTGTTCGACTTTGATATAATATTAAAGTTACTGATAATATGATAAGCTATAAAAATTATTAGAAAACTAAGCGATTCAGATCGAAGTTCATTGGCACCACGGAGCCCCTTAAAGTAACATATAACTTACACATTCACATCATAATTTACGTGACGTAAATAAAATATAGACATCTATTTCAAAACAGTTTCCAAATTCCCGTAAGCTAGACAGGCACAAAAAGCAGGCGGCTCACGACTGACAGCCCGATTGTCTTTGATCACAGATGTATGAATAATGTATACACCCCACTAGCGCGTCCCATACAAAACGTCGTATGTTAATACCTTAACTATGAAGTTAAGTCGTTTTGTCTTGAAGCAGTATAGTCTTGTCGCGTCAAGGGTGTAAAGCGGCTTGACTTTTAGTGAAGTTCAAAATATTCAATTTTTAAAATGGGCGAGTCGTTTTAGAAGCGGTACTTGCATAGTTTTATAAAAAGACGGAATTATAGAAGATATACTGGTAATGGTTTCATATAAAAAGTTATTTATAAATAAATAAACATTCGACTTTACATATTCGTCACTAAATCATATATGGCTCCACAATCCACATATTCGATTCGTATTTGATTTTACCATAAAATAGAGTCATAGTTATATTACTCTATTTTATGGTTTTAACTATTCGATTCTGCGCGACTGAACACTGACCCCATGCTCCATCCTCGTATGGCGCACATGATTGGTCAAATTCATTACAGTTGTATCGAGCGTTTTTAATGAACCATTTAATTACCAAAATGTCAGTCGTAGGCTCAAGTAGAAAAAGATAGATTGTGTGTGAAGTTTTTCTTTCATCACGTTGATATTATATTAAAAGTTCTGTATTAGTATGTAATTATTCATGTCACACCGGGTACGAAAATTCGATATATATTTACTTGTTTTCATACATTAGACTCTGACTTATTATTGTGCCTATATAGCGAAGATTATGGCAAAAGTAAGTACACATAATCCCATCAAAAACATAAATGTGAAAGGCTGCCAAGTTCGATACTATGGGAATGCTTCGCCTATAAAAGAAGTGAGATCTGAATAAGTACCAAGTTCCATAAAAATACCTCAAATCATAAATAGTTATAGGAATGCACACTTGATTTCCAGCTGTTTTTAAGGTACATTTTGAATAAGTATCACGTTACATAGAAATACCTAAAATTATAATAGTCAGAGAAACGCACACCGGTTTTTTTAGCAGTTTCCTGATAACATTTATTATTTTCAGTACTTTTTAATGATGTTACTTGGCAAGTTTTCACACACCACACACCTTTTCAATGCAATGAATCGACACCTTTGGACTGCAATGTGTCAAGTATATAATTTACTATAAAAACTTGCCAAGTTACATCATTAAAAAGTACTGAAAATAATAAATGTTATCAGGAAACTGCTAAAAAAACCGGTGTGCGTTTCTCTGACTATTATAATTTTAGGTATTTCTATGTAACGTGATACTTATTCAAAATGTACCTTAAAAACTGCTGGAAATCAAGTGTGCATTCCTATAACTATTTATGATTTGAGGTATTTTTATGGAACTTGGTACTTATTCAGATCTCACTTCTTTTATAGGCGAAGCATTCCCATAGTATCGAACTTGGCAGCCTTTCACATTTATGTTTTTGATGGGATTTCATTTATTTTTGTTAGATGTAGGTTCTTTATTATTTTTTTATCACTTTTGCTTTAGGAAATGTCTCATTCCACTTAGGTATGTACTTTATACTATAACCCTTTATACTAAGCGTCTAATTCTATTTTACTATTTATTTATAGGTGATTTTTACAAATAAACTGGCTCCCTACACCTATAAAATGTACCTACTTACATATAATTACATACATCAATAACGTACTTTATTCTGTTTGTAAGTACGCTACCTACATAGATAATTAATAACTTGGTAATACCTACCTACCAGTAGGTATTATAATTGGTGGCCTATTATGTAGCCCTAGAAGTGCACCATCCCATCTCATCCCGTGGCGTATCGGAGGGTGAGATGGGCAGTAGTATATATAATTCCATCTTAGAGTACCTATATATGATTTCCATGTCCTTGAATCTGCGATTTTATTAGTTGTAAAATTAGAAATTATTTAGACTATGCGAGAACAAATAGTTTTTTTATTTTTGTTTGACTGATTTAGCGCACCTAGTGTACCTTGTGACCTGCTTTGCACTTCGTAAATCGTGGGTTCGGTTCCCGCAACATACACACACAGAGTGGTGAACAATTTTATTGTTCTTGTCTTTAAGACAAACATGTATTGTCTTAAATTGGTATGTACCTAAATTTAAAGAAGTCTTATCTCATTTCCACTCCATACCTACTTATAGTAGAACACAATTACACATTCGTTGTTTTCGAAACTGACTCACACTTGGCCGTTTTCAGATTTTTACTTTATTTCGACCTAAAGACAAACCTTCGAGCCAAATTTCAGGTCGGTACGACCATTGGAAGATAGACCCATTTAGTTCATTATGACTTCATAGTAGAACAAAGTTACACCTTCGCTATTTTTAAAACTGACTTACACTTGGCCGTTTTCAGATTTTTCCCTTTACTTTGACCTTAAGACCTATCTCCATGCCAAATTTCAAGTCAGTACGACCATTGGAAGTGGTCTAGGTTTTTGATGAGTCAGTGAGTCAGTGAGTAAGTGTATAGTAAAAATAGCGATTTTCTGACGTCAATATCTCAAGAACTGCTATAGGTAGAATAATGAAATTTTGTATTCTAGACAATTAAGGGGATGTCAACAGACACTCGAAATTTTATATGCGTAGATAAAATATGTTTTGAGTTATAGGGTGGTCGAAATTGGCCCGAAATGGTTCGTATAATATAACCCACGGCCGGTGTGTCGCTTTTTTTTGCTCGAACTTGGCGGACACACTGTCGTGTGACTAGATAAACAAACCAGCATTAATTCGCATCCAATATTGACCCGGTCAAATTACCAAAAATAATTAAACGTAAAAAAATACTTCCATCCCGGAGCATAATAATTCCTCACTTTGAAGTTCCTTTAAGAATTTTTAAGGAGATTAAAAGGTTCATTAGGCATTCTTACTTGTGAGGCGGTCTCAGTTGAGACTGGAGATCGCTTGGAAGCGACAACTGAGATTAAAGCGGAGCCGCAGGCGTTTCCTGGGGTTTTCTTAATGTTATTAATACATTTGTGGGTTAGAAGATCGTTTTGTCCAGGCAAAATGTCCTAGGATTCAGGGATACTGTTTACTTTTTGTCTGAAGTTTCTGCAGCAAACTTAAGTGTAATTAAAGTATTTCTTACGTAACAACTTTTTAACGGCCTCCTAGCCCGGTTGGTAGTGAGACTAGGTGACCCTGCCTACGACGCATGAGGATTTATTATTTATTATTAATACGCTAACTATCTTCTCTTTTACTCAAAACTTAGTGCTACATAAATGTAGGTACTTAAGTATATCCGCTACCTATATAAAGTTTGTCTAGAAGAGATCACTCTTTAGCGATAAGACGGCCTGTTGTTTACCTCTACTTAAAATTTGCTGTATTTTCTGTACCTACTGTTTTTCTTTTTAAGGTGTTCAGTAAAGATTAATTGTATTTGTATTAATTATATAAGTATGTTACCTATATTTATTTTTAAGATACTTACATGCGGACATCTTAAAATCTAACTATACCTAATTTACTACTACTTCAATCGGTAGGAACCTTTTTGTATCAAAAGTTCACTTATCAAGGAAAAATATTAAACTACTCGAGCAACACTAAGAGATCCCGACTTCTCTGTTCTATGCTACTCGTTACTAAGCCGTCTAGGATAAACAATATAAACATTTGTTTCTTTCATGTGAATCCAGCAACACCGGCAGCTATCGGGCTCAACGAATTAGTTTAGCAATCCAGCGAAGAAATACGACCAGCATCTTCGGTACCTCCGCAGGGTCCATTTTTAGGGTTCCGTAGTCAACTAGGAACCTTTATAGTTTCGCCATGTCTGTCCGTCCGTCCATCCGTCCGCGGATAATCTCAGTGACCGTTAGCACTAGAAAGCTGAAATTTTGTACTAATATGCGTATCAATCACGCCGACAAAGTGGTAAAATAAAAAGTAAAAAAAAATGTTTTATTAGGGTACCTCCCCTATACGTAAAGTGGTTAGTGATTTTTTTTTTTTAGTTCAACCCTAACGTGTGACATATTGTTGGACAGGTATTTAAAAATGAATACGGGTTTACGCAAATCATTTTTTGATAATGTAAATATTTTCGGAAATAATCGCTCCAGAAGTAAAAAAAAATGTGTCCCCCCCCTCTAACTTTTGAACCATAAGTTTTAAAAATATGAAAAAAATCTCAAAAGTAGAACTTTATAAAAACTTTCTAGGAAAATTATTTTGAACTTGATAGGTTGAATAGTTTTTGAAGAAAAAATACAAAATAATTTCTGAACTAAGTTTTTTAATTTAACCGTATAAGCAGGTGTTTATTGTACCTACCTGTTATTTCTACAAAATCACAATGAAATGACGTGCTTTCAAATAAAGTAAAAACGGTGAAAATCGGTTCACGTAATAAAGAATTATCCCATAAAAATCATCTTCCATACTTTAAGCTCGCGCGCAATAGTTTACTTAATTTGCCGATAGATGTCGCTGTACGTGGAACGCTCATATCATATCCTACATGGCGGTGTTATTTTAATTCTTAAGTGGGGACACTTACTGTGACGGACGTAAAACTACGGAACCCTACACTGAGCGTGGCCCGACACGCTCTTGGCCGGTTTTTATTAGGTAGATATATTTTATTTATGTTTATAAGTATTTTAAGTTTAAATTTATAGTAAACTAGCTTTTACCCGCGGCTTCGCTCGCGTTAAATTCGGGGTAACACGGTTCCCCTTTCCTGATTTAAAACACAGAAGTGAACTCGGAACAGAATAAACCGCACACAAATAGTCCGCATGACAATTTTTAGCTTTCTGCCTTGAAAATTGCGTAATGCTCCATACAAACTTCCACCCCCCATTTTAGGGAAGTGGGCGGTCAGAAAGAGACAAAAAGTAGCCTATGTCACTCTCCATCCCTTCAACTATCTCCACTTAAAAAATCACGTCAATTCGTCGCCCCGTTTTGCCGTGAAAGACGGACAAACAAACAAACACACACACTTTCCCATTTATAATATGTTAAACAATTATTATACCTAGCTACCGTAAAATCATTAAAACAAATACCCCATAAAGCTCCCCAAATTTCTTTACATATATTCCGAAATACCTACCAAAGTATTTCCTAGTCGAGTGTTCTATACTTGAACCATTGTAACTTGAACTTGAGATTTCAAATAAACCTTTACGTTAACGGAAAATCTCTTTATCAGCCAGCCGCCATGGTGATAATTGATTGAATTCAACATTACCGCATCGGTGGAATTACAATGGGAAGTAATTAAATGGTCCACCATATATTTTTGACAGCAGAAACATTAATAATTGATTGATCAATTATTATTGGTCAGCAAGGTTTAGGATTAGACTTTTGCCGACCAACTAATTTGTTTGCTGACCAAAACATTTTTTTTGCAGATTCGTTAAATCATCATAGTTGTATATTGTATAAATATATTTGTATTTATATATTTAAGGTTACACTGTGTTAACTCCTATGTTTATATGTGTTTTTTTCGGTACAATATGTAAGTACATGTTGTTTCAACGCCTACGACGTATCTGCTTTGCCCGAAGGTTGACTGGTAGAGCATGCTATATAGCATTAAATCTATTTGTTGTACGATTGTTTTTGTATTTTGTGCAATAAAGATTGAATAAATCAAGTCAATAACAATATTTTTTTGGACTGGCATTATCAATTACTCATTAATAACTAGTTAACCTATAACGTCAATTTGATAATCGCACTTTCCCTTACGGTTCCCTTACAACTGGTTTGCGCTAGCGCACTACTCGCTGGAAATCGTTAAATATAATTTCATCCCGTTTTGTACTAAGATGCGTCACTTTGTATAATCTTCCCGCTCGGGGCAATCTTTGTACATTTTGTCAAGCATTCATTAACATGCAAGGAATTAGCGAGGATTATGCTCTTTGTCTGTAAGTCAAACATTACTACTATTAATGTTTCACTAAGTCTTTAATGTAAGCATCGATTTTGCTTATAAAACTGAACTTAAATTGAACTATAACTCTGAAAATATTTTTGCACCTGGATTTGTAAAACAAATACATGTCAAATTTTATTAGAGCAAGCAATCCAATTCAACATAACCAGTTTTTGAAGTTTATAACAGACGATGTCAATTGCTTCATTGGATGACGTAAATTGCAAATATTATTTAGTTATTATGAAAAATATATCTTCGGTCACTCCCTCATCACTGAAGATCGTGGTCATCACCGGATGATCTGTACTTTGTGTGTATGAACACTATGAACCGTCTCCATCGGCTTCTGTCCATGGCGTTCTGTACAACAGCGTAAAGTTTTGAGGAAGATGAGTACTTGATCTGTCCATCTAGTAGAAGATTTGCCTCTTCGGCTTCCCTCAGTGTTTCCAACTACTATTAGTTTTTCCAGGCTCTCATCTAACCTTAACCTTAACCTAATAACCTAATATTTTTAATAACCTTTATTCAAATAGTTGTAAATCGGCCACAAGCGGTCCTTGCATTTAAAGCTCCACGGTCAGAGGCAGGCTGTATAACTGAAGCAAAACTCAGTAACAGAAAAGACTGAATCAAGAATAATTCATATTATCTTGAAGAAGTACAATATAAAATTTGATTGACTACTAAATATCCAATTAATAATAATGATTGGAACTTCTTCAACTTCTTGTAACATCTAGAGTACAAACCTATTTACATAACCGGGTTTGAGAACTTATAGACGGAGAGCTAGCCACGTCAAATATGACACAATGATGAGAGCGACGAAACCCCTCTCGTTAGTTATTTCTAGATCCGGACATCTGGCAGCTGTAAAGTGGTGGAGGTCAAAGAATGCGAACCACTTTAAGAATACAAATCCTAGAGTTCTGGTTTTGATGCAATAATATGAACAAAAAATATAAATAATTAGATCATATCATTGACATAAGTTTGTGATGGGGGAAAGTAGTCCAAAACGACATAAAATGTAATTCATAGTTTGTCGCCTACTGTTTCTGTTTCCGAAATATTACGCAATGTTTTTTATTCCAATCTTAAAATATAGGCCCCGTCCTCTATAAATAAGATAACTTCGGCCGTTTTTACCTATTTTGGTATTACTTTTGTCCAATTCAAAAACTTTGCTAGTCTGTCACTCTGACATCCACCCATTAAAAGCTGCCAGATGCCCGGATCTATCAATAAGGGTAGTATTGCAAATTTACTACATGGGTTTCATTGCTCTCATTATTGTGTCATATCTGACGTGGCCAGCTCTTAGACCATTAGAAATATATCGACACTGAAAATATTAAAAGTCGTAATGTGACTTTTTGTCGTCAATCCAAATATACATTCAATGGAAATTTGTATTTAATGTCTAACGATGATGATTAAAATTTCAATATTGCAAAAAAATTACTTAGAAGAGGGATAGTTTTGTCGTAACTCTTTAATCCTTTTTTGTCTCTTAGAACAAAAAAATGTAAGGACTTATAGTACGATTATTTAAGATGTCGTTATTGTCGGTAAAATTTCTTAGTAAGATTCCGACATGTTAAAAAATTACCACTATACTTACTACGTGCAACTTACATGTTAGTCGGACGCAAAAATTACTAATTCCAACCAAACTAAATCATATGTTTGTTTGCAATGTAATCAACAAACACAAATTTAATTAAGGCTAAACAGGCGGAAGTCCAAAAATCCCTTCCGTGGGGTAAACTAGGGTGCATAGTTTGACAAGACCAAATTAATAAACCAAGTAAACCAACTGGCGACCGGCCGCGGGCTATGTCTAGCCCCATTAAAATTAATTCCTGTGTCTTAGTGTGGATGGTATAGCTACTTATGCTTAGTTAAGTTTGGAAGGGATTGTTACAAGTAGAAGCGGAAGTGAAATTCTGTGACTAGTGAATATAAGTAAAACTGGCTCAGCGAAAAAGGGTAAGGGTAGGGTAGGGTAAGGTAAGGGTAAGGGTAAGTGCCTTACATTTTATAGGACTAGTGCCCCTTTTCACAGAGCAAATTCGAGTTATACCTTATACCTCTATAAATCCTATTATAAATATAAAAAATCGGCAGTCAGCTGTATCGCAGTGAAAAGACAGTATGCTGGTCATGTGAACATACGATCTTTAGGGCATCAGCTGACGGTCTTTCCACCTAGATAGAGCCGGCTGATGATTTATCATGTTTGTAAGAGCATATGAACTATCATCTGACAAATTTTCAATCGGGACGCGATGACCGTTTTTTTTAAGTTATTAAATAGCTGCCGTTCCTCAACCCACCAATGGAGCGGCAGCTGACCTTCACGAGGCTTCATTATACATCGCCCTTAACCACTTCACAAGTTATCGCCTGGAACGCGATTGGTTATGAAATTTCTTCCTGGCTTACAGTCCATTAAAAGGATCCAGGTCCAACATTTTTGTTACACCATGTAGGTATCTATACATATAATAAAGCTGAAGAGGGTCGAAAGTCTGTACATGGAAGATAATCGAAAAAAAGTTGGCTGGGGATACTTAGAATCGATAACAGAACACGTTACAACAATTTTTAGAATTTTTGTCTGTTTGTCTGTTTATCTGTTTGTCTGTTTATTTGACCGCGCATCACGTGAAAACGGCTGAACGGATTTTGATGAAATTTTGTATAGAGATAGTTTGAGTCCCGGGAAAGGATAATATATAGTTTTAATCCCGAAAATCAACCCTGGTGGGGGTGAAAATGGGGTTGAAAGTTTGTATGGAGAATTTTTAACCGCTGAAACGATTTAGATAGAAATGAGTATGAAGATAATTTGAGTCTCGAGAAACGTCATAGGATAGTTTTCAAACCCTTGTGGGGGTGAAAAGGGGGTTGGAAGTTGGTATGAGGATTTTTTTACCGCTGAACTGATTTAGATGGAAATGTGTATAGAGATAGTATGGGTCTCGAGAAAGGACAAAGGATAGTTTTTACCCCAAAATCAACCCTAAAGGGGTGAAAAGGGAGTTGGAAATTTGTATAGGGAATTATTAACCGCAGAATCGATTTAGATAAAATTTGGTATGGAGATAATTTGAGCTCTGGAAAAGGAAATAAAATAGTTTTATCTCGGAAATTATCCCTTAAGGCTCCTTATTCCCTAAAAGGTCGAAAAACTCTATTAATGAAAAAAGCCGCATAAAATGCTATCTATAAGACAGTTTGAAGTATTAGTAATACAAAAAAATACTTTTGAACCATATTTATTATTATTAAGAACCCAAAAATACGATTCTTACAGAAAGTGTCCTGTGAAGTGTGATTTATAGGTCATTTTTAAAAATTCATACTAAATTAAAACGTACCACTATAGTAGGTAATGATATTTTTTATCGTGATAGAAATATAGTTTAACTTTCATATGATAATCTTTTTAGGGCAAAATATTCATAGAGTTTTCGTGGAAAAAATTAAATGTAAACGTGTTTTCATCAAAAAACTGGCATATAATCAGGAGGTATTTTGTCTATTATCCAAGATGAATCTTCGATATTTATGGCCGTCTCAGACATGATATACTCAATTGAATTTTATTCAAGTTGAATAAGAATTGACACCCTTTTTTGCGTAATTTGGAAATGAACGGTACATCTAACTGGAAAATCCGGAAAGGCCTTCCAAGACGACCAATTTTTTTCATGTTTTACTCTTTAAAATTTAATATTTGCCCCGATGGCCGTCTATCTATAGATAAAGAAATGAAATATTATATGCATCAATAGTTGATTTAAAAAAACTAAGTACTTTAGCCATAGCCTTCGAAGAAAATGAAGCATTTTAAGAAATTCGCGCGTTTTGGGATCGCCTCTTAAGCGGATGCAAAAAGTTTTGGGAAGAAACGACCAATAACCGCTGTACGTATTTAGATGAAATTTGGTATTGAAATAATTTGTAATTTTTTGGTCAAGGTGTTCATATTTATAACATGTTACCCGTCGATGCTTTAAATTTACCTTTACCCGCTCTTAAGAAATATTTGAAAATGTCATGAATGTTATTCCAGGTTCGAGGACTATATATGACAGACAAAGATGCATGGCCCAAACCAAAAAACTACTACAAAATCATCTAACATTTATAGGACACCGTTTAGGTAGGAAAACATATCAAACGTTTTATGAAGCAGTCAGATTAGGATTTATTTTTCTTTATAATTAAACAATGGGTACATTATCTGTTTCTCAAGCTGTTTTGATATGTCTTCTTGAAGAACTACGCATTATTATGTATCTTTAAGATCTAATAATGTATTACTTACTGTTTTGAAAAAAATAAGTCCCGTCGAGTTTCTTTTCGGTCATAAATGTCATAATACTTCTTGGGCCAGAGGTGTATGTAGGGTTAGAACCGGTGGTAGTTTTGGAACGAAGTTCCTTATCGGACGGTTCGCGGATGGGAGGCTAGGCGAAAAAAAGTCACGAAAAAGCGTCACGTCACGAAAACGCGACACCCATACGATTGAGAAACATGTAAAATGGAATGAAACAAAAAATATATAAAATAGAATAAAGTGAAGTGAAGTGGACTGTAGTGAAAAGTTAAAGTGAGAAGTGACAAAGTGATAAAAGTGAAAAAATTCGGAAACCTAAAAGTAAACAATGGCAAAATTTTCAAAAATTTTCATAAATTTCGTAAATTTCAAAAATTTCCAAAAAAATTTAAAATTAAATAACATAACTTCGTTCCAATCGCGTGTTCCACGACACTCACGTATTTTATTTTTCTCTGACGTTAATTAGTGCAGTGTAATGTGCTTACATTGATAAATAAATATTTTGATTTATCTGTGATAGTGTGGTAAAAACGTATGAAAATTCATTACCCCCGACCGCCGGCACGCCCGCCCCCCCCTGGATTTTTAATATGTGTGTTGGTAAAGCAGTGTATGCTTCTGTACATAATTAGGCCTTATTACGTAACAGTTACATAACTACTATTTATCTCTTTTTAGGGTTCCGTAGTCAACTAGGAACCCTTATAGTTTCGCTATGTCCGTCCGTCTGTCCGCGGTCTAGCTCAGTTACCGTTCGCACTAGAAAGCTGAAATTTGGTGAGGCCTGATAAGAACTCTCAATAAAAATTATATTGAATAAAATCGGTTCAGCCGTTTTTGAATTATCAGTCAAAAACGCATAGTGAAAGGAAGTGCCGAATAGTAAAATGACGTAAGCGCCACCTTTTGAACGGATGTTTTGTAACAGGGCGGCCTCTACGAAACTCTACACTGAGCATCGCCCGACATGGTCTTGGCCGGTTCTCATCTCATCATGCTCAAATTCAACGTCTAAAAGCCCCCCCCTTTTAGCGTCGGTGTAATGACGGTCATTCTAATGGTTTCAATGGATTTTTAATATGTGTGTAGGTAAAGCAGTGTATGCTTCTGTACATAATTAGGCCTTATTACGTAACAGTTATATCGCCATGTCCGTCCGTCTGTCCGCGGTCTAGCTCAGTTACCGTTCGCACTAGAAAGCTGAAATTTGGTGAGGCCTGATAAGAACTTTCAATAAAAACTATGTTGAATAAAATCGGTCCAGCCGTTTTTGAATTATTAGTCAAAAACGCATATTGAAAGGAAGTGCCGAATAGTAAAATGACGTAAGCGCCGCCAAATAAACGACCTTTTGAACGGATGTTTTGTAACAGGGCAGCATCTACGAAACTCTACACGGAGCATCGCCCGACATGCTCTTGGCCGATTTTTTTTTGCATTGTTATCCCGGAAATCACCCCTTAAGGATTACTAATTCCAATTCCAGAAAATCCCCAGCCAGGTTATACGTAGCCTATAAAAATTCAACGTCTAAAAGAGGGGAGGGGGGTAGCCACTACACTCGATTGAGTTAAATTTGCATGGGTCATTGACCCCCTCCCCGCTCCAAGTGCACCTCAAATAGAAAAAAAACATTTCTACATTTGTGACCCCCCCCCCAATTTCAACCGCGCCTGTTCTTACCTTTCATGCTTAGACTGATTTGACGGGAGGATCGATTTGGATGATATTTGCCGTGGACATGAACGTATAAATACAAAAGTGGTCCTGTATCGTCCGATATACACCTACTACTCTATGTCGTTTAAATCATGCCAAAAAAATAATATGATAAAAAAAGTATTCATTTTTGAGTGTACTTTCATTTAGTGGTAATTGTAAAATATTTTATTAGGACTACTGTCCTCTAGCGTCATCTGTCAACTTTACTTCAAGTTCCGCCTCCAGGGTAGCGGGAGAGAAATTAGGGGTGAATTAGCCGCTTACTGACACAGACCGAATTCCACGCGGGCGGAGCCGCGGGCACAGCTAGTCGTAAAATATTTTATTAGGACTACTGTCCTCTAGCGTATCCATCTGTCAACTTTACTTCAAGTTCCGCCTCCAGGGTAGCGGGAGAGAAATTAGGGGTGAATTAGCCGCTTACTGACACAGACCGAATTCCACGCGGGCGGAGCCGCGGGCACAGCTAGTAGATGTATAAAGATCTTGCAATGTCGCTTTTTGGTATAGGCAATCACGGAATATCCCGGAATATCATACGATTTTAAACCAGTCCCTTCATAATTCTTATGAATTAAAAAGTTTTACCATCATTCAATTCCACAATAGTGTATTTATAACTTCCGAACTTCTAAAATTTTAGGTGCCCAAACACGACAAACTCCCATTGTCTCAACCTGACAATAGGACGCCATATTTGACCTCCAGCCTAAATCCTTCCACCACGTAGTAATTATCGAGTCTGTCCAATGCCGTGAGAACTACTCTAATTGTTCCACGTCGTTATGATTTAATAACAGGGTGACGTCCAAAATGCTTATTCGTAACATTTTTCCCAGCACCGAAAAAAAATCACCGCCATTATGTTTCTATTCAATATCAAAACAGCTTAAGCACGTAGACACTACAGGGCTCTTATGTTTTTTAGCTCAAAGAATACTTTTGGTACTGCAGAAACGAAACGTCGCTACATATTGGTGGTAGTGTACACTTGCGTCGTTTTAGATTTAAGTGGTATAGTATCATCAAGGTTGGAATGACGCCATTTTTTCCCGTATCATAATAACATGTCTTGACAAAACGGTTTGCAGAGTTTAAGAAGTCATTCGCTTTGAGAGATTGATTAGTTGTTTTGTTTTACCGACTACGGCGATGACTGGGTAAGAGTCCTACATCGATTTGTTAGTATAGGTGTAGCAAATTTTATTTTCGATGATTGTCATGTATTTACTACGTAAGTACCTAGTAATAAAAAAAATTGAATACCATTTTATTGTGTAGGTAATTAATATGTAACATCGATGTACCTATTCTAGATGTGTAATCAGTCCTAAATTAATACAGATTATTGTGTTTAATTTAGTTTTAGACTTCTAAGTACTTAGGTACTTACATATTTACCGTGGATAGGTAATGTCAAAAATATGTTTTTCATACCTATATGATACCTAATCACCTTATAACAAAGGAGTCTCTTCAACTTCAAAATATGTGTACGGTGTGTAGGTATGTACGGTGACGGACTTTAATTGTTGAGCCATTTAGAGTTCACTTTAGATTGGACGTTTCATAGAGTAAGTATGAAACAAAAGAATATAGCTTGAAACGGCTGGAAAAGATCCCTATCAGGGATAAGCTCGCCTTTGTGCATATCTTTTATATATGTTACTGTTGTATTATGTTATACCTACTTGTTTATGTGCAATAAAGTGATACATACATACATATACATACATATAATTGCATACCCAATTCATGAATGAATTGATAAATTGGAGAATGAATGAGAATGAGACATTTATTGATAAAAAATTTCAACAATGGTATGCAATGAACCCGATGGTACCTATCTACCTAAATAAGTGACTTAGGTTTTAATATAGTAGTTTTGCACACTAGTACCTATTATAATCTCAAAAAGTTGACCGGTTAGTTAACAATTTTCATTTGACCGAATTAGTGACATTTTATTTTATCTATAACTGTACCTATTTACCGCTTCATCTCTCCGTAATGCAATGTTTACAACAATCCTAAAGCCTAGATTATTTAGCCAGTCTAAAACAAACGTTGAATATTCACGAGCGTAAAAAACACTAATAGAACTACGCAAAAAGAAATGAAAAGAGCGGAACTCATCGTTTATTTATACCTAGGTTTTTTTTATTGAAACACTGGTAGACTTAGGGCCGGTTGCACCAAACCATCTGTTAACGTCAACGTCGTTGTTAAAAAAATCTTGTATGAAAAGTTTGACAGTTTTCTATGGGATTACAGCTCCGTCGCCATATTTAATGTTGACCAGTTCGTTAGTTATGCGTGGTGCAACCCACCCTAATTGTGTTAGAATTGTTTGTATTGATAATCCTATAACATACATATATGTGTAGGGATTTTATTTATAAATCAAATAAATTACTGAAGTCTGTTAAAACGGATAGTTAGTGTACTTTTTTTGTACAAAAATATATAATGTAGATATACATTAGTGTAAAAGAGCTCTTAGAAATATATAGTTTGTACGAAAAATAAAAGTGTCGTGGTTTATATGGGAGCTCATACATTCCACGAAACTTTTCTTTCCGGACAGACTATATAAATTGAAGATAGTACTGTCCCTCCAGCTATTAAAAATCCAGTTTGAATTATAATTTAAAGCGTGAGAATACTTACTAAACAATTGAATGCGATTCTCAGTGGTTGGTTTGGTTTGGTTGGTTTCATATTTTCAATGTTTACGATTGTATTCCATAGTGGGGTAGAATAGGAAAGACCATCAA
Organism: Pammene aurita; assembly: GCA_947086415.1. Lineage (NCBI taxonomy): Eukaryota > Metazoa > Arthropoda > Insecta > Lepidoptera > Tortricidae > Pammene > Pammene aurita. The sequence goes on along the minus strand of OX352305.1, from coordinate 20,493,594 downwards.
TTTATTAGTAAAATAATATACTATCATAAAAATATACAGGATGGAAAAAATCTATGGGCCTTGGAGGGAAATCATAAATCTCTAAAATGATTTTTTTTAAGAATCATGTCTTCAACAATAAATACTATCAACAAGAATATACCTACCTAAACAAAAATAACAGTAGAATAAGTTCCTAAACGTTAACAACCAGCGGCTACTATTATCGATTAGTACTGGTAGCGCCATCTATTGCCAGCTGCTCAAAATTATCTCAAGTGGCAACTTTACTCTACACTCCAATTAGAACTACTTATACAAAATTTCATTTGGAATTCATGATAAATAAAAATGTTAATTAATTAATTAAATCGCTACTGTTACATATATCATCGATTTCCCGCTGGATGAGTTCATCAAAATTCATAGTTTATGTTGAACACTTTAAATCAATAGCAACATCTGATTATGCATGCGATTGATTAATAATACATTCAGATGTTCTGTTATAGCGGATTATTATATTATTTCCTTATTAATATCGTTTCGTGACAGTTAAAAAGGGAATCTGTCGGCTCGTAAAAGTTTAATGTGTAAACAAGTATTTATTCCTTATTAGATTCTGGTTAAATAAATAAAGTCGTAATCGCCCAGAGCTGTTATTATTGCTTAAATCATCGGATTCAGACTACCTTTTTAATGCAAATGAAGCCAAGATTAATGATCCATTCGATCACCGTTCGAGCCAGACACTAACTTAATGTAAATAAAAACAATTATTTTTTTTCCTCAATGACTTTATTGCGCCAGAACAATAAATGAAGCTGATCATTATAACGTTTACTTTCAACATCGATTACAAATACTCTACACGATATCATATCGTCCGCCCACGCGCGGCATCACCTTGCGTGACACCGAGTCCATATTGCACTGCACTTCACTGCCTCCAAGCGGTACTATCCCTATAACTTAAAGTTCGTGGGATCGATAATTACGATATATTTGTCTAAATATCACAAGGAAATACAAAACGAAATACGAAATAGAATTAACGCAATTAATATTATTAACAATTAACTATACAGAGTCCGTTGCGCCTCGGTTCACCAGGAGGAGCGTGCGTGGCGGCGTCATGACACCGGAACGTGGTGCTGGTACAGTTGCTCCTGGCGCTCGCAGAGCGACGTCATCTTTTTGTAGGACTCCGAGCTCTCTCGAAAAAGCAGCTTGGCGTCTTCTCTGGAGCGGGCGTGCGCGGCGTCCAGCCGGCCCGGCGACAGCACCGGCGGCGACGACGCCGACAGCGGCGAGAGCGACTCGCGCGCCGACTGCGCTCCCGCGGGCGCCCCGTACGGCCCTCCACCACCTTGCACCCCGTTATTCATCAGAAAAGGGCTCGGAAAAAAGCCCCGCTCGCCCAACTGCGGGAACAAACCCGCTTGCAGCGCACTCAGGTTCCTGCTGTAGAACTTCATCGTTTCTGACACGTAACTCGGGATTTGTGAGGCATCTTCATTGCCACCGTATCGCAAGCTTTCAAGGGTCGACGCGAGGCCTTTTATGTCTGCGTACAATTTGTTTAAGAGTTCCGTGTTCATTTCGAAGCCCGGTCTTTGTTCGCGGCCGTCGGAGGAGTTTGTGGAGAGCAAGCGCCTGTGTAGGTCGACGTTTGAGCTGTGCCGGTCGCGACTCCGCCGCGAGGGGAAAGCAGCATCGCATCCGTTGACGTCACAGGGATGCAGCAGCTTTAAGTGGTCGTTTCTGTAATGCATGCGCAACGTGAAATGGTTCTGAAACACTTTGCCGCACGCGGTACACCTGTCAGGGTTTTCGTCGTCGATGGGGATCTCGAGATCGTTGAGGTCGGTCCTGTCGTCGGTGCGGTCGCTGCTCGCGGAGGGCGACCGCGCTCGCGCCAGGCGTTCCTCCAGGGCGTGCAAGTCGCTCCCGCTGTCACTGGGTGTATACAGATCTGACCGCAGTCTTAGCCCCTCGCGAACCACGCTCGGCGCACTGGATTCATCGTCAGATTCACTCTCGGCTTTCACACGCGTTATCGATTCCGAGTCCACAGTTGCTTCTTCTCCGTTCTGAAAGGGCTCCCACTTTTCAGGTTTCTGTTTTTTCAACGATAGCGGCTCGTCGTCCGGGCGGCTAGAACCAGGTGTTGAAATGTTTCTAAACATATCGCTGTGGTATTCTTCGTCGGACACACTGTATTCGTTATTCTGAGAACACCGAGTGGGATTGCCGCTTTTCCGCTTACGTTTATTAGGAACAAGGGACGACTTGTCGTCCGCTGCGGTGGGTTCGTTGCGACAAATTTCAGACGCGGCAGTCGGTTTGGTATCTTCTTTCTTTTTATTTAAACTCAAATCTTCCGGTTCGTCCTCATACGAATTAAGTCTCTGGCCAACCGGAGACTCTGCTCTTTCTTCGCGCTTAACTTTATTTTCATCGTCAGAAATGTCACCGTTGTTGTCACTATCGTTAGATTCTTCCTCGTGGCAAATAGGTGGTTTAGCGAGATCCAGCACGCCGCGGGAAGATTCTTCTGGTTGAGGGAACTTTCTGTACATTTTTTCAATTTCACTGAAGTTACGGAGGTTATCGAGGGGCACTCGCGGAGGTAGAGGTGTCGGGCCGTGGCCGGCCAGTGACGGCGGAAGGCGCGCCGCCAGCTCGGGCGGCAGCAAGCTAGGCGGCGGCAGCGGCAGCCGAGCTAGTGCCGGCAGCAACGGGAACGGTTGGCTGGACCTACCGTCGTGAGCCGATATCTTCCGCCTCACATGCGGCGAATGTAACTTCGGGTTAGGATTAGCACTGTGTCGATTCCTCGAACGCCGCGAACTGAACATCATCGTGCACCCTTCAACAGTACACTTGTGCATCTCCCTCAAATGCACCGCCGAGAAGTGAATCTTCAAAGCTCCCTTGTCGCAGAAAGTCTTCAGGCATACATTGCACTGCACTCGCTTCTTGCCGGTGGCGGGATTGACGAACTGCACGCCGAGCCCGAGCGGCCAGGGCGCGGGCGGCGGCTCGCGGCGCTCCTGGTAGTCGGGAGAGCGCCTCTCATCGCTCCTGTCTTCATCTCTTCCACTAAAGCTCGCTCCTAATTTTCTAAAGTCGAAATGGGGCGCCGGTTGGGTCACACGGGGCATCATGAAATAGTCCAAGCCGGCGGGCAGGCCAGACGCAAACTCTTTGCCTTCCATCACGTCAGTGTCATAATAGTTGCGCGCGAGACGGGCGGCGCGCGACGCGGTCCGTGCGCGACTGAGGACGTGCGACACAGGTGACCGCGCGGGCGGCGCGACAAAGGCCGCGGGGGTGGCGGGTGGAGGGCAGGGCAGGTGGGAGGAGCGAGCGCTGGGCGGAGCGGATCGATGCGCGGTGGGGACAGGCGACAACGCGGGCAACGCCGCGGCGCGCGGCAGCCAACACGCCAACAACAACTGAACCACTTACGTAATGCAACCTCCCTGAAACAAAACAACCTAACTTTATCTACACATGCAATAAGTTAAGCTTATTCAGACAAGCAGTGCTAATCCACAGACGCATCCAAAATAGCTTAACAGTATTAATATCGCACAAGTCTGTAACCGTTTCGGATGGCTGCATTGGCCACTCATACCGACGTGTATGCGGAGCACGATCCATACCTTTATATTCTCCAGAAGTAGGTAAACTATATTTCTGTGAGGTAAACTAAAACGGTATCAGTCGCATACCAAGGAAGCTGTGATAGCATTTTTTTAAGTACCTGTGTTTACGCAACAAATGCAATTTCTTAAGTTATGGTTGTACTAAATTAAATGTGAGTAGACCTATAAATACAATAAACTATGATTATTAACTACCAGTTAGCACCGAATATTTGCACAACCCCTTTGTCCTATGTTATAGGTTATTTTTAAGACTTTTTTCCTGGAACTCTTAAATTATCAACAATATTTTAATAAATTATATTTTAAAAATGATTTTTTTAAATGGTCCATTAACTTTATTTGAAACTTAGGTGGCTACCTACCTAAAATTCCTCCGTATGCCAGTATGAATAAACTGTAAGCCAAAGAAAAATAATAAGGATTCGAAGCCGTGACAAAATTCAATCACAGTTTAATTAATGCTAATTCCAAGTTGTTATTTCAGTATTAGGATGACTCTACTTAGTTCTAAATTAATTTGAAAGTCTTCATGTACGTGTACAGTCGCCATCAGATATATTGGAGCTGCCAAGGTGGTCACAAATATCTGAACAACGCCTCTATTGTCAAGGCGATAAAGTGCATGTTCAGATATTTTTGTCTACCTTGGCTTGCTCCGATATATTTGATGGCGACTATACCTACTTACGTATTGTTTAATGTTAATTAAAAATCAGATAAAATTTGCAAGACCTAGCTAAATAATTCGTCCTTTGAGACTATTTCTGATTGCATCTGTATACCAACCAGTAGCAACCCAACATTTGTTTCTACCTTTTCCTGAGAACACATCTACCTACTTCTACTTATTATAAAACTCGTTTTAATAAACCTATAACATAACATTTCATTCATAAAATCCTACCCATAAACTGAACAGAACGCCCTATCCAATACCTAAAACTGTTTCAAATCTGATCGCTCGCGGCAAGTATAGAGTTGCTTACAACAGATAAGTACTCCTAGCGCCATCTATGGCGGGACTTCTGAACTAACGCATTCAATTTGTGTGCGGCTTTTGGACAAATCGCGTTTACAGATGTAGTTTAATTTTTGGTATCCTTACATATTCAATTTCCTATGTTTATATTACAGTTAGAAGGTACGTAGGGCAGATTCTGATGACCCGGTTGTGGCCACGTGCCGTTTTTGGCCATTTTCAAGTTCATTAAGGTACTTATAAGCAAATTTCCAAGTCTATGCTTTATAGTTAATCCTAATAGTAAATTATGGCAGCACAGATGGCACTGTCATCTTTCATGTATCAGTTGTCATTCAGTTATCAGGAGCCATGGAAAAAAATTGGCCAAAGGTGGCTTCTGGGTCCCTTTCTGACATTTCATCAAAGAACTAAAGAAGATCGAATGTCAGAATCTTAACAGGGTAGATCAATATAAATATAGTGATATATTTTTAATTACTCAGTACATAAAGAGTGTTATAATTCCTTATTGAGACAAAATGACGGACGTCTGAACAGACAAACTCTCCTTAAAGTTGCCAAAACCGGGGCATATGCCCTATATATTCACGTCTGAAAAATTGAAAATATGGATACATTTAATGTGACAAAAATTTGTAGGTAGCCAGGCTCTATAACCAAGGCGTAAAGTCTTGGATAAGTACATGTTTTTGTGGCATTAGTCACATGAATGTATTTCATATTTTCAAAAGTGACGTACCTACCTGTAACCAGAAATGAAAAGGAAAATTATGAATGCCTTATCTTTAGATAGGTAGTACATTAATGAATGTAGGTATATTACTTAATTGAATAAGGATTTAGGTAGCTATGTATGTACTTATTTTGTAGATCAATAATTAATTAATTTGGATGTATTCAAACCAGCTTCTTTTTTTAAAGACGTTTTTTCTTTCTCTTCTAGAGTTTCATGAATTTTTACAAAAACGAGAGCATAATATGAATTAAGTAAAGGTAACCTACCTATGTTTATGGTTTCTGATTTAATAATTATGAACCGTTTATAAACGTTTAAAAATTAAAACCCCTAAATTGCTAGCAAAAAATACTCAGATACCTTCACCTACTAAACTAACGGTTAATCTTAATGCATTTTACTTCTTCAGAATGCAGGCAGATTTGTTTAAAATAATAATTTTAGGTAAAAAGACCCCTCGCAAAGGTGGCGTGTTTTATGGTCCAGACAACAAAAAAAATATTTTTTTTTATTGATTCTGTTCATTTAAATTTCTTATCTATGTAAGTTATAATTAATTCAAAACTTAGTAAAAACCTTTAACATTTAAGATTATTATTACTAAGTTAATATTGAGATCAGTGTCTAGTTAGCTTATGCAATAATTATAGTATGTTTATAATATGTATCTATGCATATAATTATATCCACTATATAATTACTTACATTACAGTTTACATCATATATTGATGCTTGGTAACTTAATATTATTACATTTTGCTACTAGGTAAGTATGAACAGTATGAACTCCAGACTCTGCTTCCATATTCGTTATTATTTTTTGTGATTATAAAGTGAGGGCTCGTTTGGCAAGCGCCGGAGGTTGGACGGCCTATTGTGTATATTCTAGGATCACAGCCAATTTTACTTTATTAAATACATTAAGTGCAACACTGAAAAAGAGCCTCTAGACCTCAGAAAAACGTCAACAATCAATTAATCAAAATCATTTTTTGCCGTAAAACATAATTAAATGGGTCCAAATTTGCTGTTAAAAAGCACCATTTATACTGTGGGTTAATATTTTTAATGTTTTTATCCTCATTCCTCCCGATGAACTTGACTATCGGATGGATTTGGGCTCTGAAATCATCTTTTCGGGGAAATAACTAGTCAGAAACACAGCGTGTCCGTTTTCCAAGACCGAGAGCAAGCAAGGCGAGTGTATTCCGCTCGCTCCGTGGGTCTGCGTGTCTTCGACTCGCACCTCGCGTATTATTCCTGGGCGCAGTTACAATTACCCGCTATCGAGCGTAGCGTGTGGTACAAGGCGTATTAAACTTTTATTTAGATTTTTAGAATTTTTATCTTCATTCCTCCAGATGAACATGACTATCGGATGGATTTGGCCTCTGAAATCATCTTTTCGGGGTAATAACTAGTCGGGAACACAGCGTATCCGTTTTCCAAGACCGAGAGCAAGCAAGATGAGGCGAGTGTGTTCCGCTACTGTAGGCAAGTCTTTGTTTCAGAGAGCCCAGAGGATATGTGATGAGCAGCACCTGGCGGCGGAACTCCGGCATGCCAAGGATGCACTTCAAGCGAACGGGCTCAAGATTCCACGGCTCAATCAGAAGGCTCGGATGAAGATTCCTACAGTTGAGCGCCGGCCTGCCATTTTGCCTTTTGTCCGAGGAGTCACTGACAGGATTGGTAACATCTTGAAACGTGCTTCTATCAAAACTTACTTTAAGCCAATGAAGAAGATGTCACAGTTCCTGAGGTCAGTGAAGTCGACTACTCCTCTACAGAGTGCAGGGGTCTACAGGCTGGAATGTGAATGTGGTATATCATATGTAGGCCAGACTAAGCGGAGCATCTCTACTCGAGTAAAGGAACATATAGCCGATGTAAAGCACCGTCGACCAAGGTCAGCAGTCTGTGAGCGTGTCATGGATAGGCCCAACCACTCAGTTAAATTTGACAAACCGCAAATCCTCGTCAAGGAGAAACGATACATTCCCCGGATGTTGCGAGATTAAAAAATATCCAAATTTCAACAGAGAGGATGGTTTTTCCGTACCACCAGCTTGGGATCCAGTTATTCATTTGGCTAAGGAGCAAGCTAGACATAGGACTGTGAGACCATAGTGGTGGACAGTGTGGACACTAATAATAATTTAATTTGTAAATTATTTGAAATTATTTATTTGACCGTATTAACATTCTTTATATTTTTTTTTTTAACTTAAAATTATTTGACGTTGTAAATTAGGTATTTGACATTATTAGCATTTGTTTTTTTATAAAGGCCCCTCTGGCATGTACAAACACTAAAGGAGATCGTCAATTTTTGTTAGGTGATCAGGCCCAGATTATTTAGGACCGTTTAGGAATAAAAGTTTCGAAATCTAATGGGAAAATTGAAAAATCATGCATTTAAAACTTGAATCTGACGAGGACAATTTTTGAAAGCGTGCATGCCTATGATTTATACATTAATGTAAAAAAATACTGGTTTTTTAAAGAAAATGTACAAAAGCGGACTTAAAAACAATACGGGAATCATGATGAAATAATAAAAAGTCATATTTTGATCGTATTTATAGTTCCTGTATTTCGGTAAAGAAAGACGGCTGTCAAACCATCGTTGATACTATTAACTGAACATTCCTAACACCTATTGCAAAGGGATAAGGTTTACCACCGTTAAGTGCGATAGCACTAGTATCTGACATTGCAAAATTGAAAAAAAGATGCGTTTCGTTATCGAAGGAGCATGATATTATGCCATTATGAAACCCACTTTTAATATTCAAACTCCGATCAAAAATGCAAAAATACGCATTTTCTCTTTAGGCGTTTTAATACAGTCGATTTCTAATTTAAACTTCCGTATTCGTAGGCTTAGATATTATTTTAATATTACAATGTTGTAACTTACCGAACAGTATCAAAACGCAGATTATGTAACGGTAGATATTGACAGTGTCAAACCAAAAACAAACCCTTTTCAGTCCAGGTGAAGTTAAACTTTATATCAATGCCATAAGGACGTTAACGACTTGTCTTGCTGTATTTTAATCGCGGAAAGATCAACATAATGTTTATTTATTTAGTATTTCTGATACCCGTTTCATTTTTTTGTAATATTTTGTCTACTTTAGTAATAAAATGAGTATTTATTTTACATTGTAGTACAAACTGTATACGGTTTATATCAGGTGGCCCAGAATTGACGATCTCCTTTGTTTAATATTTAATATGTGGGTAGGTTTGCATATTGTGATAGTTTTTGAACGGAGGTAATTGTATATTTTTCCTCAGTCGACCCGTTGACCACGAACGCTGTAAAGTGTTCGACACGTCGGGATGTAATTTAAGCTCAGTACACGCGATGAAATCCGTTTTTAATTGTTTTATTTCATGAATAACTATCGCGGCAACCGAAGACAATATTATAAAATTGATACTTAACTTTTTTAATATTCTGATCTAAACTCAAACTATTTTGACTCATTCATTAGTAAAATTAAAACGGGACTTAATTACGTAACTACTCTTACTTTTAATAGTTCGCCTGATATACAATAAATAGTAATTAATTGTTCCTGCTGCAAAGGTTGTCCATCGCGATCCAACGCGGAAACGCAGCGAGCGTGATGGGCACTTTTGCACCGGGAGCAGCTCGGAGTGGGTTTTTTGTAGATTAGATTTATTTTATAAGTTTAGGATTATTTTATTTTTAAGTTATTTAGATTTGAATTATTTACATAATTTCTCATAATATTGCATCAAATGGATTTGTTCTCTATAAATAGGTATTAATAAATACTTCAATACATAGAAAACATAATATATAACATAATACATTGGACGTAAAATATTTCAATTGTAATACTTAAAATATGTGAACTCCGCTAGTGTATTCAAATCGCCCCCGCCTCCGCGCCCGCTGCCGCCTGTGCCATGCGCACACGAGTGTACTATACGTTTCGCGGTTCGTAATGTAAACATGCTCTCTTTTTGTCGTAAGTGATCCGGCTCTGGTCAACGTTGATTTTTATATCGGCTTAGGGTTACGGCACACTGCACCGGATACGAATTTTAATAATAATAATAATGTGTTAATGGTTAAAGTCACTCTGTGTTTAATTGGTCATGACGGTGGCAATAAACTTATCATACTATATTCACGTTACGGGGATATCTTAGCCTAAAGACTACCTTTCAACACTCCTTAGCTGTCCCCTAAAATGAATAAAGAGTATAATATAATAATAAATATTCTTTATTTGTGCACATTCTTGTTTAGGTGCACACACCACATGAGAAAAGAGGAAAACAAAAACGATAGTGTTAAAAACTAGGTATCAGCAGGCGGTCTTATCGCTAAAAAGCGATCTCTACCAGGCAACCTTTGAGTAGCAGGAAACTAATTTTATGTGTGTTTTATAATGTTTGTGTCGTGTTAAGATATTTAGTGAGTGTTTTGCGGGTGCAGCACTTGTGTCACAATTGCAAATCATGAGTGTACCTATACCGGCAATCCCGGTATACCGGTATTAATACCGGTATTGCATTCCCTATGTACCGTGTCAGCGTCGAGGATACAAGGGATTTCAGTAGGCCTCTCCCATACGTTTGCATTTGTTTGATATGGACGCGACGCAACGCCAGATGCACCGCCTACACCTTTACACATACAGCGTGCCTTTGACCATGGGGCGGGCCATATTCACCTTACGGGGATATCTTAGCCTAAAGACTACCTTTCAACACTCCTAGCTCTCTTAAGTAAGTTATTAAAGAATACAGAATCAGAATAACTCAAATACATATAAAACTTAGTAGAGAAAATATCAACAAAAGCAGAGCGAAGTAAATAGATTCAAGTAATCGATTTGCTAAGGTTAAGTACACTACTTACTACTTGAAACTCAGGAACTCTAGAAAGTTCGATCTCTATTAGGGTTCGGAGATGTTGACAGTAGTTCACAGGTAGTTCCTTCCATTTTCACATTACTTTATAGAACATCTTACAGCCTTATTTTTTATAACAACCTTCAATGTACACATTTCATTACAAAGGTCTCGAGTATCAATTAATATACGTGCAAAAAACAGATAGGACAGCCAGCCAAATTTACCTACCATAAAAAAGTCTTGATAATTACTTGTTCTAATTCTAATTCTTTTTTAATATCCTCCAATGTGCAATCCCCTCAACCCGCTCCGTCCGACATATTTATTTCAAAGCGGCATGTTTGTTTGGATAAAAATATTTCTGGCTACACTTGCACACGACACTCGCCGATACTAGCTTAGTGGAACCGGCTAAATTTATACGAGAACTCAAACAACGAGGGTATGTACACTCAGCAGAAGTAGCTACACGGGTTAGGTGTTTAAAATGACCTGCACACATCGATATGTTAAAGAAAGGGATACACAATCAGCCCGAAAAAATGGCCCCACAATAATGTTGTAAAAACGACTCGTACAGCAGTTTCTCGGTCAGTTTTATTAGACTTTAGTCAGTGATAAGACTGGCCGATTACAAATTTTCAAAAGCTATATTTTTCATTAAATCTTGTTTGAGATTGCACCTCTACTAATATTCTAACTCAATGCCTGCACATGCTTTTATGTTTAACAATAAAGTTCATTTTTAAACGGTTTTATTTAGCTTGACCCCGTATATTTGTTTGTATATTTATACGCATCAAATCTTGCAATCGATTTTTCGACCATTTCTACTTAACAGATTTCGATGAAATTTGGTATGCGTATCAGGTCTCCGTGACAATAACTTTTAAAAATATTTTCAACCTTTGATCTTCAAATCCTGATGCTGCAGAGACACTGCTTACCTTAACCGAGAGTCGTACATATCTGCTAATTTAATTATATTATTGTTACTAGTAAATAGATCCTTAGTGACTTTATATTGACCATCAACTCTTCAGTTCTGATGCTGCATAGTTACTGCCTGCCATAACTGACCGGGTGGAGACTGTGTCAATTTAATAATAGTGCTGTAGATTTAGGTAGAAATATTTACGTTTCAAATTGACCTCGAACTCCTCGGTCGTGATGATGTAAGGTTTCAGCCTGCCATAACTGAGAGGGTGGAGAATGTGTCAATTTAATAATAGTGTTCTAGTTTTAGGTAGACGCATTTACGTTACATATTGATCTCCAACTCCTCAGTCGTGATGATCCAAGGTTACAGCCTGCCATAACTGACCGGTCGGAGAATGTGTCAATTCAATAGTAGTGCTCTAGTTTTAGGTAGAGGCATTTACATTTCATATTGATCTCCAACTCCTCAGTTCTGATGCTGCATGGTTACTGCCTTCCGTAACTGACCGGTTCCAGAATGTGTCAATTTAAAAATAGTGCATTAGTTTTAGCTAGAGACATTTTACGTTACGTTTGATCTCCAACTCCTCAGTCGTAATGCTGCTAGGCTACTGGCTGCCATAAAGGACCAGTTGGAAAATATATGCATTTAAAAATAGTGTTCTAGTTTTAGGTATAGGCGTTTACGTGTTTTATTGATCTCCAACTCCTGAGTCGTGACCGCTAAGACACTTAATTATTGGGTTTGTCCGGTCCATGTCATGCTGCTACTGAAGCAATTCTCGTTGTGATGTTCCGATCGTATGCAAAACGCGGTACTCGGCCTTTTAGCATCGCATAGATTGCGGCTCACCCTCGGGCCTTCGGCCCTCGGGCTCGCTAAGGCACTTGACCATTGAGATTAGTCCAGTCCATGTCATGCTGCGGCTGAAGCAATTCTCGCCGTGACGTACTCGGCTTTTTAGCTTCGCATAGATTACGGCTCACCCTCGGGCCTTCGGCCCTTGGGCTCGCTAAGACACTTGACCGTTGAGATCTGTCCAGTCCATGTCATGCTGCTGTTGAAGCAATTCTCGCCGTGACGTACTCGGCCTTTTAGTTTGGCATAGATAACGACACACCTTCGGGTATTCGGCCCTCGGGCTCGCTAAGACACTTCACCGTTGTGTTTTATCAAGTCCATGTCATGCTGCTGCTGAAGCAATTCTCGTTATGATGTTCCGATCCTATGCAATACGTGGTACTCGGCCTTTCAGCTTCGATTGCGGCTCACCCTCGGGCCTTCGGCCCTCGGGCTCGCTAAGACACTTGACCATTGAGATTTGTCCAGTCCATGTCATGCTGCTGTTGAAGCAATTCTCGCCGTGACGTACTCGGCCTTTTAGCTTCGCATAGATTGCGGCTCACCCTCGGGCCTTCGGCCCTCGTGCTCGCTAAGACACTTGACCATTGAGATCTGTTCAGTCCATGTCATGCTGCTCCTAAAGCAATTCTCGCTGTGACGTACTCAGCCTTTTAGCTTCGCATATTTTTTTTTAATAAAAGAATGTGTGGATTTAGTTCCCCTCCAGGACCCATAGATTTTTCCCACACTGTATACATATATGTACCCTATAATATACGTAGGTACCCAACTACCAAACTTATTGTAGGTACCCTCTACTTTAAACACACGAAAGGTCACATACAATTAATATAATACCACTTGAGATGTCATCACATATAGTTTTCCCACCACATACTACGGTCACAGCCCTATTGACCGTTACAAGTACAAAATTTTTACTAAAAACTTAAAAATAAATTAACGTAAAAAAGTTTTGAGTTAAACGGTTTTATTTCAATCAAATGTTGTACCAAAAAATAGAAAATAAAAATTTATAAGAATTTTAGTCCCACATACATTGCTTCCTGGAGAGTAATCATGTAAGACGGATAACAGAATAGGCATCTCGAGTCGGATGCTAAAGGCCCTATTTGTCTCTAAATCAGTGGATTAATCGGAAGCTTTTATCAGACTAAAATAAAAACGTGGGGCGTTGGTACGACAAAAAAATTAGGTAGGCAGGTAAAGCATTCGGTTCATTTTCGGATTACGCAAATTCGACCATGTTTCTAGTTTTCGTTCTCAACTCAAATGGCTCCCTATCCGTCACCGCCGTAACTCTCACATACTTTCTTTACTCTTTTCTATACTTTTTAACCCTGCAACTCCCCGCTACCTCAAAGAGCGTTTCTCTTATCTTAATTCTATTAGATACTCTCAAAAATTGCTCCTAAAAGTGCCATCTTCATCTTCCAAATTTTATAATTGCTCATTTACGTTCCAGGCCGTTCGTTTGTGGAATTCTCTCCCTCTCAACATAAAACGCGCGCAATCTATTGGTAGCTTTAAATCGCAACTTAAGGAATACTATTTATCTCTTCCTTAGGTTTTTAAGTTGACACTGTTGTTTCTTACTGTGTGTATTATATATGTATATGTGTACGTATATGTATGTTTATTTTGTATTTATTTAAGTATGTATATTCATATGAATGTGCTGTGTTATCTATTTCGTCTCTTTTGTTTCTATGCTTATTGTTTTTCTCTAGTCTCCACTACCCAAAGGTTGTCTGGAAGAAATCGCTCATTAGCGATAAGACCGCCTGTTGTTACCTCTACCTAAATTTATCTAATTGTAAAATTTGTGCTTGTAACTGTATGAGGTGTGCAATAAAGAGTATTTATTATTATTATTATTATTAAAGCTACTAATGAACGAAAATCCTGTGATTCAAAATCGTAATTACATGGTAAAACAATAATAGAGAAAATTATAAGACCTAAAAATCATGAAAATCAAGTGGAGAGGCCTTTGCCCAGCAGTGGAGGGCACTCAAGTCGACTAGTAAATAAAAAATAAATAAGAATTGCTAATGCTAGCCCTTATACAAATTAACTTATATTTATTTATATTTATTTACTTATATTTACTTAATTTCACATTTCATTTCGTAAACTAAATATCTAAGTATTTGACTCATTTTATAATTATATATACATATTTTTAATACTACTCGTATTACTCTCACACTAACGCCACCTCCAACAACACTAAAGCATAGCTCTCTCTTCTTCTTAGTCGGTCCCCCATTGCTGAGGATCGTGACTCCTTTTGCTTATAAGTCGCCTCCAACTATCTCTGTCTGTAGCTTGGTGAAGGGCGGTGCTGACAGGGAGCTCCAGCTGTTCGGAGATCTGATCCGACCATCTCTTTGGACTTCGTCCTCTCGGTCTTTTGCCTTCAACCTTTCCCGTCACTACCAGCTTTTCGAGGTTATTGGCCCCCCTTCGTGCAATATGGCCAAAGTAGGCAACAACGCGGTGCAGACAAATCGAGGACAGACGTTGGGTGTTCTCCATTCTTAGCTCTTTGAGGACCGAGACGTTTGTTCGGTGGGCTGTCCAAGGAATTCTCAGCATGCGACGCCAGCACCACATTTCAAAGCATAGCTACGTGACTGATTTTAGATTAAATAGTCTGTATTACGTACTTAACCCACTCTACCTTATATTAGACGCCCCACGTTTTTATTTTAGTCTGATAAAAGCTTCCGATTATGACTTAATCCACTGATATAGAGACAAATAGGGCCTTTAGCATCCGACTCGACATGCCTATTCTGTTATCCGTCTTACATGATTACTCTCCAGGAAGCAATGTATGTGGGACTAAAATTCCTATAAATTTTTGTTTTCTATTTTTTGGTACAACATTTGATTGAAATAAAACCGTTTAACTTAAAACTTTTTTACGTTAATTTATTGATACCAACAACTTATGCTATGAGGGCCTGTATGTATGCGATGACCAGGCCATAATTATAACTTTAAAACACGTTTATACACGATCCAACTTCAATACAACTCCAAGGCATTAACTACGCAATACAGCGCGTCTGAATCAGAAATATCAGAATTTGCTTGAAAATTATTCCGAAGCAACTCCAATACAACTTCAATGTTGGTTGATTATTTGTTGTATGTTAGAGTTATGTTTGATATATATTGTGTTTTTAATGTATCGCTTATGTAAAATTAGAATACGGCGCCAGGTTTATCGTAAATTCACAACGATTACTTTTTAACCTTTGAAAGGTTTAGTTTGGGACTGACGCTTGTAGGTATAACCTGCGCTTGGAAATTGTTCCAATGTAATACAACTTATACAACTCCAATATCGGTTGATTATTTGTTATGTGTTGTTGTTGTGTTGTGTTTTAACGTATTGTTTATGTATTTTGAAGTTAGAATACGGCACTCGTTTTTAGGGTTCCGTACCCAAAGGGTAAAAACGGGACCCTATTACTAAGACTCCGCTATCCGTCTATCTGTCTGTCCGTCTGTCATCGGGCTGTATCTCATGAACCGTGATTGTTAGACAGTTGATATTTTCACAGATGATGTATTTCTGTTGCCGCTATATACTAAAAAACAGAATAAAATAAATATTTAAGGGGGCTCCCATACAGCAGACATGATTTTTTTGCCGTTTTTATCTGTCACCAGACTGTATCTCATGAACTGTGATGGTTAGGCAGTTGAAATCTTCACAGATACTAAAAAACAGAATAAAATAAATATTTAAGGGGGCTCCCATACAACAAACATGATTTTTTTGCCGTTTTTTAAAAATAATGGTACGGAACCCTTCGTGCGCGAGTCCGATTCGCACTTGGCCGGTTTTTTTTTTACTTTGAGTACCTACCTACATCCTCTTATTTAATAGTTAGACATATGTATTTATATGTTTTAACCTGTAATGGAGAAAGTGTAACATATTTGTGTGGCATCGTAGCTCCCGAAGGGACAAACCGATTTCAGTGCTATTTTTATTTTCTCTGTCGTTGTATGTTAAGATGGTTCTTAGATATTAATCCCCTTATTCATAAACGTCTACTAAAGTTGAGAGGCCTCTGATAATCGTTTGTCCCTTTCCCTCATATAGGTTGGACGGAGAGGGACAAACGATTATCAGAGGCCTCTCAACTTTAGTAGACGTTTATGAATAAGGGGGTAAGTTTCTAACTCATGATCCTATCGTAATTTTGCCGGAGGTTTTCAATGTTTTACTAAGAGTTATCGATAACAGGATGGTTCATATTATTGTGGAACGCCGACCCATAGACTACTAAACTACCGAGCCTTACCGGACAGTAATCATAGACGGCTTACAAAAAATCTAAAGAATTGCATCTAAACAATCTGTCTGTGCTTCACAATCCGAACACGTATGGCCTCATGACGATGGATTATTAGTCCAAATAATCATTAGACCAAAACCAGTAAAATTAATCTTAAAGTCGACTGCACCTCCAATTACCGCAGAACAAAGAATCACGCTATCTACCACTTCATTAAAAGAGCTTATGTATATAATATGTTTAATGGCAGATATGCCCTTTTGTGCGACTAGGTATGTGCAGAATTGACCATAGGAGTAAAGAGACGTTACCACAGTAACACCTCTAAATCACGTTTGATAGTAAAGTGGTGTTTGTCGGCTTGTCGACAGACGTGGAGCGAGAGGTACGTGTGCAATAGAAAACTGTGCGTTTCTCGAGAAACTTCCTGCCTCGCACAACAAAACTGTGGAATGAATGTGTCTGCGGTATTTCCGGACCGATACGACCTTCAAGAAAAGGGCGTATTCCCATCTTAAAGGCCGGCAAAGCGCTTGTGACCCCTCTGGTGTTGCGGGCGTCCATGGGCGGTGTTAATTGCTTACCATCAGACGATTCATCTGCTCGTTTGCCTCCTATTTCATAAAAAAAAACCTGGCTTTCGCCAATGAGTTTATTGAACCAATTACGAAATATAATTAAGTACACAAATTTTTGGTCATTGCCGTGAAAAACTAGTCTATAATCGCAACAAGGCCAGGACCAGATCCGTGCCAGGAGGTAAGGCCGTGTCGTACAGCTGCGATCGTGGCCCACAAATGGTCCCGCCAGAAGATAAGCGGTGGCTTACGGGTCAGCATTATGCTGAGGCGGGTCTATTCTTCGTAAACTCTGTATTATGTTGTTCTACATTTCTATTGCTTTTATTTTTTAATACTTTTTTATCGCATTATTAAAAAATAATTTCTAAAGCCTTGAGGCTTTCAGTCTTCAACACATGTCCGCGTAATGACTAAAAGATGTGAGTTTAACCGTAAATTTATTTTCATAGTATTCTACGTCAGCTTATTTTGAATTCTGCTAAGAGAAGTATTGCTTAAAGAAGGGGCCTTTGATGACAGAGCGTTTAAGCTAGAGATGTGCCGTTCCCGGGAATGTTCCATCCTCCGTTTATTATGGGAAATATTATCGAGTGAGAAAGTTTCGCATTCGAAACGGGATACGTTCTCGAGAACACCACAACTCTAGTTCAAGCACCGTAGGTGCGCGTGTAGTAGTTGTCCTGATGCCGTATACTAATTTTAAAATACAAAAGCAATATCTATCTCAAACATAACTCCAATACACAACAAATAATCAACCAATATTGAAGTTGTATTGGAGTTAGGAGCATCGGAATAATTTTCGAGCAAATTCTTATATCTCTGATTCAGACGCTTAGGCGCTAGCTGTATTGCGTAGTTAATGCATTGGAGTTGTATTGAAGTTGGATTGTGTCATTAGTATCTAAACCAGTTTTAAAGTTAGAATACGGCCCCTGTAGCTACAGTAGTTACTCTGGCAAGCTTCCTTACTCCCACAGTATTGACATAGCGTGTGGCAATATAAGAAGCGGGCAGTTTTTTCACGATTTCCGTTCCGGTTCCAGCGGAAAGGAACATGGAACACGCAATGAACGAAAGTGATTATGTCCAGCACGTAATGCTCTCGGCGAATGGACCGGAAAATTCGGTTTCGGTCCATATCGGAGTCATTGGATATAAGGCATACTTCCGAATACTGCTTATTGGTCCAGTACAGGCAGTCGCAGAAGTACCTTAGTGGGTGAGGTGTTCAGAATGACCTTCACACACTCTTGTTCTCTTAACAATAAAGTCGTGACAAGCTCATTTTGAACACCTAACACGCTTAGCTACTTCTGCTGCTGACTGTACATGTCATATAATAGGGATGATGACACATGTTGAATTATGCAATAAAATTAAGTTAATAGGATGCAAAATGACCAAGAATTTTGAATAAAAAAATCTATTGAAATGATTTAAAGATATCATGCTTCAAAATTTCAAAATTTTTTTTTTTTAAGTACGAAATTTAAAAATAACAATGATACCATTAGATTTTTTACATTTTACTGTAAAATAAATTGTATGGCAGCCATATACATAAACGCAACATTTCACTGTAATAATAGCAAATTCATAATTTTTCCTTACTGGCGACTATATGATCGTGACGTCACTTTTGCACGTCATTTTGTTAGGAGCGTTTTGAGAAACAAATGCAAATCTCAGACTTTAAGTCTCATTTCCGAGTTTTGTGTTGCTTTAACGCAATTGGCCGCATATAGACATTTGATCCTCACAACAAAACGAATCGATTGATACCATACATGAAAAAAATTCACCATGCCTATTGTAACCCGCTAGCCTAATATGGTCGGGTTTTTATCGTCTCTCACCACAGCGGTCACGTTCTAACAAATATGTAAGTGCGAGTGTGACCCATGACGTGATAGGCGATAAAATGGCAACCATGCAATCCATGCTGCACTCGTTTACTCTTTTCCTCATTCGGCTAAAAAACAATATGGATTGCCGATGCGCAATAAAAGGTGCAGTCACTGACCTCTCATCCTCGTAACAGAATCGGACAATTAGACGTGCGTGTGCTCTAGGTACCACTCAACACAACTGACCACAGGTAGACCTTATCTCAATGGCGTAAAGTCGACAATGGCCAGCTAAGTTGTGAGTATAATGTGCCCTTCACACTCGGTAATTGCCGAACAAAGAGCGCCTTGGCGATGCTCCCGTTACGCCTCTAGTTTCACTAGTTTCCGATCGCGTTTTACTGATTGTTGTGGACAGCCTTGTAAGATTAAGATTACGAATTAACTTCATTGGTTTTCTGCAAGACATCAACCATGATTGTTAAGATATTTATACAGGAAAATTTGGCCTTACGAGGAAAAATTGTTGTACGATTCACATCGACAGAGCGCAGCTGGACCAGATCGGCTGCCACTGCATTGTAGCGGATGTGACTGAAAACCTCCCTAAATCGTCTGGTCTGGTTCTAGGGTGTCGGATCGTCATTTTCGTGTGACTGTCTATCGTCGACTAACTCAGGGGTCGGCAAACTTTTTTGACAAAAAGCCTGATGGCGAAAAAATATGGAATTTTCGGAAGCTCCGTAGAGCCGCAGTTGTCTGTTTTATGTTTTTTTTACTGTAATATTTGATTGAAAAAAGAATTTAAGGGAAACTCGAAGAGCCACAACTGACCCTTCAAAGAGCCGCATGCGGCTCGCGAGCCGCGGTTTGCCGAACCCTGAACTTACTCATTGTCAGGTCTATTGTTTTGTCATGACCAATTTTGAAGTCAGTTTATGTCTCGTCGGCACAGAGGTTGCAAACCCCAACACTCCTTGAAAGATATCCACAAAACAAACAAGCAGCAGCAGCAGTGCAGCCCCACATCCAGCGGTTCTCTATCGACCAGATCATCGATCTACCAATACCACGCCTAACAACTATATCTAGCATGCCCTGGCTTACTTCAAACATCCTTATTATGGAGGTCATTTAAAATGGATTAACCAGCGAACCACCGTAGCATGATCATGTTTATATCCGACACAAAGCACTCATCTACATCGCATTAACATACTTTGTGCTTACTAAAACGACGGTGACTTTATTTTGGCCAAACATACGATTGTAAAATATTCAGGTCTTTCAGGAAAGATCAGATTTAGATATGTAGTTACTCGTTTATCTATCTACTCAAACTAAACAGCGTAAGATTTTTTTTTTTACATTAACGTAAGATTTTTTTAAGATGTCCGAATATTCCTACCTTTTGCGCAACTTAAACAATTCTTCTTATACCTATTATGCGTAGCGCACCAACAGGTGGTGACATTATTAAGCAGTGGGGGCAATTAAATCGCTTAGATTACATTTTATGATTGAATGACTAATGACTGAATTATTATATTTCGTCTAAAACATACATTTCTTATTTAAGTAGCCCCAATATTTTTGGATGTAATTATTTCATCCCCCCTCGTTTTCTCCCGGCTGATGTTTCTAACTTTTTTTTGGTCTACCTAATTAAATTGAGTAATAAATCTATCTATCTATCTATCTATACATATAATAAAGCTGAAGAGGGTCGAAAGTCTGTACATGGAAGATAATCGAAAAAAAGTTGGCTGGGGATACTTAGAATCGATAACAGAACACGTTCCAACAATTTTTAGAATTTTTGTCTGTTTGTCTGTTTATCTGTTTGTCTGTTTATTTGACCGCGCATCACGTGAAAACGGCTGAAAGGATTTTGATGAAATTTTGTATAGAGATAGTTTGAGTCCCGGGAAAGGATAATGGATAGTTTTAATCCCGAAAATCAACCCTGGTGGGGGTAAAAAGGGGGTTGACAGTTTGTATGGAGAATTTTTAACCGTTGAAACGATTTAGATAGAAATTAGTATAGGGATAATTAGAGTCTCGAGAAACGTCATAGGATAGTTTTCAAATCCTTGTGGGGTTGAAAAGTGGGTTGGAAGTTGGTATGAGGAATTTTTTACCGCTGAACTGATTTAGATGAAATTTGGTACAGAGATCGTATGGGTCTCGAGAAAGGACAAAGGATAGTTTCATTTTCAAAAAAGCCCCCCCCCCCCCCCCCCCCCCCCATCTTACTTTTGAACCGTAGGTCCAAAAAATTTGAAAAAAATAATGGAAGTGAAGCCTGAAAGATACCTACCTACTTTCAATAAAAACTATAGGTTCAGCTGTTTTTGAGTTGTCAGTAAAAAACGCATAATGAAAGGACGTAGTGCCGGATAGTAAAATGACGGAAGCGCCGCCAAATATCCCTTAATAAACGACCTTTTGACCGGATGTTTTTTAACAGGGTGGCAATTACGGAACCCTACACTGAACATGGCCCGACATGCTCTTGGACGTTTTTTTTAGGGTTTCGTAGTCAACTAGGAACCCTTATAGTTTCGCCATGTCTGCCCGTCCGTCCGTCCGTCCGCGGATAATCTCAGTGACCTTTAGCACTAGAAAGCTGAAATTTGGTATTAATATGCCTGAATGCCGTGCTGAACAAGTACGACTGCCCAATAGTGAGCCACTGGAACAAGGTTCACATGGGTGACAGGCCGGTTATTTTTAATATTAAATAGGTAATTAATTATATTTTAAGTTTTATTTTTATATAATATAATAATGTAATTGTATGGTAATTTAATTTATTAATTTGACATTCTATTTATTCATTTGACATTGTAATTTAATTTATTTAATCTGTGCCAAATGTTATTGTTACTTCGAATTGGATAATTACACTAACAATTAGAAATAAGTTATTGTATTACTAACATGCCTATGGGCCTATAGAGCCTGAAATAAATAATTGAATTGAATTGAATTGAATTAATATGTATATCAATCACGCCGACAAATTGGTAAAATAAAAAGTGGAAAAAAATGTTTTATTAGGGTACCTTCCTTATACGTAAAGTGGGGAGTGATTTTTTTTTCGTTTCAACCCTAACGTGTGATATATTGTTGGATAGGTATTTAAAAATGAATAGGGGTTTAGTAAAATCATTTTTGGATAATGTAAATATTTTCGGAAATAATCGCTTCGAAAGTCGGAAAAATAGCGTCCCCCCCCCCTGTAACTTTTGAACCGTAAGTCCAAAAAATATGAAAAAAATTGAGAAGATGCGCATTATGATAAACTTTTTAGGAAAATTATTTTGATCATTATAGGTCTAGCCATTTCTGAGTTATTTCCAAAAAACTTCTTCCATAGGCATCAGATACGACCTTTTGGCATTAGTCTGGTTTTTATTCCATTGAAGCTACGGAACCCTCCATTATGCGTGGTCCGACACGCACTTGGCCGGTTTTTTGAATTGTTATCCCAGAAGTTAGGTGTGAATTAGCCGCTTACTGACAAAGACCGAATTCCACGCTGGCGGAGCCGCGGGCACAGCTAGTTGAGTAATAATATGAAAAATAATTCACTAATTCGATCCAAAAATATTGGCACTACTTGAAGTAGAAATGTATGTTTTAGACAAGAAAATATTTAATCATTAGTCATTCAATCATAAAATGTAACCTAGACGACTCCATTGCCCTCTCTGCTCAATAATGCCACCACCTGTCCGTACGCTAATTATGAGATTTGTAATAAACTTTAATGCACATTATTGCTGTATACCTTTTCTGGGGAGACCGAAATCATTACTATCCTAAGACCTGCTTAGATACCTACCCAATCTTATTTTCCGTTAACATGAAACATAATTGGACATATCTATACCCAAGTACCACCCCCATGTCTAATTGTCCACCCCCGTTGCCCAACTTTCATTAAAATCGTTAGCTCCACTTCTGAGCACGCATTTAGACCTGCTTGTATGATAGGTATTATTTATGTAGATAAGTATCTAAGTATAGTAAGTACATAATAATGATACGAGTATGCAAAACAAAATTAGGTAAAAAAAAATTGAAAAACTATAAAAAACCGTTTTGATAATGAATGAAAATGAATGTTTACATTCATCAAAATCAGCATAACTATTTTATAATTGCACATAATAATGTAACAAGGCCAAAAGAAAATAACTGTTACATAAATAAAACATTAATAATGATAAAATTGTACCTCATTAACGGAAAACGTGGCAAAATGGAAATCGCCAAACCTCGAAATTTAATGACAGGACACAGAAACCGACATTCAAATCTCGAAACCAATTAATTACGAAATTGGTCTCTATTACTTCCAAAATAAGGGCGTTGGTCAAACGCGAACAATTAGACATTTGTTAACAAGTTGTATCCGCACACTTGCTGTTTTAAATTTGAACTCTATTACTCTAGTGTTAAGACGTGAAAGAGTGCAGTGTGATTGTGGGATGTGGTTGAAATTCGCCGGACCTTGGAAACGCCTTACGGATGCGTTCAGTAGAAGCAATGATAATGCGTCGGTTTACGTTTGGCGAGTTTTATTCCACTTGGTACCCAATTAGACAGGTGGGCACACAATTCAGAAAATTATTTTTTCTTAAAGGTATCATTTTCTAAAATGATCTCATCATATCAGCCGAAAGACGTCCACTGCTGGACATAGGCCTCCCCCAAAGAGTGCCACAATGACCGGTCCTGCGCCACCCGCATCCATGATGATGATGATGATGTCATAATCCTCCTCCTCTTTAGTATAACACTCTTGACAGAGTGTTCGTAGTTTCACAATGATGCAGTCTAATTCGTAATTATAATGCGACTCTCGCGAGACCAATGCGACTCCACTTATTTTTAGGTCTACGAAAACATTGCATACGCAGTTTTTTATGCAGAATGGTCTTGTAACGTCGTACCTTACTTGCCCTCTGACAACGAGCCATTCCCTGGAGTTTTGGTTTTGGATGCAGTGGCCGACTATTAGATGAATAAATAAACAATAAATATCATTGGACATTTTTTACAGAAAAAAATGTCCATAAACTCTATGAGGCTTGTGTTGCTGAGTACTCTTACCGGGATCCGAGCTCAGGACCTTTAACTTTGTACGCAGGGTACGAAGGCCGACGCTATTATTACTAGCTGAAACGCAATTTGAATACGATTAAGATGGCTATCAAGCCATACTAATTTTGACCTAAGCATATTTAAAAAATGTTTTATGTCAGAACATTTGACAGATCTGTCAACTCTACCCAGGTAGCATTTATACGTCATTATGTCGTCCGTTTACGGTACTGCTCGACGTAAGAGACGTCATGTCTCGACGTCGGGGGGTCCCAGCAGATGACGTCAATTTGTCACAGCCTCAAGACGTCTGTTTACAGACGTTACAGAGACGTCATATACTGAATGCATAGGGACGTTACTGGGCCGTACATATTAGGTTAGCCACTGACGTTAGAGAGACGTCATATACTGAATTCATAGGGACGTTACTGGGCCGTAAATATTAGGGCAGCCACTGACGTTGGAGTGACGTCATATACTGAATCCATAGGGACGTTACTGGGCCGTACATATTAGGGCAGCCACTGACGTTGGAGAGACGTCATATGCTGAATTCATACGGACGTTTCTGGGCCGTACATATTAGGGCAGCCAGTATGTTCGAATAACGTCACACACAGGATTGATTGTGGCGTTACTAGGACATAGGCACAGGTCAGGACCTAGGGGGGCTGCATTATGCTGCTGTGTTCACGATATCAGCAGTAGAAGTTAGCGATTTTCAATTTTATTAAGGCGGGTATTATATAAATTTAAATAACATCTCTCAAAACACACTGCTGATGTCGTAAGCACGGCAATATGCTCCTCGTAGCTAGGATGGGTGGGTAGTCTGTTCAAAAATAGAACCGACCTGGCTGTTGAGTGAACTAAAGACGTGCTAGATTTAAGTTCTAAGACGGTTCTAACTTATTGGCCAGGCGCCCTAGACAAGACGCCAAATTCTTACGCGTAAGAGTAGATAAGAGTTTAGCGCTTAGCATAGCAGGCATCTTGTCTACGTACCCTGAACAAACTCTAGGACTTATGGATGAAACTAAAAAACGCTATGTAAGTAGTATAATTTATATTTAAAGAGGCATTAAAGGACAGTGGGAACCAATAGCCCCATAACAATAATCCCATCAAAAACATAAATGTGAAATGAGAGCCAAGTTATATATGCCTTGGTTGTTGACTTCAACGACAAAAGAAGTGAGATCTAAATGGGTGCCAAGTTCAATTGTCAGTCCTGAAATTTGTTTATAACAACATAAAAAAATATAACAACTCAAAATATAATTTCTTCTTAAAACTTACTATAATATATTGAAGCCTAAGGTTTGACTTGTCTAGTTAGTCTAGGTACAAGATTGTTTACCTTATTTCTATTACTAAAAAAACAAGTATAATTAGGTAATTTTTGTTTTAATATGTATGAGGCCATGACTTAAAATAACATTTATATCTCTAATGCCCACTATCGGACTACTAAACTAAAAAAAACACAACCGTAAGCATGTCAATTTTAAGTAGATACATTAAAACTTCGCAGAAGTAGGTAAAAGTGGTGGCAACACTTCCTTAATGAAGGCGGCTGACCGCGTGTTCGCTCGCTCACATTGGTCCTACTCCTCTCTATCTTAATAGCATTAGTAAGAGAGAAGGGGACCAAACTGAGCAAGAGAGCATGCGGTCAGCCGTATTCATGTAGGTCAAAGCCACGGACAGGCTAGGGGGCATACCAAAAAATGTAATCCATAAACCGATTTTGAATGATTTATAAAAATCTGTAGTATTTCCTGAGCCAAATCTATACCAAGTTCTCTGAAATCTATAGGGAACCGTAAAAGTGGTAACTCTCCAACATGATAGTCTTCATCAAGCTGCGAACGAAATGATTCATTGGTCCTTGTGGGCGCTGACGCATTTTAATAGATCACGCGGCCGCGATATTCATTCACCTGCCTCTATGCACTTGTCACAAGCTGAATACCTACGATACATACTCGCAGGCGCAGTTGGCAAAAAGGCTTTTTGTTGGATCTCTTTCCATAGAAGTTTTACTGTTACTACTGTGTAAAACAAAATTTCATCAACCGAGACACTTTGCTGGAAATATCCCTGCCTCCAAGTTTTCACGTATGAAACCTGTAACAAACAAGAGAATGTATAATTGTAAAATAGCAAATTATTTGTTGATCAGACCAAATGTGAAAAAAGTGAAGATTTGAAATAACTTTCTTCATACAATGTTTTAAGTGTGTAGATATTGTTATTTTATGTATTTTTATTACTACTAAACAACTATAACTTGCACCACCTGCTTCAAGCTGTTTCTTCCTTCTTTCTTATGTAAGTTGCCTGGAACCACACAAGGAAAAAAATTCCAACTCTCTCCATACAATCCATACCCAAACAGGGTTCTAAGAAAAAGATAAGTTTGGCTACAAGACAAACTTCTATATGTATAACAGAGTTAGCAGTTAGGTACAGTCGCTGGCAATAGTATCTCCCTACACGAAGGCCGCAAAAATATGTGACACACTCTTATGACCCTACAAAGTCACATATTTTTGTGGCCTTTGTATAGGAAGATACTATTGCCGTTGACTGTACAGCTAGCTATATTGATCAAATATGTTTTTCTAAAAAATTTCATTTTTAACACAAGATATTTAGCCGACTGTACTTGATGTTACCTATTCTTGTACTGTCAGAAAGTATTCTAAACAACAAAACAAATGAGCCGAAACTCAACCAAGCAAGCACTTTTCATCATTAGGTATGTTCTGGTATCTACATCCCAGCTCCATCATCAGATCAGCTTGATGGTACCATATTATTCCACTGTCACCAAGGTTACATTGAGTACCGGCCAACAATATAACACCTACATGTTTTACAATAGAACTTTTTTTTATATTTGTAAGTGATTTCCACCTCACTCCTTAGGTAGTCTAGTAGTAGCCTTTTGGGAGAGTGATGAGAATAATTACCATAATGGTTTTTTCATAGAAGTTTTTTTTTAAATATACAGTCAACTTAATTTTTTTATTGGAGCTTTTTAGTAATATGCTGAGTCTCCTATTGTAATTCAAAGTATTTCATTGCAGTATTCATCATATATTTGTATAAAATGACTAGTAAAATATGCATTCTACAAAATAACCTATATTGTTTAGGTTTAACCTATATAAGGTGAACTTTTAATATTCTTTGTATATAATATCATATTTCCAAGGGAACCATGGTATAAAAATAAGTACATTAAAATATTCAAACAGGGCTCTGGCTGAAAGTTCTTTGAATATGAGAATGCGGCAAATATGTTAATGAACTAAAAATAACAACAGATATCTTATAAATCTTAGGAATGAAATGCTATGCTTTATTATTCTGACATGTGCAACAAGTAGTTGTGCAATGTGTCAGGATTTACTTCATAACAGCTGTTGACTATAAAACTCACCTCTATAATCTCCTAAGCCTACACTGCCAGCGGCTTGAAATTTTTGTATTTTCTCAAAGGTCTTTTTTTCAATGGTAGTGGGATTGTCATTATCTTCGTCGCTGCTAGAAACATATCTTTTGGCCCTTTTCCGTTTAAGACCTGGTTCTGATGTATCCTCATCAACCAGTTTTTTTTGCTTTCTCTATGCCATCTTTAGGTACATGCAAATGAAATAAAAAAATACACACAACATGCAAACATAATAAATGAACACAGCATAATGCATCCCTCACTCAATTAAAACAAGGTTATCACGTTATTAGTAAAAATATAGGATGGAGTTTCATTAGTTGGAACAACCTGAAGTTGTACAGTCAACCACTTTGATTAGTAGGTTATCACATTTGTCCAAGCAGTTTTAAAAATTACCCATATTAGGTAGTAGTCACACAGTAACAGAAAACTTTCACCAACATCAGTAAGCTCTCGGTAAATCAGGAAATCAAACTGGAGACGTGTATGCCCAACAGTATGCGCATACTTACTCGCTGAAGAAGAAGAATAAATCAGGAAATATTGCATCCAGAAACCAGGAAACGAAACTGTTTCGTTAGTTTTCATAGCCAAAGTGGTTTGTAAAAAAACTATTAAAATATACGTACCAGTATCACAAAAAACTCTTTGAACACTCTATAATTTCCATTTTTCATCTGGTGTCTTGACATCAGCCAAAACCTTTTCAAACGCTTTAGTCCCTTAACGGGTGGCCAAAAGACTTCACAACACTTTGGCGTAAACCACTGATTGTTTACGCCGTCTTCTACACTAAACTGTATCACTGAGTACATTTTTGTTCTTGTTGAAAATTTTTATTGGCAGTAGTACGGGCACGGGCAGCAAGGCAAAGAAAAAAGGTGGGAAAACAACGTCACTCAAAGCGTCACTTCAATCAAAATGACAGAATTTCGTTCCGTTCCAATTTCTTATGTTTTTAAAAATCACATTGCTCAGTTTGTTTTGATGTTTAATAACATTAAAAAATCTGTAATAAATGACTTTATATAAGTATTAACTTTGAAGTTAACTAAAAAGACGTAAATGTTTTTTTTACTTCATGAATGTTTTACATTACAAGATTGACAAATTTTATTGATATCAAGAAACGAAACGCGTTATATATATTTAAGCTTTATTTTTAAGTCGGTAGTAGGTCTGATACTTATAGAGTTTGTCCGGAAATAGATGTATCGTGGTTTATATGGGAGCTCATACATTCTATGACACTTCTCTTTCCGGACAGATTCTAACGACTAATATGAAACTGTTCAAATTTCAAATTCCTATGCATAAGTACTGGCTTACTGGCTACATAAAGTCTTGTTATAATGTATTAATTAGTATTTTCTCTTAGCATTCGCTATGATAATGGACAGATTTACGAAGAAAGAAGATTTACAAAGCCTGAGTAAAGTATAGGATAACTTACTAGCATATAAATTAACTGCCACATAAAACTTCCTGTTGAAATAGTTTACGTGTCATAAACATCTAACCGTTAATAGTGATCCCAAAAATTTACATTAGCAAAACTTCTCGTTGCCGACGGATACTGTACGTCTTACTGTACATCGTACATAGTACAGGTGATGACCTTAAACTGACGTTATTGAGACGTTCATTTTGCGGTAAATATGGTACGTCCAGATGCTGACCCTCAATTGACGTTATTAAGACGCCCACGTTGCGACGAATACGGTACGTCCAGGTGTTGACCTAAAATTGACGTTATTAAGACGTCCACTTTGTGATGAATACGGTACGTCCAGATGCTGACCTAAAATGGACGTTATTAAGACGTCCACTTTGCGACGAATACGGTACGTCCAGATGCTGACCTAAAATGGACGTTATTAAGACGTCCACTCTGCGACGAATACGGTACGTCCAGATGCTGACCCAATATTGACGTTATTAAGACGTCAACTTTGCGACGAATACGGTACGTCCAGATGCTGACCTAAAATTGACGTTATTAAGACGTCAACTTTGCGACGAATACGGTACGTCCAGATGCTGACCTAAAATTGACGTTATTAAGACGTCCACTTTGCGGTAAATATGGGACGTCCAGATGATGACCCTTAATTGACGTTAGTACGACGTCCACTTTTTAACCTGACCTTAAATTGACGTCACTATAACGTACGTTTTCAGCGAATAAATGACAGACCTTAATATGACCTAAAAATGACGTCGCTTGTGCGTCGCTGACGTCAGTTTGCTACCTGGGTAATCCTTATTCTTATCACGGTTCAGTAATACAGCGTGTTACAAAAATACTGGTGATCCGTTTAAGGGCATAATTAGTATCGTATTGCGACAGAGAAAAAGAAGAAAAAATTTTGGACCCGAAAAAAGCTGACCCTTCATATAATTTTTTTTTTTTGCGAATTTTTTTTTCTTAGTTTTTCATAATTATAAAACCATACCAATTATGCCCTAAAGCGGATCACCAGTATTTTTGTTACACCTTGTATATGACGGGTACCAAATAGAAGACAGCAAGCTGCTTGGGAAGTGATTCAGGCGGCCGTTTTGCGCGGCGGAGCGCGGAGTTGTGCAAGCACGCGATGCGACTGATACCCGCCGATCGAGGCTACAGGACCACGACAATGATCTGTTTTACTCATGTTTTACTACTTTTGAAATAAAATAATGATAAATACTCCAAATAAGTTACCGAACTTGACAGCGATATATTCTCAATGCCCTTAATGATTTTACTACGGTAGTACTACATATTAGTTATTCTGTGAATTTACCTTAAAGGCCACCTAACAAAATCTACTCTAATAATAGATAAGACGCTTCAAATCTAGGGCATGCAATACCGGTACGGTGTGTTCATCCTCACACGCTGGAGCCCAAAGGGTCGCGCACAGTACGGTTTAAGAGGAATTTTCTCCCACGAACGCTGCGGCTGTGGAATGAACTCCCTGCCGAGATTTTCCCAGCGGCCGCGGACAGTATGACGTTCTTCAAAAAAGGAGTGTATAGCTTCCTAAAGTGTAGGCAACGCGCGTGTGAATCCTCTGGAGTTGAAGGCGTCCATAGGCTACTGCATAGGTAACTGCTTACCACCAGGCGGGCTGTATGCTTGTTTGTCACCGTCGTGGTATTTAAAAAAACTATTTGTATGGGCAATCCCGGAATTCCAGTATTGGCCCAAACAAGCAATACCGGTATTGCATGCCCTATTCAAATAGTATTAAAAATCATCAGCATCACTCTAAATTACCCTTGTGGGTTGTCGGCCTTCTCGGCAAATCAACAGACCCTGCTAGCCTAATATGGTCGGATTTTATCGCCTGTAACCATAGCTGTCACGTTCTAACAAGTATGTAAGTGCGAAAGTGATGCATGACGTGATAGGCGATAAAATTACAACCATGATACGCGTTCTGCATTTCAAATATAAGACTCTCGTGAGACTAGAACATTTTAAATAAGTAGTGTATAAATCGGGTCACTCTCAATTTAAATTACAATTACAATTTACGAAATAAAATAAAAACAATCGAAAAACTAGTTAAAAAAATAAGCGAGTATAGGTACCAACTTAAAAAGATATTTCCTACCATTCGGACACCTTTATAAAATCTAAATACAAACTAATACAGAAAACTAAAGAAAGCGATAAAACTATTAGAATTTTCCTGTTGGCAGGTAATATTGTTTTTTTACTGTGTCGTTTCTCAGTTATTCCGCGATAAGTGCCAGCTTGTCGCGCGCGAGTCAAACGAGTCAAACAAATGACTACCAGTGACTCGGCTTTTCACTAATTGTCAAATGTTAACTTAAGGGTGAGTTTCGTTGGAGCGAATATAATTAACGGTAGTCCTTTTTGCGCTATTAACATTATTCATAGTCATAACTAGCGTACGGACAGAGAGGGCAATGGAGTCGCCTAGCTCACATTTCATGATTGAATGACTAATTATTATAATTTTTTTGTCTAAACATACATTTCTTATTCAAGTAGTGCCATTTTTTTTGGATCTAATTATTGAATTATCTTTCATATTATGTAGTACTCAATTTAATTAGGCAGACCAAAGAGTTATAAAACTTATAAATATCAGCCAAGGTTCTAGCGGAGAAAACGAGGGGTAAATTAAATAATTCGATCAAAAATATTAGCACTATACTTGAATGAGAAATGTATGTTTTAGACAAAAAATAATTTAATCATTAGTCATTTAATAATGAAATGTAACATAAGCAACTCCCCTCTCTGCTCAATAATGCGACCACCTGTACGTACGCTAGTCATAGCGTACCTAAACAAAAAAAAAGTACGTCCTAAAAATTCTAAAAAGTACTTTAGGTGCCTATGTTCACGAGATAATTTTATTAAAATACGCCCGCATATACATATAATGGAGTTACTCTATCTGTTTTCTAAATAACGTTAGACTTAAACATTTGGAGAAAAAAAGGAGAATATAAAGAGCTTTTCTACTGCTAATATTATTCTGGACACGTTTTTGTCTGTCACTAGGTACCTACATATTGATAATATTTATACATATTACCTGTAATAGGCCCCCCACTGCTAGAGGTAGATACATACTACTAACCAAAACTAGCTTTAAAAAGCACTTGAGACACTTCGTCAAAAATAAGTTCAACGAAATTAGGATGCCAAAATCACCTTCCTACTAAAATAGTAAAATTACCTACACAAACATTCTCGTTAAGGACTCCAGCACTTAACCGTCAACTTTGCACTTTTGTCTTAAACCGGGTGATAAATACCCTGTCGCCAGAGCTTCGTGCAATTTGCTTTCCTAATGGTCCCGACGGTTAAAAGCGTTATTAAATGGCTGAGTTTAAACGCTGATACATGGTTTTGGTTCTCGCAGCGCTAAGAGTGTTTTAACCGCTACCGAAATGTAGCCTTAACGGCTGGATTAAAATGACAAATTATGTCAACTGGAGGAAAATAAACGAAGGCAAAATCTTTCTCTCATGTTTGATTCTTAGTCCGATTCAGAAAACTATGAATTAAACTGGTCACTTTGAATGGAAATATTCATATGAACGGGTTACTGTATATACAATAACCCGTTTTGTTGTGCTTGAACGATAGACTAGATAGAACTGTGAAAAATATTTCAATGCCTACCTAGGAAAGGGAAACATCGTATAGAAAAAAAAATTGATTGTTGTTTTAAAGACAATTACCATAGCTATATTTTTATTAGGCTAACCAACTAGCAAAGTCTATGAGTTAAAGTTTGAGTCGTTTAGACTGAAAAGGATATTCTTAATAAATAAGATTCAACTTCTGTACAATATTTGAGGTATATAACTCATTTAACAATCACACTTCATAATGCCAACAAATTAACACAAAACTAGTAAACTACCTATTTAAAAATGAGTCCGTGATCAAGTAGGTGTATCTATTATTGCCACATGGACTGTATACAGCGACGTTTTAGAATGCTACCTTAATGAATAGTATAGTTCACGGATCAGTGGCGTGGCTCGTTAGGCAGTATCCAGTGGCTCGTCATAATGCCCTAATGGCGGCCATTAGAGGGGATCACCCCCGTAAAGAGATTACAGCACAACACTGGTGAACAGTACTTTAACTACACGAAATCGTTACGCGGTTATCGGCGCCGCAACCGGATGGGTGAACGATGCAGCGCTATACACATGCACGGCGCTCACTCACTCGCACACCATCGCCGCGTGCTGAACCCGCAGCAGGATCCACTTCCGCTTTAATGCTCGCTTTTATACTTTTTCCATGGACATCGACGATATTGTCACAGGGGGCCCAAATGGCCGAGATTGTATGCAGTCGCTTTTAAAGTCGACGGTAAACTAAAGGCGTCTGAATGAAGGCGTCTCCAAACATTTTGGTGCAGGGACTGCAGGGGTGGATTGAGGTTAAAAATCCACATATTATAATTGATCCCAACTATCTTTTGTGTTAAAACCTTACAATGTGTTAATACAACTTAAATTAAATACCCACGTCGTCGCCATACAAGTTGTATAAGAGAGTGGATACTTATGTTAGGGAACCGACTAGAATGTACAGTCAGCAACTGAAGTTGCAGAACGAAACAAGATTACAAAAGTAGCTAGTACACACATAAATATTACTTTTTAAGTTACTGAACAGCGCGTTAAATACTTTCGTTGCTGACTGTACAGCCGACGTCAAAAATATGTTTACACTTTTGCACCTAACTCCTTTGTAATGAGGTGGAAAAGTGTAAACATATCTTTGACGTCGACTGTACATGTCTCCAAACTATTTTATGTACTCGTATCGTATGGCGTAAGTTACGAGATTTTTAAATGCTTGCAGTTTCTTCACGTGCAATGTACTGCATATTTTACTTGTAACAGGATTTACATCTTTTTTAAAGCTAACTGCTAAGGATACCGGTATTATGATGAAATGTCTTCGAAAATGCTATAAGGAAGCGTGACGGAACGAAATTAGGATTTGTCGGTGTTTTTGTTTTTATGGTGCTTCGTGCAGTTAAGGCGAGGGTGACCTTAATGGCGTGTTGGACACCTGATTTTTACCCAGGTGTTTCGTGAAAATTATAGGCGCGGATGTAAAACGAGCTTTTCGATGTTAGATATTGACTGTAATGGCTGTACAAATACTCTAATTTTAAAATACATTAAAAATACATTAAAACACAATATATCTCAAACATAACTCCAACACACAGCTAATAATCAGCGTATACTGAAGTAGTATTGGAGTTGCATCGGAATAATTTTCAAGCAAATTCTGACATTTCTGATTCAGAGTTTAGGCGATAGCTGTATTGCATTGGAGTTGTATTCAAGTTGGATCGTGTCAGTGTCATAATGTAATTTAAAGTTAGAATACGGCCCCAGTTCATGATTGGTTACACGGAAACAATTACTTTTTGTTTCTGGTGGTTTGCAACATTGTGAATCCTGCAAGGCTGCTGTCACATAAAAATTCGGCTTTTAGGTAATGATTGGATGTTATAGTTAGTGAACTAAGCCCCCAAGTTAAATATCCTCGTCACTCTACTAGCTGTAAGTATAGAAAATTCAATACTTACTGTATATTTTACCTTTTGACTATACCATCGCTTTAAAACAATGTTACCATAAATTGGCAATGTAATTACTAATTACAAAACAAGTGGAAATCGCCACAACGAAACTCAGATCAATCCATTGTTATGCGCCATGTGTAAAATTATTAATTGAGAAATCCTACTCGTAAGGAATCAAAATGCAAAACACAACATAAACAATTTAATTCAATGAACATAATACTCACTCTAAACAAAGGAGCCATCAAAATAACATGGAAACCCCCAATTTCCACGTCAACTCACAACAATGTCATAAAGCCTACAAAACAAGGATGTCGCATTCAACAAGTACCACCATTTTATACAACATATATACTTTTAGTTGTATTGTAATATGAACTGAACTATGCACTAAATAAGATACTATTTGGAATAACAACGAAGTGGACATTAGCCGTTTGGAAGTGGAGCAGTCCGTAGTAACATGCACCCTCTTGTCACCCTTCAACTGAGTGACAATAGATTTTCACGGTCTGTATGGCTTGCGTTAGAATTTCAATCTTAAAATAATGCTGGTTAGGTTGATAGTTGAGTGGCAAATGCCAGAAAAATAACGACAAGGAAACTGTTTATTGCTAGTGTTTTAGCGGCTTTTGTTTTTTTTTAAACATAAATCAGCCGAATGTAATACTTTATTTATCTAGCTGTTACGAGTATACCTACCAGACACATCAAATATATCTAATTGATGATCATTTTTTTCTTTTTACTTTACATAGTTACAGGTGTCAGCGAATTCATAGCTGATAATTTTGTTTTTCCGGTTTTTTGTGAATACAAATAAAATTATAAGGATAGGTACTCGCTTTTGCCCACGGCTTCGTACGCACCTAAATAAAATGCAATAACAAACATTTAATAAAAGCACAAACTAAGTAGAAAATAAGTTTAGTTTTAATATTAATTTGACTCTTAATGTTGTTTTTACTAGTACGTGTTCTAATAAACATAAAAAATATTAAAACTCATAAAATTCCTCACTCCTTTTGGGATGATATATGTGATAAAAATTATCTTATGTCCTTTCCCGCGACTCCAATTATCTCCATACAATTTTATATAAATCGGTTAGCGGTTAAACCGTGAAGAGGTAAGTAGAAAACTAATATAGGAGTACAGAAGGTCTCGTCATATAAATAAGAGTCCGGAGCATTCTTTAAAGGATACACAGATAGACAGACCGAGTTACTTTAACATTTATAAAATTAGTAGGAATGGGGATTAGTATTTATATCGCTAACATGACCCCTCTGTTTATCAGCCGGCTGTAAGTCATGGCTAAATAACCGCCAAACATTAGATTAGATTATTATACTGGCCTAATGTCATAAACAAGAAAAAACCATTTTATAATCTGTGGTCCGCCCCGCGGGAACATGGCCGCCGAAAAAATAATAACACAGGCTTAGCCCCGTTACATAAATAATGATAAAGGGAATTAAATCAAAGTCTTATTAGAATATTAAAAGTTCTGAACGCGTTCTTAATGTCTATGGTGTGAGGGAAAAAAGAAAATGTCTATGGTAACGGAGGGACGCATATTTCACTCAATTTGCTAAAAAGCAGGGGTTGTCTTTGGTTTTAATGCTTTTATTAATTAAGACGACACTTTTATGGTTTTTGTTAGATATATTGAGTTATTAACGAGTAAAGATAATGGACTGAAGGCATATACCAATTATCAGACTGTCACTAATGTTCTAAAGCACTCATTTTATCCATTACCACTTTTCGCACCAGAATTCCGCTAGGTGGGCATCCGTGGACCGTATTTTAACTTTAAAACACGTTTAGACACGGTGAGGTATTCTAATTTTAACACTGGTTCCTTCAATATTGGTTGATTATTTGTTGAGTGTAGGAGTTATGTTTCAGATTTTTTTTTTTAAATTTAATGTTTATGCATTTTAAAATTAAAATACGGCACCTTCGTGGGTGTGTAGCGGGTATCCGCTACAAAGCGGGTAAACGCTTGAATCGGCTACGAGCGTAGCGCGTAGCGAACTGCAGTACTGGAAGAGGTTAAGATCTAGAAATAAGCGTAGTATAGTAAACTAACTAAAGGGGTTTTCTTGCTCTCATTATAGTGTCATATCTGCAGGGCCCGGAATTAGGTGAGCTAAAATACCTAAAGTTCGCGAGAGGACATAATATAGAGTGGTTACAACCGGATGAAAATAATATTTTATTTGGATTCCGGGTATTCGATATTCATCCGGGCACTGCAAGTAATAGTCGTAATGATGAAAAATGGTTACATTGCAGCCATAAAGTTAACATTATTATAATAAATCTGAAAATGTGACATATATTTTAAATTAGTAATCTGTATTTTCCTATTCATTATCAATGCTTGTCAGAGTGGCGTATTAGCGTCAAAATAGTGAAACCTACTAGTACTACTATAGTATATATAGAAAGATAAGGAAACAAGTACTTAGTATTAATCCAAATAAAATATTATTTTCATCCGGTTGTAACCACTCTATATTATGTCCTCTCGCGAACTTAAGGTATTTTAGCTCACCTAATTCCGGGCCCTGCATATCTGACATGGCTAGCTCTCCGTCTTTACGCAAAGTGTTAAAGTTTTTAAGAATAAGCTTAGTATTCGGTACACAATAAGGTCAGTAAGCAAATGTTACGAATACAGCAAACGTAGTTTGTCCGGAAAGAGAAGTCTCGTAGAATGTGTGGTCCAAAAAAATAAACCACGAGACATATCTTTTCGTACAAACTCTTGTAGGTACCTAATGTATTTAATTTTA
This sequence comes from Pammene aurita, assembly GCA_947086415.1. Taxonomy (NCBI): domain Eukaryota; kingdom Metazoa; phylum Arthropoda; class Insecta; order Lepidoptera; family Tortricidae; genus Pammene; species Pammene aurita. The sequence goes on along the minus strand of OX352305.1, from coordinate 20,456,267 downwards.
GCACACTAGATAAGCTAGTAAAATACTGAAAACTCTCGTGAGACTGAAAACTTGCGAGTTTCGAATATTTGCCGAAATTTGCGGCATAAACGGTTGTATCTTTTGATTGCGTTGGCTTAGAAGTTTGATTTTTTCACAGCTTCCAGGGACAGTAGACCTGAGCATTCAGCTTAATACCTCTACGCGTTCCTGAGAAAAAAGGGTCTTGACCGACAGGCGGACGGACGGACGGACGGTCCTTTCGAGGTACGGAACCCTAAAACCGTATAAAATAAAATATACGAACGTATAAAATAATATTTTTTCTACTCGTCGGCTATAATGATTGAATTGAGACTTTGTACAGCGAACTACTAGCGCATCATACTTTTCGATGGAGCTTTTATGGTCGCAAATTTTAGCATCGATCGTCGCGGATGCTGAAATGGATTTTCATACAATATTAAAAGTTCTTTATTGATTGTATAAAATACTATAAAACGCATCACTCACGATTACAGTGTTGACGCGAAACTTTTTTTTCATTAGCCTATTTTAGTGTCCCACGGCTGGGAAAAGCCCTCCCCCCTTTTCCATTCGGTCCTGTTTACAGTATCTTCCCACTGTGCCTTAGATAATGCGTCCAGGTCTTCCATTTATCTCCTTTTCGGCCTGTCTTTACCCCGGCGGCCACCTGTGAAATTATGTGAGCGACCAGGGGCCTATTTCTCAAAAGCTTGTAACTGGTAATCCAAGCTTTTGAGAAACGAGCCCCAGTTTTAAATACTATTCAATATGCAACTAAATTAGAAAAACAAAACTCTTGTACTTCTCTTTGATGCACTGATTTTATACACAGGCTTAAAAATCAAACATTTTATATTACTGGTTAAAAGCGATCATCACAAAAAAACAAATTTAACCAACGATATTCTAAAAAACGAAATTGCTATTAATTCCGATAAGCTCGGGTCAATATTGATAAACTGTCTGTTTGTGCGTCAAAGGCGAGTGTTTGGGCAGCCCGAGCCCTCCAGCCATGTTGCAATTACCCAAAACAGTACTTTTACAACGCCGTATTTGTTGCAAATGCTTTCCAAAAGCTACCTTGTTACTTGTGCTTAAGGGTTGATATTTAATCAGAAGCGAGTGATTTAAGAGTTTGTCATCGCAATTAGTTGATCTGCATTAAACGATGGTGATTTACAGGGATATTTATCGTTTTAATTGCGTCATCTATTTTTTTTACTAATAATCTCTTCGCAAATTTTACAGAACGAGATATATATTTGAAGAGAAAAATGTCATTCCTTTTAACAGATCAGCATTTCAAGAGTTATTTCATGCCTAATGAGTTAAATAATTACATTTATAAATTTCTTCATCAATATTATAGCACCATTCATCATATTTGTGTTTTGAATACTTGGGCTTACTCATATCGTAATTTCCCAAAAGACGCCGTACCTTTTTCTTCCCCAAAGACATATGTAAATATAATTATCGTCGACACTCAAGGTGTCAACCCTAGATATACGGCCACTCGCGGCACATATATCAGCGTGTCGCCGGCAATAAGGAGCGCAAAAATCTATGCGCGAATGTAGGGGTGGCAAATAGGGTTGCTACTAAAGATATATTTTGTCTGGACTTGTATATATAAGCATTTTGTAGGTTTAATGTATTGTTATAATTGTGATACTTAATGCGCTGAAAGGCTTACGAGATTCTATTTTCAACCGACTTTAAGATTTCGAAGGAGCAGGTTATCAATTCGTCGGGATCTTTGTACTTATTTGCTTTTTACTGTGTTTTTTATGTTAACCGATTATTCGAAGACGGCTGGACCGATTTAAATTTTTTTTTGTTTGAAAGAGTATACTTCACAGTTGGTCCCATTTTCACCAGGTCAGGATCTGATGATGAGATCCTGGAGAAATCGAGGGAACTCTTCAACTATTATAGGCACATTATAGTGATTTGAGTATTTTTTACAGCAGCTCGAGCATTTGCTTTTGGAAAGGTGTATGTCGGTTCTTTTTAGGGTTCCGTAGTCAACTAGGAACCCTTATAGTTTCGCTATGTTTGCCCGTCCGTCCGTCCGTCCGTCCGTCCGCGGATAATCTCAATGACCGTTAGCACTAGAAAGCTACTACTTGGTACTAATATGTATATCAATTACGCCGACAAAGTGGTAAAATAAAAAGTGGAAAAAAATGTTTTATTAGGGTACCTCCCCTATACGTAAAGTGGGGAGTGATTTTTTTTTTCGTTTCAACCCTAACGTGTGATATATTGTTCGATAGGTATTTAAAAATGAATAGGGGTTTACTAAAATCATTTTTTGATAATGTAAATATTTTCGGAAATAATCGCTCCAGAAGTAAAAAAATATGTGTCCCCCCCCCCTCTAACTTTTGAACCATAACTTATAAAAATATGAAAAAAATCTCAAAAGTAGAACTTTATAAAAACTTTCTAGGAAAATTATTTTGAACTTGATAGGTTAAATAGTTTTTGAAAAAAAAATACAAAATAATTTCTGAACTAAGTTTGTAATTTAACCGTATAAGCAGGTGTTTATTGTACCTGTAATTTCTACAAAATCACAATGAAATGACGTGCTTTCAAATAAAGGAAAAACGGTGAAAATCGGTTCACGCAATAAAGAATTATCCCATAAAAATCATCTTCCATACTTGCTCAATAGTTTACTTAATTTGCCGATAGATGTCGCTGTACGTGGAACGCTCATATCATATCCTACATGGCGGTGTTATTTTAACTGTTAAGTGGGGACACTTACTGTGACGGACGGAAAACTACGGAACCCTACACTGAGCGTGGCCCGACACGCTCTTGGCCGGTTTTTTTTGTTTAAAATTATTAGATATAAGTTACACACACGACCTGACAGTAAAAGTCTCATTCAAAAGCCTTAAAGGCAATTTTTAATCCATACCGGGTGTTGCCTGTAACAAGTTTCTGCTGTATATTAACGAAAATTTAATTCTCAATATCAGTGAAATTATATACCAGTACTTCTCTTCAAGAATGAAGCTATACAGATTAAGATAGCTTTAGCCTCAAACTAGTTTTAGCACTACAACGTAGTCTAGTCATCTGTCAAAGGGTTTGACCGTGGGTGAGGTTTTTTTTGTATATTTTTATATACCATGACAGTGGCAAACAAGTGTACCGCCCGTTTGATGGTAAGCAGTTACTGTAGCCTATTTACGTCTGCACCTCCAGATGTGTCACATGCGCGTTGCCGACCCTTTAATATAATGGAGCTTTCACTGTGGTTTTATGCATGCATCATGCTTTTTTTTATCACAGGCTTTAGTTTTAGTTTTAAATTCTCGTGGAAAAAAACAACTGTCAATTTAAGTTCCAGAAATCGATTGACATAGCAGCTAGTTAATATTAACGCTGCGGGTCTACTCGGGAAGGCCACGTTTCCCAAGAGTAGGCGATGGAGAGCGGCCATGTGTCTTCCCGTTGGTCTACGTGGACTGATAACACTTGATACTTGATCTATGGTTCCGTGTGCAACCAATGTCTGACTAAGCTGCGCTGAATGTGACGGCCTTGCTGGTTTTTGTTACAAAAGGGGAGAGTAGATCCCGAAATCTATAATATGGAGGGCTCTCCATATTAGATTTCCTTCATAGCTAGTCTTTGTATTTATAGTTAGTCTGTGAGTCTAGGAAGACTACTGAATTTTAAGATAATTAGGTACGCAAATCAAAGTTTTCGGGCATAATAAATAAAAAATAAAATAAATTTATATTTATTCAGCAACTCAGATCAGGTATACAACAGCTGTGCCTCTTTTTATGTTTTTAAGATACTTGTGTTAAAAGAACACCGCTCTTCTACGGGTTATTTTCCTTGTAATTAGGGTATAAAAAAGTTTTTTGCCCCTTTTTTTAGTTATTCGACTTTCGGACATTGCTCAGTACCAAATCCGTTCAGGCGGCGTACACCACGGCCGACCATTAGGGAAATCTGCGCAACGAATACTGTTTAATTTATCCCTGTGAATATTCTTAAACTATCGGCTTTGTGGTCACTCGGAGGCCTAATTTACGTGGCCGGGGGCTCCGGGGCCGGCTTGTTTTTGCTTTGTAAATGTATAACAAGTACAGGGAAAGGTGAGATAGGTGGTAAAACTACTAATTTGCCAGCTTAACAAAAGAATAAAATTCATATCAGTCTTGAATCAAGGTGAGTAGGGGAAGCCCGGGCAATACGTATAATGTGGGTAAGAAGAATATCTGATTTTACCAAAGCTATACAACAGATAGCGTATCTAGGCTTGCTTAAGTCGGTAAAGCATCGATACGAGAACGCCATGACAGTTCAAACAAAGCAAACAACGTGTGTACTTGTTGTGGAGAAAAATAACAAAATTTTCGACTGTTTTGTTGTGGTTTTTGGAAAAGCAAGTGTATCAACTTTTTGTATTACGTCTCGTATGTTTACGAATACGGTTTGTTAAAACTATAGTATATTAATAATTATTTTACATGTTTTTTTTTAAAGTGGGTATTCCACTCATACATTAGTATGTTATAGTATGTTATTCAATCAAATACAAACACTGAAAACATTGAAAAAATAATCAACCCAGCAGGATTTGAACCTCGCATCGATGCCCCACTCGCATCGACGAGTGGAATGCCCCACTTTAAAAAAACATGTAAAATAATTATATTAGTATGTTATTCAATCAAATACAAACATTGAAAACATTGAAAAAATAATCAACCCAGTTGGACTTAAACCAACATCGATACGCCTTACCGGGGCTCGATATCGCTTTACCAATTAAGCTATGGGTTCAGTTACCGAGCTGACGAAATTCTCAATGCCTTCAATCATCTTTTTGCATTTATTTTTACATCGACTTTATAGCAGCCGTAAGCGACATCTAGGTGCCAACCACTAGAGTTAGATACCCTTCCCGCCGACCCTTTTACAAGTGTCACAACGGAAATAACAGATGGCGCCTGCTATCAACTCATAATTATTTTACGTTTTTTTTTTTTTAAAGTGGGTATTCCACTCATACATTAGTATGTTATTCAATCAAATACAAACATTGAAAACATTGAAAAAATAATCAACCCAGTTGGACTTGAACCAACATCGATACGCCTTAGCGGGGCTCGATATCGCTTTACCAATTAAGCTATGGGTTCAGTTACCGAGCTGACGAAATTCTCAATGCCTTCAATCATCTTTTTGCATTTATTTTTACATCGACTTTATAGCAGCCGTAAGCGACATCTAGGTGCCAACCACTAGAGTTAGATACCCTTCCCGCCGACCCTTTTACAAGTGTCACAACGGAAATAACAGATGGCGCCTGCTATCAACTCATAATTATTTTACGTTTTTTTTTTTTTAAAGTGGGTATTCCACTCATACATTAGTATGTTATTCAATCAAATACAAACATTGAAAACATTGAAAAAATAATCAACCCAGTTGGACTTGAACCAACATCGATACGCCTTAGCGGGGCTCGATATCGCTTTACCAATTAAGCTATGGGTTCAGTTACCGAGCTGACGAAATTCTCAATGCCTTCAATCATCTTTTTGCATTTATTTTTACATCGACTTTATAGCAGCCGTAAGCGACATCTAGGTGCCAACCACTAGAGTTAGATACCCTTCCCGCCGACCCTTTTGACCCTTGACAAGTGTCACAACGGAAATAACAGATGGCGCCTGCTATCAACTCATAATTATTTTACATGTTTTTTTTTAAAGTGGGTATTCCACTCATACATTAGTATGTTATTCAATCAAATACAAACATTGAAAACATTGAAAAAATAATCAACCCAGTTGGACTTGAACCAACATCGATACGCCTTACCGGGGCTCGATATCGCTTTACCAATTAAGCTATGGGTTCAGTTACCGAGCTGACGAAATTCTCAATGCCTTCAATCATCTTTTTGCATTTATTTTTACATCGACTTTATAGCAGCCGTAGTAAATCCTCCTTTATGTTAAAGGGTCGGCAACACGCATGTGACTCCTCTAAAGTTGGAGGCGTCCATAGGCTACGGTAGCTGATTACCATCAAGCGGGCCGCATGATATATATGATAAACAGAGACATACCTACGTATACGCGGTCATCGGTCACACCTAGCTACCCACTGATTAGTTTATGTCTTGTTAGATACGAAAGCGCGGGGATACGCAAGCGCGGAGATACGAAACAAATAACTATAGTGACAAGACGAATTATGTTTTAGAAATTATGGAAGAGGTTGTTTTTGTAATTAGGGAGCAACGCATAAAACATCAATAGCTAGTAGTCCGCCCCGAACTCAGAAATCGCGATTTCCTTGCAAACGATGACCAATATAAGAAGAGCCTTATGATGATTTTTTCACGCCTTCTAGCTCCGTGACCCCTTGGTCGATCCTGCTCATTTACGAACTCTCAATTTATATATATCTCTGCTATATACAACCCCAACAAATTTCATGAAGATCATAAAAGCGTTACTAAAGTTATCGCGGAACAAACTCTCAAAATCAAAAACCCATCGAAATGCCGAGACCTCCCAATAGCCAGAAGTTGTTTATAAGAACTTGCTCCACTCGTTCGAATATCTTTGGTGATAAACGGCACCAAAGTTTTGACTTAATTGCAAGGTAAGTGAATCGTCGCCTTCATACTAAATCGTAAATCTTTAGTCGCTTGAAGGTACCATCAAAACAATAACTTGATTCAAATGACGCATACTCGTATTATTCATAATGACACCTCTCACCAACCCAACCATATTCATTACCCCGCAATTTACACATTTCGTCCACAATTCACGGCGGCGGCATAAAAAACCAATTTCCCGCAAAAACTGGCATAAAAAGCCAAAGTCTAAAATACGGGGCAACGTAATATCAATTTGGTGCTCATACATATATTCATGGCGTGGCGCGGTAGGTCATATAATTTATATGTGCGAGAGAACAATCATATGTATTCACGAACGATTTGCCCGCTATATTCTAAGGGGTTAGTATTATGCATGCCAGGCCGATGCCACTCCAGGGGGCAGTTACTTATGTCGTGGTATCTTTTTAACCTGGCCGTATATTTCGGAAAGGGTTGAGAAAGTTCAGGTGAAGGATGGAGGAGTTTCGCGTTATTTTATTGCGATTTTATTGTTATTTTAAGCGTTTTGAGATAAATCGGTATGGGAAAAGCTTTAATGTGGTTGTTGTGATGCTGTAGTAACACAATATCAAAGCGGATCGACTAAGACATGGTGCCCAATTTTTTTTAATACATAAACAGTACATTAAAAACATAATCTAAACATACATCAAATAAACTAATATTGGAGTTGTATTGGAGTTGCATCGGAATAATTTTCAAGCAAATTCTGATTCAGACGTTTTGTCGTTAGCTATAGGTACTGGTAGTTAATGCGTTGGAGTTGTATGGGAGTTTGATCGTGTCTTTACATATTTTAATTTAGAGTTAGAATACGGCCCTTGTACTACCTATATTATTTGAAACTTCTCTAGATGGTCTAGTGAAAAATTATGAGTAAATTCCTATTTTTGAGACTGTATGTATACCTAGTGTAGGTAGGTATCTACACTTACATATTTTAACAGTTGTCTGTAGATAAACGATTGGCACAAGCGACCTTAATCCGGCTGACCGAACGGCCATACATTTTCTTAACTAGCGATTATTATTAAACACGCCCAAACGTCACATCCTAGATTTCCTTATCAAGGTTTATGCATAATCCATGCTCCAGTTAAAAGGTCGTATGTGTATCAATAGTGTAGTTAATTAAAGCCGTTTAGAAATGAAGAGCGTGTCGAGTTGTGGTTGCAATTTACATGCTTATTGGCCACAGGACGAACCGACATCCGATCGTTGCTTAAAACCGTTAACTATACATTTGATATTTACTGTACAGTTACGTTGGTTATCTACTTAGAATGTACTTACTCTATTAAAGGGTTTAAGGCTGGGGCCGTATTCTAACCTTAAAATAAGTTTTAACACGATCCAACTTCAATACAACTCCAATGCATTAACTACGCAATATAGCAAGTGTCTAAACGTTTTAATCAGAAATGTCAGAATTTGCTTGAAATTTGTTTCGACGTAACTCCAATACAACTTCAATATTGATTATGATTAATTATTTGTTGTGTGTTGAAGTTAGGTTTGAGCAAGTTTGTGTTTTTAATGTATTATTTATGTATTTTAAAAGTAGAATATGGCACCTGGTCTTGGTAGAATTCTTGTGATCTAATGACGCCCCAATATGGCAATTCAAGATGCGCCGGTGTGGGTTCAGTCGGTATATTCCTTTTCTGTCTGTCACTTTGAGAAAAAGTAAAAAGTGAGAGTCTCACTGATCTCATGGGACCATGTGTAGGAAGGATGCGTAACTGCATCTCTACACTGTTAAAAAACGTTCAGGACTTGAGTAAAAGGTACCTAATAAATAAAGGAGCCCGTTTCTGAAACAGTGCACTGTAAAGTTATAACCACTGAAGCTTTGGACCTGACCAGATATCGCTGGCTCAATATTACGGGGTTCTATGTTTCATTTTTATTGAATTGAAATTTGAACATTGTCTTAGTGACACTAAGGGTCTCCCCAAACCTATCGACGCGGATTCGGCAAAATCCGGTGGAAAATAGTAGTTTATGTAACTGTTACGTAATAAGGGTCCTTAAAACATGAGTGTGGTTTTATGAAATGAGCCGCAGGCGAATTTCATAATAAGATCACACGAGTGTTTTAAGGCCTAATTACGTACAGTTGCATACACTGCTTTATCTACACTCATATTATTTATTATAAATGCCGTATTCGGAAATCATAGAATGGCCGCCATTGCACCGCCGCGGCCATCTCGATTGTGTCGGCGTGGCCAACTCGATTGTGTCGGGGCTCGCGCGGGACCAATCGAGTTGGCCATGGCGGTAACATTCTGTTATCAAATTCGATGTTCCAAATTTGAAACTCATTGCTTAACAATATTTGAGCATGCAAAGTTAAAATTACGTTACTGCCGCAGATAAGAAACTTATCATAGTTAAATCGTTTGTTGTAATGCTTGTCATTGTTTACGGTTTTTGAACGCATTTTAGAGTACTTACAGTATGAGTGTAGATAAAAGCTTTATGACCACGCAATAAGAGCTAACAATGCACGGTTCGACTCGGCTCGGCTCGGCCGACGCCTGCCGACGCGTCGACGTCTTTTTCGCTCTTATTGCGTAGACATGAAGCTTTTTTCCACCGAATTTTGCCGAATCCGCGTCGATAGGTTTGGGGAGACCCTAAATCTAAATTTAACTACCCTGAAAATGTAACATAGAACCCAGCAATGCAGCATACTGCATTACATGTCGCTGGACCAATATTGGAGCAATGGCTCCAGCTTACTCGTATATAAGGGGCGTCCATAGGTTACGGTAGCTGCTTACCATCAGGTAGGCCGTATGCTTGTTTGCCACCGTCGTGGTATAAAAAAAAAAAAAAAAAAAAAAATATAAGCGAGCACAATCCTAGATGAAAACTTTTTTGGAAAACTGTCACTTTGCGTGCGTTGAGTGCTGCAATGCGTCAACAGTTAATTATTTTCGAGTAAGGCTTCTTTCATCTCAACAACGATATGAAATATCGCAGGTGGCCATTTTAAGTAAGCGATTAGATACGTCATAACCTGGCCAGATGTCCAGATCTAGAAACAAGCAGAGTATGCAAACTAACTAGACAGGTTTCATTGCTCTCATTATTGTGTCATATCTGACGTGGCCAGCTCTTACTCCATATATACGAGCGCACGCTACTCTATGGTCGTGAACATATGTCGCCATCTTCAGCAGTGAGGGAACAATACAATACAATTATTGAACACCTCAAAAAGAAAACCAGTACAGAAAAGATATGAACTTAACTTAGAGGTAAACAACTGGCGGCCTTATCACTCAAAAACGATTTCTTCCAGACAACCTTTAGGTAGCGGAAATTCATTAAATAAACTAAGTCAAAACAGGTGTTGCAAAACAGTGAAGAAAAGCCTAGCGAGAACAAAAAAAAACAATATAAGACCAAACAATATCCTCATAAATAAACGAGAAAGTAGACGCTACAGCACTCTTTGTAAGATGTTGTTTTGCTAATTAACCTCTCAGGTTAATTTTTAAAGACATTTCACGTAAAAAATATACCAAAGAAACACTCGTCCCATCATCTCCATCAAGCCGTTTAGCCAACTCCTTTACTATTTAGTCCTATTTATATTTGTACTAGTGGACTATTTAACTATAATTTAATTATAAGAGCATCCCATAAACAGCGAGACTAACGAGGGTGTGAAATAAAGATGCCCAATTACTGGTAATAAGAAAACTCGCGTTAGGGCCGAGTCCACCGCCCTGGAGGCTATGTATTATTCAGGGCTCGTCGGTGCTAAGGCACGCGCTACTTGGTTAGCTTATGTTGGTTATATTTAGGAATCGGAGCATTGAGAGGAGGAATTTTGGATTGACATACCTAACACACTTCAGCACGGTTAGCACAAGTTTGCAGCGACAGTATTAATAATAATAATAATAATAATAAATACTCTTTATTGCACACCTCATACAGTTACAAGCACAAATTTTACAATTAGATAAATTTAGGTAGAGGTAACAACAGGCGGTCTTGTCGCTAATGAGCGATTTCCTCAGTACCTCGCGGGCGAGATAGACATTTGTCATTTTCTAACTGTATTTATCAGAAACATACTGTCGGAGATACAACTCTGGCGGCACGGCACACAAACTATTTTCATGTGTTCGTTTATACATAGGTACAATAATTTTAATTGTTGCTCGTACATAAAGGAGATCGTCAATTTTTGTTAGGTGATCTGGCCCAGATTATTTAGGGCCGTTTAGGAATGATTCTACCCTTTAAAAAATCGTCATAATTTCTAGATCAGGACGGTGGTAAAAAGATTGCGAAATCTAATGGGAAAATTGAAAAATCATGCAACTTGAATCTGACAATGACAATATTTGAAAGCGTGCATGCCTATAATTTATATATTAATGTAAAAAGTACCGGTTTTTTAAAGAAAATGTACAAAAGCGGACTTAAAAATGAGTATTTATTTTACATTGGAGTACAAACTGTATACGGTTTATATCAGGTGGCCCAGAATTGACGATCTCCTTTAAATCGCACGAAAATGAAAAGAGTTTTGATGTCTGTGTGTTCTGATGTCAGGTTGTAACAAAAATACTGATTATGCGTTTAAGCGCATAATTGGTATCGTATTGCGACTAAGAAAAAGTAGAAGAAAAAATTTTTGGACATGAAAAATAGTACTTTTCGATACAAGTGCGAGAAGTATGTCATTTTGCACGAGTACCGAGGTTACTTGGCCCGAGCCGATAGGCGAGGGTCAAGACTCGGGACGAGTGAAAATGACACTTCCGCACGTGTGTCGAAAAACGTTTTTTAATACAATTGCGAAACAACTACAATGAAATAAAATTACATTTATGTTCTGTCAGTGTACCAAAGACAGCTTCATTCAATCGCGCGTTGTTCAAGTAATACTATTGGGTCTCGCATAATACTCCTTTATGCCCAATCGCGCGTAGTTCAGGTGGGTCATTTATAAGCGGGTCTCGCATAATACTCATTTATTTAAAATTCTGATTTGCAAATCGTGCGTAAAATCAAACTTTACGCACGATTTGCAGATTCGATTACTTTTTAGCACTAGTGCATAAAATCAAACTTTACGCACGATTTGCAGCTACATAAACTAAACTTTTGGATCAATTGTATTAAATGGGGCACGTTTCCCCAGCCGGCCAACCCTTCATACAATAGTAGTTTATGTAACTGTTATGTAATAAGGGTCCTTAAAACATGAGTGTGGTTTTATGAAATGAGCCGCAGGCGAATTTCATAATAAGATCACACGAGTGTTTTAAGGCCTAATTACGTACAGTTGCATACACTGCTTTATCTACACTCATATTATATATATTAAATTAAGTGTTCGGAAACTATAGAATGACCGCCATTGTACCGTCATGGCCAACTCGATTGTGCCGGCGCTCGCGCGGGACCAATCGAGTTGGCCATGGCGGTAACATTATGTTATCAAATTCGATGTTCCAAATTTGAAACTCATTGCTTAACAATATTTGAGCATGCAACGTTAAAATAACGTTACTGCCGCAGATAAGAAACTTATCATAGTTAAATCGTTTGTTGTAATGCTTGTCATTTTCTACGGTTTTTGAACGCATTTTAGAGTACTTACAGTATGAGTGTAGATAAAACCATTTATTTTTGCGTGAATAAAAAATAATTTCTTAGTTATTCATTCTTAGAATACAATACCAAATATTCCCTAAAACGGATCACCAGTCTTTTTGTTACACTTTGTTTAATACATTTGTTGTATTGTAACTACCTAATGCATAATTCTAACGTATCGCCAGGCCTGTGAATCATGCCCGCGCGTGCGAGTTATATACCTACGTTTTGCGCCTACCTCGAGGGAGCTAAAGTCAGTGGGCTACCAACGCGCTCACTGAACGCACGTCGTACCGGGCGCGACGCTACTCGGAACTCAGAACAATGTCATCACGAAAAAAAATAATTTATTGCGATGTGGTTGGATGTAAAAATAGCAAAGCTAATAAAAACTTATCGTTTTTCGCTCTGCCGACGGATGGGGAAAGGTACAAACTTTTTTATACCACGTTGGTGGCAAACAAGCATACGGCCCGCCTGATGGTAAGCAGCTACCGTAACCTATGGTCGCCTGCAACTCCAAAGGAGTCACATTCGCGTTGCCGATGCTTTACAAAAAAGGAGGATTCACTTATGTTATAATAATAATAGACATGTTATCTTTATTAATCTCTCAAATAACTATGATGATATTGCTAAAAGGCGATTAGAATAAGATTGATATAGCTGTCAATCCATATTAATTTTGACAGTGTGTGGCAAATATGTCAAGATTAATCATACTCTCATCACGGCAACAAAATATGAATCAATATTACTCATGTAACTATAATTGTTATGCACCATGCGAACCACTTAAACACTGAATCAATGCAAAATACCTATTTCCTTAACTATAAAACATTTCCAAACATAGGCTAGGCGACCCTAGCGATTCTGCGGGTGCGCGGGAGGTGCGGGGTGCCGCGCGTTGAAGGTCGCTCCATTGTATTATTGCGTAGGTACGTAATCCGTAGGTATTTGCTTTTTCTATGAGTGATTCATATCTGTTCGTAAGAACTATTATATAATCTGTGGTATCGCATAAAAAAAATCAATCATATTTTCAAAGGTCATACAGGGTGCATAGTAGGCATATGCGCATTTTTAGTACAGTCTTTCTTATCTCTAAGCCTCAGTTAGACTAAAGTAAGCCTTATTATTGGTGTCTAAGAACACATTTAGCAACGCTTATGAATTTCGATTTTCCTCCGCCGCCTTATTTACTGTATAATGTTTATACTCGTATTCTTGCTTTACATTTGCTCGTCTATTATTCAAATTCAAATCGTTTAATTCAGACCAGAAGTACATAGAATTACATACAAAATAATAAATTAAATTAAATTAACAGAAATACAATAAAAAAAATTCGGACCCGGGGTATGTCCTTAAACTACGTCCGGACTTTGGTATATCCTTAAACTACGTTCGGACTTGGGTATGTCCTTAAACTATGCCAAAAGAGAGGCACTGCGAATGGCATCTCGCTAAGTGTGGTAGGGCACGTTCAGCGAATGTCATCTCGCTCAAATCTGGAGAAGAGCCCGACTGGGGAAGTACCTCCACCTTACAGAAAACCACAGCCAAATAGCACTAGACCCTACTCATAGTGTTGTGTTCCTGCTGGTGAGTAAGGTTGCCAAAGAGCTCAAAGAGGACCCAGCGTGTTGACGATAAGGGACCCTCTTGTTCCTTTAGCCGTCAACACAGTGAATCCTCCTTTTTGTTAAGGGTCGGCAACGCGCATGTGACTCCTCTGGAGTTGCAGGCTCCATAGGTAATGGTAGCTGCTTACCATCAGGCGGGCCGTATGCTTGTTTGCCACCGTCGTGGTATTAAATAATAATAATAAAAAAAAACTAAATTAAATTATGTCAATACAATAACAACATAAAAATTAAATTCCATCACAATAAATATATATTAAATTACAAATGTCAAAAAATTTCAAATGCCAATTACGTTAGGTCATAAACTATGCCCCTAGAACCCATATGTAGGTCATTACAGTGCCTCCAAGCAGGATTTTCCCAGATTAGACGTAGTAAGCTGTTGGAACTGTCACGTACTCGGCGCATGAGGGAGGCGGTGCTATTATTTTAGCCGCCTGTAATATAGGGTTGTAAGTGCAGAGTTGAGGTAAAAACCCATCGCATCACGATTAATGGGCTTCGTTTGCTTCCGGGTCACCGCACTTACCCTAATGTAGTGCGTTACTGAAACTATAGTTTTACAAATTTGTAGGAACATCGAGCTACGAAACTCGATAAGATCTTATATAAAAGAAAAAAATTGGTTGTTTGTAAAGTAGGTTTACGATCGAGATGTTTAGTGAGGAGGATTCCGCGTGACAAGTTTCACGGAATGACTGGCAGCGCTCGAGATGAGACGGGAGATCGGTCCGTCTCTCTCTCGTTATACCTGCGATCGCGCTCGTGAGGTTTTGGTGTGACACAAGTTTCTGAACATGTCACCCGACTAAAACGATTTTAAAGACGTTATCACGTCAAAAAAACAGAATTAATTCTTATTTGTCGAATCATGTAAACGAAAACTTCTCAGAGAAATTATCACACTTTTCTTATGTATTATTACTTAAAATGTTGGTGACCCTCATGAAGTATTGAATTCAACCAAATAACTACTAAAAATTTTTAAGTTTTCAAGAGGAAGGTACATCATTGTCGGTTGTTAATAGAGTTTATTTCTAAATGATTGTTTATGGCAGTAACACCTAATTCACATCCGACAATGGTGTACCTTTTAGTTAAATATGACACATGTAATTTAGATTAAAATTTTCTTCAATCATCCAAGTAACGAACGCATAACCTCAAAAATAAACGACATTACGATGCCTAGATGTTAAGACCCATTTGTTTACACGATAAGACAAATAAGGAGGAATTCTGTATAAAAGGTAAGTCATTGTCAGAAATCAAGCAAGTTGATAATCATGATGTGTGTTAACCAATTTTATTCCATAACTACTCGAACTTAAGTAAATCTAAATATGTGTTAAAAGGGGCTTTTGTTAAGCATACTACCTAATACGTATACGTTAGGGTGTCCCATATATTGTGATTTTGAGAAATTAACAACGCATACCCCATAAATATATTTCGTTTACCCCAAAATACTCTACAAAAAAATTTCAGGCCATTCCTGTAACTGTAACCCGTGCCGACTTTTATCCGATTTTCCCATACAAAGTATGAAAATGACTAAAATATTTTTTTCTTTCTATTTTTTTTTCATGTAATCAGTGCATCCCACTCCTGTATGAACGTTTTTTAAAAAAAAATCTCGTTAAGAAACGAAAACCGATAAAAAGTAGCAACTTATCTTCTGCCCTTTCTTCATAGTAATTTGTATGGGGAAATAACGATGCAAATTACAGGACTGTCCTGATTATTTTTTGTAGAGTATTTTGGGGTAAAACAAATACATTTAGGGGGTATGCGTTATTAAATTTTCAAAATCACAATATAAAGGACACCCTAGTATACGTATACGTACAGTCAAGGAATCTGATTCGCGTACCGTTTCGCCGATTTATTGCTTGAAATGTCAGATAATCATAAGGTTTATATTCCGTTATACAAGCCAAAAGGTGTTTACGTAATTAAAATGACGCATGTGCGGGTGAAAGTTCTGCAATCTTTAACCTTAGATATTCATCATTATATTCATTTCACGTTGTCAAATAGTCTTCCCTGTATAATATAACCTACTTGTAGTATTTAAGGAAAAATATATAATTTTTTCATCGATGTCAAATTGTAACGACATTTGTTTGACATATTTGTCTTAATGATTAAAAATAAAAATGCATCGTGTAAATTACGAAGAACGCAGAAGCCAGATAGTAACGTTATATGAACAGGGCCACGGAATTCGAGGTATTGCTCGGTCATTGAACATATCCAGGACAACTGCGAGACTGTGGGTAGATCGCTATGGAAATGAAGGCAATACACAAGATCACCGACGTTTCAACCATGGTTCACGACGACTGACAGCTGAACAAATTACTGAAATTAAAGAACGTTACGAGGAACATCCTTTTACGCCCACTAGATATTTTGCTGATCGGTTTGAAGTGTGCTTACGAACAGTGCGAAATTATCTTCACGGGATAGGAATTCACCACAGGCAACACGCGAAAAAAGTAGCATTGACCCAAGCAAACAAAGACGAAAGAGCTGCATTTGCACGCCGATATCAAAACTTTGACTGGAGCACTGTAATTTTTACAGATGAAAAAGCCTTTCGTTCTTCACAAGACGGGCGTTTGATTTTATGGAGATATAACGGGACGCGATATGCAGAAGAACATGTTGTCCCCAACCGAGCGTCAGGTCGTATTACTGTAAATATGTGGGGGTGGATATCTGCTGCGGGGGTCGGCGAGCTTGCCCAGATGCCTTCGCGAGCTAATGCTATTGATTATGTAGAGATAATGGATACAATCATGGTTCCTACTGTGCGAAGCGTTTATCCGCAGGAAGAAGTTCCCAATATACACTTCGTTCACGACAATTGTCCGATTCATAAGGCACGGGTCACCAAAAATTGGTTTCGTCAAAATCCTGACATAAAAGAAATTAATTGGCCTAGCAGATCACCCGATATGAACCCCATTGAGAATATATGGGGTATTATGGTGCAAATGTGGGAAAATGGGCAAGAAAGGACAAAACAAGCATTGGAAGAACATTGTCAGGAAGTATGGGAGTCCCTGCGTGGCTCAGACATTTGTAGTAGGATCGTAGAATCGATGCCGGAGCGGCTCCAAGCTGTGTCTGACTGTGAGGGTGGTTATACCAGATATTAAATGTTATAAATATAATTTCTGATTTTTAACTGTGTAGAAATTAGTTGTAATCACCGTTTTTTAACCTTACTCATAGCATAGCTTCATAGGTAAAAAAAAGGTCAATGATAATGATAACGAATAAAATTGGTGGTTAGTTCGAGCGAATATTTTTCATATTGCTAATAGGTTAGGGTTAATTAGCAATAAACATTGCTAATAGGTTAGGGCCGATTGGTTAATATATTGGACAATATTCGATTACGGTAAAAAACCGCCATTATTACTCTCGTTGTCATTTTATGCCTTTCCTTTTTCTTTTAAACTGTGACATGACGTCGGAGGAGCTCGTAATAAACATGTCATACTGCGGCACAAACGTCATTAAGCGTTGCGATGAAACATAACCCTTAGCAATATCGGTTGTCATCAGTAATATAGACCTAAGACGGTACGCGAATCAAATTCCTTGACTGTACCTAATGAGTACGAAATTAAATAAATACATAAAATAAATTCTTGAATTGATTAAGGACTATCTTATACAAATCAATCTAGCTTCAAACTAGCAAAGTTACACCTGGGACCGTATTTCAACCTAAAAGTCTGAATCAGAATTTGCTGTAATATTTCGATATAACTCCAATATTACAAATCCAATATTGGTTATGTATTGGAGTTATGATGGGGATAGATTGTATTTTATTGTATTGTTTATGTATATTTTAAAGTTAGTATACGACAACACCTGGACTGTTCTAGAATACAATTTAGTGCTGTTCGAATCCACGCATTTTACTAGACTAGTATTATTGAGTCTATGTGTGGTGACCTCGTGCTCATTGTAAAATATTCATAATGCGGTACCTTTATAGTCCGTGTTCGTAGCTGAAGGGTTTCAGCTTATCACTGAAGCGTTCATGGAAGGGTCGTGGACAAACAAGTTTAAATGGACCAATATTGACGCTGAGGGATTTCGCTAACAGTTTTGAATAAACTCGTAACTACTAGAAGACTGGTTTCCAGTTAACGTTCAACCACGTTGAAGACTGGCGATGAAGAGCGAAATTGATAAACGAATGAATAAATAAATAACAAATATTATGGGACAATCTTACACAAATCAACTTAGTCCCACGGTAAACACATAAAGCTTTTGGTGTGGGTACTAGGCGACGATATATATAAATATAGATAAATACTTATGTATTTCACATAGAAAACATCCAAAACTCAGGAACAGTTACCCGTGATAAACATACAAATATATAATGGCCTGACCAGGATTCGAACCCGGGACCTCCTGCTTCATAGGCAGGGTCACTACCGACTAGGCTAGGAAGCCGAATAATGACACTTTAATTAAACCCACAGTTATAGGTATAATTTCCATGTCTTTTGTTTTGGTTTACATTTATTTTTCGTACCTAGTTTATGGTTTTGGCATAGACTCTGACCATGTTAAGCAGTGGCGTAGCTAGCATGGGTGGCTTCCGGTGCGGATGGCTAAAAAATGTCACCCCAGAATATCATATCAATCACGGGGGGAGGGGGAGGGGGGGTGCCGCTGTACGAACCGCGCCTTGAAGATGACTTCTGATGTTCACGGTCGGGTGTCACCATCGCCGCCCCCCCTAGCTACGCTACTGATGTTAAGTCTGCGGAACTGCTACAGTAAACACCATTATTCGATATAAATTTGACAGTTAGGTGTGCTGCCTTTCCTAATGACACTTGCGAAGGCGGTGCAGTGCCATATGTGCAACTTTGATATACTGTATGTGGCCTGTAACACGAGCAAAAAATTAAATCGTAGATTCTACTCCTCAAACAAGACAACGTTTGTTCAGCGACTTTAAAAATTAAATTGTGGTTTGATTGATTTTGTCTGTAGGGTGACAACAAGACTAACAAGGAATGTCAATTGGACGGATTTTAACGCACATTGATAATACTATTAAGTTTGTATGAAAAACAGACAATCTAAATATCTACTCCATTTTTTTTTAGATTGCTGAACAAAAATGTTATAGTTTCAGGAGTAGAATATACGCCCAGAGCAAGAAACCTACTCCTCATAAGGAAAGTTTGCGCAGTAGATGTATTTAGTTTAGTAGCTGAGTAAAAGCCACAGGTTCCTTTAAATTACTTGTACAGTCAACAGCAATCAAAACTGGTCACTGTATTGTATGAAATTATAATAAATGTGACATATTTCACCGTTCTTGAGTGCCCTGAGTGAGACTAAACGCATTACAACAGCATCCCTGTCACCTACTGACATTTGAATAAAGAACAAACCCCCATAAACCAATCCCAACGAGCGATCTAACTCCCATTCACCCATTCAGTCACTCGTTCACACGCCCTGACTCACCGGCTCATTGTTAGTACACAATCATGTATGGTTGTAAATAACAATACTTGAATATATTGGGTGGTTGGACGTCTTAATCTTAGCGTGGGCGGAGGTGTTCTATAATGGAAGCAGAATTCAACCTCGATTTGACTGCAGTAAGAGCGTAATCCCGAAGTCTTCAAATATTATAGGCACACGGGCACACCTATAGTGATTTCCGAATTTTCAATAGTAACTCGGACATTTGCTCTTGGAAAGGTGGAGTAGGCTAAGTAAAGTCGGTTATTTTTTGTTTAAAATTATGTTATATCTACTCGGCTGGAAAAGCTTTGTAATGTCAAATGTAAATGAGAATAGTGATGTGAGACTGTAGAACTCAATAGAAATTGGGAACATTGATGGAACGTGAACTTTAGGCTAGTTTCTTATCAAATGAACTAAAGTTATAGACAGAAGATGATAAGACTAGGGGTGAGTTGCGCAATGCACAAATTAACGGACTGATCAACGTTAAATATGGTGTAGCTGTCACCCCTTGGAAAACTGTGAAATTTTTCATACAAGAACATTTTAACGTTTGCGATGACGTGTGGTCCAACCGGCCCTAAGAGCAGGTCGCCCCAAACCACCATAGATCACTCGAGGTTGTCGGTGATTACCAATCCTCATACATAAGGCGATGGCTGTAGTGAGAGCATCTCATAGAAAACTCAATTCCTTTCTGATCGCTTTGGACCTTTGTAAACGCTTGAGAAGTACCAGATAATCACAGGAAAAATAAAACGTTTTATTTGGACTAAAAAATCTCTGAAACTACTACCACTGTGGATAACAGCAACTACAGTCTGCCCATAATTGCACACCGCGACACTCCCCTGAAATCGTTCATTCAATTTACGATGCGTTGAGCGAATGAATGGCTGAATGGATGAACGATTGAGTTGTTAGCACTTAGCGATCGAAGATTTGTTTGTGTTGATCTTGCCTTCTTCAGTATTATGATAAATACGAGGACGTTCTTCCAAAGTCCTAAGGACTATTTTTGCGCTGCCTTATTTCATCGTATAAATAAGTTAAGTTCAAGGTACAAGTAATTGCGTTGCTTGTGATTGAATTATGTTGAAAATGAAAGTTCTACTGTTTTTACGATGTCAAAATATTAGCCTAAAATAGTTAAACAATTTTGTGACTACTCATAAGTATGTAGGCACCTTATGCAGATTCTCAGGCAAAAGCTATGAAGCTTTCAGGTTTTGAAGTAGAAGTTCATTTACAGTTATTGTCATGGCACTTACAACATTTCTCAAACTACAGAAGTACCTATTTACCTGCAGGGCGTCGATTACTTCCACCTAAAAACCTAGCGCATGTCTTGAAAATATTATTAGTTAGTCTTCTATAAAAACTATAAAACAAGAAAAATAGATTGAACCTAACGTTAATGCGACCCTCAGTAACAGCTAAAGGTATATTACACAACAACAAGATTAGATTTAATATTACAAAGTTAACCCTTTGCCACCCCTCTCATAAAATCTTGAAAAACTCCCCGAAGACTTTTGGAACAACAACGACATTATTCATAATCAAGAACTTCATTTTAGGTGCATCAAAAATTAATAAAACATTTTTAACGTCTATATAAGGAATTTTGCTAAATTGGGTTTAGGAATGCACATTCTACTGATTCATCTTAATTTTGTTCAAATCCAAAAACAGTGTTTGAAACCGATATAATATAGGGGCTTCCGATGGCCAAATAACAAGATGGCAAAAGACTCAGTTAAGCTAAGGAACATGAAAGTACCTGTACCTTATCTATACATATAATAAAGCTGAAGAGGGTCGAAAGTCTGTACATGGAAGATAATCGAAAAAAAGTTGGCTGGGGATACTTAGAATCGATAACAGAATACGTTCCAACAATTTTTAGAATTTTTGTCTGTTTATCTGTTTGTCTGTTTATCTGTTTATCTGTTTGTCTGTTTATTTGACCGCGCATCACGTGAAAACGGCTGAACGGATTTTGATGAAATTTTGTATAGAGATAGTTTGAGTCCCGGGAAAGGATAATATATAGTTTTAATCCCGAAAATCAACCCTGGTGGGGGTGAAAATGGGGTTGAAAGTTTGTATGGAGAATTTTTAACCACTGAAACGATTTAGATAGAAATGATTATGGAGATAATTTGAGTCTCGAGAAACGTCATAGGATAGTTTTCAAACCCTTGTGGGGGTGAAATGGGGGTTGGAAGTTGGTATGAGATTTTTTTTACCGCTGAACTGATTTAGATGAAAATTGGTATAGAGATAGTATGGGTCTCGAGAAAGGACAAAGGATAGTTTTCAACCCGAAAATCAACCCTAAAGGGGTGAAAAGGGAGTTTTGTATAGGGAATTAATAACAGCAGAATCGATTTAGATAAAATTTGGTATGGAGATAATTTGAGCTCTGGAAAAGGGAATAAAATAGTTTTATCTCGGAAATTATCCCTTAAGCGGATGCAAAAGGGGTGAAAGTTTACATGGGGAAGAAACAACCAATAACCGCTGTCCGTATTTAGATGAAATTTGGTATTGAAATAATTTGTAATTTTTTGGTCAAGGTGTTCATATTTCAAATTCAAATTCAAAAATATTTATTTCAGACATCATGGTCCATTTTGTTAGTATACATTCTAAGTTGTTAGTAAGTAATCATATCAACATACTCAAAATAAAACATAAAACATCTAAAACTTATATTCTAAATTGGACTTTACCAGTTTGATCAACCCGTAGACTATCGGGCAATCAAATCTACCGGCAATCATCCTCAGAATGTTGTTACTACTGCATATTTATAACATGTTACCCGTCGATGCTTTAAATTTACCTTTACCCGCTCTTAAAAAATATTTGAATATGTCATGAATGTCAAAGGGTTATTGCAGGTTCGAGGACTATATATGACGGATAAAGTTGCATGGCCCAAACCAAAAAACTACTACAAAATCATCTAACATTTATAGGACACCGTTTAGGTAGGAAAACATATCAAACGTTTTGTGAAGCAGTCAGATTAGGATTTTATTTTTATTTATAATTAAACAATGGGTGCATTATCTGTCTTTCAAGATGTTTTGATATGCCTTCTTGAAGAACTACGCACTATTTTGTATCTTTAAGATCTGATAATGTATTACTGTTTTGAAAAAAAATAAGTCCCGTCGAGTTTCTTTTCGGTCATAATACTTCTTGGGCTCAGGTGTAGGGTTAGAACCGGTGGTAGTTTTGGAACGAAGTTCCTTATCGGACGGTTCGCGGATGGGGGGCTAGGCGAAAAAAAGTCACGTGACCGTCACGAAAAAGCGTCACGTCACGAAAACGCGACACCCATACGATTGAGAAACATGTAAAATGGAATGAAATAAAAAATATATAAAATAGAATAAAGTGAAGTGAAGTGAAGTGTAGTGAAAAGTGAAAGTGAGAAGTGACAAAGTGATAAAAGTCGAGAACCTAAAAGTAAAAAATGTCGAAAATGTCAAAATTTCCAAAATTTCCAAAATTTCCAAAATTGCCAAAATTTCCAAAATTTCCAAAATTTCCAAAATTTCCAAAATTTCCAAAATTTCCAAAATTTCCAAAATTTCCAATTTCCAAAATTTCCAAAATTTCCAAAAATTCCAGTATTTCCAAAATTTCCAAAATTTCAAAAAGTTCAAAAATTTCAAAAATTTCATATAATTTAAAATTTCATAAATAAATAAATTTCCACAATTTCTAAACTTTCCAAAATTTCAAAATAATTAAAACCACAAAATTTACGAAAAAGTCAATAATAATATAAAATAAAATAACATAACTTCGTTCCGATCGCGTGTTTCACGACACTCGTGTATTTTGTTTTTCTCTGACGTTCATTAGTGCATTGTAATGTGCTTACATTGAAGAATAAATATCTTGATCTATACCAATATCATAAATCCTCTATCGGAACCGTATGTAATTACCACCATTATTGCAACCAGTAACGTAACATCAGTGTATTATCTGTGACAGTGTGGTAAAAACGTATGAAAATGCATTACCTACGGTAACGTAATGAATATCCGCCCCCCGACCGCCGGCGCAATAAGGTTGGTCATGGTGGTGTAATGGCGGTCATTCTAATGTTTTCAATGGATATGAGTGTAGGTAAAGCGGTGTATGCTTCTGTACATAATTAGGCCTTATTACGTAACAGTTACATAAACTACTATTTATCTCTTTTTAGGGTTCCGTAGTCAACTAACCCTTATAGTTTCGCCATGTCTGTCCGCGGTCTAGCTCAGTTACCGTTCGCACTAGAAAGCTAAAATTTGGTGAGGCCTGATAAGAAGGTTCAATATAAACTATATTGAATAAAATCGGTTCAGCCGTTTTTGAATTATCAGTCAAAAACGCATATTGAAAGGAAGTGCCGAATAGTAAAATGACGTAAGCGCCGCCGAATATCCCTTAATAAACCACCTTTTGAACGGATGCTTTGAGGGCGGCATCTACGAAACTCTACACTGAGTATCGCCCGACATGCTCTTGGCCGGTTTTTTTTGCATTGTTATCCCGAAAATCACCCCTTAAAGATTACTAATTCCAATTCAAGAAAATCCCCAGCCAGGTTATACGTAGCCTATAAAAATTCAACGTCTAAAAGGGGGGGGGGGGGTAGCCAGTACACTCGATTGAGTTTAATTTGCATGGGTCATGGACCCCCCCCCCCCCCCCCTCCGAGTGCACCACAAATAGAAAAAAAAACATTTCTGCATTTGTGACCCCCCCCCCTCCTTCCCCAATTTCAACCGCGCCTGTTCTTACCTTTCATGCTTAGACTGATTTGACGGGAGGATCGATTTGGATGACATTTACCGTGGACATGAACGTATAAATACAAAAGTGGTCCTGTATCGTCCGATATACACCTACTACTCTATGTCGTTTAAATCATGCCAAAAAAAAATTATACAAAAAAGTATAAATTTTTGAGGGTAGTTTTATTTAGTGGTAATTGTAAAATATTTTATTAGGACTACTGTCCTCTAGCGTATCCATCTGTCAACTTTACTTCAAGTTCGGCCTCCAGGGAAGCGAGAGAGAAATTAGGGGTGAATTAGCCGCTTACTGACACAGACCGAATTCCACGCGGGCGGAGCCGCGGGCACAGCTAGTCCTAATAATATAAATGAATCATGCCTCTGTATTGACGAAATCTTGTTAATAAATAAAAATTCTGTATTTCGGACAAACAACGTATCTATAAAGTGTTAGTGTGTTGTTAAACATGTATATATTCTTAGAAAGATTCTCACAAAAAGGAATGTTTAAGATATGCATGTCATACATACAATTATTTTCCAATGTGTATTCTACCGCCCCGCCCCTATTTAAAACTAGGAAGGAAAACACTTTTTTATAAGTCAGTATAAGAACCCCTTTAGACACTTCGTAGCTATTACAGTCCATCTAAGCACACCGTAACAAAATAACATTCAATACCAACCCTTTCTCAACACTCGTAAAATCTCGAAAAAACTCCCAAAAGACGCCTAGAAGACATCCGAGGACATAATTCATAATGAAAAAGTTAATTTCCACCTTGCGAATAGACATTTGCATATTTTCCGGGCTCGAATTATCTGGTCTTGTAGGGGTCCGTAGCTGGTAGGGGTCTTTAGGGGCTCGTTCGGAACCCTTTGGCGGAATTAATTTTTCCCGCCTAATTACTGGCGATGTCGACGGTGTTCCGATCCGAGGAAGCCTTTCGCTGAATTTCTTCGTAGTTTCGTTTACCTTTGAGATTAGGAAATTTGCATTGAAAAGGTGTGTGGTGTGTGAAAACTTGCCAAGTTACATCATTAAAAAGTACTGAAAATAATAAATGTTATCAGGAAACTGCTAAAAAAACCGGTGTGCGTTTCTCTATTATAATTTTAGGTATTTCTATGTAACGTGATACTTATTCAAAATGTACCTTAAAAACTGCTGGAAATCAAGTGTGCATTCCTATAACTATTTATGATTTGAGGTATTTTTATGGAACTTGGTACTTATTTAGATCTCACTTTTTTTATAGGCGAAGCATTCCCATAGTATCGAACTTGGCAGCCTTTCACATTTATGTTTTTGATGGGATTTCATTTATTTTTGTTAGGTGTAGGTTCTTTATTATTTTTTTATCACTTTTGCTTTAGGAAATGTCTCACGTATGACGCGCGGCTGCCGAACGCTTTGGTTCGTCGACTCCCCGCCTCCCGCGCGTACGCATCCCCCCGGCGGCATGAGCGGGCGAACGGATGGCATGAGCTGGCGGACGGCGCGAGCGCGGCGGACGAGTGTAGGCAGCGACGGAGGGTGCGCGAAGCGGGGAACGGAATTTTTATCTAGTATCACTATACATACATATATCGGGATTTCGGGATCGATCGGGCAGCGCGAGTACCTATAATCTATGATAAATCCTATTTTACTATTTATTTATAGGTGATTTTTACAAATAAACTGGCTCCCTACACCTATAAAATGTACCTACTTACATATAATTACATACATCATTAACGTACTTTATTCTGTTTGTAAGTACGCTACCTACATAGATAATTAATAACTTGGTAATACCTACCTACCAGTAGGTATTATAATTGGTGGCCTATTATGTAGCCCTAGAAGTGCACCATCCCATCTCATCCCGTGGCGTATCGGAGGGTGAGATGGGCAGTAGTATATATAATTCCATCTTAGAGTGTATATGATTTCCATGTTCTTGAATCTGCGATTTTATTAGTTGTAAAATTAGAAATTATTTAGACTATGCGAGAAAAAATAGTCTTTTCATTTTTGTTTGACTGATTTAGCGCACCTAGTGTACCTAGTGACCTGCTTTGCACTTCGTAAATCGTGGGTTCGGTTCCCGCAACAGACACACACAGAGTGGTGAACAATTTTATTGTTCTTGTCTTTAAGACAAACATGTATTGTCTTAAATTGGTATGTATCTAAATTTAAATAAGTCTTATCTCATTTCCACTCCATACCTACTTATAGTAGAACAAAATTACACATTCGTTGTTTTCGAAACTGACTCACACTTGGCCGTTTTCAGATTTTTACTTTATTTCGACCTAAATACAAACCTTCGAGCCAAATTTCTGGTCGGTACGACCATTGGAAGATAGACCCATTTAGTTCATTATGACTTCATAGTAGAACAAAGTTACACCTTTCGCTATTTTTAAAACTGACTCACACT
The DNA here is from genome assembly GCA_947086415.1 of Pammene aurita. Taxonomy (NCBI): domain Eukaryota; kingdom Metazoa; phylum Arthropoda; class Insecta; order Lepidoptera; family Tortricidae; genus Pammene; species Pammene aurita. Next base: position 20,429,524 of record OX352305.1, on the reverse strand, counting down.
TGGCCGTTTTCAGATTTTTCCCTTTACTTTGACCTTAAGACCTATCTCCATGCCAAATTTCAAGTCAGTACGACCATTGGAAGTGGTCTAGGTTTTTGATGAATCAGTGAGTCAGTGAGTCAGTGAGTGTATAGTAAAAATAGCGATTTTCTGACGTCAATATCTCAAGAACTGCTATAGGTAGAATAATGAAATTTTGTATTCTAGACAATTAAGGGGATGTCAACAGACACTCGAAATTTCATATGCGTAGATAAAATATGTTTTGAGTTATAGGGTGGTCGAAATTGGCCCGAAATGGTTCGTGTAATATAACCCACGGCCGGGGTGTCGCTTTTTTTTGCTCGAACTTGGCGGACACACTGCCGTGTGTCTAGATATTAACCTACGCCTTTCTTTGAAGTAAAACAACGCAAACTTGGATTTAGGCTCATTACAATTGCATCAAAAATATTGCTAGAGTAGATATTATCAAACTCAGAATTGCATACGAAGGATATTTTCTCAGGTACATCTTGGAACATTCCAAACGGATTATGGAACTGGTGTAAAAGTGGCCGTGTGTTTCGTACCTACTGCTTTTTAAAAGTTAACAGTATGTTACAGATATACAATTTCATAAAGCATTTCTATACCCGTAGCGTCATATGCAAAATGAAAGGGCACTCTAATAAAATAACAAAGGAGTAGGAGCCCAAGACAGTGTTTCTCCTTTCACGGCCCAAGGGCTCGAATCTGAGTGGAGACCACTCAGACGGTATTCAATGTGTACGTTGCAGGGAAACGTACAATTGGGGAAAAAATAAATAGTCTGCTTTTAAACGGAACTGTACTAGGAAATAATTAAAAAAATGGGTAAATATGTTTTTTTTTTGTGCAACGTATGCTTTCGGGGAAATATCGCTCAGTAATTAGAACGATTAAAAAAAATTCTAACATATTAGGTATCTCTTTATCTTATACTAAAGTACCTAAATAAGGTGATTAGTTGTCTTTGCCCAAGGTCCAGCTCTGATGATGAGCTCCATAAGGAATTGAGGAACATCTCAAATGTTATATTATAAGCATTGTTATGGTATAATTGCATTCATTTATAAATCAAGCAGTTGCATACTGCTATTTGATGAAGTGGTACTGTAACTGTTAGGGTCCTACTGGGACGTTGAAATAAGAGAGGACTGTATCAAGATAGGCTGGTTTATTCCGCCTTAGTTACATGGAGAATCCCGGCCAAACAATTATAAAGAAACTAATTCCGGGTGTCGTCCGTTGCCGACGGAGTAGGTTAAGCCGAGTGTCGTCCGCGGGTCGCTCGCGGTCCGCGGTGGTGACGTCGCGTTCTGCCTGCTCCCCGCACGTCTCCTCCCGTGCGTATGTCCAGCTCTCAACATGCTGCCCGGGTTGAAGTATGTGGAGGAAGACTTCAAAAATCTGGAAGGGGACAGATGTTATTAAAGGCTCTCCTAATGGTTATAACATATAATGGCTAATACAGAACTAATAGTTAATTTGATGTTTGGTGGTTTATTTTATTTATTAAGGTTGCTAAGCAACTTATGCTCAGTCTCATTACTCAAAATACCTAGGTACTGATTGAGGTAAGTATACTTAAAGCGAACTGATCACAAAATTATAATCGGTACTCCGTAATACAACGACGTTAGAAGACTACAACAACAGTAAGATTTTGAATTTACTGTTTTTTATACCACTAGGGTGGCAAACAAGCATACGGCCCGCCTGTTGGTAAGCAGTTACCGTAGCCTATGGACGCCTGCAGCCCCAGAGGATTCACATGCGCGTTGCCTACCCTTTAAGAACCTTAACACTTCTTAATACTGTATTACGGTACCGTTTAGGCGGCTTACACACTGCTGCGGTTCCCGCATGCGAACCCGTGCGCGAGCGAGATAGCGCTCTGCATGTGTATAGCGCTATCACGCTTGCACACCGTGACCGTATCCGGTTGCGATGCCAGTGTGATAATCGCCTTAGACTACTATATTTAGAAGCGAGGTATTTTGGAAAAAAAATCTATTGCTGGATGTTTCACGAATTCACCAATTCTTACTTTACAAGCAACGTGTACACATTTTAATAAATGTATCGTCAGTGAATGGGTGCTTTTATGAAAACCCGTCTATATTATGTAAAAAATGTACAAATTAAGTGTGGCCTGAAAGGCCCGGGGCATGAATGCGGCACTTAGGGGTTAAGTGAATTGAAATGTTGCTAAATAAATAATGTGAAAAAATTGGGGGCGTTATTTTATATTCTATGAATGCAAAGTTTGACGGGTTAATTCCACGATTTTAATTAATTATTTTTCGATAACGATTATTTGTACAAGACGTGATAATCGCTACGCTCCAACTGAGAGCGACTCGAATTGTCGGCTGCCAGGATTTTACGGATCGGCTTGACTCCTTGGCGCTGCGTAGAGATGTAGCCTCGCTCTGCATCTTCTACCGCCTCTATCATGGAGAGTGCTCCGAGGAATTGTTCGGATTAATCCCTGCCGCTTCTTTCCGCCATCGTCCTACGCGACAGCATTACCATCATCACCACTTAGATGGTTGGCAGTCCTCAACTGTGCGTTTCTCGAGAAACTTCCTGCCTCGCACAACAAAACTGTGGAATGAACTGTCGTCTGCGGTATTTCCGGACCGATACGACCTTCAAACCTTCAAGAAAAGAGCGTATTCCCATCTTAAAGGCCGGCAACGTGCTTGTGACCCCTCTGGTGTTGCGGGCGTCTATGGGCGGCGTTAATTGCTTACCATCAGGCGATTCGTCTGCTCGTTTGCCTCCTATTTCATAAAAAAAAAAAATAATAATTTTAAGGATTAAGTAATCGGAGCCAAATTTGCAGGAAATATAACTAGGTGAAAGCATATTTACCTAAGGCAATTCTAATCCTGATATTGTTTTTTATGTGTTAAATGGCCCCATAGCCTCAAAGTAGTACTTAGTAGTACTTAGTATTCAAAGTGCATTTAATAGGAATGTTTTAATAAAACCGGCCAAGTGCGAGTCAGACTCGCGCACGAAGGGTTCCGTGCCATTATCTATAAAAACGGCAAAAAAAACATGTTTGTTGTATGGGAGCCCTCTTAAATATTACTTTTGTTCTGTTTTATAGTATTTTCTGTTATAGCGGCAATAGAAATACATTATCTGTAAAAGTTTCAACTGTCTAACGATAGTTACACTGACTGTCTGTGATAACAGTTCATGAGATACAGCCTGGTGACAGATGAACGGACGGACAGCGGAGTCTTAGTAATAGGATCCCGTTTTTACCCTTTGGGTACGGAACCCTCAAAATTGAATAAAAATGAAAATTATTGCTGGATAACTGTCTATTTTTCCTGCTCGTTATACTGATGACATAATCTACAAAACATTCACTATATCTGTAATTATTATCCTCTTACAGTAATATTATTGTAAATCTTAACCATTTTCTTGCGTTCCTACTTTAAATACTGCTACTAAAAGCTGTTGTAACGTAACTTTAACCCTGAACAAAAAACAAAGGTTCTGGTGGGGGAAACGCTTCACCCCACTCATAGGGGGTAAGAATGTAAGGACGCAAGCAAAATACATAATTTTGTTTTTATACCACGACGGTGGCAAACAAGCATTCGGCGCGCTTGATGGTAAGCAGCTACCGTAGCCTAACGCCTGCAAACCCCCCCCCCCAGAGGTGTCACATGCGCGTTGCCTACCCTTTAACACTTTCACGACCAGAAACTCTGTTCGTAGGTGCTTTCCGCTACATACGAGGAAAACGCTATGATCGGCTACGAGCGTAGCGCGTAGCGAAGTGTGGTACGAAAAGTGTTAAGAATCAATTAGACTATACTATACATAACATAGATACCTACCAATATCTACTAAACTAAGATTTACTACTGACACAGCTCTCACAATACATTCAAGTACAAGAGATCACTCGGAGAGGTATAGATAGGTACCACGAATTACTAAAAATATTCCAGATAGATAGATAATTATTATAAAAAATTAAAATAGAATTAAAAAGGAGAATAATAATAGTAGTTTATGCAACAGTTGTATAAGAGGGGTCAAAAAAGGTGAGTGGCGTGGGTAACAACTTGAGCCGTAGGCGAAAATTGTTAAGAAAAACGCCACGAACATTTTTTGACCTACTTATACGACGTTGCATACAATACTTTTTCTACGACTACACTTACTTTTACATAAAATGCGAAATTGAAAACTTCATGGATATCGCCGTTATTTTGTCAATATAATCAACAATCATTTAAGTTTTACCTTTTAAAACACTATTTTTCAAGAATACTAACATTACTAACACAAATACACACGTCGTTATTTGATCAATGATTAAAGAGCTACAGAGATTAGTAAAAATACCTAAATTACTTTCAAAGTTTACAGTTTGCCCCAACAAACGAACGGGAAACGTAAAATAAAAACTGCAAAGTATCTGTGGTTCTTTTCATTTTTTCTTTTTTAAAGTTTTTTTTTCTAAAAACGCTGCGTTTATTTAGGTTTTGTAGGTTAGCAGTAATTTATTTTGTCCTATATTAAAGTGCTTGCACGCGATTACACGATACTATTTTGGAGCTTTTATAGAACAAGTGTTATTTTGGGCAATAGACTAGATAGACTTTTCTTCTAGTATATTATCTATGTTCTTATAAAGGTGTTGACGAATGTATAAATGACAGATAAAAGTGCAGGAGTAGAAAAAAATAATAATAAAATACCTTTTTATTTCCGCATTTTAAGAGGTTACATAATATATTTAGGTTATTCATTTAGTTTTAAATTTCTGATGTGGATCCTTTTCGGATAAAAGCCTCCTCGCATATTTTCCGTTTATCTCTATCTTTTGCTGTATTTATCCATTCTGGACCCGCTACTGAGATAATATAAAAAAAGGAATAGTGTAAGTTATCCTATCTTTATCAATCAAGATAGTTGTTAACCTAATGAGTCTTAATATCGCTACAAAGTATCTATCTACACTTAGTACATTTGCAGAGGTCAGACGATTGCTGTAGGATGAGTGATACCGTTCACAATAAAATAAAAGACGAATCCTATAAGGTTCGACTGTCTATTCCCGCCAAAACTCATATTGACTTTTTCTTAATGCGAAGAAATCAAATGAAGGCAATTACCAAAAACGTTCACATCGGAACCATTTTTTGAATTTTCAAACAATTTCCAAGGCTTTTTTGTCTTCCTATAATATTAAGACCTACAAATAATTTCCCGCCTATAAGGCTAACTTTTCTAAGCTTATCGGAGAAAAAGGGGAGCCTCAGAGACGCAATACAAATGGCCCGGGCCCGAAACCTTTCTCCCAGCTACAGAATTCCTTTTATGCATGCATGAGCCCGCCCAGCCTTAAGGTTCTTTAAACAGCAGTGACACTGGGTTTGTCGTCTCTCTCTCGCCACGCCCATTGGCGACAAACACAGGCCACGCCCTTGGCGACATTTTCCACCAATAGAAGATGAAGATGTTTTTTATTCAGGCTTTTATCTGCAGAATAATGTGGTGGAGGCGTAGGGCGTATATGTAGTCTCACTTTAAAATTAGAAATGATATTGTTCCTAGCTATGTTTTTGTTGTTAGTGTTAGACTAATATTACTGATTATATTCCTAATTAACTTACTGACATAAGTATTCTACTATCACACGAGATTTAGAACGAATCGTTATCGTTACCTATACAAGGTGTAACGAAGATACTGGTGATCCGTTTAAGGCGTTATTAGTATAATATTATAATTATAAAAAAGTAAGAAAAAAAAATTACCACGCGAAAAATTTTTTTTATATGCAGAGTAGGCCGGCTGGGACGACGTCCCCCATACAAAAAAAATCTACTTTTTCTTAGTCGCAATAATGCCCTTAAACGGATCCCCAGTATCCATAAGTGTATAAACTTTTTCTATTAAAGATTCTCTCCTTTAAATCATTACGAATTTTTTTATTAAAATCGCCTAATAAATTACTTCTTTGTATCAAAAATACTCGTACTCCCAATATTGCTCAGCCCATTATTTTTTACCTACGCTTTACCCCAAACATATTCCTAATACCTAACCCGAATATACGAGATAACCTCAGCCACATAAATATAAAAAGTTAGCTTTCCAACATAAAGAGCGGCGTAAAAATGGCTCCTAGGGCGGGCGGGGGCGGGGAGCGGGTGCAGGAGGCTGTATCGATCGCGCGACAGCCGGGTGTCGCCCGGCTGTGCTGTGTGTACGTACAGCCTTACTTGCGGACGGGCTAGCATGGTAGCGAAAATTAGAAATCGCATACTAAAATTATTAATTACACCAAAAATTACAGTCGCAGATTTTGAATTGACTTATTGACGTGACATTTGTAGCGTTGTCCGGGTTAAACATTTTTTGATACAAAAATTAAGATGGCATGATTTGCAATAGGTATCATCACCGATCAAATAAAACTAGGGCTACACAATCAACCTAAAAAATGGCCCCACAATAGTACCGCAAGAACGACTCGGGCGGTACTTTTCTTTGACAGTCTTATTACGATATAAGACTGGCCGGTTAAACAAATTTAGAAGCATATTTTCTGTAAATCTTGTTTGAGTCTGTGCTCCTTTATATTGAAAGAAAGAAAGAAACATTTTATTCTCATTCTATTGTTTCTCGAAGGATAGCATAGTCAAAATTTGCAACGTGTCGTACTAATGTAAAAACTGACAAGTTTCAGCCGAACTTTACAGTCTCAAATGTATTAAGATGTGAAAGCGAATTAGACTCGTACTGTAATTTGTCAGTGTGAAATTGTGAGTTGTGACGTCACAAGTAAATAAAAGTGGCATTGCATTCCTGAACTCACTGGCTATCTTGTGGTAGTTCGCCAATCTTATGTTTCTATTCATCTTCTTAACAACAGTCAGTACAGTCCACTACAAAAAGATCCTAAGACCTTATTGAAGAAGAATAAGGTCCAAAAGTGGATACATTTATCATGACTATATCTTTTTACTTTTCAATTGGCGTTATCGATAAACGATCGTTATCTTGGCTATAGACTCAGATGTAGTTTCACACGTGCATATGTCCTTTATTGATCGTCCTTATGTCACGCCGAGACACACCTATATTCCTACTGTATATACACTAACTAGATACAGCCTTAGCGTTCTTGCAGGGCTAGCACGCTACAACATCGATATATCTGTCTTGTTCAAGTTTGGACTGTTAGAAAAGGCTAGATGCTCCGACATATATACTAGTGCATACAACATGTAAGTACCTAGCTAAATATAATAAAAAACAAGGTAACTATTGATAACTGACCTCAGCATCTTACTTAATATGTTATGATGAAATATGTACGTACCCAAAAGGAATATTAACCAAAAATATATTTGTTCTTGAAATTGAAATTATTTACACCAAACAAACCTCGTTAAGTCACGCTTTTGGGCGACTTATGGAACCTCTAGATAACAGTCAAATAAATAAAATCTACTTGGACTAGATCCAGTTACCAGTTTCTCTTAAGTAACCAAGCGGACCCTTGGTTTTATTTTAGAAAAAACTGATGAAAGTACAAAGATACAAGGACTGAAACCTTGCAAATTCATGTTTAGCCAACGCAAAATTCGGTAGCGAATCCCTTTCTATACAATTAGGAGTCATTAAGAAAGATCCCATAAGGCTCTGATTAAAGCATAATTTGTGATGTTTTTATTGTTAACCAAAGATTTGGTCCGCGCTACAAGGTCTCAAGCTACACACAACGCCAACTAAGTTAGGTCTTTTTGTAGTACCTAATTCAAAGATGGCAGAGCTACTATTTTTGTAATAAAGGTCCGTAACGCACAGCTGCACATTTGCATACGGAATTAGGGCTCTGGTTAGACGTGCCGATTCTTTCCAAATGAAAAGCAATAATACTTACCGTTGCGTGGCGTAGTGTAATTTTGAGAATCAGAAAAACACATGTGAGCTCCGAGCTTAAATAATTTTGGGGGACGTATTCTAACTTTAAAACACAATATGACACGATCCAACTTCAATACAACTCTAATTCATTAACTACGCAATACAGCTCGCCTAAACATCTGAATCAGAAATGTCAGAATTTGCTTGAAAATTATTCCGATGCAACTCCAATACAACTTCAATATTGGTTGATTGTTTGCTGTGTGTTGAAGTTGTGTTTGAGATAGATTGTGTTTTTAATGTATTGTTATGTATTTTAAAACTAGAATATGGTACCGTGTCGTCGTCCCTGTGCTGACCCATTTGTCATACTATCCTACTAATATAAATGGGAAAGTTTATAAGTTTCAATATATTTGTGTTCCATATTCACGCAAGAAAGGTTGAATGGATTTGGCTAACATATTGTATATAAGCTGGAATAGTAGTTTATGTAACTGTTACGTAATAAGGGTCCTTAAAACATGAGTGTGGTTTTATGAAACGAGCCGCAGGTGAGTTTCATAATAAGATCACACGAGTGTTTTAAGGCCTAATTACGTACAGTTGCATACACTGCTTTATCTACACTCATATTATTTATCCAAAATGCCGTAATCGGAAACCATAGAATGGCCGCCATTGCACCGCCATGACCAACTCGATTGTGTCGGGGAGGCGCGTGTCGGGCTGTCGGCGGATGCGCGGGAGGGTGCAGGTGTACATTATGTTATCAAAACTTATAGCACATCAATATTTGAGCATGAAAAGTTAAAATTACGTTACTGCCACAGATAAAAAACTTATCATAGTAAAATCGGTCGTGGTAATGCTAGCCATTGCCTACCGTTTTCGAACACGTTTTAGAGAACTTACAATATGAGTGTAGATAAATAATTATGGACACACATAGGTTATATTAACATATTTAAAATAAATGAACTTTAAAATGTCCATACATTTTAAAGAGGTCGTGAGGAAAGAAAGATTTTGATGCACCTGAGCATCCTTATCGCATATGGTATCATTACTCTAACGCTAACACAACGGCGAGACGATCCGTGCCACGTCCTATTAAAATAATTACCCTATTTCAGTAAACAACCATTATATTCCTGCTGGTTTTGGGTGAAGCTTGGAGAAATTATCTTGATACTTTTACTCTCGGATCATTTTACCCTTTGAGTAAGTACGAGTATCGACGCCTACGTTTTTATGATTGTTTATTACGAGTATAGTAATCATCCATTTCTACTAGATTCTTACTTATGGGTAATTTTACTTAATTCTGTCAGGCGTAAACTGCCAGTTCTTTTTGAACAGTTATCGAATGTTGGTAACGTGTATTTCTTTATACATATCTTTGTAAAAATTAGGGGATCTAAAAATAAATCGTTTACATATTTTATATTCATGAGTAGTTTTAGTGACATGACAATAAGCAAATAATTATAATTCCGGCATTTTATTTTTCTACCGTAACAATCGAAATTATTAACACTTTCTCACGTCTCCCAAACATCAAGTCGCTTAAAACTCAATATTAATTCCTAAATCACTTTGAAGGGTAAAATAATACGCCCAACACGCATGTAAAACCTTTCTCAAGTACCAAACCCTGTCATCATCAGTGCATGGTTAAAATTAGTCAATTGCTGACGCTACCTGTTTTACGCGAGTCCTTTTATTTGGGTCCGAGGTTCGCATGCTGATTTTGTGGCCGCGGGCGATAAGTAAAAAGGACCATTAATCCGTCAATACAATTTTATATTTCCTGGGGAAGCGGAATGGCTTTGAGGCATAGTGAATCTGATAAGGCGTTTTAACGCACGCTAAGTTTGTATTTACAGTCTGCTCCAAAATAAAAATAAAGTTAATAAGTTTTGGCAGTTCGTCATACCTACACCAAAAAATTAACAGACCGCCATCGTAATGGCTAAAGACAAATTGAACAGTACATTTTTTTTATACTACGACGGTGGCAAACAAGCATACGGCCCGCCTGATGGTAAGCAGCTACCGTAGCCTATGCACGCCTGCAACTCCAGGGGTGTCACATGCGCGTTGCCGACCCTTTACAGGGAGGATTCACCGTGTTAACGGCTAAACGAACAAGAGAGTCCCTCATCGTCAACACACTGGGTCCTCATTGAGCTCTTTGGCAACCTTACTCACCAGCAGGAACACAACACTATGAGTAGGGTCTAGTGCTATTCGGCTGTGGTTTTCTGTAAGGTGGTGGTGGTGTGTAATTCCTTTCTAATTAATTTAGGGGAGAGGGGGGCAGCTATCACTGGAGGCAGCTTAGAACAAATGCGTTCAAAGACGTATTTTTAGTGCGATTCTAGTCCAAATCCATTTTTTGGGCTCGCAACACTGACCCACACACCTGTCACTTGACAGATTTGACGTTTGACAGAACATGAACGAACCAGTAGCATATTTTGATTTCGATGTCATCCGTTAGCGGTTTTTCTCCCCGTGTCTAAGGATTTTCAGGCTGTATTTGAAGGAAGCTGTAAGTGAAACTTAATTTATTCGATAGTACAATCTATTAGCTTTACTTACGAAGAATAAACAATCAGAATTTGCTATTGTTTTGGAAGATATCGATGTTTATTTTTTTTAATAGGTGTTGGGGTAGTTTTGGAAAAAAAATAGGAGGCAGTTTTGATTAGCAGTCTGGTCAAAACTACCCCGGCCATGAGAAATGTTCATACTGCCCCGATATAAACCGACATGTAGGTAGTGTGTAAAATAACCAAGATAATTATTTTACATATAAAGTAAAATAATTATTTTAGTAAACGCTCATAATGCATTTACCTGAATTAATTAGTTTTGTACTGATTACGTTTGGTCTTGTTTGGTATAATATGTATTAGAATGTTTTATCTACAATATTACTATGTATAAATTTAATTTGTGTATGTACTATGAATAATTAAATCGTTTCAATTTATTGATTTATTTGTTTGCAGGTAAAAATGGTAAGGAATTACAAAAAAAGAGAATCCGAATTAAACGAAGTCAAGAGTATTGGAATCGATTTCATTTTTGTTTTATTTTAGAAATTATATTTGATTTTAGTCTTTATGTTTTGTTATGCACACATCGTTCATCTAGAGGTATAAGAGTTGGATGTGCCATAATAATATAGTGCTATTTACATTACATATTAATAATTTTATATTACATAGCCATATTTTTGTAAAGTCGTATGATTCCAGAAGATTTTCAATGGGTAGTCGATTCTCTTGTTTGTTTTTCTTTCTTTTTATACGATAAAATAATAATGCTAATTAGAACATTTTATGTATTTTTATTTAACAACAGCCAAAACATAATAAATACTGAATTATTATCCCCTGTTACATTGTCAAGGGGGCAGCTTTAGTAGGATTTCAATACTTTTCAAAGGTACCCCTCCTGAGGCACCTTTGAACACTACATAAAACATTTCTGTACAAAACTACCCCCTCTTAGTTATAACTGCAAATTGTACCTTTGTCTTTAGCTTTGGACTTGTGCAAATGCATTAATTACATAGGTTAATAACATACGTAGTTGTGTAGAGGCTTAAAACTGGTTTTTATGGTTAATATTTTGAAATACGTCAATGAGTGTAAAACATGTACCAGGCTGCCCCCCTCTCCCCTACTATAAGGTAATCGAAGTATATTTTCCTAAATTTAGTTTCATGTAATAGCAAAAATAATAGATAAAGGAAACAACAGCCTCGCCACTTGTCTCAGACGGCTGGTGACGTAGGTAGTACAAGGGTAGGTTCGCACGAAATTTCAACTCGCCTCATTTGCTTTAGCTAATATATAAATAGCAGCCAAATGTAATAATAATAATAATAAAACCGCGGGGGCAGCTTGTGGCGAGCTGACGGTGAGTGGCGACACCGCGGACCCCTATTCCAGAGGGCCCTTTCCATTTGGCCCTCGCCTCTGTGCTTGCCTTAACTGGCCGGCCAGAGTGGAGTCGCAAGAGCGGGACCTATGCTCCAGGTTAGAAGTGTAAAATGTCATAACGCCGGCGGCCTGCTGAACGGATTACCGGGATCTGGCTTCCGCAGACTCACCTCTCGACAACCTCACAGCCCCCGCACCGGTGTTGCCCTTGAGCCATCTTTGATGTCGCTTTTTACGGGGGCCCATCTTGCGGCGGGCGAGTCACCGTCTGCCGGAAATAATTTTGGATACCTTTTTATTAGGCAGGCGTCCGGTTCTTCATCCAATAGCCCAGTAGTTAGTCCATACTTTTCACTCAATAGCCTAGTACATTTTAGACTCCATTAACTCTCAATAGTCTTTACACCATGGCGGGTGCTGTCTCTGCGTGCGTCCCATGACACGGGTAGGGGCAGCATCCGCTTAGTGTACCCCTCACTTTTCATTAAATTGTCGAAAGGGCCTCTGCGCGTTGGCTTCGGCTCCGCATATGCCTCCCAAAGATCCGGAACACAATTGTTCCGTGGTCTGGAAAGACATACAAATATAATAATAATAATAATAAATACTATTTATTGCACACCTCATACAGTTACAAGCACAAATTTTACAATTAGATAAATTTAGGTAGAGGTAACAACAGGCGGTCTTATCGCTAATGAGCGATTTCTTCCAGACAACCTTTGGGTAGTGGAGACTAGAGAAAAACAATAAGCAGTAGGTGGTGCATAGAAACAAAAGAGACGAAATAGATAACACAGCACATTCATATGAATATACATACTTAAATAAATACAAAATAAACATACATATACGTACATATATACATATATAATACACAGAGTAAGAAACAACAGTGTCAACTTAAAAACCTAAGGAAGAGATAAATAGTATTCCTTAAGTTGCGATTTAAAGCTACCAATAGATTGCGCGCGTTTTATGTTGAGAGGGAAAGAATTCCACAAACGAACGGCCTGGAACGTAAATGAGCAATTATAAAATTTGGAAGATGAAGATGGCACTTTTAGGAGCAATTTTTGAGAGGATCTAATAGAATTAAGATAAGAGAAACGCTCTTTGAGGTAGCGGGGAGTTGCAGGGTTAAAAAGTATAGAAAAGAGTAAAGAAAGTATGTGAGAGTTACGGCGGTGACGGATAGGGAGCCATTTGAGTTGAGAACGAAAACTAGAAACATGGTCGAATTTGCGTAATCCGAAAATGAACCGAATGCAGGCATTTTGAATACGCTCAAGCTTATTAAGTTGCTCCTCGGTTAGGTCTAAATAGGAGATATCTGCATAATCAAGAATGGGGAGAAGTAACGACTGAGCAAGCGCAATTTTAGTAGCAATTGGCAGGAAATTTCGGAGCCGTCTGAGAGACCCTATGGCAGCAAACATCTTCCTGCTCACTTCACTCACCTGAGGCACCCATGATAGACAATGATCCATGATTACGCCAAGATTTTTCACTTGGTTGGAAAAAGGAATTTGGATACCATCGGAGACTATCGGAGGGAGCCTGAGAAAGTAAATTTTGGAGATTTGTTTAGCGCTACCCATCACAATTACCTGTGACTTTAGGGGGTTTACTTTTAAACCGTAATTTTGACTCCAATTTGATATGCGGAGCAGATCAAGATTCGTGGCTTCTATAACTGAATTGAGATCGCTATGCATACCCTGCGAATATATTTGAAGGTCGTCGGCATAGAGGTGATACGAAGAGGAGAGATCAAGAGTTATGGAATTAATGAAAATAGAAAATAAAAGAGGAGACAGCACACCACCCTGTGGAACACCAGCTGATGTGCTGCACCAGGAAGAACACGAAGAATCTAGTTTTATTCTTTGCCGACGACCAACCAAATAGCTGCGGAACCAGTCAATCGCTGCAGCCGATATATTAAGAGACTGTAAGAACGCGAGCAAAATGTCAAAATCGACCGTGTTAAAGGCATTACTGAACTCTAGAAGTGCAAGAACTGTAAGCTTCTGGTCATTCATACCCAAACGGATGTCATCGGTAACCTTGACAAGAGCCGAGGTAGTACTGTGGCCCGGACGAAAACCAGATTGAAATGGGTTTAGGAGGTCATTTCTATTCAGGAAGGAAGTTAGTTGCTGATGCACTAGCCGTTCGAGGACTTTGGATAGGAAAGGAAGAATGGAGATGGGGCGATAGTCAGAGAAGGAACTGGGGTTGGATTTTTTGGGTAAAGGAATAATATTGGCATCCTTCCACAGACTGGGAAAAGTACTTGATGAAATGGAAAAATTCAGAATACCGGTGATAATAGGAACAAACAAATCAAGGAGAGGGAGTATCATATTTCGGCTAACACAGTCAACACCAACGGCGTTAGAAGTGATATTCAATATACCCTTCCTAACATCACTCTCACAGAAAGGGCTAAAATAGAAAGAAGAGAAATCTAAGGCAGGAAGTGATGAAAGATGATGAAGTGAGTTAGATTTCTTAGGACCACTGAAACAGGTGGACGATGAAAAATGCTGGTTAAGCTGGTCAACGCTAATATTGTTTAAATTGGTTGCCTGTTGAGATTTGCCAACTCCGAGACCTTTCAAAAATTTCCACACTTTGGCTGGATTTCCATCTTCAACAGAACTGTGAATATGACGCCTCTGAGCATCTCGACATATAGTGCTACAGCGATTGCGCAGGATATGATATTTAAGTTTATTTTTCTCAGAGTTGTTAGCCTTATACTTAGATTTAGATTGATTCTTCCTCTCTATAAGGGCTTTAATATCCTCAGTGAGCCAAGGAGCAGGGAGATGCTTGACTTTTATTGCACGAACAGGAGCATGAGCGTCATAAAGTTGTATGAGGAGCGAATTAAAGAGAGAAACTTGATCGTCTACCGAACCCGCTCGAGCGATACTGCTCCAATCGATTGTTAAAGCGTCATCTCGAAGCTTTTCCACATTTAATCCACTAAAATTGCGCTGCAAAAGAATTTTTGATTTAGATTTGGGAGGACGAATTTTGTAAGAGAGATAGAGCAGATCATGATATGAGAAGGCATCCGCGGAGTATTGTCCAAATTTAGACACATGAGAAGTCGAAGAAACTAAAGTTAAATCAAGAAGAGAAGGCGAGCAATTTGGAAAATAGTGTGTGGCGTCTGAAGGGGGAATAGTTAGATTGCATGCATCTACCACGGATTTAAAGCGCCGGGATCGACTGTCATCCTTCAGAAGACACGTATTTAGATCTCCCATAAGAATGTGATGATTATAAGAAGGCATAAGGTCTTCGAGAAGTTTCTCAAGAGAATCAAAGTAATTAACGTGAAGGGAGGGGGAATAAAAAACGCCAAGTAAAAGTTTGGAATGAGAGAGGGAAACGTCGAGAAACATATACTCTGCGGCATCAGAAGTAGAAGAACTGGCAGATACATTAACAATTGAATAGGGGATGTAAGAACGAAGGTAAATCGCAACTCCACCGCCACCTCTTCCAAGGCGGTCGTGCCGAATTAAATTGAAACCAGGTAAAGAGTAAGACGTTGAAGGCAAAGCTGGTCTGAGCCACGATTCGGAAATTGAAATAGCATGAATGTTCTTAATGTCAAAAGAGAGTAACATATCGCTGTAATGTGCAGGAATACTTTGCGCATTTAAAATAACGTTAACAATTTAAAACAACGTTAAAATTTTTAGGTACATCATTAAACTGAGATTCCAGAAAACCACAGCCAAATAGCACTAGACCCTACTCATAGTGTTGTGTTCCTGCTGGTGAGTAAGGTTGCCAAAGAGCTCAAAGAGGACCCAGTGTGTTGACGATGAGGGACCTTCTTGTTCCTTTAGTCGTCAACACAGTGAATCCTCCTTTTTGTAAAGGGTCGGCAACGCGCATGTGACGCCTTTGGAGTTGCAGGCGTCCATAGGTTACGGTAGCTGCTTACCATCAGGCGGGCCGTATGCTTGTTTGCCACCGTCGTGGTATTAAAAAAAAAAAAAAAAAGTCGTGAAGCGAAGGAGGCAAACTATGGAAACTGTCTTCACTTACACTATCTAAGGAGGAAAAAGATAAATACTGGTCACTGTTATCACTGAAAGGCATCTGAAAAATATATATAAAGTTAAAAATATAATAAGTATATAATAAGTGTATACTAATATTCAATAAATATAAAAATATATACAGTAAAAACTAAACAAAAATTCCACAATCTACCCGCCAGCAGCAAATAAAGAAAGAAATACACTTATAAAGAAACGGAAGTTCAATTCAAAAATACATGTTGGCTTCAGATTCGACAGGCATTAAGTTAAATCACAAAACTAAGGAAATAATTAACTAAGAAAAACGGAACGTAATTTAATAAGGAAATATTTAACTTGGTAAAGCGGACCGCAATATAACAGTTGGCAACACTATACCTGCCATCCGTCAGCACACATGTCAAACTGTCAATGTCAGTTGGAACTTGGCAAAGTGACATTTAAAGTTAGCAATGAAGTTATTGGAATTAATTTATAATATTTACGGGAGACTATTAAAGAGGGTATACAACAAATAACAGTGATTACACGTCGAAATAGAAAAGCGTCAAGCAGTATAACCCGAACAAATACAGAAGAAAGCTACACTATGTACATACTAAGGCTTCAATTTGGCAGCCGCACGTCTGGGCTTTATCTGTTTCTCCGGTTTCTCGGCTTTGCTGCAATTATCTGCCTTGGGAGGAGCATCTACGCTTGGGGTCGGAGTCACAGGCTGCTCTGGCGCATCCGAAATCGCCTTAAGCTCTGCAAGGCTCACCACACGCCTGCGCACGTCGCTCGCATCCAAGACATGAACAACGCCGTCCCAGGTCCAACGCCGTCCCAGGTCTGACGCCAAACCGCTCCCGAGCTGCCATGAAGGTCTGCTGACGTGATTTGGTCAAGAACTCGGCTATCGTTACGCCGGAGCCTTTCAATGCCACCTTACCAAACCACACTTTATCACGGACGGCAGTCTCACAGAACTTCACCACAATAGCCCTGGGTTTGCTGCCTCTGCGACGGCCAAGTCGGTGGCTGCGCCTTATGTCATTTGCAGCCACGTCAGCCTTAACAGCTTTGAGCTGTTCAACTACAAGGGCCGTTGTGTCCTCTTTGTCAGCCTCCGGAACACCATGGATGACCAGCATCTTGCGTCGAGATCGCATTTCTATTTGATCGACCTGTTGAGCGATGAGCTCCACCTGCTTCTGGAGTATATTGAGAGAGTTCAAAACAAATGCTTTGAAGCTAGTGAAGTCCGCCGCTACTGCCTCAATACCGCTCCCAGGGTTGCTTGAGCCCGCTTTGTCCAAATTACTCTGCATCTCAGCCATCCTTGCATTGAAGGTTTCAGTGAGCTCCGCAATTGATGCTTGAATTGAGTTGATGTCCGACATAGTGTGTTGATGTTGACAGTTGAAGTAGGTGAAAGTGCAAAAATCAATGTAACTTCCTGGAGAAATGCTTGAATACTACTGGTAGGTAAACTATATTATCTAACCATCAATTTTATTGTTTCAAATTATCCAAATTACTTTTAATTCTATTTTTCTAATAAAATATGTGAACAGTGATGTGGTTCGTTTTATTCACCTACCCGAAAAACGTACAGTCACCGGCAAAAGTATCTTCCTACACGAAGGCCGTAAAAATATGTGACACGCTCTTATTTGCAGGGCCATAAGAGTGTGTCACATATTTTTGCGGCCTTCGTGTAGGAAGATACTTTTTCCGGTGACCGTACACGCTCGGAGCGTGCGTTACGTAACTACATAGAATTTACGTAACAATTACGTAAAAAAACGTTACTAAGTAAAATAATATGTCGTACGCAGCGAAATATTTAAATTATTAAGACTAACACTAGATTAAGATTTTTGTTTGTTTGTTACTAACACTCTATGGATACCTGTTTGTCCGAAATAAAGAAATTTTATTTTATTTCATTTATTATTTTATTTAATCACAATATACTCCAAGTACAAAATGCTCCAAGTTTGGCTCAGGACGAGGTACTAAAATACACAATTTTTTACCGTGCATTGCCCTTAAATAGGCCGAATTCTGCTACTCGATGATATAGGGTTGCCAACGGCCTACTCTCCGTCTATCCAAAGCGTTGTCTATAGATACCTACCTATAGACCCAATTGAAAACCGAACGTCGTCTCAGCAAACAGCAAAGGGGTTGAAGGGGTTCATTTACGGAGCCCTTCAGGTCAAGCGTCCCTGGGGCCCGGGTATTCTTTATTACGGGGCCCGGGCGTAAACAACTCATTGCCGGGGTAATTGATGAAATATCGCGAAACGTCTTGGCAATTTGGAATAAGTGTCCAATCCTGGTTGGATTTGGGTATTGGTTGAGAATAGATATGTTGAGAATTGGCTACTTTCCTAAAAAAATATATTTAGTCAGGCAGTTACATTATCAAAAAATTCTGGGCACGTATTTTTTATTTTGTAAATCAAACAAAAATTGGTGAAGATATAGCCCGTTAAAGTTCCGCGTGACGTCACATTTCAGTATTCTTTTTAGCATAATGTAATGTCACGCGGAACTTTAACGGGCTATATCTTCACCAATTTTTGTTTGATTGATAAAATAAAAAATACGTGTCCAATATTTTTTGATAATCTAATAGAATTATATTTTTCTTACCCAGGAAAGTACCCAATTGTGCAATGTAATCATTCGAATAAATCTTCTTTTCATTATTAAGAAGTTCTTTAGTAATCGAAGCAAACAAAGACAGTATAAGAATATGTGTAACTATGTTCTACAGAGTTGCCGGCGACGATTACATGCATATCTACTTACCTACCTACCTACCTTTAAAATATGATTCTCAATTTTTATTGTAGGTAGCAAAAAAACCTTTTTGAAACATTTTGAAACCATATCATGTTTCATCACCGATCAAATAATACTAGGGATACATAATCAGCCCAAAAAATGGCTTCACAATAGTACCGCCAGAACGACTCGGGCGGCACTTTCTTTGACAGCCTTATTACGGTTTAAGACCGTATGTAACCGGCCTGTCAAGAGCCATATTTTTAGTAAATCTTGTTTGAGTCTTTATACCTCCTTTACATTGTTGTTGTATAATTGAACGCTGCCCCATGCACTCATACTCGGGACCGCCAGAAGATCTGCTGCACCTCTCGTCCGATGCAGCTGCGTGGCTCAACTGTCTTAATGTTGACATTTGACTTAATGTACATAGTATTATAAAATAAAATCTATTGCCTATTATGTAAAAGTATGCCATACGATTAAATAAATAAATTGTTGCTCGAAGTGTTTCATACATAAGTAGATCATTCCATAAACAAAAGTGCTCAGTTCATATTCATTTAAAAATCGAACTGAACTACGTCCTTTATATTTCTGTAGTCAGTACGCTAAGAAAACAATCAAGCCTCTTCTTTAAACTCCAATAAAATATAACGGCAGAACTCCCTCCGAGCTCATCGCGATACAATTCCGAGAATTCCCGGAATCACGCAACAAACACAACAAAGGACGTAAAAACAAATGCACGTCCCCGTCGCAATAGTCTTGGCGTTTGAAATATTAAAATTTAATCGGCACGTTGTCGCGAGGAAAATTAGACCCTCCTGAGAGATGCGGAGATTAAAATATAGAGGGGACAGTTGGAATGAATGAAATGTGTTGCATCATCAGAATATCATGCATCAGTATTATAAATAAATCTTTTTTTTTTCAGAATTGTAGGGTTAGGGAAGAAGGGTTTTTTAAAAGTTAGTTCGATTACCTGAAAGATAAGAAAATTGATAAAACCATGTATTTTGACATAGACAAAAATTAAATCTCGGGTAAATTTGGCTAATATTATCTCTAACTTTTGGCTACACAGTCAAACAGGACAGGACAGGTCGTCCTGGCGCAAGAAGACTGAGTAGACCTGACCCCAAATAATGGGAAAAGGGAATGAAGGAGAAGAAGACACAGCTAAAACATTAAAATATAATAGTATCGAAAACATTTATTCGTGAAAACAACAATATACAAACAAATATACATAATCTAAGGGTAATAACTAATTAAGGTATGAACATACATAGTTGCCACGAAATGGTCCCGACTCAGCATGGTGCTAGCATGGCAATTAACATGTATTTAATACTAGCTTTTGCCCGCGGCTTCGCTCGCGTTAAATTCGGGGTAACAAACCTTACACACTTCCACCCCCCATTTTAGGGAAGTGGGGGGTTAGAAAGAGATAAAAAGTAGCCTATGTCACTCTTCATCCCTTCAACTATCTCCACTTAAAAAATCACGTCAATTCGTCGCCCCGTTTTGCCGTGAAAGACGGACAAACAAACAAACAAACAAACACACACATACACTTTCCCATTTATAATATTAGTATGGATAGCAGTATGACCTCATTCCATATACATATAGTGGTCCCACTCCTCTATTTCACCAACATAGGTGATTATCACATTGGCGCCGCAACCGGATGCGGCGACGGTGTGCAAGCGTGACAGCGCTATACACATGCAGGGCGCTATCTCGCTCGCGCACCGGCGCCACATGCGAAAAACGCAGCAGTGTGAAAGCCGCCTTAGCCACCTATCAAGCCGTTACTGAAAACATGAACCACCTTAAAAAATGGTCGCATTGTAAATAGGTAAGTACGTGGGCTCTCGATATTGGATCTTATGAGGAAAAAGGGGGCTGCACGGCCGAATTCATAATGAATGAATGAATGAAGTATTTATTCAAAACACAGACACAACAATATAAGGTAAACTTATGCTTAAACTAGAGAAATAAAAATTACAATGCTGTGACTGGTTTCTGAATAGGATAACACTCAGCATGTGTCGCAGCACAAAAGTGTTACAACGCTGGTTTTCAGTGTACCCAGTGACACTTAAAATACAAACACAAAACAATACAAAACATAGATTATACAAAGCGAAATACAACAGAATGTATAATCGCTATGGATTGGCCTCTCTGTTGAATATCAGTAGGTACTCTTGTTTCGCGTCGCGCAGTGATACAGGCAAGGTAATTGCAGGACGCAACTGATATTAATTCTGCCCTGAATGATTCAAGGCATCTTGCCCCGAGGGGGACATTGGATTTGGAACGACACAAGAAAATTACTGCTCTGATGGGATTAGCTGAGTTCAAAGAAGAAATGATTAAAATGTTGACAAAGAATAAGAAAATCTTAAATATATATAAAAGAAGAAACTGACTGACTGACTGACTGACTGACTGACATATCAACGCACAGCCTAAACCGCTGGTTCTAGAGATTACAAATTTGGCACGTAGGTTCCTTATAAGGTCTAGGGATGCACTAAGAAAGGATTTAATAAAATTCACCCCCTAAGGGGGTAAAATGGGGGTCCAAAGTTTGTATGGCGAATCAAGATTTGTTAGACTATTTTATTCGAAACTTCACAGGAGCATTCCTAAAGATAAATGCGTAAACACGTGTTTCAGGTTTTTTGAAAATTCAACCCGTAAAAGGGGAACATGTGGTCACAAAGTCTGAAAATCAACATGGGTATCGTATTCTTTTAGAGTACTTATAGTACGCGGGCGAAGCCGCGGGAAAAGGCTAGTAAAACTATAATTTGAATTAAAAATTTCGCTGTTGCAAGAGGTGGTGTAACTTTTTTGGCATCAATATCAAGGCATCTTGGAGAGAGGACATTGGATTTGGAACGGCACGAGAAAATTACTGTTTTGGCGGGATTAGTCGAGTTAGTGAACTCGGGGCGTGCAAATGCTTGAAAATGTTGATATAGATAAGACAAAATATTTTTTTCTTATCTTTACAGAACACAAAATATCTATTTTATGTTATCTTTAGGTCCGTGTTTACCCACTAATTTGGACAAACATTTTGGCCAACAACAAAGGGTGGCGCAACTCTCTACACTCGTAATATACCTATATCAAAGGCCGTAGCAGGATAAGGGAAGAAAAATGCCCTTTTATGATAAAGAGCTGTTTTTTTTCTATAGTTACCCACATCTAGTAGTACAATTGTGCAAAGTTTTGTTGAAAAATTCCCAGTAGTTCGGCCGGGAAAAAAAAAACCGAATTCATGAAATATAACTTTTCTCAAAAAGTATTGAACTTTATCATACCATCTTTTTTTAATTTTGGTTAACTAAATAGTATATATCTTCAACATTTCTGTAAAAAATACGTAAGACAAAATTTACAAAAAAACATTTTTTCATTTCCGAAGGAGTGACCACTCTAAGTGACATTTCTAAAAAAGCCTTATTTAACGATCTGTCAGTCATATTAGTTTGACGGTTAAAATCTAAAAGCAACAGTGTCAAAATTAAAAAATATGTTGGTTGGATTTTGTTACATTTTATTCTTATACCATTCTAACATCGCCAAATAACTTAAAAATAAATCCTCTTTGTAAAGAAATTATAATAAAAACAATTTTTGACATTTACATTAATATTAGCTCGAAAATATACTTCTTTAAGTATATTTAATATAAATCCTGAAGCAAATCAAATTATTTTGTTTTAATATTTTTTGATTTGCAATTTTTAAGTAGTTACACTACTATATATATAAATTGAAAATAGACCAGATCTGGCCTCGGACGCCGGAGGGTTTGGTCACTTTTTCTGAAGTATATGACATCTATTTTCTATATTTAATATAATTAATATATTTATTTTTAAGTTATTTGGCGATGTTAGAATGGTATAAGAATAAAATGTAACAAAATCCAACCAACATATTTTTTCAACTTTGACACTGTTGCTTTTCGATTTTAACCGTTAAACTAATATGACTGACAGATCGTTAAATAAGGCTTTTTTAGAAATGTCACTTAGAGTGAAATGAAAAAAATTCCTTCCGGAATGAAAATAAAAAAAATTTTTTTATTGTTCTTACGTGTTTTTTACAGAAATGTTAAAGATGGAGACTCAACTTTCTTTTAGGACATATATACTATGTAGTTAACCAAAATGAAAAATGGATTATATGATAAAGTTCAATACTTTTTGAGAAAAGTCATAATTCATGAATTTGGATTTTATTTTTTTCCGGCTGTCACTGGGAATTTTTCAACAAAACTGCACAATTGTACTAGGTACTAGATGTAAGCAATTATAGAAAAAAAACCAGCTCTTAATCATAAAGGGTATTTTTTCTTCCCTTATCCTGCTACGGCCTTTCACGAAAAGAATGTTACTGAAATCCCCTGACTGTCAAATTGTCATGGAAGGATTTCAATGAAAACTTGCTTCAAAAGCCGATGATCTTGAAATTGACTTAAATTTTCGGAAAGTAAAAAAAATATGTTAATAACTTAATATTCATTATATTTTGAAGAACTTTGTTACGTTCGATACACGATTGGACAAAATCGGCTCGATAGAAAATAATTCCGAAGTTACATCTTAAAATTAACTTTAAACAGTTTTATGCCTTTAGTTTCTTGACTTATACGTCTGTAATTAAGAACAAAATTCCAACACACTAATACTAAAAACTTCATTATTTTTGATTCTTTGATTATACTCATTGGTTTAAGATATTTATTTCTCAAAAGATTATATTTTTCAATTTATGCGTAGTGTTTTTTTTTTTAATTCATCATTTTGCAGAATTTTTAATGAGCTCCCATACTAATCATAACACAGTGTTTCTCTATCACTCGCGCTTAAAAAAATAGGGACGGAATCAAGCTGTTGACATCCCTTTATGCACCTTTGAGCAATAGCTTTGAGTAGGTACTTTCCTAGTAAACTGTTTGGAAAACTTTAAAATGAATATCCCTCAGTAAATCCAAGTTTCCCAAGAATGTCGTGTCCCGTCGTTTTCCAATCTTCTTGCACTAAACTAGCCGGAATTCCTCCGGGATTTACGGAGTGACTGCCCCTCTTGGTGACATATGGACGTGGAGGTCGAGAAGTAATCGATTGGGCTGTTACCGAGGATGACTTGCAGAATTGCATAACGACGAAGTTATGGATTCCTTTGAGATTCCATTTATTTGTGGTATGATTTTTGATCTTAGCAATTCGCCTTATCGTTTGAATTCTTATAAGTAAACTCGTATTTAAAATCTCACGGAAAGTATGTCAAGTAACTTGAATAACTTGACACAAGTTTTCTTCGAAATAGAGAACATGCATGAAAAATATTTAATTGAATTTGTTCCATAAACACGTTCAACAACCCCAAATTAATATAAATAAGTGGAAATCCGTATTAGTTTTTAACAGTTTTTTAAAGATATTGCGGTTTAAAAACTTAAAATTTAAGGCATTTTTTTTTATACCTCAAATGTATTTTCGAAACTTTAGTTCGATTACTTATGTTCTAACAAGAAAAAAAATGTAAGACAACTATATAGCTAAACGCATTTTTTCGTGCCTAAAATTACAAAAATCTTCCAAAAACTTGTTTTTTCCAAACAGTTTTCTGCAACTTTGTGGTCGGTGACGTCACAATCCTCACACTTTTTGTATGGGGCGTTTTGACGCGCGGCGCAGACGCCTAACGTATTTTCACATTTTTGACGTTTCAGGGCTATTATAGATAGTAGGTTTATTAGAGACATTTGAATCTACAGGGAAATAGAATCGAATGACGTCTTCCAAAAAAATCATGCATATTCCTAATTCTTCGGTGACAATTTGTCAGTAAAGGAATTATGACAAAGTTTGTTTACATTTTTCCGTGATATTTTAAATACTAGTCTATGTATGTACATTTTAGGTAGGGTTTTCCGAGCTACGATAGTGAAAACGGTTACCTAAGTTAGCTCCATAATATCTTTGACACAGTAGAGAAAATTTGGGAGAGAATAGAGTCATGTACTGGCCAAAGTCTGTTATAATTTATAACACATGCATTAAGTACAGTAAAGATACGGTTGCGTGAAACATTAATTTATAATAGCCTGATTTTTTTATTATTCATTCTTATGGAATATTTATAGATAATATATGCAAAAATCCTACCAACTTTTCACCCGGAAGTAGGTAAAAAAAAATATATAAAAAAATTGTATATTTTTATTTAGAATAATATCAATTATTTTTATTTGTAAACATGACGATATTTAAGTTTTCTTTCTGTTTAAAGCGAAAAACAAGAAACCGTGTCTATGTAAAACCACATAAATAACAAAATGTACAGCGCGGGCGATATATATCCTAATTCGTTAGAAACAAATAGTAATAATTTGTAGTTTGTTCTTACACGTTTTAAATGACTTAGAAACGATATATTCATTAAAATCCTACAAGAAAAACGCTTGTAATATGTGTGTACATATTTGTGGCGGTTAGCGAATAACGATATTTTGTAGGATTTCATTGCGTAAATAATAGTTGCATCATGATATATCCGCTACAGTAAAAATATTAGCTATTATTAATTCTTTCCAATTCCCCATACTAGCCGCCCGTAAAATGACTGTAGTAATTCAAGAACTTTGCGACTTGGCGTTCTTAGAAATTGTACACTTTCCGACCACTTTTAACTCACTACCCCGCCTTAGCATCGTGCCCCGCTGTCCCCTCCGAGGGTCACGTATATGTCACACGTCATTTAGACCATCTGTCCCCGGTCTCCCCATTCTGCGGCATTTCGCGGCATTGCACCGACTGCCCATTATTTTTTTCCTTCCCATAAAAGCCACGTTTACTTTCGCAACCTCCAATCTTATTAATCATCGCGTTTCCAATTTGAACTATCTGCCTAATAAAATTAGGGAGTTTTGTTATGGTTCGGTTGAGTGAGATAGGATGTAATAAAGAGTTTGGGTAAGTAGTTATGGTAATAGCGTTAGATGGGGTTGCAGTCGTGTAAGACACGTGTCGGTGTTTGAATTGTCGCTGTTTGAGTGTATTGTGAATATCAATTGGCTTAAGTAGCGGTTTGAGGTCTGGCTTTTAGTGCCAGTTATAAAGTCGAGAGCAGTGTTATTCTACGTTGTTTTTTTGACAGAATGAAACATCATTGAAATAACTCTAATACCTAGTGGTCTTGCTGAAGTAGACATTGTAATTAGCTATATGGCGTCTGCCTAGGGCTTGCAACTCCGATTTTTTGTACAAATACTCCTAATCCATACTTCGAGCAACAATGTAAAGGAGTTACAGACTCAAACAAGATTTACTGAAAATATGGCTCGTGAAAATTTGTAACCGGCCAGTCTTATACCGTAAGAAGACAAGAAAGTACCACCCGAGTCGTTCTTGCAGTACTATTGTGGGGCAATTTTTTTGGGCTGATTGTGTATCCCTAGTATTATTTGATCGGTGCGTCCATAGATAAATAAGTGGCGTCTAATTTCTTTACTGGCGTTCTGCAATAAGACGCTTCTTTCTACTGTCAACTGTTCTAATCAACTAAGTATGACTCAGATGTCAGTGAAGATTTTGAAATCAAAATATGACTTTCGTAATCTTGTGTTCAGCCTGTTTTACGTAATATACATTCTGTTTATTTCGTACCATAGCCTAAGAGTAAGTATCACATAGGGGAAAACTCTGGTTTGAGAAATACTTTCATATTCAGAGCAATGACGCGTAGTTTCAGTGTCTGCGAGGCAACCGGATGGCTCGCGGTATTTAAGCTCCCTACGTGTTGTGTTGTGGAACCACAGAGAACGTCAGAGTTGGAAGCCGGAAAAAAATGAGAGGGGGGAAGATGAAAAATAAAGTCCAACGTGGGTCAGTTTTGCACGTAGGGAGCTTAAATACCGCGAGCCATCCAATTTTTTTTATACGACGACGACGGGGGCAAACAAGCATACGGCCCGTCTGATGGTAAGCAGCTACCGTAACCTAAGGACGTCTGCAACTCCAAAGGAGTCACAATGCGCGTTGCCGACCCTTTACAAAAAGGAAGATTTACTGTGTTGATGGCTAAAGGAACAAGAGGGTCCCTCATCGTCAACACACTGTGAGTCCTCTTTGAGCTCTTTGGCAACCTTACTCACCAGCAGGAACACAATACTATGAGTAGGGTATAGTGCTATTTGGCTGTGGTTTTCTGTAAGGTGGAGGTACTTCCGATTGCCTCTCGGATACTGTAACTACGCGCCACTGCTTTAACTATCACAGATTATCTGTAAATATGAGATATCTTAAGAAGAACATTGTCGTGGCCACAAGGCCCTGAGGGCCGAAGTTCGCAACTTATTGTAGAAACTTATCTCGTGCATAATGGATATGGCTGATAGGTTTCTAAGTGATTGATAGAGGATGGGTGATTTTCGCGATTATGCGCTCGCATTTGCTACTAATGGCAAAGTATCTACATATTTTTTACTTGGTCAGATCAGATGTATTAAGAAAATATTCGAGATACATTGGGTTATAGAAACTTGAAGTCTCAGGGTAATAATTGCAAATTTTGTTAAATTTCAGTAGCAATTAATAAATCCACCCAAAGTGTTAGGTATATCATTGTATTTGGACTGCCGAAGAAAGGAAGAAAGGTTAGAGCGCTGGTAGCCTTGTGGTAAGACGTCCGACTTCAAATATAAAATATCTTTATTTTGCATAAAATATGGTACACAAGATGGATAGTAAGTAAAGATCATACATATTTTACCAGCAAGTGGCATGCAAACAATAAAAAATAAACATGCATAAGCTATTTACAGTAATAGTTACATTTACCTACACAAAATATTTTTTATCCTAAACAAAATGAATACATAATATGTCATAAGTAAAGTTCTAATGTACTTATAATATTGTCAACGAAAATGTCAATGTCTAAGTATAATTAAAATAATCAAAAAATTCCTCGACTGAGTAAAAAGCATTCCCATTCTTAAGTTTACGCTAAAAAAGACTTAATGGCAATACTTTTAAATCGTCCTGCAAACGGTTGTAAATACTAATTGCCATACAGTAGGTGCTACTCCCATACAATTTAGCATTTACAATCCGGTTCAAACCCTGACTCGTACCACTTAGTTTTTCGGAACTTATGTACGGAATATCATTCGTTATTTACCGGACCTAATCCGGATAAGGCCTAGTTTCTCCTCTGGGTTGGAAGGTCAGATGGCAGTCGCTTTCGTAAAAACTAGTGCCTACCCCATTAATGGGATTAGGTTGTCAAGCGGACTTCAAGCCTGGGCAAATTCAAAACTGGGAGGATGATGAAGGAAGGAAGAAAGGTTTTTTTCGAGAGTATGTATGTATGTATGACAACATACTTATGTCTATTTCTTTGTCACGTCCTACAGCTTACATCTATTGACGGATTATGACGTGTGAGGTATCATAAGATTTGTCTCTATTGTGAGAGTGATATACGGCATAATAATACGGCAAAAAATCATGTCTTGTATGGGAGCACCCTTAAATATTTATTTTATTCTGTTTTTTAGTATTTGTTGTTATAGCAGCAACAGAAATACATCATCTGTGAAAATTTTAACCGTTTAACTGTCACGGTTCATGAGATACAGGCTGGCGACAGATAAAAACGGCAAAAAAAAATGTCTGTTGTATGGGAGCCCCCTTAAATGTATATTTTATTCTGTTTTTAGGGTTCCGTACCTCAAAGAGAAAAAACGGAACCCTTATAGGATCACTTTGTTGTCCGTCTGTCTGTCGGTCTGTCTGTCAAGACCATTTTTCTCAGGAACGCGTGGAGGTTGGCCCAGTCAGAAACTGGTCGTGGAGCTGTAAAAAAATCAAACTTCTAAGCCAACGCAATCAAAAGATACAGCCGTTTATGCCGCAAATTTCCGCAAATTTTTTAAACTCGCCAGGGGTTCAAAACCTACAGGGTACTTCCCGTGAACTCAGAATCTTGAAATTTGGTACGAAGTAACGTCTTATAGCACAGATAAAGGAAAAATTGCGAAAACCGTAAATTTTTAGTTACATCATAAATTAAAAAAAATTTTAATAATTTTAAAGGTACTACCCCTATATACCTACAGGTTTGTACGGAACCCTCGGTGCGCGAGTCCGACTCGCACTTGGCCGGTTTTTTTAGTATTTGTTGTTATAGCGGCAACAGAAATACATCATCGGAAAATTGAAAATATCAACTGTCTAACTATCACGGTTCATGAGATGGACAGACAGACAGACGGACAGCGGAGTCTTAGTAATAGAGTCCCGTTTTTACCCTTCGGGTACGGAACCCTAAAAATAAGGCCATAAATTAATATGAGTACCTTTACGTTACAATTAAAACCGTAGCCGGTATCTAATACCGCCGCCATACCCCGAGTTCCTGCATGAAAAGTAAGTCTCCATTAAAATATATCAGTAGTCACGGTATGACGGATCGGCGAGCTTTGTTGTGCTAATGTGGCCTTACCATGCCACTAGAATGGCATAAGTATGTTTGTAACACTACGGTACATACGCTGTTTTTGAAGCGCGTCTTACAATTTCGGACCCTGTCGAGAAATAGCCACGATTTAGCGAGGTTCTGTGATACATCAAGTTATGAGTTTCTTGATATTTGGGGATGATAGATATCTCAAAACATATACACACGTCATGTTATATAAACACAATACCACAATAATAAATTATAAAGTTATATAGATGTCATATACAAAGAAAAAAAGTGACCTAGGCCTGCGGTGCCCAGGGCTGGGATCGAACCAGCGTCTTCTGCATTCGACCACAATAATAATCTAAAGTAATAATTTATTATTCAAACATGTACATCTTGTAATCTATTCATATCTATTGCAAAATGTTGTGTTGTTGTGTGATGGCATAATGTTATAGCTAAATAGGTAAATCCCTGTTTCAATAGTGATGCAAAAGTCCGGAATTTTCGGGGCACTTTTAAATTGTCATAGTGAGTTCTCATTTATCGACATTGAATTTAAATATCGATATAATAAACTAACAATAACGCTCTATCTCAATAATCTGACGCGATGGAAGAATATTATATCGTCAATAAAATAGTAGTTTATGTAACTGTTACGTAATAAGGGTCCTTAAAACATGAGTGTGGTTTTATGAAACGAGCCGCAGGTGAGTTTCATAATAAGATCACACGAGTGTTTTAAGGCCTAATTACGTACAGTTGCATACACTGCTTTATCTACACTCATATTATTTATCCAAAATGCCGTATTCGGAAACCATAGAATGGCCGCCATTGCACCGCCACCATGGCCAACTCGATTGTGCCGGCGCGGCGGTCGCGCGGGCGCGTGTCGGGCTGTCGGCGGATGCGCGGGAGGGTACAGGTGTACATTATGTTATCAAAACTCATAGCACATCAATAATTGAGCATGAAAAGTTAAAATTACGTTACTGCCACGGATAAAAAGCTTATCATAGTAAAATCGGTCGTGGTAATGCTAGCCATTGCCTACCGTATTCGAACACGTTTTAGAGAACTTACAATATGAGTGTAGATAATAGTAGTTTATGTAACTACTACGTAATACGGGTCCTTAAAACATGAGTGTGGTTTTATGAAATGAGCCGCAGGCGAATTTCATAATAAGATCACACGAGTGTTTTAAGGCCTAATTACGTACAGTTGCATACACTGCTTTATCTACACTCATATTATTTATTCTAAATGCCTTATTTGGAAACCATAGAATGGCCGCCATTGCACCGCCACCATGGCCAACTCTCGTGTGCCGGCGGTCGCGCGGGCGCGTGTCGGGCTGTCGGCGGATCCCCGGGAGGGTGCAGGTGTACATTATGTTATCAAAACTCATAGCACATCAATAATTGAGCATGAAAAGTTAAAATTACGTTACTGCTACGGATAAAAAGCTTATCATAGTAAAATCGGTCGTGGTAATGCTAGCCATTGCCTACCGTTTTCGAACACGTTTTAGAGAACTTACAATATGAGTGTAGATAAACATAATTAACTACCTAGTATAAATATACTCTTCTCATATCCGACGAGACGCCGATGTCGAAAAAATAGTCGTGACTCGTGAATTAGGTATTGATGGCTGTATTTGGGAACTGATTGAATGAGAAATACGTACTCGTATATTGTTTACAAGTATATTGTTATATCAATCTGAATTTCAGACTTTCAACTAGGTACCCAAAAGTAATCTGGAAGAGATCGCTCTTTAGAGATAACACCGTCTGTCGTTTACCTTCACTCATAATTTTTGAATGTATCTTATCGATACTATACAGGGTGGAAAGATAAGTCGGGCCCTGGAGGGAACCTACCTTAAAACCTTGAGATAGCTCAATTCGCTCAAAGGAAACGTTCTTTTATTTTTCCTAAAAACTAAAACTGCGTTCACAGTTTTTTTCTTAATTTTCACAAATGCGTAGAAAAATATTATTATTATTATTTATGGGTTCTCTTGTGCCCTAAACTTGTTGGTATTTAGAAGTTTTTATCCTCGTTGGAAACAGGATCGATTGGCATCAATTGTCATAAAAATTATTTATGGCAAAAATTACAAAATAAATACTTTTTTTGAAAACTGTACTCTTTTCCAAAAATTTGTAAAAGCAGTTATGTCCCTTTAAAGAAATTAAAGAATGTTTCCTTTCAGTGAATTGAGTTATCTCAACGTTTTAAGGTAGTTTTCCTCCAGGGCCCGACTTATCTTTCCACCCTGTATACTCGTATATCGGAAGTGGGTAAATGAGAACTAACTATGACAATTAAATAGTGCCACGAAAATTCCGGACCCTGGATGAGACTAGTCATTTAGTATATAGATGTTGGATACTTACCTTCAACTGTATTTTTTTAGTTTTCCTCTATCTTTTCAACCAAATACTATAACATACTACGAGTGAAGAATAATTTTCGCGCAGATAAACTTGCGTGTTCGCCAATGTCGTCTTGTAAACAATGTTCGGGAACAGCAGGAACGCACAAATCGTTTACGTGTCGTCACGTCAGGGGCGCGACCCCAGTTAATCGTCAGATCATCCGTCATCCGACTGCTTTCCGTTGATTACACTTGTTCCTCACGCCTTCACGCTTTTCATTGATTTAAGGAACTCAACAATATCTCCTTATTTCAATATGATACTGGTGGCGAGCGTTTTGCCCACTGATAACAGATAAGCTGACCCACATTGTAAACTAATGATACCTATCACATCACATGCAAGCAATGCGTAGCATAGTTTTCGGGTACGGTAGGCTGCAAAAATGCATACCAACATTATAAATGAATTCATTCATGAAGGGTATACAATACTGCAGCTGATAGATATGTCAATTAAGCGCAATCCTAAATTCGAAAAGACATCGTTGCGTTGATTCCACTATCATTTTGATCATAAGTATAGTCTGGCTGACCAAAAAGTGCAGTAACAGTAGAAGTAATAAGCTATACTCATCCCTATTTTAGTAGCGAGGATACTAGCGTAAGAAAGAGACAGTATGATTTTATTTGTCTATGCTGGAAGTAAAATAGTCTATGGTCAAACTATAGCTTAATGTTTGGATTGTATTTCTTCAAAAAACATACCGTATAAACTATTACTAAACTTGTATAACAATTTTCCTTATTTCTAAATCGATCACATTTTGAAAACCTTTTCAATTCCGCTTTTCCGTATACCACTTTCCAATCATTCTTCAACTCCCACAAAACCAATGCTACATTTTAATCCACTAAACCACAAACAGACCAAGCAAGACAAATTGACACCGTAAAAGAGCAAAATAGACCTCTAAGCAGATTCGACTCAATATCCAAATTGCCACCGTAAAGTCAACCCCTCCTTAATCCAATCACACCCATCCTTGTCAACGTTTTGTTTCTACCAATACTACCAACATAAAAAGAACTGTAGAATACCTACTATCCACCCTTTTTCCTTCTAAACAACTACAGTAAACAAGAAGCGAGGGGGCTCTGAATATAATAGACAACGAAACAAAAGAACGTCACAAAAAGACCCATAGGTAATATTGTTTTTGAAAAAAGAACACACGAAGAAAATAATCCATTTAGTCGCGTGCCGCGCAAATGCTTGGCCGTTAGGGCGCAGTTGAGAAAATGCAGTAGGGCAAACTCCATGGCAAAATGTTGTTCATATAAGTTTTACGGAGCATCCCAACGGATTCGGATGCCCAATACATTGTACGAGTAGGACGACCAAGATTATGGTAAGTTTGCAATGTACGACAAATTTTACGTTGCTCCTTTTATATTTTGTGCGTATGTTTATTTAAATAAAATTGGTTGTTTGTAAAGTAGGTTTACGATCGAGATGTTTACGTGATAACGTCTAACCGCTCGTGAGGATTCCGCGTGACAAGTTTCACGGAATGACTGGCAGCGCTCGAGATGAGACGGGAGATCGGTCCGTCTCTCTCTCGTTATACCTGCGATCGCGCTCGTGAGGTTTTGGTGTGACACAAGTTTCTGAACATGTCACCCGACTAAAACGATTTTAAAGACGTTATCACGTCAAAAATAGATAATATCAAATTTATTTTATTCACACTAAATTCAATAGAAAAATACAGTAGAAATAATAATGGCGGTATAAAATAAAACGTTTTTTTTTAACTCAGTAGTTAAAGGGAAAAACTAGGACAAGGCAAAAGATTTTCAGCTGATATAAATAATTAGTTCCTTTTAAAATTGGCAAGTAAAACTTGGATAAGCAGTAAGTGAGTTGACTGTCAGAGATTGCCTAAAGGCATTAGATCCGCCATTTGTATATTTTATGTGCGATAAAGTTTAAATAAATATATAAGTAGAATATAACAAGCCCGGGGCTCCCTGGCGCAAATGTCCTTCAATCTGAATTCCTAAGTTTTCTAATGATTTTTATAGCTTATCAGTAACGACCTTAAACAATATAGTATCATATATTTACTTCAATATTCATTTTATTTGAGATATTTGACATCAAAGTCGAACAATTTTAGGCCAAAAAACTGGTTTTCTGGTAATAACTTTTGTGTTAATAGTTTAAAATTAAAATCTCGCTTCAATTTTTAGAGACGTCACAGAGGAACCTTAGTATGTAGATGTATGTAAGATTCTTTACAGCATTAGAATGTCGATAAAATTGTATTTTTAGACCATATTTTAAAAAATCATAAAAAAATAAGTGCTCATTTATTTCAAAATCCGGCTTTACAGAAAGGAGATAAAAGATTCAAGAACCGATAGCCGTTTGCCTTATAATTCTATCTGTAGTGCAAAAGTTTGTAATATCGACTCAAGACTGGTCAAAAATCGATTAAAAACGTGTGGAGCCCCTTAAAGGTCGTGTTCCCGCCTGTATGAACCTGCTGTTCCCTTGTATGTACTACACCGCGACCGTTAAGGGATGCACGAACGAGATCAAAACACTCGCATTTCGAACGCGGGCATTCTTTTATTTCGGTCAGTCAAAGCGAGGGGGAAATTTAAAATGTACTTAAATTCGATTCGAATTTCCGTTTTCCGAATTTTCTTTTTAATTTCCATTCGTGTCCATGGCAGCCTGTTTTAGGCCATTCATAGTTAACGCGAGTGGTCTTTTGTAAGGGCTCTCACTGAAATTGGAGAGGGCAGTGTTTTTACCTATTTGCTAAATCAAAAGTGCCGTCTAAAGTCTCTGCTTAACGTGTCGTGTACTTTCTACCCAGACGTGTTTTTATGCATCTTTAAAAGCAGAAAACAGATAACTTTTCGTTTTTTAAGTTCGTCCGTATTAGATCAAAAAAGCGAAAACAAATTAATTTGTAAGTATTTAACGAAATCAAATAAAATATGTAGTTGCTTAAACTAAAAATGGCAATTCTCTAAATTTCTGTTTATAATAAAAATTGTACCTAGATAAATTTACACTTATTTATTATAACTCAACATTGGTCATGCAGTCATATACGTTTATCAATCCTACACCATTGCTACCTATTTAACTTGACTAAACTTCTTTAATGGGGTCTAGAAAACTAGATCTTAAAATTCCATCGCCTTTAATTTCCCATTGAACCCTGCGAATGCAGCGAGTGTATACAATAAAAGCGGTATCGTTATCGGAGGTCCGGCGGTAAACCGGTACGCGACCTGCGTGACACACATCCTAATAGTTTTTTATTGGGGAAGTTGAGGGTTAGGGGACACTCACACGGACCGCTTTAGTAAAAACGTTTTTTTATGTCATATCATTTATTTAGCACAAACCCCGTGAATAGCTAGTAAAAATCGCTTGTTATTTTACTTTAACACATGCTTTAGTAGTACATAACATTATTTAACTCATAATGACCGCCTGTTGAATGCCTCTGCTTTTAATATGTGTACTGTACTGTTCTATTTTATTGAGGTGTGCAATAATAGTAGTTTTCGATACAAGTGCGAGAAGTATGTCATTTTGCACGAGTACCGAGGTTACTTGGCCCGAGCCGAGAGGCGAGGGTCAAGACTCGGGACGAGTGAAAAGGACACTTCTGCACTTGTGTCGAACAACGTTTTTTAATACAATTGCGAAAAAACTACAATGAAATAATAGTAGATTGTTTGACAAGGGTCTAAAGTAGGCTATATTACCACCAGGTGGTTATTTTCCCGACCGAAGTGAGGGAAAATTGTTCGAGTGGTAATATGGCTTTTAGACCGGAGTAATGCATACAATGTTTCACTTCGATTGCGAGAAAATATCATAAAAATACTTATTATTTACGCACAATAACTAAACTAAGGTGAAATTATGGTATATTATACCTAACTTGACGGTCTTTTAAGTTTTTTAACTTCTTTGACATATATACAAAATATCAATACCGCGAATAAATGCCACAGACGACGGTATAATTAGCTCTTTAAAACAGCTATTAGACATGGCAATTTGTACCCTACCTCTCCCAACACACCTCCCAACACAACAGGTTGGGCCCTACAAATTGCCATGTCTAATAGCTGTTTTAACAGTTTAAACACACTTTAAAGCGTTTCCCAAAAAAATAAATCTTTTTTAATGATTGTGAAGTAGGAACTAAATAATTTTAAACAAAAAAGAACCGACTTCACTAAGCATCCACCTTTCCAACACCAAATGCTCGATCTGCTGTAAAAAACACTCAAATCACCATAGGTGTCACTATAATAGTTGAAGAGTTCCCTCGATTTCTCCAGGATCCCATCATCAGATCCTGACATGGTTACAATGGGACCAACTGTGAAATATACGCTTTCAAACAAAAAAAGAATTTTCCAAATCGGTCCAGCCGTCTTCGAATAATCGGTGAACATACATAAAAAAAAAAAAAAAAATAGCAAAAACAAAGATCCCGACGAATTGATAACCTCCTCCTTCGAAATCTTGAAGTCGGTTGAAAACACCTCATGTTTTGAGAAATAAATTGCGTTTCCTGATTGGTCGATTTTAACATTGCTGTATTCTGATTGGTTGATATTAAATACAATGTTTTTTTTAAGGACTTAAATTATTTACACAGTATACGCACCAAAAAAGTATCTTCGTTCCGATTAACTCCGATATGTGTTGTGATTGGTGGATTTAATATAGTGAAGTGTTCTGATTGGTCAATTTAAAATGCAATATATCTGCAAATCGTGCGTAAAATCAAACTTTACGCACGATTTGCAGATCAGATTACTTTTTAGCACTAGTGCATAAAATCAAACGATTTGCAGCTACATAAAGTAAACTTTTTGAGCAATTGTATTAAAAAGAATATTTGTAGTGTATTGTAATGCCTAATGTTCATTTCAATACAATGTACCATCAGGTTCAAAATTGCATGGTCAATTTATCAATGAATTCATTCATAAATTGGCCATGCAATTATGAACCCGATAGTACCTACACTGCGTAAATTCAATCCAATTTACTACACAACTAATATGATTAATTTGATAATTTCAAAATTGATAACAATGTATCTATATACCACAATAAAAAAAATCGTAATTAACAGCCTCGTATACAGAGATAGCAATAAAATTTTCAAGCATATTCTTATCGTCGTACTTACATGTTTTAGCAAAAAATTATAGCACAACCACTCACATTCAAGGCTACTAAAACCGTCTCACGTGTGAGTCACCACGGAATCAAACGCCATTTGAAAAGAATCTGTTAAAGAGCACCCCTCGAGCCCAGGGTTGTCCACAAAACATTAGCTGCTTGACATGTGTCGGCAAGAATTTCTATTAGCTTTAAGAATGCAAGTGAGTAAAAAATCACCAATTTACCCTCAATTGCGGAGATACTAACAAGCCATAAAATATTTATACAATTTGCAATAACAATATCTATCGTCGTACAGACTACAGTCGCCATCAAATATATCGGAGCGGCCAAGGTACTCCAAAATATATGAGCATGCACTTTATCGCCTTGACAATAGAGGCGTTGTTCACATATGTATGATCATCTTGGCCGCTCCGATATACCTGATACTGTACATGTTTTAGCAACTAGGCTAGTTAATAGTATTTATACAATTTTTCAATCATATTTTAATCCTCGTACATGTTATACATGTTGCAAAAATACATAATGTAGCACGACACGAGCACTCACATTCACGGGCTACTAAAAATCGTGTCACGTGTGAGTGACCACGGAATCAAACGCCGTTTGAAAACATCTGTTAAGAAGCGCCCCTCGAGCCCAGCGTTGTCCACAAAACATTAGCTGCTTGACATGTGTCGGCAAGAATTTCTATTAGCTTTAAGAATGCAAGTGAGTAAAAAGTCACCAATTTAACCGTACCTAATACCCTGTTTGTGGAGATACCAACAAGACAAATAATACTTATTTTATACAATTTGCAATAAAAATGTTGATCATCGTACAAACTCAAACATTTATTCAGTAAGTACCTAGGCCACAAGGGCACTTTTACACATCAGATAGTTTATCAAAGTAAAAGAGAGAAAAAAAATCAAACTACACCGGTTCTAACCCTACACCTCTGACTCGAGAAGAATTATGAGCGGAAAGAAACTCGGCGGGACTTATTTTTTCAAAACAACAGTACATCAAAACTAAAAATACATATAAGTGCGTTGTTTTATAAGAAAACATATCAAACCAAGGTTAGATTAACCAACAATAGGTTATAGTTTAAGAAAAATACCAAAGAAAAAAGATGAGTCGAAATCTGACTATTTGAAAATGAATTACATACAAGTTTGATATACTTTCTTACCTGAAGTGTGTCTTCTCCATACATGTTTTAGCAACTACGCTGGTTAATACTATTTATAAATTTTTCAATCATATTTTTATCCTCGTACACATTATAGCAAGTACATATGTAGCACGACACGAGCACTCACATTTACGGGCTACTAAAAATCGTGTCACGTGTGAGTGACCACGGAATCAAACGCCGTTTGAAAACATCTGTTAAGAAGCGCCCCTCGAGCCTCGAGTCCAGGGTTGTCCACGCAACATTAGCTGCGGGTCAAGATCGCTTGACATGTGTCGGCCGGAATTTCTATTAGCTTTAAGAAATCAAGTGAACTTTGTAAACTTACCGAGGGGCGTATTTTAAACCGTAAAATATATCACCCAATTTGATAAATCGAATTGAAATTTTGTGGATAATATTTGAAGTCTTTGAATAGGTAGGCTAATAGTTAGTGACCTTATTTTCGAATGCGTAATAGATAAGTACACATATGAGTTAGATAAGTTTGTTATTACATCCACGTGTTTTGTTACTACCACGGGATAGTAAGGAAATTCAGAGAATAAATATAAAAGATAGATTTTGTTCTTATGTTAAACTAGCTATTGCCCGCGGCTTCGCCCGCGTACTAAAAGTACTAAAAGAGAAGGTTCTCAGTTTGACCCGTATGTTCCTCCGCTTGTCCGCTTTTTTTTCGCATTTGGCTGAACCGATTTAGATGCGGTTTTCGGAAAACTGTTTTTTACATTCTGGTGGTTTCAGTATACCACGTTTTGGTGAAGGCGGTTCCCTTATTTTTTTCAAGAAATGATTGTAATCATTGTTGAATGTAATACGCCAGCAACCACTTTCTACTAAAAGAGATTATGATAAATGCAGATTTCTACTCTTGAATAGTAGCTTTACCCTGCGACTTCGTCTGCGTGGAATTAGTAATCCACCCTCCTTTTTACCCGCTTAAGGAATAACTTCTGGGATAACAACTATTATATACCCTTCCCAGGTACTCAAACTGTCTCCATACCAATCATCGAAATAGGTTCAGCGGTTAATAATTCGCCATGCAAACTACCAACCCCTTTTCTACCCCTCTAGGATTGTTTTTCGGGACAAAAACTGTCCTTTATTGTTTACCGGGACTCAAACTATATCCACAACAAATTTTATCTAAATCAGTTCGCGGTAAAAATTCTCCATACAGACCTCCAACCCCCACTTCACCCTCATAGGGATTTATTTTCGGGATAAAAACTGTCCTATGTCGTTTCCCAGGACTCAAACTATCTCTTTACCACGTTTTCCTCATACAAACTTTCAACCCCTATTTCACCTATTTACTTACTTAAGTGTTGATATTAGGAAGAAGAACTATCCTTATCCTTTCCCGATACTCAAACTATCTCTATACTAAGTTCCATCTAAATCGGTTCAGTGGTTAAAAATTACGTTAAGGATTGATTTTCACGTTAAAAACTATTTTATGTTCCTTCCCGGGACTTAAACTATACCAAGTTTCATCTAAATCGGTTCAACGTTTCAAAATTCCCCATACAAACTTTCTACCCCCGTTTCACCCCTTGAAGTGTTGATTAAAACTATCCTAATCCTTTTCCGATACTCAAACTATCTGTAGGTATACCAAGTTTAATCTAAAGCGGTACAGCTGTTAAAAAATTCCCATACAACTTCCAACCCCCATTTCACCCCCTTTAGGGTCGATTTTCGGGATGAAAACTACCCTATGATATTTCCCGGGATTTAAACCATATCTATACCAAGATTTATCTAAACCGGTTCAGCAGCTTAAGCGTGAATGCTAACAGACAGACAGACTTTCGCATTTATAATATTAAATTCTAATATTAAATTCATTTACGAAATTTCATCGTCGTCGGTTCAGCGGTTAATATTTCGCCATACAAACTACCAACCCCTTTTCTACCACTCTAGGATTGTTTATCGGGATAAAAACTATCCTATATTATTTCCCGGGACTCAAACTATATCCATACCAAATTTTATCTAAATCGGTTCGCTGTTAATAATTCTCCATACAAATCTCCAACCGCCATTTCACCCCTTTAAGGGTTGATTTTCGCGATATAAACTATTTTATGTTCCGTCCCGGGACTAAAACTGTCTGTATACCAAGTTTCATATCTCATAAATAGGTTCAACTGTTAAAAATTTCCCATACAAACTTCCAACCCACTTTTCACCCCTTTAAGGATTGATTTTCTGGATGAAAACTACCCTATGTCATTTTCGGGCTATGCGTATACCACGGTTTGGTGAAGGCGGTTCCCTTATTTTTTTTAAAGAAATGCTTGCAATAATTGTTGAATTGTTACGCCAGCAACGACTTGCTACTATTAAGAGATCATGATTAATGCAGATTTCTACTCTTGAATAGAAGCTTTTCCCCGCGACTTCGTCTGCGTGGATTTAGTAATCCACCCTCCTTTTTAACCGCTTAAGGAATGACTTCTGGGATAACAACTATTATATATCCTTCCCCAGAACTCAAACTATCTCCATTTGTCAGTCATGATATGTCAGTTAGTCAGTCAGTTTCTTCTTTTATATATTTAGATTAGATTGTACTTTGGCACAAACACTTTCATGTCCACAATATTAAACTTCCAAATCGATGTCATTTTCGTAATTTACGTCCCAAAAACCATAAAAACGACACCCATATTGATATTTAGACATTTCCACCCCATCGCACCCCAACAGGAGAGATGGTATTTCACGTCCGCCACGTTAGATTTTAAAATCGTTGTTGTTTTCGTAATCAGCGACCCGATAAACCATAGAAACAATACCCATGTTGATTTTTAGACTTTGTCACCACATTTCCCCCTTTTAGGGGTTGAATTCTCAAAAAACTTGTAACACGTATTTACTCATTTATTGTTAGGAATACTTCTGTGAAGTTTCGAATAAAATAGACTAACTAATCTTGTTTCCCCATACAAACTTTGGACCCACATTTCACCCCCTTAGGGGATGAATTTTGAAAAATCCTTTCTTAGTGCACCCCTAGACCTTATAAGGAACCTACGTGCCAAATTTGGAATCTCTAGAACCAGCGGTTTGGACTGTGCGTTGATAGATCACTATGTCAGTCAGTCAGTCAGTCAGTCAGTCAGTCAGTCACCTTTGAGTTATATATATATAGATAATTTCGTTAAGGGTAGGTAACTCACAGGCGTAATGTGCAAAGCCCGGATGACGGGAGCAAATATGCACTTTTTTCTAGTGCTTAATTAAATATCGACTATTCTATCGACATCCATACCTACGAACAATTTTTGAATCATAAATTTATTGTTTATTGAGTTATGAGAAAAGTATATATTTAAAATAACTGTCACTATTTTATTATTACAATCATTCCCATGAGTATGATATTATTGATAATAATTATAGTATGTAATTAGTTGACTGAAATAATATATAATGTAAGCTTACCTAGGTACCTGATGTAATATTGTGTAACAACCTGACATGTAAGATAATGAGGTTGATCAATACATTTCTGATTCAAAAATTGTTGGTATGAATGTCGATAGAATAGTCGATATTTAATTAAGCACTAGTAAAAGTGCATTTTTGCTCCCGTCATCCGGGCTTTGAATGTGTGACAAGAAGATGCCCATTAAACTCAAGGGAAAGCTTTATAAGACAGCAGTAAGACCCGCTATTCTTTATGGCACCGAATGTTGGGCATCCAATAAACAGCATTTGTCCAAGTTAATACATACAACAGAAATGCGCATGGTCAGCGGGTGTCACACTACTGGACAGAGTGCGCAATGTCCACATCAGAGGGAGTTATAAAGTCGCGCCCATAATCTACAAGGTTAAAGAACGTCGCCTGCGATGGTATGGACATGTACTCCGCCGCCCTGAAGACCATATAGTGCGAGTTGCCCTGAGCTTACCAGCTACAGCGCGTCGCGCTGGAAGACAACCTGCCACCTGGTTGACGACGGTCCAGAAGGATCTGAAAGAGATAGGAGTAGAAAACACCGTAGCTCTAAATAGAGCACAATGGAAAAGGCAGATATCGAGAGCCGACCACAGATGATGGGATAAGGCTTAGGAAAAGAAAAAGGGTAGGTATCTGATTTGACACATTGTGATAAAAATAGCATTTTCGGAAAGATGACAAACACACAGTGTTTCATAGTTTAAGTACATGTGAATGTCTTGTCTTCTACTATAGGTATTCTTTATAAAACAGCAAAACCAAAAATAATTTCACCTAAGTAAGTATATCATCATTAAATTTCATTAAAGAGCAAATATTATCTTATCATTCCCCCTTCCAAAATATGCCTAAATAAGCAAAACAGACACAATATTAAGCCGAAAAACCAATTTACACTTCCTGGAAATTGACTGTAAATTTATTAAAGCGACGAAGCAACGAACAAATTACGACAAATCCGACTTTTTGTCCGCCATATTAAAATAATAAAACATACATTTACAAATTTTATTTTACATTTAATTAAAACAGGTCTACCTACTACCTACCTTATTGCTTTGATAATAGAGATTAGATTGGCTAAGTTGAAATATGTATAAGTAGTCGACCGGCAAGATACAGTGGTAGTTTAGGGTAAATCACACAGTAGGCGAGTACGGTTTTGGCACGACAGGAGGTCCGTTAGAGGTTTCCCGGCGAGACTTGCTTCTGATATCCAATATTGGGTCATTTACTGTGCTGGATGATTCTTGATCTTATCTTATCGCTCCATTATGATACATCTACCCGTATCTGGTATTAGTCTGTGAATTTTTATATTTTATGAAGATTTGGTTTTTTACTAAGGCTGTTCTGTGGTAAAGCCAGAGAGTATGATATTTAATTGAGCGCCACAGTCTAAGAACTTTTCGAATCTCCAAGTCTGAAACGCTATCTGAACGAGAGCAACCCAAAGATACCGTAGTAGGTAATCATTGAGTAACAGGAGATGACATCCCTAAGAAATTATTTGTCCCAAAAGGCTATACTACTCTTTGATTCAGTCATAGCTGTCAAACGCCAAACATGGCGCACAAAATTGGTTCTAGATGTCACATCTAGTAGAATTCATAATAAATCAATGGTAGTAATACCGTAATAATAGTAACGCTATCAATTACAAGATGGCGCTGTACCTGCTCTACATTTACGGTTGCTCTCGTTCCGATGGCGCTTCAGACTTGTAACTTCAAAAAGTTCTTATACTGTGGCGCTCTATTAAATACAAGGTGTAACGAAAATGCTGTTGATCCCATAGACATAAACAAAAAGAAATAGAAATAGAAAAACATTTATTCGCGACAACAACAACATGCATACAAACATATTTAATCTAAGGACTAATTATATGGTTGCCACGAAATGGCCCCGACTCAGCATGGTGCTAGCCTGGTAGGCCAGCGCTGGTCTTCCGCCAGGGCCACACGTGAGTGATGTCACAGAGCATGACACAACAATGACAAATCACAATTACATGACAATTACAATAAAAATAATTAAATATGTAAACAGGAAGAGCATAAAAAATTAAATAACGATAGAAAAAAAACACAGTTTGCGCAATAATTTGGGTGCATTTTTTTTTTTTTTTTTTTATCTTGATCGCTACCGCGATTGTTGGCAACATTTATCGTTGACATTGTTGACAGCGTCAAGGATATTATATTCTCTTTGGACACGTCACAGCGAGCAAAACATATCTCATACTAGCCAAAATAAAACAAAATAGTAGTTAAATTCTTGCTTTTAGGAGCAAAAACAACATGAACTTGTGCAGAAACTAATTACAAGAAGCTAATCGATAGTTTAACAACAACAAACGAGAATGAGAAACTTTTGACGTGGATACAAATCATATAAATTACATTACACTAACATAATACAAAACAAGAAAAAGAGACAGTCTGGGTATGCATGGCAATGCAGATAGGACATTACATGACAGTAAGTA
Organism: Pammene aurita; assembly: GCA_947086415.1. Taxonomy (NCBI): domain Eukaryota; kingdom Metazoa; phylum Arthropoda; class Insecta; order Lepidoptera; family Tortricidae; genus Pammene; species Pammene aurita. The sequence goes on along the minus strand of OX352305.1, from coordinate 20,385,460 downwards.
AATGTACAAAGTGTAAAACAAAATATTAATTAAACTACCTAAATGCAGCAAAAGGAAGATGATCGTAGTAAACAAAACTGAAATGTGGTCCTGCACCTACACACTTGTAAAATACTACACACTGCTACAATGTATGTGTATCATGGGCAAAAGAGATAAACTATATATTTAACACGGGTATGCAAGGGATACCTCCATATTTTGCGCATTGCACAAAGTGTGACTGAGAGACTGCCACACGACTAATTCAATATAGGTGCCGGAACCTATATTTGATGGCACAGAATCGAGCGCGTGGTACCATATCTCCCTTTTTGTATAAATCAATGGGTGATCCGTTTAACTAACCGAACAACTAAGAGAAAAAAAAATTCACGCGAAAAAGAAAATGGTTTTGTATGGAGGGTTGGCTGGACAACGTGTCCCAGCCGGCAACAAACAACAATTTTTCGCGCCCAAAAAACTTTTCTCCTACTTTCTAGTCGCAATACGATACCGATTATGCACGTAAACGGATCACCAGTAGTTTTGTTGCACTCTGTATATACATCGTAACAAAATGTGACTATCATACAATACATGGCTGTATACAGAGAATATTTATTATAAATTATTATACATGTTACAAATTTAATTAGATAAGGTGTGACTATATGTTTTATTTAATTCAAATCATGAGATTGTAATTGTAAATGAAGGGGTCATAAATTATGGATATAATGTAATCTAGGATGTATGTGAAATTAAGGATACATAAACAAGGCTACATATAAAATACATACACAGAGCAGAAGTTAGGTAGGTAACTTTAAGTTGACTTTGACCCTAGTGACCCTTCAGAACGTAATTTTGTAATTGTTACCATATAAATAAGGTATTACTTTTTTGGGACGATAATTTTGATTTTAAAATGTATATCGCTGGTGTGTAAATTATTCACTTTTTCTAAAAGTTTATATCGCATGAAAAAATATAAAGAAAATGTAATAATCCAGGGACGGCAGGGACGTCTAACTTTTCTTAAGAAACACGTCTCGCCTCAGACTTTAATCAAAGCATCAAAACCGCTTCCACAGATAAGCCAAATAAACCGCTCCTGTCAAACGCGGCGCGCCGCGAAATGTCGTGCAATTCAAAATGGCGCGGGAAACCTAATATTTTACTCAGGGTTGCCACTTTCAGGAAACAAAATGAGTTAGATTTTAATTCTAGTTCTGTAGAGCGTTGTAACGCTCGCCGAATATACACGATTGCGAACGCAAAGCACTATTATTGAAATCAAATTGATATTGTACCAAAAAATCACTATCATATCATATTAACAAACCATAACATCCAAGTAGTACACAATATTTGGACACATTTAGTTCCATTGATATTTTTTTGCAATTTTCCTTCAATATTTTAAAATTGATAAAAACAAAATTTTAAAAATAGTTACCTACATACAGAGGTTTCAGAAAATATCCTCAGTGAAAACAAAACTTAAATATGTGCCACCTAGTAAATTAGTTTCCTTAACCTATTTACAAATTACTAAAATTATCCTTTTTCATGACAGTTACAACTTGCAAGCAGCCCTAACTTCTTGCTAATATTGTTGAAATATCTGAAAAGTTTGTCTTTGTTTGTTGTTGAGACTTCCTCGTGGATTCTTTCGCTCTTTGTAAGCATAAATTAGACAAACTTCTCCCTCCACCGTTGACAGTTTAAATATGCTTCTGTTTGCTTTGATGACATTTTGTTCATTTGAGAATTGGGTTTGTTTCTTTAGGGATCGTGTTTACGTCGAAATTAATAAAGGTTTTTTGAAAGTATATTTTCTGTGAAGTGTAATGTAAAATATGCATGTATGTAGAAATTTCCTTTTCTTGAAGGTTCGGGCATTTTTGGGAGATGCATTTCTATATTTATGCTATTAGAAATTTACATAGAAAAAACAAAGAAGTACTTATGAACGTTATTTATTAACTATGACAGTAAAAACGTTAACTAAATATGACGTTATTATATTTAGCTGGGCCTATAAAAATAAGTATTTTTTTTAAATAATAATTTACCATCGTATTGCGACTGAATAAAAGAAGGAGAAAAATCTTTGGACGCGAACATTTTTTTTTTTCTCTTTACAAAACATTTTTTTTTCTCGCGTGATTTTTTTTCTGAGTGTTTCATAATTAGAATACGAGACCAATTATGCCCTTAAACGGATCACCAGTATTTTTGTTACACCTTGTGTAGGTATTATTTCATTGGGTATTAGGTATATATTTATATAATTTAAATGAAACTTCGTATACATGTCCAATCTTCCTGTTTTTCACGCATAAAGCATCAGCGCCTATACGAGTAATAAACTTACGAGCTAAAATCCATATAATTCCATTTTAGAAGTGCAAGAATAGAACTCCTAGACAAACAAAGACGTCTTACAAATAAATCAGTCTGGGATTAACCAGTACATTGATCGCGGCGGATGTGACGTCACGCCGGATACCGGTGACGGCGTTCCGGAAATGCGGATGGCCAAGTCGCTGTACGTTGGCAAACTTGGCTACAGGAGCAGTCAGTATTTCCTTGTGAGGCCTAATGTGCAATGAAATGTACGTTAGGTTTTTAATATGAATTCTTTTTTTTTTTTTATAATTTTGGTCGACATTGGATCTGTTGCTTACAATTAAGTGGGCCGAGGTCTATGAGACCCATTTCCATTCGATTTTCTAGTAGCAATAAACGTCTCTGGTTAAAAACTTGGACCTAGGGCATCTTCGCTTCTAATTACGTTAAACATAAGACTGTTTAGCCCTTATCTACAGACGGTAGATACATCTATTTCTAATAAACAGTGTGGAACAACAAGTCGGGCCCACTACCTTAAAACATTGAGATAGCTCAATTCGCTGAAAGGAAACATTATTTTATTATTCCTAAAAACTAAAACTGCATTCACAGTTTTTTTCTTAATTTTCACTTTTTTATATACTAATTGTATGAAAAATATTTTATTATTATTTATGGGTTCTCTTGTGCCCTAAACTTGGTTGGTAAGTATTAAGGATTTTTATCCTTATTGGAAATAGGATCGGTTAGAATTAATTGTCATAAAACATATATAAGGCAAAAATTATAAAATAAATAGTTTTTTTGTGAACTGTAATTTGTAAATGCAGTTATGTCCCTTTAAAAAAATTAAAGAATGTTTCCTTTGAGTGAATTGAGCTATCTCAACGTTTTAAGGTAGTTTCCCTCCAGGGCCCGACTTATTTTTCCACACTGTAGAGTAGGTAGTCTATTTATTTTATGAACACCCAAACAAAACTACATCAAACAAAGGCTCGTCTACGACAAGCATCAATAAAAGAATCCAATCAAGTGTGTAGCGACAGACGATAATGATTGCCCTTTGACCGTCATCACCGCCTGCCAAACCACTTTTGACCTAATTACAATATTGTTAGGGTGGAAAATAGAAAGCCTGTTTGGGGGTAGTTTGCGAAACAACGAAACGCGTTCATAAACTAGTTGTTCTGTCGAATGACATTACTGAGGACGTGTTGAGAAAGTGTGGCCATAAAAACAGCGAAAATAAGGAAAAAAAAGTGTTTGATTTATTAAAGTTTTTTTTTTTACTTTTGAGGAATAGATAGGAATCGACGCACTTTATTTTAATTGGAATCAGAAATGCAGTATTTAGTAGGTATGTTTACTTACCTACTCGCATATTTCTTGTCATCATTCAGATGTCGCGAAACTGATGGTTACTATAATTTCGAGACCGAAATTATAAACGCCTATATTTTCAAACAAGCATTTGTTTTAAATCCATACTAATATTATAAATGGGAAAGTGTATGTGTGTGTTTGTTCGTTTGTCCGTCTTTCACGGCAAAACGGGGCGACGAATTGACGTGATTTTTTAAATGGAGATAGTTGAAGGGATGGAGAGTGACATAGGCTACTTTTTGTCTCTTTCTAACCCCCCCACTTCCCTAAAATGGGGGGTGGAAGTTTGTATGGTTTGTTACCCCGAATTTAACGCGAGCGAAGCCGCGGGCAAAAGCTAGTATTAAATAAAGGTAACTCTTTAACATTAAGAAGGGAAAGTTTTGGAAGGATTAAGGTAGTGAAGTCTAGGAGCATGGATCAAGCTATAAGTAAAATGTAAACGTCTCATCATATGCAGGCTCAGGAGGAGGCGAAGAACTAAGTTAACCTCTTGGAAATCTTTTCACATACAAGAAAGAGGTGACCAGTAGACTGTCAGAGATACTCCGTTTTCCTATAGATAGATTTAATTGTTTCGTAGCATTCGTGAAATAAATACGAGTACGTATTTATATATTTATAAAACGTATATTTCTGCGGTTTCAATCATTTTAAAATCGGCAAACAATATAAAGGAGGTATGTTAATCACAATACAGTGTAACAAATCGTTTTGAAGTTTCATAAAGAGGAGTCAAATCCTTAGGAAAGTAGCCAATTATGCTCACTTTCAATATTGTTAACGTATCCTGTGTACCTCCTTGTTTCGTGGCCCTTGGGCCTCTCATCGTTAAGACGCCATCTTTCTCGCCGCCATCTTGTAATTAACCACTGTCCGTGTCTCCTAAATTTGTGATTATCTGCTGGAAGTGCATCGCCGTCTAGATGAGACTAGGTTTTTTTAACATTTGGTTGGTATGGACCCTGTAACCTTTTTTTATTTCACCGATTAAAAGTAAATTCTGAGATCCAGACCGTGGAATTTTACCTTCGGGCGTAAGAAATAACTATATAATCGAGTCAGTCCTTAAGAGTTTTTCATAAAGTTTGCGTTGGAAAAACATTCTAAAGCGCTAATAGGATTAGAAACCTGAGAGTGCCACTGGGCGTATGATTATAATCATTTGATGATATGTGTTCAACTGTATAGTAAGGCCGTGTCGTACAGCTGCGATCGTGGCCCACAAATGCTGATCAGCGCTGGCTTTCGGGTCAGCATAATGCTGAGGCGGGTCCATTTCGTGGTAAACTATGTATAATTATGTTCTATATTTCTTTTGTTTTTATATTTTTTTTATACTTTTGTATGCAACTATGGTTTATCACGAATAAAACGATTGATTCTGATTCTGATTCTGTATTATCATGTGTGATTATTTTCATTTCAATAATTTGGCTATATACTTTCTAGCAAATATCGACTTTATCTAGGTACCGTGTGTCTTTCATAAGCAAGTTGTAGGTAGGTACCATCCAAAGCACCAGGTATTATCCGTCCTGTGTCCAAGATTCACTGTATATTAGGACGCCGAAATAGACAACTGCTTCATTAGTTGCCATCGTAAACGACTTCGACCGAAGGGTTTGATTAGCTAATATTTATTAATTTTGCGATTTTCTAGTTACGTGTTCAGTAGCTACTGAGCTCTGCATTTCCCGTTTCTTGTTTGCAAAAGTGAACTAATTTTGATATAATCTTATAATGATTTAGAAATAAATATGAATTAAATGTAGTACAAATGAAACAGATTCGTTTTCGGAAGTTATAGCAACTATTCCTTCGTCTTTTCATTGAACTCTTTTTAACAAATAAGTAGCTACATCTGTAATTAACACTTTCACGACCAGGAACCCGCTAAGCGGGCTCTCTGTTCGTAGGCACTTTCTGCTACATACGAGGAAAACGCTAGGATCGGTTACGAGCGTAGCGCGTAACGAAGTGTGGTACGGAAAGTGTTAAATGAGCTAAGAAATTCAGACTTCACTACCTACATTAAAGCGTGTGTAGTTACCTATGTAAATACAATGTACGAAGTACCTAAAGGACCGAAACATCTACAATACATACATTTTAGAGAAGATGATATTAAAGGAAAGTGCGTTAATTTAATAGTATAGAAATAGCGATAGCAATAAGTTTTACGTAGTAGTGTCCTAGGGGACAAGTCGGAGGCTGATGGAATGGTGTCTAATTTTGTGCAACACGGAACGAGGAAATAAACAAGACATTTTGTTTAGCAGTTACCCGTGGGTTCACACAGCTGTGGGTTTGTTACACACATGTGTCTAGTCCAGTCCACTGCTGTACGTAGGCACACACACATACTTGTCAAGATTCGAGACTAATCACAAAATGATAACTGACAGTACGAGTATGTTTTCAAATGTGTCATACGGGGCTCGTTGTGATTAATTCAGTAATTAAATAAATTGTTCTTAAAAATTATAAGAAAAAGATTCCTCTGCGCTTTGGTGTGTCTTAACCGATTAAAAATTACATTTTTGTGAAAGCTTAGACCATAGAAAACCCTTGGACCATAAAATATATTCTTATAGTATTTACCTCTATTTAATATTTGTGGATGTCGGGAAAAGTAAAAGTGCTCAATTGATTAAAATTTTGATAGATTTGTATACTTAATTCAAATTCAAATAATTTATTTCAGATCATTTGTCCATAGTGCGTTAGTATACATTTCCTTAAAACTATGTTAGTAAAACCTATACTAAAAGTAGACTTTGGATGAGTTGTATGGACAAAATTTAGAGTGAAATCATTGGCGGACAGGCGCGGATACAGGGGGGGGGGCAACAGGGGCAAATGCCCCCCCCTGGAACGTAAACCTCGTATACTACGGGGCCCATAGGTGCGGACCGCGAGATTTTTTGTAAAGGAAAGTGCCCCCCCCCCCCTGAACGAAATCCTGGAAAGTGCCCCCCCTGAACGAAATTCTGGAGAGTGCCCCCCCCCCCCCTGAACGAAATCCTGGATCCGCGCCTGTTGGCGGACGGCAATATAGTCGTTTCAAGATATTGCTTTACAGTGCCTGAATAACTTACTGTGGCAACCGATAGGAGAGCATGCTCAACCGATAGGTGAGCATGCCGATGATACGTTTATGAGCATAATTGGTATCGAAGGTAGGTATTCTGATTAGAATAAAACTATAAAAACAATTGTCGCCAAAAAATACATGGAGGGAATGGCCAACTGGGCGTCAACCAAGTTCCACATTTAAAAAAACCGTGTGAAAAATTCTTGTATTTTCCTAGTCGGAATACCATACCAATTACGCCTCTTAACGGATCACCAGTATTTTACTAACATGTATAAAAGTACCTATTTAGGCAACGATTTTCCCATGACACCAGCTTCCAAACCTGTCCTGCAACAAAACAAAATAGGTCCAAATTACTCTTATTATCGGATTACCCGTGCGGTCAGCATAATTTCTGAATGATGTTGGACAGTGTCATGTAAGGTTGTGGCGCGCATTCGAAATGAGCTCCGGCCTTCCAGTACAACTTCTCTTTTTATTGATAACTCATCTTAACCTCCTGAGGCCCCTTAAATATATTACATAGAGTTTGGACCAAAGGGCTAAAGTTTTTTATATGGTTTGGGCGGAGGTTACCAAATTCGGAATAGGTTTAATTCTGACTCATCCAGCTTCTTATTTAGTCAGGTTCCGAAAGCGTCCAACTCTTATGAGGTCGTGTTAGTAATAAGTTTATTACTGGTTATGTCAAATTCCCTAAAGATCAAATTCTGAGAAAGTCAGATTCTAAGTAAGTTCAATTATAACCAGAACAAATTATGACTGCGTCAAATTCATTAATAAAGCCTTTTCCGATGAAGTCAGATACTGCATACATTTAATTCATTCATAGGCTATTTCTAATTTAGTTAGATTTTGATAACGTCAAACTCTCGTAAGTGACATTTCTAGTGTAAGTCAATTTCATGGTACGTCATGCGGATACACAGTCAACCACAATGATTTGTAGCATGTTTTAACGAAAAATGAAACAACAGTATATTTTCAACACTGATAAGGAGGTTCTCATGATATCGACTTTAAAAATAAAATAAAAATAATAATAACAATACCGTAATAAAATAAACTGATAAAGTGTTACTTTTTTATCAAAAAGGATATATAGTATGCAGACGAGGCGTTTCAATTTAGTCGGTTAGAGATTTTTTATTAATTTAGAATAATTTTGTCTTCAACGTGAAACGTGACTATAAAAGAGGAAAGAGAGTGTCGTACTCGTACTTTATATGTGAGTACTTCTGTAAGTATCTGCACAAATTCTAGCTGTTTTTTTCCTAGCCAGTGTGTAGAAAAACGTCGTAAGAAACATGTATGCCTTATCGTTATATACTCGGCTTTATACAGGATGATTTTGGAGTCGTGATCCAGGGTATGTTTTTCAAACTCCACATACAAGTAGCATTTGAATGCCCTGACTCTCACTAAAATCAGAAAAAAAGGTTTATTCCTTTTTTTCTTCAAAGTAAAAATTATTATGATGTAACAACAAAACGTAACTGACTTTCACTTTCATATTTTATGTTTGTGATCAAGCTGAACTCCGTCGAACTTTTCATACATTTAGGTTTTACAGAGCTTAACTTGCGGAACTAAGTTTGACATTGACACACCTAGAGAAATATTATTTTCACCTCAGTAGCTCGAACAAGTTCTTTGGTGCTCAATAACAGTGAGCAAAATTCAATTTTGCTGCGAGCGTGAGACAAAATGACCTTGAGATGTCCTTAGTACAACGAAAGAGAAAGTAATATTTTCAAATGTCATATTATCGCTTTTTTTTTTATTTGAATATCAGACCCCCGATGCACACCAAAATAGCTTGGAAACCTAATCACAAGATTTGGCGCAGGCACTAGTTTTTAGTAAATGTGCTATTTGTAATAAGTAGCGAAATTGGAGCGGTAGACAGTAAAAGAGGCGAGAATTGAGTGGGAGTCAGTGAAAGTAGAGCGGAAGAGGAGCGGAACTTGGTGGAACTGGAGCGGAACTCATTAAAAGTAGCGGGAATTGAGTGGAAGTCTGTGGAAGTAGAGCGGGACTAGCTGGAGGTGGAGCGGAACTCATTAAAAGTGGCGGGAATTGTGTGAAAGTCAGTGGAACTTGAGCGGAGCTGGGTAGAAGTGGAACGGTACTGGCGGAATAGAAGCGAAAATAAATAAAAATAGGATAAAAATAAAAGTGGCAGAAATTAACTGGAAGTCAGTAGAAAAGGAGCCGAACTGGGTGGCAGTGGAGCGGATATGGCGAAAATGGAGCGAAACTTGAGCGAACTCATCAAAAGTGGCGGGAATTGAGTGGAAGTGGAGCGGAACTGGGTGGTGATGGAGCAGAACTGGCAGAATTGGAGCAGAACTGAAGCGGAACTCAGTAAAAGTAGCAGGTGGAAGTCAGTGAAAGTAGAGAGGAAGTTAAGCGGAACTGGTTGGTAATGGAGGAAAACTGGCGTAAATGGAGCGGAACTGGCGGAATTGGAATGTAAGTCAGTAAAAGTGGTGGAAATTGACTAGAAGTCAGTGGAAGTGGAGCAGAACTGGCGGAGTTTGAGCGGAAGTGAGTGGACGTGTGGTAGGTGTGACAGATATTGAGCGGAAGACAGTGGAAGGAAGGGGGAAATCAGTGGGAGTGAAAAATCTGCTGAGGTGAAAAGTTGTATGAGCAACATGAGACCAAAGTTATTTGCACCTCGTGCCTTTGAGTCACTCACTACGCTCAAGATTCTAAATTTGAATCACTCGCTACGCTTGTGATTCTATTATAGAATCTTTCACTTGCTCGGGACTTAAAATTAACACTCGAAGCAAAAACGAATTTTGCTCTCTTGTTGCACAAATATCTATTTATCATAGATTTGTTAACAAGTGGCCAGCACACTTACGATTAAGTCATTATAAATAGTATTGATATCAAGTTGTTATCTTATTTTCTAGCCAACTATACTTGACCTTCACAGAAGTCTTATAACTTATAAAATAACTGACTAAGACCTATCCTTATTAAGAATTCCCTCTAATTAGATTCAGCCATAGTAAAGAAATATACTTGATCAGAATTTGTTTTAAAAATAAACATTTCTCGTTTGAATCTGTCCTTGTTCCAATCTGACCTACTACGAAAAAACTCCCCGACCTACTGAAAATCTGACCTACCTAGAAAAAGCTTAAATAAGAATTTGCTGAATATAGTATGAGAATTGTTCAGAAACGGACTCACTCCGAATCAAACCTATTAAAAACATGATCTACCCAGAAGGTGACTAAATAAGAAGCTGAAAGAGTCAGAATTAAACCTATTCCGAATTTGGTAACCTCCGCCTAAACCAACACGGGGATGGCCGAGACCCCGGATAACCGTTAGTTCGACTAAAGGGTGGTTACGCGCGTTTTGAAACAATTTTTTTATTATCTGCACACTTGTTAGGTCACCGCACAATAAGCTATCAATACACACACACAATACACATAATATTACACACTGAACTACGTAAATGAGCAAAACACACAAAACTATTCTAAAGACGGCGCAGCCATTTTGAGTTCAAACGGATATCGAATCAAGGGCTAAAGTCAAAACTTGCCTCAAAAAGATGACGTCACCGGGCCTGAAAAACATGATCGAAATAAAATCAAAATGAGTTCTTCCGCCTTGCGCTCTGTATTTTTGTGAATAAACATATAATTGCGTGTTTGTAACACGGTAACGATTTAAAATGACATTTGTTATGCTGGTGTCAGTTCCAGGTGAATTAAAAAAAAACTCAGGTTTTAAGAAGGCGTTTTTAGTGTAAAGGAGTATAATCTGTCTTTGCAGTACTACAGGGCTCGGCAAACCGCGGCTCTTTGAAGGGTCAGATGTGGCTCTTCAAGTTCCCCTAAATTTAAAAAAAAATCTAATATTACAATAAAAAACAGAAAACTGCGGCTCTATGTGCTTCCGAAAATTCCATATTTTCCAACAAGTTTGCCGACCCCTGCACTACGGTACCATTTTTAGAACCGAAGCATTTAGTCGCTAACATGCTACAATGATTTTTTTTTGTTAGTTTGTGATCTGATGATCTAGCAATCAGTCGCAGTCTAATAGGTCAACTAAGGGCCCAGTAATCGCTCACCCATTGATAGGGTTGTCACCGCCGAGTAAGCGTAATTTCGCGTCGTCGTTTTGTTGATCGGACAGTGACGGGCATTCGTAATCGTAAAGGATCCAGTGATTACTCACCACTCTTAGGGTTGGCATTGCTGGGTTTAAAAATAGTTTTACTTTGTTGGTGTCAGACAGAATAAAACATTGTGTGAGTTTTAAACGATATAAACAACCATTTCTTCATTGCACGTCTACTACGTCTACTACGTCTAGTCATTAAATAAGATACATTACATACACCATTGCAGAGTGCAGACTACTCTATAAATAAAAATAAGAAGCACCTACTTACTCTTTCCAAAATTAAAATTTATTTCTGTTGACACAAATAGTAGACGGACAAAGAAAAAAATTTAAATCTGGAAAATTGACAACACGTTTTTTCGTCAAAAGCACGAAATATTTAACATATAAAATGTATATCCATACTAATATTATAAATGGGAAAGTGTGTGTGTTTGTTTGTTTGTCCGTCTTTCACGGCAAAACGGGGCGACGAATTGACGTTATTTTTTAAGTGGAGATAGTTGAAGGGATGGAGAGTGACATAGGCTTTTGTCTCTTTCTAACCCCCCACTTCCCTAAAATGGGGGGTAGAAGTTTGTATGGAGCATTACGGAGGACAAAGAAGAACCGTGTTACCCCGAATTTAACGCGAGCGATGCCGCGGGCAAAAGCTAGTTCTTCATAAAAACACCAATAAACAAAACACAAAAATGAATAATTAATAACGTGCCAGCCCTAACCGGTGTCAAGAGTGACCGTACGTAAATTATTTGTTAAATTTAGAACAGGATCGACTAAACGTTTCGGGGCATCAATAAGTAATACCCCCCATTTTGCATTGACCTTCCTCGTCCCTCCCTTCATTAAAACCCGTAGAGGTTTTCTTAGTAAAAAAGGGGGTGAAGACGGGGTTTGAGGGGTCTTTATAAAGTGGTGGGTGTGTAATTATGGCTCGTCGCAATTACGTGGACGGTCCGCCAGTGACAAATGTTCATGAGTTTGTCACTTGGACATTGTAACAGGGGATTTAATGCAGGTTTTGTTTCGCCGCTGGGATCGAGGCCTTTGGAAAAGGACGAAAAGGAATTATCGCAATGTATGCAGTTAACAAGTCATGGAAACTTAAAGTGCATTGCGGTATGTATTATAATATTTATAATGCAATGCAGTCGAGCAGTTAAAAAATGTACCTTTTAATAGCCTCGTCGCCCACCATACAATAGTAGTTTATGTAACTGTTACGTAATAAGGGTCCTTAAAACATGAGTGTGGTTTTATGAAATGAGCCGCAGGTGAATTTCATAATAAGATCACACGAGTGTTTTAAGGCCTAATTACGTACAGTTGCATACACTGCTTTATCTACACTCATATTATATATATTAAATTAAGTGTTCGGAAACCACAGAATGACCGCCATTGTACCGTCATGGCCAACTCGATTGTGCCGGCGCTCGCGCGGGACCAATCGAGTTGGCCATGGCGGTAACATTATGTTATCAAATTCGATGTTCCAAATTTGAAACTCATTGCTTAACAATATTTGAGCATGCAAAGTTAAAATTACGTTACTGACGCAGATAAGAAACTTATCATAGTTAAAGCGTTTGTTGTAATGCTTGTCATTGTCTACGGTTTTTGAACGCATTTTAGAGTACTTACAGTATGAGTGTAGATAAAATGTTATTACGTTATAGGAAAAAAATAATGTAGTTGTAACAAATAATGTTAGAACCAGGGATCGATTACCGGTATTATTTTCATTCAAATGAACCGGTATTCAATTTCTGTATCTCGGTTTTAATATATATTTTTAAATATTTTCCAAATAATCTGATAATTTATTGCCCTTACCTAAATTACATTTAAGAATATCATATAAATATTGCGACAGTAGGGCGCTATTTTGATTTTTAGTTATTCCGGTAACGATCCCTGGTTAGAACTGAAAAATTGACAGAACAAATGCGAGGCTGTTACGAAAAGTTAAAATTTCATTGAAACTAAGTGTGCATTGTAAATCACATTGGGATTAAGATAATAAACAATTTAGATACGTACCGATTATAAATATAATACACAAGCTTTTGCCCGCGGCTTCGCTCGCGTTAAATTCGGGGTAACACGGTTCCCCTTTCCTGATTGCCCCCCGGAATGCTCCATACACACTTCCATCCCCCATTTTAGGGAAGTCGGGGGTTAGAAAGAGACAAAAAGTAGCCTATGTCACTCTCCATCCCTTCAACTATCTCCACTAAAAAAATCACGTAAATTCGTCGCCCCGTTTTGCCGTGAAAGACGGACAAACAAACACACACATACGCTTTCCCATTTATAATATTAGTATGGATATCAGAGAGCTCACACTTTCAAATCTAGCTAATATAGAGTCGTCGTTAAATAGGGAATAATAAAAAATATGCTCTACTTCTTACACACTGTTATTCCACATTTTTAACACTATTGTTTAGCTTGACCCCGTATATTTATGTGCATCAAAAATCTTATAAGTTAAATTTCAACCAGTGGTATGTGATTGAGCAGGGCCTCGATTCGACATGGCAGAACTGACAGTCGCTTGCGAGACAACTATGATATCACACTTTTGTGACAGTTGAAATCGGGGTGGAATCACTCAAGAGTGATATCTAAAATGGTGGCCATAGCCATAGACAAAACGCTCTAGCGAGACCTACTGATAGCTTGACAGTTAGGTGTGGACACGTGTGAACAGATTGACATTATCACTCTATCCACTAGCGATACAAGTGTGACATCCACATTTCACAGTTTGGTATGTCGAATCGCGCCCTGAAGTTTTGTATACCTACATCCGGAATTTGCATGACCATGAGCAAAAAAAAAATTTGCTAGTTACTTTTTTATACCACGACGCTGGCAAACAATCATACGGCCCGCCTGTTGGTAAGCAGCTACAGTAGCCTAAGGACGCCTGCAACTCCAGAGGTAAGTACTTGTTAACAACAGTAGTTTTACTTGTGACAGAAACTTACTACATATTGCCTACACCTAATTAAAATCAACAAAAAGGATTCATTTTGTTTAGAAATCAAGTAAAAGCAAGACCACCCATTTTCCTTTCAGTCTATTCTGTGCCTGCAGGCCGTCTGTCTCGCCTGTACCTAAACAGAACTCCCATTGTCTTGGCTCATTTATTTGTGGTTTGGACTCGGCCGTAGATCTCCGGACACTAAGCGATATTAGTTAAGTTTGTAAAATCATTTGTTTACTGTTTAACTTAGAGCACACAGCATATACATCTATCCATATACATGATATCTCTATACTCCGCTTAGCGCGTTATTTCTTTGAAACCTAAGCTGCCAAAAAAGGGGTGCGGGAGGGGTACTCGCAGTGTTAGACAGGGAACGCGCGATTCTTCCGTGGGGCGTAAGAGAGAGTCAGACATTAATGGTTGTCATGGAGACGTACTATGTTTACTGTCACTTCCAATATAGTGTCTCACTATAGAGTTAATTTACTTCGAGCGTGGCAGCGGGGTTCGCCCGGCTGTGCGGGGTCTTGGGTTAATTAGTCTATGCATCTATCTAACTATATGACTCAGTCGCGGTACGGTACCGTCAACTCTCGCAACTTTGCCTACGATGCCTAATTTGCCTGGAAAACTTTACCTTTGAAAAACAGTGATTATCTAAGTCTACTGCCGCCTTTCGCCCATCTCAGGGTAAGATAATAATCATCAGTTACGAGAAGAACACCATCTTGAAGCCTAGAAAAGTTAAGCATAATAGACACCAATCAAATAATACTAGGGATACACAATCAGCCCAAAAAAATGGCCCCACAATATACCGCAAGAACGACTCCGGCGGTACTTTCTTTGACAGTCTTATTACGGTATAAGATTGGCCGGTTACAAATTTTCAGGAGCCATATTTTCAGTAAATCTTGTTTGAAACTGTACCTCCTTTACATGGTTGCTCGAAGATAATAGACAATGATGCAGGAGTTGACAGTACCCACACGATTAGACAACACAAAGTCTGAATTATTTAAGGTAGAACATTGAAATATGGAAGCTCTATTAAGAAATGATTTCTGAAATTCAAGCTCTAAAGGAGTAAAACTTAAGAACAACACACAAATAAATGCCCTTACCAAGATTCGAACCCGCGACATCCTATACATATAAGTTACCTACTCAAAAGGTTGAATTACTAATACTATAATCACGTCATTGCTACCAAGCAGGAATGAAGGTGATAGATAAGTAGGTCGGGATCGGGATGCACATTTTTACACAAAAAGTATCACAGACAAATAGTCACAGGACAGGACACACCTGCGTACACTCTATTAACAATACGATAATTTAAATATTTAATAAGAATTATTTACTGAGATCCTTAGAGAATTCAACCAACTGGAGCGGCCATGTCTGCCACGGGAACGTCAAATGTATGGCTATTTGTGCATAACGTACAAATAGCCACGTCAGATAAACGTCAGTCCATTCAATAAATATGACCACTGGTCATATGTTTTCGGCAGAGGGGAACGCCTGTCAATGGCCGCTCCGGTTGGTTGAATTTCTCTAAGCTGAGATCCATAGGCTTATGGTGGTTACATAATTTTGTGGTAGCATAACTTTGTGTCAGGTTAAAGACGTCACCAAATTAGTTTTCATTTAGTATTTTTAGCTATACAAAGGGGTTAGTCATTGAGCTCATCCTTTCCTCAAACGCATTCCAAAAGGTCAACGGTGTGGATAAATCAATAGTCGACACGGAATATTTTGTCACCGGTCGATATAAATATCGCGTGGTATATCGAGACAATCGCCATAATTACTGGGAGGCGCAGCGGGTGACGATTGGCTGTACACGATCTTTTCAACATGTAATATACATACATATAATTATAACAAGTTTTATGTACCTTTATGTATTTTTAACATTGTAGCTGAGAAGAAAATATTGCTGAGCATACATATGTAGGTAGCCAATTTTTAAAGCCGTATCAAATCAAATTATTCCGTATTTGATTGAATATGATAAACTGTATGTACTGTACTTATATAAATAAATAAATATTATGGGACAATCTTACACAAATCGACCTAGTCCCACAGTAAGCTCAATAAGGCTTGTGTTGTGGGTACTAGGCGACGATATATAGATAAATATAGATAAATACTTAAATACATAGAAAACATCCATAACTCAGGAACATTATCCGTGATGAACACACAAATAGATGCCTTGACCAGGATTCGAACCCGGGACCTCCTGCTTCATAGGCAGGGTCACTACCGACTAGGCTAGGAGGCCGTAATATAAATAGGCACCTTAACTTAAACATTGTAAATTTAGTTTAAGGTGGACGAAAATGGTATAGTAGATGGGATCATGGGACCCACGGGATAGGTACCCGGGTACCACAGATGATCACTGACCTAACGCTGACCAAAAAGGAGACGGCGGCGGGATGTTACACATATTCCCCACGAAATGGTGGAATAAATAACCAACAGACCCGAATGGAGAAGAAGACTAGTCTTCGCGTATCAGTCGATTACTAATAAAGCAAAAAAAACACCTCATTGTGACAGCCGTAGCATGTTTGCTTCATCATATTTTAAAGAAACTACCCTCTCTTCATCGGTCGGATAAAATGTCCACCTACACAGTTTAGGTACTTAATGCTTTGTCACCAGTCGATATACGGCGTTGATTTATCGATCGACAAGTCGTGTAATTACCGAGAGACACAGCGGGTGTCGATGGGCACACGCGATATGGTAAATCTCGGTATAGAAAGGTTATAATTATGCTTTTAACCTGTCTTTTTGGTCGCTTGAGTGCATATTTGCAGGGCCATGAGAGCCATATTAAGTAAGACAAAATATTAGTCATTCGTGTTGCAAAAAAGCTCAATAGAAAATTTACTAAAAACTTAGACAATATGATCGTCGACTGGAATTCGACTTCCACGCCATCGTCAGTTAGGCTCTTATCGCTGTGACGGAGATGAGACCTGCGAGAGGAGACATGCGAGAATCAATCGATACTCAATAGGCTGCCTTTCCACTAAAGCGCAGATGAACAATGGATAATGGCATTGATAGACGGAGAGCTGGCCACGTCAGATATGACACAATAATGAGAGCAACGAAACCCCTCTAGTTAGTTTGCTATACTATGATTATTTCTAGATCCGGACATCTGGCAGCTGTAAAGTGGTGGATGTCAAAGAATGCAAATAACTCGAAGAAAACAAATCCTACAGTTCTGGGTTTCATGCAATATTATGGGAAATTATGTAATTAATTAGATTATATCATATCCAGAATTTTCTGTTGGGGGCAAGTAGTGCCAAATGATGTATAATGCAATTTTTAGTTAGTCGCCTACTGTTTTTGTTTCCGCAATAATAGACAATAGTTTTTAATCTAATGTTAAAATATAGGCCCTGTCCTCTATAAATGACACAACTTTCGCAGTTTTTACCTATTTTGGTTCTACTTTTTTCTAACTTAAAAACTTTGTTGGTCTGTCACTCTGACCTCCACCCATTAAAAGCTGCCAGATGCCCGGATCTAGCAATAAGGATAGAAAAGCAGTCTAACAAGACAGGTGACTCTGCCTACGAAGCAGGAGGTCCCGGGTTCGAATCCTGGCCAGGGCATTTATTTGTGTGTTTATCACAGATATTTGTTCCTGAGTTACGGATGTTTTCTATGTATTTAAGTATTTATCCATATTTATCTATTATATATATATCGTCGTCTAGTACCCATAACACAAGCCTTATTGAGCTTACCGTGGGCCTAGGTCGATTTGTGTAAGATTGTCCTATAATATTTATTTATTATTTATTATTATTTATTTATTTATATAGATGTCATATACAAAGGAAAAAGTGACCTAGGCCTCCGGTGCCCAGGGCTGGGATCGAACCAGCGTCTTCTGCATTCGTGGCAGACGCCTTTACCACTTGGCCCTGGCCCTTAGCCCTGGGCACCGGAGGCCTAAGTCACTTTTTCCTTTGTATATGACATCTATATAAGTTTATGATTTATATAGTAGTGTGTCTACTTAAAAATAAACAAATCAAAATATTTATTAAAAATAATTTGATTTGTTCTTCAGTTGACCTCTTGTTCCTTTAGCCGTCAACACACTGAATCCTCTTTTTTGTAAAGGGTCGGCAACGCGCATGTGACACTTCTGGAGTTGCAGGCGTCTATAGGCTACGGATCTGCTTACCATCAGGCGAGCCGTATGCTTTTTTACCACGTCGTGATATAAAAAAATAGGTAAGTATCTGTTCTAAGCATGACCGTACCACGTCTTTTACCTGATACTAATGGTTGGTGCCATGATTGAAGAAACGAAGTTAACACTTATCTTATTTGGTTCGGGGGCCCATATGGATACACTTCGACCCAAGGGGATCTTAACTAACACTTAAGACAAATCATAATTTTCCTTACGTTTATGCCTGGCTTTTAGCCATGGCTTGATAGAGTCTGGGATCCACTTGGCGACTGAATCCTAAGAAATGTCGTATGCGTTAACCTCTTAGGAATGCGACTGCGACTACCATCATCTGGGCATCCAATCCATAGGGCAAACTGTTATGCCTTGTTGGGATTAGTCCGCTAAACAGTTACGAGTAAGACAAAATGGTTTCTATATTAACTAGCATCCCTTTCCCTCTACAATATAGCATAATACTCGTGTATCCACTCAATAACTCAGTGCGGGGCGCTCCTAAAACAAAGTGTCGTAATTAGTCAATAGGGGAGGACAGGGCACTCGTAACAAGTTATTTGGAGCGGCCATTCCAGCGTGTTTATTATCCCCAATGTCCCCAACTAATTTATTTGGCCCTTAGCGCCCTTTGGCCGAGATGGATCGCCTAATTTAACATTAAGGTGGGCACCTTCATACTTTTGTCGGACGCAATGGAGACAGCCATAAAATACGTAACTATAGGTACTTCCCTTCGGCCAAATATAGCAGCAGCTACATGTCAATGAGACGGACTGTGTAAACGTAAGCTCATATGGTCTTTTATTTAGTTATAAGAAGTAGAGATGCGTAAAACGCTCTAACTAATAAACTAATCTTTCGCTCGCGAAGATATATATCACTCATTTCGTTCAATTCGCTCAGTGGATCTGTTCGCATATTCACATCGTCTCACTCGTTTGACTCGGCCGGCTCATTCGAATCATGAGTGGAAAAGAGCGAACAAGTAACACTGTAAACACTGAGATGAGTTACAGAGCGAGTGCCAGATTCTAATTTAAAAATACATTAACAATCCAATAAAAATACAACCTATCTCAAACCTCCAACACACAACAAACATTCAACCAATATTGAAGTTGTATTGGAGTTACGTTGGAATATTTCTCAAGCAAATTCTGATATTTCTGATTCAGATGTTTATGCCGTAGCTGTATAGCGTTGTTAATGCATTGGAGTTGTATTGAAGTTGGATCCTGTCTATACGTGTTTTAAAGTTAGAATACGGCCTCGAGTTAAATCTTCAGTGAGTTAAAGAGTGAGTGAGTTGAATCAAAGGATCATTGAAGTAATTTGATTTGGTCTTCCGTAATATACGAGTTAATTTTTTCAACTTCCAGCTGTCTCAGCCTACCCCGAAACAGATCGTGCCGAAACAAATTCTTTCCAAATTTGCTAAATAAATAAAATACACTATAACCCAATAAGCTGCAATCATAATCCCAAAGTGTATCGACATTCCCCTTCAGCTATAACCGTAAACACGCTACTCTGTGGCGTAACCCTGATCTAATTTGCCATATTGATGTACACAAGGAGTCCTAAAGTTCACTGAAATAATATAATGGCTCATATTTACTGGTTGGGGGAGTTAAGGGTTAGGATGCACGGTGGTTGAGGAAATGGTGTCTTGAAACTGGTTTGAAACGTTTAAGACATGGGAGATGCTTGACGTAGGATTTATAATGTATAAGTACTATTACTAGTACCTATTTACTTACCTCGAAGTATTTTCTTATAAAAGGAGAAAAGCACTAATGAACAGGTAAGAAATTGTCGTCAATAATAGGGATGATGACACATGTTAAGCTATGCAATAAAATTTATTTGATAGGATGCAAAATGATCAAAATATCTAAATAAAGTGAAAATAATAAAAATCTATTGAAATGATTCAAAGATTCAAGATTTCAACATTTCAAAATTTAACGATTTTTTTAAAGTACGAAATTTAATAAAACAATGATACCATTCGATTTTTAACATTTTACTGCAAAATAAATTGTATGGCAACCATATGGTTTATGTATATACATAAACGCTCGCATGTAACGCAGATGTGTAAAGCCGCTACGAAAACACCCGGGTTCATTATGAGAGTATCCGCGCAGTTCAAAAATATCAACGTAGCGGTATTGCTATACAATGCTTACGTCAGAAGCAAGTTGGAATTTGCGGCTATAGTTTGGGACCCCAGTGAGGAAAAATATAAGATGATGATAGAGCGAGTCCAAAGACGGTTTGCAAGATATTCATACAGGAGGATGTATGGGTACTATCCACTCAATAGTGGATACAATTATCCCTCCTTATTTGTCCTGGGGATGGTGGGGCTTTATGCTCTGGAACTGCGGAGGACACTGTTGTTGTTGATGCACTATTATGGTGTCATTAACAACACAGTAAATAATCCCAATGTGCTAGACAGGCTCGGGCTCTTCGTCCCGATTTGGCGCCCCTGCCCCCCGGGGCTGGTGGCGCTGCTCCCGCGGCGGCCTCAGCGCCTGTTCGCGGGCTGCCCCGCGCGCACCCGCCGCGCCGACAACGCGCCCACGGCTCGAGCACTCTCCCTACTCAATATCGTGTCCATTAATGCTCCACAGATTGACATATTTGGAGATAGTGTTGGTGGGTTTGGCAGGAAGATTCTAGTGTTCCTGAGCGAATATTTTAATCGTTTATAACAATTTTTTTTGTGATTTTTAAGTGTTTTATTTATTTTTGACGCAACATTTCACTGTAAAAATAGCAATTGTTTTAATTTTTCCGTACTTTGAACAGGGCTACTATATGATCGTGACGTCACTTTTGCACGTTATTTTCTTAGGAGCGTTTCGAGAAACAAATGCAAATCTCAGAATTTAAGTCTCACTTCTGACTGTCAGTAGTCATGTAATTGTCAAAGTTGTCAAACGAAAAACCGGAAGATGACGATTTTCGTAATGGTAGTATTGGATCAGCAGTGTGACGTCAGTTTCCGGTTTACACATATTGCTGATTTTTGCAAAAAATAGTGTGGAAAAAAATCCTAAAAAAATGTCTTTGTGTTCTACAAGTGTTTTTCTCGAAATGGTTTTCGATTTATACAAATTGAAAATGACATGTCAGCTGTTACTGTCAGTAGTCTTGTAATTGTCAAAGTTGTCAAACGAAAAACCGAAAGGTGACGATTTTCGTAATGGTAGTATTGGATCAGCAGTGTGACGTCAGTTTCCGGTTTACACATTTTGCTGATTTTTGCAAAAAATAGTGTGGAAAAAAATCCAAAAAAAATGTCTTTGTGTTCTACAAGTGTATTTCTCGAAATGGTTTTCGATTTATACAAATTGGAAATGTTGTCAATTGGCCCCATATAGATATTTGATCCTCACAACAAAACGAATCGATTGATACCATACATGAGAAAAATTAATCATGCCTATTATACCAATAATTCATGATTATTGATTACGCTTTAAGCTATGGCTGCGAATCGCTACAAGTATGGAGTTCTAAAAAGCAGTGTACAGTCGACGTCAAAGATAATATATTTACACTTTTTCACCTTGCTCCTTTGTAATAAGGTTCAAAAGTGTAAACATATTTTTGACATCGACTGTACCTAAATGTTTTTGAACGGTCAACAATGTGCTTGTAACACCCGCGTGGATTCAGGCTCCATAGGCGGTAACCGCTTATCATTATTAGGCAGACGGTAGATATGCTTGTTTGCCACCGACATGGGATAACAAGTTTAAATTAGCTACTTTTGTTCTGAAAAAATGGAAAAGTAGAAAAATCCACTGCCTCAGGCGAGACTCGAACTCGCGACTCTGGGATACATGCCCATCGCTCTGATCCCATGGCATGTATCCCAGAGTCGCGAGTTCGAGTCTCGCCTGAGGCAGTGCATTTTTCTGCTTTTCCATTTTCCATTTTTTTAAAGCATTGTGGTATCGTTACCAGACGTTCTGCTTAATACAAAATTAATTGTACTGTTGTTCTGTTTAGGTACACAGATCACAGTAATCATCACTATAATCTAAAACTAAATCTTGGTTCTTGTCACTGAAATAAATGTAAGTACATATAGATAGATAACAATAATAGAACTCGCTCCGCTCTTTCGACTTGTCTGAGTTTCGCAAGTGTCCTACCAACTCGCATTATCTCACGGAATCGCGCGTCTATCAGAGCTGCGCGTAAATAAACGTGCGGTACAAGGTTGCGCACTCAGCGCAGATAGCTTTGCGGTGACAAACCCGGGCGAGCGCATGCGCGTTAAGAAGGTGCACCGATTGTGAGTTTATTAAAAAAAAAAGAAAAATAAAAAAAAATGTTTATTTACTTTTACAATAATCATCATAAACTTAGTGATTGGTACCTCCTTTTAAGCTTTAATATAGCCTGTGCCAGGAGGTACCGCTCTTCTTTAACTAAATAATTTCTTACAAAATTGTGTTACATTTATGTTAGGAACATATAGTATTACATTTTATCTTATAAATGCTAAGAAAAAAGTTATACAAAAGACAGAGTACAGAGTAAGACAAGTAAAGGTAGGTATAAATCAAAATAAAACAAATTGTAATAATCCCGTTTGTGTGTGTGTGTGTGTGTGTGTGTGTGTGTGTGTGTGTGTGCGCGCGTGCGTTTATTATACAATAGCCAGAGCTACGCGTAAATAAACGCGCACTACAAGGTTGCGCACTCAGCGCAGATACCTTTGCGGTGACAAACCCGGGCGAGCGCATGCGCGTTAAGAAGGTGCACCGATTGTGAGTTTATTATACAATAGCCACAGCTACGCGTAAATAAACGCGCGCTACAAGGTTGCGCACTCAGCGCAGATAGCTTTGCGGTGACAAACCCGGGCGAGCGCATGCGCGTTAAGAAGGTGCACCGATTGTGAGTTTATTATACAATAGCCAGAGCTACGCGTAAATAAACGCGCGCTACAAGGTTGCGCACTCAGCGCAGATAGCTTTGCGGTGACAAACCCGGGCGAGCGCATGCGTGTTAAGAAGGTGCACCGATTGTGAGTTTATTATACAATAGCCAGAGCTACGCGTAAATAAACGCGCGCTACAAGATTGCGCACTCAGCGCAGATAGCTATGCGGTGACAAACCCGGGCGAGCGCATGCGCGTTAAGAAGGTGCACCGATTGTGAGTTTATTATACAATAGCCAGAGCTACGCGTAAATAAACGCGCGCTACAAGGTTGCGCACTCAGCGCAGATAGCTTTACGGTGACAAACCCGGGCGAGCGCATGCGCGTTAAGAAGGTGCACCGATTGTGAGATTATTATACAATAGCCAGAGCTACGCGTAAATAAACGTGCGGTACAAGGTTGCGCACTCAGCGCAGATAGCTTTGCGGCGACAAACCCGGGCGAGCGCATGCGCGTTAAGAAGGTGCACCGATTGTGAGATTATTATACAATAGCCAGAGCTACGCGTAAATAAACGCGCGCTACAAGGTTGCGCACTCAGCGCAGATAGCTTTGCGGTGACAAACCCGGGCGAGCGCATGCGCGTTAAGAAGGTGCACCGATTGTGAGTTTATTATACAATAGCCAGAGCTACGTGTATATAAACGCGCGCTACAAGGTTGCGCACTCAGCGCAGATAGCTTTGCGGTGACAAACCCGGGCGAGCGCATGCGCGTTAAGAAGGTGCACCGATTGTGAGATTATTATACAATAGCCAGAGCTACGCGTAAATAAACGTGCGGTACAAGGTTGCGCACTCAGCGCAGATAGTTTTGCGGTGACAAACCCGGGCGAGCGCATGCGCGTTAAGAAGGTGCACCGATTGTGAGTTTATTATACAATAGCCAGAGCTACGCGTAAATAAACGCGCGCTACAAGGTTGCGCACTCAGCGCAGATAGCTTTGCGGTGACAAACCCGGGCGAGCGCATGCGCGTTAAGAAGGTGCACCGATTGTGAGTTTATTATACAATAGCCAGAGCTAAGCGTAAATAAACGCGCGCTACAAGGTTGCGCACTCAGCGCAGATAGCTTTGCGGTGACAAACCCGGGCGAGCGCATGCGCGTTAAGAAGGTGCACCGATTGTGAGATTATTATACAATAGCCAGAGCTACGCGTAAATAAACGTGCGGTACAAGGTTGCGCACTCAGCGCAGATAGCTTTGCGGTGACAAACCCGGGCGAGCGCATGCGCGTTAAGAAGGTGCACCGATTGTGAGTTTATTATACAATAGCCAGAGTTACGCGTAAATAAACGCGCGCTACAAAGTTGCGCACTCAGCGCAGATAGCTTTGCGGTGACAAACCCGGGCGAGCGCATGCGCGTTAAGAAGGTGCACCGATTGTGAGTTTATTATACAATAGCCAGAGCTACGCGTAAATAAACGCGCGCTACAAGGTTGCGCACTCAGCGCAGATAGCTTTGCGGTGACAAACCCGGGCGAGCGCATGCGCGTTAAGAAGGTGCACCGATTGTGAGTTTATTATACAATAGCCAGAGCTACGCGTAAATAAACGCGCGCTACAAGGTTGCGCACTCAGCGCAGATAGCTTTGCGGTGACAAACCCGGGCGAGCGCATGCGTGTTAAGAAGGTGCACCGATTGTGAATTCATTATACAATAGTCAGAGCTGCGCGTCCTAAATAAACGCGCGTTACAAGGTTGCGTACACAGCGCAGATAGCTTTGCGGTGACTATAACGGGCAAGCGCATGCGCGGTAAGAAGGTGCACCGATTGTGAGTTTATTATACAATAGTCAGAGCTGCGCGTAAATAAACGCGCGCTACAAGGTTGCGCACTCAGCGCAGATAGCTTTGCGGTGACCACGGTGACAATACCGGGCAAGCGCATGCGCGGTAAGAAGGTGCACCGATTGTGAGTTTATCATACAATAGCCAGAGCTACGCGTAAATAAACGCGCGCTACAAGGTTGCGCACTCAGCGCAGATAGCTTTGCGGTGACCACGGTGACAATACCGGGCAAGCGCATGCGCGGTAAGAAGGTGCACCGATTGTGAGTTTATTATACAACTAGCTGTGCCCGCGGCTCCGCCCGCGTGGAATTCGGTCTGTGTCAGTAAGCGGCTAATTCACCCCTAATTTCTCTCCCGCTACCCTGGAGGCGGAACTTGAAGTAAAGTTGACAGATGGATTTATCCTATTAATTTTTATTGACATGATTTAAACGACATAGAATAGTAGGTGTATATCGGACGATACAGGACCACTTTTGTATTTATACGTCCATGTCCACGGCAAATATCATCCAAATCGATCCTCCCGTCACATCAGTCTAAGCATGAAAGGTAAGAACAGGCGCGGTTGAAATGGGGCAGGGGGAAGGGGGGGGGGGGGGGGGGGGTCACAAATGCAGAAATGTTTTTTTTCTATTTGAGGAATTAGTAATCCTTAAGGGGTGATTTCCGGGATAACAATGCAAAAAAAACCGACCAAGAGCATGACGGGCGATGCTCAGTGTAGTTTCGTAAATGCCGCCCTGTTACGAAACATCCGTTCAAACGGTCGTTTATTAAGGGATATTTAGCGGCGCTTACGTCAGTCTACTATCCGGCACATCCTTTCACTATGCGATTTTGACTGATAATTCAAAAACGGCTGAACCGATTTTATTCAATATAGTTTTTATTGAAAGTTCTTATCATTAAATTTCAGCTTTCTAGTGCGAACAGTAACTGAGCTAGACCGTGGACAGACGGACGGACATGGCGAAACTATAAGGGTTCCTAGTTGACTACGGAACCCTAAAAAGAGATAAATAGTAGTTTATGTAACTGTTACGTAAAAAGGCCTAATTATGTACAGAAGCATACACTGCTTTACCTACACACATATTAACAATCCACTGACACCATGCGTGCCGGGGGTCGGGGGGGAAGGGGGGGGGGGGATTTTGATTACGTTACCGTAGGTAATACAGATCACAGATAATACACTGATGTTACGTTACTGGTTGCCAATAATTATGGTAATTACATACTTCAAGGTAAGCACATTACAATGCACTAATGAACGTCAGAGAAAAATAAAATACACAAAATGTCGTGGAACACTCTGTTGGAACGAAGTTATGTTATTTAATTTTATTTCATTTTTGACTTTTTCGTAAATTTTGTGGTTTTAATTTTTTTTTGTATTTTTATGAAATTTTTGAAATTCTTGAAATTTTTGAAATTTTTGATATTTTTGAAATTTTTAAAATTTTTGAAATTTTTGAAACTTAAAATTTTTGAAATTTATGAAATTTAGAAATTTTGCCATTTTTGACTTTTAGGTTCTCGACTTTTTCACTTTTATCACTTTGTCACTTCTCACTTTCACTACAATTCACTTCACTTCACTTTATTCTATTTTATATATTTTTTATTTCATTCCATTTTACATGTTTCTCAATCGTATGGGTGTGTCGCGTTTTCATGACGTGACGCTTTTTCGTGACGGTCACGTGACTTTTTTTCACCTAGCCCCCCATCCGCGAACCGTCCAATAAGGAACTTCGTTCCAAAACTACCACCGGTTCTAACCCTACACCTCTGGCCCAAGAAGTATTATGACCGAAAAGATACTCGACGGGACTTATTTTTTTCAAAACAGTAATACATTATTAGATCTTAAAGATACAAAATAATGCGTAGTTCTTCAAGAAGACATCAAAACAGCTTGAGAGACAGATAATGTACCTATTGTTTAATTATAAAGAAAAATAAATCCTAATCTGACTGCTTCACAAAACGTTTGATATGTTTTCCTACCTAAACGGTGTCCTATAAATGTTTGGTTTGGGCCATGCATCTTTGTCCGTCATATATAATACTCGAACCTGCAATAACCCTTCACATTCATGACATTTTCAAATATTTCTTAAGGGGGGTAAAGGTAAATTTAAAGCATCGACGGGTAACATGTTATAAATATGAACACCTTGACCAAAAAATTACAAATTATTTAAATACCAAATTTCATCTAAATACAGACAGCGGTTATTGGTTGTTTCTTCCCCATGTAAACTTTCACCTCTTTTGTATCCGTTTAAAGGATAATTTCCGAGATAAAACTATTTTATTTCCTTTTTTAATTAATTATCTCCATACCAAATTTTATCTAAATCGATTCTGCGGTTAATAATTCCCTATACAAATTTCCAACTCTCTTTTCACCCCTTTAGCGTTGATTTTCGGAGTGAAAACTATCATTTTGTCCTTTCTTGAGACCCATACTATACCAAATTTCATCTTTATCAGTTCAGCGGTTAAAAAATAGTCATACCAACTTTCAACCCCCTTTTCGGCGTGAAAGGGTTTATTTCGGGATGAAAACTATTCTGTCGTTTCTCGGGACTCAAATTATCTGCATACTAATTTCTATTAAAAAATCTCCATACAAACTTTCAACCCCCTTTTCACCCCCTCCAGGGTTGATTTTCGGGATGAAAACTATTCTTTGTCCTTTTACGGCACTCAAACTATCTCTACACAAAATTTCATCAAATCCGTTCAGCCGTTTTCACGTGATAGATGTACAGATAGATAGTTTTTATTGAAAGTAGCTTTCAGGCTTCACTTCCAATATTTTTTTCAAATTTTTTGGACCTACGGTTCTAAAGTAAGGTGGGGGGGGGGGGGTTCAAGATGAAACTATCCTTTCTCGAGACCCATATTTTCATCTTAATCTGTTCAGCGGTAAAAAATCCTCATACTAACTTCCAACCCCCTTTTCACCCCCACAAGGGTTTGAAAACTATCCTATGACGTTTCTCGAGACTCAAATTATCTCCATACTCATTTCTATCTAAATCGTTTCAGCGGTTAAAAATTCTCCATACAAACTTTCAACCCCATTTTCACCCCCACCAGGGTTGATTTTCGGGATTAAAACTATATATTATCCTTTCCCGGGACTCAAACTATCTCTATACAAAATTTCATCGAAATCCGTTCAGCCGTTTTCACGTGATGCGCGGTCAAATAAACAGACAAACAGATAAACAGATAAACAGATAAACAGACAAACAGATAAACAGACAAAAATTCTAAAAATTGTTGGAACGTGTTCTGTTATCGATTCTAAGTATCGCCAGCCAACTTTTTTTCGATTATCTTCCATGTACAGACTTTCGACCCTCTTCAGCTTTATTATATGTATAGATAGTCAGAGCAGTGCGTAAATAAACGCGCCCTACAAGGTTGCGCCGATGGCTTTGTCAACAATACCGTGCGAACGCATGCGCTAAGCGAAGGTTTACCGATTGACAGCTTATATGTAATACAATTGTCTAAGCGCGTGATTTAATAAAGCGCCGATAGCATTGCGGCGACAATGCTGTGTGAACGCATTTGCGAAGCGAAGGTGCGCCGACACAATAGTCAATGCAATAGGCATGATGAATTGTTTTCATGTATGGTATCAATCGATTCGTTTTGTTGTGAGGATCAATTGTCTATATGGGGGCAATTGCATTAAAGCAACACAAAAGTCAGAAATGAGATTCAAAATCTAACACTCGCTTTTGTTTCTTAAAACGCTCCTAACAAAATGATATGCAAAAGTGACGTCACTATTGCATGGTCGTCCTGTTCAAAGTATGGAAAAATTATGAAATTGTTATTTTGACAGTGAAATATTTATATGTATATATTTGCTGTACAATTTATTTTACAGTAATATATGAGAAATCTAATGGTCGCATTGTTTTTTTTACTTTTTAAATTGTGTACTTTTAAAAAATCGTTTAATTTTGAAACTTTGAAGCCTGATCTTTGAATATTTCGATAGAATTCTTTCATTTTCAATTTATTAGGATATATTGATCATTTTGCATCCATTCAACTAAATTTTATTACAAAATTCAACATGTGTCATCATTCCTATTGTGCACCCAATAATAATAGCTTTGCGGTGACAATATTAGCCACATACCTAATGAGGGAGCACAACGTACACTAATAATTATTAAAGTACGTTGCGCTCTCTCATCATCAGTCATCACCTAGTATATGAGTATACCTACTATACTCATACCGTACACAACAAGTACTTATCTATTTCAAATATGACAAAAAAAATAAAAAATAATGTGTTTATTATAAATAAAAAACACAATTTTTACATGATACCCTTAGCATAATCTCAACTTATAGAGATTTTTCGCCAAGCGTCAAAGTAGTTTTAGATTTTCATGCTTTACAGATTATGTTATAATTATTTTTATTTTGAGTTCAGATAATGTTTTCTTAATTAAATTATATTTTTAACAAATTAACTATAACTGCTCAAACAGAGCTTTTTTAACAATCATTTTAAGCTTATGGGGTTTCTCCCCTAGGTTGTCTATTACATTTCTAGGAAAACCATTTAGGATCAAGTAACTGGATCAGACTCTCTGTCCATAGAAGTTGTTACTATTCGGTATAGTGAAGTGCTTCGAATCTTTTAGTGCTCTAAGGTTATTTGATCTATCCAGGATCTCTGCCAATTTGACTTTATCACATACATTCATTATTTTACAATGTTGAAAGAGGCGATCGTAGTTATGTTTATACTTGTATTTGATTTTTAGTGGTACAATGGTTTTAAGGATTCTTAGCTGTATACTGTATATTCGTTCGACAGAATCTCGAGAGTCCCGTAAAGTTTAATTTTTCGATATCGCTCAACTTTTCGATACTGTTTTTATTTTTAAAAATATATATTTATATATAAATATAGATTGTATATATTTTTTGAAAGATAGTTTATTTTTGAACTGCATAAGTGAAACACTTTTTGATTTTATGTTTTATTTATAAATAATTCACCTTAAACTGACAGCTGTATTTCGATTTTTGCTTGGAGAGGTTATAACAGTAAGATTTTTATTGATTAAAGTGATGTTGAACTAGTATATAAAATATATAAATTCGTTGGAAAATTAGTCATTTAAGTAATAAGTGGAACAGTTTTTATTTTATTTACATACATACTTTTTAAGCAAGAGTATGTTTACCAAGAGCAATTTTGAGAAAAATTGTCGAAGTTTAGGTGGTAACTTTGGGAATGTATTAAAGTATTTCATAAAAATATGAATGTAGAAGTAAACTTAGCTTTATGTTATAATCAGATAATATAAAAAATTTGGAGGGCATAACAAATAATTATCAAAAATCAAGCGACAAATTTGCACGGATCAACGTCTTCACTAAACAAGCTCTGCAAGAATTGAGTTTTCGGGTATTAAATAATAATAAATGTGTACCAAATAGTAGATTGTACACCAAGGGGATAAAGCACTGTTTTATGTCACGGGCGCAATATTGAATCCTGAACGTAACGAAGGACTCCAGATTTTAATCCCGAGCGCAGCGAGGGGTTTATGAGTTAATTCCCGAGCGAAGCGAGGGAATTAAGACTGAGTCCTGAGTGCAGTGAGGGGTTCAAGCGCGCCCGTGACAAAAACAGCTTTATCCCCGAGGAGTATACTCTACTTTTCTCACCTCTTGCGAGACAATAAAATAGCTAAGGCTACTAGAAACGGATTTTTATTAAAGTACCTAAATCAAAAGTAAAAACCGGCTAGGTGCGTGTCGGACCACACATAGGAGGGTTCCGTACCTTCAATGGAACCAAACTAATACCAAAAGGTCGTATCTGGTGCCTATGGTTTTTTGGAGATAAAGACTCAAAAATAGCTAAACCGATAATGTTCAAAACAATTTGCGTAGAAAGTATATGGTAAGACGCATCTCCTCAATTTTTTTCATATTTTTGGACTTACGGTTAAAAAGTTACAGGGGGGGGGCACAATTTTTCTGACTTTCGAAGCGATTATTTCAGAAAATATTCACTTAATCACAAAATGGTCAAAGAAACCTCAATGTTATTTTTAAAGACCTATCATTGATGTGTCACATGTTGATATTTAGTAAAAAAAAAATAGTTACATGTATGGAGCGCCCCCCCCCCCCCTATTTTTTTTTTTTCAAATCTACATAACTAAGTAGCGGCATACAAAATACACCTTATGTGTAAATTTTATTGAAATACGTCGTATAGTTTCCGAGTAAAATGGCTGTGACATACGGATGGACAGACATACAGACAGACATGACGAATCCATAAGGGTTCCGTTTTTTGCCATTTGGCTACGGAACCCTAAAAATTGATTCTTGATACATTAGTCCATTTTATTCAAATTTTATCTTCAATTTTTATAGAACCTGCAGTTTTACTCCGTATACTGCAGCGTCTTATGACACTCGCGGCATTTGTTTTAGGTATTTAAAAAAGGTGGCCAGCACGATTTTCCGAATAAATTCGATTTTCAAATCAGTTCGACGCGGCGGCGCGGGCCCCGGCTGGCGTCGCGGGGCTGTGCACCCTGCGGACTTTACCAAATTAGACTTTAAGTACATAACAATAAGAACTATGGGAAGTGAAATCACATTATTAACCAGCGGGTTATAATGAGATTTAGTACAACATTATAACCCGGCTAAAGCCAAGGGCTATAATGATTTGCTTTCGGTGAGGTTTGCATGATATATAATTTGGCATTGTCGAGCAGGTGGTGTGAAAAGTATTTTATTGCAATAACAAGACTTCAAACTATCTTATCAAATACAATTCATGTGCGTTATTTCGTTATTAGCGATTTTCGTTTTCAAATCGTTACCGGACTCTTAATTCTATCTTTAGTAACACAACTCCTTAATGACTTTTTTACCACTAAACAAATACAATGAACATGTATAAATCTGAGATACCTGTCAGTAGAAACTAAAGCTGCCTATACCAGCAGATCTAGAGTAGGTAATTTAAACCACACAGAAAAATTTACTATTCGACTCTCAAATAATTCGCGAATATCCACCCCTACACTTCGATCCACGTCCATACCATTCCTCTTTACATAACATACGTTACTGGCACACCTAACGACACAAATTCTGCGTTACATTCCAACCCGGCAATGAATTGTTGTTATTAGGAATTGTCGTACGGTGACAAAAGGATAAAGACTTGGTTGTACAAAATCATGTCAGAGTAGTATTGTATGGAGCAGTCCATCTTCAAGCTCCATCTTTAAGATTCTACAGTGTGTAAATTCTATACGGGCGTATATTGTACTGGCGATTAGTATTGGACCTAGGGAACCTATTTACATTTATTTCTTTATGAAAATAAGGATATTTTTTTTTTCATACATAATAATTCAGCATTATTGTATATAGTATTGCATCCATGACAATTAACTTACCGATGCGTCATGTCAGTTATGTCAGTTTTAAAACAGTTGGATAGCGTACATTGGTGCCCGGTAGGACTTTAAAAAATCGTTACACATAATTGATAACACTGTTTAACAAAATAATTATACTATATGAGTCCTATTGCTGGATACTATAGGTGGATAAAGTATACGCCTGTATAAAATTTACAGGCTGTATAATCAATAGCCCAAGCCTTGAAATGAATAAGTACTTCATGCAAAAAAACTATGCGAACGTGGCAAGAACACAATAATTTTAAACAAAAAAGAACCAACTTCACTTAGGTTCAACCTATCCAAAAGCAAATGCCCGAGATACTCTTAAAAATATTTAAATCACTCTTGATTTCTCCCTCCCTCGATTTCTGATCTGATGACAATGGGAACAACTGTGCAGTCATACTCTTTCAACCAAAAAATAAATTTCCAAATCAGTCCAGCCGTCTTTCTAATAATCGTCACCGATTATTAGAAAGACGGACTGGACTGACATGCATTTAAAAAAAACTATCCCGACAAAGTGAGAACCTCCTCCTTCGAAATCTTGAAGTCGGTTGAAAAGCACAGTTATCCTGGTGGACCAGGGGCTGTAGCCAAGATGACAATCGTTTATGGACAAAGCTAATCGAAAAGTAAAAAATATGTCGAAATGATAAATTCAAAAGTGATCGTCATAAATACATATTAGGCGTTATGCAGACGACATGGTTTTGTTAAGCCCCTCTTATAGTGCACTGCGTGACTTGCTGCGTGTTTGTGAGTCATATGCGGAGACCCATTGGACTCAAATACAATGCTAAGAAAAGCGAGTTCTTAATTTTCAGGGCTGGCAAGAAAACTTACGAGGACGTGCTCCCTGTGACTTTGTGCGAAACTCCCTTGACTCGGGTTAAGCATTTTAAGTATTTGGGTCACTGGGTCTCTGAGGACTTAATGGATGTGATGGACATGGAAAGGGAGCGCAGGGCGATGTCCGTGCGTTGCAATATGTTGGCTCGTAGGTTTGCACGTTGTAGCGACGAGGTTAAGTTGACACTGTTTCGAGCCTACTGTCAGTCTTTCTACACGTGCAGCCTATGGGTCAACTATACGAAGCGTGCGTACAGCGCACTGCGCGTACAATACAACAACGCGTTCAGGGTGCTGTTTCGGTTACTATGGAGCTGCAGCGCATGAGGCATGTTCGCCGCGGCGCGAATCGACGACTTCCAGGCTATTATGAGGAAGCGCAGTGCTTCCCTGCTTACCCGCCTGCGTATGACCACAAACAGCATCCTGGACGTGTTTGTTGACAGGTGGAACAGTCCGCTGATGAGAAGGTGGCTGAATTTGCACTGTCCTAGTGATAAGTTAGTAGTTAAGTTTTAATTTTATTGTTTTAATTAATTTTATTTCGTAATATATTTATAATTATATTATATTAGGTGTGAAATTAAGGGACCGTATTCAGAACACCACGCTGCGCTCTAAAACTCAAATAACAGATGTGGCTCGGAAAGCAGCCAAGTTGAAGTGGGACTGGGCTGGTCACGTCTGCCGCATGCCAAACGACATGTGGGCTAAGATAACCACTAAGTGGGTGCCTCACGAGTCAAACCGAGGACCCGGCAGACCTCGACGGCGATGGCGAGATAACTTGGACTCCTTTTTGCGAGACTGGCCAGAGGTAGCGCTAGACCGGGATGACTGGAAGAAAAGAGGGGAGGCCTTTGCCCAGCAGTGGGACACAATAGGCTCATAATAATAATAATATGATCGTCATACATCATGACGTTTCAATGTCACTATTATCCCTGTTGTTATTAAGAACGTTTGTTCTGGATTTCAACGTTGAACGTGTATACCCTAAATATTCGATATGGCCAGACATCGTCAGTAATAATGTCATTATTTCTATACCCATCCTTTTCTATTTATATCAAAAATGAGTAAAGAAATAATGTCAATATTACTGACAGTGTCTGGTGGCCTATAAGGTGGAACGGCAAAGGATGGAAAAACCACTTCTAGGCATCCATTGTTCGAGGAGACTCAACGCATAAGAAGTAGGCTACTCTGATTGTCCTTTATACTGTGGCTCTGTTATCGAATTACGATTTAAAGTGTTCCCTGTATCAGTTGAAGCTCGTGTCGCCTGCGCACTTTTTGCTCGGTCGGTATTGTTTGCAAAATATTACGTGGGAATGCTGCTCTGCCTTGTTTATAGACATCGATATAAGGCGCTGTAGGTGTCAAATTAAGTTTAGGATACAGTAGGTGTACCACCGGTGTACCGGTGTACTTAATGTACCTCATAATCATAACATATACGAGGTATGTCTAGGCTAGCTTAGTAAATATATTTTTTTAAACAATATAAGATGTCCGAATGTTATACATATTATTACTAAAGAAAAAAACCATCCAGACATCTTTAAAAAATCCACCTATTACGTGCTAGTAGGTATCTACTCTATACCAGTACTTAATGTTATAGAACCTAACTATTAATTACTTAAGGTTCGATATCTTCGCAGGTTTCTTTCAATATTTGCCCTCCTACTCTAAGTCTCTGGACCCGGGGTATGTCCTTAAACTACGCCAAAAAGAGAGGTATGAGCACTGCGAATGGCATCTCGCTAAGTGTGGTAGGGCACGTTCAGCGAATGTCATCTCGCTCAAATCTGGAGCAGAGCCCGACTGGGGAAGTACCTCCACCTTACAGAAAACCACAGCCAAATAGCACTACACCCTACTCATAGTGTTGTATTCCTGCTGGTGAGTAAGGGTGCCAAAGAGCTCAAAGAGGACCCAGTGTGTTGACGATGAGGGACCCTCTTGTTCCTTTAGCCGTCAACACAGTGAATCCTCCTTTTTGTAAAGGGTCGGCAACGCGCATGTGACTCCTTTGGAGTTGCAGGCGTCCATAGGTTACGGTAGCTGCTTACCATCAGGCGGGCCGTATGCTTGTTTGCCACCGTCGTGGTATAAAAAAAAGTCCTAAACCTAAGGAAATTACAAACTCAGGACTTCACAGAAATAAGTCGATTGTATAGAATAAAGTAGTTATTTTTTTGCAACCTTGCCAAATAAAACCTTTAATACTTGTACTGTCATAAAACTCTGAGTGTAAATTATTAAATCAAGTCTCTATAGAGCGGTTAAATCTCACAGAGCAGGCAAAATTAAACCCCATGTCAATGTCAAAAAGACTTGTACAAGGATATCATTTCGTCGGTAGAGAGCTTTTTACAGTCGGCTTGTCGTTACGCTGAATGTTTTATCTGAACATGAAGTAACGACCTTTCATCCTACAAAAAATAATTTAAAAATGACTAGGTACTTGTTTCCAAAAAGTTAAGCACACTCTCACAGCTTTTTGACTAAACCAGCTAGTTATACTTTACACCTACGTATCCCTTATTTTGGCCACAGTATACAGAATTGTTCTGCTGTGTGTTCGCTGTTTTGACATCTAAGTGGGTAACGTCTAGTATACAGATAACCTCCTGTACATCCTGTTAAGCGAATTAGTTAGAGCTTTATAGGACAACACCAATATTTTTGACATTAAAGCATGAGCCTTGGCACACTTGTTACTTAGGTGGACTAGAGTTGAAAACGCCCGGGAGCCGAGGGCGGACGCACCGCTGGTGGGGGGCGGGGGGGGGGGGGGGGTGAAGTTTCGTTCCGCCGCGCGTTCTTTCGGTCCTACTATCATCTTATTTATAGATACTAGGGCATGTTTGGTATCGTTTTCGGATAAATTGAGGATGGCCAATCATTTTTTGTGACATTAATAACATCTTTTCATAGAAAAACATGAAATACAGGCAAAAGTCAAAAAATCTCAGTAAAAAAAAAACTTTCTGCAATGATTACGTAAAAACATGCAACGATTGAGGCATGAAAAAATATGTTTATAAAGCCACATTTATGTAGATTCCAAAAACATATAATATATTAGAACAATTTGAAACGCAACTACGTAAAAAAAAGTTTAGAACAGTGACAACAACAGACCAAATATTATTACTTCATAAAATGAGGACCCCAAAAACAAATTTTATAATTGCTTGATTGTGTAATGTAACTACTAGCTTCATTGTATATTACTTAGTTAATAGCTGTGTTTAAGTTCGTTAGCGTGTGTGTTATATTATATTTTGAATTGTGAATAATCTAACCGTTTTATGATCTCAATTGACTGGTTCAAAATAAAACTAACAAGTCACAGATCTGATCATATATTATTGTTAATCTGATTATATATACTGAAATTCGTACATATATTTATGTGTAACATGTTCCATCACAAGCACACAACTCGGTGCACTTCAATTTTTGTTGAAAACACCTGCATCTAGCAGCTCATTTCTTTTTGCATCTGCACCTAATAATTTCCATGCAGGCTTCGACAGCTACTGGCAAGCTAGTTCATGTAGGTTCCCATCTCTCATTAACTTTCGTCCATCACCAATCAGATGAACTTGGAATATTTTGGATCGGTGACATTTGACCCCATACATGAACTGCTTGAATAACTGCCCGCAGGAAATGCTGGTGCAGTGCAGCATTCGTTGGTGGAATATTTTCCAACTGGCGGTCTTTTTTCGTGAACAACTGCTTTCGGCATTCGTTCACAGCCGAAACTGAGCTGGATCTAAAACAAAAATGTTAAATTTATCACAACAACTTACCTACCCTCTAAATTACTCATAGTTTTATGAATAAAGTAAATATTACCTATCATACATGACGACAACAAACTTTTCCACAAACGCCATTGCATCTTCAATTCTGCCCTAGTATGCTGCCAAGAATCCTTCTGTGGCACTAGGGAGTGCATTCCAGGCTTCGAATGCACTCTTTATTCCTTTTCCGTTAAAAAAAGAAACTGTGTCACAACCTGTGAAGGCGTGGAACAGAGGAAGAACTTTTTTTTTGGGGCCCTGTAAAAGAAAATATGTTTAAATAATTTAACCCAGTCGTAACGTATACAATAAAGATATATTATTTATGACTGTTTTTACCGAGCGCGTTGGCTACTTCTTTACAGCAAAGGTACTGCTGGTGTTTCCCAGTACCAATGTGTACCCATAGTTCCATAAACACAGCTATTAACTAAGTAATATACAATGAAGCTAGTAGTTACATTACACAATCAAGCAATTATAAAATTTGTTTTTGGGGTCCTCATTTTATGAAGTAATAATATTTGGACGAGTCACTGTTCTAAACTTTTTTTTACGAAGTTGCGTTTCAAATTGTTCTAATATGTTATATGTTTTTGGAATCTACATAAATGTGGCTTTATAATCATATTTTTTTTCATGCCCCAATCGTTGCATGTTTTTACGTAATCATTGCAGAAAGTTTTTTTTTTACTGAGATTTTTTGACTTCTGCCTGTATTTCATTTTTTTTCTATGAAAAGTGTAGCATGACGCTACGTATCGTACGACATCTGTCGACTTTCTTTAGAACTTCTGAACTTCTGTGTCTAAGGCTAGGTCACGGTTGATATATAAAAAAAGCGTACATTGTGATTCACGGCATTACAGGTAGATGGCGCTTATATCAGTCCGTAATTTGTAATACGTCTGGCAGTTATAAAATTGAGATAATACTCGCGCTAATTTTGAATGTGAATTTTTGAGGTATTCCAGATTGTCAAAAAGAAAAAAGTTGATTTTTGATTGAGTCTGTCAGAGCGCCGTGAGATTTTGGAAAGAAAAAGAGATAATCTGGATTTGGTCTGGGGTTTTTGCTATAATTTGCTTAGTTGCATCGTGGTGAAGTGCGATTTATTTCAAACATTATATAGCAAGTGCTATTAATACATTATTGGAGCAAAAATAAAACCAAAACCATTGCCGGGCAAAAAAGGCCATATAAATTATATAGCAAGTGCTATACACTGGAACCGCCTGATCCGGAAGGATTCCGGAAGGCGCCAGTGGGTGCCGGGCCGGCGTGACGGTCTGCAGCTGCCGCGATTTCCGCGGGTTTCTTCGCCACATCATCGGAGAGTTAGAGTCCGCATCCAGCGGGCTCTCCAAGTGAGAAAAGGAGTTCAGCGAGCTATTGGGTCCGCCTAAATCAAAGCGGACACTTGCCCACGAACTCTTTTTAATTTAAAGCAACAGCTTTAGCCATCCTGCTTTCGAGAGTATCAAATTATTTACATTTTTGTTAAAAACGTTATAAATCGGATTCCTTTTCTTTGTATCCAGTATTTTTGTGCCATAATAGTTTTTTTTGTTGTTTTGCTAAATTCCCCAAATTCCAATTGCCTCGTTTGACGGGCGTATAAAGACCTGGCTCTTTAATTTAGGCTACGTTCAGCCAGCGAATCATCTGTCACCATCCATATCACCCGCCTCATTAACCCATTATTTTCCTGCAGCCAAATTATTACTAGCCGAGTCTTTATTTTTACTTACCAGTTTTGCTAACTATTGAATGTGTAATGTCCTTGTTTAGGTACAGTTGT
This sequence comes from Pammene aurita, assembly GCA_947086415.1. Lineage (NCBI taxonomy): Eukaryota > Metazoa > Arthropoda > Insecta > Lepidoptera > Tortricidae > Pammene > Pammene aurita. The sequence goes on along the minus strand of OX352305.1, from coordinate 20,346,483 downwards.
CTTCATTTTTAAGTGAAGTGCTAATATTAAATATTTTTAATTATTGTAATTTAATTACATTCTGGCCACTAGGGAGGTTGTTGAATGTGAAAGTGAAATAGGTACAGTTGTCTTCATTTTTAAGTGAAGTGCTAAATTTAAATATTTTTGTTATTGTAATTTAATTGCATTATGACCACTAGGGAACTTATTGAATGTGAAATACCCTTATTTAGATGCCGTTATTGTGATTTTTACGTGAAATGCTAAATTTTAAATAATTGATTATTTTTGCTAATATTAAATATTTTTACTTTGTCGTCAAAATTAAACGTGTTAATGCAATTAAGAAGTGTTTTACTGCAAAAGATGTTATTAATGTCACAAAAAATGATTGGCCATCCTCAGTTTATCCGAAAACGATACCAAACATGCCCTAGTATCTATAAATAAGATGATAGTAGGACCGAAAGAACGCGCGGCGGAACGAAACTTCACCCCCTCCTCCCCCCCACCAGCGGGGCGTCCGCCCTTGGCTGCCGGGCGTTTTCAACTCTAGTCCACCTAAGTAACAAGTGTGCCAAGGCTCATGCTTTAATGTCAAAAATATTGGTTCCCATACATCGATGTCCTATAAAGCTCTAACTAAATAATAGGCGTAAAGTTGTATGCCTTGACAACAGGGTACGATTCGACATAGCATAACTGACAGTCGGTTGCGAGACAACTATGATATCACAATTTTGTGACATTCACAAATGAGTGATATCCACTTTATCAAAATCAATAAACTTTGTAGCGAAACCTACTGTAAATTTGACAGTTAGGTGTGGACACGTGTGGACAGATGGATAACACTCTATCCAGTAGCAATTCAACTATGACATCCAAGTGTCACAGTTTGCCATGTCGAATAGAATAATTTTCAGTATAGTCCACACACGCTTTTTGTATGAAACCCTTTACTTCAAGTCTAGGCCGAAACCTCACTAAATCCTCTACGACCAAACTCAATAACGCTCAAATGGCACCTGGCTTTGGCAACATAACATTTGACTTTAAAATTGAGGTAACATTCGAACCAGCCATCAATAGTAACGGGCCCCGGGCGCCCATCGCGTCCAAATCATTCCGCCGCTAAAATATCAATAAAACAAGCTCGCCCCCCGGCGCCCCCCGCCTTGGGACTCGTTGAGATTGCTCCCGAATTACAAACGATCGCCAAATGCGCCCTGGCATTTTCATGGGACACTTTAGTTTTTAGGGTACCGTAGGTACTTCTAACGACTTCACCTCTTTTACCGCAGAGGTGAGCCTGACACTCTGGAAAAGTTGTACCTACGTTACAATTAAATTAATCTTGAAGGAACTTTCCCAGAATTAGTTATCCAATATTTTGGTCACATGTTGAAGTACCTATTGATCTGGAAAAAGATTATGTTAAGCGACCAATAGAACCCAGGCTTATACCCTGACCTTCAGTTGGTTAGTACTGTTAGTAGAGAGCTAGAGTTTCCAATGTCAAACTTTCCATCAGGCTGAAAACACAACAAGAGAAAAAGTTAATTATTATGCTTCCATAACACCATTTGTAGTGATTTTTTTTATAATATCCGAATGTTAGAAAGAGCTTTTAAATAAAATTCGAACATTTTAAAAAAATTCAACTCTCTTCTATATTTCTTACCTTTTGGGTTTGCGGGTATAATCCTCTACCCTAGAACCCACCTAACTACTTACTACCCACGCAGAATTGCAGAATTCTTAAACGATATCAAACTCAACAAGCAGCGTGGCAAAAGCAACCTACTTCAGACATTTCGTATTGTAAAAGTAATATAGTTGCAGAACCTCTCCATTAAACCCCCGCTTCAACCTTACTCCATTTTTTATTGCGACCAACCGTACACCGCAAAAGTGCGTTATGTGATTTACATTGAGTCGTTATTTTATTGCAGGTACCTAATGGCGAATGGGGCAAGTGCCCCAAATGGCCCAAATGGCCGATGTGAAAAATTTAACCAACAGCCACGGCAGTTATTTGATTTGAAGAGCAACCTGGCTTTTAGCGATATGGGTATGACGGGTATAAAATAAAATTGTTCAGGGTAAAATAAGTGGATAGTTGCACTACTTTATTTATATTTTAAATTTTTATTTACAAGATTAATGTTGCAATTGGAAGTATTGTAGCAATGTAGATGTTAAGGATTTTTTCTGTTAATAAACTATATAATTAGAGACTCTTGCCCGTTGTTCTTTTTTTTTGTCGCGACAGCTGCTTTTACATCGCTATTTGGTCGTGTTTTCTTATGGCGATAATTACATCAGGGTGCGTAGCCAACGTACCAATCGGTAACGCTCCTTAGCGTATCGTAGTCCCATCTCTCTCTATCACTCTTCCATGTTAGTGCGATAGTGATAGTTGCGTTTCGTTCGAGCCCTATTCCCTACTTAGATACTTAGCCTGGAGTTAAACTCAGAAACAAATTCTCTTATTTACAAAAAAACGTAGAAAGAAGCTCTAGAAATTTTATAGCAAAGCCCACACAAGACGTTTTCCCGCACCTTTCAAGACTTCAACTGTTGTTGCAAATCAGGATCTAAACCTTCAAACTGCTTACCAAACTTCCTCACATACGTGTAAAGCGTTCAAAAGTTGCTAGGGTTACCCCTTTACAAAACTTGTGAAAACTTTATCCCATCCTAAAGTTGCGGAGATAAAATAAAAGTGCCGAGCACGGCTCGTGCTGGGGTGGCAATAAATATCCGGGAATCCAAGAGTTTCCTATCGTCGTGATAAAAGTCCTTTCGTTCGACCGACTTGTGATCTTAGCTGGGGATGGGAATTGCAAGTTGAATTGCAAGTGTCGATACAATTTTAAACCATCGTGCAATTTTTTTGCCACCTATCAGTGATGGCGCGTCCAGAGAACTGAATTCCCACTGGCTTGCCTAGATCCCAGAAATTTGAGCTTGAACATAATACTAGATGTTACAATTGGGTCTAAGATTAAAATATTAAATATGTAGGTACTAATATTTATAAATATATCTAAATTCAGTTTTAGTACAGTCAAGTTCAAGAATACATCTCAAAGAGCTTTAAATAAATTCGAGAATCGACTGTATGGAAATTGATTTTTAAAAAACTGTTGAATAAACTGTATGTAAAAAAGTGCAGTAAAGCACAAAAAGTTAAATAAAATTAAAATAGACAATGCGTTTTACAAACGCTTTTCCAATGGTTCAGGAATATATGGAAAGCTAAATTGGTTCTGCCTTACCTACGAATATGTTTAACGTGCTGCTACTGGTGCCTATAGACTTATTTTTATCTCCATTAAGTGTTGTGGAGGGACTAAAACTTTCCTGTTTCCAAGAACTTTTACAACTTTTTCTAAACTTTCAGCATTTTGCACATCGTTTGGGTAGTACCTATATTATTTAGGGATTGGCAGTGCAGCTTATGATATGTACACGACCGTGTTATTTATATTATGGTCTTGTACCTAATATCTCCAAATCGATAATACCTCCAAAATAGGTAGGCCAAATGTATCAAAAAAATATAAGTTATAAAATACAAACTCTTCCTGTTCTAAGGTCCTACTGACAAAGTATGATTCCCTCTGCTTTTTCTTCAGTAAAACCAAATCATATTATTAAATACAGCTTATGAGGTCTCTCCTTTCTTTGTGTAAGTCTCCATAGCTAGAAAACTTTGTCGATTTTACAAACTGAGTAGCTTGTACGAAAAATGCCTTAAATACTAGGCTCCGATATCGGAATGAACCCACTGACGCCTGGCCTCTCTCTAGTGAAATAACCTAGTGATAGTGAAAGAACCTAGGTGATATATGTACCTAATGTACCTACCTAAGTTCAAGGAATATGGTTTGTTTATACAAGTTTTGCTGACATAATAATACTGGAAGCACCGATATCGATAATGTCCTACGTCCCATCCCTATTATGACCGTTAGTGTGCGGCGCACGTCGCGGCCGGCGCCTGTTTTCTTTTTAATTACCTCCAATACCTCCAATAAATAGAGGGGACCGTGCTTGATGCACGAGGTGAGTGTTTGGAGTTGCCACGGAATACTAATTAAAGATCGAACGGCTGTGGCCAGACTCATGTCATCACCAGCTCGGTTGTCATATTAGCAAGCCATATAAGCCACCAGATCTGTCCTTCAGACATGTCTGAAGGACATCAAATCCGTCAATGGAGCTTGGATGTGATAAAGATAAAATATTTTTTTTCTGCAATTTAGGCACATTACAATGCACTTATGAACGTCAAAAGAGAAAAAAACTACCACCGGTTCTAACCCTACACCTCTGACCCGAGAAGTATTATGACCTGCAAGAAACTCGGCGGGACTTCTAGTAGGATAGGCTCGGATGTGTCTTTCGGAAAACTTTCTTATGTCAAACATTTTTTCGTATGGTCACCACCTTTTCTGAGTTATTTAAAAAACCAAAAAAAAAGGAACCTTTCAACGACTAAAGATGATGATAATACCTCGCCATACCGTTCTTTAATACAAATATCAGTGTCCTATTTAGTTTACGAGAATATTCGACCGTACCGAGAAACAAAACTTATCGTTATCGTATTTTGCATACTTGCATTGCATACCTAATTTAAATTAATACGAAAAGTTTTTATTAACGCCCAACGACAAATTGATGTATAGATTTATAACGGGTTACTCACGTCACGTAATTTAGGTCGATTTTTGCTCGCCATACCTACCTCGTGTTACCCTTATATTTGAGACTCTTAATAAACGCTATACGGGTAAACAGGTTTTAAATATGTATATTTTCTACTTCACACAACTTATAAATCCAAACCGCTCCTACTTGGAAACCAGCGCTAAAACCTGCATAAACGATAAGTTGCTAAGTTTCTCCAACAGGCCTTCACAGTTTACGTACAAAATGTTTATAAAATATCCTGTTTGTTTCACATATAACGAGTAATATGTACAGTAAGTACTTCGTAGCTGGTGAGTACAAGATTCAAGATGTACACAAATTTTACATACAAAATTACAAACAAACTATTTGGACAAACTATTTAACAATAGACAAAAAAACAACACAGCTTACCGTAACGTCATAATTTGTCCCTTTGCTAAAGGTCGACTGAACCAAATTGTCTGTTATCATCATTAACTCGTTCGCTTAATTTTATTGTAAGAGAAGTTTCATAATTCACTGCTGAGTTCAGCTGATCAGTCCGTCGATTGTGGTTAGTGCAACTGGCCTTAAAACTTTTTGACCCTTTTTCTGGCTAATAATAGGCTGGTTAAACACATTTGTCTTTTTGCAGAGTATTTGCTAAGATACACGTATCTTAGCTTAGTCAGTCTCCAGCTAAACAATAATAAAACACGTTAAGCCCTAAGCGATGACCTGTTCCGATTTTTAATACGGTACTTACCAATACTAGTAGTCCGCCTGGAACTAAACACACGATTTTCTTGCAAACGAGTGACTGATATAATAAGACCCTAATGATGATTTTTTCGAGCCTTCTAGCTCCATAACCACTTGATCGATCATGCTCATGAACGAACTCTCAAATTGTATTGAGCTCTACTACAAACCAAACAAATTTCAAACAAATCAGAAAAACGTTACTAAAGTTATCGCGCGACAACTATTCAAAATCAAAAAGTCATCGAAATGCACAGACGTCTAGGTAGTCGAAGTTGTTTGAAAGAACTTCACTTCACTTACGCTCCGCTCGTTCGAAATAGACAAACGCAGAAAAACAACACAGCTTACCGTAACGTCACAATCTGTGACTCTGCTAAAGGTCGGTTGCAACTTGCAACAAAATTTCTGTGATTTGATTTTATTGTAAGAGAATTTTAATAGCTCTTTATTGAGTTACGCTGATCAGTTCGTCGATTGTGGTTAGTGCAACTGGCCTTAAAACTTTTTGACCCTTTTTCTGGCTAATAATAGGCTGGTTAAACCCATTTCACTCTTTGCAGAGTATTTGCTAAGATACACGTATCTTAGCTTAGTCAGTCTCCAGCGAAACAATAATAAAACACGTTAAGCCCTAATCGATGTCAACCCCCATAAATTATACGACATTGTAAACGTTTAGGACCAAATCGCCGCATATCTTCGCTCATTATACTTTATGTGACACCCGGTCGCCTTCAACTGGAGGCCTGTTCCGATTTTTAATACGGTACCAATATTAATATTGTTCTACCAATAGCAGAACGCGTACCATGGCTGTCATTATCGCCTATCACGTCATGCATCACTTTCGCACTGACATACTTGTTAGAACGTGACAGCTATGGTGACAGGCGATAAAAATCCGACTGTATTAGGCTAGCAGGAGCCCAATTCGACAACCGATAACTGACAGTCGCTAGTGAGACAACTTTAAATGACGTGTCTAACATGGAGTGATGTCATATTTGGCATGCCAAATAGAGGTTAAGAGGTGTACTACCACCCATTAGACGTATGTCTTTGGATTTTTTCACGTAAATATAGTAACTAGTGAGGATCAACGTGCAAAGCAACGCAGATGGCGCTGCAATTATAAACAAAAAAAAAACATTTCCTTGGATACCTACACCATAGACAAATACAGTCCGTAAACTTGTAGAAAGTTCCATTCCGCCACTACGTAATTTGACAAAAACGGGACTTAATGCATACACTTACTTTTATTATTTTCCTGACGTTTCGAGCGTGTCGTAACGCTCGTAGTCGCAGGCAGACTGGCGAGGAAATGTATCAGCATCAACTAGCAGCGCGGGTTGCTGCACGTCAGGAAAATAATAAAAGTAAGTGTACGCGATTAGATAAATCCCGTTTTTGTCAAAATAATGAGTGAAAATCGTGTTAGTTAAAATCAGCACATATTTTGAGATTGCTACCATTTCATTGGTAGAAAAATGAGATCACTAATTTATGATAACGCTATCATATTTTCTAATCCTAAATCGGCCTCCTGGTGTCTGACCCGTAACAAAAGACCTTCTTAGAAGAATTCCCAAGCAATCGGCGATAAAAAAATCATTTGCATATCTTACTTTGTTGTCAATTTATTATATGATGACACATAGTTTGAGAGAAATTTGGTTGATATGTTATGAATGTTGGGTTTAAAGACACCGTTCTGTGAATCAGCAGAGATTAAATATAAATATTGGAACACGCCACACGGAGACTGGAAGTTTTTGTTGGAAATCAACTATAGATCTCTAATTTTAGCTATAAAACTTTCGTGAGACTCTAACATATTAAAAATATTTATAACGGATTACTCACGTTATTTAAGTCAATTTTTGCTCGACATGTTTCGATCAATTACGATGATCATTTTCACGAGCTACCTTCCGCAACATGTCGAGCAAAAATCGACTTAAATTACGTGAGTAACCAACCCGTTATAAATATTTTTAATATATAGATCTCTATTTTAAAACAACCTATACCGTAGCCCTAAAGCCCTATATGTGTAGTATACATTTGTTATCTTACATTTTACTGAGGTACCGACCTGCCGACTAAAAGATTCCAAATTTGCGATTCATACTTTACACAAGGCAAGTTCTCGGTTTTCAAAATTTACTATTGAAAACTTTTTAAAGGTTATGAAAACTTGATTAATTACTGTGAACTTTCCGGAAATTTCAGAGGCTTCCCAAGTTTTTGGAAATCTTATTATCAAAGAATATTTATGTCGTTTACCACATGTTTATGTTTGTATCGCTTTCGTTGCAAAAGTACGAGTGGCACCGCGTCAAAATTTTTTTCGAGGCAATATGGTATTCTTTTTCTTCATGGCAATCATGACCTATGTACTCGTAGATTGAGTGCCTGCCGCAAATATCGAATTTCAAAATTTCGATCTATCGCTTTTGGGGTAGCCTAGTCGGTAGTGACCCTGCCTATGAAGCAGGAGATCCCGGGATCGAATCCTATAGTCAGGGCATTTATTTGTATGTTTATCACAGATAAATGTTCCTGAGTTATGGATGTTTTCTATGTATTTAAGTATTTAACTATATCTATCTATTATGAGCCTTATTGAGCTTACTGTGGGACTAGGTCGATTTGTGTAAGATTTTCCCATAATATGTATTTATTTATTTATCGCTTGAACATGCAATAGCAATGGAGAGACAGATTCACTTTCGTATTTCGATGTTGTACAACCTGTGTTCGACGAATAAATCATTTGTATTTGATGTTTGCGGTAGGTGAGTATAGCCCCTCTTTTCAATTGTCTAAAAATTAGGAAAGCTGGCGGAAATCGAGTTCTATGGACGCCTCGCCATTGAAAGCTACATACAGAACAACAAGCAAAGTCTGGTAACTGTGAACAGTCGCAGTATTAAGACAAAACTTTCACACTTCCATCACAGATACAATCTCGAATCGATAATGTCCGCAATAAATAATAAAAATATCGACCATAAACACAATTGATACGTTACGTTGGCATATTTATGGTTAGTGTCGCGCCGGGTTCGAGTCCGGGCGAAACACGGCGCGTAATGTAGCGCGGAGTGATCGCCCGTAATGTGTGTATGGTGAAAATTATTGCGATTCTGACGGTCTGCATGGGAATGTGCTCTACAGATTCGCAGTCCTCCAAAATATCAGCTGTATTTCCATTTTGAAAATGAAATGAAATAAAAATATTTATTTGTGTTTGGTGCAAAGCGACCAGAAACATACAAACATAACATGAAATATACAAAAAAAAATTACACCAAAATGGTTGCAACTCAGCATGAGTCATGGCAGGGTAGCCACAAGATTTTCAGGGCAACCAGAACTTAAAACTATTCTTAACCTAACTAGTGACAACAATATTTCCAGATGACATTCATGTCACTACTGGCAACCCCACTTGATCCATTTATTACGTAACGTATTAATACGACGAAGCGAGTATTTAAATTTGTTATTTTCTTGGCCAGGAAAGAAAATGCCAGTGTATGGATTTTTGACCTTTTAATGTTGATTAGTCATAAATAATCAAACGAGCAGAGCGTAAGCGAAGTCAAGTTCTTACAGACAACTTCGGGCACAACGCAACTCCCAGCTTGCAATGCAACTGGGACGGCCGTGCATTACGATAGTTTTTTGAATTAGAAAGTTTGTTCCACGATAACTTTATTAACATTTTTCTGATCTTCATGAAATTTGTTGGGGTTGTAACAGAGATATATATAATTTGGGAGTTCGTATTATGGAATTAAACGCAGTAAGTATATCACTTGAACTTGTATTTATTACTATAATCGCAAGAGCAATGTTTTTCATGTCTTAGTTTTACAATTGCAAAAATCAGAGAGCCTTCCCTCCAACAATGACATCTGTCAGTCCTTCGAAAAAAGTTACAATGACCATCTATACATATAATAAAGCTGAAGAGGGTCGAAAGTCTGTACATGGAAGATGGTACATGGAAGCCCGACATGGTTTTTTTTGCATTGTTATCCTGGAAATCACCCCTTAAGGATTACTAATTCCAATTCAAGAAAATCCCCAGCCAGGTTATACGTAGTATATAAAAATTCAACGTCTAAAGGGGGGGGGGGGTAGCCACTACACTCGATGGAGTTAAATTTGTCATGGACCCCCGTCCCCGTCCAAGTGCACTTCAAATAGAAATAAAATCATTTCTGCAGTTGCGACCCCCCCCCCCCCCCCCACACCCCAATTTCAACTGCGCCCGTTCTTACCTCACATGCTTAGACTGATTTGACGGGAGGATTGTAAATACAAAAGTGGTCCTGTATCGTCCGATATACACCTACTACTCTCTATGTCGTTTAAATCATGCAAAAAAAAAATATGACAAAAAAAGTATTCATTTTTGAGTGTAGTTTCATTTAGTGGTAATCGTAAAATATTTTATTAGGACTACTGTCCTCTAGCGTATCCATCTGTCAACTTTACTTCAAGTTCCGCCTCCAGGGTAGCGGGAGAGAAATTAGGGGTGAATTAGCCGCTTACTGACACAGACCGAATTCCACGCGGGCGGAGCCGCAGGCACAGCTAGTAAACATATAACCATGAAGTTAATAGGCTGGGTGCATACAACATGACAATATATAAAGATACGTACAGAATGAAACTATTGTGAAGCTTACAGTATATGAGCAGGCTCAATCAAGGGGTTATGGTGCTAACGGGTGATAACAAAAAAATGAGAATTCTTTCAGAGGCGAAAAAAAAATCTTCTCTACCTTTTTTTGAGTTTCGGATGTTCTTAGGCAATTCACACATAATAGTTATTTACAAAACCATCAATGGACATAAGAATAGGGCCCGTGGTCAGCTGTTCGTCAAAGTTCAGACGCAATGTCCGAACAAGATTGGACGGCATGTTTTTCCCTTTTGTGCACATATGACCTTGATCCCTTTTATCAACTGGGTAAAATTTTCAGCTCTCCGATTGTTTAAATACTAAATTACGACATGACTAAAAAATATTTTGCATCCAGCCACATTGTGAAAAAAATGTAAGGTATCGGATTTTCACTCGACGTCTAAAATTAATGATTTTCATGTGTGATTTCGAATCGTCCAGCAACACTGTGATATAAAATTTATTTTTGCTGATCTACGTATTCTAGTAATCTTATCTGCTAGTGGCATTCTAGACCTATCTTTTTAAACATCAACAAATGTAGGTACCGTTGGAAAACTTGAAATTTTTCGTGGCAACTCGTTGGCTGGTGGAATCATCATCATTAAAGATGCAATTCTGTTTGTTCAGTCTTCAATCTCCCGCTACCATTTCTGTAAACTACATCAGTCAGGGATGTAAGAATTCTACAAATAGTAGATACGGGTACATTTTCCTTTACTAAAATGACATACACGGTGGTTTTTGTCCATGTTTAAGTTTGAAATATAAAAAAGTACTAGGGATTTCCGCATAGCTTCTTGTTTCGACACCATTTTTTACAAATACAAGTGCTTGAAAAAATATAATAAACAAAATTAAAGAACCTCTAAGACATCGCCACAACCTCATGAACAAACTATTTTGTTTACGTAAATAGTTTAATTTTTATGTCTAAAGAAAATGAGTCTCATTTTTTTGTTATCACCCGTTAGAAGGCGAAAAACGATCTTCATAAGGGTCTTGTTATATTGGTCACCTCATTTACAAGTAAATCACGAGTTCAGTTCGAGACGGACTATTAGTTATTATCATTTGCAAACTTTTTTTTATGTAGGAAGTTTATTGTCCTTGTGTCAGCAGCTGCAAGTATGTAGAGCCACTCTCCTGGCAGATTCGGACCGTCTCTACAAGGCTGCTTTATAGTCTTGTTATATCGGTTAATGGTCGCGCTTTGTCGCGCCGCCGCCGATAGCGCGATGCTATCAAACGAGTATGGGATAAGTCCGGCACTCCTGCACTTACTTGGATCGATCGATGTCTTATCCACGCGATAAGCGATAAATATACAATTTTCAAATCGCATAAACTGACCTAAATGACTGCAATGACTTACAAAATTTTTTTTTCAAATTTATATGTGAAGCTATAAATTTAGCTTTAATTAACTTAGGGCCAATTACACAATAACACGATGCGACGCCGCATTCTGCCATGACACGATGTCGCATACTGCCACGATAAAACGCCGCCACGTCTCACAACGTCGCATCTTGTATTTACAATCCACCCTACATTCCAGACACGAGATGTTATTTATATTTATTTATTCAAACTTTGTATATTTATTTATTTTAACTTTGTTGCACACAACAGGCAAATGGTCAAATGGCGGACTTAATGCCTAATGGCATTCTCTACCAGTCAACCAATGGGCTAAACAGAGACATGACAAAAAGGTGAAGAGAAAAGTAGCAGAATAGTCAATGAAAATCATTGCAAACTTAGCAAAAAAACCGGCCAAGTGCGTGTGGAAATGGAGGTGCGTGTAATGGAGGGTTCCGTACTATCAATGGAATAAGCACCCAACCAAACCAATACCAAAATCGTCTCTGATGCCTATGGAAGAAGTTTTTTGGAGAAAACTCAAAAATGGCTGAACAGATAACTTTCAAAACAATTTTCGTAGAAACTATGTAATAAGACGCATCTTCTCAATTTTTTTTCATATTTTTGGACTTACGGTTCAAAAGTTACAGGGGGGGGACACAATTTTTCTGTTTAAGTACACACACTAAATAAATTTTATTAAGATGTCTTATAGGTTCTGAGTAAAATGGTTGTGACATACAGACGGACGGACGGACGAACAGACGGACATGGCGAAACTATAAGGGTTCCGTTTTTGCCATTTTGTTTACGGAACCCTAATAATTAAACTACATAAAAATAGACAAATAACGAATAATATTAATGCTACTTTTTAGACAACTTTTAGAACGCTAAAATAAGGGTCTAAACCTTTTACGAGTACCTACCTTTTACCTAGTTTCCAGTTTATTAATATCTAATTCCGAGGTTGACGCCTTAATTCAGCTTACGTATAGTGTGTTTTTTTTAAGATGTCAATATTGTATGTAGAACTCTTTAGTAAGATTCCGACATCTTAAAAAAATACTACCTTAAATATGGGACTAAGGGTAAGTATTATTTTATTACCAAGACTTGACTCACTAAAACGCTCAAGATATTAAGAGCAATTAAATGGAATTGTAATGAATTCCTTCGGGAAGGCAGAGGTCGTGAACTATTCAAACGTATCATGTCAAAACGTACCCCTGTCAAAACATTATCCAACCTCGATGGGGTCGTCGGTAAATATTAATAGTGCCACCGGACCCTTAATGAATAAGCGATGGAGCGGCTTGACGGTGCCCCGCCGAGATATTATTTTATACAGGAGGTGATCCCAAAATATCGTCAGGCTTAAATATTATGATTCTAAAACTATTTATCGTACTTTAATAGTACGGCCTCTTAGCGTAGTCGGTAGTGACTCTGACTATATGAAGCTGTTTATAATTAGGATGTTTGTCTCTGTCGGCAGATAACTTTCATATAGATTTTTAAGTAAATTGTGCAAATTTTTTAAAAGTAAATCGGGCAAATAAAATAAATGACGGATACAATGAGACTAAATTACTACTGGGGCATGAGACAGGCATTTCCTTCTCGATCGACGAAACCTAGTGAACTAGATACAAGCAATGATATTTACTATGGATGGGTTATACAAAATGTACTCAAACAAAATGAAGAGAAAAAATACTTCCAGAGTTATTTCATAACCTAGCAACGATTCTGTTATGTTTATTTATTTTGACAATCATTACATCTTTGTCACTCTCATTGTTAGAAAATTACAGTTTGGCTCTTTCTCACGCGGGTGACGGGTTCTCATTGGCACGTGCGCATCTGACGCTGGCTGGTGCGCGATTAGCGACAATTGTTTGAAATCACTCATTTTAAGTGCTTCACTTTTGGAGCGTACATAACACATCTGTCATTATTATATATCATAGGATACAAGTAAATGCTTATAATAGGTAAGTGTTGTTTATATAGCCCTTGTACATCGGTGAAAATTATCAATTTGCCGGACCCTTCGGAATTTAAAGCCAGGGCTGTCGCACGTCAGTTAATTGAATACCGGCATGAGTGGCAGCGGACAAATAGACTGCTGTCAAATATAGCGACAGTTTTACGAAACATTACTACGAGTATACCTACCTACGAAATATGTGAAAAATTCGACATTTGTACACCCAGCAAATCTCACTGTACATACATTTTTATATTTTGTGCAAAACAATACTGCCATGCATTCTATGCCACAGTCTGTTGTGCTGATTTATAACTTAAAAGGGGACCTATAGATAAGTACATACCTACTCAAAAAAACCTACTTAAATAAATACTTACACGTGTGCTATTTTTACAACAATTTTAACAGGCACACGTTTTATTTATTTTATTTTTATGTCTGTTAACTAATATCTTACTCGTACCTACTTATCAAAAAGTTAGAATAAATGACTTCACAAACAGTTACGTACCTAAACTACTCATAGTATAATTTGCAACTTAAAACCCGCCTTTGCAACCCCGGTTAATAACCCTAAACTCACCCCTTCACTCGTAAAGGCAATTCGCTAAATTGTTATCTGCATGTTAACGTGTCTAGAATGTCGTGATGTCGTTTACCATCAACATATTAACTGCCATGACATGGTAGCTTTATCGTGCTTAGTGGATTTAGAGACCCTTCACACTGGCTGATAACCGTTTCGGTAAGGGTACCGGTATGTCGCTGTTTATCTACAATATACACATTGTTGTGGCATGGTAGCTTTATCATGTTTGTTGGATTTAGAGACCCTTCACACTGGCTGATAACCGTTTCGGTAAGGATAACGGTATGTCGCTGTTTAACTACATTGTACCTACACACTATTGTGGTATGGTAGCTTTATCGTGCTTGGTGGATTTAGAGACCCTTCACACTGGCTGATAACCGTTTCGGTAAGGATACCGGTATGTCGCTGTTTATCTACAATATACACATTGTTGTGACATGGTAGCTTTATCTGCTTGGTGAATTTAGAGACCTTTGACACTGGCTGATAACTGTATCGGTAAGAATACCAGTATGTCGCTGTTTAACTACAATGTACCTACACACTGTTGTGGTATGGTAGCTTTATCGTGCTTGGTGGATTTAGAAATCTTTTACACTGGCTGATAACCGTGTCGGTATGTCGGTAAGCATAGGTACCGGTATGTCACTGCTTATCTGCAATATAAACACTATTGTGGCATGGTAGCTTATCATGCTTGGTGGATTTAGAGACCTTTTACACTGGCTGAAAACCGTGTCTAATCCAATACTAGCATCTTATATCTGTCTTGGGTATATTATTTTTCCCACGTAGCAAGACGACTTAGCTGAGTTAACTTCGTTGGGGGACCCACCACGCTGCGTAAACCAAAAAGGCAAGTAAAATACATTAAACAAATAGAACCCTCAAATAAACCAAGAATAAACTAAAACATACGTAACTTAGAGATGGGAATCGAATCCCATGAAAATTAATTTGACGATTTAAATGAATATTTATAGATTTTCATTTGTTTGTATACGGCATCTATTTAAGTTATCTATAGTAAAATTGCCGGTAGATATTTTGTCGGATATTGTAAACGATTCTTAAGGGACGAGTGGTAGTTTTATCATTGGGTCGTTTTGACGCTGTTTAGTTAAGCCTTAATGACCTTATGGTTCATTTGGGAGCTGTTACGTCCTTTGAAATTAATAACGTTTGAAGTTTCGGAGTTCAAACGTACTTGTAATATCTGAACTTTGTGTTAGTAAGGAACGCCTTAGCCCAAGGACAATGGATGTATTTACCCTTAGGCAACAGTGTATATTATTACGTGTTCGATGTAAATCGTTCGCACGAATCAATACTTATACGCTAAATGTACTAATGTTCGACACGGTAATGTCCAATAGTTGACACCCAGTTGTCACCCTGATTACGATTTAAACGTGCTTCGTTCTACAAAATAGTTAAGATATTTCCATGTTCTTGTTGGAAATGCATCAGCCATGCAATAGAAGAATAAAATTTCCGTCTGCTAGGTACTAAAAAAGTACCTAAGTAGTAGTAGATTTGTTTTCTTTTGCCATATCACAGACACTTTTAAAACAAGTTGAATTTGCCCATACTAAGGGGAAGTTCTCGCTCGCAGCTATTTAACCACAATATTATTTATTAACATGACGTCCTTTATCCGCTTACCGCAAACAAGCCCAATTAGCCTCTCGAGCTTTCGCAACCTCCTGTCTAACTTGCAATTTCAGTCCAAACTCAACCTAATTTGTAACTATCTAAGGTTCAAAGTTGAAATGCATGAGGTACTCTTGCAAGTGCTTGTGTAGGGTATAGTTAGTAATACGGCGTATCTCAAGACAGGTTGATAGCCTCGGGCATCTGTCAACCCTTTCGTGGGGTGTACCGGTTATTCCGATTCGCTTGTCTTAGAAGCACCAGTGTAAGTTTGACCTGGAGGTCCCTAAAGCTTTGGGTATTCGGTGCACAGTTGCACACACACTATGGGTACAAAGCCAGGGACGGTGACCACCAGCGCCACAATGAAGTGAAACTCTCCGCCTACTATGCCTTCGCGAATTCTTAGTTGCGATATGGGATTTCAACATGGGGCAACAGTACGGATGTACAAGACTTATTTTTGGTACAAAAGGACTGTGTTCGGTCATTGGTGAGTATCCGTTTTTGGGATAGTTGCAAACCTTATTTCAAAAAACATGGCATACTCACTCTCACATATCTCTATATTCTAGAATTAGGCATATATGTGAGAAAAAATAGGCATTTGTTTAAAGACTTACCAAATAGAAGACTAAAATATAAGCTGAAACTTCCCGTGCCAAATTTAGAAATATACCGAAAAAGCCCTCATTATGCAGCAGCCAAATTATATAATCACCTTCCAAATTATATAAAGGCAGAGGACAGAGAAGCAGCATATGCCAAGAAATTGAAATCGTTCCTAGCAGAAAAAGCATACTATTCTGTTACAGAGTATCTCACAGATAATTTTGTGAACTAAGATATGATGCTTAGGTTTGACATTATTAATTATAATATAAGTCTTACAATACACATATTGTATTGCAAAATATGTTTTATGAGTAGGCATAGATAATTTGTCATTAGGTATGTTAAATATGTTTAGTATAAGGAAATGATATGATTGCATTCCATTCCATGAGACACTATTTTAATTGTAACAGCTTGTTTTTTACCATGGTGCAATAAATGATATTATGATTATGATTATGAGTGGCCTCAGTGAAAACTACCCAAATTTCAAATCCCTTCGAAGCTCAACGCAACGCTGGTCCTCACGCTTGCCACTTAACTACAGTCCGTACACGATACGATTTCCGTACATTTTTGCGAGCTAGGGAAGCGGGGTGGTGAGACCTGCGCCGTCCGCTAAACTTTTGGGTTGCAAACGGAATCCTCTACTATCCCTCGGAGCTCGTGTGCAAAATATACAACAAAATCTGGAGCAACCTTGCAAGGGAAGTATGTCGCGGACTTTAATAGTTAAGCAATTTACGGTTTAAGCCATCTTCTTTTGTTTAAACTTACTGTATGAAATGTCCAATGTAAAGTGAATCCTAAATGGCTCAACCATAGACTAGGTAATTAATCCAAGACCCCGCATAGCCGGGCGACCCCCGCTGCCAGGCTTGAGGTAATTTTACTCTACAGTGAGACACTAATTATTGGAAGTGACAATTTAACCTTACTACGTCTCCATGGCAACCATTAATGTCTGACTCTCTCGTACGCCCCATGGAACAATCGCGTGTTCCCTGTCTAGCATTGCGTGTTCCCCTCCCGCACCCCTTCTTTTTAGCAGCTTAGGTTTCAAAGAAATAGCACGCTAAGCGGAGTACCTATAGAGATATCTTGTATATGGGCTCAGTAATTAAAGTGCGTGAGCGTACCTCAGCCTTACAGAAGACCACAGCCACAATAGTACTAACATGATGAGAGTAACATTCACAGCGCTCCAGAAAATGCATTCTGAGTGGCCAGCTTGTAACGTGAAGTTGTTTCCCATCACCTGCCCGCGTGCTGTCCTGTCATGCTTTAAAATGTCTTGTGATTGCACCAGAGTGGGTTGCGGTGTACGCTTAGCATGGACCGTATGCTTGTTTGCCATCGTAGTAGTATTTAAAAAAAACAACCTTGTTGGCTAGAGGCAACGTCTTCTTAACCGATGGGAATGACAACCCTTCCGTCGAAATAACGCACGGCGGATTGTAACGCACGGGGGGGCATTTGTAAATTAGATCAATAATCTTTGTGCGTGGACGATACTAATGATAACTGGCAAAAGTGCCCGTTTCCCGTCATTTCCTAAACCGATATTTTTATTATTTTTTCAGGTAAAATTATAGACATAATTATGTATATCCAGCAGCAGAAGTAGCTAAGCTCGCAAGGTAAAAATATCCTTAGCACATGAAATAAAGTCGTGCCAAATTTCCATTGAAAGTCGCTTAAGACGCCTTATTCCCAAAACGCACCAATTTCACGAAATGCTTAGTTTTCTTCGAAGGCTATGGCGATAAATCTTAGTTTTTTTAAATCAACTATTGATGCATATAATAGTTCATTTCTTTATCTAGACGGCCATCGGAGCAAAAATTACATTTTAAAAATAAAAATATGAAAAAAATTGGTTGTCTTTGAAGACCTTTCCGGATTTTCCAGTTAGATGTAACGTTTATTTCCAAACTACGCAAAAAAGGGTAACAACTCTTATTCAATTTCAATAAAATTCAATTGAGTATATCATGTCTGAGACGGCCATCGAAATAAAAATCGAAGATTCATCTTGGATAATAGACAAAATACCTTCTGATTATATGCCAGTTTTTTGATGAAAACACGGTTACATTTAATTTTTTCCACGAAAACCCTATAAATATTTAGACCTAAAAATATTACCATAACAAAGTTAGACTATATTTCTATCACGATAAAAAAATATCATTACTATAGTGGTCAATTTAAAAACAGTATGAATTTTTAAAAATGGCCTATAAATCACACTTCACAGGACACTTTCTGTAAGAATCGTATTTTTGGGTTCTTAATAATAATAAATATGGTTCTAAAGTATTTTTTCGTATTACTAATACTTCAAACTATCTAATAAATAGCATTTTATGCGGCTTTTTCCATTAATATAGTTTTTCGACCTTTTAGGGAATAAGGAGCCTAGGATGGTTGACATCACACTGTTCCGTTCCGCGTCCTACCCGACACTTCCGACACTTGCATTTTGTATGGAAAACGTCACGTGATCATCACGGAGGTCACGTGATGTTTCCTATACGAAATAAAGTGTCGGAAATGTCGCGTGTACAGCGCGGAACGGAACAGCGTGAATCAAACTTAATTCTAATTTAGCGACTCAGCCCCTATTACTGACTATACAATACACTGTGTAAATAATTAAGGTGTATAAGTGTGAAAAAGCCGCTCAATATTTTTTTGAGAAACAACTTCAATTTAAAGCTCTCCACAGTGCCGTAGTCAATCAGGAATACTTACACATCCATCTTACCTCATGGACACCCTCACGAGTCTCACGACGAATAAATAATTCTGTCCGAACTCGTCCTGCAGCGTGGACATTACTAATTCAGGATCCGACATAGTATTTACACGCAAAAATGTCTGGGGAATCGGATATTTGGATACCTTGATTGGGCAAGGGTTGGTAATGAGATAGTGGCTTATGTGGATTATGCTTCGGTTTGATTGCAATCGTGTGGGGCCGTAAATATGTGGAAGTTGGTATGCGAAGCTATTTATTTACAAAGTGAATGAATTCAATAGGCATTTGATTAGAGGTAAGTAAAAACTGAAAAAATGTTGTTTTCACCTCGGAAACGCGCTCTTTATCCCTTAAAAGCGGTGGGGAAAAATGCACTTTATCCACATGATAGGATGAGGGACATTCTTGTTCCTTTAGTCGTCAACACAGTGAATCCTCCTTTTTGTAAAGGGTCGGCAACGCGCATGTGACTCCTTTGGAGTTGCAGGCGTCCATAGGTTACGGTAGCTGCTTACCATCAGGCGGGCCGTATGCTTGTTTGCCACCGTCGTGGTATAAAAAAAAAAAAAAAACATGTGGGGAAAGTAATTTAGTACAAGTTTAACTTGTTATTTCACGTTATCTGGCAAGATGAACTTTAAAGGGATGATTTTGAATTCCATCATTTGGAAAACATTCATTTGGCATCGATTTTTTATATTTTACAGCTTATATGTTTCCTGAGGTGGTGTGGTGAAAATTGTTGTATTATTGGTACTCGGCAGCAAAGTTTGTTCAACCTCTCTTGCCTTGAGGCCCTCGTACGCTCAAGATTCCATTTTTGGAACCACTCGCTACGCTTGCGGCCTTTTAGAAGCTTTCGCTGGCTCGGGTCTCAATAAAGGTACGGTAGGTTTAACATCGACTATGCCCCCTTGTATAATAATAGTACATTACTTACCAAGGACTGTAAAAAAAGAAAGCCCGTAATCGCAGGTATTTGTAACCCGAGCCGCAGGCGAGGGTTGTAAATATGCGATAGAGGGCTTTCTTTTTTACTGCCCGTGGTGAGTACACAATTTTACGTCTCCACCTGGGCATAATGCGAGTTTTACCGTACGCGTAGCGTGCGGTAAAACTCACATTATGGCCAGGTGTGACGTAAATAACTATTCTATGCGGAAGAAGAAATATCGTACAATTCATTAGTTCCCATGTAAGCCCCGACACATCTCTTTCCGTACAGACTGCATAAGATTTTTTAAGTAATCCATATCCATACTAATATTATAAATGGGAAAGCGTATGTGTGTGTTTGTTTGTTAGTTTGTTTGTCCGTCTTTCACGGCAAAACGGGGCGACGAATTGACGTGATTTTTTAAGTGAAGATAGTTGAAGGGATGGAGAGTGACATAGGCTACTTTTTGTCTCTTTCTAACCCCCCACTTCCCTAAAATGGGGGGTGGAAGTTTGTCTGGAGAATTTAACGCGAGCGAAGCCGCGGGCAAAAGCTAGTATTGAATAAACAGAAAATTTCATATTTAAAAAAACTAAGAAACGTGAAAGATAGATATGTGTGTCGTAGGGTAATTGTGCTAGTTTTCGTCCATATTTGTCAGTTTCCCGTCTCTACTTATTTTATTTAAGTTTTTCCCAGAATAAAAGCTTAAACTTAAAAAATCTACAAAAAAAATATTATAAATAGAAAATTTGTTGACATTCAAATGTTTTTCTCATATATTTGTAGCAGTTTAATCAGGTGGACGGTAAACTGGACCTGGACGGGAAGCTAGCATAACCACCTACCTACTCGTACTGTCATTTAGCTACAATCTTTTCATTTTCACACCCTGTGCCTTGTTAGGACCTAGGTAGATGCAAAGTTTGCTTGAAACAATTGTTTTGTTGTAGTAAGAATAGGCTTAGGAGTAAGCTAACTCATAAACTTAACTCGTAATTTAACCCCCTAAACCCAAACACTCCCACGACATGACATCAATCAACACAGAACTGTGTCAGTCAAAATGATTTAAACCCGGAATTCAAGCCTCCCTCAACAAGATTTAATTACTCGTAATTTATCGTCGCCATTAATCCGTCGCTTCTGCTTAAAAAATCGTTTTAAAAAACAAAAAACGCGGAAATCTATCCCCTTGATTACAAGCTGTCACGTTACGGGATTTTTTCTAAGCCACTCTAATTAGTTGTCGGTTAGTACGCGTGTCTGGGGCATCCATTTTCTTAAATGTTTACTGTAATTGGCCCCCACCTCGAGATGTTGCCAGCCACAAAATTTATTGCTTAATTACCTCGAAGTCGCGTCGCGTTCCAAGCAGATGTTTTTTATTCGCGAGGAAAAACGAAACGGTTTAAGAATGACATTAATTAATTCTTAATGAAATTCGTCTTCACCCTCCTGAGTTTTAATTTAAACGGCCGATTTATTACGCGTACAATTTGTCGCGGGACCCTAGTATAATTAATACAAAACCGTTCTTAATTACATTTATTACCGACAAGTTAAACAGATACTGAATCTGCATTGCATTTACATTGGGTAATTTATTGTCGACTTTAAACACCAAATCAATTTCCAAACGCAAACAGAGGTATTGTAGCATTAAACGTTGAGTAAAAAATATCTGAAGAATAATAAGGCTAACCTATTGAACTAATTAAATGCTTTAAACTTATATCTCATGTAAATTATTGTATTACAAAACATTTAGCAAAATGAATCATCAAGCCCGTGTAAATATCAATTAGGCTCGTATGAAAAATAGTTTTCAAAGTCGCTTTGAATTAGTATTTCCTTTGGTACGGATCTTCCACGGTGCCTTGGAACAGAGGTTCGTCGTACCGCAAGTACGAGTGGTCTTGCCTTACCACATCCTGGAATGCCTTGTGGGACACTGGCTCATTGTAGTTTATTACTCCGTCGTGATACTGGTGACTGTTTATCAGATTCCTGTTCACATTTCTGTTATAATCTGAGGGTTTCTTATACTTGTCCTCTTTCTCCGGAAGGATCGGAGTCGGTGTCACTTTTTCCTCGACTTTCTTGTCTTTCATTGTCGTACCAGCTCCAGCCAAATCTCTGTAATTCCTTTCTTCCTTTCTTAGAGGTGCGTACGGATATTTATTTCTAAATCTGTAATCGTACCTGCCATTTCTTGCAAAGTAATCATCGTCGTAAGGCCGCCTGTAAGGGTCTACGGAGTACCTGTACCTCAAATCCACGCTAGGGGGCGTCCTCACGACTTCGGGCAGATGGGTATAGTAAATTATTCTCTTCGGTTTCCGTGGTACGTAGTTGTCGTAGGTCTCGTCGTATCGGTCGACTTTAGGTCCATAAGGAGGGATATACCTAGGCATACTCCTTCTGTCGTAAGCTTCGTAATAAGGATCGCGTCGATACAGATCGTCAGCGGGGTAGGCCGGGTAGGCTGGGTACCGTTCACTGTAGTAGGGACGCCGGGATTCTTCAGGGTAGTACACGGCCTGCCGCGGATACACTGGTTTATATGTTTTAGCTCGCTCATCCTCGCCGGGTCTGACGAAGTCTGTTCGTATGTCTCGAACATCATCGGTCCTTGTTACTCTTTGAATGGCTTCCTTGTCGTTTCTCGATTCAGATGCTTCTAATGCTTTGTTCTGTGTAACAAAATTGACTCGAGGCATACGGGAGTTGATCAGCTCTCCTGATGGTTGCGGAGGCGTGAGAATGTCGTCTCTGGTGTCTTCTTCGCGGCCTGGATAAGGCAGTTTGATCCAGTTGTCATTGGAGGCTCTTGCGCCTCTGCCGGTTGGCTTATCCGTGACTCTTTCTGTGGTCTGATAAAGTGGAAGTACCTCTTTAGCGTTCTCGTTCGTGATAGATATTTTAGTGGTGGGGTCCTCCGGGGGACCGGGCAGCCAGGGTTGATTAGCCTCCTGGTGGTTTTCCGTGCGAATGTTGTAAAATTTCTCCTCTTCGATAACACCGCGGCGGCCTCTGGTCATATCAGTTTCCATCGTCACCTAAAAACAAAAAAAAATATCTTCTATCAATAAACGAAAATGACCTATATTGTTATCTGGATAAGATACTTTTGGGTGGTCTACTATGCGTTAGTCATTAGACCTTTCAAGTTAAAGAGTAAGAGTCAAGTGACTCGCAGCCTGGACGGGTAATGAATTGACAAGCCCATTTCAAGCTCAAACTGTGTCATCACGATTATAATCCTCGCCTGGAATCAAAGGCAAAAGGCAAAGGTATATATCGCAGAATCACGAAAGCGCGACTTATTTTAATTTCCTTGAGTTATAAACTTTAACGCTAAGAGTTAAGAGGCTGACAACAGTCGATGACTTTGAAATTGACTTTAATTAAACAATTTTTAAGTAATTACTATTGAGAAAGTAAATATATATCAATATTAATTATATTTGAAGAACTTTGTGAATTTCGATATACGATTGGGCGAAATCGGCTCGATAGATGTTACGTCTTAAAATTAGCTTTTAACAGTTTTTGACTTTAGTTTCTTGACGTATATATTGGTAATTAAGAAGAAAATTTCAACATTCTTATTAGAATATTCTTATTATTCTTATTTAGTATTTAAAAACGATTTTTTTGTATTTTACAATAAATGCGTAGTTATTTTTAATTCATAACTTTTCTGGATTTGCAATGAGCTCCCATACTAATCGTTCCAGTGTTTCTCTTTCATTCGCGCTTAAAAATAAAGGGAGAGAATTTAACTGCAGTCATCCCCTTAATGAAAGCTTACCTCTGAATGCGTCTCGAATCCATGGTGCTCCTCCGCACAGAAAGCAGCCTGTATGAGAGCGGCGCACCAAAATATAAATTTCTTCGAATTCGTCATCTCGGTTTCGATTAGTTCGTTCTGGAATTAAATAGAAATCAATTAATAAATTATTAAGGTCTGATGAGCAGGTACGGTTATTCATTTGCAAGATTCTAGGTATAGGCAGACGATATCATGTACCTACTCTTACGGTTATCCAATCTTGCACAACAGGATTATGACTTAGGACAATGAGGGTCTTAATGCACTGAAGCATAAATAGTAGGTATGTTACACAATTGTGACATAATGAAGAGCTTTTCAGTTACTGAGTGGCCTAAGTAAGGCACGAGATTGAAAAGCTTAATTATGTCACTATTGTATACAATATTTTTTCTAGAGTGCTCAAAATAGGCAAGCCGGTAAGAATTAAGTTCGACGAATGCATTACACAACCGGCTCCCTTTATACAATTTAGTAACTTCGATGATCGTACCGGCGGTCGGGAAGGAGTACGGACCTCCTCCCCGACCATTGTATAATATTGTATGAAAATACATTTCAGCATAGTCGACGATGCTAAAATGTACGACCATAAAAGCTCCATCGAAAAGTAAGCGCTAGTAGTTCGGTCTACAAAGCTTTCAATTAAAGCATTATAGTCGACGAGTCGAAAAAAACACTTCACATCTCATGCTTTAAAAGTTCGTCTTTATGTCGTGCGTATTAGGCGACCTGAAGATGATTTTTATGCTCTAGAGCATAAAGTAAAATCTTCGTCGAATACCAAGGCAATCGGTCCAACAGCCACATCAACAACTTTATCTTCGTAGAATAAACTCTTTATTTTATTTCGTTTCAATATGAATTTAGAGAAAACCATGTTCAAACTTAAAATGATTGGCTTACTTACCCAAATAATATTTTCAATTCTTATGCTTTTTAATGTCGTGTGTAGTAATAAATAAATAAATATAATGGGACAATTTTACACAAATCGACCTAGTCCCACGGTAAGCTCATTAAGGCTTTTGTTGTGGGTAGGGTAATTGTGCTAGTTTCCCGTCCAGGTCCAGTTTACCGTCCATTTGATTAAACTACTGCAAATAAATGGGTAAAACTTTTTAAGGTCAATATAGTTTATAGTTATAGTTAATTTTTTAGTAGATTTTATATA
This sequence comes from Pammene aurita, assembly GCA_947086415.1. Lineage (NCBI taxonomy): Eukaryota > Metazoa > Arthropoda > Insecta > Lepidoptera > Tortricidae > Pammene > Pammene aurita. The sequence continues at coordinate 20,321,408 of OX352305.1, read as the reverse complement.
TATTAAGCTTTTATTTTGGGAAAAACTTGAAGATAAACATATAAATAAGTATGGACGGAAAACTGACAAGATTGGACGAAAATTAGCACAATCACCCTACTAGACGACGTGTCATAATAGTAAATTGTACAACAAGTGCATGAAATACAACGTACCATTTTACGCGAGATGTTTATCGATATCTCATTTTACACTAAAATGAGTTTTACACTCTACTTTTCATTTTGATTGCAAGGAAATTATTAATCGTAAACCATTTCAAGGTGTAACACAAATATTACAATGAAAAAACCGGCCAAGAGCGTGTCGGGCCACGCTCAGTGTAGGGTTCCGTAGTTTTCCGTCCGTCACAGTAAGTGTCCCCACTTAAGAGTTAAAACAACACCGCCATGTAGGATATGATATGAGCGTTCCACGTACAGCGACATCTATCGGCAAATTAAGTAAACTATTGCGCGCGAGCTTAAAGTATGGAAGATGATTTTTATGGGATAATTCTTTATTGCGTGAACCGATTTTCACCGTTTTTACTTTATTTGAAAGCACTTCATTTCATTGTGATTTTGTAGAAATTACAAGTACAATAAACACCTGATTATATGGTTAAATTACAAACTTAGTTCAGAAATTATTTTGTAATTTTTTTTCAAAAACTATTCAACCTATCAAGTTCCAAATAATTTTCCTAGAAAGTTTTTATAAAGTTCTACTTTTGAGATTTTTTTCGTATTTTTAAAACTTAGAGAATGGACAATTTTTTTTTTACTTCTGGAGCGATTATTTCCGAAAATATTTACATTATCAAAAAATGATTTTAGTAAACCCCTATTCATTTTTAAATACCTATCCAACAATATATCACACGTTAGGGTTGAAATGAAAAAATATCACTCCCCACTTTACGTATAGGGGAGGTACCCTAATAAAACATTTTTTTCCACTTTTTATTTTACCACTTTGTCGGCGTGATTGATATACATATTAGTACCAAATTTCAGCTTTCTAGTGCTAACGGTCACTGAGATTATCCGCGGACGGACGGACAGACATGGCGAAACTATAAGGGTTCCTAGTTGACTACGGAACCCTAAAAAGATTATGGTTCCCGCCGATTAACTTTTTTTTCAGCAGGTACGACACCTGACTTAGGTCGTTACATACTGCTCAGTTATAAAATCATTTTGTCTTTTTTATTTATGTTAGGTAATGTACGACATAATCCGTCGGTCTCTTGCCACCGTCAACGTACCGGCAATACTAGAGCCTACCGGTATAGCCAGAGACGATGGCAAGAGATCCGACGGCATGTCACTGATACCGTGGAGGATGGGACGAGTGCTTGTGTGGGATGCTACCTGCGTGGACACGCTGGCGCCGTCCCATCTCCACGGTACTACAAAGAAAGTAGGCGCGGCGGCGGAGGCGGCTGAAGCCCTCAAAAGGCACAAATACAGGAGTCTCGACGCCAACTACAACTTTGTTGCTTTTGGAGTCGAGACTCTTGGTCCGTGGGGCCCAGCAGCACAAAATTTTTACAGAGAGTTGGCTAAACGGTTGGTCGACAAAACCGGGGATAAAAGAGCTGGCAGTTTCCTCGCCCAACGCCTTAGTATTGCGGTTCAGCGAGGAAATGCTGCCAGCGTCCTCGGCACGATGCCACAGGGGCCCATTTTAGAGATAGATTTTTAGTTTTTAGTATTTTTAAGTAAGTTAATTTTAGTTTATTTACATAGTTTATTTAAGTTTTATCCTGTACCTATCGATAGGTCTTTAAAAATAAAATCGACGTTTCTTTGTTAGGTAACTTATTGTCATAGTTTAATTATATTGATTTACTAATAATAATAATAAATATGTATAATGTATGAGACAAAATAAATTATAATATAAGTTTGTTTCGTGAAGTTTTAATGTGTAGGTACTTACTTTAGCTGTTGGTATCTTTGCCTTGGCTTTAGATTTTGCACATGATAGTGCCATGCGAATTTTCATGCGAACATATGGTAGGTACCTATGTAAATTAGTTTTTTAAGTCCTGATATAATATCACTAGCAGACCATGGTTTAAAGTTTTGTTCATTAAAACCATTATGTTACGCGATTGATCTTAACGCTTTGATAGGCAGTAAATAAATGGTAAATAACGATGTTTGGTGTCATTGTGTGCCGGAAGTGATGAAATGGACGGAAGGCGCGCCGGAGCGTGAATGTTATCTAGCCCAACATTGCTAATGCCCGCGGATTTGGGCGCAGGGCGAGGACGATAGCCTGGGAACTTGACTATATGTCTAAACTTTAGCACGACTCCCGCTATCATGGAAAACGATTATACACGCGAAATTAGTGCGATGGGCAGGTATCCCGAAGCCGCGAGTTCGAGTCTCGCCTGAGGCAGTAGATTTTTCAACTTTTCCTTTATTTCTACACATCTACTCTCTTCTATGTTTCTTGATCTACTGCCAAACATTTTTTGTCTCCTAAATTTATTTTGGAAGATTTTTGTAATTTTAGGCACGAAAAAATGCGTTTAGCTATATAGTTGTCATACATTTTTTTCTTCTTAGAACATAAGTAATCGAACTGAAGTTTCGAAAATACATTTGAGGTATAAAAAAAAATGGCTAAAATTTTACGTTTTTAAAACGCAATATCTTTAAAAAACTGTTAAAATTATTACGGATTTCCACTTATTTATTTTTATTTGGGGTTGTTGAACGTGTTTATGGAACAAATACAATTAAATATTTTTCACGCATGTTCTCTATTGGCTTTCTACGCTTGGTCGCTACGCTAAGGTTGGTCGAATGTCACTAAGTCGCTCTCGCCAACCAATAAAATGCTACAAAAACATTGTTGTAGTGGTGTGGTTCAGGTGTACAGCTAATGCTTATTTTCCAGCTTGGATTTAGATCATCTTTTGCCAGATTTCCGAGCAGTGGCGTAAAAATTAATAAAAATATGTAGTTACCTTCTTGTGTTTGACTCTAAGTGTTTCATTTTCACTATGATTTGAAAAATAAAATAGTTAGATTGCCCTTGAGATTACTGCCTGCCTTGATAAACTAAGTACCTGAACCTACCACCACCACAGGCCATGAACCACAAAGGCTATATGAGCGACATGTGTAATATAACAGACCTACCTAAACCGACCACAACCGGTTAACTAGCCTTTAAATCACCAAAATCCCACGATCAGGTGTCAGTACAGACGGCCGGTTCCGCTCCATATAGCTACGAGAAACGATCAATAGGTCCCGTTAGCCACCCGAAATCCTATTCAAACATATAGAATGCAATCAAATAGGCAATGCAAATAGCGGCTGTTGACTTGTCCATATCATTTATTCATGAGTCCGAGTATGTTGTAATGTTATCCTAGATGAAATATCTGCTCTATCAAATGTCATGTAGGACTCCTGGCAGTTTTTAGTGCTACCATTATTATTAACCTTTTTTTTTTGCTAAATTTTCAAACTGATCCTAGCGTGCTGAAATTTAACATGGCGGAAGCCCTTGGCCCCGAGATTTCCATGGGCGAATTTTTTTGGAAACATTCAAAAAGGCAGTTACAATGGTCACCCTAATTTTTGTATTGGAACTTTTCTAAACTGTCATTTAATCATTCTTGTTTAAATGATAGTTTAGAAAAGTTCCAATCATTCTTGATTAAATAACTTGATAAATACTAAAATTAGGGTGACCATTATGTTAAGGCCGCCATTTTGGATGTTTCCAAAAAAAATCTCCCATGTGAAGGTTAAAAATAGGTAAAGGCTAATATTTAGAAAAAGGTGAATTGTGATTAGGTATTTGTGATGCTACAGCTTTCTTCGGAAGGTGTTAAAGCCCTGTTACATTTGTCCTAGTTAGCTTCCTAAATGAGTTAGTTTCTAAATTTAGTTAAGTGTAACCGCATTTAGCAAGTTATTTTACTATGATAACTAGTTAGGCTCCTAATTAGGATGCTAGTTAGGACACTAAAAAAAGTAAAGTGTAACAGGGCCTTTAACATGCCTCTGTGTTTTTTTATAGAAGCTGCTTGTGTCGGTTGATTAAATAACCAGCAATTCACTTATACTACAGTCATTTTACGGGCGGCTTGTTATGGGGAATTGGAAATAATTAATAATAGCTAATATTTTTAGTGTAACGGATATATCATGATACAAGTATTATTTACGCAATGAAATCCTACAAAATATCGTTATTCGCTAACCGCCACAAATATGTAAACACATATTACAAGCGTTTTTCTTGTAGGATTTTAATGAATATATCGTTTCTAAGTCATTTAAAATGTGTAAGAACAAACAACCAATTATTACTATTTGTTTCTAACGAATTCGGATATACAGGGTGGCCCATTCAAATCGGTCAGTATGGGAAAGTCTGAAACTATAAGACATACGAAGATTTGTTCTTAGAAACCATGTCACCGATTTTGATAAAAAGAAAAACTGCATTCATACATTTGAAAAAACACTGTACCCAGCTAGGGAATCGAACCCGGTTGTTTTGAAAAAATAAACTTACACTATTTCTATTCAGATATCGTTTGTGTAGGTCTTAAGCAGTAAATGTCTCTAAGAAACATAATGTCTAAAATGAATAAAATGCATTTTTTTCACATACTTTAATTTATCATAGTAGGTGTTCAAAGTGACCACCGTTACAATATTCAACAAGTTCAGGCATGTAAAATTGTCTCTATGGTTGTTTGTACCTCTCTACTTGTTACATACACCGTGTTATGTATCATGTGGCATTGGCATTGCATTAAACCTTTAAGGAAGTTTTGTTATCTACAGTAATATTATTATCTATTATTGCAACTGCTTACTTCTATTAATCAAACACTAACAATCAATTGAAAAGCCCACTTAAAGTAAGTATGTAGATATTTTAGATACAGAGACGTGTTAAACCTCATTTGAAAATGGAACGTCTCGGTGTGACTGGCCGAATAGCGATACAAAAAAAAAGAAAAAAAACTCGAGTGTCAAATGTTTCGGCGGGAACTGAAAATGAAAATCAATGCTTCGGTATTTTTGTGTCGTTCGCTGTGTGGTTGGGAAAATGCGTTTTACAAATTCTGAGCACTTTGATTTATTGGAAGCTTACTTTAAAAACGATAAAAATTGCTCCCGTGCACTACATTGGTACCATATCAAATATCCGACACGTATTTTACCTACCCGTAAGATATTCATCAAAATTGTGCACAATTTGAAGACTTATGGAAGTTTTAAAAAGCCAATTAAAGTAAAACCAAGAAAATGTGATGAAAACATGGAAATGAACATTTTAACCTATTTTGAAGCAACACCAGATGCCTCCACCCGTAATGCAAGTCGTGATATTCCTGAAATTTCACGAACACACATTCAAAGAACCCTAAAGAAACACAAATACAAGTGCTACAAGAATGGACATTGGGTGCAGGCCTTACATGCAGGAGATGATATCAGACGACTTGAATTTTGCAAATGGATAAAAGAAAGAATGGGTCTAGACAGACATTTTTTAAACTACGTAATATTTTCTGATGAAACTCAATTTTCCAATAACGGAATGTACAATCGTAAGAATCATCACTATTGGAGTCGAGAAAATCCCTTACGAGTGCACGAAGGACGCCGTCAAGTTAGATTCTCATTTAACTGCTGGGTCGGCCTACTTCACAATAAGAAGATGATATCAGACGACTTGAATTTTGCAATTGGATAAAAGAAAGAATGGGTCTAGACAGACATTTTTTAAACTACGTAATATTTTCTGATGAAACTCAATTTTGCAATAACGGAATGTACAATCGTAAGAATCATCACTATTGGAGTCGAGAAAATCCCTTACGAGTGCACGAAGGACGCCGTCAAGTTAGATTCTCATTTAACTGCTGGGTCGGCCTACTTCACAATAAGGTACTCATGTTTAAAATTTATGATGGACATTTGGACAGATTCAAGTACCTTGCAATCTTAGAAGATCTTTTAGAGGCCGTAGGAGAAATGGCAGTAGAAGTAAGAGAACAACTTTATTTTCAACAGGACGGAGCACCGGCTCACAATAGTCGTATAGCAAAAGACTTTTTAAATGAAAACTTTCCGCGAAAGTGGATTGGTACGAACGGCCCGATCAAATGGCCGGCGAGGTCGCCCGATTTAACGCCTCTAGATTATTTTTTGTGGGATTACATTAAAGATGAAGTGTACAAAAATAGCTATAACACCGTTGAAGACCTAAAAGTAGCCATAGAGTCAACTTTAACGCAGATTCACCACATGAAGATACAAAATGCAATAGTAAGATCGTTACCTAAACGTGTTGAATATTGTATTGAAAAAGACGGTGGTCACTTTGAACACCTACTATGATAAATTAAAGTATGTGAAAAAAATGCATTTTATTCATTTTCAGACATTATGTTTCTTAGAGACATTTACTGCTTAAGACCTACACAAACGATATCTGAATAGAAATAGTGTAAGTTTATTTTTTCAAAACAACCGGGTTCGATTCCCTAGCTGGGTACAGTGTTTTTTTCAAATGTATGAATGCAGTTTTTCTTTTTATCAAAATCGGTGACATAGTTCCTAAGAACAAATCTTCGTATGTCTTATAGTTTCAGACTTTCCCATACTGACCGATTTGAATGGGCCACCCTGTATATCGCCCGCGCCGTACATTATGTTATTTATGTGGTTTTACATGGACACGGTTTCTTGTTTTTCGCTTTAAACAGAAAGAAGACTTAAATATCTTCATATTTACAAATAAAAATAATTGATATTATTGTAAATAAAAATATAAAAAAAAATTATGTATTTTACTTTTTACTTCCGGGTTAAAAGTAGGTAGGATTTTTGCATATATTATCTATAAATATTCCATAACAATGAATAATAATAAAAATCAGGCTATTATAAATTAATGTTTGACGCAACCGTATCTTTACTGTACTATTTACTTTATCTGTATCATTGTATGTGATACTGTAACGTTTTCCAAACCATGGTAGAGGAAAACCAGGTATCGCCGACACTACTTCACAGACATCACTTTGAATTTCAACTTTAAATTTTGGAGTAATTTTAACTAAATCAGGTAGTGAAATGTGTTTTTGTGGATTCTGTATACTCTGCAACCCTAGTGAACCTAAATCTGGCCCTGCAAGGTGGGGATATATATCCACTAAGTTAGTTAAAATTATCCCAAAATGTAAATTTTAAAAATCAAGTCTGTGATGTAGTGATGGCGATACCTAACTTTTTTTTTTCTACCGCGTTGGGTTGGCGTGAAAACACTACTTCTGAGTAGGTACCTACTCATATCTAGCGGTACTATTAGTTATTCTGTGTCTAGCGTACGGAGGTGGTGGTATTATTGAGCAGAGGGCAATGGAGTCGCCTAGGTTGCATATGCATTTCTCAGTTACTTTAAGGTTAGCTGGAAGAGATCCCTTAAAGGGATAAGTTCGCCTTTATACAAATGATAATTGTTTCATAATTGTTTAGTGTACAATGTTTTAGTGCAAAAAAGTTTACTACAACTGCTACATTTTATGATTGAATGGCTTATGATAAAATATGTTTTTTGTCTAAAACATACAACACACATTACACACATTAAGAGTCCGGTAATGATTTAAAAACGAAAATCGTTAATAATGAAATTACGCACATGAATAATAATAATAATAATAAATACTCTTTATTGCACACCTCATACAGTTACAAGCACAAATTTTACAATTAGATAAATTTAGGTAGAGGTAACAACAGGCGGTCTTATCGCTAATGAGCGATTTCTTCCAGACAACCTTTGGGTAGTGGAGACTAGAGAAAAACAATAAGCAGTAGGTGGTGCATAGAAACAAAAGAGACGAAATAGATAACACAGCACATTCATATGAATATACATACTTAAATAAATACAAAATAAACATACATATACGTACATATATACATATATAATACACACAGTAAGAAACAACAGTGTCAACTTAAAAACCTAAGGAAGAGATAAATAGTATTCCTTAAGTTGCGATTTAAAGCTACCAATAGATTGCGCGCGTTTTATGTTGAGAGGGAGAGAATTCCACAAACGAACGGCCTGGAACGTAAATGAGCAATTATAAAATTTGGAAGATGGAAATGGCACTTTTAGGAGCAATTTTTGAGAGGATCTAATAGAATTAAGATAAGAGAAACGCTCTTTGAGGTAGCGGGGAGTTGCAGGGTTAAAAAGTATAGAAAAGAGTAAAGAAAGTATGTGAGAGTATGAATCGCATTTGATCAGATAGTTTGAAGTCCTGTTATTGCAAAAAAGTTCTTTGGTTATATATATTTTAACATTTAATACCCTTAAACTGAATTCTTACAGAGCTTGTTTAGTGAGAACGTTGATTCGTGCAATCTTGTCAGTTGATTATTAGTTATTATTTTTTATGGCCCCTAATATGTTTTATATTATCAAAACATGAAGTAGAGTTTATTACTGTATTTTTATTTTTGTGAAATGCTTTAATATCTTCCCAAAAATATCACCTAAACTTCGACAAGTTTTCATAAAATTGCTCTAGCTAAACATACTCTCCTTTAAAAAATATATATGATAACGAAAAAAACTGTTCCACTTATTCCTCGGACGACTCATTTTACAGTATATTTATGTATTTTATGTACTAGTATGACTTAATTTTAATCAACAAAAACCTTACTCTTTTCGCCTCTCCACGCAAAAATCGCGAAATAGGTGTTAGATTAGGGTGAATTACTTATAAATGAGACAAGAAAATTAAAAATGCGTTCCACTTAAACAATTTAAAAAGAAACGTACGTTCAAAATATGTATACAAACTGATAGAAGTTTAGTTAGTTACTGCAAAATAGTATCAAAAAGTTGAGCGAAATCGACAAAAAAGTTTACCGGACTCTTAAAACATACATTATTAAAGTAATGCCAATATTTTTAGATTCAATTATTGAATGCCCCTCGTTTTCTCTGCTAGACCTTAGGCTGATGTTTCCAACTCTTTTTTAACCGACTTCAAAAAAGGAGGAGGTTCTCAATTCAACTGTATTTTTTGTTTATGTTTGTTACCTCAGAACTTTCGACTGGGTTATCCGATTTTGATGATTCGTTTTTATTGGTCTGCCTAATTAAATTGAGTAATAATTCAATAATTCGATCCAAAAACATTGGCACTACCTAAATAAGAACGGTATGTTTTAGACAAAAAAAATAATTTAATCATTAGTCATTCAATCATAAAATGTAACCTAGGCGACTCCATTGCCCTCTCTGCTCAATAATGCCACCAATAGTAACTTTCCAATTATCTAACAAATACTTGATCACCTTCACTATAAGCGCGCTCTCCAATTCTACATGCATAACTGCCCTACCACGTTAAAAAACTAGTCAGAAAGTGTGATTTATTGCGTGTGAAATATCAAATGAGTTTTCCGGTGTAACAAGGTAGTCATCATGGACGTCATCAGGAACGACATATCCAAATTTGGCTATTAGTTATTGAAAAAACATTCTGTATATTCCACATTTCAAGGTCTACCTCAATCGTACCTAAGTCAAATTGGGCCAATCCAGCCGGAAACTGACTAATGTCACAAGTCACACAAACAAAGTCAAATATAAACCGAATGCGTTCGAAATATTTATCCGTCCCAATCCCGTAAGGTGAGTTCGCCCAATATCGGACACCGGGTAAAATCGTATAATTCAAATTTACGCCCATTGCGGGGACTTTTTTTAGTTCTGGCAAGATGAAACGATGCGCCGTTTTGTTTTGCACCTCTCTTCAGATCGCACTTGATGCTCCGACTTATAAGTCATGTGATATGCGCAGCAAAGTAAAAAAATATTTTGTGTTAAGTCCTAAATTACCCTCCTTAAGTTTTTTGGAAATAACTGGGGCCTTAGGTATTTTAGGTTCTTTTACAAGTTGTATATTATTTTTATTAAATTTGCGACAAGTCTGTATATTTGGCGTTAGAATACGGCACATACAGGCCGCTCGATCCGGTATTACCCGAAGTGGTCAAAAATCGGATACTATTCATCCGATTTTAAACTGTCAGTAATGCTCAAACTTCAGACGTATTTATTTATTTAAACTTTATTGCACATAAGGGAACTTAACGTACAAAAGGCGGACTTAATGCCATAAGGCATTCTCTACCAGTCAACCTTTAGGGCAAAACAGAAAAGATTGTAGGTGGTGCATCTAGTGAAATTAATAACGAAAAGTTATTCTATTATCCTATTCATACACATAAAATATATAAACTAGAATACATAAAATACACACATATAAAACTACTACATATATAATAATATACATACACACAAATACTTATATATGTAATTTTATCTCGCCTAGAAAAGTACTGTTGGAGAAGATACAGAGAATTCTACTTTGAGCTACCAGCAAAGAAAGCTCGCACGGACCTTTTAAAAACGTAGCTCGACGGAGCTTTCCTAATTTCAGTGGGAAGACTACCACGACGATCAATTATCTCTCTAACTAAAATATTTTATTTTTTATTTTTATTGTAAAATAATTTTCCTCAATAGTCAAAACTATAATTAATGAAGTAACTAATAGATTTTTCGAACGAGTGAGCGTCGCAAAGTGAGTAATAACATCGATTCACTGCTGCACTTGAGATTTTTGACAGTTTGTTACGAATTTAAGTACAGTTGTTCAAATTTAAGTAATTTTTTTAAGTGATAACTTTCTTCTTGTTGCTGATGTCGAAATATTTTTTTCTCTAAATTTAAACACTCATTTTGGCGTTTAAGAAGATAATAAAATTTCAGGCTGTAAATCGTTTCATTACTATCATTTCGTTAATTTAATCACGTCTGTAGCATATTTACAAGCTGAGTTTTTTTTTTAAATCAACATGATCTCAATTCACCCAAAAATTGTCCGGTTTTGGGCGAACTAACCTTAGGTAATTTAGCTCAACCTCCGGACAGTCAGCAATCAGTGAATAAACAGGTGGACATTCAAAACATTAATATGAAATTGAGGACAAACACAAAGAGAACACTTACACGAGTTCAATTTTGATGATGATCATCATGTGGACATAAATATTAGTTATTAGCCATTGTTCCTTATTGCCACTATATGTTATGAATGAATATGAAAGTTTATGCAGGTATACATATGTGTAGGTCATAAGAGAGAATCAAAGCAATAGATTTAGAGGTTTAATAAAAGTTAGTTAAAAATTGTATTACTTAATGATCTGCTATTCTCAAGGGAACTACCGAACGGCCTCTTAACCCAGTCGGTAGTGACCCTGCCTACGAAGCAGGAGGTCCCAGGTTCAAATTCTGGTCAGGGCATTTGTTTGCGTGTTTATCACAGATTTGTTCCTGAGTTATGGATGTTTTCTATGTATAAATTTTATGTGCAAATTTTATTACATATAATTGTAAAAATATTAAGAGGTCTGTAGAAGGCATACGACAACTATGTACGTTTGCTGACATAGTTGCTCTTCAAGAGACCTGGCTGGCGGATTCAGATTTGACGTTCCTGGCAAGTATACATGAGGACTTCGGCGGCACAGGGGTCTCGGCGATGGACACCGGTGCGGGCTTGCTAAGAGGTAGGCCGTTCGGCGGAGTTGCTATCCTTTTGTTCCAGTGCGTTTCTGTGATTCCGTGCGGTAATCCGCGAATAGCGGCGGTGCGTATTACAATAAGTGACCGGTCGTTGATAGTATTTAGCGTATACATGCCTACTGATTGCGCTGAGAACATCACGGAACTGACTGATTGTCACAGTGTAGTAAAGCTTGTCCCAGAAAAAAATGTCGTTTATTAGTTAGTATGAAATAATGTAAGCAATAAAAAGTTACCAAATTTTTGACAACAGTTTATTAGAAATGTAGTAAACAAAACGTATTTTTGTTATGTTTTTGTTCTATTGTTTATTCAGCCAGAAACTTCGTAATTTTCTTTTGATACCTGCCATCAGGTTTTGTACATCAGTGTCTGTGATTAGTTTTGAAGCTGCATTCCATTTTCGCTTGAAGTTTTCAACTGATGTGGCGTTAGTTTTATGTTTTAAGAGCTTCTGCTTCATACGAGCCCAATATTATTCTATAGGTCGTAATTCAGGACAGTTAGGAGGATTTTGGTATTTTTCCACAAATTCGACATTATTGGCTTTGTACCATTTTATCACATTTTTAAAATAGTAGCACGTGGCCAGATCAGGCCAAAACAGAACTGGCTTCTTGTGTCGCTTAAAAAACGGCAATAATCGCTTTTCCATGCACTCTTTAAGGTATATATCGCCTTTCATAGTTCCTTTAGCAAAGTATGGAGTGCTGCGTTTGCCGCAAGAACAGATCGCTTGCCACACAAGAACCTTCTTCGCAAATTTTTCCGTTTTTATGTTACATTGTACTCGTCATTGATAGTTTTTCTATCGGTCCCCGAATAAAAATGATGTCCCGGCAGTGATTTAAAATCAAGCTTGCAATATGTTTCGTCGTCCATCACAATACAGTATTTTTTTGTCGTTAATTTTGAATAAAGTTTTCTGGATCTCGTTTTAGCGTCAGTTTCTTGTTTCGAATTTCTATTAGGCACTTTAGTTTGTTTGAAAGTCTTTATAGAATTATTTATCTTTACTCGTTGCACAGTGGATTTAGATGTTTTAAACTTTTTAGCTAAATCTCTTACAGATGATGTAGGTTTTTTCAGCAAAGCAGCTATGATACTCTTCTCAATATTTTTCTTAACAAACCCGGTCTTCCGACCACTTCCAGGACGCCGTCGAATACCGCCAGTCTCTCTGAATTGTTTTAGGACCCTTTGCACAGTTCTAACAGACGTGTTTAGCTCCATTGCCGCTTTTTTCGTGAAAATGCCTTAATATTGGACATATTTGTACAATATTTTCTCATGAAGTTTTTCTTGTGGAGACGAGATCTTTGAAAATGTGACTGTGACAGATTTTTTTCTAATATTAAATAAAGAACCGAGATGCATTTAACATATAACCAGCCAGTTACAACCATTTTCATTGAAACCTGAGATACCAACGCTGCGTAAACTAACGACATTTTTTACTGGGACAAGCTTTAAATGCTATAATTGAGGAGAATAGTGTCGAATCTGCTTTTATACTCGGGGACTTTAATGCACACCCTCATACTAGATTTTATAATGAGCTTGATCAGTTTTCTATGGATCAGGAGTGGTTGTGTATCGATGTAGAGAAAATGGGATTATCATCAGATACGTTCACATTTATCAGTGAAGCTCATGGCTGCAGGCGGTGGTTGGACCATTGTTTAGTGACGAGTGCTGCGCAACAATGTGTTGTTGACACATAGGTACGTCAAATATGATGTGTACTGGTCTGATCACTTCCCGCTAGTTGTTAAATGTAATTTGAATACAACACAGAGAAATACGGTCTTGGCCTCTACCACCTCTAATAAAATTCGTTGGGGTGAGCGTAATGCTGATGAGATCAGTACTTATCAGAAATTATGCGACGATGGTTTAAAAAGTATTGTTTTTCCCCCGGCATTTGTACAATGTTGTGGTAACCATTGTAATGATAACACTCATGGGGCTATAATAGACAAATTATATTTTAATATTATAAATGTATTGTGTCGGGCGGCGGGCTGTTCTCATGGAGACAAGAAGCGTTCTAAGGGCCGTAAAAAGCCTTTGAGCGGCTGGAACAGACATGTGCACGAGGCTCACGCGAGTGCCAGGTTACACTTTGATACGTGGGTATCCTATGGTAAACCAGGTAGCGGCCCAGTGTATAATCACATGATTGAGTCGCGAAGGGTTTTTAAGGGCAGATTAAAGTGGTGTCAAAACCACCAAGAGCAAATAAAAATGGACTTAATAGCATCACACCACGCAAAGCTGACTTTAGAAGCTTTTGGAAATGTACTAATAAGCTGAACGCTAAGCCTGGTACTCCCGTGAGTGTTGATGGGGTTTCTAACCCGAAAGATATTACTAATATTTTTCAGGACCATTTTAAAAGTTAAGTCTCCATTAGGGCCGCCCTGCAGGCTGCTTGCTGATACAGAGAAGATCAATAAGACAACAACCTTAATTCTCGCCAAGGACGTCAAGTTCGCGATATGTAAGATGACGAAGGGCAAATCACCCCGCCACGACGGTCTCTCTGTCGAGCACCTGCGCTATGCCGGCTTTCACCTACCACATGTACTTGCTATGTTCTACAACATCTGCCTAGGTCACTCGTACCTGCCCCAGGACATGATAAAAACTTTGGTGGTGCCTATTGTGAAGTCTAAGACGGGAGATGCGTCGGATAAGTCTAACTATAGACCCATCTCTTTGGCCACGATAGTAGCAAAGGTACTTGACAGTGTGCTTAACTCATATTTAAAAAGTCATATTAAGCTCCACGACGCTCAGTTTGGTTTCGTTCCAGGTCTGTCTACAGAAGCCGCCATTCTTAGTTTGAAGCACACTGTCAGGTATTACACTGACCGGGATACGCCAATATATGCTTGTTTTATGGATCTATCGAAAGCATTCGATACAGTTTCATATGAGATCCTTTGGCGTAAACTGGAAGGTGTAGGGCTACCGCCGGAGTTAGTGTCAATGTTTAAGTACTGGTACGTAAATCAGGAAAATCAAGTGAAGTGGGCAGGCGAGTTGTCGGCGCCGTGTTGACTGGAGTGCGGGGTGAGGCAAGGGGGATTAAGCTCGCCCTTGCTCTTCAGTTTATACATTAATGCACTGATTGAGGAGCTCAGCTGCACGCATGTTGGCTGCTCTGTTGACGGTGTCTTTGTCAATAACCTCAGCTATGCGGATGACATGGTGCTGCTGGCCCCCTCAGTCAGTGCATTGCGTCAATTAATTGCTGCATGTGAGGCGTATGCGGCGTCCCATGGCTTGACTTACAATGTAAGTAAAACCAACTATATGGTCTTTAAGGCGGGAAGTAAATGTCCGTTCTTTGTTCCACCTATAGTTCTAAATGGTGTTCCCCTTACAAGGGTGAAACAGTTTAGATACCTAGGACATTTGCTGACTGAGGACCAAAAAGACGATGTAGATATGGAGAGGGAGCGCAGGGCATTGTCAGTTCGAGCGAACATGCTAGCCCGCAGATTTGCTCGTTGTACAGATGAAGTGAAAATAACACTATTCAAGGCTTTCTGTACATCGCTGTACGCGTCAAGTCTGTGGGTTAGATATACTCAACGTGCTTACAATGCCCTGCGCATTCAATACAATAATGCTTTTAGGGTGCTGTTGAGACTGCCGCGTTTCTGCAGCGCATCGTCCATGTTCGCCGAGGCGCGCACAGACGGCTTTGATGCCGTCTGGCGCAAGAAAACGGCCTCACTGCTAGACAGGGTGCGCGGGAGTAGCAACAGCATCCTAAACATGATAGCTAACAAGCTAGACTGTCCTCTGCTGTGGATAATGGGTCAGAGGACTAAATCGCTGTTTTGTATATATTATTAAGTAACTAATATTAGACTAAGTTAATACTAACATTGTATGGACCATTGTGTTGTCTTTTAATAAATAAATCATATTCATATATGTATAATACTTAAATATTTACATATCGTCGTCTAGTACCCATGACACAAGCCTTATTGAGCTTTACTGTGGACCAAGTGGGCTTAGGTCGATTTGTGTAAGATTGTCCTATAATATTTATAATGTTTTTTTTCTATTTGAATTACATTTTCGCTGAAATGACAATTTTAATAAATAAGAACAGAACCTGAAAAGAAACAGCTCTTGAAATAATGTATACCACCTACAGCTTACTGTTATTAAAACATGGGATAGAGTATAAAGAGTGTAAGGATATTTATCAAATGTCAATAGAGTCCATATTTGAAGTATGTGCGATAGAAATACCAGAATTAAATAAAATTTTAGTAAATGTATATTGGCCAGACAATAAAAGAATGCCTGATACTTTTTTCGGGTCAATGGAGCTCCTTTTAAAACACATACAAAAAAAGTATACTAAGAGAGATGTAGTCATTGGAGGAGATTTTAATATTAATGTACTTGATAAAACAACACTGACAACAAATTTACTTATTTTAATGATTAATTATAATTACATACAACATGTTAAAATACCTACTCGAGTAACTCAAAATAGTGCTACCGGTATAGACCTAATCTTTACAAATTTTCCCTGTAAAAACCTAACTATAAATGTAAATGAATACGGTTTTTCAGATCACAGAGGAGTACTTTTGAATATACCAACCAAAAAAATAAATACAAGAAATACTTGGACGATATCAAAAAGGCAATTCAGTGATAAAAATATTCAAAATTACAAGTCCGAACTAAGTAAAATAGACCTTTGTACTATAATAAATAGGAATAAAAATGTTAACGAAAACTATAAGGATTTAAATATTCTTTTAACTAATCTACTTAACTTGTGTATACCAAAAACTAATAAAAAAATTAAAATAAGTACAAAAAAGGCATGGTTAACAAAGGGTATAAAAATATCCTGCAGACACAAAAGACTATTGCGGCAGCTATGGGCCGTTTGACATGACAAGATGTCAAATGAAATAAACAAACAATACATATTAATGTGAATTTCAAGAAACATTTTTAGTTATGATTCATCAGTATGGAGTAATTTCAGAACTGTGTGTTTCACATCAGAGTGCAGTATAATTTTATGTTTTCCTAAGTGTCCGATGGTATTTTATTGACCAAAACTATATCCGAAGACCTACGAGTACCGCTTCAGTTGCAAATTAATATTAACGCTATTTTTATATCCTTTTTATTTTGTTACTTCGCTTTGTACATATTCTATATATAATTAGTCTTAGAATAGCGTATGTCTCTATCAGCAAACCATGTCGTCACATCTACTACGTCGGTGGACACTAACCTACCCTGCCCACATTGTCCACAACTCCGCTATTTTAAAGGTACCAAAGGCTTGAACATACACATCGCGAGAAAACATAGGCCCGCCCACGTCACATGTTCAGCCCCCACTACCTCCATCATTTCATCAACGCCCATATTGCAACAGCAATCCGTTAGCTCCAACGCCCCTTTTTGGCAAACTATCGGCAACTTAAAGAAAACTCTACCGATTCTTAAGCGCATACCTAGAGGCGCTCGCGTCGCAGTTTCCCAAAGCCTAGCGGAAATAATAAAAGCCGCAGTATCTGAAAATTCCACGCACGCATGGCAACAACTTTTGACATTTTCGTTTAAAGTTCTACATATTAATTCAGAAGATCAGTCCCGGAAATCACTTACTACAAAAATAAAGGAAAACTGCTTTCATAACTCCCCAGTACACCCTGACACCCCCCAACAAAGTGTTTACAGGGGAAACATATTTAGGACAGTTAAGAACAAGGTTGCCGATGGTGACATTAGAGGAGCCGCGCGCATATTGTTTTCCAACGACGTAGTAGCACCCAACAGCCCCGAAACCCTTATAGCTCTTACTAACAAACATCCACTTCCAACAGCCAACTTCGTACTACCTGACCCGCCTGAAGCCACCGACGAGCCGCTCAAAGCCACAGGTGAAGATGTTTTGGGAGCCGTCATGTCGTTCCCAAATGGCTCAGCTGGCGGCCTTGATGGCCTGACGCCTCAACATCTCAAAGATGTTCTAAGCAGTGACTGCAATGGGACGCGTGACGAGCTCCTGAGACAACTGACAGCACTGGTAAATTTAATGCTGTCAGGTGAGGTACCCACGGACGTGACCGATATTTTGTACGGTGCTAACTTATGCGCTCTACAAAAAAAAGACGGTGGCATACGACCAATCGCTGTTGGATCTACTTTTCACCGCCTCACAGCTAAAATAGCCTGCCGTGCCATCCTTAAAAAATTAGGTACGGAATTTAGCCCTATTCAACTGGGCTTTGGCTCCAACAGCGGCTGTGTAGCCGCCGTCCACGCCGTGCGTACCTACGTGGAGCGCGGGGCAGGCGAGGTGCTGTTGAAGGTGGATGTTACAAACGCATTTAATTCTGTGGACCGAGACACCCTGCTGACTCAAATTAAAGAAAAAATTCCTGAAACATACAAATTTCTTTGGCAGTGCTATAGTTCTCCAACGAAACTCCTGTATCAATCGAATCTTTTAGCCTCTTCCGTCGGTTGTCAGCAGGTTGACCCCCTAGGTCCGGCCATCTTCAGTCTTGCTATCCACCCTATCATCAAAACTCTAAATTCTAAATTAAATGTCTGGTACCTGGACGACGGCACACTAGGGAGTGATGCAGTTACGGTTTTGAACGATCTGCAAAATTTAACATCTGCACTAAAATCCATCGGTTTGACACTAAATTTTTCTAAATGCGAACTTTTTGTTCTAAACACAACACCAAACAAAGAAAGCATAGTTGAAAGTTTCACAAATATAGCCCCTGGAATTAGAATTGTCAATGAAAGCCTGCTTCACCTCCTTGGCTGCCCAATTTTAGATCAATCTTTTGACAAATACGTTAACGACAAAATTCTAAATTTTAAATCTATATCAGATCGCTTATTAAAGATTAATATGCATACAGCTTACACCATCATTCGGCATTGTCTTTTTGTACCAAAATTCACTTACGTTCTCCGAGGAAGCCACCTTTGGGAACACCCAGACCTACTTTTAAAATTGGATAAGTTGATTGAAGAATCTTTGGAATCGATCCTCAACATACCTTTCGGCAATAGATCCTGGACCCAGGCCAGCCTACCTATTAGACACGGAGGCCTGGGAATACGCAAAATTTCTAGTATATCCTTGCCCGCGTTTTTATCCTCAGTGCACAGCGCCCAAAACTTGATCGGAAGCATTTTAACCCCTTCTCTCGGAATCCTGGAGGCTGCACATTGCACTGAGGCTAAAAATGTCTGGGCATTAACTTGCCCCAATGTAGACCAGCCTGCCAATCCCTGCTCGCAGAGGCTATGGGACGAGCCGCTCTGTCGACTAGTGCGGAACAATCTTCTTGATACGTCAACTAGTTCGGCAGATCGAGCTCGTCTCCTTGAAACTGCAGAGTGGGAGTCGGGTCTGTGGCTACAAGCATTACCATCACCTTCCATAGGCACACTTCTTGATAACTCAACCTTTCGTTTGGCGACCAGTTTGCGGATAGGGACAGAAACCAACGCTCCACATCGCTGCCAATGCGGTACCATGGTAGACAGCCTTGGCCATCATGGGCTGTCCTGTTGCAGAAGCGCCGGGCGCATTCCTCGCCATGCTAACATCAATGATGTCATCCGTAGGGCCCTTGTCAGCGTCAAAATGCCGGCCATCTTAGAACCTGTTGGCCTGGCGAGAGACGACGGCAAGAGGCCCGACGGAATGACATTGGTGCCTTGGAAGATGGGGCGGCCCCTAGTCTGGGATGCTACATGTGTAGACACTCTAGCGCCGTCCCATCTCCCAGGCACCTGTAATAATGCCGGGACTGCTGCATCCACAGCCGAAGACCTCAAACGCCGCAAGTATGCTGCTCTTGGCAGTGGCTATATATTTGAGGCGTTTGGGGTCGAAACGCTGGGGCCATGGGGACCAGGCGCACGCAGAGTCTACAAGGACTTAGCGTCGCGCCTGGTAGACGCAACAGGTGACCAGAGGGCTGGCCAGTATTTCGCTCAGCGAATAAGCATTGCCATTCAACGTGGCAATGCGCCCAGCCTTCTGGGCACACTACCCATTGGTAGCGACTTAGGAGATATTTATTATTTGTAGGTAGTTTTAATTTATATTATTTTTAGTTTTTAGTCCGAATTTTTCCAATTGTACCATGACGTTACGTTTTTTGTCACATTAAAAGTAATAACGTCCCAAGTAAATAACTCCATACTAAATAATCATTATAAGCAATACGATAAGTTACTAAATAATTTTTAAGAAAAAAAAACCGACTTCAATGGGGGTAGCCGGTGAAGGATTATTGTAGATGGTGCACTTAGATTCCATACAATGAAATAACTTGCTTAAAAAACGCAGCGGAGAGGACAAATCGCCAAACGTGAACTATGCGTCGTTGAAGAGTTCCGTTCTGATTATCATCAGCAGTTCCACTTCATCAAATGTCACTCTTTTGAATGAAAATGCTTGATTTGTTGATAAAAATACAAAAGTCACTTTATGTATGCCTTTAAGATTTGAGGAATTCCCTCGATTCCTCGTGGAACTCATCATCAGAACTTGAGCTTGACGAAAATTGGTCCTGACAATCTAACTTGCTTAACAAACATAGCGAAGAGGAAGAATCGCCAAACATGAACTATGCGTCGTTGAAGAGTTCCGTTCTGTTCATCATCAGCAGTTCCACTTCATCAAATGTCACTCTTTTGAATGAAAATGCTTGATTTGTTGATAAAAATACAAAAATCACTATGTGTAAGCCCTTAAGATTTGAGGAGTTCCCTCGATTCTTCATGGATCCCATCATCAGAACTTGAGCTTGACGAACATTTGTTCTGACAATTAAACTTGCTAAACAAACACAGCGAAGAGGACGAATCGCCAAACGTGAACTATGCGTCGTTGAAGAGTTCCGTTCTGATCATCATCAGCAGTTCTACTTCATCAAATGTCACTGTTTTGAATGAAAATGATGGTTTTGTTGATAAAAATATAAAAATCACTATATGTATGCCTTTAAGATTTGAGGAGTTCCCTCGATTCCTCATGGATCCCATCATCAGAACTGCGTTTTGACAAAAACGGGACCAATCTGTATATATATACTTACAATCAAAAAAAAAAATTTCAAAATCGGTTCAGACATGACGGAGTTATGGAGTAACAAACATAAAAAATAAAAAAAAAAAAAAAAAAAAAACATACACGCCGAATTGAGAACCTCCTCTTTTCAAATCTTGAAGTCGGTTAAAAAACAGTCACAGCATCAAAAAAACTTCAAAATATTAAACGTTTTGAAAAAACCGACAACGTAGTTAAAACAATGTGGCATATAGTTAAAGAACAAACCAATAAAGTCTCACAAAAAAATAGAAATAATATTAAATTAAAACTTAACAATAAATTAACCGAAAACCCTATAATAGTCGCTAACTCGTTCAACAATTTATTTTCTTCAGTAGGCGCAGTAAATGACAATTCTGTGCCTCCGCGTGGAAGACCCGTTATTTCACCATCAGAAAAATCAATGTATGTCAAACCAGTCACCCCACAAGAAATTTTTAAAATAATTAAAGGTTTAAAGAATAAAAGAAGTTGTGGCCAAGACGAGCTACCACCCTGTCTAGTTAAAAAATGTGCTAAGGAGCTAACTCCTCCTTTAACGCTCCTTATTAATCAGTCATTCACGGAGGGCATTTTCCCAGACTTACTTGAGTTATCTGTTATAAAACCGGTTTACAAAAAAGGAGATCAATATGACTGTAGTAATTATAGACCCATAGCCCACTTACCTACATTTTCCAAAATTTTTTAAACCGCAATGTCAAACCGATTACATTCCTTCTGTGAAAAGTTTAAAATATTCAGTGATTCTCAAAATGGTTTCAGAAAAGGTCG
This sequence comes from Pammene aurita, assembly GCA_947086415.1. Lineage (NCBI taxonomy): Eukaryota > Metazoa > Arthropoda > Insecta > Lepidoptera > Tortricidae > Pammene > Pammene aurita. The sequence goes on along the minus strand of OX352305.1, from coordinate 20,299,813 downwards.
ATCAACAACATCAGCTGTATTTAAATTCATCAACGAATCATTAACCATAATAAACAACAAACAATACGCCGTTGGTGTATTTTTAGACATGAGTAAAGCTTATGACCGAGTTTTGTATAATATTTTATTACAAAAGTTATTTGCAGGGCCCGGATAATTCCGACCTAATGGTGAGCTAAAATACCTAAAGTTCGCGAGAGGACATAATATAGAGTGGTTACAACCGGATGAAAATAATATTTTATTTGGATTCCGGATATTCGATGTTTATTCGGGGACTTGTCGTAATATTGAACGTGATATGTTTTGTTTACAGTTTTTTAATAATTTAAAATATATGTCACATTTTCAGATTTATTATTATAATGTTAACTTTATGGCTGCAATGTAACCATTTTTCATCATTACGACTATTACTTGCAGTACCCGGATGAATATCGAATACCCGGAATCCAAATAAAATATTATTTTCATCCGGTTGTAACCACTCTATATTATGTCCTCTCGCGAACTTTAGGTATTTTAGCTCACCTAATTCCGGGCCCTGGTTATTTGACATTGGTATTAGAGGTGTAGTACACAATTGGTTCACTTCATATCTAACAGGTCGATCCCAATATGTAGAAGTAGAACAATGACTATAAGAATATACAATAATCTTCCTAAAGAAATAACTGCAGAGCTCAAATATGCAAAATTTGTTCAGAAGCTAAAAACATATCTAATAGAAAAGTGTTTCTACTCGCTGCAAGAATATTTTGATGATAACAAATACCATAAATACCGTTAGATTTGCCTTGATATGTATATAATTGGATTATAATTAGTTAAGTATGTTTTCCTATATTTTTTATTTATGTAATAGCTTTATTGTGTGTTTAAATTTGCAATACCCTGTCTGGGGTCTCATGTTGTTCTTAGTTTTAAACTATACTTAAGACTATCTGTATCAACATGAAAGCAATAATAAATTTATTATTATTATTCTCTTTATTATTCTTTTTTCTTAGGCTAGGTCATTTTATAATATTTTTACAAAAGTAAAATATAAAAATACATCTAAAACATACAAAAACAATAAAAACATTATAAAAAACCTAACCTAGGGTGCCCCCGGCAACGGAGCAAGGCCCAGGCTGCCGGTGGTCAGGGCCGCAGAGAGAGGAACCTTCGGACTATGCGCGCCGTGTCCAGGATAACCGCCTTCTGAATCTGACCCTTGATCCAACCACAACCCCGTAGCGAAAGTCTCTCTAGATGTTGGTCTAGACTCTTCGCTATGAGACCGTTCGCAGAAACAACTATCGGTACAATGATCGCCGAATCAACCTCCCACATGGCGGTTACCTCGTGAGCCAAGTCTAGGTACTTGCTGGACTTGTCCTTCTCGGCCTTCACGAGGTTCTCGTCACATGGGACGGTGATGTCGACGAGCATGGCCCGGCGTTGCGGTCGATCTATTACCACGATATCAGGCTTATTGGCTACAATAGTCCTGTCCGTGATAATAGATCGATCCCAATAGAGCGTGGCACGACCATTTTCGAGAACTGGTGTAGGTGTGTACTTGTAGTACGGCACTTCGTGGTCCACAAGACCATATAGGAGAGCAAGCTGTTGGTGTATAATCCTGGCTACGAGGTTATGTCTGTGCAAGTACTCGCCGTTAGCAAGATGAGAACAACCGGAGATGATATGCCTGAGTGACTCTCCGGGACGGCGGCATGCCCGACAAATGTCGACCGTACCGTCCTTCAGGATATATCTCCGGTAGTTATTCGTCATGATAACTTCGTCCGCAATTGCACAGGCAAAACCTTCGGTTTCTCCAAAGAGGTCCCCGAATCGTAACCAGGTCACCGACGCGAGCAGGTCTACGTCGGGTCCCGTGAGGGCCCTGTAGAACCGCCCGTGTAGCTCCTTGCTCTTCCATACCGCCCTGCGATCCTCGGTGCTTAGCACCACAGGTTTGCGCCAGTTCTCGTTTGCCAAGGAGAGCGGCGTGAGACCCTTATCTACTGCCACCACATCACGATGCATCTCACACTCGTTGTTAAGGAAATAATTCCTGAGATTGTACACCTCACGGTTGTGGAGATTTTTGGCGTTTAAAAAGCCCCGACCTCCACACTTCCGTGGGATATACAATCTCATAACAGACGAGCGCGGGTGAAGCATACGGTGTGTGGTGAGCAATAGACGGACTCTCCGATCCAGGGCATCCAGCTCGGTCTGTGTCCACCTTAGTATGCCAAAGGAGTATGTGAGTAGGGGCATCACCCAGGCATTGAAGGCACGCACCTTGTTGCCACCTGACAGAAGACTATTAAGTACTTTTGTCAGCCGACCGAAGAAGCGCTCCTTCAACGCCTGTTTAATACCCACATCCTCAATGCCCAAAGACTGTGACATACCAAGGTATTTGTAGGTTTCTGATTCAGAGATAGATCTGAACGTCATTGTCTCAGAAAGCTGTAGATTTGTTGAATTTACTACTTTCCCCCGCTGTACATGCATAACTGCACATTTATCAACACCAAACTCCATCTTGATGGAACTACTGAACACTTCAGTGGTCTTCAGTAGTTCCAACAAGTCTCGGTTATTTGGTGCAAATAATTTGAGATCGTCCATGTACAGAAGGTGAGATATGACTTCACCCTCTCTCCGAAGCCGGCAACCTAGCCCCGAATCCTTCAGCAGATTGCTGAGCGGATTTAGAGCTAGGCAGAACCACAGGGGACTCAGACTGTCGCCCTGAAATATTCCTCGATCAATCCTTATAAAGTCCTGCGGGCCAGGGGTGTCATCCCCGCCTCCTGGTTGACGAAGGACTGTGGTCCACTGCCTCATACACGCGCCAAGGAAGGATCTTAAAGCTGCATCAATTTTATACAGCTCCAAGATCCTCTTCAGCCATGAATGAGGCACCGAATCATAGGCCTTCTTGTAGTCAATCCAAGCGGACGAGAGGGCCCCTCTGTTCCGCCGGACTCTTTGGCAAATGGTCATGGAGGAGGAGCTCTTTAGTACCACGGGACCCAACCCTACATCCATTTTGAGCGGAGACCAAAATGTTGTTTGCGACCATGTGCGCGTTTATTTTTGCTCTCAAAATGGATGTAAGAAGCTTGTAGAGCGTAGGCAAGCAGGTGATGGGTCGGTAGTTCTTCGCTTCCGTGGTACTACCGGACTTATAGAGCAGGAAGGTTACACCAGTTGTTAAGGAAGGCGGGAGGGAGCCAAGTTCAAGGGCTTGTTGAAATTGTGTTGCCAGCCGCGAGTGCGAGCATCGAAACCATTTTAGCCAGAAGTTGTGCAACCCATCCGGGCCAGGACTTTTCCAGTTCTGGGCCGTACGGATTGCACAACTAACGTCGGCGGGGCTGATGGTGATAGCCCCCATTGGTTCGATGGACTCACACCCACGTTCAACAACACTCATCCACTCGCCCTCCGTGTGTTCAACGGGCGCCGACCAGATGCTACGCCAGAAATCAGTCATGGCAGTAGCATCCGGCAGTCGCATATCGGACACACGGGGGTCAGTTTCCTCCCACCTTCGGTATACCTTCCTTTGGTCACTTTGGAAAAGACGATTCTGCTTGAATCGGTCCACACGCTCTCTGTAACGGCGAATACGGCTTGCCCATGCATAAACTTTCTGCTTCAGAAAGTCGATGCGCTCTATGACATTGGCCATGTAGTCGCGGGGCTCGATATCCGTCCCCGCGAACGCCTGGTGCACAAAGCGCATTACTCGGGGGCGGTTATTGCCCCCCCTGAAGCAGATCAGCTTTGCAATGAGAGTCCTAAATGAGTTGATACGACGCTCGATCCGCACCTGCCATGCTAAAATTATATTTGCTAAAAATAGATTATTATTATTATTATTACTATAATTATATAACAGGTAACATAGACAAATTTCTTTCAAAACAAACTAATATTACACGATCAATACCTCAAGGCAGCGTTCTCGGCTGTATTTTATTTTTAATAGTACATTACTGCAGAGACCAGTAAGTAAGCTTTCCTGGCTGAGTATTTAGTAGACGGCTACAATACGAAGCCAGGTAAGCTGATTACGGTCGAAGCATGTATAGTGCTTTTCTCAAACATGTAAGGAAATAAAATTACTTGTTTAGTGCTTCAGTTACTGGCTGAGTGATTTAATGTTGTATGAAAATCCTTTACGTACGTCGCGCTGAACCTGCCTTGGAATAGAGTCCCTACTGGTCTCTAATTACTAACGTAACAGGAACATTTCCGAGCATGTTTGAGAAATATATATTAATGACCTACCCAAAATTATAGATACATTTTGCATTCTTTTCGCTGATGATATATCCTTAATTATACCTTGCCATGATGAAATAAATTTGAATAATAACTTGAATAAAACCCTTCTTAAAATAGTAACCTGGTTAGATGAACATAATTTACAACTCAATTTTAATAAAACTAAACTTATGGAATTTAAACCCTATCAGAAACGTAGTTTAAATATAAATTTTTCATTTCAGAACAACACATTAGAATGCGTTCAAGCCTTTCCATTACTAGGTATACACCTTGATTCAACAATTAATTGGAAAGAACACATAAATGCAATATCTTTAAAGTTAAGCCGATTTACCTATGCCTTATACGAGCTAAAGAAGTGTACTGACGTAAAAACAGCCTTATGTGCCTATTACGCATATGCACATGCGTGGCTACAGTATGCCACAGTACTATGGGGAAATAGTTCTGATTTAACCAAACTTTTCATTTTGCAAAAACGGTGCCTTAGAACCATTGTTAATGTACATTTTATGACAAACTGTAAACCGTATTTTATTCAACATAACATTTTAACTTTAACCTCTATGTATATTTTAGAAGCAAGTAATTTTTTTTTAAATAATATATCCCTCTTTCCGCAATATTCCCGCCCATCAAACTTAAGACCCAAAACTAGATTAGCTCGACCTGACTCAAGTATGAAAATGGTAGACTCTGGTCCGTTTGCCATGTGTGTTAATATATTTAATAAGTTACCAAAGTCAATCCAGGAAGAAACTAACATACATACATTTAAAATAAAGTTAACACGATATTTAATTAGTAAAGCATACTATTCTATAGAGGAATTTCTAAGTGAGTAAGTTAAGCTGTTTGTAGATTACTAAAATATTTAGTAGTCTGATTTATTGTTATAAATTAATAGATGTATAAGTTTTATTATGTTGCTATACCCTTGCAGGGTTCATGTTGATACCGAAACTAGCCTTTAAGATCCTTTGTACACATGAAACGCAATAAAGAATATGAATATGAATACCTTCATTGTTTTCCTTATTGCACTTTGTAACCGATCTTAATTAGCGACGCGACGTGAAAATTTTTCTAGAGCGAACAAACCTTTCATTCATTTTGATTTTTCGGAAAATAAGCTTTGGAGTTAATAACTTTTCGGATGGGTGTTTTCGATGAAGTCACCATCATCCTAGCGTTTGTCCCGGCAATTAAACACTAGAAAACACAAAAAGCACTCACCTCACATAATCCCGTGGTGTCGAAGCCAGAATCGAACCCATAATGAGCCGACCCGCGGCCGGACGCCGACACGGGCTGTGACCTTTTGTTGTCGGTGTGCGCGGGCCCATTGTCGATCACAGACCAGTTGTTACGGTTTTCAAAATCAAATACGAATTTCACTTCGAAACTTAAGTCACGTCACGCACATGCGGCACACTGGGGACACACTACACGCTTGAATGCCCACAGAGGTGTATTAGTCAAAGCGACGACCTTGTGGTTTCTTTTTCAACCGACTCGACTTCAAGATTTCGAAGGAGGAGGTTATCAATTCGTCGGGATCTTTGTTGTCTTGCTATTTTTCGAAGACGGCTGGACCGATTTGGAAAATTCTTTTTTTGTTTGAAAGAGTATACTTCATAGTTGGTCCCATTGTAACCAGGTCAGGTCCTGGAGAAATCGAGGGAACTCTTCAACTATTATAGGCACACCTATAGTGATTTGAGTATTTTTTACAACACCTCGAGCTTTCAGAAAGGTGGATGCTAAATGAAGTCGGTTCTTTTTTGTTTAAAATTATTTTAATACCATGTCGGTGGCTTGTTTGCTTACTTACCATCGTAAGCGGTAATTGTAGTCTATGGACGCTTGCAACTCCAGGGCTGGTGATACATGCGCGTTGCCGACCCATGCGGTTTCAAAGACTCCACACTATCCTACGAGAAAATGTCACACTTTTGGCACCATTACATGTTTACATGTTATCAATGTTACATTACATCAGGATTCAGGATGGTATGTGGGTACAATAGCGCCTACTGACAGAATTGACGTATTTACTGTACACCCTTTAGGGGTAATTTGTTGTGCAGCTTAACCCACTGCCTAGACAACGACGTCCTGTCCTCGGATTATTTTCGTGGACTACTTTAGGTAGGTTAGGTTTATAAGTGTTAGTTCTGCACTGCGAGGCCTTTGCCTGTCCTCGATTTATTTCCGTGCAAGATCTGAGCCAGTTGTTGAGATGTGCCCAGATCATCCTGCCATTATCGTCAAACGTACGCAGCCTCCACATATTTGGTTCTATTTAACGTCAGGGTCGCCGAAGCGAGTTTTGAAACTCAGGGAAGTAATTCCGATTGGTCTATCCTTTCAATGGTGAAGGAAACTGTCAACGGTTTGGAATATCGGTAGGACTGACAGGTATAACTGACGCAAGCGCCATCTGTAAATACTTTCGACCTGCCATCTCCATTAACCACCTCTACACAGTCCTAGACAGTGCGTAGCATTTAAAGGGTAGTGAATTTTCATGATTCTTCTTGCTGTTTGTAGTAAAATGGAAACCCGCCACAAATAACGGTTTGTATTTGAATCATAATCAGTAACAAAGCGCACACGCATGCGTAGCGTTGCCAATCTGCGCGTAATGTATTTGAGACCATCTTGTTTCAATAAAAACTGTTGCTACATTTTGCACCTTCTTGTAAGGCAGTAAGGTAGATATCTGAATGGATAACTTTGTTACAATGTACAACTCAAATAATGTTGTCTTTACGAACATTGATCTGTGGATATGCTATTAGTGACTGTCACGTTGTCAAGAATCAGTCTGTAATGTACAGTCACCATCAGATATATCGGAGCGGCCAAGGTGGTCACAAATATCTGAACAACGCCTCTATTGTCAGGCGATAAAGTGCATGTTCAGATATTTTTCCTACTTTAATAAAAATACTAGGCATAAAATTAAGGATTAAAAGAAACATCCAAATTTAATTATTAGTACATTTATAAAACATTTAATACTATTGCTGTATCATTTTCATCGCAACGAACATAAATGCATTCTCGACATTAGGTGTGACCAAAAACAACAAAAACAGTAAAACTAGCGTCTCGAACGAAGAAATAATCTTCCTCCCCTGTGATACATAAGGCGTTTTAGCTAAGATTAAGAAAGCTATAAGACTAAATAGGACGTACCGAGATATAAACTGAATATTTATTACAGTATAATAAAATTAATAAACAAGCAAAAAATATATATAGCCCGACTACGAAAAACAAACATTGGGAATTCAATTAAAATGTAGCTTATGTTACCCGAGCCATAATAACGAATCTATTGACACCTTTTATCTAAATCGGATGAATAGTTTGGGCGCTACGGAACAACATACATACATACATAGACTGCTAAAATCATAACGCATCCTGTTGGTTACGCCGTAGTCTGGTTAAAAAAAATCATGGAGTGACATTAAAATGAAATGGGTCAAAATACTTTTTGTGCTCGAGTATTGCTTGTCTGAGTTACCAACCATTATCAAATTTGTATTTGTAAATTGTACTATCAATATTACCATGAAAAATAAGAACAAAAAGTATTTTCACCCAAAGTTAGGTTTGAATAAAACATTGACGAAAAACTCGCTTAGACGGTCCATAACAAAAGGGATACCTCTTACCGAGTATCTAGTTATATCGCCAGCATCATAACGGAACAGTATGGACTGCAAGATTAATAGTTGTTGGATGAGTGAGATGAGATGATGAAGGGCCTCCCGCCCTCCCACGCCGACGATACAACTAGCTCTCACTATTCGGGTTATTCCCACCCGTTACCTCCAACTTGTTACCAATCACTGGGATTGTTTTAACACTGGCAATTATTGGGAATGAAAAATTCCCACTTGTTACCGCCAAAGTGAGTGTTGGTGTTGCGTTCCAGTTTGTGACATTCCATTGGTAACAATACTAGTGGTAAGATGGTGGTAACAGGTAGGGATAATCTTCTATTCTTACTAATTACAGACTTTGAACAGAACAGCCCGTTTTGAAAGTGTTTTTACACTACAATTTCTATGGCAAAAAAGAGTGGATTGGTTATACTTAAGCAACACGCATTTATTAAGAAATACATATGACCTGCATCATGTCGGAAAACTGCAAGAAAATTGTTTTACAGTTAGAAATAATTAACACAGACAACTGTGTAGAATGTATCTATATCTAAAGTTGTGCAATTCTCGAAAATTCTCTTGACCTTTACTAGTTTCGTATGAAAAAGTTCTCGCTCGAGAATAATTCCCATAGTAAACGGTAGCGGCACATCTCCAATACCATCCTTTTTTCATAGACCACGACAACGATTAACAGATTTTTATCGGACATTTAATAAACAAATAAATAATGCTGTAACTCCTAGCATGATAACTCCTTGCGAACAATCTTATCTACAAGTAATCGTGAAAAAGCTCTAAACACATTTGTTTATGTATAAAAATATCCGCAATCTCGGTACATTTGATTAATTTAAGATTATAGTAAGTATTTAACTACATAACAATACTAAGTCTGTTATGTCACTAAACTGTTTAAAATTATATATTTCTTCGGAAGCGGTATTTGTGACAGCAACGAGTTGGTACTCATATTATTCCTGTGAATTAACAGAAATTCTAGCACACTTGACTATACTATGTTTTGCTTATTTATTCAATTTGTTGGAGTGATAAATTTGGCCGTTTCTTTCACAGAAAGTGCACAAGGATAGTTGCGCTAGCGTTTCTTGAGAACTTAATGACACACAAACCGATGCCAATCAAAAACCGCATAGTCCATTTAAGCTTAGTCTGCGCCGATTTAACAGCGACAATGTGTGGCAGTACTACAATAAGGGCCTGTTTCACAATCTCCAGATAAACTTATCTGCCAGTTAAAATTATTGCTATCCTTTTCTCCAGTCATATAAAAGAAAAAGATAGCAAACATTTATCTGACAGATATGCTTTAACTGGAGATTGTGAAACAGGCCATTAATGTCGTATATTAATTGGTGATTGGTTAAACTTATTATGTGTGGTTTCAAACACATATTAGAAAAGAATAGTCTAAGGACTAATTAGTCCAATGTATGGATTTGACAACGAGATGACTTTTTTTAAATCCATCCTGAACCTCCATCTGTGCAAAGCTTTGCGAGTTTATTCTCATTTGTCTTTTATAATGGCGCTTCCACATTTCTCGCTAGCCAAGTCGGTGCGGACTAGACGTAGACAGACTATATACTGGGGTCAAAATTAACCAACGTGCCGGTCGAGTCGAAGCTTGTTAAGCTGGACATTTCGCTCGCTCTCGCCGTCTGGACGCGCCGCAATCGGATGGGTAAACGAGACAGCGTTAGACACATTGGTGTCGACTCTATATGAGTACCGAAGAGATGTTCTAGCTAGGCGTAAAGTAATGCTTGTGTGTGTGTGGTGGTGTGTTACTCGGCGGCCGCCATGGCGGCGGGCGCGGGCGGCGCGGCGGGGTCGTTGGCCTTCTTCTTGGAGCCCGACACGATGTCGTCGATCCGCAGGAGTAGGATGGCCGTCTCCACCGCCGTCTTGTACACCTACACAAAACAAAATAAATCAATAGGTTAAGAGGCCTTATTCCCAAAACGCGCGAATTTCTTAAAATGCTTCATTTTCTTCGAAGGCTATGGCTAAAGTACTTAGTTTTTTTAAATCAACTATTGATGCATATAATAGTTCATTTCTTTATCTAGACGGCCATCGGAGCAAATATTACATTTTAACGAGTAAACCATGAAAAAAATTGGTCGTCTTGGAAGGCCTTTCCGGATTTTCCAGTTAGATGTACCATTCATTTCCAAATTACGCAAAAAAGGGTAACAATTCTTATTCAATTTGAATAAAATTCAATTGAGTATATCATGTCTGAGACGGCCATGGAAATAAATATCGAAGATTCATCTTGGATAATAGACAAAATACCTCCTGATTATATGCCAGTTTTTTGTGGAAACACGTTTACATTAAATTTTTTCCACGAAAAGTCTATAAATATTTTGCCCTAAAAAGATTACCATAGGAAAGTCAAACTATATTTCTATCACGATAAAAAATATCATTACTATAGTGGTACGTTTTAATTTAGTATGAATTTTTAAAAATGACCTATAAATCACACTTCACAGGACACTTTCTGTAAGAATCGTATTTTTGGGTACTTAATAATAATAAATATGGTTCTAAAGTATTTTTTCGTATTACTAATACTTCAAACTATCTTATAAATAGCATTTTATGCGGCTTCTTTCTTTAATAGAGTTTTTCGACCTTTTAGGGAATAAGGAGCCTTAAGTGACAAATTTGTATTCATGGTAATCATGGTACATACCAACCGATCCGCTTTGTTGCAGATATATGCGGTCTATATGGGACCAATTAATAACTCGAGAGATGAGAGTCGTCTGGCATTTGTTCTGGAAGTTTCAATATTCTTACCGATGCCATTCTTTCTTTTAATTATTCATACAGGCAGTACTGGTGACGGTGTTATACTGTAGTGTAGTACCTGCAGTTTGACGGCGAGCGGCTCCCAGATGCCCTTGGCGGCCATGTCGACGATGGCGCCGGTCTCGCCGTCGATGCCGAACGTGCTGCCGCCGTCGGCGTGCTTGGCTGGTGAGGGTGACGGTGTTATACTGTAGTGTAGTACCTGCAGTTTGACGGCGAGCGGCTCCCAGATGCCCTTGGCGGCCATGTCGACGATGGCGCCGGTCTCGCCGTCGATGCCGAACGTGCTGCCGCCGCCGGCGTGCTTGGCTGGTGAGGGTGACGGTGTTATACTGTAGTGTAGTACCTGCAGTTTGACGGCGAGCGGCTCCCAGATGCCCTTGGCGGCCATGTCGACGATGGCGCCGGTCTCGCCGTCGATGCCGAACGTGCTGCCGCCGTCGGCGTGCTTGGCTGGTGAGGGTGACGGTGTTATACTGTAGTGTAGTACCTGCAGTTTGACGGCGAGCGGCTCCCAGATGCCCTTGGCGGCCATGTCGACGATGGCGCCGGTCTCGCCGTCGATGCCGAACGTGCTGCCGCCGCCGGCGTGCTTGGCTGGTGAGGGTGACGGTGTTATACTGTAGTGTAGTACCTGCAGTTTGACGGCGAGCGGCTCCCAGATGCCCTTGGCGGCCATGTCGACGATGGCGCCGGTCTCGCCGTCGATGCCGAACGTGCTGCCGCCGCCGGCGTGCTTGGCTGGTGAGGGTGACGGTGTTATACTGTAGTGTAGTACCTGCAGTTTGACGGCGAGCGGCTCCCAGATGCCCTTGGCGGCCATGTCGACGATGGCGCCGGTCTCGCCGTCGATGCCGAACGTGCTGCCGCCGTCGGCGTGCTTGGCTGGTGAGGGTGACGGTGTTATACTGTAGTGTAGTACCTGCAGTTTGACGGCGAGCGGCTCCCAGATGCCCTTGGCGGCCATGTCGACGATGGCGCCGGTCTCGCCGTCGATGCCGAACGTGCTGCCGCCGTCGGCGTGCTTGGCTGGTGAGGGTGACGGTGTTATACTGTAGTGTAGTACCTGCAGTTTGACGGCGAGCGGCTCCCAGATGCCCTTGGCGGCCATGTCGACGATGGCGCCGGTCTCGCCGTCGATGCCGAACGTGCTGCCGCCGTCGGCGTGCTTGGCTGGTGAGGGTGACGGTGTTATACTGTAGTGTAGTACCTGCAGTTTGACGGCGAGCGGCTCCCAGATGCCCTTGGCGGCCATGTCGACGATGGCGCCGGTCTCGCCGTCGATGCCGAACGTGCTGCCGCCGCCGGCGTGCTTGGCTGGTGAGGGTGACGGTGTTATACTGTAGTGTAGTACCTGCAGTTTGACGGCGAGCGGCTCCCAGATGCCCTTGGCGGCCATGTCGACGATGGCGCCGGTCTCGCCGTCGATGCCGAACGTGCTGCCGCCGTCGGCGTGCTTGGCTGGTGAGGGTGACGGTGTTATACTGTAGTGTAGTACCTGCAGTTTGACGGCGAGCGGCTCCCAGATGCCCTTGGCGGCCATGTCGACGATGGCGCCGGTCTCGCCGTCGATGCCGAACGTGCTGCCGCCGTCGGCGTGCTTGGCTGGTGAGGGTGACGGTGTTATACTGTAGTGTAGTACCTGCAGTTTGACGGCGAGCGGCTCCCAGATGCCCTTGGCGGCCATGTCGACGATGGCGCCGGTCTCGCCGTCGATGCCGAACGTGCTGCCGCCGTCGGCGTGCTTGGCTGGTGAGGGTGACGGTGTTATACTGTAGTGTAGTACCTGCAGTTTGACGGCGAGCGGCTCCCAGATGCCCTTGGCGGCCATGTCGACGATGGCGCCGGTCTCGCCGTCGATGCCGAACGTGCTGCCGCCGTCGGCGTGCTTGGCTGGTGAGGGTGACGGTGTTATACTGTAGTGTAGTACCTGCAGTTTGACGGCGAGCGGCTCCCAGATGCCCTTGGCGGCCATGTCGACGATGGCGCCGGTCTCGCCGTCGATGCCGAACGTGCTGCCGCCGTCGGCGTGCTTGGCTGGTGAGGGTGACGGTGTTATACTGTAGTGTAGTACCTGCAGTTTGACGGCGAGCGGCTCCCAGATGCCCTTGGCGGCCATGTCGACGATGGCGCCGGTCTCGCCGTCGATGCCGAACGTGCTGCCGCCGTCGGCGTGCTTGGCTGGTGAGGGTGACGGTGTTATACTGTAGTGTAGTACCTGCAGTTTGACGGCGAGCGGCTCCCAGATGCCCTTGGCGGCCATGTCGACGATGGCGCCGGTCTCGCCGTCGATGCCGAACGTGCTGCCGCCGTCGGCGTGCTTGGCTGGTGAGGGTGACGGTGTTATACTGTAGTGTAGTACCTGCAGTTTGACGGCGAGCGGCTCCCAGATGCCCTTGGCGGCCATGTCGACGATGGCGCCGGTCTCGCCGTCGATGCCGAACGTGCTGCCGCCGTCGGCGTGCTTGGCTGGTGAGGGTGACGGTGTTATACTGTAGTGTAGTACCTGCAGTTTGACGGCGAGCGGCTCCCAGATGCCCTTGGCGGCCATGTCGACGATGGCGCCGGTCTCGCCGTCGATGCCGAACGTGCTGCCGCCGTCGGCGTGCTTGGCTGGTGAGGGTGACGGTGTTATACTGTAGTGTAGTACCTGCAGTTTGACGGCGAGCGGCTCCCAGATGCCCTTGGCGGCCATGTCGACGATGGCGCCGGTCTCGCCGTCGATGCCGAACGTGCTGCCGCCGTCGGCGTGCTTGGCTGGTGAGGGTGACGGTGTTATACTGTAGTGTAGTACCTGCAGTTTGACGGCGAGCGGCTCCCAGATGCCCTTGGCGGCCATGTCGACGATGGCGCCGGTCTCGCCGTCGATGCCGAACGTGCTGCCGCCGTCGGCGTGCTTGGCTGGTGAGGGTGACGGTGTTATACTGTAGTGTAGTACCTGCAGTTTGACGGCGAGCGGCTCCCAGATGCCCTTGGCGGCCATGTCGACGATGGCGCCGGTCTCGCCGTCGATGCCGAACGTGCTGCCGCCGTCGGCGTGCTTGGCTGGTGAGGGTGACGGTGTTATACTGTAGTGTAGTACCTGCAGTTTGACGGCGAGCGGCTCCCAGATGCCCTTGGCGGCCATGTCGACGATGGCGCCGGTCTCGCCGTCGATGCCGAACGTGCTGCCGCCGCCGGCGTGCTTGGCGCGCAGCGCGGTCAGCGTGCGGATGGTGTTGGCGCCGCAATTTTGAGCTAGCGTGCGCGGGATAATCTCTGGAAATTCAAGAAAAATAATGTAAGTAATATAAAAACATGCATGTATGATTACGATGGTTTTTTATCAAATTAAAAGAAACGTAGCTGTGTAAGTACATGTTTATGTCGTGTTTTGTGTGGTATACTGAGTCGATTTTGATGAAGGGAAAATAATATTCATAAAGGAGGAAGTTTTACACTGTACTCGTTTTAAAGCCAAATATAATCAAATCTGGCTTCGATTCTTTTGGATCTACAAAACCAATTAGGGTAAATTGCCAGTAACTCCTTATACTAATAATGAAATATGTTCACTTATAAACAGAATTCATTTTAGTATAAGGTTTTAATTACTGGCGACCCTTCAATAATTGGCCAAATTATACTAAAATGAATTCTGTTTGTAAGTAAATAGTTACTGGCGACTTACCTTACTTATTTTTAATTATCGCATTTGATTTGCATATACCCTTATTCCTAAATACTTCTTGTTTTCATAGTAATCTAAATACCGCCCCGTCTGCGCTTCAATCGGTCAACTGGCTCAAGTCAACCAAGAGTAAGTAGTTTCAAGACCGCAAACTCCACGCACGCGAACAGCGGTGCGGCAAGTTACCACCACTGTTGTACAAAACGAGTCCATACAAATGTATACGTTTGGATCCCGCCGCTGGTCGCGTGCGAGGAACCTGGGTGTGTAGCCAACGTGCCAATCGTTCACGCTTCGTATCGAACGAAACGCAACTGTCACTGTCGCACTAATATGGAAGAGTGATAAAGCGAGATGAATACACTACGCCACGGAGCGTTAACAATAGAGAACATGCATGAAAAATATTTAATTGAATTTGTTCCATAAACACCTTCAACAACCCCAAATTAATATAAATAAGTGGAAATCCGTAATAATTTTTCACAGTTTTTTAAAGATATTGCGGTTTAAAAACTTAAAATTTTAGGCATTTTATTTTTATACCTCAAATGTATTTTCGAAACTTCAGTTCGATTACTTATGTTCTAACAAGAAAAAAAATGTAGGACAAACATATAGCTAAATGCATTTTTTCGTGCCTAAAATTACAAAAATCTTCCAAAAACTTGTTCCTTCCAAACAGTTTTCTGCAACTTTGTGGTCGGTGTCGTCACACAATCCTCACACTTTTTGTATGGGGCGTTTTGACGCGCGGCGCAGACGCCTAACGTATTTTCACATTTTTGACGTTTCAGGGCTATCATAGATAGTAGGTTTATTAGAGACATTTGAATCTACAGGGAAATAGAATCGAATGACGTCTTCCAAAAAAATCATGCATGTTCCTAATTGCCAAGTTGGCTAGGCACCCTGGTGTGTGGTGTGTGGTGTGTGGTGTGTGGTGTGTGGTGAGGTACATAGTTACCGAGCGCCTGCGCGACGGCGCGGTAGGGCGTGTTGTGCGCGGCGGCGGCGGCCAGCGCCTGCGACACGGCCATCTCCACCGCGCCGCCGCCCGCCACCAGGCGCGGGCTCAGCACCTGCGGACGCAACGACTATAGTCTGGCCAGCCAACGAACGCAGTAGCAATGTACAGCGAACAAAAGTAGGACAACACTAAGATTCAGTGAAAAAAGCAGCAATGATCATCGAATTTTATGTTTTTAATTTTATGGTATTTCCGCCCCTTTCATTAGGTGACATTTACGGTGTGTAAAAAGGAGACGGATATATTTCTTCTGATCTGTCATCAACTGCAACAGATAATCTGGTTGAGGCAATTGACATATGCCTTAAAAATGAATTTAAATTTTATTGGGAACGTTGCAGGAGTTCTATCTCACTCGCGCTTAAGATGAGAGAGTGAAATGCACTAGAAACAAATTCAATGTGAATTTAAATGTTCGTCATGAAATACGTTTTCTCATCACAAAGGGTTGCCACATGTAATTTTGAATTTGCCGCGCGTTTCTACTGACAGAAATGGTTTGCCAGACTATAGCTTACAACTATCCTAAAAAAGAGGCTACAAACTTTCCTATAGACGGACGAGCTAATTTGACGGGTCGGCCCTCAAATACACGAGTCCAAAAATAGACCAGCTATCGCGAGTGTGCAACGCAGTCCAGCGCCACCATTTGAAAAAATAATAGTAATTTATGTAACTGTTACGTAATAAGGCCTAATTACGTACAGTTGCATACACTGCTTTATCTACACTCATATTATATATCCTAAATGAAGTGTTCGGAAACCATAGAATGGCCGCCATTGCACCGCCATGGCCAACTCGATTGTGCCGGCGGTCGCGCGGACGCGTGCCGTTGGTCAGGAAGGAGGACAGGATTTACATTATGTTATCAAATTCGATGTTCGGAATTTTAAACTCATAACGTATCAATATATGAGCATGTAAAGTTAAAATTACATTACTGCCACAGATAAAAAGCTTATCATAGTAAAATCGGTTGTGGTAATGCTAGCCATTGCCTACCGTTTTTGAACACGTTTTAGAGGACTTACAATGTGAGTGTAGATAAAATAGTTTAAACACCGCAATAAAGACCGGCCAAGTGCGTGTCGGACCACACATAATGGAGGGTTCCGTACCTACTATCGAAATAATTATATCAAAAGGTAAAGTTTTTTGGAGACAACTCGAAAACGCCTTAAGCGATAATGTTCAAAATAATTTTCATTGGATAAATACAAAAAAATACATACAATAATGCATCTTCTCAATTTCTTTTCTTATAACCAGTGTCTCTTTTAAAGACCTATCGATTAATGTACATATTTGGTAAAAAAAAAACTAATAATTAGCTACTTAATGTCGAAATTGTATTTAGATAAGTTTCCGAGTAAAATGGCTGTGACATACGGACGGACGGACAGAGGGACATGACGAAACTATAAGGGTTTCGTTGTTTGGCTACGGAACCCTAAAAACGCAAAAGACTTACCAAATTTTTGGCAACGTGAAGAGCATCCTGAAGGTTCCTCTCGATTTCATTCAACACGTCCTTGGAAGCACCACGGAGAAGAATTGTGCACGCCTGAAAATTATATTACGATACGTTAGTAACTAAATATTTTTTTCTGCACCACAAATTAATAAACTAAGCACCATATATAAAACGAAAGTACCACATATATAAAGAAAAAGTATAAAAGTCTTTAAAGAATAAAAGTATAGCAAATAAGTAGTACGTACGAGGGTTGCTACTTATATATCCGGAAACAAAAAAACAAACAAACGTACACGGCTGAAAATGGTTTTATTGTTTTTCAAAGTATTCCCCTTGATGATCTATGCACTTTTGCATTCGCGTGAACCAATTTTTAAAGCACTTCTGCCACTCCGCCTGAGGTACCTCCATAACGTGTTGTTTGAATGCGTCGACAGCATCTTCAGCGGTCGAAAATCGTTGACCGCGTAATTTATTCTTTATATTTGGAAATAAATAAAAATCGTTGGGTGCCAAGTCAGGGCTGTACGGCGGATGACCCGTTAATTCCACATTTTGACCCTCCAAAAATAGAGTTGTTTCGCGTGACGTATGACAGCTGGCATTGTCATGATGAAGAATGATTCTTCGTCGCTGGTTAGTTTTACGAATTTGTTCAAATACTTCCGGTAAGCAAATGGTCGTGTACCACTCTGAATTAACCGTTCTACGGTTTCCTAGTGGCACTGTAGCTACATGGCCATTAATACCGAAGAAGCAGGCCACCATTTGTTTCAATGTACTTTTTGCACGAGTAACTTTCGTAGGGTTCGGCTCATTTTGAAACACCCATACCGTTGATTGTTGCTTCGTTTCGGGATCGTATGCATAGATCCAGGATTCGTCACCTGTATAGATGTTATAAACGGCTTTTGAGTCACCACGGTTATATTTTTTTAACATTTTATTGCACCATTCGACGCGAGCATCTTTTTGCTCTTTTGTTAAGTTGTGGGGTATCCAACGCGAACAAATTTTTTTTACAGCCAAATAATTACGTAATATGCTATTAATGCTGGTCATAGAAATACCCAGAGTCGCCTCTATCTCGCGGTACGTAACATGTCGGTCGTCCATTATAAGTTTTCGCACAGCCTCGATATTTTGTTGTACAACGACCGATTTCGGGCGACCTGCCTTAACTTCGTCCGTAAGCATACTACGTCCACGATTGAACTCACTAAACCAGTGATACACAGTAGTTTTAGATGGGGCTTCATCACCAAAAGTTGAAGTTAGTTGATCTATGCACTGTTGTTGCGTTAAACCACGCCGAAAATCATAATAAATCATAGCACGAATATTTTCACGAGTGAGTTCCATTCTTGCTGCGAGATGACATTTAAAACCCGTCAAAAACAAAACACGAGCGTTAATAAGAAAGAAAAAATATACCAGTACTTAAAAAAGTTCAAATTTTACCATGGAGGTCAAATATGCTATTTAAGAAGATTGTAATCCCGGTTTCCGGATATATAAATAGCAGCCCTTGTACATGAGAAAATTACTAATAAGAAAATAGATTTCCCAATAGAACAGATAGGACTATTACGTTTTTTGCCAACCCCAAGCCCAATGTCCAAGTCACTCCCGCGCAGCTCCTTGGTGCGGATGTAGTCGGTGTGGCGCAGTCTGTACAAACCCCTACAAGCGTACCTTGGGGTGCTTGCAGTCGGTGATGAAGGCGAAGTAGTCGTCCCCGATCTTCTTGACCTCGAACTTGCCGGCCGCGGTGCCCACGTCGCTCTCGCGGTGTGGCGCAGTCTGTACAAACCCCTACAAGCGTACCTTGGGGTGCTTGCACTCGGTGATGAAGGCGAAGTAGTCGTCCCCGATCTTCTTGACCTCGAACTTGCCGGCCGCGGTGCCCACGTAGCTCTCGCGGTGTGGCGCAGTCTGTACAAACCCCTACAAGCGTACCTTGGGGTTCTTGCAGTCGGTGATGAAGGCGAAGTAGTCGTCCCCGATCTTCTTGACCTCGAACTTGCCGGCCGCGGTGCCCACGTCGCTCTCGCGGTGTGGCGCAGTCTGTACAAACCTCTACAAGCGTACCTTGGGGTGCTTGCACTCGGTGATGAAGGCGAAGTAGTCGTCCCCGATCTTCTTGACCTCGAACTTGCCGGCCGCGGTGCCCACGTCGCTCTCGCGGTGTGGCGCAGTCTGTACAAACCCCTACAAGCGTACCTTGGGGTGCTTGCACTCGGTGATGAAGGCGAAGTAGTCGTCCCCGATCTTCTTGACCTCGAACTTGCCGGCCGCGGTGCCCACGTCGCTCTCGCGGTGTGGCGCAGTCTGTACAAACCCCTACAAGCGTACCTTGGGGTTCTTGCACTCGGTGATGAAGGCGAAGTAGTCGTCCCCGATCTTCTTGACCTCGAACTTGCCGGCCGCGGTGCCCACATCGCTCTCGCGGTGTGGCGCAGTCTGTACAAACCCCTACAAGCGTACCTTGGGGTTCTTGCAGTCGGTGATGAAGGCGAAGTAGTCGTCCCCGATCTTCTTGACCTCGAACTTGCCGGCCGCGGTGCCCACGTCGCTCTCGCGGTGTGGCGCAGTCTGTACAAACCCCTACAAGCGTACCTTGGGGTTCTTGCACTCGGTGATGAAGGCGAAGTAGTCGTTCCCGATCTTCTTGACCTCGAACTTGCCGGCCGCGGTGCCCACATCGCTCTCGCGGTGTGGCGCAGTCTGTACAAACCCCTACAAGCGTACCTTGGGGTTCTTGCAGTCGGTGATGAAGGCGAAGTAGTCGTCCCCGATCTTCTTGACCTCGAACTTGCCGGCCGCGGTGCCCACATCGCCCTCGCGGTGTGGCGCAGTCTGTACAAATCCCTACAAGCGTACCTTGGGGTTCTTGCAGTCGGTGATGAAGGCGAAGTAGTCGTCCCCGATCTTCTTGACCTCGAACTTGCCGGCCGCGGTGCCCACATCGCCCTCGCGGTGTGGCGCAGTCTGTACAAACCCCTACAAGCGTACCTTGGGGTTCTTGCACTCGGTGATGAAGGCGAAGTAGTCGTCCCCGAACTTCTTGACCTCGAACTTGCCGGCCGCGGTGCCCACATCGCCCTCGCGGTGTGGCGCAGTCTGTACAAACCCCTACAAGCGTACCTTGGGGTTCTTGCACTCGGTGATGAAGGCGAAGTAGTCGTCCCCGATCTTCTTGACCTCGAACTTGCCGGCCGCGGTGCCCACATCGCTCTCGCGCAGCTCCTCGGTGCGGTTGACGATGGTGGCGCCACAAGCACGAGCGAGACGATTGTTGTCGGTCTTGCGCAGTCTGCACAAATTACAATATTTGAAATAAAATAACCCTCAAAATATATTTATAATAAATAATAATTGTATAAAGGCAGCAGTGGCGACTTTCTTACAAGAATAGCTTAATGATTATTATGCAAGTGACGCATTAGCCACGCAATCACCAGATCTGGACGAATTTAATATTTTATCGTCAATAAGCGTGTCCAAACCGGGCGCACAGCCTCGCGAGGAAATTGCCGCGCGAGGCGGCTCGGCTAGTGTGGACGTGCCTCGCCCGAGGCATTGCGGCTGCGCTTGCATTTGCCTCGGGCGAGGCACGTCCACACTAGCCGAGCCGCCTCGCGCGGCAATTTCCTCGCGAGGCTGTGCGCCTGGTGTGGACACGGCTAATTATGCGGGGCCACACAGACTGAGCAGTCTCGCAAGGAAATCGCGGTGCAAAGCTTAAGCAGTGTAGCCGCGCCTCGGCCGAGGCCGCTCGCACGTTTGTCAGCCGAGGCGCGACTACACTGCCCGAGCTGCTCGCACGTTTGTCAGCTGCTTTGCACGGCTATCAATCAGTGTGGACTCACCTATTACCAATCGAAAAGTAAAAAATATATCAGAAATAAACAAAAAGCCACGATCACCTCCCTACTTTATTGACGTGTCAATTGTCGATGTCGACAAACTATTGTCAGTGTCACTTGGCTATATCCCTTGAATAGAATGCTACCTTCTGATGGCGGTGATGCCGGCCTTGACCAGGTAGTGCTGCGCGAGGTCGGAGACGCCCTTCTCCGTGAACACGAGGTCGGGCTTCAGCGCGATGATGTCCTCGCACTGTCGCTGCACGTGCTCCTCTTCCAACTGGAGCAGCTTTGTGAAGTCCTGAATTGTACACAATTCCAGTGTTAGCATTTAGAGCAGTGGTTCTTAACTGGTGAACTTCGGAATACCTCGAAGCACCTGAAGTTTTCCACGATTTTTTTAAAGAACACCTGTTTTTTTGAGTTATTTGCCATAGGAATTATTTACTATAATATAGTTGGTGGTCTCTGCAAAAATAGGACTTTTGTCAGGTGATCTTTTAACTAACACATTGAGTACAGTCAACATCAGATATATCGGAGCGGCCACGGTGGTCACAAATATCTGAACAAGGCCTCTATTGTCAAGGCGATAAAGTGCATGTTCAGATATTTTTGAGTACCTAGGCTGCTCCGATATATTTGTCACTGTACCAGGAACCCACTAGGTAGGCTCTCTTTATAGCGGATTCCCTCTACAGTAATTAATTATTCCACACAGATTTTTTTTACAATAGTTGAAGACAGGGTGCCATCTGAGACGTGATCAGTTATATGTTTTTCTAACTCCATAAACAACTAGCACTTGAATGCCACAACTTTTACTAAAATCAGACATTTTTATTTCTTTTTTTTTTACATGTTTTTGTAATTCCTTTTGTAACCTTTCAGGTAAAAGCCTCCTCCAAGGCATTCCATTTCACTCAATCTTTAGCAATCTCTAGCCAATTTCTTCCTGCAACTGTTGCTATTTCGTTTGCCCATCTGGCACACGGATTGCCACCTTCTGGTACCTTTAAACCTACATTATACCTAAATTTGTCACACAACAGTTGCTCTACTCGGGTAGTATCATACCTGTTCTCCCACAATCTCGATGTTGGTCTGGCTCTCGCCCTTCTTGTACTCGAGCGGGCAGTCGAGCAGCACGATGCGCGGGTTCTCGATGTAACGCCTCATCTTGGGGTGCGTCACATCCTTGTTGATCATCACGCCGTTGAGGACGCGGGACTCCTCCACCGTGCCGCCGGGGATCTTCTCAACTTTCGCGTAGCTATAATTTAAGAATAATTTGTGATTATTCGGAACATTGTTAGACATTGTTACTCGGGACTAGTATGTCTGTTTATCGTTTAAATTTGAGAATGAGGAGACAACATTGGTGAAAATCTTGATCAGGGATCTCCAAATGACTGTCCTGTAGAGTGGATAAAACCTTAAGCCCAGTATATAAACTGTTCTCACGAGTTGTCACATCAACAATAACACGACGAATGGACGAATACCAGCTCAAAGAGCAGGCGGGCTTCAGGAGCGGCTATAGTACAGTAGGTTATATTTTCACGCTCAGAAAAGTGATACGAAAATCGCATGAATATAACCTACATCTACCTACCTTGCCTTCGTGGACTATGAGAAGGTGTTAGATACTGTGGAACATAGGCCCGTTTTTGACTCCTTGCCTCCGGATAGATTACAGATAAATCCAGCTGTTAAAGAACCTATACAGCTCAGCGACTATGACAGTGCAAATTCAAGGCTCCAAAACTCCTACCTATCTCTAAAGTTGCCCTTGAACATCTTCAAACGCCCTTGGAATTCTTCTTTGAACAATGCTACTGGAATGGTATAGATGCCAAAATAGATGGAACATGCTTAAAACACAACCTACAGTTTGCCGATGAAGATCTTGATAAATTCAACAATATAAGCCAGGCATCAATGCAAGTGTACCTAAAAATGAATATGGAGAAGACAAAGAGGATGAGCACCGATGAAGGATCAACCATTTCATTGGAAGGCAAAACGATAGACAGAGTAAGCGATTATGTCTATCTTGGTCAGAAAATAACGCTTGACAATAACTCCTAGAACACTGAAGTCAGTAGGCGAATACAACTGGGTTGGGGCGCATTTGGCAAGCTAAACGACGCTTTATAGTAAAAAATACCACAGTCACTGAAAACTAGGGTTTACAACCAATGCGTCCTTTCGGTAATGACCTACGCCTGCGAGAGATGGACGTTAACAGTCGGAAGGGTATGCCAACTAAAAGTGGCTCAACGAGCTATGGAGCGCTCAATGCTCGGGTTATCCTTACGAGACAGAATTTGGAACGAGAACAGTCGCTAAACTCTAAAGTCAGAAAGGCACTGATATCGCCAAAAGAGATGCGCAAAAGTTGGTCATGGACCATTTAACAAACATCTCTTTAACTTAGGTGCTACAGTCCCCTGTGCCGTGGGTGCATGGAGATAGAAGAAACAGCCTCTCACGTAGTGGCCCCATACAGGGCAAAACACCTCGGATCCCCGGGTGATCTCCCCGAGGTCCTACTCAACATCAAAGGTTTGATAGGATTCCTTGAGGAGCTGGGCTGGCTGGACTAGCCGTCCTTACTTTACGCAAAATAGGCGCTAGACGTCAAGTTGCGGAAACCAGCCTGTACTACAATACAATACAAGAGTTGCGCAATTAAAGTGGGAATGGGCTGGAAGGAGCCAAAGAGTTCAGTTCTGCAGGCTTCAAATGGGAAGTGGAGATGACGAGAAGCCACGAGCCATATGGTCAGACGACATTAAAAAGTCGCATCAAGAACAGCATGGAAATCCATGAAAGAGGCATATGTCCAGCAGTGGACGCGAATATGCTGAGAAGGATTAAGGTCCCAGACAATCTGGCCCATGAAAAAAGAAAGGAATGTGGCCTTCAGCTAAAAAGTTTGAAGACCTTTAATCTAGATAATTTGTAGATTTCTTTTTGCTAAATATCAGCAATTTATCAATAGTAAAAATAAAAATCAAATAAACAAGTTAAAAACTTACTTCTTAATATCAACTTCCACCCTGCCATTTTCATTGACCATGACGGTGTTGACTGCATCCAAGGCAATGTCGACTGCTAGGTCAGCCCAGCGCCCAATGTATTTGGTGCCCACACATGATCGGATCTAGAACACAGGAAATCATCATTTACGTCACACCTGGCCTTAATGTGAGTTTTACAGCACGCTTCGCGTACAGTAAAACTCGCATTATGGCTGGGTGGAGACGTAAAATTGTGTACTCACCACGGGCAGTAAAAGAAAGCCCTCTATCGCATAATTACAAATACCTGCGGTTTCTGGCTTTCTTTCTTTTACAGTCAGTCAGTAAGTAATGTACTAATATAGTATCCTAGTTAGTTACATTGTAACATGTTCTCACTGCATCCGCTCCTCCACATTGATGCATTTCTGTTTGATCCTATGGTTGACTGATCGATAATGACTGGTACTAAGTGTCGCCTTTTGTGCTTTTCTTATGTGCAATAGTTAAAAATAAAAGAAATAAATATAGTTCATGTAGATGCAGATCATTATTATTTATTATTTTAACCAAACATGCCAAACCATTGCTAAACAACAAAGGTTTCATTTTTATGTAAAAAGTAAAATAAAACAAACAAAAAATTATTAGTTATTCTATCCCCTTAAAAAAATTGAATTTCAGATGACAACAATGGCAGTTTTTAAAATTGCTGAAAATGCAAATATTTTAGCAAATTTCTAAGTATGTTGCTATGTGATAGATCTTTTACTTAATAGATATTCAAGTTTGCACTGTAGCAAACTTCTTAATCATATAAATATAGTAAATATACACAATACTTACAACATCTTTCATCTTTTCCTTGTCATTCATGTCAATGGGGATGGAGATCTTGTCCTCCAACAGTTTGATGGCATCCTCAAGTGCCTGCCGGTACTCTCTGATGATGACTGTGGGGTGGATGTTCTGAGACAGGAACTGCTCCGCCACGGCCAGCATTTCTCCGGCAAGGATTATTACGGAGGTGGTACCATCTCCAACCTACAAAAACCATTGTAGTTAAATGAAACTATTCAAACCTCAAATTTAACAGCCTCCTAGCCTAGTTGGTAGTGACCCTGCCTACGAAGCAGTCGGTCCCGGGTTCGAATCCTGGTCAGGGCATTTATTTGTGTGTTTATCACAGATATTTGTTCCTGAGTTATGGATGTTTTCTATGTATTTAGGTATTTATCCATATTTATCTATTACATATATTGTTGTCTAGTACCCATAACATAAGCCTTATTGAGCTTACTGTGGGCCTAGGTCGATTTGTTTAAGATTGTACTATAATATTTATTTATTTATTTATTAGTGTTTGAAAGTACAGTTAAGTTTTATAAGGACCACAAAAGGAAGCACAATATTTTGACATTATGGCTGGTGTTACATATTTGAATATAAAAGATACTCAGGGACATATTTCTTTATTCCCTCATTTGTGGCAGGCGCTAATCAGTAGATTAGGTTTAGAATTCTAATTAATTCATTGCTTTATCACTTTTCGTCTATAAGTACAAATGATTAAAACTTTATTGTAAACATTTATAGGATAATTATTTTTCCTTCCGATCCATTTTTTATAGGAAAAGAAACCAAATTTATAACATAATTAAGCATAACACGACCCTATAACTCATAAAGTTACTTTAAACTACCATCCATTTATCATTTTTTGAATTGCTTCATATAAAATTTACATTTTCGAGACAACTTGAAATAAATCCTTTGTTACCAACGAAAATTATTGTTCCAAGACATTCTTTGTTACAAAAATGAATGTAAGGACTAAACTAAACAGAAGCAGATGCAAAGCATGAGCTTTAAGGATGCAAATATAACTTTTTCTGTCGTGTTATCCTTTTAATAATTATTAAAAGTAATGTAACTACCATAAAAGGATAATTAAAAATTCTAACCTCTTCATCTTGTGTTCTTGCGATTTCTATCATGAATTTGGCCGCTGGGTGCTGCACTGTGATCTCCCGGAGAATAGCATTGCCATCGTTGGTCATTACAATACCTCCCATGGGGTCCATCAACATTTTCAACATAGCCTGAGGTCCAAGGCATGTTCGGATAACGTCAGCTATCGTCTAAAATAAACCACATTTATACAAATTAATAACTGAAATGAATTCTTAAGTGCGGAATTTTAATGTATAGTAAAAATATTAACAGATATTCACCTTTCCAGCATTAATATTTTCGAGCTGAACCTTCCGGCCGGACTCACGTTTTGTGTTTTGACCTGCAACCGTGAATCACCATGAATATAATTTTACCTTTTATTAGTTAAAAAGAAATCTTTCTTTACACAACACTTACTCAATACTAAAATAGGCTGTTGACCACCAAACATTTTGTGTTACTTTTCTAGAAACAAAAGTGAAAACCTTTTAAATTCGTCTAGAAGAAGTACAAGCAAAATCAGAAAGAAAATCGCGTGGTGTGGTGACCAATGTTGCCGTATGAATAAAAAGCGAATGACATTTCAGACATTTGTCAGATGAAACAGATCGTCCTTTGTTTTCAGTAAATGATTGATATTATATACACGGCGTGGTGTGTATACATTTTGTACATACGGCTAGTAAAGGAAAAATAATTCTTCTTATTCCAAAATTATATTAAATGTAAAGTGCCAAACCGATTTTATTTTTTCTACGTCGACAACACTGCCTTAACTGTCAATTACGCTTTTTTTTATAACGCTACAGGCACAAGACCCTATAAAGATTAGGGTCAAAATAATATGTCTGGTACAATTTGGGATCATTTTCAATAGTATTTGCTGTAGATTATATAAATTTTATCATTAGTAATTGTAATTTATTAACATATCTTTATGTACATAACAAGCTCCTAATTCACAGAAATTTGGCATTATACTGTGGCAACATAAAAGCGATTGACACTTGATCCACCAATCACAAGAAGCCTTTTGTTCAATGTTGCCGGCTTATACATTCATGTGTCTAATATGAGATTTTCGTGAAACGGGTTCATAGACCAAAACTAGGTGGGTGTATCGTACAGGCACAGAGTAAATAAGAGTCCAGACTACAGAGTACTCACTGTGACGTCACGAGTCGATTGAGTGACATACCACATACCACTAGTACAGGTAATACAAATACAGGTATCGAATGGCATTAGGGTGCTCTGTGATAACGACTAGGAACACTGAAAACATGCAAGGTACCAACTTATAATGGCAATTAAAACACAATGTCGTTATTTAGGTTACGATTTTATTAAATAGTTAAGTAGGTTCTTGATTTTAATTATAATATTGGGTAACATTCCAAGTGACAATTTTTTATCATATTATAACAGTAAGTAGGTAAGTACGTTTTATGATTACAATTAAGTAAAATTTCAATTACACAAAAGGACTAGATTTAATCACTTAGGAATACATACAGACATGTATCATTGAGATCATCATAATTTCCATTTATCAGAAGTTGGATGGATGGTCGTCATTGTACCTATGTCTTTTTGGAATTCTATAAATATCAGGTTGCTATAGACGACGGCAGTAGCGAGCGGCGAACACAGGAAAACCAAACGTCAGAGTGCGGTATCTCGGTCTCACCAAAAATAATGTATAAATAGAGGAAGACAGTTTAATAACTTTTTGAGGCCCCAATTTTCGATAGCTTTTCTAGATGGCGCTGTACGGCCCCATACATTATACGGTAAGTCTGAAGCGCCATCTGAATCAGAGTTACCACATAATGTATGAGGTTGTAGAGCGCCATCTAGTAAAGCTATCACAACTTGGAGCATTAAAAACTTCTTAGACTGTGCTCCTCTATACAAAATCGCGTTCCTCCAAACTTCAGGCTGTTTTCGGTATTAGTTATCAGTTATTTTGGCGGCGTTAATCGCCGAACAAAGCGTATGAAACTGTGACCTATTGTGTTTATGAAACGATAGATGACGCTAGTACCTTGGCCTGAAGTACGGGAATACTATTTTGTATAGAAATTGTTAATCCTTACTGCATTTTCATGAAAGCTCATTCTGCCACTATTCTGTAGACTTGTTATGGTATGGAGTGTATGTATATGCAACCCGTCTGGTTTGAGCCTTTATGGATTTTCAGCTGTAGACTACAGCAATATTTACATACAATTTTTTTTATTTTGACAACATTTTTACAATTGCAGCCAGAGTTTTTTATTAAACTTCCATCGCTTTCCATTTATCTCGTAAAAACTCAAGTTCGTTAAACGCTCACAATAAATCAGTTACGTACATTATATTTTTCATACACATTGCTTAGTTATTAATTTAAAACTAATCTATAATATCGTCATCAAGATCTGAAGACTCTGCTTTTGCGTCTTCGTCCTTATCCACCTTGGAGACGTCTTTTACATCTTGAGAGCTTTTCAAATTTTCATAAACGTTTTTCAGGTTTTTCATTATATAGGACGTCCCATTGATTTGACCCTGTCGGTTAGTACCGTTATGGTCAAAGTATTTAGTTGATGCATCAGGAGCAGCATTCCCTGGTCTAACTGGGACGGAGAACGCGGAGACGTGGCGCGGTTTCATCCCAAAATCCCTGCCTAATCGTTTGTCTAAGCCTGATTCTTCAGGTCTTTCTTGGATATTCTCTAAACCCTCGGCTAAAGCGCGTTTTCTATCATATATATGTCCGGAGACACGTAAGTCTATAAAGAAGTTTAAAGGGTCTACGCCAAATTGAGGGTTGTAGATGGGTGGATACCACATTGGTGGAGGTGGAGGTAGGATGAGGTTCGAGGGTGGTACGTCAGCCCTGCCGACACAGGGTGATGGTTTGGGGAGTTCTTCCGTGCCAACATCAACAAAGGAAGACTGTCGGCCTGGAGGTGGACTGCTGGGTTTCTGTTCGATTTTCGGCGACAATCTCCTCGGTGAGGGCTCGCGCACCCGAGGTGGCTTCTCCACAGTCAACTCTAAAGGAACTTCGGGCCGGGTTTCTGGCTCCTTCTTTTCTTCGTCCTGTTTTGGCCAGTCTCGCCGCCACTCGTCGTTTTCAGCGAAGTATTTGTGCGATCGTCTTTTGAATCTCCTGAAATTTAAAGAAATGTTCTGTGAGAAGATATAATATAAATGGTAGTTGATATGCGAACTGACTTTTGCAGATATATTAGTCAAAGTCTAAGTCATAATATCTGGTCTAATCCTAAAGAAGGCATGAAACTTTGCATGCACAATTTGTCTTAATTTGCGCGAGAAATACTTATTTAAGTTGAAAACTATACGTGAACATCAGCAACATGAAATTAATGAAAGACATATTCTTTTACAGTTTTTATTACAAATATAAAAGACTGCAAATCGGGACACAAAAGTGGGAGTTGGGGGAAAACAACCACTTGACGACCTGGGCCGCGATTCGAAAAATAAACACACACACTGGACAGACACAGCTCCAACCCAACTTAACCCAACTCAACTCAACGCTATAACCACATTGACATATATTTGCTATTCGAACAGATTTTCATTCAACATTGGTCTCACATTGGTCTCACATTGGTCACAGATTGGTACAACATTGGTCACATATTGGACCAATGTGAGATCAATGTTGAATGAAAATCTGTTCCAATAGCAAATGTCAATGTCGTTATAGCGTTGGGTTGAGTTGGGTTAGAGCTGTGTCTGTCCAGTGTGTGTGTTTATTTTTCGAATCGCGGCCCAGTTTCCACTTCAATTTTTTCGTACCTATACAGGCTATACAGGGTGTAACAAAAATACTGGTGATCCGTTTAAGGGCATAATTGGTATCGTATTCTAATTATGAAAAAGTAAGAAAAAAAATTGATTTTGTATGGAGGGTTGGCCGAGAAAAAAATGTTTTTCGCTTCAAAAAAAATATTTCTCCTACTTTTTCTTACTCACAATACGATACCAATTATGCCCTTAAACGGATCACCAGTATTTTAGGCAATTGCCCCTGTTGCCCCCCCCCCCCCCCTGTATCCGCGCCTGATGTAAAGTTTCAAGCTTTCTTCCGAATGGGACCAGATTGTTAGGGGCAAGAGCGGTATCTAGACACACGACAGTGTGTCCGCCAAGTTCGAGCAAAAAAAAGCGACACACCGGCCGTGGGTTATATTACACGAACCATTTCGGGCCAATTTCAACCACCCTATAACTCAAAACATATTTTATCTACGCATATGAAATTTCGAGTGTCTGTTGACATCCCCTTAATTGTCTAGAATACAAAATTTCATTATTCTACCTATAGCAGTTCTTGAGATATTGACGTCAGAAAATCGCTATTTTTACTATACACTCACTCACTGACTCACTCACTCATCAAAAACCTAGACCACTTCCAATGGTCGTACTGACTTGAAATTTGGCATGGAGATAGGTCTTAAGGTCAAAGTAAAGGGAAAAATCTGAAAACGGCCAAGTGTGAGTCAGTTTTAAAAATAGCGAAGGTGTAACTTTGTTCTACTATGAAGTCATAATGAACTAAATGGGTCTATCTTCCAATGGTCGTACCGACCTGAAATTTGGCTCAAAAGTTTGTCTTTAGGTCGAAATAAAGTAAAAATCTGAAAACGGCCAAGTGTAAGTCAGTTTCGAAAACAACGAATGTGTAATTTTGTTCTACTATAAGTAGGTATGGAGTGGAAATGAGATAAGACTTATTTAAATTTAGATACATACCAATTTAAGACAATACATGTTTGTCTTAAAGACAAGACAATAAAATTGTTCACCACTCTGTGTGTGTCTATTGCGGGAACCGAACCCACGATTTACGAAGTGCAAAGCAGGTCACTAGGTACACTAGGTGCGCTAAATCAGTCAAACAAAAATGAAAAGACAATTTTTTCTCGCATAGTCTAAATAATTTCTAATTTTACAACTAATAAAACCGCAGATTCAAGAACATGGAAATCATATATACTCTAAGATGGAATTATATATACTACTGCCCATCTCACCCTCCGATACGCCACGGGATGAGATGGGATGGTGCACTTCTAGGGCTACATAATAGGCCACCAATTATAATACCTACTGGTAGGTAGGTATTACCAAGTTATTAATTATCTATGTAGGTAGCGTACTTACAAACAGAATAAAGTACGTTATTGATGTATGTAATTATATGTAAGTAGGTACATTTTATAGGTGTAGGGAGCCAGTCTATTTGTAAAAATCACCTATAAATAAATAGTAAAATAGAATTAGACGCTTTGTATAAAGGGTTATAGTATAAAGTACATACCTAAGTGGAATGAGACATTTCCTAAAGCAAAAGTGATAAAAAAATAATAAAGAACCTACACCTAACAAAAATAAATGAAATCCCATCAAAAACATAAATGTGAAAGGCTGCCAAGTTCGATACTATGGGAATGCTTCGCCTATAAAAGAAGTGAGATCTGAATAAGTACCAAGTTCCATAAAAATACCTCAAATCATAAATAGTTATAGGAATGCACACTTGATTTCCAGCAGTTTTTAAGGTACATTTTGAATAAGTATCACGTTACATAGAAATACCTAAAATTATAATAGTCAGAGAAACGCACACCGGTTTTTTTTAGCAGTTTCCTGATAACATTTATTATTTTCAGTACTTTTTAATGATGTAACTTGGCAAGTTTTAATAGAAAATTATATACTTGACACATTGCAGTCCAAAGGTGTCGATTCATTGCATTGAAAAGGTGTGTGGTGTGTGAAAACTTGCCAAGTAACATCATTAAAAAGTACTGAAAATAATAAATGTTATCAGGAAACTGCTAAAAAAACCGGTGTGCGTTTCTCTGACTATTATAATTTTAGGTATTTCTATGTAACGTGATACTTATTCAAAGTGTACCTTAAAAACTGCTGGAAATCAAGTGTGCATTCCTATAACTATTTATGATTTGAGGTATTTTTATGGAACTTGGTACTTATTCAGATCTCACTTCTTTTATAGGCGAAGCATTCCCATAGTATCGAACATGGCAGCCTTTCACATTTATGTTTTTGATGGGATTATGTAGTATACTCGTAAGATAAGTTAAACATGGGTACCTATGATTAGAGACTAAGGGCCAGTTGCACCAACCACTTTTGACGGACGCATCTGCGTCACCTGCTACTACGAAAACTACTACTACTACTAAAACTACTACGGCTACTATGAAAGTTGTCATACAATAAAATTTTGCGATCGTTTTAACGATGACAGATTTGGTGGAACCAACCCTAACTATTAGGATTTAACTACCATTTTAAATACCATTATGAGACTGCAAGCCGCGATCCTTACACAAAGTGATACTCCGGAGACTTTAAACCTATGGAGTTGAAATTATACTCAAGGACAATAAATAAATATATAGTATAGATATGTTCATACAAAGTGACCAGTTTTCATAATCATTGAGCGTAGGTATTTAAAAAATTAAACGATCAGGTTACCTGTGGTAATGATTAGGCCTCGGATGCCGCGTCACAAACGAACGTAGCATCTCGCTAAAGAAGAACGCGTGTGGCTGCAGTGGGAACGAGCTGTACAGGTACGGCGGCGTGGCGGCGAGAAGCCGCGACACCAGCTCTGCGTTGCGCAGCTCGCGGACCGCCTTTGCCGGCTCTGGGGGCTTCTCCTCTTGTACGGAACTCATCTGAAACATTTAAACAAATGAAAGCCGTTAAAAAGAATTCTTTCATTTTAATTTAAGCCGGGTTTTCTTCATGAGACAAGCCCCACGACGGAAACGCGTTCAGATATTGCTTAGTTTACGAAATGCACGCTAGATGTCGCAGTTCAGTGTAGTAAAAATCCTGAATCGCGCTATTAAGATTTTTCTTGGAATAATGATCACAGCCTCAAAAAGATTTAGTTTAGTTTATAAATCTCTCGCTAGATATCGCTGTTCACTGATCAGTGTAGTAAAAATCCTGAATCGCGCTAATAAGATTCTTCTTGAAATAACGACGTCATTCAGATTTCGTTTAGTTTACGAACCTCACGCTAGATGTCACTGTTCAGTGGAGTCCGGAAACGCACTATTATTTATTATAAAATTATAAGTATTATAACGAACCTGGAACTTGAACAGTTTACAAAGTAGCTTATTTAATTTACAATCGGAGAGCTGATGTAATGTCTATTTTGTAAATATAATCTGAAAAAAATGTGCGCATAGAGTTAAAATTGTGAATTTTTATCATGTTTTGTATAGAGTGCCCCACGATGACTATTTTGGCCCTTTTATATTTTCGACCTTTTGGTACATCTATATCAGGCGGCCCAATGCAGTATGTTTATACTCTGGTATGGATTTCAACTTGGTGCCCATATAACGAATTAAAGTAGATAAAAAGACCTAACTCTCATCTCTATTGGTTTTTGGAGGCTCCATACAAACTTGCACATGGTCCTTTGAATTGAATTTAATTTCCATAACTATGGAAGTTTTTAAATTTCCCGGGTACCCGGGAATTACGTAAATATTTTCCCCGGAACTTTACTCCCGTCCCGAAACCCTAGTACCGACCGAGATGGCTGCGCTCAGTATGTTGTTCCAATTGCTTTCAGGCGAGTTGAAGACTCAAAAGCCGTTTTTGGTTTATGATCAGTTAAAGTGAATGCATGTGTAAATTAGCATCGCGATTAATGAAGATAAATTTTAACTACTAATATTACAGTTGTATGTATTAAACCTTAACATATTATACCGATTTGCTGGAGAATTTTGAAGCAGACAAACTTGGTTTGTCTCCAGCTTCTCTATCTACTACTCATAATCATTATACACTAGTGCAAATAAAACGGCCTACTTTTGTACATCACAAAAAAAGATTGGTACTTCAAATAAATATTTAAACTTATTCTTTGTACAGTTGTAGTCATTATGAACAACAATATCTGATCACTATCCGAATTCCGACCCGACGACCTGATCCATCTGAGTTAATTACCACAGTATATCGCATGATCACCATTGCATTAGTATTTACACCAAAAATAACTACGCGCCATGTTGTAAATGTGTCAATAGCAGACTGCATTGTCCCTAATAATGTTTAGCGGCTGTTAGTGAAAGCACATACTATATAAAATACTAATAGTGAAAGCACGTGAAAGTGATGACCCAAAATTTTAGTAATTACCTACCTACATACCTATACTTTCTACGCTTAGAATACGATAGATACACTAAAGGCATAGGTGACATTACTTTTTAACACTGAAAATATGTAATGTGTATATACATAATGTCGCTAATGTCGCTAATGTCGCTTAAATGAACGGCCATAGTGGTGAGCGTCCAGCGGCGCATCCAGTAACGCAGTGCACCATTGCGTCGAGCTCCCAAAGGATTTGAGGAGCGTTCACTGAGGCCAGTAGTTTACACTTGTTTCAAATAGAGGCGCGGCGCGGATCACTCGCTCCAGCGTACACTTAGTTTTACACACCCTAAGGCGTCTCTCCTTTTCACCGTTCTAGAATGTCATTTGGAGACTATCATATCAGTATCACATTTCTACATACGTTTGTATATGATTTGTAATTATATGTCATTTGTGAATGTACGTGAATAAATGCCTTGTAAACCTATGCGGAATTGGAATACATTTCAAATTGATTACTCGTCAATGATTTATATCTGGCACACCACACTAGCAACAAACTTAGAACGTTAGTTTACCTTAATTCTTCGCGTTAAGGTCCAGGTTTGGTCAGTTAACTTTGTCGACGGTGGTCTGAGAACGTTTTTACTATAACAATCCTGGCCGTGTCGACATCGGTTTTAGCTAGATTAAAAACGTGGAGTGGTTGTTTGCGTATGCACTACTATCGGTTCGTGTTTACAAGCTTTTACCTATCTCTACTCCATATACTAGTTTATACGGAAAGAGTAGTTAGTGTCGTGGTTAAATAGGAACTTATGAATTCTACGAGACTCTACTTTTGCACACCGACTCTATCCCAATCCGTACCTACTTCCCCACACTCTGTTTGTCTGTGTGTTACCTCTTGACGTTAAAACTGCTGAACTGAAATTAGGTAGGTACTATAGTAAAAAATATTTGAACATGCACTTTATCGCCTTGAGAATAGAGGCGTTGTTCAGATACTTGTGACCCCCTTGGCCGCTCCGATATATCTGATGACGACTATGGATGGAGATAGTTTGAGTCCCGGGGAAGGACATAGCATAGGAGAGTTTTATCGCAGAAATCATCCGTTTACAAGCGGTTAATGAAACCTATATATAGACGTGATTGAAGATAATACGTGGATAAAACGAAAATTAAAAGCCAACACTTGGTTTATGTCATATAACCCTTAACGAATGAATCCTTGATGAATCAAATTATTTCGCCTGGTAAATCGCTTTAGTACAGTTTAAATTAGGTCAAAATATAGGGTCCATAGCTTAACTATGGAACCCTAAAAAGGGCTCATCTATAGGCGCTAGGGTTGCGGGGCGACTCGTCTGTCGACATCGATTTTTCAGCTCAGCGCTGTTTTATTGCCAATATTCCAAATTCGAATGACGCATACATCCGAATTCGGTTAGCTCTCTTTTTTTTAATATCGGTATATTTCCATTTGGATTTGAATCCCTTTGACAGAAAAATGAAAGGATTCGTTACATATCAGGATTTTTTTTAGTTTACCAAACGTATTTCACCGGTTTGTTTAATCAAGAGATGTCATAACTACGTGTGTCGTGTGTCTGGGGGCAGAGACTGAAAAAACTGATACGTATACACCGTGGGCCCATAAAACTAGACAGATTTTAACAGTGTATTCCTGATCATATTTAGATACTAAAATGTCCTATAAACTTTTCTGGAATAGTTTCAGAGTTAATACCAATTTAAAAAAATACACTTTTTATTATAACTCATCTCAAAACGCCTTTCTAATGGCATTGTTGCCACTATTGGACATAGTTTACACGTCCTTATTGACAGATATCAAAGTGACAAGGAATACTTTGCAGAAACTAAATTTATACAAAAAAATGTACCAATTTGTTTTAGGTGATAATTTTATTAATAACATTTGATTTTCATGTGCAATAAACATTCAAAAAATGGAAAAAAAACGAAAAAAAATTATGTTTTTGGCGAAATTGACCTAAAGTCACATAATATTTTCTCCTTCTTTTGGTCTTAGAAATTCGTGGTTAAGATCTGTCGGGTTATTCCAGCCCACGGTGTATATGAAATAGGTATTTTCCTCTCTCGTGAAAATCTGTTATTTTTTTGCCAATTTCCGTGAGAAATCCGCCGCTAAAAAAGGTCTACTGCTAGGTCTACAACCACCGGTATTGCTTTCCTTATCTCACAATTACCAGTCATTTTACCCAGATCGCCGATTCACCTTGTGTCTTTTACACTTTCACAATTCCAACTACCTAATTAACGATACAAAACTAATTAACGTGATATGTACCTTCTCACATTAGAAGTATGATGATATGTTTAGTTTTACCTACGCTACAAAGAAAAGGTAAATTATGTAGGTAGGGCCAGGGGCCGTATTCTCACTTTAACACACGTTTAGACACCATCCAACTTCAATACAACTCCAATTCATTAACCTAGGCCAGGGGTCGGCAAACCGCGGCTCGCGAGCCGCATGCGGCTCTTTTTAGGGTCAGTTGTGGCTCTTCGAGTTCCCTTAAATTTTTTTAAAATCAAATATTACAGTAAAAAAACATAAAACAGACAACTGCAGCTCTATGAGCTTCCGAAAATTTTATATTTTTCCGCCATCAGGCTCTTTGTCAAAAAAGTTTGGCGACCCCTGACCTATGCAATACATCTTGCGAGTGGAGCGTCGTACAAAATCAGCAAAAACAGCGTCTGAATCTTCTGATTCAGCTTCTGATACCAGAATTCGCTTGAAAAGTATTCCGATGCAACTTCAATACAACTTTCGTGTTGGTTGATTATTTTTTGTGTTAGAGTTTAGTTTGATTTGAGACAGATTGTGTTTTTGATGTCAGAGTATTGTGTATGTATTTTAAAACTACAATACGGCCCCAGTGACTATACCAAATTCTATGCAGGGCCTTCAACAGCCTCTAAAGCTGACTGTTGTCGCCTTTTCCATATATTATAGTTTTCTTTCCGATATCAATTAATTAAATAACTTTACAATAACCCAAACCATAAACGTTAACACGCATTTCCCTTGATAACTAGATTGTGTATATATATATAGGTGCGAGTGTATGCATATTTATGGATAAATTGAAATATAACAAGGGTTCCCTCAATGATAGGAATTAAATGTCACATTACCATATCACACGAGTTTCAAGTGAAAGCGATACATCGGATTTGCGACAATAGGTTTGGGGTGGTAACTACTAGCCTAATCCAAAATAACGTAACTAAACGTAAAGCTAAGAGACATGTGACGTTTCGGTTTGATGGGCGAGCACAATAAATTCAGCGCCGCATGGTTCTATTCAAACAGTTGATGTGCGCGTAGAACGGAATGGATCTTTGGAATGACGGGCGTAGGAATAGACCCCCTCCCGTCGCGACTTTGGTTTTTAATTTTGGAACGTGGATGATGTAATGCCGTGAGCACCAAGTAATTTTGATTTAAATTATTACGTGATTTTGATCTTAATATTTTACCAGGTTCATCATTTTGAGGGTTTCGTAGTCAACTAGGAACCCTTATAGTTTCGCCATATCCGTCTGTGCGTCCACGGTTTTGCTCAGTGATGGTTAGTAGGGTGATTGTGCTAGTTTTCGTCCACTCTTGTCAGTTTTCCGTCCATACTTATTTATAGGTTTATATTCAAGTTTTTCCCAAAATAAAAACTAAAAATTAAAAAATCTACTAAATAATAAACTATAAATATAAAATAAGTTGACCTTAAAAAGTTTTTCCCATTTATTTGCAGCAGTTTAATCCAATGGACGATAAACTGGACCTGGACGGGAAACTAGCTGAAACTTGGTATAAGTATGCGTTTTAATCACACCGACAAAGTGGTAAAACCAAATCTGAAAAAACAAGCCCCTCTCCCCCTTTAAATTTTGAAGTGAGTCCACAAAATTTGCAAAAATGCATGAAATCTATCTTGCGTCTAAACGTTAATGTTGATGGATTATTTGTTGTATGCTGAAGTTTAGTTTGAGACAGATTGTGTCTTGAACGTATCGTTTTTAGGGTTCCGTAGTCAACTAGGAACCCTTATAGTTTCGCCATGTCTGCCCGTCCGTCCGTCCGTCCGTCCGCGGATAATCTCAGTGACCGTTAGCACTAGAAAGCTGAAATTTGGTACTAATATGTATATCAATCACGCCAACAAAGTGGTAAAATAAAAAGTGAAATTTTTTTTTTTATTAGGGTACCTCCCCTATACGTAAAGTGGGGAGTGATTTTTTTTTTCATTTCAACCCTAACGTGTGATATATTATTGGATAGGTATTTAAAAATGAATTGGGGTTTCCTAAAACCATTTTTCGATAATGTAAATATTTTCGGAAATAATCGCTCCAGAAGTAAAAAAATATGCGTTTCCCCCCCTCTAACTTTTGAACCATAAGTTTTAAAAATATGAAAAAAATCTCAAAAGTAGAACTTTATAAAAACTTTCTTGGAAAATTATTTTGAACTTGATAGGATGAATAGTTTTTGAAAAAAAAATACAAAATAATTTCTGAACTAAGTTTGTAATTTAACCGTATAAGCAGGTGTTTATTGTACCTGTAATTTCTACAAAATTACAATGAAATGACGTGCTTTCAAATAAAGTAAAAACGGTGAAAATCGGTTCACGCAATAAAGAATTATCCCATAAAAATCATCTTCCATACTTTATGCTCGCGCGCAATAGTTTACTCAATTTGCCGATAGATGTCGCTGTACATGGAACTCTCATATCATGTGACGGACGGAAAACTACGGAACCCTACAGTGAGCGTGGCCCGACACGCTCTTGGCCGGTTTTGTATTTTAAAATTAGAATACAGTACCTTGACTATGGCGTAGCTCTTCGTAGCAAAAAGTACGCGAAGAATATTGTAATGTAATAATTTGACGTAGGTACTGTCAACTCGGTTTCAACGAAAAATTCACAATAAGTTCACAGTAATTCATTATAAGTTTAGTATTTTATACAAACAATATTCAGTTACTAAGTACACCGGTAACTCCGTTGTCGAATGGTTCATTTCCGTCTGTTTCTTTCTTTTTTTTAATGGCAGTATCAATGGAACAACGGAAAGTTGGAAATGGAACGAAATGGGAAATGAACGTAACGAGAGTTATGAGAGATGGATATCTTTTATTAGTGATTTTTTCGTGTTTGATATTTTAGATATTTACCTGTTTTTTTGTAATACTCGTCATATTTCATTCGCTATTTAATAAAATTGCGTTTCTGAATACTTCTGCTCAATGTAGTATGCAGCAATGCATTTCTAAAAATAGTAAAGAGAGCTCTTCGTAAAATTTATATAGGTGACTTTAAACATAAAAATTAACTTTTTTTATACTACATTGATGGCAAACTCGCATACAGCCTGACGGTGAGCGATCACCGTTGCTTATGGACGCCTGCAAGGATATTATTTGTTGACCCTTTCAAACATATTACATTTTATATTTTTGGCTCAACACTAAAACATCCCGCTTTTACTCTTTGCAAAACACGTATAAATACATTTTTTATTTTTATTTTTTTATACTGAATGATGCAATATGTATTAAAATACCCCGTACTAAAGTTTGCATTTGTACTCTAAAAATAAATTATAGATTAAACATAGTGATTATTAGTTTAACGGCCTCCTAGCCTAGTCGGTAGTGACCCTGCCTACGAAGCAGGAGGTCCCGGGTTCGAATCCTGGTCAGGGCATTTATTTGTGTGTTCATCACGGATATTTGTTCCTGAGTTATGGATGTTTTCTATGTAAATATTTAAGTATTTATCTATATCTATATATTATATATATCGTCGCCTAGTACCCACAACACAAGCCTTATTGAGCTTACTGTGGGATTAGGTTGATTTGTGTAAGATTGTCCCATAATATTTATTTATTATTTATTAAGGTACCCGTTTATCTGAAAAGAATCAGCC
The DNA here is from genome assembly GCA_947086415.1 of Pammene aurita. Classification (NCBI taxonomy): domain Eukaryota; kingdom Metazoa; phylum Arthropoda; class Insecta; order Lepidoptera; family Tortricidae; genus Pammene; species Pammene aurita. The sequence continues at coordinate 20,259,758 of OX352305.1, read as the reverse complement.
GCTGCAACAGTAAATACATAAAAAATTCAATTAGGCACCTAAATCCGAGGATTTTAGCGGCAAATTCTTTGTGAAAGGCAAACATACATTTTCCATCAGATAACGCCAGTTTCCCGAATCGCTACTTTATGGCAATATCTTTAAAGGCTATATTGTAAAATTTGATAGGATAAAGGGGAGAAGTAAGCTTGGCGGGCACGTCACACGGTAGAACGTTAATTTCCATATTAAAACCTTCACAAAGGAAGCAGATTCAAAAACCACACGCGGCGGGGGCTGAGCTGCGAAGGACTAGATGCGTTATTTCTACCATATTTATTTTATTGTAAAAAATAGTACTAAACAAGGTATTTTCAACATTACGCTTATAGGCAATGTATATTTGTATAATAAAATAAATAATAATAATGATCATCGAAAATTGTTCTACGTTGTAGCTCGTTGCAGCATTTAGGTACAAATTCAAAGCAGTAAAAATCGCTCGTAGACGCGAGAGCCCCAGACGTCATCTATACATATAATAAAGCTGAAGAGGGTCGAAAGTCTGTACATGGAAGATAATCGAAAAAAAGTTGGCTGGGGATACTTAGAATCGATAACAGAACACGTTCCAACAATTTTCAGAATTTTTGTCTGTTTGTCTGTTTATCTGTTTGTCTGTTTATTTGACCGCGCATCACGTGAAATCGGCTAAACGGATTTTTATGAAATTTTGTATAGATATAGTATGAGTCCTGGGAAAGGATAATATATAGTTTTAATCCTGAAAATCAACCCTGGTGGGGGTGAAAATGGGGTTGAAAGTTTGTATGGAGAATTTTTAACCGCTGAAACGATTTAGATAGAAATGAGTATGGAGATAATTTGAGTCTCGAGAAACGTCATAGGATAGTTTTCAAACCCTTGTGGGGGTGAAAAGGGGGTTAGAAGGTGGTATGAGGAATTTTTACCGCTGAACTGATTTAGATGAAAATTGGTATAGAGATAGTATGGGTCCCGAGAAATGACAAAGGATAGTTTCATCTTCAAACCCCCCTCCCCCCATCTTACTTTAGAACCGTAGGTCCAAAAAATAAAAAAATAAAATGGAAGTGAAGCCTGAAAGGTACTTTTTATAAAAACTATCTATACATGTAATAAAGCTGAAGAGGGTCGAAAGTCTGTTCATGGAATATATTCGAAAAAAGTTGGCTGGAGATACTTAGAATCGATAACAGAACACGTTCCAAGAATTTTTTATTAGTTAACGGCTGAACGGATTTTGATGAAATTTTGTGTAGAGATAGTTTGAGTCCCGGGAAAGGACAAAGAATAGTTTTCATCCCGAAAATCAACCCTGGAAGGGATGAAAAGGGGGTTGAAAGTTTGTATGTTGAAAGTTGGTATTAAAATAATTTGTAATTTTTTGGTCAAGGTGTTCATATTTATAACATGTTACCCGTCGATGCTTTAAATTTACCTTTACCGGCTCTTAATAAATATTTGAAAATGTCATGAATGTCATAGGGTTATTGCAGGTTCGAGGGCTATATATGACGGACAAAGATGCATGGCCCAAACCAAAAAACTACTACAAAATCATCTAACTTTTATAGGACACCGTTTAGGTAGGAAAACATATTAAACGTTTTGTGAAGCAGTCAGATTAGGATTTATTTTTCTTTGTAATTAAACAATAGGTACATTATCTGTCTCTCAAGCTGATAATGCGTAGTTCTTCAAGAAGACATATCAATGTCTTCTTGAAGAACTACGCATTATTTTGTATAATTAAGATCTAATAATGTATTACTCTTTTGAAAAAAATAAGTCCAGTCGAATTTCTTTTCGGTGATAATACTTCTTGGGCCAGAGGTGTAGCGTTAGAATCGGTGGTAGTTTTGGAACGAAGTTCCTTATCGGACGGTTCGCGGATGGGGGCCTATGCGAAAAAAAGTCACGTGACGAAAAAGCGTCACGTCACGAAAACGCGACACCCATACGATTGAGAAACATGTAAAATGGAATGAAATAAAAAATATATAAAATAGAATAAAGTGAAGTGAAGTGTAGTGAAAAGTGAAAGTGACAAAGTGATAAAAGTGAAAAAAGTCGAGAACCTTAAAGAATAACCTTAGTCGAGAATTTTAAAAATGTCGAAAATGTCAAAAATTTCCAAAATTTCCAAAATTTCCAAAATTTCCAAAATTTCCAAAATTTCCAAAATTTCCAAAATTTCCAAAATTTCCAAAATTTCCAAAATTTCCAAAATTTCTAAAATTTCCAAAATTTCCAAAATTTCCAAAATTTCCAAAATTTCCAAAACTTCCAAAATTCCCAAATTTTCTAAAATTTCCAAAATCCAAAATTGGCAAAATTTCCAAACATTCCAAAACTTTTCAAAATTTCCAAACTTTCTAACATTTCCAAAATTTCCAAAACTTCTAAAATTTCTAAAATTAAAAAAAAAAACTAAATTTACGATAAAGTCAAAAATGAAATAAAATTAAATAACATAACTTCGTTCCAATCGCACTCGATTCACACACTTTCCTCGACACTCACCTATTTTATTTTTCTCTGACGTTCATTAGTGCATTGTAGTGTGCTTACATTGACGAATAAATATCTTGATCTACACCAATATCATAAATCCTCTATTCCGCTTTCGGAACTGTATGTAATTAATTACCAACATTATTGCAACCAGTAACGTAACATCAGTGTATTATCTTTGACAGTGTGGTAAAAACGTATGAAAATTAATTACCTACGGTAACGTAATGAAAATCCGCCCCCCCGACCGCCGGCGCAATGTTGGTCATGGCGGTGTAATGAATGAATGAATGAATGAACGAATGAAAGATTTATTCATGACAATTACAAAAAACATAATAAACAATAACATATACAACCCGAAACATTAATTGCCACGAAATGGTCGCAACTCAGCGTTAAATGCCGGCAGGGCCAGCGCTGGTCTTCCGTTGCAACCATTTGACGACACGGCGCATTGACGCATTGGCTTGAGTAATGGCGGTCATTCTAATGGTTTCAATGGATTTTTAATATGTGTGTAGGTAAAGCAGTGTATGCTTCTGTACATAATTAGGCCTTATTACGTAACAGTTACATCGCCATGTCCGTCCGTCTGTCCGCGGTCTAGCTCAGTTACCGTTCGCACTAGAAAGCTGAAATTTGGTGAGGCCTGATAAGAACTTTCAATAAAAACTGTATTGAATATAATCGGTTCAGCCGTTTTTGAATTATTAGTCAAAAACTCATAGTGAAAGGAAGTGCCGAATAGTAAAATGACGTAAGCGCCGCCAAATAAACGACCTTTTGAACGGATGTTTTGTAACAGGGCAGCATCTACGAAACTCTACACTGAGCATCGCCGGACATGCTCTTGGCCGGTTTTTTTTGCATCGTTTTTCCGGAAATCACCCCTTAAGGATTACTAATTCCAATTCAAGAAAATCCCCAGCCAGGTTATACGTAACCTATAAAAATTCAACGTCTAAAAGGGGGGGTAGCCACTACTTTCGATTGAGTTAAAATTGCATGGGTCATGGACCCCCCCCCCCCCCCCCCCCCCACCCTCCAAGTGCACCTAAAATAGAAAAAAACATTTCAGCATTTGTGATCCCCCCCCACTTCCAACCACGCCTGTTCTTACCTTTCATGCTTTAACTGATTTGACGGGAGGATCGATTTGGATGATATTTGCCGTGGACATGAACGTATAAATACAAAAGTGGTCCTGTATCGTCCGATATACACCTACTACTCTCTAAGTCGTTTAAATCATGCGAAAAAAAATAGTATAATAAAAAAAAGTATTAATTTTTGAGTGTAGTTTCATTTAGTGGTAATTGTAAAATATTTTTTCCCCTAGCGTATCCATCTGTCAACTTTACTTCAAGTTCCGCCTCCAGGGTAGCGGGAGAGAAATTAGGGGTGAATTAGCCGCTTACTGACACAGACCGAATTCCACGCGGGCGGAGCCGCGGGCACAGCTAGTACAGAAATAAAGTTACGGCCAGACGGCATACAACCACCCTCTCTGCCACGAGACTTTGGCAGAAAACAGAGATTTTAAAATTTTAAACCATGTAGCCAGTGGTTGAGGCCGAATTCTACGTAACCTTTAAACGCCCATGGTGACTACGCGTGCTCTGCCAACCATTGGCAATAATTCGGCGCTTGTTGTCAGCCATGTAGCCGCTCGCAACAACTCGCTTCAATCAAGGTCACGTGGCAGAATCTGCGGCTCTGCCGTCTGGCCGTAACTTTAGTAAGCATAGAGTCATCACTCAATACAACTGGTTACTAGCCGGAAAATTTGACATTATGGAGGCTATAGACGACTTAGGGACTAAGGGAGGAGAGGGCAGGGGGCGTGAATTGAGGCGTGAGCGTGAGCAGTCTATGCTTACTCATTTCTCTTTGACATATTATATAGGTAGGTGGACATTTTCACTTAACTGTGTACCATTAACGGCCGGTTAGCAATCGTCACAAAACAGACGATGACGGCAAACTCGAAAAGTGGATGAAAATTAACATGCCTACCTACCCTATGTCCACAGTGTTCACATGCTTGCTCAATCATTTAGCTTAGCCCATAGAAATATTAGTAAGCTTATTTATTTCTGTATGATTTAGCCATTAGCTGACCAGACACTGTCAGTAATAAATAATGACATTATTTCTCTACTCATCCTTCTCATTCTTCATATACATAGAAAAAGGACGGCTACATAAATAATGACATTATTACTGACAGTGTCTTGACCGCTATTTCCTGAACTGGCATTATAATTGAATCGATTTTTGAATGCGCGAAGCAAATAATCCTTTCTTCCTAAAGCCGTATGCTGTCTTTCCCACATCCAAAACCACAGCGAGATACCGTCGGGTATGATAATCGCGTCAAAACGCACGTGAAGAGCCGGGGGAGGGGGGTAGACGAGTAGGGGGAGGGCTAAGCCGCGCTTTAAAACGCACCCCGTGGGGGGAGGACTTTTAAATCGTAAGGAGCTTTGTGCTTGTTGACCACTTGTAGCCTGTGATTTGAGGACTTTTGTTTCATATTATTCTTATTGTTATTGCGAGTAAGTATGACACTTTTTGTCGTAAGTGACAATAAATTAAATAGTTAGTCGTTAGTGCACTGGTTCAGTAATAAAATAACACAGTAAAACTACCGAAACAGCTCTGCATGTCAATCGGATTGTTTACTTATAAATGAAATATTTTAATTTATCTCGTGATTTGATATATCAAACAATATCCATGGAATGGGAAGGTGATTAAATACTGGTAGTCCCTGTCTATTGGAACCACGGGTAGATAGTGTAGATAATTTTAATTCACTAATTATTTCTAAGCGTTATGTTTAAATAGTTATATTCTTGTAGTAATTACATGTAAGGTCGAGTATTTTATTTTATTCGACTAAGGGATATGTATATATATACACTGTAAGTCATCGAGGCACCGTCCCTAGGACACTTGCCGCATTTCCTTCCACTCACATATAAATACTTAACTCCAAAAAAACAACAACCCGCTGTATATGACGAGTATAATAAACTGTGACAGAAAGGTATCTATATCATTCTACAACTGAATCAAAGAAACTAATTTACCGTTCTCCTATCGAGTTTCCAATAACAAAAAGCCTTAAAAAGTAATTTTCGAGTCCGAATCGATGTTCGTCGAACCTAACTCGGTAATCGAGTAAATCGAGCCAGTCGAGCGGAAAGCCGACTCGGGCCAATTTCCACGATGCTGATACCAAACGCATATCGATACTTTTTAATTCACTTGTATCTGCTATCGAATTTCAACGTAAACGCGAAGCCAAAAAGTCGAAATTGCTACGAATTTCCTCACCCAGTTACGCCCTTATATAGATACCGGAGTAGATATGTGTAATAATTTTGATTAAGTCATATCTCGCTTGGGCATAATTTGATTTTGATTTAAAATTACATGGAGTAAGGTAGCATTTACAACATTCTGATTTCGGAGTACGAGATACTGAGAATTTTATGTTTGGAATTGGGAGTAAACGCGCGGAACTGACTTCAAACGAACGAACGAGGTTTAGTGGATTTTAATAAATGAATTGAATACATGCCACAATAGTCAATAAAGTTAGTGAAAAAGTAATGTTCGCTGTTTAATAAACGAATAATTCAAAATTAAACCAGAACCGGTCTCTGTAACATCTTCGTAGTTTTAATGACTTGCGCCATTAATTTAATTAAGAAATTGATTAGTAAGTCTTATACCTTTCTTATATTTAATGTTAAAATGCTGAATTCAGATTTCATGGCATCCAATTACCCAATACCTACTGAAATATCCATAACAAAGAAAAAAAGCAATAAATAACAATATATGACATACATAATATCATTAGGAATGTTATATAATAAACCACAATTGCTTATTCCAAAAGATTGCTACCGCACTTTCCCTCACTCCCCTGTCGTGAGCAATTAATGAACAAACGATAATTAATTAATTACACGTGTTTTGGCGATAATTACCGCGCGACGACGCTCGCTTATTAAAGCAAGTTTTCAACTCGCGTCACGATACGCGGTATACGAAACGGAATCAACCTTTTAGGAAATTAAAACTCTGAGCATTTTTAGCGTAAATTAATTGTAAATTATAGTCTGGCAAACCAAAATCCGCAGTAACCGTAGAAATAATAAATTATACTCATACCTTTTTTAGTTGTGAGATTATTAGGGCAATAATGCACTATGATTCTCTGTCTGTTTAAAGTGAGATAGGTACTCCCTGCCCGAATTATATTTCTGATTTAATTTTATTCAAAATTAGGTAATGGGACTGGCAGGACGGACATATCTGTTAACGTTTGCATATATTTGTGGTTGTTATTTTAAAGTTGGTATTAAAATTGTCGCCCATTTTTTCCAAATCTAACATAATAAAAAAATACTCACGACGGACATATGAAATATAAAGATAATCAATAAATTCGGCATGTTTTATGTGTTCTGTTTGCAAATATTATACATGTAATTATTAATTATAAAATTTTCACTTCTCATGCTCAAAAAGTGTGTCATATTATGCTTACCAAGGCGGACTAAAGTAGTACATTTATGGCCTGTTTCACAATCTCCAGTTAAAGCATATCTGTCAAATAAATGTTTGCTGTCCTATTCTTTTATATGACTGGAGAAAAGGATAGCAATAATTTGAACTGGCAGATAAGTTTATCTGGAGATTGTGAAACGGGGCCTTAGCCTCTAGGGCTAGTATGTATACAAAACATTTTAAATTGACCAATCGGAACACTTCACCATATTAAATCCACCAATCACAACACATATCGATGTTAATCGGAACGCTAGATACTTTTTTGGTGCGTATACTGTGTAAATAATTTAACTCCTTAAAAAAATATTGTATTTAATATCAACCAATCAGAATACAGCAATATTAAAATCGACCAATCAGGAAACGCAATTTATTTCTCAAAACATGAGGTTTTTTTTAGTTCCTACACTTCCTACTTCACAATCATTAAAAAAGATTTTTCACTTCACATGCTCAAAAAGTGTGTCATATTATGCTTACCAAGGCGGACTAAAGTAGTACATTTAGCCTCTAGGGCCAGTATGAATACATATTTATGACTCACAAAACATTTTAAAATGACCAATCAGATCACTTCACCGTATTAAATGCACCAATCACAACACATATCGAAGTTAATCGGAACGCTGGATTATTTTTTGGTGCGTATACTGTTTAATTAATTTAAGTCCTTAAAAAAACATTGTATTTAATATCAATCAACCAATCAGAATACAGCAAAGATAAAATCGACCAATCAGGAAACGTAATTTATTTCTCACAATATGAGGTGTTTTTTAGTTCCTACTACACAATATTTTAAAAAGATTTTAAAAAATTGGAAGCACTTTAAAGCTCCTTTAAAGCGTGTTTAGAGCGCTAATTATACCATCGTCTGTGGCAGTTATTCCCAGTGTTTATATTTTGTATCTGTGTCTAAGAAGTTAAAAAAATATAAAGACCGTCAAGTTAAACCATAATTTCACCTTAATTTAGTCATTGTGCATAACTTACTTACATAATAAGTATTTTTATCTTATTTTTTTATTTCCTCGCAATTGAAGTGAAAAATAGTATGCGTTACTCGGGTCTAAAAGCCATATTACCACTCGAACAATTTTCCCTCACTTCGTTCGGGAAAATAACTATCTCGTGCTAATACGAGTATGGCCTACTTTTTAGACCCTTGTCAACCAATCTACTATAATTTTTTGGAAGCGCTTTAAAGCTATTTAATAGTAGTTTATGTAACTGTTACGTAATGAGGGTCCTTAAAATACGAGTGTGGTTTTATGAAAGGAGCCGCAGGGGAGTTTCATAATAAGATCACACGAGTGTTCTAAGGCCTAATTACGTACAGTTGCGTACACTGCTTTATCTACACTCATATTATATATCCAAATAAAGTGTTCGGAAACCATAGAATGAACGCCATTGCACCGCCATGGCCAACTCGATTGTGCCGGCGGTCGGGCGGGCGCGTGCCGTTGGTCAGGAAGGAGCACAGGATTAACATTATGTAATCAAATTCGATGTTCGGAATTTGAAACTCATAACGTATCAATATATAAAAATAAAACAAATAAATAAATAAAAATCGTTTATTTCAGAATTTTTCAAATATTCCATAGTTCAGTTAGTAAAACTTAACTTAACTTAAAACTATATTAAATTCTATAACCTAAAGAAAAAACAACAACTAACACACTACAGAATCAGCCGCCCCACCCCCCTCCCCCTCCTCATCTATCCCATAACATGCAGATCTATGAAGCGGCCGAGGACGGCAGAGGCAGAGATACTGTTACTGCTCCCTCGCACACGTCGTATAATGGACGCCGACTTTTTGCGTATTAGCACGTAAAAATCATCGACGGCCGCGTCAGCGAACATTCCCGACGCACTGCAATAGCGAGGGAGCCTTAACAGGGCCCTGAAGGCATTATTATATTGCACTCTTAGTGCATTGTACGCTCGCTGAGTAAAACTTACCCATAGACCACTCGTGTAGAAGCTTTGGCAGTAGGCTTTAAAAAGCGATAGCTTCACAGGCACAGTACAGCGAGTGAATCTATGAGCCAGCGTATTGCCGCGAACGGACAATGACCTTCGCTCAAGTCACCTTCCGAAACGCGCTTTATCGGTAAATTGTTTAAAAGAAGTGGTGGAACGTAATCTGGCAACTTGTTCTTGCCTTTAAATATCATGAACTCACTTTTTTTAACATTATACTTTAGGCCATGTGTATCCGCATACCTTTCACATACTTTAGTTAACTTCTGCAGCCCGTAGAAAGACGGACTGAGCAGCACCATATCGTCCGCATAACTTAAGTTATTTACGCTAACATTATCCAAGCGGCCACCGATATACATGCTACTCAGCTCACCAATCAGCTGCTTTACATACAAGTTAAACAATCGTGGCAATGTTAACCCTCCCTGTCTTACCCCACAACTGAGCGAGTACTCGTCAGAGTAGACATTTGCCCATCTCACTATATTTTTTTGATTACTATACCAATACGCAAAAACACTGACTACCTCAGGTGCTACGCCCGTCTCCCTTAACTTGTTCCAAAGCAGATCATAAGAGACTAGATCAAATGCTTTAGACAAGTCAAGGAAGCACGCGTATATGGGCGTTTTTCTCTTGATATAGTAATCAACAGTGTGCTTAAGTGTTAGAACAGCACTTTCAGTACCTAGACCTTGCTGAAAGCCAAACTGTGCATCACACAGTGTTATATGTTGACTAAGATGCACATCCAGTATTTTATCCAACTCTTTTGCAACAACTGTAGCAAGTGAAATGGGACGGTAGTTTGTTATATCAGAAATGTCACCTGTCGAGTTCATTATCAGCGGCGTTACAACTGTTCTTATTAAATCACATGGTAAATATGAATGGCGTAAACAAAAGGTGTACAACATAGATAAAACTCTATTTAGATGCGGACCTGCGTGCTGGAGATGTTCTATACTCAGCCCATCGTGTCCAGGAGACTTGCCCCTTTTCATGTGTTTAAATAATAGCCTGTGCCACCATTTTACTCGTTATTTCAAAACTAGGGCTCGCCTGAGTGTCCAATTTATTCGACAACGCACATGAATATAAGGGTGAGTCTACCTTGAAAAAACGACTAAACATATTAGCAATACCTACAGGTTCAGATATACCATTGACACTAACTGGCAGAGAAGTTCTTCCATTCAACTTTTTTGTGCTTTTCCAAAACTTGTCAATCTTCTTAGAAGCATGTTGCGAGGCAAGAATATCCATCTGGATTTGCTCCTGATTGGCTTAACAAAACCTAAGTTTAGATTTAAATATCTTTCTACTCAGACACATAGCTTCATAGACTGGTTCGCAGCGTGACCTATTGTGCTGGACATATACAGAAAAATCTAGCCTAGCCTGTTTATGCGCATCTGCCACATGCCTATTCCAACCTCGCAAACATCTGTTTTTATTTACTGTACCAACAGGTTTCACAGCACGTGAGTATATGAGCATGTAAAGTTAAAATTACGTTACTGCCACAGATAAAAAGCTTATCATAGTAACATCGGTTGTGGTAATGATAGCCATTGCCTACCGTTTTTGAACACGTTTTAGAAGACTTACAATGTGAGTGTAGATAAACTGTTTAAAGAGCTAATTATACCGTCGTCTGTGGCATTTATTCGCGGTATTTGTATTTTGTATCTATGTCAAAGAAGTTAAAAAAATTAAAGGACCGTCAAGTTAAACCATAATTTCACCTTAGTTTAGTTATTGTGCGTAAATAATAAGTATTTTTATCTTATATACTCGCAATCGAAATGAAAAATACTATGCATTACTCTGGTCTAAAAGCCATATTACCACTCGAACAATTTTATATATTATAACCACCTCGTGGTAATATGGCCTTCTTTAGAACCTTGTCAAACAATCTACTATTGAATAGGTAGCTGGTAAGTAGGTACTATATTGTAAGAATGGTTCCCTCTCGCATGTGTGCTGTCTCGTAAACAAATACGAGTTTAATGTAGTGGAAACTATAGTCTGTCGCCGCTCGTAAGATTCGCTGCTTAATCAAAGGAGAATTAATTACTTCTGAATCTCATATGCTAAAGCTTCGACATAAAAAATATGGATATGACAATGTGATAAAAGATATAATTTTATAATCAAAACAATGTTAGAGATAGAGACAAATTAAATATATCTTACAATGATAAACTGTTTTCCTAGTTTTCTAATTTGAATTGATACCAGAATTATTTATTTATTTCAATTAAATATGAAACATCAACGTGGACTTGTACTAGATATGATAATTTTACATATGCCTGAACGGACACTTATGTGAGTCAACGTCGAACCTTGAACGCTGTAACTAGGGGCCGTATTCTAACTTTAAAATACGTACTTCAATACAACTCCAATCGCGGGGATCAATGTTACTCTGCGTCCGTAGGAAACACCTTAGACAACCCTACACGTCATCCCTGGGTGGTGCTAAAAGAGTAACAAACTTGGCAGCTGCACTGTTTCACGTACCATCTGGACCTCGCAGCACTCACTGGATTTTCTTTATCATTTGCTTTCCCACAACTACTACATCAGGGAAGAAATGCCTATCTATATCCAGTGACATGTAGCCATACCATAAACAAATAATGGAAACGCGTAGCTTACACATCCTCGCAGCATAGCTGCATAGCATAGCTCTGGTGGAAAGGCCCCTTAACTTAGACGCAAAGTAGCTATACCGCAGTCATATGACATGACTACAGGCCGTTTAAAAGTCTTTTTCTCATCAAACAATAGAAACGTAAAAAGCATTACCCATTCTTTCGCTGCGTTACGCGACAACACCGTTTTATGCGCCGCCTGACAATACGGAACATTTCGCTTTTATCTCGCCATAATAACGCTATCTCGTCTCGCTGCGACACAATGCCGAAATGTCTTTACGCCGCGTCAAAACTCGGAGCTGCGATATTTGAATACAGGGATTATTGGGTGTTTTAGGGCGTTCAAAATATTTATAAGTGATGAAAGTATTTTTTTCTGGTACTTACTTTAAGAATGTTTTTGATGATAGTATTCTTTGTTAATAAATTCTAAAAAAACTTATTGCTACTACTACCTACGACATGACCTCCAGTACGAAAGTATCTAAAACACTGGTTTACTCGTTATACTTAAGGCACAGTACAATTGCCAACGCTGAACTGTGGTATTGTTACTAAAAAAAATTTTTATAGAGAGAAAGTGGAATTCACCAAGTAGTGACATTATTAAATGTTTACACAATTTACGTTTCTTTTATTAGACAGTAAAAATTTTAAATACCACAAACCTTCCTGAGCATATCTCACCTTAATACCAGGTTGAAGGTATAATTAGATTTTACAGCGCATCTATATCCTTTCATAGCTCCGTGAAACATTTCACTCAGTAGCTCGGTATCGCGCGGTTTCTTTGTGTAGCCAATAAAGGTGCTACGGAGCTACGACTACGAGTCTACGACGCGGCGTAGCGAGCGACGACGTATAAAGGCTTTGTAGTCAATCTCGTCGTAGCCGAATTTTCATTTAGGCATCTTTTACCATGTTAGTGTTATTTAAATAGGTACTTTTTATAATGTAGATGCTCTTTTTTTGCCAGTGATTTCAGTTTTTCTCGCAAAATTGACAGCTATTACAAACTCGTCAGATTTAATTTACAGTCTTTTATTCTTTAATTCGAGTATTTAATTACCTATCAAAAAATAATAAGGGCCAATCTTACACAAATGAATCAAATCCTACAGTTAAGTCATACTAATTTTGTGTCTAAAAGAGTGAAGTTAAGATCGGATCTAAAAATCAGATATGTATGTATGTAACTAAATTATGTAATACCTACCTTAGTAGGTATAGTTAGTTACATGCGTAGTATATGCCTGTGCACATTAATAATACATAACTAACTGGATGCATATAGCATTTAATATTCCACAGAAATACGAATATTCCCGTTCAATTGAAAAAAAATCAGCGCAACATCGAAACGTATCTCGAATCATGTTCTATTTGAATACCAAACGCGACAGAGTGGGTTTGTATGTAACTTTCAATCCTGCACACATTTCTGAAACGACGTAACCCCACGTTTACATCGTTCAGCTTTCAACCTTATTTCAAAATCACTTAGACGCATTTTCTATTAGCATGTGACAAAGAACGACCAAAGACTAAAAAGCGTATCTCGTCTAACGGGATTAGGGAAATTCAATTTTAAATCTAAGGTATCATGCTTGGAAATTGCGCGCGCTATTAAAAAAAAGTATAGAAAATACACTCTTGTTACGTCGGTGCCTGTCGAATCTGTAAGAAGCATAATGTAACTTGATGTTAGATATCAGTTTACATGGGAAAGGAAAACAATGTTATTCGAAAAGAGTAGACGGGACGAATAGCTAGGCTAGCAAAGCCAACAAGTTTAAAGAATACTATCAACACTTAGCTTAAATTTAAAACTTTTAGAGGAGGATTAAAAAAATCAGCCTAATGTTTCCGATAAGCAGGCGCATTTATTTCCAAAAAAAACCTCAGAAAAACATAACTTCGTTGTCGAATAACCTGTTAGGAAGTCGGTTGAAAAACAAAGATTTGAGCAAACTCCTCAAACCGCCTCCGGCCCGGCGTTTAATGCACGGAATCTAATGAACAAACACACGGAATCGAGTCTTGTGTTTACACTAGCACTCGCTTTTGGACGCTTTAGATACCAGCCCTTATTATCTAGGCAATAGGGTCCACTGAAAAACATCAGGCAAGTGAGTAGAACGTAGTCGTTGAAGGATTAAAATTTGTCACTTCAATGACGTAAGGCGTTAAGTTACTGCGAATCCTGTAATAACATAAGACCTTTTTTTATTAAAGAGACTTTGTGAAGGATATGGTTATCCATATTCTTGGTTGACGTTAATTTTCTTCCCAACGTTAGGTTAGTTAGGACTTAGGAATATTATATTATACAGGATGAAATATTAATCACCGTTCATATTGAGCGAGGTGATTAGGTAGGCCATACTTTTTACTATGGGACGAACTCCGAAATCGCGAAAATTTTTTTGGCTGTTTCATACATTTTGGCCTGTGACCGGCCGAAATGTTGTCGTTTTCTATGGGGAAGCCAAAATTTTTTTCGCGATTTCGGAGTGGCTCCCATAGTAAAAGTTGTTCAGTATGACCTACCTAATCACCGCGCACAATATGAACGGTGATTAATATTTCAGCCTGTAAATAAATGGGAAGGTTTTGTATACAGGGTGTAACACAAATGCTGATGATCCGTTTAAGGGCATAAATGGTATTCTAATTATGAAAAACAAAGAAAAAAAATGTTTCACGCGAAAAAAAAATTGTTTTTCTGGGACAACAGGTTCCATACAAATTTTTCTACTTTTTTTCCTATTAGTCGCAACCAATTATGCCCTTAAACTGATCGCAAGTATTTTTGTTATATTCTGTATATCGATGTTTCTGTGGTTTCATAGCTTTATTTTACTTACACTAACCAGGCAAAAGCGGCTGAATGGTATATTATTGGATCTAATTTCACAAAGAAATGGCTTAACGCCCATTAACATACAAAATACTTTTTGTCATAATCTCATAATATCTTTATGTAAGTAGGTAAAATGAGGGATATAAGTTTGTACGGGTCTATGGGATTGTAAGCGTTATGTGTTCAAAATGACGTTGGCACGCTCTTGATTTTTTGACAATAAAATCGTGTATAGCTTATTTCGAACACCTCGCCCGCTTAGTTACTTCAGCTGCTGATTACACCCGTAACCCATTCCGGCTGATTTCAATCAGTTAGTTCTATAGCAGTATTCAGAAAAAAAAATTACAAAATATAATTTCACAAATATTCACAAAATATAATTTCAATTAATCTAGCATAATTTGATCTCCAGATTTGTAAGAACCAAAAAAAAAACATTTTAACTACGTACGAGTAATGTGACTAATGTGTGAATATTTTTGCTATTTTACAGTGGAATAATGTAGCTTAATAGTTAATCTTTAGAAAATTACACATTTGGATTTCCAGGATTTTTAGGCTTCCGTAGTCAACTAGGAACCCTTATAGTTTCGCCATGTCTGCCCGTCCGTCCGTCCGTCCGCGGATAATCTCAGTGACCGTTAGCACGAGAAAGCTGAAATTTGGCACTAATATGTATCAATCACGCCAAAGTGGTAAAATAAAAAGTGGAAAAAAATGTTTTATTAGGGTACCTCCCCTATACGTAAAGTGGGGAGTGATTTTTTTTTCATTTCAACCCTAACGTGTGATATATTGTTGGATAGGTATTTAAAAATGAATAGGGGTTTACTAAAATCATGTTTTGATAATGTAAATATTTTCGGAAATAATCGCTCCAGAAGTAAAAAAAAATGTGTGTCCCCCCCCCTCTAACTTTTGAACCATATGTTTTAAAAATCTGAAAAAAATCTCAAAAGTAGAACTTTATAAAAACTTTCTGGGAAAAT
This sequence comes from Pammene aurita, assembly GCA_947086415.1. Classification (NCBI taxonomy): domain Eukaryota; kingdom Metazoa; phylum Arthropoda; class Insecta; order Lepidoptera; family Tortricidae; genus Pammene; species Pammene aurita. The sequence continues at coordinate 20,244,111 of OX352305.1, read as the reverse complement.
TATTTTGAACTTGATAGGTTGACTAGTTTGAAAAAAAAATTACAAAATAATTTCTGAATTAAGTTTGTAATTTAACCGTATAAGCAGGTGTTTATTGTATCTGTAATTTCTACAAAATCACAATGAAATGACGTGCTTTCAAATAAAGTAAAAACGGTGAAAATTGGTTCACGCAATAAAGAATTATCCCATAATAATCATCTTCCATACTTTAAGCTCGCGTGCAATAGTTTACTTAATTTGCCGATAGATGTCGCTGTACGTGGAACGCTCATATCAGATCCTACATGGCGGTGTCATTTTAACTCTTAAGTGGGGACACTTACTGTGACGGATGGAAAACTACGGAACCCTACACTGAGTGTGGCCCGACACGCTCTTGGCCGGTTTTTTTCTAAATATCGAAAACAAGAATACAGTCCGAGATAGAACAGGAGGCTTAGCCAAGATGACAATCGTTAGCAGAAAACGAATCGAAACGCTATGTGTCTCTCTATCGCACTAATATGGAAGAGTGAGCGAGAGCGTGTAGCGTTTCGTTTCGTTTTCTGCAAACGATTGACATCTTGGCTACAGGGCCTGTTTCCCCTACTTATATAATTCGTCTGACGCGATTCACGACGATACGCTTGCAGGTATCACAATTTGTGAATAGCAAAGGACTGAAACAATAAAGTATAAGCGGTCGCAAACAGGGGCATCCCCGGGAGACAGTGTTGCCAGTGTTCTACGGAAACCGGATTACATTCACGAGGGTGTGACGTGGAAAAACAAACGGTTTAAAATAGGTAATCGTCGCTTGAAGTATCTGACGGGTATAGTTTTAATTTAAAATTGTATCATTTTTATTCGTGACTTTTTAGTTTTATTGACTGCTGCCATTTTTCGGTCATTCAAGATGAAATTATTGGCAAAACGTGATGGTAAAACGTCGGCATCCACGGTTTAGGCACAGGGCGGACACGCCATACTACAAAGCTGTTTTGAGCGCCTATGTGTGCACGGCACGTCTGTACACGCTTCAATGTGTGCGTATATTCTCAGGGCTGTCATTCAATTATTTTTCTAGTTTCCGCTGTCGATGTCGTAACGTCTCACTCACTCTACAGCGAGTTGAGATAGTTGTGTCCTTGTCGGTACTGTTTCCAATGCGAATGCGTAGGTGGACTAAAGGCGTAAAATGACAACGGTTATGTACAGTCACGAACCTGGATTGTTGAGGCACTTGCCATTGTTCGTAATTCGTAAAAAATAATCAAATATGATAAATTTAAGTAGTCCATAGTCCAGGTTGTCCATAGCCATTCAACGTGGTAACGCGGCTAACGTGATGGGAACTTTTGCACCGGGGACAACTCGTGGGGGACTTTTTGAGTAGATTAGTCATAATACTCATAATGTAAGAGTTTTGTTTATTGTTTTTTCTGTGTGTTGCTGTTGACAATTTATATTTGAATAAATTATTTTGTAATTTAAGTAAGGTTATATTCAAAATAAATAAGTATCTATTTCACATTACATCTCCGTCTCTATCGTTCTTGCCTATTCGAAAGAGAGTGATGCAAATAGACGATCGAACGAAAGAAGAGGTTAGCGGTTATAGGCCTGGCTACTCCAATAATTAGACGTTTTGACGAGAGCTAACGAACCCCACTGCGGGCCCACCGCGAACATGGAAATTTAGTTACCTCCCTCTCTGTCGCACTTGCTCATAATACGAGCGAACGATATGCAGATAACGAAATTTTGATTTTCAAATTTCGCGGTAAAACCCTCTTGTCTTCGTTCTATAACCTGACAAGGTCGTCAAGGTCGCGGCTCGCGGCCGAGACGCGCGCGCGAGCTGGCAACAGTGCACCAGTAGCAACGCCGCAAATTTTGTTTCATAATATAATATTTTTGGTAAATAAAAATAACTAGATATAGATAAAAAATAACTGCCAAAATCCTTCATCCATTTCATCAATGACACGTCTTTTCTACTTTGAACAACAAAAATGTGTCATATCATGTATTATGCCGTCATGGATTCATGTGCTACTTACGATAAAGCATAATAGTTATTTCGACCGAAAAAATACTTCTTTCCTTATTGTATGTAATTACTTTCTAAACACCCATTAACATGACAATAAACCTTGTACGGCGGCATTTTGCGTTGTTTCTTCGACGCGCTGCCGACCAGCTGACGGCCTACCTACGGCCTACCAAACGGCCGCCGCGGAGTGAGGTAATTCCAATCGGGGCGGGGCGGAGCGTGGCCATTCTGTATGAAATACTATTATCTCTTCTGTGGTTTAGTCGGCTTTCACGTTACTACGGTTTCCGCATCCGATGCGCGAGCGAGATAGCGCTGTCACGCTTGCACACCGTCGCCGCATCCGGTTGCGGTGCCAGTGTGATAATCGCCTAACACTTTCCGCGGCAGGAACCAGCTAGGCGGGCTGTGGATGTGTGTAGGATGTGTAGCGGATTTTGGCTACAAAGTGGGGAAACGTGGGTCGTTCACGAGTGAGTGATTTAATTGAACTATATTTTTAGATTCAACTCACTCACTCTTCAACTCACTGAAGATTTAACTCGCTCAGTAACTCATCTATATATCAGTGTTTACAGTGTTACTTGCTCGCTCTTTCCTACTCATGATTCGAATGGGCCGTCCGAGTCAAACTAAGTGAATCGATGCGAATATGCGAACAGATCCATATTCATATTCATACTTTATTGGTAATATAAAATTACAGGTCAGAGCTTAAGGTGACAGGTATCACGGTTGACGACTGCATTTTGCGTTTTTATAATCGCAGCTTTCGCTTCTGCCATCTAGTATACTTGAGATGAACTATGACAATTCAATGTTGACATGTTTAAATAGTCAAACAATCGCGGTCTTTTACAGTAAGATGGCGCTTTGATAATAATTTCATTTTATGTGTACTTACTTAATTAAAGTTACTATTGTATGTAGGTAATCAATCAAAAGGTATGACGAAATAATTTAAGTTACCTATAATATAAAACGACTTGGCCAACGCACGCCATTACCTACAGTATCATAATCGCACAATTATAATGTTTTATTCTAAATATCCAAAATAAGCATTCATCGTGGCGGTTATATTTCTATGTGTCAAGTAAGTGTCAAGTCTTTCAAAATAAAAGTTCTAATAAAATGTACTTAACTGAAGATAATATTATTTGTAACTAATTTTTTTTATGTCCTCTTCTGCCCTGAAAAATCCAGGTTTTTAGTATCTATAACGAAATTAGAGATGGTCAAAAACGCTTTCAATGAGGACGGTGAAGTGCGTTGGGATAAGACCGCATCGGGAGAACATCGGATAATTCAATTACCTATCTGGAAAATTAGCCTTTAGTTGCAAATACAAACCACACATCCTCCAACACTATTGTGTACCTCTACCTAGTTGCATTTTGATATAATGGCGATGGCGCTTTTTTCAGGTACCTACACATTTTACTTAAATGTTTCTTCCGGTATGCTTAATAACAACGACTGATGGTTAACTGAAAGGTTAAAAAAACCGGCCAAGTGCGTGTCGGACCACGCATAGGAGGGTTCCGTACCTTCAATGGAATAAGAACCAAACTAATACCAAAAGGTCGTATCTGATGCCTATGGAAGAAGTTTTTTGGAAATAACTCAAAAATGGCCAAACAATTTTCGTTCGTCAATAGTGGTAATATTCCAATCGCATACATTTGCATTGCTAATGGGTCGCCTAGGGTTGTTCCTTCTTTACTTAATATGTATTTATTAGTATTTCTAAATGATATGACTGCGTGTCCTCTGTAGGTATTAAAGAGGAATCTTGAGCACCGGGGCCACAGAAGTCTGGCATTCCATAATGCTAATGAACGATTGAGAGCATTGAAGGCATTGGTAGCGTCGACGAGGAGTATACCTTCGGTGCCGTCTTCTTGGAAGCTTTGTGACATTGCGTGTGCTGCGCCTTCTATACCAGCTTTTATTCTATTGCATAGTTGATCTGCTCCGCAAGCTTGTTGTACGTCAGTGCCTGTCGCTAAAGCCATAGCTTTTGCTGTGATGCGTTGAAGTATTTCCCCAATACCAATTGGACGGATACCTGGACGCTTGTCAAGGGCGATGCCTCTTCTGGCCAGCAGCGCTCTTATTGCATCCCATTTTACTATTTCGTTTGCTAGTTTTCTTGTTAAGGCTGCTATTGATTCTCTTAGTTTGAGGCTGTGTGGGCCAAATCGTAAAAGCATCGTTTTCCATTGATCAGCATCAGTGCCGCTTGGGCCTGCACCACCTGAGATGCTTCTTGCTACTTTTTCAATATGATTGGACGTTCAATTCAAAAGTTACAGGGGGGGCTACACAATTTTTCTGACTTTCGAAGCGATTATTTCAAAAAATATTCACTTAATCACAAAAAGATCAAACAAACCTCAATATTATTTTTAAAGACCTATCGATTGATGTGTCACATGTTGATATTTGGTAAAAAGATTTTTTGAAATTTAGTTACATGTATCGAGCGCCCCCCCTTAAAATATATTTTTTTTTTCAAATTTCAAGTAGCGGCATACAGAAATACACCTTATGTGTAAATTTTATTCAGATACGTCGTATAGTTTCCGAGTAAAATGGCTGTGACATACGGACGGACAGACAGACAGACAGACATGACGAATCCATAAGGGTTCCGTTTTTTGCCATTTGGCTACGGAACCCTAAAAATTACTTATTCTTTATTTGACGATCTCCTAGCCCAGTCGGTGGTGACCCTGCCTACGAAGCAGGAGGTCCCGAGTTCGAATCCTGGTCAGGGCATTTATTTGTGTGTTGATCGCAGATATTTGTTCCTGAGTTATGGATGTTTTCTATGTATTTAAGTATTTATCCATATTTATCTATTATATATATCGTCGTCTAGTACCCATAACACAAGCCTTATTGAGCTTACTGTGGGCCTAGGTCGATTTGTGTAAGATTGTCGTATAATATTTATTTATTTATTTATTATTTGTAGTAAATGTATGGAAAATATTTAATTTGTAGCTTTTTAGTACATTACCGTAAGTTGAACCCTAATAGGAAACTATTAGAAACGATAGGAATGGAATCGATTGGCATAAAAAAGCAGCATGTGAAAAATAAAAATAAATAATTTTCATAAAGTATGGGAAAAGTTTTTCTCAATTTGTGGCTTTTCTAGCCGCAAATTATTTTTGATCCCATACAAGAATGGGATCGACTGGCATCAAAAAGAAGTTTACCAAATGTGACCTCTTTCTCGCATCCTGTATGTTTTTTCCAAAATCCGTAACGTTATTAATTTGAAATTGAGGGAAGGTCTTCTAAGACCATTTTCGCGTTGCAGCGAGGGATCTGGTAGCTGCCCCCACTGACCCAAAAATAAATTGAACTTGTATATTATTTCAAATTATCAAAGTTACAAGTAAAAGTAGTTAAGATAAAAGTAATTGCAATTACAAATTATATGTAATCGGGAATACTACTAACATGTAATCTCAATTACAAGCAATTTAAATTACTTAATATAATTGATTTTCTTGTAATTTAATTAGCAATTTAATACATTACAAAAGTAGGTACCATCTAATAAATTACGCCCAACACTGAATAAACATCAGGTTCAAGAGGGTCGCATGGAGGATGTATGCTATCTGCTGCCGAAGTCACGCATACATGTGATCTTTATAGACAAAAAAGTTTCGTTCTATAAATTCAATTGTTTGTCACAAAAAATGGTTTGATTTGTTTTTCCGTGGCATTTAAGACTGGATCTTATTAATTGTTGCTGTGAACATTTTTTAAATGTGTACCTAGTTGGTTATTAGGAACAGGTTTAGACACGGGTATGTTACGTCCAAAAGGGAGGTATGGGCACTCCGAATGTTATCTCGCTAACTGTGGTAAGGCACAGTTCAGCGAATGTTATCACGCTCAAATCTGGACCTGGCTCAGAGCTCGACTGGGGAAGTACCTCACAGAGAACCATAGCCAAAGAGCAAATAACTTAATTCAACCTAAAGTTTAAGATTAATTTTTTAACATATTTTAATCATTTTCATTTATACATATACCATAAGTGTTCTTTACTAAAAAAAATACAAATATAAAAGCGTTTGTCGTCTCACATAAGAATTATGAATTGAAATTACACAAAATAATTAAAAACATGAAAAGTCAGCACGAGTAAGTTAATAACATATAATACCTGCTTTTGCCCGCGGATTCGGTCGCGTTAAATTCGGGGTAACAAACCATACAAACTTCCACCCCCCATTTTAGGGAAGTGGGGGGTTAGAAAGAGACAAAAAGTAGCCTATGTCACTCTCCATCCCTTCAACTATCTCCATTTAAAAAATCACTTCAATTCGTCGCCCCGTTTTGCCGTGAAAGACGGACAAACAAACAAACACACACGTACACTTTCCCATTTATAATATTAGTATGGATTGGTTGTATCGTGTCGTGTATAGGGTCGTCACGGTTTTTTGGGTACATTTTTGGGTTAGTTTTGGTTAATTGCCATCTATTTCAAAAGTTTTACCATATCAAAATCCATTACAATATTAAAATACTAGCTTTTACCCGCGACTTCGTCTGCGCGAAATTAACATGAGCGATATGGAATTACATAATAAAACGCAAAATAAAAGTTACTAGCTAGTAAAATCTAAGAGCAAATATAAAACTAGTACGTATGCTATTTCAAGTCAACAGGGAGCAACAATTTCATATAAATTTCCATTCCGTTTTCACCCCCTTATACATACCAAATTTCATCTAAATTAGTTGAGCGGTTTAAGCGTGAAGAGTTAACAGACAGACACACTATAATATTAGTATGGATACGTCCATATAATATATCTCTTCAAGTAGGCTGGGGAAAAAAAAAGAATTATAGCCAAAAGAGTTTTTTAATTTTTTTAAAATTTTGAAACATCTTGCTTCAAAGGTTTGAAACATCTTGTCTTTCCACTCTCAATATTTTTAACTCACTCGTTTTTGGAAAGTTTGAGAAAATGCTGAAAGGTTGACATGAACATAATACAGGCGGTTTATAATTATATCTATTATTTGAAACCGTGCTTATGCTAGTTTCCCGTCCGGGTTGCCGTCCACCTGATTAAACTGCTACAAATTTATTGGACTAAGAGCTGGCCACGTCAGATATGACACAATAATGAGAGCAATGAAACCTGACTATTGTGTCATATCTGACGTGGCCAGCTCTCCGTCTACATGGAAAAAACTTTTTGAGGTCAAATTGGCCATTGATAATAATTATTTATTCTTTAATTGATATATTAATTATAAGCTTTAATTTGAAAAACTTGAATATCAATATATCAATAAGTATGGACGGAAAACTGACACATACTCCACTTTTACAAAAAATGTTTTAGTATAAAAAACCTTTCGAGTATGATTTATTTTCGTATAATATTAATCTAAACAAGATCATATAAGCTCTAGAACGGGCACTTCAAAATTTATTATTGCATTACAAAGCTGGCAAAATCGATAAGTGGAAGAAAACTAGCACCTAAAAACTTACTAAGAGTACATTTTATTGAATAGTCCAATCTTAAGTAGAAGGAGTAGATTTTGAAATTTTATACACGACAAACAGCTTAGGTACACTTCATACTGATTTGAAACAAGGATTAATATTTCGAGAAATTTTTACAAAGGTAAAGCATAAAAGTCAGCCCTGAAAGCTGACCAACTAGGTAAAAAAATGGTCCGATCTTACCCCATCGTACCTTACGAGTACTTATTGGTTTTTTCATTTAAGGGATTGTGAGAAATTATATTGGTATATATACTTATACGATTAAATTAATTCCATATCTACTTACCTACCTAATAATAACATTAATAATTCACTATATCTTTTAAATCGTACGAAAACGAACATACAATAAGCCATATAAACCTAATGGCGCGACCAGACATCGCAGAGTACCGGGACAGCCGAGCCGATTATTTCTTTCTTATTCCATAGTAAAGAGAGAGATATATAACCTATCACGATGATGTGGACAAATCATTGACAAATGCACGAATGTGTTTCAACTTCAAGCGCATTTGATTCTATTCAATGAATCCGTCATTCATATCATAATATAGATCTAGCTTGCAACAGCGCAAAGCAAGAAGCGAAATGAGCAAATGAAAGTAAGCTGGCAACGCGCCTCGGATGGAAACTGCTCGAACAAACGCGCTCTTGTAATACAAATTATGGTAAAAACATGGACGAAGCCGTCTATGGTAAAAAGTACCCATACCCACTGTAAAAATTGAATAATGAATTAGTCTCTTTTATAAGTTGGTAGTTTAAATATATTGGGTAAAAAAGTCAAAATAAAAAGATTAAACTAACTAGTAACTTGACTATACTATAGTATGATTTGACTTTTTTTTGTCCAAAAATACCTATAAATCGCTTAGGATCAGGATTGAAAATATAAATGAGAAATGAGATAAAAAAATAAACAAAAAAGTTAACATCAGCCTAGATTTGAACTCGGACATATCTACTTAGTAAGCAAGCGTACTATAACCTAAGCTATGTGGAACGAATTTCCCGCACTCAAAATTACTAATCATATTACTCAAATTTGACACATGAAACATGTCTCTGGCTGCAATAGAATAAACGCCTATAAGTTTTATTAGCAATTGCATAGTTCTGATTATTACAGGCTCTTACAAGGTTTTGCGTCTTAAACCTTTATTAAGCGCTTAATACGACTATAGTATCTGCCGAACATTAGTAATGTGCTAAGACGTAGTTATGTTTAATTTCGCAACATAGAATTATTTCTGACCGACATAAAACTTGCGACAAGTTTTCTTCAAAACAGTTTCTTAACGATGATATATATACCTAATTATGTTATACAAGATCAAGCACGTATCGGTACAGCGAACACAACTATATGCCCCTACAGAAAATGTAACATTCATGCTCCAAAGTGGTTTGTTTTCTTCAAAAACCTTGCACAAAAACACCTCGATTTGACGTGTTTGCATATATCGTCGCCATAAATAACAATAACTAGATGTCAGTAGTTGCGACATAGTTACGACTAGGTAAAATACACGGTGCCCGTGAGCATTGCGAGAGATTTTAACCACGCATTTCTGAGGTCAAAAGAATGAAAAAACATTATATGACTTTTGTTGTAAAACGCCAAAAAAAAATTTTTTTTTTACTTTTTTTTTTCACTTTTTTTGAATGCTGTTCTACATAAAAAGTAAATGTCATTAGAAAAAAGTAACGGAAAAAGTAAATTGCTACATTTTTTCTCGTAAAAACTAGTCCATGCAAAGTGTTTCTTAGGTCTTTGATATCAGTCAATAAGAGATGTCTAGACTATGCCCCATACCGGTGAGATCGCCATCATTTTACACTGAGAAACAATTCAAAATGCAATTTTTTGTAAGTAGTATTTACTCTGAAACTATGGCGAATTTCGAAAAAGTTTAAAGGACATTTTGTTCTCTAAATATGATAATGAATACACTGTTAAAGTCTCTCGCAATGCTCACGGGCACCGTGTATATCATTGTTAAATTAAAATTATTTTACTATACATATTTTTTTGTCACAAATTCTTCGACACTAAAGAACGACCGCTCAACAGCCACGTTTTGAGTCTGGTTTTACAGCTTACGAGACTATAATTTACACCAGATAAAAAGGTTTCATTCATGACGCATTCATTGTATTGTAATGGTAAATATGAAGTTTTACTACGCCTCATTAACACTTAAGTATGATAAATAACCTACCTGATGGATTCTTTAAGCCAACAGATAAACCATTCAGCATTGCATTTCTCGCGTTTTGTATTGGCGTGTCAACCCATATCGTGCTTTTCGTATGCCCCTCGTTCACCCAGGTCTCATCCAAATAAAATATTTTTTTATTGGAGTCTCTGGCTTTTTTTATCGATTTTAAATAATTTTGCCTCCAATGTTGTAAGTCTTCTCGATTATTCAGCATACTATTGCGATTTCTTTTCATAAACTTGAATCCAATGTTTTTTAATAATTTGTGTAGTGTCGCCCGCTTATAATTTCCGAGACTTGTATCTTCGTTGACAACACCCAATATTTTGTTTAGTGTTGGAATTTCATTTCGTGAAAAAAATCCATGCACAAATTCTCTTCAATGCGTCTTTAGTGAAGTTGTCAGTCTTGCTAATAACAGATTTCCTTGTCTTTGCCTTCTTAGGCGATTTAAGGATTCCACTTGTCTGCTTTTCCTTCACAATTCTGTACACAGATACCCAATGAATGCCTAATGATGAGGCAATTGTTTTTGCAATCTCATTGTGTGAAGCGTGTGGAGTCTCCTTTAAAAAAGTATCGAAGAAGTTTTGTACCATTGACTTCTCTTGTGACGAGAAATGCCTTAAACGCCTTTTTTTCGTCACATTTGGCGAGCTTTCATTTTTGAACAAAAAATAGTCCAATAACAAGCCGAGTCACAGAAGAAGCAGAAAACAGTCCGATAAACAAACCGAGTCACAGGTTAAATGGGAAACAGTCCAATAAACGAGCCAGTTAAAATGAGTAACCAAAGATAAGTACATAAAAGCGTCCGCACCGTACGAGAGACAGACGTTGACTAAATTTTGACAGGCATGTGTAAACCTATCTTGTGCCTATGCATCGCCCTTATCGCTGACGTGCATTCTCTGTTTTCTAGTACTAACTCTGTTAAATAGACAGGGTATAGGCGCGTCTGTAATTGATGCTGGTAGGTTGTTATACACAGTGGGGCCCATAACGTTTATACTTTTAGCCGTTTTTGCTAGTCTGCGGGAAACTCCCTCTAGTTTGTGTCCATAGCGTGTAACACGGTCACTATTTTCACCCCGTCTGGCATAAGTAATTATCTAGATTCTCTCGCACGTACACGGCTATCTGTAGAATGAATAGATCCGGTAGCGTGATGATACGTAAGGGGGCAAAGTATGGCCTTGGACACTCGTGCCATGGTATTTTCATCTTTTCAGCGTCTGTGAATCAAGCGTTTTGCGCATCTCTAAAAAACGCTAGAATCGGCTTTGAGCGTAGCGCGTATGAATACGATCATTAGCTATTAGCCACTCAAAGCACTTCAAATATAACCATGTAGCCACATGTCTAAATGTGGGATTATTTTGCATTAATAAATATACCCTTACTCTGATAACTTTTTCTGCTGTAATACTGAATCTAATGATACTGATCATAAAATCTATCTCACGATTTAAACACTGGTTTTATCCACTGGCAGCCCTAAAAGGCACGTGCACAATAGACGCAGAGACAATGATGCGGAAGAGCATTGTCCCGACGGTGTGGACACGGCTTTAGCCGTGACGCGGGCGTATGATTTTACAAACGCCGTTATTTGCGTGGTGTTTTCAAGTAAAATGTAACCGGTTGTCGGTTTTCAGTAAAGCGATTTAGCTATAAAACTAAAATAAAAATAATGCCTACTTGTTATCTAGGTGCTACATATATTTTATAAATTGTACAGTATGTACGGTCACCATCAAATATATCGGAGCGGCATCAAAAATATCTGAACATGTACATTATCGCCTTTACAATAGAGGCGTTGTTCAGATATTTATGACCACCTTGGCCGCTCCAATATATTGGTGACTGCACACTGAGACACAACTGAACACGGGTTTTGATCCGCTGCTAGCCCTTAAAGGCGCGTGCACAATGGACGCAGAGACAATGGCGCGGAAGAACATTGTCCCGACGGTGTGGACACGGCTTTAGCGGTGTGACGCGGGCGTATGATTTTACAATCTGCGTTATAGGTATAGGTACGTGACGTTTTCAAGTAAAATATACCTAGCCGAGTTTCCATATCACGCCGTATACCGAGCATAAGCTCGAATCAATTCAGGGAACCTGCTCCGCATACTCCAAGTATCTATACACCGTGGGCTGGAATAACCCGACAGATCTTAACCACAAATTTCTAAGACCAAAAGAAGGAAAAAATATTATGTGACTTAAGGTCAATTTCGCCAAAAAAAAAATTTTTTTTTTCGTTTTTTTTCCATTTTTTGAATGTTTATTGCACATGAAAAGCAAATGTTATTAGTAAAATTATCGCCTAAAACAAATTGGTACATTTTTTTTTGTAAAAATTTAGTTTCTGCAAAGTTTTCCTTGTCACTTTGATATCTGTCAATAAGGACGTGTAAACTATGTCCAATAGTGGCAACAAAGCCATTAGAAAGGCGTTTTGTGATGAGTTATAATAAAAAGTGTATTTTTTTTTTAAATTGGTATTAACTCTGAAACTAGGCGTATTCCAGAAAAGTTTATAGGACATTTTAGTATCTAAATATGATCAGGAATACACTGTTAAAATCTGTCGGGTTATATGGGCCCACGGTGTATACAGGATGAAACAAAAATACTGGTGATCCGTTTAAGGGCATAATTGGTATCGTATTACGACTAAGAAAAAGTAGGAGAAAAACATTTTTGGACGTGAAAACATTTTTGGACGTGAAAAATTTTTTTTTGTATGGAACACGTGGTGCCAGCCGGCCAACCCTTCATACAAAATTCTTTTTTTTTTTCGAGCAAAATATTTTTTGTTTCGTTTTTCATAATTAGTATACGCCCTTAAAGGATCACCAGTGTTTTTGTTACATTCTGTATGTAAATACAATCATTACGCCATCAAACATATTATATCTACATTTGTTACATTCTGTATGTAAATACAATCATTACGCCATCAAACATATTATATCTACATAATAGATCAACAATCGTCTAACTGTCTATCAACGTGTTAAAATCATTTCGGAATTTAATTTAAGATACAGCACCAGTTTAAGCAGCAGTTTAAGTAGCACTTATTCAGTTTAAGACTTCGGAAAACTTCGCTACGGCTACAGCGTAGCATTCGTAGCACACTTACGCAGTTGAAATGTTTATGTTCGTACACGTATGTAGTAGGGAATGCAAACCATTAAAAAATGTATGAAAATTACCGGTACTAATATTTTGTAGTTTAACCTTAAAATTTAAAAAGTGTTTTAAACTTTGCATTTTATGTACCTAAACGCCAAATGTACGAAATTAGTGTAGACCAGACAATTCGAATGTATTTAATCCACACTCGTATAAAAGATCCACCGTTGAACGCGACGCGACGACGCGATGTTTGCTCAGGGGGCCGACATTCATATTGTTCGTCGGAATCCACTAAATGTACTCCAATCGTGGGATCCACTAAGATAACGATCGAGTGAATATGGTATCTGATTCGGTATCAAACTCAGTTAGCTACCCCGCAAAATAAGTCAACTGACTTGGTAATTTGGTACCTACAAGTTTTGATGTGTTTATGCGTTAACATTTAAGTACATAATTACACGTATATATATGATGTTACTTTCACCTTTAAATAAAAAGTAGAACGTCTGCTAACGATACCACAATGTTTTACTACTTGTATTTTCTTCGCATTGGTGTGGTAAAAAATGTTGTAGTACAACGAACCTCTCGTGCCTTGGCACCCTCACACGCTCAAGATTCCACTTTTTGAATCACTCGCTACGCTCGTTTTTCGAATCTTTCTCTGGCTCGGGTCTCAATTATTATAAGCACGAGAGGTTAAATAAATAAACTCTGCTCATGCTGTACGTGTAGGTACCTAATAACTTACGTACATGCAATAATATGTAGCACAACGATAGCCGCAAAAATATCTAATCTAATTTTTGTTATGTTTAATCAAAATTGAATAGCTAGCTAAACTTGCTTGAATTTGAATCTAGAGGTTTGAATCTAGAAAAAAATAAAAACAGGACGAATATATTCACCGATTACTTTTGTGTTAAATATTTTTACTGCCGCTATTATAACTACTTACAATACGGCAAAATTTCTGCAATAAAATATCGTACAACTATCGTATTTAGTAACATGAGGATTAAACCCTCCACAAGTAAAAAATATTTAATAAGCCAGAACACAATAAAACAACAAAAATATGATGGTTGCAAAACTTGCAAATGCATTCATGTTCAGTCTCCGCGATATGCAGACGTCAAACAGGGGACGGGTTAGACTTGTGCAAATGACTCGCTAAACAGCCATACGAGTACATGGTTCATGAAAATTGTTCCTTGCAAGTTTTGGCAATTACTTACTTTGCCTTTGCCTCAAACCACACCAAATGTACCCCGGAGAACAAGTACGAAGAATTTAACAATTTCTAAAATTTTAACCGCCGTTTAACCAGGGATCAGTTGACAAGTACAATTTTGGAGAGGATGATGATTGGATATTTATCAATCATGCGTACCACTACCAGACAACATTGCTACTTAGTTAACAATAAAATATATAGCATACCAAAACGTCAAGAAAGACGGACTTCGTTAATTCCCAAACCAAATTGGGGATAAGTACCCAAGTCCATATAATGCTTCCTAGTATGGATGGTACAAGGAGGATGGGTCTCTCTTATAGGAAAACGGTCGACAAAGTGTCCAGCGGTAAGCAGTAAATAATAGTTCCTAATATCTCCAGGTGGCGCTGGGGATAGTTGAGCATTTGAAATGAATTACCGATGTTTAATCCTTATATGACAATCTAAATAAAATTAATATTCAGAGTGTTTTTCTTCTCCGCAAATAATTATTTTGTAAATATGTATGGATTTAATTATTTTATATCAAAATTAATTTAATCACATTTAATATCATTGCGGCAGCAGTTTATCGCCTTCTGACGGACACTTTTGTAACATAGAGATTTATATCCTCCTTATACCATCTATACTTCCTAGCTTAGCTAAACATTGACATATGAACCTACCTAAAAGTCAGACATAACTAAACCCGAAACGAAAGCGGTCAACTATATCTAACCAAACAGTCTGACGATTTTCAAAATCCAATCCGGAAATGGCGTCAAACGATCAGAATCACTCATACCTCTGTCAACCCATCCGATATTAAATCCTATCCCTCATAACGAAATTAGCCTCTATTCAAACGACATTCGAATCTGGATCTCGGAATATTCCCGAAATTCTCGGAGCGCCCCTTTGTCTAAACGCGATTGTAAGTCAATCGCAGACGTCTTAGAAATTAATGTAATGGGTACTCAGGACAATTGGGCCCCGAGCGGAGACGTGTCGCAGTCAAAGTACTCGTATTACTGTGCAGTACCATCACTTGCACAGACACCTGATTGCCTGCCGCAAATATCCAAAATCGACTTGTCGTTATATAATATACCTCTCTATCGCTACAATTAGCAACAGCAATAGAGAGTACATACTTATCTTATCTGACTCAAATTTTTTTTTCATTTTTATGTTCGCTAGCTAAACTGACATTTGATATCAACTCTAGATAGCCACTTGTCACCACATGATCAACACGTAGATCAGATACCTCTGTAAATATAAAGACTAAGACAAGCTCTTACAGAGACTCTTACGGAACAAATAGAGTTAACTAATATGTCTGATATTTTTGTGTGCTTTGTTACGCATAATATAAGTGAGAATGCAAGCTTGATGATTTTAGATAGCTACAACTGTGAAGTTGGGAGGTATAAAAGTAATATAGCAAAGCAACCAGGTATACCAAGTGATAGCTTGCCATATATATCCATAACATAGCTGTTTAGCGACGATTATTTATCTACTCTACACCAACAATTAACAGTCCGTTGGCATTGAAACCTTCTTGACATATTATGTAATCGTTTGTTTACTCCAAATCTAAAAGTACTGTTCGTAATATTTTAATCGCGGTCAAGCCCCGAGCGAAGACATACGCTCGTCGAGGAACAGACTGCAGAGCGCGAAGTGAAATTGTGTTTTGATTGAGATCATAGTTGCGTGGAGCATAGTATAGGTAAGTATTATATATTAACGGTTGTTTGTTAGATATGTAATACCTACATTACCTTTGTGTATTAAATTTGAAATATAAGTAAAAAAGTATTAGATATAAGTATTTGTGAAAGTAACCTTTTATTTCGCAACAAAATAACATAACTTCATAATTTATACATACGTACTATACTTCACACCAGGCTATTCGCAGTTGGGAGGATATAGAATAATAACTCGTCACTAGTACCCAAATTTGGATCCTTAAATCATTCTTTGTTGCGCATCATTCCTACATTTTTTTTAAATGTCCCGAATATAATAATGTCGCAGTAAAAATAATAATTTTAAACAAAAAAGAATCGGCTTCACTTAGCCTACTCCATCTTTCCAACAGCAAATGCCCGAGCTACAGAAAAAAAATACTGAAATCACTATACATAGGTGTACCTATAATATGTGAAGAGTTCCCTCGATTTCTCCAGGACCTGGTGACAATGGGATCAACTCAAATAATTTTCCAATTCGGTCTATACCGTCTTCGAATAATCGGTGGACTTACATTTAAAAAAAGCAAAACTAAAGATCCCGACGAATTGAGAATCTCCTCCTTCGAAATCTTGAAGTCCGTTGAAAACACACAACGACACCATCATTTCCACAAGTCTCAATATTAGCGATATTACGAGTAACATCTTACTTGTTGATTCCTCCCTCCGTAAGAAACCCCTTCCTTCGTCGCCAACAATTTATTGCAAGCCCATAAATATTAAAAAGTTGCCGCATAAATCTCTGGTTTTAATAATAAAGGAGTTTCTGTACGAAGAGGTAAGTCACGGTAATATTGCTTTGCTTTCATCAAAGATGAATTTATGGGAGACAGGTGGTTTGGATGGAATACTTTAATGACTTTTAAATTACAAGGAATTCATAAATGTAAAATATGATAGCAAATTGATCGCATCGATGTCTTACGTTTGAAAAATTTTGATAGTGCGGCCTGATATTTGTCACAATAATTTAGTTTTGACTGTAATAAAGAAGAGAAAAAACTGTATTGCATTGCAGCCTACATGGCTACGGCTACGCTAAAGCTGCAACTCCTACATGGCTGCGCTTAAGCTGCAACGGACAGACACCGAGGTTAACAAACCAATATAAAGTGCCATTTTTAAGTCAAATTCTACAGCGAGTAAAAAAAACTAAAACGCACTTTTCAAATATGTTTTCAAACGTCGAAATATAGGTACATTCATACATATTCATTACTGATGAAACCATGAAGACCTAAAGGAATTTGTAATCCTACAAATCAAACAAAGAGCAAAACATGGGCGAACCCAGCAGGAATCACTCCTCCCCAGTACTGGCCGCAAACAAAAATCCAATCTCGTAATAATTGTCGTATTACCAGCATTACAATAGAAGCTTCGTCGCGGGCGGTTTAAAAAAGTAAAATCTCTATGGAAATCATTGGGAGACTTGAACGTGGAGGTCCGAAAACTGGAAGAGGACCTGACTAGAAACTGGGTTCAACAGAAAATTTTTAGCTTTCGTCATATTCGTCACCGTGTCTAGGCGATTTGGTTTGGTGCTGTTAGCTTTTATGTGTGTAATAAAAAGGTAATAAACGAAATTGAAATTGAAATATGTGACATGAAGACATGATGTGCCTATTCCAAGAGTGAGAAATATGTGACATTAAAAAGCCAATTCGTATTCTTACTTTATGTGTAGATTCGTCAATAGATACTTGTAAAAAGAGCAAAGTGTTGTTTAATTTAACCTCTCGTGTTTATAATTGACACCCGAGCCAGCGAAAGATTCGAAAAACGAGCGTAGCGAGTGGTTCAAAAAGTGGAATATTGAGCGTGTGTGGGTGTCAACTGTCAATGCACGAGACGTTGAACAAACTTTGCTGCCAACTGTAATAGAAGCATCATTCCGGCCGCCTCTCTAGGCACGCAGCCCTAAATGATTTCATCCGTCGGTCTCTTGCCACCGTCAACACGCTGGCTATTTTCGAACCAAATGGCGTTTTGAGAGACGATGGCAGAGACCGGATGGTATGACTCTGGTCCCGTGGAATATGGGCCGGTGCTGGTCTGGGACACTACATGTGTCGATACACTAGCTCCGTCCCATCTACCAAAAACCTCGACCAGGGCTGTTGCGGCAGCGGAGGCGGCAGAAACCAAAAATATCGGGCTCGGGTCGTTGGGCACGTACCCTTTATAAAGAGCTAGCCAATAAATTAATAGACACCACGCACCGGGCACCAAAGAGCTGGCAGCTTTCTCTCGCAACGCATCAGCGTTTCCATTCAGAGGTAAGGCTGCCAGCATCTTTGGCACGATGCCGTGGGGGCCTTATTTAGATGTATTTTAGTTTAGACTAGTTTTAATTTTGTTTTTTTTTTTGGTTATTTAAGTTATTGTGTTCACTTGTATGAATAAATACTTTCTATTACTGTAATGCAACATTTTTCACAACACCAATGCGAAGAAAATACAAGTAATAAAGACACTAGGTTCGTGGGGCAGGGGTGCGCGTGGGCTGCCATCGCAATACAACGCGGGAATGCTGCCTGCGATGGGCACCCTACCAAGAAGCCAAGGTTTGTTTTAGGTATTTTTATTTTTTCTAGTTAGGTTTAGCTTTAGTAGTTTTAATTTATAAGTAACTTAAATTTTCTTATTATAAGTAGTTTTATTTATTAATACAATAAATATATTCCCAAAAAAAGAAAAAAAAAGAAGTAGTAACATATTTCAAATGTAATACAAATAAATGTTATTCAATATTCAATAATTATCATTCAAAATGATCGCATAAAAGTATATCGAACAAGCTAACGCACGAAAAATAAATCAAAACTTGTACCAAATTACTTTACAGTTTACACTCACACGAGAGGATAAATCGCAACATACCACACACTTATAGGAGCCTTTCCGAGCGGGTGTGGTGAAATAGGAGTAGGAGAGAATATAATGGAGAATAAACTTCGAGCAACAATGTAAAGGAGATACAGACTCAAACAAGATTTACTGAAAATATGGCTCGTGAAAATTTATAACCGGCCAGTCTTATACCGTAATAACACTGTCAAAGAAAGTAACGCACGAATCGTTCGTGCAGTACTATTGTGGGGCCATTTGGCTGATTGTGTATCCCTAGTATTATTTGATCGGCGAGAATAAATGAGAATATACTCCTTTTTAAGAAGTCGGTAAATGTAATTCGAAGTTGATAATAGTAATTTAAAAATATGGTTTTACACGGTTGAAATAAGATTTTATTAAATTTTCCGTTGTCCTACAATTATTGTTTTATTTCAAGATTCACTTCCAGTGTAAGAAGGCATTTATTAATAAATCCTCGGTTTTGATTAATTAGCGCCATTCTTTCCGAGACGACAGGAAGCGGCGCCATTAATCCCGCAAGAATCGCAAGATGGCGGCGGTATTGAAACATATCCGGTTGCTGAGGGACGGGTTTTTCGATATTGTCTCGGCTAATTAATTTGATTTCTTGCGGTTATTCTTGATGCGAAATTTGGGGGTTGGGTAAGATATTGTTTATTTTAAACATGTACCGACTGAAGAAACTTTGTGGGTTTTTCTTATTATTAATTTATACGTTCGTGATATGAATAATTTAGGTACAGTCAAGTGTAAAAATATGGGTGTACTCATCTTACTCAAAAATATGTACCATAGTATCTTATTCCGTTGTAATAAGTGCGTAGTACCATATTTATGAGACGATTTTTTCGATACGTATTTTTGCACTTGACTGTACAAGTTCCAAGATTCCCAGAAAAATTTAATTGCTTCGTAACAGCCATGAGATTAGACTTACCTACGAAATGTATACAGAGAAAACTAAGTCAAACTTTTGCGCTTCCAAATTTTACACATTTATCGTGACGTGTCACAGCATAAATATTCCGTTTTGACCACGAGCTGACTCGAGAGAAGTAGTGAATTTCAGGTGTATTTTTTGGTATCAAGGCCACCGATCAAATAATACTAGAAACACACAATGAGCCCAAAAAAAGGCCCCACGAGAGTACCGCAAAGTCGACTCGTGCGGTACTTTCTTTGACATTTTATTACGGTATAAGACTGGCCGCGGTTACATCACGAGCCATATTTTCAGTAAATCTTGTATGAGTCTGTACCTCCCTTACATTGTTGCTCGAGGATCAAGGAAATTCAAGCTCGTTCTATAAAAGTTGAATCTAATAACTCCTCACATGCTAACCCACAGCCGCTACAAAAAACAAATACTTAAACAATAAACCTAGAATACACTGACTAGACCTAGACGTTAATATTTTTTTGAAGTGAAAACCTTTTTAGTGGCGCTGTGCACTTTTTGTGATGGGGAAAAAATGTTAAACTCGCATCAGGGTCACGTGACCGTCAGATTCGTCAGATTGAAAATTCGTAAGACGGACACGTGACCTGATCGAAAAATCTATATTAATAATTCCGTCGAGCGGTACGGTTTACCCGAATGAAATTATGCTCAAATGAAAAAGCGTTTAAAAATAAAAGTTTTGAATCGAAGACATATATGGGCAAAATTCGGATTAATTTAATGACAAATGGTCGGCCATTTTTAGTGGTTGACAACTTGACAGTGAGGGGCGCGTTCGGAGATTGTGAACTATGTTTACGTCCGGCATATTTGACAGGTTAGTTGGTCAAAAGGAGGACGAAAGTAAATAAATTATTCTTAATTTCAAGTTTTCACTTCTGCCGGCACTCCCGGAGTGCAACACGTTGTTTTTTTTTTAGATTATAGAATCTAAATCTAAACGTGGGGTATAGACCCCACCCTATAATTAACAACCCTTAGTCACCGTAACGGCGATAATCAAAACTCCCTCTAATATAAAATTTTATTGCGATTGAACAGGTAGAATGGCGGCTCGCTGAGGCATCATAACTTAAGCCGCAAATCCCAGTTTTATTTGTTTGAAAAGACATTTAAGCTGGGAGGAATTAGCGATCAGGGGGATGGCCGGAGCTTATTGCGTGACGGTATTGTTATTAAAATAATAATAAAAAGCTTTCAATCCTCTTCGGTTCAAATATGATATGCTTTGTTTTGACCTTTTGTCAATGTTCGTGTTGGATTTATTCTGTGTAAATGTCACTTTAGTTTTCCCTTTCAAAAACATTTTATATTACTCAATGATCGCACTAAGTTATTAAATTGTATCTTTGAAATTCTTACGCTTGTAAAACATGCTGTGTACACTTGGTTTAGATATCGTGCGAGTTATGATATGAGACATTTTAATGCCTACAATTGTTATGTTACTAGAGTTTGTATGATATCTGTTGAGTGTCATAATCTCATAGGTAAGCGTGCTCCACTGCAGACCACATCATCACTTACCATCAGGTGAGATCGTGGTCAAACGCCTACTATTCACAAAAACATTTTGACTCAATAATCATGAATGAACCTAAGAGTCATAGAGTGCGTAGGTACACATACTACGTTCACTACGTTCTGAATATCTACTAACAGGTAGGCACCCTTCAGGGTTTTGATTTTGGGGTTCGTTTTGAATCTTTCCCGTTGACACTAGACAACAATAGCGTTACAGTTATAGTGTAAAAGATATACAACCTGCATTCTTCAAAAATATACACAGGGAATGCAAGGCAGTTGAAACGCTCAATCAAGGACCTATTAATGTATAAAATATTTATGAAGTGACTGCATTTAATGCAAAATTTTGTACATATTCATAGAAATTGACAAATTATTAGATGTGGTCAATCCGTCATCACCTAGATGCCCTCATCTATAAACATTACACAGTGTAGGTATGGTCTTGCGACAGCGGCCAAAAATGTCAAGAATTCAGTTGCAGCTAGCTATTCGTTAGGTATGTAGGTACCTAAGTAATTGTAAGTATTAATAAACAAAAGCAATACCGATATCAATTACGGTTAAGTAATGAAGTACCCACAAATCCCTGGCTATGCTAATCAACGCTTGTCAGTTTCTATGGAATCTTATTGCTGTCTAATTGTTTTTAATAGGTACAACTTTTTGTTGTAAATGTTTCGTTTTCTGGATCCCTACTTTTTAATTGTAAATCTGTAATTCTAAGTTGAAAGCATTTCAGTTCATAGCAGTGTATCCACTGAACAGCATTATGGTTGCCAGTTTATCGTCTATCACGTCATGCGTCACTTTCGCACTCACATACTGTGTTATGTCCTACTTGTTAGAACGTGACCACTATGGTGACGTGACGGTGAGTGACAGACGTTAAAAATCCGACCATATTAGGCTAGCAGAACACAGTGAAGGTGCACAACTCCATAGTGAGCCACGGGTCCTACCTAGGTACTAACTTTAAGTAGGTACACTGTAATAAGAGAGAAGATAAAAGACATTTATTCTTCAATTTAGGCATATTACAATGCACGTACTGTCTGTAAGGCACTTTACCAATTGTAGAAGCTTCGTATCATATAAGTATCTAGATACCTAATTATTAATTGTCGATGCTTCCTCATTATTCTAGTAAGCTAATTATATCCCCGATGCTGACGCCAGGAAGAACGACAACATCCTTTTCACCTCACTGGCTCGGAAAGCTCTTTTTTATTCTTTAAAGACAGATAGCTAAACTTCATTTTATTCACAAGAGTGCAAAGAATATTTGAAATTCGAACGTGATATTATTAACTTTTTTAAACAATAACATGTAAAGGCCACTCCAGACAGGACAATCTTCGCCCATCTGATTAAATTGTCTGATCAAATCAGGTGCTGTAGACGCAAAAATAATTTTATATTTAATTGTATTCAATTAAAAACATTGAGTGTAAACAATTTTATTTCATGATTTTACCATAAAACGCTTTAAATCTTTCAAGAAATATTATTTTGATCGATCCATTTTAATTGATGAAACACCTGTCTCAGAATAATTCGAAAATTGTGCATTGTTTTTGTTTTATCTGTGGCATGTAACTTTTTAATTTTAAAAAGTTAGTTTTGTTTACTTATATTTTTAAGTTTCAGATTTCGTTTTTTATTATTTATTAATGTAATATCTGCCATCACCTTTCAAAAAAATTATTAAATCAACGCAAAGACCAGCTGAGATATTTATGTAGGTACTTACGACAGGTATAATAATTTTTTCGTGATATATGTGACTTTGAGGTTATGTAGAGTTTTGTATCGAATTATCATTTCAAGTTCTTTCTTGCAGTGTTAAATCGAATAATTGAAGCGAAATCTAGTGCTAACGAAGTCCAAGATCGTTTGTTGCATAGGAGCAAGTGCTGCAAATTGTCACAAAGCAAGAAAACAGAACAATTTAACAGGTTTAAGCACCAAGCATCCCGCTACCTACAACAGACTTTTATCAAGCCTTTGAAATGGTTTTTTTGATGTACCTACCTAAGCCATGTATAAAATAAATAAACACCAAAACCTCGTGAGTGCGTTTATTGATTAATCAATTATACAATTCGTACATTAAATAAGTGCCTACCTTTTAAAATAGTCGTCAAGGGAAATGGTAAAAGGAAATCATAATAAATAAGTAGGAGTATACTAAATTACTGAGTGATATAATATAGGGTGATTGTGCTAGTTTTCGTCCACTCTTGTCAGTTTTCCGTCCATACTTATTTAAATGTTTATCTTTAAGATTTTCCAAAAATAAAAGCTTAAAAGTAAAAAACCGGCCAAGTAAGAGTCGGACTCGCGCACCGAGGGTTCCGTACAAACCTGTAGGTATATAAGTAAAAGTTCACCCAATGCATTGACATAGAAAATTGATTTTGTTACAGCTTAAAGGTATTATAGACTTGAGTATTTGATATGAATTTCAATTTAATACCTCTACGCGTTTACGAGGAAAAAGGTAGTAAGTTTAAAATTTAAAAAAATATTTTTTGTACGATTTTACTAAAAATGTCTACTTTTCGTAATTTTTCCTTTGTCTGTGCTATATGAAGTTTCTTCGTGCCAAGTTTCATGTTTCTGAGTTTACGGGAAGTACCCTTTAGGTTTTGAGTTTCTTGCGAGTACTCAGTTTCAAAATATGCGACTTAAATTGCTATTTCTTTTGATTGCGTTGACATAAAAGTTTAGTTTTTTCGACAGCTGAAAGGTCTTATAGCCCTGAGTATTTGACATGAATTTCAATTTAATTACCTCCACGCGTTTACGAGGAAAAAGGTAGTAAGTTTAAAATTTAAAAAAAAAATTTTTTGTATGATTTTACTAAAAATGTCTACTTTTTGTAATTTTTCCATTGTCTATGCTATATGACGTTGCTTCGTGCCAAATTTCAAGTTTCTGACTTTACGGGAAGTACCCCGTAGGTTTTGCGAGTGCCGAAAAACTCTAAAATTGCAGCATAAACGACTGTATCTTTTGATTGCGTTGGCTTTTAAGTTTGACTTTTTCACAGCTCCAAGGGACAATAGACCTGAGTATTTGATATAAATTTCAGCTTGATACCTCCACGCGTTCCTGAGAAAAATGGTCTTGACAGACAGACAGACAGACAGACAGACAGACAGACAGACAGACGGACAACAAAGTGATCCTATAAGGGTTCCGTTTTTTCCTTTCGAGGTACGGAACCCTAAAAAATGTACTAAAGAATAAACTGTAAATATAAACTACTAGCTTTTGCCCGCGGCTTCGCTCGCGTTAAATTCGGGGTAACACGGTTCCCCTTTGCCCCCCGTAATGCTCCATACAAAATTCCACCCCCCATTTTAGGGAAGTGGGGGGTTAGAAAGAGACAAAAAGTAGCCTATGTCACTCTCCATCCCTTCAACTATCTCCACTTAAAAAATCACGTCAATTCGTCGCCCCGTTTTGCCGTGAAAGACGGACAAACAAACAAACACACACACTTTCCCATTTATAATATTAAGTATGGATGTTAGGATGTTAGGAACTTATAGGATGAAAATTGCGATTAACACGTTTTTCCCATTTATTTGCAGCAGTTTAATCAAGTGGACGGTAAACTGGACCTGGACGGGAAACTAGCACAATTACCCTATGTAAATTAACATGACTCTATTATTCATACAGACAATAATTATTAAGCTAATCCTGTTCCATTCTAAACTGAAAAGTTGCATTTTATGGTAGATATAGGTAGTTACTCGTTTCCCTCGAGTAGCCTTATGATTTTAGCAATCATTGTAAGTATCAATGTTTCATTCTTTCCTGGATTTCAACTATTGTATTTTGACCGCATAATCTTCTATGTCATTTTTAGGGTTCCGTAGTCAACTAGGAACCCTTATAGTTTCGCCATGTCTGCCCGTCCGTCCGTCCGTCCGTCCGCGGATAATCTCAGTGACCGTTAGCACTAGAAAGCTAAAATTTGGTACTAATATATATATCAATCACGCCGACAAAGTGGTAAAATAAAAAGTGGAAAAAATGTTTTATTGGGGTACCTCCCCTATACGTAAAGTAGGGAGTGATTTTTTTTTTCATTTCAACCCTAACGTGTGATATATTGTTGGATAGGTATTTAAAAATGAATAGGGGTTTACTAAAATAATTTTTTGATAATGTAAATATTTTCGGAAATAATCGCTCCAGAAGCAAAAAAAAATGTGTCCCCCCCCCCTCTAACTTTTGAACCATAAGTTAGAACTTTATAAAAACTTTCTAGAAAAATTATTTTGAACTTGATAGGTATAATAGTTTTTGAAAAAAAAATTACAAAATAATTTCTGAACTAAGTTTGTAATTTAACCGTATAAGCAGGTGTTTATTGTACTTGTAATTTCTACAAAATCACAATGAAATGACGTGCTTCCAAATAAAGTAAAAACGGTGAAAATCGGTTCACGCAATAAAGAATTATCCCATAAAAATCATCTTCCATACTTTAAGCTCGCGCGCAATAGTTTACCTAATTTGCCGATAGATGTCGCTGTAGGTGGAACGCTCATATCATATCCTACATGGCGGTGTTATTTTAACTCTTAAGTGGGGACACTTTCTGTGACGGACGGAAAACTACGGAACCCTACACTGAGCGTGGCCCGACACGCTCTTGGCCGGTTTTTTATGTTGTTATTTTAATTTCTTCGCACCTGCTTTTTCATTGTAAAGTCATAAATATATCAGAATTATCAATTATTTTATTATTCAATGCAGAATTACAATTTTTGAAATGACGTACAAAAGCGCGCGACAGGCGTCCAAAAAATACTAAGTTTTGTTTGATGTACATTGCTGCTTTTCTATGGAGCAATGCTGCTGTTCGATTCGCTTAGTGTTGCTATATTTTTGTTTGATTGTACATTGCTACTGCGTTCGTTGGCTGACCAGACTATATTTTCCTCGCTTTAGTGAGGTGAAAAGATTTGTGTTACACACGGCTGCAAAGTTATTTTTACATCTCGTGTGTTGCAACACTTGCTACGCTCAGGATTCTATTTTTGAACTACTCGATTCGCTCAGGATTCTATTTTCGAACCACTCGCTTCGCTCGCGGTTCAACCATAGAGTCCATTCGCTACCTCGCAGTTCAACCCTAGAATCCATTCGCTAGCTCGTGCTTCAATTCCACACTCGCGGTTAAAATACAACTTTGCAATTGCACCCTTGTATAACAAAGAACTATTGGGTAACCTAATCTAGGTAAGTAGCAAGGACATCCTATCCTCTTTGGTAAGTAGGTACCTATTTGAATTACATACTGTACGTATACGTACTTATTCTACTTTTTCCGAAAGCAAGAGCAGTTTGACTTTGTGATCCGGGAGAAAGTTAGTTTTAATGAGGACTTAAGTTACGCATCTATTAGGAGTTAGATTAGATACCTAGTTTTAATCGACTCCCAATAAAACAAATAATATCTAAAATAGAAGTCAGTTTATAATTTTCCAAAGGTTTTTTCCTACATGTTGTACCTAAATACATATTCCCGGCGGCCAAACACAAGAGTCACTGCTACTTACCTCGTCGATGACATGGCAACTTGAATTTTTAACGGTCTGTCACCGACGACGTTATTAGATTGTGGACGTCAAATGCATTGTTCACGAACTGTGGGAGGACACAAGCAAGCGCGAACCGGTGAGATGTTAAAAGGTTCCGCATACAAATAAAGAAAAGTAAAGCGCCGATAGCAAGGTGCGAGGTGAGACGCTTCAGAACGTACTTTATACAACGACGGTGGCAAACAAGCATACGGCCCGCCTGATGGTAAGCAGTTACCGTAGCCTATGGATGCCTGCAACACCAGATGTGTCACATGCGCGTTGCCGACCCTTTAAAGGAGGGTTCACTGTGTTCACTGTGGGTTAAAGGAACAAGAGGATCCCTCAGCGTCAACACACTGGGTCCTCTTTGAGCTTTTTGGCAACCTTACTCACCAGCAGGAACACAACACATGAGTAGGGTCTAGTGCTATTTGGCTGTGGTTTTCTGTAAGATGGAGGTACTTCCCCAGTCGGGCTCTGCTCCAGATTTACCCGATTTTATTTGAACTTAGTTCAAACCCTGGCATATTGCATATGATTCTGTCTAAACTTTCTGGAATTCAAGAAATACTATTTATTTACTTTATTGTTTACCAGTTCATCATAAGAAAACCGTATGAAGATTACTTTAGACGTGAGCGTGGGAGTCATAGCGGCGCCTGACAAGGGCACGAATTTTAAAAAAAATATCTCCTCCATGACCTCGATGGAAGATCATGCATGCAGAATTAAGAACCATTTAAAATGCATTGTCTGTTTTTCATTCCTCTGCGTTGTACTGTTTACCTAAGTAAGTAGTGTCACAAATAAAGAAATTGTATCTAATTTTGATTCGTATCCGATCTCTAAGGGTACTAAACTATAAATAAATAGTGTTGCTAACCCGCAGACCCCTAAAATCGGTAAAAACCGCATAGGGCACCGCAGCCCCCGTAATGACATTAGTTCGTAACCTCTTATTAGGGCGGGGTGTGATAGCGCCCCTTCGACACCCAGCGTTTCATACTTTGTGGAATATAGATGTGTGACTCAAGGACGACAGTTTTTTATTAAACTGAACAGCTCTACTTTATCACACTTCCAAATTCACAGCGTGACCTGTTTTAATTCATTTGGCAGAAATTAGATTTGGTAGAAATTACTTTTAAAAAAAATTGAAAATACGACATAATGGATTGTCTCCAGATCCAGACGCAAGTCTTCCTAATCACTCGCACATTTCTGCCATCAAACCACACTGTGGTTTGGCAGAAGAACTGTTGTGAAAAAATAATTGTAAGCCGTGTCGTGAATAAACATTTTTTTTTCACTTAATTTGATGTTTGTTACCTATGGGATAAATGCTCGAGTATGTATTTATTTATATTGGAATATAATCGAAAACGTATTGGCTGTCGCGCGTTCTTTAATTCTAATGTAAGTAATAGGTTTTAATATGATGTTGAAAATATATTTGTTTTTTGTGTGTCTTACTTTATTTGTTTCTTTAATTAAGGATAATATTTTCAATTTTTCGACAAAACTATAATAACAGGATTCAGCATAGTGTACTTTCTTCTATGTAGATAGATAAATGATATATTTTTTGCACAATATTGTTGAGGGGAATAGAAATGTCACAGTGTCGTAAGTCGTAATGTGACGCGGTAACGAGCGCATTCGTTTCGGTGGAGTTGGTGACAAATGCCACGCCGACGGCGGTGGTGTCAATCGAATTTATTTAATTTAGTTGTGAACCTTAATGCCAAATGTTGATAACTAGTGGCTCTGTGATCTATATACTCGCGAGCAAATTAGCTAAAACCATGCTAAAACGGAACAATTGTATGACCTTTCCATTTAGATAAATCTTAGCGAACTCATAACTTCTTATAGCGCTTTAGTTATTTGTGTCAATTTCCACCATTTTGAACGTTTTC
Organism: Pammene aurita; assembly: GCA_947086415.1. Classification (NCBI taxonomy): domain Eukaryota; kingdom Metazoa; phylum Arthropoda; class Insecta; order Lepidoptera; family Tortricidae; genus Pammene; species Pammene aurita. The sequence continues at coordinate 20,215,248 of OX352305.1, read as the reverse complement.
CAAAAAACGAACGACAAAAAAGTCTACGTACAGTCGAGTTCTAAAATATCTGTACACACGGATGTTCCAAACTGTAGAGTCGGCTACAAACAGATGTATCCACTTTTGGACCTTTTTACAACGCAATAAGGTGAAAAAGTGGATAGATCTCTTTGAAGCCGACTCTACACACTCATCTCCAATATCTGTACACACAACCGTACAACATAAGAGCGTTTTCACATTGTCCGATGTCGGATGGCCCAAGGAAAAAAGGAGCTGCTAGAGAGTACCCTATGGCATTAAGTCCGCCTCTTTTGCGTTCGTGCTTTCTTTTGAGCATTGGACATTTGGTATTTTTAGAAAAAATATAGAAATGTAATGTAAAAATAACGGATAATGTGAAAGTGTACTAAGGTTGTGTTCATTTCATATATTTTTGAATGACCGTGTGTACCTACAGCTATTTGAGAACTAGACTGTAGCTACTATAGATCCTGCTCATAAAATTTAATGGGCATAGGTTGAAAATTGCGATATGTAGAGGAGAATATTAGCCGGACGGACATATGTACGAAAGCATTTTTGCCCAAGTAGAAGTTCGCTTTCGCTCGGCCAACTTTGAGCTTAGCTAACTTAGCTTGCGGTCTGCTTCGATCAACATGCAATCAACAATCAACATATCCATTGGTCCCCGTTGTCATGCTAGCGACTTAGAGCAACGACACGTAAGTATGGCTAAGCTATGCAAATAGTGCGCAGGATTAACAGCCTTTGAATACTGGAAGAAAATGTGTCGGAGAGAAACGCCATGATTCAGACCGTCCGTCAAACATCGGTTTTATTTGACTGTGTAGGTTCGAGTAAATATCATTTGGGGAGCGTCCATAGAACTAATATTCAGAAAAAAGAGCTCATTCAAAACTCCGGCTTGCCAAAAAACTATTATCAGCTGCAAATATTTTCGATGCTCCACCAACTTACATAGTGTGTACTTAACACTATTACTAATTCCATGTTGTCCAATCGTTAGCAATTGCATTTACCAGAACCGATGAGGTGATGCTGATGACGGAAAGAGAATTACTAAAAGGCAGCGTACGTCTGGAGACATTTTAAATACCTTGGAGGGTGGGGAAGACACCTGACCTGCTTTTCAAAAGCTTCATTTAGAACAACAGAAAAAGGATTTACTATATAAGGGCTTCATTTAGAACATTTAGGTAAACCTACTGAGAAAAGTGAGCCAAACTGCAACAACGTTGTAGGTATAAGTTCACGACATGGTCAGTCATATGGCATACTTACAACCTAGTCGACGAGACAAATGATCCGAAGCCGCAAACTGAATTAAAACCGAATCACAATGCGTTATCAGGGACACGGCACATGCACAATGCACATATAATGTTACCGATGATTGACAGCGAGGGCGACGCCCCCCTTCCCCTCGAGCCCTTTACCCCCTCTGCCTTCATTAACAAAGGGGCAAATGCAATGCATTACGTGGATACAGCTTCTGGCGGTATTCATAGGGCTTACAGAACGCAGGTGACTTGAACGCACAGACAATACTGTGTACCCGCGTCTTCGCGATAATCTATCTAACAACGGTAACAACTATATTATTATGAATTTTAAACAGCTTCACGTGCTTTTGACCCACATAAACACACATCGGAATGACACCAAAAATTCAACCCAGAGGGGAAACTAGACCTTGTTGGGATTAGATCCGGTTTCCTCACGATGTTTTCCTTCACCGAAAAGCGATTGGTAAATATCAAATGATATTTCATACATAAGTTCCGAAAAACTCAGTGGTACGAGCCGGGTTTGAACCCGCGACCGTCGGATTGAAAGTCTGACGTCTTACCGCCAGGCCACCAACGCAGTTTAATAAAATAACTATTTTGGTATTATTTGTCCCTATCTTCCCTAATATAATCTGACACTGTGATCCGTAAGAACTATGCATAATTTAATCGTTGGTCAATATTAGATTGGTTAGCGTGAAGATGCATCGCGTTTGTTAATCATGAATCAGCCCCTACATTGATGACAGATAGGATAGCGAGCCTGTTGATGAGGGTAAAGTATGTATGTATATGTACTAAGTACTTAACCTAATTGTCTTTTATCACCAGCTTGGAGTTGTTAAACAGTTTTACACAACTAAGCAAAAAAACGTCCTTTTAAATGAGGAACTTACTGCTAGCATGCCAATTCTTTTTCAATCAATTGCTCGTTAAAGTTCACCAATATCGGATGATATTCGGACGATACTTAAAAAAAACAAAATGCAAAAGCTCTTTTCTATAATACATAGTATTATATTTCCCGCCCGAAGCCACAGACAAGGCAAAGTCCCGGCCACTCTAAGAGATGGGAAAAATTAAAAAGTAATAAAAACACAAATGAGCCTTTCAATCATCCCTCTGGCAACACCGACGCCTGTCACGTGAGATTAAAAAGTTTCGCACGCTTAATTTGCATTTTGGTCTCATTTGCATAGCGGTGCGTCTAATTTTCGTCATTGTTTTAACTTGGAATTAGATTTTTAACTTTATAGGTTTTACGTAGAACGCTTTTGAGTTTTGAATATTTAAAATTTAGGTTTCAATTTCTATTACCCAACCCACACCCCAGCCATTTTTAATTTCCAACAAAAAAAGGGGCGTTCTAAGTTTGACCGCTATATATATGTGTGTTGTTTGAATTGAATGTTTTTTTTTTTAATTCGATAGCAGGTTTTCTAGCCATGGTAATAACTATACTCGTAATAATTATTCTACACATTTCATAGGTTATCTGCTAGTTATAGTAACTGAATCCTAATAAAATTTAATGATTACTTGATTATGATAAGTATGTGGCGCATCTTAGTTTAAGTTTTATTTTGTAAATTAAAAAAAGACGTTTTCGGATTTATCCTGTCGATGCAGATTGTCTTCAAGACAACTATAATTTACACTGCTAAGTGCCATTCCACTATAGAATAATAACGTGTTTTTCCTGACATGCAAATCGAAATCAAGGCAGTCTCTACCTACTTTTAAAATGCATCAAGTTCGTTTTAAAGCAAATAAAAGAAAAAAGTGAACACAAAAGGAAATTGAAACGAGGAAATTGTAAATTTATGAGATGCAGAACCGCTGACGGACAAAAAATATGACGCGAGACACTTTTACAGCGGACGAATAAAGTGAATCACTGAGCAGCTTCACTTCATGAATTAACTGTTTTTGTTGGTAAAATATTCTTCACTAACCATTTTAATGGCGTTATAGAAGAAAACTCCAATCCGCCTACATATTAGAAAAAAGAGAACAATAATCAATCATAAAATCTAGTAGTTTAAAATAAGAAATATGTAGTTAAATAGTTCTCTGTAGATAGTTAATTAAAAAAAAGTTGCATATGCTTTTGAATAGATCCCAAGGTCTCCCTTGAACTTGATCGAGAATTTTTTAATTAGGTAGGTACCTTTATGTATTTAATATAGTTGGTTAATAAAAACAAAATGTGTAATTGTGTAAGTACCTATAGTACAGTACGCGAACCGTTTTGAGCTTCGATAACTCACAAGTGCGATTTTCTTTTTTTAGTTAGATAACATGATATGATTACTTATAGTAAAAAATATTTTCTAACAGTTTTTGACGTCGCGCTAGGTATTATATAGATATTTGTTAATAACAACAAGAAAAGATTATACAAGATGTATTTTCCTTTACCATACTATTGCATTCAACTATTTCAACATCATCTGTCATTTTATAACAGTTTGGTCAATAGATTATGTGAGCATAATCGAAAACAATTTGTCAAAATATAAGTGACCTTGAATTCTAAACGAATTACAAATGGTTAAGACGACATATGCTCTTGACAAAACCGTTATAAAATATGAAGTTATGTTGCAATAGTAAAAAGCGATAGCCTGATGGAGAAAAATAAAACTTAAATAATCTTTTCTATGTGTAGCAAACAAATACATGTATTATACCTAGCGCGATGCTGATAATTGTTAGAAAATATTTTTTATTATTAATACTTAACGTATTCTAACAGGTCATAAAATAAAATCGGACTTGTGATTTATGTCATTTTTATAGGTTAAAAAGGCGTTCCCGTACTCCACTACTAGCAGTGGCGTCGCGTCAAAAAGATTTGCATGGAAGCGGGCCCAAATTTGGCTTTCGTTTGGTTTGGTTTTCGTACTTAAGAAAAAGTGCTTAATAGGCAATTAAGGCAAGTGTTCCATGGACGAGCCGCCACTGGCACCTACCTACCTACCTATCCAAATCAACTTATTTAGTTAGGCGCTTCACACGCAAAGCGGAAATCAGCGCAGAATTCAGCGATTCATATACAAAATCAGCCGGAAATGCAGAAATTTGTCTAGGTAGCTGATTTTTTGTATGGAGGCTATAGACAAATTTCCGTAATTCAGTGCTAAATTCCGCTATGTGTGTGGAGATGATATATTTTTCTCCGTACAAATAAACCCATGCACTAAAATCGAACGCATAATACGCGACCGTGGTTCGGTTCGAAGTTGGAACCGCAGCGACCGCTCGGCAGCTGTCGGTTAGTAATTTAATTATGCATTTCCCTCTCTTTTTCACGAAAAAGGCGCGAGAAACCACAGCTCTACCGTAACCATTCTACAGAGAATACCGCAATACGGTTTTATAATTCAGACCTTTAAATGAATTCAGTAACAAAGGGCTGCAAAAATAATTAGACAGATTAGGTTTATAATACTATTCAACGTTTGTACAGTAGTCCAAGTGGCCAGGCGAATAACAAGGCTAATAATAACACAAGAGTGTGGAAATGCAAAGTAGGTATCTAACCAGCTCGCCAAACAAATAAACAGAAAAAAAAACTGGAAATCACTGGCACAGGCAATAATTGGGTAGATCCGAATGACGACAATGGTACAAAGGATTTTTTGTTTTATCTGGTACCTATCTATTAAAAATGTTAGCAGGTACACATTAATAAACGGATACGATTTCAGAACAGAATCTAATTATAGTACTTTTTATTAAAACAAAAAATATGAAGGTAAGATTTAAAGAATTGTACGTCCCCAGAAAATTAACATCCGCTCCCGGTGCAATATACTCTCTCGGTTTTTTGTTACGTCTGTTAGCTTTCAATAACTTGACCTCAGCAGTGATAACAGTTTACACAACATGTGTACAAACTTACACTGGTCATCCTATGGTGAAAGCGTTCTGAATGACATGCTAGATGCATCATTCGCACCGGAAAAGCTTTTACGAGACGAGGGCTTTCATTGCAGAGTAAAATGGGATTTTATGCGCCATACGACATAACTGTGTACCTATAGTGTACCTATTAGTGTGGATTACAAACTTCAAACTCTTTAGAGACTTTAAACTTGGGCGCGATACCGCGTTGTTTGTAATGGCCAGTGGCATACCAAAATACATTTTTAGGGTTCCGTAGTCAACTAGGAACCCTTATTAGTTTCGCCATGTTCGTCTGTCCTTCCACGGCTTTGCTCATGCAGTGATGGTTAGAACTATACGTCCGACTTTGGGTCACCGAATTAACTAGGTACATATCAATCGGTCCAGTAGTTCCGGAGTAAATTGGCTGTGATAGACGGACAGACAGACACTCGAGTGATACTATAAGGGTTCCGTAGTCAACTAGGTACCCGTATAGTTTCGTCATGTCTGTCCGCCCGTCCGTCTGTCCGTGGTCTAGCTCAGCAGTGACCGTTAGCACTAGAATGCTGAAATTTGGTATGAGTATGTGCATTAATCACGCCGATAAAGTGGTAAAACAAAATCTGAAAAAATATTATTTTTAGGGTATCTCCCCGTACACATGAAGTGGAGGGTGATTTTCTTTTTCTCCAACCTTGGACAGGTCTTTAAAAAAGAATAGGGGTCTTCTAAAACGTTTATTTGGATAAAACTAATACTTTCGTGAATAATAACTCCGAAAGTTTATAAAAGTGCACTTTCAATGAAAAATATTATAACACAAAAACGCATAGTGAAAGGACGTAAGTGCCGCATAGTTAAATGACGTAAGTGCCGGAAAATATGCCTTAATAAACGACCTTTTGAACAGATGTATTGTAACAGGCCAGCAACTACGTAACCCTACACTGAGCAAGTGAGCATGGCCCGACATGCTCTTGGTCGGTTTTTTATTTTATTTCTATAACTTATTTGAAGTATTCCTATCATACCTACTTAATGTTCGCGAGTGCAATTGCCACTGTTTAGGTACTAAGTTGTCCTAAAGGCAATTTGTAAAATATATATTTCTAAAAGTGGTGACGCCCTATATTATTTATTATAGACGCCATCTCACGTTCTGTAAATAACATAGTAAATTTTGTCGTTCAAAAGCAAACAATATTTAGCTTAGTTGGTACCTAACTAAGTTATCTATTAATCAGTGTTAGTGACGGATCTATTAAATAAAACTGCCTCATCCCGCTACTTCATTGCCACACTTCCGACACTTCATTTTGTATAGAGACCTCATGTGATCTCCGAGGATCACGTGACGCTTTCTATACAATATGAAGTGTCGTAAGTGTCATGTAGGATGCGGAACGAGCTTGAACCATCCTTTATGCACTAAGTCTATTTATCACAGCACCTCCTCAGTACTTACAGTAGAAAAAAACATTCGCCTTGAAGTAAATTGAAGTAAGTAGTAATGCGGATAAAATTGATCAACTTTGTTTAATTTGCGCGATACATAAAATCTCATTACGAACGATGAAAACTTTATTTAAAAAAGTGGTAATGATTTATTTTCGTGCTGACTGATAGTTGGTTACTTTGACTAACACAAAACTCTTTATCAGGGTTAATTAGCACCCAAACTTCAACTCTCAAAATAAAAGCCTAAACTATGCTTTCAGAATTTAATTCTGAGACAGCCGTACGAGTTCGCGAAAAGTTTTAAACTACCCAACCGCATGTAATACAAATCGCACGTACCTTGTCTGCGTCCGTAGCTCCGGCACACGTCCGACTGCCACCACGGTTAAGGCCTCACTGCCAGGCCCTGCCCAGCCGTGGTGGGCGGGCCTTCGGCTGGGCGGGGCCACAAATCAGCTGTTACTTCTTTCTTGCCACTGGTCAAGTTGGAACTAAGATAGTTCTTGCGGCGCTGTGAGTGGGCAGGATAAGCTGCTTAGCTTAATGTATAAGTGTATCTTAAGTATACGCTTAGTGACAAGGATGGATAAGTTATAGATGCGGATATGATAAGCTTATAGACAGATTTTAATCGTCACACTTCGACAATCTCGTAATATACGAGTATATTTGTGTAGAAATATAATATATGTAAATAGATATCTACGTTGGCAATTTCAAAAGTATGGCTAATAGTAGTAGGTCGCCAGCCGATGGCCCAGAGGGATGAATAAAATATGAATTGTGGGTACAACATTTGGCTACATTTTGACATTGGAAATGTCTTTTCGTTCGTTCCAGTATAGGCCCCGATTTCACGAAAAAGTGCGATCCCCCTCCTACCTCGGAAAGTTGTAAAGATATGATATTCAAAAATGGCTCAAAAGACTCATATTTACGAGAGCTGTAAGGTGCAAAAAGAATTTTTTGAGAAAATCAAAAAAGAAAAAAGTTATGGCCGGAATAGTGAAAAAATAAATCAATTTTTTCCAAATTTTTGATTTTGGCGTTCGATATTTTGGAAACGAAGAATGATATCAAAAATTTGAGAAGAACTCCTCTGGACAATATAGTCAGCTACAATTTAAGCCTAAAAAAAAGACGATAGGGTTAAGGGTCTGCCCTGCAGCCTAACCTTTTTGAAAAAAGTCAGAACGACATTTTTACAATATTTTTTTTTAACTGACTTCAAAATTTCAAAAGAGGAGGTTCTCAATTCGGCGTGTACGAGTAAGTATGTTTTTTCTATTTTGTTTTTTTTTATGTTTGTTACTCCATAACTCCGTCATGTCTAAACCGATTTTGAAAATTCTTTTTTTGATTTTAAGTATATATTGGTCCCGCTTTTGTCAATCTGATGAGGATCCATGAGGAATCGAGGGAACTCCTCAAATGTTAATGGCATACATGTAGTGATTTTTATCAACAAATCAATCATTTTCATTCTAAACAGTGACATTTGATTAAGCGGAACTGCTGATGATGATCAGAAGGGAACTCTTGAACGACGCATAGTTCACGTTTGGCGATTCCTCCTCTTATCGAACACACATCGGTGTTTGCTAAGCAAGTAAGATTGGCAGGACAAATTTTCGCCAAGCTCAAGTTCTGATGATGGGATCCATGAGGAATCGAGGGAACTCCTCAAATCTTAAAGGCAAACACATAGTGATTTTTGTATTTTTATCAACAAATCAAGCATTTTCATTCAAAAGAGTGACATTTGATGAAGTGGAACTGCTGATGATGATCAGAACGGAACTCTTCAACGACGCATAATTCACGTTTGGCGATTTCTCCTCTACGATGTGTTTGCTAAGCAAGTTAGATTGACAGGACAAATTTTCGTCAAGCTCAAGTTCTCATGATGGGATACATGAGGAATCGAGGGAACTCCCCAAATCTTAAAGGCATACACATAGTGATTTTTGTATTTTTATCAAAAAATCAAGCATTTTCATTCAAAAGAGTGACATTTGATGAAGTCGAACTGCTGATGATGATCAGAGCGGAACTCTTCAATGACGCATAGTTCACGTTTGGCGATTTGTCCTCTTCGCTGTGTTTGTTAAGCAAGTTAGATTCTCAGGACAAATTTTCGTCAAGCTCAAGTTCTGATGATGGGATCCAGGAGGAATCGAGGAAACTTCTCAAATCTTAAAGGCATACATAAAGTGATTTTTGTATTTAAATCAACAAATCAAGCATTTTCATTGAAAACAGTGACATATTGATGAAGTAGAACTGCGGCTGATGCCATAAACATGTGAAATGTAAAATGAGAAAGGAAATCTTCAACGACGCATAGTTCACGTTTGACGATTAGTCAGTCCTCTTCGCTGTATTTGTTAAGCAGGTTATTTCATTGTATACAGTGCACCATCTACAATAATCCTTCACCGGCTTCCCCCATTGAAGAAGTCGGTATTTTTTCTTAAAAAATATTTAGCTATGTGGCTACCATTTCTCGAGTTGACTACGGATTTGTAATGTAATCATTTTCTTGGACTTTGAACATTATTATATCCTGCTTATTAATCTAAAAATGAAATATGTATACTTAGGCTCCACGGCGACAATTATTCAAACTTCGATATGCGTGTGGAAATTTTTCAATTTGTTTGTTCACAGCAGAGTTGGGCACACTTGATTAAAATCGGTGATTGATTACTAATTATCGCTGTTTAAATCATAACACAAAACAATCAAGTAATTTCGCCATGAGTAAATCATTAACGACGGGCGCTGATTGAAACTAAATTAACGCTAATCAACTAACTTGTTCAATGTGATTGACGAATGTATGATTAGAGTGTTCTTAAGCTGAATTATATTATTACTAGAATAAGGCGTTTGTTCTGAATTTCACATATTGAACCAGATACATATGTAGAAATTTTCATTATCCTAAATGAAAATGAGAATGAGAATGAGAATGAGAATGAGAATGAGAATGAGAATGAGATTGAGAATGAGATTGAGATTGAGATTGAGATTGAAAATGAGAATGAGAATGTGAATGTGAATGAGAATGAGAATGAGAATGAGAATGAGATTGAGATTGAGAATGAGAATTAGAATGCGAATGAGAATGAGAATGAGAATGAGAATTAGAATGAGAATGAGAATGATAACGAGAATGAGAATAAATGAAAATGAAAATAAAAGGCGCATGTGGAAACCGCAGCTGTGTGATAGCTGCCTTAACTGTAGCCGAAAACCGCAATAAAACCGAACAGGCCGTTTCAAAGTTAAATGGGAGCATTCATTTGTACACTCATACCAAAAACTAACAAAAATATTGTCGACTAGCTGTGCTCGCGGCTCCGCCCGCGTGGAATTCGGTCTGTGTCAGTAAGCGGCTAATTCACCCCTAATTTCTCTCCCGCTACCCTGGAGGCGGAACTGGAAGTAAAGTTGACAGATGGATACGCTAGAGGACAGTAGTCCTAATAAAATATTTTACAATTACCACTAAATGAAACTACGATATTAATTTTTTTGGCATGATTTAAACGACATAGAGTAGTAGGTGTATATGGAACTATACAGGACCACTTTTGTATTTATACGTTCATGTCCACGGCAAATATCATCCAAATCGATCCTCCCGTCAAATCAGTCTAAGCATGAAAGGTAAGTACAGGCTCGGTTGAAATTGGGGTAGGGGAGGGGGGTTACAAATGTAGAAATGATGTGGGGGGGGTCCCTCAATTGAGTGTAGTGGCTAACCCCCCCCCCCCTTTTAGACGTTGAATTTTTATAGGCTACGTATAACCTGGCTAGGGATTTTCTTGAATTGGAATTAGTAATCCTTAAGGGGTGATTTCCGGGACAACAATGCAAAAAAAACCGGCCAAGAGCATGTCGGGCGATGCTCAGTGTAGAGTTTCGTAGATGCCGCCCTGTTACAAAACATCCGTTCAAAAGGTCGTTTATTAAGGGATATTTGGCGGCGCTTACGTCATTTTACTATTCGGCACTTCCTTTCACTATGCGTTTTGGACTAATAATTCAAAAACGGCTGAACCGATTTTATTCAATATAGTTTTTATTGAAAGTTCCTATCAGGCCTCACCAAATTTCAGCTTTCTAGTGCGAACGGTAACTGAGCTAGACCGCGGACAGACGGACGGACATGGCGAAACAATAAGGGTTCCTAGTAGTTTATGTAACTGTTACGCAATAAGGCCTAATTATGTACAGAAGCATACACTGCTTTACCTACACACACATTAAAAATCCATTGTAACCATTAGAATGACCGCCATTACACCGCCATGACCAACCTTATTGTGCCGGCGGTCGGGAGGGGGGGGCGTGCCGGCGGTCGGGGGGGGCGGATTTTCATTACGTTACCGTAGGTAATGAATTTTCATACGTTTTTACCACACTGTCATAGACACTGATGTTACGTTACTGGTTGCAATAATGGTGGTAATTACATACGGTTCCGAATGCGGAATAGAGGATTTATGATATTGGTGTAGATCAAGATATTTATTCTTCAATGTAAGCACATTACAATGCACTAATGAACGTCAGAGAAAAATAAAGTAAGTGAGTGTCGTGGAACACTCGATTGGAACTAAATTTTTGGAAATTTTTGAATTTTTTGAAATTTTTGAAGTTTTTAAAATTTTTGAAATTTTTGAATTTTTTGAAATTTTTGTTCTAGACTTTTTTCACTTTTATCACTTTGTCACTTCTCACTTTCACTATTCACTACACTTCACTTTATTCTATTTTATATATTTTTTATTTCATTCCATTTTACATGTTTCCCAATCGTATGGGCGTCGCGTTTTCGTGACGTGACGCTTTTTCGTCTAGCCCCCCATCCGCGAACCGTCCGAGAAGGAACTTCGTTCCAAAACTACCACCGGTTCTAACCCTACACCTCTGGCCCAAGAAGTATTATGACCGAAAAGAAACTCGACGGGACGTATTGTTTTCAAAACAGTAATACATTATTAGATGTAGTAATACAAAATAATGCGTAGTTCTCCAAGAAGACATATCAAAACAGCTTGAGAGACAGATAATGTACCTATTGTTGTTTGTGTATAAAGAAAAAATAAATCCTAATCTGACTGCTTCACAAAACGTTTGATATGTTTTCCTACCTAAACGGTGTCCTATAAATGTTAGATGATTTTGTAGTAGTTTATGGTTTGAGCCATGCATCTTTGTCCGTCATATATAGTCCTCGAACCTGCAATAACCCTTTGACATTCATGACATTTTCAAATATTTCTTAAGAAAGTAGTAAAGGTAAATTTAAAGCATCGACGGGTAACATGTTATAAATTTGACCAAAAAATTACAAATTATTTCAATACCAAATTTCATCTAAATACGTACAGCGGTTATTGGTTGTTTCTTCCCCATGTAAACTTCCACCCCTTTTGCATCCGCTTAAGGGATAATTTCCGAGATAAACAGATAAACAGACAAAAATTCTAAAAATAGTTGGAACGTGTTCTGTTATCGATTCTAAGTATCCCCAGCCAACTTTTTTTCGAATATATTCCATGAACAGACTTTCGATCCCCTTCAGCTTTATTATATGTATAGATAGTTTTTATTGAAAGTACCTTATAGGATTCACTTCCATTATTTTTTTCTATTTTTTTGGACCTACGGTTCTAAAGTAAGATGGGGGGGGGGGGGTTTTTTGAAGATGAAACTATCCTTTGTCCTCTCTCGAGACCCCATCCTATCTCTATACCAATTTTCATCTAAATCAGTTCAGCGGTAAAAAGATCCTCATACCAACTTCCAACCCCCTTTTCACCCCCACAAGGGTTTGAAAACTATCCTATGACGTTTTTCGAGACTCAAATTATCGCCATACTCATTTCTATCTAAATCGTTTCGGCGTTTAAAAAATACAAACTTTCAACCCCATTTTCACCCCCACCAGGGTTGATTTTCGGGATTAAAGCTATATATTATCCTTTCCCGGGACTCAAACTATATCTGTACAAAATTTCATCAAAATCCGTTCAGCCGTTTTCACGTGATGCGCGGTCAAATAAACAGACAAACAGATAAACAGATAAACAGATAAACAGACAAACAGATAAACAGACAAAAATTCTAAAAATTGTTGGAACGTGTTCTGTTATCGATTCTAAGTATCCCCAGCCAACTTTTTTTCGATTATCTTCCATGTACAGACTTTCGACCCTCTTCAGCTTTAATATATGTATAGATGTATAGATATTTTGGTAAAGGTAACATTTGCAACTGGCATTTACGCTTTTATTGCTCAATATTGAATCTGCACTACACAACTTATGACGTAAGCGCCAACCGCCAAATGATACCTTTAGAAAGATTGTCACAAATAGCCATTTATCCTAAATGTATATTATACTCACCTAGGTACCGCCTCTGTTTCGTCAGGGAAAAAAGTGAAGGAGCTAGTAGCTACGCAAAATCTAATCAAAATCTAATCATCTAATCAACTAAATCGTTAGTTTAACTAAGCATTACTAATCTTACTAATGTAATCACTTCAGCTAATCATAAGTGAAACTAAAAATCGACATGATTTACTCATGTCGGTGGTCAATCAGATTAGAAAGCTCATGATTGAATTCGTAATCATGTTCATATGATTATGAGTAACTTTAGTTTCAATCACGTTAATTTTTGCCCAACTCTGGTTCACAGCGTTATGTCGAGGATACTTATGTTAATCTAAGAATAAAATAATTATCATTCAACGTCGTAGTTTTATTTTATAACCTTTTCCTTATCCCGACTTTCTCGTCGCTCAGCGACAATAGTTTTTCGAATTCCGTAGATTCATTTCCAATGTGCTCGATAGTCGTGTGAGGCACGAAATCTGTGAATTTTTTTTTAACATCTAGGAGGGCAGACGCCCCAAGTAACACACGAAGCATTATAACATATGAATAGTTAACTTATTTCGAACTTAAGGACCGTATAAACTCTTATATACGTTCACCGAGCAACTTGTCGAATTATTTGATGCTTTGAGCTGTATAACGGTTGTATAATGGCATATCCAAATGCTTTTGTAAAGCCTTTAGCTTTAGTGCAGCAAACCACAAGGCAACTGTACAGCTTTCAGCTGTTTAAAAGCACTTAAGTGCTTTAGGTTCTACAATAGCATTATATAATGCTTTAAGCTGTATAATGGTTGTATAATGACATATCTAATGCTTTTTTAAAGCCTTTAGTTTTAGTGCAGCGAACCAAAATGCAACTGTAGAGCTGAATGCTGTGCAGTTGCGTTTTGGTTTGCTACACTAATGCTTCGGTGTGGTTTAGTGCCTTAGGTTCTACAATAGCATAAATAAATGCTTAATGCTGTTTATGAGCATGAATATTAGAAATTATAATGCCACGTAAATCCGGTATACAACTTTCAGCTGTTTTTAGTGCTTTAGGTTCTACAATAGCATTACATGATGCTTTACGCTGTATAACGGTTGTATAATGGCATATGTAAATGCTTTTGTTTAGCCATTAGTTTTAGTACAGCGAACCAAAATGCAACTGTACAGCATTCAGCTGTTCAGTTGCGTTTTGGTTTGCTACACTAATGCTTCGGTGTGGTTTAGTGCCTTAGGTTCTACAATAGCATAAATAAATGCTTAATGCTGTTTAAGAGCATGAATATTAGCCAATATAATGCCACGTAAATTCGCTATACAGCTTTCAGCTATTATTTAGTGCCGTAGGGTGTACAATAGTATTTATAAGTAGGTAATACATCCCTAATGCTGTATAATACCCATAATATAAACCATTATAAAGCCAAGTAATTCACTATTAGGGGCTGTTCATAAATTACGTCATTTCAAATGGGGGGGGGGATCTGGACATCGGATGATGGTAGCATGACGTAGGAGGGGGGGGGGCGGTCATTCCGAAGATCACATCATCTCTCGCATCTTTAAAAAGTGCTTCAATGTGTAAAAAAAGAATGAAATTCGTGTCTCTATAAACTTTTAATGCTATACAATATTATCTACTAAATAGTTTTTTATTTTACAATTAAGCTAAAAACGCATTTTTTTAATGACGTCACTTTATTTGGCAGAGGAGGGTTGGACGATTTTAGGGGAGGGGGGTAAAAATCATCAAAAATTTATGACGTAATTTATGAACAGCCCCTATATAGCTTTTAGCTGTTTTAGTGCCTTAGGGTCTACAATAGCAATTTTAAGTAGTATATAAAGCTTAATGTTGTTTAATAGCATAATTATTCACGTGTAATCCTGTAGGCATTAATAAGCTTTTTTTAAGGGTCACTGAGCTGCTATTGGACTAAGAGCTATACTACTATATAGCTTATCATATTATCAGTAACGGCTTTAAACAATATAGTATCCTATATTTACTTCAATATTCATTGTTTTCGAGATATTTGTCATCAAAGTCGAACCAGTTTAGGCTAAAAAAGTGGTTTTGTGGTCATAAATTTTGAGTTAATTAGTTAAAAATTAAAATCTCTCTACAGTTTTTAGAGACACCAAAGAGGAACTCTAATATGTAGATTACGTATATGTAAGATTCTTAACACCATTAGAATATCGATAAAAGTGTTTTTGTAGACCATATTTTAAAAATATCATAAAAAAATAACGGCTCATTTATTTCAAAATCCGTCTCTACAGAATGGAGTAAAAGATTCAAGAACCGATATTCGTTTGCCTTATAATTCTATCTGTAGTGAATATGTTGAAATATCGACTCAAAACTGGTCAAAAATCGATAAAAAACGTTAGACCAAAAAATATTGTGTATTATTACGGAAACAAAAACAGTAGGCGACAAACTATGAACTATATTATATATCGTTTGGCACTATTTTCCCCCAACATAAACTTTTGTATAATTTCTCTTAATATTGTCTATATAGTTTCTCATAATATTGCATAAAACCCAGATCTCTAGGATTTGTTTTCTTGAAATGGTTTGCATTCTTTGACCTCCACCACTTTAAAGCTGCCAGATGTCCAGATCTAGAAATAAGCATAGTATACCAAACTGACTAGAGGGGTTTGGTTGCTCTTATTATTGTGTCATTTCTGACGTGGCTAGCTCTCCGTCTATGTAGACCAACGCCATTTTGTAAATAATTTATAACCTAAAAATAAAATCATGCGGACCTATTTATACAAGGAAAATACCTATATAATAGTGAAATAACTTAATTTAAGACTGCTCAACCAACACTATTATGTTAATAATGCAAAACTCGTTCTATACGAGGATTACACAATTGTTTTGTTTATTTGACGCATATCTTTTTATAATATTTTATAGCAAAACCACAATAAATCAAAGGCGCGTGAGAATTTTCAATGAAACTTATATACACATTTACAGTAAACTACATTGCGCCGTAATATTTGAAGGATATAATAACGTAAAAGAGTCATAAACTTTTATAAATTTTGTTACGATGCAATCAAATATGACGTGCCACTCATTCAGTTTTTTGTACCGTCTTCGTCCATTTTATATTGCGAGACAAAGTAGTTAAATCACAACGTTCATTGTATTATAACATTTGTTCCGTCGGTATTAGAGACGTTTTTGCATTGACGTAAGGTTTATTTTACTACACTCTTATGCTAGTAACTATAATACTTTTGTATTGCGATTGGCAAGTTAATCGAGAGTACTAATGCTTTTTTACTGCGATTAGCAAGTTTTTTGGCCGTATTAATGCTTCTTTAATGCGATTGGCACTTTCCATGACAACGATAATGCTAATAGCGCAGACATAATGCGCCTGTAATGCTATTAAATTACCTATATAGGATCTCAAGCTGGATAATTTGTGCCCATTTAAGAGCTATATCAGCACTATAAACGTTTATAATGCTACTATAAAACGAACTCAAAATGCTAAAAGCATACAGATATGCTGTAAGACGGCCGTTATACTGCTTTGATGTGTTACTTGGGGCCCCTTCCTACCCGACGCCTTTGTCCTAGGATGTGTACTATTCTTAACCTACATTATCTATCTCGACCTTCCAAAAATCACAACCGATGACGTATCTCTATTATTGAATATAGGTAGTCAACATGTTAGGTATACAAGCTTATGCCTTTACTATTCGTATTCGCATTCGAGAATATCCGCATGTTTTTCGATATTCGCATTCGTATTCGCACAATTCAATACGACCCCATATTCGTATTCGCACAATTCAATACGACCCCATATTCGTATTCGCACAATTCAATACGACCCTATATTCGTATTCGCACAGTTCAATACGACCCCATATTCGTATTCGCACAATTCAATACGACCTCATATTCGTATCCGCATTCGGCGAATGGATCCGGCTTTTCTATAGCTACATGCTCTACAAGTCTACAGCATGACCGCCTTAACCAATAATGATCAAATTGGTCAAAAAAAAATCGTGGAAAGAATATACAAAGATGTATTGTTTCATATTTTTGGATCTCTGGTTCAAAAGTTAGATGAGGGGGACGACGACACATCTTTTTAGACTTTCAAAGAAAGCAGCACCCGACTTGCAACTGTAAAAAATATGTATGTAACTTGCAACTGTAAAAAATGTCATGCTGTGAAAAGCCGAATTAAAATGCTCTATTGTGTGTGCATTCTGTAGTGGTCAGGCATGCGAAAATGTATTAGAAATTGAGATAAAGACCGGGGATTATAATGACGAAATTTCACAATGCAATGAGACGGTAAACGCCAGCGCGAATAATGAAGTTATCGATGTGAACATGTGAACTTACCTGGAACCCCAAAACGGTTTGAAAATAATTAATTGGTTTGAAATATTTAGTATCATAGTAACAATATAGATTTTTTTTGTAAGTATAAATATTTTTTCTCCTCCTGTAACATTGTATATCTATAGAATAAATACAAATCCAAATAAATGAAATTTTATTGTCTTTATATTTCTCATAGACATTTTTGTCATAAAGTCAACTTTTCAAACATTATGTAATTCTAAGTCTCGCGCCCCCTTTGCTATACCCCCCCAACTCATCGTTCGTTTTACGAGGACTACATTAGGTATATTTATTGTTCGAAGTGTATAATTAAGAGGCTGACAACACCCGATGACCTTCAAATTGACTTTACTCAAACAGTGTTTCAGCTATAACTACTTGTTTTGAGAAAGTAAAAAAAATGTATGTTAATATTCGTTATATTTGGAAGAACTTCGTTGCGTCCGATACACGATTGGACGAAATCGGCTCGATAGAAAATAATTCCAAAGTTAAAATTAGCTTTAAACAGTTGTATGTTTTTAGTTTCTTGACTTATACGTCTGTAACTAAGGACAAAATTCCACCACACTAATACTAAAAACTTCGTTGCCTTATATTTCTCAATTAATGCGTCGTTTTTTTTTTATTCATTATTTTGTACAATTTGCAATGAGCTCCCATACTAATCGTAACACAGTGTTTCTCTTTCACTCGCGCTGAATAAGATAGGGAGGGAATTTAACTGTTGTCAGCTCCTTAATTAATTAATTATGAATATAACGCACGTGATATTTTGGTGTTTTTATTGTAGACATAGCATGAGTATAATTATGAAGAGCAACAAAGACTTGATAAAGATCGGAAGGTAGCGGTAGAAGTATCAAATCAGACATAAACTAAAGTAAGTCAAACACTCAACCAAGCTATAAAAGCAACCTCTTAACAAAAATTATTATAGTTTTTTCTTAAAAATTTTATATTTTGGAATCGTTTTTAATTCCTTAGGCAGTTAATTATTAAACAGCTTTACGGCCTGATTTCTCACACAGTCCTCTATTTTTGAATTTGGACGGAATTCTATTTCCAGATTTTTTGTTCGTGTTTACATACGTAATTCTTCTTCTTTTTGAGTTTCAAATCTGTGTTTGTGTTTAACGAGTTCCGTAATAGTGGCAGTTGCAGCTATAAAAATACGGCTTTTCGTGAATAAGACATTTTCTTCAGCATGATTATTCCTTTCCTTAGGACCCAATTAAGGATGGATTTGAGAAGTGGAGCCACCAATAATTTTGAAGTAAATTCTTGGGGGGGAAGCTCTCAACTATATCTTGATATCTACATCAGTTAAGTTACTGTAGGCCAAGTTTGGTATCGTTTTCGTATAAATTGGGGATTCCCAATTCATTTATGTAATAATTTTGACACGGTACCAAAGCAAAACCATGTACTTAAAATAAAAAATAAGTTATTTTGAAATTCCCTATTTCACTAGGAAAAAATCCATAACTTATAAACAATTATGATTCTTGAAAAAATAAAGGATGCTTTAGAGAGCCCTATTCGTTAATTAAAGAAAAATCTAATGTCAAACTAAAACATCATCATCATAATATCCAAATTTCACTTTTATGTCGTGTGTAAACGCAACTATATCATTCCACGATCGCAAAAAACATTTTGATTAGATTTTTTTCCATTTCAATTTATAGCGCCGTCAACAGTTTTTTTATTACACCCCGTATATATAACGTTTTAGTTTGACATTAGATTTTTCTTTAATTAACGAATAGGGCTCTCTAAAGCACCCTTTATTTTTTCAAGAATCATAATTGTTTATATGTTATGGATTTTTTCCTTGTGAAATAGGGAATTTCAAAATAACTTATTTTTTATTTTAAGTACATGGTTTTGCTTTGGTACCGTGTCAAAATTATTACATAAATGAATTGGGAATCCCCGATTTATACGAAAACGATACCAAACTTGGCCTACAGTAACTTAACTGATGTCGATATCAAGATATAGTTGAGAGCTTCCCCCCCAAGAATTTACTTCAAAATTATTGGTGGCTCCACTTCTCAAATCCATCCTTGGGTCCTAAGGAAAGGAATAATCATGATGAAGAAAATCTCTTGTTCACGAAAAGCCGTATTTTTATAGATGCAACTGCCACTATTACGGAACTCGTTAAACACAAACACAGATTTGAAACTCAAAACCGGCCAAGAGCGTGTCGGGCCACGCTCAGTGTAGGGTTCCGTAGTTTTCCGTCCGTCACAGAAAGTGTCCCCACTTAAGAGTTAAAATAACACCGCCATGTAGGATATGATATGAGCGTTCCACCTACAGTGACATCTATCGGCAAATTAAGTAAACTATTGCGCGCGAGCTTAAAGTATGGAAGATGATTTTTATGGGATAATTCTTTATTGCGTGAACCGATTTTCACCGTTTTTACTTTATTTGAAAGCACGTCATTTCATTGTGATTTTGTAGAAATTACAAGTACAATAAACACCTGCTTATACGGTTAAATTACAAACTTAGTTCAGAAATTATTTTGTAAATTTTTTTCAAAAACTATTAAACCTATCAAGTTCAAAATAATTTTCCTAGAAAGTTTTTATAAAGTTCTACTTTTGAGATTTTTTTCATATTTCTAAAACTTATGGTTCAAAAGTTAGAGGGGGGGGAACACATTTTTTTTTACTTCTGGAGCGATTATTTCCGAAAATATTTACATTATCAAAAAATGATTTTAGTAAACCCCTATTCATTTTTAAATACCTATCCAACAATATATCACACGTTAGGGTTGAAATTAAAAAAAAATCACTCCCCACTTTACGTATAGGGGAGGTACCCCAATAAAACATTTTTTTCCACTTTTTATTTTACCACTTTGTCGGCGTGATTGATATACATATTAGTACCAAATTTCAGCTTTCTAGTGCTAACGGTCACTGAAATTATCCGCGGACGGACGGACGGACGGACGGACGGGCAGACATGGCGAAACTATAAGGGTTCCTAGTTGACTACGGAACCCTAAAAAGAAGAAGAATTACGTAACGATGTAAACACGAACAAAAAATCTGGAAATAGAATTCCGTCCAAACTCAAAAATAGAGGACTGTGTGAGAAATCAGGCCGTAAAGCTGTTTAATAATTAACTGCCTAAGGAATTAAAAACGATTCCAAAATATAAAATTTTTAAGAAAAAACTATAATAATTTTTGTTAAGAGGTTGCTTTCATAGCTTGGTTGAGTGTTTGACTTAGTTTAGTTTATGTCTGATTTACTCGTAGTTTAGTTTATGTATGCTTAATGCTTATTATAACAGACCAAGGTCCAGATAATATTAGGACCAACTAGGTACTAATATTACAAGTACTTAATACCAAAAGTTCCTAATATTTTGATCTCGTTAAGTTTAAAATGTTAAGGTAAAAATCTAATATAATTGATGCCCTACACTACTGTCAAAGCTTAAAGTGGCGATGGGCCGGCCATGTAGCACGTTACAACGATAAGCGATGGACAGCAGAAGTAATGAGATGGAAAGGACCTAGCGGAAAAAGGCGAAGAGGACGACCTATGAAACGATGGAGTGAGGAGTGACGACATCCACATCATAGCTACAGCCGGCAAGGAATGGACAAAGAAAGCCAAAAACAGAGAAAACTGGGTAAACTGGAGGAGGCCTATACCCAAAGAGGGGTTCCTACCTAAGGAAACTAACAAAGAAATAAATACATAGGTACGGTCAACCAATTTGATTCCTAGGCCACTGTAGAACCTTGTCGTAATGACAGTTGCCCGTGAATACGTATTCTATTCGTAACCACACTAGCTATTGTGACAAGGTTCTAGAGTGGTTCAAAAGAATCAAATTGGTTGACTGTACATGTAAAACTTAGTGGGAAATAAAAATAAAAAGTTAAAAAGTTGGTATGTATTAAGTTTTCAATTTTTTCAAATTTTATTGTATTTGTTATTGTGTTCAGTGCATTTCAAACACAATCTTGTATTATTGATGAATGAAAAAAAATGAGTTTGTCTATTCAGATGTCCGTCATTTTGTATCAATAAGGAATTATGACAGTCTTTATGTACCGAGTATATTTACTTATATGAATCTTCACTGTTAAGATGCTGACATTAGATCTTATTTTTTTCCTTGATGAAATGTCAGAAAGGGGCCAGGACCGTTTTGGCCACTTTTTTCCATAGCTCGTAAAAACTGAATGACAATTGATACATACATGACAGATGATAGTGCCATTTGTGCTACCCTAATTTACTCTTATATTAACTATAAACTAATGACTTGTAAATTTGTCTTTACCTTAATAAACTTGAAAATGGCCAAAACCGGCACAGTGGCCACAACCGGCGCATCTACCCTACTATGACTATGACTGGGGCTACTCGGACTATATGTATATTGGGGTTCTCAAAAAATAACCATTGTTTCTAAAGGATCGACAACGCACATGTGTCATCTTAGAGATAGGCTAGACGGTGACCGCTTACCATCAGGCGGGTCATATACTCACTTGCCACCGACGTAATATAACTTATATAAGGATAAAACTTATAAAAAACACGGATTAATGATCTGGGGGTCTAACGGGACCTCTTTTAAATCCTGTCACTTTCCGGTGAGTTAACACTGCGCTGAATTGCTTTTAAGTTAACGGTACGTCCTTTTTGCCGCTCAATAGTCGTTCAACTTTGAGTTACCACAGCGAAAACATGGTGGAAACTGCCCGTTTGAGGTAAAGTATTGTCTATGGCTGGATAAAGTTAAATGAAGGTTTGTTCTGAAACTAAATTAAGTATGTACGCCAAAAAGAGAGGTATGGGCACTGCGAATGGCATCTCGCTAAGTGTGGTAGGGCACGTTCAGCGAATGTCATCGCTCAAATCTGGAGCAGAGCCCGACTGGGGAAGTACCTCCACCTTACAGAAAACCACAGCCAAATAGCACTAGACCCTACTCATAGTGTTGTGTTCCTGCTGGTGAGTAAGGTTGCCAAAGAGCTCAAAGAGGACCCAGTGTGTTGACGATGAGGGACCTTCTTGTTCCTTTAGTCGTCAACACAGTGAATCCTCCTTTTTGTAAAGGGTCGGCAACGCGCATGTGACGCCTTTGGAGTTGCAGGCGTCCATAGGTTACGGTAGCTGCTTACCATCAAGCGGGCCGTATGCTTGTTTGCCACCGTCGTGGTATTAAAAAAAAAAAAAAAAAATGTTATTGAAAATTTGCCGATAGTTATATTTAATGCGAAAGTATGTATATTTAACAATTTAACACAAAAATCTTTAAAAAAATAAAGAAAATAGAGTAAAAAGTAATATATTGTAGTTCTTTTTAAATATTTATTTTTATTTTGACATAATACTGGAAAAAATTTATGAACGTTCCTCGTATTTGCCCTTGACACTGGTCATGATTCCGTTTTACGGAATATCGTTTAGTGTTATTAAATTTATCCAATACGATATTATTGTTTTTTAACTAACCAAGGAAAATTTAAAAATGGATAGGATAATAAGAGGCAAGGTACACGAGATATCGGGCCCGATCATAAATTCCGATTCTCAATTGAGGGGAGACGCGTAGGAGAAGCCGAGCCGAACTCCGCGCTACGTCCGTAATAACTGTAATAAGGATGAGGAAATAAAAGCACCAGAATCTGAATGATTTCATCAGAAACCTTGCACGCAGGATGGGTGCCCGTGCCGACAACTTGTCCTCATCATCAGCTGCTTCCTGAAGCAGCAGGCTCGGCTATGTCCTGTACATACCTGGTGTATCTATATACATACCCGACAAGCCCCCTCTGCATACTTGCCGGCCGTGAACCCAACCGCGTGAAGTTGCGATCCCTAGACCACCATGCTGGAGAAGTCACTATGGTAGAAAAATTTGCTATGTGGAAAATAGAGCTTTATAATATGGATAGTGTAAGATGGGATGAAATTTACCCTCATAGTTTGTGTAGCTCTGAAATACTGGTAGAAGTAGTATTTACCTACTCAATAAATATGCACTATGGCTGGCAGGGAGAGTTGTAGGGTGTCAAGAAGAGATACTTATATCTTTCGACTTAGCCAGCCAGTTGGTTTATTAAATTGTTGTTTAATTATTTATTACAGATTTTAACCTTTAAAAAAATCGGAGACATCTTACACAAATCAACCTAGCCCCAAACCAAGCAAAGCTTGTTCTATAGGTGCTAGTGCTAGATGACAATAAACAGTCTTGGGTAGATAAATATACAGAAAACATCCATACTTCACGAATCCTTATTTGTGATAAACATACAAATAAATGCCCTTAACGGGATTCAAACCTAGGATGTCCCAGCTTTGTCAGCGGGTACCACTAGAAACTAGGCTATGGAGGCTGGATTGCTTAAGGAGAAGCAGTGAATTAGGAGACAATATGTTTGAAAATAAAAACTTTATTATCTTCATTTTTGTACAATCACTAATAATCTTATATTATATTATAATATAAGCCTTATTAATATATGTGAACGGTACATCATTGTCGGTTGTCCATAACGCGTTGCTGCCATAAAAAAATCATTTAGAAATAAACTTTATTAACAACCGAAAATGATGTACCTTTGCTTTGAAAATACTATATTAACATATAATATTAACATATAACCTTTTGAGCATATATTGCATATAGCATGTCGTCCGGGACAGTTATCCATAAATAACTGACTGACTGACTGACATATCAACGCACAGCCCAAACCGCTGGTTCTAGAGATTCCAAATTTGGCACGTAGGTTCCTTATAAGGTCTAAGGGTGCACTAAGAAAGGATTTTTCAAAATTCACCCCCTAAGGGGGGAAAATGGGGGTCCAAAGTTGGTATGGCGAAACAAGATTTGTTAGACTATTTTATTCGAAACTTCACAGGAGTATTCCTAACGATAAATGCGTAAACACCTGTTTCAGGTTTTTTGAAAATTCAACCCCTAAAAGGGGAAAATGTGGTACATACAAACATACCAGTCTAGCTGAGAACCTCCTTTTTGAGTACTTATAGTACGCGGGCGAAGCCGCGGGAAAAAGCTAGTACATTAATAAAACTTGTGTCGGAAACAGTATTCAAGCAATGATATTTTGTTAAGAATGGACTTCAACAATTTGACCACAAAAAATACTTCCAAATTTATTTCATAACCTACAAATGATTGTTATTTTACAATTATTACATATTTGTCACTCTCATTGTAGAATACATAATACATCAATGCTCTCATTGCTAGAAAATTACAGTTTGTCTCTCTCTCACGCGGAGAACGGGAGATAATTAGCACGTCCGCATCTCTTGTAGAACAAGAGCCCACGACACTGAACCTAGTTCGATAAGTCTCCTAGATGAGATATGTACCTATAATTAGTCACGTCTTTAATGGGGAAATACGAAATGCCGATGCTGCAATGCAAAAATGGCGGCGTATTAAAATTTTTTTATAAAAAAAAATCGGCCAGATTTGAACTGGCGTCTTCAGCTTTCGCGGCTGATGTCCTGACCACTAGACCACCCAGTCACGGCGGAACTTGTCAAATTTTCTCATGTATATGCAATCTCTGAATTTGAAACGGCTAGGCGCCGTTGAAATCTGGCCTCGGACACCGGAGGGCTTGGTCACTTTTTCTGAAGTATATGACATCTATTTTCAGTTTACATTTTAAGTGCTTCCAATGAGGGTTTCCGCGATCAAGATTTTCACTAGATGGCAGCACCGTGGCGAGAGGTCTTTTTGACAGCCGCTGTCAAAATCCACCAATCAAAAAATATATGATTAAACATGATTGGTGGATTATGACAGCTTTTGTCAATAAACCTCTCGCCACGGTGTGCGGCCATCTAGTGAAAGCCTCGATCATAGATGAATATGTATATAACTGAGATAGATAGGCAACTCTACGGCTCGTACTTGCAGCAGCTAGTGCCACCATCTAGTTTCATAGTGCTACATTTGATCACGTTACAGGGGAACGGGGGAAGGGGTTTACAGGGTATGGGGGGGAGGGAGGGGAGGGGTAGACCTCGTCCCCCTCACCCCTTCCTGACAGCCGTTCGGCGGGAAATCTAAATTTGGACGTCCTGTAAATAAAACTAAGTTTATGTCAAATGCATACAATATTTATTGTACATATCATTATATTTCATTAGGTACATACTATGCACAATTGTTATACCCACATATAACTTAATATCTGACAAAAACCTAAAAACCGGCAAAGAGTCTGTTGGGCCATAAGTTTCGTAAATACTATATTATACCTAAATATATTAATTTGAAAAGCTAATTTAAATATTAACCTTAATGTAACGTAATGACAGACATGGTGCGGTGGTGCCTAGAAATTAGGCATTTCCTGATAGCAGTTATAAAATGAACCTATCTTAGACGATATTCTTTTTGAAAGATCGCACACAATACTTGTTGAACTGAATAAATTCACCCCCAGTTTATGTGTACGGGAGGTACCCAAACAAAACCACTTTGTTTTACAACTTTGTCGGTGTGATTAATAATACATACACTCATACCAAAGGACCCCGCAGCAAACATAGGGAAAAAGTGGTTTCAGTCAAATCGCATGAAATTTTAGTATGATGTAGATTCAGGTCTCCTTATTATTTTTTTATAAGGGCTCAACTCCCTCAGAAGTACACTATCAGAAATAATCAAGTTTATATTATTATTTTTCTATGACGTGTTTCTTAAAATCGATACTTTGAAATGACCCACAATGATACTTACTGGCGTTAAATATGATCTTAATAACGTTTCTGTCACGTTGAAATCGCATTTTGTTAGTTATTTATATTATGCAAAAGCAAAGAGAAAGATTTTACGAAAAATTGGTAGGTATGTTACATATGTTTTGTATGAAACAATACTTATTGATTATTTCTGAAAGTATACTTCTGAGTGAGTTGTGCCCTTATAAAAAAAATGATCAAGAGACTCGAATCTACATTGTACTAAAATTTCGTGAGATTTGACTGAAACCACTTTTTCCCTATGTTTGCTGCGGGGTCATTTGAGCTTTCTTATACTAACAATATATCACTTAACTAGTAAGCAGACATACAGACAGAAAGAAAATTATTACCAGGATTTTTTTTTCTTCTATTATTTGACGTGATCTATCCCACAATACTTGGTGGAAATGTACCTTCAGTCACAATCAACAATTGACATAAATCTAGGTACAGGGAAATTTTATTTTACTAGTATGTTACCTAATTGTGGCGACAAAAATTTAATTACGCAAATCTGATATATCTATTTATGGTATTTTTTCCGGTACCACAGAAACAATAATTGATCTCGAAACATCGGAGGTAACTATTAAGTTAATATACGCAATTTAGTTCCGTTTTAGTTAATAATCATAATACGTAAAAGCCGTGAAAGTTTAAGTCTTATTGGTGTTGACAATAATAACGATGCGTAGGAAGGTACAATCATACATATATACCGTAATTTACAGAAAGTAAGTGTACAATATACATTCTTCTTGAAGTGATAGGGCTCCAGCCTTTTATGTTGCTACATCACCGTATTCTGGTGGGTTCATAGGCCGACTTAGGTATACCTAGAACATAAAAGTAGAGAATTATTGTACATACAGTTACGATCTAACAAATCTAGTCGATTTTTGTACCAAACTATGTGTGCACGACCATAGTGTTATTTTATGAGATTAATCATTAAAGTCAGTACACAAAAAGAGGCACAGTAAAAGGCGTCGCTCAAGCCGGCTTTTGCCGTAGACATTCGATCATACTAATGGAATTGATAGTCACAAAGAACCAACAAAGCGCTTCGTTATCCGACATTTACATTGAGCCCCTGTCGCTGCCCCCCGCGCTGCCGGCATTAATTCCCTAAATACTGCTGCAGCAGGATCGAGAGGAGTGTGTGTTTACATACTGCCCTACCACTCACTTCGCTTTCAAGTCTCGGCAATGGCAGACGTTGAAATAATTACAGCGGCCGCGTTGTGTCTTTTGCGATCCTCCAGGTGCTCGACGAGTACTGAGCGACGGAGGAGAATGTAATTGTTTACACGTACTGCCTCTCGCGCTGCCGGTCCTTTGACTTCGCACAAAAAAACCGCCATTTAGGAGAGCGCCGGGCAGCGCGAGTGGCAATAGCAGTGGCATGAGAAGTATCATGTTTACACACTCGTCCTTCCCACTTGCCTGCTCAATTCGGCTGAATGTAAATGCAGTATTAAAATTAAACCAGCGGCAGCGTATCCCGGATAATTCGCTAGTTACTAGGAATTAAAAAAAAAATAAAGGAATTAGGAAAAAGAGAGGTATAGGCACTGCGAATGGCATAATCTCGCTTAGTTAGGGCACGTTCAGTGAATGTCATCTCGCTCAAATCTGGAGCAGAGCCCGACTGGGGAAGTACCTCCACCTTACAGAAAACCACAGCCAAATAGCACTAGACCCTACTCATAGTGTTGTGTTCCTGCTGGTGAGTAAGGTTGCCAAAGAGCTCAAAGAGGACCCAGTGTGTTGACGATGAGGGACCCTCTTGTTCCTTTAGCCGTCAACACAGTGAATCCTCCTTTTTGTAAAGGATCGGCAGCGCGCATGTGACTCCTGTGGAGTTACAGGCGTCCATAGGTTACGGTAGCTGCTTACCATCAGGCAGGCCGTATGCTTGTTTGCCACCGTCGTAGTATTTAAAAAAAAAAATCAGTAAAAATAAACATCGTTAGGAAACCAAACTTCTCACAATAAGGTCTAGTTAAGCTCTGGGTTTGAACTAGTTTAAAGTCCAGATGGCAATCGCTTTTGAAAAAGGTTAGTCTTGAGGATAGATTGCCTAAAAGCTCCTTTACTTATAGCAAAAGTTTTTATGGCAGTAACGCCTTTTTGACAACCAACAATGATGTACCTTTTAGTTGAAAATGACACATATAATCACCATAATATCAAGATCTGTTATCAGCACTCGTTACCTATACAAATCTGACTGTGGTCGTGTGTGTTGATCCTAATATATGTATATCTAAATGAGATAATAAAATTAAAATGTTTACGCAACAATACCTAAAGTCATTGGAGTTATTTCCCCGCTAACCCGTAGATCTGGAGCTTCGGATTCCAAAAACCTGAAACAATATTATTATAAATAGGTATAATTTGACAGTTACTTATATTTTTAAATTAAATTATGATGCTACCAAATTCCAAATGAAATTGTGTTGAAGAAACACACCTTTTCAAAACTAAGCTGAAGTCTCTTCTATTAAAAAAAGCTTACTATTCCATCCAAGAGTTTGTGGAGGATAAACTTTTAAAACAATCCAACTTTTAACAAGCTACTTTTTCTATAAGCATGGAGACTTTAATTGTGATATAGTTTAGATTTAGGCTTAATTTTAAAACTTGTTTATTTTTAAATAAAAATTTCATTTCATGTCTTACCTTGAACAGGCGTAGGCTTTGCAGAAAATACAGTAGACACGGGAACAACGTTACTAACTCCTGCTACGGCCACTTCCATTGGCAGTGGCACATCTGCAAGATATTTATAGAACATACTCAGAACACGCGAGTAACAGGACTTAAAAGTTTAGTACGGGAACGCCTTTTTAACCTATAAAAATGAAATAACTCGCAATTCCGATTTTATATCGTGACCTGTATAAGACTTTTTCGACTTTTTTGACTTTTTTGATTTTTTTGACTTTTTGACTTTTTTGACTTTTTTGACTTTTTTGACATTTTTGACTTTTTTGACTTTTTTGACTTTTTTGACTTTTTTTGACTTTTTGGACTTTTTTGACTTTTTTGACTTTTATAACTTTTTGACTTTTTTGACTGTTTTGACTTTTTTGATTTTCGTACTAACGCGGACAGACGGACATGGCGAAACTATAAGGGTTCCTGTAGTAGTTCCTATAGGAACCCTAAAAAGGACATACATACAGAGACTATACTTTATTTTGTGCTGAACTCCCACCTTTATCAACCTTTGTTCAAACAGTTTACTTATTCCTATTGTTCATTTTATTTGAGATTATAAAAAAGTTGACAGAACGATGTACAGGTTTCTTTATCAGGCAAGATACATGTCACATCTGTCAGAGTGCCTACGCCGTCATTAAACATACTAAGGCCCTGTTTCACAATCTCCAGATAAACTTATCTGCCAGTGAAAATTATTGCTATCCTTTTCGCCAGTCATACAAAAGAAAAGGACAGCAAACATTTATCTGACAGATATGCTTTAACTGGAGATTGTGAAATAGGCCATAAATATATTTGTATTTATAGTAAAGCCATGTTATATTGAGTATTTAACAATATTTTGATAGTAATTATTTGTTGGAATTATTTTATTTTTAACACTTTTAATGTTCTTGTAAATGTTGCACAATAAAAAACCTATAGAAGAAGAGGTTCGAGACGGATGGTTAGATTTTTAAATATTTTCTCGCGTCATCTGTCATTCGTATCTCTCTGACATATCTGGATAGTTTTTAATGTTAAAGCTTATTGTGATTCTTATTGAAGTAAAGGTATTTGCTTGTTCTATTATTGTGCGATTGGTTGGAGGGTTATGGAGCAATCAGAGGCAGGTCCGAGTGGCATACAACAACAAAAGCCACCTCGTAGTCCAACAAATCTTTTACCATCACCTAAGACAATTGTTTTATTACTTAGTATTATATAATAAAACGATTAAATATCGTTTAGAAGAACTTCTGTTTACGAAATTTTATTAATAAGTGCATATTATGATTGTCAATTAAATAATTTTCGTGAATACTGATAAAGAACTAGACGTTAAGTTTCCGTTTTAGAACGTACATGCTTCACTGTCTGTTTTTAAATTTTCACGTAAATATCTCTTACGTGATAATAAAAACGAAATTGTGTTTTTATTGTTGTGTTAGATTATTTAATCTGCAAATTGTTATTATTTATTCACAAATGTGAACTCTTAATCATGTTAACTAATCGTTTGTTGGTGTGTTTGCAGTGTTTTAAATTGAACATTTAGAACAGGTTGGCAACTACTGTTTCTATGTTTACTCAATTTCTAATCTCAAAAAAAACGAAGTATAGTATAAACACAATGATACCTGATCCCATAGCCTCAATAGCTTTGACACTAATGGGAATAATTCTAATTTCTCTAATTTAGTCATGCACATCCTTATAGCGAACACTGAAGTGCTGGTAGCCTGACGGTAAGATGTCTGACTTACAATCCAGAGCTTTCGGGTTCAAACCCCTACTCGACTGCGTTTTTATGAATTTTTGTACAAAATGTAATTTGATTTACCCGTCGCTTTTTTCTGGAGGAAAATATCGCGAGGAAATCGGACCTCCTTCTGGGTAAAAACTAGCAGTCGCGCTAGTTCATAGGTTTTGGTTGCCGACGGTACCCAGGCTCAGAGCCGTAGCAAAAAAACCGCAACAAGACGAACGCTAGAAGAATTATGATGATGGTGATTCTAATTAAGCTGATTACATTATAGCGTTAAAACTAACCTGGTAAATGAAGCGTTGGTACTTGGTATAGCCAAGCGGTTGAGGCGCCCATTGGGGTAAATATATTTGGCCTCAAAATGGCGATGGCATACCCGCGCATTATTGTAGATCGCCGTGTCCGCCTTGCCCACAGTATTTCCACCGATCCTTATTACCCACGTTCGGAATCTTTCAAGTTCTGAAGGGTTCCTGAGATTGGTGGGATTTGGGAATGCATGCATTTGAATTCCTGAAACTAGCATCATTTTTCGTTAAGTTGATCCGGTCCACGCTCTTGGCAGATTGATTATAGAAAAATAATATTATACTAGCCCTGTCCTCGTTGATTATTGCACAAGGGCACGCAGCACTTTGGAGGCGACATTTTTATATGATAATTCATATAATAATTACCCTGTACCCAAAAACTATTTAATTATTTTAAACAACTGTCACTATCTTCACAGCTTGCGCTAAAAGAAAGAAAGAAAATTTGACTTGGCCGCCATCATGATCCCGATTTTTTTTATTTAGCACAAATGTTGCCACAATATCTACTACTTTCTACTAGTGTTTTAAAAATCTATGTAAATCTTGAAGAAACAAACTATTGCACTATTTAACCGTAATTAAATAATAAAATGCATAAAAAAAGCATGTTTCAATAATAAACTAATTTAACAAAACTTAAACCCAGAATATTTAAAACTTCTATGTTTTTCAAACAGCAACACAGCCGTCACATGCCGCACAGCGCTATCTAGCGTACTTTAGAAAAACTAAAATCACAAGTAGCTCCCGTGTTTGTAGATGGCGCAGAAATTATAAAAATATCAACGCTCCTGTCAAAGTTCTAAGAGACCATATCATGGCCTCGATCACAGAAACCCTCATTTGGCGCATGCATAGTAAAGTAATACTTATTTATATCCCTTCTTGGTTCGTTTGACGTAGTAACATAGTTTGAAAAAAAAAACATTACTTCCGTGGGTGTACAATGAGCTAGTATTCCCGCTGAGCCTGAGTGCAATACAAATTTTATGAGCTTGATCTTTTTAAGCAAGTATATATACAGCCGAAAATCTTGAAATGTGTTTTTTCATGCCGTAAAAGGGTTTTTAAGTCGGTATTTATATTATTACATAATAAGAATTAAAACGAATTCGAGGGGTAAGAATTTACTTTAATTTTATTTACTTACAGCCGCAATCGGCGCGCCTCTTCTTAGTTAGAGTTAAACAAATTTGAATCTTTTACGCAGCGTTTACATATCATATTTAAATGCCTACAATCATTAACGCTGCCGCCGTTACAATTCTGGATCAGGAGTGCGATTTTTGAATCTCACCAAGTGACTAATTCTCACCGATGTGAGTGATTTCCGATAGTAAATCACTCACATCGGTGAGATTTAGTCACTTGGTGAGATTCAAAAATCGCACTCCAGATCGTCAATTCTGGGCCACCTGATATCAACCGTATACAGTTTCTACTGCAATGTAAAATAAATACTCATTTTATTACTAAAGTAGACAAAATATTGCAAAAAAATGAAACGGGAATTAGAAATACTAAATAAATAAACATTATGTTGATTTTTCCGCGATTAAAATACAGCAAGACAAGTCGTTAACGTCCTTATGGCATTGACATAAAGTTTAACTTCACCCTGGCCTGAAACGGGATTGTTTTTTGGTTTGACACGTTTGACACTGTCAATGTATACCGTTACATAATCTGCGTTTTGATAATGTTCGGTAAGTTAGAACATTGTAATATTAAAATAGTATCTAAGCCAATGAATACGAAAGTTTAAATTAGAAATCGACTGTATTAAAACGCCTAAAGATTGAAAATGCGTATTTTTGCAGTTTTGATCGGAGTTTGAATATTAAAAGTGGGTTTCATAATGGCATAATATCATGCTCCTTCGATAACGAAACGCATCTTTTTTTCAATATTGCAATGTCAGATACTAGTGCTATCGCACTTAACGGTGGTAAACCTTATCCCTTCGCAATAGGTGTTAGGAATGTTTATTTATTTATTTAATCTTGATTGCACAAAAAGAAAACTTATCGTACAAAAGGCGAACTTAATGCCATGAGGCATTCTCTACCAGTCAACCTTAGGGCCAAGCAGAAAGATTGTAGGCGGTGCTTCTAACTATACAGAGACAAATTATATGACAGAAGCATAAAACTTCAATGTTCAGTTAATAGTATCAACGATGGTTTGACAGCCGTCTTTGTTTACCGAAATACAGGAACTATAAATACGATCAAAATATGACTTTTTATTATTTCATCATGATTCCCGTTTTGTTTTCAAGTTCTCTTTTGTACATTATCTTTAAAAAATCGGTACTTTTTTACATTAATATATAAATAATATGCAAGCACGCTTTGAAATATTGTGCTTGTCATATTCAAGTTTTAAATGCATGATTTTTCAATTTTCCCATTAGATTTCGCAATATTTTTACCACCATCCTGATCTAGAAATTATGACGATTCTTCAAAGGTAAGAACCATTCCTAAACGGTCCTAAATAATCTGGGCCAGATCACCTAACAAAAATTGACGATCTCCTTTAAGCTTTACATTTGTCACATTAGCAAGAGGCGCGCTGACCGCGGCAGTTTGTTGTGAGTTGTGAATCATACAATAGATCCATTAATACAAAACGTGTTGAAAACCGTCTTAAGAAACAATGGCATCCAAGTAAGTGCTATGTTTTATCTTATCTTTATATCTAGTATCACGAACAATGCAATGTCAGATATGAATTCGAAAATAATTTGTATTTTATGATCTAATTGCTATACATTGTTATTCATAGCTAGTTCGTTTCTGTCAGTGGTGAAAATACAAATATTGTTTCATAATTTATTGTTCACCTGTCATGCCATGAAACCCTCGCAGCGCTGTAAATTACTTTTTTAATTAGATAGATTACGTATACTTTTGGAATATCCCCGCTTAGTTGGGTCTCAATTAGCACTAGTGGTAGTAGTGGTATACAACTATGTTTTAAACAATTAGATCATAAAATGCAACAGTTTTCAAAGAATAATGAATTATAGTCTTTCGAGCCTGTGTAGTGAAAGTTATGATTTATGATATAAAAGTCAATTTAAATAAATTATTATTATTACAAATTTGTTTTTCTAAAGGCTATTACAATATATGGGCCACATTATCTTGATAAGATACCATTTAAATACGTACAACGTGTACGACGTAAGCATCAGCCGACCAATGGTACCTTATGGTTTAAGACATTATTCTCATCATTAGAATATACACCATTCACTTAACATGAGAATTTATATTTACTTATTGTATAAAATTACACGATCGCAAGCTCTCGGAAGCATGAATAAATTAGTAGGTAAGTATTACCTATTTCAATGACTGTAAGGTTGTTATTCGTAGGGCACCCGTGCGATGCAAAAACCGTACGTAGTTAGCGGCGCTAGGCGCTGATTGTGGCCGAAAACTGTTACTTTCTAAGGGATATATCTCAATAACGGGTCATTCAAAAATTTTGAAAAAAGTATATGTTATTTACCATTTCATGTACAACATTGTCAACGTTTGAATAACTCGTGTAACGTATAGTTTCTCCGTTATGTAAATGTAACGAAATGTCGTTTTACGGTTAATTTTGCTTATATCTACTGAACGGCTCATTCGATTTAAAATATTGTTGAACTAAAAAATATGTACTACAGAACACTACAAACTCAACGTAGGATATTTAAATTGATTAAATTTTCTTAAACAACTTGATCATAATTCCACATTTCGTGCGTTATTAGCTCGAAAACGGCGTTGCTGGCAGTCGTGAGCTAGCTTTGAGACGAGGAGGCTGTGTCGCTCGTCGCTCCGTGCTTCCCTTGTACTACATATACTTGTGCTTGGCCCGTGAGCAATAATATCGGACTTACTGTGCCTAAAGACTAAATAACTGCAGAGGGTTCATGCGGTGCGGATATAACGTGTCTTCCCGGAATCAATAATGTATAGACGTTTTATCTTTTAAGATAATGTACTCGTATGCATGTTTATGTACGTTCGTATAAAAAGTGTATTTTATTTAGATTATAATACAAGTAAAAAACAAATGAAATAAAAATGGAGATAAAACAAAAATCATGAATTTCACATTGCTCTGAAAACAAATTTGGTCAAGTAAGTAAACTAAAATTATTATGTTTTAGTAGACGCATGCATCACGCAAAATAGGCATTAGTCGTCGAGTTGCGGAAATCTGCTAGTACTGCAATACAATACACTAATAATTAATTTAATAAAAAACTCCAAAGAACCGAATTTATTTTAACATATTTATTTAAGAATACCGTGTTCTAAACGAATGTAATATGCGTTTTATTTTAAGATTAAACACGATCTTTAATGTTATACTTTATACTAATTTCTCAAATCTAGAAATTGCGAAGTAAACTGCAAAGGATTGCAGATAAACCGGCCAAGAGAATATCGGGCTATGCTCAGAGTAGGGATCCGTAGTTGCCGGCCTGTTAGAATACATCCATTCAAAAGGTAGTCTATAAAGAAATATTTTGTGGCACTTACGTTTTTTTTTTTTTTTTTTATACTACGACGGTGGCAAACAAGCATACGGCCTGCCTGATGGTAAGCAGCTACCGTAACCTATGGGCGCCTGTAACTCCACAGGAGTCACATGCGCGTTGCCGACCCTTTACAAAGAGGAGGATTCACTGTGTTGACGGCTAAAGGAACAAGAGGGTCCCTCATCGTCAACACACTGGGTCCTCTTTGAGCTCTTTGGCAACCTTACTCACCAGCAGGAACACAACACTATGAGTAGGGTCTAGTGCTATTTGGCTGTGGTTTTCTGTAAGGTGGAGGTACTTCCCCAGTCGGGCTCTGCTCCAGATTTGAGCGAGATGACATTCACTGAACGTGCCCTACCACACTAAGCGAGATGCCATTCGCAGTGCCCATGCCTCTCTTTACGTTATTTTACTATAGGCATAACTCAAAAACGGCTTAACCGATTTTATTCCATATAGTTTTTATTGAAAATACGTGATAAGTATTTCAATGGCCTCACTTCCAGGAATTTTCCCAATTTTTTTGGACCCACGGTTCAAAAATCAAAGAGCATTTTAACTTTCGAAGCTATTATTTACGAAAGTATCCGTTTTATCCAAAAGTTGTTTAAGGCATATTCTTCTTGAAAGACCTATCCAACAATGGGTTTCAGATACTTATTGTTTTACCACTTTGTAGGCGTAATTAAAACATATAATTACTCATACCAAATTTCAGTCTACTAACTATCACTGAGCAAAGCCTGATTGAGAATCTAATAAAAAATTGCTGATATTTAAGAGTTCAATGTATGTAAGAATAAAGGAAAAAAGCTTTTTTTTTATACCACGACGCTGGCAAACAAGCATACGACCCGCCTGATTGAAAGCAGTTATAAAGCCTATGGACGCGTGCAACCCCAGAAGATTCACATGCGCGTTGACTACCCTAAAAAAAACTTTACTAAGTCGGTGAAATGCAAATAAATACAAATGTTATATTAATTATCAACACAAGTGAATAAATAAATTACTACTAAGTGTTAATACTACCTATCAAATATCTTTAAAAGACCGGCCAAGTTTGTATCGGACCATGTATAATGTAGGATTCCGTAGAAAGTAGTTTCTTGGAGATAACTCAAAAACGGATGAACCGATAATATGTGAAATAATTTTCGTAGAAAATTAAGTACTAAGCCTTCTTGGTATTTTTTCATATTTTTTAGACTTACGGATTAAAAGTTAGATGGGGGCTATTATATTTAGACTTTCGAAGCATTTCTGAAAATATTGAGTTAATAAAAAAGGTGTAAAAATACTATATATATATATATATATATATATATATAAAATATATATATAAAAGATATTTTTAAAGCCGTATCGTACAACATGTTCATATTTACAAAAAAAATATTTTTGACATTTAGTTTGGCATATGTATGTATGGAGTGCCTCACCTAAAAGATTTTTTTAGCAATTTAGCCAGAAAACTAAGTAGCGGCACATGAAACACCTCTAGATAAAATTTCAGTAATATATGTTTTATAATAAAAATGGCTGTGACATACGGACGGACAGACGGACATGTTTCAAAAAACTTTTAAGTGTTCCGTTTTTACCATTTTGGCTATGGAACCCTAAGAAGTGTTTGCGCTGTGTTATATTTTCATCATCATCATATCAGCCGAAAGGCGTTCACTGCTGGACATAGGCCTCCCCCAAAGAGTGCCACAATGACCGGTCCTGCGCCACCCGCATCCAGCGGTGTTATATTTAAAAGATCTAAATTTAATGGGCTTACAGCTCTCATTTGTATGACGATTTCGTGCACAAATACCGCTCCTTACATGTGCATTTTTACTATTCGCAACTCGCAATAGGCTTAGTTTTGTTAATTTATCGTAATTAAGTGAATTTTTACGGTTAATATTTAAAATCGCAACAAAAAAATAACCATCTATTAAGCTCACTTGCACAGCAAAAAAAATCCAAATTCACATGAAAACACCGCTTTGATGTGCATTCAGTTTTTTTTGCTGTACTAGTCAGTATTTTTTTATTTTTTTCTGATATGCGGAATATTTTTAACCATATTTCGTAAATTCATAAATATTTTGCCGCTAACTGTACTTCAAATTCAAAATCTAGGTTTTCATTTTTTTACATAAAAATCTACTAATCGAGATCGTTATTACTTATCTTATTTAGTAGCATTCCTAAAAAATGTCACCGTAGTACTTAATCACAGAATTCAAATCACAAAACATCCACAAAAGGATTAGGTATGATTATTATAAATCTGCCCGCGCGCCTCTGAGTAAAGTC
This sequence comes from Pammene aurita, assembly GCA_947086415.1. Lineage (NCBI taxonomy): Eukaryota > Metazoa > Arthropoda > Insecta > Lepidoptera > Tortricidae > Pammene > Pammene aurita. The sequence continues at coordinate 20,177,337 of OX352305.1, read as the reverse complement.
ATATTCTTTGAACATTATTGCGGTGCATCGCGGCGGATTTACGCACGATCGCAATGAGAAGGGTACGCGGGTGGCGCGGGTGGCGCGGGTAGAGGGCGCCCAAACGCTTAAGGACACTCCGGCGACAATCGTCTTAAAAGTGGGTAGCGTAAGAACAATATGCATAACTCTGCGAGCGCAGCGATAAAGTAATTAATAAATAATTTAGACAGTATCCTCCTATGATTAGATATAATTATGTGAATTCTAAGTCCCCACTTACACGTTTCATGCAATTAATCTAATATTTTATATCACGACGGTGGCAAACAAGCATACGGCCCGCCTGATGGTAAGCAACTACCGTAACCTATGGTCGGCGGAATATTTGTTTTTGCAATTTTTTTTTAATGTATGTTCACCGATTATTCGAAGACGGCTGGACCGATTTGGACAATTCTTTTTTTGTTTGAAAGAGTATACTTCACAGTTGGTCCTATTATAACCAGATCAGGAAATGATGAATTGATGATGGGATCCTGGACAAATAGGAACTCTTCAACTATTATAGGCACACCTATAGTTATTTGAGTATTTTTACAGCAGCTCGAGCATTTGCTTCTGGAAAGGTGGAGGCTAAGTGAATTCAGTTCTTTTTTGTTTAAAATTATTATATACGAAAGACTTCGTCAATATTGTCAAATCTGTAGGTTATTCAGCTTGTAACTGTAACTTGCAAGACGTCGTATCTGATTTTTATTTTTATTATAATAAAATAACTAAGCTATTTTAAGCTAAAGAAATCAAATTGATATCTTAAAATGGCCTATAGTTTTAGAATAAATTATCAAAATGGGGGTACAGAAAACCACAGCCAAATGGCACTAGGTTGCCAAAGAGCTCAAAGAGGACCCAGTGTGTTGACGATGAGGGACCTTCTTGTTCCTTTAGCCGTCAACACAGTGAATCCTCCTTTTTGTCAAGGGTCGGCAATGCTCATGTGACTCCTTTCCTTACCATCAGGCGGGCCGTATGCTTGTTTGCCACCGTCGTGGTATAAAAAAAACCGGCCAAGTGCGAGTCGGACTCGCGCACCGAGGGTTCCGAACAAACCTATAACAAGCAAAAGTTGTAGTATGTTTATTACTAATTTCCATTTACGCGTTTACGAGGAAAAAGGTAGGAACTTCAAAATTTAAAAAAATATTTTATGTATGATTTTACTAAAAATATCTACTTTTCGTAATTTTTCCTTTGTCTGTGCTATATGAAGTTTCTTCGTGCCAAGTTTCAAGTTTCTGAGTTTACGGGAAGTACCCTTTAGGTTTTGAGTTTCTTGCGAGTACTCAGTTTCAAAATATGCGACTTAAATTGCTTTTTCTTTTGATTGCGTTGACATAAAAGTTTGGTTTTGCTACGTCTGAAAGGTCCTATAGCCCTGAGTATTTGACATGAATTTCAATTTAATACCTCCACGCGTTTACGAGGAAAGGGGTAGTAAGTTTAAAATTTAAAAAAATATTTTTTGTATGATTTTACTAAAAATGTCTACTTTTCGTAATTTTTCCTTTGTCTGTGCTATATGAAATTTCTTCGTGCCAAGTTTCAAGTTTCTGAGTTTACGGGAAGTACCCTTTAAGTTATGAGTTTCTTGCGAGTACTCAGTTTCAAAATATGCGACTTAAATTGCTATTTCTTTTGATTGCGTAACGTTGACATAAAAGTTTGGTTTTGCGACACCTGAAAGGTACTATAGCTTTGAGTATTTGACATGAATTTCAATTTAATACCTCCACGCGTTTACGAGGAAAAATGTAGTAAGTTTAAAATTTAAAAAAATATTTTTTGTATGATTTTACTTAAAATGTCTACTTTTCGTAATTTTTCCTTTGTCTGTGCTATATGAAATTTCTTCGTGCCAAGTTTCAAGTTTCTGACTTTACGGGAAATACCCCGTGGGTTTTGCGAGTGCCGAAAAACTCGCAGAAAAATTTGCAGCATAAACGACTGTATCTTTTGATTGCGTTGGCTTTTAAGTTTGATTTTTTCACAGCTCCAAGGGACAATAGACCTGAGTATTTGGTATAAATTTCAGCTTGATACCTCCACGAGTTCTTGATAAAAATGGTCTTGACAGACAGACAGACAGACGGACGGACAACAAAGTGATCCTATAAGGGTTCCGTTTTTTCCTCTCGAGGTACGGAACCCTAAAAATATGCGGAAAATTCTTAATTTGTTGTTCAATCACAAAAAAAATTTAATTTACAAATTTAGTAACAGTTGGTTAACTAATCGCGACCTATGTATAGAGATAACAGGTTTTTAAACGGCGAAGTCAAAGTTTGTCCTTCAATCCGTTTTTTCATAGAGTTACTAGCAATATTCGGTTATTGTTAAAATTGTGTGATGTGCCAGTTTTTTTTGTTCGAAGCTTGACTCTTCTGGTAGCTCCCCTGATTTTTTTAGTCATTTATTTAATTAGAAGAAAATTTCAACTGTATCTATTAGGTACGGCTTTTGAGATCTAGGTATAGCCCGCTAATATATGTCAAATTATCTGACTTACAATATTAGATGCCAAGATTGCCAAATCAGTATTTCAGAAGACTACCTACTATAATTTTCTGGTTCACTTAATTTAGCTGCAGTCTTTTTAATATTAGGTATGTTATTATGATCGAGATGTGGTGCTCACTTATTATTGGCGCAAAAATATTCATAAGCAGCTAAATTATATTCCAAAACACAGCTACCGTTCCATATTTTAGTCGCCCGAAAAAAAACCTCGTTCATAGTGGTCTAAGAATAAAATATATTGGTTGACTAAATCTACCTATATTTGTAGGGCGACCGGAACGAAAGCCGCAGGTTCTCGTAGAGTAATGTACGAGCAGATGGAAGCATTGTGGGAATTCCTGAATGCACACAAGGTACTCGCAAGGGGTTATACTAAGAAGGCCAGTGCCAGACAGTACCACAAGGTAAAGTGGGAAGAAGCCGCCGCACGTCTCAATCAAATGGGAGGATCCATAAAGAGCGGGAAAAAATGGTCCACCGTACGTATTAATAACGCAGCTAATGTAATAGGAAGGGGAGACCGGGGACCAAAGTAACGGCGGGTTAAAAGTAACAGAGGCTCTGTAGAGGCTGTGTAGTTTTATACATAAGTCGTAACGATACCCTGCTCGTTACCGTCATAATATATATATATATATATATATATATATACGTGGTGCCCGCGAGAAAACGGAAAAAATTAACCACGCATTCCTGAGACCAAAAGAAGGAAAAAATATTATGTGACTTTAGGTCAATTTTCCCAAAATAATATTTTGTTTTCTTTTTTTATCCATTTTTTGAATGTTTCTTGCACATGAAAAGTAAATGTTATTAATAAAATTATCGTCTAAAACAAATTGGTGCATTATTTTTTGGAAAAATTTAGTTTCTGCATATGTTTCCTTGTCACTTAGATATCTGTCAATAAAGACGTGTAAACTATGCCCAATAGTGGCAACAACGCCATCAGAAAGGCGTTTTGTGCTGAGTTATAATAAAAAGTGTATTTTTTATAAATTGGTATTAACTCTGAAACTAGGCGAATTTCAAAAAAGTTTATATAACATTTTTGTCTCTAAATAGGATCTAGATGTTAAAATCTTTCCGTTTCCTCGCGGGCACCGAGTATATATATATATATCCCATCAAAAACATAAATGTGAAAGGCTGCCAAGTTCGATACTATGGAAATGCTTCGCCTATAAAAGAAGTGAGATCTGAATAAGTACCAAGTTCCATAAAAATACCTCAAATCATAAAGAGTTATAGGAATGCACACTTGATTTCCAGCAGTTTTTAAGGTACATTTTGAATAAGTATCACGTTACATAGAAACACCTAAAATTATAATAGTCAGAGAAACGCACACCTGTTTTTTTTTAGCAGTTTCCTGATAACATTTATTATTTTCAGTACTTTTTAATGATGTTACTTGGCAAGTTTTCACACACCACACACCTTTTCAATGTAATGAATCGACGACACCTTTGGACTGCAATGTGTCAAGTATATAATTTTCTATTAAAACTTGCCAAGTTACATCATTAAAAAGTACTGAAAATAATAAATGTTATCAGGAAACTGCTAAAAAAACCGGTGTGCGTTTCTCTGACTATTATAATTTTAGGTATTTCTATGTAACGTGATACCTATTCAAAATGTACCTTAAAAACTGCTGGAAATCAAGTGTGCATTCCTATAACTCTTTATGATTGGAGGTTCCTATAATTTTTATGGAACTTGGTACTTATTCAGATCTCACTTCTTTTATAGGCGAAGCATTTCCATAGTATCGAACTTGGCAGCCTTTCACATTTATGTTTTTGATGGGATTTCATTTATTTTAGGTGTAGGTTCTTTATTATTTTTTTATCACTTTTGCTTTAGGAAATGTCTCATTCCACTTAGGTATGTACTTTATACTATACCCTTTATACTAAGCGTCTAATTCTATTTTACTATTTATTTATAGGTGATTTTTACAAATAAACTGGCTCCCTACACCTATAAAATGTACCTACTTACATATAATTACATACATCAATAACGTACTTTATTCTGTTTGTAAGTACGCTACCTACATAGATAATTAATAACTTGGTAATACCTACCTACCAGTAGGTATTATAATTGGTGGCCTATTATGTAGCCCTAGAAGTGCACCATCCCATCTCATCCCGTGGCGTATCGGAGGGTGAGATGGGCAGTAGTATATATAATTCCATCTTAGAGTATATATGATTTCCATGTTCTTGAATCTGCGATTTTATTAGTTGTAAAATTAGAAATTATTTAGACTATGCGAGAAAAAATAGTCTTTTCATTTTTGTTTGACTGATTTAGCGCACCTAGTGTACCTAGTGACCTGCTTTGCACTTCGTAAATCGTGGGTTCGGTTCCCGCAACAGACACACACAGAGTGGTGAACAATTTTATTGTTCTTGTCTTTAAGACAAACATGTATTGTCTTAATTTGGTATGTATCTAAATTTAAATAAGTCTTATCTCATTTCCACTCCATACCTACTTATAGTAGAACAAAATTACACATTCGTTGTTTTCGAAACTGACTCACACTTGGCCGTTTTCAGATTTTTACTTTATTTCGACCTAAAGACAAACCTTCGAGCCAAATTTCAGGTCGGTACGACCATTGGAAGATAGACCCATTTAGTTCATTATGACTTCATAGTAGAACAAAGTTACACCTTCGCTATTTTTAAAACTGACTCACACTTGGCCGTTTTCAGATTTTTCCCTTTACTTTGACCTTAAGACCTATCTCCATGCCAAATTTCAAGTCAGTACGACCATTGGAAGTGGTCTAGGTTTTTGATGAGTCAGTGAGTCAGTGAGTGAGTGTATAGTAAAAATAACGATTTTCTGACGTCAATATCTCAAGAACTGCTATAGGTAGAATAATGAAATTTTGTATTCTAGACAATTAAGGGGATGTCAACAGACACTCGAAATTTCATATGCGTAGATAAAATATGTTTTGAGTTATAGGGTGGTCGAAATTGGCCCGAAATGGTTCGTGTAATATAACCCACGGCCGGTGTGTCGCTTTTTTTTGCTCGAACTTGGCGGACACACTGCCGTGTGTCTAGATATACACGTTTTATTTTAAGTTCTTGTAATTCGTAAAATATCATTAATAATGAAATAACTAGTGAATCAGATTCATGGCAGGATAGTGTGGTATCAGCACAGATGTAAAGTGTTACGTTGGTCCCTGGTCCTCTCAATATAATATCCCTATCCCTACAAATATTATAAACGCAAAAGTAACTGACTATCTGCCCAGGGAAGGACATGGGAGTTTTCAATAAGGAAATCATTCTTAAGGGGGTGAAAGGGGGGGGGGGGGGACTTAATTCAGGGTGTAACAAAAATAATGGTGATCCGTTTAAGTTAAGGGCATAATTGGCATCGTATTGTGTCTAAGAAAAAAATTTTGGACTCGAAAAAAATTTGGTTTTCCTTGTATGGGACACGTCATCCCAGCCGGCCACCCTCCATACTAAACCAATCTTGTTGGGATGAAACTTTTAAATCTTATTTGCTGTTAAACTTTAACACCATAATTGGTATCGTATCTAATTACGAAAAAATACAATTTAAAAGTTAAACGGATCACCAGCATATTTGTTACACCTTGTTTATTTAGACGTGCTAATTCATCTTATCCACGTGCTAATTATACACAAATTCGCGGGCGCGTTACACATTATTATTTTCACTTCTCATGCTCGTAAAGTTCGACTTTAAGTCGTGCGTGGACGACATAAAATCGCATTTTAAGCTCTAGGGCATAAATTGAAATTTTCTTCTAAGATTAAGAATGTGGCTGAACAGCCAAACAGAGTCAAAATATATTGCACAATTTCATTGAGCAGTAAAATTTCGTAGAATACTGAAACTTGTTCTTTTATTATATTCTTGCTATAATTATTTGAATTGCGTGTTTTCTACAATTAAATAAATGAAATCAAATAAAATAGGAGTTGATAATAGTTTAGAAATGCCCCGAAATGTTTTTATGACTTGGCAGAAAACAAGTATCTATGTCTAATGTCACATGTTGAAAATTAAAAAAAAAACATTAAAAAATTAATTGGTGGGAACTATATCTGGTTTCATTGTAATATTTTTGTTACTACTTGAAATTGTTTTACGATTACCGATAAGTAATTTCCTCGCAATTGAAGTGAAAATTAGAGTGTAACCCTCGTCCATAAAACCCATTTTACACTCGACTTTATATCAATCCTCGCTCGCAAGCTTGGTCGGATGGATAAACGCCTCAAGTAAAATCGTACGTTTTATGCACTTGCTGTACAATCTACTATTTTGAATTATTTATTAAATTAGGCGATATTTGTCTGGACGGGAGGACTATTTTAAATAGCGACAAGAGATAGTTTAAGTTCTATAGGTATTATATTATATTATATGTTTACAGTACTGGGTGGACAATAAGGCGAAATTAAAATCCCGGGTCGCAGCGGTACGTGCGTCCCTAGGTCGGACCCTAGGTGGGGAGGAAAGCCAGATTGCGACGATCTGAGCGAGGTCGAGAAAAAAATTATTTCCATACTAGGCGCGGACTATGGTTCGGGCCCAAGTAACACATCAAAGCAGTATAACGGCCGTCTTACAGCATATCTGTATGCTTTTAGCATTTTGAGTTCGTTTTATAGTAGCATTATAAACGTTTATAGTGCAGTTATAGGTCTTAAATGGGCACAAATTACCCAGCTTGAGATCCTATACAGGTCATTTAATAGCATTACAGGCGCATTATGTCTGCGCTATTAGCATTATCGTTGTCATGGAAAGTGCCAATCGCATTAAAGATGCATTAGTACGCTCTATTAAGTTGCCAACCGCATTAAAGAAGCATAAATACGGCCAAAAAAGCTGCTAATCGCAGTAAAGAACCATTAGTACTCTCGATTAAATTGCCAATCGCAATACAAAAGCATTATACTAGCATAAGAGTGTAGTAAAATAAACCTTACGTCAATGCAAAAATGTCTCTAATGCCGACGGAACAAATATAATACAATGAACGTTGTGATTTAACTACTTTGTCTCGCAATATAAAATGGACGAAGACTGTACAAAAAACTGAATGTATAAAAGTTTTTGACTCTTTTACGTTATTATATCACTGCGCAATGTAGTTTACTGTAAATGTGTATATAAGTTTCATTGAAAATTTTTAACGCGCCTTTGATTTATTGTGGTTTTGCTATAAAATATTATAAAAAGATATGCGTCAAATAAACAAAATAATTGTGTAATCCTCGTATAGAACGAGTTTTGCATTATTAACATTATAGTGTTGGTTGAGCAGTCTTAAATTAAGTTATTTCATTATTATATAGGCATTTTCCTTGTATATAAATAGGTTCGCATGATTTTATTTTTAGGTTATAAATTATTTACAAAATGGCGTTGGTCTATATAGACTGAGAGCTAGCCACGTCAGATATGACTCAATAATGAGAGCCACCAAACCCCTCTAGTCAGTTTGGTATACTATGCTTATTTCTAGATCTGGACATCTGGCAGCTTTAAAGTGGTGGAGGTCAAAGAAAACAATTTCAATAAAACAAGTCCTAGAGATCTGGGTTTGATGCAATATTATGAGAAACTATACAATAAAAAGAGAAATTATATAAAAGTTCATGTTGGGGGAAAGTAGTGCCAAACGATGTATAATGTAGTTCATAGTTTGTTGCCTACTGTTTTTGTTTCCGTAATAATACATATTATTTTTTGGTCTAACGTTTTTATCGATATTTCAACATATTCACTACAGATAGAATTATAAGGCAAACGACTATCGAATCTTGAATCTTTTATCTCCATTCCGTAGAGCCGGATCTTGAAATAAATGAGCCGTTATTTTTAAAATATTTTTTTTATTTCTTTATACCACGACGCTGGCAAACAAGCATGCGGCCTGCCTGATGGTAAGCAGCTACCGTAACCTATGGACGCCTGCAACTCCAAAGGAGTCACACGCGCGTTGCTGACCCTTTACAAAAAGGAGGATTCACTGTGTTGACGACTAAAGGAACAAGAAGGTCCCTCATCGTCAACACACTGGGTCCTCTTTGAGCTTGATATGGTGTAAAAAAACACTTTTATCGATATTCGAATGGTGTAAAGAATCTTACATATACGTAATGTACATATTAGGGTTCCTCTTTGATGTCTCTAAAAACTGTAGACCGATTTTAATTTTTAACTAATTAACACAAAATGTATGACCATAAAACCACTTTTTTAGCCTAAACCGGTTCGACTTTGATGTCAAATATCTCGAAGACAATGAATATTGAAGTAAATATAGGATACTATATTGTTCAAAGCCGTTACGGATAATATGATAAGCTATATAAATCATTGGAAAACTAAGAGAATCAGATCTAAGGTCGTTGGCGCCAGGGAGCCCCTTAAAATATAGGCCCTGTCCCTTATAACTGAGACAACTTCGGCAGTTTTTACCTATTTTCCAATTAAAACATTTTGCTAGTCTGTCACTGTGACCTCCACCCATTAAAAGCTGCCAGATGCCAGGATCTAGCAATAAGAGTATAGCAATCTAATCGGACGGGTTTTGTTGCTCTCATTATTGTGTCATATCTGACGTGGCTAGCTCTTAGTCCAATAGCAGCTCAGTGACCCTTAACAAAAGCTTATTAATGCCTACAGCATTACACGTGAATAATTATGTTATTAAACAACATTAAGCATTATATACTACTTAAAATTGCTATTGTAGGCCCTAAGGCACTAAAACAGCTAAAATCTGTATAGGGGCTGTTCATGAATTACGTCATCAATTTTTGATGTTTTTTTTTAACGGCCCCCTAGCCTAGTCGGTAGTGACCCTGCCTACGAATCAGGAGATCCCGGGTTCGAATCCTGGTCAGGGCATTTATTTGTGTGTTTATCACTGATATTTGTTCCTGAGTTATGGATGTTTTCTATGTATTTAAGTATTTATATGTATATATCTATTATATATATCGTCGCCTAGTACCCACAACACAAGCCTTATTGAGCTTACTGTGGTACTAGGTTGATTTGTGTAAGGACCCATAATATTTATTTAGAAAAGTTTATAAGGAACACGAATTTCATTCCTTTTTTTACACATTGAAGCACTTTTTAAAGATGCGAGAGATGATGTGATCTTCGGAATGACCCCCCCCCCCTCCTACGTCATGCTACCATCATCCGATGTCCAGACCCTCCCCCCCCCCATTTGAAATGACGTAATTTATGAACAGCCCCTTATAGTGAATTACTTGGCTTTATAATGGTTTATATTATAGCTATTATACAGCGTTAGGAATGTATTACCCACTTAAAAAAGCTATTGTACACCCTAAGGCATTAAAAATAGCTGAAAGCTGTATAGCGAATTTACGTGGTATTATAATGGCTAATATTCATGCTCTTAAACAGCATTAAGCATTTATTTATGCTATTGTAGAACCTAAGGCACTAAACCACACCGTAGCATTAGTGTAGCAAACCAAAACGCAACTGTACAGCTGAATGCTGTACAGTTGCATTTTGGTTCGCTGCACTAAAACTAATGGCTAAACAAAAGCATTTACATATGCCATTATATAATCGTTATACAGCGTAAAGCATCATATAATGCTATTGTAGAACCTAAAGCACTAAAAACAGCTGAAAGCTGTATGCCGGATTTACGTGGCATTATAATGGCTAATATGCATGCTCCTAAACAGCATTAAGCATTTATTTATGCTATTGTAGAACCTAAGGCACTAAACCACACCGAAGCATTATACTCTATGTCTTTAGGTATTTAAATAAAAGTAAACAAACAATTTTTACATTTTCGGGTAGTTATAACTTTTATTGGTTAACCAATCAAATACAAAACTGCCTGGATCTGTCACTTAACGACCTGGCTTGAACCAATATTATTTGATCGTGTAATGTTTTCATCTACCCTCAACTGGCTTAAGGAGCCATTTGAGGGTAGATCTTATTTACTTTTATTTAAATACCTAAAGATACAAAGTATAGTGTAGCAAACCAAAATGCAACTACAGCATTCAGCTGTACAATTGCATTTTGGTTCGCTGCACTAAAACTAAAGGCTTTAAAAAAGCCTTTACATATGCCATTATACGACCGTTATACGCTTAAAGCATTATAGAATGCTATTGTAGAACCTAAAGCACTTAAGTGCTTTTAAACAGCTGAAAGCTGTACAGTTGCATTGTGGTTTGCTGCACTAAAGCTAAAGGCTTTACAAAAGCATTTTGATATGCCATTATACAACCGTTATACAGCTCAAAGCATCATATATATGAACGTATATAAGAGTTTATACGGGCCTTAAGTTCGAAATAAGTTAACTATTCATATGTTATAATGCTTCCTGTGTTACTTGGGGGCCTACCAGCCCAAGTAACACAGGGAGCATTATATCATATGAATAGTTAACTTATTTAGAACTTAAGGACCGTATAAACACTTATATACGTTCACCGAGCAACTTGACGCATTATATGATGCTTTACGCTGTATAACGGTTGTAAAATGCCATATTTAGATACTTTTGTAAAGCCTTTAGCTTTAGTGCCGCAAACCACAACGCAACTATACAACTTTCAGCTGTTTTTAGTGCCTTAGGTTCTACAATAGCATTATATGATGCTTTACGCTGTATAACGGTTGTATAATGGTATATGTAAATGCTTTTGTAAAGCCTTTAGTTTTAGTGCAGCGAACCAAAATGCAACTGTACAGCATTCAGCTGTTTTTAGTGCCTTAGCTACTACAATAGCATTATTAGGTGCCTTAGGTTTTGCAATAGCATAAATAAATGCTTAATGCTATTTAAGAGCATGTATATTAGCCATTATAATGTGACGTAAATCCGGTATACAGCTTTCAGCTATTTTCAGTGCCTTAGGTTCTACAATAGCATAAATAAATGCTTAATGATGTTGAAGAGCATGTTTATTAGCCATTATAATGCCACGCAAATCCGGTATACAGCTTTCAGCTATTTTTAGTGCATTAGGTTCTACAATAGCATAAATAAATGCTTAATGATGTTTAAGAGAATGTATATTAGCCATTATAATGCCACGTAAATTCGCTATACAGCTTTCAGCTATTTTTAATGCCTTAGGGTGTACAATAGCATTTATAAGTAGGTAATACGTTCCTAATGCAGTATAATAGCAATAATATAAACCATTATAACGCCAAGTAATTCACTATAAGGGGCTGTTCATAAATTACGTCATTTCAAATGGGGGGGGGGGGGGGGGGCGGTCATTCCGAAGATCACATCATCAATGTGTAAAAAAAGGAATGAAAGTCGTGTTTGTATAAACTTTTAATGCTATAAAATATTATCTACTAAATAGATTTTTATTTTACAATTAAGCTTAAAACGCATTTTTTTTAGGGATAACAATCATCAAAAATTGATGACGTAATTTATGAACAGCCCCTATACAGCTTTTAGCGGTTTTAGTGCCTTAGGTTCTACAATAGCATAAATAAATGCTTAATGTTGTTTAATAGCATAATTAATCACGTGTAATGCTGTAGGCATAAATAAGGCATTTTTTAAGGGTCACTGAGCTGCTATTGGACTAAGAGCTAGCCACGTCAGATATGACACAATAATGAGAGCAACAAAACCCGTCTGGTTAGATTGCTATACTATTCTTATTACTAGATCCTGGCATCTGGCAGCTTTTAATGGGTGGAGGTCACAGTGACAGACTAGCAAAATGTTTTAATTGGAAAATACCAATACCAAACTAGGTAAAAATTGCCGAAGTTGTCTCAGTTACAAAGGACAGGGCCTATATTTTAAGGGGCTCCCTGGCGCCAACGACCTTAGATCTGATTCCCTTAGTTTTCTAATTATTTATATAGCTTATCATATTCTCAGTAACGGCTTTAAACAATATAGTATCCTATATTTACTTCAATATTCATTGTCTTCGAGATATTTGACATCAAAGTCGAACCGGTTTAGGCTAAAAAAGTGGTTTTATGGTCATAAATTTTGTTTTAATTAGTTAAAAATTAAAATCTCTCTACAGTTTTTAGAGACATCAAAGAGGAACCCTAATATGTAGATTACGTATATGTAAGATTCTTTACACCATTCGAATATCGATAAAAGTGTTTTTTAGACCATATTTTAAAAATATCATAAAAAAATAACGGCTCATTTATTTCAAGATCCGGCTCTACAGAATGGAGATAAAAGATTCAAAAACCGATAGTCGTTTGCCTTATAATTATATCTATAGTGAATATGTTGGAATATCGACTCAAAACTGGTCAAAAATCGATAAAAAAAAACGTTAGACCAAAAAATATTGTGTATTATTACCATACATCGGGGTTTTCGGTGCGGGAATGTTTGACATTAGCCAAAGAGTAGGCATTAACTTAAAAAACAGAATGTACTCTAGCACGTTTCTACCTAATGAATAATTGATCGAAAAAATCATAGGTATATACAATTTATATGAAATAGCTGACTGTTATGTATATATATTGTAGGTACATATACCTATGATTTTTTCAAGTATTTTTTTATTAATTCATGTAATGACTGATCATTGTCATTCTCTTCAGTTAATCAAATAGTTCATAAATATCGGACGTCAAGATTAATATTTGACACTTACTATACCGTGTCTTTGTCTTAGGTAGATCTAGTTAATAAATTTCGGATATGCAATTGCATTTTTAAAATACTAAGTATATAATAGTCAATACAAACATGCCTCTAAGAAAAAAAGCTCGTATCATAGTGTGTAAGCTATTCACAGAGAGGTAGTTATTCATTAAGCATAATATGATATTTTCTCAGACTAACTCTCAACCTATCTGTTTATCTCTACTCTTTCTCAAATCGTTCCCGCACCGAAAACCCCGATGTATGATTATTACGGAAACAAAAACAGTAGGCGAAAACTATGAACTATATTTTATTATACATCGTTTGGCACTACTTTCTCCCAACATAAACTTTTGTATAATTTCTCTTAATATTGTATAGTATTTGTATAGTTTCTCATTATATTGCATCAAACCCAGATCTCTAGGATTTATTTTCTTGAAATGGTTTGCATTCTTTGACCTCCACTACTTTAAAGCTGCCAGATGTCCAGATCTAGAAATAAGCATAATATACCAAACTGACCAGAGGGGTTTGGTTGCTCTCATTATTGTCATATCCGACGTGGACGTGGCTAGCTCTCCGTCTATATAGACCAACGCCATTTTGTAAATAATTAATAACCTTAAAATAAAATCATGCGGACCTATTTATACAAGGAAAATACCTATATAATAAAGAAATTACTTAATTTAAGACTGCTTAACCAACACTATTATGTTAATAATGCAAAACTCGTTCTATACGAGGATTACACAATTGTTTTGTTTATTTGACGCATATCTTTTTATAATATTTTATAGCAAAACCACAATAAATCAAAGGCGCGTGAAAATTTTCAATGAAACTATAAACACATTTACAGTAAACTACATTGCGCAGTCATATTTGAAGGATATAATAACGTAAAAGTGTCAAAAACTTTTATAAATTTTGTTAGGATGCAAACAAATATGACGTGTCACTCATTCAGTTTTTTGTACCGTCTTCGTCCATTTTATATTGCGAGACAAAGTAGTTAAATCACAACGTTCATTGTATTATAACATTTGTTCCGTCGGTATTAGAGACGTTTTTGCATTGACGTAAGGTTTATTTTACTACACTCTTATGCTAGTATAATGCGTTTGTATTGCGATTGGCAAGTTAATCGAGAGTACTTATGCTTCTTTACTGCGATTAGCAAGTTTTTTTGCCGTATTAAGGCTTCTTTAATGCAGTCGGCAATTTAATAGAGCGTACTAATGCTTCTCTAAGGCGATTGGCACTTTCCATGACAACGATAATGCTAATAGCGCAGACATAATGCGCCTGCAATGCTATTAAATGACCTGTATAGGATCTCAAGCTGGGTAATTTGTGCCCATTTAAGACCTATAACTGCACTATAAACGTTTATAATGCTACTATAAAACGAACTCAAAATGCTAAAAGCATACAGATATGCTGTAAGACGGCTGTTATACTGCTTTGATGTGTTACTTGGGAGGGGTACAGGTGGATCCGTTTTTTCCGTCAAGTAAGTTTTAATTAAATACCGTATAGCAAAATTAAAAATAAACTAGTCGTCCGCCTCGAACTGAGAACTCGCGGTTTACTTGCAAACGAGATGACCAATATAACCAGACCCTTCTGAAGATTTTTTCGCATTCTAGCTTCATAACCCATTTGATCGATCCTGCTCATATATCAACTCTCAAATTATATGTATCTCTGCTACAACCCCAATAAATTTCATAAAGATCAGACTAACGTTGCTAAAGTTATTGCGGAAAAAAAACCCTCAAAATCAAAAAGCCATCGAAATGCCGAGATGTCCCAGGAGCCAAAGTTGTTTGTAGGAAATTCACTTCGCGTACGCTCCGCTCGTTCAATGAATTGTATTCTTGTATAATTTAGGCTACGGTGCAAATAGCGCCAACACTAGCTATGGGACTGGCTGATGGTGGTGGTCCAGAGTTGGGACGGACGCGGACGCCAACACCGGACCGGAGCCAGGTCCATCATCGCTGCACCGGGACCGGGCGGACTGCCGGCTGCCGGCGCCGGCGCCGCCGCTGCATCCTGCGGATCCCCAACAAGAGCTAGAGCTGGGAGCGCCACTCCAGCAGCAGGACGACATTATAGCACGTTTGTAAAAATGCATGTGTTACGTTGGTACATTCGCGACACTATAATACTTGTATATAAGGCCCTGGGCAAATTAACGCATGATTGTTAAATTATATTCCCAATATTAATACCTTTCTATTATCAATTTGTAGAAGAATCATGGATGGAATCATGGATCATGATTACTGCCAGGAGAATGATCAACATGATCATTCTCCCGCAGCAGCAGCACGACCACGCGCACGCAGACGTCGAGGGAGACAGCCAGCCCTGCCCAAGTAACAAAAGCTTCTATAACTAAGGCCTTTTATCATCAATCAGTGATATAGTAGGCCTATAATGGTAACCATTGTGACTGCTTGTACTATAAAGGTTTTTAATAGAGCGTTTTGGTTCTATAAATTAAAGAGCAATTTAGTTCTATAAGTTAGCTCTTAGAACGCTTAAAGGACCATAAAAAAGAATCTTTAAAGTGTTGCACTGTAATAGATTTGCAAAAAGCGATTATAGTACTATTTAATACTATAGACACTTTACTGACACTTTTATGTACCTATTATGCACTAATAATGCGTCTAATTAACTTTTATAGTACTAGTATTATAGCAGTATCGCAAACACTATTACAGGATCAATCTGCACTATAAAAGGACTTTGCACGACCATTACATAACGTTTTAGCTTTTTAAATGCTCCCTCAACATCGCTATAGGGCTACCCAAATCCATTAAAATATGGCTGCCGTTTTCTGAAAGTGATAGCACATTAGCAGCACGACTGGAGCCCACGTGTACTATAGCAGCCACAGTCGGGACAAGTCCTAATTTTATTAATTAAAATTTAATTAATGCAGTAAAATTATGAAGGCGCATTGTCAAATTTGAAATCAGCATAATGATTTTGTCAATACAATTATTTTCGCAAGTGCAAGTACGGGCAGAATTACGGTTCACGAATGTTTTTTAGTATGTACCTTTATACGTCACTTTAAGGAACTAAAGGGACATGGCGAATGACTTACAAATATATTTGTTTAATTTCTTGTGAAATAACCTCACGACGACGACAGCAAACAACACGAGGCTTTTGATGATAAAAAAGATCACTGGAATTGTTTACGGCGCAAATTAGCACTATAAACATGTTTTGGTTACTTTAATAGTTCCTAATTGTGACATAAACATTGCAGACATTTCAATTATAGAGCTGATTTATCACAGTGAGAACCTTTATGTAATGTTTATAGAATAAATCAGTGATAAAACTAGGGCCTATTTGGGGTTAGGTAAAGGTTTACGACACCATTATAGTGCTAATCATGAACACTAATTAGCACGTTCTAAAATGTTCTCAGGACTTTTATAGTGCCAAATTTTGCTACTTGGGTGACCATGTTGAATGCGCGACGGATAATCACTGAATCCAGTATTCAGAATAGCCGCACATTGGCTGATATGCGCACTTTACTGGCACGGCTGGCTGATGGGATAGATACCCTTAACTCAAACCGAAGGTGAGAAAAAATATTTTCTAAGCTAGTTACGTCACAATAACTAGTAGTCCGCCTCGAACTCAGAACTCGCAATTTCCTTGCAAACGAGATGACCAATATAACAAGACCCTTATGAAGACTTTTTCTCGCCTTCTAGCTCCATGACCCCTTGGTCGATCCTGCTCATATACGAATTCTCAAATTATATATATCTCTGTTACAATTCCAACAAATTTCATGAAGATCAGAAAAGCGTTACTCACGTCTCGAAATCAAAAAGCCATCGAAATGCCGAGACGTCCCAGTAGCCAGAAGTTGTTTGTAAGAACTTGCTCCGCTCGTTCAATTACAACCATTGTATCGCAAACTACTAGTATAGTCTTTTTCGGAAAAACGAGTAGCGAGGTTTACAGAATACGGAGTAGGCACTTTACATGAAAAAATTAAAAAAATTGTATCCTCTTCGTTTGGGTTGCGTAGGTATTCAAAGAAATAGTAGGCCCTTTTATTAAGCCTACAATGTCTGTCTCTCTGTCAGTGAGCTTTATGAGCATTATGATTCGTAATATATAGAAAATTAATTTTTACACTACTAGTACGCCTCGAACTCAGAACTTGACTCGTCGTGCAAGCGTACCCAATGGCCATATCTATATGGGATACAGGTCATAAAATATGAATTGATAAAAAATCAGACGGGGCCGTATTGCTAGTAGAGCCGATGGCAAGCAGAACAGACATAAAGATTTTTGAGTGGCGACCGTTAATCAAAAAGCACAGCCAGAGGAGGCCTCCATGAAGGTTCATCGATGTTGTCGTACATATCGTATTTTCATCCGTTGGAGAAAGGTTGGAGATGGGCACCGCACCGCACAACCACTCGTTGAGGAGATTCTATCCAGCAATTGTTCGGATGTTATGATGATCAATGTATATGTGAGGCAACCCAACCCATTGAACCCACGAACCCATCAATGTTGAAATTTTTATTATTTTATGTATAATAACGCCATCTGTGTAACGACCTTATTATAATAATGAAGTAGTCGATACACCTATGAGATTACAAGTAGGTAGGTTGAATTCAAACGCCATCTACTTTGACAAAACAACATCATCTTATTTAACTAATTTTTAAGGTATGTAAAATCAATTAATTATACCCTTAAAAATTTTATATCAACAAAAAACGAATAAACAAAAATAAATAAATAAGAAGCATTATTCTTAAAAATATAAATGTACATTTAACCATGACCATGAGTATGGGTAAAATGTTTACTTAGAATTAAAATACAACAAAATAAATCAATTAAAATCAATGGTACAATAAACTAGCAAAACTATTGTTTAAAATCAAAGTAAGATTTTAAATAGTACCTAGGACATTATATCAGAGCCATCTATTGGCTTTAAGTTTCAAACTAATTCACCGCTACAATAGAACGGCGTTGACGACTTTTACCGTTGCAATGCGTCACTTTGCCCTAGTATGCCCTTGTTCTTTATATCAGCGTAAAATTAGAACGCAGACAATCAATAGTTGAATGCAAACTCGAAGCAGATGGCGACACTCAAACCAATTCAATCAATGCACTAACTATTATTTGTTCATAAATAATAACACAAATTATTACAAATCTTTTTATTCGTATTATTACTTTTATTTGGCAATAAAAGTAATTTAAAGAAGCGTTATAATTAATTAGGACAATTTAGCTCAAAAATATTTAAAGCGTTTTACTATTGACCCGCGGTTGCCACATCGAGGCGTCGGTCAAAGCTACGCTAAACACCGCCATCTTGCGTTACTACTGTCAACTTCAGTCAAATTTAGTGGAGTAATTTTGTGAGAAGTGATGCTAAATCCAACACTACTCGAGTCTCAATAAACCTAGGCTTATTGGTAAGTTCCAGCAACAAATATAGTGTGGCGCAAAATTCAAGTAATTTACAAAATATACACAAAAGCCATGTTTCTGAATCGAAAGTGTGAAAGCGTCTCTCGTCTTGACTCCGAAATGGTTAATAAACCTATCATCATCGATCGCTCCTTTATAACCAGTGTTCAGTGTTTATGTGACGACTATTTACCTAAAAGTTCATTCATTTCATTGTTTCAGTATACAAAATGCCACAGCGATAACCTAGAAAACAGTTATAAATGCCAACAGCAAAATGTCCGATCTAAAGCAAGTGAAAGTTGATAACTGGGGGATATATTTCCTCCAGCGGCTAAAGCATTTCTTCAATCGCACCGATTACTGTGACCTAACGCTGCAGTTCCAAGACAATGCGCAGCTAAAAGTGCACCGGTTGGTGCTAAGTGCATGCACCGAGTACTTTGAACTGCTGGAGCGAACATGCGAGATGTACGAGGACTGCCTGGTGATGCCGGACGACCTGCAGGCCGACGTCGTCGTCCCCATCGTCAACTTCATGTACACCGGCCAGCTTGAATTCAAAATAGAACTTCTTGAAAAGCTCTACCAAACGTCACAAATAATGAATATGCCGGTGTTGTCCAAACTCCTCGAC
Source organism: Pammene aurita (assembly GCA_947086415.1). NCBI lineage: Eukaryota > Metazoa > Arthropoda > Insecta > Lepidoptera > Tortricidae > Pammene > Pammene aurita. Next base: position 20,157,931 of record OX352305.1, on the reverse strand, counting down.
GCGCAGCGGCAACAAGCTCCTAAACCACCTCCAACGCACAGTTACAGTGGCTTAAAAAGTTATGCTAAAGGTTCAAGCAGCAAGCAAAGGGCACCGGTTCCTTCTACAAGTAGCTCAAAGCGCACATTTAGTAAAGCTTTTGATATTGAAACATCAAGAGACAAATCCTACAGCAAGGCCACTAGTAGCACAAGTAATGGTGGGGCATATCGCCCACCTTCTCCTGTCCATATAGAAAACCATATTGTGCCACGAAAGGTTATTAAAGGTGAACCTCGACCTACAAGGTATGAGCTCCCTGAGGAACTTGACACTGATAACATTTATGACAACTCATTTACGGATATATCCTACACTTCTACACCCTTGATGGTACATCCAGAAACAACAAAACGGTATTCATCAAAAAGGAGTCAGTTTAATTCACCATCAAGCTCAAAAAGATTCGCTCAAGGGCCCTCTACTGTTGAAATAGTGGAATGTCGGAAGATTGCTAAAGAAGAGAATGTTTATGATGATGACTCAATGATAGATGAAGCAGACATATTTGGAAGTGATGTTTTACCATCTGAGCCTCCGGTCAAAAATTCCAGCCAACTTTTTGACCAAATATTGGATAACAATACAGGTCCAAAAGTGACAATTGAAGCTAAGAACAGCAAGCAGGCAAGCAAATTAGACCATGCCAAGATAATAAGTGAAGTGTTAAAGAAATACCCACACTTAGTAAAAAGTAACAAAAATATTAAACTGAAACTTTTGGATACTCCAACCAAACCAAGCAAAAAGCGACCTGCAACCCCTCAAAAAATACACAAAGAAGAATTGCAGGTAAAACAAGAACCAGATTTCACATATGAATCTGATGTGCTAGATTCTGTCAAGGCAGCAAAGCTTATTGCCATGGGAGCAGAGAACATAAAAGGACCCTGGATCTGCCTCATTTGTGGAACACCTGGCAGAGCCTTACATTTTACCTCATATTACAAATTCAGACGTCATTTGATTGAAGTTCACAATGAGAAACCTGTGTCTAATATGTGTGAATACTGCGGCCTAAAGTCACTGAAGAGAAATTATTTATTACACCACTTGTACACTAAACATGGCAAGAAACCTCCACCTCAATATAATTTCCCTAAATGTAACCTTTGCAGTTACATAGCATTAAACGAGGGTTACCTAGTCAAACATAAGATGACACATGCGGAAACAAGAAATTTCCGATGCAATGTGTGTGCTGCAGCCTTCAACTCATCTTCCATGTTGTTGATGCACATCCAAAACACTGGTCACAAATACAGTGCTGAAAGGAAAACTAACCTCCAATGTGTTTATTGCCTCAAAGTCTTTTTACGTGAAGCTAATCTTTATGCTCACTTGAAAACTAATCACAAGCTAGAAGCTAAAACTGACTGCATTATTGATGACTCTGACGAGGAAAGGCGTGAAGAAGAACCTATGGTGATTGAGCGCAAGCCCATTAAGTATGAGTTACCTGTGTCTTATGACCAGGAGTCAGAGGATGAGACCCCTTACCAAATTCAGCAAAAGCCTCATGGCACAGTAGATATTGTAGAAAGGCCGAAGAAACATCGCACTGTTACTTCAACACCAAGGCAAAAGATCTTAAATACAGGTTTTGGAGCACCAATCCAGTCCACTATCCAACCTTCAATTCCTCAAAAGAAGCCTAAAGCACAGACAGTACAAAGTCTATATCTTAAAGATCTCACCATCCCACAAATTGATAACTCTAACCATGAAGAAATTATCATGATTGGTGAGACTGAATACATTATGAGGGATAATCAGCTCATACCTAAAAATTCAAAAATGAGTGAAAATGAACAATATATTTTGTCTGACATATTACATGCCGATGTTGATCAAACATTACATACTCTGGAGTCTGACACATCCCTTGAGTTTTCAAATATCCATAATTCTACTGAAATCAGTCAACCAGAGATAAAATTAAATAAAAAATCTACTATGAATCAACCAATTCAAATTGTGGTCTCAAATGAAGAGGAGTATAAGGCATTGATGTCATCTAACCATTCAATCATATTTGATGATACAGATGCTAGCAAACGATTAACAGTACTGGCAGCTTCTCATAATGCTACATTGGATGGTACAATAGATCTGGATACTTCACAGACTAATGACATGATGATTATTCAAGATGATTTTCCACTAAATGTGTCGCAGGCGGTTTCTAGTGATAATTCTAACATAGTGGTTGTCTACAGTCATCCTGTTGATGATCATAATAAACCATACCAACTTATAACATCACAAGCTCTTGGTGGGGCTCAATTTGTTTCTACCTCTGCAGTACTCACTAGAAATTATGAGACTGTCACAACCACTTCTGGTGTAGTAAACACCCAAATAATGGATAATCAAGTCAACTGGCACAACAACCTTGAACACGACATAGACACCCAACAAATACAAGTAACACGGGAGCCTGAGCTGCAAGAACTTACAACTGTAGAAGAGGTAGTCATGGGTCCATCACAAGATGAAATCACTCAATCAATCAATCACAAATTGGAAGAGCTCCCTGAAGTGCATCTGTTACCCATTCAGTCAAAGGATGAATCCCAAATAAATCAAGTATCACAAATGCTAGAGCCATTGCCACCTGAATCAGATACTGAGCATAACAATCAGAGTGAGCAACATACTACTGAAATAGTGACTGTAGAAGAAATTCAAGCAGCGCCATCCATGCCCATGGAAGTGGATGTTCCTGTACAAATAATAGAAAATTCAGAAAATCTTATAGCCATCTCAACAGAAGAACCAATTTCTGAAAATATGCAAACTGAAAATGTTAGCATTGCAGGTCAAGATCAAATGCAAGAGCAAGTTTCAACTGAAGATGAGGATGCCATTGAAAAAAACCATGAGCCCTTAGATGAACCAGTCACTGAAGAAGAAGAAACTGGACAGAATGTAACAGAACAAACAGAGGAATTAAATGAGTCAAATGATTTTGCTCAGGAAGGCCCCGTTGTAGAACAACCATTCAATAATGATGGTCCTGCCTTAACGCCTGCCACTAAGGAACAAATCCAAAATTTGACATCAGAATGGTCAGAGGATGAAGATGAAACTACTGCACCAAATGAAACCATAGAAAATGATAACGCTGAAAATACTGTTCTTGGGATGGATAATCCTGAAAACAATTCTGTGGAGCTAGAAGAATCTATTGAGAACATCCAACAAGAAATGGAGAAACAAATGACTAGAATAGTTGCAATTGAACCCATTGAAGAATGTGAGACTCCCATGGAAGAAATTCAGGCAGAGCAGGAGTTACAAGAAAATATTACAGTAAACAATACTGTTTCAGCATGCCCTCCCAAAATATCATCTTTGCTTCATGACTGGGATGAGAATGACTCTCAAGAGGAGGAAGAAGAAATAAATGAATCCACAACTGAAAATGATGCAGAAATTACTCACGAAAATGAGATGGTGGCAGTGGCAACTGAAGATGTTGAAAACAATGCTGCTCCACATGTGGAGGTGCCTGCTACTGAAGATGAAACACCCGTTGAAGCACCAACCACTGAAGATGATGCACCTGAAAAAGAATCTCCAAAAAAAGATGACAAAATCAAGAATTTAGTCAGTGACTGGGATGATGATGAAGAAGATGGTTCCAAAGAATGAGGTAAGCATTTAGATTAAATTGGTTTTAGTTTTTTTAGTTAAGTTACTTTCACACATACATATAATTACTGGCAACTTTTCCAATTTAAGCCCTAAATTTAAAATACTGTTGAAATGTGTCAAGCACTTGTGTATTTATTGATATTTAATCTATTATTTACAGAAAAGCCTCTTGGCAGACCCTGGCGAATGTCATCGTGACAGAGCCCCACCATGATGGACAAGGATGTTGTATGAAAACCATAGGCAAAATAAAAATACTGTTTTTCTTGGTGAAATATATATGAAGATAATTTTACTTTCACTAAAGTATTAAGAGTCATTTTGTAATTTATAATATAAGCTTACCTAGATGGGTATGTAAATAATGAATCATACACAATTATATGTTTACAATAATATTATTTCAAAAAGTATATAATAAGTATAATAACTGCTATTCTCATAAACATAGAACAATTAAGTGTTTTCTGTAGATATTTGATTGTAGTGTCAATAAAATTATTTTGACAAAAACGGGACGTACACTTTATTATTGTCCCGACGTTTCGAGCGTGGCCACACGACTGCCCGAGTTTACCTGCGACCACGAGCACTACGACACGCTCGAAACGTCAGGAAAATAATAAAAGTAAGTGTACGCGATTAAGTCCCGTTTTTGTTAAAATAATGAGTTTAAATCAGTATGTGTCAATAAAAGTTTAGTGTCCATTAAAAGGAGTACAGTAGGGTATAACCATATTTTTTAAGAGGTGTATGGCTTGATTGTTTTTGCAATTATGTTTTTATAATGTAAATAAGCGAGTGAAAGCAGGCAACTTAAATTGTTGTTCTGTAATATTATCTATGTATGTATACAATGTAGTTTACATGTAACGGTTTAGAAAATTATAATTAAACTAGACGCCATTATCAACCACTAGTTAGAAATAGAAAGAATTAACTGCATTAGCCTTATTTGCCCAATAAATGCATCTCTTGTTAACTTTGTTAATGCTTCAATACAGGCAGCAGCATCATCATCTTTATGATAGTCTGTCTGGAAAGAGAAGTGGCGTAGAATGTATGAGCTCTCATATAAACAACACTTCTCTTTCCGGACAGAATATCACCAGTGTTTAGTAGACGAAGATGAATCTCTCTAACAATGTGTATGGTGTCATATATTACATATTGTATTTATCAACTTGATACAGAGTGCCTCGCAAGATTGTGTAAAGCAAATAAATAAACAGACCATGTAAATTTTAATGGTGTTTAATTTAATATAAATAAATTCAGTCTCAAATAAAACAACAGTAAAATAGAAAAATATCAACACTTTACTCAATGCTTTATTAAACAATATTATCTACAAATTTTCAACTGAAAATTATACATTTAGTTGTATTGATTCATTGTTACAAGTTAAAATGTTATTTAACAAGCTAATTACCCAACACAATAAACATTTCTCCATTCAACATTATCAGATAAACAAAGAAGTCTTGTTTCATGATAGCATCCCTGGGTTAAGGCATGGATTGCAAATACAACTAGCCAAGTTGTCAAATTATATGCAGAACAGATGCACAGAATACCACTCGGTGATCACAGGCAGGTACATACAATTTTCACTTTCATTGGCCAGATTTTACTGGCCTCAAAACCTTATAATAGCTGATTCAGACAATTTCGTTCACTCGCATCCCAACACCATAAAAAGTATATAGCATTGTCTAAACCAACAACAGTACAAGACAAAGATTGCAATGAAAGTGCTGCAATCCTTCTCCACAGTAAATACTTAGTAAAACATCTGACAGACAAGTAAATGCAATTTCGATACTAATAACATTACCTTACAGATAATCATAATCACACTCGCACAAACAATCATGGACAGAATGCAATGATAGCATGACCGTGTTCTAATAATGAATGTTTGTGCAACTATGTAAATCAATGGTTGCATCTATCTAAAATACTATGACAGCAATCAATAAATAGGTACCATACAGCTCAGGGGTCGGCAAACTTTTTTGACAGAGCCTGATGGCGGAAAATATGGAATTTTCGGAAGCTCATAGAGCCACAGTTGTCTGTTTTATGATTTTTTTACTGTAATATTTGACTTAAAAAAAATTGTGGGGAGCTTGAAGAGCCACAACTGACCCTTCAAAGAAGCAAGCCGCAGTTTGCCGACCCCTAATACAGCTCATCATATGATAGCTTAGTGGTCTAACAGTTAAATAGAAAGTTAAGATATAGTTGACATCAACAAGTAGTTAAATAAACAGACAAGTGAGACAAGGAACAAGAAATATATATAATGCACACTATGTGCAACACAGCTAATGTCCAAATTCATTATAACAGTGAGATAGAATACACATAGTTTTTAACTAAACATGAATGTGCAGAAGCAAAGAAGATTATTGTACTCTTTCAGTGGAATAAGTACCTATGTACAAAATAAATTACAATATTTACATTAAAATTTTGCAATATTTTATTGTCTAGTCGTTGGATATAGAGACTAGGACGTATTTCACCATGTACGCAAGGAAGATGAAACCAACAAGAACAAACAGATTTGTCATAATATAGTACATGTTGGACTGTTGCTCTGTCATCACTTCACTTTCACTACCCGGGGCCTCCTCTGCTTGCAACATGGCTTCTTGTCTCTCCTTCAGCTGCTGCTCAATCTCCTCCACGAAGTCGGGGAAAAGCTCGCAGAACATTTTGTTTTTAATGTTAATTTCCAGAGATTCAGCTGCCATGCACCGCTTCTGGTAATCTGACGTTTCTATAGAACCCCAGGTGGGTGTTTTTTCTAGCATGAAACTTAGCAGACCCGTTAGGATGGTCGAGATAGACCACGCGGGGTTCCAAGTGTCGGGGTGGAAATCCGTGATACTGAGGCACAGACGTGTGTTGGTTCGGAAGCGGCCGTTGGGCGTGATCATGTAGATTGACGGTGGTTTGAACGGAAACTCCCGGGGAAATATGATCTTGCCATGGTAGTAACCACCTTCGTATGGACTTTTCTCGGGTCCTCGTACCACATAGTGCCACTCGAGAATGTTTGACGGCACTGGCTCCGCAGTAACGTACGGCACTGGGTCATTTTTTAACCGCAAGTAGTCTTGTTTAAGCCTGCTAGTGGCCCCAGTCATTTTAGTTTTAGCCATCTTTCCTTGGTACTTGAGAATAAAACATGGAAATATTTATAATTTATTTTTATGCGCAATCTATTGTATCACATACCCGTCAGTCACGTCAAACGTCATACCATACAAGTAGCAAGTACATGAAGTACATAAACGTCGAATTCGACGAATCCCAACATCGCTAGTGTTGTACTTGTCAGGTTAGGTTAGGGCCTAGTGAGTATTATATTCTTTGGGTTAGGGCAAAGAATATAATACTGGTTAGGGCCACTCACATTAAACGGCTATTACACATGGCAATTTGTAGAGCCCAACCTGTTGTGTCCAACTCCTGTCGGCGTTGGGCCCGTTATTACACTTTACCTACAAATCGTCCCTACAAACCCTACCTCACCAACAAATCGTCCCTACCAACGTTTACAGAGATGCCTTCAAAACATTTAAACAATGTATTTTAGTGAAGCACGGTGATAGTACTTATAACAGTATACATTAAATAAAAAAAGAAACTGTTTTTATTATTATAGATATTTAAATGACCGCTCGAGATGCTTGAATCTAACTTCATCTGCCCAACCCTTCTATTATTTAAATACAAAACTAGATAAATATATTAATTACCAGCGAATCTACACATTTTAACTTTTATTTTAAATAAAAAACCAGACAGAATGTGTAGCAAATTTATAAATAAAAAAAGGTAAAATAACTCTAACGACCTCCATAAACAGCTGCGGGTGTCAGGGCACTGCCGATCGCCCCGATCGCCCTAGATCGGGACTCCTACTCCCATGTGTGCCATTACACCTACCAACGCGACAGGTTGGACCCTACATATTGCCATGTCTAATAGCCGTTTCATCGGGGATTCGGCGAGTATTAGTGTTATATCTCTCTTTACTGTAAAATAAGAAAGAGACGCAACACGAATATTCGGCCGAATGCGCGAAGTGTGGATCATGGTTAAGATTCACAGATATCAGAGAAAAGATATATGTGTTAAGATTGTTTATTTATCGACTAAAAAAAATCTGTAGTGCAATATACACTTCACATTTGTCCTAGCCAGCTTCCTAAATGATTTAGTTTCTAAATTTAGTCAAGTGTAACCGCATTTAGCAAGTAAATTTACTATGAAAACTAGTTAGGATCCTAATTAGGATGCTAGTTAGGACACTAAAAAAAGTAAAGTGTAACAGGGCCTTTAGCGGAATTTCAGTCAAAACTATAGACAAAATTCAGCCGGAAGCTGGTTTACCTGATACATTATCCATGGGTTCCATACAAAATTTCATTCGCTACGGACAAATTTCCGCTTGCCGGCTAATTTTTATCTATGACATCTGAATTCCAATCAAGTGTGTTTAAAGCAGTCTACAGGCGTAAGCGACTAGTCAAACGATTAAAACGAGGTGGAACTATAGTTAGAATGAGAGGTCAGCTGTCAAAATGGTTGTGTTGGTTTCAACTGGCGGGTCATAGACACGGATCAGAAGACAATCCGGATAGTACTTTTACTATATTTCCCTAACCACAGGTGAACCTTATTACCGAGCATAACAGTCGTTCATAGGTCACTAGTAAAAAGTAATAAAAACGGTCCGATAGAGGGCATAATGTAGGGGGCGGTGTCTCACTCGCACAATGCTGCCAACTTATGAAACTTACCAATGTGGTTTTATTTATATACATTTATTTTAGTAACACACTAGAAGTTACTTCCTACTTATAATAATTTATAGCAAGATTTGAATTAATACTTTGTTCCCTTTAGTTGCTTTGAATTTTTTTACGACGTAAATATTATTCATTCATTAAATTAAAGAATTGTAATTAATATTGCAGACAGTAGTAAGTTTTATAATATTTAAAATACGGTCTGGTAGGTATCCCCATCCCATCAGTCCCATCACTGACATAATATGTCACTGATATTATTTCAAATGACGCCGCTCAGCTCAACAACATTTTCAAGTAAAAATGGTCAAGATATGTTGCGTAAAAGGGTGCAGAGGTCAGACTTTACAATAAAGTAAACTTTCCTTTCACCGGTAATCCACAATCATTCAATTTTACGATTTACCAACAAGTTAAGATTGACAAACAATAGGGTGACTATGATGTCGGCAAGCTTCGGGTCGGTTTTGTTGTTTTTACAGAAATATACATAAGTACATGGTCTGTTCCTAAGTATTACTGACACATGACAGGAGTGGCCCGCGGGTCTTTTTAGGCCCTTTCGAAAGGGTCCTAATTTGGCACAAGGCCATACAAAAAATTGTAGTAGGTAGTGGCAGTATAATAAATAAATATTATGGGTATGGGACAATCTTAGTAGTCCCACAGTAAGCTCAATAAGGCTTGTGTTGTGGGTACTAGACGACGATATATGTAATAGATATATACATATAAATACTTAAATACATAGAAAACATCCATAACTCAGGAACAAATATCCGTGATAAACACACAAAATAAATGCCCTGACCAGGATTCGAACCCGGGACCTCCTGCTTCATAGGCAGGGTCACTACCGACTAGGCTAGAAGGCCGTTAAAATATACTTTATTGTACAACATTTGTACAACAAAGAAAAATACAACAGGAAGAATATACAATATTTGTACATGGAAGAGATCTCTTCCAGTCAACCATTGAGCAGTTTGATGTATTGATGTTTTCTTTATTTACCTTTAAGTATATTAAAGTCGGAGAACTGTCCACATTAGATATGACGCAATAGTGAGAGCCATGAACCCCTTTACTTACTTAGTTTTAGTTTGCTACACTAACTATCCCCTATTTTAAGACGCGGACATCTGGCAATTGTTCATCGGTGTTATGCAAACGAGTTGTAAGAAATAAATATCTTACAGTTCTAGGTTTGATGCAGTGCAGTATCATGTAATTAATAAGATTATATGATTTTCAGGAGTTTCTGTTGGGGGAAAATAGTGCAAAATGACGTTACGTTAATGTATTGTTTGTCGCCTACCTACTGTTTTTTTTCCGTAGCGATACGCAATGTTTTTACTTTTTAGGGTTCCGTAGTCAACTAGGAACCCTTATAGTTTCGCCATGTCTGTCCGCCCGTCCGCGGATAATCTCAGTGACCGTTAGCACTAGACAGCTGAAATTTGGTACTAATATGTATATCAATCACGCCGACAAAGTGGTAAAATAAAAAGTGGAAAAAAATGTTTTATTAGGGTACCTCCCCTATACGTAAAGTGGGGAGTGATTTTTTTTTTCGTTTCAACCCTAACGTGTGATATATTGTTGGATAGGTATTTAAAAATGAATAGGGGTTTGCTAAAATCAGTTTTTGATAATGTAATTATTTTCGGAAATAAAAAAATGTCCCCGCCCCCCTCTAAGTTTTAAAAATATGAAAAAAATCTTAAAATTAGAACTTTATAAAAACTTTTTAGGAAAATTATTTTGAACTTGATAGGTTGAATAGTTTTTGAAAAAAAATTAGAAAATAATTTCTGAACTAAGTTTGTAATTTAACCGTATACGCAGGTGTTTATTGTATCTGTAATTTCTACAAAATCACAATGAAATGACGTGCTTTCAAATAAAGTAAAAACGGTGAAAATCGGTTCACGCAATAAAGAATTATCCCATAAAAATCATCTTCCATACTTTAAGCTCGCACGCAATAGTTTACTTAATTTGCCGATAGATGTCGCTGTACGTGGAACGCTCATATCATTAACTACATGGCGGTGTTATTTTAACTCTTAAGTGGGGACACTTACTGTGACGGACGGAAAACTACTGAACCCTACACTGAACGTGGCCCGACACGCTCTTGGCCGGTTTTTTTGTTATTATATTAGCGATAGGCTTCAACAGTTTTTACCTATTAACTGAAATATTTTGCTGGTCTGTTACTCTGACGTCCTCCGATAAATAGCTGCCAGATGCCCGGATCTAGCAATAAGTTTAAAATAATAACTAATTAGAGGGGTTCTCTGCTCTCACTACGGCGCCAACGTATCTGAAGTGGCCAGCTCCTTAAGTCAGTAGAATGTATAAGTTCCCATGTGAACTATGAGACTTCTCTTTCTGGACAATACTTACTAGACGACAAGCATATTTTATTTTATGTACACTCTCATTGTAAGTTCTCTAAAACGTGTTCGAAAACGGTAGGCAATGGCTAGCATTACCACAACCGATTTTACTATGATAAGCTTTTTATATGTGGCAGTAACGTAATTTTAACTTTACATGCTCAAATATTGATATGTTATGAGTTTTGATAACATATTAATGTACCTGCACGCTCCCGCGCGGCCGCCGACACGCGCCCGCGCGACCGCCGGCACAATCGAGTTGGCCATGGCGGTGCAATGGCGGCCATTCTATGGTTTAGGAATACGGCATTTAGGATAAATAATATGAGTGTAGATAAAGCAGTGTATGCAACTGTACGTAATTAGGCCTTATTACGTAACAGTTACATTAACTACTATTATATTATCATACTATCCCAATCCCACATACATCATAGTACATATGGTCACTCTACTTAGAATGAGATGCAGCCCCCTACATTACCCTCTCTTTCGGCCTCACTTTGTGGTCGAAGTATGACCTCCAGATTTTTTTTTTTTTTTATATCTTTATTGGTTTACAAAAAGGAGTTTTGTCACGTGGTGACTATGTCACTCCCATAAACATAACCTGGATACATACTAAATACTACTGATTAAATTATCTTTAAATATAGCCTGCATAGCATTCTAGCCTCATCAGACAATGGCGAGGCCAGAACGCTATTACAGGCACCTATATTCATAGGATACAAAAGCAGAAATTTTAAATTAAAGCGCTGCGTTTCATTCCGGATACACTCCATCAAAACATGTTGAACATCCTCTATCCTATCGCAGTCAGGGCAGTTTGGCGAGTCTGTGATCTTCATAAGGAATTTAAATTTGTTTGATGGAATGTGCCCGGAACGAAGTCTAAAGAATCCAACGGCTTCCTTCCGGCTTAGATATTTCTCAAACCACGGGATTCGAGGAGGCTCACATTGAATCGTTTTATACCATATACCTTTTGTAAGGGACCGTTCGTTAAAATATTGTCTCCAACCCTTCCAACAACTAATCTTAATTTTACCTAGTACCTCACTGAATATTGGCAAGCAGTTGTACGGGATGCCTTCGGTTATGGCAAGTCTCGCCGCCCGGTCAGCCTCCTCGTTACCCTTGATACCGATGTGGGAGGGGATCCATTGGATGACCACTTCTCTCTTTAGTGCTCGAAGTTTACATATTAAGTCAAGGATATTGTAGGCTATCGGATACCCTCGGCTGTTCGAAGATAGCCGAACCAAGTGCTGTAGGGCACTTTTCGAATCTGATACAATGACACACTTGTTATGGTCTATAGTTTCTAGAAAAGACAATGCTTCGGCTATGGCTATCAGTTCACAGTGCATAATGGATACATCGGCTTTAATGTTAAACTTTCCACGGACATCAATTTGAGGGTCAAAGAAGGCTGCTCCACATCCATCTTTCTCCTTTGACCCGTCCGTAAAGAGCTTGTAGAATGAGCTGTACTTATTGTCTAACAGGTTCCGGCATAATTTATACAATTCTAATGAGGTAACATGTTTTTTTGGTGACTGTAAGCCTTCAACAAGTACATTTATATTATTTGACAGGTCATAACTGCTAATCCAGGAGTTCAATGAGTATAAAGGTAATATTTCATGCGATTGGACTGAGAAGCTACAAAATTCGTTACTAATGTCATAAAGTAAGGGTTTTTTCTTTCTTCTCCAGTATAGTAGTTTATGTAACTGTTACGTAATAAGGGTCCTTAAAACATGAGTGTGGTTTTATGAAATGAGCCGCAGGCGAATTTCATAATAAGATCACACGAGTGTTTTAAGGCCTAATTACGTACAGTTGCATACACTGCTTTATCTACACTCATATTATATATATTAAATTAAGTGTTCGGAAACCATAGAATGACCGCCATTTTGTACCGTCATGGCCAACTCGATTGTGCCGGCGGTCGCGCGGGACTGCGGGACCAATCGAGTTGGCCATGGCGGTAACATTATGTTATCAAATTCGATGTTCCAAATTTGAAACTCATTGCTGAACAATATTTGAGCATGCAACGTTAAAATTACGTTACTGCCGCAGATAAGAAACTTATCATAGTTAAATCGTTTGTTGTAATGCTTGTCATTGTCTACGGTTTTTGAACGCATTTTAGAGTACTTACAGTATGAGTGTAGATAAAATACTTTGACAAGATTGGTTCAATTGTTCTAAGACTTGTATTGTAACACTATGCTTAAAGGATTTCGTTCTTAAATAGAATTTGGCAGCTAGATACTTCCTTCGAATGAAGAGTGGTTGGATGCACAATTCGCTTTCCATGACATGGATTGGAGTGCTTCGTATAAACCCACCAATCACCCGCATAGCTTGATTCTGTACCTTATCAAGCTTGTATAGATGGCTTTTTACACTAATATCATATAAAATACAACCATAATCTAGTCTACTGCGTATGATAGAGATGTATAGGCGCCTAAGATGGGTCGGATGGATGCCCCATTTGGAACCTGCTAAAACCTTAAACACATTAAGAAACTTTAACGTTTTCTTACACGTTTCATTTATATGCCGACCCCATGTTAGGCTTCTATCCAGCCACATGCCTAAATATTTTACACTGTCTACCTGTTGTATTATATTGTTGTCTATATGAATATTCACTCTATATTTATTTACATTTCTTGGGTGGCCTCTAGTAAACACGCAGACTTTTGTTTTTTTATGTGATACATTTAAACCCATTTCTTCCACACTGGTATTTAGAAAGTTCAGAGAATCTTGAACTGCGATGGCTGCATCCGTTAAATATTTACTGCTGGCATAGAGGACGAAATCATCCGCGTATTGTGATACAAATATTTCCCCCAGTTGTTTAAAGATATCTAGAGTGGCTATGTTGAATAATAAAGGAGATAAAGGGTCTCCCTGAGCTAAACCCATTCCCGTGGTCCGAACTAAGGATTCTTGGCGCGTCAATTCAATAGAGAGGAGACGTGAATGTAGGAATTGCCATATATATTTACAGATTACATTGCCCACACCAAGATGGTCTAGTTTGCTCAGAAGACCTGTTAAGCTGACATTATTATAGGCACTTTCAATATCAACGAAACAACCCACTGTGATAACTGATAAGCCCATTGGTATACCCAGACTGGATACGCGAAACTAGTCTAGTAAGATTGTCCATGCACGATCTGGCTCTCCTGAAGCCTATAGTTTCTTCCGAAAAACATTTCCATTTTTCAACGTACCATTCTAGTCTGTGGGTAAGTATTGTATGAAATATCTTGCATGGACAGGATAACAGAGAAATGGGTCTAAATGCTACCTCTTGCCCTAAGTCTGTGCCGGGTTTCGGTACAGGAACTATTTTAATATTGCGCCACTGAATTGGGACGAAGCTTTTAGACAAGAATATATTAAATATATCAACCATTACCTGTTTGGCTATCACTGGAAGGTGTTTAATCATAGAGTAAGATATGTCATCCATTCCCGGCGCTGTATCTGACCGTTTTATAGCATTGTTTAGTTCCTGTATCAAAATCGGAGACGACAAATGAGAATTACTTTTAACAAAGCTAGGGGATGGGGGTGTTGCATAGTCCGGAGTTAAACTACGTAACAGATTATTAGCCTTCTCAGTGGAGATTGTTGCCCTCGAGGTTTTATGGCCCTTTAGCCATTTCATCTTATTCCACATTTCACTAGAAGACGTGACGCTTTCAATACTATCACAAAACTTTTGCCACGACTTAGCTTTTCCTTGTCGAATAACTTTCTGCGCAGCACTTATTTTATTCTGTAAAACAGATAGGTTATCGGGTATAGGGTTCCGTCTAAAGACTGCCAATGCACGACGTCTCTCTGCAACAGCCTTAGAGATATCTTGGTTCCAGTAAGGTCTTGGGATGAATTTTTGCTGGCGTAGAGGATCCTCACAAATTTTAGTACTAGGGATAGAGATATTAGCAGCTCTATTCACTGCATTAATAAACTGGTCATAAGCAGATTGTAGATTATTTGGCAAATTAAAGTTCATGAATTCTTCTTGTACTGCAGACCTATATTTTCCCCAATCAGCCTTTTTAAAATTGCGTTTCTTTTTATAGTTTTCAAGAATATTAATATTAGTATTTATTTTTTATCACTAAATGGTCACTACCGAGATTCTCATTCATTACTGACCAATTGAATTTTAGGGCTATGTCTGAAGATGCAAGAGTAAGGTCAGGGGAAGACTTCTACACAGAGCCGTTTACCAACTTGACTCTCGTATGGATGCTATTATTTAAAGAGATATAGTTATTTACTATACTGGAATCGAAAATTTGGTCACCTCTCGTATCTATTTTTGTTGACCAATTAGTATGATGACCGTTTAGATCCCCTGCAACTAGAGATTTTTGGCTGGCTAGAGTAAATATTTGATCCCAGTCCCTTTGTGTTGTGTTAGCTGACGGTGGACAGTATATTGCTATTATATTTTCTACTTGTTGGCAATTTAACACTTTAATATGTATTATTTCAATGCGTGTGTTGGCAAGTTTAACAGGACATAATTGAGCTTTAACGGATTTGTGGGATAAGACTGCCACACCTCCATATCCGTCATCACGATCTGATCTAAAGATGTTATATCCACTTATTTGGAATTGACTATCGGGGTCAAGCCATGTCTCACTTATTAGGGCAAGGTGTACCTTTTCTTGGTATAGTAGCGATTCAAATTCTAATCGTTTCGGGCGAATACTCTGGGCGTTCCATTGTAATATGTTTAAGGTTGTATTTGTACTAGCCATAGTTCATAAATTGTAAAAAACCTTTGACTAGAACTGAATCAGAAAAAAAACCTGCCACGAGTATTACTAGCCATTCCACAAATAATTTGATTATACTTTGGATTTTATCCTGAATACTTATATTATTTAGAAACACCACGTCCTTAATTCTTCTCAAGAGCTCACTAATAGTGGTCTTTCGGTTATCCCTGCAATCATCATCGTCGGATCTGTTTTCCCGTTGCTCATCATTATCTTCCTTCCGCTCGGTTTCCGGTGAAATTATTTTTTTAGCTGACGTGTTCATTTTCTGGTTATTGTTTATATTTTTTTTTCGTTCTTGGGCATTTGTTGATGTACCAGGCTGTGGTTCTTGTATGTACTCTGCAATTTTCATTAAATATTTTTCCAGCTTTTTTCAGGGCATCACTGTAGGTGGATAACAGTGGCGCCAGCGGCGGTGGTTGATCAGCAATAGGCGGAATATTAGACCTTATTGGAGGGAGTGACTGAGCTTCTTCGTTTTGTGTCGAGGCTTCATAATGGGTTACAGCTTTTTTGTATGAACAGGTGAACTCGGCCATTAACTCCCTAATTTTTTTTTCCCTAAGGTAGACTGGGCATGTCTTTGCCATGGAGATATGGTTACCTTGACAGTTAACACAGGTAAAGATCTTCGTTATGCAGTTGGGGTGATCACCTCCACATTTAGGGCATCTGAATGATTTGGATGGACAATTTCTAATACTGTGTCCGATTATCCAGCATTTGTAGCAAATAGTCACCGGTCGAATGTAGGGCTCAATTTTGATTCGTAAATCATCAACAAATACATACGGTGGCAACATTTGGCTCATGAAGCATAGACGTACCACCTCGCTTGGACACCAATGGCCATCGCCTTTATCACGCCTGTTTAATCTTTTTGCAGACGTTATCTTTTCTGTACATGTAGCTAACCTCAAAATATCTTCCTCGCTTAAATCTAGATCCACATTTCTAATGATTCCATAGCAGTAGACATTCTCATTTGGATTTTGAATGAGCCAACCTTGCTCGGTCACCTTCTCACATTTCACCAGTTGCTCCATGCTTTGCTGGTCTTCGAATTCTACCCGGACTTTGTAAGGACTGATATACTTCACCCCACAAATACGTTTAATGTTATTATCTCTTAGGAAACGTGCCAAGGCAAATTGCTTGGGCAGCAGCTCTTTGCTGGTGACATATACATGTGAACAAACTTTGTAATTACCAATAACTGTAACCTCTTGGGATTTTCTTTCCTTTTTCCGTTTTCTGTCCACCTTACACCATTCTAGTTTATCCTCCTCAATAGAGCTCCCGACTTCTCTAGATCTTTTAATACCTCTTTCATCCACCGCCATCAGGAATTCATTATCACTTTCGTCAGAGTCGGGCGGTAATCTTACCTTGACCGCCTCTTTTTGTATATTCAAACCATCTGACAAACTTTCCTTACATAAGATACCAGACCTAGTAGATGCGTCTTTTTGTGACATAGTCTCTTGCGATTTTAATATTTGGCCAAGGGCCAGCTCAGAATCTTGAGAGTCCATAGGCAAACTAGAGAATGAGTTTTTACGGGTGATTGTTCTATCAAATTTCCTGTCGTTCAAACTAGATTGCGAGGAGCGTGATCGAGAGTTAGATCGGGATCTAAACGACGTTTTTGTATTATTATCACTTAAAAGGATGCGGGATCTATATTTCAATTCTGATTCTTTTCTACTGGACGATAAATCTTGGATTACATCGTCTCGAATCGTAATATATGCACCCGGAGATGGAGGAAATTGAATGGTCGGACTTTTGGACCCCCCTGGATCCCCGCCAGTATCATCCCCCATTTATAAGATGTTATGGTTTTTTAATACCTGAAATAGATGACAAATCTAGCTATAACTAGAACTTATCGAAAATTATGTTAAAATTTTAAAATACGCGCGTTTGACGTTGACGTCCGACGTCGAATTCCTAATATTGTGAACTCCCACCTCCAGATTGTATTTAACTTCATGGTCATAGATAGTTGTGCAAGGTGTCCATAGATGACGCGATTAGGCATCAAAACGACATAGTAACATTTCAAGGTCAAGGTGCCTCGACGTTTCGTTTGCACACGTTTTTTAACCGGTAACAACGCTATCCCTAGTAGATAAAGCCTGACCAGAAATATATGATCATGCGCCATGTTGCGGAATTTCATTGGAACTAATTTCTTACACTGGCAATAATTTTAATTACAGAATGATATGCATTGGTGAGTGCATGTGATAGGTTGTCACTGTCATTGAGACGGTTTACTTAAATAATAATAAAGTGTTGAATATCTTCTAAATATACAGTTAGGTGCATAACTGAACCAATGTGCATCACTTTGACATGTTTCTTTCATTATTTCAGAAGAGGCTAGTTATTAAGTTACTATTTTATTATTAATTGGTAACAACGCTAATAAACTTACTGACCTATTATGTTATTGTTTATTGTAGATAAAAATAAACATTTTCTCTATTAGATAATATTTGGTACTGACTCAGTTTTGCACCGACATCGTTAAATGAAGATAAGTCTTATCAATTATGAAAAAAATAAAAACTTTCAGGTTATATTTGTTCGTCTCGGTGTCAGCTATGTATCCATATGAAAGCCAATTTCGATTCATTGCATTCACAATCTTGATTTTTTTATTCGTCCATGATTTTGAACCAAAAACCGTTAAACTACATTTTTTTTATTTAACCCGATATTGATATTTTTCTTTTACACAACCAGGTAAGACAATTAGTTGAAATAGTACATTATATGCTCTTTAAAATGAGGTGTATGACTTTTATATCACTCACGTATTTTTATGGTTATCTCAGAATGAAGTCCGCTACAAAAATTAACTAACGAGAAAGTTGTTCGGCCATTTGCCTTGACTCAGTTTTGCACCTGACAATACATTGCCAGTAACTAATTACAAAAATAAGCCTGATTTAAATGTTTGATAACTAAAATAATGGTCGTGGAATTCCTTACTTTAAATGAGTTACTGAATTGGGAATGCCTAAGAAAAAATGAAATAATGGGAAAAATAAATTAGATGAAATTTCACAGTTTTCGGTATGAAATTGAGAAAAATGTATAAGTCGGAAGAAAATAATTTGTGAAGCAGTTTTGTAGCGGTACCCAAAGATTAATATTTTACGTTTAGAACTTTTATGTAACTTTGATTGTTATCAAATTATTTACATTTTACTAAGGTACTAATTTTGACTCAGTTATGCACCTAACTGTATATAACTCAAAGGTGACTGACTGACTGACATAGTGATCTATCAACGCACAGTCCAAACCACTGGTTCTAGAGATTCCAAATTTGGCACGTAGGTTCCTTATAAGGTCTAGGGGTGCACTAAGAAAGGATTTTTCAAAATTCATCCCCTAAGGGGGTGAAATGGGGGTCCAAAGTTTGTATGGGGAAACAAGATTAGGTCTATTTTATTCGAAACTTCACAGAAGTATTCCTAACAATAAATGAGTAAATACGTGTTGCAGGTTTTTTGAGAATTCAACCCCTAAAAGGGGGAAATGTGGTCAAAAAGTCTGAAAATCAACATGGGTATTGTTTCTATGGTTTATCGGGTCGTTGATTACGAAAACAACAACTATTTTAAAATCCGACGTGGCGGACGTGAAATACCATCTCCCCTGTTAGGGTACAATGGGGTTGAAATGTCTAAATATCCATATGGGTGTCGTTTTTGTGATTTTTTGGGACGTTAATTAAGAAAATGGCATCGATTTTGAAATTTTATATTGTAGACATGAAAATTCTTGAAAGTATTTGTACCAAATTGCAATCTTCTTCTAAATATATAAAAGAAGAAACTGACTGACATATCAATGCACAGCCCAAACCGCTGGTTCTAGAGATTCCAAATGTGGTACGTAGGCTCCTTATAAGGCATAGGGATGAACTTAGAAATAATTTTTAATAATTTACCCCCTGAGGGGGGAAATGGGGTTCAAAGTTTGTATGGGAAACGAGATTAGTTCAACTATTTTATTCGAAACTTTACAGGAGTATTCCTAACGATAAATGAGAAAACAAGTTTCAGCTTTTTTGAGAATTCAACCCATAAGGGGGAAATGTGGTGACAAAATTTAAATATCAACATGGGTATTGTTTCTATGGTTTATCGGGTCGCTGATTACGAAATCAACACTTAAGGGGGTGAAATGGGGGTTGATAGTTTGTATGGGGAATTTTTAAACGTTGAACCAATTTAGATGAAACTTGGTATATAGATAGTTTGTGTACCGGGAAACGACATGGGACAGTTTTTATCTCGAAAATCAATCTCTAAGAGGGTGAAATGGGGGTAGGAGGTTTGTATGGAGATTTTTTTTACCGCGAACAGATTTAGATAATTTTGTTGTGGATATAGTTTGAGTCCCAGGAAACAATATAGAATATTTTTTTAGCCGAAAATCAATCTTAGAGGGGTAGAAAACATGTTGGTAGTTTGTATGGCGAATTATTAACCGCTGAACAGACGATTGAAATGAAACTTGGTACATATTATATAGATTGAGTCGCGGTAAACAATATAGGATAGTTTTTATCTCGAAAATCAACCCTCTAGGGGGTGAAACGGGGGTTGAAAGTTTGAATGGGAAATTAATAACTGTTGAACCTATTTAGATGATTTGGTATAGAGATATTTTGCTTTCTGGGGAAGGATATATAATAGTTGTTATCCCAGAAGTCATTCCTTAAGCGGGTAAAAAGGAGGGTGGATTACTAATTCCACGCAAATGAAGTCGCGGGGAAAAGCTTCTATTCAAGAGTAGAAATCTGTATTAATCATAATCTCTCAGTAGTAAGTCGTTGATGGCGTAACAATTAAACAATTATTGCAATAATTTCTTTAAAATAAAAAATGATGGAACCGCCGTCTTCAAAACGTGGTATACCGAAACCTCCAGAATGTAACGAATACTTTTCCGAAAACCGCTTCTAAATCAGTTCAGCGAAACGCAAGATGATCGCGGACAAACATACATTCCTACATACAAACATACGAGTCTAACTGAGAACCTCCTTTTTTAGTACTTTTAGTACGCGGGCGAAGCCGCGGGAAAAAGCTAGTTAAATAATAAACAACAGAAAATCCCCAAAATTATCCATAGTCAAGAGCGGAACATTGTAAATAGTGTATATAATAAACTGCTGTAAGTAATACGCTCGGGAAATGAAACTTTTTGCTGAGAAACATTTTCAAATTAACATCAAAGCTGACAGGTAAACAAATCAAGATGTCACCATATCATAGAGAACTGAACTGTTGCCATATAAATGAGAATAATAGCGCCCTCTTGACAATAATCATATATATCTGATCAGGCTTTAGTTTAGTCAAGGGTGTACATCTCTGTCAAAAAAAATTAGTTTGACAACTAGTATCCGATACGTTTCCAGTGAGGTTTGCGTGGGGTCCAACCTAATGCGTGGGGTCTCGTTGGATAGGTCTTTTAAAAAAAATAGGGCCATTCTAAAACTATTTTAGTATAAAACTAATACTTTCGTAAATAATTGCTCCGCAAGTTTAAAAAAATATTTATCGTATTTCCTCAATATCTCATTAAACATTTATTGATCCCAGCAAAAAAGTGCAAAGAATCTTTTTTGTAAAAAAGGAGAGCCAAGTTCAATACAAAAATTATGCTTGGCTATTATATAATATAATATATATATTATTAAAATATATATATTATATATATTATTAATATATATATTATATATATTTTAATTCTGATAAAAACTGGCCAAGTCAAATCTAACCTACTTTAAGATCTCACATTTTTAAATAACAGCAATTGTTATAGATATCCAATAAAGCAAAGAAATAGAGTTTAATACTTGTTCATAATGTTATTTTGTTCCTATAAATACATATTTGAATTTTGCATAGAAATTGGCACTCATTTAGATCTCCATTCTTTTTGCGGCGAAGCCCACAGCCAAGCATAATTTTTGTATTGAACTTGTCTCTCCTTTTTTACATTTATGTTTTTGGTGGGATATCATTACTTTTTGTAAAGAGAACTAGGCAGGTATTGAGATTTACTGTTTTTTCTTGCATTTCCGCTGCATGGTTTTCTTTTTTATGCTATTGTCTACATTCTCCCGCGCGCCGCCGACGACACGCCGTTGGCCGGTCGTTTAGCGCGAATTACAAGTTTTTTGTATGGGGACACCACTTATTATTTGACTTAACTTTATTTTTATATTTATAGCAAATATAAAAATACATTGGGATAGTTTCAAATATCTGCTTGTAACGGTTCCAACAATACAGTAAATTTTTTTTTGTATGGGGACCCCCCATATTTTTTAACTTTTTTTATTTTTAGATTTTTTCCTATGCTTACACACAATCACCGAGCTGGATTCCAAATTTCATCCTTCTAGGTCATCTGGAAGTAGGTTAGGTTTAGGTACTATATGTCAGTCAGTCAGTGCTAAAATTTACGACTTTTTGACCTTCATATCTTTATAACCGTTTGAGCTAGCTTCATGAAATTTGGGCTTCTAGATGTCCTTATGGATATAATTAAACACACGTAGTTTTATGTGTTTACGTTAAAGAGGTTTTGAGTTATATAAGAGTCAAAAGTGGCACCAAGTGGTTCGTGTAATATACAACTGTCAAGTTATTATTAAAATATCGTATAGACTTTAGCATTTTTTACATAATGCTTGAACAGTTGACTTTATGACAAAAATGTCTACGAGAATTATAAAGACTCATTTTTTTTGTATTTGTATTTATTCTGTACGTCTTATAGATACAAAGTTACCGGAAGGAAAATATTACTCATACTCATTGTCTTTATACTTCTCGTAGACATTTTTGTCATAAAGTCAACTGTTCAAGCATTATGTAAAAAATGCTAAAGCCTATACGATACTTTAATAATAACTTGACAGTTATATGAAGTTTAAAAAAATAAAAATATTTTCAAGCACTTTCTTTAAAAAAATTTTTTTTGTATGAAAGCATGTATGTTTTTTGTCAAATCTAAATTAATTATACCCGAATTGATCGAAAGCTATACCTGACAACGCCTAGTAGTATTTTATGATGAGTAATAGAACATTGATTGTGTGTGTGAGGCTTACTACTTTCACCCCCTCTATAAGCGCTCTAGGGGTGAATTCAACTTTTGAATATCTTTTAAAAGAATCATTAGAAGATGACAAAACTGTTGTAGAGACTTCATTTCCTTATCTCGAAGCACAAAACTTTGAAGCTAATAAATAAAATTCTTATGATATAAGAAAATATACACTTTTTCACCCCCCGTATCTTTATATCTGTAAGACTTACAGATGCATTGTGTATCAAAATATTGTAGACAATTTTATCTTCTTCAAACGTTCCATAGACATTTTAGGCATACTGATAACCGTTTAAGCGCCAAGGTTCAAAAACGGACTTATGGCACGTTTAAACCAAGATGGCGGCCACCACCCTATAGCCTACCAATAACCATTAAAACATTTTCTACTCCACCTTTTGTAAGGCAATGTATGGAGATGATTCCCCAATGATTGCATTATAGGGACTTCCTTCCAATATCAAATTAATCGATAAATTTCGAAGTGACATTTCATAATAAATTATGTTTAATGGGTAAAGTAAAACTTAACATGTATGCTGATAACTACCTATCGATTTTGTGTGATGGTAATACGTTATATTTTATTTTAGTACTTATTGGATTTTTTTTACTTAAACGAAACGAATAAAAACCATTATCGTAATCTATTTATAATAAACTAGCCGACCCGGCGAACTTCGTACCGCCAACTTCCACCGACTCCCGTCGACCTCAAGTTCACTCCTACGCCAGTCCTACCGTCTCCCACCACTCTCCCACTATTGTCCAACCATCTCCCACTCTTGTCCCCCTTTTCTCACTCTCTTCCACCCCTTTCCAACTCTCACCTACCCCTCTCCTACTCTCTTCCACCACCCTTCTCCCACCTCCTACTTCACTCCCACCCATGGACTCTAACCCCATTCCCACTGACTCTTACACTACGTCAGTCTCATCGTCTCTACCTTCTCCCATTGTCTTCATCCACTCCTATTAACGGACCTACACTTTCTTAACTTCCATAGATTATGTTCCATTTTTTTTCTCCAATATTTTAATAGTTATTCTGTTATTCGGGGTGGAGATACATACAAATATTTTTTAAGAAAAAAAACCGACTTCAATGTGGAAAGCCGGTGAAAGATTATTATATGTAGACTACTACACAAAGAAGAAAGATTATTATATGTGTACTCTTAGACTCCATACAATGAAATAACATGCTTAACAAACACAGCGAAGAGGACAAATCACCAAACGTGATCTACGCTTCGTTGAAGAGTTCCGTTCTGATCATCATTAGCAGTTCCACTTTATCATATGTCACTCTTTTGAATGAAAATGCTTAATTTGTTGAAAAAAATACAAAAATCACTATGTGTACTATGCCCTTAAGATTTGAGGAGTTCCCTCGATTCCTCATGGATCCCATCATCTGAACTGCGTTTTGACAAAAACGGGACCAATCTGTATATATATAAACTAAAAAAAAAAAACAACGGGGTGCACTCCGGGAGTGCCGGCAGAAGTGAAAACTTTGATATTTTGGAATGGTTAGGAAATGAATTTGCACGAATTGCTTTAATTATCTAAACATCGGTATCAACGTTCAAATTTCGTGGCAATGTACGGTTGGCAGAAAAATAAATACAAACAAATCACTTAGTATTTTTAACCTTTATTTTGTATATGTAAATAAAAAAGCCCCTAAATAGTACATTTCCTAATTAGGGTGGTAAAACAAAGAAAGGCCGCGCAATCGCAATTGTTGCGGCCCAAGCTGCAAGCGAGGGACGTAATTATGCGATCGAGGGCTTTCTTTATTACCTCCCGTGTTGGAAAAATATGTGCACATTTGGCCAGAAAGCGGCTCTATCCGTACGCGTAGCGTGCGGAAAAAGCCACTTTATGTCCAGGTGTGGCATACAATATTTTACGAGTTAGAATAGATCACTAAAATTTGTTCCATAGATTTTGCTGTCAATCTTTGACGTCTGTAAGAATATATCCATTTTAAATGACTAAAAGATCTTTCCACGCTGACTGAGGTAATAGGAAGGTATGTCAAGCATTGAAAATTTTGCACACAGTTTTTATTTACACTTTCTGGTATTTCAGCCTCGTTGTTTTTAGATAGTTGGTTAATTATTTGTACAGTCTTATAACCAGGATTTTTCTTTAATACACTTTTTAATTTAAAATAAACTTTTCTGGCATTTTGATGTAACCTTAACGTTGATATTTTTTTTTGCAAACCATGAACAATGTTTAATGATTCTGCTAGACTCAGTTTTGGATCCTCCAATAATTTTATTGACTTAGCAATTATACTAAAGTGTGTATCGACGAATAGTAACTCAGTTTTTAAATTCCGGTTACGGAAAATTTTTTTTGCTTTAGAAATTGCACTCGCTTCACGCGGATTTAAGGCATCGATGACAGATTTGATTTTATCATAATGCATGTGATAATATGAGGCAGCATTTAACCATGTTCCCCATCTTGTTATCACGGGTCGGGGTGGTAGAGGAATATTTACACACATTTGATGAAATAAATTTGTCCTTGAAGGAGCGTTACGAAATATTTTTTTGATACAGTCAATCAAACTGTTTATGGTCGGGTAAAGACTTCTAATTATCTCTGCGACTCGATTACATCCATGTGCTATGCATGTTACATGAGTCATATTTTTATATTTCTGAACAAGGTTTTTAGCTGCTTTTACCATGTAGGAACCGGCATCCGTTATAAAAAATAATAATTTATCCATGTTTTTTTTGTATTCATCGCCCCAAAGATCTTCAAGGGTTTCCTCAACGAGTTTGGTTATTGTCGAATGGTTAGTCGCCTCCAATACCTTAGAAGCAAATAAATGTGGCTGGGTACTAGTTCCATCTAGAGCTCCGATCAAAATATTTGCCACTTTTTTTCCCACGGAATCTGATGTTTCATCAACACTGAGGTAAATCATTTTATTTTGTAATTTCTCTTTCAATTCATTTTTTTTCTTTTCATACAATTCAGGTAAGCATTTTACTCGTATTTTTGTTTCACTCGGCACAGTAATATCGTTTCCATATTTATGATTTAAAAGGTTTTCTACAAAATTTCTAAATTTAGGATTGTCTAATTTTGACCACGGTATATTCGAACAAATCATAAACTCTGTTAAATCTTTATTAAATTTTTCTTGTGCATTATTTTTATGAATTTTGTTGTGTAAATCTGTTTTTAAATGGCGGTCGATACTAGATTTAGAGGGAAATAATTTCGAATTACACAATTTGCAATATACGATATCGTCTTTAATTTCGAAATCAGCATTATCTCGTATTATATCCTGTAAATGGCAGCGTGAATCAGATAATTTATCTTGATGAGATTTTGATTTCAAATGTTTCTCTATATTGTACCTTTTCTTTTTTATATTCATTTCGCAAATAGTACAGCAAGCACCTTCGTTAGTGAATATAAAATCAGTATACTGCGTCAAATCCATTTTCTCAAGTCTGATAGGGAGTTGGGTAAAGATTTATCAATGCTAAATTGTAGTTGTAAGTGTTTTTAAGAACTATTATCGTTGAAGATTTTACCACATATTATTTTGCATGACAATTAAATTGACATTTGTTGCCTATTTGGCATTTAGAATTTTTTTTACAAATGGATAATGAAATGAGTATTGAGGTTCTATGACGTATTAAGAATATAAACCTCTTTAAATATATGTACAGTTTACCAAAGTACGATTAAGAATAAAAATAAATTAAATGTTATTTATTACTAATAAATAAAACAATGATACCTATGTATTTCTTTTTTTGCGACCCTTACCAAGTGCCACGAAATTTGAACGTTGATACCGATGTTTAAATTTTATCAGTATAAAAGTACTATAATTTATGTGGTAAAATACAATATTCATTTATTGCACTATCGTACACAAACATGACAATTTATATTAATTAATTAAAAATTTAACACTTCAGAACTATTACAATTATTTATTCAGCCATTTTACTCGGAAACTGCTAAACGTATTGTTGTGTGCAGACCGGATTACCACGTCGAACCAAGCAGCGCTGACCCGCTGTACCATTTACCAGGTCATGTAGGGAGATGAATAAAAACACTTATTTAGAATTGTAAAACATTTGAGCAGTGTAGTTGCAGGTGTTTCCCCGCTGGGAGTAGTTGTAGAAGTGAGCAACGAGTACGAGTGCTGGCCTCTTTTATGGGTTTTTTAGCGTGCTCGTACTAGTGGCTGGTATGTGCCGTGTAAATTAGATATTTATTCACGAATAAGCTTACAGTATTACATGTTGGTAGGAGGGTTAAAATTGATATTTATATGGGACATTTCTTCATAAATTAGTACAAAATTCTTATAATCTAGACATTTTGCGTATTATGACATGATATCAATAAAATTAAGACATAAATCATACTTAAGAACTAGACATGTAAACACGAATTTATACACTTTATTAAATTACAAAAATAAACAAATTGGTATAAATCGAGAAAATGATTAACTTTGATCTAGTTATACAAAAACAACAGTAATTTTAAGCTATCTGCGACAATTCTCCCCCACGTGCGTCAGCACCGTCGATTGGTGTGGAGCAGATGAGAATGAGTCTGGAAACCGGGCGGCGGACTTCTCCTGCGCGAGTACGTACAATGGCTACTCTTATGTGGCCATCAGGACCTGGAAAGAGCTGTGCGATCACGCCTCTAGGCCAAGTACCTCGTGGCATCGTACCGTCGGCTATAATTACTACATCTCCTACGTGTAGTTTCGTCGCGTTCTGGTGTGCACTGGATCGTGGCATCAGGTTTGGACGATATTCTTTCAGCCAGCGTTTCCAGAAGTTGTCAGCTAGTGCTTGAGCTGTTTTCCAGGACGAAAGGCTCATATTTTCGTCGGAGAAGACTCCCAGCGGGGACATAGCGTTCGATCGGCCGATGAGAAAGTGGTTCGGCGTGAGCGCTTCAGCCTCTAAGTCAGGATTCACTGGGGTCAGCGGTCTGGAGTTTACCAGGTGTTCAGCTTCCAGCAGTAGCGTATGGAGAACTTCTTCATGGGGTGCTCTGTCTTTTAGCGTGACTTTCAGAGCTGTTTTCACGCTTCCGACTAGACGCTCCCAAGCCCCGCCGGCGGAGGGGTTGCCAGGCGGGATCTTCTTCCAGATCATGCGTCGTTCGGTCATAAATTGTTTGAGACTATCGGGCAGAGAGTTTTTGGCCTCTGATAGCTCGCGTCCTGCGCCGTAAAAGTTTGTGGCGTTATCTGAGTACAGAACGGTGGGTGCGCCGCGTCGAGACATCATTCTTCGTAGCGATAGGATCATAGAGGCTGCCGATAGGGAGGCGGCTAGCTCTAGGTGCACGGCTCTAGTGGTGAGGCACGTGTAAAGGACGCCCCATCGCTTTTCTCGGCGGCAGCCTATGACAATTTGCATAGGACCGAACAAATCTACGGCTGCTGCGGTAAATGGCGGTTGATTCGCCTTGAGCCTCTCTGGCGGTAGGTCGCCTACAGGAACCTTGAGGGTAGCTCCTTTATAGGTCCGACACCATTGGCACTTATTCGTCAGATAACGAATTGTACCGCGCAGTCCGACTATGTAATATCTTTGCTTCAATTCGTTGATCACCGTCGCATGATTTCCGTGGTTGAAAAGTGCGTGGAAATGATGGATCAACAGCTTGGTAAATGCCTCCTTAGCGTGCAAGACAGGTATATGGGCTTCGTCTCTGTCTATTCGGGCATCTAGCACAATTATTCCGTTCTTATCAAGCTTCATAGCAACTCGATGTAATGCAGACTTCCTCGGCAGCGCGCGCCCGGCTTCCATTAGTCGTATCTCTTCGGCATACGACTCATTTTGGCTCCGTTTAATCAGCAGTATCTCCGCTAGACTTATGTCACTTATGTGTCTGTTATTCATTTCTGTTTCTGGATTTCTATTGACAGACAATCTGGCTTTGAATACCTCGGCAGCAATCAAAACTCTGGCCGTAGTGCGAACCAGCCTAGTGAACTTCGATGTCTCGGGCAAGTATGCGAACTTGTTTTGAACGGTATTTACAGAGCAAACCGGTTTTATGACGCGCTCTTCGCACGTTTCTACGACGGGCTCTACTGTTTTCTCGCGCGGCCAATGCTCCTCGGCTTGCCGTATAAAATCAGGCCCTATAAACCACCGGTGGTTAGCTCCGAACTGGGCCGGGACGCCCTTAGTAGCGTCGTCGGCGACGTTTAACGCGCTAGGTACCCAACGCCAATCGGTAGGTTTAGTTGTGTTTTCTATTTCGGCTGCTCTATGTGCGACAAAGCTTTTGTACCGACGTGGATCCGACCTTATCCAGGATAACGCTGTCCGAGCGTCGCTCCAGAAATACCTATGTTTAATGACATAATCGGACTCCTTTACTACTGTGTCGGCTAGCCGTGTCGATAGCACACAACCTTGCAATTCTAACCTAGGAATGCTGACAATACGCAACGGTGCGACTCGCGCCTTGGCGGCTACTAAGGCTGCGGACTTTTGTCTGTCCGGGCCTTCGCTAACTAAGTATATCGCGGCGGCGTATATCTTTTCGCTAGCGTCGCAAAAAACGTGCATGTCGGCCTCTCTATTTCTCGCGGGTACGTATCGCGGTATTTCTAACTCCCTAAGTTGCTGAATATTACTCACGAATGAATTCCACGCGGGTGCGAGCGAGGTGGGTATAACGGTATCCCAGCCTATCCCTGTACGCCAGACTTCCTGCATCAATGCCTTCCCTAAGACAGAGATCGGGCTTACGTAGCCTATGGGATCGAATATCGACATCGCGCTACTCGTCACCTGTCGTTTAGTGGGTAATTTCGTACCGTTGAGCACGTCTTCGGGCGTGTTGCGTAAATTTTCGTTAAACCCTAACGTGTCGCGTCTATGGTTCCATTTTAAGCCTAATGTGCGCTCGCTTTCGCCTCCCCCGATGAGGGACGTATCCTCTTTGCTAGGAACTACGTCAGAAATTACGTTTGGGTTGTTAGAGGCGAACCCGCGGAGCTCGAACGACGCGCGTAAATTAAGCGCGTAAATTTCGTTTACTATGCGCCTAACGTCGCTCTCACACTGGTCAAAAGCTACGACTAAGTCGTCCATATACGTGCTTTTTATAGTTTTCTCAGCGGCGATCGGAAATTCTTTCGCATGTTCGTATGCGTTTTTGTTTTTGAAGTACAATGCCGTCGTCGGCGAAGCCGCGGACCCGAATATCAGTCTTTTCATCCTATATTCTTGTGGTGAGGCTGAGCGGTCCTCCCCCCGCCAAACAAAACGTAACGAATCTCGATCGCGTTCTACAATCTCTATCTGCAGGAACATTTCTTTAATGTCGGCTATTACCGCGGTCCTGCCTTCCCTAAAACGGACTAACACGCCGAATAAGGATTCTAACAGATCAGGACCCGCTAGAAGAGCACTATTTAGCGACCTACCGTACGCGGTAGCGGCTGCGTCCCAAACTACGCGCATTTTTCCGCGCTGCGGATGAAACGTTGCGAAATGCGCCAAGTACCATGCCCTAGGCGCGTCCTGCGGGGGCGGCGAGTCTACTTTTTCCGCGTAACCTTTGTCTAACAGGTTATTTATGTGCTTAGTATACTCGATTTTCAGAATAGGGTCGCGATCTAACTTATTTTCCAGGCTGTACAGCCGCCGTAACGCGTGCGCTTTATTATTTGGCAATTCTTCGTTATCGGTACGCCATAACAAACCCGCTCGGAACCTATCTTCCCCGGGGATTTTTTCACATGTCGCTTCTAGTAAATCTATTGCTCTTTGATCGGGATCGGCCCGAGGTAACTTTTTAACTACCCCTAGTGACTCGATATCGAAATGTTCCTTCATGAGAGCTAAAGCTTCATCGTCGGCCGTTTGTGGCCCCATGTGGCCTACAAACGCTACGGTTGCCTCCGATGATCTATGCGGTCCGTGCAGTGACCATCCTAGCCGCGTCAAACTAGCTACCGGGAGGTGCGATTTACCGCTGATAATTTGGCGCGTCACTATCAAATGCCAATTATCTTGACCTATAATTATTGAAGGCGCGGCAGAATCGTAACACAGCTCCTCGGGTATGTCGGCTAAATGGTCGCACTGCGCGACTATGTTTTTGGAGACGCCTTGCGCTCCTACGTTCAATCGATTGATAGTAAGCGCTTCCATCATTTCTAGATGCCTACTGCAAAAGCCGCGGATTGCGAATCGCACGTTACAAGAGTCCGGATCGCTCACGCTCCCACCTATACCTTCTATGTCGAGCGTTTCTCCCCGCTCTCGGGGCATTATACGATCGGCTGTTTCGTGTGAAATCAAACTAAGGGCCGCCCCTTCATCTAACAGGGCTAAGGCTTGCGTAGTACCTAGTGGGCCCGTAACCTCTACCTCTTCAAAAACGTGGGCGCTATTCTAATCGCGTGAACGTTACTGACTTTTTTGTCTTCCACGGGCGCTTTAGATGCGTTCAAACCGTGTAGTAACCTGTGATGCCCGGCTTCGCACTGTTGCACTCCGCAAGCCACATACCTGCATTTGAAGCGACCACGGTGCGCCGCGCCTAGACATTTATAGCACAGCTTTTCGTTTTTCGCCCAATCCCAACGTTCGGATACCGATGCATTCAAAAATTTAGTACACGCTTCCACTTTGTGTTCATGATTATGACATATTAAACACTTATCACGTGACGTAAATCGTGCTGGTACCGAATGTTGTTTGGGCTTGGTCCCCCGTATACGCGGGCCTTTTAGCCTCGCGGGGCTTCGTTTGAGCTACCGTCGGCGACCTATACTCCCCCGTGTGAGCTCTATCTACTCTATTTCGCGGGCGAGTGCTCTGGTAGCTGTCGTTGGAGGCGCTCGAATAGTCGCGGGAGAACACGGGGGCGGGAGTACGGGTGGGGGCGGTATGACGCCCTGACCTATTGTCCAGCTCAAAGGAAACCGTGTTCACGGCATTTTTCGGCTTCGGACCTCGATGACGACTCGTTCTTTTAGCCGCGGAACTAATTTCTAGCAGAAATTCTGATATCGCGACTAAATCGGGCGAGTTCAAATTAGCTTGTTTGAACTTGCCCCATTCGTACCTAACAATAAGGTTCAACTTATCGACGATCTTGTTGACTAGCTCTGGCGCGTACAAGTATTTTTCTTGCTTTAATGATTTTATTGTCGCTACTGCATTTGCGACGTGCGCGGCAAAAGACACGATATTACTGTTATCTTCGGCTAGGCGCGGCATGCGTTTAACATTATGTAGGTCAGTCAACACGATCTCTTCAGGGTCCCCGAACTGCCTCTCTAAGGCCTCCATTATCTCGTATGGATCCTGGACGGTATACATTATGGATTTCACCGCGGTACGCGCTTCACCTTTCAACGCGCGCCTAATTCGACTGACGTTATTTACGTAACTAAACATGGGCGCGGTATCGTTAAATTCGGCACGGAATGCGATCCATTCTGTGATATTACCGTCGAAAGCGGGTAATTCGGGTGGCCTATGCATAATGGGCGCATACTGACTAGACACATCTCGCGGCGGGTCGCGGGGCGCGGGGGCGCTGGGCGCCGGCGCGCTAGAGGCGAAATTACGTATTGTGTGTAACGCGGACGCTTCATTTTTAGTTACGTAATTGCTCTGATCTAGCTGGGACTGTCGTTCTACCCAATTCCTCACGCGTTGCTCGTCTTTTTCGACAAGAGGTTCGGACTTACCGCTAACAGATTGCGCCTCATGCTGGGCAATCTGTAGCCTTAACTTGGCAGTTTCCGTCTCTTTATTAGCAACGGCGAGGGCGGCTTTATGAACCTCGAGTTCCGCTAGCAACAGAGCTAACTTTTCGTCGCACTTTTCACTATACACACTTCGATTTTCGCGCACTTTTTTACTACCGCGGTCGCCGCACTGAGAAAAGCGGTCTTTTTCCCCGGCGGACGTGTTAGGTTTACACGATGTCCCCGGTGGACTTTTAACTAACGTCTTTTCCGCCTCGTCTTCCGATATTTCCGAATAAGCTGTAGACGCGGTTCGACACTAGGACCATCGCCAAGAGTGCTGGTGGTGCCTTTGTCCCATGTATTGGTATCGCCGGAGGTTGTTTCACCAGACGGCGGGGTAACGGCTCTGGAGGGTTGTCCCTTGTGTGAGCGAAGAGACATCTTGAGCGTATGATCGGACATCTTCTTCTTTCTTCTTGCTTCTTGACGCACGTGGGGTTCCCTAACCTTACCTACCTAAAACCTAATGGCTGACACTGCCTAGTGCAGTGAAAGCGGCCCTACGTTCACTTTACTTACTCGTGGGCGTTAATCCCTGATGCACTGAATCTCGCGCAAAGGCTAAGTGCAAGTGCCAGAGCGTCCGAAAGCAGTGTGAAGACGTCAACCATGTGACGTTGCAACGAAAGTTGCCAGGACACGAACGTGGAGTATGGCCTCTACACGAGCGGTCCGTCCAGCAAGCTGGTAAATAGCACAGGGCTCTTCCGCGAAAGCGGGCAGGTGTATCAGCGGTTAGGCCGGACACCGTATGAAGATTCTGAGCGAAATTAATCCAGCTCAGCGCGTACTTGTTTCTTTCTGCAATTGGCCGCAGTTTTCTGATATCCGGAGCTCGAAGGACCAGCTGTTGTGTGCAGACCGGATTACCACGTCGAACCAAGCAGCGCTGACCCGCTGTATCATTTACCAGGTCATGTAGGGAGATGAATAAAAACACTTATTTAGAATTGTAAAACATTTGAGCAGTGTAGTTGCAGGTGTTTCCCCGCTGGGAGTAGTTGTAGAAGTGAGCAACGAGTACGAGTGCTGGCCTCTTTTATGGGTTTTTTAGCGTGCTCGTACTAGTGGCTGGTATGTGCCGTGTAAATTAGATATTTATTCACGAATAAGCTTACAGTATTACATGTTGGTAGGAGGGTTAAAATTGATATTTATATCGGACATTTCTTCATAAATTAGTACAAAATTCTTATAATCTAGACATTTTGCATATTATGACATGATATCAATAAAATTAAGACATAAATCAGTACTTAAGAACTAGACATGTAAACACGAATTTATACACTTTATTAAATTACAAAAATAAACAAATTGGTATAAATCGAGAAAATGATTAACTTAGATCTAGTTACACAAAAACAACAGTAATTTTAAGCTATCTGCGACACGTATCTTAATAAAATTTGAACATTAGTTGTAGTTTTTATGCCATACTTAGTATTGTAATAAAATTGCTGAAAAAATATTTAAGTCCATGTACTTATGCATGTAACTAATTGCCAAAAACTTTTTTTTTACCAAAAATCAACATGTTGCACATCAATCGATAGGTCTTCAGAAATAACATTCAGCTTTTTTAAACATATTTTATAATGAAGTAAATATTTTCAGAAATAATCATTCCGTCTAAAACATTGTATAGGGGGGAGGCTGTAACTTTTGAACCAGAGTTCCAAAACTATGGAAAAAAAATTAAGGAATCTTTGCATATTCTTTCGAAAATGGTTTTGAACATTAACGGTTAAATCATGCTCGAGTTATCTCCTAAAACCCTCTTCCAAAGGCAGATACAACCTTTTGATTATTATTCCTTAATCTGTTGAAGGTACGGAACCCGACATTACGCGTGGTCCGACACGCACTTGGCCGCAACCGGCGTCAACCAGCCACGGCCTTACTGTTCAATTAGCACGTACTACGACGTATCATTTCGCGATGCGATCAAATCCACTGCCAAACTCAGTCGATTTTACGCGTCGCGAACCGATCGTTTGCTCCAAATTACAACGTTACGCCAAAATAAATAAGAACAGAGATTTCCTACTTTCTTGAGATCTAACTAATAGCGTGCTATCGACTGAAGATAAGCAAAGCCTTTACCCTATAAAGGGGTTCGTGTGGCTTTGTGTCGCGTTTAGGTGACGGTCACGTGACTTTTTTTCGCCTAGCCGCCCATCCGCGAATCGTCCGATAAGAAACTTCGTTCCAATAAATGACTAACTCTTATTGTGCCATGCGACCCTAGTCTGTACTGTATTCATCACATTTGCGAACCTAGCTGGGCGGGTCAATCCTGCTAGCTCACTGTGGCGATCGTATTACACATCTACTACTAACGTCTTATGTGACCCTGGTACTGTTAAGGATTGCTCCGACCGACTAAGCTTGCAACTTGCTTTATCGGTAAACTAAGTTCATTTATTCATTATGTCTTGGGCGACCTGCTACGATTTATGTGATCCTAGTAGGTTGTTAATGTTTTTTTTTATTTTTTATAAAGATCTGTTCATACCATATACACACATTACCAAACATTATATAGAAAAGTAACAGATCCTTTATAGGTACTTATTAAATACAATCGATATCTTAATGCTGAGCAACTCACGCAGTCACATATATTCAGAGTAATGACGCGTAGTTTTAGTTTCAGTGACCGCGAGGCAACCGGATGGCTCGCGGTATTTAGACTCCCGAAGTGATGAGGAGCCGCCCTGTGCAATACGAACTGACTGCACAGGGCTTCGTTTGAACTAGAGTTCCAAAAAATATGAAAAAATGTAAGGAACATACATCTTTGCATATTCTTTCAACAAAAATGGTTTCAAACATTAACGGTTAAAGCATGCTCGAGTTATCTCCTAAAACCCTCTTCCAAAGGCAGATACAACCTTTTGATTATTTTTTTTCCTTATTCTGTTGAAGGTACGGAAGCCGCCATTATGCGTGGTCCGACACGCACTTGGCCGCAACCGGCGTCAACCAGCCACGGCCTTACTGTCCAATTAGCGAGTACTGCGTATCATTTCGCGATGCGATCAATCCACTGCCATACGCAGTCAATTTTACGCGTCGCGAACCGATCGTTTGCTCCAAATTACAATGTTACGCCAAAATAAATAAGAACCGAGATTTCCTACTTTCTCGAGATCTAACTGCTATCGACTATACTAGACTAGATAAATAAATAGTTGAAGTGAGCACGAGAGAGCCCATCAGGCTATAACTTATCAAACGAGCGTCTATCCGCATTTTGAGCATTCATTATCTGGGATGCTTCTTTTTTTATAAAACCATAATTAATATAACGCCTGATCTTTTTATAACAAAAACAAGATGCTATGTAACCTAAACTTAGCGCCTGAACTGCAACAAGATCTTACGTTATTAAAATGATTTTATATTTTAAAAGATCAGGCGCTTTGTTTTTTTATACATCTACAATCTTTTGATGCTGCTGCCACTGACAAGGCCACGCACGGGGGCTTGCAGCACCGCATTATCGTGTAGCCCTACAGGGGTAGGGCAGGGGAGGGCCCCTGCTTCGAGGAACAAAGGAAATCTAGGAGACTTATTGTACTAGAAACCGGGTTATTAATTTTTTTCAAAAAAATAATAGTACATTATTGTCGAGGAGGTGAAGTAGCACATTGATGGCTGAGTATTACGTTTAAACGGACGACTTTAGGAGTCCGTTTAATTTAATACGAAGCCAGCAATGGCCCTTCACGCCGAGTCCAATATAGTGCTTTATTCAAAAATAATGCAAAACAGCCAACGTTGATGAACAACAAACAATATTGACATAAATAATATATTCAGGATAACTTCTCTTCTAGGTTAAAAGAATGACCACTACCGCGAGCATCGAATTTCGATTCGAATCCTATAATTATCTCCATCTCCATCGCTTCTCATTTTGAGTGAGAGAGACAGATTTATTCGAAAGGGGGCGTCCATTAATCGCGTCATATTGTATAGGGGGGGGAGGGGGTCAAGAAAAAATCACCAAAGATCACCACAGGGGGGAGGGGGGTCTGGACACATATTACGTGTAATTTTTTTGTTCTTTGTGCTATACTGTATAGTGTATTATGGTCAGTAAAATAAAAATTATCAACTTTTAAATGAATCAATCTGTCAAAAGCAGAGTAAAATTGCACTAGCACTATGAGTGTAAATAATTTTTAATGGCATTTGACATATTATTTTGTGAAGTAGGTTTTTAGGGTTCCGTAGCCAAAGTGGCAAAAACGTAACCCTTATAGTTTCGTTATGTCCGTCTGTCCGTCCGTCCGTATGTCACAGCTATTTTACTCGGAAACTATAAAACGTATCTCAATAAATATTTAAATATAAGGTGTGTTTTTGTATGCCGCTACTTAGTTTTGTAGTAAAATTGCTGAAAAAGATATTTTAAGGACCCCTCCTTAAGCATGTAATTATTTGTCAAAAAATATTTTTTTTTACCAAATATCGACATGATGCACATCACTCGATAGGTCTTTCAAAATAACATTGAGGACTTTTTGTTTTTTTTTATTTAGTGAATATTTTAAGGAAAAATCACCCCGTAAGTCTAAAAAACTTGTGTCCCCCCCTGTCACGTTTGAACCGGAGATCCAAATAATATGAAAAAAAATTGAGAACATTATCGGTTTAGGAATTATTGAGTTATCTCCTAAAAACTCATTTCATACGCAGATACGACCTTTTGATATTACTTTTTCGATAGTAGGTACGAAACCGCGTGGTCCGACATGCAATTGACCGGTTTTTTTCTATTAGAGATATATTTTTTTATACGTAGTTTCATTTTTAGGGTTCCGTAGCCAAATGGCAAAAAAGGAACCCTTATGGATTCGTCATGTCTGTCTGTCTGTCTGTCCGTTCGTCCGTATGTCACAGGCATTTTACTCGGAAACTATACGACGTATCTGAATAAAATTTACACATAAGGTGTATTTTGTATGCGGCTACTTAGTTATGTAGTTAAATTTGAAAAAAAAAAAAAATTTAGGGGGGCGCTCCATACAGGTAACTA
The DNA here is from genome assembly GCA_947086415.1 of Pammene aurita. NCBI lineage: Eukaryota > Metazoa > Arthropoda > Insecta > Lepidoptera > Tortricidae > Pammene > Pammene aurita. The sequence continues at coordinate 20,120,126 of OX352305.1, read as the reverse complement.
AATTTAAAAAAAAATTTTTTATCCAAATATCAACATGTGACACATCAATCGATAGGCCTTTCAAAATAACATTGAGGTTTCTTTGACTATTTTGTGATTAAATGAATATTTTCTGAAATAATCGCTTCGAAAGTCAGAAAAGTTGTGTAGCCCCCCCCCCGTAACTTTTGAACCGTAAGTTCAAAATATATGAAAAAAATTAAAGTGATGCGCCTTATTATATACTTTCAACGAAAATTGTTTTGAACATTATCGGTTCAGCCATTTTTGAGTTATCTCCAAAAAACTTCTTCCATAGGCATCAGATACGACCTTTTGTTATTAGTTTGGTTCTTATTCCATTGAAGGTACGGAACCCTCCTATGCGTGGTCCGACACGCACTTGGCCGGTTTTTTACCCTTTACGTGTACGTACGTTACGTAAGTAGGTTCACGTGTTAGAAAACTGTACTTACTTTAGTTAGCAAAAAATTACACGTCATATTGGATAGGGGGGGGAGGGGTCCTGAAAATATCACCAAAGATCACCATGGGGGAGGGGGGGTCTAAAACAAGCCAAAAACGTATGACGCGATTAATGGACGCCCCCAAACTACAATTTTTTATGTTCGCGGTACACGCTCAGCTTTATATCTTTTTATTAAAAAGTTTGAAGTGTATTTTTCTTCTGAATTTACCGTAAGCTATTTGAGCTAAATAAAAAATCGCGGTACCAACATTATAAATAACAAATACCGATGTTGTGTTTTGGCTGTTTAGGACCTTTGCCTTTCTTTTTGTATGGCTGTTGAACTTTTTAAAAAGTTTGTACCTCGACAAAAATGGAATTTGTATGCAACATTTATGTCGCGAAATCGAGCCTGCAATTTCCGTAACTTTTTAATTTTTATTTGACCATAAACTAGGCACTTCGCCACCTAGTTTTTAACCGTAAAAGTCAACCTTGCCGGACATTTTTGAATAAAATAAAATACGCCACCATTTTTTTTGCATTGCTACATCAGCATTTCGTGTTACCCCATTAAAGACGCGTCTAATTATATATATATCCCACGGATCAGAAGACAATCCGGATAGTACTTTTACTATATTTCCCTAACCACAGTTGAACCTTATTACCGAGCAAAACAGTCGTTCATAGGTCACTAGTAAAAAGTAATAAAAAGGGTCCGATAGAAAGCATAATGTAGGGGGCGGTGTCTCACTCGCACAATGTTGCCAACTTATGAAACTTACCAATGTGGTTTTATTTATCTACATTTATTTTAGTAACACACTAGAAGTTACTTCCTACTTATAATAATTTATTGCAAGATTTGAATTAATACTTTGTTCCCTTTTAGCTGCTTTGAATTTTTTACGACGTAAATATTATTCATTCATTAAATTACTTAAAGAATTGCAATTAATATTGCAGACTAAGAAGAGATGCAGTAGTAAGTTTGGTAATATTTAAAATACGGTCTGGTATCCCCATCCCATCAGTCCCATCATTGATATAATATGTCACTGATATTATTTCAAATGACGCCGCTCAGCTCAACAACATTTCGTAACAACATTTTTAAGTAAAAATGGTCAAGATATGTTGTGTAAAAGGGTGCAGGGGTGAGACTTTACAATAAAGTAGACTTTCCTTTCACCGGTAATCCACAATCATTTAATTTTACGATTTAACAACAAGTTAAGATTGTCAAACAATAGGGTGACTATGATGTCGGCAAGCTGCGGGTCGGTTTTGTTGTTTTTACAGAAATGTACATAAGTACATGGTCTGTTCCTAAGTATTACTTACACAGGACAGGAGTGGCCAGCGGGTCTTTTTAGGCCCTTTCGAAAGGGTCCTAAAATGGCACAAGGCCATACAAAAAATTGTAGTAGTGTAGTGGCAGTATAATAAATAAATAAATAAATATTATGGGACAATCTTACACAAATCAACCTAGTCCCACAGTAAGCTCAATAAGGCTTGTGTTGTGGGTACTAGACGACGATATATGTAATAGATATATACATATAAATACTTAAATACATATAGAAAACATCCATAACTCAGGAACAAATATCCGTGATAAACACACAAATAAATGCCCTGACCAGGGTTCGAACCCGGGACCTCCTGCTTCATAGTTAGGGTCACTACCGACTAGGCTAGGAGGCCGCTGTTTGATGTTATTGATGTTTTCTTTATTTACCTTTAAGCATATTAAAGTCGGAGAACTGTCCACATCAGATATGACGCAATAGTGAGAGCCACGAACCCCCTGTACTTACTTAGTTTTAGTTTGCTACACTAACTATCCCCTATTTTAAGACGCGGACATCTGGCAATTATTCATCGGTGTTATGCAAACGAGTTATAAGAAATAAATATCTTACAGTTCTAGGTTTGATGCAGTGCAGTGCAGGTATCATGTGATTAATAAGATTATATCATTTTCAGGAGTTTCTGTTGGGGGAAAATAGTGCAAAATGACGTTACGTTAATGTATTGTTTGTCGCCTACCTACTGTTTTCCGTAGCGATAAGCAATGTTTTTACTTTTTTGTTATTATATTAGCGATAGTCTTCGACAGTTTTTACCTATTAACTGAATTTTTTTGCTGGTCTGTCTCTCTGACGTCCTCCGATAAATAGCTGCCAGATGCCTGGATCTAGCAATAAGTTTAAAATAGTAAACTAATTAGAGGGGTTCTCTGCTCTCATTATTGCGTCAACGTATCTGAAGTGGCCAGCTCCATAAGTCAGTAGAATGTATAAGTTCCCATATGAACTATGAGACTTCTCTTTCTGGACAATACATACTACACGACAAGCATATTTAATTTTATATTTATCTTCATACTATCCCAATCCCACATACATCATAGTACCTACATATGGTCACTCTACTTAGAATGAGATGCAGCCCCCTACATTACCCTCTCTTTCGGCCTCACTTTGTGGTCGAAGTATGACCTCCAGATTGTATTTAACTTCATGATATATCCAGGTCTCATATAGGAGACTTATCGAACTAGGTTCAGTGTCATGGGCTCTCCTACTATTAGTTGATAGGATGCAAAAATTATCAAGTTATCCAAATGACCTCTTATTGTGCCATGCGACCCTAGTCTGTACTGTATTCATCACATTTGCGAACCTAGCTGGGCAGGTCAATCCTGCTTAGCACTGTGGCGATCGTATTACAAATCGACTACTAACGTCTTATGTGACCCTGGTACTGTTAAGGATACTAAGTCCATTCATTATGTCTTGGGCGAATGAAATTGGCAACATTGAACCTGTCGAATCTGTCGGTCACGTGACCCTGTCGAATCTGTCGGTCACGTGACCCTGACGCGAGCTTAACATTTTTTCCCCATCACAAAAAGTGCACAGCGCCGCTAAAGAAGTTTTCACTTCAAAAACATACACGCCGAATTGAGAACCTCCTCTTTTGAAATCTTGAAGTCGGTTAAAAATCGGTTCAGCCGTTCTTGAGTTATAAATGGTATATTGCGTTTTGTTATACCAAGTTTTATGTCACGTTCCGCGGGAATGGAATAAAAAGTATCCTATGTCCGTCTTCTTGTTCTAAGCTACCTCCCCATCAATTTTCAGCCAAATTGGTTCAGCCGTTCTCGAGTTATAAACAGTGTAACTAACATGACTTTCTATTATATATATAATATAAAAGATTGTCTACGGATATAAGACATATACAGCGAAAGGACAACGTCGTTGCTGACGCTTTATCTAGAGTTGAGACAGTCGATTTTCAAAATATTGCAATAGGCTTTTCTTTGATTGCGTAGGCACAAAGATGACGACTTGAAAACATTACAATTCACCTATGGATGGTATAGTAAGGATCGACGGTCGAAAAAGTGTCCGGCGGTAAGCACTAAACAATAGTTCCAAATATCTCCGGGTGGCGCTAGGTATAGTTCAGCGCTTGAAATGAATTACCGATATTTAATACTTATATGACATCTAAATAAAATTAATATTCAGAGTGTTTTTCATCTCCGTAAATAAATATTTTGGATTTATTTTTTTTACTTTCAAAATTAATTTAATCAAAGGGTCTAGCAGGCTAAGCTAACAAGAGTGGCCCCCGCAAGGGATTTGGTTGTAATTTGAGGTGCAGTAGTGGCAGGAGCTAAGAACATTATATGCGTAATATCAGCCTTCGATCTTCTTTTGTTTCGGACTTATTCACGAAAATGTCTAAAAATCAAGGTAATTTTAAAACTGTTATTTTAGCTAAACCAAGCAAGCGAGAGAAACCAATTAAATTCAGAATTAAGGAGCATAAAATAGGGTTCATAGTGCATATTTTTACAGACATTCATGTCTTTGAACTTGGATAAAAAATAAAAAAGTTTTTTTCGCTTCATTTTTTTGCCGCTTTTCGCGGAGACACAACTATCAAAAAAAATACTCGATAAGCCACAATTGCCAACTACGTATACATTTAAAAATATTTTGAAAAATCATGGTGCGTCATGCCAAAAAAAAACATTTACGAACGTATATCAATAGAGTAGTAGTGGCAAATCAGTCTGTAGTATATAGGTATAACATCCTCTTACGTTCCTTATGAAATAATTAATTGACATTGATCAATGACGTAAATACTGTTCTGTTTGCTCTACTGAGTGATTTTTTGATATGGAATGGTAATAAAAAATGTTTTTGTCAATGTGCTAATTCTTATTATGTACCCACTTTTTTCCTTATTTGCATAGAATAAAAAAAATAGAAGAAAAAAACACATTTAGAATAATACCTAAAGCAAAGTAGCATAGCATGTCCATTTCATTTGCAGCTGACGACAAAATCAAAAAACTTACAATTTGTACTTTACGATTTCTTCTACAGATATAGTGTGATTAAGCTAAGTCTGCATACGTCAATCACGACCTAATGTGTCCATCAACTCTCTTTCTTTGGTGTGAAAACTACAGACTTACCTTAGGAGGGCTCTACACATTTGCCACTACACTATAGTAAACATACGTTAGTAAATGTTCTTTTTTGACATGACGCACCATGGTTTTTCAAAATGTTTTTAAATGTATACGTAGTTGACAACTGTGGCTTATCAAGTAATTTTTTTGATAGTTGTGTCACAGAATAACTAATAGTACTACCGTAGTAGTGTCTCCGCGAAAAGTGGCAAAAACTTAAAGCGAAAAAAAAACTTTATTTTTTTCATCCAAGTTCAAGGATATGAATGTCTGTAAAAATATGCACTATGAACCCCATTTTATGCTCCTTAATTCTGAATTTATTAGGTGACTCTCGCTTGCTTGGTTTAGATAAAATAACAGTTTAAAAATTACCTTGATTTTTTGACATTTTAATAAATAAGTCTGAAACAAAAGAAGATGGAAGGCTGATATTCCGCATACAGTGTTTTTAGGTCCTGCCACTACTGCACCTTAAAATACAACCAAATCCCTTGCGGGGGCCACTCTTGTTAGCTTAGCCTGCTAGACCCTTTAATATCATTGTGGCGCCATCAGTTTATCGCCTTTTGACGGACACTTTTGTAACATAGAGATTTATATCCTTCTTGTACCATCCATAAATTCACCATTAAATTATGACAGACAATGACAACAAACAGTCAAACACAAAAATAAAATAAAAGTTTATTTGAAAATGGTAACACAAACTCAGCTACCAGCGTTTATGTATTGATCTTGAACAGACTCGTCGTGTCAATGTTACGAATGCGTCAATTCAATTTTATAATGTTGGCCGCATTGGACCATGGCGGATTATTCAACTCGTAATTCATTAAATCGCAATTGCGGGGTCTTTTTTGTGAATCTTTTCCTTTTTTTTAAGCCTATTATTAAACTTTTGGCCGAGACGATCGCAACGAACCCGAAATCGTCCAAATCGGTTCAGCCGATCTCGAGTTATAAGCAAAGGAACCAACACGACTTTCTTTTATTAATATAGATTCATGCTGTATCTTGTATAATAATATTATGCAACTTACAAATTCATATTATACCTATGTCTGGTGATAAAAGGCTTGTTACATTTGTCCTAGTTAGCCTCCTAAATGAGTTAGTTTTTAAATTTAGTCAGTGTAATCGCATTTAGCAAGTTAATTGACTATGAAAAAAGTTAGGATCCTAATTAGGATGCTAGTTAGGACACTAAAAAAAGTAAAGTGTAACAGGTCCACCAAAGAGTAGTATAATTATAATTTATAACTCAGTGGCCACCCACAGACGAGAGCAAATAACTCAAACTGAATTGGCGGCATTATTGCCACTGTAATGCGAAATGCGATTAGGACCAAAAATAAAACAAGCAAGTAAATATAATATATTTAATATAAATAGGAACAATAATAAATTGAGCTAAATTCAATGACACTCATGTCATAATAATTACCTAATTTGTATAGAATATAATATTACGAGAGAATGTTGAATTATGAACACAATACTAATTGCAACAAAAGGAACCAATGACCAGAAGACACATAAATATCGAAGTTACCAAGACTACATTTTTTTCCTAGGGTAAATTTTGTCTACAATTTCTCAATCTTCTCGACTTGACTTTATACAGTTTCAACTTGCAATTTATAATTGCACACGGCGCAAGTAGTTGACGCATTGCTGTGTGCGTAGGATGTAGAAGAAGCACTCCATAAGTGTCGTGTGACTGTGTGAAATAGGGCTTTAAATCCCGGGATTACATGAAATTCCGAGGTCGGAAACCCAAGTCTGGCAGACCCAGTAACATCTTTCCAGACAGCCTATCAACGAAGATATAAGCTGTTGATAATTTCTGTACAAAATCGCGTTCCTCCAAACTTCAGGCTACACTTATGTTTTCGGTATTAGGCGCCGCAGCGCCATCTGTCGAGTCTGGAGTTGAGTTATTTCAACGGCATTTAATCGCCGAACAAAATATACGAAACTGAGACCTACTTTTGTGAAATGATAGATGGCGCTAATAACCTGGATAAGGGAACGCCACTTTGTATAAACCGTCCATCCATGCTTATATTATCCTTGCAGCCTATAACGTCAGCACGTGCCGCAGTTGAGCAGGATAGATCTGATCTCCTGGTTGAGATGCTGCAAGCGGTCCTCATCGGGACTGTCTCGCTGAACGAGCCGATCCCGCTCGGCGATTAGCTCCGACAATCTCTCGTTCGTCGGGTTCTTGGGAGCCCTTCTGTAAAAAACGTTGACTGACTTAGTTATAAGTAAAAGGCGGCGAGATGACCATCCCACATCCCACAGGAGCCACAGCAGCATCGGGACGCTCCAGCCCCTATAACAATTGCTGTTATTTAAAAATATGAGATCTTAAAGTAGGTTAGATTTGACTTGGTCAGTTTTTATCAGAATTAAAATATATATATATGTATATGTTGAATAACTTTATAAAATGACTGATGTAATGAAAACTGGCCAAGTCAAATCTAACCTACTTTAAGATCTCACATTTTTAAATAACAGCAATTGTTATAGGTATCCAATAAAGCAAATAAATAGAGTTTAATACTTGTTCATAATGTTGTTTTGTTCCTATAAATACATATTTGGATTTTGCATAGAACTTGGCACTCATTTAGATCTCCATTCTTTTTGCGGCGAAGCCCACAGCCAAGCATAATTTTTGTATTGAACTTGGCTCTCCTTTTTTACATTTATGTTTTTGGTGGGATAGGAGATACAGAGAAACGGCCTTCGGAAACATTAAGTATTTCTTTGTGAAAAAAAAATTGGTATTGTCTAAATTTTGGTCAAGTGTGAGTTGTCCCTAAAAATTAATAATATTGATGATTTTTTTGACACACACAGTTTTATGAGAGGATCATTTTATTGTATCGCAAGAAAAAATCGGAACAGCAGAAGTTAGGTAAATTATAAAAAAAAAATTAACTTTGTGCAGGTGACATCTATTTCTTAGAACACTATAATTGAAATTTTACTGAGACTTTTAAAGCCATTCAAATTAAACTGCAAGATCCGAATAAGTAAGCAAAAGCAAATACTCACTTCATTTCATCAAACATGTCCATCTCTGGGCCAGTCGTACCTGTAAAAAATATTTATAACTGTAAATAATATATCATCATCATCATCATATCAGCCGAAAGACGTCCACTGCTGGACATAAATAATATATATCTAAAAATATTCTACCATGAAGAACGAATGCCATAATGTTATTTAAAACAAATGTGTATGAACACGAATCTACGATTCATACGTGTCGTGTTATTGTTATGAATGTTATATTCAAAATATGTTTATTTCAAATAACTAGGATCCATACATAATAATTAAAAAACAAGTAACAATCAGACATGTTATGTTTCAAACACTTGAATCAATAGCTCACTCAGTAACCTAACGCATTCTTCCTACGTAACCTACATTCTCAAAGTTTTAACAATGAGTAATACCATTTTACAATGGTGACCCACGAAAAAAAATAATCACGAAAAACTATCGTGAGAAAACCAACAAAACACGCATTAGCCACAGCACCTAGTGTTTCGGTGAAAGACAAACATTACCTAGTTTGCCAGCGAAACAGCGACATCTAGTGTGATATCTGGACAGTTTAAGTAAATAATATTTGTACAGAAAAGATATTTAGATAGGAGTAGTTATAGAAGTCAAAACGCGGGTTACGTGTTTGACGTAAATATATGTATGTCCTACTTTATGTTCCCTCATAAATGGATGAACCAATTTTGATGAAGTGTATTCATAATGTTTAGAAAAATCGTTTCGTTGTTGGTATAATATTATGGTATAGTATTATATAGTTAGCAGACGTTCTGCTTAATACAAAATTAAGTGTATTCATATTTTGTGTGACGGGTGCAAAATAAAATCACCAGTTTTTAACTCCAATGTTTAGAACCTAATCCTGCATATGTACAGTCAGCAGCAGAAGTAGCTAAGCGGGTGAGGTCTTCAAAATTACCTTTACGCGTTCTTATTCTCTGGACAATAAAGTTGTGTCAAGCTCATTCTGAACACCTCACCCGTTTAACTACCTTTACTGCTGACTGTATGACCCACCTGGGCGAATTTATCACATAAGCTGATGAATTTAATATTAAGGTTTTAGAATTCTGTGGTGTCTATTGTGTATGGAAATCATATAACCACAATTTTTCTACATTAAACCAGATGTATAGTATATTTATATAGACAGCCAGCCTAAGAAGTTTTTATTATTAAAATTATTTATTAATGTAAAACAATTACAGGTTTCGGGAGATACAATATTGCACCACAATCACATACTTAACAATAAAGTAATTGTTTGTAGTAAATATGTGACTTATTCATTACTAGATGGCGTTAAGGGGCAGAGAGTACTTTGCCCAACATCATACAGCAGCTTTTTATGGTCTCATTCAGATGGCGCTTCACTTTTTTTATTTTTATTAATGGCTTTTACTCCTCGCCTATTTTAGCGAGTTGAATTCTGCCAATGTCAAGGTACACTTAGATTTGATTCATTTTTGTAAAATAAAATAAAAGCAACGTTGTTCGGTTAAGGCCTTGTTGATTGTAAAGTGCCGTGGCCGGGACCCCGGATAACCGTTTGTTCAACTAAAGAGTGGTTACTCGCGTTTTGGGACTAATTTTTCATTAGCTGCACACTTGTTCGTTAGGTCACCGCCGCACAATAAGCTATCAATATTACACACTGAACTACGTAAATGAGCAAAAAACAAAAAACTATTCCAAAGACGATGCAGCCATCTTGAAGCTCAAACGATTATCATCCGCTTCAGACTTGGAGCCTCAAAAATTTCTTTGACTGTGGCTGTCATGTAGTCTCTGATAAAACGAAACTTACCTATGATAGAGTTGGAGTCTATGACTGGCATGTTGGCGAGTATGTCGACGTAGAAGTCGTCTTTCAGACGCTTCATGTCGACCTGCTCGGCCTTCTCGTCCTGGTCTTGGATAGTGTCCAGACTGAAAATTAAAAATAATCATAGAGACTTTCTGACAATATTGTAGTCCATAAACTGCAGCGGTTATCTGTGTTAACGCGTGATTTTTACCTCTTGCAATCGTGTGCGTCGGACGCGTTCTGAGAAAGCTAGGATCAATCTGTCAGTATTTTGAAATTTAAGGCAAAAATTAATGATAATTTGTTATATTTTATTGATTTATTGAATTGAATATCCGAAATAGTGCTTTGCCATATTTAAAACGTGGATGCCGGTCCAAAAGTTATTAAATAAATAAAACCGGCCAAGTGCGACGGCAAAAAAGCATGTCTCTTGTATGGGAGCCCCTTAAATGTTTATTTAATTCTATTTTTTAGTATTTGTTGTTATAGCGGCAACAGAAATACATCATCTGTGAAAATTGCAACTGTCTAACTTTCACGGTTCATGAGATACAGCCTGGTGACAGACGGACAGCGGACTCTTAGTAACAGGGTCCCGTTTTTACCCTTTGGGTACGGTACCCTAAAAGGAAAATGGAAATCGTGCCGGCGGGGAGGAGGACGGATTTTCATTACGTTACCGTTATATCGATGTCGTAATGGATTTTCACACGTTTTTACCACACTGTCACAGATAATACACTGACGTTACGTTACTGGTTGCAATAATGGTGGTAATTCCATACTGTTTCCGAACGCAGAATAGAGGATTAATGATGTGGGTGTAGACAAAGAGCGATACAATGGTCTCACCCCATCTCCCCCAGCTGCCTGCGGTCCTGGCGCAGCTGCGCCAGCATGTGGCGGCGGCTGTGCAGCTTGTGAAGGTGCAGCTCGCGCACGGCGCGCCCCCACTGCTCCTTGAAGAACGCCTTGGACTGCACGGCGCTGTCCAACTTCTCTTCCAGGCAACGCTATACAATATATAGTACTGATGACTTTCAAAGTCCATTAACCCTTTGACCGTGAAAGACGTCAAATCACGCGCACGGAAAGTCGTGACCTCAGAGCCAGCGCGTGATATCACGTACAAAATATAACCGGTTTGCCTTGCGCGCTCGCGCGTGCTGGCGCTGGGGGCACTATTTTACCGTCCGATGCTTGGCGATCAAAGGGTTAAGGTTTGTCCACGTCAGAACTCGGAATAAGGCTAAATGAAATATGTAGACAGCAATGCCTTACTCATCAAATAAATGAGCAGTGTAAAAGAGAGTACACAGAAGCTATTTGACCAAAATTGTTTCGACAATATTTCTTATAAATTTAGTATGTTTCTGAATTTGTTCGTCACCCCGTAAAACCATTGCACAGAATTACATAAATTTTAGTATATACTCCAAAATGAGTTTTATCCAATTACAAGATAGTTTTTATCCCGATAAGCTATTTCGTTTAGAAAGAACTCCATATTCAGTTTTAATTATATGATCATAGATGGCGCCAGTAGTACACGCGTTCGGCATAAAACCAATTCATAAGAAAAAAGTAACGTGCGGATAAAACCTAATAAAAGAAGCTTGTTATCATTGGGTGCGTTTTAGTAATTCGCAAATTTTAGAAAAATATTAAATACACACCAATTCCTGTATCAGGCTGGCAGTTTGGTCTTTGGTCAATCCGGAATACTTGTTCTCGGACTCCTTTTCAATATTCTTCATATTAATCTGAAAATGTAACATTACAACAAAAAAAACATCAAAAATTCTGGGGTCAATTAAGTTTAAACATTAAATTAAACAAAGGAATACTAAAACGCGATAAGGACAGCAAAATATTGTATCCACGTGATAGCTAAAACGGGTGTAGTTTGTACGGCCACGAACTTAAATTGCTTGTTATTTAGGATTCACTTTACAATGGAAATTTCATAGAGAAAGTATTAAACACAAGAAGAGCTTTTGAACCGTTTCATTTATGGATCAACAATTAAAACCTCATATATTATGCGGTAACTGTTTCTCAGCGCTAACGTTTGAGAATGCTTACTACAAAACGTAACCTACTAACGTAGTTACTTAGCACGCTTAGCACCATACATTTAAGGAGATGAAAACAGCTAAATTCCATCCCTATCTTTTTCATCGAGTGAAAAAGAAACACTGGGATACGGTTAGTATGGGAGCTCATTGCAAATTTTGCAAAATGATGAATTAAAAAAATACTACGCTTACATGAGAAACATACAATAATGAAGTTTTTAGTATTAGTGTGGTGGAATTTTCACTTTAATTACAGACGTATAAGTCAAGAAACTAAAGACATACAACTGTTTAAAGCTAATTTTAAGATGTAAACTTAGTAATTATTTTCTATCGAGCCGATTTCGTCCAATCGTGAATATAATGAATATTAACATATATTTTTTTTACTTTTCCAAAGCAAGTAGTCTACGTATAGCTAAAAAACTGCTTATAGCCCACCCAATAAAGGAAAACTAAGAGGAAATAATTCGTGTATAGCCAAATTTTGGTGTAGTTGTAGGCAAAGGTATCTTACACAACATACTAAAAGTACCGGTGGATGGGGGTGCCGCTAGCGGAAAGGGGGGGTTGTAAAGGTCCCTAATTTTGGTTTTTCGTAAATAACTCGGTAACGGTGGCTCAGACGAAAAAATGTTCTATTGTTTAATTCATCCACATCAAATTTTCTATAAAAAAGATAATTTGCTATTTTTTGCTAGGATCAATGTTTAATGAGATATCGAGGAAATACGATAAACACTTTTTTAAACTTTCGGAGCTAATATTTACGAAAGTATTAGTTTTATCCAAAAGTGGTTTCAGAATACCCTTATTGTTTTAAAAAGACCTATCTAATGATACCCCACACATTAGGGTTGGAGTAAAAAAAATATTTACCCCCCACTCCATGTGTACGTGAGGTACCCGAAAGAATAATATTTTTTCACATTTTGTTTTAAAACTTTGTCTGCGTAATTAAAACACATACTTATACGAAATTTAATTTCTCTAGTACTAGCCATCACTGAGCAGGGTGAGGAGGGGTCCTACCCTTGGAGTTTCGGCATGTCCGTCTGTCCCCGTCTGTCCGTCCACGGCTTTGCTCAGTGATGTTTAGTACTAGACGTCTAGACGGACAGATGGGGTCAGACGGACTTGGCGAAACTATAAGGGTAGGAAGTGAGGTAGCAGGGTGGGCAGCCTGCTCAGTGATGGTTAGTACTAGAAAATAAAAAAATCGTGTGAGTATGTACTTTATTCACGCCGGCAAAGTTTTAAAACAAAATGTGAAAAAATATTATTTTTTCGGGTACCTCCCGTACACATGGAGTGGGGGGGTAAATAGTATTTTTACTCCAACCCTAATGTGTGGGGTATCGTTGGATAGGTCTTTTTAAAACAATAAGGGTATTTTGAAACAATTTTTGGATAAAACTAATACTTTCGTAAATATTAGCTCCGAAAGTTTAAAAAAGTGTTTCTCGTATTTCCTCGATATCTCATTAAACATTGATCCTAGCAAAAAATTGCAAAGAATCTTTTTTATAGAAAATTAGATGTGGATGAATTGAGCAATAGAACATTTTTTCGTATGAGCTACCGTTACCGAGTTATTTACGAAAAACCAAAATAAGGGACCTTTACACCCCCCTCTCCCCGCTAGCGGCGCCCCCCTCCACCGGTACTTTTAGTATGTTGTGTAAGATACCTTTGCCTACAACTACACCAAAATTCAGCTATACACGAATTACTTCCCCTATCAGGCAGTTAAGCGTCTTCGTTTGGTGAGCTATTAACTAAAGTCAATTTGAAGGTGTCGTTAACGCGTTTTGTGTACTTACTCGTTTGTTTATTATAGGAAACTTCTAGATTACCTTCATAGTCTCCAGCTGTCGTTCTAACTGCTGCACCTTCGCTTCCAGCTCCTCGATGCGCATATCCTTCAGCTTCAGCCTGTGGTTCATGTCGTTCTCCATCTTCTGCGAGGCCTCTCTGAGCTCCTGGTACTTGGCCGTGTAGTGCGTCTCCAAAGCCTTTTTAGCATCTAGAAGCTGAAACAGGTTATAAAACTACTTAGTTGAATACAGGGTGTAACAAAAACAGAGGTGATCAAATGGTATCGTATTGCGATTAAGAAGAAGTCGAAGAAAACTTTTGGACGCAAAAGAAAATTTTTTTGTATGGGACACGTCATCTCAACCGGCCGGCCTTGCATACAAAACCAATTTTTTTTTCGCGTGAAAATTTTTTTTTCTTAGTTTTTCATAATTAGAATACGGATACCAACGCATTTTTTTTTGACAATTTGTATAAGAGATTTGTGTTGACCGTAGATTATGTATACATAATAAAAATGCGCATAAACTACCTAGTTGGTTACTAAGTTCTGTTACCAGATTTCTGACTGATAAAATATAAAATAAAGTTTTAAATAAAAATTTAAAGTGATTATTTAATAGCCTAATTTCTTATGAACATAATATGTTATAATACTTATAATAATATACAAATCAGATGGAAAATTTATTGAAAGTCCTTGTAAAGCACAAGATTGCCTGACGACGCAAACACGCGGTAAATTTAAGAAAATTACACTTTACAAAAGGGCATCAAATAAATATTGCACCTTTGTTTAGAAGGTTCCATTGCTTGTTTGTAAGAAACCTGTTTATTAGAGGTACTTGTGTGACCACCATTTAATTTTCTTGCTATTTTATCCCACAGATATTCCCATTTGAAACATTGCCTATTTCTAAGTTTTGCACAAAAGACATAGATTTAGACTGCTATGGAACAAGCAGACGTGCAACGTATAGTCTAGTATTTTATCAGATAGACCCACGTGAACTATACATATACCAAATTGAAGCTAAAGAATATAGCTACCGAATTCTGCAAGACTGGTGCGTCTTAAACGTGATTAAAAATAAATAGGATTTAAAATCAACATGAACAAGGAGTGTAATTCTGACGCAAATTTTTCACGCCTTTTTCCGAGTGTTATAAAGAATTCTGAAAAACTACGACACTAATTTTGAATTCAATATATTTTAATCTATTGACTATTAAATAAGCTTTTAAATTATGTACATGAATGATTAAAATGTTGCTACCTATTCCTATTTATTTAGTGAAAACTCTAGTAACAGAACTTAGTAACCGACTAGGTAGTGCTAAATATAGCGAGCATAGAAACCAGCTAGAGTAAGTTGTATATTGTAGGCCCGTAGAATATACGTATTAAACATTGACGCTTGACAATTTTATTTTGTAACAACAAAATGGATGACACCGAACACTGGACGCCGGATGATACACTATTTTGCACTACTTTACGTGGCAGTATTTATTTGTGGTGTGGCTTATGGTGTGAACAAAATACTAGATTTAAAAAGGCAAAAAGCCAACGACACGAGGTGTTTTCCCAGGCGGTCACCCATCCAAGTACTAACCTCGCCCGACGTTGCTTAACTTCGGTGATCGGACAAGAACCGGTGTATTCAACATGGTATGGACGTTGGCGACAGAACTACTGAATTATGTTATCCAGTTAAAAATCAGCGTTATTCATTGAGTAACAGGAGAAGACATCCCTAAGAAATTATTTGTACCATGAGTTTTAGTGAAAATCACTACAAGTCTGACAGTGGCAGTTGGACCACAGACATGATTACACGCAAGTGTCAAAAAAATTTAAAAATCAAATACTAAACGTAAAGGCTTCTTGCGTGATAATAAACTGTAAAAATAATTCTAAAAATAGTAATAAAAGCCACGGAATTACATTCCATAGGTAAATAAGTGCAAAGTTTGGTGTTACATTAATTTAAAATATTAATGTTGGCGGTGCGACGCCATACTCCTTGGCGCACAGATTAATGTCGCAAAAGTAACACAGCATATGTGACTACATATACACTTGATATACCTTGACATTGTTACACTTGATATTGTTTGTTATTTACGTAATAATCATGTTTTAGATAAGTACGATAGGTAATGTTTAGTTCATTAAACATATATTTATTGTTCAACAAGGGCGATTTTGCTAAAATTGTTAATGCGAGTAAAATACATAGAAACGGTTTTTATGATTTGAATTTAAAACTTAAATATCGAATAATACGTACTTACACAATGTTTTTTCATTCGTGCGAAGAAATCAATGTAATTTTAAGTATATATCAAGGATCATTAACCCCCAAAGTTCGTATTGAAAGGCGCTTGTCGGCGAAAATAGTATTTTACTCCATTCGTTCCTAAAACTCTAGGGTAAGGAGCAAAATAAACATTAGGTATAAATAAAATAATAATTTAGTTGATTACGTTTCCTTACAAAATTTCTTTAGGCAGAAAATGAATTTTGTCAAAACAGTGTTACGTCAGTTCTGTTAAAGCTACTCTTTGATTCAGTGACAGCTGTCAACCGCCAAACATGGGGCACAAAATTTGTTCTACATAGCTCATCTACTAGAATAATAATACATCAATGGCGTTATTGTGAAATGACTGACCGTTAAGACGATTGTCGCCGGAGTGTCCTTGAGCGTGTGGGCGCTCTCTACCCGCGCCACCCGCGTACCCCTCTCATTTCGATCGTGCGTAAATCCACCGCGATGCACGCAACAATGTTCAAAGAATATAACTACTCAGAGGCGCGCGGGCAGCTTTATAATAATTATAATCCTTTTGCGGATGTTTTGTGATTTGAAAACTGTGATTAAGTACTACGGTGACATTTTTAGGAATGCTACTTACCTATTAAGTAAGATACGTAATAACGATCTCGATTAGTAGATTTTTATGTAAAAAAATAAAAACCTAGATTTTGAATTTAAAGTACAGTGAGCGGCAAAATATTTACGAATTTACGAAATATGGTTAAAGATATTCCGCATATCAGAAAAAATAAAAAAATACTGACTATTATAGCAAAAAAACTGAATGCACATCAAAGCGGTATTTTCATGTGAATTTGGATTTTTTTGTTGCCATTTTAAATATTAACCGTAAAAATTCACTTAATTACGATAAATTAACAAAACTAAGCCTGTTGCGAGTTGCGTATAGTAAAAATGCACATGTAAGGAGCGGTATTTGTGCACGAAATCGGGATACAATTATCATGAGAGCTGTAAGCCCATTAAATTTAGATCTTTAAAATATAACACAGCGCAAACACTTCTTAGGGTTCCATAGCCAAAATGGCAAAAACTGAACCCTTAAAAGGTTTTGAAACATGTCCGTCTGTCCGTCCGTATGTCAAAGCCATTTTTATTATAAAACATATATTACTGAAATTTTATCTAGAGGTGTGTTTCATGTGCCGCTACTTAGTTTTCTGGCTACATTGCTAAAAAACTTTTAGGGGAGGCACTCCATACATACATATGCCAAACTAAATGTCAAAAATATATTTTTTGTAAATATGAACATGTTGTACGATACGGTTTTAAAAATATTTTATATATGTAGAGGATTTTTAAATCTGTTTTATTAAGTCAATATTTTCAGAAATATTTGTTCGAAAGTCTAAATGGGGTCTAAAAGTTAGATGGGGAGCCTATATAGGCTCCCCATCTAACTTTTAATCCGTAAGTCTAAAAAATATGAAAAAACCAAGAAGGCTTAGTACTTAATTTCTACGATAATTATTTCACATATTATCGGTTTATCCGTTTTTCAGTTATCTCCAAGAAACTACTTTCTACGGAACCCTACAATATGCGTGGTCCGATACAAACTTGGCCGGTCCTTTAAAGATATTTGATAGGTAGTATTAACCCTTACTAGTAATTTATTTATTTACTTTGTGTTGATATCAATATAAAATTTGTATTTATTTCACCGACATAGTAAAGTTTTTTTTAGGGTAGTCAACGCGCATGTGAATCTTCTGGGGTTGCAGGCATCCATAGGCTTTATAACTGCATTCCATCAGGTGGGTCGTATGCTTGTTTGCCAGCGTCGTGATATAAAAAAAAGGTTTTTTCCCTTTATTCCTACATACATTGAACTCTTAAATATCAGCCATTTTCATTAGAATCTCAATCAGGCTTTGCTCAGTGATAGTTAGTACACTGAAATTTGGTATGAGTATGTGTTTTAATTACGCCTACAAAGTGGTAAAACAATAAGTATCTGAAACACATTGTTGGATAGGTCTTTCAAGAAGAATAAGCCTTAAACAACTTTTGGATAAAATGAATACTTTCGTAAATAATAGCTTCGAAAGTAAAACATGCTCTTTGATTTTTGAACCGTGGGTCCAAAAAATTTTGAAAATTTCCTGGAAGTGAGGCCATTGAAATACTTATCACGCATTTTCAATAAAAACTATATGGAATAAAATCGGTTGAGCCGTTTTTGGGTGATGCCTATACTAAAATAACGTAAGTTCCACAAAACATCTCTTTATAAACTACCTTTTGAATGGATGTATTGTAACAGGCCGGCAACTACGGATCCTTACACTGAGCATAGCCCGACATTCTCTTGGCCGGTTTATATGCAATACTTTATAGTTTACTTCGCAATTTCTTGATTTGATAAATTAGTATAAAGTATAACTTTAAAAATTGTGTTTAATGTTTAAAAAAAAACGCATATTACATTCGTTTAGAACACGGTATTCTTAAATAAATATGTTTAAATAAATTCGGTGCTTCGGAGTTTTTATTAAATTGAGTATTAGTCTATTGTATTGCAGTACTAGCAGATTTCCACAACTCGACGACTAACGCCTATTTTGCGTGATGCATTAGTCTACTAAAACTTAATAATTGTAGTTTACTTACATGACCAAATTTGTTTTCAGAGAATTATGAGATTCATGATTTTTGTTTTTTCTTCCATTTTAATTTTATTTGTTTTTTACTTGTATTATAATCTAAATAAAATACACTATTTATACGGACGTACAGTCAAGTGCAAAAATACGTATCGAAAAAATCGTCTCAAAAATATGGTACTACGCACTTATTACAACGGAATAAGATACTATGGGACATATTTTTGAGTAAGTTGAGTACACCCATATTTTTACACTTGACTGTACATAAACATGCATACGAGAACATTATCTTAAAAGATAAAACGTCTATACTTTATAGATTCCGGGAAGACACGTTATGTCCGCATCGCATGAACCCTCTGCAGTTATTTAGTCTTTAGGCACAGTAAGTCCGATATTATTGCTCACGGGCCAATCACAAGTATATGTAGTACAAGGGAAGCACGGAGCGACGAGCGACACAGCCTCCTCGTCTCAAAGCTAGCTCACGACTGCCAGCAACGCCGTTTTCGAGCTACCAACGCACGAAATGTGGAATTATAATCAAGTTGTTTAAGAAAATTTAATCAATTTAACTATCCTACGTTGAGTTTGTAGCGTTCTGTAGTACACATTTTTTAGTTCAACAATATTTTAAATCGAATAAGCCGTTCAGTAGATATAAGCAAAATTAACCGTAAAACGAGATTTCGTTACATTTAAATAACGGAGAAACTATACGTTACACGAGTTATTCAAACGTTGACAATGTTGTACATGAAATGGTAATTAACTTTTTTTTTTTTCAAATTTTTTGAATGATTCGTTATTGAGATATATCCCTTAGAAAGTAACAGTTTTCGGCCACATTCAGCGCCTAGCGCTTTAAAGTGGCTTCTTAAGATTACAAGGTCACTCTTAATCAAGCAGAAAAGCGGACCCTGGCAATAGCCGGGATAACGCTAGGTAGAAGAAGAAGAAATTGTATAATTTAATGTGTATTATGATTTGTGAATTTCATTTTAATTAACAATTTTAACTGATGTGTGTGCAATTTTATAATGTAAAGTGTGATATGAGCTTGAAATAAATTTTATCTACACTCATATTGTAAGTTCTCTAAAACGTGTTCGAAAACGGTAGGCAATGGCTAGCATTACCACGACCGATTTTACTATGATAAGCTTTTTATCCGTGGCAGTAACGTACTCGTACTCGTAATTTTAACTTTTCATGCTCAATTAGGAACATGCATGATTTTTTTGGAAGACGTCATTCGATTCTATTTCCCTGTAGATTCAAATGTCTCTAATAAACCTACTATCTATGATAGCCCTGAAACGTCAAAAATGTGAAAATACGTTATGCGTCTGCGCCGCCCGTCAAAACGCCCCATACAAAAAGTGTGCGAATTGTGACGTCACCGTTCACAAAGTTGCTGAAAACTGTTTGGAAGGAACAAGTTTTTGTAAGATTTTTGAAATTTTAGGCACGAAAAAATGCGTTTAGCTATATAGTTGTCATACATTTTTATTCTTGTTAGGACATAAGTAATCGAACTGAAGTTTCGAAAATACATTCGATGTATAAAAAAAAATGCCTAAAATTTTACGTTTTCAAACCGCAATATCTTTAAAAAACTGTGAAAAATTATTACGGATTTCCACTTATTTATATTAGTTTGGGGTTGTTGAACGTGTTTATGCAACAGATTCAATTAAATATTTTTCATGCATGTTCTCTATTATTGATGTGCTATGAGTTTTGATAACATAATGTACACCTGCACCCTCCCGCGCATCCGCCGACAGCCCGACACGCGCCCGCGCGGCCGCCGGCACAATCGAGTTGGCCATGGCGGTGCAATGGCGGCCATTCTATGGTTTCCGAATACGGCATTTTGGATAAATAATATGAGTGTAGATAAAGCAGTGTATGCAACTGTACGTAATTAGGCCTTAAAACACTCGTGTGATCTTATTATGAAACTCACCTGCGGCTCGTTTCATAAAACCACACTCATGTTTTAAGAACCCTTATTACGTAAGTTACATAAACTACTAATTTTTATTTTATTAATCCAATTTTAATGATTAGGAGAGAGTTATTTTTATAGGGTTGAAAATAATCCTCTGGTCAGAGATGGGCTAAGATTAAACTATACATTTTGGCCTCGTTTTGCGTTCATAGTATAATTAAATTGATGAATATGTTGATAATACCCGATGGTACATGCACTATACACTACACACACATGGCATGTTCAAAAAATAGCAAAAAGCCAACGACACGAGGTGTTCCCAGGCGGTCACCCATCCAAGTACTGACCTCGCCCGACGTTGCTTAACTTCGGTGATCGGACGAGAACCGGTGTATTCAACGTGGTATGGACGTTGGCGACAAAACTACTGAATTATGTTATCCAGTCAAAAATCGGTATCAATAAATTATAAATACCGTTAGACTGACTTCTTAAAAGTTCAAAGGTCACTCTTATCAAATTCTAATGATTAGGAGAGAGTTATTTTTATAGGGTTGAAAATAAACCTCTGATTAGAGGTGAGCTAATATTAAACTATACATGTTTGCCTATTTTTGCGTTCATAGTATTGATTTAATTGATTAGTTAGTTATTGTTAAGATGGCTCTGAAGATAAAAATGGACAATATCTTTCTCCACTACATTTTTTAAATAAAATTTTACAAACAACTTAATATGAAGATATGTATATTGTATAAACTACACGTGGCATGTACAAAAATAAGCAAAAAGCCAACGACACGAGGTGTTCCCAGGCGGTCACCCATCCAAGTACTGACCTCGCCCGACGTTGCTTAACTTCGGTGATCGGACGAGAACCGGTGTATTCAACGTGGTATGGACGTTGGCAACAATTCTATCGAATAATCTTATCCCGATCAGATACAACACATGCCATCATGATGTCAAATACACACGTAAAAAAAATCTTAAAATTACATTACGCAACTACATTATACAAGAATCTTAATAACCTTATTTGATACTGGTCTACCACATCCCCTTCCGCACAATCCGACTGCATAAAGTGGCAGTACGGGGATACACTATTGAAATATTATATTATCTTTTTCAATCTTCAATCTTAAGAGTCCGGTAACGATTTGAAAACGAAAATCGCTAATAATGAAATAACGCAGATGAATTGCATTTGATAAATTAGTTTGAAGTCTCGTTATTGCACAAAAATACTTTTCGTCCATATACATATGTTATTATTTAATACTTACCCGAAAACTCAATTCTTGCAGAGCTTGTTTAGTGAGGACGCTTTTTCGTGCAAACTTGTAGCTTGATTTATTATTATTATTATTATTATTATTTGTTATGCCCTCTTAAATGTTTTATATTATCTGATTGAAGCATCAAGTAAAGTTTATTTCTACATTTTTATTTTTATGAAATTATTTTAATAAATTCCCAAAAATACCACCTAAACTTGGGAATTTTTTTTCTAGCTCAGGAGTCTTTTACCCTATGCATGCGCCTCACCCAACATTGTGCTAAAACACTACGCCCGCCGCGGTACAGGCCTTATACAGTTTAAATCTGGAGCCGCTTGCTGCCCCCCCCCCCCCCACCCACCGCCCTTGGGTCACTCTACGCCCCCTAAGGGGAGCGCGCCCCACTGGTTGGGAATTCCTGCTCTAGCTAAACATACTCTTGCTTAAAAAATATGTATAGAAATTAAAAAAACTGTTCCACTTATTCCTCAGATGACTCATTTTCCAACGTGTTTATACATTTTATGTACTCGTTTAACGTAAATTTTAATCAATAAAAACTTTAATTAACTAGTTTTACCTCTCCAAGCAAAAATTGCGAATCAGCTGTTAGATTACGGTGAATAATTTATTAATGAAACAGAAAACGGAAAAAGTATTCCACTTATACAGTATAAAAAGAAACGATCTTTCATAATATAGAATTCAAACTAATAGACGTTTTGTTAGTTACAGCAAAATAGAATCAAGAGCAAAATCTAAAAAAAAACTTTACCGGTCTTGGTCAGCGGGGACTGTTACACTCATTTAATTAATAGGATGAAATGAACGAACTGTTTACATAAGTGAATCGCAAAATTTATATGAGTGGTATTGTACAATTCCACAGGTCCTTTCAAATTAGTTTTAGGGGGGGACGGCGCGTACGCAGTCCCCACTACCAAAAATTACGCATCCGAGTTATCCGCATTAGGGATAATCGCAAGGGTCAACCCAACCGCAGTGCAATGGAAGAGTCTCGCCCTGGGGGAACCGCCTTTTTGATCACGGTATCCCCTATGCCAGGTAAGTATGATTTCACAACAATGCGGCGGGAGGGTCATCAAACCGGGAAAAATCTTAACACCGCGAAGTAGAATACGCGTCAGACTTAACAGCGACATCTAACGGAGAATTCGGTAACTATCGTCATATCATATGGTGTTTGGAAAGTAAATTTAAGCCTAATCGGTAGTGACCCTACCCTACATACGAAGCTGGAGGTTCCGTGTTCGAATCCTGGTACGAGCACTTAATTGTTATTTTGTCCGTCAGCCAACCCAGTTCATTAACAAAAATACCCGTTTTATTAACATGCCTGGTATATGGCCCTTTATGGAAACCGCCACAAAGTGAGTCCGAAAGAGAGCGTAATAGAGGGGGCTGCGTCTCGTTTTGACTCAGGGAGTCATGACGTCATCAGACATTAATTGTATTGTATATTGTTTATTTCAGATGTCAAATCCATAAGCTGTTAGTAATTACACATCTTAATAATTATTTGTTAGTACACAACATCAACATAAAATAGGACTAAGACTAGAATTGGATGCTAAAATAAATTACAAATAGAATAATTACCTAAATGTCAAGACTCAATAATCATAATTACAGAATATTACAATTAGAATAAATTTTTTTTTATTAATGCTAACGTGACGACAAGTGAAATGTCAATTTTGTAGTGAGTGAGAGACCGCCCCCTATATTATGCTTTTACTACTTTCTAATAGTCTTCTGATGAACGACTGCTTTTCTCGGTAAAAAGGTTCAACTGTGGCTAGGGAAAAGGTGTAATACTGGCTGTACACTCTCAGGCGAGAGCACCCGGTAGAGAGCTTTCTGCCGGCTAGCATATCTTACGTTGTCGCCTGTCACTTCATACTTCGAGTCGCGCTTGAAGTATGAACTGTCGCGTCAAACGTCAAGTTATGCTAGGCGTACAGGAGGCAAAGCGAACGCACTCATGTACATTGTACACTCTAGTGTACAGCCGGTATAAGAATTAGGTCCACTTTATATAAATCCATAACAAATATCAATGTTTTAAGATGTCGGAATTGCAGGTCTCTAAAGTAAGATTACGACATCTTCAAAAAGTACTACTATATTTTATATTATATACTACTATATATTATTTACTAGCCCTACCAGAGTCTTTTTGGATGTTGCGGACTTTTGGTGGTACTAATTTATAATGGCAAGTAATACTCTTTGACAACACACGTTAGAAGTCATCGTATGTCTTCTATTTAAACAAACTTACATCAAGACGAAATATTTCGTGTTTATAAAAATAAATAAACAAATATGCCGAAAAGCATCGAAAACGATGTCTGAAACCTTATTCTGAATATTATTAATTATTTAAAACAAAGAACGGACGAAGGATTGACTAATATCCCAATACACAATGGTTTTAAATAGATTGTTGACATGACCGGTTAGTACTGACATTTCATATTTATTATTTAACGGCCTCCTAGCCCAGTCGGTAGTGACCCTGCCTACGAAGCAGGAGGTCCCGGGTTCAAATCCTGGTAAGGGTATTTATTTGTGTGTTTATCACGAATATTTGTTCCTGAGTTATGGGTGTTTTCTATGTATCTAAGTATATATTTATCTATATAAGTATGTATATCGTCGCCAAGTACCCATAGTACAAGCTTTGCTTAGTTTGGGACTAGGTTGATTTGTGTAAGATTGTCCCCAAATATTTATATTTATTTATTATAGTAAGTGTTGATTGAATTGGTAAGATTGGTTGGATTTAAAAAAGTACACTTTTTTCTTATTCAAGGTATAGGTAAAGTCTACCAAAACAAATATAAATATATAAAAAGAAAGATACGTACAGTCACCGGCAATAGTATCTTCCTACATGAAGACCGCATGCGGCCTTCGTGTAGTTGATGGTAAAATTATTACGGAATCGGAGCTTATAGCTGATGCTTTTAATGGCTTTTTTACAGGCCAGCATACAAATAACATATCCAGTCACCTAAACTATAATATACTGACGAATAAAGAATGCCATAGTATGTATATTAAGCCTGTAGATGCATATTAAATAAGAAAGATAGTAAAATCCTTGCAGAATAAAACGAGTTCCGGACATGATGGCATACCAATGCAATTAATTAAAGCTTGTATCGATTTCATTATTGATCCTCTTGTCCACATCATTAATTTAATGTTAAGTACAGGTATATTTCCAGATCCTCTAAAAGTATAGATAAATTAACGAAAGCATGGAATTGCATATGTAGTGTGTATTGTATGTTTACAGGCATTCTATATTTGAATTTTCTATTTTCTCGTACTATCAGCATAAAAAGAGGTTTGTTATATATTGCAGAAGTAAATACCAAAATAATGTCAGTGTCAAATTGTGAATATTATTTACGTTGTGCATATATTTTTACGTCTGATTTTATTGTATTCTCACAATTATCAGAATAATTTTGTGTCAGCCCGTACGACTAACAAGAAATGATGGATTGGTTGACAGAACACAACATTTCGTATAGCCCGTTGATGTACAAAACCAGTTTGTATGATTTAATTAAACAAAATAAAGAGCGGTTTCGTGAGTACCACATAGATGCAATTTTAAAAGAACATGGCCACTCCGTTTTACGATTGCCACCGTATCACCCGACATTCAATCCGATCGAAAATATTTGGTCCATGGTAAAAGGATATGTAGCGAAAAGAAACGTTTCATTAAACATACAAGGCATTACGAGTTTAGCAACTGAAAGGATGAATACTATTACTGCTGAGGACTGGGAAAATATTTGTCGCCATGTCGAAAGTGAAGAAAATAAATATCGATGTCAGGAAGGGGAAATGGATCGAATTTCAAACAATCTTATTATCAATACTTGTGACAGCTCAGGTGAAGAACATGATAGCGACTAAAAGCAAAAAACAGAGGACTACTGCTTATTCCATTTCTTAAGGGTATGTAATTTTATTAAATTAAGAGAAAATTATTCTCCTTTTGTTGCAAACGGTACAACCACTACAAATGCAATTCCATGATCTCGATAATTCATCTATAGCACTAATAAAACCATTGTTTAAAGAGGGTGCCCTGCATGATATAAGTAATTATAGACCTATAGCCCTTTTGTCTAACTTTTCTAAAATATTTGAAAAAGTCTAGTCTGCTAGATAATTATTTCGCTTCTAAAAAATTTTTAAATCCCAACCAGTTTGGTTTCCAAAAACAAAAATCAACGTCCTTGGCAATTTTTAAAATGTTTAAAGGTATATGGGATAAAGTCAACGATAAGCTACCTTGTGTATCTTTGCTTTTAGACATGTCCAAGGCCTTTGACTGCGTGGTACATGATATACTTTTGAGACAATTGGATAACATTGGAGTAAGAGGTCATGTTCTTTCTAAAATTATTTGAAACTTACCTTAATAATAGAAAACAAGCTACAATGATAGTCAATTACTGTAAAGAACTAAAAACCTTAGGTAATACTCTATCACGATTTGAAGCTACTAATGTAGGAGTACCTCAAGGTAGTGTTCTAGGACCTCTATTATTCTTAGTATACATTAATGAATTTCCTAAAGTCGTTGACGAGTTATGCGTAATGTTTGCGGATGATGCCACAATACTTTTTACAGCGGATGATCACAACATTCCTTATATGGAACAGAATATTAAAACCACCCTTGAAAAGTTATTGATTGGCTTCATGCTATCAACTTAAGCAAGACTTTCATTTTCAGACATTCAGTTTAGAAATTATAAAACAGCTCCCATTGAATTAAATATTGAAGAGGCCGGAGTTAGAATAGAAGAAGTCAGTAATATATGTTTCCTGGGAGTTACTATTGATACTTTTCTTAGCTGGAAGGAACATATTAAATAAAAAAACAATAGAATTTCCAGTTAATGTTATGCACTATCGGTTTTGTCGGGCGCTTGCTCTGAAAACGTCGTTAGAAGTACTTATTATGGAAAGGTGGTGCCTCTGCTGACCTACGGAATCATTTTTTGGGGAAATTCTGTCGATGTACAAAGTACGTTTATTCTTCAAAAGGATTGTATACGCTCTATATACCGTATGAGTAGAGACCAATCAGTACGACATGTTTTTAAGAATAAACGTATACTCACTCTTACGGGAATTTATATCCTTGAACTTTGTCTTTTTCAGAAGAATAATTCTGACTATTTTGCTAAAAGGTCATCATTAAGAGACAATTTAAGAGAGCAATATAGGTATAACTTAATACGTCCAAGATCACATAATAATATGTACTTCAAGAGTGCCTTTTTTACCTCTATACGTGTATTTAATGCTCTTCCTAATGAAATTAAAATGTTCAACGGAAATAAATTTAAGATGAGGCTTAAGGAACTACTCATTCAAAATGTATTTTATAATCTAAATGAGTTCGCCGAGATGATGGCAAGACTCAAAGATATATATTAGGTAGGTGTTACATGTAAATAGTGTTATTTATTTTTAAGGCCAAAAATTGTACGCTTGAAAAGAGCAACTGTTGATGCTAAATTTATATATTACAACTTCTGTACACAGTTTACAATAAATGAATTACTTACTTACTAGGAAGATACTATTGCCGGTGACTGTACAATCAACCAATTTGATTCCTAGACCACTCTAGAACCTTGTCGTAATGACTGTTGCCCTTGGATACGCATAAACGTAACCTATTTGCTACAAAACTATTGTGACAAGGTTCTAGACTGGCCTAGGAATCAAATCGGTTGACTGTACGTTACAGTCGTTGCCGGAAATTAAAAAAAAGATCCAATTCAAAATTATAAAGTATTCAGTCTTCTGGCAAAAGAAGGTTTTAGTTCAAAATGGTGGAGTTGGACCCTTGCTTTTACTCCATTTCCCTAACCATAGTTGAACCTTATTAGCGAGCAAAACAATCGTTCATAGGTGGCTAGAAACACCAGTCAGATAGAGAGCATAATATAGGGGGTTGTGTATCACTCGCACTCTTTACAAAATTGACACACATCGACATTTTGACTAGTTATCATGATGGCATTATTGTCTGATGACGCATTACCTCCTTAGTCAAAACGAGACGCAGCCCCCTATATTAACCTCTCATTCGGCCTCACTTTGTGACCGAAGAGTATACTCGCGTTTATCGAACGAGCGGAGTGTAAGCGAAGTGAACGGAACTGTCAGCTGGCTACCTAGACGTCTGTGCATTTCGATGGCTAGTTGATTCTGAATAGTTGTTCCACAATAACTTTAGGACGTTTTTCTGATCTTTATGAAATTTGTTGGGGTTGTAGTAGACCTCAATACAATTTAAGAGTTCGTTTATGAGCAGGATCGATCAAGGGGTTATGGAGCTAGAAGGCTCTAAACAATCATTATTAAAGTCTTGTTATATTGGTCAACTAGTTTGCAAGGAAATCGCGAGTTCTCAGTTCAAGGCGGACTACTATAGTACTTTATAAGTTCATGCCTTTTTCTCTCGTTCAGTGTTCCGGTAGCCGCGCAGCCGGAAGTCGTCGGTGGCGCGGCTGAGATCGGCCGCGAGATGGCGACACTGCTCGACGCCGCGGCTCAGTTTGCTCTCCAGCTCGCTGCGTTTCTTGCACCATTCGCGGGAGAGGAGCTCTAGGTGGTACTCTTCTTTACGTTTTAGCTGAAATTAACAATCAACATAAATAAGAAAGTGAATTCTACTTAGCCATAGTATTATCAACTTTCCAAGCTTACATTGTTTTTATTTATCGTAATTCAGCGGCACGTCTAATGAGAGTTTCCGCGATCTCTCGATTGTTCACTAGATGGCAGCACCGTGACTATCGGTAAAAAAAAAGCAAACAACCAACGACAAGAGGTGTTCACAGGCGGTCACCCATCCAAGTACTAACCTCGCCCGACGTTGCTTAACTTCGGTGATCGGACGAGAAACCGGTGTATTAATCGTAGTATAGATAGACGTTGGCAAGAGTAGGGTTAAAATATACAAACATAACGGGAAACTCTTAAAATGAGGGGTATATGCGTAAATATATGTGCAGATTGTGTAGCAATCGCAAAGAAACAAACCACTCGTTGGTTATGGTTTGGAAATGTCAAATCCATACATACATATATTATTCTGCAATAACAAAATGGATAACGCCGAACAACGCATGCATACAATATTTTGGACATTTCTTTAAGGTGTAATGTGAAAAAACTACTAGATTTATGGCCTGTTTCACAATCTCCAGTTAAAGCATATCTGTCAGATAAATGTTTGCTGTCCTTTTCTTTTATATGACTGGAGAAAAGGATAGCAATAATTTTAACTGGCAGATAAGTTTATCTGGAGATTGTGAAACAGGCCCTTAAAAAGGCAAAAAAGCCAACGACACGAGGTGTTCCCAGGCGGTCACCCATCCAAGTACTGACCTCGCCCGACGTTGCTTAACTTCGGTGATCGGACGAGAACCGGTGTATTCAACGTGGTATGGACGTTGGCGACAGAGCTACTGAATTATGTTATCCAGATCATAAATGTGACGTCATGCCATTGCGCCAATTAGGGTTCCTTCGATCGGTTTTTTCACTAGGTGGCAGCACCGTGGCGACAGGTCTAATTATCACATAATCCAACAGCCATGTTAATTTTTTTATCTACACTCACACTGTAAGTCCTCTAAACCGTGTTCAAAAACGGTAGGCAATGGCTAGCATTACCACAACCGATTTTACTATGATAAGCTTTTTATCTGTGGCAGTAACGTAATTTTAACTTTACATGCTCATATATTGATACGTTATGAGTTTAAAATTCCGAACATCGAATAACATAATGTAAATCTTGTGCTCCTTCCTGACCAACGGCACGCGCCCGCGCGACCGCCGGCACAAACGAGTTGGCCATGGCGGTGCAATGGCGGTCATTCTATGGTTTCCGAACACTTAATTTAATATATATAACATGAGTGTAGATAAAGCAGTGTATGCAACTGTACGTAATTAGGCCTTAAAACACTCGTGTGATCTTATTATGAAACTCACCTGCGGCTCGTTTCATAAAACCACACTCATGTTTTAAGGACCCTTATTACGTAACAGTTACATAAACTATATAGTGTATATGTGTATTTTGTTTTACCAGCTGCTGTCAAAAAGACCTCTCGCCACGGTGCTGCCACCTGGTGAAAAATCGACCGAAGAAACCCTCATTACACACAAGTAAAAATGGTAAAACACTGAGGAAAAATAAAAGTAAAATAAAACAACGCCGACCTGTATCTTATACAACTCCTGTTGTTTCTCTTTCCAGTCTTCTAGCTCGTCTACAAACTTCTGCATGATGTTGTCTCGCTCCTCGTACGGTATCGCCCTCTTTACTAAGTCTGATCAATCAATCAAACAAGAAACATTACTTTTTCTCCGGCACAATAGTACATTGTTAGAGAGGCTGAAAAACCGCTTAAAGATGGACGAGTAAGTTTGAAAAGAAAATTTATTTAAAGTGGAGATCAGTCTAAGAAATAATAGGCATGATGAATTGTTTTCATGTATGATATCAATCGATTCGTTTTGTTGTGAGGATCAAATGTCTATATGTGGCCAATTGTGTTAAATCAACACAAAAGTCAGAAATGAGATTCAAAATCTGACACTCGCGTTTCTCAAAACGCTCCTAACAAAATTATATGCAACAGTGACGTCACGATTGCATAGTCGCCCTGTTCAAAGTATGGAAAAAATATGAAATTTTTATTTTGACAGTGAAATATTGCGTTTATGTATATATTTGCTGTACAATTTATTTTACAGCAATATATGAGAAATCGAATGGTGTCATTGTTTTTTTTTAATTTTGTACTTTTAAAAAATCGTTCAATTTTGAAACTTTGAAGCCTGATATCTTTGAACTATTTCGATGGATTTCTTTCATTTTCAATTTATTAGGATACATTGATCATTTTGCATCCATTCAACTAAATTTTATTACAAAATTCAACATGTGTCATCATCCCTATTGTGCTCCGAGTATGACAGCTTGCAACTTGTAATTCTGGTGGTTTAAAGTTAAGGTTTGATATTTCAGTTACCACCACCACCAAACCAAATAAATATATGACGTCTTAGAAGCGCCACCTAGTAAAGCTGTCGAACTCTGAGCACGATTATCAGGCTGTGCGCCTCTATTAATAAATTCTCTTTCGTCTCCGATTACCTCCATCAATACTCAGCGTACAGTCAGCAGCAGGCCTATAACCGCGAACCACTACGTTCGATCGATCGTCTATTTGCATCTCTATCTGTCGAATATGCAAGAGCGATAGAGATGGAGATAACGAAATTTCGATTTTCAACGTTCGCGGTAGGCCTGCAGAAGTAGATAAACGGGTGAGGTGGTCATAATGTTCTTGGCACAGCTTTATTTTTAGGAAAATAAGAGCGTGTGAAGGTAATTTTGAACACCCCAACCGTTAAGCTACTTTTACTGCTGACTAAAAAACGCCATAATGTATGGGAAGAGACGAGACCAACCATTCTATAAAACGTGATGGTCTGCCATTTTGTTTTCGACATTTATGTTGAAAGGCAAAGACTAAATCAGCATACAGCTGCGATTGAAATGAATGTAAAAAAAAGTAAGATCTGTAAAATAACTAAATCTTGTAAAATAGCATAAATAAAAATATTATTTTTAATTACCTTTTTCATTTCTTATGCAGGTGTCACTCTTGCTTGTCTCTAGTTTTATTGGCGCGCTGAAAAAAAAACATTTACAATATAATATATTCATAATTTGGAGCTTATTTATATATTTATTTTATTATATTATAGAGACACACCAACAGTACATACATAAACAAAGCATGTAAATGACTTTTTCTCAAACATGCAATGAAATATTCTCTTTACGTTCCTTATAATAGACTCGGAAGTATCCTTTTTCGGGCGCAGCATCTCGAGGCGGCCTGAAATGGGATTTCATACAACTTTTCAGGCCTTAGGCCTGCAAAGTAACTTTTTTTTTGTTTCAACGTCCAACCTCATTCAGACAGCGTCATAGATGGCGGCAGGTTTTATGAACAGCTGATTTTAACTTTTTAATTTTTACTTCATGGTCGCTTTTTAGATTGAATAATCATTGTCCTTTTGGTTTTTTATTTTATTTTATTTAATTGCATGTTTGAGAAAAGCACTATACATGCCTCGGCGTGAAAACGGATTCACGGCCTCGTATCTCCGGGAAATCCGTGTTTTCCCAGCCTCTGATGTAATGTACTATATCTACACTCACATTGTAAGTCCTCTAAAACGTGTTCAAAAATGGTAGGCGATGGCTAGCATTACCACAACCGATTTTACTATGATAAGCTTTTTATCTGTGGCAATAACGTAATTTTAACTTTACATGCTCAAATATTGATACGTTATGAGTTTTGATAACATAATGTACACCTGCACGCGCCGGCGCGACCGCCGGCACGGCACACAAGAGTTGGCCATGGCGGTGCAATGGCGGCCATTCTATGGTTTCCGAACACGGCATTTAGGATAAATAATATGAGTGTAGATAAAGCAGTGTATGCAACTGTACGTAATTAGGCCTTATTACGTAACAGTTACATAAACTACTATTAAGAGCAAGCGGACACGTAAAATATTTATGCAACAATAACAGGTGTGCAACAACACAAACAGTTTCGAGACTTTTACACTACATTTACACTTAATATTTAACAACAAAACGACTGTATCAAAAGATTCAAAAGGGGCCATATACACATGCTCAAGCTCTGTATACTTCTCTTTCTCAGCCACGTTGTCCTTGTCTCCCATGCTCTCTCTTCGCAGGCTGTGTTTGTCCTTGTAATGTTTAGTCTCCGTCTCGCACTGCATGCCCCTAGTAAGCGGTCTCGCTCTAGCTGCAAGTAATTTCTCTTGGCTTAAGCGACCCCTCTTTCTTCCGCAGCTGTCCTTGTCTCCCACATTCTCTTCTCGTACGCTGTGTTTTTCCTTGTCGTCTATAGTCTCCGCCTCGCTCTGCACTTGCATGTCGTTAGTGAGGTCTCTCTATAGCTGCAAGTAGTTTCTCATGGCTTTACCTACCTCTCTTTCTCACCCACGTTGTCCTTGTCTCCAACGCTCTCTTCTCGCACACTATCTTTGTCCTTGTCGTGTACAACTTGCGTCTCGCACTGCACTTGCATGTCGCTAGTGAGCGGTCTCTCTCTCGCCGCAAGTAGTTTCTCTTGGCTAATCGCGAAAGAATCGCACATTTTCCGTATCAGTTCCGTTATTTCGTTAGTTTGGAGGATGGCGGCGCCTGATGCGTCTTTGTATCTGTAATGATATGTTACTAATATCATGAGTCTGAATGCTCTAAGGGCTTGTGCACAAATCACGCGAGTTTCGATAGGGGGGGGGGGAGGGGGCAGGAAAAAATCACGACAGATCACGTTGGGGGAGGGGGTCTAGTGAACGAAACTAAGAAAAATTTCTACCACAAATCACTTTTTCTCGGATTCGTTACACATAAATCTTTACTTAGCACCTCAAAATAGCGTCTATTTTACGAAATTTGGCCTTGACCGCGCTTGACCCCGCCCGCGGTCGAATGAAAAAAATATACGTGAGGTTATGGGAGGGGGGGGGGGGGGGGGGGGGGTCAAAAAGTAGCCGAAAAAACCTCGCGTGATTTGTGCACAAGCTCTAAAGAGCTTGGAGCTGCAATTCGGACAGCATAAAAAAAACTATACCTGGACGTGTTCCTAGCCGTGTTATTAGTATACGCTACGCCACCGACGTCCTGGTCCAAGTTAGTACAACTTCCGCTGCTTTTGATGTTCAAAATGCTTTCTTTCCGCAGCATCTCCGTGGTCGCTGCAGTCTCCAGTTGGGTTGCACTACGCGCCGACAGTACCGGTGGTTTCTGAAAAATGCAAATATAATTAAAAAGTCAAAACCCCGCCAGAAAAAAGTGCGCTCTAGATCGAGTTACCTTTCAGACAAAACCAAAAAAGCAAAAAGCCAACGACACGAGGTGTTCCCAGGCGGTCACCCATCCAAGTACTGACCTCGCCCGACGTTGCTTAACTTCGGTGATCGGACGAGTACCGGTGTATTCAACGTGGTATGGACGTTGGCGTATGAGTAATCGAATAATGTTATCCAGATCAGAAATTTAATGACGTCATGCTGTTCAGTCATAAAAAGTTGGGCATTTGCGCCAATAACTGACAAATAAGTATAAGTGTTAACCTAATCTACTAAACCTCAACTAATTTGTTTAATAAATTCCTACATCAATTTACTACTGTATACAGCAACGCCATTTAGTTATGCCATTGTTGTACTTCACTGGAATGGTGTCTTAATTCTTAAATTTAAATTTGATATAAAAAATTCAAGTTTCCAAATTAACTGTTTTCGCACAACATATTCAGCAAACAAATTATTCTCAACGTTATTACCAGATTGCAAGTATTCATAAAGCTCTATCAAGTATCTGATAGAAAGGTATATTAAGAATAAAATAATATTAGTAGGATGTTCACAGCATACTATACTAACGCCATCTATTGACTTGAGACAAAACTAAATGTATAAAGAGGATTATAGTCTAATAACTTTGTGAGGCTCTAAGTTTGATAGCTTCACTAGATGGCGTTGTACGGCTCCATACGTATGCGGTATCTCTGAAGTGCATACATTCTCGATGATAATAATAATAGATACAACAAGGCTTGTTGTATTATGTAATATGGACTTACCAGCATACCTTAAGTCGTTAGTTTTGTCTCGAATACTTAGAATTAACAACATTTACGATCAAAACAAAATAATAGTGGTTTAAATTATCACAATAATAGTTTGTGATAAAAACAAATTGCAGAAGAGCAAAAAGCCAACGACACGAGGTGTTCCCAGGCGGTCACCCATCCAAGTACTGACCTCGCCCGACGTTGCTTAACTTCGGTGATCGGACGAGAACCGGTGTATTCAGCGTGGTATGGACGTTGGTGACAGAACTACTGAATTATGTTATACACATCAGAAAAATTACATCATGCAATTATAAAAAAAAAACATAATAGCCGTAACCGAAGAGCGGACAGGACCACGGACCGATAAGAACGCTGCTATTTGTTAGAGTGAGATCTCTCTCCCTTACCTGACGCTAATTATCGACAAGTATTATGGACAAAGTAATTTCTTCCCGCAAGGTTGACTTTTCTAAATAAACATTAGGCGGCGAAGTGCCTAGACTGCATAGTTTATGGTCAGTCAAAAATACCTTAGCCTCAGCCTGAATGCCAACGTATGTGAGGTTCATGTCCACGTCGACATAGGGCTTCCGATCCCCCTCTCTCTGTCCGTCGCAGCGCAGTATGAAACAGCGCTCGTGGATGGACAAAGCGTGCGGCTCATTGCAGAACTTATGGAGGAAATGTTTCACGTCGTCCGTTGGGACGAGTTTACGGAGGTCCATGCTGCAGATACCTGGAAATATTAGATTAAAATTTTTAATCGTCATGTTTCCGATTTGTCTAAGAGGTATATTAAATATTAGCAATGATTTAATTATAGAAAGAACAAAAAAACAAAATTCATCTTGGGAGGAAAAACGTAAGTGAGTTTTCTAGACACGGAAATCGAAGATTGATGTGAAAGTTTATGGAAAAACAGCAAAAAGCCAACGACACGAGGTGTTCCCAGGCGGTCACCCATCCAAGTACTGACCTCGCCCGACGTTGCTTAACTTCGGTGATCGGACGAGAACCGGTGTATTCAACGTGGTATGGACGTTGGCGACAAAACAATTGAATAATGTTATCTAAATCCGCACTATGACGTCTTTATTATGTATTTTTAAACCATGTGGCAACTGCGTGTCTTTGCGATACATTAAGAAAATTTACATTGTTAGACTGCCGCATGCCGCATGTTTGTTTATCAACCGACTTCAAGATTTCGACGGAGGAGGTTATCAATTCATCGGAATCTTTGTTTTTGCAAAAAAAAATTTAAATGTATTTTAAAACGATTATTCGAAGACGGCTGGACCGATTTGAAAAATTCTTTGTTTGAAAGCGGCGACTGATGAATGATGATATATAATATAGACAATGAAGTAGCTCTGAAAAATTACCCCACAAAAAGTGAGCCGCGGGGGGCGGGGCTTACAAACTGAGCCGCCAAGCCGTTTAGTTTACAAATGGCGGTTCAGTGACACGGTGGTAGTGAAGTTTATCAGAAAATTAAATAATTTAGTAAACATGCTTTCTTGCGCCGTAAAATGGTGTCAGAGTAGAACTGGAAAACATAATAAAAAAGACGGGCTCACTTATCATACGTAAGTTAAGCCGAAAACATATGAAATCTTATAGATTTATTTTACCGGATAATTTATATGGAGATGGTGCGTGCTATGCCAACTTTTGAATAACCATTAAAACTTCTTACGACAATTTTTTATTACTTTTTAATGAGAGAAATGTTTTGATTTAAGTTAAATACACATGTTTAAATCTCATTTTTCATAACACGCAGATAAAGTTAATAGTATACAGTATGCCTCTGATGATGGGCTTTAAATGGGCATGAATTTACTGCAAAATCATCAGTTTTTTAAGTGTGACAGACGATGTCAATTGCTTCATTAGATGAGGTATAAGGAAATAGTATTTATAAAATTAAAATAAAAAATATTATGGGACAATCTTACACAAATCCACCTAGTCCCACAGTAAAGCTCAATAAGGCTTGTCCTGCGGGTACTAGGCGACACTATATATAATAGATAGATACAGATAAATACTTAAATACAAGGAAAACATCCATAACTCAGGAACAAATATCCGTGATAAACACACAAATAAATGCTCTGACCAGGATTCAAACCCGGGACCTCCTACTTCATAGGTCACGACCGACTAGGCTAGGAGGCCGTTAAATTTAGTTTATATAAACGAAGTATTATCATAAAATAACCTTTATTCAAATAGTTGTAGAATAAAAGTAGCTCAGTTTAAGGAGCACATTGAGCACAATCGGTCCTCGCATTTAAAACTCCAGGGTCAAAGACAGGCTGTATGTGTATAGGCTTTTTATGGAAATGAGTGATACCTGATAGTCAAATAAATCAAAGATACATTTTAATTGACATATTTAAATGAAATAAAACGACTAAAAACGGATTATATGGCGTAAACTAAATTCAGTTTATCTCCTGACTTTACTACGTATTCCCCGAGTATTCTATTTGTGGGTAGTTATGCACAATATAATTTTTGACGGATATAAATATATTTTTCTCAGTTGACCCGTAACCATGAACGTTGAAAATTGTACAATGCAGTTTTTGTATACCAATATAGATTCTACAGTACTAAACTAAAAATCGCAGCATCAGACGTCGCAGCGGGACCATAGGTGCAGATTGCAAGATTTCTTGTGAAGGAAAGTGCCCCCCCCCCCTTGAATGGAATCCTGGATCCGCGCCTGGTGTGACATAAAAGTCTTGCGGCAAACGTATTAAGCAAGTAACCAGTAAAGTGACCAAGTATCTGCTTATTTACTTTAAAATAAAATTCAAACCTCTTACAACAAAAAATATACATTCGAAAATTGCTCTCTATTTTATGAAACCGTCCAATAATAATGCGTTTCCAATGTCATTGTTGCCTTGTCATTGTCAAGTGTCAGTGCTACCACGAATCACAGCAAAATCATTATGCGATTGACCAATCGTATTTTAAGTAATTGTCGTAATTGAAAACAGACTAATGTTTTGACGCGTTTGATTGGCAGCGTAGTGAGCATGCGTATATCGAGTTGTTTCCCAGTTTCACGCTGGCGGTTTGTTTGAGGTTAAATAAATAAATAAATAAATATTTGGGGACAATCTTACACAAATCAACCTAGTCCCAAACTAAGCAAAGCTTGTACTATGGGTACTAGGCGACGATATACATACTTATATAGATAAATATATACTTAGATACATAGGAAACACCCATAACTCAGGAACAAATATTCGTGATAAACACACAAATAAATGCCCTTACCAGGATTTGAACCCGGGACCTCCTGCTTCATAGGCAGGGTCACTACCGACTGGGCTAGGAGGCCGTTTAGGTTAGGTTCTACGTCTAGATATATCATCAGTCGCCGTTTGAAAGAGTATACTTCACAGTTGGTCCCATTGTAACGAGGTCAGGATCTGATGACAGGATCCTGGAGAAATGGAGGGAACTCTTCAACTATTATAGGCACACCCATAGTGATTTGAGTATATTTTACAGCAGCTCGAGCATTTGCTTTTGGAAAGGTGGAGGCTAAGTGAAGTAGGTTCTTTTTTGTTTAATATTATTTTTATCAACATTAAGTGAAATACCATCAACAACGACATTAATGATAAATATATAATTATCAGTGTTTAACTATTTTTCTGTTGTGTCAAATGTTAGACAGTTTAGTGTTAGCATTAGTATATAAAACATTGAACACTTTATTGTACAAGAAGTAAATACAACGAGATACATAAGTCACATAATATTCGCACAAAGACAAATCTATCTATTTACGTTACGGGAGCTCTTCCATCTGACCTTTGTGCAGTTTAGCGAGAATCAGAAACGTCAGGCAGAGTAGACATAATATAGTATTAGATATCAACACCACACATTTAGATACAGCAAATCTAAGTATTAACTTCCAAGGGGGAGGCCTATGTTCAGCAGTGGACGTCTTATGGCTGATATGATGATGATGATGATGAAGTATTAACTTAATTCAAGTTATTGCAAACAAGAAAAAAGAACACAAAAAAGCCAACGACACGAGGTGTTCCCAGGCGGTCACCCCATCCAAGTACTGACCTCGCCCGACGTTGCTTAACTTCGGTGATCGGACGAGAACCGGTGTATTCAACGTGGTGTGGACGTTGGCGACAAAACAATTGAATATTGTCAATGAAATAAGAAATATGACGTCATGACAATATTGATACGCAGGGTCAAGGAGGGAATGCCTCAGCTAGAACAGTAGCCCACTGGGTCTCGCTCGTGAGTACGTAATACCAACACATTTGCTAAACTACTGACGCATCAGAAGCATTTAGTAACCGATAAAATTTTCGGGCAAAGGTTATTTTAAGGCTCATGGGTGCTACAGTGTAGCACGATATTCAGGTAACTGAGCCACTGTTTTGCTGCTTGACCCTATATAAATAGCATAGATTAACAACTGATTTTGTAAGATTTATTGTAGTCTTAGAAAAAATGTACCTCGAATTTGACAGATTCTGTTTTGTTACTTCAAACCATGAAGCGGCATATATGCGCCATCTACTTCAGCTTTCAGCCTCACGGCACTATTACAATTTCTTTAACTTTGCGTCTCTATTATCGACGGAATGATCTTTGATATGAAAAAAATATGCAAAAAGCCAACGACACGAGGTGTTCCCAGGCGGTCACCCATCCAAGTACTGACTTCGCCCGACGTTGCTTAACTTCGGTGATCGGACGAGAACCGGTGTATTCAACGTGGTATGGCAACGTTGGCAACAGAACTACTGAATAATGTTGTCTAAATCTGGATAATCATATAAGTGATATAATTATAAAATATTCAAAATAACTATACAAGGGTTGGAGCCTTTTCTTGTTTAGTATAGTCGATATTCTGCCGTGTAAGCCAATGTCAATCCAACACGCAGCGAAATTGCTAAGAGTGTTTAAGACAAGAAGAACATACCGACGTCTCGGTCTGTGGTGATGGTGGTCACCAAACTAGGGCATTCCGCGAAGTAGCGGCCAAGCGCAGCGAGGTCTGCTCGTAATCGCAGCGACGTGCGCTGGTTGAACAGGGCGGCCGCACTTGAACCCATCACAATAACACCCACTCTGTATAAAGTTTGAAAAACTGACCCTGGCTCGAAAGTTTTGACAAATTCAATGGTACAGTACAGTCGCCATCAGATATATCGGAGCGGCCAAAGGTGGTCACAAATATCTAAACAACGCCTCTATTGTCAAGGCAATGTATGTTCCGAAATTGTTTGTACCCGGGCCGCTCAGATATAATTGATGGTAACTATACTTACAACAAAGACTGCTAAAATATTAGCCCTTTATTTTTGCTTTGCTCTACCCAAGTACCGAGTAACAAGTAAAAAGTTTTTTCAGACACAAAAACCCAAATTTTACAGTATTTAATTATTTGTACTTTATTAATTATTAGCATTCATTAAAACTTAATTTACCTGTCCGTTGTAATAGTATGTGTGAAGACGGAATATGAAACATAACAGTCAGTCACATCTTTTTTTGAGGCATAGTCGGGAATAAGCTGAAAATTAACACATAAGTATATTGAATAGACAGCTTAAACAAGATACGTGATAACTTAAGGCAAGATAAATGTAAACCAGAAATGGCAAAGAAACGTCCCAAAATAATGGGGCATAGACTTTAGAACAAACTGCCAAAGATAATTAAAAACTGAGACTAACATAAATAAACTGCTACTCTACTACAAAATAAGACAATATATATATAGCGTAAAAGAGTACACGAATAGTGAGTTCCAATGAAGTGACAGACACTAAAAGTAAATTTGTATTGACTATTATATTATAAATCAACAAATTATTGGACATTATTTGAATTTACATTAATTAGAATTCCATAATTATTTTACATGTTTTTTTTTTTTTTTAAAGTGGGGCATTCCACTCATACAATAGTATGTTATTCAATCAAATACAAACACTGAAAACATTGAAAAAAAATAATCAACCCAGCAGGATTTGAACCTCGCATCGATACGCCTTACCGGGGCTCGATCGCTTTACCAATTAAGCTATGGGTTCAGTTACTGAGTTGACGAAATTCTCAATGCCTTCAATCATCTTTTTGCATTTATTTTTACATCGACTTTATAGCAGCCGTAAGCGACATCTAGGTGCTAACTACTAGAGTTAGATACCCTTCCCGCCGATTAAAGATGATTGAAGGCATTGAGAATTTCGTCAACTCAGTAACTGAACCCATAGCTTAATTGGTAAAGCGATCGAGCCCCGGTAAGGCGTATCGATGCGAGGTTCAAATCCTGCTGGGTTGATTATTTTTTCAATGTTTTCAGTGTTTGTATTTGATTGAATAACATACTATTGTATGAGTGGAATGCCCCACTTTAAAAAAAAACATGTAAAATAATTATGAGTTGATAGCAGCGCCATCTATTATTTCCGTTGTGACACTTGTAAAAGGGTCGGCGGGAAGGGTATCTAACTCTAGAAGTTAGCACCTAGATGTCGCTTACGGCTGCTATAAAGTCGATGTAAAAATAAATGCAAAAAGATGATTGAAGGCATTGAGAATTTCGTCAACTCAGTAACTGAACCCATAGCTTAATTGGTAAAGCGATCGAGCCCCGGTAAGGCGTATCGATGCGAGGTTCAAATCCTGCTGGGTTGATTATTTTTTCAATGTTTTCAGTGTTTGTATTTGATTGAATAACATACTATTGTATGAGTGGAATGCCCCACTTTAAAAAAAAAAAACATGTAAAATAATTATGAGTTGATAGCAGCGCCATCTATTATTTCCGTTGTGACACTTGTAATAGGGTCGGCGGGAAGGGTATCTGACTCTAGTAGTTAGCACCTAGATGTCGCTTACGGCTGCTATAAAGTCGATGTAAAAATAAATGCAAAAAGATGATTGAAGGCATTGAGAATTTCGTCAACTCAGTAACTGAACCCATAGCTTAATTGGTAAAGCGATCGAGCCCCGGTAAGGCGTATCGATGCGAGGTTCAAATCCTGCTGGGTTGATTATTTTTTCAATGTTTTCAGTGTTTGTATTTGATTGAATAACATACTATTGTATGAGTGGAATGCCCCACTTTTAAAAAAAACATGTAAAATAATTATGAGTTGATAGCAGCGCCATCTATTATTTCCGTTGTGACACTTGTAAAAGGGTCGGCGGGAAGGGTATCTAACTCTAGTAGTTAGCACCTAGATGTCGCTTACGGCTGCTATAAAGTCGATGTAAAAATAAATGCAAAAAGATGATTGAAGGCATTGAGAATTTCGTCAACTCAGTAACTGAACCCATAGCTTAATTGGTAAAGCGATCGAGCCCCGGTAAGGCGTATCGATGCGAGGTTCAAATCCTGCTGGGTTGATTATTTTTTCAATGTTTTCAGTGTTTGTATTTGATTGAATAACATACTATTGTATGAGTGGAATGCCCCACTTTAAAAAAAAACATGTAAAATAATTATGAGTTGATAGCAGCGCCATCTATTATTTCCGTTGTGACACTTGTAAAAGGGTCGGCGGGAAGGGTATCTAACTCTAGTAGTTAGCACCTAGATGTCGCTTACGGCTGCTATAAAGTCGATGTAAAAATAAATGCAAAAAGATGATTGAAGGCATTGAGAATTTCGTCAACTCAGTAACTGAACCCATAGCTTAATTGGTAAAGCGATCGAGCCCCGGTAAGGCGTATCGATGCGAGGTTCAAATCCTGCTGGGTTGATTATTTTTTCAATGTTTTCAGTGTTTGTATTTGATTGAATAACATACAATTGTATGAGTGGAATGCCCCACTTTAAAAAACATGTAAAATAATTATTTTATATTAGTAAATATGGTATGAAACCGTTTTGTTTTCATACCATATTTACTAATATAAAATAATAGAGAAATTTATTTTTTTCTTCATGGGTTTTTTTTTCTAAACATTAAAGTTAATGCATAAGTATAACATAAAGCCAGTTGATAGACTTATATGCGGTAGGCGCAGTAGGTACTTAAAATTATAAATTTTATACTCAGTTATTTGAAAGACTTACCATATCAATATTTTCGACCGAGCCAATGACGAAACTAAGCACCCAGAGGTGTTTACCCTCTCCAATCTGTATGAGACCCTCGTCACACAGCAGCTCGGGCTGCAAGTCGGGGCTGGAAACCGTCTTCTTGCTTTCGGCTATGTATTCATCTGAAAAGTTTCAATGGCAAATAAAACTGCTTGTCAAAACTAAAACCAACAGAATTATAAAAGCATCGAACAAACTACCAGAGGACACGTGTTGGCTCAGTGTCAATAAATTTAAAAACAAATTAGACAAGCACAATAAAAACAATTTAAAGCGATAACTTTGTCAAGAGCATACTGGATACAGACACTATCAGTTATTACAACTGCTTGCCTGCTTACAAAAATAACAATAACAAGTTTTGGCGTACGCTGTAATTACAGTTATTTGTGAAAAAAACCAATAAGGTGGGAATATGTACCAATGCAAGTAAAAGGCTCTGGGACTGGCGGTAGGACACCCGACTTTCAATCCGGAGGTCTCGGGTTCAAATCAGGGCTTGCACCACTGAGTATTTCGGAACCTAATTCACAGTCGCTTCTTGAAGGAAAACATAGTGAAAAAAACGGGATTAATCCCAGTAAGGCCTAGTTTCGCCTGTAGGTTGCAAGGTCAGATGGAGTCGCTTTCGTTAATTCTAGTGCCTACGCCAATTCATGCGATTAGGTTGCCAAGCAGAGTAAGCAGACCCGCTCAAA
Organism: Pammene aurita; assembly: GCA_947086415.1. NCBI lineage: Eukaryota > Metazoa > Arthropoda > Insecta > Lepidoptera > Tortricidae > Pammene > Pammene aurita. The sequence continues at coordinate 20,076,543 of OX352305.1, read as the reverse complement.
TTGAGCCGTGGCTGAAAGCCGGGACAAACGCTAGGAGGATGATGATGTGTCTATGCAAGTGTTTATTGTGTTGGGAATTTTAGTGCTCATCCGAAAAGACTTTGACTACTTTAAATAAATTTATCTGATGGTGAAATCGAGAGAACTTTTCATATATTATAGAGGCACTTCAATAAGTGGCCCTATAATATATGAAAAGAGCAAATACTCGAGCTACTGTAAAAAATACTTAAATCGCTTTAGATTTAAATATTTTTTACAGCTCGAGCATTTGCTCTTGGAATGGTGGAGTAGGCTGAATCAGTGCTTTTTTCTTTAATATTATTAAACTTTTTCACTATGTACTTACTAAGTGTCAGTAACAGTCCAGCAGGTGGATTGACAGTGTTGTAAGTCGTCGGGTAAGCGACGTCATTGCTGTGGAACATGCGGAGTTCATTCCTCTGAAAGTATAAAAAAAAAACTAAAGATATTAGATTACACTTAACATAAAAAATTAAAACACCTGAACCGGTTCTGATAAAACACTATCCAGAAAACCTGATTTTAAATTTATCAAAAACCTTTTTCAAATTGTATTACCCGGTTAAGAGCTATGGTGCCACATACAAACACACAATATGGTCAAACTTGTAGTACAACACCCCTCTTTTTACGTTAGGTGTTAAAAAAAAAACAGTCAAGGAATGATTACAAACAAGATGTCTCTATCAAGGCTTATAGGCTAACTGAAAACATCTTCGTTATTAAAAAAACTGACTTAATAAATATTAATAATTATACGGTAGAGTTTTCGCAGAAAGAGTACAATAGAATAGTAGTAGTAAAACACTTTGCTGTAGAAAAAATACAGCAAGAGAGATGTACAAACACCAAACCACAACTATCACGCCAGACCCACCACCAGTCAGCCACGTCTCAAAATATGAATACATTTAATGTGACAAAAATATGTACCCACTACCAAGGCGTCTTGGATACCTACATGTTTTTATCACATTAAATATATCCATATTTTTAGACATGACCATACGTTAATCAAACTAGTTTTAAGTATTTCTTTATATTAATTTGTAGGTCACAGTGCGTTGGTTTTAGTATTGTAGCACTGTGTAACTTATTTGAATAATGAAATAAATAAATATAACACAAAACATTGTCAGTCACATTGTGGTTTAGATGGGAAATAAATTATTAAATTTAAAGTTTCGTGAGACATACTATCACTATATAATAACGGTTACACTCACGTCACTTGAGTCACTTCGCGCGACATGTTTCGGAGAGCTTAGGTCTCCATATTCAACCACTAAGAGTGCTATTTGAATCGGCCCGTAGCGCACTTTTGAACGACGCGTTGCCGACTGCCGGCCTGCGTCCCGCTCGCCGCGCAGCTCGTGTCGCCCGCTCTGACAAATCTTGTTGAGGGTGATCTTGCGCCGGCGCTGCTAACGTGTTTTACAGCGCATTCGGTTCATCCGAAATGAGCGACGATAAACAAACCACGCTCACTGTGTCCACTAAACTCTCACAGCACACGGAGAGATTCTGGCCTTGGATTACAGACTTCCATGCTGGCGGTACGCCCCAGCCCCCGTCTCGATTCAAATTAGGACGACGCCGCTAAAGTGACGTGAGTGTAACTGTTATATTTTATAGGGAAATAAATTCTACAATACTTCTTTTTCTGCACAGACTCTAAACTTAATTTAATAAAATGACTGCTACTAAGAAAGTTATTACGGGAGTCATTGAGTTGATGCGGTCTTCAACGGAGAGGCTGAGCATGAGCTGCGGGTGGCAGCACTTTCCCTCCGACTTCACCCCCAGCAGTCGGTGCCATGTGTGACGCACCTGCACAAGAAATATGTTTGGCTGTTGTAGTATACTTAATACTGAATTAGTAAATACATCAATGTCGTAAGTTAAGACAATTTTATTAAATTGTATTTTATATTAACCTAGACATTCCAAGCCCCTTAGCAGCATTAATTATTTATGATTATTTATTCTGACAACAGAAGGCAATATTTTGTGGTATATCAGTTTCCTAGACAATATACGCAAGTCCACATCCACGTAATTTTTTTTTCTATAGTACAGTCACCGGCAATATTATCTTCCTACACGAAGGCCGCAAAAATATGTAACACGCTCGTATTTGTAAGGCCATAAGAGCGTGTCACATATTTTTGCGGCCTTCGTGTAGGAAGATACTATTGCCGGTGACTGTACCATCGGTAACCCAGAGGAATAGAGCATTCACAAGCTCACGCCAATTCTCTTAATCCCCAGGCACACTACTCCAATTTAACCACAAAGCCTAGAAGAGCTAGAAATTCTTCAATTTTCCTGTCTAATTGCATAATGAAAGATTGGAACAGGTTGACCAAATTAATGATCAGTGCACGCACAGTGAACTCTATAATTAGACTCGACAAACATTTTTGAAATGGACAAAACACAAGCGGTCATTGATATGCACATATCAGCTATAAGCTGCCTATGCACTAATATATAATAATAATAATAAAATAATTTGCTTATCACATTGTGTAGGATACAAAGATATCCTTAATAAAAGTAGACATTTACTCATTGTTTTCTATTTTGCTTCGGGTTAACAGTTGACACAGTATTTAGTTCTCTCCTTTCCTCTCCCAGTTTTTTTGTGCATATTTTTCTCAGTACCAAACTAAATAAGAGTTATTACACCTTACTTTTTTTTGTTACATGTTGATTGTTATTGAATTGCAATGAAAAAACCTCACAAAAGCATTGACAGTAGCATTTAGCAAATATTTAACGTTATAGAATCTGAAATATACTGTTTGTAGCTTTGACTTTAATTGAAAAAAGTAAAAATTAAGTAACTTACATCAACAATCTTGCTGGCAGGACAGGGCTGCGCTCCGAGGAGACTGAGCAGGAGATAACCTACTTTGTCCTTCCGCCCCTGAGTACCCATTGTAAATACTTCCACTTTGATGGGGACATTCTGGACCCGTAAACTAAAAAATATAATAAAATGAATCCAGATTTAAAGCTCAGGGAATATATTCAATTATTAATTTTTCAAAAATGTACACTATGATATATAATAATAACAGATGGGCTATGCACGCTCCAAAAGTGAAGCACTTACAAGTGTGTAAATTCAAACAATTTACTCTAGCTGTGCATCAGCAAGCTAGAGATGCAGACATGCTAACAGAGAATTCCACGGAAAATTCCACTGTTATCCCGTATGAACACGAATTTTCTGAAAATTGGTAGGTTTTGGAGTTCCTATTTCTGAGACAATATTTAAATTTTGGTCAGAATTATAATATTCCAATGAATTACAAAGATAACTGTAATAGCAGAGATATACATGCGTTTGTACGGGACAGCTCGTGGAACGCCCCTAATGAGCTCCCGTCACCCGCGTGAGAAACAGACAAACTGTAATTTTCTAACAACAAGAGTGACAAGGATGTAATGTTTATAAACATAACAGAATCATTGGTAGGTAATTAAATAAATTTGAAAGTATTTTTTGTGCTCATTCATGTTCGAGTACAACCCATTCATAGTAAAAATCATTGGATGTACGCCAAACATACCTACGAAACCTTCGTTTATCAGCCTCCCAGACTAGTTCGGCGTCGAAGCTAGGTGCATGGCTGGGCACAACGGGATCTGTCTCCAGCATATATCCATTTAAAGATCCACTAACTACAAAAGGGACTTTCAAGAAACCAAATCCAAGACCTGAAAAATAAGAACTGGAGTAACAACCACCGTATATTCTAATGCCACCTTGCTGTTTTGTGACTCTGTTTACCTTCTTTTACATGGAGTACTATTTGGATAGTAGGGCCTTTTAATTCATCCATTGAAATGATTACCAAAATTGAATCAAATAATAAAAACAACTCAAACTCAACGTAAACATATCCTTCGAAAATTAAAATTGACTTTGACAGACAAATTGCCAAATGCAAATTACCAATGCCAGAGCAAAAAAATGTTTTAGTGATGTAATGTACCAAAATCGACTTTAAATATTTCGATAAGGTGCAACACTTATGGGGTCGACTCACATCTAGATTTGGCGTCAACACAACGCCGCGATATTTCAAATATAGTCTTCTCAACTTCACATTTCATTTCGTCAAGTTCGTCAACGCACTACGTAGTAATATGTTTTTGTATTAAAATTATTATCTGAAGTATATTTTGAGTTAAATTTGCAAATAAATAAAATCATTTATTTCTTAAAATAGTTACAAGTTTTTCAAAAACGAAAAGCCCAAATAGTAGGTTTAACGCGCAAAGTTACTGTGCTAACGGACGAGCGGACTGGACCACGGATCGATAAGGACGCTGCTATTTGTTAGAGTGAGATAGCTATATATTTCTCACTCTTACAAACAGCACTGTATCGGTCTGTGGTCTGGTCCACTCGTCTGTTACGGCTATTATGTTACGACACCCGATTTGTAATGTTTTGCCTCATTCTAACTGTCGTTCCCTTTCACTCTGATCAATTGACTAGTTGCTCACGTGAGTAGCCCCCTTAACTAACTTTCGTTTAGGGTAACCCTGATCTGGCGGGAAAAAGAATTATAGTCAAGTTAGGATTTATTTTTAGAAATTACCTTAACATATTTTTCAATACAGTATTCTTTGATAGATCAATTAAAGACACGAAATATTATAAGGGTTCTATTGACTATTTTATTAATAAATTATACACTTGATAAAAAAGTTTATTTTCGATATAATTGTCATCCATTTTTATCAGTCAATGAGGCTTGATTGTGTTTGTACACAACTGTTACAATCACGCTTGCGTTACTTTAATTTTGATATAAGTGGCTATTTAGCTAATTTAATTCAAGCCGAATGAAGAAGTTTCTGTACGAGTACAAAGCTGTGAAAATTCTGAAATGCCGGTCAGAAACGGAAACGTCAAAAGAGAAGTAAGTAAACAATCATTTAATGTTCCATAAACCACCTACTATTTACAAACGTGTAGAATTCTACCTTCTAATTTCTTTAGAAATTACTGTTTCATTTTTTATTGTCTGTTGTGTGGTTTGGTTCGTACAATCACCGAGCCGCCTGTGACCGCGGTAGACTAGAACGACGAGCGATCGAGGCCCGACCGGCGGATGAAGTGGATCACCGGAGCGCGACGAAAAGTAATTTGTACAAAAAACAGATTTCAGTTCATTGCGAATGCCGTGTTGTCCGTGATGTTTTGTCTGACCGCACAATATATCAGTGGTCATTGTTGCTAGACGTTTTTTATAAGTGTAGGCCATCTATTGCGCCGGTAATGTTCCGCGTGCTTCCGCCGAGACTTTCTGTTTTAGTTAAAAAGTTACTTGATTAGTTGCTAATTGCGAACCATGCGCGTGTAGTGCTGTTTATTACTGTATCGGTTCACATTTCAACAAAAAAGTGGCTTCGTTACACGACATGGGAGTTTTCAAGTGGTTGCGCCGGTAAGTACGTAGGTACTTTTTATTAGCTTTTGTAAGTTTTACTTTACTCACGACTAGTTCCTTATAGGTTTTTCGTATTTAGTTGATTATTAGTGCAAATTTCTGTGATGATGAAATCAGACAAATTTTTACTGAAATCAAGTTCCCTAATAAAATTGTAGGTAGGTAGTAGTGAAGTGTCGAGTATTTATTAGATATTAAAGACTACGATCGGTTGTTTCTTCTTTTATGTTTATACTAGCTATGTCAGTGGCTCCGCCCGCGTAGGATTCGGTGGGTGTTGTTTGATCTTTCTCTCCCAGAGGGTGGAATATAAAAATTATTTTACATGAACATGACCATCCAGGGTTTAAGTCTTGTCAAATTTCACCTAAATTGGTTCAGTAGTTAGTCATGAAGAGGTAACTAACAAGCTCTCAAACTCTAAACAATTACTTTTGCATTTATAACATTATTATATTACATTAGTATGGTTTCTTTGATACTTGCTCTCTATCATTAATAAATAATTTAAATAAATCATGAATAAAACGTTAAATTAGTGTAACAAAGTGAAACTGACTTTCCATTTCTTGTTGAAATCATTTTGAAACTTTCTGCTAATGATCTACAATATACATACTTTACATAAAAAAAACACATTTTGTAATAGTGTGTCCCCTTTTGTAAGGCATTTGTTAATTGATGTCATACCATTGATAGGCCTGCTCAATACACCAAGCCTCCTGGAATGTTTGATCCATTTTAATTGTATGGTGGACAATACATGGTTTACAAATACTTGGCTAACTTTGAATGTTTCGAGGCCACATATTGTAGCCTGGAATTAGTTGATTGTAATTTTCTGCACTATAAATTTATTGCAGTCTGTCTGTATGTCTGGATAAGAGTGCATGATACATGAAGTTGCTTTAAGTTTTGATGAGAATAATCATAGTTAAAACGATTTGGTAAGTCAACTTAGAATATGCAATGTAATAGAATACATACCTGTTTATTTTTTTCATACTTATTTTATTATAACTAAAAGTTTGATCTTATAATATCTTTCTTATAAGAATCTATTTCACTTTTGAATCTCATGTTGATCTTGATACAACTAACTGTTCAATAATGAAATAAATTATTTATTAACATTGATTTATTATGTCTTCTATTAGATGAGCAATTAATTTCTTAGGGATTTCATCTCCTGTTTTCGAAAATGTCTGAATTGTAGATAGAACTCCTTAGTAAGATTTTTCCGACATCTTAAAAAATTACCACTATACTCAATGTTTATTAATGTAAAATACAAAATAACCAGTTTTAACTTGAAGGTTCAAGTTCCAGACATTGCCTATTTTAGGAATAAAACTTTGGTTTTTGGAAGCTCTAAAGGCCGAGCCACACCAGCTGCATGTGCGTAGATGTTCACGTTCCACTGCATTGTAAAATAAAAATTCTCATAAGACATGTCACACCGCACGCGCATGCACACGTCACGCACGTCCCGCAAGCGGTGCCAGTGTGACATGTCTTATGAGGATTCTTATTTTACAATGCAGTGGTATGTGTGTATGGAAAGCTTTTAACTCTTACAATATACATAATAAAATACTCTTTATTGCACACCTCAAATTAAACGAACAAAGTATACACAAGTTACAAATTCATACATATATCTGACCATTAAATTTTTACATTGAGATACAATCTACCCACATAATGGTTAAGATAAGTTTGTAGCTACCTATTGGTTCTAACTTTTCCTTTTAAATTTTCCATTCTCTTTTGTTTCTTTAATTGAAAATACTTAAATGTACCAGGGATCTTAACAGGTATTTAAAAAAAATCCCGAAATAACGCGATATATTTAATTATTTTATAGGCTTCATGTAGAACTCAATATTGTATTTAGATGTTGTCTTGGTGTTATTAGATTGCTTGGTTATGAAATAGGAAACAAAAGAACGAAAAAACCGGTAGGTATTTTAGTATGGAGGAAAGAATGGCTCCCGATCCTTGATATGTACGTACACTACTCTATAATCTATACAGGGTGGAAAGATAAGTCGGGCCCTGGAGGGAAACTACCTCAAAACCTTGAGATAGCTCAATTCGCTCAAAGGAAACATTCTTTTATGTTTCCTAAAAACTAAAACTGCATTCACAGTTTTTTTCTTAATTTTCACTTTTTTCCATACTAATTGTATGAAAAATATTATTATTATTATTTATGGGTTCTCTTGTGCCCTAAACTTGGTTGGTATTTAGAAGTTTTTATCCTCGTTGGAAACAGGATCGATTGGCATCAATTGTCATAAAAATTATTTATGGCAAAAATTACAAAATAAATAATTTTTTTGAAAACTGTACTCTTTTCAAAAAATTTGTAAATGCAGTTATGTCCCTTTAAAGAAATTAAAGAATGTTTCCTTTCAGTGAATTGAGCTATCTCAACGTTTTAAGGTAGTTTTCCTCCAGGGCCCGACTTATCTTTCCACCCTGTATATATTATGATCTTATTTGTCCATTAAAATATCGATATCTATTTATTGCTTGATCTTGGTAATTATGAGCATTAGGTACTTATATGATTGTTCAGCTTAGTTGACTGTAATATAGTACAGTCGCCATCATATATCAGAGTGGCCAAGGTGTTCTTTTTTTTTTTTTTATGAAATAGGAGGCAAACGAGCAGACGAATCGCCTGATGGTAAGCAATTAACGCCGCCCATGGATGCCTGCAACACCAGAGGGGTCACAAGCGCGTTGCCGGCCTTTCAGATGGGAATACGATCTTTTCTTGAAGGTTTGAAGGTCGTATCGGTCCGGAAATACCGCAGACGACAGTTCATTCCACAGTTTTGTTGTGCGAGGCAGGAAGTTTCTCGAGAAACGCACAGTTGAGGACTGCCAACCATCTAAGTGGTGATGATGGTAATGCTGTCGCGTAGGACGATGGCGGAAAGAGGCGGCAGGGATTAATCCGAACAATTCCTCGGAGCACTCTCCGTGATAGAGGCGATAGAAGATGCAGAGCGAGGCTACATCTCTACGCAGCGCCAAGGAGTCAAGCCGATCCGTAAAATCCCGGCAGCCGACAATTCGAGTCGCTCTCCGTTGGATGCGGTCAAGAGGGAGAAGTTGGTACTGGGGCGCTCCCGCCCACAGATGAGAACAGTATTCCATATGTGGGCGTACTTGTGCCTTGTAAAGCTGGAGGCGGTGGGCCGGAGTGAAATACTGCCTCGATCTGTTGAGCACACCGAGCTTTTTTGAGGCCAACTTGGCCTTACCCTCTAAATGGCCGCGGAACTGGACTTCACTCGAAATGTCGACGCCAAGGATTCGGACACTGGCAGTGGCAGTTAAGGAAGGGTGTTCACAAATATCTGAACAACGCATCTAATGTCAGGGCAATAAAGTCCATGTTCAGATATTTTTGAGTACCTTGGCCGCTCCGATATATTTGATGCCGACTGTACAATGTAATATGAGCACATTCTCAAGTCCTTGCAGTCAATCGCAATCGTTACGCGTGCTGAGCAAAGGAATTGCTAAAGTATGTAGATCTCAAGATTTGTTTAGTGTTTTTAGGGGTTTTTATTTGAATACCACGTTTAGTTAGTAAATAAACGTACGAAAGTTAGGTACGAGCCGCACGGCAAGCTCAGAAGTAGCTAAGCGGGTGAGGTATTCAAAATGTGCTAAACATGGATTTCTTGTTAACAGAAAACGTGTAAAGGTCATTCTGAACACCTCACCCGTTAAGCTACTTCTGCTGCTGACTGTACCTAGAGAGTAGAGGTATGAGCTCTCTATGCCTAGGTATGACTTTCTAGGGGCCGGCTTCTAAGCTGACAATATTTTCTGCAAATACATCTATAGAGTAATAACTACACGCATCAGCAGTCTGCAACTCTGCACGCATTTACAACTTATTAAAAAAAACAGGACCTATGACATAAGAAATTATCAATACGAACATTGTGTAGCAACAAAAAACAAATTCTCACGCATCGGACGCCCCAAAAACAAAGAAGTTTACCGGAGCTCATTCAAAATTAACATTAGAAATCAATCGTGATTGTATTACATTAATTATTCCATTCAAATTTCAATGAACTTCGAAACAATATCGGAATTTCACTTTCGCCAGACTATTTGTCTGTAATTCGTTGTTTTTATTGCTTCAAAATAACCGAAATTGATGGGCAGATAGCTAATACGAAGATAACTTTTGAAACGGGCTATCTGATTCAATCTCGCCGTTCAAAAGTCGACGTTGTTCTTAGCAATAGAAGACTGATTTTAGGTCAAACGGTATTACGGTCAAGTGACCTTGCTAAAGGTGTATTAGTAATTTATGTAAGCATTATCTTGTCACTCAGACAATGACTTCAGCTGATCCGAAATGCTTTCTATTTTATAATTATAAAGTTACGCAAGGTATGCCTGGCTAAGAATATCCAGGTTTTGCCAATCAATTATCAAATTTGTCTAGTAGGTACTAGGCAATGCGAGCCTAATGGCTTGATCACGCCTACCGAGTACCGTGGCGAGACATCAATATGCCACTCGACCGAGACAGTAAAGTGGCCAAGTGACTGTTCACACGAGTTTTTAAAATTTTAGGCGAGTCAGTCAGTTTGTTCATTAACGATGTGCGTCAAAGCTTATATTACTCAATTGTAAATAGGAATAAAATATCGTTTCAGAAGGAATAGGAATTTGTGGAATCGTTGGAGTAGAAAGTGTCGTTTTTGGACGGGATGTCCTGAGAATTCTGAGAGGATCTTGATCTTTGTGCTGCGAGCACTGCTTTAAAGTAATTGCAATCAGACAATCGTAGCAGTGGATTAAGGGCCTTTTGATTGAGGATGAATAATTATCATGAACATTGTATCATGATTGAGGATGAATAATTATCATGAACATTGTATCATGATTGAGGATGAATAATTATCATGAACATTGTATCATGATTGAGGATGAATAATTATCATGAACATTGTATCATGATTGAGGATGAATAATTATCATGAACATTGTATCATGATTGAGGATGAATAATTATCTTGTATCTGTGCATTTACGAAATAAATGAATATGAATATGAACATAAAATCACTGTACTCGGTACGTGTGATCAAGGCATTAATCTTCAGGTTAGCTAAGGGGAGCTCCTTAATATAATTATACTCAGGTCTTATTAGGTATAGGTAGGTAAAGCACGGAACCTTACACTGGAATACTCGTTGCTAGCGGTTTTAAGATCTAGTTAATCGGTAAAAGTGTAGCGGCTGACCCCGTCGGTCGTTATAATCGTTTATCCGCTCTTTTACTCGCTTTTTGGTCGGGCATTACCGACTTCGCTTTTGGAGCATTACACGGGATTAGAAACCCATTTTTAGGGTTCCGTACCTCAAAAGGAAAAAACGGAACCCTTATAGGATCACTTTGTTGTCCGTCTGTCTGTCTATCTGTCTGTCAAGGCCATTTTTCTCAGGAACGCGTGGAGGTATCAAGCTGAATTTTATATCAAATACTCGGGTCTATTGTCCCTTGGAGCTGTAAAAAAATCAAACTTAAAAGCCAATGCAATCAAAAGATATAGTCGTTTATGCTGCAAATTTTAGATTTTTTCGAACAAAATCGAACTTCTATGTCACGCGGTTTGTACGGAACCCTCGGTGCGCGAGTCCGACTCGCACTTGGCCGGTTTTTATTTTTCGTCGGTTAGCATTCCTTCTGCGTTATTTATAGTCATAGGTACATAAGTTATGTTTGTAGAAAACTTTGTCATAGGAAAACAAACTCTTATAAAATATAAACAAAACAAGTCATCGTAATTGAAAAGTCTTCCGTTGATAGTTGTTATGCAATTGACCATTGAACCTGGTGGTATTTAAATAGGAGGCTGCCTTTCCTCGCCAACTAAGAGTTAGCTCAACGTTCACGATTGGTGCCTTTTAAGTTGTGTCGTTTGCAAAATCTACAGACAATTTAAACCTCAAATACTATTTAGGGTTTAAATCTAATATAAAAATAAAGTGTAAAGGGAAGGCACCCTTCGTACTCATTATAAATCTCCCGCGAACACACGATATAAGCGATGACTGACGAAACTTTTCTGTAAATACCTGAATACTTAATGAAACTATTTCACAGCGCAAATAATTCTGATCCAAACGCACAGCAGAATGTGAAACACATCAAAACTTAACTACCGGGAAGCGAGATAAGTTTCGTGTTATCCGAATAATATGACCGACGGTAGTTTTATAATGAACAGGGCTTATAGTCCCGTCACTAAACTTTAAGTTGTTCGAGGAGATCACATTTAATCCTACACTATTTTGTCCTTGGGATCTGGTAAAACAACATTTATTGAAAAGATGTATTAAGTTTTTCCCAAAAAATACAATGTGCTTTCTTTTTAAAAAAAAATTGAAAATGTTTATGTTTATTTCCCACAAACATTAAATCCTACACTAGAGATTTTTAATCCCCGGGACTACCTGAATATTTAAAAGAGTATTTGAAATATTCACCACCTGTCAAGTTGAGAATACATTAGAATTAATAAAAATGTTTAAAAAATTCAATAATAATCAAACACTAATTATACAAATGGTGATTCTTTACTATATTGTCGAGACAATTATTACGCTTCGTTTAAAATAAAATTTACAGCGGTGACTGTATTATAACTATTTTTTAAATGATTTTCGAACACGCGCATTAATTCTACACTCATGATTTTGATGCTCCTTTTAGCTTAAATAATATGTTACATAATATCAAAATTTCACCAGTAAATATACTGAGCATTTTCAGGAATTGTAAAATTAGTAATCAATAAATAATTATAATTGGAGCGGGGCGCGGGGCGGAAACTATAACACATAAGACGTGCGGCGGCCGATACGATTGGTGCACCTAAGGTTATTGACCGTGTAGGTATCTAAGAAGCGCATAGCGTATGGTGCGTAGTTGCTTACTTAGGAGTAATAATCAGGGTGGAATAAATAATAGGCTCATTTTATTTATTAGTATTACAGTATTTTTTAAATCACACTGATAAATTATAATTCTTAATATTATTTTAATTTATATTTATATAAATGCCTATGTTCTGACTGACTGAATGATCCACGCAGAGCCGAAACTACTGAAGCTGGAAAGTTGAAATTTGCAAATAAGGTTACATTTTTAATTTGTAAAAGTAATAAGGATCGATTTTGAAAAATTCAAGCCCTAAGGGGGTAAAAAGGGGGTTAAGCGTTTGTATGGTTAGGGTTTAAAATTTTAAGTTAGAAACTTGAAACTTCGTACGTTTGTTGCTAATTAAAAAATTATAAAAGTCATTTCAGCGTTTACTGGTATATAACCTCTAACGGGGTTAAAAAGGGGTTGAAATTTTGTAACGAAATATTTAAAAAAAAATTGTGACAGACTTGAAAGTTCGTTTGTAGGCTACTCAGCTCCAAACAAAAAAATAATTTTAGCGTTTTTCAAAACTCCATCCCAAAGGAGTTGAAACGGGGTTGAAAAGTTGAATTGTAGCCAGGCAGAAACTACTTCTTTCTAGCTTCACTAGAAAGTAAAGTTTCCATTTATAATGTGTACAAGTAATAAGAAACAAATTTGAAAAATTAAACCCCTTAGGGAGTAAAAACGAAGAGTTAAAAATTTGTATGGGTTAAAATTTTAAGTTCGAGGCATGCAACTTCGTACATTTAATACATCAAAAAGAATGAAAGTAATTTTAGCGTTTTTTTCATTCAACCCCGCAAACGGGGTTAAAAAAGGGTTGAAAGTTGATATAGATACCTACTTTTTTGTGACGACACATTTGTAATCACTTCAAAACAAAAAACAACTAATTTCAATGTTTTTCAAAATTCCACCCTAGATGAGTTAAAACAAGGTTGAAAAATTTGTACTAAAACGAGGCCGAAACTGCTGAAGCTAGAAAGTTGTAATTTGCAGATAGGCTACTTTGTACCTATTTTGTCTACTTATTAAAAATAAGAAAAGCAATTTCAGCGTGTCTTGATATTCATCCCGTAAGGGGGTTAAAAAACGTTGACGATTAGTATGAAGAATATATGTATATGGCTTAAAAGTAAGTTGTATGATAATTATTATAAACAAAAAAAAAATCTAATACCAAACAACACATTTTATAAAGATGAAACTGTGTATGAGTAGGTAGCCGTATTATAAGTGGACGAAGTAGCGGGCGGAAAGCAAGTCTATCTTTAAATGCTTTTGGCCTGACTGACTCATCAACGCAAACACCGAAACCTGCAGTGGTTAAAGTGGTGGCTAAAGAGTTGAAAATGTTAGACCAGGTTACATATAATTTGTATGTACTAAGAGGTGATTTTAATAAATCAATGGCTAAGGGGGTAAAAAGTGGGTTAAAAGTTTGTATGGGTAGGATTTTTTTTATATAGAGACTTAAAAATTCGTACGGTCGCTGATGATTAAAAATAATAAAATAAATATCAGTTTTTTGAAATTCAACCCCTACAGTTTAAAAAAATGGGTTGAAAATCTGTAGTTTTTTTTTTCGTGACTGACTTAAATGTTCGTTTGTAGGCTAATCGCTTAAAATAAAAAATAAAGTAATTTTAGTGTTTTTCAAAATTCCACCCCAGAGGAGTTAAAACGGGGTTGAAAAGTTTGTATTAAAGCGAGGCCGTTACATCGGAAGCTACAAAGCTGTAATTTGCGGGTGGGGTACATTTATAATATGTACAAGTAATAGGAAGCAATTTTGAAAAATTCAAAAAGGGGATTCTAAATTAGTATGGGTAGAATTTAAATTTTAAGTTAGTATCTTAAAACTTCGTACGTTTGCTGATCATTAAAAAATAATAAAAATTATTTTAGCAGTTTTTAAAGTTCAAAAGAGGTTAAATGGGGTTAAAAAGAGGTTGAACCCCATTGAAGTTGAAAGTTTGTATAGAGATTACAAGTTTTGAAAGACAGACTTGAAACTTTGTTTGTAGGCTACTCTTTAAAATAAGAAGCGCGTTGAAAATTTGTTTGTGTGGTGTTAAATTTTAAGTTCGAGACTGCGTAAGTTTACTGCTAATATGATTCGAGGGATGAAAATATCATAAGCCATTTTAAGTTAAGGAAACCCCTACAAGAGGTTGCTTTTTAATGTTTTCTAAGCACTTAGGGTATGGATGCGGCAATTCCTAGAATTTACAGCCCGAAATTTTAAATATATTCGTTTACTTCGGTAAAACCTAGGTTTCACCTCAGCGACCGGAAAATGTTTACATGGGATGCATAAGGTGCATTGGTGTAATTCCGATAGGAAAAAAGTGGAAGTCATTCCAAAAGTTGACTATTATTACATTGGGATGATTGGGATACAGACGATATTTGATTGTTTTTCGGAACACGCTTTGCAAAATTACCCAACGCACCCTACCTATTTCATTTGCTTTAAATTTAGGTACCTACTTACTTCACAGAGGCTCTTCGGAGTATGTACTCCGAAGACTCCTTTAATAGATAGACGTCATATAGACGTGATAGTAGCTACTATAACGTCTATATGACGTCTATCTATTAAAGATGAATTTTGTATTTTTGTAGGTACATATTTCGCAGCGCGTATTGGTTGCCTGGCGGTAAGACGTCAGACTTTCAATCCGGAGGTCTCCGGTTCAAACCCCGGCTCGTACGACTCATTTTTTCGGAACTTATGTACAGAATATCATTTGATATTTACCAGTCGATTTTCGGTGAAAGAAAACATCGTAAGGCAACCGGACCTAATCCCGATAAGGCCTAGTTTCCCCTCTGGGTTGGAAGGTCATATGGCAGTCGCATTCGTAAAAACTAGTGTCTACGCCAATTCATGGGATACGATTCATGTGCAAAATAAAAATTGTATTTTTTTTTTAATTTAGTTACATGTATGGAGCGCCCCCCTAAAAATATTTTTTTTTGCAATTTAACTACATAACTAAAAAGCAGCGCAGCATACGAAATACACCCTTATGTCTAAAGTTTAAGATACCATATATAAAACGCTTTATGAATACATAAATACGAAAATAATGCATCAAAATTATTTTTTAATAGATATACAGTAATTGCATTATTAATTATTACCTCAACTTGAGTCAACGGTGTAAGAAGCGTGTTTGTCAATCATTGAATCAGAATTTTAAATGTACCTTATGTTAAAAAGTGCACCAATTATGTACTTGAGGTTAAGTCATTTTTTAACTTAAACTGTATAGATTTGACATATCCAAAGCATAACCAACGCGATGATTTTTTACGACTGCAGCGCCATCTATGCATTACTTTATGCGCGTTTATCCTCTTTTCACAACAGATAAAAACACGATTAGGCATACTTAATAAAACATGCGACACCTAGCGAGATTAACTGGTAGTTGTTTCCTCGTTGTTCATATTGACGATTCTAATGTTGAACCAATCTTGAGATAGATGGCGTTAAAACTAATATAGATAAATTAACAAATTGCTTCAAATCGCATTTTGAGACAAGTAACGCCATCTACACTGTCCGGGAAATTACAAACGGGGAACGCCTGGTTGCATGAGTGTGGCCAGTCCTTTATATATCGTCCTTGATAGCTTACAAGCGAGTCACACAAGAAGAACAGATTACTGGTCACTAGACTACGCATTATGAAGCCTAAATCGACCTAGTATTAAGTTATTTTATATGTTTAATTTGAAATTGGATTTACTGTAATGCTGTGTAGTAAAACAGTTGTTTTGAATGATAAATAAATAAATAAGTGTGTTTAATGCGCATTATGAAGTTTCTCATGACGTGACTACTAAATACAGAGCTGAGAATGGCGTCACTCGCTTCTATCCTATACAAAACTTACAACAATCCATGTGAATGATTTAACTCATAAACTCGATTTTTGTTGATATTTTATTTGAGTATAGCAAGTAAATTCTCTTGGTGTATCGTCCTTTATATTGACCGACGTTTGTCCAATGCAAGGAGTGTGCTTCCCAGGTACGAAAATAACAGTTCGATTGCATCTATCTAACCATCGAACCTAAAACCACAATATGCTCTGTTCTGAAATGACTGATTGGGGCAAACATAATGACATTTCAATATCGGAAATCAGAAATATAGTAAAAAGTTTAAATAAAATATCCCTTTACCAACCTGTAGTACTTGCGAGTCTTCTGATTTGCTCTATCTAATACAAGTAGGTAAGTAATCTGTGCTACGTAGTAACCTTGCCGCGGGGGCGGGAGTTTTAAAATATGAACCTTAAATTATAAGTTGTTTATTTCGATTGCTCGTAAAGCACTTAGTATATTTACGATATTTTTGTGATTATGTATGTTAAATAAATAGACAATTTAAGGAAAAAATATTCACAATTGTAGGTTTGTATAAAGTGATCATATTCGCCAAAAAAAGCTAAAAAAATTTCATAATAAATAGATGTAAACATGTCACCGTGGTGAAAAATTACTGTAACACTTAGATCTGTATTAGTACCATACTATCAAATTTTCGAATTGTGTTCGAATTTCTAAGTCACTTTTTTATAAATATAAAGAAAAAATGTCACTTAATGAAGCTTATAGACGAAAGCTCAGAGAAACAATTCGGGAAATCTTTAAGTTAGTCATCACTTATTTAAACAAATACAATAGTGCTAGATCTCCAGTGTAGGATTTAGTCAATGTAGTGTTCCAGACGTTGTCTATGATGTTTTCGATTTCCTGGAATGCACAATCACGTCACTGGGGAAAAATGTGTAGTGGGAATCTGACTACCCTACTTAATAACTAGAAAAAGCTTCCAAAAGTGTAGGATTTAATGCAAGGTCAACTTTTTTGGCCCCCGTCTATTAGTCTCCATTGACCCGTGTCGTCCCACGGTTTTACCAGAGGTTCCGAGTAATGGCGTTTTTGTTGAGAAATCGATCGGTCGAAAACATCTCTGGATTTAATTGATGCGGCTGGATCCATTTACCGGACTGTAAGGAATACTTACTTGGTATTTATAATAGTTGTGGTTGTTGCGTACTGCTGTTGCGTGGCGGATAAAACATGTATGGGCCTTGCATAGGTGTGGGTATGTCAGATCCTAACGTGTGTATAAGATAGATCCACAGCGAAAACCGTTAATAAACTTAGGAAGAGGGAGAAAACTGTATGGAAATGCCTGGGACAGATGATTTAGGACAATAGTTATTCTAATGTGTTTTGTTAAGACAATAGTTATTCTAATACTGCTGTAGCGCATCAGGGATGTTTTCGGAGGCGCGTAAGGATTGCCTCTATTCTATTGCGACCATACTCAAGCAATGCTCATCTCTAGTGCGCCGGTTGTGGCCAGCCCCAACCCCATCCTGCGCTCAATTGTATATTATTATCATATCACCTACACTACATAGTACTAACATTAGAAATAAGAATAAATATTGTAGGAATCTTGTTACTTGAAATAAAAATGAATTTAACTATTTAATGTCGATTAATTATCTAGACTATCCAGAGACTGCAACTATCTTGTTCAGCTATGGCAGCATCAATCGATTCTGGAGCCACCTCAATTTAAATGTTTTTTTCCAGCGTAACAGTGGATTTACACAGATTAAACAGCTTGATTGTTTACAGGGAGCGCGTGACGGTGAGCACGCACCACTCGCCCAGCCCCGACCCTCCTCCGCACCGCGACGACGTCGGCACCATACGTACCGACGAGTACAAGCGCGACCTCGCTGAGTTCCAAGCCCGTCGGTCCTCCGGCCCGCAACTCCCAGATACCCCCGAGAAGCGATGCGGCCGACACTCCCTACCCATCTCCTGCACCGACTGCGCTGACCCCGACCGCACCTTCAACTATGAAAAGAAATCAGCCGTCAAGTACAAAAAGAAATCACAAAAACGAGCGCAAAGCGCGAACCCTGAAGGTTCCGTCCCTAACATACAGTTCCTCTTTCAAAATCAGGTTTTCATGCCCGGCACTTTATCATATTCAGAACCTCGAAAACGGCATTCACGTCGAGCATACAGGTCGCCGGATAACTTCGCCCAAAAGCATATAGATTTTAAAGAAGATGAGCCTCAGGTTCAATCGCCTCCGTTCTTCTACAAGAACAACTCGTTGCCGTACGATATCAAGAACTTTATAGACCCTAACGATGTCGAGGAAGTAGACGGGATGAAAGCCTCCGGGGATGTTAACGTATCTAGTCATAGCTCTTCAACTGCGAGCCGGGGTAGCAGCAGCAAAGATAATCTTTGGGAGGTGATGAGCGAACTGAAAAACTTCGACCGTTGGGCTGACGAGCAACTGCAAGTTCAGTTTGCGAATCACAGTAAAACTGATGACAGTAAGGTACGTGCTTTTCTTACGCTCTTTGGTCATAACATAACGTCCCGAAGTTAGGTACTTTATGATATATATCCTATATATGTAATGTTTTGTGTACGATCCACGAGACTGATTCGATTCACGCAAACGATCACTGACTCAGTTATGAGTCATGACGTTGAACAGAAAATGCTAAATGTATTTCGCTAAATTATACATCATTAAAAATTGAAAGTCATTCATTTTAAGTGCGCTGCTGAATTTAATGTTTATTAGGCAGCTTATTCGTTAGTCATTTCGTATTCGTTGATAATATATAGATTTAATAAAAACTGTGAAATGCGGTAAATAAAATAAAAGTAAATAAAAGCCGATGACCATGAAATTAACTTTACTTAAACAGTTTTTTAACAATAACTATTCGTTTTGGGGAAGTAAATAAAATTTATAAATATATTCATTACTTGAAGAAGTTTGTAAAGTTCGATACACGATTGGACGAAATCAGCTCGATAGAAAATAATTCCGAAGTTAAAATTAGCTTTAATTAGTCTTATGTCTTTATGTTCTGGACTTATATGTCTGTAATTAAGAACAAAATTGCAACATTACTTAAAACTAATACTTAAAACTTCGTTATTTCATATTTTTCAAGTTTTTTTTTTAATTCATCATTTTGCAGAATATTCAATGAGCTTCCGTATTAATCGTAACACTGTGTTTCTTTGTCACTCGCACTTAAAAAGACAGGGACGTAATTTAGCTGTTGCCATTCCTTTAACAGTATTGTGTTCTAACTTCCATTTAACAAGAGCTTAACAGCATTACCTTGCCCATGCCAGAGCGAGACAAGCACATACGGACTGTCTCTAACCAGCGCGAGCAATCTGGACGTGAACGTGGACAAGGCGAGGGTGTGGAGCCTCGGCAAGTGGGGCGTGGTGCCCGTGCAGATCAAGACTCTACCCGTCTCTGTCGAACACGTCAGGAAGAAACGGAACACTGAGATTAATATATTGAGGTAAATTAGACTTTCTTCGCTAGCCATCGCTAGCAATCTCGACGTGATGAAAACTAGTTGAGGGTGTTGACTTGTAGAGCCTGATTAAGTCAACTCTAAAGAGAACTACATATTTCCCAATTAAACATTTTTGCGAACGTCATTCTAATTACGGTTTACGGTCATTCTCCTAATATATTACGGTGTTAACCTTCTGCAGAATTACAAAACATGTCCTCATTTTTATTTTTCAGAAAATGTCGCCACCCCAACATAATCCTTTTGATGGGGTTATACCCGGACGTACACAACAATATGAATATAATTTGCGAGCGATGCGTGGACACCCTACACGATATACTACACGATGGGCAGGTTCGTTTCAATATCAAATATGTATCTTTATTTTCAGACAACTAAAACCCTCTGCACATTGCGTCGCAGCGTAAACGCTCTCGTCCTGCGCGCGTATTACGATACGCTATACTAACTAAAGCATAGTTCATATAGAATTGGCACACGGTCACGGTTTAAATGTCAAAAATTAAAAAAGTCTTAGCAGTAAAATTTTGACTCTGATAGGTTTATGATTTTCGAAATTATAGAATGGTTTGGAAAATATTCTCATGAATAGGTTGAACACTATTAAATATTTTATCTACACCAATATCATAAATCCTTTATTCCGCGTTCGGAAACCGTATGTAATAGAGAACATGCGTGAAAAATATTTAATTGAATTTGTTGCATAAACACGTTCAACGACCCCGAATTAATATAAATAAGTGGAAATCCGTAAATAAAATTAACAAAGATATTGCGGTTTAAAAACGTAAATTTTAGGTATTTTTTTTATACCTCAAATGTATTTTCGAAACTTCAGTTCGATTACTTATGTTCTAACAAGAAAAAAAATGTATGACAACTATGAAACTAAACGCATTTTTTCGTGCCTAAAACCTCACACTTTTTGTATGGGGCGTTTTGACAAGCGGCGCAGACGCCTAACGTATTTTCACATTTTTGACGTTTCAGGGCTATCATAGATAGTAGGTTTATTAGAGACAGTTGAATCTACAGGGAAATAGAATCGAATGACGTCTTCCAAAAAAATCATGCATATTCCTAATTACCACCATTATTGCAACCAGTAACGTAACATCTCTGACAGTGTGGTAAAAACGTATGAAAATTCATAACCCACGGTAACGTTACCAAGATCCGCGCTCTCCCCGACCGCCGGCACGCGCCCGCGCGACCGCCGGCACGCGCCCGCGCGACCGCCGACACAATGGAGTTGGTCATGGCGGTGCAATGGCGGTCATTCTACTGGTTTCCGAACACATCATTTAGGATTTATAATATGTGTGTAGATAAAGCAGTGTATGCAACTGTACGTAATTAGGCCTTAAAACACTTGTGTGATCTTATTATGAAACTCGCCTGCGGCTTCGTTTCATAAAACCACACTCGTATTTTAAGGACCCTTATTACGTAACAGTTACATAAACTACTATAAATAAACATGAAATTGTAATGTTACTTCAATTCTATTGTATTACTCAAAAAGTCAAATTAGACGAGCTTGATAGGGCTGGCTTCTTATCTGGTCCCTCTGATCAAGAATACCTATCTTTAGAGATAGGATATCTCTACGATTATGTAATTAGTGCATTACTAAGTCAACATATAGTGTACGAGGGTTGCTACTTATATATCCGGAAACAAAAAAACAAACAAACGTACACGGCTGAAAATGGTTTTATTGTTTTTCAAAGTATTCCCCTTGATGATCTATGCACTTTTGCATTCGCGTGAACCAATTTTTAAAGCACTTCTGCCACTCCGCCTGAGGTACCTCCATAACGTGTTGTTTGAATGCGTCGACAGCATCTTCAGCGGTCGAAAATCGTTGACCGCGTAATTTATTCTTTATATTTGGAAATAAATAAAAATCGTTGGGTGCCAAGTCAGGGCTGTACGGCGGATGACCCGTTAATTCCACATTTTGACACTCCAAAAATAGAGTTGTTTCGCGTGACGTATGAGCTGGCATTGTCATGATGAAGAATGATTCTTCGTCGCTGGTTAGTTTTACGAATTTGTTCAAATACTTCCGGTAAGCAAATGGTCGTGTACCACTCTGAATTCACCGTTCTACGGTTTTCTAGTGGCACTGTAGCTACATGGCCATTAATACCGAAGAAGCAGGCCACCATTTGTTTCAATGTACTTTTTGCACGAGTAACTTTCGTAGGGTTCGGCTCATTTTGAAACACCCATACCATTGATTGTTGCTTCGTTTCGGGATCGTATGCATAGATCCAGGATTCGTCACCTGTATAGATGTTATAAACGGCTTTTGAGTCACCACGGTTATATTTTTTTAACATTTTATTGCACCATTCGACGCGAGCATCTTTTTGCTCTTTTGTTAAGTTGTGGGGTATCCAATACGAACAAATTTTTTTTACAGCCAAATAATTATGTAATATGCTATTAATGCTGGTCATAGAAATACCCAGAGTCGCCTCTATCTCGCAGTACGTAACATGTCGGTCGTCCATTATAAGTTTTCGCACAGCCTCGATATTTTGTTGTACAACGTCCGATTTCGGGCGACCTGCCTTAACTTCGTCCGTAAGCATACTACGTCCACGATTGAACTCACTAAACCAGTGATACACAGTAGTTTTAGATGGGGCTTCATCACCAAAAGTTGAAGTTAGTTGATCTATGCACTGTTGTTGCGTTAAACCACGCCGAAAATCATAATAAATCATAGCACGAATATTTTCACGAGTGAGTTCCATTCTTGCTGCGAGATGACATTTAAAACCCGTCAAAAACAAAACACGAGCGTTAATAAGAAAGAAAAAATATACCGGCCAGTACTTAAAAAAGTTCAAATTTTACCATGGAGGTCAAATATGCTATTTAAGAAGATTGTAATCCCGGTTTCCGGATATATAAATAGCAGCCTATGTAAGAGTTCCTAAACATTAATCAAATATTTTTTTTAACGGCATTGTGGCTGAGTGTTCATGAACATAAGTTATAATTTACCTTTAGATTTTGTAAACGTATCATGCTCTCTGTATCTGCACCATTACTTCCTTCTTAAAGACTTAAGGTTTTTTCACTTTCATTTCAACACCGAGCAACTCTTGCATTTAATACTAGGATGATAATAAAATAAACCCTTTTACAGCCGACTATAAAAGAATATTCGTTTAAATTTTAACTCTGACACGTTCTCAATAGAGTTGAACATTATAACTGCCATTACTATAATAACGAGTTAAGTTCGTGATAGAGGGCTAGCACCCATCTAGCGCCTAACTCTCCAAACGTCATATAACGATAGTATAGTTACCGAATTACCGAATTCCACGTTAGATGTCGCTGTTACGTCCGACGCGAATTCTACTTCACGGTGTTAAGATTTTTCCCGGTTTGATGACCCTCCCGCCGCATTGTTGTAAAATCATACTTACCTGGCATAGGGGATACCGTGATCAAAAAGGCGGTTCCCCCAGGGCGAGACTCTTCCATTGCACTGCGGTTGGGTTGACCCTTGCGATTATCCCTAATGCGGATAACTCGGATGCGTAATTTTTGGTAGTGGGGACTGCGTACGCGCCGTCCCCCCATAAAACAATGAAACTATGATTGATGTTGTTTGTGGTTTTAAGCTTACGACTTCACGAGAACACCATTTTGACTAGTATAATGGAATTGAACATATACCGGGTGTTTCCTTCCTGTAAAAGGGGCAATAAATTAAACCGTAGATACTACTCCTCAATCTGGGCAATATTAGTTCAGCGACTTTTAAAAATAACTTGTAATTTGATTTTTATTTCACTTTAAAATTTATTCGAACACGCAATGTATTGCGAAATTGATTATTTCTGTTGGGTGACAAGAGTTCACAAGAGTGACAAGCAATGTCAAATTAGACGGATTTTAACGTACATTGAAAATACTATTTAGTATATATGAAAAAGAGACAATATAAAAACTTCATTTTTTTTTAAATTGTATACGTTTCATTGTTTGAGGAGTAGAATCTACGTTTTAATTTATTGCTCTTATTACAGGAAACACCCTGTATATGAGCTCAATCTAATTAATAAAATAGTAACGCAGTTGCCTTCCTTCCTTTGCCGTTACACTAAGCAGTTCAGCAGCCGCCCAAAACACTGTTAGTAATTCTTATTTATTTATTTATGAACAAGGTCGTTGAAGGACCTTGTCGTGTACCTTTAATACTAGTTTAGTCATTACGGGTACGACAATTGTGTTACAAGGGAGCAACTTTGTATGCAGCGTGGGCCTTTTCCTCTGCAGCTGACCGTACATTGAATCCCAAGCGAAGCGATGGGGATGGGGGCTATGATAAATTAGACTCCTGAGCGTAGTGAAGGATTCACGTATTAACCTAAGGCCCAAGGTGAAAATAATTTTGCTCCTATGTGACACATACTGCTTTTCACATCACCTTAGAGGAAAATAAAATATTTTATCTACACTCGCATTGTAAGTCCTCTAAAACGTGTTCAAAAACGGTAGGCAATGACTAGCATTACCACAACCGATTTTACTATGATAAGCTTTTTATCTGTGACAGTAACGTAATTTTAACTTTACATGCTCAAACATTGATGTGTTATGAGTTTTGATAACATAATGCACACCTGCAAGCGCCCGCGCGGCCGCCGACACGCTCCCCCCCGACCGCCGGCACAATCGAGTTGGCCATGGCGGTGCAATGGCGGCCATTCTATGGTTTCCGAACACGGCAATTAGTATAAATAATATGAGTGTAGATAAAGCTGTGTATGCAACTGTACGTAATTAGGCCTTAAAACACTCGTGTGATCTTATTATGAAACTCACCTGAGGCACGTTTCATAAAACCACACTCGTATTTTAAGGACCCTTATTACGTAACAGTTACATAAACTACTATTATTGTTGAATCATTTTTATTTTAACTTTCCATGTGCTTAGTGTGCCTCCTGGCATAGGTGGAGCCGCTTATGATATTGTATCAGAAGTATGCGCATCAGGTGAAGCCGGTCTTAGTTTTATATTTAAACAGCTTCCGAGCAATTGTGAAAATCCTGGTAAAGGTGAAGCTGGTCTTTGACATTGCCAGAAGTTAGTAGTCCATAGTTACAGTCATTTTACGGGCGGCTAGTATGGGGAATTGGAAATAATTAATAATAGCTAATATTTTTAGTGTAACCGATATATCATGATACTAGTATTATTTACGCAATTAAATCCTACAAAATATCGTTATTCGCTAACCGCCACAAATATGTACACACATATTACAAGCGGTTTTCTTGTAGGATTTAAATGAATATATCGTTTCTAAGTCATTTAAAATGTGTAAGAACAAACTACCAATTATTACTATTTGTTTCTAACGAATTAGGATACATATATATCGCCCGCGCCGTACATTTTGTAATTTATGTGGTTTTACATGGACACGGTTTCTTGTTTTTCGCTTCAAACAGAAAGAAGACTTAAATATCGTCATGTTTACAAATAAAAATAATTGATATTATTGTAAATAAAAATATACAATTTTTTTTAATTTTTTTTTTGGCTATTTAACTACTTCCGGGTGAAAAGTTGGTAGGATTTTTGCATATATTATCTATAAATATTCCATAAGAATGAATAATAAAAAAATCAGGCTATTATAAATTAATGTTTGACGCAACCGTATCTTTACTGTACTAAGTCTGTTTCTTCGTCACGCACCGCTAATCCCATAAGATAAGATTAACTTATTAGTATTGTTGACACTGATCACTGTATTAATAATAATAATAAATACTCTCTATTGCACACCTCATACAGTTACAAGCACAAATTTTACAATTAGATAAATTTAGGTAGAGGTAACAACAGGCGGTCTTATCGCTAATGAGCGATTTCTTCCAGACAACCTTTGGGTAGTGGAGACTAGAGAAAAACAATAAGCAGTAGGTGGTGCATAGAAACAGAAGAGACGAAATAGATAACACAGCACATTCATATGAATATACATACTTAAATAAATACAAAATAAACATACATATACGTACATATATACATATACAGGATGGTCCAAACCTTGACGTCAAAAATTTTTTTTTAGATACCTCTCGTCGTGGGCTATCAGAATATACCCCATGTACAGTTAGGTGCATAACTGAGTCAAAATTAGTACCTTAGTAAAATGTAAATAATTTGATAACAATCAAAGTTACATAAAAGTTCTAAACGTAAAATATTAATCCTTGGGTACCGCTACAAAACTGCTTCACAAATTATTTTCTTCCGACTTATACATTTTTCTCAATTTCATACCGAAAACTGTGAAATTTCACCTAATTTATTTTTCCCATTATTTCATTTTTTCTTAGGCATTCCCAATTCAGTAACTCATTTAAAGTAAGGAATTCCACGACCATTATTTTAGTTATCAAACATTTAAATAAGGCTTATTTTTGTAATTAGTTACTGGCAATGTATTGTCAGGTGCAAAACTGAGTCAAGGCAAATGGCCGAACAACTTTCTCGTTAGTTAATTTTTGTAGCGGACTTCATTCTGAGATAACCATAAAAATACGTGAGTGATATAAAAGTCATACACCTCATTTTAAAGAGCATATAATGTACTATTTCAACTAATTGTCTTACCTGGTTGTGTAAAAGAAAAATATCAATATCGGGTTAAATAAAAAAAATGTAGTTTAACGGTTTTTGGTTCAAAATCATGGACGAATAAAAAAATCAAGATTGTGAATGCAATGAATCGAAATTGGCTTTCATATGGATACATAGCTGACACCGAGACGAACAAATATAACCTGAAAGTTTTTATTTTTTTCATAATTGATAAGACTTATCTTCATTTAACGATGTCGGTGCAAAACTGAGTCAGTACCAAATATTATCTAATAGAGAAAATGTTTATTTTTATCTACAATAACATAATAGGTCAGTAAGTTTATTAGCGTTGTTACCAATTAATAATAAAATAGTAACTTAATAATTAGCCTCTTCTGAAATAATGAAAGAAACATGTCAAAGTGATGCACATTGGTTCAGTTATGCACCTAACTGTATGTTAGCCGATTTTTAGTACTTTTCGAGTTATGATTTTTTTTAATTTTTAACTTTTGTTAAGAAGTTCCGGGTGAAGCAATTAATTTATAAAAAAAACTATTGAACTTTTTTGATTTTTTCTTTTTGTATCACAATCCTTAATAAGCGGCGCAGTTGCAAAAAAAAATCAGCATCCTCACTTGGCTGAGAGTTAGAAAAAAAAAGACAAAAGTGAAAGTTTTACGTCCAAGCATGTCAAGCTTAGATTTTGCGCTTAAATAAAAAAAAATACAAACGATTTCAAGGACTTTTGGTTATTTTAGAAACTGCTAGAACCTAAGTTTTTTTAAAGGTAAAAAAAAGTGACACTTGATATTCATAATTGGACAGAGTCGCCGGTCAAAGGAACTGAGGTAGAAAGTTCCCAAATAAGTAATTCATTAAAAAAAATCTTTTATTTTATTATTCCTAACGTTAAACAACCACAGAAATTACCACGAGAATTCAATGTTGTGACATGTGATTGACCAACCATCATTTTGATTAACCGACGACTCTGACCAATTATGACTAATTCAGTGTCACTTTTTTTTACCTTTAAAAAAAATTCGGGTCTAGCAGTTTCTAAAATAACAAAAAGTCCTTGAAATCGTTTGTAATTTTTTTTATTTAAGCGCAAAAATCTAAGCTTGACATGCTTGAACGAAAAACTTTCACTTTTGTCTTTTTTTTTCCAACTCGCAGCCAAGTGAGGATGCTGATTTTTTTTGCAACTGCGCTGCTTGTTAAGGATTGTGCTACAAAAAGAAAAAATGAAAAAAGTTCAATAGTTTTTTTTAAATAAATTAATTGCTTCACCCGGAACTTCAACAAAATTAAAAAATTCATAACTCGAAAACTACGAAAAATCGGCTAACATACATGGGGTATATTCTGATAGCCCACGACGAGAGGTATCTAAAAAAATTTTTTTGACGTCAAGGTTTGGACCACCCTGTATAATACACACAGTAAGAAACAACAGTGTCAACTTAAAAACCTAAGGAAGAGATAAATAGTATTCCTTAAGTTGCGATTTAAAGCTACCAATAGATTGCGCGCGTTTTATGTTGAGAGGGAGAGAATTCCACAAACGAACGGCCTGGAACGTAAATGAGCAATTATAAAATTTGGAAGATGAAGATGGCACTTTTAGGAGCAATTTTTGAGAGGATCTAATAGAATTAAGATAAGAGAAACGCTCTTTGAGGTAGCGGGGAGTTGCAGGGTTAAAAAGTATAGAAAAGAGTAAAGAAAGTATGTGAGAGTTACGGCGGTGACGGATAGGGAGCCATTTGAGTTGAGAACGAAAACTAGAAACATGGTCGAATTTGCGTAATCCGAAAATGAACCGAATGCAGGCAATTTGAATACGCTCAAGCTTATTAAGTTGCTCCTCGGTGTATTAATTTTTTTTTTTTTTTTAAGAATAAGAATACTTTATTGTACATATAAGTTCCATCTTTTATAAGGTCTTTGTCGTGGTCTTTTCTTTTCTCTTGGGTACCATTCTGTGACTTCTCTTGTCCATTTATCCTTTTTAGAACGCATCATGTGCCCTGTCCATTTCCATTTAAGTGTTCTGATTTTCACTATATTAGTAACTAATAACTATGGCTAAGTTATTCACATTCCAAAAGTGAAACATTTATAATGTGGCATGTAAGTCGCTTAAGTTGAGTGTTGTGGATTTGCTGGTGACAGCGCAAGGCTAGCCTAACATATTTAACATTTACAGTGACAAAGATGTAATGATTCCAAACATAGATAACCATAGCAGAATCATTGCTAGGTTATAAAATAAATCTAGCAGATGTTTTTGCTGTCATTATGTTATACTATCTTTAGTAAAAAAAAAAAAGAACTGATTGTAAACATAAAATCAGTCAATTTACTTACTTTCAAGAGCAGAAACTGCAATGAAGTGCTTGCTATCTTTTAGAAAGTTTAAATATTATTTGTCGTCGAAACTTTAGACTTCTTTGGTTGCTGGCCTTCAGAAATGTTGTTAGTTTTGTTTAATTATCCTTGTTTTTAATATGGAATACATGCTCCAGAGTGTGGAAGGTTGCAAATTCTTGAAAATAAACCACAAACACTGATTCCTAAAATAATTGTACTTCTTTAGATAACCTCAATTTAACGAGATCATTCATTAGTACTATTTACTGAGTACGTTTATAATGTTTATTTGTAAAATTATAAAGTTTAATAATAGTAGTAAGGATAAATAATTGTGTCGACGTAATCGATTATAATTATTTGAAAGTGTAATCGATTAATTTAATATGAAATTTGTCTGTAATGAACAGAGCTCGGATTTTTCACGGCAAAACAAAACACTAGCGTAATTTAGCCAGTGCTTGAAATATTATTTTATCGATATCGATAATTCAGAACTAGAAGAAATAAAAGTCACCAAATAAAATTAATATGTAATAAAACTAATAAAAACATTTGTATAAAGTTACTATATATTAGAAACAGACGCAATTTCTTCTTCAAAATCTACGTCAGTACACACAGCAGCACAAGACATTTTATTTGGGTAATAGTGATAGGAGTAGATGATCATTATCTTTTCAACATTCTCTGGGAGTATACAGTTGCGTTTATCACTATAAATCCATTTATGTACACTAAATGTACGTTCAACTTCAGTTGACGTCAAGGGAGCAAATTTATAGAATTCATTATCAGTTCGGGTAATATTTTCAGATATGTCTCTTAAAATTTCGTAATCAGGATTTCGTTCGAGCACGGCTTCAAATTTACGTATCACTGGTAAAAGTTTACTCCAGTTTACGTAGCAACGAACAGTATCCAGAATGAGGAAGGATTCCGCAATGGATAAAGTCGAACATTGCAATTGTTCTATTGAAGAGGCTATTACTTCGTAGTTGTCGCGAATGAAATTTAACTCCGGTCATAGTTTGCGTGTTTGAAAACATTTTTTTGCAGCTCTTATAGCTGCCGAGTCATTAGCAAGTATGGAGACGACATCACGTATTTGCTCATAGTATTGAGCGTAATATACCGCAGCAGATATCCAAGTTCCCCATCTGGTGATAATTGGCTCGGGAGGTAGGGGAATGGACGGATATTTTGCCTTAAAAAGGCGTACACGCTCTGGAGATTTTAGGAATATCTTTTTGACATTCGATATCAACCCATCCACACCTTTGAAATTATCTCGCACTTCTTCGGCAACCCGGTGCAGACCATGAGCTAAACACGTAATGTGTTTCATACGAGGAAACGTTGCTTTTAAAATACGACCGGCTTTAAGCATATATGCGGCACTATCTGTGCAAAGTAAAAGCAAATTGTTTACGTTGTCATTGAAAGAATTTTGAAACAAAAATTTTAATTGGTTTATTATTAGGTTTGCTATTGTTTCCCCATTTACCTTCTCTAAAACCTTCGACCCCAAAAGATAAAATTGCTTAGAACAATTTTTTTGCAAAGACCGAATCACCACGTTTGTCACACATTTTCCCATGAAATCTGGTGTTTCGTCTATGATATCCACAAATAATTGGTTTTGTGTACCTCTCTTATACCCTGTATAGTTTTTTTGTACACGAGATTTAAATAAATTTTTCGCAGGGTCGATTCGTCCGGTAAAGAAGTCATAGAGCAGTCGCAACATAAATACTTGTTAAAAAAATTACGAAAATTATTGTTGTTGACTGTTGGTTGCCCATGGTATGTTGCATGAAATAAGAAAAATAATTAAATCGAAATAAAATTGATGTTTCCTATTTGGTTGCCCCGAACGGTAATTGTGGCGGTTGCTTTTCACATGATTCTCAATATTGCATTTCTTCAGTTTTAGATGCATATCGCACATAGAGCAGTATATAGTGGAGGTCACTTCATTATAGACTAACTCAGGGTGATTTTCAATCCACGTTTTGATCCGATCTTGTACATTACTCATTTTTGTATTAATTGATACCTTGCAATATTAAGTTATTATACGTATATCCAACACGTCGGATTCAATGCGTTGCGAAATAAATAATACCTAGATGCAATTTACGTTTTATACGTAATGAAATGACAGTTAAAGTGTGAATGTCATATGTCATGTGAGATGAAATTTGCAGTCGTTTCTATCATTTTAAATGAGGTGGTATAGTTACTTCGTTCTAAGTTGTACATGCAGACCTACCTCTTTGTTGCTCGACTATGGCAAAGCTAAAATGAAAAGTTATTTTATTACTTATACAGGATGTCCGGTAATTAATGCACAACCTTCTAACCCCCAGTAGGTCACCTTAGACTGGTCAAAAATATTGATTTTGAGTCTAGTAATGTTTTTCGAAATTTTCGCACGTTTGTTAGTTTTTAAATTTTGACATTCACACTGATAGGTGTACCATCGAATAAAAAAAGAAAAAATGTACTGAGGCAATACCTGTCATATACTCTAGTAAGACTCGATAGGTGTCGATAAAATAATATTTCAAGCACTGGCTAAATTACGCTAGTGTTTTGTTTTGCCGTGAAAAATCCGAGCTCTGGTAATGAATGACGGACTGGCTGAATAAAAACAATGTCCTAGAACAGAAAACTGCCACTTTGTTTCCTCCTAGGAGAGAAGAAAAAGCCCGTATACGAATAGGTGGTGCGAAAAGATATTCTAATTTTTATTACTATACATTCAAGATAGATTTTTCTATGACACTAACGTTCGTTCGTGTTCTAGCAAAAAATACATTCCATAACCGATCATTTAAATTGTTCGCTGTCCAATAGAGCCTTAAGGTGTATTATTATTTCTTATTTTACTACCGTATCAGGCATCAGCTAATCGATTGACTTGATCGTTTTGTTTTGATTTCCGGGTGGGATTCCCCGACGGATCGATTGTGTTTTATTTTTGTGAAAATAAATAGAGCAATAATCACTGCTCGACTTAGTTTTACGGTGACGCTGACGGATTAATTATAAATTATAAGCTAGGTTTACGGAATATATGACTAACTCACTCAAGTAGCCTTTACTTCATTTTAAAGTTTTATATTATAATGTAATATCCAGTGGCATGTAACAAACAAGCCATACGAGAAATAAAATATATACTTAATTGTTATTAAATTTGTAATTATACACGATTACAATATACGATGATAACAATATACGATTACTACACGGCACGGTAACAAATTTCCCCTGACCCTTTGTTTTTGCAATTATGTCCACATAGTAGTTTTTGCTTCATTGAGTACAGTACAGTCGCCATCAGATATATATGGTCACAAATATCTGAACACCGCCTCTATTGTCAAAAAGATAAAGTGCATGTTCAGATATATTTGAGTACCTTGGCCGCTCCGATATATTTGATGGCGACTGTACATAATTATATTTTATCAAACCAGGAAACTGATTTATTAACTGAACTAAGTGCAAGCTGCAAAACGATTCAAAAGTGAAAGTTTTTAGTGAACATTGATGGATTTATCAACATTGACATTAAAAGAACAATACTTAAGACCATATCTGTTTAGGCTCACTTAAACGTTGTATAATAGTTCTCATTCCACACCGCCGCGCCGTTGAAATATCATCCCATTCGTAGGCAAATAGGAAACAAACATTTAGTAGATGCTTCGCTTGAATAGTCATAGTATTTTATTAGTGAACAATCTATATAAACACAAAACACATAAATACTCTTTATTGCACACCTCAAAATAAAGAAACACATAAAATACAAGTTACAAACAGTAGAAGTAGAGGTAAAACAATTATATGTTATACAGTGTGAAAAAAATCTATGAGCCCTCTCGAAATCTAGGAGAGGAACTACCTTTTAGGGGGATGAAAACAGCTGAATTCTGTCCCTATATTTTCAAGCGCGAGTGAAAGAGAAATACTGTGTAACGATTAGTATGGAAGTTCATTGAAAATTCAGAAAAATAACGAATTAGAAGAAACTATCCATTAATGGCAAAAAAAAGAGCTCATTGCAAATTTTGCTAAATGATGAATTAAAAAAAAACTACGCATTACTTAATTGAAAATATAAAATAATGTTTTTTAGCATTTGTGTGTTGCAATTTTAATCTTAATTTCAGACTTATAGGTCGAGAAACTAAAGACGGCAAACTGTTTGATGAAATAATACGAGTTTTGAGGCAATCAAAAGGAATATATTATAAAAATACTTTACAAAGATTGTATGAAACGTTGCTAGTCGAGTATGAGGGGCAGTCGGGCAATGAGAGAACCTGTAGGATGAGGCACGTCAATCGCGCGCTTCGTTGCGTTGCTGTCACATAAAGATCAGACGCTGATAGTTTGTCGTCAAATTCCAACACTGTTTTAAGCTAAATTTTAAGACCGTAAGTTTCCGTAGTTACTACGGAATTATGATATATCGAGCCGATTTCATCCAATCGTGTTCTTAACAAAGTTCTTTAAAATATAATGTCTATTAACATATTTTTTTTTAATTTCCCAAAACAAATAGTTAATAATTACTAAATATATAATTTATTCAAATAACGGAAATAAATACATACATTGCTAGTTAATATATTTTAAACCTAACGTTGCCCGGGGCATCCCCAAGACACTTGCTCCATTTATTATTAAAAAACTGTTTAAGTTAATTTCAAGGTCATCGGCTGTTGTCAGCCTCTTAAATCCTCGAAGTATTTTATTTTAAGTTCAGGAAACTTTCTTTTCTTTTTAAAAGGAAACAAATTGCATTCAGAGATTTCTCGATAAGCTCAGTACCTTATTATTATTCTACTACTCGATGCAGTCAATAACAAAGATAAAATTTCCCAAAGAAACATTAGGTCTAACAAAATATACATATAATGTTTCCTTACTGTAAAATAGGCTATTTTAAAGATTAACGGTAGTTTCTCTCCAGGTAACAATCTATGGGATTTTTTCCAACCTGTACCAATACAACATAGAAAAATAATAAACATAAGTTACTTGATATTTGTCACAGGGTCGAATCCTCAGTGCCCAGACTTCAGTCCAATACGCACTGGACATCGCCAACGCGCTGGTCTTCCTCCGCATGCAAGGGTACCTCCACACGGCTCTCAGCAGCAAGAGCATCACGATCACACGACAGGACTCCGCTAAACTTGCAGACTTGGCGGCTTGTGTGAAGCTGCCGAAAGAAAAGAGGAAAGATAAAATCGGATACGATATGTATTCCCCGGAGCCGCAATATGTCAATATTGATGGTAAGTTATATTGATTGTACTAACGTTTTGGAAAGGTCATGGCAACGAGTGTTGACTTCGCTAATGATAGCTATGTAAAGTGCAAAGTGTTGTTGATGTCTTTTCATTTCGGCAACCTTTTAGCAGCTAAGGCCCACGTAGTAGCTAACGAAATTGACGCTGGCCGCACTTTGTTCACAATTTGTGACTTTATCAGGCCAAAGGTACCCCATTGTCGGTTGTCAATAACGACGACTTCCTCCGTTGCCGACCGCAGCGCTGTGTTAAACTAAAGAATTACATTTATTCGTTAGGTTAGAGGTAAGTTATATATTCGATATTATGAAATAAGTATGCCAGATAGATCAACATTAGTAGGTAAGTATAATTATGACGTCATATTTCTAAATTATATTATAATATAACATTCGATTGAACTGTTGCCAACGTCCATACCACGTTGAATACACCGGTTCTCGTCCGATCACCGAAGTTAAGCAACGTCGGGCGAGGTCAGTACTTGGATGGGTGACCGCCTGGGAACACCTCGTGTCGTTGGCTTTTTGCATATCATTTTTTAAATGATGATTAATTTTTGACATTTTTTTATTTTTTTTAAAACTTCATTTTCTCTTTTTAAAATGAAAACAGCACCAAAATATGTGCAAATTTTACCTTCAAAGCAATCACATCACTATGAATCATATCAAAACAAGCTGAACACATATATTTCAGGCTTTGTTCTTGTTCTGGCATTTCACAATGTCATCGACTTTACGGTAATGTCTAATTTAATTTAGTTAGGATGACATCATGACGTCATGTGTCATATCTGAAATATCTGATCTGGATTACATTATTCAGTGGATTTGTCGCCAACGTCCATACCACGTTGAATACACCGGTTCTCGTCCGATCACCGAAGTTAAGCAACGTCGGGCGAGGTCAGTACTTGGATGGGTGACCGCCTGGGAACACCTCGTGTCGTTGGCTTTTTGCATATTATCATGTAATTTATTTATTGTCTGAATTTTTTTTTCATGACCTTAGATGATCGTCGAAAGATCCTATTAGTGACATTCGGGCATCTTATAAAATCCTATTATGTATCCAGGCATTCCGGGCTTTATGCCACGGTTCAATTGAACCTGGGGTCCATTCGGCAACCTAATGCCATTAATTGGCGTAGGCACTAGTTTGACTAGTTATTACGAAAGAAACTGCCATCTGACCTTCCAACCTAGAGGGGAAACTAGGCCTTATTTTAATAAGATCCGGTTTCCTCACGATGTTTTCCTTCACTGAAAAGTGACTGGTAAATATGAGATGATATTTCGTACATTAATTCCGAATAATTCAGTGTTAAGAGCCGGGGATCTTACTGCTAGGCTACCAGCGCTATACAAAACTGTTTTATAATTTATGGAATGTGGCTGGGCACTTTTATATTACCTCAAACGAAATAGGCGCCAAACGCCGCTTACAAGTGTAATTCATGTTGAAGCATTCCACAACGACGCTATTCTTTGTTATTCTCGTCCGTCTCGTCATTTATTCAAAATATTTAGAGCCACAATCACCACAATGGCGTCATATATCTGATCACGATAACATAATTCAATAGTTCTGTCGCCAACGTCCATACCACGTTGAATACACCGGTTCTCGTCCGATCACCGAAGTTAAGCAACGTCGGGCGAGGTCAGTACTTGGATGGGTGACCGCCTGGGAACACCTCGTGTCGTTGGCTTTTTGGTTAAAAAAATAATAATTTTGATTCATTGCTTAGAAAGATTACTTTGGTTTGGTTGACGGAGAGCTGGCAACGTCAGATATGCCAATAATAAGAGTAACGAAACCCCTCTAGTTAGTTTGCTATACTATGCTTATTTTTAGATCCAGGAATCTGGCAGCTGTTCATTGGTGGAGGTCTCAGAATGCAAACCACTTCAAGGATGCAAATCTTACAGTTTTGGGTTTAATGCAATATTATGAGGAATCATATGAATAATTAGATCATGTCATTGCTAAAAGTTTATGTTGAGGAAAAGTAAGTCCGCAATAATATGCAATGTTTTTTGTTCTATTGTAAAAATAAGGCCCTGTCAACTGAGACAACTACGGCAGTTTTTACATATATTATTTAGGATTTTTTTTCCTACTGAAACGACTTTCCAACTGACGTCCACCAATTAAAAGCAGCCAGATGCCCGGATCTACTAGTAAGAGTCCGGTAAAGTTTTTTTTCTATTTCGCTCAAATTTTCGATACTATTTTACAGTGACTAATATGACTACTATTAGTTTGAATACATATATTGAAAGAGTTTCTTTTTTGATTTTATGTTTCATTTTATGTTTATAAATAATTCAC
The DNA here is from genome assembly GCA_947086415.1 of Pammene aurita. Taxonomy (NCBI): domain Eukaryota; kingdom Metazoa; phylum Arthropoda; class Insecta; order Lepidoptera; family Tortricidae; genus Pammene; species Pammene aurita. Next base: position 20,039,964 of record OX352305.1, on the reverse strand, counting down.
CAAAATCAAAATCTAAGCTGTTTCGCGATTTTTGCTTGGAGAGGTGAAAAGAGTAAGATTTTTATTGATTAAGATGATGGTAAATCTATTATGTAATAGTAATAGTACATTATGAATATTATGATACAAGTGTGCTAAGTTGATCATTACATACGATGCGAAGCGACATTGTGCGCACGAACGCATGTGAGTGCGCATAAGGAAGCTGAGCTTATGTAATGATCAAGCACACGCGTTTCATACGACGTTTTTCAACACTCAAGTGTGTTAGAGGAAATAACAGAATAGTGTCATTAATAACTTTTGATAAAAACATCAATTGTCAGAATTTTTACAGGATAGAGGTACTTATCCTAAGATAATTAAATTTAACTAACCTTTTTTGTGATGTTATTGACTATCTGGAACTCTTTTTGAAATATTTCATAACATTAAACACTTTACATTTATTGTCCAATAAATTATAGTATTTTTACTTACGTATTCCTCACTAGATTTTTATGACAACATTTTACAAGTATGTATGACTGTTTTAAAATATATCCATAGGTTAAATTAACGCTAAAGTTGTCTTCTTATTCACTTAAAATATAATTTGTTTAAATTAATAAAACACAACGAGAAAAATCTAACAAATAAACAATGATTTGAGGTTAACTTTTTGCGCAATTTTCTTTTTTGGATGTGCGTGCAGCTTGAGGCAAAGGCGCGGACGCGGTTATGCCAAACAGCCAATATTAAAACTGACAATTCGTGTTTAAAACATAATTTATTGTGTATTACGATTAATATAATAAGTTGAAATGATTCTTTTTCACAATTAGGATTGTATTCTATCGTGAATTCGTATATTTTTAATATATTTACTTTTTTAGAATGCAAACTCCTAACCTAACTAAAGAGTTAAAAAAAATGTAAAGGTAATACCCGACTAAATTACAAACTCGTAGTCTGCATACATACAACTTGGTACTAGAGTACAAACGTCACTTGATCGGATTATTAAATTATTGCACTAGTTGGATAATTATTGTGAAATGCACGCGTGTTTAATATCTAGGATTATGAGCATAAAAGCGGTGGAATAAGAACCTCGTTACGAGCAGGTGTGTTGAAAAATACATATATAAATATGTTGGAAAATGGGTCGTTTAAGGGATAAGTTGAACGGGTTTTTTTTAATTTTCATACATATTTTTTAAGCAAGAGTATGATTACCTAGAGAAATTTTAAGAAAAATTGTCGAAGTTTAGGTAGTATTTATGGGAATGTATTAAAGTAATTCATAAAAATAAACAAAACTTAACTTTATGCTTTAGTCGGATAATATAAAACATATTGGAGGGCATAACAAATACTAACTTAATAGTAAACAATGAAGCGACAATTAGGAATATGCATGATTTTTTTGGAAGACATCATTCGATTCTATTTCCCTGTAGATTCAAATGTCTCTAATAAACCTACTATCTATGATAGCCCTGAAACGTCAAAAATGTGAAAATACGTTAGGCGTCTGCGCCGCGCGTCAAAACGCCCCATACCAAGGATGATATAGACATGGATGGAAATACCCATACAAAATCGAGTTCTCTTTTCAGGTTAAAGCACTAGCGTCATCTATCGGTCACACCAGACACTAAATCCTAGTTTCTAATACTTTGTTCGTCGCTTAACGCTGACAGAATAACTCGACTTCAGACTCGACAGATGGCGCTGTGGCACTGTGTACCGAAAACAGACGTATAGCCTGAACGCGATTTTGTATAGGCATTGTCAATCCATGTCTTAATCATCCTTGATGCCTATACAAAATCGCGTTCCTCGAACCTTCAGGCTATACGTCTGTTTTCGGTACGAAGTGCCACAGCGCCATCTGTCGAGTCGGAGTCGAGTTATTCTGTCAGCGTTAAGCGACGGCCGGTTGCCGGCGGGGACGTCCTCCGCGCCCCCCTACACAAGCCCTCTCTCAAGATGTTGGTCCGATATCTTCCATATCGGACATCCCTTAGCTAGGAAAACCCTTTTGCACTTCAATAACATATACCCAAAGCCTCAGTACTTCGAAGCCCACAACAGCTAGGTACACACCGATTGACCCGTGCGCTCCCGGAGCGCGTCAATTCCATCCACAGCGGTCGCTGGTTTACCGCGGTAAACCACACCGCAACACTGACCCGCCGTTGCAGTCCCATACGGACTACGGTGTTTTAACTGGAGTCATTTAGTAGTAGTAGCGACGAACAAAGTATTAGAAACTAGGATTTAGTGTCTGGTGTGACCGATAGATGACGCTAGTGCTTTAACCTGAAATAAAAGGAACGCGATTTTGTATGGATATTGTCCATCCATGTCTATATCATCCATACAAAAAGTGTGAGGTTTGTAACGTCACCGACCACAAAGTTGCAGAAAACTGTTTGGAAGGAACATGTTTTTGGAAGTTTTTTGTAATTTTAGACACGAAAAAATGCGTTTAGCTAGTTGTCATACTTTTTCTTGTTAGAACATAAGTAATCGAACTAATGTTTCGAAAATACATTTGAGGTATAAAAAAAATGCCTATAATTTTAAGTTTTTAAACCGCAATCTCTTTAAAAAACTGTTAAAAGTTATTACGGATTTCCACTTATTTATATTAATTTGGGGTTGTTGAACGTGTTTATGCAACAAATTCAATAAAATATTTTTCACGCATGTTCTCTATTTTGCACGAATCAACGTCCTCACTAAACAATCTATGCGAGAATTGAGTTTTCGTGTATTAAATAATAATAAATTTAATGTGTACGAAAAGTATTTTTTTGCAATAACAAGACTTCAAACTATCTTATCAAATGCAATTCATGTGCGTTATTTCGTTATTAGCGATTTTCGTTGTCAAATCGTTACCGGACTCATAAGGACAGTATAGCAATCTCACTAGACGGACTTTGTTGCTCTCATTATTGTGTCATATCGGACGTGGCCAGCTCGTAGTCTATTAGCAACCAAAATCAGCAATTAAATAATTGGGATGCAAAACAAAAATCCTACAATAAAAGAATGTAAATATATGATGTGTGTTCTTTGATCGGCCCAGTTTCGCTTTCACAGTAGCACAAACAACTAGTAGATTTATTTTATTTATGATCTATCAATTTCGTTTCTTTTTTATATAGCACAACTGTCGCCTCTGTTAGTTGTACGTCTGCTATTATTACCGCAAACTATTTACTTCTAACATTTCAAAACAGATGGCGTAAGTAGTATACATTGAAGTCTTAATTAGTAGCAAACTTTAATATTCTAATAATTTATTCAATTATGTTCGAAAAATATTACGTCGCCTAAGTATTTATTTCTATATAATTCATCAATTTTGTGAAGGTTTTGTCATAGTATCCATGCAACTTACTACTACTAGGTGGCGTTAGTAACGATGAGGTCTCAATTTTTCTCACTGGTATTTTTTTGTTATTTTCCTTGAATCTGTTTTACTGAAAAAAATACGACAAAGTAATGAAAAAATACGTTTGCCCAACTTCTTAAACACCATGTTTTTTTAGTTCCGTTAATTTTAGCATATGGTTAGGTACGATTAAATTAAACGAACTGGCATAGTTCATTCTTAAAAAATAGTATTTTTTCCCAAATTTGTTAATTCGGTCACTAATGTAATTAGGGTATTATAACAAACAATTGATTATGACATGTCAATGTAATTTCGAATATTAATAGTCCGAGATACAAAGGAAGCATCTTTTATTGACTTAACTTAACACACAGATGCATCATTTATTGAGGTGTCTCGGAGTACAAGAATAATTTAATGTAGGTTTACACACCCAGAGATTTAATTTCGATTATCTCAGAACTGGAGCTAATTAGGACACTGGTGTCTTTGAGAAATATACTTTCGAAAATTTTGGTTCTGTAGTATTTTTTTAAACCAAACGTGTTATAAAACTAACAATAAACCGATAATTAATCGTATCACATACCAAAGTCCCAGCTAAAGACCCTAATCATATTAAATTACTCTTGGGGTAAAAGAAGTGCAATTACTATTATTATAACAAGATGGCGCTAGTAGTAGGCGCTGCTGGAGAACTTTTGATCAAGAATAATAATAATAATAAGTACTCTTTATTGCACACCTCATACAGTTACAAGCACAAATTTTACAATTAGATAAATTTAGGTAGAGGTAACAACAGGCGGTCTTATCGCTAATGAGCGATTTCTTCCAGACAACCTTTGGGTAGTGGAGACTAGAGAAAAACAATAAGCATAGAGGTGCATAGAAACAAAAGAGACGAAATAGATAACACAGCACATTCATATGAATATACATACTTAAATAAATACAAAATAAACATACATATACTTACATATATACATATATAATACACACAGTAAGAAACAACAGTGTCAACTTAAAAACCTAAGGAAGAGATAAATAGTATTCCTTAAGTTGCGATTTAAAGCTACCGATAGATTGCGCGCGTTTTATGTTGAGAGGGAGAGAATTCCACAAACGAACGGCCTGGAACGTAAATGAGCAATTATAAAATTTGGAAGATGAAGATGGCACTTTTAGGAGCAATTTTTGAGAGGATCTAATAGAATTAAGATAAGAGAAACGCTCTTTGAGGTAGCGGGGAGGTGCAGGGTTAAAAAGTATAGAAAAGAGTAAAGAAAGTATGTGAGAGTTACGGCGGTGACGGATAGGGAGCCATTTGAGTTGAGAACGAAAACTAGAAACATGGTCGAATTTGCGTAATCCGAAAATGAACCGAATGCAGGCATTTTAAATACGCTCAAGCTTATTAAGTTGCTCCTCGGTTAGGTCTAAATAGGAGATATCTGCATAATCAAGAATGGGGAGAAGTAACGACTGAGCAAGCGCAATTTTAGTAGCAATTGGCAGGAAATTCCGGAGCCGTTTGAGAGAGTCAATTTTGGAGATTTGTTTAGCGCTACCCATCACAATTACCTGTGACTTTAGGGGGTTTACTTTTACCCGTAATTTTGACTCCAATTTGATATGCGGAGCAGATCAAGATTCGTGGCTTCTATAACTGAATTGAGATCGCTATGCATACCCTGCGAATATATTTGAAGGTCGTCGGCATAGAGGTGATACGAAGAGGAGAGATCAAGAGTTATGGAATTAATGAAGATAGAAAATAAAAGAGGAGACGGCACACCACCCTGTGGAACACCAGCTGATGTGCTGCACCAGGAAGAACACGAAGAATCTAGTTTTATTCTTTGCCGACGACCAACCAAATAGCTGCGGAACCAGTCAATCGCTGCAGCCGATATGTTAAGAGACTGTAAGAACGCGAGCAAAATGTCAAAATCGACCGTGTTAAAGGCATTACTGAAATCTAGAAGTGCAAGAACTGTAAGCTTCTGGTCATTCATACCCAAACGGATGTCATCGGTAACCTTGACAAGAGCAGAGGTAGTACTGTGGCCCGGACGAAAACCAGATTGAAATGGGTTTAGGAGGTCATTTCTATTCAGGAAGGAAGTTAGTTGCTGATGCACTAGCCGTTCGAGGACTTTGGATAGGAAAGGAAGAATGGAGATGGGGCGATAGTCAGAGAAGGAACTGGGGTTGGATTTTTTGGGTAAAGGAATAATATTGGCATCCTTCCACAGACTGGGAAAAGTACTTGATGAAATGGAAAAATTCAGAATACCGGTGATAATAGGAACAAACAAATCAAGGAGAGGGAGTATCATATTTCGGCTAACACAGTCAACACCAACGGCGTTAGAAGTGATATTCAATATACCCTTCCTAACATCACTCTCACAGAAAGGGCTAAAATAGAAAGAAGAGAAATCTAAGGCAGGAAGTGATGAAAGATGATGAAGTGAGTTAGATTTCTTAGGACCACTGAAACAGGTGGACGATGAAAAATGCTGATTAAGCTGGTCAACGCTAATATTGTTTAAATTGGTTTCCTGTTGAGATTTGCCAACTCCGAGACCTTTCAAAAAATTTCCACACTTTGGCTGGATTTCCATCTTCAACAGAACTGTGAATATGACGCCTCTGAGCAAGAATTTATTTTATCATGTTCGAAATGTTATTTTTTTTTTTTGCGATGGATCTGTGATTCTAGAATGCGTTTAATTTGCTATGTTTTTACTATTTTGAAAGCTGATCGCGTGTTATACATACAACCATGTGCCTTTTTCTTAAATGTGCACATATTTAATATTATTTATACACTCATTGTAATATATAAATATTGTTGTCATATCTGTAAGGTGACAAAAATGTTATTTAATAATAGCAAATTCAAAGGTAATGGTATTTTAAAATGTTTACTGTGATTCCCCTAGATGGCGCTAGTAGGCGGTCGAATGCCGATGTTTTTGACCGTTTTGACCACGAACAAGTTAACAAACATGCAAACTGTTATTTACTAGGCAACTAAAATAAATCCGGCACGATTTGCTGTCGTCGTTGTATTTTTAATTACAATAATGACTATTGAAATTATTGAGACGAACGTAAAAATATTATAATATTTTTAATAAGTATACATTTCGTCCTGTCTTGACAGTTCACATTATGATCAATGATTAATTAAATCAATATTTTCACATTCAGACCTAGTTGGTTACTAAGTTTTGTTACCAGGTTTCTGACTGACAAAATAAAATAAAAAGTTTTAAATAAAAAAAAATAAAAAATATAAGCAAATATTTAATAGCTTAATTTCTAATGAACATAACATGTTATAATAATATACAAATGACATGTAAAAATTTATTGGAAATGCTAGTAAAGCACAAGATTTCCTGAAGACGCAAACACGCGGTAAATTTATGAAAAATGAAAATGATACTTTACAGAAGTGCATTAAATAAATGTTGCTCCTTTGTTTAGAAGGTTCCATTGTTTGTATGATATCTGTATATTAGAGCTAATTTCGTAACCACCATTTAATTTTCTCTCAAGGTTATGCTACAGATATTCCCATTTAAAACCTTGCATATTTTAAAGTTTCGCATAAAAAGGCTCATTTTAGACTGCTATGTAACAAGCAGACTTGCAACGTGTAGTCTAGTATTTTATTGGAGGGACCCACGTGATATATCAAATTGAAGCTAAAGAATATAGCTACCGAATTGTGCAAGACTGATACGTCTCTTCATTTATTCAGAAGACCGAGCCACAATGACGTCATATTTCAGATCTAATCTGGATAACATAATTCGGTGATTCTATCGCCAACGTCCATACCACGTTGAATACACCGGTTCTCGTCCGATCACCGAAGTTAAGCAACGTCGGGCGAGGTCAGTACTTGGATGGGTGACCGCCTGGGAACACCTCGTGTCGTTGGCTTTTTGCATAATTATAATTTTTGAATGTCTTGTTTATGATACAATATTTTGATATAATTTTTGCCATCTAAAATGTTGGCAAATTTGGTATTCAATTTCATTCAGAGCAATCACAACGTATATGAACGCAAAACAACCCACAACACCTGTACTACGGGCATTGTTCATTCATGTTCTTGCATTTCACAATGACGCTTGATGACGCTAACTTTACTTATACAATATAGGTCGATTTTAGGTATAATATTGAATAGAGCGCCACAGACCAAGAACTTTTTGAATCTCCAAGTCTGAAGCGCCATCTGAACGAGAGCAATCCAAACTTACTGTAGTTATGCCGTAATAATAGTAACGGTATCAATTATTAGATGGCGCTGAGGCAGAGGGTACTCTGCCATACTTTAGACGGTAGCTTTGGTTGGTCTCGTTCAGATGGCGCTTCAGTTCAGACTTGGAGACCCAAAAAGTTATTTGAATGTGGCTGTCTTGTCTACATATGTGTAGTCTCTGGTTCTAACAATATCATAATCATGACGTCATGTGTCTGATCTGGATTGCATTATTCAGTGTACTTGTCGCCAACGTCCATACCACGTTGAATACACCGGTTCTCGTCCGATCACCGAAGTTAAGCAACATCGGGCGAGGTCAGTACTTGGATGGGTGACCGCCTGGGAACACCTCGTGTCGTTGGCTTTTTGCTTATCATTTTTTAAATGATGATTCTATATTTCAGGCTTTGTTCTTGTTCTGGCATTTCACAATGTCACTGACTTTACTTTGGTAATGTCTAATTTAATTTAATTTAGTTAGGATGACATCATGACGTCATATGTCTTATCTGAAATATCTAGATTACATTATTCTGCGATATTGTCGCCAACGTCCATACCACGTTGAATACACCGGTTCTCGTCCGATCACCGAAGTTAAGCAATGTCGGGCGAGGTCAGTACTTGGATGGGTGACCGCCTGGGAACACCTCGTGTCGTTGGCTTTTTGTTTAAAAAAATAATAATTTTGATTCATTGCTTAGAAAGATTACTTTGGTTTGGTTGACGGAGAGCTGGCAACGTCAGATATGCCAATAATAAGAGTAACGAAACCCCTCTAGTTAGTTTGCTATACTATGCTTATTTTTAGATCTAGGAATCTGGCAGCTGTTCATTGGTGGAGGTCTCAGAATGCAAACCACTTCAAGGATGCAAATCTTACAGTTTTGGGTTTAATGCAATATTATGAGGAATCATATGAATAATTAGATGTCATTGCTAAAAGTTTATGTTGAGGAAAAGTAAGTCCGCAATAATATGCAATGTTTTTGTTCTATTGTAAAAATAAGGCCCTGTCAACTGAGACAACTACGGCAGTTTTTACATATATTATTTAGGATATTTTTTTTCCTACTGAAACGACTTTCCAACTGACGTCCACCAATTAAAAGCAGCCAGATGCCCGGATCTACTAGTAAGAGTCCGGTAAAGTTTTTTTTCTATTTCGCTCAAATTTTCGATACTATTTTACAGTGACTAATATGACTACTATTAGATTGAATACATATATTGAAAGAGTTTCTCTTTTGATTTTATGTTTATAAATAATTCACCAAAATCAAAATCTAAGCTGTTTCGCGATTTTTGCTTGGAGAGGTGAAAAGAGTAAGATTTTTATTGATTAAGATGATGGTAAATCTATTATGTAATAGTAATAGTACATTATGAATATTATGATACAAGTGTGCTAAGTTGATCATTACATACGATGCGAAGCGACATTGTGCGCACGAACGCATGTGAGTGCGCATAAGGAAGCTGAGCTTATGTAATGATCAAGCACACGCGTTTCATACGACGTTTTTCAACACTCAAGTGTGTTAGAGGAAATAACAGAATAGTGTCATTAATAACTTTTGATAAAAACATCAATTGTCAGAATTTTTACAGGATAGAGGTACTTATCCTAAGATAATTAAATTTAACTAACCTTTTTTGTGATGTTATTGACTATCTGGAACTCTTTTTGAAATATTTCATAACATTAAACACTTTACATTTATTGTCCAATAAATTATAGTATTTTTACTTACGTATTCCTCACTAGATTTTTATGACAACATTTTACAAGTATGTATGACTGTTTTAAAATATATCCATAGGTTAAATTAACGCTAAAGTTGTCTTCTTATTCACTTAAAATATAATTTGTTTAAATTAATAAAACACAACGAGAAAAATCTAACAAATAAACAATGATTTGAGGTTAACTTTTTGCGCAATTTTCTTTTTTGGATGTGCGTGCAGCTTGAGGCAAAGGCGCGGACGCGGTTATGCCAAACAGCCAATATTAAAACTGACAATTCGTGTTTAAAACATAATTTATTGTGTATTACGATTAATATAATAAGTTGAAATGATTCTTTTTCACAATTAGGATTGTATTCTATCGTGAATTCGTATATTTTTAATATATTTACTTTTTTAGAATGCAAACTCCTAACCTAACTAAAGAGTTAAAAAAAATGTAAAGGTAATACCCGACTAAATTACAAACTCGTAGTCTGCATACATACAACTTGGTACTAGAGTACAAACGTCACTTGATCGGATTATTAAATTATTGCACTAGTTGGATAATTATTGTGAAATGCACGCGTGTTTAATATCTAGGATTATGAGCATAAAAGCGGTGGAATAAGAACCTCGTTACGAGCAGGTGTGTTGAAAAATACATATATAAATATGTTGGAAAATGGGTCGTTTAAGGGATAAGTTGAACGGGTTTTTTTTAATTTTCATACATATTTTTTAAGCAAGAGTATGATTACCTAGAGAAATTTTAAGAAAAATTGTCGAAGTTTAGGTAGTATTTATGGGAATGTATTAAAGTAATTCATAAAAATAAACAAAACTTAACTTTATGCTTTAGTCGGATAATATAAAACATATTGGAGGGCATAACAAATACTAACTTAATAGTAAACAATGAAGCGACAATTAGGAATATGCATGATTTTTTTGGAAGACATCATTCGATTCTATTTCCCTGTAGATTCAAATGTCTCTAATAAACCTACTATCTATGATAGCCCTGAAACGTCAAAAATGTGAAAATACGTTAGGCGTCTGCGCCGCGCGTCAAAACGCCCCATACCAAGGATGATATAGACATGGATGGAAATACCCATACAAAATCGAGTTCTCTTTTCAGGTTAAAGCACTAGCGTCATCTATCGGTCACACCAGACACTAAATCCTAGTTTCTAATACTTTGTTCGTCGCTTAACGCTGACAGAATAACTCGACTTCAGACTCGACAGATGGCGCTGTGGCACTGTGTACCGAAAACAGACGTATAGCCTGAACGCGATTTTGTATAGGCATTGTCAATCCATGTCTTAATCATCCTTGATGCCTATACAAAATCGCGTTCCTCGAACCTTCAGGCTATACGTCTGTTTTCGGTACGAAGTGCCACAGCGCCATCTGTCGAGTCGGAGTCGAGTTATGCTGTCAGTGTTAAGCGACGAACAAAGTATTAGAAACTAGGATTTAGTGTCTGGTGTAACCGATAGATGACGCTAGTGCTTTAACCTGAAATAAAAGGAACGCGATTTTGTATGGATATTGTTCATCCATGTCTATATCATCCTTGCCCCATACAAAAAGTGTGAGGTTTGTGACGTCACCGACCGCAAAGTTGCAGAAAACTGTTTGGAAGGAACATGTTTTTGGAAGTTTTTTGTAATTTTAGACACGAAAAAATGCGTTTAGCTAGTTGTCATACATTTTTTTTCTTGTTAGAACATAAGTAATCGAACTAATGTTTCGAAATTACATTTGAGGTATAAAAAAAATGCCTATAATTTTAAGTTTTTAAACCGCAATATCTTTAAAAAACTGTTAAAAATTATTACGGATTTCCACTTATTTATATTAATTTGGGGTTGTTGAACGTGTTTATGCAACAAATTCAATTAAATATTTTTCACGCATGTTCTCTATTTTGCACGAATCAACGTCCTCACTAAACAATCTATGCGAGAATTGAGTTTTCGTGTATTAAATAATAATAAATTTAATGTGTACGAAAAGTATTTTTTTGCAATAACAAGACTTCAAACTATCTTATCAAATGCAATTCATGTGCGTTATTTCGTTATTAGCGATTTTCGTTGTCAAATCGTTACCGGACTCATAAGGACAGTATAGCAATCTCACTAGACGGACTTTGTTGCTCTCATTATTGTGTCATATCGGACGTGGCCAGCTCGTAGTCTATTAGCAACCAAAATCAGCAATTAAATAATTCGGATGCAAAACAAAAATCCTACAATAAAAGAATGTAAATATATGATGTGTGTTCTTTGATCGGCCCAGTTTCGCTTTCACAGTAGCACAAACAACTAGTAGATTTATTTTATTTATGATCTATCAATTTCGTTTCTTTTTTATATAGCACAACTGTCGCCTCTGTTAGTTGTACGTCTGCTATTATTACCGCAAACTATTTACTTCTAACATTTCAAAACAGATGGCGTAAGTAGTATACATTGAAGTCTTAATTAGTAGCAAACTTTAATATTCTAATAATTTATTCAATTATGTTCGAAAAATATTACGTCGCCTAAGTATTTATTTCTATATAATTCATCAATTTTGTGAAGGTTTTGTCATAGTATCCATGCAACTTACTACTACTAGGTGGCGTTAGTAACGATGAGGTCTCAATTTTTCTCACTGGTATTTTTTTGTTATTTTCCTTGAATCTGTTTTACTGAAAAAAATACAACAAAGTAATGAAAAAATACGTTTGCCCAACTTCTTAAACACCGTGTTTTTTTAGTTCCGTTAATTTTAGCATATGATTAGGTACGATTAAATTAAACGAACTGGTATAGTTCATTCTTAAAAAATAGTATTTTTTCCCAAATTTGTTAAATCGGTCACTAATGTAATTAGGGTATTATAACAAACAATTGATTATGACATGTCAATGTAATTTCGAATATTAATAGTCCGAGATACAAAGGAAGCATCTTTTATTGACTTAACTTAACACACAGATGCATCATTTATTGAGGTGTCTCGGAGTACAAGAATAATTTAATGTAGGTTTACACACCCAGAAATTTAATTTCGATTATCTCAGAACTGGAGCTAATTAGGACACTGGTGTCTTTGAGAAATATACTTTCGAAAATTTTGGTTCTGTAGTATTTTTTTAAACCAAATGTGTTATAAAACTAACAATAAACCGATAATTAATCGTATCACATACCAAAGTCCTAGCTAAAGACCCTAATCATATTAAATTACTCTTGGGGTAAAAGAAGTGCAATTACTATCTAGACACACGGCAGTGTGTCCGCCAAGTTCGAGCAAAAAAAACCGACACACCGGCCGTAGGTTACACGAACCATTTCGGGCTAATTTCGACCACCCTATAACTCAAAACATATTTTATCTACGCATATGAAATTTCGAGTGTCTGTTGACATCCCCTTAATTGTCTAGAATACAACATTTCATTATTCTACCTATAGCAGTTCTTGAGATATTGACGTCAGAAAATCGCTATTTTTACTATACAGTCACAGTCACTCACTGACTCATCAAAAACCTAGACCACTTCCAATGGTCGTACTGACTTGAAATTTGGCATGGAGATAGGTCTTAAGGTCAAAGTAAAGGGAAAAATCTGAAAACGGCCAAGTGTGAGTCAGTTTTAAAAATAGCGAAGGTGTAACTTTGTTCTACTATGAAGTCATAATGAACTAAATGGGTCTATCTTCCAATGGTCGTACCGACCTGAAATTTGGCTCGAAGGTTTGTCTTTAGGTCGAAATAAAGTAAAAATCTGAAAACGGCCAAGTGTGAGTCAGTTTCGAAAACAACGAATGTGTAATTTTGTTCTACTATAAGTAGGTATGGAGTGGAAATGAGATAAGACTTATTTAAATTTAGATACATACCAATTTAAGACAATACATGTTTGTCTTAAAGACAAGAACAATAAAATTGTTCACCACTCTGTGTGTGTCTGTTGCGGGAACCGAACCCACGATTTACGAAGTGCAAAGCAGGTCACTAGGTACACTAGGTGCGCTAAATCAGTCAAACAAAAATGAAAAGACTATATTTTTTCTCGCATAGTCTAAATAATTTCCAATTTTACAACTAATAAAATCGCAGATTCAAGAACATGGAAATCATATATACTCTAAGATAGAATTATATATACTACTGCCCATCTCACCCTCCGATACGCCACGGGATGAGATGGGATGGTGCACTTCTAGGGCTACATAATAGGCCACCAATTATAATAGGTAGGTAGGCCTACCAGTAGGTATTATAATTGGTGGCCTATTACCAAGTTATTAATTATCTATGTAGGTAGCGTACTTACAAACAATAAAGTACGTTATTGATGTATGTAATTATATGTAAGTAGGTACATTTTATAGGTGTAGGGAGCCAGTTTATTTGTAAAAATCACCTATAAATAAATAGTAAAATAGAATTAGACGCTTAGTATAAAGGGTTATAGTATAAAGTACATACCTAAGTGGAACGAGACATTTCCTAAAGCAAAAGTGATAAAAAAATAATAAAGAACCTACACCTAACAAAAATAAATGAAATCCCATCAAAAACATAAATGTGAAAGGCTGCCAAGTTCGATACTATGGCTATGGCTTCGCCTATAAAAGAAGTGAGATCTGAATAAGTACCAAGTTCCATAAAAATACCTCAAATCATAAATAGTTGTAGGAATGCACACTTGATTTCCAGCAGTTTTTAAGGTACATTTTGAATAAGTATCACGTTACATAGAAATACCTAAAATTATAATAGTCAGAGAAACGCACACCGGTTTTTTTAGCAGTTTCCTGATAACATTTATTATTTTCAGTACTTTTTAATGATGTAACTTGGCAAGTTTTAATAGAAAATTATATACTTGACACATTGCAGTCCAAAGGTGTCGATTCATTGCATTGAAAAGGTGTGTGGTGTGTGAAAACTTGCCAAGTAACATCATTAAAAAGTACTGAAAATAATACATGTTATCAGGAAACTGCTAAAAAAACCGGTGTGCGTTTCTCTGACTATTATAATTTTAGGTATTTCTATGTAACGTGATACTTATTCAAAATGTACCTTAAAAACTGCTGGAAATCAAGTGTGCATTCCTATAACTATTTATGATTTGAGGTATTTTTATGGAACTTGGTACTTATTCAGATCTCACTTCTTTTATAGGCGAAGCATTCCCATAGTATCGAACTTGGCAGCCTTTCACATTTATGTTTTTGATGGGATTATTATAACAAGATGGCGCTAGTAGTAGGCGCTGCTGGAGAACTTTTGATCAAGAATTTATTTTATCATGTTCGAAATGTTAGATTTTTTTTTTGCGATGGATCTGTAATTCTAGAATGCGTTTAATTTGCTATGTTTTTACTATTTTGAAAGCTGATCGCGTGTTATACATACAACCATGTGCCTTTTTCTTAAATGTGCACATATTTAATATTATTTATACACTCATTGTAATATATAAATATTGTTGTCATATCTGTAAGGTAACAAAAATGTTATTTAATAATAGCAAATTCAAAGGTAATGGTATTTTAAAATGTTTACTGTGATTCTCAAGTTGATTCTAATGATTGCACTGTTATCCCTAGATGGCGCTAGTAGGCGGTCGAATGCCGATGTTTTTGACCGTTTTGACCACGAACAAGTTAACAAACATGCAAACTGTTATTTACTAGGCAACTAAAATAAATCCGGCACCATTTGCTGTCGTCGTTGTATTTTTAATTACAATAATGACTATTGAAATTATTGAGACGAACGTAAAAATATTATAATATTTTTAATAAGTATACATTTCGTCCTGTCTTGATTGTTGACATTATGATCAATGATTAATTAAATCAATATTTTCACATTCAGACCTAGTTGGTTACTAAGTTTTGTTACCAGGTTTCTGACTGACAAAATAAAATAAAAAGTTTTAAATAAAAAAAAATAAAAAATATAAGCAAATATTTAATAGCTTAATTTCTAATGAACATAACATGTTATAATAATATACAAATGAGATGTAAAAATTTATTGGAAATGCTAGTAAAGCACAAGATTTCCTGAAGACGCAAACACGCGGTAAATTTATGAAAAATGAAAATGATACTTTACAGAAGTGCATTAAATAAATGTTGCTCCTTTGTTTAGAAGATTCCATTGTTTGTATGATATCTGTATATTAGAGCTAATTTCGTAACCACCATTTAATTTTCTCTCAAGGTTATGCTACAGATATTCCCATTTAAAACCTTGCATATTTTAAAGTTTCGCATTTTAGACTCATTTTAGACTGCTATGTAACAAGCAGACTTGCAACGTGTAGTCTAGTATTTTATTGGAGGGACCCACGTGATATATCAAATTGAAGCTAAAGAATATAGCTACCGAATTGTGCAAGACTGATACGTCTCATCATTTATTCAGAAGACCGAGCCACAATGACGTCATATTTCAGATCTGATCTGGATAACATAATTCGGTGATTCTATCGCCAACGTCCATACCACGTTGAATACACCGGTTCTCGTCCGATCACCGAAGTTAAGCAACGTCGGGCGAGGTCAGTACTATGGGTGACCGCCTGGGAACACCTCGTGTCGTTGGCTTTTTGCATATCGTTTTTTGATGACGATACGTTTTTTGACATCCTTTTTTTTATAATTTTCAAATCTTAATTTTCTCTTTTAAAAATCAAAACAGCAGCAAAATATTGGCAAATTTTACATTCAGAGCAATCACATCACTATGAATCAAATCAAAACGCAGCGGAACACCTATATTTCAAGCAAGGTAAGTAGTCTTTAGTGAGAACGATGCGAAGAATTGGTCTCATGTAATGGTTTTTTTAAATATATACTAAACTACATTTTTTTATTAGAGCTTTTTAGGGTTCCGTGGCGAAAACGACATTTTCCACTAATCACCCTAATGGGGCCCCCTTTGTTGAAAAAATGTGATGATATTGACCATCTATATTAAAATAAATAATGTGATGTAATTTTATTAAAATGGCAATCATAAATCATGTTTACATAAGAGTACCCTAATGCGTGCTTTTCTGTTTATTTGAACTATTCTTTCACGCTATGGTTGCGAATTTTAATTTTGAACCAGTCTCATTGTAATTCAAAGTCTTCTGCAGTATTCATCATATATTTGTATAAGATGACTAGTAAAATTTGCAATTTACAAACAAACTAACCTATATTGTTTACTCTGTACGTCATGCTCATACAAAAAAAAACCACAAAAATGATAATTATACTATCGCCCGGTACTGTAGGTCAATATAAAATGTGAAAAGATTGATACCTATTATATTTTAATAAATAAAATGAATGAATGATTGAATGAAAGATTTATTCATGACAATTACAAAAAACATAATAAACAATAACATATACAACCCGAAACATTAATTGCCACGAAATGGTCGCAACTCAGCGTTAAATGCCGGCAGGGCCAGCGCTGGTCTTCCGTTGCAACCATTTGACGACACGGCGCATTGACGCCACGATCACATCCCCAAAGTAAGAATATCCTAATCAAAACAAGAGAAAAAAAAAACAATAATAAACAGGAAAAATTTATAAACATAAACACAAACACAAACACAATAATAAACGGGAAAAATTTATAAACATAAACACAAAAACAATTTAAAACTTCGAACTTCAAATGTAAATAAAATAGCAAAAAGCCAACGACACGAGGTGTTCCCAGGCGGTCACCCATCCAAGTACTGACCTCGCCCGACGTTGCTTAACTTCGGTGATCGGACGAGAACCGGTGTATTCAACGTGGTGTGGACGTTGGCGACAAAATAACTGAATAATGTAATCCAGATATTCCAGATCAGACACATGACGTCATGATGTTATCCAAACTAAATTAAGTTGAACATTACCAAAGTCAAGTAATTGTGAAATGCCAGAACAAGAACAAAAATCACTTACAAATATATATAAAAAAGTACTACCGTAAAAACATGGAGGTGATATATTATTGGCCGGTACTGTATCAGACGGAGAGCTAACCCTAGAAAAGAGCGTAAAGAATTTTAATAGTAACGAAACCTCTAGACCTAGACGGATATATCAAACGCCACACTAACGCCATCTAATAACCTTGCTCTCATACTTTCAGAAACCAGTCACAACAATCAGGAGAGCGAGCCTCTGATATCACAGCACGCCTCTGAAACCTACATGAGGGATAACGCAGTGGCAAAGCCATACAAGGTGTATGAGAGTTCTGAGGAGTATCATTGGCAAGCACCAGAGCTGTACGAGCCCAATGAGGAGGGGAATGTGTATCCTTGCAGTAGGAGCGACGTGTACTCGCTGTGTTTGATACTATGGGAGAGCTGCAATGGTAAGAGATCTCTTGATTTATAACTAATCGTTTTCATAATTGATCGTAAATATTGTGGCATGGTTCTGTGTGGACCAGGTCGCAAGCAAAAGCTAGTTCAGTTCTACAGCAGCTGCTATAAAGACTCATATTTTCTACGAGGTCTACCAGGACATGTTATATAGAAATAGTCTTATATTACCTTGTGCCGCCCACCATACAAAATTTTAGCCCATGAAATTTGAATCAAATCGATTGAAGAAGTTCTTTGAAATTCGAAACCTAGGAAAAGTGTATTTTATGGGCCTTACTGGTTACATGGTTATACTGATTTTATTTCTTGATAGTCCAAGATAGATAGAGAAGATAGTTTTACATTTTCTAGTTTTATTTTATCACAGACTAAATTAAAAAATAAACTTGCAAGTAAAACGTTATAAAATAGCTTTGGCCATGATGGATCTCAAAACTATTCACGCACTAGCTCACGTATGGAAGCTAATTCTAGCTAATTTTCCAGCTAAGATTCCATGGAACACACTAAGCTACGAGAAGCTAAAGGAGCAATATACGTTATGGAAAGCATGCATGCCCTTGCCGCAAGATGGCACGTATCCGGGCAGCCTTCTAGCACTGCTGCAAGACGGACTCAGGCTTGACAGATCAGACCGCATGGGCCTGGAGAAGTTGCAGAACGTACTGCAGACAGTTAAGGTATGTTTACACAGTATATCTATACGTCGCGGAAGTCAGGCTTGCCGCAAGACGGCACGTATCCGGGCAGCCTTCTAGCGCTGCTGCAAGACGGACTCAAGCTTGACAGATCAGACCGCATGGACCTGGAGAAGTTGCAGAACGTACTGCAGACAGTTAAGGTATGTTTACACAGTATATCTATACGTCGCGGAAGTCAGGCTTGCCGCAAGACGGCACGTATCCGGGCAGCCTTCTAGCGCTGCTGCAAGACGGACTCAAGCTTGACAGATCAGACCGCATGGACCTGGAGAAGTTGCAGAACGTACTGCAGACAGTTAAGGTATGTTTACACAGTATATCTATACGTCGCGGAAGTCAGGCTTGCCGCAAGACGGCACGTATCCGGGCAGCCTTCTAGCGCTGCTGCAAGACGAACTCAAGCTTGACAGATCAGACCGCATGGACCTGGAGAAGTTGCAGAACGTACTGCAGACAGTTAAGGTATGTTTACACAGTATACCTATACGTCGTGGAATTCAGGCTTACGGCACGTATCCGGGCAGCCTCCTAGCATTGCTGCAAGACGGACCATATCGATCTGACAGCATGGACCTGGAGAAGTTGCAGAACGAACTAAGTAATCCTAATAGTGACGAATCCACTTGAGAGCCCATCCAATAATGAATGGCATTGTTTTCCACTAATTGTAAGTATTTAATTACCTGTTTAGTATAATACGGGTAAATGACAAGAGGTATCATATGAATGGCGACTTTGCCTTATAAAAAAAAAGATTCAAATTGCATTGACATTGTTTTCTACTCGTACATGGTACCCTTCGGAAACGAAAAAGATTTTTACAAGACAGTAAAATTATCCTTGCAGCCAGTGTTGGCCGTTAATTTCAATTAGAATTAAAAATTGATCAATTAGATTGAATACTAATTCTGTGACTAATCAATTACACGGTCAATCACTACATAGTATAGTATAAAACAAAGTCGCTTTCCGCTGTTTGTCCCTATGTATGCTTCGATCTTTAAAACTACGGATTTTGGTGCGGTTTTTTTAAATACATAAGAGTGATTCAAGAGGAAAGTTTATATGTATAATAGATGCATAATATAGTAGAGAAACACTGATAATTTTAGAGGTCACTAATGTGCTGTCGTAAATAAACACATTTTTTGCGCTTTCATTGCAAACGCTGGCTGAACCCTACGAGATAGATCAAAATAATGTACTACAGTATTGTATACCTTAAAAAGGTCTACAAAAAAGTCTGCGACAGTATGTGTCTGTCTCTTAATAGGGATAACCCACAATAACCATTTTGTATCCCGTGCGAAGCCGGGGCGGATCGCTAGTTCTTATTAAAGTGTATAAAACATGATTTTTTAAGAGATTAGTTACACTAACCCGTCAATTCGGATTACTTCTTATAGTTCAAAATCTGTAAGAATGAACTTTTGACACATCGCAACGCCCGTAGAACGTAAACGCGCAAGACACTTTGAAATTATAAACAAAATCCCATAACGATTTTACAGCTTGACATGTACGTAAACACAATATTTCACTTTTTATAAACATAACTTAATCAATGTTAATTTTTTTCATATCTTAGTTATTGAATATTTTACGATAACAATTTAGCATGCAAACAGTTACGGTCTACGCCTCCTTTTTTTAAATTTAGTGTTGTGACCATGTCTGCTGTTCCGATTCATATAATGATATAACATTTCCGTAAGTCGATAAATCGATTATATAATCAATAGACAATATAAGACTTTCTTATCATATTGTATTAATTATGGAATTATTATAATGCCATACATAATTAGCAGATAACAATTATTAAATGATCATTTCCTAAATAATTTTATTTTCTGCTTTGTTATAGTTAAGTTTTCCTTTTTTAATTTATTTTTGTATATTAGGCATAACTGCATACAACTCATCTCAACTCATATTCTCGGTGGAATCACTGACTTCCGAGTCACAGGCATCCGACTAGTTCGGGAGACAGAGGCTCAGTTCCGGTGAAACTGTTTCAAACCTAATACATAAGTCTCTCTTAAGCTATTAGCGTACTGTGCAAATATTACTTACACTTGTATTAGGTTTAAGTCAATAAACATTATTCTTATTCTCTTATTCTTATTGTTATAATTTGAGAAGATTTGTGATACAAAATATATAGGCATATAACAAGAAAAAATCGGTTGTAGTAAAATCGATTCGAACAATTCATAAATAATCGCTAAATTTGACAAACGATACGTCTTAGCCCCATCACTAATGACGTCAATACTGAAGTGTCAAAAGTTCATTCTTACAGATTTTGAACTATAGCGTTGTTAGTTGGCACTAACGTCTAATTAGATTAACATGTAATTGCGTCACTCCTGACCTGATTAGTTGATTACCTGGCTTGACGGCCTGAAAGCTATACTCTGATTGTCTTTCAACTGTGCATGCCATACGATTAATAATAACATGCAATTAAAAATTAACGTTTAGTGTAACTAAATTATTGTTTTCAATGACTAAAACATTTTTGAGTTTGAAAATAGTTTAATCAAAAAAAATTGAAAATAATGTAATTTTTTTTTGTTGCAGCTGCCTTAGCTTGTAAGGGGGGTTAACTCTGTATCTTGTAAGGGAGGTTAACTCTGTCAATTTCAAAATGTATCCAATCCTAATGTAATTGCATTTTGAACCATCATCTTTATGCAGCAAAATCACCAATTCACTATTCATGTAATTTTTTTTCATGTACGCGTTTCGTTCTGCCCTGGTAATTAGTGGTTGAGCCGAACAGTGGAAAACAATGCCATTTACTAGCAGATGAGCTCTCAAGTGAAATCCCGCATTCTATAAAATTCTTACTATAACATACAGTTAGTTACTATAACTAACTGTATGTTGTAGGTACATAATAATTAGTCTCTGTTTTTTTAAAACACAAATTAAAAGTAACGCGACGTCAGCGACACACCGAGTCAACTTATTTATAATTACTATTACTAATGACTGGTTTGGAAATTGATTGCGAAGCCGTGGGTAACAATAATATTGTTGTCGCTAGTAGAAATAATAATCGGATACATTAAATTCACTTGGCCAACGCCGTACAATTTAACGGAATGCTTCGCTAGATGTCGTTGCTAAGGCTGACGCGTGTTCTACTTCGCGGTGTTAAGATTTTTCCCGGTTTGCCGACCCTCCTGCCGCATTGTTGTGAAATCATACTTACCTGGCATAGGGGATACCGTGATCAAGAAGGCGGTTCCCCCAGGGCGAGACTCTTCCATTGCACTGCGGTTGGGTTGACCCTTGCGATTATCCCTAATGCGGATAACTCGGATGCGTAATTTTTGGTAGTGGGGACTGCGTACGCGCCGTCCCCCTTGTAATTATTCTAAAGAAATGTTACGGAGTATGAGAACCGGAGAGAGGGAAGAATTATTGCGCGTCGTTGCTAGACTACTCGCATATCAATATATAGATGATAGCATCTGTGTCATTGTTTCGTCCCTTAGTTTAGCACTTTAGTGCTAGGTGTAACAAAAATGCTGATCCGTTAAGGGCATAATTGGTATCCAATTCTAATTATGAAAAACTAAGAAAAAAAATTCACGCAATATAAATGGTTTTGTATGGAGGATCAGCCGGCTGGGATGACGTATTACAAACAAAATTTTTTTTTTATCGCGTTCATAAAAAAAATCTCCTAATTTTTCTTAGTCGCAATACGATACCAATTATGCCCTTAAACGGATCACCACTATTTTTGTTACACCCGTAGTTTGGCCAGGGACGGTTTTACTTCAAGCATAGCCGGAGAGACTCATACTGTCTCTTTCTTACGCTAGTACCCTCTCTACTGAAAAAGGGATGACATAGCTTATTATAAAATATTTATTTATTTACAAAACATAATAAATTGATGCATTAATACAGTAAACTTAAATATAAATAAAAACTAATCTTAAATAAACAACCTACTAAAATATACTAAACTAACCAATCCCCCCGCGGCATGGTACCGTAGATGCTGGCAGCATTCCCTCTCTGTATGTATGGCAATACCAATACGTAGGGCCAGGAAGCTGCCAGCTCTGCGGT
Source organism: Pammene aurita (assembly GCA_947086415.1). Classification (NCBI taxonomy): domain Eukaryota; kingdom Metazoa; phylum Arthropoda; class Insecta; order Lepidoptera; family Tortricidae; genus Pammene; species Pammene aurita. Next base: position 20,017,330 of record OX352305.1, on the reverse strand, counting down.
CACCGGTGGAATCCACTAGCCTCTTAGAAATCTCTTTGAAGAGGGCTTGGGCACTAGGACCCCACGGGCCGAGGGTCTCGACGCCGAAAGGAACGAAGTTGTATTCGACGCCGAGGCCCCCATATTTAACTTATTGTTATTACTACTGCACTGTTACTATTTGCAGGGGGGTTTCACTACGCAGTTTAGGTACATTTGGCCGGCGCGCCTCCTGGGCAGGCGTATGGCAGTGGGCTGCCGCTCGGCTCGCACGATAGTCGTGTCACATGGCGCTCGCGCAATATTGAAAAGACATAACGGCTTCGAAACCTAAATCTCGATCTAATCTGTATAAAAAATGTCTTTACGGATGTCTGAACAAACGGAAGAACAAGGAAGCAGAAATAACATTTGTAAATTCCGAACGATATTGAAAGGTCCCGAAGTCCTTACTCAGTAATAGTTAAAATAAACATTCTTAATTTATTGAATATTGGTTGCCCAGAAACAATATTACGAACTGACCGACATATTTTCAAAGGAATACGGCTGTAGCATACCTACTTTCGTGAGAATCGGACATACTCTCTATAAAAAATTCTATCTCCGGATAAAAATTCATGTTTACAGAATCAACGTTTGTAATTCCTACAAACAAAAATTCCTGCATACACCTTTAAAATAATAAATCAGTAGGTATGTATAGGTACAAAAACTTGTCAAGTGACAAGACAACCCCGTGCCAACGCTCACAGCTCGGTCATAAAACAGTGGTGCGCTAAGAAGATTCACGGTTCGTGCGCGGTTATAAGTTTCAGTTTTGCTTGCATGCGGTGAGTATAAGTATAATTTTATACCTAAATCTGACTTTTGTGAAAGAGTGAATTTTCTGTACCGTAGTACTATTAGTTATTCTGTGCTATTTGGCCAGTCAGAGTATAAAAATTTGACAACATTTAAAAAATAGTACATAGATTTTAAGTTTTTAGTATTTTTAAGTAAGTTAATTTTAGTTTATTTAAGTTTTCTCATGTACCTATTTTGTACCTGAAATAAAAATACTTTCCTAAAAATAATATTGTTATAATAATTAATTGTTGTAATAATCTTGCTCATTCATCAAGAAAATGAAGTCATCATTTGGAATAAATATGAATGAGAACAAGTAAAACCCCGAACGAATGAAGTGCGTTTCTTCGTCTATTTGCCGCTTTTATAACTAGAATAGACAAGATTAATAGAGAGGTTGATAGTTATTTTCGAATTTCTTTGCGGAGACCCTACGTCTAAATTCGGTTAACATTTTCAAATTGATTAAAATGTTACATTTATTTATACACGTGGTATTTAATTGAACACACTTTAATAAATGTCATTTTACTTCAGCCTATTTAAATATAAGTATAACCTGTGAAATTGTCTTAGGCTATTAAATTGGCTGTCCTATAGATAAGTTTAATTATTTTGTAGCGGTCATGAAGCCAAATTGGCAAAAATATACGGGAAAACCAGGTTCAACTTATTTCTACGCTTTCAATTATTTTATAATCGGCAAACATTCATATGAAGTAGGAGGTTTTATCATTTTATATAATGACGTAACAATATATGAGTCAATCAACATTTTACTGCCCTCATTGCTATTGTTACGTCCCTTGGACAACCAAAACTGAAACAGTATGAAAAGGTCCCTCGGACAACGGGAACAGGGTAAACAACATTAAAAAGTTGATTCACCCATGTTTCAACTTTTTAATGTCTTTTTAATGAAATTCAATTCACTCACATTGTAAGTCCTCTAAAATTTGTTCAAAAACGGTAGGCAATGGCTAGTATTACCACAACCGATTTTACTATGATCAGCTTTTTATGTGTGGCAGTAACGTAATTTTAACGTTACATGCTCAAATATTGATGTGTTGTGAGTTTTGATAACATAATGTACACCTGCACGCTCCCGCGCGGCCGCCGCCGGCCATTCTATGGTTTCGGAATACGGCATTTAGGATAAATAATATGAGTGTAGATAAAGCAGTGTATGCAACTGTACGTAATTAGGCCTTCAAACACTCGTGTGATCTTATTATGAAACTCGCCTGCGGCTCGTTTCATAAAACCACACTCATGTTTTAAGAACCCTTATTACGTAACAGTTACATAATAGTAGTTTATGTAACTGTTACGTAATAAGGCCTAATTACGTACAGTTGCATACACTGCTTTATCTACACTCATATTATTTATCCAAAATGCCGTATTCGGAAACCATAGAATGGCCGCCATTGCACCGCCATGGCCAACTCGATTGTGCCGGCGGTCGCGCGGGCGCGTGTCGGGCTGTCGGCGGATGCGCGGGAGGGTGCAGGTGTACATTATGTTATCAAAACTAATTACGTTACTGCCACAGATAAAAAGCTTATCATAGTAAAATCGGTCGTGGTAATGCTAGCCATTGCCTACCGTTTTCGAACACGTTTTAGAGAACTTACAATATGAGTGTAGATAAACTACTATTATAGTTTAATAACGAGTAGCTAATTTGACTCCATAGCCAATTTATCTAAACGGATCGTAATTACTAAAGCGGTTTTCACACTGCTGCGCTTTCCGCATGCGGCGACGGTGTGCGAACGAGATAGCGCTATGCACATATATATAGCTCTGTCACGCTTGCACACCGTCGCCGCATCCAGTTGCGGCGCCAGTGTGATAATCGCCTAATCCTGTAAACCACTCACGAAGGGTTGATAATGTTGATATCAAAGGATTGATCGTACTATTCAAACTAAGAAACCTGTGGATGGATGTTAAAAGCTATACTGATGTGTAACATACCATACAGCTCGATTCTAAATACCTATTATGCTCCTCTCCTCCCTACCAGAAGGAAAAGGAACTTTAAGCGACCAAATTTTTCGCTAGATGTCGCTGTTACGTCTGACGTGTATTCTACTTCGCGGTGTTAAGATTTTTCCCGGTTTGCCGACCCTCCCGCCGCATTGTTGTGAAATCATACTTACCTGGCATAGGGGATACCGTGATCAAAAAGGCGGTTCCCCCAGGGCGAGACTCTTCCATTGCACTGCGGTTGGGTTGACCCTTGCGATTATCCCTAATGCGGATAACTCGGATGTGTAATTTTTGGTAGTGGGGACTGCGTACGCGCCGTCCCCCCATTAATCATATTTGAATCTTCTTTAGAGATCTATATTTGGATTTTCAGAGTGCAGTTCGATTTCTTATTCTATCCATTTAAGAGTAAGAGATAAAGATCGCGAAATAACGTCGGTACAATTATTGTGCAACAGGCACCGCTAACCGGTCATGATTAAAATGAATATGTACGATGCATTAAATGGTATTATCGGTCCGTCTATAATAATTATTAGTATATTTTTTTACTACCTTAAATTAAAAACAACAAAAAGACTCAAAGAGGTTCTTTAAGACGGAAATAAGTTAATTCTATTAATACTTAACATTGTGTAAAGTAGAATTGAAAATAGATGTCATATACTTCAGAAAAAGTGACCAAACCCTCCGGTGTCCGAGGCCAGATTTGAACTGGCGTCTTCAGCTTTCGCGGCTGAAAGCTGAAAACGCCAGTTCAAATCTGGCCTCGGACACCGGAGGGTTTGGTCACTTTTTCTGAAGTATATGACATCTATTTTCAATTTATATATAGTAGTGTAACTACTTTAAAATTGCAAATCAAAAATATTGAACAAAATAATTTGATTTGCTTCAAGATTCATTGTGTAAAGTAGATAAAATATTTAATTTATGAATCCCCACACTGCCCCGGCCCAGCGAGTCGTATTGTGCGGAAGCGGATATCGTAGGCCGGTAAAAGATAAGGTCCTTGGATATATTATGTAGTTGCGTAATATAATGAGGAGAAAAATCTGCAGATTGTTGTGGAACCATTTCTGACGTTGGAGTTTAGGCCTAGAGACTAAGGATTGTATGGATTTGACATTTCCAACCAAACAAATGTTAGTTATGAACAAGTTGTTTGTGTCTTTGCCATTGCGACGTCATCTGCACATATTTTAACGCATTTATCCTCATTTTAAGAGTTTCCATTGTGTTTGTATATTTTAACTCTCCTCTTGCCAACGTCCATACCACGTTGAATACACCGGTTCTCGTCCGATCACCGAAGTTAAGCAACGTCGGGCGAGGTCAGTACTTGGATGGGTGACCGCCTGGGAACACCTCGTGTCGTTGGCTTTTTGCTTCTATTGATCTTTTTGATGTATCCCAAACCTAACTTCAAAGGTCTTTATCGGTTCTTTTTATTGTTCTGGTGATATAAACTTTTTTACTTACACCTACATTTATGTAGAGATGTTGTAAACAATCCGTTCCAATCGTGAAAACTTAATACAGACTTAGTACCTATATAAATAGATATTTACCTATATTGGTTACCTTGAACTTGAACGTATGATCGGCGAAAATATTTTCTTTTTAAGTTAGCAAAAACTTGTTATTTTAAACAGTATTGGTTCCGAAAATATATCCACATACACTGTACACTATCTAAAAAGACTAAATTTTTTAATAAAATGATCATAAAATCTACTTCTTATTTGTCTTACTCTGTCGAGTCGACTCGTCACCGTTTCGACAACCAAAACGCTTTGCAGTCAAGCAGATCGCCATAGTACCAACAGGTGGACCTCAACCCTAACGTATAAAGTTTTCTTTCAGCACGACATCGACAAAATGGACTACATAGTAATACCAGCACGGATTACAAAAAAGAAATCCAACTTCAGCAGCGTCGCGTGGGACTCATCTCCCACAGACTCCGAGTGCTTGAGTCCCGTCCAACGAAACATCCAGCTTCAGGCCGACATCCATAAAGACAGCTCCATCGAGAGTGAGAAAGATTTCAGCAAAAGTGAGAGCCCTGTATACGAGAGTGTAGAAAAGAGATCTTTCGCCAAGTCCGATGTGCCACAAAAATGCTACATATCAGACGAAGAAGACCGCCCCATTTTAAAATACGACCATTTACCCGATAAGGATTACTCTAGCGCCTGTTCCACCCCTATAGCAAAGATACGGGCGCGGATGAAAGACATCGGCACTCCCAACAAGTTGCACAGGAGCGATTCTACTGAATACTGCAGTATCTACAGTCCCGATAATCGCACACGCAACTTTACCATTACAGATGATAGCGTTAAAGACCAAAGTGGTGTGGAGAGACCGGCGACTAAACTTAGCAGAAGCTTCACGCCTAAATCTTACAAGCCGCTTCACATTAAAGTACCAGAGTACAATTTAGACTGTTTAAAGTCGCTGCCGAAGGATAATATTAGTGGTCGGTCGTCGTACAATTTTGATATTAAAAATTATAGCTTGCCGACGACGCCGATAGCTCGCAGTAATAAATTAAGAAAAAATGCCTGGTTGTCTGGAGAGTTAGCCGTTTGTGATAAGAACGCGGAAGTTATAAGAGAAGCTATCAGTAAACTATCCACTAAAGAAGGTAAGTGTTCAATTCAGTCGGTTAATATAATCTTACTGTTTTTAGCAGTACTTTTCGCCAACGTCCATACCAAGTTGAATACACCGGTTCTCGTCCGATCCCCGAAGTTAAGCAACGTCGGGCGAGGTCAGTACTTGGATGGGTGACCGCCTGGGAACACCTCGTGTCGTTGGCTTTTTGCTTATTTTTTATTGTTATTTTATTATCCACTTTTAATTACAGCAGCCGTTACCAAAGATCCATCACCGGATGCAGTCCACAACCTTTCTTCTGAGAATGGCAATGTCAATGTGACACCGTCTAATCGATTTTCGGAGAACGGTTCTAAGGAGCAGTCACCAGAGGCTGACTCTGACAGTTATATAGGTCTTAAAAGGTAAAAAAATATACTTACTTCTAATTAAAGGCTGTAAGGTTTTGGGAACCAACCAAAGGTCATTGAGCGGCGGTGGGTAATGGCCCCTTACAATAATCCCAAAATCTAATCAATCTGAGAGGTTCCAAATCCATCTGGGGAGGATTGGTTGTCTCCCAAAACCTTACAGCCAACGGGAATAGAGTTATTTTTTGGTCACTCTGTATACTTACTTCTTACCTGAATTTTTCCAAATCCGTATTAGCATAAAAAGTTTAATGGCCAATGGGTTTATTTTAGGTAAAATTGCAAGCAAAGGTCCTTCACTGATTATCATCATACCTTTACCTTTTTTATTAAAACATGGAACCATTTTTGCAGAGTTGATCTCCCAGAGTCACCTATAACTTCGGACAGAAATAGAGACCGGGCGAATTCTTGGTCGTACAAAACATCCCAAAACCCTGAACCTGCGTGCAAAGGGAAGTATAAAATTGAGGAGGACATACTTGCCAACGTTAATGTCAAACCGTTGGTGGCCATACATGAGAAATGGATCTTCGAAGCGAACAGGAAAACTGGACGGTCCATGTCTTTGCCTGAGAATAATCGGTAAGTCGGTTTCGTATTTTTATTTTTTATGACTTGGGAGATGTCCATTCTGCCGCCGTCGGCATATACTCGTATAAGCACATCTGTGTACTCAAATGTGTGCCTTATTGTTTAAGAACAAGGTCTATTTGAATTGAGTACTTAGCTTAACAATCTGTATAAGTGTTGCTCTGTATAATCGTATTAAACCTAAAAACATGAACACGACTTACACAAAATGTTTAATGCTGAATAATATACCTGTCACCGTCGTAGTTATAGCGTGTATACAGAAAAGAAGTTTGACGTCATACACATGGTAGAACAAAATGAGGTATGGCACTCACTACGTCACAGACACCACTTTGATTCTCAAAATTAACATTTTGTGGTAATTTTAACTAAATTAGTGGCTGTGGCTTAATGGATTCTGCATATTCTGGAACTCTGGTGAACCTAACCCTGACCCTGTACTCCGGAAGATGGCTACGTCCACTAAGTTAGTTATATTTACTCCAAAGTTTGGGTATCACAGTGGTGTTTGTGTCGTAGCGAGTGCGATACTTCGTTTTGTTATACCATAGTCATAGCCGATGGTACTTATGTTATGATTGTTATGAACGTCTGATCTCTATGTAAACATTGGATTACTATATCGCCAACGTCCATACCACGTTGAATACACCGGTTCTCGTCCGATCACCGAAGTTAAGCAACGTCGGGCGAGGTCAGTACTTGGATGGGTGACCGCCTGGGAACACCTCGTGTCGTTGGCCTTTTGTTTTTTTAATGATATTTTGTATGGATGGTATATGGAGGATGTCAATGAGCCCGGTCGATAATGAAATGGCCTACGAAGTCCTGGCCTACGGGTCCCTTGTTCGAATCCCGGTCAGGGCGTTATTTTTTTAACGGATATTTGTTATTATGTATATTATGAGTTTTGATATTTAAAAAAAACCGGCTAAGTGAGAGTCGGACTCGCGCACCGAGGGTTCCGTACAAACCTGTTGGTATATAAGTAAAAGTTCACCCATTGCGTTGACATAGAAGTTTGATTTTGTTACAGCTTAAAGGTATTATAGACCTGAGTATTTGATATGAATTTCAATTTAATACCTCTACGCGTTCATGAGGAAAGGGGTAGTAACTTAAAATAACTTTAAATATTTTTATTATATGAATTAACTAAAAATTTACGGTTTTCGCATTTTTTCCTTTATCGTACCAAATTTCAAGATTCTGAGTTCACGGGAAGTACCCTGTAGGTTTTGATTCCCTTGCGAGTTTCGAAAATTTGCGGCATAAACGGCTGTATCTTTTGATTGCGTTGGCTTAGAAGTTTGATTTTGTCACAGCTCCAAGGGACAGTAGACCTGAGTATTTGATATAAATTTCAGCTTGATATCTCCACGCGTTCCTGAGAAAAAGGGTCTTGACAGACGGACGGGCGGACAACAAAGTGATTCTATAAGGGTTCCGTTTTTTCCTTTCGAGGTACGGAACCCTAATTAAAAATCCATACATTATTACAAAATAATTATTTGCGGAGAAGAAATAAAACGTAATATAAGTATTAAATATCGATAATTTCAAATGAAAAAAATGGGAAGCGTATTTAATGCAGTTTTTGAATATTTTCATGTTTAGGCACTTACTTTATAAAGTTAATTTCATACGCTCAACTATACCTAGCGCCACCCGGAGAGATTTGGAACTATTGTTTACTGCTTACAGCTGGACACTTTCGACCGTTCCCCTATATGAGATACCTATCCTTTTACCTCTATTATCCGTGATATTTTGTGACAGTTATCTAAGATGGCGGCTTGAAAATTGAAACACTGCACCTTAAGTCAACACATTTATTTAGAAACTGGTCTGGGTACAGTCGAGGTCAAAAATACCTTTACAGTTGAGTGTTACAAAAATACCTTTACATTTAAATAAGTTTACACACTACATGACAGAAACATGCTTACAACACACATGACGGATTCATCTTTTCACTTAATGCACCAAAGCTCAGTTTACAATCTGTCTTCCATAGAAACATTGTCACAAATTGTGACATAATAGGTTTACATTGCATGTTACAGAATAAGATTTCCTGTCAATGTGCCGTAAATATGTTTACATTTGCAGTGGCATTAAAAACTTTACGTTCAAGCTTACCTTTCGTTTACTTACACCTATTGCTACATAGATATCTTTACAGATTTGACTAGCCCGTTTTTAATTTTAAAAATGACATGAAATCATCATAAATATAAATTTCGGCTTTATAAAGGGAGCTTAATTATTTATTAACGCTAACTAAACTCTTCTTCTGTAACATGCAATGTAAACCTATTATGTCACAATTTGTGACAATGTTTCTATGGAAGACAGATTGTAAATTGAGCTTTGGTGCATTAAGTGAAAAGATGAATCTGTCATGTGTGTTGTAAGCATGTTTTTGTCATGTAGTGTGTAAACTTATTTAAATGTAAAGGTATTTTTGTAACACTCTACTGTAAAGGTATTTTTGACCTCGACTGTACTTTCGAAGTTTTACTGGGATCGAAGGGACTCCTTTGCGCTGGTGTTCGCCGTTGACAATCGGTGGTGGAGGCCCTCCAAGGGTACCGACCCTGACCTGACCCTGACCAAAAGGAACTGACCGGCCGGTGAGACGGGTGTGGCCCACGTATTAAACGCCAGGGAAGAGCTACTTGTGCTTCTCACGTAATAATAGTAATCTTCAAAACTGTATGTCGCACCCCATATATTTAAGAGGCGCGATAACACACTTAAGTTATATACACATTCTTAAAATTAACATGGGAGTCTCATTGACCCTTAACAAATAATAACTTATACGGACGCGACCGTGCGTACGGGTACGGTACAGTCAGCATCAAATAGTTAGTAGCAGTGAAGTCGCCAAATATATCGGTACAGATCTTTATTTGTATGGCAGTAAGGATGTGTTACGATATATTTGGCGACTTCACTGCTACTAACTATTTGATGCTGACTGTACGACCCGCCACGAAATTATATGTCCGGTCCGTGCAAGCGCAGCGCGGCGTCCGAACGCGATCGACTCAAGGGGGCAAGTCCGAGTCCGAGCAGTGCCGGCGCTTCCGCTACGATATCCTATACCATTGAGGTAGAATATACTACATACTCCCAATGCGTACTCAGTGATTTGCCTGATATCATCAACTCCACGAACCGGGACTTGGACACCATCTCCAGTTGGAGTAAGCGTTATGGACTGAAAGTGAATCCGTCTAAAACGCAGGCCATAATCGTAGGTAGTCCTCAACTCATTTCCGAAAGACAATCCGACGATTCTATAATTTGATGGCGTCCAGGTTCCATTTTCGAGTCAAGTGAAAAATCTAGGCATTCTGTTGGATGGCACAATTTCTTGGGTACCGCAGGATAGCGAGATCAGTAGAAGGTTGTTTGCTTCCATTGGGTCACTTCGTAGGCTTCGTAACTTTTTGCCATTCTCCACCAGAATTGCGCTTGTCCAATCTCTTCTCCTTCCTATTTTGGATTATGCCGATATTGCCTTTCTTGATCTTTTGGAGGACCAGCCAGACTTGAGCGGCTACAGAATGCCTGTATAAGGTTTATATTTAGCCTGCGAAAATTTGACCACATCTCGGAGTTTCGTACCCAGCTCAAGTGGCTCCCAATACGCCATCGCCGCAACTGTCACATTCTCGCTCTTCTCTATAATACCCTTTTCAATCCCACCACCCCTTTATATCTTAAAGAGCGTTTTAAGTATCTGTCTTCTGTTCGGTTTGCGGAAAAACGTCTCCTTGCTACTCCCTCTTCTTCATCTAAATTTTATAACGACTCCGTTACTTTTCGGGCTGTTCGGCTGTGGAATGCTTTGCCGTTGAATGTAAGATCTGCCAAATCTCTTCCGATCTTCAAAAATCTTCTGAAATCACATTACTTGAATTTGAATTTATGTATTTATGTATGTATTATGTATTTATATATTATTTGTTTATGTATTTAGGGGGATAATTGGGGACCCGGGGGCTAAGTGTTGTGTGTTATTTTAAAATATGTGCGTTAGATTTATTAGTTAACTGTTCTGTGTATGTTTGTCATGGACTGTGTATTTTTTTTGTTTAAATTTTAAGATAATGGTTATTTTGGTTTGAATGTAAATTTTAAGTTTAGTGTTAATTTGACTTGTGTGTATTATTTTGTATTTGTAATTATTGTATACCTAAAAATAAAATAAAAATTAGAAAAACTGTATTTAGGTATACTCTTTAAGTTTTTAAAGTAAGTAGGGTAAATCGCCAGTAACTGGCCACCTATACTAAAATGAATTCTGTGTATAGGTGAATAGAACTCATTTTTGTAAGAGGCGGCCAGTTATTGAACGAGTGGCTAGTAGGCAAATCTCCAGTAACTGGCCATTTACCTCATACTAAAATGAGTTCTCTTCACCTTTAAATAGAATTCATTTTTAGTATAGGTGGCCAGTAACTAAAATGTGGCCACTTATTGAAATTTTGACTTAATTTATACCTTGTACTAAAATGAACTTTATTCACCTATAAATATAAATCATTAGGTGGCCAGTTACTGAAAGGTGGCCAGTTACTAAAAGGTGGCCAGTTACTGGCGATTTACCCTACTTACTATTACTAGTATATCATATCGGCACTATCCGTTCATTGTTTTGAGTTCATAGTTTCCTGCTACCGAAAGGTTGTCTGGTAGAGATCGCTTTTTAGCGATAAGACCGCCTGTTGTTACGTAGTTTTTATCACTGTATTGTATCGTTGTATATTTTCCTCTTTTCACATGTGGTGCACAATAAAGAATATTTATTGTCACCGTTTCTGAGATATTTATGAAAAACCAAAAAAGTGATCTTTACAACTGAATTTTACAACGGCCTTTTTTCACTGCTTCTCATTTTTTCAGAAATCCGATAGCCGCTCTCAAGCCAGCCTCGCACTGCGTAGACACACTGCAGCAGTCATTGCCTCAACTGAACTCCAAGCGGCCCGGTTCTAGGTGTTTCAGATCTTCTTCGTCAGACAACGGTCAGTCTGCTAGCACTAGTACACCCACCAATTGTTCTTTTGCACGCTTTTGTTATTTACTCACTTGCGATAGGGGCAAAGAAAATTAATTGGAGAATGGTGCTGACTGAAATCAAAATAACTGGGTGTAATTTTTAGGAGCGTTTTGCGTCGTTTGCGTGATAAGCCCTAGATAGCGCTAGTTGTACGGATATCTTAGTTAATTACAATAATGCTTCATTAAATTAAATTGATTTGATTGTTTGATTTTTTACGCAAAATTACTGGCAACTTCACCAACCTTGATTTTTTTTAAATAAAATCGGTCTTAGCTTAACGGTTAAGTAAGTTTTTCAGTCAGACTCATACTTCCTGTGGTTTTGATTTCGTAAACGAAGTATCCTTAATAGGAACGCCTTTTGTATAATTTGGGTTCTAAGGTGGCTTTATCACTGCTGCTGTTTCCGCATGCTGCGCCGGTGCGCGAGCGAAATGGCACTCTGCATGGGTATAGCGCTGTCACGCTTGCACACCGTCGCCGCATCCGGTCGGCGCCAGTGTGATCATCGTAATCGCCTAACCAAGCCAGCTAAGGTGCCCAGTTAAGATGGTCAGTTTATGATTTTTCAAATAGACTTCTCATCCAAGAGCTGGCCTAGGCATTTTTGAAGTAAAAAATATTCTTAAATACCTATTTTATTTCAATTCTTTTACTAAACGATTACTGTTCCTAGTGGCGGTGGTGCTTAATGCGGGTATCGAAAAACCGTATTTTATTTAGAAGTTATATGATTGTTCTAGTATCCTTTTAATCCAAATTAGAGTTAGTGATAAATAAAAAAGATAATTTAACCTTAATGAGTAATCGTTATAATTATTTATCTACACCCATATCATAAATCCTGTATTTTGCGTTCGGAAACCGTATGTAATTTAATTACCACCATTATTGCAACCAGTAACGTAACATCAGTGTATTATCGGTGACAGTGTGGTAAAAACGTATGAAAATTCATTACCACATCAATATAACGGCAACGTAATGAAAATCCGTCCTCCTCCCCGACCGCCGGCACAATCGAGTTGGCTATGGCAGTGCAATGGCGGTCATTCTAATGGTTCCCGAACACGGCATTTAGAATTTATAATATGTGTGTAGGTAAAGCAGTGTATGCAAATGTACGTAATTACGTCTTAAAACACTCGTGTGATTACACTCGTATTTTAAGGACCCTTATTACGTAACAGTTACATAAACTACAATGATAATTCGTTATTACACAACTATGAATGAATTCCATTGAAAACGTTGTGGGTCGTAGAGTTCTAACGGGATCGGCTGTACTTTACACATTATGTTACTAATAATACTAATTTTGTTGTTTGTTTGATTGCATGGAGGCCTAATGTGACTAAACTATTAATAAATGTCTACTACATTTTTGACTTTTATTTTTGCACGCATTGTAGAATTCTAACATTAAACAATAACTGGGAGTTACTTTTTAGCAGAGAGTATGTATTAAATAGAGGGGTCAGAGGGGTCTAAGAACTTTTTGGGACTCCATCTGAAGTCTGAAGCGCCATCTGAACGAGAGCAAACTAAAGTTACCGCATAATGTAGGGGGACCATACAGCGCCATTTAGTAACGCTATCAATTACTAGATATCTTTATCTCTGCTTTTAGTGAACTATCACTAGATGTGTATCACCGCGAACGTGAGGTTTCAGTACCTACTTTTAGCAGTTTTAATATATTCATAAACCTTAACATTTCTATAGGATTTTCGTTAGTTATAGCTTAAGCAAAAGTCGTAATTAGTGCTTGTTAACCGAGACACTTATTATTGTTTCTAATTTTTAAGCTTATGTTGGTTTAATGGAAACTTTAGGTATCTTCCGAATGGCGACCCTGATCTTAGCGGAAAGAAATAAACCAGGTATGTATGGGGTGCCTCAGTCAACGTCTGTGATAGAAAACATAAATGTTTTTTTTTTATTGGGCATTAAAACAAAATGAATTACCAAACTACACATACAAACTGAATTGAATTGAAAGTTAATCTCTACGATAGAATCTACGTGTTTCTCTTTTTTTTTTCAGAAGTACAATGGAGCCAATTCTGCCAAGCACGCGACAACATAGCCAAGAAAATGAATTTTGCTGCTAGAGACCCGGACCGCCATTACAGTTGGCGGAGAGATATCGATAAGAGGTATGATATAATGGTATTGATGATATTATAACATACCTTTTAACTACTTTTAATAAGGTTATTCGTACTAATCGTCGCCAACGTCCATACCACGTTGAATACACCGGTTCTCGTCCGATCACCGAAGTTAAGCAACGTCGGGCGAGGTCAGTACTTGGATGGGTGACCGCCTGGGAACACCTCGTGTCGTTGGCTTTTTGCAATTTTATTTTGATAATGTAATAGGTATCAATTAATCTTGTCACATTTTATATTTTCGTTTTTTTTAGCCTATTTTTAGTGTCCCACTGCTGTGCAAAGGCCTCCCCTCTTCTCCTTCATTCAGTCCAGTTTGTAGTATTTTCCCGCCTTTGCATTCTTGCCTTTACCCCGGCGGACGTCTATGGTTTCCCGCATATCCCATTCCCCGCAGCGACGTAGGGTATCTGTTGGCCACCTAGGGCCGACCAGAAATTTGGGTCTCATTTGATTCAGCACAAAAAATTACATATATAATTTTAAACAATAAATAACCGACTTCACTTAGCCTTTTCCACCTTTCCAAAAGCAAATGCCCAAGCTACTGTAAACAATACTCAAATCACTATAGCTTTGCTTATAATATTTAAAGAGTTCCCTTCCCAGTTCTTAACTAGATGTCGCTGTTTCGTCTGACGCGTATTCTACTTCGCGGTGTTAAGATTTTTCCCGGTATGCGGACCCTCTCGCCGCTTTGTTGTGAAATCATACTTACCTGGCATAGGGGACACCGTGATCAAGAAGGCGGTTCCCCCAGGGCGAGACTCTTCCTTTGCACTGCGGTTGGGTTGACCCTTGCGATTATCCCTAATGCGGATAACTCGGATGCGTAATTTTTGGTAGTGGGGACTGCGTACGCGCCGTCCCCCCATAATTCTCAAAATAAACTTCTAAGTGTACATATATGCGTTATTTGGTATCACTTAGTCTTAACTATTTACTACGTACCTACTTAGTATTTAAAACATACCTGTTATCATATACCAATCTTAAATTATCTACATTGTGTGTAAAAACTCTTAATTTTGTAAAGATTATATACCTTACCAAATGACGTGCCCGCAAAATTCCCTCTGGAGAGCGACGTATGTTTATGATACAATCTTTTGATACAACTTCTGCTATCTAAAATGTTGAGAAATTTAGTATTCAGTTTCAGAGCAATCACAACATATATGAACGCAAAACAACTCGCAACACCTATACTACGGGCTTTATTTATTCATGTTCTTGCATTTCACTTACTTTTGCAATGTATGTCTAATTTAATTATAACAATATCATGATCATGATCATTACGTCATGTGTCTGATCTGGATTGCATTATTTTGTGAACTTGTCGCCAACGTCCATACCACGTTGAATACACCGGTGCTCGTCCGATCACCGAAGTTAAGCAACGTCGGGCGAGGTCAGTACTTGGATGGGTGACCGCCTGGGAACACCTCGTGTCGTTGGCTTTTCGCTATTTTATTTTGATAATGTAATAGGTATCAATCTTGTCACGTTTTATATTTTCGTTTTTTTTATTAGCCTATTTTTAGTGTCCCACTGCTGTGCAAAGGCATCCCCTCTTCTCCTCCATTCAGTCCTGTTTGTAGTATTTTCCCGCCTTTGCATTTTTGCCTTTACCCCGGCGGACGTCTATGGTTTCCCGCATATCCCATTCCCCGCAGCGACGTAGGGTATCTGTTGGCCACCTAGGGCCGACCAGAAATTTGGGTCTCATTTGATTCAGCACAAAAAATTACATATATAATTTTAAACAATAAATAACCGACTTCACTTAGCCTTTTCCACCTTTCCAAAAGCAAATGTCCAAGCTACTGTAAACAATACTCAAATCACTATAGCTTTGCTTATAATATTTAAAGAGTTCCCTTCCCAGTTCTTAACTAGATGTCGCTGTTTCGTCTGACGCGTATTCTACTTCGCGGTGTTAAGATTTTTCCCGGTATGCGGACCCTCTCGCCGCTTTGTTGTGAAATCATACTTACCTGGCATAGGGGACACCGTGATCAAGAAGGCGGTTCCCCCAGGGCGAGACTCTTCCTTTGCACTGCGGTTGGGTTGACCCTTGCGATTATCCCTAATGCGGATAACTCGGATGCGTAATTTTTGGTAGTGGGGACTGCGTACGCGCCGTCCCCCCATAATTCTCAAAATAAACTTCTAAGTGTACATATATGCGTTATTTGGTATCACTTAGTCTTAACTATTTACTACGTACCTACTTAGTATTTAAAACATACCTGTTATCATATACCAATCTTAAATTATCTACATTGTGTGTAAAAACTCTTAATTTTGTAAAGATTATATACCTTACCAAATGACGTGCCCGCAAAATTCCCTCTGGAGAGCGACGTATGTTTATGATACAATCTTTTGATACAACTTCTGCTATCTAAAATGTTGAGAAATTTAGTATTCAGTTTCAGAGCAATCACAACATATATGAACGCAAAACAACTCGCAACACCTATACTACGGGCTTTATTTATTCATGTTCTTGCATTTCACTTACTTTTGCAATGTATGTCTAATTTAATTATAACAATATCATGATCATGATCATTACGTCATGTGTCTGATCTGGATTGCATTATTTTGTGAACTTGTCGCCAACGTCCATACCACGTTGAATACACCGGTTCTCGTCCGATCACCGAAGTTAAGCAACGTCGGGCGAGGTCAGTACTTGGATGGGTGACCGCCTGGGAACACCTCGTGTCGTTGGCTTTTCGCTATTTTATTTTGATAATGTAATAGGTATCAATCTTGTCACGTTTTATATTTTCGTTTTTTTTATTAGCCTATTTTTAGTGTCCCACTGCTGTGCAAAGGCATCCCCTCTTCTCCTCCATTCAGTCCTGTTTGTAGTATTTTCCCGCCTTTGCATTCTTGCCTTTACCCCGGCGGACGTCTATGGTTTCCCGCATATCCCATTCCCCGCAGCGACGTGGGGTATCTGTTGGCCACCTAGGGCCGACCAGAAATTTGGGTCTCATTTGATTCAGCACAAAAAATTACATATATAATTTTAAACAATAAATAACCGACTTCACTTAGCCTTTTCCACCTTTCCAAAAGCAAATGTCCAAGCTACTGTAAACAATACTCAAATCACTATAGCTTTGCTTATAATATTTAAAGAGTTCCCTTCCCAGTTCTTAACTAGATGTCGCTGTTTCGTCTGACGCGTATTCTACTTCGCGGTGTTAAGATTTTTCCCGGTATGCGGACCCTCTCGCCGCTTTGTTGTGAAATCATACTTACCTGGCATAGGGGACACCGTGATCAAGAAGGCGGTTCCCCCAGGGCGAGACTCTTCCTTTGCACTGCGGTTGGGTTGACCCTTGCGATTATCCCTAATGCGGATAACTCGGATGCGTAATTTTTGGTAGTGGGGACTGCGTACGCGCCGTCCCCCCATAATTCTCAAAATAAACTTCTAAGTGAACATATATGCGTTATTTGGTATCACTTAGTCTTAACTATTTACTACGTACCTACTTAGTATTTAAAACATACCTGTTATCATATACCAATCTTAAATTATCTACATTGTGTGTAAAAACTCTTAATTTTGTAAAGATTATATACCTTACCAAATGACGTGCCCGCAAAATTCCCTCTGGAGAGCGACGTATGTTTATGATACAATCTTTTGATACAACTTCTGCTATCTAAAATGTTGAGAAATTTAGTATTCAGTTTCAGAGCAATCACAACATATATGAACGCAAAACAACTCGCAACACCTATACTACGGGCTTTATTTATTCATGTTCTTGCATTTCACTTACTTTTGCAATGTATGTCTAATTTAATTATAACAATATCATGATCATGATCATTACGTCATGTGTCTGATCTGGATTGCATTATTTTGTGAACTTGTCGCCAACGTCCATACCACGTTGAATACACCGGTGCTCGTCCGATCACCGAAGTTAAGCAACGTCGGGCGAGGTCAGTACTTGGATGGGTGACCGCCTGGGAACACCTCGTGTCGTTGGAGTTTTGGTTTTTTTATGAACGAAAAACTAATGACACCTACGAAGTTACACGATAAAGAGTTTAGTCACTAATCTTTTTTACAGTACAACAACCACTGAAGAATTAAGGCGAAGCGAGCCTATGATCGACCAAGCCACCGACACACACGGCATTGAAGACTTCATCCGCGAACTTATCCGCAAAGAGCTGCAACACATATTCTTAGAATTGCAGGATGACGTCTCCTCGGCCTCGGCCAAGACCGACGAAATACTCGACAAGGGTGTAGCCAACATTATCGAACATTTGAAGAATAACGAAGACGACGCACGCAAAGAATCAGTCAAATCGTTTTCAAGACTTAAAATTAATGGCAACAACAAACCGCTACTCCAAATAACTTTTAGTCGGTCTGGTGAGAACAGTCTCCAGGTGTTGGATAATTGCGTGAACGTGACTATCTGCGACACTCCACAGAAAGATAAGAACCAGCCGCTTGAGGAGGCGGACGATGTGCAGGTGCATTCTCTGAAGAGGTGCCAGGCTTTCAACGCTTTACAGGTGAGGATTTTGTTGGGTTCGGTTTTGTGGATTCATTTGTGCATTAGTAAAAAGTGAAGC
The DNA here is from genome assembly GCA_947086415.1 of Pammene aurita. Classification (NCBI taxonomy): domain Eukaryota; kingdom Metazoa; phylum Arthropoda; class Insecta; order Lepidoptera; family Tortricidae; genus Pammene; species Pammene aurita. The sequence continues at coordinate 19,998,990 of OX352305.1, read as the reverse complement.
CAAATAACTATTTATCGAAATGGCGCCTGACGCCCACGGGCAGTAAGCATAATTATCGAACGAGCGAAGTGAGTTCTTACAAACAACTTCGGCTACTGGGACGTCTTGGCATTTCGATGGCTTTTTCATTTTGAGAGTTTGTTCCGCGATAACTTTAGTAACGTTTTTCTGATCTTTATGAAAATTGTTTGGGTTGTAGCAGAGATACATATAATTTTTGAGTTCGTATATGAGCAGGATCGTGCAAGGGGTTGTGGAGCTATAAGGCGAAAAAAAAAATCTTCAGAAGGGTCTTGTTATATTGGTCATCTCGTTTGCAAGGAAATCGCGAGTTCTGAGTTCGAGGCGGACTACTAGTTAAATTAATATTAATTTATCGTATGGCTACATGCCACTGGATATAGATAGGCATTTTTTCCCTGGGGTAGTAGTAGTGGGAAAGCAGATGATAAAGAAAATTCAGTGAGTGCTGCGAGGTCCAGATGGGACAGAGCAGCTGCCAAGTTTGTTACTCTTAGCACCACCCGGGGATCACGTGTAGGGTTGTCTAAGGTTTTCCCTACGGACGCAGAGTAACATTGATCCCCATTAAATTAATAATGAATGTATTACAGTCAGCTCAGCAGCAGAAGTAGCTGAGCGGGTACGGTGTTCAAAATGAGCGTCACGTATTTATTGTTAAGAGAATGAGAGCGCATAAAGGTCATTTATCTACACTCATATTGTAAGTCCTCTAAAATGCGTTCAAAAACCGTAGGCAATGACCAGCATTACAACAAACGATTTCACTATGATAAGTTTCTTATCTGTGGCAGTAATGTAATTTTAACTTTACATGCTCAAATATTGTTAAGTTATGAGTTTCAAATTTGGAACAGCTGTCAAAACACAATTTCAATGGGTTTCTATTCTAGTATCAAAAAAAGATTTTAAAATGTTGTCGATACGAAACGTCAGTACGATATATTTTTTGACATAAACCGCACGACATTTTGATCTCGGATGACATGAGAATAAGGACTACGTTCGTTGGCTAATATTAAAAAAAACTCGCGACAGAAGTTTGTACGGCCGCCATTTCTGTTATCAACTTGTCAGTTATTGTTTGTCGAAACATTTTTAATTGCGAAAATGTAAATGTTTACTGTTAACTATATTATAATAATTAAATATACTTTCCTTATCAGTTCTAATTTATTTATTTTTATTAAGCTTACACCTGTGGGTTGTTTCAGCACTTGTATCTATCTACCTAGTAATGCAGGTCAATTGCCTTCGGCTTCTGAACCCATCTTTGAGTACTTGCAATATGTGTGTAGATAAACAATATGCAACTGTACATAATTAGGCCTTAAAACACTCGTGTGATCCTATAATGAAACTCGCTGCGCTCGTTTCATTAAACCCCACTCGTGTTTTAAGGCCCCTCATTATGTATCAGTTGCATAAACTACTATTTGAAAATATCACCCGCTTAGCTACTTCTGCTGCTGACTGTACGCAAAGGCAATCACGGCCATACCTAAATGCTGGTGAGATATTTTACCGATGTCGTTTACGAACGCTGCTCTTTTATTATATTTTTGTGTGAACGCTAGGAAGCCTAGTTTTGGTTCGACATAGTTAGATAGATACTTATATTTTATAAACTTAAACGTGGAACTTAAATATAATTCAGTTGAAGACATTTATATTATAAAAACACATGAAAGGAAATTATGTCATATTTCTGATTTGGATAACATTCTTCTATGATATTGTCGCCAACGTCCATACCACGTTGAATACACCGGTTCTCGTCCGATCACCGAAGTTAAGCAACGTCGGGCGAAGTCAGTACTTGGATGGGTGACCGCCTGGGAACACCTCGTGTCGTTGGCTTTTTGATTTTTTTTTTCATTCGTAAGCGATAATTTGTAAATAATTTAATGAAATGGACCATTGAGCGTTTATTGATCTGAAGTTGTCATTTCTTGATTTCGACTAAACTTTTTTTTTAATTTACAATCGGAAGAAAGATTATTTTTACAGCCTAGTGTTACCGTAGATGCTACTCGTACAATTAACAAAACATATCAAATAACAATTCCTCGTTAACCACAAATAGGAAGCCCGGAGCACCGAGGACCTGTACATAGACGATGAGCTGTCCACGCAGATCGGCGACAACTTCGGCAAGATGCGGCTCATTCCCCTGCACGGCTCGCTGCACGAAATCCTGTGCGAGAAGGCTGAAGACTGCTGCCTCATCAAGGTCAAGCAGGAGAACGGCTGCGACACCATCTACTTCAGGTATTCAAATTATTTATTAGTTCTTGCTGTATACTGTCCCACTCCCACTGCTGGGCAAAGCCATCCCACTCTTTCTTCCTATCTATGACAGTATCAGCCCAATCGTTTCTGATCGAGATAACCTTATTCTATGGGACTTTCGCCAACGTCCATACCACGTTGAATACACCGGTTCTCGTCCGATCCCCGAAGTTAAGCAACGTCGGGCGAGGTCAGTACTTGGATGGGTGACCGCCTGGGAACACCTCGTGTCGTTGGCTTTTTTGCTTTTAAATTAGTGTCCGACCGACACATATTTTTTGCTAAAACCGAAACCGATGTTCGGCTCTGGCATCAGTTCCGGCCGAAACCGAAACACTTTTATAGACTTGTTAAAATCGTATATATTTTAAAGAATATGGTTATTGTAGTTTTACACAAGTCCATGTGATATTTGGAAATAGTCGACGTAAGGCGCATTTAATCCCTTATTTCCTTTCGGTTGTAAAATTGTACATGCTCTAATTTTTCATGATACCATCCAGAGCCTGGCCTTATATTATAGCCCATTTTTTTTCGCGAAATAAGTGTTGAATACGAAATATTATCTAACATAAAGGTTTCATAGGAATATGTACACTCGACTATAAAGAAATGTATCCATTTTGGACCTTATTACCACGTAATAAGGTTAAAAAGTTTTTGACAACTAGCTGTAACGTTATATTTTACTCTCCCTTTTGAAAATATTGAACTATAACAAGTCGACCGTGTATTCGCTTTTGTCTGACGACAGTTTTTAGCTTTGGTATTTTTTTAGCAGTTTAGGATCTGCTGCGTTAAAATTAGCAATAAAATTACTCGCACGATAATAAAACTGAGAACTTTCGGTCGGATACTAATGGATAATATCGATCTGTAATGAAGAATTGATTCATTTTGATATATAGCTGCATAAGCTGCATTCCTGCAATGGGCCCAAAAACTAAAAACAAATATTTTCCTTATTTAGGTGCGACCACTCCGACACCGAATCTCGAGACGCAATCGACGGCGTGCAAGACTTACCGCAAGACACCGTCGTCTTCAAACGTAGCATATCCGTAGTCGAGGAGAGAATCCAACGCATATTCCCAAGTGAGAAACGTAGCTCTCTCAGCCCAGTCGTGGCGCGGAAGAAACGCCGCGAAGCATCCAATAGTAAGATCCGTCCAAAGTCAGAGGTACTTGTCCAAAACGTGAAGAATGAGAAACAATTCCTGAGCAACAGCAGCCCTTCCCTGGCTGTTAAAGATGACGCTGTAGAACTCAACATAGAAAACGTGTTAGCTTACCAAGACTCCTCATCTGAAGAGTGCTTGAAGTGTCAAGTGGAGAATGACGATTTTGAGTATCTCGAGCGAAAAATCGAGGAGGATTTAGCCAACAGCAATATGAGCACTCTGTCTTCATTGACGTGCGGCTGTTTGGAGAAAATCTCGGAAGAAAATCTGTCTGCGATGAATGAGGACACCACCGATAAGGAGTCGTCGCCGGACCCCGGTACTGACGATTAACACTACCTACTACTATTAAAGATGCGCTTTGGTCATTCTGGATTATATTGGTATAAAGATGACTAGTTCAATAATATAAATAATTAAGAAATCGCTAGACAGATTGTCGAAGCGCATAACTTTAGTTGTAGTACTTTACTGTAGATTTTATTGTCATTTAAATTTCGAGAACGTTAGACTGATAACTGACAAAAGCATTGATTCGCGCGTTCTTGAAATATGTTTGTGTTTACTGACTAAATAACAATATGCCTTGAAAATTCTTTCAAGTTTCGAAATGATGAACAAATACTTACTTTCATGTTCATGGCAGCTGACCTAAATGCTACATTGGCATTTATAGTTGATAAAACAAATTTAGTAAAAGTACAAAGGCACAGTATTTATGGAACGAGGTACAAATCATTATTTTATTTAGATTATTCATGCGTGCAAATACTGGTCATCATAGCATAATATTTATTAACACTAATTATGTCCTAATTTAATTAGGAACGTATTTTTTGGTATACATTATAATTTCTAACTTGTTTCCGTTATGATGTATGCATATATAAATAGTACTTTCAGTAAAGGTACGTGTTTGTATGAATATATATCTATTTCGTGAAACTTCTCCGTTTATTCGTATAATGCAATGGTTTCAATCAATAATCATTCAATAAATTGTGTTATGTTTTTAAATGCAGGTTGATCGAATAGCGGAGTCGTGTGTAACTGTTCATAGTAGGTATGCGTCGTCTGGTGATGGCAAGGGATCGCATTCCACGGCTAAAATTGATCTGACATACTTATAGCCGGATCGTAGAATGAGCTTTTCATAAAATATCATTTAAATGCCAACGTTACGAAGTGGGTGTGTTTAATTGGTTATCCTTTAAAGTTGAAAGCAAGATAACAAATGTCGTTCTTGTATGTGAAAGCGTGACGCGCGATTTCCTACACGGCTGTAACGCGGTTAGTCATATTTTATATTCGAGATACAGATATTCTTGTTTCTTGAAAGATACCAGTTTATTCGTATTATGTAGATTTATCAGCATTTATTTTATAAGTTTTGTAATGCAAGGCTATGTGATTATTAGATTAAGTGGCACGTTGCATTCCACTGTTGTGATTTTTTAGATTAGTCTACAGTTGACCTTTTGAAGGTACATTTATTTAGATTCCGTGCTATTTTACCTTTCTTTTTAATAGTATTTTTCACTCATTTTAGATACTATCTTATGTTATGAATCTATCTAATTCTGAGAGGGCCAAAGGTTTTAATATCTACTCTTACGTATTTCTATATTGTTACACTACTAAGAAGTTTTATCATAGTTCTTATAATAGGTTGATTTTACAAAAGTTTAGGGTAGTTTTAAAAGTTTCTATTTTTATGAATAAAATAAATTGTTAAAAAAATAAAAATGTGAGATTTTACGCCTTGTTTTATTTAATGCTATTTTTAATTATCTTATCACCGCAAAATTGGTTGTACTCGAGGCACCGTTCTACCGCCATCGAGAATGGTTAGTTTAGTTAGCGACAAGTTATCAATCGTTTAACCAACCTTAGACAGTAGATAAATCGATTTAAGTTGAGATCGATCGACATATTGAGATATTATCATGAGAGAAATGTCATAGAGCTAGTTTACAGGATGACATTGTTATATTAAAAAACACGAAGTAAGATAAGATGGATAAAATGAAAATGAATGTAATAACGAAATTTTTGTTTATTATACACAATTGAACAATGAACATACATATGTACACACGAGAAACGGAAATGGCACATAAAGAAAATGCATCGTTTAATCAGGCTCATAATAACTATGGTAAGGAAGACAGGGATTTTTATCACAAAATAGAGACAATTTTACGTCAATGCCGTGAAAAAAGCAGCTACCAAAGGACGTCCTATTATACCACGACGGCGGCAAACAAGCATACGGCCCGCCTGATGGTAAGCAGTTATAGTAGCCTATCGACGCCTGTAAATCCAGAGGATTCACATGTGTGTTGGCGACCCTGTGTACGTTTTTGAAGTATCTGATAGATCCGTTTAAATTATATTTGTGAGAAAGCTCATTAGTAAAACTGCTATTGACACTTTGACGCTGTACAATAACAAGAGATCGGACTGATGGGCGTCATTGTACCTATTACGATTTCGGAATTCTTTAAGTCAACACAATGACACCAATCCGTCCGATCATTCATTAATCATTACCTTCTGATTATATACAAAAATATATGATTGTCATACAAATCATTTGTGCTTTTTAGACGGGATTAAAAATAATAGTCGAGCTATACTCTGTGCGTCGCCGCTGGTCAGGCAGCTTCTAGCGGGTGATACTGATAATATAAATCACGACCAAAGTATTTTGTTGTTACTTTTACGGTACTTATAAGAAAAAATGTCCTCATACGATTTCGGCATAGGCATAGGGATATACGCAGTGGTCCGTTAACGACCACATACATTTACTTAGAATCAGAGTCTTAGTTTCTTTATAATAGGGTTCAAAATCAGTATTTAACACTTTCGCAACCGGGCAAAATTTTGAACAATATCCCAGAAACCGACAGAACCCGCCAGGCGGGCTACGACGTGCAACGCAATGCCGCACACCACGTGCCCGGCATCTGAGCAAACATTACGAGTGCCTACCAGGCGGGTTCTCGGTAGTCAAAGTGTTAATTTTCACGTAGCACATCTGTAAAACTGGGGCCTTCTTAAGGTTTAACTTAACCCGTCTTATTGAATCCGTCCGAAAACTACGCTCGTTTACGTTTATATTAGGTGTACGTTTAACTTAAGGTTACGTTACGTATGATCGTTAGGTAAGTCTAGGAGTTGTTGGCGGTGAGTTTGACGATGACGGACTTGTTCTCGACGTAGTTGCGGACGCCGTAGGGCCCGTTCTCGCGGCCGAGGCCGGACTGCTTGAAGCCGCCGAAGGGCACCTGGTTGCAGAACACGTTGTAGTCGTTCACCCACACCGTGCCGGCGCGGAGGCTCTGCGACAGATGGGTCGTAGGTCAATCAATACAATACAAATACTCTTTACGTCACACCTGGCCATAATGTGAGTTTTACCGCTCGCTACGCTTACGGTAAAACTCGCATTATGGCCAGGTGGGGACGTAAAATTGTGTACTCACCACGGGCAGTAAAAAAGAAAGCCCTCTATCGCATATTTACAACCCTCGCCTGCGGCTCGGGTCCCAAATACCTGCGATTTCGGGCTTTCTTTTTTTTACAGCCCTAGGTAAGTAATGTACTATTATTTAACACCTCAAAAATAAAACCAGTACAGTAAATTTATAAAATTAACTTAGAGGTAAACAACAGGCGGTCTATAAAAAAATATAATTAAATATTGCTCACTATAAAATCACTGCGTGGTTAGTGTAGCACGGCGTAGCGGCGGAACTATACCGGGCAATATCTTTATATTTTTTTGTACAATTAGAAATAGAAAAATCACGTGCCTAATGTACTTATTCAAAATTCTCCATAATCTAACAGACGAGACGGAATATGCATTTTTTTCAGGAGATTAGTTAATATATCACAACGAGATTTAAAATTAAAAGCTCAACGCAGATGCAAAAACGAATAATCAAAAATTTTTTGAGGTATTTTTTCCATACATTACATTTTCCATACACCTTTTGAACGCCACGCATCGGACAGAAAAATCGTGCCACCAGCGCCAGAGCGAAATTTGCACGAGCGCACTCAGATACCGTAGTGGTTGGAAAACAACATATCGACGAAACATATCTTTCCGCCTAATAGTGGATTTAGTTAGGCAAAATCACTTTAGATATTTAGAAATCATAATAGTAAAGAATATTCATTTCGTATTTTTCTTATACACCTAAAATCAACTACAAAAATATGAAAATTAATAGACAATTTTATTTTATTTTGTCAATATAGCCACAGCACTACTTAAGTGATAACGCCACGCGCTGACGTGTTATGACGGCTTTGGCGCTGGTGGCACCGTAACTTATTATGAATGTTAGAGTTGGGGGTGAGAGATATTCATTCATTTCTGTATCGATATTTCCGTGGTGTAACTGTATGAAGGAAAATACGTTAGGTTTTTTTAAGTGTTTAGTTGAGTAAAAAATGTTACAATACCATCAAATAAACAAATTTTATGATACAAACTAATGAACATCGGACAGAACGGGTGTGTAGGTAAAAAAACACCTCGCGCACATTTCATTCTTTTGTACCTAAAGAAACTTGGTATATTCCTAATAATGACATATTCTTTGTTCACTTAAACTCGGTCTCTCACCGATAACATTCATATTGGTTGACATTTTATCTAAAATACCATTTCATTATTTTTACTTATTTGGTATGAATGAAATGGGCCGAAAGCCCACGTGTCGTGGTATTTATCATTGTTTAAGGATTAACAAGAATGGGGCGAAGCAATAAGATTAAAAGAAACGACATACACATTGTTAGGTTTAAAATACGGCCCTTATAACACGCATTGTATTTATTCCATTGCGACTTAAATAAAACTCTTTCTTTTTTAATAATGCATATATTAAAGTAAAAATTGTAAAAATTTAAAATATATACCTTTTTTAAAATTACGATATGTAGTTCCTAAAACTAATCTTCTACACGAATCACAGTTTAATAAATAGTTTTATTATATAATAAAGCTTAAAATGCGAAAAACATTCATAATTACAGTGTTTGTTTAATGTTCATACAACAATCAACATCGACCGCTATGCTTTTAAACGAACAAGGCTGCGCGTATTCACTTCCTGGCCAGGGATCTGGCGAAGTCAAAGAGCTACAAATTCTGTTGGACCTCGTATGGAAAGGTCTACGTGCGCAAAGATGAACGGTCACCAATCATCTTAATAAAAAGTGAAGAGCAGGTACATCATCTGCTACAGGAACAATGACTAGATTTAAGTAAGATATTTATATTTGTCAGCATGCTAACGTATATTGTTATTTCAATAAGCAGTATAAAAAACATGCTACAGGCGTGTTACATAAACTTTTCAAACATGCTTCAAGAAGAAAACAAGCCTCCTACAAATGACACTACATTTTTTCAAATATACACAACTCTCACTCACACACCTAAATACCAATACCTACGCAAATGCCATCAGTCAGCTCAAGCCATTAACTACTCTTACCGCTCTATTTTACCCTACATGCGACACCGCGATCATGACATGACGAGTTCACTAATTTTAAAAGGATATGGATAGCACAATCAATACTCTAAACGATATAGACAACTTAGAAATAGCACGCTCATTTGAATGTCATGTTTCGGAACTTGAAAAGTACATACAAGTTAGAAATGATGATTTTACAATGATTGCGCAAAATATTAGAAGTATATACTGCAATTTTGATGATTTTACCCTTACCTTATCAAACTTTAAATTTAACACGGATGTTTTAATTTTAACTGAATGCAGAATAAACCCGAATAAACCCTTACCACAATTGCAAAACTATGTCTCTTATCACACAGAGCATCTACTAAACCAAAATGACGGAGTCGCTATATATGTAAAGAAAACGCTAAAACACAAACAAGTATCGGAGATAAAATTACTTGAAGCGTCATGTCTACAATTACAGATATTAAATAAGACCATATTCTGCATTTATAGGTCCCCATCTAACACGAATGCTGAGAACTTTATAAATTCTTTAAGTAACCATTTAGATACTCTTTGTATAAACGACAGCAGTATAATAATAGCAGGAGACATTAATATAAATATTGCCCTCAAACCTACAGAGCGACCTCAAGAGCAAAAGAATAGAACTAATTATTTAAATATGCTTTCTATGTATGGGAACGTACCCATACTACGTGACCAATTTTTTTACAATTTTCACCCCCTCCCACCCCTCGGTGACCAACCGTAGTATATGCCAAGATCCCCCCCCCCTACCCCTCTGGTTGTCACGTAGTAATTCTTAATATTGTTTTTTTGCAAACAGAAAGTAAAAAATATCATAATTTGGCGCATATTTGTATTTATTAAAACGGCGGTTGCCGCGTAAACGCCTCAAGGTGCGTGCAAACCATAATTAAAAAGTGAAAAAAAAAAATTGCGCGAGATTTCCCTAGAGCATAATTATAATAATTATTGATTACGTGACGTAAACCTAAACCCCCCCCCCTCCCCCATGTGACCAAGAGTAGTATTTTGACGACCCCCCCTCCCCCCCCCTAAACGGGTCACGTAGTATGGGTACATTCCCTATGGTATTCTAGCTGGTCATACTATTCCTACCAGACACAAAAATTGTTTAGATCACCTTATGCTTAAAATAAATAAAACTAAACATATGGCGTCAATAGCTGTACTACATACGACTACTACTGATCATTTTACAACTTTTTTATCAATTTCAAAATCAAAAAATCAGTCAACTGCTAAAAAAATAAAAACTGTTATCAATTATGAAAAGGCCATTGAGGAATTAAAAACTAAAAACCTTGCAAGGTTACTCTACAGCAACGACCCTGATTTTGTTATAAACAGCTTAATATATCAACTAACCGAAACTATAAAAACTAATACAAAAGTCTCCTGTATACCAAATAAATATCGGATTATAAAGCCTTGGATCTCACCGGGGATCCTCCGCTGTATTAGAAATCGTAACAAACTGCAAAAAAAAGTACGTGCTGACCCTTTTGACGAAATAAATAAAATAACCTACGTTAGATATAGGAACTACTGTAACAAGCTTATAAAAAAATTAAAAAGAGATTATGAAAGGCAGTTACTGGCTAACTCTACTAGAAACAATAAAATGCTTTGGAAAAATATTAAAAATATTACTTACACTAATAAAACAAATAGCACAAACATGGCATTGTCTAATCTAAAGTCTTCGCCGATGGAATCTGCGGATTTTATTAATGAATATTTTGTTAATATTGGAAATCAATTGGCTCAGCGTATACAACCCGCAACGAATGAACTTAACAACTACCTAAGTAGTATACCTGCTCAGAGTACGTCTTTTGTACTGACACAAACTGATGATTGTGAAGTACATAGAATACTCATGGGTTTAAAATCGGATAGCGCACCGGGGTGGGACAATATTTCGACTGTCTTTTTAAAAATGGCAGGGTCTGAAATTGTGCCTGTCATAAAGCACCTTGTTAATACTTGTTTTAACTTAGGAACGTTTCCAGTCCCCCTAAAACAGGCAATTATCACCCCGGTCTATAAGGACGGGGAGAGAGACAACGTCAGTAATTACAGGCCAAACTCAGTACTCTCGGCGATCTCAAAAATCATGGAAAAACTTATTAATGTTAGGCTTCTTAACTACTTAAACAAGTTTAATATAATATCAACTTCACAGTTTGGCTTTAGACAAGGGATCTCGACTGAGGATGCTGTTACTGGCCTCTGCTCTCTATTAGTAGAACATCTTGACAGGCGTGAGAAGTGCATGACGGTCTTCTTAGATTTAAAAAAGGCCTTTGACACTGTCTCCCTCCCCATCCTTATACATAAATTGGAAAAAGTGGGAGTAAGAGGAATTCCACTGGCACTATTCAAAGACTACCTCAAAAATAGAAGTCAGAAAACAAAATTGGAAAACTGCATTAGTGAAGCTAAAGAAGTGACGTGTGGTGTTCCTCAGGGTAGTATACTCGGTCCTACGCTTTTTCTCGTTTATATCAATGATCTGTGTAACATGGAAATAAAAAATGCCAAAATTTACTCTTATGCCGATGACACAGCTGTTACTTTTACCGGCAAATCGTGGGATGATGTGAAGGTTAACGCTGAGAAAGGATTAAGGCAAATAGGAAAATATCTAAACAATAATATACTTACGCTGAATACTGATAAAACCAATTATATATGTTTTGGAATCTATAATGACAGTCAACCAAACGAAGACTTCACCATTAAAATTCACAACTGCAGTAATACCCCTAATATCGCAAACTGTACCTGTCCCGTTATCAAGAAGGTATCACATACAAAATATCTAGGTGTATATGTAGATCAGCGCCTCTCCTGGTATCCACACCTCGAACATGTTTCTCGAAGACTACGAAAATTGACTTGGGTTTTCAAAACTTTAAGAGAGGTTGTGCCAAAAACGTCCACGAAATCGAATTTGTCCAGTAGGGATCTCTTGAAAGAAATTTATATATCTTTGGTTCAGTCAGTGTTGACATACTGCATACCTGTTTGGGGAGGGGCAGCAAAAACCAAGTATCTACAGGTAGAGCGCTCACAACGAGGTTTAATTAAGGTCATATACTTTAAAAAGCGAAGATTTTCTACAAAAAAATTGTATGCCTTGTCTAAACTCCTTACTGTTCGGCAACTTTATATCAATTATTCTGTTTTGAAAGTACATAGGTCCTTGCCATATGATTCTAGTATAGAAAATAAAAGAAGAAAAAATATTGTTGTGAGTATTTCCAAAACTGGGACCAAATTTGCAAGAAAACAATATCGTAAACAATCAAGTCACCTTTATAATGTAGTAAATACGCATCTAAATATCTATGGAAAAAATTATTATCACTGCAAAAAAGAAATTCCTAAATGGCTTCAGGAAAAAACTTATAATGAGACTGAGCAACTACTCAAGTTATGAGAGTGACCTCGCAGACACACACATAACACACGCACACACACACACACACACACACACACACACACACACACACACACACACACACACACACACACACACACACATGTATATCTCATCTATATAGGTATATTAATCTAATGGTAACAATACGTGTACGTTTTAAGAGTTTCTGTTATGTTGTAACTTTTTATGTAAATGTAATTACGTTTGTTGGAAGAGCGGGGCGTCTCAACACAGGTACTGTAAGCCTAAAGAGAGGTCCCAGCAAATGTATAAGGAATATTTGTTAATAGTTAATAAAGATATTTTTCATTTTTTTTTTTCATTTTTCATTTTTTCATTTCAACAACACTATTTCGAAGTGACGTCACGCCGCTTCACGTGTTTACCCGTCAACGGCGAGGAGGGCAGTGCCTTTGTTCATTTAAATAGCTTTGAGGTATTTCCTATTTTTTTCACGAGTTACGGGTTATTTTGAATGAAATTTTAACTAAAAAGATGGGTGAATGGTAGAGCTATAATAAATATACAAAAACATTTATATAAAGGTTGTTTATTAAGGTGTATTTTGATCTCTCATTTTGGACGTTTTAACACGTCATGGCGCTGAGGGCACGACTTTTCGTTGACGTGTTTGAACGGCTTTGGCGGTCAACGGGTTAAATAGCTGTTCAATGCAACCATCCGCAACGACAGCTATTGTTAATTATGTATTACGCAGAATGTCTGCTAACGATACCACAATGCTTAGAAATAACGAAGAAAAACCCACTCGAGACACTCGTCGGATACATGCCCATCGCTCTGACCAACTGAGCAACTGAGATTTACCTGATGGCCGTGTATTCCGATCTTCGCCATATCCTTTATTTTTATATCATGCGTGTTAAAAATAAAAGCCCAAAGACGCAAATAAAAATAATAGTACATTACTTACCAAGGACTGTAAAAGTAAGAAAGCCCGAAATCGCAGGTATTTGTGACCCGAGCCGCAGGCGAGGGTTCTAAGTACCTATGCGATAGAGGGCTTTCTTTTTTACTGCCCGTGGTGAGTACACAATTTTACGTCTCCACCTGGCGTACGCGTAGCGTGCGGTAATACTCACATTATGGCCAAGTGTGACGTAAAGGATATTTCTAAACATTAACGACAGCTATGCTGCTGCTGATTTTAAAATAAGAGACCTTCAAAATGCAATGTAGGAATGTCTTCGACTCTCGTTCCGACTGGCGACTTTAGTATTGCTAAACATTGAAATAATTTTAAACAAAAAAGAACCGACTTCACTTAGCCTCCAACTTTCCGAAAGCAAATGTTCGAGCTACTGTAAAAAATACTCAAATCACTATAGCCTATAATATTTGAAGAGTTCCCTCGATTTCTCCAGGATCCCATCATCAGATCCTGACCTGCTGACAATGGGACTAACTGTGAAGTATACTCTTTCAAACAAAGAAAGAATTATCCAAATAGGTCCAGCCGTCTTCGAATAATCGGTAAAAAAAAAACATAAATCCCGACGAATTGAGAACCCCCTTCTTCAAAATCTTGAATTCGGTTGTAAAAGCCAGTAGCGCAACTAGCGCAGTTGATCACCCTCTCAGTTTGCACCCTAAGGAAGGACAGTATAGTCGTGTGACCGTGTCTATACCTGTGTCACATAGTTGACGCGGTCGATGTCCCTGCTGTAGACGGCGGCCGCGAGCCCGTAGTCCGTGTTGTTGGCGCGCGCGATCACCTCGTCCACGTCCGAGAAGCGCAGCACTTGCTGCACGGGCCCGAAGATCTGCAAACACGGTGGTCAACACTTGTAGCCATTGACTAACAGGAGATGACATCCCTGAGAAATTCTTTGTCCCAAAAGTTGTAGTGAAAATCACTACAAGTCTATACTACTCTTTGATTCTGTCATAGCTGTCAACCGCCAAACATATATGGCGCACAAAATTTGTTCTAGATGTCACATCTAGTAGAATACATACTAAATCAATGCTTGTAGGTATATAGGGAACGTGCGTAAACAGAAGAGGGCGGCACATGACGCACCTGTCGCCGGCTCGGGCGCCTCCCGTCTCCAGCTTGGCGCCCTGCTGCTTGCCCCTCTCGAGGAGGCCTAGGATCTTGTTGCGGTATACCTCAGTCGTGGCGATGTCCATGTGGTCCTGCACGTTGCTGAACACCGTGGGCTGCACGAAGTAGCCGACGTCGCCGGCTCGGGCGCCTCCCGTCTCCAGCTTGGCGCCCTGCTGCTTGCCCCTCTCGAGGAGGCCTAGGATCTTGTTGCGGTATACCTCAGTCGTGGCGATGTCCATGTGGTCCTGCACGTTGCTGAACACCGTGGGCTGCACGAAGTAGCCGACGTCGCCGGCTCGGGCGCCTCCCGTCTCCAGCTTGGCGCCCTGCTGCTTGCCCCTCTCGAGGAGGCCTAGGATCTTGTTGCGGTATACCTCAGTCGTGGCGATGTCCATGTGGTCCTGCACGTTGCTGAACACCGTGGGCTGCACGAAGTAGCCGACGTCGCCGGCTCGGGCGCCTCCCGTCTCCAGCTTGGCGCCCTGCTGCTTGCCCCTCTCGAGGAGGCCTAGGATCTTGTTGCGGTATACCTCAGTCGTGGCGATGTCCATGTGGTCCTGCACGTTGCTGAACACCGTGGGCTGCACGAAGTAGCCGACGTCGCCGGCTCGGGCGCCTCCCGTCTCCAGCTTGGCGCCCTGCTGCTTGCCCCTCTCGAGGAGGCCTAGGATCTTGTTGCGGTATACCTCAGTCGTGGCGATGTCCATGTGGTCCTGCACGTTGCTGAACACCGTGGGCTGCACGAAGTAGCCGACGTCGCCGGCTCGGGCGCCTCCCGTCTCCAGCTTGGCGCCCTGCTGCTTGCCCCTCTCGAGGAGGCCTAGGATCTTGTTGCGGTATACCTCAGTCGTGGCGATGTCCATGTGGTCCTGCACGTTGCTGAACACCGTGGGCTGCACGAAGTAGCCGACGTCGCCGGCTCGGGCGCCTCCCGTCTCCAGCTTGGCGCCCTGCTGCTTGCCCCTCTCGAGGAGGCCTAGGATCTTGTTGCGGTATACCTCAGTCGTGGCGATGTCCATGTGGTCCTGCACGTTGCTGAACACCGTGGGCTGCACGAAGTAGCCGACGTCGCCGGCTCGGGCGCCTCCCGTCTCCAGCTTGGCGCCCTGCTGCTTGCCCCTCTCGAGGAGGCCTAGGATCTTGTTGCGGTATACCTCAGTCGTGGCGATGTCCATGTGGTCCTGCACGTTGCTGAACACCGTGGGCTGCACGAAGTAGCCGACGTCGCCGGCTCGGGCGCCTCCCGTCTCCAGCTTGGCGCCCTGCTGCTTGCCCCTCTCGAGGAGGCCTAGGATCTTGTTGCGGTATACCTCAGTCGTGGCGATGTCCATGTGGTCCTGCACGTTGCTGAACACCGTGGGCTGCACGAAGTAGCCGACGTCGCCGGCTCGGGCGCCTCCCGTCTCCAGCTTGGCGCCCTGCTGCTTGCCCCTCTCGAGGAGGCCTAGGATCTTGTTGCGGTATACCTCAGTCGTGGCGATGTCCATGTGGTCCTGCACGTTGCTGAACACCGTGGGCTGCACGAAGTAGCCGACGTCGCCGGCTCGGGCGCCTCCCGTCTCCAGCTTGGCGCCCTGCTGCTTGCCCCTCTCGAGGAGGCCTAGGATCTTGTTGCGGTATACCTCAGTCGTGGCGATGTCCATGTGGTCCTGCACGTTGCTGAACACCGTGGGCTGCACGAAGTAGCCGACGTCGCCGGCTCGGGCGCCTCCCGTCTCCAGCTTGGCGCCCTGCTGCTTGCCCCTCTCGAGGAGGCCTAGGATCTTGTTGCGGTATACCTCAGTCGTGGCGATGTCCATGTGGTCCTGCACGTTGCTGAACACCGTGGGCTGCACGAAGTAGCCGACGTCGCCGGCTCGGGCGCCTCCCGTCTCCAGCTTGGCGCCCTGCTGCTTGCCCCTCTCGAGGAGGCCTAGGATCTTGTTGCGGTATACCTCAGTCGTGGCGATGTCCATGTGGTCCTGCACGTTGCTGAACACCGTGGGCTGCACGAAGTAGCCGACGTCGCCGGCTCGGGCGCCTCCCGTCTCCAGCTTGGCGCCCTGCTGCTTGCCCCTCTCGAGGAGGCCTAGGATCTTGTTGCGGTATACCTCAGTCGTGGCGATGTCCATGTGGTCCTGCACGTTGCTGAACACCGTGGGCTGCACGAAGTAGCCGACGTCGCCGGCTCGGGCGCCTCCCGTCTCCAGCTTGGCGCCCTGCTGCTTGCCCCTCTCGAGGAGGCCTAGGATCTTGTTGCGGTATACCTCAGTCGTGGCGATGTCCATGTGGTCCTGCACGTTGCTGAACACCGTGGGCTGCACGAAGTAGCCGACGTCGCCGGCTCGGGCGCCTCCCGTCTCCAGCTTGGCGCCCTGCTGCTTGCCCCTCTCGAGGAGGCCTAGGATCTTGTTGCGGTATACCTCAGTCGTGGCGATGTCCATGTGGTCCTGCACGTTGCTGAACACCGTGGGCTGCACGAAGTAGCCGACGTCGCCGGCTCGGGCGCCTCCCGTCTCCAGCTTGGCGCCCTGCTGCTTGCCCCTCTCGAGGAGGCCTAGGATCTTGTTGCGGTATACCTCAGTCGTGGCGATGTCCATGTGGTCCTGCACGTTGCTGAACACCGTGGGCTGCACGAAGTAGCCGACGTCGCCGGCTCGGGCGCCTCCCGTCTCCAGCTTGGCGCCCTGCTGCTTGCCCCTCTCGAGGAGGCCTAGGATCTTGTTGCGGTATACCTCAGTCGTGGCGATGTCCATGTGGTCCTGCACGTTGCTGAACACCGTGGGCTGCACGAAGTAGCCGGCGTCGCCGGCTCGGGCGCCTCCCGTCTCCAGCTTGGCGCCCTGCTGCTTGCCCCTCTCGAGGAGGCCTAGGATCTTGTTGCGGTATACCTCAGTCGTGGCGATGTCCATGTGGTCCTGCACGTTGCTGAACACCGTGGGCTGCACGAAGTAGCCGACGTCGCCGGCTCGGGCGCCTCCCGTCTCCAGCTTGGCGCCCTGCTGCTTGCCCCTCTCGAGGAGGCCTAGGATCTTGTTGCGGTATACCTCAGTCGTGGCGATGTCCATGTGGTCCTGCACGTTGCTGAACACCGTGGGCTGCACGAAGTAGCCGACGTCGCCGGCTCGGGCGCCTCCCGTCTCCAGCTTGGCGCCCTGCTGCTTGCCCCTCTCGAGGAGGCCTAGGATCTTGTTGCGGTATACCTCAGTCGTGGCGATGTCCATGTGGTCCTGCACGTTGCTGAACACCGTGGGCTGCACGAAGTAGCCGACGTCGCCGGCTCGGGCGCCTCCCGTCTCCAGCTTGGCGCCCTGCTGCTTGCCCCTCTCGAGGAGGCCTAGGATCTTGTTGCGGTATACCTCAGTCGTGGCGATGTCCATGTGGTCCTGCACGTTGCTGAACACCGTGGGCTGCACGAAGTAGCCGACGTCGCCGGCTCGGGCGCCTCCCGTCTCCAGCTTGGCGCCCTGCTGCTTGCCCCTCTCGAGGAGGCCTAGGATCTTGTTGCGGTATACCTCAGTCGTGGCGATGTCCATGTGGTCCTGCACGTTGCTGAACACCGTGGGCTGCACGAAGTAGCCGACGTCGCCGGCTCGGGCGCCTCCCGTCTCCAGCTTGGCGCCCTGCTGCTTGCCCCTCTCGAGGAGGCCTAGGATCTTGTTGCGGTATACCTCAGTCGTGGCGATGTCCATGTGGTCCTGCACGTTGCTGAACACCGTGGGCTGCACGAAGTAGCCGACGTCGCCGGCTCGGGCGCCTCCCGTCTCCAGCTTGGCGCCCTGCTGCTTGCCCCTCTCGAGGAGGCCTAGGATCTTGTTGCGGTATACCTCAGTCGTGGCGATGTCCATGTGGTCCTGCACGTTGCTGAACACCGTGGGCTGCACGAAGTAGCCGACGTCGCCGGCTCGGGCGCCTCCCGTCTCCAGCTTGGCGCCCTGCTGCTTGCCCCTCTCGAGGAGGCCTAGGATCTTGTTGCGGTATACCTCAGTCGTGGCGATGTCCATGTGGTCCTGCACGTTGCTGAACACCGTGGGCTGCACGAAGTAGCCGACGTCGCCGGCTCGGGCGCCTCCCGTCTCCAGCTTGGCGCCCTGCTGCTTGCCCCTCTCGAGGAGGCCTAGGATCTTGTTGCGGTATACCTCAGTCGTGGCGATGTCCATGTGGTCCTGCACGTTGCTGAACACCGTGGGCTGCACGAAGTAGCCGACGTCGCCGGCTCGGGCGCCTCCCGTCTCCAGCTTGGCGCCCTGCTGCTTGCCCCTCTCGAGGAGGCCTAGGATCTTGTTGCGGTATACCTCAGTCGTGGCGATGTCCATGTGGTCCTGCACGTTGCTGAACACCGTGGGCTGCACGAAGTAGCCGACGTCGCCGGCTCGGGCGCCTCCCGTCTCCAGCTTGGCGCCCTGCTGCTTGCCCCTCTCGAGGAGGCCTAGGATCTTGTTGCGGTATACCTCAGTCGTGGCGATGTCCATGTGGTCCTGCACGTTGCTGAACACCGTGGGCTGCACGAAGTAGCCGACGTCGCCGGCTCGGGCGCCTCCCGTCTCCAGCTTGGCGCCCTGCTGCTTGCCCCTCTCGAGGAGGCCTAGGATCTTGTTGCGGTATACCTCAGTCGTGGCGATGTCCATGTGGTCCTGCACGTTGCTGAACACCGTGGGCTGCACGAAGTAGCCGACGTCGCCGGCTCGGGCGCCTCCCGTCTCCAGCTTGGCGCCCTGCTGCTTGCCCCTCTCGAGGAGGCCTAGGATCTTGTTGCGGTATACCTCAGTCGTGGCGATGTCCATGTGGTCCTGCACGTTGCTGAACACCGTGGGCTGCACGAAGTAGCCGACGTCGCCGGCTCGGGCGCCTCCCGTCTCCAGCTTGGCGCCCTGCTGCTTGCCCCTCTCGAGGAGGCCTAGGATCTTGTTGCGGTATACCTCAGTCGTGGCGATGTCCATGTGGTCCTGCACGTTGCTGAACACCGTGGGCTGCACGAAGTAGCCGACGTCGCCGGCTCGGGCGCCTCCCGTCTCCAGCTTGGCGCCCTGCTGCTTGCCCCTCTCGAGGAGGCCTAGGATCTTGTTGCGGTATACCTCAGTCGTGGCGATGTCCATGTGGTCCTGCACGTTGCTGAACACCGTGGGCTGCACGAAGTAGCCGACGTCGCCGGCTCGGGCGCCTCCCGTCTCCAGCTTGGCGCCCTGCTGCTTGCCCGTCTCGATGAGGCCTAGAATCTTTTTCTGCTGCTCGCCATCGATCTAAAACACAAAACAGTCATTTGTACAGACAGTGTGTTTGTCTAAATGGTTACACTTCTTTGGCTTTGCTTTTCCTCGCTAAAGTGAAACAATAATTGTTTCGTGGCGCTGTGATAGTAGGTACAGTCAGCAACGAAAGTAGCCGACAAAATTAGGTCATCAGAAAGGCAACTAGACACATAAATATTACATAAGTTACTGAACATCGCCATTACTTTTCTAATCTTATTTCGTTTGACATTGTAGTTAAAATAATAATTAAGTATGTTTCAATAAAAAAAAAACGATTTATGGGTTTGTTGTCTTCGTCTTTCGCACTCGTGAAATGCCATACAAGTGTGTAAATGTGTTAAATATTAAATAAATACAAATTTATATTAATTAATATCTGAGTCTCACGAAAGTTTTGTGTTTCAAATGTGTTAAATATTGAGTGGTCTGACAGACCTGCGGTCCGTGGTCGGTGTCGGAGCGGAAGGGGTCTCCGACCTTGCGCTTGGCGGCGCGCTTCACCGCCAGCTCCACGAACTGGTCGTAGATCTTGTCCTCCACGAAGGTGCGGGACCCTGGAAATGAAAGCATAGGTTTAGGTTTTACGAGCGTTTCATATGTGAGGTGGTCAGAAAGTCGTGATTTCAAGCGTTTGGCGTGCCATAGAGCCTAAAATGAATATTTAAAAAAAACCGACCAAGTGCGAGTCGGACTCGCGCACCGAGGGTTCCGTACAAACCTGTAGGTATATAGGGGTAGTAATTTTAAAAATATTTTTATTATATGATGTAACTAAAAAATTACGGTTTTCGCAATTTTTCCTTTATCTGTGCTATAAGACGTTGCTTCGTACCAAATTTCAAGACCCTGAGTTCACGGGAAGTACCCTGTAGGTTTTGATTCCCTTGCGAGTTTCGAAAATTTGCAGAATAAATGGCTGTATCTTTTGATTGCGTTGGTTTAGAAAGTTTGATTTTTTCACAGCTCCAAGGGAAAGTAGGCCTGAGTATTTGATATAAATTTCAGCTTGATATCTCCACGCGTTCCTGAGAAAAAGGGTCTTGACAGACAACAAAGTGATCCTATAAGGGTTCCGTTTTTTCCTTTCGAGGTACGGAACCCTAAAAAATTCAAAAACGTGACCGAATAATGTGGGCCTTATCCTAACCAAGCATAGACCTTCGAATGAGAATGGTAAAACCTTCATTAAATTGTTTTATAATTTTAAGAAGACGAGTCGATTCTAGTTGGAAATCGATTTTGTTAAAATCTCAGGACATATAAGGCTCTGTGATGAAGCATCTAATATAAAACTAGATTCATCATTTCCACTGGCTTAGCCATTCCGAGAGAAATGACCATCAAAAAGTTAATCCCCTCTAGCTTTCTTAAGGCGACGATATATGCAAACACGTCAAATCGAGGTGTTTTTGTGCAAGGTTTTTGAAGAAAACAAACCACGTTGGAGCATGAATGTTACATTTTCTGTAGGGGCATGTAGTTGTGTTCGCTGTACCGATACGTGCTTGGTCTTGTATTACATAATTAGGTATATATATCATCGTTAAGAAACTGTTTTGGAGAAAACTTGTCGCAAGTTTTATGTCGGTCAGAAATAATTCTATGTTGCGAAATTAAACATAACTACGTCTTAGCACATTACTAATGTTCGGCAGATACTATAGTCGTATTAAGCGCTTAATAAAGGTTTAAGACGCAAAACATTGTAAGAGCCTGTAATAATCAGAACTATGCAATTGCTAATAAAACTTATAGGCGTTTATTCTATTGCAGCCAGAGACATGTTTCATGTGTCAAATTTGAGTAATGTGATTAGTAATTTTGAGTGCGGAAATTCGTTCCACATAGCTTAGGTTATAGTACGCTTGCTTACTAAGTAGGTATGTCCGAGTTCAAATCTAGGCTGATGTTAACTTTTTTGTTTATTTTTTTATCTCATTTATATTTTCAATCCTGATCCTAAGCGATTTATAGGTATTTTTGGACAAAAAAAAGTCAAATCATACTATAGTATAGTCAAGTTACTAGTTAGTTTAATCTTTTTATTTTGACTTTTTTACCCAATATATTTAAACTACCAACTTATAAAAGAGACTAATTCATTATTCAATTTTTACAGTGGGTATGGGTACTTTTTAACATAGACGGCTTCGTCCATGTTTTTACCATAATTTGTATTACAAGAGCGCGTTTTTTCGAGCAGTTTCCATCCGAGGCGACGTTGCCAGCTTACTTTCATTTGCTCATTTCGCTTCTTGCGCTGTTGCAAGCTAGATCTATATTATGATATGAATGACGGATTCATTGAATAGAATCAAATGCGCTTGAAGTTGAAACACATTCGTGCATTTGTCAATGATTTGTCCACATCATCGTGATAGGTTATATATCTCTCTATTTACTATGGAATAAGAAAGAAACAATCGGCTCGGCTGTCCCGGTACTCTGCGATGTCTGGTCGCGCCATTAGGTTTATTATGGCTTATTGTATGTTCGTTTTCGTACGATTTAAAAGATATATGTAGTGAATTATTAATGTTATTATTAGGTAGGTAAGTAGATATGGAATTAATTTAATCGTATAAGTATATATACCAATATAATTTCTCACAATCCCTAAAATGAAAAAACCAATAAGTACTCGTAAGGTACGATGGGGTAAGATCGGACCATTTTTGAACTAGTTGGTCAGCTTTCAGGGCTGACTTTTATGCTTTACCTTTGTAAAAATTTCTCGAAATATTAATCCTTGTTTCAAATCAGTATGAAGTGTACCTAAGCTGTTTGTCGTGTGTAAAATTTCAAAATCTACTTCTTCTACTAAAGATTGGACTATTCAATAAAATGTACTCTTAGTAAGTTTTTAGGTGCTAGTTTTCTTCCACTTATCGATTTTGCCAGCTTTGTAATGCAATAATAAATTTTGAAGTGCCCGTTCTAGAGCGTACATGATCTTGTTTAGATTAATATTATACGAAAATAAATCATACTCGAAAGGTTTTTTCTACTAAAACATTTTTTGTAAAAGTGGAGTATGTGTCAGTTTTCCGTCCATACTTATTGATATATTAATATTCAAGTTTTTCAAATTAAAGCTTATAATTAATATATCAATTAAAGAATAAATAATTATTATCAATGGCCAATTTGACCTCAAAAAGTTTTTTCCATGTAGACGGAGAGTTGGCCACGTCAGATATGACACAATAGTCAGGTTTCATTGCTCTCATTATTGTGTCATATCTGACGTGGCCAGCTCTTAGTCCAATAAATTTGTAGCAGTTTAATCAGGTGGACGGCAACCCGGACGGGAAACTAGCATAACCACCCTATGCTAGTTTCCCGTCCTGTATAAGTTTTATTATGTTGCTATACCCTTGCAGGGTTCATGTTGATACCGAAACTAGCCTTTAAGATCCTTTGTACACATGAAA
Source organism: Pammene aurita (assembly GCA_947086415.1). Lineage (NCBI taxonomy): Eukaryota > Metazoa > Arthropoda > Insecta > Lepidoptera > Tortricidae > Pammene > Pammene aurita. The sequence continues at coordinate 19,975,763 of OX352305.1, read as the reverse complement.
CGCAATAAAGAATATGAATATGAATATGCACGGTTTCAAATAATAGATATAATTATAAACCGCCTGTATTATGTTCATGTCAACCTTTCAGCATTTTCTCAAACTTTTCAAAAACGAGTGAGTTAAAAATATTGAGAGTGGAAAGACAAGATGTTTCAAAATTAAAAAAAAATTAAAAAACTCTTTTGGCTATAATTCTTTTTTTTTCCCCAGCCTACTTGAAGAGAAGAGATTATATGGACGTATCCATACTAATATTATAGTGTGTCTGTCTGTTAACTCTTCACGCTTAAACCGCTCAACTAATTTAGATGAAATTTGGTATGTATAAGGGGGTGAAAACGGAATGGAAGTTTATATGGAATTGTTGCTCCCTGTTGACTTGAAATAGCATACGTACTAGTTTTATATTTGCTTTTTACATTTTACTAACTATTAGTAACTTTTATTTTGCGTTTTATTATGTAGTTCCATATCGCTCATGTTAATTTCGCGCAGACGAAGTCGCGGGTAAAAGCTAGTATTTTAATATTGTAATGGATTTTGATATGGTGAAACTTTTGAAATAGATGGCAATTAACCAAAACTAACCCAAAAATGTACCCAAAAAACCGTGACGACCCTATACACGACACGATACAACCAATACATACTAATATTATAAATGGGAAAGTGTACGTGTGTGTTTGTTTGTTTGTCCGTCTTTCACGGCAAAACGGGGCGACGAATTGAAGTGATTTTTTAAATGGAGATAGTTGAAGGGATGGAGAGTGACATAGGCTACTTTTTGTCTCTTTCTAACCCCCCACTTCCCTAAAATGGGGGGTGGAAGTTTGTATGGTTTGTTACCCCGTATTTAACGCGAGCGAAGCCGCGGGCAAAAGCAGGTATTATATGTTATTATTTTACTCGTGCTGACTTTTCATGTTTTTAATTATTTTGTGTAATTTCAATTTATAATTCTTATGTGAGACGACAAACGCTTTTATATTTGTAATTTTTTTTAGTAAAGAACACTTTTGGTATATGTATAAATGAAAATGATTAAAATATGTTAAAAAAATAATCTTAAACTTTAGGTTGAATTAAGTTATTTGCTTTTTGGCTATGGTTTTCTGTGAGGTACTTCCCCAGTCGAGCTCTGAGCCAGGTCCAGATTTGAGCGTGGTAACATTCGCTGAAAGGTGCCTTACCACAGTTAGCGAGATAACATTCGGAGTGCCCATACCTCCCTTTTGGACGTAACATACCCGTGTCTAAACCTGTTCCTAGTAACCAACTAGGTACACATTTAAAAAATGTTCACAGCAACAATTAATAAGATCCAGTCTTAAATGCCACGCAAAAACAAATCAAACCATTTTTTGTGACAAACAATTGAATTTATAGAACGAAACTTTTTTGTCTATAAAGATCACATGTATGCGTGACTTCGGCAGCAGATAGCATACATCCTCCATACGACCCTCTTGAACCTGATGTTTATTCAGTGTTGGGCGTAATTTATTAGATGGTACCTACTTTTGTAATGTATTAAATTGCTAATTAAATTACAAGAAAATCAATTATATTAAGTAATTGAAATTGCTTGTAATTGAGATTACATGTTAGTAGTATTCCCGATTACATATAATTTGTAATTGCAATTACTTTTATCTTAACTAATTTTACTTGTAACTTCGATAATTTGAAATAATATACAAGTTCAATTTATTTTTGGGTCAGTGGGGGCAGCTACCAGATCCCTCGCTGCAACGCGAAAATGGTCTTAGAAGACCTTCCCTCAATTTCAAATTAATAACGTTACGGATTTTGGAAAAAACATACAGGATGCGAGAAAGAGGTCACATTTGGTAAACTTCTTTTTGATGCCAATCGATCCCATTCTTGTATGGGATCAAAAATAATTTGCGGCTAGAAAAACCACAAATTGAGAAAAACTTTTCCCATACTTTATGAAAATTATTTATTTTTATTTTTCACATGCTGCTTTTTTATGCCAATCGATTCCATTCCTATCGTTTCTAATAGTTTCCTATTAGGGGTCAACTTACGGTAATGTACTAAAAAGCTACAAATTAAATATTTTCCATACATTTACTATAAATAATAAATAAATATTATACGACAATCTTACACAAATCGACCTAGGCCCACAGTAAGCTCAATAAGGCTTGTGTTATGGGTACTAGACGATGATATATATAATAGATAAATATGGATAAATACTTAAATACATAGAAAACATCCATAACTCAGGAACAAATATCTGCGATCAACACACAAATAAATGCCCTGACCAGGATTCGAACTCGGGACCTCCTGCTTCGTAGGCAGGGTCACCACCGACTGGGCTAGGAGATCGTCAAATAAAGAATAAGTGATTTTTAGGGTTCCGTAGCCAAATGGCAAAAAACGGAACCCTTATGGATTCGTCATGTCTGTCTGTCTGTCTGTCCGTCCGTATGTCACAGCCATTTTACTCGGAAACTATACGACGTATCTGAATAAAATTTACACATAAGGTGTATTTCTGTATGCCGCTACTTGAAATTTGAAAAAAAAAATATTTTAAGGGGGGGCGCTCGATACATGTAACTAAATTTCAAAAAATCTTTTTACCAAATATCAACATGTGACACATCAATCGATAGGTCTTTAAAAATAATATTGAGGTTTGTTTGATCTTTTTGTGATTAAGTGAATATTTTTTGAAATAATCGCTTCGAAAGTCAGAAAAATTGTGTAGCCCCCCCCTGTAACTTTTGAACCGTAAGTCCAAAAAATATGAAAAAATTTGAGGAGATGCGCCTTAGCATATACTTTCTACGAAAATTGTTTGGCCATTTTTGAGTTATTTCCAAAAAACTTCTTCCATAGGCATCAGATTTGTTTGGTATTAGTTTGGTTCTTATTCCATTGAAGGTACGGAACCCTCCTATGCGTGGTCCGACACGCACTTGGCCGGGTTTTTAAACCTTTCAGTTAACCAACAGTCGTTGTTATTAAGCATACCGGAAGAAACATTTAAGTAAAATGTGTAGGTACCTGAAAAAAGCGCCATCGCCATTATATCAAAATGCAACTAGGTAGAGGTACACAATAGTGTTGGAGGATGTGTGGTTTGTATTTGCAACTAAAGGCTAATTTTCCAGATAGGTAATTGAATTATCCGATGTTCTCCCGATGCGGTCTTATCCCAACGCACTTCACCGTCCTCATTGAAAGCGTTTTTGACCATCTCTAATTTCGTTATAGATACTAAAAACCTGGATTTTTCAGAGCAGAAGAGGACATAAAACAAATTAGTTACAAATAATATTATCTTCAGTTAAGTACATTTTATTTGAACTTTTATTTTGAAAGACTTGACACGTACTTGACACATAGAAATATAACCGCCATGATGAATGCTTATTTTGGATATTTAGAATAAAACATTATAATTGTGCGATTATGATACTGTAGGTAATGGCGTGCGTTGGCCAAGTCGTTTTATATTATAGGTAACTTAAATTATTTCGTCATTGATTACCTACATACAATAGTAACTTTAATTAAGTAAGTACACATAAAATGAAATTATTATCAAAGCGCCATCTTACTGTAAAAGACCGCGATTGTTTGACTATTTAAACATGTCAACATTGAATTGTCATAGTTCATCTCAAGTATACTAGATGGCAGAAGCGGAAGCTGCGATTATAAAAACGCAAAATGCAGTCGTCAACCGTTATACCTGTCACCTTAACGGGGTACATTTCCCAACCCATTGCCCAACTCTCTAGTAGGTTACTTACTGGTGTATCAACTGTTTAATTAAAATTGCTACCCTCCGCTAGGGCGACGCGAGACAGATAATTATTGATATCCTAGTTGATCCAGTAACTTTATACAATCATCGTGTGCGTCAAATCCGGTAGATCTGATTTTTTGCAGACATGTTTGTGATGTTGGCCCAATAAATAATCCAAGTTTGTGACCTCGAGCGCCGAACGTCGTCAAAAAAGGAATAATCAATTTTTTTTGCGATTATAACCCTTAAAGACTAGTTTTTGACTGTACCTTTTTAAGACATTTTTAAAGAAGACTTGCTACAATATAAGACTAGAATTGTCTCTGTAGAGCCAAAAGTTTCCAAGATAAAGCTTTTCGAACGAAAACTCAATAGTTTACGTTCCGTTACCGTTACGTTCCGTTAGACCCAATGGTCTACAGAGACAATTCTAGTCTCATATTGTAGCAAATTTAGTCTTGTTTAAAAAAATTCTGAGAAGGTACTGTCAAAACCCAGTCCTTTAGGGTCGTAATCGCCAGTCTGAAAAAAAAAAACGATTTTTCGATTTTTGACAGAGTTACGTTCGGCGCTCGAGTTCATTTGGATTATTCATTGGGCCAACAACATGCAAAAAATCAGAACTACCGGATTTAAACGCACACTACCCCGGCACGCTTTCAGGCGACAAGGTTCCTGGATTAAGTATGAGAGGAGAGAGAGTTGAGATGTGGTGTCTCACCGGCGGTGCAGCACTGGCCCATGTTGTAGAAGAGCGCGTGGTGCGCCTGCTCCACGGCGGCGCCCACGTCGGCGTCTGCGAAGATGATGTTGGGCGACTTGCCGCCCAGCTCCAGCGTGATGCGCTTCAGGGAGTCCGCCGCGCCGCGCTGTATCAGCTTGCCCACCTCCGTCGAACCTGGAAGTATTATAAGTGTACGCCACATTCATGTTAGATAAAGGGGAATTGGGTGACATTTCCAACAATAGTACATTGTTGTAGAGGCTTAAAATTCATTTTTCATAATAATATAAATGCTTTAATAGAATATCCAATTCAGTATTCCATTCCCGCTTTTTTACTTTTTTTTCACTTTCAAGAAGCGTTTTTCTGTTGTTTGCTTTAAACCGACTCATTACTTAGAGGCGTTTTTGATAGAAAACCACAAACGGCTAAAAAAGTAAAAACGCCTTAAGGGTGAATAAATGGTTTTGACGTTTCTTTTTTTTTTAAACAGGTAGTTGGCCCGATAAACAACCTTATTTTATTTTTGAAACAAAGTTGTGCCAAAAAAAGACCTTATAATGTTTTTAATGAATGCAATGACATAACTGGACAATTTACTTTCCAACTAATGACATTTCATCGCTACAATAACATAACATTGCTGTAGTGGTGGTTCAGGTGCTACACATAATACAAATACAAATGCTTACTTTCCAGCTTGGATTTTGATCATCTTTTGTCACATTTCCGAACAGTAGCGTGAAATAATCCTTAGAAAACCTAAATTTGTATGGCGCAAAGTCCTTTTTATTTATTTCAGCGAAAATGACTCACTGGTTCGTTTCGAATTGGTCCCTGAGGGAAATTCTCGGGTTTCCGAAATACTCTAAAAATTAAATGTTGTAGAATAAAGCGACAGGGAAGAAATTTTCGAAAGAAAAGCCGTAGACAACTGTATATAGTTTCAGTACATGGATAAGGACCATTCATCTTGTCTCTTTCTCTCGTTGTACGCAGTTGTATGGAATGTGCCCGCGCCCTCTACAAAAAGTATTGACCGGCCTTCCCCATTGAGAATAATTAATGGTTTAGGTTCTGATTTGTCTTTTCAATTCAAGAATCTTAGTAATTTTTCCTGAGTATTGAATGTTTTTAGGGTTCCTACCTTATTATTTATTGATTATAATTACAATAACAATTACATTTTGCTACAAGAGTAGGTATCGGTAAACCGGTGTGGTTATAGTTTCGCCATGTCCGTCTGTCCGTCCGCGGTTTAGCTCAGTGATCGTACCTGAATTTTGGTATGTGTATTATTAATCACGCCGACAGAGTGGTAAAACAAAATCTGAAAAATACATTTTTTTAGGGTACCTCCTACCCATATCGTGTGTGGTGTCGTTGCATAGTTCTTGCAATAAGAATAAGGGTCGTCTAAAACATTTTTTGGATAAAATCAATAGTTTCGTAAATAATATCTCCGAAAGTTTAATGTACTACGTGATTAAAGGGCACCAGTATGTCTATAAAAATGGAAAGTCGCACACAAATCAATACTAATTTTACTACACCACGAGTAACTAAACAAGTACAGATAATAACAGTAACTTTCATAGTTATATTTACGTAGTCCAGTCTAAAAATATTAACTTACCAGTAAAGGCCACCTTGTCGATCTTAGGGTGTGCCACGAGCGCCGCACCGACATCCCCGAAGCCCGGCAGCACGTTCACCACGCCGGCGGGGAAACCGGCTTCCTGTACAAAAAATCACGTTCATTATCATTATGCTTTATTCACCCATTTACGAGTAATAAATAGTAGTTTGTACAACAAGTGCATAAAACGCTCGATTTTACGCGAGGCATTATCCATCCGAGCGAGAATAGATATAAAGTCGAGTGTAAAATGGGTTTTATGGACGAGTTTTACACTCAATTTTTCACTTTGATTGCGAGGAAAATTATTTATCGTTAATCGTAAAACAATTTAAAGTTGTAACAAAAATATTACAATGAAAATAAACATGGTTGCGGCCAAAAAACTTTTTTTAAGGTTTAATTCATTAAGTTTTTTGTGTACTTTGGCTGCTCGTATCCTTGCCTTGGTCTTAGATTACTAATGAAAAGAAATAAAACATAAAGTGTATTCTATGAAGTTGTTCGTGTGGCTGTCGGCCCGATCGCCTTGGTCTTCGACGAAGATTTTACTTAAGCACTAGAGCACAAAAAGCGACTTTAGTTCGCGTACGCACAGCATAGATAGCATAGCACGAACTTTTAGAGTATGAGAAGATTGAGAAGTGATCACGGTATTTTTCTAACTTGCTCATTAGAAGTGGGATCACACCGACAGTGTCTTGACGAGTTGTGCCATGTACAGAGGTGCTAGCGCGGTTTCCTCAGCGGGTTTAAGTATGAGCGAGAGCGTCCAGCCCAGCATGGGGTCACACGAGGCCTTCCAATGCCCGGGATTTTTTGTATGATCAAATACCGGGATTCTGGTATTTACACACGAAAAATACCGGGATTAATAACCCTCATCCTCGCAAGAACTCACAAGAACCTTCACCACATAGATCACAGTACCTTGACGAGTTGTGCGATGTAGAGCGCCGTCAGCGGAGTTTGTTCAGCAGGTTTGAGCACGAGCGAGCACCCGGCCGCCAGCGCGGGCCCGAGCTTCCACGCCGCCATTAGCAGGGGGAAGTTCCACGGGATGATCTGACCGCATACACCTAGATAGATCATTAATCATTTTAAACAAAAAAGAACAGACTTCATTTAGCCCCCACCTTTCCAAAAGGAAATGCCCGAGCTACCGTAAAAATATTGAAATCACTATAGGTGTGCCCGTAAAATTTGAAGAGTTCCCCAGATTTTTCCAGGATCCTATGACCAGATCATGACCTGGTTACAATGGGGCCAACTGTGAAGTATACTCTTTCAAACAAAAAATAATCGGTAAACATATATAAAAAAAATAGCAAAAACGAAGATACCGACGATTTATAATAAATACTCTTTATTGCACACCTCATACAGTTACAAGCACAAATTTTACAATTAGATAAATTTAGGTAGAGGTAACAACAGGCGGTCTTATCGCTAATGAGCGATTTCTTCCAGACAACCTTTGGGTAGTGGAGACTAGAGAAAAACAATAAGCAGTAGGTGGTGCATAGAAACAAAAGAGACGAAATAGATAACACAGCACATTCATATGAATATACATACTTAAATAAATACAAAATAAACATACATATACGTACATATATACATATATAATACACACAATAAGAAACAACAGTGTCAACTTAAAAACCTAAGGAAGAGATAAATAGTATTCCTTAAGTTGCGATTTAAAGCTACCAATAGATTGCGCGCGTTTTATGTTGAGAGGGAGAGAATTCCACAAACGAACGGCCTGGAATGAAAAATAAATGAGCAATTATAAAATTTGGAAGATGAAGATGGCACTTTTAGGAGCAATTTTTGAGAGGATCTAATAGAATTAAGATAAGAGAAACGCTCTTTGAGGTAGCGGGGAGTTGCAGGGTTAAAAAGTATAGAAAAGAGTAAAGAAAGTATGTGAGAGTTACGGCGGTGACGGATAGGGAGCCATTTGAGTTGAGAACGAAAACTAGAAACATGGTCGAATTTGCGTAATCCGAAAATGAACCGAATGCAGGCATTTTGAATACGCTCAAGCTTATTAAGTTGCTCCTCGGTTAGGTCTAAATAGGAGATATCTGCATAATCAAGAATGGGGAGAAGTAACGACTGAGCAAGCGCAATTTTAGTAGCATTTGGCAGGAAATTCCGGAGCCGTCTGAGAGACCCTATGGCAGCAAACATCTTCCTGCTCACTTCACTCACCTGAGGCACCCATGATAGACAACGATCCATGATTACGCCAAGATTTTTCACTTGGTTGGAAAAAGGAATTTGGATACCATCGAAGACTATCGGAGGGAGCCTGAGAAAGTCAATTTTGGAGATTTGTTTAGCGCTACCCATCACAATTACCTGTGACTTTAGGGGGTTTACTTTTAAACCGTAATTTTGACACCAATTTGATATGCGGAGCAGATCAAGATTCGTGGCTTCTATAACTGAATTGAGATCGCTATGCATACCCTGCGAATATATTTGAAGGTCGTCGGCATAGAGGTGATACGAAGAGGAGAGATCAAGAGTTATGGAATTAATGAAGATAGAAAATAAAAGAGGAGACAGCACACCACCCTGTGGAACACCAGCTGATGTGCTGCACCAGGAAGAACACGAAGAATCTAGTTTAATTCTTTGCCGACGACCAACCAAATAGCTGCGGAACCAGTCAATCGCTGCAGCCGATATGTTAAGAGACTGTAAGAACGCGAGCAAAATGTCAAAATCGACCGTGTTAAAGGCATTACTGAAATCTAGAAGTGCAAGAACTGTAAGCTTCTGGTCATTCATACCCAAACGGATGTCATCGGTAACCTTGACAAGAGCCGAGGTAGTACTATGGCCCGGACGAAAACCAGATTGAAATGGGTTTAGGAGGTCATTTCTATTCAGGAAGGAAGTTAGTTGCTGATGCACTAGCCGTTCGAGGACTTTGGATAGGAAAGGAAGAATGGAGATGGGGCGATAGTCAGAGAAGGAACTGGGGTTGGATTTTTTGGGTAAAGGAATAATATTGGCATCCTTCCACAGACTGGGAAAAGTACTTGATGAAATGGAAAAATTCAGAATACCGGTGATAATAGGAACAAACAAATCAAGGAGAGGGAGTATCATATTTCGGCTAACACAGTCAACACCAACGGCGTTACATCACTCTCACAGAAATGGCTAAAACAGAAAAAAGAGAAATCTAAGGCAGGAAGTGATGAAAGATGATGAAGTGAGTTAGATTTCTTAGGACCACTGAAACAGGTGGACGATGAAAAATGCTGGTTAAGCTGGTCAACGCTAATATTGTTTAAATTGGTTGCCTGTTGAGATTTGCCAACTCCGAGACCTTTCAAAAATTTCCACACTTTGGCTGGATTTCCATCTTCAACAGAACTGTGAATATGACGCCTCTGAGCATCTCGACATATAGTGCTACAGCGATTGCGCAGGGTATGATATTTAAGTTTATTTTTCTCAGAGTTGTTAGCCTTATACTTAGATTTAGATTGATTCTTCCTCTCTATAAGGGCTTTAATATCCTCAGTGAGCCAAGGAGCAGGGAGATGCTTGACTTTTATTGCACGAACAGGAGCATGAGCGTCATAAAGTTGTATGAGGAGCGAATTAAAGAGAGAAACTTGATCGTCTACCGAACCCGCTCGAGCGATACTGCTCCAATCGATTGTTAAAGCGTCATCTCGAAGCTTTTCCACATTTAATCCACTAAAATTGCGCTGCAAAAGAATTTTTGACTTAGATTTGGGAGGACGAATTTTGTAAGAGAGATAGAGCAGATCATGATATGAGAAGGCATCCGCGGAGTATTGTCCAAATTTAGACACATGAGAAGTCGAAGAAACTAAAGTTAAATCAAGAAGAGAAGGCGAGCAATTTGGAAAATAGTGTGTGGCGTCTGAAGGGAGAATAGTTAGATTGCATGCATCTACCAGGGATTTAAGGCGCCGGGATCGACTGTCATCCTTCAGAAGACACGTATTTAGATCTCCCATAAGAATGTGATGATTATAAGAAGGCATAAGGTCCTCGAGAAGTTTCTCAAGAGAATCAAAGTAATTAACGTGAAGGGAGGGGGAATAAAAAACGCCAAGTAAAAGTTTGGAATGAGAGAGGGAAACGTCGAGAAACATATACTCTGCGGCATCAGAAGTAGAAGAGCTGGCAGATACATTAACAATTGAATAGGGGATGTAAGAACGAAGGTAAATCGCAACTCCACCGCCACCTCTTCCAAGGCGGTCGTGCCGAATTAAATTGAAACCAGGTAAAGAGTAAGACGTTGAAGGCAAAGCTGGTCTGAGCCACGATTCGGAAATTAAAATAGCATGAATGTTCTTAATGTCAAAAGAGAGTAACATATCGCTGTAATGTGCAGGAATACTTTGCGCATTTAAATGCACAACGTTAAAATTTTTAGGTACATCATTAAACTGAGATTCCAGAATGTCGTGAAGCGAAGGAGGCAAACTATGGAAACTGTCTTCACTTACACTATCTAAGGAGGAAAAAGATAAATACTGATCACTGTTATCACTGAAAGGCATCTGAAAAATATATATAAAGTTAAAAATATAATAAGTATATAATAAGTGTATACTAATATTCAATAAATATAAAAATATATACAGTAAAAACTAAACAAAAACTCCACAATCTACCCGCCAGCAGCAAATAAATAATATATCTACTAACCCTAAACTAATTTAAGGTACCTTAGCTACCCGCCAGCATATCTGGATGGATCAAAATTAAAAACAAAACAACAAATAATTAACATTCAGAGCAGAAACGGAACGCAATAATTTACAAGTGGCAACACTGGGCTGTTCATGTCAAAGCGCCTGTCATGTCAAGTTAATGTCAAAGCAATGCAAATGCTATTACGAAAACTAGTTAAGATAAACAAATTAATCAAAAAAGAAAGAAAGGGTAGACACAGATAAGTGCTGCACGACAAAATTAAGAAGTCAATTGTAACACGGTAACAAGAAAAGCACTACACAGTAAACAAACAAAGTAGGTACGAGTACTCTACGATCGAATCTTCGCCTTCACAGTCTCCCTCTTTGCACGCTGCTGCCTAGCTCGCGGAGCCTGGGGGACGGGCCGAGTATCAGGTTCCGACGAAGCGGCAGGATGCTCCGCGTCGGCATCGGTAGGCGTCGCCTGCGCAACCGACAGAGCTTTCACATCGGCGACGCTGTTAGCACGGCGGCGCACGCCATCTTTTCCCAGCACAAGCACGTCGCCGTTCCAGGTCCAGCAGTTGCGCACTCCAAAACGCTCACGAGCCTCCATGAAAGCATTGTGGCGGGGCTTTGTGAGAAACTCTCCAAGTGTGACGCCTGAGCCCTTGAGTGCCACCTTGCCAAACCATACATCATCCCTGATGGCTATATCCTTGAACTTGACAAGAATGGCTCTAGGCTTTTTGCCGCGCCCTCCACGACCACCCAACCGATGACTGCGCTCAATATCTGCTGCGGAAAGATCTTCTAACACGGCCTGCAGTTTGTTAACCGCAAGATTTGTTGTGTCCTCAGAATCAGATTCATCTATACCATGTACTAACAACATCTTGCGGCGAGAGCGCGTCTCAATGTGGTCCACCTGGCGAGTGACAAGCTCCACCTGCTTCTGCAAGGCATCGAGAGACCTCACAACAAAGTCCTTGAAAAAGTCAAACTTTGAAGCCACAGCAGCGACTGTTGGATTAGTGGTGCCCGCGTTGTCGAGATCTTTCTGGAACTGCGCCATCGTCTTCTTGAATGTCTCGGACAATTCCTCAATTGAACTTTTTACTGCACTTGTTTCTGACATTTTGTGAGAGTGAAGTGAGTGATAAAAATCGAAGTTAACTTGTGGAGAAAATGTAATGGAAATGCTGGTAGGTTATAAAGGTTATTTAAGCATCAATATTATTAGGTTTAATTGTCCAAAAAGTGATTATAAATATTTTTTTAACAATAAATTTAGTGCACAAGATGTGACTTGTTTTTCTCCACCTACCCGAAAAAAATTTAATAACCTCCTTCGAAATATTGAAGTCGGTTGAAAGGGTATTGATATTTTGTCGTTCGTTTTGAGGAATTGATAAAAATGTATCCAAAATTATGTAAATAATTAACATAACCTCACACGACGGGTTAGTGTTTTATTATCAGCTATTACACCCTGTTGGACTCACAGGGAGACGACCAAAGGCGACGTGGATGGAGTCAATAAGGAAAGATCTCTGTCTGACGGGAAAAAATTGAAGGAGAAAATAAGTAAGGCAGACCAGAGTCTAGACCCTGTAAAATTCGGGCACGAGGGTGATGAGAAATAATAGACTAAGGTAATCTCTGTTTATCTATTGCAGACTTAGCAGCTTTCAGCTCGTGAGTGTATATTTATTTAATAATATGTACGTATTTTCTTTCGTTTATATATGTTTTACTGCTAATTTACAAAGGTTTCCGCTCCCAAAGCTTGTCTGGAAGAGATCGGTTTTTAGCGATAAGATCGCCATTGTTTAACCCCCACTTTTCTATTTGTAACTTGTGTATACTTTGTTCCTTAAATTTGAGGTGTGCAATAAAGAGTAATTGATATTGGTTATATTAAATTGATATACATAAACAAGCATTGTTAAAAGCCGCATATTCTACCCATGGGTTATGTGTAAATTTGCATATATATCACTAACACAATCATTTTAAATATATGTCGACTTCCATGCAGAATTCACGTGCCGGACCTCTGGCTGACTTATGGCCTATCGCTTGATATATCATAACATTTATTAATAGATAGTAAATATTATTGCAAGTGTATGAGGATGCGTTATCTCTTAAAAGCATATCTATGAATCGCAAACTTATGATCACTTGCGCGGGATTGTCTGATTAGCGAACGAAATGTTCAGTAGGTATTGTAAATATTGCACTTGGAGGATTGTTCAATAAAGATCGTTGGACCTATACAAGGTCAAAAAACTTATAATACAGTAGTCATCAGCAGCCTGAGCTCAGCGGGCAATCGTCATTGTTAACTACCGTAACATGCCCTAACATGGGTCATTTATTTTAGCGGCGCCCCATATTGCGTTAGACCTGATAGAGCATGCAGTTTACCCAACCGAATAATTTCCGGCCAAAGTCTAACCGTATACCTTTATGACATAAAGCCTCATTTATATTCCTATTTAACTTTTAAATATTCAGTGAGCCGGTTAGATACATACTTAGTACATTTTGCTTTCTATGCTAGCATAAAGTGAATAGAGTCAGACAATGTTTGCAATTCAACTACAACTAGACGGAGATCTAGCCACGTCAGATATGACATAATAATGAGAGTGGCCAGCTCTTAGTCCAAACCGTGCTACATTTTCCATAAAATTCTAGAGGCAAATTAAACGAATCGTTAGTTTTCTTGAAAATACCTAAAGTCAACTAAAGACCACTTATCTCTTCAGTCGTATAAACAGATACTACTTACATAATCTGATTACATATCCAGACCAAATAAAGATAGATACACGATTTGCGAATGCGGTACCTATCGCAGTTTAACTTCTATATAAGTACAATGTTTTGAATGTTTACAATACACTCAAGCAAATAATTACATTAATAACTTTTGCAATTTGAGGAAGTATCTGTTAACTTAATTGCACTTAAATGGTTTTTGTCCAGCAGGCGTAGTAGCGCAGGTTCTTAACACCCAGCACGCGGCACAGCAGGTTGACGAACCTGCTGTGCCGCGTGTACTCGAACCCATCAGCTGGCAGAGTGAACCCATGGTTCTTCTCGGCCCAGTCAGCGTAGTAGCGCAGGTTCCTAACAACCTGTCGTCAACCTGCCGTAACTGATAGCTACTCACCAACAGGCTCAGGCCGGGTGTACCCGAAGTAGTTCCCATCAGCTGGCAGCGTGAACCCATGGTTCTTGTCGGCCCAGCCGGCGTAGTAGCACAGGTTCTTAACAACCTGTCTTAACTGATAGCTACTCACCGACAGGCTCAGGCCGGGTGTACCCGAAGTAGTTCCCATCAGCTGGCAGTGTGAACCCATGGTTCTTGTCGGCCCAGCCGGCGTAGTAGCACAGGTTCTTAACAACCTGTCTTAACTGATAGCTACTCACCGACAGGCTCAGGCCGGGTGTACCCGAAGTAGTTCCCATCAGCTGGCAGCGTGAACCCATGGTTCTTGTCGGCCCAGCCGGCGTAGTAGCACAGGTTCTTAACAACCTGTCTTAACTGATAGCTACTCACCGACAGGCTCAGGCCGGGTGTACCCGAAGTAGTTCCCATCAGCTGGCAGCGTGAACCCATGGTTCTTGTCGGCCCAGCCGGCGTAGTAGCACAGGTTCTTAACAACCTGTCTTAACTGATAGCTACTCACCGACAGGCTCAGGCCGGGTGTACCCGAAGTAGTTCCCATCAGCTGGCAGCGTGAACCCATGGTTCTTGTCGGCCCAGCCGGCGTAGTAGCACAGGTTCTTAACAACCTGTCTTAACTGATAGCTACTCACCGACAGGCTCAGGCCGGGTGTACCCGAAGTAGTTCCCATCAACTGGCAGCGTGAACCCATGGTTCTTGTCGGCCCAGCCGGCGTAGTAGCACAGGTTCTTAACAACCTGTTGTATCTGATAGCTACTCACCGACAGGCTCAGGCCGGGTGTACGCGAAGTAGTTCCCATCAGCTGGCAGCGTGAACCCATGGTTCTTGTCGGCCCAGCCGGCGTAGTAGCGCAGGTTGTTGACGACAGCTGCCACGTCGTGGAAGTAGCTCGCTTGGTAAGGCTTGCCGTTGTCGAGCGTTTCCAGACTCTGGGAATGGAGTGAGAGGTATAACAAGTTTTCTGCAAATTCTGTAGCTGTTGAACTTAACAATTTGCAGAAATGTATTAGATACGTCTTGTGTGGTTACATTTTACTGATTAGAGCGCTAGGCGAAGGTAGAGACGCAAATATTGCTTTTAAGATTACCGCCGGTATAGACTAGACGTATAGACCGAGCATGCCAGTGTCTATTACCTAAATTCGGTAAATTAAACATTCGACGAGTCTGGCAAAATTTCGCAGTTCATTTAATTCTATGTCTGTACCTAAATAGGAAAAGCTGGTAGCAAAACTTAACCGGAATTATCTTTTTTTCTTAGAAAGTGAATGAAGAGGTTTTTAAGGATTTAAGGTTCTCTACAATGGCACGTACCAGTCCAACAGCAATAATCCAAAGAGCTCATCATAAACTAATCTGGTAAAAGGTAGTGATATGAAAAACTAGCCAGAAACATATTTTAGATAAATAGAACCCTTGCATTGCATGTTACCTTATGAGGTGGAACTTCTCATAAGATATACGACATATGATGCAAAGACATAGCAATCATAAAGGCTTAGTGACACCAGCGCGATGCCAGCGTGGCATGAGCGGGGCGCGACGCTAACATCCCAATATATGCCTTACTAGCTTTTGCCCGCGGCTTCGCTCGCGTTAAATTCGGGGTAACAAACCATACAAACTTCCACCCCCCATTTCAGGGAAGTGGGGAGTTAGGAAGAGACAAAAAGTAGCCTATGTCACTCTCCATTCCTTCAACTATCTCCACTTAAAAAATCACGTCAATTCGTCGCCCCGTTTTGCCGTGAAAGACGAACAAACAAACAAACAAACAAACAAACAAACAAACAAACAAACACACAAACACACATACACTTTCCCATTTATAATATTAGTATGGATGTTGTTACTACTTGTTACATTAGGCACAACCACAGACCACAGACTACTCATCATTAAGCTTTTACAAGTAGCACGGGGTCACCAAACATTTCTACGATTCGAACAGCATATCTCAATAGCACTCTGTAGTATAACAATATAGGTTAGCCCCTATAATTTGATTTTTGTGGATATTTTTAATTCACATGAGTAATTTTAACTATAAAACTTTCGTGAGACTCTAACATATTAAAAATATTTATAACAATAACTTTTTTTTTAAATTGAGTAATAATCAAAAACGTTAACTCAAATGAAATAAGCGGTCGCGTTCTCATACTAAATTAGTACGGGAGCGCTGATGTTTGGTGCCCTCGAGTTGTACTTAGGTTCCACAGATAACCTCAACCACTAGATAGATCATAAGTACAACTCGAGGGCACCAAACATCAGCACTCCCGTACTAATTTAGTATGAGAGCGCGACCGCTTATTTCATTTGAGTTAACGTATTTGATTATTACAACGGAGTCGTGCCGCACTTCACTTAAATCTTCAATTAGCTAGCACTTACAGCGATGTACGCGGCATCGCGCTCAACCAAGTTAGCCAGCCTGTTCAGCAGGAGCCCGCGCCGGGAGGCATCCATCCGCCTCCACGGAGACCCCAGCCTGCCAATAATAAACACGTTAAACATTGGCTGCTCCGAAATGTAACTAGCCTTTATTGCGATTTTGGGATTGGGCTCAAAATAAAAGTTGATCAATAGGTAGGTCCCGCCTCGCGAGGAAATTGCCGCGCGAGACGGCTCAGCTAGTGTGGCCGTACCTCGCCCGAGGCATTGCGGCCGCGCGTGCGTTTGCCTCGGCCGAGGCACGTCCACACTACCCGAACTGCCTCGGGCGGCAATTTCCTCGCGAGGCGGTGCGTCAGGTTTTGACCCGCCTAATATGAGACTATCTACACCTCGAAGGATATCGCTGAACATAGAAAAAAATAAAATAAAAGAAATAAGAAAACAGTTTATTGCTACCATGCTGGTAGATAATTTACATTCCGAGCAAAGCCAAGTGTTCTACAAGCGCAGAGCAAATGAGCACTATGTATTCACCTATGACTCGTCATTCAGGCGCCCCCTACACATATTAAGAATTTAAGTGAATACACCAACTGCACCTGAATAACAAAGGAAACAAGGGTCATATCGAGCGCTACACTTTGGCTGCTGACGTCGTAACAAAGTTATGCAATATGAAAATATATATATCAAATTCTGCCATAAACATGCCACATTACTATCATGAAAGTGACCTTGCTTTTTTTCTGCATAGTCATTGTAATAAAAACATGTTATTGTTAGCGTGTTTGTAATAACGTCCTTTGTAAATAAAGCCGGCACTTAAAGTAATTTCCTCAAACATGCGCGGAAATGTCGTCATTACGTCAGTGATAATATACTCCGGGGCGTCCCTAGAACCTAGAAGTCGTTTCCTGCCGGTTTGTCTAATTTTCAGGCCCCTAAGCAGTTTTCATACAGAAATTCTAAGCCAAATTGAGCCCCGGCAGCCCAAGAAAGCATCTTGGCTCGCCGCCACGGATAGGCTCGGAAGCATTTTGTTTTGGGTGCCTTCATCCTTAGATCCTGACATATAATTGATACAATTAATATAAGATTATCTACAATCCCCGAAAAACTGAAAGCTCCAGGGAATCGATTTTGATATAAATTAAAAAACTGACTAAAATAACAAAACTAATTCTAAGGTTCAAGGAATATTAAGCATAAATATAATTGCTAATTCAAATGTAGCAATGTAAGAAAACTTGCATACCTTCTAATTA
The DNA here is from genome assembly GCA_947086415.1 of Pammene aurita. NCBI lineage: Eukaryota > Metazoa > Arthropoda > Insecta > Lepidoptera > Tortricidae > Pammene > Pammene aurita. Next base: position 19,958,029 of record OX352305.1, on the reverse strand, counting down.
AGTTCAAAACAGTGCACAAAGCAACAGCCATATCATTGGTCACTTGAACTCACTTGAAAGCCTCATTGGAGGCCTGCACTGCCTGCTCGACGTCAGCCTGTCCCGCCTGCTGCACGTCCGTAATGACCTTGCCATTGGCCGGGTTCACCGTCTGGAAGGTCTTCCCATCTGAAGACTTCACCCACTCATTGTTGATGAATAGCTGCAATAACACATATTTTTTACATCTTACATAGTCTCTATACTATCTGGTCTATGACCCTTCCAATCAGGCCAGAATAAATAAGACACTAAATTCCATACAATCCAACCTACTAAACTGAAAAGTTAAGCTACTTAGAGTTTAATGATTGGTTATTGTGGGTGTGGGTAGTTATATAGATGGCATATTATTGAAATGCTCTACTGATAACTATAATATGTGACCCATGTAGGTATATACCTAATACCATTTCATTTAATTTTTTTCTTTTATCATGTTTGTTTTGTTACTTTTCATGTACAATAGAGTGTTTACATACATACAAACCATGTGTTTGATATCTTTTATTAAACTGAAGCTTAAACTCAAGGTCATGCATTTGATAATCAAAATGATTATCCCCGAACTCCAATAAAATTCTTTATCTAGGCATAAAAATATTTCCTAATCATGAGTTGCAGTTACCTCCAGTACATAGGCCCCAGGATAATAATAATTTTACAGTTGTTCAGTATCTATTACAAATAAAATAAATCAACATAAACTAACGAACCAATTTATAGCTGTAATACAATTTTAATTACATCACTATTTTCTTGCTTACTTAAAGTGTATAAATAAACATATGTATAGAAATTATAATGCTGATAAAGTGATAACCTACAGGAGGGCTAGCTAATCATATATATTATATTATATGTTACAAATAAAATTTATGTTGAACATATTGTATTCTTGTTAGCATCCAAGTAAGCTTCAGATTATAACTAAACAAAAAATGACCTTCATACATAAGTTTCGTTAGTTCCTGGTACTGTAGACGTCAAAGATATGTTTACACTTTTGGACCTTATTACAAAGAAGTAAGGTGCAAAAGTGTAAATATATCTATGTCGCCGACTGTAAGAAGAGTGGAATGTGAATTCATAACATAATTTATGATATTTATGGATTACCGTATCATACTATTGTAAAAGTGGACTTACCCCGGTATAGAGAATTTCGGGGTTGGTTTGAGGTGCCGGCGCAGCAGCGGTAGAGAATTTCGCTTTTTGCGAAACAATTTTACTAATATTACGGAGCATGGCTATTTCTTATACACAACCACAGCACAAAGAAGCCGGCCGGCGACTGATACTGACAGTGACATGACTGTGACGTTACATAAATAGAGATGGGCGGCGGGTAAATACCCGGGGTAGAAATCGGGTATTTACCGGATATTTACCCAATGTACCCGATATTTACCTTTTCTACCCTAATGGATGGATATAAATAAAAAATATGAACTGGGTTATAAATTGAATTTAACTCATGATTTTTTTTTGATAAAAATTCTATAAAAATATAATTCTATAAAAATATAATATTCGTATTGAATAAGGAATTCGTTAAATATCATTGCCCTGTATGTGTGTTTGTTACCTCCTCCTCCTAAATGGCTGGACCGATGGGGATGAAATGTTGTGTGCTTATTATTATGGTTCTTGTGTGTTTCGTAAAGCCAGTAAGTGGCACTGCAGTCAGTATGGATGCAATAAATATGAAACAAAATTTAATGAACTAAACAAGTAACACTATAATCTACATTTATATGATCTGTTTGATTTTCACTCATATTATTAAATTAAGATCTGTTTGATTTTCACTCATATTATTAAGTTAAGTCTTACGCGATTAAGTCCCGTTTAATTTAATAATATATGTCTATGGTATTTTTAAACTAGCCAGGCACCCGTTGACGTTAAGGACGAGAAGGCGGGTAAATTCCTCGGATCTATCCGAATAATCTGCACTATACAAAGGAGTGGGAGTTATAATATATAATAAAATACATATGGTTTGGATCATAATCTTTTAATTCCAGAATGAAATTATAATTGTATACAAATATAATCGACAGAGAAAGATGGCAATCACAATAATAAAATCATACAAACTTTTCTACTAATCAACGAACACTACAATCAACAACAAATCTATACCTAATAGATCTAGATACCTATATAGATACAAAATTACAATTTAAATCAATATGTTATGATTAAATTCAAAAGTTACAACAACTAACATAAAAAAACAATCAGGTACTTACATAAAATAAAAACTATTATGTTAATCTTTCATCATTACTTTAGTCCTCTATAAGCTGACCGTCCATATCGTTGTTTTGGCTAGGCAAAGAACAAACAGAAACATCATCGTCACTATCCTCCTCATCAACCTGACGATTGCGCAGGTTCCAATTGTAGGCAATGAATGCAATTTTACTTGCTCTTTCAGACGTCAATCGATTTCTTTTTTTTGAGTGCACATTTGCATGTGTACTAAAAGAGCGTTCAACAGCTGCAGATGTGCAAGGGCCCGTCAATATTCGTGTTGCAACTTTGCTTAAAAGCTTCGAGCCGCATATTCCCTTCCACCAAGTCAGAGTGTTCATGCTATTGACATGATTCCAAACGAAATTTTTGCTCCATAATCCTTCTCGGGCTCTATATTTTGCCAAATCGGGCATGATGTCACAATTGAGTTTGATGCCCATGTTATAAATAAACATCGGTATCAACGTTCAAATTTCGTGGCACTTGGTAAGGGTCGCAAAAAAAGAAATACATAGGTATCATTGTTTTATTTATTAGTAATAAATAACATTTAATTTATTTTTATTCTTAATCGTACTTTGGTAAACTGTACATATATTTAAAGAGGTTTATATTCTTAATACGTCATAGAACCTCAATACTCATTTCATTATCCATTTGTAAAAAAAATTCTAAATGCCAAATAGGCAACAAATGTCAATTTAATTGTCATGCAAAATAATATGTGGTAAAATCTTCAACGATAATAGTTCTTAAAAACACTTACAACTACAATTTAGCATTGATAAATCTTTACCCAACTCCCTATCAGACTTGAGAAAATGGATTTGACGCAGTATACTGATTTTATATTCACTAACGAAGGTGCTTGCTGTACTATTTGCGAAATGAATATAAAAAAGAAAAGGTACAATATAGAGAAACATTTGAAATCAAAATCTCATCAAGATAAATTATCTGATTCACGCTGCCATTTACAGGATATAATACGAGATAATGCTGATTTCGAAATTAAAGACGATATCGTATATTGCAAATTGTGTAATTCGAAATTATTTCCCTCTAAATCTAGTATCGACCGCCATTTAAAAACAGATTTACACAACAAAATTCATAAAAATAATGCACAAGAAAAATTTAATAAAGATTTAACAGAGTTTATGATTTGTTCGAATATACCGTGGTCAAAATTAGACAATCCTAAATTTAGAAATTTTGTAGAAAACCTTTTAAATCATAAATATGGAAACGATATTACTGTGCCGAGTGAAACAAAAATACGAGTAAAATGCTTACCTGAATTGTATGAAAAGAAAAAAAATGAATTGAAAGAGAAATTACAAAATAAAATGATTTACCTCAGTGTTGATGAAACATCAGATTCCGTGGGAAAAAAAGTGGCAAATATTTTGATCGGAGCTCTAGATGGAACTAGTACCCAGCCACATTTATTTGCTTCTAAGGTATTGGAGGCGACTAACCATTCGACAATAACCAAACTCGTTGAGGAAACCCTTGAAGATCTTTGGGGCGATGAATACAAAAAAACATGGATAAATTATTATTTTTTATAACGGATGCCGGTTCCTACATGGTAAAAGCAGCTAAAAACCTTGTTCAGAAATATAAAAATATGACTCATGTAACATGCATAGCACATGGATGTAATCGAGTCGCAGAGATAATTAGAAGTCTTTACCCGACCATAAACAGTTTGATTGACTGTATCAAAAAAATATTTCGTAACGCTCCTTCAAGGACAAATTTATTTCATCAAATGTGTGTAAATATTCCTCTACCACCCCGACCCGTGATAACAAGATGGGGAACATGGTTAAATGCTGCCTCATATTATCACATGCATTATGATAAAATCAAATCTGTCATCGATGCCTTAAATCCGCGTGAAGCGAGTGCAATTTCTAAAGCAAAAAAAATTTTCCGTAACCGGAATTTAAAAACTGAGTTACTATTCGTCGATACACACTTTAGTATAATTGCTAAGTCAATAAAATTATTGGAGGATCCAAAACTGAGTCTAGCAGAATCATTAAACATTGTTCATGGTTTGCAAAAAAAAATATCAACGTTAAGGTTACGTCAAAATGCCAGAAAAGTTTATTTTAAATTAAAAAGTGTATTAAAGAAAAATCCTGGTTATAAGACTGTACAAATAATTAACCAACTATCTAAAAACAACGAGGCTGAAATACCAGAAAGTGTAAATAAAAACTGTGTGCAAAATTTTCAATGCTTGACATACCTTCCTATTACCTCAGTCAGCGTGGAAAGATCTTTTAGTCATTTAAAATGGATATATTCTTACAGACGTCAAAGATTGACAGCAAAATCTATGGAACAAATTTTAGTGATCTATTCTAACTCGTAAAATATTGTATGCCACACCTGGACATAAAGTGGCTTTTTCCGCACGCTACGCGTACGGATAGAACCGCTTTCTGGCCAAATGTGCACATATTTTTCCAACACGGGAGGTAATAAAGAAAGCCCTCGATCGCATAATTACGTCCCTCGCTTGCAGCTTGGGCCGCAACAATTGCGATTGCGCGGCCTTTCTTTGTTTTACCACCCTAATTAGGAAATGTACTATTTAGGGGCTTTTTTATTTACATATACAAAATAAAGGTTAAAAATACTAAGTGATTTGTTTGTATTTATTTTTCTGCCAACCGTACATTGCCACGAAATTTGAACGTTGATACCGATGTTTAGTTATAAATCATTTCTACAGCATCTGTTTCTTGGGTTTCGTCTAGTTCTGAACCTTGACAAGCAGGATCTAGCAAGTAAGCTGCTAAATGAATGGGCTTTATGCACATTTTTGTTCTGTTTTCAACTGCTAACAATATAAGTTCTCTATCGTCATTATCTAAAATGGTTATCTCGGGCATATCAAATTGAAGCTTTGATTTCATATCCCGGAGTGTAATAAATACTTTGTGCATGTTGAAACTGTCCGATTCAAATTTAAAAATCGCTGCTGTAACAGGCTCCAACAGCACGATACATTGGTCTATCATCTTCCAGAAGTCTTCGTCCAACAAAGTTGCTTTTATATAAAATCGCAGGTTATTCGCGTCCTCGTGTACAGCCAGCGTTTGCAGAGGTATTTTACTGCTTTGCAAACTTTTTAGACTTGCACAATTGCTCCCCCAGCGTGTTTTACAAGGCAGTTTTAACGTTTCGCCAACACCCTTTTCAAGGGTTATTTTGTTTAATAACGCTGCCAATATTTGACTCCTTTTGATCGTTTTGATGCAGTCCGTTGCTAAATCTATAAAAGCCTTCAGCACAGCCGGTCCTAATATATATTGGCACAATAGGTGTAGAGTATGGGCCGCACAATTTAAATTAATTATTTGTGGGTGCACATTTTTTACTAGACGAAAAGCCTTTTGCATATTCTTCGCGTTATCTCCAACAAGTACCACCAATTTGTTTGCACCATACTCAGCCATAACCTTTAGTATTTCATCGCGTATATATTCGCGTATGACGATGAGTAGTAGTGTCTAAGCTTTTGACAAACACGGGCTCAGGTTTGGAAACAAGAAAATTAACAATTCCTTCATTACGTACACTGCTCCAACCATCGCATTGCAAATGAAGAAAGTTTTCAGCTTCAATGGCATCACTCAAGTCTTTGTGCATATCCATATGCATTTTATTTAGCTGCGTAGTTGATAAAGCTTTCCTGGATTGTGGCTTGAACTGAGGTTGAAGTTTTTGAAAAAAACGTAACCACAGCGGATGCTCGACCATGGAGAACGGTGCACCAGTAACAAAAATGGCTTTTGCCAAATCAGAGTTCAACTCTCGTTTGTATTCTTCGGAGAATGGTTCTTCGCTGGACGTTGAACTGATACTACTGGTACTTGGATTGTTCTCTTTTTGGCTATCATTAAGAACAATTACATTAACGTCCTTGGATGATGAAATTGTGGCATGTAGTTCATCTTTGACATTTTTCGGGCACTTCAGACATCTTAACAAGTGACTTTCCATTTTGTTCACATTCGGTCGTTTATATTTCGAGTCGCAATATGAACAGACGACAGAGTTATCATCTGATGCCCGAAAATACTTCCAAATTGCCATTTTTTTGGGTCTTCCCATAATACAGCCTGCCCTGTAAATAAATTGCTATTAATAATAACAAATAAGTATGGCAACAAAGAAAAATTAACCAGATTAATATATAATATGTAATAATAATATTTTATGTATATGTTCTAATTAAAATGTTGCTAAGTAAATACTTCATATAAAATATAATAATTAGCTTTTCGTTCTACAAATATTAAATCAAATATGACTATTCTACAGAATAAGGTATGACAAAGTGTTTCTGTGAGTACAAATATAATAATAAGCTTTTCGTTCTACAAATATTAAATCAAATATGACTATTCTACAGAATAAGGTATGACAAAGTGTTTCTGTGAGTACAAATATAATAATAAGCTTTTCGTTCTACAAATATTAAATCAAATATTACTATTCTACAGAATAAGGTATGACAAAGTGTTTCTGTGAGTACAAATTTAATAATAAGCTTTTCGTTCTACAAATATTAAATCAAATATGACTATTCTACAGAATAAGGTATGATAAAGTGTTTCTGTGAGTACAAATATAATAATAAGCTTTTCGTTCTACAAATATTAAATCAAATATGACTATTCTACAGAATAAGGTATGACAAAGTGTTTATTTATTATAATAAAATATAGGTACTCACGTGAAAGTTCCTCCTTTTTGCCAAACGATATACAGAATACACACAAAACTGTTATTTTTCCTTTAAATAAATCAGAGTCCAGTATCTAGCCGAAGTCCCATAGAAGGCATTATCAGAGTCCGAATTCAAAGCAAGGGTTAAAATAAAATCACACGTGGCACTTGTTTAGCTAACTAAGTAAAATCACTGAGATCTTGACGGTTCGAGTGATAAGCAGTAACTGACCGGCAGTGTTGCCAGAGCACTACCAGCTAAAAGTACGGTCGTGTGTCAAAAAAGGTACGATTTTGGCCAAAAAGGTACGATTTTTATTTAGTTCTACAAAATCGCCACAAATAAGATCAGGGTGGTGTTTTATTGATGTACGAGTTATAATTTAGCTATTTGTCTATCATTCTAACAACCGTATTCGTTAGAAATAGCTAAACATTGAAATTGTAAAGGTAACTTCTGTGGACCACGATCACCGGGCCTACCGCGAACTTAGAGAATTCCACCAACCGGAGTCGCCATTGACAGGCGTTCCCCTCTGCCAAAAACATATGACCAGTGGTCATACACATGTATGGACTGACGTTTATCTGACGTAGCTATTTGTACGGTACGTACGAATAGCCATACATTTGTCGTTCCCCTCCCCCGCAAAAAATGGCAGAATTTTTTTTTGTATAGAAAATGACAGACATGGCTACTCCATCCCGGTTGAATTATCTAATTGGGTATTAGACATTGCAATTTGTAGGACCCAATCTGTCAGATTGGGAGGTGTAATAAGAGGTAGGACCCTTAGAGAGCTGAAGGAGGGCAGGGTACACAACAGATTGGGACCTATAAATTGCAATGTCTAATACTCGAAATTTCGTTATCTCCCTGTCTATCGCACTGACTTATACGAGCAAAAGAGACGCAAATAGCGAGGTTTCGAAGTTCGCAGTAGGCCTCTGGTAACGATATTAATCGAGTGCTGATGCCTAGAATACTCTCATGGCAAACTCGGGCCAATGTGAATGGAGGTAAGTGACGGCCAACCCGCACGAGGACACAGATTAGTGACATTGGTGACTATTTCTGCTACTTTGATCCTATATTTCTGTGACAGTTGATTTGACACGTGGCGTTATAGTAGTATAAAATAATTATGATTGAATATAGTGACCACATATTAACTAATAAATAACACGCTCGATATTCATTACGATGCACATTCTAGATCATTAAATTTAAACTTTCGTGAGACTTACTATCACTATAAAATATAACGGTTACACTCACGTCCCTTTAGTCACTAAAGTGACGTGAGTGTAACCGTTATATTTTATAGTGACATTCTAGATCGTTAAATTTAGGATTTCTAGATATTTTTGGATCATGATCTAGGATCAATACGTCTGATTGGCACTGTAAAGTATAATTTTAGTATGCTTTTGCCGGGTACGCTATAAAGTACGATTTTTAGTACGGATTTTCGCCGGGTATGTCAAATAGTACGGTTTTAGTACGGTTTTCCGCAGGGTACGTTAAAGGTACGCAGAGGTCCAAAATAGTACGTAAAATCGTACCAAAAGGTACGGTCTGGCAACACTGCTGACCGGTCAAGCGACTAATTGCACCCTTTCAATACGGATGCATCTACCTGGCGTCTTGCAAAGCCGTGACCTCATTGGCTAATGAATTTGCATTCTTTGTTTCCACCATGTTTAAGTTAAGTAGGTAATTTTAATATTTAGTGGGCCTAAAATCATCTAGTGAATACAACTTTTTGATTGAATGTGGTGTTTTACACAAGATAAATTGGAATTTCTGTTAATATTTTAATATTGGTTAGTCAATTATATATTAGTTTTAATGGAAAATTATATTTCATTCATGTAAATTAAAAAAATCTTTAATTTCATAGATTATTTTTTATACCCGCTCATTTGGGTAGATACGGGTAAATATCGGGTAGATTGGGTACATACGGGTATTTTCCCGGTATTTACCCGTCAGCGCCCATCTCTATACATAAATCGTGTTGACGTTAACTCAAAGAGTAAGAGCCCTGTTACACTTTACTTTTTTTAGTATCCTAACTACAGTCTGGCCAGCCAAGCCAACGAACGCAGTAGCAATGTACAGCGAACAAAAGTATGACAACACTAAGAATCAGTGAAAAAAGCAGCAATGATCATCAAATTTTATGTTTTTAATTTTAGTTGGTATTTCCGCTCCTTTCATTAGGTGACATTTACGGTGTGTAAAAAGGAGACGGATATATTTCGTCTGATCTGTCATCAACTGCAAGAGATAATCTCGTTGAGGAAATTGACATATGCCTTAAAAATGAATTTAAATTTAATTGGGAACGTTGCAGGAGTTCTATCTCACTCGCGCTTAAGATGAGAGAGTGAAATGCACTAGAAACAAATTCAATGTGAATTGTAATGTTCGTCATGAAATACGGTGTCTCATCCATCCCAAAGGGTTGCCACATGTACGTATTTTAAATTTGCCGCGCGTTCCTACTGACAGAAATGGTTTGCCAGACTATAGTTGCTAACTAGCATCCTAAATAGGATCCTAACTTTTTTAAATATTAAATTTACTTGCTAAATGCGGTTAGACTTGAATAATTTAGAAACTAAATCATTTAAGAAGCTAACTAGCACAAGTGTAATAGGGCTTTACACTAGGACAGCACATAAATTACCTAATTAAGGCCTGAGAGACGTTTACGAATAAGGGGAGGGGTTATTCACTATAGTCTCGCTTAAACTGGTTTAAATTTAATAATACGATAGTCTGTTTATGTGAATAATAATAATAATGTCTTCATAATGATCGGCTTTCTTTAGCAAAAGGCATTTTATAGGACGCCTCTTACTGTGCTACTTTTTGTGTGCTAATTGTATATAAAGACATTACAAATTAAGAACTAGTGGCTAAGGAGGTTATATCTACTGATGTGCCGTGGGAAAGTTTCCAAAATTGCGAAATTTTCCACATATGAAAATTTCGGAAAATTCTTACATTTTTGTAGGGGATTTGAAACTTTCCATTTCTTAAATTTCCTATTTCCTATATTTCTTATGAAATTTTCTAGAAATTTCCGGGAATATTTCCAATTATTTAGAAAGTTTCCGCAACTTGCACATCTGTAGTTATATCCCATCAAAAACATAAATGTGAAAGGCTGCCAAGTTCGATACTATGGGAATGCTTCGCCTATAAAATAAGTGAGATCTGAATAAGTACCAAGTTCCATAAAAATACCTCAAATCATAAATAGTTATAGGAATGCACACTTGATTTCCAGCAGTTTTTAAGGTACATTTTGAATAAGTATCACGTTACATAGAAATACCTAAAATTATAATAGTCAGAGAAACGCACACCGGTTTTTTTAGCAGTTTCCTGATAACATGTATTATTTTCAGTACTTTTTAATGATGTTACTTGGCAAGTTTTCACACACCACACACCTTTTCAATGCAATGAATCGACACCTTTGGACTGCAATGTGTCAAGTATATAATTTTCTATTAAAACTTGCAAAGTTACATCACTAAAAAGTACTGAAAATAATAAATGTTATCAGGAAACTGCTAAAAAAACCGATGTGCGTTTCTCTGACTATTATAATTTTAGGTATTTCTATGTAACGTGATACTTATTCAAAATGTACCTTAAAAACTGCTGGAAATCAAGTGTGCATTCCTATAACTATTTATGATTTGAGGTATTTTTAAGGAACTTGGTACTTATTCAGATCTCACTTATTTTATAGGCGAAGCATTCCCATAGTATCGAACTTGGCAGCCTTTCACATTTATGTTTTTGATGGGATTTCATTTATTTTTGTTAGGTGTAGGTTCTTTATTATTTTTTTATCACTTTTGCTTTAGGAAATGTCTCATTCCACTTAGGTATGTACTTTATACTATACCCTTTATACTAAGCGTCTAATTCTATTTTACTATTGATTTATAGGTGATTTTTACAAATAAACTGGCTCCCTACACCTATAAAATGTACCTACTTACATATAATTACATACATCAATAACGTACTTTATTCTGTTTGTAAGTACGCTACCTACATAGATAATTAATAACTTGGTAATACCTACCTACCAGTTGGTATTATAATTGGTGGCCTATTATGTAGCCCTAGAAGTGCACCATCCCATCTCATCCCGTGGCAGTAGTATATATATAATTCCATCTTAGAGTATATATGATTTCCATGTTCTTGAATCTGCGATTTTATTAGTTGTAAAATTAGAATTTATTTAGACTGCGAGAAAAAATAGTCTTTTCATTTTTGTTTGACTGATTTAGCGCACCTAGTGTACCTAGTCACCTGCTTTGTACTTCGTAAATCGTGGGTTCGGTTCCCGCAACAGACACACACAGAGTGGTGAACAATTTTATTGTTCTTGTCTTTAAGACTAACATGTATGTCTTAAATTGGTATGTATCTAAATTTAAATAAGTCTTATCTCATTTCCACTCCATACCTACTTATAGTAGAACAAAATTACACATTCGTTGTTTTCGAAACTGACTCACACTTGGCCGTTTTCAGATTTTTACTTTATTTCGATCTAAAGACAAACCTTCGAGCCAAATTTCAGGTCGGTACGACCATTGGAAGATGGACCCACTTAGTTCATTATGACTTCATAGTAGAACAAAGTTACACCTTCGCTATTTTTAAAACTGACTCACACTTGGCCGTTTTCAGATTTTTCCCTTTACTTTGACCTTAAGACCTATTCCATGCCAAATTTCAAGTCAGTACGACCATTGGAAGTGGTCTAGGTTTTTGATGAGTCAGTGAGTCAGTGAGTGAGTGTATAGTAAAAATAGCGATTTTCTGACGTCAATATCTCAAGAACTGCTATAGGTAGAATAATGAAATTTTGTATTCTAGACAATTAAGGGGATGTCAACAGACACTCGAAATTTCATATGCGTAGATAAAATATGTTTGGAGTTATAGGGTGGTCGAAATTGGCCCGAAATGGTTCGTGTAATATAACCCACGGCCGGTGTGTCGCTTTTTTTTGCTCGAACTTGGCGGACACACTGCCGTGTGTCTAGATTTTAATAGATCCGTTGAAGGGCATAATTGGTATAATATTCTAATGAAGAAAAAAAGTTTTCACGGGAAAAAAATATTTTGTATGGAGGGTCGGCCGGCTGGGATGACATGTCTCATAAAAAACATTTTTTTTTCGCGTCCAATAAATTTTTCTCCTACTTATTTACTCTAGTTGCTAACTAGCATCCTAATTAGGATACTAACTAGTTTTCAAAGCAAATGTACTTGCTAAATGCGGTTAGACTTGACTAAATTTAAAAACTAACTCATTTAGGAAGCTAACTAGGACAAGTGAAACAGGGCTTCTAAAGGCTTGTTACACTTTACTTTTTTTAGTGTCCTAACTAGCATCCTAATTAGGATCCTAACGCATTTTCATAGTAAATTTACTTGCTAAATGCGGTTACACTTGACTAAATTTAGAAACTAACTCATTTAGGAAGCTAACTAGGACAAATGTAACAGGGCTTATAAGACTAGTTGTCAAAATATAGTTGAATGATACATAAAGGCCCTGTTACACTTTACTTTTTTAGTGTCCTAACTAGCATCCTAATTAGGATCCTAACTGGTTTTCATAGTAAATTACTTGCTAAATGCGGTTTCACTTGACTAAATTTAGGAACTAACTCATTTAGGAAGCGAACTAGGACAAGTGTAACATGGCTTTTCAAAAGCCATGTTACGCTAGCTCATGCATGATCATGACATAAGGGTTGCCAACCGTACGAGAATTCTCGTACAAATACGAGATTTATGGTCTTCTGCATGTGGTACGAGGACACCATCGATCTCGTACATTTATATACGAGATTTTGACTCATGAAATTTTATAAGCTGTTTTTTTTTGCTGTGGACTTATACTTTATCCACAACTATTCACTGGCGTATTGTGCTACATGAAAAGTAGATATAGGGTATGATTATGTTGGGCAATTAGGCATATCGCGTCTAAGGGACGACTAATAGTCTCCTAACGTAGTCGTTAGTGCCATTGCTTTCGAAGTTGGAGGCTCTGGGTTGAAAGTCCCGTCCCGATAAGGGCATTAATTTGTGGGACTAAGCCTTTAGTCCGCCTTTTATACATTTTTTTTATCATGTGCAAAATAGTTTATGATAAATAATAATAATTAACGAATATAGTCGGCACTGGCATCTACGATGATGAATTTTAAACCCACAGATTATAAATGATGCCTTTTTTAAGACAACATTAACTTGAGGTGTTAGAAACTCTGTACCAAAGAACAGAGGCGGCTCGCCCTAAGGAGCGCTGGTGCAGTGAACTCCCATAAATAATTATACTTAATAAAATTATACTCCTTAAACTCATTATTAATATTATAAAAACTACTGTACCAATACCAATAATATAATTACCTTTACACATTACAAGATCACCCATCATCCCATCACCTGTATCATTTATTTCATAGGTAACGCGCGAAGCGGAGCGCTCACGATTGCGCTCCAATGAAACAAGATTCAGTACATTTTCTAATACGAAATCCAATAAGAGTGAAAGAGAAATTTCGCCACAGTCCTGCGCGTGAAACAAAAGATTTTCTATGACAAAATAGCCAAATTCGGAGCGCCGCTCACGCGATGTTGCCGGGTTAATTTACCGCGCGCGGCCGCACGACAGCGCGCGACGTTGCCACTTCTATATAAACAAACACTAGTCAACTTAAAAGCATGCGCGCGAATGCGAATTCGGGAATTTTCTAATTAATAATCATTCAATACGTGTTGAAATAACCTTTACTTATCAGTTATTACTTGTAAGTGTAAAAATGGACAATTATAATGTGGTGTTCATTAAAAAGTGTGAAAAAACGTTACAATTCGGTTTGAATTGAAGGCAAAGGGACCGCCACGGCCTGAACTTGACTTTACGCAAAAATGTACGACGAAAACCAAAACATATACGCGTGTGTTTAAATCCAAACAATATGTGTAAACACCGTGGTTGTGTGGTTGTGACGAGAGTAACAAACTATTTTGTTTTCCGTGTCTTTCAAAAAAGTTATAGATATTTTTGCACACCCAAAAGACAGACGTATGTATTTCCTCTATAAGTATTTTTTTTTAATATTTTGTACTGCTAACGCTATATAAGTATTTTCATTGTTTTATTTCAAGTGAACACCCATACAATTTTGTCACGAGCCGCCTCTGCCAAAGAATATGGTACTCACTACTTTGTACCATAATGGATTTGACATATACAAACCATAACTAACAAGAAGAAGAAACTTTGTCGATGGTGACTGAATTTTTATATGGATCTCATTGACAAAATTCAAAGTGTATTTTTTTCTATTATAACTGAATTCCATTAAGTTAGTGTGTTGCGCCTTAATTTTCAAGGTCAAGGTCTTACAGCATAAGTTAAGGAAAAAGACCGAAAATTGAAAAAAATTGTTTGTACTCTATCACAAGAAAAAAACCGGCCAAGTGCGTGTCGGACTACGCATAGGAGGGTTCCGTACCTTGTATGGAATAAGAACCAAACTAATACCAAATCGTCGTATCTGATGCCTATGGAAGAAGTTTTTTGGAGATAACTCAAAAATGGCTGAACCGATAATGTTCAAAACAATTTTCGTAGAATATATATGATAAGGCGCATCTCTTCAAATTTTTTCATATTTTTTGGACTTACGGTTCAAAAGTTACAGGGGGGACACACAATTTTTCTGACTTTCGAAGCGATTATTTCAGAAAATATTCACATAATCACAAAATGGTCAAAGAAACCTCATTTTTAAAGACCTATCAATTGATGTGTCACATGTTGATATTTGGTTAAATTTTTTTTTTTTTAATTTAACTACATAACTAAGTTTATGTGTAAATTTTATTCAGATACGTCGTATAGTTTCCGAGTAAAATGGCTGTGATGTACGGATGGACAGACAGATAGACATAACGAATCCATTAGGGTTCCTTTTTTTGCCATTTGGCTACGGAACCCTAAAAATGCGATTACAAACTAACATGTTTTTCCTTTCGTTACAGCAATGTTCGGTGATTGATAAAATTGTGTGATGTACGGAACCCTCAGGGCGCGAGTCCTAGTCACACTTGGCCGGTTTTTTTGATTTTCTAATGTACGAGGTTTGAAAGTTAAAATACGTAATTTTTAATCGTGCATGTACGAGAAAAAAAGTTCTAAGGTTGGCAACCCTGTAATTGACATTGACATATACGTCATTTACTACGGACGAAACGAAAAATGAAGAAGTTCGCGACTCGTGTTTTGTCTTTGCATTTTATTATTTTATGCTTAATTTTTAAATAATTGTTAACATTCAATCAGCTGTTCGACCAAAATGTATATGTTATTCAGCTGTTTATTTAAAATCGCGTAGTAAAACACCTAAAAGCATATAAAATGTTGTTATTATACTGCGAAACTGCAGGATGGTGAATTCGTGAATTACTTTAGAAACTTTATTGGTTAAAGTATGGATGAAGAAGCCGTGTGGGATGATCTGTCTAATATACCTGCAGACCCACCACATATGCGCGAATTATGTGAAAAATGCAAGTGAGTTAACCATTTTATTAGTTTCAATGGCATTCTTTAAAAGCTATGACTACTATAATAAATAGGTTTGTTTATTTATACACTGACATTTACATACTGTGATGATTGAATTACAGAAGGCCACAACTGGTGTGTTGGTGTGCTGCCCTTCCCCCTGAGAGGTTACAACCACGGAGCAACATAATACTCTTACAACATCCAGCCGAGGAGAAACGTTGCCTTCGAACTGCCCCCATGCTGCAGCTGGGCTTAGCAGAAAACAAGTGCCTTATCTTCAAAGGAAAAAAGTTCCCACAGCCTAGACATGAAAACTTAGAAAATATCCTAACTCAACCTAACACAATATTACTATATCCAAGCAAAACTGCAATTGATATAAATGATTTAGTTAATGACAATGATTCATACAATCTTGTCCTGTTAGATGGTACCTGGCCTCAAGCAAAGGCTATCTATGCTTCCAGTCCTATTTTACACAATATAAGGCAAGTTAAATTAATAACTAGTACTGTAAGTAGTTATATTATAAGAACGCAACCAACTGAAGGTTGTTTGAGTACACTAGAAACAGCTGCAGAGGCTCTGTCTCAATTGGAAAATGATCCAAAATACAGAGAACAACTGGTACAGCCTTTACATATCCTATGCCAATATCAGTTGGATAATGGGGCTGTTACTCACCAATCAAAAGAGTTTTTATTAAAGACACGAACATATCCTAAATTGATCGGAAAACGCTTATCTAGATTGTTAAGGTCTACAAATGATACAGTTCCCAATTTAGACTAAAATTAAATGTATAACTTTAAGTGTTCCATATGATGAATAAATAAAGTTTATCAGATTTTTAAAATTTGTTTATTTTTATTAATTATAACAATATTGTACCAACAAGTTAATTATTGGACTGAGATTTTATTCATAAGAATGCAATGAAATAGGGTAATAATAGTAACTTATTTTTTTTAGCTTGCTTTACTTTATTGTAGGAGAACTTTATCTTCATCGGCGACAGAGTAGTCCAAACTCAAAGCAAGCAACCCAATTAGTTATCTAAGTCCAAAGATATTTTACTATGGATGGGTTATACTCTAACATAATGAGCACAAGAAATACTTCCAAATTAATTTCATAACCTAGCAATTATTTTGTTTTATTTATCTAGATTGCCAATCATTTCATTTTAGTCACTCTCGTTGTTAGAAAATAACAGTTTGTCTCTTTCTCACGCGGGTCACGGGAGCTCATCAGCACGTCCGCATCTCTCGCTTGCCGGTGCACGACTAGAGATACGTAGTATCTACTAAGTAGTCTGTGGACTAGAGACAATTATTTGAATTCACTCATCCCCATCTGTCCATCTGTAATTATTATAGATCATAGTCTAATTCTGGCTATAGTTATTTGCGTAAATAAGGTTGTTGTATAAACCTTGGTATAAATAGGAATACGTGTAATCATAATTTTTCTAAACATTATCCAACACCCTCCAGAAATTTTGTGGTCCGAACATGAAGTTACAATTTTATTCTGGAGCATACTCTTCGGCCACAAATTGGACCGAAGGAGAGGGTAATGAAAGGGACCTGCGTCTTGTTTTGACTTAGGGAGTTATGACGTCATCAGCCAATAATGCCAACATAACAACAAATGAAAATGTTTTTAAGAGTGCGAGTGAGACACCGCCCCCCATATTACGCTCTCGGTCGGACCACTTTTTCTACGCACCTATGAACGACTGTTTTGCACGGTAATAAGGTTCCACTGTGGTTACGGTTAGGGAAAAAGTGTAAAAACCCATTGTCTGGAAATATCGTAAATACATGCCCTTATAAGCACATTGACTTTCAGTGTTTTTTATTGAAATTGAAATAGCTTTACTTTTATAACATAGCAACACTAGAGATTGTCATCTGTCACATCGGACTGTCAAAATACCTTTTCTCTCTTTACGGTTTTCTGTGCTGTCAGATCGGAAACATGGCTGAGGTTAGCAATGAAATTTAGGAATATAATCCGTTTTTACTTTCACCATCGTGTTACTAAAAGCGTTATTAAGTGCAGTGTATTACCAGATACTATAAACATATCAGTTTCAGTGGTTATTTCACCAAAGTGATCAACAATGTTTACGTTTTCCAGGTCGACGAAACTCTCAAGAAGAAGCGTACCTTCAGGAAGTTCACCTTCCGAGGGGTTGATCTCGATCAGCTTCTTGATATGCCCAAGTAAGCACTTTAATATAATTATTCAAATAGTAGCCGGAATGCATTCTACTTTCCAAAACATGATTGGACGTTCGCATAATCGCCGCTGAAGTGTATCATTGTATTCGTTGTGTTTTTCAAAGATATATCGTTGTGTTATTGTTCAATGAAATAGAGGATAATTCTTCTAAACACAGACTTAGTTCACTTGATAAGCATAACATTTTTTTTTGGAAACCTAACCTCAAAATAATTGTTTTTCAGTGAGCAACTCATGGAGCTCATGCACGCTCGTGCCCGCCGGCGGTTCGCTCGCGGTCTTAAGCGCAAGCCGATGGCACTGGTGAAGAAGCTGCGCCGCGCCAAGAAGGAGGCGCCGCCCAATGAGAAGCCTGAGATTGTCAAGACACATCTGCGCAACATGATCATTGTCCCAGAAATGGTTGGCTCCATTGTTGGTATCTACAATGGAAAAACCTTCAATCAGGTAATATTCAGCATTATTTACATACTGACAGTGACACATTTTGTAAAGCTTTCTTTCTGCTCAGTAAGTCCTGCTAATAGTCAATTAATGAGGGTTTCCGCGATCGAGTTTTTCACTAGATGGCAGCACCGTGGCGACAGGTCTAGCTGTCACAATCCACCAATCATGTTTAACCATATATTTTTTGATTGGTGGATTTTGACAGCTACTGCCAAAAAGACCTGTCGTCACGGTGCTGCCATCTAGTGAAAATCTCAATCGCGGAAACCCTCATTGAGATGTTGTAGTTGGACCCAAACACAAAATGCCTAGGGGTATTAGAAGACTAGACAATGATTATTTATTTATGCTAAATCAATTGGTGGTCAAATTTAAGCAAATTTAGTGCTTGTAAACATTTAAAGTTACACCAATTAACTCCTGCTTCAGTTGTTTACTTATAAGTTATTTACTGCTAGCTAACACCGTCACTTGTTTCTGGAGACCTACATTAATCATACCTATTATCATAGTTTGAGTTAAAATTATATATGAAAGCTGTAAATATGAAAAGTTCAAAGAATAGTAGGAAGAGTAGCACAGTAGTAAATTATGTATCTGAGATTTGTAATTTTACTGTGGCAACATGATGTTCGTGATACCTTCTCTGGCAGAATCAGAACTTATTACAGATTATTTATTATAGTAACATAGAATGAAATGAATACAAATTTCCTTTTTTTATCTTTCGCTATTTTCAAGTTAGCCTGCATTCATAATTTTAAAACCCATTGTGGAATTCTATAATTAAGATAAGGAATCTAAACTTTATATCAGTTATATATGTTGATTTAATTCCAGGTTGAAATCAAGCCTGAGATGATTGGCCACTATCTGGGCGAGTTCTCCGTCACATACAAGCCTGTTAAGCACGGTAGGCCCGGTATTGGTGCCACCCACAGCTCCCGATTCATCCCGCTCAAGTAGAGTGGCTCCCATCTAGGTTAAGTGGAAAAATGTGCAAAGGATTACAATAAAGTATCTTTTGTACTAACATTTTGTTTTATTAAAAAAAATTGAATTAAAATTCAGAAACCACGATTTTAAGAGCTGATTGATTGGTCACTTTTATACTTTACGCTTTGTTCACCGGTAGCTGAATGCCGTGGACATTTGACTCCCCACGTAGTGTTCGGCTACCTAACGATTCTCCGAAATATTATTAGCAGATTTTCGATTCGCAGACGACTCCACAGAATAACTAATAGTACAGTCACCACACGGGAATGTTGAGCCACTTACCACTGTTCGCAACTTGGTCGAATAATACAAATCGGGGTCCGAACTCTTACGAGACTGGTATCACGACTTCGGCCGAACTCTGCTGACCAATGGGGCGGTCGTTGCTACAGTTACGTAAAACCAAATACGGTTAGCCAATGACCGCCCGTGTTTTCTTCGGAAGGTGGCGTTACTATGGTTACGTAATAACAAAAATATTTAACCAATGATTGATAGCGATTTTTCCGTAAGCTGACGTTACTATGGTTACATTACAACATCCGCTTTAGTCCTAGAAACGTCTATTTGACTGCTAAGCTGCTATGTAGAAATTTTCGTTCACTTTCCTTTTAACGGCAGCCATTTCCATATAATTCATAAACTGAAACCAGAGAGTTCTAAACCAGGAGAGGCCTTAGGTATCATTTCCCCTCTGTCAAAAGTATTAGCAGGAAAATCTAGTACATCTATAAAAACTATTTCAATAATCGATGTCACGCACTTTCGTCATCGCTGTCGATGGATAACAAGCTCCGTGAAAATGCCCTTATGCGCTGTTTTTGGATGTAAAAAATGTTATATTTCGTCTAGTTTATAAAAAGATGAAATACCATTTCAGATGTAAGTAAAGTTTTACTTTATTTATCATTACTTTCGTAATAAAAGATTTAACCTAAATCGAAAATCAAGCTTCGTTTACAGAATCGATTCAAAGACAATCGTTTTCTTTCTGACGGGCAGTAACTATTTGACGTTTGACATTTCTCCATATTTAACGCGCTTAAGGATTGCTGTCTTCTATATTTTGTTTGAAAATACAATCAAAAATGATCCTTGGCTTTTTTGTTTGACATTTGCAAATACTGCATCCAATAATGAACCATATGTTAACGTATGTACAGTCGACTATCTATTGCTCCATTTAGTGTTATGAAGTATAAAAAGAATATGTCAAATATGTTTGGTGTTTTCAAGTCAAAGGTACATCTTTGTCGGTTGTCAATAAAGCGTTGCTGCCATAAAAATTCATTACAAATAAACTGTATTAACAACCGACAATGATGTACCTTTGACTTGAAAACATCACATGCGTGCTACCTCGGCCCCCTCAGATTTTGGCAGACTTTTTTGTTTGGAAAGATGAGGCGAAGCGTACTCCATTTATAGAGCTTTATGACTGAAACTCATTTAGATAACAGCTGTCAAAAGGAAAGTGAATGAAAAATATAATTATAAATAAGCAGAAGTTCATTATTTTACGAATATTTTATTGTGTTCTTTTTATTGGAATTTAAAACATTTCTTTGTAATGTTGTCTAATACCCTCATTACTGTCTCGTAAAGATCTATGTCAAAATCCTTCAGGAACAGAAAGTTGAATTCCTAAAATGTTGAATTCCCAAAATGTTGAATTCCCAGCAAGTTGAATATTTTTAGTTTCGCAAAATGTTGAATTCCCAGAAAGTTGAATATTTTTAGTTTCGCAAAATGTTGAATTCTTATAATGTTGAAATATCAAAAAGTAGAATTCCCACAACGTTGACTTTGTGATATCCTAGGAAAGTATACATTTTGGGATTTTATCTTTATGAGAATTCAACTTTCGGCTCCTAAATGCTCAAAAAGTTACCTCGATTACTTATAGATCCCATAATGTAACCGAAGACCTTTGAAATACTTCTCATCGCTGGTCTGCCATAGTCTAGTTTTACTTTATTAGGCGTCAATTATGGAAATTTCAATTTAAGATGCTGCTAAAACCTCTGCCGTAATACCGAATCATGACTCGTATCTATAGGCACTTAGTAGTTACAGCAAAACCTCTTTAGATAACGTTGATTGTCAAAGTCAGCCAATGTCACTGTTACAAGTAATCTACTCTGTCAAGATTATATTTTAATCATAATTCATAATTTGTTTATTCGAAATGAATCCCTTTAAAACTATTTATTTTAGTAAAAATAAAAAAAACCCGGAAACTTCTTATATTGAGAGGTAAATACATGTTGACCAAAGATGGTAAAACTAATCAAAACGGTACTTCTCGATGGAAGTGTACAAATCGAGATGTATGTTCTGCAACTGCAACTTTAACAAAGGATGAACGTAAGATAAAACGTGAAACCAAGCATACATGCACACCGGATACTAATAAAATTAAAGTCACACAGCTGATAGACGAAATCAAGCGGGAAGTATGTGTCAACTTACGCCCTGTGGAACAAATATATGACGGAATGGTGCAACAATTTATCGACACTAATCAATTCTTTCCTATAACCGAAATTCCAACTTTTGCTTCGATAAAAAGTACGTTATATAGAACGAGAAAAAACTACTTGGGCACGGATTCCCTTGTTTTCAAGCGAATTGAAGACGTGAAACTTCCTATACAAATTCCTGATAATTTCAATGTGTATGAGGATGGTGATCGGGAAAAAATTATTATGATTTGTTCTGAAAGTGCCATAACGGCAATCAAATCGTCAACATCATGTAGCTACAGTGGTGACGGTACATTTAAATCTTCGCCACGCCCCTTTCGTCAGCTGTACATAATCCATTTAGATATATTTTCAGATCAGAAGACCGTAAATGTATTCCCTATTATTTACGCATTTCTGCCAAATAAGACGGAAAAAACATACAAAAGATTATTTAACCTCATAAAACAGAACCTGCCAGTGGTCATTAAATCATACAAATGTGATTACGAAATGGCTCAAATCAACGCCGTTCGGGCCAGTTTTCCAGACGCTAATATATCTGGATGCTATCAGCACTTTAATAAAGCCGTTTGGCGAAGGGCAAGAAAACTGAAAATTGCTGGAGTGAAAAGACCTTCAAGTGACGACAAGTGTGCACGAAAGATTGTAAGGATGTGCTCGAATTTCGTATTGTTGCCACCCTCTGCCATGCCTCAAGCCTGGAATAGTATTTTAAATGCTGCACCAACTTCCACAAAAATGAAGTTATTTTTAAAATACTTCAAAGGTGAATGGTACGAAAACGATCACAACATGATAAGTTGTGCGTTAGAAATTCACCGAACCACAAACAGTTGTGAGGGGTATCACAAACGACTCAATGCGAGGTTACCATTGAATCCAAATTGGTACTTAGTATTCTACACAATTTTAAAGGAAATCCAGCACTATGACCGAAAAACCGAAAGGTACATGATGTTTGTGCCATTTAAAAAAAACCGACGGCTGAGGGATATCCTGTTTGACAAAAAATATTTATCACTATTGAAAAAGCTCGAAAGGAAATTCATATCTCCAGTTAATTTTCTTAAGAAAATTAATTTAGTGAGATTGAAACTTGGTTTTAAGTAAATAAATAATATGTAAGAGTTTTCAACAGATAGTCGCTGGTGTAAGCACAACTTTACGGCAAATGATGATGATGGAATTCCCTTTTACACAGCTGCTCCTTTTGAGCCAAGGATGGATATAGGAAGGGGAGCCACTCGAATTTTTGATGCAAAATTTTGACCAAAATGGGGCCGGCCCTAAAAATTTGTCAAAAAAAATTTGGATGGTCAAGTCTGATATCATTTTCGGGTAAAGCAAGGACGTTTGATTCGATTTTCATAGTAAACTTACATGTTTCCAAACAAAAAAAATAAAAAAAGTGGTAATATTGAAATTTCACATTTTATATTTTTTCGAATAAAAGCCTACATAGTCTTTTTGATATTTAGCTAAAAACATATTTTTTTTTTAATAAAGCCCTGTTATTTTTATTTCTAAAAAGTACACACTCGGTATATTTATTACGAAAAATGACAATAAAAAATAAAACGTAGATCTACTTTTGATCACAATTTAATTTAACACGTGTTTTGATAGTGTTCTTTTCAATTGACTTGCTATGTTTGTTAGAGAGTTTTGTTCCTCATGATTTACCCTATCGATTGACGCCATAAAAATACAGGGTGTTATTTTTTCGAATTTTAACCAGTTTGATTCCCGGATGTGCCAATCCAATTTTTAAAAATCTTTGATGCAGTTTTGTTTCTTTGAAAAAATAAAAGAATGTTTTCTTTTAGTAAAATGAGCTAACTTAAAGATATGAATAATATTATAATATTTAATTTTTTTCATTTTTTTTGTATATAAACTTGTGAGTTTAAAATGCAAATCGAATCAAGCTTTACTTTACCCGAAAATGGTACCAAACTTGACCATAAAGCTAAGCTTTTTTTTAAACAAATTTTGGGGGACAGCCCCATTTTTGTCAAAATTTTGCATCAAAAATCCGAGTGGCTCCCCTTCCTAAATCAATTCTTGGGTCAAACGGAGATGCTGTGACAAAGGGAATTCCATCATCATCATTTGCCGTATAATGCACTTTTTTGAGGTGTACAGATGCGACTAAGAAGAGAGGTTTCATAAACGATTATTGTTAAAAGGCCAGGTAAAAGGTTAAGTTACATTTTATTGTAAGCTGTTGTAAAAGGTTATAAAATGATATTTTAAGTTAAGTGTCTTAGTTTTGTTTCAATAAACCCTATAAGTAATACCTTTTTACTGTATTTTTATTGGAATCGTTCCACTTTCATCAACTGCTACTTATTACGTCAGACTATTTTTTTACCTCTCCAAGTTCTCCAACTGCTACTGGTCTTCTCATTCCTCCGAAAACTTGCAATTGCGAAACGAAAAATTGTAATCAGTTACATGGTGTGGAGAAAAAATATTCTAGA
Organism: Pammene aurita; assembly: GCA_947086415.1. Taxonomy (NCBI): domain Eukaryota; kingdom Metazoa; phylum Arthropoda; class Insecta; order Lepidoptera; family Tortricidae; genus Pammene; species Pammene aurita. The sequence goes on along the minus strand of OX352305.1, from coordinate 19,933,660 downwards.
CCATGGGTCTCCAAACTTTTTCACCAGAGGGCCACATTGCATGCCAGCTAAAGTCCCGCGGGCCGTGGGTCGTGGTTGAGAAGCAAGTGGGGGGGGGGCTTTGCACATATGTTCACTCTGTGAGTAATAAGTATACCGTATGCGGCTTGTGTATATCGCAAGCCTTTCCTTCGCCGGCCGGATTGGGACGGCTTGGGGGCCAAATCTGGCCCAACTCAACATTTAAAAATTCACTGTGTGCAAATCCAACATTTTAATAATCAACATCCTGCAAGTTCAACTTTTTGCAATCTCAACATTTAAAGAATTCAACATTTTAATAATCAACATCCTGCAAGTTCAACTTTTTGCAATCTCAACATTTAAAGAATTCAACATTTTAATAATCAACATCCTGCAAGTTCAACTTTTTGCAATCTCAACATTTAAAGAATTCAACTTTATGCAAATTCAACATTTTAAAATTCAACTAGCTGGGAATTCAACATTTTGGGAATTCAACATTTTAGGAATTCAACTTTCTGTTCCTGAAGGGTCAAAATGTCTATTATTATTTAAAAAATATTTACGTTTAACTCTACTATTTAAAATGTAAAAAACATAACAAATAGACCAAAATCTGTTTATTCGTATTAAAGCAAAGAGATATCTAAAAACTAATAACTTGTATATGACCCATCGTTATCAATGACAGCTTGGAGACGCGAAGGCATGGACTCCACAAATCGAGTGCAATAATCAGTTCCTCGCAAGTCTTCCCAAACTTCTTGGCAATGATTTTCCACAGCTTGTCTTGATCGTTCATTTCGATTTTCCCATCTTTGGACCATTAAACCCCATAGATTCTCTATGGGGTTTAGATCCGCAGACTTAGCAGGCCACGGTATGACCGTTATTTCCTGTCGACGTTGATGGAGCCAGTCTTTTACAATACTGGCCGTGTATCGTGCAGTTGTCGTGCACGAAATGAAAATGTGGCAATTCTTCCCGTGGATAAAATGCCCTTACGGTGGGAAGCATGCTTTCCTGTAACACGCTGAGATAACATTGAGCGTTGGTCCTGGGAGGAAAAGGAACCAGCTCACCTACACCGTCCGAACTCATCCACCCCCACAAGTTTGCACTGATGCGACCCGACTCCCTGTTTGGTATAACATGGTCTTCCGCATATCGCGTATTGTCATAACGCCAGAGATGTAAAAGACCGTGGTCACTTGAATTAAACGACTTCTCATCGGAAAATATTGTCGAACCCCAATCAAAATTTCGGTACTGTTGAGCAAAATTGACTCGAGCGATTTTGTGATCTTCCGTCAAAGCAATTTTGTATGCGGGACGTCTATGGTGAAGATCCATAGAATGCAAATGCTTTCGGATGGTATTGGGGTGGCAATTGAAGCGGTCTCGAAATAGTTGGTAGATATAAACCCATTTTCCATGTAGCTCTCTCGCATTTCATTGCGTTGTTCCATTGATAGTATCGAGACACCATGATTGCCTTGACGGTGATCATTTATATCTCCTTCTGCGGCATACCTATTTACCCACAAACTGACAGTATTTCGCTAGAAAGGAATGAATAGGTTAGATATTTTCTTAATAAAATCAAAGTGTTTGGAAATTATTATTTTGTAGAACCTTATACCTGCACATTTAACGCGTTTGCTATTGCACGCATGCTTAACCCTTGCTGGTGCAAAAATATAATTTTACGTCTAGTTTCGTCGTTTATTGCCGGTGGCATATTTGATTTTTTTACTAGATTTAAGATAGCTACTTTTCCGCAATTAATGTTACAGCGAAAAAAAATTGACAATACCCATTGTCAGATATTTTTTCAAAGTTAGAATTTGAGTCAGAAACTATCAAGTCTCTATTAAACATTTCTATAGCTACTGACAGATTATAGGATTATATGTAGACTATCAAAGGTTATCTACCATATTTCCACAAAGGTTACATAAGTATTCAATGAGGGTTTCCGCGATCGAGTTTTTCACTAGATGGCAGCACCGTGGCGACAGGTCTAGCTGTCACAATCCACCAATCATGTTTAACCATATAATTTTTGATTGGTGGATTTTGACAGCTACTGCCAAAAAGACCTGTCGTCACGGTGCTGCCATCTAGTGAAAATCTCAATCGCGGAAACCCTCATTAACGTCAACTAGGAGCTGTGACACATTTAATGATAGTAAAGACAGCAATAGCATTTGTCCCTCTCAATGAAAAAATAATTTGAAATTGCCCGATAACATGGATATTTATATAAATATCTTGACTTGAAAAAAGATCTCGCCTAATAAATCATGGCATCCAATTTGAAAGAAATACTAGTAGATTACTAAACGGTTTTAGACGAATTCATGAAGAACTGTCGTTATCCAGTTTCCGCTAGGAACAACGACATCTAGCGTCTGATTCAATCAAACGAGTAACTTCAAAATTTAATGGCCGTTGGCTAATCCTTTTCGTAGACGAAGGAATTTTTATTATGTCAACTAGTTTTGACATAGTGAAATTTTGACGCAACAAAGATATCATCGGGTAACATCGGTCATATCGCGATCGTGCCTACTAACGAAAAATACCGAACCCATTATATTACACGACTAAATTGCGTCCATTGCCAAGTGGCTCAACATTCCCATGTGGTGACTGTACTACTGTACAGAAAATTCACTCCTTCACAAAAGTCAGATTTAGGTATAAAATTATTCCTATACTCGCCCGCCTGCAAGCAAAATTTAAACTTATAACCGCGCACGAACCGTGAATCTTTGCGCGCCGCAGTTTTATGACCGAGCTGCGACTGTCGGCACGGGGTTGTCAACTTGTCACTAAAGAAGTTTTTGTACCTGTACCTACTGATTTATTATTTTTAAGATAAATATGTAGGAATTACAAATGTTAATTCTGTAAACATAAAATTTTTATCCGGAGATAGTATGTCTGATCTGATTCTCACGAAAGTAGGTATGCCACAGTCGTATTACTTTGAAAATATGTCGGTTAGTTCCTAATATTGTTTCTGGGCAAACAATATTATATCTTTTATATTTATACGGATTAGATCGAGGTTTAGGTTTCGAAGCCATTGTGTATTCAATTTTGCGCGAGCGCCACGTGACACGACTATCGTCCGAGCCGAGCGGCAGCCCACTGCCATACGCCTGCCCGGGAGGCGCACCGGCCAAATGTACCTAAACTGCGTAGTGACACCCCCCTGACGACTCGCCGAACAACAATTTGCAGAATGATTTATTCATAGATGTATCTTTTGGTCAACAACGTTTCAGCTACGTTTCGCAACCGGTTCGCTCTGCATCTTTTTCAATTCGCAGAACAGAACTACGATTGAAAAGAAAAATCATTTCGAATTTGATCTGTTTCGTTTATTAGGATTTATAACAGGTCAATGTCATTATCTTGTAAAATTATTAATCATTTTTTATGACAAATTATTATATCGCGAAAAAATAACTTTAGAGTGTAGAATGATACTTTATTTTTTTATAAATATTGTACAATAATATAAAAGTTAGTCAGTGTTCTCAGTTCACCTTACACTCCTCGCTTCGCTCGTCGTCGCACCTATCTTTACTCTGTAAGATTTTCAGCAGCTGCTGAAGTCTTCGAAATGAAATTCTGCCAAGAGTCCGGTAACGATTTGAAAACCAAAATCGCTAATAATTAAATTACGCACATAAATCGCATTTGATAAGATAGTTTGAAGTCTTATTATTGCAAAAAAGTTCTTTGGGTCTATATAATTATATTCATATTTAATACCCTAAAACTGAATTCTTACAAGCTTGTTTAGTGAGGACGTTGATTCTTGCAATCTTGTCGCTTGATTATAATAATTATTTTTATCTACACTCATATTGTAAGTTCTCTAAAACGTGTTCGAAAACGGTAGGCAATGGAGCATTACCACGACTGATTTTACTATGATAAGCTTTTTATCTGTCATATCTGTGGCAGTAACGTAATTTTAACTTTACACGTTCAACTATTGATGTGTTATGAGTTTTGGTAACATAATGTACACCTGCACCCACCCTCCCGCGCATCCGCCGACAGCCCGACACGCGCCCGCGCGACCGCCGGCACACGAGAGTTGGCCATGGCGGTGCAATGGCGGCCATACTATGGTTTCCGAATACATAAACTACTATTATGTAACTGTTACGTAATAAGGGTCCTTAAAACATGAGTGTGGTTTTATGAAATGAGCCGCAGGCGAATTTCATAATACGATCACACGAGTGTTTTAAGGCCTAATTACGTACAGTTGCATACACTGCTTTATCTACTCATATTATTTATCTAAAATGCCGTATTCGGAAACCATAGAATGGCCGCCATGGCCAACTCTCGTGTGCCGGCGGTCGGGGAGGCGCGTGTCGGGCTGTCGGCGGATGCGCGGGAGGGTGCAGGTGTACATTATGTTATCAAAACTCATAGCACATCAATAATTGAGCATGAAAAGTTAAAATTACGTTACTGCCACAGATAAAAAGCTTATCATAGTAAAATCGGTCGTGGTAATGCTAGCCATTGCCTACCGTTTTCGAACACGTTTTAGAGAACTTACAATATGAGTGTAGATAAACTACTATTTATGGCCCCTAATATGTTCTAGATAATCTGATTAAAGCATAAAGTACAGTTTATTTCTGTATTTTTATTTTTGTAAAATGCTTTAATACCTTCCAAAACATATTCACAAATATATATTTCCCACAACACAAGCCTTATTGAGCTTACTGTGGGACTAGGTCGGTTTGTGTGTGTTGTGTGTATATCACCTAAATTTCGGCAATTTTTCATAAAATTTCTCTAGCTAAACAAACTATCCCTTAAAGTATATATATATGAAAGTGAAAAAAAAACTGATTCCTAGAAGACTCATTTTCCAACGTATTTATGTATTTTACGTACTAGTATAACTTAATTTTAATCAATAAAAACCTTACTATTTTATCTCTCCAAGCAAAAATCTCGAAATAGGTGTTAGATTAGGATGAATTACTTATAAATGAAACAAGAAAATAAAAAAGCGTTCCACTTATACGATTAAAAGAAACGTTCTTTCAAAAGATGTATACAAACTAAAAGAAGTTTCATTAGTTACTACAAAATAGTATCAAAAAGTTGAGTGAAATCGAAAAAAAAGTTTACCGGACTCTCGGAGAATCAGTACAATAGGTCACCATTAAATTCTCTCCGAGTCCTCTTATCGTGCCGAATTGACGATATATCGTAGCCATCCATGGTAAAGTATAAAAGCCAGGGGTCGGCAAACTTTTTTGACAAAGAGCCTGATGGCGGAAAAACATTTTCGGAAGCAGTTGTCTGTTTTATTACTGTACTATTTGGTTTATTTATTTTATTTATTTACGTAACGGAGATCCAACAGCTATCAAAACAAAATAGCTCTAATTAATAAGAGATGGAAAGCCAATTACAGGATCACACTTATAGCTATACAGATTATTACATTCAAGTTTTACTTAAATAAAAAGTGACAACGCTCGAACACAGCAACACACAACATAAGAAAACAATCAATATAAGGTATAAACCAGGAGTGGCAAATTTCAAACACCTAGTGACAAGCTGAATTACAATAAAAATAAAATACTTTGCTAAGCAGGACAAAGCACCCAACGTTTGTGAACAAATATTTTTAAGCATTCTCAATCAAAACATTTTAACGTCATATTGTGTCTAATAACAGGTATCTTACAGTTAAATACATCAATGTCTAATTCGTTTGCCGGGCTGTTCAATGCTCTACTCGCACGCGACAAGAAACTGTTCCGTCTATAATTGGACGATGAAAACTTAAGGGATATAGGAGGATAGTACCTTTTACAACGAGTGGGGGTATTAAAGGAGAGGTTGGAAAGTAATTCAGGACTATCTATTAAACCAGTAGTGATATTAAAAATATAATTTATATCAGCTATTTCCCGCCGTTTATTAAAAGGTGATGTTTTTTACAAATAGTTAGATAATTAGCAGAGTCATAAGGATATTTAGTTTTGAAACTAGATAGCAAAGGTGTTAAAAACGCGGCCCTTAAAATATTTGAATCCTATCTAACAAATCGGCAACAGGTAGTCAAAATAGGTAATGTTACCAGTGAGCCGCGTAGCTTAAATTACGGAGTGCCCCAAGGATCCATCTTGGGGCCTTTGTTATTTACTATCTATATTAATGATTTAACAACTGCGGGGTTGACTGGTGACACAACATTATACAGGTTGACTGGTAATTCGTCGTATTCCTTCAAGGGGGTTATTCTACAGCTTATTTGGAGTGATTTAAGTCCAGTCAAGCAGGGGTCAAAACTCATTGGTTTTCAAGTTATTCAAGATTTTAGATTTTTTTAATAAATACCCGCTTTTTGACTTAAAACTAGTATTTTTTTTGCAAATAAAAGCATCTGAAGTCAGAAGTTTTTGTTTTTTTTTTTCAAATCTTGTTACATTTTAAGGCATAACTAAAAAAAAAGTAATAACACTTCGCGTACAAATTACAGAATTTATTTCCTCAGTTCATAAGCTTTCTAAAAAGGTACAATTTATGACATTTTATGCTCATTTTTTACAATTAATAATAATAATACCAGAGCAGGTACAGGACTTAGCGTACTTGACTTTACTTGTTTGTGTCGTTTTAAACTCGCCGAAGGCATACTTTGTCTCCAGTTTCTTATCTTATGAGACTTTAAGTTGCCCGGGGTGATACTTTGGTAAGTAATTAAGTAGGGGAATAAGAAAAATAGGAAAAATACAGTTTCATTATTAAATAAAATTTAATCTTAAAAAGGAAAAATTATAAATCTTGCTCGAACTGTTTGCCCTGCCTGCGTATGCAAGAACGAAGCCTTCTTCGTACTTCAGTGATTGTCACTCGCCTCGAAAGCCCGTCTTTCATCGTCTGTGCTGTGCCCGACGCACCTTCTTGGCACATATTTTTACTTTTTATACTTTTTCTATTTTTTGATAGATTTTGTTTTATGCTTCATTCTGGTCTTTTACTGTCATGTATCATAGTTTCTTTGCAATATAATTACTATATTTAATGAACCAGTGCAGCTTTTATTATACCATTAACATTTGGTCCTTCGAACCGGCGGTTCCGTGCAGCTCGTTCTGACTTAGTTCATCTCATTAGTGACAGTGACAAGCATGAGCCAGTCTCAGCCGACCCTACTCGTTTCAGTTCTTGGCTAACGTTGGTACGTGCAACAGCTACAGCGCATAAGTATCTTACATTATTGCGAATGCGTAGTCTAACTCGAAGGGGTCTGTGAGTAGATAATTTAGTCCGTATCGAGGGAGGGTTGTGTACCTTTATGTTTCAGCCTTCAAGCCAATGGCAACAGTACACCGACCCACGCTCTACGCGCGAAACATCTGCGGCACTGACTGCCGCAGACCTTCATCTAGCTGTGCTGCATATTTTGCACCGGTCACAGCTGGACACATTTCCTGACGAGATGATTCATTTTATAAATCATACTACCCAGCCGGTGCCACGTTCCAGCTGCATATCCAAACTGACAGTTCATCTTGGAGATGACACGCTTATGCGTTTATCCGGCCGCATTGGAGCAGCGAGAAGCGTACAGAACTCAATGAAAAGCCCCATTGTACTAGACGGCAGACACCAAGCCGTACGCTTACTTGTTTCACACGTGCATCGCAGGGCCGCTCATGCAAACACAGAGACTGTAGTTAATGAGCTCCGGCAAGAATACCATCTGTTAAGTCTTCGGAGTACCGTCCGCAAGGTGGCGTATACCTGCCAATTCTGCAGAATCCGGAATGCCAAGCAGTTTCAGCCTCCTACAGGAGACCTACCAGAGGCGCGCTTAGGTCATCACAAGCGACCGTTTACATTCACTGGGCTTGACTACTTCGGCCCTGTGCAAGTTTCCGTTGGACGAAGACGAGAAAAAAGATATGTCGCCCTATATACCTGCCTCGTAATTAGAGCCGTCCACCTGGAAGTCGTCGACAGCCTTTCCACTGACTCTGCAATTATGAGCCTCCGCCGCTTCATAGCCCGAAGAGGTACACCATCGGAGCTATGGTCGGACAATGGAACTGCGTTCGTAGGCGCCGACCGAGAGCTACGACGCTTATACGCCGATGCGACATCCCAATTCGCAGCAACGGAGCAGATCAATTGGCGTTTCATCCCTCCATCTGCTCCGTTTATGGGGGGCTCATGGGAGAGGCTCGTGAAAAGTATAAAGACAGCGCTCAAAGTGACGTTGACTGAACGAGCACCGAAAGATGAAGTCCTACGGACATTGCTGGCGGAGGCAGAGTATTTAGTGAATACTAGACCGCTGACGCATGTTTCAGTTGACCTTGTAAATGAAGAATCGTTGACGCCAATGCATTTTTTACTGTCGTCATCTTCTGGACGTGCATTACCGGCGACACTGACCGATTCTGACCTAGTGTCACGAGCCAGCTGGCGTAAAGCCGTACGACTAGCTGACCATTTCTGGCGCCGCTGGATGAGGGAGTACCTCCCAACCCTGACTCCAAGACGTGGACGAGGAGAGGTTCCCCAAATTGTGATCGGCGACCTAGTGCTCATTGCGGACGGTAACACTCCTCGAGGAACCTGGCCCCGCGGACGGATTACAGCTGTTTTCCCAGGCCCTGATGGCATCGTCCGTGTAGCGGACGTGCGCACGCTGGCGGGCGTTTTGCGGCGGCCACTAAGGAAGCTGGTGAAGCTGGACGTGGCTGGATCCTCATGAAAAAAGGGAGGAAATGTGCCCGACGCGCCTTCTTGGCACATATTTTTACTTTTTATACTTTTTCAATTTTTTGATAGATTTTGTTTTATGCTTCATTCTGGTCTTTTACTGTCATGTATCATAGTTTCTTTGCAATATAATTACTATATTTAATGAACCAGTGCAGCTTTTATTATACCATTAACATGTGCAGCTGCTAGGATTTTTTGCCGTAGGTCTTCTACGTCACGTATCGGTCTGTCGTAGACCAACGCCTTCATGTGACCCCAGATGTAGAAATCACACGGAGTTAAATCTGGGCTCCTGGCTGGCCAAGGGGTTGGGCCACCTCGACCAATCCATCTTCTTGGGTAGTTTTCATCCATCCACTGCCGCACACCCCGGTAAAAGTGAGCAGGGCAGCCATCGTGCTGATAAATCATGTTAATTCTTGTCGCAAGCGACACATCTTGGGGGCGCCCATTAATCGCGTCATACGTTTTTGGCTTGTTTTAGACCCCCCCCTCCCCCATGGTGATCTTTGGTGATATTTTCAGGACCCCTCCCCCCCCTGTCCAATATGACGTGTAATTTTTTGCTAACTAAAGTAAGTGCAGTTTTCCAACACGTGAACCTACTTACGTAACATACGTACACGTAAAGGGTAAAAAAATGAGACTACATGTATACATATAAAATTATCTTTAATAGAAAAAATATGGCCAAGTGCGTGTCGGACCACGCGGTTTCGAAAAAGTAATATAAAAAGGACGTATCTGCGTATGAATGAAATGAGTTTTTAGGAGATAACTCAATAATTCCTAAACCGATAATGTTCTCAATTTTTTTCATATTTTTTGGATCTCCGGTTCAAAAGTGACAGGGGGGACACAAGTTTTTTAGACTTACGGGGTGATTTTTTCTTACAATATTCACTAAATAAAAAAATCAAACAATCAATGTTATTTGAAAGACCTATCGAGACATGACGATATTTAGTAAAAAATTGATGTTTTGACAAATAATTACATTTATGGACTAGTGCCCCTCCTTAAAATATCTTTTATTATTATTTTACTACAAAACTAAGTAGCGGCATACGAAAACACATCTTATATTTAAATATTTATTAAGATACGTTTTATAGTTTCCGAGTAAAATGGCTGTGACATACGGACGGACGGACGGTCATAACGAAACTATAAGGGTTACGTTTTTGCCACTTTCGCTACGGAACCCTAACAACATACTTCACAAAATAATATGTCAAATGGCATTAAAAAATATTTACAATCATGTGCTAGTGCAATTTTACTCTGCTTTTAACAGTTTGAGTCATTTAAAAGTTGATAGTTTTTATTTTATTGACCATAATACAGTATAGCACAAGGAACAAAAAATTACACGTGATATGTGTCCAGACCCCCCTCCCCCCTGTGGTGATCATTGGTGATTTTTTCTTGACCCCCTCCCCCCCCCTATACAATATGACGCGATTAATGGACGCCCCCCTTCCAGTAGCGTCGGTAGCTCATCCCTCGAAAAAGTTTCATACGCGATGCCGGTTAATCGAGCTGGCAGAAAAAAAGGTCCGATTAAATTATCGTGCACGATTCCCATCCACACGTTCAAAGAAAATCTTTGTTGGTGAGCTCCTTCGTTTGATTTCTTTGGGTTTTGACCTTTGGGAGCCCAAAAGTGCAGATTGTGGTAATTTGTTATCCCGTCACGGTCGAAATTAGATTCGTCCGTCCACAAAATTCTCTTTAGGTATTCGGGATCTTCGATATCAGCATGAACTAAAAATCTGCAGAAATCCATCCTTCTTGCTGGGTCTCCCTCTTCAATAGCGTGTACTGGAGTGTAATGATACGGATACTGTCGAGCTGAGTGCAGGGTAAACCACACCTTCCACTGAGACATACCGAGCCGGTTAGCCATAATTCTCGTCGAAGTAGTACCGTCTGCCCGGAAAAAGTGCAAGATTTCTTCTTCTTCAGCAGGATCGTATTGTTGAGGTCTTCCAGCATCAGCTTGACGGCGTTTAACTGATCCTGTTTCCCGAATAAGACGGTACGATGAACCAAACACGCTTACGTGAGGTAAACGGCGGTTAGGGTAACGAAGTTGGTACTCCCTTCTAGCTGCAGCGGCGTCACCATCACAGAGTCCGTAACAATAAATGATATCTGCGTATTCTTCAAATTCGTTAGTAGCCATTTGAGAAAAAACTTAGTTATCAATATCGTCCGAATTGGAAAGAAAGTTGAAAGTAACAACTGATTAATTACTACATGTCCTATTTAAACCTGGTTAGTCTCACCCCCACCCCATGAGAAGCATCGCCACCCAATAAAATTAAGATAAGATAAGGAACAGAAGGCGAAAAACCCGCCGTAAGAATTAAAGTGACACAAACTAACTAATTAAAGTAATTTAACTTCATTAGCTAATGACCCTTGATCTGCAGTTTGTTTGTTTCACCAAAGGCAATCTGCAGTGCCTACTACCTCAAGGAATAAGATAAGATAAGAAACTGGAGACAAAGTATGCCTTCGGCGAGTTTAAAACGACACAAACAAGTAAAGTCAAGGACGCTAAGTCCTGTACCTGCTCTGGTATTATTATTATTAATTGTAAAAAATGAGCATAAAATGTCATAAATTGTACCTTTTTAGAAAGCTTATGAACTGAGGAAATAAATTCTGTAATTTGTACGCGAAGTGTTATTAGTTTTTTTTAGTTATGCCTTAAAATGTAACAAGATTTGAAAAAACAAACCACAAACTTCTGACTTCAGATGCTTTTATTTGCAAAATTTTGATATGTTTTCTACTTTTTTTATTATTTTACGTAATCAGTGATTCATTGGCTATTCGGAAAATCTTTTTTTTATTTGAAAAATACGTAGTTTAAAAAAAAATACTAGTTTTAGGTCAAAAAGCGGATATTTATTAAAAAAATCTAAAATCTTGAATAACTTGAAAACCAATGAGTTTTGACCAAAATCACTCCAAATAAGCTGTAAAATAACCCCCTTGAAGGAATACGACGAATTACCAGTCACCCTGTATGCTGATGACACCAGCTTATTTTACTATGGCAACTCAATGGCAGATATCTTTAAACAAGCACAATTTGAATATATTGAGCAAATGGTTCGAAAGTAACTTGCTCACCATAAATACTGCCAAAACATCCTATGTAGTTTTTGCAGCTAAAAACAAAAATATTGGAAGATGTTCTCGTCATTTGTCTATTAACGGGCAGGTTATAAAAGAAAGTAAAGAAGAAAAATACTTAGGACTTATACTCGATGGCGGCCTGACATGGCGGCCACACATTCAAAAAATTAAAAGTAAAATGATCTCGATAACAAGAGCCCTGCGAGGAATGGCTGGTTGTGTCCCACAGCGTATCCGTCAACAAGTGTATAATGCCTTAGTTCAACCACACCTAGAGTATCTCATAGAGGCATGGGGAAGTGCAGCAAAAACTAATATAGATAAAATACAAAGAACTCAAAACAAGCTAATAAAAATATTATTCAATTATGATTATCTCACACCTACCATAATAGTAGTTTATGTAACTGTTACGTAATAAGGGTCCTTAAAACATGAGTGTGGTTTTATGAAATGAGCCGCAGGCGAATTTCATAATAAGATCACACGAGTGATTTAAGGCCTAATTACGTACAGTTGCATACACTGCTTTATCTACACTCATATTATATATATTAAATTAAGTGTTCGGAAACCATAGAATGACCGCCATTGTACCGTCATGGCCAACTCGATTGTGCCGGCGCTCGCGCGGGACCAATCGAGTTGGCCATGGCGGTAACATTATGTTATCAAATTCGATGTTCCAAATTTGAAACTCATTGCTTAACAATATTTGAGCATGCAACGTTAAAATTACGTTACTGCCGCAGATAAGAAACTTATCATAGTTAAATCGTTTGTTGTAATGCTTGTCATTGTCTACGGTTTTCGAACGCATTTTAGAGTACTTACAGTATGAGTGTAGATAAAAATATATAACGATACTAAAATCCTTACGATAAAACAAAATTATATTTACAAAACCTGTGTCCTGATACACAAAATAAGAAACAAACAAGTACATTCTCAACTTACATTTTTTACTAACAGAGAAAAAGGCTTGCGGGAAACCCGTCGCTCGAACAATTTAACTTTATCTAATGCCCGAACCTAACCTAACCATTTCGGCCACCAAAATTTTACTCGGGATTCGAGGGACCCAACTTTACAATAGCTTACCAACTGAAATTCGTAACTCAATGACAATAAACATTTTCAAGAAAAGAAAAAGCTTAAGTGTCATATACTCAAAGTTTTCTTAATTTAGTATGTTTCTGCTATACGTAAACATTCAGTATGTGTGCATGCAATTTGTAACTTAAATTCTTATGTATGTAGATTAATAAGTTAATTTAATGTAATTCTCATATAAGTGAAGTTTGTATATCTTTTTTTTGAGAATAAAGTATCTTAAACCTGAAACATAGAAATTTTATAAATTACGTTGAACACGTTCAATTCTTTAAAAACAATTTTGAGGGGAACTCGAAAAGCCACAACTGACCCTTCAGAGCCCCATGCGGCTCTCGAGCCGCGGTTTGCCGACCCCTGATATAAGCGATCATTAACATGAGGCCATTGAGACACAACACTTTTAGCGGAATTCAGCTATCATATCATACGCCAAAATCAGACGGTTTCCGCCATAAGGCCGAAATTTGTCTATGCTGTTGCTGGGTGAATGTTTGTGTGGAGCCTATAGATACGATTTTAACGCTGGCTGATTTTCGTCAACGATAGTTTAATTCCGCTCAAGTTGGGCCTTATACAGATTTTACACGAGGCCAAGACGAACGCTATGTATAGATCAGGGGTTCCCAAACTTTTTTTAGGCACGCCCCCCCTGCTGCCTAAAATGAAATTCCCACGCCCCCCTTCGCTTCGATGCAAAGAAACGGAAGTAAATGAGCTAGCTAGCCCTGTTCAAATTTCCCGAGGCCCCGCGCCTCCCCTAAAATGTGATCGCGCCCCCCACTTTGAAAACCCCTGGTATAAGTATAGCTCCATGGCAGTAGCTTGCTGCTAAAAAATATTTCTGTCGTGTCTTTAATTAAAATCAGGATTGTAATGAAAATCAATTAGGTAGTTTTCATTCATTTATTGACAATAATTTCAAAATTACACAGCTCTCACGTAATAAAAATAAATTTAACTTGAGAAAAAAAACAAAGGTCCACCGAAAGTCCTGAGTTAATTATCTAATATCCTAATTAATTTTTGGGAACCTAAACATATCTAACCCATCCAGTATGTTATTAGTAGATCAGTTTGGTTATACTCCCATCTTCGCCGGGTCAATAACAAGTATGATTTATATGCGCTGTCCGTATTTAAGATCATGATTTGACATGACAAACTTCATCAATATTGGACTACATTCATATGAATAGACCCACCAAACTGTCCCCTACGTGTCACTAATAAAAATATTTCCTACATACTTGTAGATAAAATAGGATATATATATATTTATATATTTGAGAAATAACTTACGAACTAAATCTAGAAAATCATAATGTAAATAAAGAAACCAACATGTGATCTCGTCACAGAAGGAACTAAACGTCAAGTCAATACTGCAACCTTAATAATAAGCACTCTCGTCGCCTCCAGCCCGCTCGCGGCTCGGCCGTCTACTCTCGTCTCGTGGCTCCACCCTGTCTCGCATCCTCATACAGACTTACTTCCTAAATACATTAGTAAGAGGCTAAAATTCTATCTAATTTTAAAACACTACAAATATTTTGGGACTGCTATGTTATTTGTGTACTTTTTGGACAGATCTTCACTGAAATATATATCGAAAATATTCTTACTGACAATTGGTTTAAAAATAATACGAGGGCTGCCTTTTAAGTTGTGTCGTTTGCCAACCTCCCGCGATTATTTAAAAAAAAACATATGGCATTTTCATCCTTTTGAATTTAGAATTCGAAAACAAAAGAATGTTTTCAAATTGGTCGAATAGTTTTATTACAGCGTCTATTCAAAGGTGACAAGTCGGTTGTAAAAATGGAAATGTCTAAGGAAAATTTGCGTGCGATAATTTTCTACAACTTTAAAAGGGGATTATCGCGACTTCAGTGCTTTGAGGAGATCACATCTGTGTTTGGTGATGCAGCACCGTGTCTTAGGACTGTAGAACGCTGGTATTTAGAATTTCAACGTGGGCACTCTAGCCTCAGTGACAAGCTTCGTGAAGGTCGTCCAAAAACCGCCATGACGCAAGAAAATATCGAAGCCGTGCGGCAGCTAATACTCGAAGATCGTCATGTGACATACCGTGAAATAGAGGCATCCGTGGGCATTTCAGGGACCACTATCCAAAAAATCCTGCACGAAGAACTTGTTGTAAAAAAGTTGATCTCTCGTTGGATACCACATTTGCTTAGCGACGACCAAAAAACAGCCCGTGTTAGTTGGTGTCGCAAAACTCTGAAGCGATTCAGCCGAGGAGAGTCAAAACATGTTTATGATATGGTTAGTGGTGACGAGTCTTGGATATATGCTTACGATCCAGATTCCAAACAGCAGTCAACTGTCTGGGTCTTCCAGGACGAGCCAAAACCGACCAAAGTCATACGCTCTCGGAGCACTTCAAAAAAAATGGTTGCTTCGTTTGTGGCAAAGGGTGGTCACGTCGCCACTATTGTACTAGAAGATCGCAAGACGGTTACCGCCGACTGGTATACCACGGTTTGTTTGCCACAAGTCATCACCGAATTTCGAAAAAACAACTCGGAACGTCGTATGATACTGCACCATGACAATGCAAGTTCGCACACCGCCCGCCAGACAAAGATGTTTTTGAACACCCAAAACGTGGAAATTTTAGATCACCCACCTTACAGTCCTGACTTAAGCCCTAACGATTTTTTTACGTTCCCCAAAATTAAGCAAAGTCTTCGTGGTCAACGTTTCAGCTCACCCGAAGAAGCTGTTGACGCATACAAATCGGCCATTTTGACTACCCCCACTTCGGAGTGGAATAAATGTTTTAACAACTGGTTTGAACGCATGCAAAAGTGTATTAAATATCGCGGCGAATTCTTTGAAAAACAATCAATGGTAATAATATATTAGATTGTCTATACTTATTTCAAACGACACAAGTTAAAAGGCAGCCCTCGTATTCTAATCTGAATGTGTTTTATCGGTTGACTTCGAATCAGAATATTTTAATGCAATTATTGTGGTAGATCATACGACAAAGCGCGCTCGGTCGGTTAAATACGTAATTAATATAAGATGATGCACAAGGTTGTGAGAGTAGTGCGTGTAATGTCGTATGAACTAGATAGAACACGTGTGTCAGCAATAACGAGGGCCGTCGCGCTTACTTAGCGTTCGCGGCGGTTTCGGACGCGTCCATTTTCTCTTCCGTCTTCACTACTTTGCCCTCTCCTGGAAAATATCAATTGAACTTAGTTAACACAGTGTAATCTGAATGGTTACAAAAGTGTAGTCTTGTATGTAAACATCATGACATTAGTTAATGAAGCGGTGTTCGTATGGTACTGGAGTGTGTGTGTGGTGTGTGTGGTGTGTGTGGTGTGCGGTGCGTGCGTGTGACTGACCGTTGG
This sequence comes from Pammene aurita, assembly GCA_947086415.1. Taxonomy (NCBI): domain Eukaryota; kingdom Metazoa; phylum Arthropoda; class Insecta; order Lepidoptera; family Tortricidae; genus Pammene; species Pammene aurita. The sequence continues at coordinate 19,917,194 of OX352305.1, read as the reverse complement.
GCTGGTCGGGCTCGGCGTCGGTGTGCGAGCGCCTGCGCTTGCGCGGGAACTTCCACGGGCCCGCCGGGTGCTTCAGCTTGGGCAGCGGCTCCATGTCCAACACCTGTGCAATACCGCCAACACATGATATTATACTAAAACAATGACTATAACTACCACAGTTATTTTATTAAACGGGCTAAACCTTATATTGCCAGTTAATTTTTATCTGTAACCACATGGTCTTTGTAACGCACATGCGTCTTTGGCGGTGAAAGTAACAAGGACATTCATTCTATTGTGGTTTTTAATTTGAGATAAATAATAGTACATTACTTACTAAGGACTGTAACAGAAAGAAAGCCCGAAATCGCAGGTATTTGTGACCCGAGCCGCAGGCGAGGGTTGTAAATATGCGATAGAGGGCTTTCTTTTTTACTGCCCGTGGTGAGTACACAATTTTACGTCTCCATCTGGCCATAATGCGAGTTTTACCGTACGCGTAGCGTGCGGCAAAACTCACGTTATGGCCAGGTGTGACGTAAAAGTATATGTGATACACAGTGTGTTTCATAAACAATGTTGCTTCCAATTTCGTTTTTGTATGTGTCCTAAAATGGGAACATGAGTATTAAATTAACGTTTACTAGTAGTATAATACTTTATTGTACAACAAAGAAAAATGCAACAGGAACATATACAATATTTGTACAAAGGCGGACTCATCCCTTCAGGGATCTATTCCAGTCAACCATTGAGCAAGTGAGGGAGAATTAGAACTGGTAGACATACCTGGGTGTACAAACCGACAATAAATAAAAGAATTAAAATTTCTAACCTACTAGATACATTCCTCCGTGGCGGGCGCTAATCAGTAGATTAAGTTTTGCATTCTAATTAATTCATAATTAGAATTCAATACCTATTGCATGGATCATCCCGATGCGGGCTTCGCGACAGACGAGGGGACATAAATACATACATACCTGCATAATAGTCTAAACCGCATGTATGATACATATTAAAATTCGTCTGAAAACCATAACTTGACAAAGTCGCCTTTAACGATGGGACTGATTGACACTGTCGAGGAGTATGCAAATAATTCCATAACTTGACAGAGTATCACCGTAAAGGATTTGTTATATGATTGCTGATTGTGACGTGGAATGGAGAGAGATCCGCACTGAAATGAAGCTGGTGACTGCTTCTGTTTGCCAAAAACTTAAATCTCTCCGAGGAAGTAACAGAACTTTAAATAAGACAAAGATCATGGATGTATCCAAGTCTGCTAAGTCGTCGGATAGGCAGACACTGGAGTTGAGAGCGGAAATACGAAATATGGTAAAATTTATGAAGGCCGTAAATGTATCTGTACCAATTTTTAATTACCTTGTAAATCTGCCTGAAGGCGATCTGCCTCAGGAACTGCTGCGCCGACGCGGTCAGGTCCTCACGCTTCTGCGCCGGCAGATTTCCGAGAGCATCCTGTAAACATCGCATAACGTTATACTACATGTCTCTGAGATAGTAGTTAATGGAGAATAATTGAAGCAGTGGAGCACGGAAGTTCGAAAAAAGGTAGCATGCTCGTAGCTAGTTTAGTCGGTGTAGTCCCATTTGCATCACCCCCGACACCAGCAGCTCCAGCAGTAACGTACCACGAGCTCCTTCTCGCAGGGGTCGCGCAGGCCGGGCCCGTGCTCGAGCAGCAGGCCGCCGGCCACCGCCTCCATGACGCGGTGCAGCGCCGCGGTCGCAGACTGCATCACCCCCGACACCAGCGGCTCCAGCAGTAACGTACCACGAGCTCCTTCTCGCAGGGGTCGCGCAGGCCGGGCCCGTGCTCGAGCAGCAGGCCGCCGGCCACCGCCTCCATGACGCGGTGCAGCGCCGCGGTCGCAGACTGCATCACCCCCGACACCAGCGGCTCCAGCAGTAACGTACCACGAGCTCCTTCTCGCAGGGGTCGCGCAGGCCGGGCCCGTGCTCGAGCAGCAGGCCGCCGGCCACCGCCTCCATGACGCGGTGCAGCGCCGCGGTCGCAGACTGCATCACCCCCGACACCAGCGGCTCCAGCAGTAACGTACCACGAGCTCCTTCTCGCAGGGGTCGCGCAGGCCGGGCCCGTGCTCGAGCAGCAGGCCGCCGGCCACCGCCTCCATGACGCGGTGCAGCGCCGCGGTCGCAGACTGCATCACCCCCGACACCAGCGGCTCCAGCAGTAACGTACCACGAGCTCCTTCTCGCAGGGGTCGCGCAGGCCGGGCCCGTGCTCGAGCAGCAGGCCGCCGGCCACCGCCTCCATGACGCGGTGCAGCGCCGCGGTCGCAGACTGCATCACCCCCGACACCAGCGGCTCCAGCAGTAACGTACCACGAGCTCCTTCTCGCAGGGGTCGCGCAGGCCGGGCCCGTGCTCGAGCAGCAGGCCGCCGGCCACCGCCTCCATGACGCGGTGCAGCGCCGCGGTCGCAGACTGCATCACCCCCGACACCAGCAGCTCCAGCAGTAACGTACCACGAGCTCCTTCTCGCAGGGGTCGCGCAGGCCGGGCCCGTGCTCGAGCAGCAGGCCGCCGGCCACCGCCTCCATGACGCGGTGCAGCGCCGCGGTCGCAGACCGCATCACCCCCGACACCAGCAGCTCCAGCAGTAACGTACCACGAGCTCCTTCTCGCAGGGGTCGCGCAGGCCGGGCCCGTGCTCGAGCAGCAGGCCGCCGGCCACCGCCTCCATGACGCGGTGCAGCGCCGCGGTCGCAGACCGCATCACCCCCGACACCAGCAGCTCCAGCAGTAACGTACCACGAGCTCCTTCTCGCAGGGGTCGCGCAGGCCGGGCCCGTGCTCGAGCAGCAGGCCGCCGGCCACCGCCTCCATGACGCGGTGCAGCGCCGCGGTCGCAGACTGCATCACCCCCGACACCAGCAGCTCCAGCAGTAACGTACCACGAGCTCCTTCTCGCAGGGGTCGCGCAGGCCGGGCCCGTGCTCGAGCAGCAGGCCGCCGGCCACCGCCTCCATGACGCGGCGCAGCGCCTCGCCCGGAGACAGCGCCGCGTTCGCAGACTGCATCACCCCCGACACCAGCAGCTCCATCGCCTAAGGATATTCATACACCGTTAAACAGACTCTAATCCAGGTCGCACTCATTTTTTACATTTTGCTTAATAAATTTAAATGAGGACTACAAGTAAGAGTTATTTTTTACTTTTACGATGCATTTCTAAATAATTAAACTCAATCTAATAGTTGTTTATCCATTTTTGCTAGGAGAAGTTGGAGACGTGATGTAAGTTAGCATTTTGAAATGAACTTGTCTAAGGAATACATTGGATATAAAATATATGAGGGAGGTTAACTGACTACGTTAATAACACAAAGCACTCACGTAAGGATTGAGCGGCGTCCAGTTGGGAATGCGACGGCAGAGGTCGCGCATTATGCGGATGATGATCACGCACGACTGCAGAGTCGCCGCCCTAGCCTACACACAGAGAACGGTCAGCGGCGGCCACACAACACACTATTTATTGCTCGCTCAAATGCACAAACGCAGCAATAAACGTGCCACGTTTAACTAACTAAAGCTCAAACTGCGTTTCTTTGTTTCTATCACCTCCCATCTTTGGCTCAGTGCAATATAAACTGAAACGCAGCTTAATCGACGAGCACTCGTAGCCACATGTTCAAGGGAGTCGAAACAATCCATCCAGTTATTTTTATTAAAATTAAATTACTACATATTACAATAAAACAAAAACAAACATGTGACTAAATAAAAATACGTGCGCACTCCAAGCGAGCCACAAAATAGGTTTAATTAAGTTTTTTTAAATGGACTGATCTCGGTAAATGATGGGTAAAAATCCAATAAATATTATAAGCCACAGTAATGATAGCATAACAAATCGATTCTAACGGTGCCTCAGGAGCGGTCTTTTGATGTGAAGCACCATAGTCGACAGCGAGTCGGCATTAGAGTTACAATAGAATGAGTAAAGAAAAGCTTTATTGGATAATAGGGTAGTGGAGTGCGCACACGTTCAGTAAATGTGGGCGAATGTACCTGGAACCACTTGGCGTGCCGAAGGGCGGCCAACGCGTCCAAACACTTCTGCCGCGGTAGCACATCCTTGTCGTCTCGCTTTATGTCGCCACCCTCTAGCGACAACAACACAAAGGGTGTTTGACCATCAGAACATCGACGAAAACGGGGCAAACATGACAGACACACTGCGCCTCAACCACCGCGTCGGCCGGGCGAGCTGCGACCCACAGCGGACCACAACCCGACTCTAACGCTCTACCACCACTAAACATGACAGGGGACAGATTATACTACAACTCAACTATTACTCAATAAACTCACAAAGTCATCATTATCTATCGCTATCTAAATTATTTTAATTGGTAAAATTACAACTTACGTTTTGAGTGCCCTGAAACTAGGTAGGTTGGAAATAGAAAAATAAAGATAATATATACCAGTATAAAATAAAGTATTCTATACAAAATGTTTGCTCCGTTTCAGTAGACTGTAATATACCACTGCGGAGACTGCGCACGTGATATATCATACGAGATGATCAAAAATCCTTTTCTTCTTGGCGCTTCGTCTTATGCTACTCACACCTAAAAATAAGCTCAAAACATTGCTCGGCGAGCCGAGCGGTAAACTTTGAACAAATTATCTTTTTTTTTTCAATAAAATCATGATCATCAACGTGTGCAAACAAAAATTTCGAGAAATACATATATAATACAAAAAATATGTAGCACATAGATAGTTTGTTCTTAGAGTTCGTCCTCGAATGTATGACGATTTCGACGACCAATTTCAACCGGCTAGGGGCGCGGTCGGCCGGGGATCGTCAACGTCAACTGCCGGAGACGGGCAAGAGAGGTAAGAGTTTACAGATTCGCAAGTGGATCGAGAGTAGAATAGCTGAGGGGGTGTGAAATTGGCGCAGTCGAAGATCGCGGCGCGACCCTCGGACACTCACCTGTGGGCTCGCGCATCACGGCCGACGTCAGCGACACCAGCACGCTGCCCGTGCCGTCCGACACCTGCACGCCGCCCTCGGCCGGCAGCAGGTCCACCTTGTACTTGGGCTCGTCGCCGGGGCCCTGTCAACACACCACCGGACAGAACATTATGCACGGCCACGGTGACGGTGTGAACACCATGCTACAGACGAGTGACTATGGTGGCCCACCTTGACCTTGGCGAGATGCGCGGGCAGGTCGTGCGCCACGCGCTTGAGCAGCGTGATGGTGGGGCGGTCGTGGCACAGCACGACGAGGCGCACGTCGCGGTCGCCCTTGAGCAGCAGCCCCTTGGCCAGCAGCCCCACGCGCATCACGCCCTTGAGCGCGCGCGCCGGCTCCGCGCCCGCGCCGCCCGCGCCCCCCGCGCCGCCCGCGCCGCCCTCGCCCTCGCCCAGGAACGAGAACCTGATACAACAAACCCACTATATTACAGGCTACACTTCCGTACGTCTTGTTCATAATGAAGAGACCTGTCTATCTTATTTAACTTGAACCATTTGGGTCAAATCAATACTCGTAACTGGAATTGGCTACTTTCCTAAAAAAAAATATTTTGTCCGTCAGTTAGATTATCAAAAAATATTGGGCACGTATTTTTTGTTTTGTCAATCAAACAAAAATTGGTGAAGATAGAGCCCGTTAAAGTTCCGCGTGACGTCACATTTCAGTACAATTTTTAATGTGACGTCACGCGGAACTTTAACGGGCTATATCTTCACCAATTTTTGTTTCATTGACAAAATAAAAAATACGTGTCCAATATTTTTTGATAATCTAACTGACGGACTAAATAGAATTAATTTTTTTTTACCCAGGGAAGTACCCAATTCAAGACCAAAAAACCGGCCAAGAGCGTGTCGGGCCACGCTCACTGTAGGGTTCCGTAGTTTTCCGTCCGTCACAGTAAGTGTCCCCACTTAAGAGTTAATAACACCGCCATGTAGGATATGATATGAGAGTTCCATGTACAGCGACATCTATCGGCAAATTGAGTAAACTATTGCGCGCGAGCATAAAGTATGGAAGATGATTTTTATGGGATAATTCTTTATTGCGTGAACCGATTTTCACCGTTTTTACTTTATTTGAAAGCACGTCATTTCATTGTAATTTTGTAGAAATTACAGGTACAATAAACACCTGCTTATACGGTTAAATTACAAACTTAGTTCAGAAATTATTTTGTATTTTTTTTTCAAAAACTATTCATCCTATCAAGTTCAAAATAATTTTCCAAGAAAGTTTTTATAAAGTTCTACTTTTGAGATTTTATTCATATTTTTAAAACTTATGGTTCAAAAGTTAGAGGGGGGGGGACGCATATTTTTTTACTTCTGGAGCGATTATTTCCGAAAATATTTACATTATCGAAAAATGATTTTAGGAAACCCCAATTCATTTTTAAATACCTATCCAATAATATATCACACGTTAGGGTTGAAATGAAAAAAAAAAATCACTCCCCACTTTACGTATAGGGGAGGTACCCTAATAAAAAAAAAAAATCACTTTTTATTTTACCACTTTGTCGGCGTGATTGATATACATATTAGTACCAAATTTCAGCTTTCTAGTGCTAACGGTCACTGAGATTATCCGCGGACGGACGGACGGACGGACGGGCAGACATGGCGAAACTATAAGGGTTCCTAGTTGACTACGGAACCCTAAAAAACTACGACGTATACGTTCACTGTCAAAACTATCAATGTCACATATTTAAACTATGGAGCGCAAATACCGCGAGGCATCCGGTTGCCTCTTGGTTACTCTGACTACGCGTCATTGCTTTACCAATATGTTTGACTAGCTCTTGTTGTCCCTCTAGCCCAGCTAGAGTCTAGCACTCACCACAGAGCAAAAAGAACATTCGAACACCCGAAACTACCAAAAATCACGGATAGGGCGTCTTGTATTTATGTGAAAATAAGTATAAAAAATTACTTCTTTAAATCATAGAATCGAAATTACCAATAAATAAATTATCTTTGCGTGTTTTATAAAAAAGGAGTATACTATTGTACATACAAACATTTAATTGTCGTAGTTTTCCGCTTTTAAGTATAGCAGTTAAATTTTACATACTTTCAGAGGTTCCTAAAACGCACCGTTGACGCTCGTTCCTAAAACGCAGTGTGCATAGTCTCTAAACATGCTCATACATGCTGTGTAATAAAATGTATAATTAACCAAAAGTCACAGTTGTTTTTTGACATGAGAAATTTAAACTTTATTGCACAAGTAAAAAAAGTGTACAAGAGGCGGACTTAATGCCTTAAGGCATTCTCTACCAGGCAACCATACCATACCATAGTATTTTTATTCTTTTTGTATTTAAAATTTCAACTGAAGGATACAATACAATCTAAATGTAGGTGACACTAATTACATTCTACTAACTACTACAACTACACTACATTCTATAAGTACCTAATAAAAACACCAACACCTACTTGTCCTACCCTATCTTGGACTCACTTGCTCTTCCTCTCAATACCATCATCTCCAATCTGATCTACCTCCATCTTTATATCTTCCAGTTTAACTGGCAGCATTTTGAAGTTGCGACATTGTTTACTGTGCCAATAGTGCAACACAAAATAAATAAAAACAGCATACTCGACTGTAGAAAATGATAAACTAGGTGTTACTTAAAATATGTGCGGTTTAAAACAAAACAAAAAGAATAAATGAGAAACTAAGGAACCTATACAGCGAAATTGTCAATTGTTTGGCATGCACAAGTGACCGCAAGACTCGTGTAGGTGGGAGAAAAATCATAACACTTACTTGCGTAAAACAGTGCAAGTTGAGTCGTGCTATCAAATATGCCTTCCATTGTGCACATGTTTAGTATTAAATGTCACAAATGAAATAACACCTGAAAACAACTGCTATAGTGTAATGGTCCTAATAACGCGTACACTTACAGTTGATTGTCGCGGCCGTCTTCCTTGCCATCCTTGTTCTCATCCTTCTTGTCTTCAGTCTTGACAACCACCTTGGCAGCGCCAGCCTGTATAATCATGTTTTTGTTCAAAAGTCTGGTCTCCATACGTATAAATAAAATACAACTCGTATAAATAGTTTTCGATTCGATTATAGTATTTTTTAAAATATAAATAGCATAAGCAAAATTTATATTTTTATCATATTTAAAATGTCATATTTGTATGCAGTTGTATGGCAAAAATAATCTTGTCCTTAATTATCTGGCCACGACTGTAGGTGTTATAATAGTGAAAATTAGAATAAAGGCTAGTGAATACAGGTCACCTTAGGCTTGGTCTGGTCGGCCAGCGCGTCGGAGAGCGACTTGAGCGCGCGCTCGGTGTGGGACACGAGGCGCTGCGTGTCGGCCAGCTGCGGCTCGCCCGGGTACACCTCGGCGTGCTTGGCCACCACGTGCCGGTCGTCCGACGTCTCCGGCCGCCGCCCCGCCGAGCCGTAGCCCATGCCCATGCCCATGCCCTGCCGCACCGACAACAACCATCAAGATAACTAGGGTGTAGGTACTACTCTTTCTAAATAACTATTTCTCAAACATGCTCGGAAATGTTCCTGTTACGTTAGTAATTAGAGACCAGTAGGGACTCTATTCCAAGGCAGGTTCAGCGCGACGTACGTAAAGGATTTTCATACAACATTAAATCACTCAGCCAGTAACTGAAGCACTAAACAAGTAATTTTATTTCCTTACATGTTTGAGAAAAGCACTATACATGCTTCGACCGTAATCAGCTTACCTGGCTTCGTATTGTAGCCGTCCTCGTCTTCGACTCGGACGGCTACTAAATACTCAGCCAGGAAAGCTTACTTACTGGTCTCTGCAGTAATGTACTATTATATTATGGATATAGTCTGGCAAACCATTTCTGTCAGTAGAAACGCGCGGCAAATTCAAATTACGTATATGTGGCAACACTTTGTGATGAGACACAGTATTTCATGACGAACATTTCAATTCACATTGAATTTGTTTCTAGTGCATTTCACTCTCTCATCTTAAGCACGAGTGAGATAGAACTCCCAATTAAATTTAAATTGATTTTTAAGTCATATGTCAATTGCCTCCACCAGATTATCTGTTGTAGTTGATGACATATCACTATCAGACGAAATATATCCGTCTCCTTTTTACACACCGTAAATGTCACCTAGACGTGTGCGCCGCGCCGGCGTGGCGTAGCCGCGCCGCGGGACCCACGCCGCCGCCGCCGCCGCGGATTTCAAAATCCACGCCGTTGGCCAAAATTTCAGAATTCGGCAAAAATTTGCCAATGACAATTACGGATGAAGGAAAGTCAGTTGAAAATTTACAACGTATATTGACGAATTAAACCATGAAAACATCTACACAATGAAATATTTAGGGTTTGGTAAATTCTTTCTTTTTCGGGAGATTAATAAATGAGTATGATTAACCGCTCAGCTAACAAATATGAAGTCGATGGCCTATTTAATAAGATTGGTAACGAAAATAACAAATCTGCCATCAAAATTGTACCTCCAACTAAATTATCCTGAGAAAAGAAGTGTTTTCGGTGGCAGGATTGATCCTTAGAACGGTATGTTTGGACCTACTGCGAGTCAAAAAAGGATCTTCATCATCACTAGTCCTTCCCTCAGAGCTGAGGATCATGTCTTTCTGTTGAAGACTAGGTTCCTCCATAGGCTTCTATCCCTCGCTAAGCGCATGGCTTCTTGCAGTTTTAATTGCATGGGTGCAGTGATTTGGGCACACGATCTTGCAGGGGGAGGGCCTCTTAGTCTAGTCGTGGTCCTGGCACGTCGTAGACAACCGGCGTTTTATGCGTAGCTATGTGTAGCGTAGTATGGACTGATTAGTGCGCATCGCAGTCCAAGGTACCCGTAAAAGCCGTCGCCAACACCACATCTCAAACGCGTCGACACGGCTTTTCAGGCCTTGATAGTCCAAGTTTCAGAACCGTATAGGAAAATTGGAAACACCAGGGAACGCATAAGTCTAACCTTAGTCTGCCTCTGTATGCCGCGATCTCTCCAGATCCTATCTAACCGAATCATATCACCCTTCGCTATTTGAATCCTCCGGATGATTTCACGTTCACAGCTACCATCGCTAGATATAAGTGAGCCGAGGTACGAGTAGGTGAAGGCGCTGACGCATTCTAGGTCTTTCAGTTCTAGGTTTCGTGGAGGAGACTGTTTCCGGTGTACGAACATTAACTTGGTTTTCGCATGGTTGACGTTGACGTGAAGTCCTAATTCGATGCTCTCCGCTTCTATTCGCCAGAACAAAAGACACATCTCCTCTTCATTGGAAGCCAAGAGCGTTGTGTTGTGTCGTCAACATAGCGTAGGTTGTAAATCGTTTTGCCGCCAATTGATATGCCACCGTCCCAGTTCTCGGTGACCTTACGTAAGATGTATTCGCTGTAGATGTTAAAGAGCTTCGGAGACAATATACAGCCCTGTCTTACTCCTCTTTCCAGCTTGAACTGGTCCGACAAGGTGTTTACGATGCGCACTCGGCGTACAAGTTCTCAAAAAGGTGAGCTAAATGAGCATGAACACCCATCTCCAGGAGCACGTATAGCATGTTTTTCCATCTAACACAGTCGAATGCTTTGGCGTAATCTATGAAGCATAGGATTAATGGCTTGTTCCATTCATGACATCTCTCGATGATCTGGCCCACGATGAAAATCTGCTTCCGTATCCCTCGCCCAGACACAAAGCCAGCCTGCTCTGCAGGTATTTGTCGCTCCAGGAACTTTGTCAATCGTGAATGCATGATGTAAATAAATACTTTACTGGCATGCGATATAATAGACAAAGATCTATCGTTGTCACATTTTAGCGTCGAGCCTTTTTTATGGAGAGGTATAACCATGGATTCAGTCCAGTCTCCCGGTCACTGGCCAGTTCTCCACACTTTGCAGGAAATCTGGTGTAAGAACTGTGTACCTTCGCCACCTAGATTCTTTAGGAGACTAGCGCATATATCATCAGTACCCACGGCATTAACTTTCAGACGTCTGATAGAGTCTTCCACTTCGGAAATGAGTATGTCCGGCTCTAGTGGACGCATAGCGTCATTCCACACAAAAAAATATTCCGGATCTTCTCGATGGAGTTGTTCCGAATAGCCTCTCCATCTAGCCAACACTTTGCTGAGGTCTGATACAGTGTTTCCATCAGTATCCGCTATCTGACAGCTTCTAGGTTTGTAGTCGCGGGTGAGAAGTTTGACTTTCTGGAACAAGTCTTTAGAATGGGAAGCTGCAGCATGGTTTTCGATTTCGTCACACAAAGCATGGATTGAATTATTCTTGTCGCGTCTGCATGCCCTTTTCAAGCAAGTGTGTAGCCTGGAATACGCCTTTCTTGCTATGTCTGTGTTAAGGCCTTCTTTGAGAGTCCTCTGTCGCTCAATAAGTTCCCAGGTAGCATCAAAAATACAGGATTTCCGGCTTGCTTGGCTCCCAGGAGTGGGGATGACTTGTTTCGCTGTTTCGGACACAACTGCCTTGAAGCCATTCCATGTTGTCTCTGTATCTTCAAAAGTATCCCTTATAACGTCCTTTATCTTGAGAGGCAACCTTCTGGCGAGCTATCGCAAGACAGGACCATCTAGCTTGTAACATTTCTTGGTAGCTGGCATTGGTACACGCTTTAGATGGAGTTGGCTTTAAAAAGAATTTTAACTTATCACAATTATGAAATACATCACCATAAAAGCGATTTACGAAAAATAGGCAGGACTGAAGCAAACGGCGTTATATATCGTTTTAGTAGTAGTAGCTAGTAGCCAAAAGTGACCTTGACGCCGGCGTGGCGCAGCCACGCCGCCAAAAATTCCCGGCGCGCCGCCGCCGCGGATTTTTATGGCGGCGCACACGTCTAATGTCACCTAATGAAAGGGGCGGAAATACCACCTAAAATTAAAAACATGCAATTTGATGATCATTGCTGCTTTTTTCACTGATTCTTTGTGTTGTCATACTTTTGTTCGCTGTACATTGCTACTGCGTTCGTTGGCTGGCCAGACTATAACATATTATTATATGTAATTATGAATATAGACAAACGCTTTCGCGACAATAGACACTGCTTATATATAAATGGTTAAGTTTGTATTGTTGACAACCTACGTCTATCTCTTTACATGGATTCAGTCATGCTCACAATAAATTTTCAAAATTAGAACGTAAAAAAAATCTGCATCCTCCACGTCCCTGTAAGGCCACAGGTTCGACGCTCGCGGCCGGCGGCGCGTCGAACACCACCGCTGTCGTCCAAATCATGTTCATTGAAGTCTATACATTTTGATCGAGTCGTTCGACCCAGGCCGCTCCACGCGGAATGATCTAGATGTATAGATTGGAATGGACCTGTTTTGGACGACAGATTGCGTTCACCGCGCCGTAGTTCGCGTCACCAGTGGCGTGCATCGAGGTTGCGGCCTAGACGCCTTAGGCCTACTGTCCACGGAAGCGTAGCTGCATAGACGCGTATTCGTCATTGTACGCTTGCTTGCAGCCTACATACAAAACCGCACAACTCTGTCCACGGAGCGACAACGTCGCGTCAGCGACGCTGCATGCAAGCTTCATGCCGCCGGGCGTACCGCGTGTTATACGCCGGGCTGCATCGCACGGAACAGCACGTTGAGTATTTGTCAGAAAAAATGGCGGGAACGGCTGCAGTTTGTGCAAATAGTGGAAAAATATCCGTGTCTTTACAATAATAATCTCACAGAAATATTCTCATAAAGATATTACTGAAAAGGCATGGAATGAAAAAAAAGTGGTCTACAATTGATGAAAACGGCGTCTTCGGCGACTTCGAAGGTAATAATAATCCAAAATAACGTGTTCATCGTTGGACGACATCATCACGAATGAAAGGAAATGTAGGCTATACAATACGCTTACGCTACGCTTCGTGGACAACGTCAGTACGCCGGGCTGCATGGAAGCTGCACGGCGTATTTTTGCAGCATCTATGCAGCTACGCGTCGTGGACAGTAGGCCTTAGTGAAATGCAATGACGGTAGTTGAGTAGAAGGTAGTATTAAGATTAGAGGTAGCCTCACCGGGTGGTGGTGGTGCAGCGGCGGCGGCACGGGGCCGCGCGGCCACCACGGCTCCATGCCGCCCTCCCAGTACGCGCGCTCGTCTTCCTCCATGCCCTGCACATAACAACATGGCTCATTCCCATCTGTTGCCACTGGGAACAGCTGGGACTTCTTCATCTATCTCTTACCACTGGTAATATCAATTTCCAATAGTTACCACCACATGACTTTAATGGCCACAACTAATATAAATAAGCAATGGGTTACAAACCATTTTAATGCATTAAAAAAATGGTGGCAACTGATAGGAAATGATACCAGGGGTAACAAGTTGGTGGTAACAGGTAGGGATAACCCAACAATATCACACGTGAAGCGGCCGTGAATGAAAGTCCGAGTGTCGCACTGCTAACTGAATCACCACATTTGTAAACCGATTTTTTTTCTTTTAATAGATTTTAAAGCCCTTTTACACTTCACTTTTTTTAGTGTCCTAACTATAGATAGATATTATAGGACAATCTTACACAAATCGACCTAGGCCCACGGTAAGCTCAATAAGGCTTGTGTTATGGGTACTAGACGACGATATATATAATAGATAAATATGGATAAATACTTAAATACATAGAAAACATCCATAACTCAGGCACAAATATCTATGATAAACACACAAACAAATGCCCTGACCAGGATTCGAACCCGGGACCTCCTGCTTCGTAGGCAGGGTCACTACCAACTGGGCTAGGAGGCCGTTCTAGCATCCTAATTAGGATCTTAACTTTTTTCAATAGTAAATTTACTTGCTAAATGCGGTTACACTTCACTAAATTTAGAAACTAACTCATTTAGGAAGCTAACTAGGACAAGTGTAACAGGGCTTAAAGGCGGTATTGCCTGTAGCCAATGTCAAGTATTGGACGGCGGGAAATTGGACGCTTGCAAGTCAATAAATCTTTGAGTAGAATGTTTTCCATCAATATTTATTTTGTAAAATAGGCAACGTTGTTCAGTAGAGGCCTTGCTTTTTGGAGAGTGATAGCTGCTCCCTCCAACAGCACGGAGAGGCCCGCTCCGGCGACTACAGGTTGTTCAACTAAACAATGGTTACACGCGTTTTGAGAGTAATTCTTCATTACCTGCACACTTGTTCCATATATCACCGCGCAATAAGCTATCAATATTACACACTGAACTACGAAAATGAACAAATAACACTATTCTCAAGACTCAACCGCCATGTTTGAGTCTCAAACTGTAATCCCTAAACCGAATTTATCGAGATTCCACAATAATGAGAGCAACGAGACCCCTCTAATTAGTTTGCTATACTATGCTTATTTCTAGATCCGCACATCTGGCAGCTGTAAAGTGGTGGAGATCAAAGAGCGCAAATAACTTTAAAAAAGTATAGACGCGAGAGATTTGAATTTTGGACAACATTAAATACACTTATGTAGTGTAGAATATTTGATACAAACGGCATGCAAAAATGGCTTTATATCCATGCAATAAGAGCGAAACTTGATTTTTCCTGGGTTTCGACGACGCGACTCAACACTAAGCGGCTACGGCCGCGCTTAGTGACATTCGGCACGTTGTTATAACGCCTATACACCAATTGCATGTTTACAGTACCATAACAAGGCTGAAGATATCCAAACGCCTCAAATTTCTCCCGGCACTCAAAACGAGGCTCAAGGAGCATGAAAATGCTGCTATTTTAATACTTCTGAGAAACCAATGTAGTTAAAACATAACGTCGTGACATGATATTTAACATTATTGACATCCTAGTATTACTGAACCGCGATGAGAACATGATTGAGTTAGCTGTCAACCTAATTTTGACGTCAGTATATGGTAAATCTGTCAACTCTAATCCTATTATAATCGCGGTTCAGTGATATAATGGTAATGGCGATACTCGTGGAATGCCCTTCAAGCTATGAAGCTAACGGTCAGAATACATACGTCGTGCATGCGGCGGCGCGCCCACAGCTCGTCGCGGACCAGCATACGCTGAGCCTTGGCCTCGGCCAGCTTGCGCTGGTGCATGGATGGCTTCACCTTCACCTCCAGGTCGGGTTGCACCTGCGAATTATTACCATTATAAGACTTTGTGCAAGACTCACATCACATATCAAGTCAAACAAAAGCAACTAGAAAATGAGTTGACACTGTGTTGAAATGATATTTCCTATTTGACCACCCTCATTGTGCGTTTGTAATCATCCGGCACTCGGATCTCTTGGCAGCCCCAAGGGGCCGCCAGGCTCGACGAGCATCTCAAACCTTTTACTAAATAATCACTGGATGGACCAAATACATAATTAAGTTTCAAATAGACTGTCTCAAGAGGCAAGTTACGGGGATAGAAGTCTGGGAAGATTTGACAGGGAAGGTCAGTTATTTGATAAATGTTGAGGATCCTGATTGTAATGTCACCGTCACGAAATGCTGGAACAATCTACCTCCACCTCTTAAGCAACTTACTTCTTTGCAATCTTTTAAAGTAAAACTAAAAATGTATCTACTCTCTAAGCAAAAGAATCAGGATCATTGAATTTTCATTCTAGGTACTGCTTAACACTTGCGAATTATTCTATTATATATATTATTTTTTCTACTCCTGTACTTTTATATGTCATTTATACATTCGTCAACACCTTTATAAGAACATAGATAATACACTCGATGAAAAGTCTATCTAGCCTATTCCCCAAAATAACACTTGTTCTATAAAAGCGCCAAAATAGTATCGCGTAATCGCGTGCAAACACGACTATTAATATAAAATAAATTACTGCCAACCTAAGAAACCTAAATAAACGCAGCGTTTTTAGAAAAAAAAAACTTTAAAAAAGAAAAAAATAAAAGAACCACAGACCTACTTCGTAGTTTTTTACGTTTCCCGTTCGTTTGTTGGGGCAAATTGCAAACTTTGAAAGTAATTTAGGCATTTTTACTAATCTCTGTAGCTCTTTAATACTCGTAATTGATCATATACCTAACGACGGTGTGTATTTGAGTTAGTAATGTTAGTATTATTGAAAAATAGTGTTTTAAAAGGGAAAACTTAAATGATTGTTGATTATGTTGACAAAATAACTGCGATATCCATGAAGTTTTCAATTTCGTATTTGATGTAAAAGTATTAAAATTAGATTCGTAGAAAAAGTATTGTATGCAACGTCGTATAAGTAGGTAAAAAAATGTTCGTGGCGTTTTTCTTAACAATTTTCGCCTACGGCTCAAATTGTTACCCACGCCACTCACCTTTTTTGACCCCTCTTATACAACTGTTGCATAAACTACTATATTCTAAGACCATGCTAGTCATATTATCATTTGCTGTCAACTGCTTCGTTTCCGCTTCGTTGCTTACTGTTGTAATTATTAGCACTAGTAAATTTATTAGTCTTGGTAACCCTAATGTAACTGGTAGCTGCGCGCAACTACGCTCCCGACAGGTGTACACGGAAGACCAGCGTCAGGTACTACTCCAGTAGGACCTGGCATTATGCTGATTGTTCACCTTTTTCATTGTGGTTACAGTATACAAGTTAGTTTATAAGTCTTCATTTTCTTTTCTTTTTTTTCCCACCGTCTGTATTGTATAACTGTGTACTTACACTGAAATAAATGATATGATATTCTATTCTATTCTATAATGTGCAATGAGTATGGCATACCTTCTTCTTGTACTGCAGCCGATGGCGGCGGCCCTTCATGTGCATCTCCTTGGCGTTGGGGTCGTTGAACTTGCAGTCGCACAGCTTGCAGTTGAAGGACAGCGCCTTGCCGTCGTCGCCGCGCAGCTCCTCGATGTAGTCCTGCCCCACGGGCTGCACCTCCGGCTCGTCGGCGCCGTCGTCGTCCTTGTCCGAGTCCTTGTCCTTGTCTCCTTGGGTGGATTTGTGCGGATTGGTGCCGGCCACCGTGCTAAGTCCCCCGGAAGCCACGAACGCGATCTTGGGAGTTCCGGCGACCGTCTTTTTGGCTGATAGATCGGAAACGTCAAATTTTCTCTTAGAGAGCGAGCGCTCGGCGTCGGCTCGACGGCCTCTTTGGGCGCGAGCGACTGACGCTCTCTAAAGTGCTTCACTTTGTCAGTTGTTTACATTAATAGGGGTGACATATAATGTTGGGCCTTTTCTACAGTTTGGAGAAATTTAATTTTGAGCAGATGGTATCTCAATTGTTCAGTTAGCGGTGCCGAATAGAGGATTACGGTATAAAAAAGGCCCATAATAACTCACACTCCATATCTGTACCGAGTGTCGATCTTTACGTATTCTTTTTAAGAGAAAATTTGACTAGGAAATCAATCTAACTGCCGACTGTTCGCGCGTGGTTACAGATATGACATTGTGGCATCGAGAGGATTTAGCACAGATGCGAACAGACAAATATGTTCTCCATTTGAATTCTCTGGAGATCATATCTGAATTCCATCCAACAATAATTATGACAACAATCAGAATTTAATCATTTATGAACACAATCAGTTGCTGCGAAATGCATAAAGAAACCCTATTATTTGAAAAAAAAAAAAAGGTTTAAAATACTTTATAAACAACCAGGCGGCGATCGATATTATTTAAAAACATTTTAGAAACTTTAAATTAAAAACAACACACATAAAGCAGACATCTGATAACATCATAACACTACACTACCAAATATAAAAGGACTAGAGCACCAATCAAGAAAAACAAAAGTAGTTTTTGTTTTGCAGTTTCATAAAAATAGGGTTCTTAGCCATAGAAGCCATCAATCCATTAGTAGTTTATGTAACTGTTACGTAATAAGGGTCCTTAAAACATGAGTGTGGTTTTATGAAATGAGCCGCAGGCGAATTTCATAATAAGATCACACGAGTGTTTTAAGGCCTAATTACGTACAGTTGCATACAGTTGAACACACATTAAATTAAGCATTCGGAAACCATAGAATGACCGCCATTGTACCGTCATGGCCAACTCGATTGTGCCGGCGCTCGCGCGGGACCAATCGAGTTGGCCATGGCGGTAACATTATGTTATCAAATTCGATGTTCCAAATTTGAAACTCATTGCTTAACAATATTTGAGCATGCAAAGTTAAAATTACGTTACTGCCGCAGATAAGAAACTTATCATAGTTAAATCGTTTTTGTTGTAATGTTTGTCATTGTCTACGGTTTTTGAACGCATTTTAGAGTACTTACAGTATGAGTATAGATAAAATAAATTATATGTATGAATGGAACGGGCGCTGACTACATTATGTAAGTAATTTTTTTTTCTTTTTAAGATTTTTTTTCTATTATATTTATCCATTGAATGGTCCAAATTCTAGCATAAGTGAAAATGACGTTTAGTGTGTGCCAGAGACCATAAGTGGACCAGATGCAGAGAATTGACAAATTAGTCTTCAGTGAGTGGAGCTATAGTGATTCTGAACGCATGTCCAACAATACAATGGATTATAGTGAATTCATCCTTATGTGTTATCATGTAAACAAATACTTTTCAAAGACATTATCAGCTACTAGTGGGAATTCACAAGTGGAATTTCTTTCTAACCCTATGTATTAGAAAGAGACTACCGCTTGTAAATTGTCACTTGGAGGTTTATTTATTTAATAACATGGCCACAGGGATTAACTTAAAATGTTGTTATATGTAAACTTACAAAGTAATTCAACCAAGTAACCACTGAAAAATATAATTTCAGATAAAATATTTTGCAATCATCGAAGTATGGAATAAATAACCTGAAAAATAAATGACATTACGATGTCTAGATTGACAGACGATTGTTTACATGGTAAGACAAGTGAGGATGAATTTACTATAGGTGATTTTAGCTATCACTAAAATCATCTGAGTGACGCGCTCGGAAAAGCGTGTGTAAACTCGTATTTCGAAACTTACTGAGGAATGTAAACAGTTGACACAAGTTTTCTTTGATATCCTTCCATGACCATTGACAGTAGGGGGATTTCAATACAAAACTTGAGTGAGATTAGTAATCAGAGTGTATAGTGGTACTGACCTCCGCCCAGCTTGGTGGGCTCGGTGGAGGGGATGGGCTTGCCGAGCATGGTGTGCAGCTTGACGACCTTCTGGTGCTTGATGCCGCGCACGTGCGCCGCGTACGCGTCGGCGCCGGTGCACGTGACGTCACACAGCTCGCAGCGCAGCGCCGAGCCGCCCGCCGCGCGCCCCGCCGCCGCCGCGCCCGCCGCCGCCAGCTTCACGGCCGCCTCCTTCTTCTTGTGCTTCTGCCCCTCCAGGTGCTCCTTGTACGTCTGCGGCACGCACCACACACACACTCACACACACATATAGTGACTAGGGTTTCGGAATTCACAGACTTTTCGTTCCCGATTTTTTTTTGCCGTTCTTGGGAACTCCGGGGTACCCGGGAATTGTAAACATTAGGGAGGATCGGCGTCTCCTCAGCGGCATCGCGGCGTCGACGCAACGTTTGTCGAGCGACGTCTTTCGAACTTTAAGAATGCCATGTAAACATGAGGACTTGACTCTTCCGGACATCATACAACCTAAACGACTCAAGATATGAAGTCGATATTTTAAAAATATATTTCTATATCGCCGTTAAGCATAAAATGATATTAAATTTCATAAAATCAACCTACATGGGGGTGAAAATTTGTATGAAAACAAAAATAAAAACAACAAATTGTTTTATTTTTTAACTTCGGGCACATTTCCTTTTGTATGGGATTTCTAATTAATTTTTTTTTTTCAAAAAAATGTATGAAGACGAACAAAGAAGTTATAATTTTCGGATTAACGAATAAATGGGCTAAACTGTCAAGTCCTCATTATATGGCATACTTAACGTTCGAAAGAAGTCGCGCCGACGCTCAATAAACGTCGCGTCGCCGTTGCGTCGACGCTAGTGTGGGGTTGCCCTAACCCAGTGGTGGGCAAACTTTTTTCATGGGGGGCCTGAAAGCTTGAGAAATTTCGGAGGAGGGCCAGAAATGCAGCAAAACTGGAAATTTTAAAACTTAACGGTTTTTTATAAAAGTGCAATTATGCTGCAATTCCGGTTTTCCTCTTGAAACTTCTCAAGCTTTTTTTACAGCAAAAAAAAAAAAAAAAATAAAAAAAAAATATATATATACATATAAGTATATATTTATTTAAAAATATATATATAAGTATATATTTATTTCAAATGGATCACATGTAAGAATCAAAATTATAGACTTCCGTTTTTTTTTTGTTTTGCCATTATATCGTCGAATGCAGGTTCGAGTTGCGACGAAGTAATTTTCAGCAGTGAGAAAAGGTGTTCACCAGTAAGTTTCTGATCGAGTTTTTTTGCAATTTCATGGTGGAAAATTTCTGTTCGCACACATACGATGACCCAAACATAGCCATTAATTTTCTGGGCGTGAGCAGTAATATTCGGGTATTGAGCTTTCGGCAGTGTCCTATAAAAATCTAGCTTAGTTGTATTTAAGAACAGTTGTTTTAAATGGGTGCTACAATGCTGCATTTCGATAATTTCCAATTGCAACTCTGCAGAGACGTTCTCGGGATCTACGTTAAACGGCAGCGAAAAAACAACTAGCGATGACTGTATGTTCTTAAAATCTTGAAACCTAGTTTCAAATTGTGCGTGAAGTTTCTGCAACTGCTGACTGAAATGTTTCAGTTTCTTCTCACTCACTGGTGCCTCTCACTGCGTTACTCTCTCCGCTCCCTGCGATCCGCCCTCGACCCAATACATACATGAACGCGGGTAAACTGATTCTTATACTTATTCATCTATCTATCTATCTACCTATATGTATTCAAATATTTTACTTCATAACGGGTGAATCCTCAAAATATAATAATCGCGGGCCATATACAAATTATTTCAATGTATTCGCGGCGGGCCAGATAAAATGGTTTCGCGGGCCGGAGTTGGCCCGCGAGCCGTACTTTGCCCACCACTGCCCTAACCTAAGAAGGATTATGACTGGCAAGAAACTCCTTGGTGGGACTTTTTTTTAAACAGTAATACATTCGATCTTAAAGATACACAATAATGCGTAGTTCTTCAAAAATTTTCAAAAAGACCATGCAGCTTGAGATGAGAGATAATTTTAACAACAAATTTTGTAGACATGGACAGTTTGGACTAATCAATTTGTATTGAGTGAAGTAATGTCACCACTTTAATTACACAGATAACAAATTTACCTGAGGTCCAGCGCAAGAGATGCGGCACACATCGCAGTAGTGTAGTTGCTGCGCCTTAGGCGGCGGCTTGGGGCGCCTCGCCTGGCCCGCGCCTACTCCACTCTTGTTGTAGTTCTTCCAGCCACTGAGTACAATATCAATTTATACAATGTGTTTGCTACCTATGTTGAAGCCGTTAACCACGTATAGTATGATGGATTTTATCGACAAATCAACCGTAATACAACAAAAAAAATTCAACCATTTTTAAACTGCACGCCTTTAAAGTTCTATGGCACCACACTCTACCGCGCTTGGTAAATTAACCATTATTTGTCAAGATATCCGTCGTATATGTGCAAAAGAGGTGTCTTTTGGCAGCTTAAAAACTAGGGCATAAATTTTGGTCAAAAATGCTACAGAAAAAGTTCCACGATTACTTCAAAATTAATTGTAAAAAGAAAAATTGTCTCAAAAACACATTTTTTTACATTTCTCTTATTTTTTCAAAACCTCCTTTTCAAGACCTCGTTGTTGACCTGTACTTTATTATTAGCAGATAGTACAGTAAATCCGCTAAAAATTTACATTAAAATTATAGCTCTAGCTTTAACATTTCACATGTTACCAGAGTTCAAACAAGACATTCTTTAACTAAATGGAGCGATAAATGGATTGGAATTGGCTAATTTACAAAGTGAGCCGAATTATTGTATGCAACTAATTTGACGCTTGTAATGTAGGTCTCATTTGGTAGAGTGTGGTGCCATAGAATTTATACTATACGTGGTTAACGGGTCTAAGATAGGTGTACAAATCCATTGTATAGATCTACTTATGCACATTGTGTAAACTCTTCTATATTACTCATAAATTGAAATGAAGTTTTTTCTTCGAAGTTTCGACATGTAAATGTAACATTTCTAACAAATTCTGATAAACAAACATAGCATTCATAATAATGCTGAAGTAATTGTTTCTGCTGCTTCAATAATCGAAACTTTGGTGTCAGATTGAGAGAACTGCCACACTGAAATCACCTTGAAAGCTTACAGAGCAAACTTTACAAAGCTGCTTACATATAAATAAATGTACCGGAGTCTACTGCACGACCGGATATGATCATAAACTTTTAGTGTCCTTATTAAATAGCTTCAGTGAGGGTGCTTGCCCTTAACTTTATTAATAATGTGTTTTGTACTCACCCCCCACCTCCGGTCTTGTTCTGCTGGGCCACGTACATGGTGGCGGCGTTGTAGAGAGCTGTATCATAAGCAGAGGTGCCCCTGTTAGCCGTCTCTACAACAACCGCAATGCACACATAGTCACTGACGGGTCAAGCCATGCCGTGCCAGCGTCTACCATGGACTCAAGGGATGTTTGGGGAAACGTTCATGATTCTTCGGAAAGGAATATGTGAAACAACACTTTTAGGATACGGTTAGTAATGCAGATTGCCATTTAAAATATTGGCACCTTGAGTAGACCATGGCAGAGGGAAGATTATTAGAAATAAATTGACTAAATTAAACTAAGGATATTGATTGTAAAATAATTATCTACAAATTATTAATTGTGAGTGGGCCAAATTTTGGATTAGGATGAAACTAAATGGCAAATAACAAATACAAACAATGGAGCAAACTAAATATTCCAAATTATGTCTGACTATGATCGTGTGCATTGTGGTCGTTACGATATTGTATGTACACTATAAATATTATATAACAATAATGAGTAACAAGAGTAGCACAGGTGTTATAATTATAATAATCATATAATAATACATTAACTAAGTATTCATTATTTATAACAGGATCAGATAATACATTTTATGTAGTAATTTAAAAAGATACTATTATCTAATTAAATAATTACTATACTAAATGAGCTCTAATAATTTTTAAGTCTTCTAATAAACAGCTCGCTCCAATTATCATTAATGCACCTAAAACGAGACTATTACAATAAGATGGAAAATAATGCTAATATATGCTAAACAAAATTTCCTAGTAATTTATAGATACCGCACAATTTATGTAGAGTGTGACAGAACATGCCTGTTTAGCTTTATTACGTTTAGTTTTTTAGCCATGGCATCTTACTAGAGATATGGAGCTCATAAAATATAGTCTGACAATAAATGTAAAGTATGTGAAATGAATTAAGATATTGTTAATACTCACGCTTAGGAGTCTGTGCAGCGGGCTGGGTGTAGGGCTGCGTGGGGTAGGAGGTGGCGGGCGTGGTGGACGAGTACACGGAGCCGTAGGGCTTCGCGCCCGCCGCGCCCGTGCCGCGCGCCCCGCCCTGCGGCCATGCCAAATGGCCACAGACGAGTTACGTATAATTAATGTTGCAAAACAAAAAGGTAACAAAAATAAACATTGGCTGATATGATAGTGTTTGTCATAGGCAGAAAATCATTCTCGCGGAAGCTAAGTTTTGCCTGTGGTAAACATGAACATAATCAGGTTGGATTTCAAATGATTTAAATAAAAAATAGTTGGATGATAAAATTAATAAATGAGGAAACTCATACTCTAATATTAAACACAAACATACAATAAAAAATTTAAACAGACATATGTCTATGTATCATTTCCACTGGTCAAATTTAATAAAATCAACTTGCAGCCTCTCAGGAGTAAAGTTATAGCAGTTATATTATCGCTTTGTGAAATGAAAAATCTGTGACTGCGGCTGCAATAATATAAAGCTTAGTTTCAATATTTTATCCTTATCTGCAAGAGTTTGTCACCCTAAGCGTATGACCTTTGTTACTTAGATCTAGAAACAGTTGTTTTTGAATTTGGAACCCTTAGTTGCTCAATTAAGGACCAAAATATAGTAACACAAAGTACAAAATTTTATACGAGGTATTTGTAAAGGATATACATAGAATCCTTTAGTTAGAGCGTAGCTCACGTTATCCGTATGGGATCATAAGTCGTGGCCTTACCTGTGCGTAAGTAGCCTGCGTGGAGTAGGTGGGCTTAGCGGCCGTGGTGTCGTACGTGGGCTGGGGCTGCGGCGGCGCGGCGGTGGGGTAGGCGGCGGCGGCCTGCTGGTAGTAGGCGCTCTTGCTGGCGTCGTACGCCGATGCGGCCGCCGCGGCCGCGTGTGCGTGCGCGTGAGCCGCTGCTGGCCATACCAGGTGTTATTGTAGTGTAGACCAAAGTAGTCTAATGTTACAATTTACTTGGCCTACTATCGCCTGAGCTGACTTTACTAACCATAGTTAGTGTAACTGATGAGACAACTACATTTGCATAATATAAAAAATCCTCTTTAACTGTGGCAGACTGTTCAATACAACCAACCCTAGCCCGAGGAACAAAGTTTTAGGGAGCCTCGGCTTTGGTGATCTAAGCCATACAAAAAATAATTTCTTTGTAAACCCTTGGACTAGAACATCTAATAGTTTGACTTCTTGAAGTAGCAATAATATTTCACTATGTATGGCCTGCCCAGGTCTAACTATTGCATCAAACAGTCTGTTAACATCATCGTCATTGTTGAAAATTACATGTATGAAAAGTTTTACGGTTTTCTGTGGAGTGACAGCTGCACCATCATATTTAACATGGATCAGTTCCTTAGTTTTGCGTGGTGATCTAGATCACCGTTAAAGTTACTAGACCTCATACAATCATTGTGTGCGTCAAATCCGTTAGATCTGATATTTTGCAGACATGTTTGTGATGTTGGCACAATAAACAATCAAAGTTTGTGACCTCGAGCACCGAACGCAACTTTGTCAAAAAACGAATAATCAGACAAAAAAAATCTGATTATTAGTTTTATGACAAAGTTGCGTTCGGTGCTCGAGGTACTTTGGCAATTATAACCCTTAGTTTTTGAGAATACCTTTTAAAGACATTTATAAAGTAGACTACACTTGCTATAATATAAGGCTAGAATTGTCTCTGTAGACCCAACAGTTTCCAAGATAAAACATTTCAAAATAGAACTGTTTTTCCCAGAAGAGGGGAAGGCTAAAGGGTAAACGGTTCTATTTTGAAAAGCTTTATCTCGGAAACTATTGGGTCTACAGAGACAATTCCAGTCTCATATTGTAGCAAATTTAGTCTTCTTTAAAAAAATCTTGAGAAGGTCCTATCAAAAACCAGTATTTTAGGTTCATAATCGCAAGTCTAAAAAGAAAAACATTTTTCGATTTTTAATAAAGTTGCGTTCGGCGCTCGAGGTCACAAACTTGGATTATTCATTGGACCAACATCATAAACATGTCTGCAAGAAATCAGAACTACCGGATTTGATGCACAGTACCTCATACTCTCAGGCGCACTGTGGGCTGAAAATCGGCTTTCATAGAAATAGATTTCATAATTTGTACCTTTTTTTCTTGAAACAGCTTTAGCTAGGTATTAATATGTCCCAAAATGAGTCTGAGGTAATTTGGTTGGTAAAAAAAATAATTATAATAAAATAAAATAAAATATGTATGGAGCGAATGAGAAATTTTCTTCAAAAATAAAAGCCAAACCGTTATATCCTCGCAGATGGTTATAGTGCCAATTATTCTTGATTTTTTGACTTTGGTATGACAAGAAATTGAATTTTACCGTTCTGGTACTGGTGTGTATTGAAATTGAGTATTAGAAGCAAATCCATAAAAAAATACCTACCCCAAGATAACAATACCAATTATAAATTACCAATCCATTATCAAACTACTTCAGAGTAGTGTTCCATGAGGAAGAACACATATCTAGACAGCCAACATTGCCTTAAATTAATTAAGCCTAACTTTCAAATAAAAATATTTAATTAAACAGCAATAGTATAACCGCAATTAACTATCAATAATTAGTTTTGCATAACGCCATAGGGCTTACGTAGAATGAATTCTTGTACAGGTAGAATTATTTGTTAGTTATTCCACCGTGAATCGACGTTATCAAACCAATAGGCGAATTCAATCAGGAAATTATGCACAAACGTCAAACCGTGCGAAACGGCCCGGTTTCTACACATGTGAAATACCGCACGCAGTTATAGTATTGATTGGTTAGATTACCGACCAGACAGTTTTATCATTGTATTCGTTTACGAATTCCTTCAAAATTGTACGCATGCTTTTCGAAAACAAACATCGCAACAATGCCAAATCGGCGGTATGACGATTTTAGTGAATTATTTTGCACTAACCTTGTGTAGCGGCCGCTGCCTGGTATGCTGTGTCGTATCCTGTAGCGGCAGCGCGCTGGGTCCCGTACGTCGCGGCGGTCGCCGCTGGAGCTACAGCGTACCCTGTCTGGCCCCCGTAGGCCGCTCCAGCAGTCGCAGCACTAAAATCACATCATCTAAACTGCACAAAACTGAACACTCACGTATCCTAGAAAAAACCCACGATCAATACATACGGGACGCCATTTTGATTGGAAACATGAGCAAGCACAAGGCCGCCCATCAATCAAATAGATTTCAAACCTAGTTTCATTTCACACTTGATCTATTTTACTTTTGATAAATACACTATTATACGTACCCGTACTGTGTTCCGCCGTGAGTAAAACCAAAATAATTATTTGCTGCCATCATTTACCAATTCTCCGCGTTGAAACAACCAGACGCGTCAAGACGGAAAAGACCGGCAAGACGTCGTAAGTTTTGTCTTTGGCAAATATGGCGGCCAATTTGCCACAGACAATAATAAACAGATGCGTTCACGAATCAAATTCGCAATTCCCTTTATTTAATTTATTTGTTGCCACATAGTCGGTAGTGTCGGTGGCTTTTCAAAGTCAAAGTCAAAGTCAAATAGTTTATTTGTACAACATGGGTATATAGTACAAACAGAGGTACAGGTCTTACAGAATTAGAGTAGCATCACCATGTCGGGCCACAGGGCATACAAATTTTAGTGTTTTTTCTTTAAATCTGTAACTACATGTTAATATTAATTGCAGTCGGACAAAAAACCCTTAACAGTATAATATGTACTATCCACTAAAAAATCAAATAATTTTCTTTTGAAACTTATAATATTTTCTATACTTCTTATTTGTTTCGGAACTTTATTATAGATTTTTGGAGCCATACCAAGTATACTTTTCTTTAAAAATGCTGTGTCGGAAGACATTGAAGCTATTTTATTTCTTAAACGAATACTCTTAAATCTTTTAAATAAGTGCAGGTTGCTTTTAACAAAAATAACTAATTCATAAATATACAAACAAGGCAGAGTCAATATACGTAGCTTTTTAAAGTGTGGTACGCACGAAGCTGGTAGCTGAATTCCACATAAAGATCTAACGCATCTCTTTTGCGCTTTAAATGCAGTTTCTCTATCAACTGAGTTTGCCCAGAACATGATACCATACCTTAGTGTCGATGTTACATAAGCGTGATAGGCCGTTAAAATAACCGGTTCATCAACATTTTTTCTTAGATTATGTAGGAGGTATGAAAATTGATTCAGTTTCTTACATATATTGTCAATTTGATTATTCCATGTTAACTTATGATCTATGCCTATTCCTAAAAATTTTGTCACATCTGTTTCCTCAATTTTTTTACCCTTATATGATATATTTAAATTACGGGTATCATTTCGTCTATGTTTAAATGTCATGATTTTAGTTTTTTCCATATTAATTTTTAAATTGTTGTTTGCTAACCAGTTAATTACTGTTTCTAATGTTTTGCATATATCATTTTCATATGTTTCTGGGTCTTTACAAGGAAACATTATAGTGCTATCATCAGCAAAAAGAACCATGGGATACTCGATAGCTCGTGGTAAATCATTGATATAAATAATAAATAATAGAGGGCCTAAAACGCTTCCCTGAGGTACACCGTAATGAACATGTTGAACTTCCGATGAATAAGTGACTTCGGTTTTTTTTCTAACGCATAGTCTATTTATCTGAGTGAACTGTAGTCGATTTCCTAAGTATGACTTAATCAAACTATGTACATTACCTCTAACTCCATATTTGTATAATTTGTCTAGCAATATTTTATGATCTACAAAATCGAAGGCTTTCGACATATCCATGTAGAGTGCTGATATCGGAACTCCTTTGTCCATATTTGTTATTACTACACGCATTAGGTCAAAAATAGCCATATTAATAGACTTACCCTTTCGAAATCTTGTGTAAATAAATTATTTTTTTCGAAGTATGAGTAAATAGAATTGTGAATTACTTTTTCTATGACTTATGAAAATATGGGTAGCAGTGCCACAGGTCTATAGCTAGCCAAGTCTTCCTTATCCCCTCTTTTAAATAGTGGTTTCACAATACCAATTTTTAATTTTTCTGGAAATTCACCCTTCTCTATGCATAAATTAGTTATGTGGCTAATCAATGGTGAAATGATACTGGATACAGATTTTACCACTTTTGTACTAATACCGTCATAGCCTGTACTATGGCTATTTTTTAATGAGTTAATTATAATTTCAATATCTTTCGAATTAACAGGATTCATAAACATAGAATTAGGTAAATTGGATGCCATTGTATTCGTCTGGTCATGTTTATGATTATTTGTAACATTATTTATAAAATACTGATTAAAAGCTTGCGCGATTTTTCGAGGAGATTTTATACGTTCACCATTAGATACTATCTGCTGAATATTGTCTATGGGTTGTTTAGATCTACATTTATTTATAACATTCCATGATGCCTTTGTTTTATTACTAGATTGTTTAATATAATAATTATTTTGTGTTTTCTGGGTAAGCTTAATAATTTTCTTCAATCGCTTTGAATAACTTTGAAAATTTGTTTTATCCCTAACTTTATCATCAGAAAATCTATATTTCCAAAGTAATTGACGTTTTCGCTTGCAACAGGCCTTTAACCCTTTGGTAATCCATTTTGGCTTTGTAGCTAAAGTGACTTTAATTTTTCTAATAGGGAAGCACAAATTATAAAGTAATTCGAATTGTTCAGCAAAACAGTTGTATGCTTCATTAGGATTGTTTGCCATATAAACTTCACTGAATTGTAACTCTAATAAACGATCCCTAAACTTATTAATATTTTCTAGACTGTAATGTCTCTTTTCCTTAAACCAGTAAGCAAGAACACATGTTTTTTTAACGGGGCATTTTATAAATTGGGCAGTGTGATCCGAGAGCGCAAAGTCAATCACTTTAGCTTTACTGCCTCGCACATTGTGAAGAATATTGTCAATACATGTGTTGCTAGATAATCTAGTTGGCTCAGATATTGTCATTCTTAAATTATAGGACCACGATAAGTTTTTGAATTCTACGGACTGTGGCGTTCTCTTGAGCATATCGATATTAAAATCACCACATATAACTACTTTCTTCCCACTAAAACATAAATTATTTAATATAAGATCCAATTTATGAAAAAATATATCAAAACTATGTCTATTGTTCCTCGGTACTCTATAGATACTAATTATAATTAATTTGTGGTCAGTTAATTCTACACCAGCGCATTCCATTACATTTGGTATTGATATACTATTTAATTCGTTCAACATGCTATATTTATGAATACCCCTGACTAGAATACAAGATCCACCATTTCGGTTTTTCCTCGAGTAAAACGCGGCTAATTTAAAATTAGGAATAGACAAATATATTTCATCACCTAACTGCATATTGTGCTCTGTAACACAAATAACATCAATTTGAGTTTCCTTATCCACAAGCTCGTGTATGTGTATACTTAACAAATCAGATTTATTTATAAGACCATTGATGTTCTGATGTAATATATTAATATGACTGTATACCATAAGATCATTATTTACCGATTTACTAATTGATTGTCTATTGTACCTAAAAAATTTAACTGATTATAAAATGCTTTGTTTACATTGATTAGAACATTATTCAAGCTGCGAGCTAGTTTATATTTCCCTCTAAGGTTTAGTTGGTAGCCTTTGGTATCGTAGTCTCGCACACCAAAATAGACACTATTGGGTGTTTCCAGCCATACATGGGAAAATTTCACCAACTTTCTATGCAACATAACATTAAAGCTATTAACATAATCATTATAATCTTCATCATACTTATTTAAGCTATGGAGGATATCACAGATAACTACGTTTGTATGAGTACAATTTTTGACTGTATATTCTAAAGTACTTATAATTTTATTTAACGGGGTAATATTATAATCACTCCCACCACACATAATTACTACGCAATCGCTTTTATTGAAGTCTTTAATTTTTTCTTCTATGTTTTGGAGTACACGCTGGGTTGTTCCATATTGAATGATATCGGCCGTACAGTCATAATCGTTTTTGCGAATTTTCGATAAAGGTAGTAAAAGATCAGCTCCATGAAAATCTGATATAAGCAACAACCTTGGTTTGTTATTAGTTTTGTGCTTTATCGGTTTCTTAACTGGCGTCGCTTGTATTGAATGAGATTCTCGAGGTACAAAAGGTCTTCCCGACAAGTCTAAACTACTTTTCTCAGCTATAGTATTGTTTATGTGTTGCTCTAGTTTTTTTACAGTGTTCTGCAGTGCTTTGGTAGAGTGTTGGATCCGTGAGAGAGTCACTTCCCTGTTTACTGATGCTTCTGACTTTCGTTTGCAAACATTATTTGACGTAAGAGCCTTACTTAGCTTTATTTGAAGTGTCTTTATTTTATTATTTAGTGTAGATATTTCATCCTCTAATTTTTTAATTTGATTTTCATAAATTTGAATGTTCTCCTCTGTGTGTATATTTTTTGTGATTGGGCTATGGCCAGGATATTTTTTTTTTGGTGTTGTACTTCTTATAGGTTCTTTGTTTAACAGTAATAACATACTAATTTTTTTATTTAGCTTATCTATTTGTTGTTGTTGTTCGCAATTCTCTATATTTAACCTTGCAACTTCTTCATGAGCGCACGATAACTCAGTGTTTAGTTCCTCTACTTGCACTTTTAATGCTACAACTAATGAATTGACCATAGTAGACATATTAGGCTTTGATTATTAAACCAACCGGATGCGAGACGCGCACTAATTTATATCACAAAAAGTCTGCCAATTTTGCGCGGGGGACGAGGAAACGCACACACATACTGTTAACACTAATGCATTTTCCATTGACGTCGCTACACACGCACACGATAAAATTATCAAACACTAGCAAAAAATATACTCTCCAAGTCCAAACACAGCACAGACAACTTGTACGTGAACGACCCAACCAGCAAAAATGCCGAATAAGCTTGGTATTATAGAGCTATTTAGTCAGATAAAGGTAGTGTAACAGTAGTCGCTGCGATAATATGTCGTATAGTAGCTGATTATATTACAAATTAGCTTATACAATAATTCAGTCAAATAGTACAGTGGAATAAACGTTTATATGACCTTGTTATGAGATTGTTTTACTACAGTTTTATAGCCATCATCAATATTACTTCTATACAGCTCATTGATCGCGTTACAGCATATTATACTGCAGCTATGTTACAAACAGCCGTTTATACGTTTCTAATATTGCCATTATAGGACTAGTCATATTGCCATGGTAAGTTGCAACTTTTATTCAGAAAACTGTTGTATAAAAGAGTTGAAAGTAATTTTTATTCCGCATGTAGCAATATAAATGTAGTAAATAAATACGATTACTACACAATCGAGTAATACATTTCATACTGATTTCTATAGAGTCCATAATGATATAAGTGTTGCTTTGGGTATAATTATCTGACTAATTATTGTTTATGCTGTGTAAGTGTAGTTGTTTAGCACTTTTATTTCACAGCTTGTGTTATAGAAGCCAAGATATAACGTTTACTGACCCACAACTCGTATAACCGTTGCACGACCGCCGTGATTTCAGCATCAAACTTGTCAACCAGAATATTTAATTGCGAGTACTGGTTCCGTACAGATTTTTTTTTAATTTCTACAGAAAAGCATAGCCAATACAGCAGTCAAATTGTCAATTTATCACGCAAAGCACGATGTAAAGCTGCATTTTTTTATATGTTACTAGGGTCCCTTAGAAGACTGTAAAACTGTATTTTGCATGCAAATTTTTCAGACTTTTTTTTATTTTTATAACAGTTAACCTAAAAAAACTTGTGTTTTTTTTTTAATTAGTTGCTTAGCAATTAATCCAGTTGTTACAATTTGGAACAGTTAAAGCCCCTTTACTTTCTAGTACATAAATTACAACAACTGGATTTACTCCATGAATTCTTAAATTACGACTAGCCGGAAAAAGTACCACAAACAAAACAATGATAATTGTTTGTATGTAGGTACAGACAAGGTCATTGCGTTTTTTTTGACATAGTATGGGCAAATGACCTGAATCTCAACAATGACGTGTATACATAGTTTTGTCAAAAATATAATATCGATAATATGATATACAAAAAACTTTACATATCTTAGCACAAGTAGCTTAAAGTACTTAAAATCACACAAATACTTATTATCTGTAAGTATAACATCATATCAAAGTATTTATTTATATACTAGTACCGATAACTCAACACAATAACTATTACCACAGGATTTCTTTGATATTCTTTCGAATCCAGGGTTTTTATATTCTTCACAAAGAACCTTAAAGTTGGCATTATGGCGGAAACAATAGTCGAATAATGTAGTAACGGGGCACTCGTATTCGGCTGTATATCACATACTAGTCGCGTAGGTGTTACGAAGATGCTTAATGTCGCTTACTGGTACATTTGTTTAGATAATTAAATAATAAATTAAATAATAAATCACTTAAAACTAAAAATCATGAAGGGGCATTAAAATTTAATAAATAAACTATTATATGTTTTGTCACAAAAATAAGTTTGCAGGTAAACTTCACTGCCACAATCGATAAACCTCAAGTCACTACTAACATATAACAAAATCAAAATGCACTTTACTTACCTCGAAATTATTATTATTTCTCATTCAGTTTATGCTTTGTGACAATTGTGACGAACTTGCGCGTGTTGATAAAAAAAGTCGAGTAACCGCTG
The DNA here is from genome assembly GCA_947086415.1 of Pammene aurita. Taxonomy (NCBI): domain Eukaryota; kingdom Metazoa; phylum Arthropoda; class Insecta; order Lepidoptera; family Tortricidae; genus Pammene; species Pammene aurita. The sequence goes on along the minus strand of OX352305.1, from coordinate 19,883,939 downwards.
CTCCAAAACTCGCTATTGAATCAAATAATTGCATAGTGGAGTTCTCGCTGCTGCAACTCGACATAAAAGCCGAATAAATATTGCGATAGAAGCCACTACTACACGCAATTAGTAATTGCGCGACATTTATAGAACTTCTATTCAGTATTCCTGATCTATAGCGGTGTTTTCATTTGTCACCTACTCCACTTAATTGCAATATAACTGTGCCCAAACGCCGTCGTATAAACGTGTATTCGACTCTTATTCGACCATACACTAACACTTAAAAGTCGCGGCAGAAACGTGTACTCGACCATGGTTTTGCTAGTTGGGGAGATAATGTCATCTTTAAGTAAACGTAGACAGTGCGAGGAACGCGTCGATAATAATATACTTAAGTATCGATATTTGTGACGTTTTCAAGTCAAAGGTACATCATTGTCGGTTGTTAATAGAGTTAATTTTTAAATGATTTTTTTATGGTAACGCCTTATTGACAACCGATAATGATGTACCATCAGGTTCAAATTGCATGGTCAATTTATCAATGAATTCATTCATAAAATGGACATGCAATTCTGAACCCGATAGTACCTTTGACTTGAAAATGTCACATTTTATCGTAGATTTACTTATCGTATGCCTACATGTCACTGGATATAGATAGGCATTTCTTCCCTAGGGTAGTGGGAAAGCAGATGATGAAGAAAATCCAGTGAGTGCTGCGAGGTCCAGGTAGGACAGTAGAGCTGCCAAGTTTGTAACTCTTTTAGCACCTTGTGACGCCTTCCAATCCCGAAACTCTAGCTAGTTTATTGTCAAAGCACCCGACCCCATCTAGGCCGCTGAATCTACCGCCTGAGCCGGACAGATCTAGCCCTGCTCTATCTGTCAAGCCAGATGAAGTTGCTGCGGCCCTAGGCTCATTTAATAACAGCTCTGCCGCAGGACTGGATGGTATCCGCCCATCACACCTGAAAGAGCTTACTTCTGGCTCTGCCGGTGACAACGGGCCCCGGCTGCTTGAGTGCTTAACGAAATTAAGTAACTTCCTCCTTAGCGGCCAAGTGAATCCAGCAGTTTGCCCATACATCTATGGTGCTTCCTTATGCGCTCTCTCCAAAAAAGATGGCGGTTTAAGGCCAATTGCAATTGGAAGTGTTTATCGCCGCCTGACTGCCAAGCTCGGTTGCCTTGCTGTGCGGGAAGAAATGGCGTCGTATTTGCAGCCTTGCCAACTTGGGTTTGGCACCAAACTAGGTTGCGAGGCTGCCATCCACGCTACCAGAGCTTTTGCGATCGACCCGAGTAACGCAGACTGCGTGGTCGTTAAGCTCGATATTAAAAATGCATTCAACTCACTGGAACGCGATGCCCTATTAACTGAAGTCGTGGAAAAAGTGCCTAAACTCTACCCTTTTTTGTACCAGACTTATTCAACCCCTACAAAGCTTTTTTACAACGAATCCCTCATACTATCTCAGGTCGGCGCGCAGCAGGGAGATCCGCTTGGCCCCCTAATCTTTAGCCTTGCCATCCACAAAGCCATTACAGTTCCTGAATCTCCATTGAACGTATGGTACCTCGACGATGGCACTCTCGGGGGCAAGCCAGAAGAAGTCAAACAAGACCTACTCACGCTTCTTCCACTCCTAAAGCAACTTGGACTCGAAATTAATTCCAATAAATGCGAGTTCTTTCCTTGCAGCGAAAACTCCCGAACATCATTTTCCTCATTCCGTGCCTTTCTTCCTGGACTCAAAGAGCTATCCCCTCAAAATTTAAACCTCCTTGGTTCTCCTATCTTTCCCGAAGCAATCCCCGAAGCCTTTAAGGTAAGAGTAGAGCTTCTTCTTCTCGCCAAGGAAAGGCTTCAAAACCTCTCAGCACACATTGCGCTTACTCTACTACGATCCTGCTTTGCTGTTCCTAAAGTTACATATTTTCTCCGAACCGTACCGGCCTGGCTACACCCCGAACACATTAACTCCTTCGACCGTACACTGAAGGAGACAGCTGAATGCATTCTAAACGTTTCCCTGAACTCAGAACAATGGGACCAGGCATCTCTACCCATTCGGAGCGGTGGCCTGGGTCTGCGTCGCGCCAGGGATGTTAGTCTACCAGCCTTCTTGTCGTCGGCGGCTGGGGTTTCGGAACTTGTCTCTAAAATTTTATCATTTGATGGAGACAAGCTTTCTATACCCTACGCCTCTGACGCCCAGTTGGCCTGGAAAGCTTTCAACCCGACTGCGCCCTTACCCGAAAAACCGTTTTATCAAAGCTCTTGGGACAACGTAGGCATAAAGCGATGTTTTGATTACCTGCTGGCAAATGCTGTCGATGTGAACAGGGCGCGACTAAACGCAGCTGCAAGACCTGACAGCGGTGCCTGGTTATACGCTCTCCCGTGTCCCAGTATAGGCACTTTACTAGACAATGACTCACTGCGGGTGGCTGTTGCTCTCCGTCTGGGCTGCGATGTGTGTCAACCCCACTTATGCATCTGCGGTTCCATGGTGGAGAGCAACGGCCATCACGCACTGAGCTGTTGCCGATGCGCGGGGAGGTTCCCACGGCACCACGCCCTAAATGATATCATCCGTAGGGCGCTAGTGTCAGCGAACATCCCCTCCACGCTAGAACCGCCTGGCCTCAGCCGGACAGATGGCAAAAGACCAGACGGTTTGACACTGGTGCCGTGGGAAAAAGGGAAGTGCCTGCTGTGGGACGCAACATGCGTAAGCACCTTTGCCGCCTCGCACCTAGCCCACACAATGCGGATGGCTGGCGCAGCCGCTGAGCTGGCTGCCATGCACAAAAGGCACAAGTATTCGGCGCTCAATAATTACATCTTTGTTGCACTTGCCGTCGAAACATCGGGTGTATGGCGAGGAGGCAAAATTGTTTCTCAGGGAAGTGGGACGCCGCCTGAGAGTTAGGGGCCTTGACGCCCGCTCTGGTTCGTTCCTTGTGCAGCGGCTATCCATCGCGGTTCAACGCGGCAACGCAGCGAGCGTGATGGGTACCTTTACGTCTGGGGCGACACGGGGTGGGCTTTTCGATTAGGTTTATAGTTTTTATACCTTCATTTTTAGTTCCGTGTTCAATTTTAGATTTATTTAGGTTTAAATTATTTATAATAGCCTTTATTGCCGAAAATAAATTACATTTCCTCTTTAGCACCACCCAGGGATCACGTGTAGGGTTGTCTAAGGTGTTTCCTATGGACGCAGAGAAACATTGATCGTAGGTTTGTTATATATTTTTGTTTCTTTACCACGTATACACGTTTAGCTATTGATAAAATTATAATGTTAAGTTGTGATTAAATATCAAGTTTTTCTACCAGCATATTACTTACATTGTTAGTATTCTTATTACATAAGTTAGTTTGCCTATTTGTTCAGGACAAATCTTGCAAGCTGAATTAGAATAACTGTTATATTATCAATTTAATATTTTGATGTGTATTTGCTTTTATATTTAGTGGAAAATACTACAAATTGGAAACAAATAACTATTACAATGAAACAATGAACTGCAAAGAACTCTGGAACATCACGGGATTCGAACCCACGTGTTTAGATTACCGTTCCAATGTGCTTCCAATTACACTAGACGTTCCTCTATCCACATCAGTGAATTTTTCACTGAAATGAACAATGATTAATCATAAACTTATATAGATGTCATATACAAAGGAAAAAGTGACCTAGGCCTCCGGTGCCCAGGGCTGGGCCTGAGTCCTAGGTCACTTTTTCCTTTGTATATGACATCTATATAAGTTTATAATTTATATAGTAGTGTGTCTACTTAAAATAAACTAATCAAAATATTTATTAAAGTAATTTGATTTGTTCTTCAGTTGAATGATGAATCAGTCACTAGCGACATCGTGATGTTCCAGAGTCCTTCGCAGTTGATATTTTGATTGTAATGGGCATCTGTTTCCAATTTGTGTTTCTATTTCTATTATCTCTTCTTCATTTTCTATTATAAATAAAAAGTATATCATACTGCTAATGTTAATATCGACATTTATTTTGTGCTGTCTCATCACTAAAACTTACCTGTTAGGTACAGTGATACCAAAGTCGGAAATTAAAAGTGCCTATTTAAGGGGATAAGTGCGTATAACGTACCTTATAATAAATAAAGTATAATCCATACAAAATTAAAATGCTACATAAAATGTATGGTGAAAATAACGGAACGAATTAATTTCTATGGAAATCGTTATTTCAAGCATCTACAAGTATATTTCACTTAAGGGGTGCCACACATTAGAGCGGAATTCAGTGCGGAATTCATCACACTAGCTGAAATTTGTCTATTAAAATGGAAATTTGTTTATTGTAGCTGTATTTTTGAGACCATAGACAAATTTCAATAATTTAAAAGTCGATTAAAATGTGTTTAGAAACCATTTAATAACAACACACACACACAGACACACTGCTTTTTTAACAGAGCAATGCTTTACAATTATGGCTGTATGTATGCCGAATTGGTCTCTGCCTAACCCACGGAGTATCCTTTAAGTGTATTGCCAATGACAATGAATGACATAATGGCGGATGTATTTCTGCCGCACTGGAGTCGATTACTCTTGTTTGCAATATTTCACTTACCTCCCTCGATGTAATCGTGTTCATAATTGCATACCCAATTTATGAATACATTCATTGATAAATTGGTATACAATTATGAACGCGATGGTACAATGTACTATGAAGAGTCAAGTTTAAAAATTACCCTAAAGCAGATGTAGTACCACTAAGTGGCAACACTTTTTGATTGACAATATTTTTTAGTTTTTTGCTAATTTCGTGCACTATTTGATGATATTTAGACGTAATTATACTTAGAGATGAAAAGAAACGTTATCCTTCTGTAAACTAGATAATTCAGATCTTTTCTTACATGAAAACACGCAGCAATTCGGCATTTTTACCTCAGATCGTTCCGCGCTGACTGACATTCATTGAATGGCGTTTGACGCGCGACAACTAGTTTTATACAACCGCTACGACCAGTGGTCTTGTAGTTTTGACAGAGGGGGACGCCTGACAATTACCACTCCATTGGTTTATTTCTCTGAGGTCGGTGGTGTACCCCATTGGGTGGGATCCCCTTTTGTATAGTGAGACTTTAGGACTCATAAGCCATTTTAGGAAGGGGAACCCCCTAAATTATTTATTGCGATGGTGGTAAAAAGGGGGAGGTTTATATGTGCGTCACATATAGTTTGAAAACTAAAACCGATATTATACATTGCAATTTGTAGAGCCTTATCTGTCAGGTTGAAACGGCTATTAGACATGGCAATTTGAAGGGCCCAACCTGTAGTGTTGGGAGGTGTAATAGGAGGTTGGGCCCATAGGGAGCTGAAGGACAGCGCCGGATCTAGAACTTTTTCGAGGCGGGGCAAAATCTGAAAAATGCCGCCCCCCGCCCCTGCATATATTTGATATGTATTCTATTTTTTCCTTAATTATTAACTATCATATAATTTCGACCAACAGACGCCTACTATTAGTCATAAATAGGCCTAAACGCCACAACGATCGGTCTAGCGTTTTTCATTCTGTGTTAAGCCTTTTTTTTTTCGAATACTTATAATTAGAATAACTTAGTTATGCGGCAAATACGGAAAAAAATTCGCTCTATCTAAACCTTTTCTGCGCCCCCGTGCGTCGTAGTTATATCGACCGGGCGGCCACAGTATGATAACATTGATAACTTACTTCATCGAGGAGCAGTTTGGAACCTTATTAATCGAAAAGCAAAAGTTTAATAGGTCATAAATCACTTGGCCGGACAGACCTCAGCCTGGTCCGTTCAGTTTTCGGACACTTTTAGTGGTGCAATTTTTGGGGTATTTTTACTTTATCGAGTAGCAGGATGAAACCAACTTAAGTTGATAGCTAAAATAATGCTTTTACAATATTTTTTGGTCGGACAGCCCTCAGCCTGGTCCGTTCCGTTTTCGGACACTTTTAGTGGTGCAATTTTTGGGGTGGCTTTACCTCATCGAGTAGCAGGATGAAACTAACCTCATTTGATAGCTAAAGTGATGCTCTTTCAATATTTCTTGGGCGGACATGTAGGGGATATCACTAGGATTATAAAATAAACCAGTACTTTACCAGTATTTACACTTGTATTCGTTTGTTACAAGGTTTAAATATGAATAAATTACACTATATATGACAATAATATTTTCAAGACGTCTTTACAACAATCTGGTCAATGGCGGCCGCAGCTGTATACCCGTCCATAGATGAATATGTATATAACTGAGATAGATAGGCAACTCTACGGCTCGTACTTGCAGCAGCTAGTGCCACCATCTAGTTTCATAGTGCTACATTTGATCACGTTACAGGGGAACGGGGGAAGGGGTTTACAGGGTATGGGGGTGGGAGGGGAGGGGTAGACCTCGTCCCCCTCGCCCCTTCCTGACAGCCGTTCGGCGGGAAATCTAAGTTTGGACGTCCTGTAAATAAAACTAAGTTTATGTCAAATGCATACAATATTTATTGTACATATCATTATATTTCATTAGGTACATACTATGCACAATTGTTATACCCACATATAACTTAATATCTGACAAAAACCTAAAAACCGGCCAAGAGCCATAAATAGGTATATCAGTTTAGTAAATACTATATTATACCTAAATATATTAATTTGAAAAGCTAATTTAAATATTAACCTTAATGTAATGACAGACATGGTGCGGTGGTGCCTAGAAATTAGGCATTTCCTGATAGCAGTTATAAAATGAACCTATCTTAGACGATATTCTTTTTGAAAGATCTCACACAATACTCGTTGAACTGAATAAATTCACCCCCAGTTTATGTGTACGGGAGGTACCCAAACAAAACCACTTTGTTTTAAAATTTTGTCGGTGTGATTAATAATACATACACTCATACCAAAGGACCCCCCAGCAAACATAGGGAAAAAGTGGTTTCAGTCAAATCGCATGAAATTTTAGTATGATGTAGATTCAGGTCTCCTTATTAATTTTTTATAAGGGCTCAACTCCCTCAGAAGTACACTGTCAGAAATAATCAAGTTTATATTATTATATTTCTATGACGTGTTTCTTAAAATCTATACTTTGAAATGACCCACAATGATACTTACTGGCGTTAAATATGATCTTAATAACGTTTCTGTCACGTTGAAATCGCATTTTGTTAGTTATTTATATTATGCAAAAGCAAAGAGAAAGATTTTACGAAAAATTGGTATGTTACATATGCTTTGTATGAAACAATACTTATTGATTATTTCTGAAAGTATACTTTTGAGTGAGTTGTGCCCTTATAAAAAAATAATCAAGAGACTCGAATCTACATTGTACTAAAATTTCGTGAGATTTGACTGAAACCACTTTTTCCCTATGTTTGCTGCGGGGTCATTTGAGCTTTCTTATACTAACAATATATCACTTAACTAGTAAGCAGACATACAGACAGAAAGAAAATTATTACGAGGAATTTTTTTTCTTCTATTATTTGACGTGACCTATCCCACAATACTTGGTGGAAATGTACCTTCAGTCACAATTAACAATTGACATAAATCTAGGTACAGGGAAATTTTATTTTACTAGTATAGTACCTAATTGTGGCGACAAAAATTTAATTACGCAAATCTGATATACCTATTTATGGTATTTTTTCCGGTATCACAGAAACAATAATTGATCTCGAAACATCGGAGGTAACTATTAAGTTAATATACGCAATTTAGTTCCGTTTTAGTTAATAATCATAATACGTAAAAGCCGTGAAAGTTTAAGTCTTATTGGTGTTGACAATAATAACGATGCGTAGGAAGGTACAACTACAATCATACATATATACCGTAATTTACAGAAAGTAAGTGTACAATATACATTCTTCTTGAAGTGATAGGGCTCCAGCCTTTTATGTTGCTACATCACCGTATTCTGGTGGGTTCATAAGCCGACTTAGGTATACCTAGAACATAAAAGTAGAGAATAATTGTACATACAGTTACGATTTAACAAATCTAGTCGATTTTTGTACCAAACTATGTGTGCACGACGATAGTGTTATTTTATGAGATTAATAATTAAAGTCAGTACACAAACAGAGGCACAGTAAAAGGCGTCGCTCAAGCCGGCTTTTGCCGTAGACATTCGATCATACTAATGGAATTGATAGTCACAAAGAACCAACAAAGCGCTTCGTTATCCGACATTTACATTCAGCCCCTGTCGCTGCCCCTCGCGCTGCCGGCATTAATTCCCTAAATACTGCTGCAGCAGGATCGAGAGGAGTGTGTGTTTACATACTGCCCTACCACTCACTTCGCTTTCAAGTCTCGGCAATGGCAGACGTTGAAATAATTACAGCGGCCGCGTTGTGTCTTTTGCGATCCTCCAGGTGCTCGACGAGTACTGAGCGACGGAGGAGAATGTAATTGGAAACACGTACTGCCGCTCGCGCTGCCGGTCCTTTGACTTCGCACAAAAAAACCGCCATTTAGGGGAGCGCCGGGCAGCGCGAGTGGCAATAGCAGTGGCATGAGAAGTATCATGTTTACACACTCGTCCTTCCCACTTCCCTGCCCACTTGCCTGCTCAATTCGGCTGAATGTAAATGCAGTATTAAAATTAAACCAGCGGCAGCGTATTCCGGATAATACGCTAGTTACTAGGAATTCAGTAAAAATAAACATCGTTAGGAAACCAAACTTCTCACAATAAGGTCTAGTTAAGCTCTGGGTTTGAACTAGTTTAAAGTCCAGATGGCAATCGCTTTTGAAAAAGGTTAGTCTTGAGGATAGATTGCCAAAAAGCTCCTTTACTTATAGCAAAAGTCACACAACAGGTCATTTTATACGAATGAATGAATTTTTATGGCAGTAACGCATTATTGACAACCTACAATGATGTACCTTTTAGTTGAAAATGACACATATAATCACCATAATATCAAGATCTGTTATCAGCACTCTTTACCTATACAAATCTGACTGTGGTCGTGTGTGTTGATCCTAATATAAGTATATCTAACAGAGATAATAAAATTAAAATGTTTACGCAACAATACCTTAAGTCATTGGAGTTATTTCCCCGCTAACCCGTAGATACTGGAGCTTCGGATTCCAAAAACCTGAAACAATATTATTATAACTAGGTATAATTTGACAGTTACTTATATTTTTAAAGTAAATTATGATGCTACCAAATTTTAAATGAAATTGTATTGAAGAAACACACCTTTTCAAAACTAAGCTGAAGTCTCTTCTATTAAAAAAGCTTACTATTCCATCCAAGAGTTTAGGAGGATAAACTTTTAAAACAATCCAACTTTTAACAAGCTACTTTTTATATAAGCATGGAGACTTAAATTGTGATATAGTTTAGATTTAGGCTTAATTTTAAAACTTGATTATTTTTAAATAAAAATTTCATTTCATGTCTTACCTTGAACAGGCGTAGGCTTTGCAGAAGTTACAGTAGACACGGGAACAACGTTACTGACTCCTGCTACGGCCACTTCCATTGGCAGTGGCACATCTGCAAGATATTTATAGAACATACTCAGAACACGCGAGTAACAGGACTTAAAAGTTCAGTACTGGAGTGCGATTTTTGAATCTCACCAAGTGACTAATTCTCACCGATGTGAGTGATTTACTATCAGAAATCACTCACATCGGTGAGAATTAGTCACTTGGTGAGATTCAAAAATCGCACTCCGGGAACGCCTTTTTAACCTATAAAAATGAAATAACTCGCAATTCCGATTTTATATCGTGACCGTATACGACTTTTTCGACTTTTTTGACTTTTTTGACTTTTTTGACTTTTTTGACTTTTTTTCACTTTTTTTTACTTTTTTTTTACTTTTTTGACTTAATGACTGACGTTTTTTTGACTTTTTTTTTCACCTTTCTTTGACTTTTTTTTTCACCTTTCTTTGACTTTTTTGACTTTTTTGACTATTTTGACTTTTTTGACTTTTTTTGACTTTTTTGACTTTTTTGACTTTTTTGACTTTTTTGACTTTTTTGACTGTTATGACTTTTTTTTATTTTCTTACTAACGCGGACAGACGGACATGGCGAAACTATAAGGGTTCCTGTAGTAGTTCCTATAGGAACCCTAAAAAGGACATACATACAGAGACTATATATACTTTATCTACACTCATATTGTAAGTCCTCTAAAATGCGCCAAACCAGCATTACAACAAACGATTTCACTATGATAAGTTTCTTATCTGTGGCAGTACCGCAATTTTAACTTTTCATGCTCAATTATTGATGTGCTATGAGTTTTGATAACATAATGTACACCTGCATGCGCCCGCGGCCGGCGACACCCGCCCGCGCGACCGCCGGCACGATCGAGTTGGCCACGCCGACACAATCGAGATGGCCACGGCGGTACAATGGCGGCCATTCTATGGTTTCCGAATACGGCATTTATAATAAATAATATGAGTGTAGATAAAGCAGTGTATGCAACTGTACGTAATTAGGCCTTATTACGTAACAGTTACATAAACTACTATTATTTTGTGCTGAACTCCCACCTTTATCAACCTTGGTTCAATCAAACAGTTTACTTATTCCTATTGTTCATTTTATTTGAGATTAGAAAAAAGTTGACAGAACGATGTACAGGTTTCTTTATCAGGCAAGATACATGTCACATCTGTCAGAGTGCCTACGCCGTCATTAAACATACTAAGGGCCTGTTTCACAATCTCCAGATAAACTTATCTGCCAGTGAAAATTATTGCTATCCTTTTCGCCAGTCATACAAAAGAAAAGGACAGCAAACATTTATCTGACAGATATGCTTTAACAGGAGATTGTGAAATAGGCCATAAATATATATTATTTGTATTTATAGTAAAGCCATGTTATATTGAGTATTTAACAATATTTTGATAGTAATTATTTTTTGGAATTATTTTATTATTAACACTTTTAATGTTCTTGTAAATGTTGCACAATATAAAACCTATAGAAGAAGAGGTTCGAGACGGATGGTTAGATTTTTAAATATTTTCTCGCGTCATCTGTCATTCGTATCTCTCAGACATATCTGGATAGTTTTTAATGTTAAAGCTTATAGTAAAGGTATTTGCTTGTTCTATAATTGTGCGATTGGTTGGAGGGTTATGGAGCAATCAGAGGCAGGTCCGAGTGGCATACAACAACAAAAGCCACCTCGTAGTCCAACAAATCTTTTACCATCACCTAAGACAATTGTTTTATTATTTAGTATTATATAATAAAACGATTAAATATCGTTTAGAAGAACTTTTGTTTACGAAATTTTATTAATAAGTGCATATTATGATTGTCAATTAAATAATTTTCGTGAATACTGATAAAGAACTAGACGTTAAGTTTCCGTTTTAGAACGTACATGCTTCACTGTCTGTTTTTAAATTTTCACGTCAGTATCTCTTACGTGATAATCAAAACGAAATTGTGTTTTTATTGTTGTGTTGGATTATTTAATCTGCAAATTGTTATTATTTATTCACAAATGTGAACTCTTAATCATGTTAACTAATCGCTTGTTGGTGTGTTTGCAGTGTGTTTAAATTGAACATTTAGAACAGGTTGGCAACTGCTGTTTCTATATTTACTCAATTTCTAATCTCAAAAAAAAACGAAGTATAGTATAAACACAATGATTCCTGATCCCATAGCCTCAATAGCTTTGACACTAATGGGAACAATTCTAATTTCTCTAATTTAGTCATGCACATCCTTATAGCGAACACTGAAGTGCTGGTAGCCTGACGGTAAGATGTCTGACTTTCAATCCAGAGCTTTCGGGTTCAAACCCCGACTCGATTGCTTTTTTATGAATTTTTGTACAAAATGTAATTTGATTTACCCGTCGCTTTTTTCTGGAGGAAAATATCGTGAGGAAATCGGACCTCCTTCTGGGTAAAAACTAGCAGTCGCACTAGTTCATAGGTTTTGATTGCCGACGGTACCCAGGCTCAGAGCCATAGCAAAAAAAACCGCAACAAGACGAACGCTAGAAGAATTATGATGATGGTGATTCTAATTAAGCTGATTACATTATAGCGTTAAAACTAACCTGGTAAATGAAGCGTTGGTATAGCCAAGCGGTTGAGGCGCCCATTGGGGTAAATATATTTGGCCTCAAAATGGCGATGGCATACCCGCGCATTATTGTAGATCGCCGTGTCCGCCTTGCCCACAATATTTCCACCGATCCTTATTACCCACGTTCGGAACCTTTCAAGTTCTGAAGGGTTCCTGAGATTGGTGGGATTTGGGAATGCATGCATTTGAATACCTGAAACAAGCATCATTTTTCGTTAAGTTGATCCGGTCCACGCTCTTGGCAGATTGATTCTATAATAATAATATTATACTAGCCCTGTCCTCGTTGATTATTGCCCAAGGGCACGCAGCAATTTGGAAGCGACATTTTTATATGATAATTCATATAATAATTACCCTGCACCCAGAAACTATTTAATTATTTTAGACAACTGTCACTATCTTCAAAGCTTGCGCTAAAAGAAAGAACACAGAAAGAAAGAAAAATTGACTTCGCCGCCATCATGATCCCGATTTTTTTTATTTAGCACAAATGTTGCCATTATCTACTACTTTCTACTAGTGTTTTAAAAATCTATGTAAATCGTGAAGAAACAAACTATTGCACTATTTAACCGTAATTAAATAATAAAATGAATAAAAAAAAGCATGTTTCAATAATAAACTAATTTAACAAAACTTAAACCCAGAATATTTAAAACTTCTATGTTTTTCAAACAGCAACACAGCCGTCACATGCTGCACAGCGCTATCTAGCGTACTTTAGAAAAACCAAAATCACAAGTAGCTCGCAGTTTGTAGATGGCGCAGAAAGTATAAAAATATCAACGCTCCTGTCAAAGTTCTAAGAGACCATAGCATGTACCCGTCATTTTATAACATCAAAATGGCGGGAACGAGCAACAAGGAATAGTCAATTGACAGTCTTTTAAGATGATGTGAAATAAAAAGTAGTTATCCTTACAAGTTAAAGTATTTATCAATAATAATGCTTACAGCTCGGCCATCCTAATCGAGGCGAGACCCTTCGCCAAAACTTAATGAAATAATAGCTCAAATAAAATAATTTACAGATCAATTCTGACAATGAAAAGGTAATGAATACAAACTGTTTAAATACCCATATTAATAACATAATTAGAGTTTTGGATCTTAACACATCGAACTTAATACATTTTCTCTTGTAATAAGTTAATGAAATAATGTTTTTATATTACTCATGAACATGTCAACACTTGACTGTCAGTTTCACATCATTGTAGTATATTATTATAAATGATTATACAGTGTAAAATGAATTATCATCGATAATAAAGTATAGAACGATCGATAAGAAAGATAATAATAATAGCTCAAATAAGATAATTTACAGATCAATTCTGACAATAAAAGGTAATAAATACAAACTGTTTAAATACCCATATTAATAACATAATTAGAGTTTTGAATCTTAACACATCGGATTTAATACATTTTCTCTTGTAATAAGTTAATGAAATAATGTTTTTATTTTACTCATGGTCATGTTAACCCTTGACTATCAGTTTCACATTATTGTAGTATATTATTATAAATGATTATACAATGTAAAATGATAATAAAATATAGAACTTCACAAGAAGTTCACAAAGAGTTGATTACTCATTATCTTTATGATTATGTTGGCCTTTGTGCATAAGTGCTCATTGCAAAAGTAGTACAAGTTTATTTCATTCAGTGTAAACAACAAAGGAAATAAATGATTATTCTACCGACTTCTTAACTTCATAATATATTGCTTATCGACTTCATAATATATAATTATTAGGACTTTATCATCAAGTTTGAGTATTACGAATAAGATATATCATAACAGTTAAAATTATTGAATAGTAATGGAGTTTGATATATCAATACAGCAAAGATCAAAATAATAATTCTTCTTCATAATATTTAATTACCATGACTTCATCATCAAGCTTAAGTAATACCAATAAGGTGTAACACAGTCGTTAAAATGATTGAATAATGATAGAGTTTGATATACAAAGATCAAACCAATAGTTATTTTACATAATATTTAATTAAGAAGACCTCATCATCAAGGTTAAATAATAACAATAGTGATTAAGTTTGATACATTTCTATACAGCAGCAAAGATCAAACCAGTAGTTAATTTGGAAGCGCAATTATTGTTTACGTTATTGAATAAAATATTATTAGACTGTTTAATGCATTTTAAAATTCAAATTAGAAGGAAACTTTATAACATAAAATACATACAAATAACATAATACTTATCACTTTCACATGAATATCGCACAACACCACATGTATAACCACATGATTGATACAGACCAATTTTATTAACACTCACAACGTAGTCGAATACATAACGACAGCGGAGAGTCGTGCAGAGTGGCGTGGCGTTCTGAACCACACCACTACACATGCCGTGACGACCATTATCATTCTTTCGAGAGCGTAGCGTCAGAGAAGATGTAGGTGAAGATGATGCCTTTTTTGAAGAAGAAGAATATCATAACCCTAGCCATCTCACTTTGGCGCTCCTGGGTCGGAAGTGTTCTACACCCCGACCCTCTCACCTGGGCACTCCTGGGTGGTAAATAAATACCAAACCCTGGCCCTTTCACCTGGACGCTCCTGGGTCGTCAGTCTGAAACTTGTAACACTTTCTTTAGAAACGTGAATAATTTAGTCTTGTTATTTTCAACATATGTGATTACCTAAATATTATAATGACAATTACGTAATTGTTTATTTACGTTTTAAAAGTATAAGTTTTAAGTATTGCAAGAAATAAATCATTATATTATGAAGTAAGTAAGTTTTGTTTGATTAACGTTTGCTAATATACAACTTGACGCGTTTAGAAAAGAGTAACATTCTGGATTAAAATATATTTTTTTCCAGGCGCGGAGTTGTTTTAATTTATTTTAATTTGGTTTCATTTATTTTAAGTTGAACTTCGAAGTGTTCTACTGTGGTTAGTTATCTAATAAGTATAGTGATATACGTTTTAATGTTATCTACCGTTAAGTTGAACTTCGAAGTGTTCCACTGTGGTTAGTTACCTAGTTAGTATAGTGATATACGTTTTAATGTTATCTACCGATAATTGTCTACAAGTACAATAAGGCAATGCTAATGTAACGCAAACTTATTCTTTTGTAAGTATATTATTGACTTTGATTTTTAAAACATATAGGCAATTTATGTAGCGTTAATTTTACTTTGTCACGATTATTGAGCCGCGCTAAGATATTTTTATTATACAAGTTTATTAATCATAATTTAACTATCATATGTGTATCGATGTTTCAATTAATTGATTAAAATGATCTTGTATTGCTGGATTCGTAACATTATCCAATGTGATAATAAATCAGTCTTAGTGGTCTGGTGCTATGAACTTTGATATATTTTCAATTAATTAATTAAAATGATCTCGTATTGCTGGATTCCTAAAATGTGATAATAAATCAGTCTTAGTGGTCTGTGTAGCATGACGCTACGTATCGTACGACATCTGTCGACTTTCTTTAGAACTTCTGAACTTCTGTGTCTAAGGGAGGTCTAAGGCTAGGTCACGGTTGATATATAAAAAACGTACATTGTGATCCACGGCATTACAGGTAGATGGCGCTTATATCAGTCCGCATTTTGTAATACGTCTGGCAGTTATAAAATTTAGATAATACTCGCGCTAATTTTGAATGTGAATTTTTGAGGTATTCCAGATTGTCAAAAAGAAAAAAGTTGATTTTTGATTGAGTGTGTCAGAGCGACGGGAGATTTTTAAAGAAAAACAGATATTCTGGTTTTGTCTGAGAGTTTTGCTGTAATTTGCTTAGTTGCATTGAGTTGAAGTGCGATCTATTTCTGTAGATCTTTGCGCTCAAACATTATATAGCAAGTGCTAATACATTATTAAATACAATTTTTTAAAAACCAAATACGTCGCCGGACAAAAAGGCAACCAGAGGGACCGCCTGAGCCGGAAGGATTCCGGAAGGCACTTGTGGGTGCCGGACCGGCGAGACGGTCTGCAACTGCCGCGTTTTCCGCGGGTTTCTTCACCATTCATCGGAGAATTAGAGTCCGCATCCAGCGGGCTCTCCAAGTGAGAAAAGGAGTTCAGCGAGCTATTAGGTCCGCCTAAATCAAAGCGGACACTTGCCCACGAACTCTTTTTAATTTAAAACAACAGCTTTAGCCATCCTGCTTTCGAGAATATCAAATTATTTACATTTTTTTTAAAAAACGTTATAAATCCGATTCCTTTTCTTTGTATCCAGTATTTTTGTGCCATAATAGTTTTTTTTGTTGTTTTGCTAAATTTCCCCAAATTCCAATTGCCTCGTTTGACGGGCATATAAAGACCTGGCTCTTTAATTTAGGCTACGTTCAGCCAGCGAATCATCTGTCACCATCCATATCACCCGCCTCATTAACCCATTATTTTCCTGCAGCCAAATTATTACCAGCCGAGTCTTTATTTTTACTTACCAGTTTTGCTATTGAATGTGAAATATCCTTATATAGGTACAGTTGTCTTCATTTTTAAGTGAAGTGCTAATATTAAATATTTTTATTATTGTAATTTAATTACATTCTGGTTGTTGAATGTGAATGTGAAATAGGTACAGTTGTCTTCATTTTTAAGTGAAGTGCTAATTTTAAATATTTTTATTATTGTAATTTAATTGCATTCTGACCACTAGGGAAGTTATTGAATGTGAAATATCCTTATATAGATGCCGTTATTGTGATTTTTACGTGAAATGCTAAATTTTAAATAATTGACTATTTTTGCTAATCTTAAATATTTTTACTTTGTCTTCAAAATTACACGTGTTAATGCAATTATAGAAGTGTTTTACTGCAAAATGGTGCCCGATAAGGTAAAGAACTCTGGATTTACTTTTAATAATTGTAATTAAATATTTTTTTTTGGATTTGTGAGACGGTGACCGTAGACCGGTCGCGGTTCTATTAACCTTGATTTTGGTTTGTTTCAGCCTGCTGCCTCCTTACGTCCCATCATTAACCCGAATTCCGTTATATTGAAATATTGCTTTTATTTATGTTAAAAAAAAAACGAATTTATCTGTTGACCTTTACTTATGCCTTTTTCTCAATTACCCGTAACATATCCCGAATACCTTATTTCATAGTTTGAGTCCTGTAGTTAGAGCCCGTAGACGTTAGGGAATTCGCAGGTAAGTCAGACATAGAATGTATGATTTGCGTTTTGTTTTTTTTTTCAGAAACTGAACTTGTTTTTTTTTTGAATTCGAACTCTAACTTAGCATCTAGACTTCGAGTGCTATTTTCTTTCTTTGTCTTAAGCGCTTGGTTTAGACCACTGATATACTCGAACTTCAGATTTTAATTTTGAGTCCGATTAACTTTATTTTTGTTTCAACTTGCAACGCAAGACAACTTTCGACTTTTCTCCATGTCGCACTTAAGTAATGAAGGATCAATTGCTGAGACACCTCATGCGCATTCATCTTTAAACTCGTACGATCCGAGGATTTTAGATCCAATGGCAGACGATGAAGAACAGTTTTTTGATTCTGAACCACGACCCCAGGTGATGCATACCCAACTAGCAAAACCATGGTCGAGTACACGTTTCTGCCGCGACTTTTAAGTGTTAGTGTATGGTCGAATAAGAGTCGAATACACGTTTATACGACGGCGTTTGGGCACAGTTATATTGCAATTAAGTGGAGTAGGTGACAAATGAAAACACCGCTATAGATCAGGAATACTGAATAGAAGTTCTATAAATGTCGCGCAATTACTAATTGCGTGTAGTAGTGGCTTCTATCGCAATATTTATTCGGCTTTTATGTCGAGTTGCAGCAGCGAGAACTCCACTATGCAATTATTTGATTCAATAGCGAGTTTTGGAGCAGCGGTTACTCGACTTTTTTTATCAACACGCGCAAGTTCGTCACAATTGTCACAAAGCATAAACTGAATGAGAAATAATAATAATTTCGAGGTAAGTAAAGTGCATTTTGATTTTGTTATATGTTAGTAGTGACTTGAGGTTTATCGATTGTGGCAGTGAAGTTTACCTGCAAACTTATTTTTGTGACAAAACATATAATAGTTTATTTATTAAATTTTAATGCCCCTTCATGATTTTTAGTTTTAAGTGATTTATTATTTAATTTATTATTTAATTATCTAAACAAATGTACCAGTAAGCGACATTAAGCATCTTCGTAACACCTACGCGACTAGTATGTGATATACAGCCGAATACGAGTGCCCCGTTACTACATTATTCGACTATTGTTTCCGCCATAATGCCAACTTTAAGGTTCTTTGTGAAGAATATAAAAACCCTGGATACGAAAGAATATCAAAGAAATCCTGTGGTAATAGTTATTGTGTTGAGTTATCGGTACTAGTATATAAATAAATACTTTGATATGATGTTATACTTACAGATAATAAGTATTTGTGTGATTTTAAGTACTTTAAGCTACTTGTGCTAAGATATGTAAAGTTTTTTGTATATCATATTATCGATATTATATTTTTGACAAAACTATGTATACACGTCATTGTTGAGATTCAGGTCATTTGCCCATACTATGTCAAAAAAAACGCAATGACCTTGTCTGTACCTACATACAAACAATTATCATTGTTTTGTTTGTGGTACTTTTTCCGGCTAGTCGTAATTTAAGAATTTATGGAGTAAATCCAGTTGTTGTAATTTATGTACTAGAAAGTAAAGGGGCTTTAACTGTTCCAAATTGTAAAAACTGGATTAATTGCTAAGCAACTAATTAAAAAAAAAACACAAGTTTTTTTAGGTTAACTGTTATAAAAATAAAAAAAAGTCTGAAAAATTTGCATGCAAAATACAGTTTTACAGTCTTCTAAGGGACCCTAGTAACATATAAAAAAATGCAGCTTTACATCGTGCTTTGCGTGATAAATTGACAATTTGACTGCTGTATTGGCTATGCTTTTCTGTAGAAATTAAAAAAAAATCTGTACGGAACCAGTACTCGCAATTAAATATTCTGGTTGACAAGTTTGATGCTGAAATCACGGCGGTCGTGCAACGGTTATACGAGTTGTGGGTCAGTAAACGTTATATCTTGGCTTCTATAACACAAGCTGTGAAATAAAAGTGCTAAACAACTACACTTACACAGCATAAACAATAATTAGATAATTATACCCAAAGCAACACTTATATCATTATGGACTCAGTATGAAATGATGATTATAGAAATCAGTATGAAATGTATTACTCGATTGTGTAGTAATCGTATTTATTTACTACATTTATATTGCTACATGCGGAATAAAAATTACTTTCAACTCTTTTATACAACAGTTTTCTGAATAAAAGTTGCAACTTACCATGGCAATATGACTAGTCCTATAATGGCAATATTAGAAACGTATAAACGGCTGTTTGTAACATAGCTGCAGTATAATATGCTGTAACGCGATCAATGAGCTGTATAGAAGTAATATTGATGATGGCTATAAAACTGTAGTAAAACAATCTCATAACAAGGTCATATAAACGTTTATTCCACTGTACTATTTGACTGAATTATTGTATAAGCTAATTTGTAATATAATCAGCTACTATACGACATATTATCGCAGCGACTACTGTTACACTACCTTTATCTGACTAAATAGCTCTATAATACCAAGCTTATTCGGCATTTTTGCTGGTTGGGTATGTTCGGACTTCCCCCGCCTTTTCCTTTCAAAGATTATTCACTTACGAAATGGAACTTGAACTTTTCCGGGGACACTTGTGTTCGCGAATTTTTCTTTCGAATCGAGGAAGAAGGTATGGCGCTTAACGTCAATCCTTCATATGTTGTCAGACGTTTCCATGAATTGTTGTCAGATAGTGCCTTGAAACATTTTAGGGCAATCAGATATCCGGGTCTTACTTACGCGGAATTAAAGTCTGAATTCGTTAAAACCTTCGACGTAGCCGATTTCGATTTCAAGCTTGAGAGCCAACTTCGCGCTTTATCACAGAAGGACAACCAGTCAGTGGTTGATTTTGTTATTCAGGCGCGCGATCTAAACGCAAAGCTTCGTACACCGGTTTCCGAAGACAACCTGTTTAACATTATTAAATATGGAATGAATCCTAGATATCATCCTTGTCTTGCAACTAACGTGGTTAGGGATATTGATGGTTAGTTAGAAGTCGCGAAAAATTTTGAAGCCTTTCAAGGTTCACGACCAGCACGTTTGGCTATTGCACCGATTAGTGCTCAAGTTGTAGGTCAACCCAGTTCTATAGTGTGTATGAAGTGTGATGCAACTGGTCACAACTATCGTAATTGTCCTAACGTTTCAGGGGCAGTGTGCTTCAAGTGTAAGCGTGTTGGTGCAATCACACGCGATTGTCCTAGTTGTAATTCTGGTCCGTCAAAAAACGAATAAGTGGCGCACTGAGAGGTCCATCGGTGTCGCCCGTTTATATGAATAATTCCCCGGATAATAGACTTTTTATTGATGTTTTAGTTGCTGGCTCTTCGGTAAGAGCTCTTTTAGACTCTGGTGCTCAGGTTTCACTAATTGATATATCCCTCTTATCGGAGCTCGGTATAACATATCACGAGGATATCCGGCCTTATGTTGTCTCCGCCGACAATTCTCCTATTGAAATTCTAGGCGGTTTGGACGTCCCCATTCTTTTTAGTGGCATTCGCGTTTTGCACCCCTGTCTAGTGAGCAGTAATCTTCCTACTGCATTTATTTTAGGAATTGAGTTTTGGAATGCTGTTGGTCTCATTGACATTTTAAAGAAGGCATTCCGTGATGGTTTGTCAGGTAAGCTTTACGTCGCTTCACATCATGTTCCTGTCGCAGTCCCACGAGTAGGTGAGGTTCGCTATGTCCACCCTCGTACGGTGCTTGCACCACTGCAGGAATCAAAACTCCAATGTGTTATTGACGAGTTTGAGGAGATTTCTTCTGATAAAGCTGGATTAGGTTGTACTTCGAGGCTTTCGCATAAGATTGAGACTGTTGGTTCGCCCATTCGCCAACGTTACTATCCCTTATCTCCAGTCAAACTCAAGATTCTCAACGAAGAGATCGACAAGATGTTAGAGTCAGGCGTTATTCGTCCCTCACGATCACCCTGGGCTTCCCCAGTGGTGATGGTTACCAAGAAAGATGGTAGTGTCAGGTTTTGCGTGGACAGTAGGAAGTTGAACAGCGTTACCATCAGGGATTCATACCCTCTCCCGCGCGTCCAGGACATCCTTGAAAACCTATGAGGTGCCAAATATCTAACTTCGTTGGATTTTAGGAGCGCCTTTTGGCAAATCCCCTTAGCTGATAAGGCCAGTTGTGAGAAAATGGCCTTTATTGTACCCCAAAGGGGCCTCTTTGAGTTCGTTCGTCTCCCTTTTGGTTTAACCAACGCTGCGTCCGAGATGCAGAGGCTTACTGACATGATTGTCAGTAAGCTTCGGCTATGTTGATGATTTGATTTTGGTGTCTCGTGATTTTGACAGTCATATGCGGCTTATTCGTAAGGTTCGTGATAGGTTGAAAGAAGCTGGTCTTACGGTTAATTTAGATAAGTGCGAGTTTGTCAATGAGCGTGGTCTTCAAACTGATCCGAAGAAATTAGAAGCTATTAGGGATTACCCTACCCCTTCTTCTGCCAAGTCTCTACGTGCTTTCATTGGTATGTGTTCGTATTATCGCCGTTTCGTGGATGGTTTTTCTTCGATTATTGCTCCTCTGACGGCACTTATCGGTAAGAGAAAGGGACGTGATCCCATCGATTGGAACGATAGTGCTAGTGAAGCTTTTTCTAAATTGAAGGATGCCTTGATGAGCGCTCCGTTGAGGGCTTGCCCGGATTTTTCGAAACCTTTTATCCTTCAATGTCACGCTAGCCAGGTTGGCTTAGGCTCGGTCCTGGCTCAAGAGTTTGACGGCGTTGAACATCCAATTGCTTATTATTCTCGTTTATTCACTAAAGCTGAACGTGGATACGGGACAACCGAACATGAGCTTCTCACCGTTGTTGATTCCATAAAGCATTTCCGCGGATATCTCGATGGAATGAGGTTTAAGATCATTACTGACCATATTGCTCTTAAATGGTTGATCACCCTTGATAATCCTACCGGGCGCTTGGCTCGTTGGGCAACTTTGATTTCCCAATATAACTTTGATATTGAACATAAAAAAGGTGTCCTTAATGTTGTTCCTGACGCCTTGTCCCGCGCTCAAGTTGGGCTTATCTCATTCGCGCGTGGCATGGATCCTTCTGGAGATCCTTGGTATGAACGAATTTACCAGGGAGTTTTGGACAATCCTCAAATGTTTACTGCATTTGCTCTTCGGGATGGTGTCTTAATGCGCAGGGTATCTATCGAAAACCCTCTAGCACCTAATCCATGGCGTATAGTTCTTCCTGCTTCAAGGACTAGAGAGGCGGTTGCTGAAATTCATAATGGATTTCCCAACGTTCATCCTGGTGTTATGAAAACGTATTTAAAAGCTCGTGACTTATACTATTGGCCGAATATGTACCGTGATGTTACAAGGTTCCTTTCCGAATGTCAGATTTGCAAGTCTTATAAAATTGCAAATTCACAACCTCATGGACTTCGCTTATTTCCTCGTCGTGTTGCGGCTCCAATGGATCTTCTTTCCATTGACTTAATTGGTCCTTTACCGGTTAGCCGTAATGGGTGTCGTTATATTTTGACTTTGGTTGACGTTTTTACCAAATTTGTTTGGTTGGTCCCTTTGAAGTTGGTGAATGCGAGGTCAATATCGATGGCATTAGAGTCGGAGGTTATTTTGCGGTACGGTGTTCCTACTAACATTCTCTGTGACAACGCTACAGTTTTTCATAGTCGTCAATTTCTGGATTTCCTGGCGAGCTATAATATTCCAGGTCCGTGTTATACCCCATATTATTCGCCACAAGCGAATGTTGTGGAGAGATATAACCAGGTCGTGATTACTACTTTGAGCATTTTAGTTGAAAATGACCAACGCAGTTGGTAGGGTCATTTACATCGGGTCGCTCTTTATTTAAACTCTTGTATAAATTTGGCTACTGCTTATACACCGAATTTTTTGATGTACGGCCGCGAGTTGTCAATGATTTGTGAACGTGTTGAGAATCAGGTTGTGGACCAAGATGTGGGACTCAGCCGGATGGAACGCGCTTCGAATCTTCAGACGCTTCGTGAGGTGTACGATAAAGTTTCTGATTCGATGGCTTTAGCCTTTCATCGTAACGCCGCCAAGTTCACCACGAACCGTTCTTCGCCAAGAATCGTTGGTGACCAAATCGTTTGGCGCCGGAATTTCCAGCGTGGATCCGCTGATCCTTTTCGAGGCGGTAAATTCGCTCCACGTTTCGTTCGGTGCCGTGTGGTTAGACGGGTGTCTCCACAGGTATATGTACTGGCTGATACCGATTCCGAGCACGTCGGTACCTATCATATTAAAGATATATTGAAATAGTTTCTTCTTTCGGCCCGTTCAGTTTTCTCAAAATTCTAAAATGCGCTTTAGTCCGCCATTCCCTTATCGGTAATCCTTGCTTGATTCGTTTCTTATCGTTTTTTTGTTTTCGTTTGAGCGTTTCCTTGCTCCTTTTTCCAGATTTGACTTTTTTTTACCGTTGGTGCTTAAGGCTTCGTTTATCTTTCCCGGTCTATGATAGCCTGGTTGTATAATTTGATGACTCGATTTGAGGGATTAAGATCTGTGGCCAGGTGCAGTTTCTGTCCTATCCCGGCCGTCACGTCTTGGACCGCGTGACGCGTTGGTTGGCGTTTTGTCATCTTCTTAATCTATTAGATTAGTCTTTAGGGGTAATGTTAATAACTGGTTGGTTTTGTTTTTTTGGAATTCGTTTAGGATTCTCTTGTTGTACCTTTTTTGGCCTTAGCATTAAGTTGTGTTTTTTTTGTTGCTTGGGGTTAGTTTTCTTGTGTTTTCTTGTGTTGTTGTTCGTTTGTTTCTTTGTTTGGTAGGGAGATGCTGTAGCATGACGCTACGTATCGTACGACATCTGTCGACTTTCTTTAGAACTTCTGAACTTCTGTGTCTAAGGGAGGTCTAAGGCTAGGTCACGGTTGATATATAAAAAACGTACATTGTGATCCACGGCATTACAGGTAGATGGCGCTTATATCAGTCCGCATTTCGTAATACGTCTGGCAGTTATAAAATTTAGATAATACTCGCCCTAATTTTGAATGTGAATTTTTGAGGTATTCCAGATTGTCAAAAAGAAAAAAGTTGATTTTTGATTGAGTGTGTCAGAGCGACGGGAGATTTTTAAAGAAAAACAGATATTCTGGTTTTGTCTGAGAGTTTTGCTGTAATTTGCTTAGTTGCATCGAGTTGAAGTGCGATCTGTAGGGACACATTGTAACAAGAATGCTGACATCGCATTCTAGATACGAGCCGCGAGGCGCGGGCCTCGGCAGTAGTCCCCCGCCTTGCGACTTGTCCGGTAGTTCCCAAACGTACAAACGTATGTGTAGTGTACTTTAACGTTTTTGCTAAATTTACTAATATTATTGACCTTCAGTGTTAACTTTGATTCATGCAGTAATTGTGGAACATTTTAATAAACTTTTCTTGTGTTATTCAGTGACTTTAAATTGACATTCCAACCTTCTGATCCCAGAGTTTGGGTAGTGATCACTAACACCTACAATTGGTGACCCCGACAACGGGGCACACAAAGACTAAACTGACAGTGTAGTGAAAGACAATTTTAAAGACTGTGTTTACCAAACGGATTTTATTTATTTTTTCTGTTTATCCGCGTATTGGGGGCAACTCACTTTGCGGGAACTAGCCGGGGCAAGGAAATTAAGTCATTAGCAAACATGACACACGGTGTTGGCGGAGCACCCGGCGTCGCTGCGCCGCAGCCGCCGCAGCCGCCGGCGGGCGCGCCGCCTGCAGCGTCGAACGAGAGGACTGACGCGCAACTGGATCTTGCAGCTGTCACAGTCGCATCTAGGTTACCGGAATTTTGGGTCGATCAACCGAGGCACTGGTTTATTCAGGTAGAAGCCATATTAAATCCTCAGCATCTCAAGGACCAGGCGAGGTATGACCTAGTTTTAGGGAAGCTAACGAAAAGTGCGATAGGGCAGATTACCGACCTTTTGCTACAACCGCCAGTTACTGGCAAGTATGAAGCCCTTAAAGAGAAGCTTTTGGCAATTTACGAAGATTCTGCAAAGGCTCAATTACAGAAACTACTCAGTGATATGGAGCTGGGCGAGCAGAAGCCGTCGCATTTGTTGCGGAAAATGCGAGACCTCGCTAGGGGTAAGGTGCCTGATCAAACCAGCAGAACCATCTACCTCAGGCAGCACGAGCAGCAGTCGCCGTGGCCGACAGTCAGAACTTAGATAGCCTGGCTGCGATAGCGGACAAAGTGTTGGAGGCGGTTAGGCCCACTCCACACGTTGCGGAGGTGCAGGCGTCAACTTCGCACGGCGGAGCGACGCAGTTTCCGGATATGGTGGCTGTCCTAGCTGCCTTAGAGAGACTCGAGGGCAGGATATGCAGTTTGGAAGAGCAGACGAAGCAGTCGAACCGTGACCGGTTCCGACAAAGGGGAAGATCTGTTTCCAGGAGTGGCATGCGCCACCGTTCTACATCGCGTGGAAGGAGCAGCACCAGAAGAACGCCTGATAGCCCAGATTGGCTCTGTTCATACCATTATAGATACAGGGAGAAGGCGCAACGTTGTGTACCACCTTGTGCGTGGAGAACCAAGACGACGGAAAACCAGTAGGAGTACAAGAAGTGGCGGAAGCTTGTACTACTCCACCGTCGCACCGCCTATCCGTGACAGACACTAACAGTGGTTTTCGTTTCCTAATAGATACAGGTGCCGAGGTTAGTGTTATACCAGTGAGAAACAAATATTCAATTGGTGAAAGTGTTTGTAAATTATATGCCGCTAACGGTTCGGAAATTAAAACATACGGTATAAAGACTTTAGAGCTTAACCTAGGTTTAAGAAGAGCATACAAATGGTCATTTATAATTGCAGATGTAAGGCAACCAATTTTAGGTGCAGATTTTTTGATTAATTATGGACTTCTTGTAGATTTGAGATCAAAAAGATTAATAGATAGTTTAACATATTTGAGTGTAATTGGATCCATTGAACATTGTTGTAATCCATCAATCAGAGTTATTGATGAAAATCATCCTTTTCATGCCTTGTTAAGTAAATACCCGGATATTACGAAGCCTGTAAATTTTAGAGAACCACCTAGTCACAACGTTAAGCACCATATTGAAACAACAGGACCTCCAATCTTTGCCAGAGCTCGACCACTACCTCCAGATCGTTACAAAAAAGTTAAAGAGGAATTTAGGATCATGCAGGAAATGGGTATCTGCAGGCCTTCCAAAAGTCCCTGGGCAAGTCCGTTGCACGTCGTTCCAAAAAAGAACGGCGAACTTCGCCCATGTGGAGATTACAGACGTTTAAATGCAGTTACTAAGCCAGACAGATATCCAATTCCGCGAATTCAGGACTTTACGTACATTTTGAACAAAAAAATTTTTTTTTCGAGATTAGACATTAATAGAGCTTACCATTTTATTCCCGTGGCAGAGGAGGACATCGAGAAAAGTGCTATTATTACTCCATTTGGCTTGTGGGAATTTCCCAAAATGAGTTTTGGTTTAAAAAACGCGGCCCAGACCTTCCAGAGGTTTATGAATAGCACGGTTTTTCCAAATTTCGACTTTATATTTGTGTATATTGATGACGTCCTCATAGCTAGCGAGACAGAGCAGGAGCATGAGCGACACCTGCAAGCCGTTTTCGAGAGGTTGAACCAGTTTGGCATCACCATCAACGTGTCAAAGTGCTGTTTTGGTAAGTCGAAGCTGGATTTTCTAGGTTTTGAGGTATCGACAGATGGCATCCGGCCATTACCAGAGAAAGTGCAAGCAATAACGGACTACCCGAAACCTGAGACCGTCCAGGACTTACGTCGCTTCTTAGGTATGGTAAACTTTTATCGTGCTCATTTACCAAAAGCAGCATCTTACCAGGCAGAGCTGAATAAGTACCTGCACAATAGCAAAAAAAGGGACAAGACAAAAATCCAGTGGACTTCAGAGGCAACGGAGGCTTTTGAGAAATGTAAGCTAAGCTTAAAGAACGCGGCTACATTGTCTCATCCTCACGTCGATGCTCCCACAGCGTTAATGTCAGACGCTTCAGATTATGCGGTTGGCGCAGTTCTACAGATACAGGTAGGAGGAAATTGGAAACCCTTAGGCTATTTCTCAAAAAAGTTGACCAGCGCTCAACAAAAGTACAGTACTTATGACAGGGAACTGTTAGGTATTTTTCTCGGAGTTCGATATTTCAGGAGAATGTTTGAGGGGCAACCCTTAATCATTCTCACTGATCACAAACCACTTATTTACGCATTCAAAAATGGGGATAACAACAAAGAAACGCCTCGTAGAACCAGGCAGTTGTTGTTTATCAGTGAATTCACAACTGACATCCGATACGTAGAAGGTAAAAACAATATTCCAGCGGATTGTTTATCAAGAGTAGAAACCGTTTCCTGTCCCACGTTTCTCGACTACGGTGCAGTTGCTGACGAGCAGGAACGTGATGAGTATGTTTCCAGCGAAATATCGAGCGCAAACAACGGATCGCATTACAGGAAGGTATATTTACCCATGAGCGATAAGGCAATTTATTGCGAAACCTCAACTAGCAATATTAGACCTTATTTGCCTAGTGCTTTTAGGAAAGCAGCGTTCGACTCAGTACACAATTTAAGTCATCCAGGGATCCGCACTACCAGAAAAATGATTGCTAACAGATTTTTCTGGCCAGGTATGAATCGAGACGTAGGATTATGGGCGAAATGCTGTTTACAATGTCAACGAGCCAAGGTAACTAGACACACTTTGTCAGAGTTTAATGAGTACCCAGCCGTTGACAGATTCGAGCATGTCAATGTAGACATAATAGGACCCTTGCCAACCACAGCTGAAGGATATAGGTATTGTGTAACAGTCGTAGACAGGAAAACGCGATGGCCAGAGGCTTTTCCCCTTAAAGATATAACTGCAGAAAGCGTAGCTAAAGCCATTTATGACGGCTGGATAACTCGTTACGGGTGTCCACTAAAATTGACCAGTGATCAAGGTAGGCAATTTGAGAGTAGTTTGTTCAATAATTTGCTAAAGATTCTAGGAATCAAAAAGCTTAGGTCTTCACCATATCATGCTCAGGGTAATGGCATGGTTGAAAAGTTCAATAAATCATTAAAAACGTCATTAAAGGCTAGTTTGGTTGATAACTCGTGGATAGATCAGTTACCATCAGTTATGTTTGGTCTTCGTGCAGCACTGAGAAGCGACAATAGCGTTAGTGCTGCCGAGATGACATTCGGGAGGAAGCTTCGTTTACCAGGTGATTTTTATGATACTACTGGTACAGAGACAGGTGACGACGATAGTCTCGTCGACCGGATTCGTCGAACTATAGGTAAGTTTAAACCCGTTTTTAAATCGCACAACAGTAATAGATCTTTTTTTGTTCATCCCGATTTGAAAACATGCACGCAAGTTTTTATCAGAGACGACTCAGTTAGACGTCCATTGAAATCCCCCTATGACGGTCCATACAAAATTCTTAAGCGTTTCGACAAAGTCTATAAAATTAAACTTCCCGATCGTGTGGTTAACATCTCGATAGATCGCCTTAAGCCGGCGTACATTTTAAATGACGCCACTGACATAGAGTCGGATCAGCCGACTACCAACTATACTGACGGACAGACGAATTTAGACCCTAAAAGCATAGATGTACAGCCCATTCCTCGAACAACGAGGAGTGGCCGAGTCATTCGCAGACCTATTCGTTTCGATGAAGAATACCCATAGGCCATATTATACTGGTTGTGTCACTAGAAATAGTTAGGCTTAGATGAATATAGCAGATGTCCCAGTAGCAAATGTTATATTCATGATTATTTTAGTTATTTTTGAAATGTTTGTTATAATTATATTGTTGATTTAACGATGTTGTGTAAATGCAATCAGGTCATTTCAAGCGCACGTTTAACAACATGCTTAGGTATTTTTTTCGCTTTGTAAGTCGTTGCACAAGAGAAATAAGTATGTCGTATATTTGCAATTTCATATATTTTTAAGTAATATAAAGATTAGTAATTCGAGCTAAAATTCATTCTTCAGAATATTTTTCGTAAGAAAGTATACTTACAAGATGGGCTACGGTCAGAGTAAAGACGCCAAAAACGAAGTTATAGCTCAAGCCCAAGTTGTTTCTAATGTTACGCAAGTGGAGTCCAGATTGAATACTTTATCCATTATTTTGATAGTGGTAGCAGGCTTGATAGCCATCAGCCTTTTGTTCGCGATTAGAAGACTTTGTATGAAAAAAACCAGACGCTGGTTACGCAAGGAAGTCGGTGCCGCGAGTTTAGCAACACCAGTGGTCCGGGTCCAGACCCTACCACCCCAGGCGGTCCAGCCGACAACAGTTTGTTAAATTGTGTAAAGCCATCTTACTATCTTTTCTTGTGCAAGTGACCATAGAATAACATGTAAATAGATGTAAGTTAAAAAACAACAACTTTGTTTTCGAATTGTTTTTATTTTTGATAATTAATGTGTACTTAACAAAAAGACTTAATTCTAGTTGTCATTCACTTTCATTACATTTTATATTTTGTAACAATACTTTAGTCAAAACAACAGTGTAACATTCCGTCAGCATGAATTCCTGGTATCGCCGGCCGGTCGCCGCAAAGTGCAGAGCGTGCAGATATAGAGTTACAGCTAGGTTTAAAGCAAGACGCCCACCGATAGCGAAGCGATACCGAGCTATTCATACTGGTTGAATATATGATTATATTTCATGAAATTTTTGGTAATCCAAAAATTGGGGAGGACTATTGTAGGGACACATTGTAACAAGAATGCTGACATCGCATTCTAGATACGAGCCGCGAGGCGCGGGCCTCGGCAGTAGTCCCCCGCCTTGCGACTTGTCCGGTAGTTCCCAAACGTACAAACGTATGTGTAGTGTACTTTAACGTTTTTGCTAAATTTACTAATATTATTGACCTTCAGTGTTAACTTTGATTCATGCAGTAATTGTGGAACATTTTAATAAACTTTTCTTGTGTTATTCAGTGACTTTAAATTGACATTCCAACCTTCTGATCCCGGAGTTTGGGTAGTGATCACTAACACCTACATATACCTACATATTTCTGTAGATCTTTGCGCTCAAACATTATATAGCAAGCGCTAATACATTATTAAATACAATTTTTTAAAAACCAAATACGTCGCCGGACAAAAAGGCAACCAGAGGGACCGCCTGAGCCGGAAGGATTCCGGAAGGCACTTGTGGGTGCCGGACCGGCGAGACGGTCTGCAACTGCCGCGTTTTCCGCGGGTTTCTTCACCATTCATCGGAGAATTAGAGTCCGCATCCAGCGGGTTCTCCAAGTGAGAAAAGGAGTTCAGCGAGCTATTGGGTCCGCCTAAATCAAAGCGGACACTTGCCCACGAACTCTTTTTAATTTAAAACAACAGCTTTAGCCATCCTGCTTTCGAGAATATCAAATTATTTACATTTTTTTTAAAAAACGTTATAAATCCGATTCCTTTTCTTTGTATCCAGTATTTTTGTGCCATAATAGTTTTTTTGTTGTTTTGCTAAATTTCCCCAAATTCCAATTGCCTCGTTTGACGGGCATATAAAGACCTGGCTCTTTAATTTAGGCTACGTTCAGCCAGCGAATCATCTGTCACCATATCACCCGCCTCATTAACCCATTATTTTCCTGCAGCCAAATTATTACCAGCCGAGTCTTTATTTTTACTTACCAGTTTTGCTAACTATTGAATGTGAAATATCCTTATATAGGTACAGTTGTCTTCATTTTTAAGTGAAGTGCTAATATTAAATATTTTTATTATTGTAGTTTAATTACATTCTGGTTGTTGAATGTGAATGTGAAATAGGTACAGGGTACAGTTGTCTTCATTTTTAAGTGAAGTGCTAATTTTAAATATTTTTATTATTGTAATTTAATTGCATTCTGACCACTAGGGAAGTTATTGAATGTGAAATATCCTTATATAGATGCCGTTATTGTGATTTTTACGTGAAATGCTAAATTTTAAATAATTGACTATTTTTGCTAATCTTAAATATTTTTACTTTGTCTTCAAAATTAAACGTGTTAATGCAATTATAGAAGTGTTTTACTGCATCTGGTACTATGAACATATATATATATGTGAAATACTTATATTATAATAATAAATAACTAGTTTAGTAGCGATGAAAGCAAGCTAAACATAGTGTCGTCATTATCCTATTTTTACTAGAGAAATCAGGGCCTTAACCAATGAATTGAAAAATAAAATAATTACTGAACCAGTTTCACCAATATTTAACTAATGTAAATAAGCAGTAATAAGTATGTGGTTTTGCAAAGTTTTTATTATGCAAGTCCCTTACGAACCTCAATTTGCACTCTGCAGTAGTCGCAGAAAGTTAAAACTGGATACATGAATTTAACAAACCTAATTTTGCCCTTTTGTCACTGATCTCAGGACATAACATGATAACGAATAATATTAACTATAATGTTAGTTCCTAGCTAACTATAGTGTTAATTCCTTTATTTATTCTTCTTATGTTTATTATTGTTACTATATTATTTTAACTAACTGTACAGATAATATTAAATATGTTGTTTAATTCCTTTAATTTCTCTTCTTATGTTTATCATAGTTACTACATTCTTTTAACTAACTGTACGTTTAGCTCAGTATAATAAATTCAAAAAGATTCATACAATGGACTTTTCTAAGATGCATTCAGCCATTTAGTAAAAGGGGTTTGCCTGTTACCCAGCTTTCATGTTAAATGTCGTCAACGTTTACTATTAGGTTAAATGTAGGTAGGTAATTCATAGAAATAGGTATTGCACTCCATTAAATTAAAATTCTCAAACTGCATAAACGATTGAATTAACGTCTGATATTTGTTAGGCATACATACAAAATATTACAATGATAATTGATGAGCTTTAATAATAAAATAGTAAATGTAATCAGAGACCACTGAAACCACTTTTTTGACGTCTTATTTGATTTGATTATCTGTGATTTATTTCATTTGAGTTGTCCATACTATACATGGCTACAGATGAAAGTATTGGCGTTTTACGTACACGTACAAGAGCCAAGCTCTTAAACATATGATGATGTATATCGTTCATTCTCATAATCGTATGAAATTCAAAGTTTATTGATTACTTTCCTAAAATATTGCTAGGTTATTATATTACGGTAAAACTGAATGAGAGTTTCGCACATTATTCACGTGCGTTGCGCAGGTACTTGATACATTCAAGTAGGTTTGATTCAAAGTACCGCACGTTCATCCACGTGCGTTTCATAGGTACTAGATTATTAAGGTAGGTCTGAATAAAAGTCCTGCACGTTCATTCACGTGCTTCACATAAGTAGGTTACATAGGAAAATAGATCTATTTAGGTAGGCCTGAAAAAAGGTCTGACATGTCCATTCACGTTTGTTGCATTAACTCCACCATATGCGTAGTCCACTTTATACGTGTCACCTCAAACATTTGGCTTTACATAAGAATCATAAGTTTTTATTCTGCATTTGACTCTACATGTCATTTTTCGTCTCTACACGTTGTCTACATCGACTCCAAATGTGACTTTATATTTTGACACTATACGTGACTTTATATTTTGACACTATACGTGACTTTATATTTTGACACTATACGTGACTTTATATTTCGACACTATAAGTAACTTTATGTGACTCTACATATCGACTCTACATATCGACTCTACATATGACTCTACATATGACTCTACATATGACTCTACCTGTTAAATACAGGTATTGCTTGAATTAACGTTTAAATTAATTATCTAAAATAAATGTTATAACGATTATACTCGACATACTAGTTATTATATTCAAGCAACTTCAGTTTTATTTATTCGCGTTTGACTATCATTGGCATTTATACGCGTTTTGACTATCATTGGCGTATTCTTCTCACTCTATGATTAAATAATAACTCTCCTTTCTTTTGATATTGTGTAAAAAGAGCTCAGTTCGTAAATTTCTAAGCAATACTTTGCTCATTAGTCATTAGTGGACACAATTATAGTCTAAACAATTTGAACTGAGCTCATCCACTTAGTGTCTTGTGTGTAAACCGCAGGCGCACGTGCCACTATGAAAAAAAGGGTTTGGCTACCTGTTAGCGTTTATTGAATATCTGCTATATGGACCACGGAATAAGATTCAATATCAACTAATACGAAAAAACCTCTAAGTTCTATACGGTTGCACCCAGTACAAGCGATTCAAATGCTCTAGAACCAGCGTAACTCGACACCGAGATCCGAAACAAAAGTGCGTAATTGGAGATCGCGCTTGCACTGGTATTCCGAGCGCACGGCTAGTTAGCGATTAGGAAGCAATTGTAATTTTCCCGAACGGGCAGGTAAAACAGGGTTGGATTCTGATTAAATCATTTAGGTGGATGTACGATTTACAAATATCTAATATATGAAATATATATACATATATAATAGATTTTAATAAATATTGGGTATGTTAAAATTATTATCAGACATGTAAATAATCAACTATTTTAAAATTGCTTTCTTAATTTTACAGCTTAGACTTACTTTTACCTATAGCAAATTATGTACTGAGAATAACTCAATTCAAATATAAATAATATGAATCTACATTATAGTTCTGCTTGTTATCATAATTGGAATGTGTTGTAGAAAAATATAAAAATATATATATTTACAGTACATATTAGTCAACAAAAATAATCATATTAATCTTTTCATCATATTAATTTCATTTTTTTTTCTAGATTAATTAACGTGCCTACAACTATTCCTCGAATGAGGGTTTGTCATGTTTATTACATTTCTTATCAGATTTACAAACGTTTTAAAAGAAAATAAATAAATAACAGATTTTAATAAATATAGGCTGAGTATGTTACAATTATAATCAGTCCTTTAAATACTCAAAGTCAAAGTCAAAAATGTATTTATTCAAGTAGGCATAGCAACAAGCACTTTCGAATCGTCAGTAACGATTATTATCTTAAGCTATTATATAATTAATAGAAATATATTGATGCAATTATACAAAAAAAAATACGGGTCAAAATGTATCATAATAATTTCACAATAAAATCGACAAAACTTAAAAGATAAAAAAATGTATAATAAAATACTAGTTTAGAATGTTTCTAGAATAAAATGCAAATGTCAGAAGGAAAATTTAAATCATTATTTTTTAATAAATCTTCTATACTATACTATAGTAAAATAATCGTCTTCTATACTCTAATAGGCTTTAGAAATTCATATTATTTATATTTGAATTGAGTTATTCTCAGTACATAATTTGCTATAGGTAAAAGTAAGTCTAAGCTGTAAAATTAAGAAAGCAATTTTAAAATAGTTAAGTATTTATATGCCTGATTATAATTTTAACATACCCAATATTTATTAAAATCTATTATATATGTATTTCATATATTAAATATTTGTAAATCGTACATCCACCCAAATGTTTTAATCAGAATCCAACCCTGTTTTACCTGCCCTTTCGCGAAAATTACAATTGCCTCCTAATCGCTAACTAGCCGTGCGCTCGGAATACCAGTGCAAGCGCGATCTCCAATTATGCACATTTGTTTCGGATCTCGGTGTCGAATTACGCTGGTTCTAGAGCATTTGAATCGCTTGTACTGGATGCAACCGTATAGAACA
The DNA here is from genome assembly GCA_947086415.1 of Pammene aurita. NCBI lineage: Eukaryota > Metazoa > Arthropoda > Insecta > Lepidoptera > Tortricidae > Pammene > Pammene aurita. The sequence goes on along the minus strand of OX352305.1, from coordinate 19,848,911 downwards.
TAGAGCTTTTTTCGTATTAGTTCATATTGAATCTTATTGCGTGGTCCATATAGTAGAAATTCAGTAAACGCTAACATGTGGCCAAACAATTTTTTCCATAGTGGCACGCGCGCCTGCGGTTTACACACAAAAGATAAGACACTAAGTGGATGAGCTCAGTTCAAATTGTTTAGACTATATAATAGATCGTCAAATCATCATGTCACGTCGATTTTCCATCAACTTCCTGTGTAATTAAAATCGGTAATATCCTTTAATTTGTCAATTGCCATCTAAACCTTTATCAGGCGAAAAATAGAGATCAATTGACATTATAAGTGATTATATTATTTATGATCATATACCTCGATAAAACAGAATACACACATGGGATTATATGCGTGGTAATATGCCGACGACATACACGAGATTAACAAATCTCGACTAGGCTCTTGTTCTTATTTTGTTACTTTATTTTGTATATAAACAGACATCTGAATAGTCAATGTACCCATTTAACTTAACTATTGTGATTTAATCATCAACTTTATTTATTGGATTGAATACAGTAAGGAAGTAGAGAACTCAAAAATACGTGGTCAGTTACCACACCGAGACTTATATAAGTATAAAAGGTAATTTCTATGAACTTTATAGTACCGTTTATTAAGACGAAATATGTACGGGATATAACTTGTACTTAGACAAAGCTATACAGGCCATTTATTAATTATTGTAAATTATACTTTCTTTTCTTTACACACTTTATTTAATCACCTTGGTCCATATGATCTATCTGAAATTGATTTATACTAAATCCAAGTTAATACCAGTCTTAAGCTGTTACTTAGCTGTGGCGTGAACGATCACGTTAACTTGAAAACTTTACACTTTTATGTATATCCAAACGCACTTAGTATTAATTGACATTTAACCATAATTATTTTTAACGACAATAATGGTTCACGAGAAGAAATAGTAATTATAAACATTTTAATAATATGAAGTGATACATAAGCGTGAACCACTTAGAGACATTGTACACACTACAGGCATTAAGGAGTTTCTAATAAATTATTGTTTCATTTTAATCATATTCATAAAGCATATTCATTTCATTACTGAATATTCCGTTGTCGAAATAATGTTATATTTGTTTGTGGTATTAATGGAAAAGGAATTTAAATTACCTTTTCCTAAGATTTATTATTATTTTCAACTTGTTTACAAATTTACTTATTAGAAAGAGATACAAAGTATTTTGAATGCAGCCTGCTTATGGCATGATATTCGTAAAATTGTTTTCAAATAATATGCGCTTTCCAAAAAGGGCTTCATAATTGCATTTTTAAATAATATCTTAAGATATCGAAAAAATAATTTCCTTCATATTAAATAATTAATTTAAAATTATTCCCCGCATATCTTCGAACATAAATTACCGGGTAGTATTTTAAAAGATTAATTTGACTATTGCAAAATATAAATATAAACATATATACCATTGAGACATACTGTAGGCAAATTATACGGTTATAATAATACCAGCGTTATTTTATTCAAAATTTAAGCGAATATCAAACTATACTTATTGTATTGAAGGTTAGGTCATAAAAGTTTTTATGGATTGTGAAGTTATCTTTATTAGGAATGATGACAACAATATCCGACTTACTATTCTCTCTGATAATTAATTATATTGATTATGTAACAACATAACAAACATCTCCATCTAATATGTGCATATCCAAAAGAGCAACCTTTGGCAAAATGCCCATGTAAGACTAACCATATAAACCTCCGGACTTACTCCGTTACGGAAAATACAGTTTACCTTCAATTATCAATAAACATACCATCTAACATGTGCATATCCAAAAGAGTAACCTTTGTCAAAATGTCCATGCAAGATTAACCATATAAACCTCCGGAATTACTCCGTTACGGAAAATACAGTTTACCTTCAATTATCAATAAACATACCATCCAACATGTGCATATCCAAAAGAGTAACCTTTGGCAAAATGACCATGTTAAACTAAGCATATAAACCTCCGGACTTACTCCGTTACGGAAAATATAGTTTCACCAATCAATCTAATTTATTATTTAAAATAATAAAAAATTAAAACCTTACGTTTTTGTGCGGCGTGGCAAAAATCCTGTCGATTTTTGTTAGATCCCACTGCTGAGATGTAGGGGATATCACTAGGATTATAAAATAAACCAGTACTTTACCAGTATTTACACTTGTATTCGTTTGTTACAAGGTTTAAATATGAATAAATTACACTATATGACAATAATATTTTCAAGACGTCTTAACAACAATCTGGTCAAGATCCGAATGGCGGCCGCAGCTGTATACCCGTCATTTTATAACATCAAAATGGCGGGAACGAGCAACAAGGAATAGTCAATTGACAGTCTTTTAAGATGATGTTAAATAAAAAGTAGTTATCCTTACAAGTTAAAGTATTTATCAATAATAATGCTTACAGACAGCCCTCCGCCTGGTGCGTTCCGTTTTCGGACACTCTTAGTGGCGCAATTTTTGGGGTGCTTTTTCCGTCTGCAGCCGAAATTTATGGCCCTATATTAATAAAATTTGGTGTGTGAGTGGTTTTTATAACTCGCCATATGTTGGAGCATAAGAATTATTTTTGAAATCATTTTTAAGGGGGCACTCCATACATGTAACTATTGTAACGGTTGAATAAAACAAAAACAAATGCCAAAAAAACATGTTCTGATATGAAGTCCCGTACGTTTTTGAAAATAAGTTTAAGGTTACTAAATGTTTTTTTATACAATTAATATTTAGGAGGATATTTTACTAGACAAATTTAAAAATAAAAATGTTTTAAAAATAATTCTTATGGTCCAATATATGGCGAGTTATAAAAGCCACTTACACACCAAATTTTATTAATATAGGGCCGCAAATTCCAGCTTCAGACGGAAAGCGCCCCAAAAATTGCACCACTAAAAGGGACCGAAAACGGAACGGGCCAGGCTGAGGGCTGGCCTACCAAAAAATATTGAAAGAGCATCACTTTGGCTATCAAATGAGGATGGCTTCATCCAGCTACTCGATGAGGTAAAAACACCCCAAAAATTGCACCACTAAAAGTGTCCGGAAACGGAACGGACCATGCTGAGGGCTGTCCGATCAAAAAATATTGACAGAGCATCACTTTAGATATCAAATAAGGTTGGTTTCATCCTGCTACCCTGATGAGGTAAAAACACGAAACGAAACGGACCAGACTGAGGGCTGTCCGACCAAGTGATTTGTGACCTATTAAACTTTTATTTTCGATTAATAAGTCCAAGTTCCAAAATGCTCCTCGATGAGGTAACTGATCATACTGTGGCCGCCCGGTCCATTACGCGGATTAAGTGTAGTGAGCGTTCCTATAAATACGTGCATACAATCATACAAGTTACGCAAACAGTAAAAGTTGCTTTCCACCACTCCACCTCGGAAACGTGCTTAGCCACATGTGGAGAAAGTAATTTGGTACAAGTTTTGACTTGCTTTTTCACGTTATCTGGCAGGATGGACTTTAAAGAGATGATTTTCAATTATATAATTTTGAAAGTATTGGGCTTCGATATTTTATAGCTTATATTTTTCCTGAGGTGGTGTGGTGAAAATTTTTGTATTGTACTCGGCAGAAAAGTTTGTTCAACCTCTCTTGCCTTTAGGCCCTCGTACGCTCAAGATTCCATTTTTCGAACAACTTGCTACGCTCATGGCTCAATTTCGGAATCTTCGGTAGATCGGGTCTCAATAAAGCACGAGAGCATAAACATCTACTTAGCCCCCTTGTATAATAATAGTACATTACTTACCAAGGACTGTAAAAGAAAGAAAGCCCGTAATCGCAGGTATTTGTAACCCGAGCCGCAGGCGAGGGTTGTAAATATGCGATAGAGGGCTTTCTTTTTTACTGCCCGTGGTGAGTACACAATTTTACGTCTCCACCTGGGCATAATGCGAGTTTTACCGTACGCGTAGCGTGCGGTAAAACTGACATTATGGCCAGGTGTGACGTAAATAACTATTATCTATGGTGTCAGGGCAAATTCGAGCTGGCAAATTTATTCTCATGTTTTATTCGCCTACCGTTTGTTTCCCTTAAAATCATTTTAATAAACACCGGCCAAAAGCATGCCAGGCCATGCCTAATGTAGGGTTCCGCAGCTGCGGGCCCGTCACAATATTTACACCTATTCATAAAATCGTTTTTTAGGATATTTTGCCATGAAATTACAAGTTTTGCGATAACTTAAGACGATTGTCGCCGGAGTGTCCTTGAGCGTTTGGGCGCTCTCTACCCGCGCCACCCGCGTACCCTTCTCATTGCGATCGTGCGTAAATCCGCCGCGATGCACCGCAATTATGTTCAAAGAATATGACTTTACTCAGAGGCGCGCGGGCAGATTTATGATAATCATGCCTAATCCTTTTGTGGATGTTTTGCGATTTGAATACTGTGATTAAGTACTACGGTGACATTTTTTAGGAATGCTACTAAATAAGATAAGTAATAACGATCTCGATTAGTAGATTTTTATGTAAAAAAATGAAAACCTAGATTTTGAATTTGAAGTACAGTGAGCGGCAAAATATTTATGAATTTACGAAATATGGTTAAAAATATTCCGCATATCAGAAAAAAAAAAAAAATACTGACTAGTACAGCAAAAAAATCTGAATACACATCGAAGCGGTGTTTTCATGTGAATTTGGAGTTTTTTGCTGTGCAAGTGAGCTTAATAGATGGTTATTTTTTGTTGCGATTTTAAATATTAACCGTAAAAATTCACTTAATTACGATAAATTAACAAAACTAAGCCTGTTGCGAGTTGCGAATAGTAAAAATGCACATATAAGGAGCGGTATTTGTGCACGAAATCGTCATACAAATGAGAGCTGTAAGCCCATTAAATTTAGATCTTTAAAATATAACACAGCGCAAACACTTCTTAGGGTTCCATAGCCAAAATGGTCAAAACGGAACCCTTAAAAGTTTTATGAAACATGTCCGTCTGTCCGTCCGTATGTCACAGCCATTTTTATTATAAAACATATATTACTGAAATTTTATCTAGAGGTGTGTTTCATGTGCCGCTACTTAGTTTTCTGGCTAAATTGCTAAAAAAATCTTTTAGGTGAGGAACTCATACATACATACATATGCCAAACTAAATGTCAAAAATATTTTTTTTGTAAATATGTACACGATACGGCTTTAAAAATATCTTATATATACACGGTGCTCGTGAGGATTGCGAGAGACTTTAACAGTGCATTCCTGATCATAATTGGAGACTAAAATGTCGTATAAACTTTTCTGGAATTCGCCTAGTTTCAGAGTTACTATCAATTAAATAAAAAAATATTTTTTATTGTGACTCAGTGCAAAACGCTTTTTTGATGGCGATTTCACCCTTTATGGGATCTAGTCTAGACATTCTTATTGACAGATATCAAAGTGCCAAGGAATACTTTACGTAAACTATTTTTTACGAAAAAAAATGTACTAATTTATTTTAATCGACAGTTTTACCAATAACATTTATGTTTTCATGTTCAAAATCATTAAAAAATCGAAAAAAAAAACAAAAAAAAAATTTTTTTTTGGCGAAATTGACCTAAATTTATATAACATTTATTACTCCTTATGACCTCAGAAATTCGTGGTTAAAATCTCTCGCAATGCTCACAAGCACCGTGTATATATATATATAATAAATATATATATATATATATATATAAATATATATATATATATATATATATATATAATACTATAAAACTTTTAATAAAACTTTTTTATTAAGTCAATATTTTCAGAAATAATTGCTTCGAGAGTCTAAATATAATAGCCCCCCATCTAACTTTTAATCCGGAAGTCTAAAAAATATGAAAAAATACCAAGAAGGCTTAGTACTTAATTTTCTACGAAAATTATTTCACATATTATCGGTTCATCCGTTTTTGAGTTATCTCCAAGAAACTACTTTCTACGGAACCCTACATTATACATGGTCCGATACAAACTTGGCCAGTCTTTTAAAGATATTTGATAGGTAGTATTAACCCTTAGTAGTAATTTATTTATTCACTTGTGTTGATAATTAATATAAAATTTGTATTTATTTGCATTTCACCGACATAGTAGTTTTTTTAAGGTAGTCAACGCGCATGTGAATCTTCTGGGGTTGCAGGCGTCCATAGGCTTTATAACTGCTTTCAATCAGGCCATGCTTGTTTGCCAGCGTCGAGGTATAAAAAAAGCTTTTTTCCTTTATTCTTATATACATTGAACTCTTAAATATCAGCAATTTTTTATTAGATTCTCAATCAGGCTTTGCTCAGTGATAGTTAGTAGACTGAAATTTGGTATGAGTAATTATGTGTTTTAATTACGCCTACAAAGTGGTAAAACAATAAGTATCTGAAACCCATTGTTGGATAGGTCTTTCAAGAAGAATATGCCTTAAACAACTTTTAGATAAAACGAATACTTTCGTAAATAATAGCTTCGAAAGTTAAAATGCTCTTTGATTTTTGAACCGTGGGTCCAAAAAAATTGGGAAAATTCCTGGAAATGAGGCCATTGAAATACTTATCACGTATTTTCAATAAAAAATATATGGGATAAAATCGGTTGAGCCGTTTTTGAGTTATGCCTATAGTAAAATAACGTAAGTGCCACAAAATATTTATTTATAGACTACCTTTTGAATGGATGTATTGTAACAGGCCGGCAACTACGGATCCCTACACTGAGCATAGCCCGATATTCTCTTGACCGGTTTATCTCCAATCCTTTGCAGTTTACTTCGCAATTTCTAGATTTGAGAAATTAGTATAAAGTATATCGTTAAAGATTGTGTTTAATCTTAAAATAAAACGCATATTACATTCGTTTAGAACACGCTATTCTTAAATAAATATGTTTAAATAAATTCGGTTCTTTGGAGTTTTTTATTAAATTAATTATTAGTCTATTGTATTGCAGTACTAGCAGATTTCCGCAACTCGACGACTAATGCCTATTTTGCGTGATGCATTAGTCTACTAAAACATAATAATTTTAGTTTACTTACATGACCAAATTTGTTTTCAGAGCAATGTGAGATTCACGATTTTTGTTTTTTCTCCATTTTTATTTTATTTGTTTTTTACTTGTATTATAATCTAAATAAAATACACTTTTTATACAAACGTACATAAACATGCATACGAGTACATTATCTTAAAAGATAAACGGTCAATACATTATTGATTCCGGGAAGACACGTTATATCCGCACCGCATGCAGTTATTTAGTCTTTAGGCACAGTAAGTCCGATATTATTGCTCACGGGCCAAGCATAAGTATATGTAGTACAAGGCAAACACGGAGCGACGAGCGACATAGCCTCCTCGTCTCAAAGCTAGCTCACGACTGCCAGCAACGCCGTTTTCGAGCTAATAAATAACGCACGAAATGTGGAATTATGATCAAGTTGTTTAAGAAAATTTATCCAATTTAAATATCATACGTTGAGTTTGTAGTGTTCTGTAGTAAATATTTTTTAGTTCAACAATATTTTAAATCGAATGAGCCGTTCAGTAGATATAAGCAAAATTAACCGTAAAACGACATTTCGTTACATTTACATAACGGAGAAACTATACGTTACACGAGTTATTCAAACGTTGACAATGTTGTACATGAAATGGTAAATAACATATATTTTTTTCAAAATTTTTGAATGGCCCGTTATTGAGATATATCCCTTAGAAAGTAACAGTTTTCGGCCACAATCAGCGCCTAGCGCCTTAAAAACTGCTCAAACAATTCTATTCTATACAGTTTGCATTGAAAACTCTTATTTAGACACACATCCATGAATCTTCCCATTGATTTATTATGTATTATACTAGATGTGACATCTAGAACAAAATTTGTGCACCATATTTGGCGGTTGATAGCTATGACAGAATCAAAGAGTAGTATAGACTTGTAGTGATTTTCACTACAACTTTTGGGACAAAAAATTTCTTAGGTATGTCATCTCCTGTTACTCAATGAATTTTCCATATTTTTTTGGCCCAGGGTTCAAAAGTTAGAGGACGGTACGCTTTTTTTAAATTTCGAAGCTATTATTTACTTAACTATTGATTTTATCCAATACTTGATTTAGAAGACCCCTATTATTTTTAAAAAGCCAAACTTTATTGTAAGTACTATATTTTTAAATTTTTTCAATAAATTACTGAGAAATATATTATTAAGATTTTAACGCGGATCTTATTAGTAAGCAACTTAAAAAGCACAAGATATGATAAAATACTTACCTAGTAGGAGTACTTCATGAGTGGATTGGTGAGCGGGTTTTTGACACAAACAGAATTTTTGACAGTGCAATAATACAAATAATATAAATAAATCATAAACTAGATCAAGTCTCATCTTGTTCCATATTTCTGTGACGCACTGTACTTCGCGCACATTCCTTTGTTCGAAATAACCGGCCGGCCGGCGATTCTCCCGCCCCGCGCGCCTTCTCCGCGTTGGGGCGAGCGCCCGCGCCGCGCTTCGGCGCTTCGGCAAGTTCGGCAGAGGAGATCTTACCATCGCCGCCGGCGCACGCTCGCTTGCCCTGCGCAGCGACTCTGTGTAGCCGGCGGGCGTTAAATATTTATAGTCTAATTCTTATTAAGCGGTCCTCGCTTGTAATTGTACTCTTTCAGTGCTAGTTTTAAAATCCCCTTTGGGTAAGTGTTGAACATTTCTTAGCTCATTACAAACAGGTAGATTCAAATTGTGTGACTAACCTAACGGTTTTTTCAGCTACGACATTTCTTTGTGTGATTTTGCTTGCCTTCCATTTCTTAGCCTTTATTTTGCATATTTATCATTCCACGTAATATTTAACGTTTTAAAAAATAGTATCCTTTTAGTGTTTAAATAGAATTCATGTTTGTAATTTTAAATTGAAAAGTTGACCGTTAGATTTAACCGCTTTTGCTCCGAACACTTTTATTCTTTCTTTCTTTTACTTCTTTACTTTGTAAACTCCGTCTGATTGTACTATCCGCACATCACCAACCTAAGCTTTCATCGTCATCATCACGCAGTACTGCTTCCTGCTTATGCTTCTTGCCGTGCCGAGTACAGTCAGCGGAGTTAAATAGTGGATGTTTTATTTACACGACGGAAATCAATTCCAGGGTGCCTAGTTACGGCTAGACCTTCAAGACCAGACCAGGCAGTTGTTCCTGAGCGGCCCGCGCTGACGTCCCTCAGCTCGCCCGTCTCCTGACCCGTACCAGTTCCGGCTTCTCCAGGGGAGTACTTGCGTGGTGGGAAGAACTCAACGCCTCGGAGCAATAATCAGATCGGTTTTTTTTACGAATCCAACCCTACGACATACTCGTGTGCTTGCGGCGGATACGGTGGAAATAAATACAGTTTCTTTAAACCTTGTTTTTTTATTCTATTCCACCGCCATACGTAGCAACAGAAACAGGTGTTTTGTAGATGTTTGAAACAACACACGGCTCTGAGAGATACTGATGAAGGAGTTACCAAATATACCTTCATCTTTTTCACACGCAGGCTAAGGGCGCGTGTAAACGATGCCGCCCCCGCCGCGCTGCTACTGCGGGTATCATGTACACGATTCCGCCGCCACGCCGTCATCGCGCCGCCGCCGTACCTCTGCGCTGTGTATACGATATGCGTAAAGACCGCCACCGCGCCGCCGCCGCGGGCTTTTGTTTCTCGCATACACAGCGCAGAGGGCGGCGGCGTGGTGGCGGGCTTTACGCGTCTCGTATACACAGCGCAGAGGCGCGGTAGCGGCGCGGGGGCGGCATCGTCGACACGCGCCCTAATCGCCCTCAAATGAGAGCGCGTTTCATTTCCCGCGGGCGAGCGTGATTCTGATTGTTGACCTGCGCCTACGCGGCCCGCGAATGTACACCTGTCGCAGTGGTCCAGGTTGCGTTGATGATGAGCGATGATGAGACATGTATTCGTGTGTTAGAAAGTTCGAATTTGCGCCCCCTGAAGTTGCCGCTCGGGGCATGGGCCCCGGTCTGCCCCCCCCCCTAGATCCGGCTCTGCTGAAGGAGGGTGAGGGAGAGGCAGGGTACACAACAGGTTGGGCCTTACAAATTGCCATGTCTAATTGCTGTTTGAGAGGTGTAATAAGAGTTAGGGCCCTTAGGGAGCTGAAGGGGGGATAGGGAGAGGCAGGGTATAGAACAGATTGGGCCCTACAAATTGCAATGTCTAATGCCGGTTTAAAGTCTTAGCAACATAACTTCAACGGAGTCGCCATTGACAGGCGTTCCCCTCTGCCGTAAAAATATGACCAGTGGTCATACACTATGTATGGACTGACGTTTATCTGACGTGGCTATTTATACGTTACGTACGAATAGTCATTCATTTGACGTTCCCCTCCCACGCAAAAATCGGCAGACTTTTTTTGTATAGAAAATGACAGACATTGCTACTCCGGGTTAAATTCTCTAAGACTTCAAAGGAAAGGTGTTGATGATGTTGTAGAGAATTTTATGAAGAATATATTTTTAATCGAAAGTTTTGTGTTTTTATAAATAAAATCGGGCAAGTGCGAGTCTGACTCGCGCACAGAGGGTTCCGGGCACGAACATTTCATAAACGCTTGTACCGACATGTACAATTTAAAAGTGGTACCAATAGGTAAGTAAACTAACTATTCAGTAGTAGTAGTAGTAGTAGTAGTAGTAGTAGTAGTAGTAATACGCTACGCCTCTTCATATGGGGACAGGGGCTGGTAGAAAACCATTTTTTTAATAATACCCGAACCCATTAATAATGTATATTAACGTAGACACTAAACTAACAATTCTTATGGGCTCCCGGGCCTGAAATAAATGTATATTTAATTTAATTAAATAAACTGTAGTGTACCCTGCCTCTCCCTATCCCTCCTTCAGCCTCTCCCTCCCTAAGGGCCCTACAAATTGCAATGTCTAATACCGCTTTAATAGAAGTTCACTATACTACTCGTCTAATGCTACAGAAATACAACTAACGATTGAATAAAATACACTTTTCTACCGAATCCTCATAAATAATTGCTTCAAAACCTGTTCAAAATTAAATGAGTTTTTAGATTAATACTTTTTATTATGGAGAATAGAAGTTTTTTACTAAGTATTTATAATTTTTTGTCGTATTAAATATTACAATTAATAAAATATAGGCAGTTTTTCGTAATAAAATGCAACGAGGATTTTAAATAATTTTGTTTATACCTAGGTATTTTTACGAGAAAATTTATAATCATTAATGATTATCCTTCGTCCTTATTTTATACAAAAATGATACCATACTTGATTATAAATATAGGAAATTTTTATTTTCGAGATTTTGGTACAGGGACTAGTAATGGTTTTTTTCCTCCATATTAACCTTAAAAATATATTGTATGTATACTTTTTGGAATAAGAAATAAATCAATATTATGGACAATCTCACACAAATCAACTTAGTACCCTATGATATATAATAATGACAGATGGGTTATGCACGCTCCAAAAGTGAAGCACTTAATATGAGTGAATTCAAACAACTGTCGCTAGTCGCGCACCGGCCAGCGTGAAATGCGGACGTGCGAATGAGCTCCCGTCACCCGCGTGAGAAAGAGACAAACTGTAATTTTCTAACAATGACACTGACAACGATGTAATGAATGATTGTCAAAATAGATAAACATAACAGAATCGTTGCTAGGTTATGAAATAACTCTGGAAGTATTTTTTCTGCTCATTTTGTTAGAGTACAACCCATCCATAGTAAATATCATTGCTTAGTACCACAGTAAGCTCAATAAGGCTTGTGTTGTGGGTCCTAGGCGACGATTTATATATTAGATAGATATAGATGAATACTTAAATACATAGAAAACATCCATAACTCAGCAACAAATATCTGTGATAAACACACAAATAAATGCCCTGACCAGAATTCGAACCCGCGCAACAAGGGGGTTAAGATATAGGGTAATTGTGCTCGTTTCCCGTCCAGGTCCAGTTTACCGTCCACTTGATTAAACTGCTGCAAATAAATGGGAAAAACTTTTTGAGGTCAACATAGTTTATTCTTTATTCGATGTTTTTAATTTTAAGCTTTTATTTTGGGAAATACTTGAAGATAAACATATAAATAAGTTTGGACGGAAAACTGACAAGAGTGGACGAAAACTAGCACAATCACCCTATATTGCGAACGAGATATATATTGATGCCCGAGAGCGAAACCGAGGGCATTTATGACTCGAGTTTGCAATATTCTTACCCTCCGAGTTACACACAATGTTTTTCATCACACCTGCTAGTAAAAAATAAGTTTTGAGACAAAAAAAATGTTAAATGACTTACTAAAATTTCCTTAACCCCCTAGGGATATTCACTTTTCGACAACTTTCCGCTCATAAAGCTCTATACTTGGAGGACGCTGCGCCTCATCTTTCCAAACAAAAAAACTCTGCCAAAATCTGATGAGTGGGGCGAGGTAGCACCATCTTCCGCTATGCATGATGCGAGTAATGGCACGCTTTGTGAGCAAGTGTGTTGAAATAATTATAACACAATAGTAGCGTACAATGTGCTTTATCTGGTTATAGTTATGTGGTTCGGGATTAATAAAATAATACAGAAAAATATTTATCCAAATAAATATAATACAAGAATACAATCTAGTTCATAGAAATAACAATTGATTCTCACTCAAATTATAATCAGTGGAAAACTAACCAAATGCATTTATGGATATAAAAATCTATCACATTTGCAGATCATAGAATGCTACATTGATTTATAAAAACGAATATACCTATTTAAGTACAATGTATCTATGTATTTAAAATATACAACCAACTTAATTACATAACTCAGACCTAATTTTTAATTAATTATAATGTTTCAATACTTCATTGAAACTAACGCTGCATTAAATCAATCATAAAAATTATAATAAGGAACTATTTTCTTGTAATGAATTAAGATTAAGGATGCATAATTACGCGTATTACTCATCCAAATTGCGCCGTATTACAACAGCATTTAGGTTGATTTTAATTAAAACACCCAATTAGGCAATTGACACTGCAAAAGTATTAAAAAAAATCTCCAAATGTATTTTTAGACGCAACTTTCGTTATGTTTTCAGTTGTAATATTATGTAAATATTAACCTTCTCACCACCGTGCCTGTAGCGGGAAGAACAACTATAATCTAGAAAACTGTCATGTCGGCAACAGGATGCCTACCGCGTACCACTTCGTGAATAACACTTTTTCGTCTATGAGCCTCTCTATCGCTCGTATCAACAAGAGACGCGAATAGTCAATTTCGAGGGTTGCGAGGTGAAACCCGATAACTCGAGCTAATAGGTTTTTGAAAATAGAACAATAAGCTGACATACGTTAGGTGCTTATTTAAATCAAAAAATATTTCTACTTATCGGGTTTCACCTCGCAAACCTCGATTTTCGAATTTCGATGTTTGCCCCTGGCCTTATTTGTCCAATTATTCGGGTTAAATAACTTTCTTTACAATGAAATAGGAAAGAAATAAAATAAACAAAAATTGGATTAATACGCCAAGACGTGACAAAGGCGCCGTCAAAGTCATCTTGCTTTTTAAACTTTTCCGCCAGGACTATTTCACATAGACGCAATTTACTATTGAATTATTACCTTATAGGAATTCATTAAGGTTCAACTTATACCGTTGCCTGTAGCCGTCAAAAGGTAAGGGTTAGCAGTTTACTCTCTTGTGGCATAGATAAGTTTTTATGGGACTAACGGCGGTGAAAATGTTAACCATAAATTGCCATAAAATATACAGAACTAGGAGAAAGGCTAGTTGTTAACCACAGTGAAGTCATTTTTGTGTCATATTCTGACATGGCATAGCAGTATTCACTCAATTCTTCTAGCAAGAGATTGTATTCAGGCTTCACTTAAAAAAAAGTTGGTATTTAAGAAACTAGGTTTCTAGGCTTTAATTTTCTCAGGAGCAGAACACTTTTTATTTATTTTATCTGTTGTTAGACTTAGCCACAATTGAATACTAATGTGTGTCTTAAGTTAATACAGTTTTATACTTTGTTATACCATCCTGAAGTAACACAGTTATAAATTTATCTTGTCATAGAGGTTTCTTAATAATTTATATAACCCTCTAGGATACATTATTGGGCAAGATCAAGAAAATCATATCATATACGAAAAAAAAACATATCAAAATATTAATAGGTAATTTAGGCTGTGTTCCTATCAGGAATGAGCGAGGATGCGTTTCGAGGAATGTGTTTCTTAAGCACCAATAGAATCACTTCATTTGTTTATCCTCGCACAACGCAGCTCTCGGATTGGTTCTTTACAAACACATTCCTCGCAACGCATCCTCGCTTATCTCTGGTAGAAACGCAGCCATAGACAACTGCGTGGTTTTTAATAAACAACACTTATGAAAGTAAACTAACAGCATTCATGTAGAAAATTAATTCAGTCTGGAATTCATATACCCTCGTCTCAAACTAAATATCTAAATCCGTAATAAATACACGTAAGAAATGGACGTCCAAATATAGTAAGTACAGTCACGTACTTTAATTCTTGAGCCCTTTACGGTTGAAGCTATTGTCTTTTGTTTAATACTTACCTCTATGAAATGTCCAATGTAAAATGAACCCTAAATAGCTCAACAATTGAAGTCAGTGACCGTACCTAATTACGCGGATGTACAAAAACGTCGGTGAGAGAATAGTCATTTGTTATTTCCTTTCTAAATCGCTCCTAATGAAATGAAAATATTTCATTTAACAGCTTCGACAACGGTACAGTCAGCAGCAGAAGTTTAGCGGGTGTGGTGTTCAAAATGAACTTCACACGCTCTTATTCTCTTGTAAATAAAGTTGTGGCAAGATTATTTTGAACATCTCACCCGCTTAGTTATGCGATAGAGCTGGGGTTCCCACACTTTTTTTAGGAACGCCCCCCCGCTGCCTAAAATGAAATTCCCACGCCCCCCTTCGCTTCGATGCAAGAAAATGGAAGTAAATAGTCTAGCTAGCCCTGTTCAAATTTCCCGAGGCCCCGCGCCCCCTTCTAAATGTGGTCACGCCCTCCACTTTGAAAACCCCTGCGATAGAGTGAAGGCGTGTCAAGAGTTGTTAGAGAGTGGACTTTCTGTAACTTAGTTCTATTAGGCAGGCATTTTAATCACAGTCATATTGAACGAGGCAATTGGATAGGATAGGCCATACTGAATATCTTTTATTATGGGACCAACTCAGAAGTCGCGAGAATTGTTTTAGCTATCTCATACAAGGGAGGGTGGGCATATTGGCCTATATGACCAATAAGGTCAAGCGATATGTCACTGGATAGCTTATTCTAAGTTCTAAAACTTTTACTATGACAGGTAGCCCCAAATCTTTGTGTAAAAAGTTAACGAGGCATATAAGTAGTTTGAGCTCAAACGTTACTATGTAGGTTTTGTTTATACTAACTTCTTGTATCGCTCTACAGATTATGAAGGTTTTATAACTGTCGATGATTATGTGTCATGTTTGTGTTTTTTATGCCTTTTCATGTTTTTTGTGTCATTCTGGTTCATTTATCATTATCACTTTATCACACAGCGATTCGAGATTTTCAGCCATAAAAAAAGTTGTAGAATATGAAAAGACCTTGTCATTATTGGTTTCTAGGCCAGAGTCCATACAAATCTGCTTCGGCCGATCAGTTGTCGTCGTTTTCTATGGGGAACCACAATTTTTTTGGTCCCATAGTAAAAGTTGTTCAATATAATCAGTATGGCCTACCTAATCACTTCTCTTAATATGCCTGATGATCCAATCTAAGCTTCTATATATTCACACAAGTCAACAATATTTTACGTATAGTATATATTATATATATTAACAGATTATATTTGTTCATGTTATAATGTCTCGGTAACTTAGGACACCTGCCTGGACAAGTTGATTCGTTGTCCTCATATTTTCGAGCACTGATTTTCAAATACACATAATATTGCTCGCATATAATAGATACAACACAAGACTATGACGTTTTTATACATCTGGGTTTAATTTGACTTTAAAAGTAAAATAAATGGTATTCAAATTTATTATAAAAATATACAATAACTCTAAAATATCCGTAACCGTGCAACATTCATCTAAATTATTACTTTAAAAATTACACATCCTTAAATTGTATTATTAGCGAAAATCGCCTATAGTAACATTTTATACAATACATAAGTGAGTGTAGATTCCTAACCCGTGGTTTAACATATAAACGCTTACTATATTCGCATAACGCATAACTAAGAGTGATATGACATGCGTGGTAATGATAATAAATCATACTTTAAACTAATATTTAGCGTAATAACTTTATACAAAGAATAAAGTAAATACTTTAAAAAAGGCATACATGCATTATAGTCATCGGGGTTGTATATTATATATCTACAA
Source organism: Pammene aurita (assembly GCA_947086415.1). Taxonomy (NCBI): domain Eukaryota; kingdom Metazoa; phylum Arthropoda; class Insecta; order Lepidoptera; family Tortricidae; genus Pammene; species Pammene aurita. The sequence goes on along the minus strand of OX352305.1, from coordinate 19,832,376 downwards.
TTTGCAATTTCCCTGTGAACATTTCGTTATCTGCGTATCTTTTATTCGAATCAGCAACTGCGATAGAGAGGAAGATAACGAAATTTCGATTATCGACCTTCGTGTTAGCGTCACTGCTCGCCTCTCTATGAACTATATCGGTTAAAAAGTTAGGCAAACAGCCAAATTGTAAGACATAGCTTTATAAAACGAGACCCAAATGTTCAGTCTCTTTATAAAATAACAACCTTCTGATTTACGTCATAAGTTCAATTCAAAAGTCAAGTAAGTCATAATAAGATCACCATCTCGATTTGATAAATCTAAGAGGCAGTGAAAACAAGTAAATTACGCAAAATTGCTTACAAAACATACAGTAAGGTCAAAAATGTTTAATAAACAATCTGAATGGTCAAAAATGGAAGCGTGCGGGCGGCCTTTAAAGCCGACGTCCACCCAATTGTTCTATCTTCCTGACGACCCGTCCTCCACATATAGTATATATGCCCCAATAAAGTTTAGACTTTTTGTCACCTGGACAGTTATTTTGAACTGGGAAATTAATAAATTTGACGTTTATGCTGGCTTTGTCATTTGCAAAATTGATGGAGAGTGCGCGTGGTCTGACAATATTATCGTAAATTACATTTAACTGATGGTTACAGGACTCAACGCCGTATTATAAGTCAATAAATTCGTCAAATAGCTTCGATTTAGCCGTCCCAAGTCACACAACGTCGAAAACGGTCGCCTTTTTATCGATCGAACCTGCAATTGCACAACTCAGCACCAAACTAACGTGATAGTGCTACCGGTGCACACATCAGACAACACTACATACAGCGGTACCTATAGTAGATTATCACTGGCGTTTAATACAGAACCTCGTACACGGTCGCTTTCTTGTCACCCGAGCCGGTTACTATGAACTTGTCGTCCGCCGATATATCACAACTGAGCACCGATGATGACTCCTTTGACTGTGGACAAACGTTACATGTTGTTATAAATGAAGTATTAAATAAATATTATAGGACAATCTTACACAAATCAACCTAGGCCCACGGTAAGCTCAATAAGGCTTGTGTTATGGGTACTAGACGACGATATACAGGCTGTTTGGTCGCTACGTGCAAAGGTTTAAGGAGGTGGATGCATGTTTTCAAAAATGTTTGAACAATTCAAATATTTTTTTTTTTTTTTTTTTTATGGCACATCAAAATTATGGGTTGGTCTCGGGCTGTCCAGAACACAACTGCTCGTGTCAACCTACGATTTTTTTAAAGGTTCGTATGGCTCCGTTTGTTTTAGAGGCCATGAATACACTTAAAAGTAGCTTTATTTGGTCCGATTTACATTAAACTATCGGAAACAAAAGATAGTGTTTACAAACTAACGCGTATTCGGGCACTATTAACTCGTATCTACCAAATTCTGAGCATTTTTCTAAAATTCTTAAAATTTCAATTTAATTTTTTTTTAACACGTTTCGTCTAAGACATACAGTCGTGGCCAGATAATTAAGGACAAGATTATTTTTGCCATACAACTGCATACAAATATGACATTTTAAATTTGATAAAAATATAAATTTTGCTTATGCTATTTATATTTTAAAAAATACCGACGTATCCGTGTTTAAACAAGACATAATATGGGCCATAAACATCTTCCATAAAATTTGAACTTTAAAAAATACAGACGGTCAAATCAACACTTTTTATAAGTTCATACTATAATTAGGAACGATGTATGAAAATCGTTCCTAATTACAAAAAGTATTGATTTGACCGTCTGTATTTTTTAAAGTTCAAATTTTATGGAAGATGTTTATGGCCCATATTAAGTCTTGTTTAAACACGGATACGTCAGTATTTTTTAAAATATAAATAGCATAAGCAAAATTTATACTTTTATCATATTTAAAATGTCATATTTGTATGCAGTTGTATGGCAAAAATAATCTTGTCCTTAATTATCTGGCCACGACTGTATATGGCTAGAAATGTTCAAAAATACCTCGTCTATCACCTCCTTAAACCTTTGCACGTAGCGACTAAACAGCCTGTATATATTATATATAGATAAATAACTCAGGAACAAGTAACTGTGATAAACACATAAATAAATGCCCTGACCAGGATTCCATCCCGGGACCTCCTGCTTCGTAGGCAGGGTCACTACCGACTAGGCCAGGAAGCCGTTAAGTATTAGCGGCAGAGATGGGCAAAATATACGTAATTTAACGATTACCGAATATCAAATTTCAATTGTAAAATTGTAGTAAAAATATTCAACGCGTGCTGCATCAGCTGGTAGCATGATTGCGGAATGTGGACCTTACCTCGTCGCACTAAAGTTCACGAACCTGGAATATGCTGGCGCCGTATGGCGTGCGCCACGCGTTGAGCAGGTTGTCCTTGCCGGTGGACGCGAACCACTTGCCCTGGTGCGCGAACTTGAGCGCGAGCACGCACGACTCGTGCAACAGCAGCTGGTAGCATGATCCCGGAATGTGGACCTTATCTCGTCCTACTAAAGTTCACGAACCTGGAATATGCTGGCGCCGTAGGGCGTGCGCCACGCGTTGAGCAGGTTGTCCTTGCCGGTGGACGCGAACCACTTGCCCTAGTGCGCGAACTTGAGCGCGAGCACGCACGACTCGTGCAACAGCAGCTGGTAGCATGATCCCGGAATGTGGACCTTATCTCGTCCTACTAAAGTTCACGAACCTGGAATATGCTGGCGCCGTAGGGCGTGCGCCACGCGTTGAGCAGGTTGTCCTTGCCGGTGGACGCGAACCACTTGCCCTGGTGCGCGAACTTGAGCGCGAGCACGCACGACTCGTGCAACAGCAGCTGGTAGCATGATCCCGGAATGTGGACCTTATCTCGTCCTACTAAAGTTCACGAACCTGGAATATGCTGGCGCCGTAGGGCGTGCGCCACGCGTTGAGCAGGTTGTCCTTGCCGGTGGACGCGGACCACTTGCCCTGGTGCGCGAACTTGAGCGCGAGCACGCACGACTCGTGCAACAGCAGCTGGTAGCATGATCCCGGAATGTGGACCTTATCTCGTCCTACTAAAGTTCACGAACCTGGAATATGCTGGCGCCGTAGGGCGTGCGCCACGCGTTGAGCAGGTTGTCCTTGCCGGTGGACGCGAACCACTTGCCCTGGTGCGCGAACTTGAGCGCGAGCACGCACGACTCGTGCAACAGCAGCTGGTAGCATGATCCCGGAATGTGGACCTTATCTCGTCCTACTAAAGTTCACGAACCTGGAATATGCTGGCGCCGTAGGGCGTGCGCCACGCGTTGAGCAGGTTGTCCTTGCCGGTGGACGCGAACCACTTGCCCTGGTGCGCGAACTTGAGCGCGAGCACGCACGACTCGTGCAACAGCAGCTGGTAGCATGATCCCGGAATGTGGACCTTATCTCGTCCCACTAAAGTTCACGAACCTGGAATATGCTGGCGCCGTAGGGCGTGCGCCACGCGTTGAGCAGGTTGTCCTTGCCGGTGGACGCGAACCACTTGCCCTGGTGCGCGAACTTGAGCGCGAGCACGCACGACTCGTGCAGCAGCAGCTGGTAGCGGTCCGGCTTGCCCGCGTGCAGCACCTCCACGTGCGAGTTCTCCATGCCCACGGCTAGCCACGATCCTGAAATCACAAACAGTAGATGGTATAGCAAGAGCATGAAACGACTCGTATTATCAGAAGCAGTTTATGGGTCCCGAGTTCAGCGAGCTCCGGAGCCTAGAGTCCGCTATAGACAAGTACCCGAGGGGCAGTAGCCGAGCGAGAAGATCTGGCTGTTGAAGTCGTGCTGGTGCAGCTGGCGGCCCTCGCGCAGGTCCCACGAGCGCACCGTGTTGTCGAGCCCGCCCGTCCACAGCCGGGAGCCGTCGCCGCTGATGTCGATGTCTGCATATTCGGCTCCGGAGCCTAGAGTCCGCTATAGACAAGTACCCGAGGGGCAGTAGCCGAGCGAGAAGATCTGGCTGTTGAAGTCGTGCTGGTGCAGCTGGCGGCCCTCGCGCAGGTCCCACGAGCGCACCGTGTTGTCGAGCCCGCCCGTCCACAGCCGGGAGCCGTCGCCGCTGATGTCGATGTCTGCATATTCGGCTCCGGAGCCTAGAGTCCGCTATAGACAAGTACCCGAGGGGCAGTAGCCGAGCGAGAAGATCTGGCTGTTGAAGTCGTGCTGGTGCAGCTGGCGGCCCTCGCGCAGGTCCCACGAGCGCACCGTGTTGTCGAGCCCGCCCGTCCACAGCCGGGAGCCGTCGCCGCTGATGTCGATGCACGACGCGCCGTCTGTGTGCCCTGCGAATACCAACACATTGACGTCCATTATATTTTCCATTTGAACGCCATATGACATCTCATAGACCAAGGTCACTGGGGCAAGCGAGGCAATATAAATCTTACAGGAAAGGGTTTAGGTCACTTTAACAGCCTACGCCACAGCATTTATAGCACTGTGGGGTCGACTAATTATGATGACTCCTTTAGGTGTTCTTTGAGTCCAAAAGGTCAAAAAACGTTCTCTGCAGGAAACGCGCTTCGAATCAATAATTTGTTACAAAATAACTCCCTCGCGAACCACATCTACTGAAATAAACTAAACGTAATCTTCAACAAATGACAAGTTGAATAGTAGACGCACCTTGAAATTGTCGAACTAAAGTTTGATTTTGTAGGTCCCATACAGCAATATTCCCGTCTGAACAACAGCTGAAGCACACCTGCAAAAAAGTTTCGTTAATAGGTGTTTTGCACGGCGACGTCAAAATACGTAAAAAGAGATGAGTCGCCTTCGCCTATTATTTATTAGATTTAACGTTCAATGTCAAAAACCGTAATGTCGATTGAATAGATCAAGATTGCGCTTCTTCTAAATCTTTGATTCTTTGTGTCTAAATTCCAAAATGTCAGTGAAAATGCCACCTTGTTTTTTAGAGGTTTGGTCTATTATTCCACCGAAACTGGGAGAAAACCGCAGAGAAGAAAAAACGACGTCAAATCAATTCAGCACCAACTGCTTGCATATTTCTCTTGTCAGGCCTGTGGCAAATCATGCCGCTCTCGCACTGGTCTATTCAGCCACAAAAAACGGTAATTTTATAACATAAATCGTCTGCTAGAGATGTAAGGGCCAATGATGATGGTCTATTAAGGTATAAGGACATAAAGCTCTATAAATGGAGTACGCTTCGCCTCATCTTTCCAAACAAAAAAGTCTGCCAAAATCTGAGGGGGGCGAGGTAGCACGCATGTGATGTTTTCTAGTCAAAGGTACATCATTGTCCGTTATTAATACAGTTTATTTCTAAATGAATTTTTATGGCAGCAACGCGTTATTGACAACCGACAAAGATGTACCTTTGACTTGAAAACACCAAACATATTTGACATATTCTTTTTATACTTCATAACACTAAACGGAGCAATAGATAGTCGACTGTACATACGTTAACATATGGTTCATTATTGGATGCAGTCTTTGCAAATGTCAAACAAAAAAGCCAAGGATCATTTTTGATTGTATTTTCAAACAAAATATAGAAGACAGCAATCCTTAAGCGCGTTAAATATGGAGAAATGTCAAGCGTCAAATAGTTACTGCCCGTCAGAAAGAAAACGATCGTCTTTGAATCGATTCTGTAAACGAAGCTTGATTTTCGATTTAGGTTAAATCTTTTATTTATTACGAAAGTAATGATAAATAAAGTAAAACTTTACTTACATCTGAAATGGTATTGTCATCTTTTTGTAAACTAGACGAAATATAACATTTTTTACATCCAAAAACCGCTCATAAGGGCATTTTCACGGAGCTTGTTATCCATCGACAGCGATGACGAAAGTGCGTGACATTCGATTATTGAAATAGTTTTTATAGATGTACTAGATTTTCCTGCCAATACTTTTGACAGAGGGGAAATGATACCTAAGGCCTCTCCTGGTTTAGAACTCTCTGTATAAGCACGATAAGGATGAACAGAAATAGAAAATTTCCTTTTCCAAGCACTTTTCCAAAATTTTGGAAACCTACTTCAACTGACACTTCTGTAGGTGGGCTGAAGGTTTTTCAACGGACTTCAAGATTTCGAAGGAGGAGGTTCTTAATTCGTCGAGATCTTTGTTATTGCATATATATTTTCAACCGACTTCAAGATTTCGAAGGAGGAGGTTATCAATTCGTCGGGATCTTTGTTTTTGCTATTTTTTTTTATGTATGTTCACCGATTATTCGAAGACGGCTGGACCGATTTGAAAAAATTATTTTTTTGTTTGAAAGAGTATACTTCACAGTTGGTCCCATTGTAACCAGGTCAGGATCTGATGATGGAATCCTGGAGAAATCGAGGGAACTCTTCATTTATTATATAGTGATTTGAGTTTTTGTTACAGCTCGAGCATTTGCTTTTGGAAAGGTGGATGCTAAGTGAAGTCGGTTCTTTTTTGTTTAAAATTATTATATACCGATTATTTGATGACGGCTGGACCGATTTAGAAAATCCTTTGTTGGTTTGAAAGAGTATACTTCACAGTTACTCTCATTGTCATCAACTCATCAGGTCAGGGTCTAATGATGGGATCCTTACTACAGTAAATTAAGATACGGCCGCGCAAAACATTAATTTATAATAGCTTAATTTTTTTTCTTATGCTTTTTGTGACATTCTAAGATATCTATTTTTGAATCCTACTAACTTTCCTCCCGGAAGAAGGTACAAAAATTAAATATCAAAAAAACGCTTTATTTTTTCACTTTAAATAGTAATAACATTTTTATTTTGTCAACTTGTCAATATTTTTGTAATTAATGAAAAACGAGTAAAATCAAACTAAATATTTCCACGTAAAGCAACTTAATCAAGAAGATACAATGGCTTCGATTGGGTATATCGTAAGTCGATAGTAATAATTACTAATAGGCAGGACTTTGATTAAAGTATCATGAAACTACTTCATCAAGCTATTTACCTCAAAAACCTACAAACAATATGTTTGTATTACGGGTATAGTTATTTACGTATGTATAACATTAATTCAATTGATTATAGACTTTAATTTATTTTAGACTTTGTTGTAAGCACGTATAAATTAAGACTAATTAACAAATCACGCAAAAAAAATGCAATGGGGTAAAGAAAAAGTATAATTTAAAAAAAAATTGCTAATTCCACTTACAAATAAACTTTAACTCCCAGCGTTTAGGATCAATTTCCTATGCTACACGCCACGGGTGTTTTGACGCGGGCGACGGGAGTTCGCAGTCAAGGTCACGCTCGTATACAGCTTTAGTAAGTAAACCATTCCGACTAGCTAGGTGGTAAAACGAAACCTTACGTCAATTTCATAACTGTCATAAGGAATTTGAAACGTAGACGCTTTGATTGAACAATATTTATAATTATAATATGATACAGAATAATTTGTGTTATTTAAGTTACCTACATACCTACCTACTGTACTTATACCCGATAGGGGACAGTAGGTATCGGCGATACATAATAATAATGAACGTAGTACAGTGTATATAAACTATGGAAGTAAACCAAACGAAAATATAACATTTTCTATTTAGGTACTTAGTAGTAGATCGCCGTCTGCAAATGTTTGTACCTATGTAATTTATTATTTGATTAGAAATAAGAGGGCGGATGTATTGCATTTTTTATTATCATTTTAATTAAGTGTTACTTATTAAATCTATCTATGTATATACCGGTTGTTTTTCCAACAATTATCCAAATTGTGCAAGGTGCAACTAGCAAAATATGTGACGTTTTCAATAAGTCAAAGGTACATCATTGTTGGTTATCGATAAGGCATTACTGCCATAAAATAATTTTAAACAAAAAATAACCGACTTCACTTAGCATCCACCTTTCCAAAAGGAAATGCTCAAGCTGCTGTAAAACATACTCAAATCACTATAAGTGTGCCTATAATAGTTGAAGAGTTCCCTCGATTTCTCCAGGATCCCATCATCAGATCCTGACCTGGTTACAATGGGACCAACTGTGAAGTATACTCATTCAAACAAAAAAAGAATATTCGAAATCGGTCCAGCCGTCTTCGAATAATCGCTGAACATACATAAAAAAAAAAAACAAGCAAAAACAAAGATCCCGACGAATTGATAACCTCCTCCTTCGAAATCTTGAAGTCGGTTGAAAATATCTATAAACTCTATTAACAACCGACTATGATGTAGGTACCTTTTAATCCAGTAATCGGAGATTCATCGCCATACATTACCTTACAAAATGTGGAGTACAAAATGTTTTAATGGGTATTGGTAGGCTACAATTTTAATTAAGTGTTACTTATTAAATCTATCTATGTATATACCGGTTGTTTTTTCAACAATTATCCAAATTGTGCAAGGTGCAACTAGCAAAATATGTGACGTTTTCAATAAGTCAAAGGTACATCATTGTTGGTTATCGATAAGGCATTACTGCCATAAAAAAATATCTATAAACTCTATTAACAACCGACTATGATGTAGGTACCTTTTAATCCAGTAATCAGAGATTCATCGCCATACATTACCTTACAAAATGTGGAGTACAAAATGTTTTAATGGGTATTGGTAGGCTACAGGGTGGTTATTAATAATCTAGATTTTAGACCTTGAAGGCTCCCCGTGTTGGCCGCCATCTTGGTTTAAAGGTGCCGAAATTCGGTTTTTTAACCTTGATGCTTAAACAGTTGTCAGTATGACTAAAGTATTTATGGAATGTTCAAAGAAGATAAAATTGTCGAATATTTTTTATACATATTAGCTCTATACACCTTACAGATAAAAAGATACAGGGGGTGAAAAAAGTGTAATTTTTTAAAATCATGAGAAATTGATTTTTAAGCTTCTAAATTCTGTCCTTAGAGATGAAGAAATTAAATCTCTACCACAGTTATGTCATTGTCATTCATATAATGATTCTTTTAAAAGATATTACTCATCATGGCCTTCCCATAGAAAACTTCGACGTCTGATCTGCCGAAATGTTTGAAAGATCCAATGTTTTTTTTTGTGATATCGGAGTTGGTCCCATAGTAAAAGTTGTTAAGTATGGCCTACCTAATCACCTCGCTCAAATTGGCTGGTTATTGAAAAAACATTATGTATACACCGTGGGCCCATAAAACTAGACAGATTTTAACAGTGTATTCCTGATCATATTTAGATACTAAAATGTCCTATAAACTTTTCTGGGTACGCCTAGATTCAGAGTTATTACCAATTTAAAAAAAATACACTTTTTATTATAACTCATCACAAAACGCCTTTCTAATGGCGTTGTTGCCACTATTGGACATAGTTTACACGTCCTTATTGACAAATATCACAGTGATAAGGAAAACTTTGCCTAACTAAATTTTTTCAAAAAAAAATGTACCAATTTGTTTTAGGCGATAATTTTATTAATAACAAATTAATTATTAATAATAAAATAATATTTTATTAATAAAATAACAAAATTAAAATCAAATAAATTCCATCTCTTTGAAATAATTAACCCCATTCCATGCAAATCCCAACTACAAAACCTTCAAAATTCAAATCCATTCCTTGCTAAATTTCCCATACACGTCCAAATATAAATAAACACTATTTAGTGTTTGCGTCAAATCCGAACAAAATGTAATAAAAATAAAATCTTAAATACAAACATAGGATTATATAATTATAAAGTATAATGAAATACGTGGTAGTACCTACTAACTCTGTTAAAATGATAAACATTTTTTATCAAAACACCTGTAAGTTATAATTGGCTATTTTCCTAAAAAAATATATTTAGTCCGTCAGGTAGATTATAAAAAAATATTGGACACGTATTTTTTATTTTGTCGATCAAACAAAAATTGGTGAAGATATAGCCCGTTAAAGTTCCGCGTGACGTCACATTTCAGTACAATTTTTAGTATAATGTGACGTCACGCGGAACTTTAACGGGCTATATCTTTACCAATTCTTGTTTGATTGACAAAATAAAAAATACGTCTCCAATATTTTTTGATAACCTAACTGACGGACTAAATAGAAATATATTTTTTTTACCCAGGAAAGTACCCAATTAGTAAATAAAGTCATAAATTAAAAAGTAATATCCGAAAATGGAAATTTAAAAACACGATAACGATAAAGTATGTTAATCCATTTATATTCTAATCAACACAACTTATCCTACAAAATCCTTCAATACTAGTACAAAAGTTATATAATATAAATAAAATATAATGAATTTAAAAAAATATATATTTTAATAATGTAGTTCCTAAGCAGTCCTTTTTTAAACAAATTAATAAATTTTTCATTAGATATCTTCCTCAATTAGAATTATATGATATTCTGCAAAACTTGAACACAGATAATTTAATAATAACTTCTTATAATAATAAGAATTATTCATGAAGTCAACAAAAAATGCTGGAATATTTTAATATTATTCCGCACTCCCTTGCGCTGGCGCTGGCGTCCTTGGCTGCTCCCTGCCCAAGCCATGGGAGGGCACAGACAATTTCGGGGCAAAGCGTGTTTGGATTCCCGATTCCCAGCAGCACATTAACGTCTCAGTTCGATTTTCATATACTTAAAAGAGTTCACGTACATATATACTTTAAAGAGTTCACGTTTATATTATGATTAGTGTCTGATTGTCACTTTTTTCACTTCCGTTATTTCCGTTATTTTTCTCACCTTACCAAATGCCACTTCACTCGAGAAAACTGTTGTTTATCTCACGAAATGTTAATTAATCACTTTTACGATGCACATTCGTCAGTGTAGAGGTCCATGTCCTTGGTATTTTTATGTAATGAAAATCACTTCTAGTAACAAATTAAATAAAAAATAATAAAAAATCAAGTATTTACAGTTCACAACTGTAGTAATCTTCACACTTTATAATGTCCCAAAAGATAATTACTTGTTTTACTGGCCGGCGCAGCGCGCCGCCAGTGCAGCTCACGGCCGCACTGGCAGGATCGCCATGAAATGTGTGACGTAGTGAAACAACTATTTAGGTTCAATATAATATATATTGTGGATTAAATAACTCTTACATTACCTTATATACTATGTGGCTAAGCATGTGTGGGTAAGGCGTAGCACACACTACAGACCTAAAGTCACATAATATTTTTTCCTTCTTTTGGTCTTAGAAATTCGTGGTTAAGATCTGTCGGGTTATTCCAGCCCACGGTGCATAGATTATAGATAGATTTAATAAGCCTTTGTCCTGACTGACTCATTAACGCATGTTTTTGAAATTACACCCTTAAGGTCGTAAAAAGGGGGTTAAAAGTTTGTATGGGTATGATTTAAAATTTTGAGTTAGAGACTTGAAACTTTGTTCGTTTGTTGGCTACTCACTTAAAAACAAGCATTTAATTTTACTTTTATTTCCTGTGTTGTTTTAATTTATATTTGTTCTAAAATGCTATGGATCATGGTTATCTGTAAATAAATGCATATTTTAAAAGTTTGTATTAAAGCGACTCCAAAACTACTGAAGCTAGAAAGTTGTAATTTGCAGAACAGATTACATTTATAATGTGTACAAGTAATAAGAAGCGATTTTGAAAACTTAGAACCCTGAGGGGGTAATAAGGGGGTTCAAAATGTTGTATGGGTAGGGATTAAAATTTTAAGTTGAGGGTTGAAACTTCGTACGTTTACTGCTAATTAAAAAATAATAAAAGTGATTTCAGCATTTTTTTTATTCAACCCCTAACGGGGTTAAAAGAGGCTGAAAGTTTGTAAAGAGATTTACTTTTTTTGTGACAGACTTTCACAGACCCGGGGATGAACAAAAGATAGTACTAATACTTAACATCACATTGTAAGAAGATAAAATAAGGAATGAAACTTTGTATGAGCAGCCGTATTATACGCGGACGAAGTCACGGGTGGATAGCTTGTATTACCTAGACATGTATATACATGCGTATAATAACATTATAAATGCGAAAGTGTCCGAATTGATCGCGATGAAACTTAGTAATAGAAATAATTTGAGTCCTGGGAAAATCAACCCTTGAGGCAGTGAAAAGAGGTTTGTAAGACTTGCAATGTATGTTCGTATGTGAAATTATTAATCGATGAACCGATATACAGGCTGAATTTTCTTTTTGGGACAGTGAGGGCAGCTATTAGATCCCGTGCTGCGTGCTGCTACGCAAAAATGGTCTTAATAAACCTCCCCTCAATTTTTAATTAATGAAGTTTGGCGTTTACCAATTATGAATAAGACAAACATGTTGCGAGAAAAAGGTCATTTGTGACAAACTTTTTTTTATGCCAATTGATTCCTTTACAATCCAGAATCGAAAAGCCTGAATGGAACCAAAAAAATTCCGACTAGAAAGCTACCAATTGAAGAAAACTTTCCCACACAATCAGTATGAAAATGAAAACTTTAATTTTTCACATGCTATTTTGTTTTGCCAATCGATTCCATTTCTATCCAGAGTCAATAGTTTCCTAGAGATCAACTTACGGTTATGTACAGTCGACGTCAAAAATATAATCTTTTACGTCGGCTGTACAAAAACTCGCAAATTCAAGATTTTTTTTCCATACATTTACTATGGAGAAAAAGTGAAATATTTTTAGCCGGTAGTTTTTTTGGTCCCATACAAGCTTTTGTTGCTGGATAGGCATGGGATCGATAAGCATCAAAAAAAAGTTTGTCAAAAATTACCCTTTTCACGTACCCCGTATGTTTTTTTCAAAATCTGTAAACGCCAATCTTCATTAATTTGAAATCGAGGGAAGGTCTTGTAAGTCCATTTTCGCGTATACACAATAGATCTGACAGACTTACACATACAAAGATACAGGGATGAAAAAAAGTATTTCTTTTTTAAATTATGAGAATTTGATAAATGTTAGAACCACAGTCTTGTCATCTTAAAAGGATTCTTTTAAAAGATATTTAAAAGTTGGATTCACTCCCATAGCGCTTATAGTTGGGAGGTGATTGTGGAAAGGCTTCTTCTCTTACTCATCATGGAATATTATTAGGCGCTGTCGGGTAAAGTTATCGATCAATTTGGGTATAAGGAATTTGGATTTGATAGAAAGCTTTTTTAAATAAAAAGTTTGAAGATATTTTAATTTTTTTAAGTCTGCATATAATTGATAAGTTATTATTAAAATATTGTATAAGAAATAAACTAACAAAAAACTATTATTTATGGCTTCCCTTGTGCGTTCAACTTGGTTGGAATTAATAAGTTTCAGTTGGAATTATTATCTTTGTTGGAAATAGAAACGATTGGCATCAATTGTCTTCAAAATAAGTTTCGGTAAAAATGACAAAATGAGTAGTTTTTATACCCGACAACGCCTAGTAATATTTCATGATGAGTAACAGAACATTGAATTTTTGTGTATGCCTTTCCATATTCGCCCCTCTCACTAAGCGCTCTGGGAGTAAATACAAATTTTGAATATCTTTTAAAAGAATCATTATATAAATGACAATGACATAACCGTGGTAGAGATGTAATTTCTTTATCTCGAGGCACAGAAAAGTGAAGCATCTTTTTATCTGTAAGACTTACAGAGCTATTAAATATGAAAATTTTTAGACAATTGTATCTTCTTTATACGTTCCAGAGACACATTCATTGGTCATACTAACAACAGTTTAAGCATCAAAGGTAAGATACCAAATTTTGGCACCTTTAAACCAAGATGGCAGCCAACGCGGGGAGCCTTCAAGATGTAAAATCTAGATTTTTAATAACCAGCCTGTAGCCTACCAATCCCCATTGAAATATTTTGTACTCTAACTTTTGTAAGGTAATTATGGAGAGGATTTCCCGATGACTGGATTAAAAGGCTCATGATTGTCGGTTGTTATTAGAGTTTATTTCTTAATGTTTTTAAGGCAGTAATGCCTTATTGATAATGATAACCAACAATGATGTACCTTTGACTTTATAACGTCACATATTTTTTTCGTCGAATAAAATAATAAAAAACCGTTTGAAATTATAGTAAATTTTCTTGTTTTTTATTTTAAATTAAATATATTCGCATTTAATTGTGCAAATAAGAATGTGAATGCGAATATTAAAAAACGTGCAGATATTCGCGAATGCGAATACGAATATTTTTTACATCCCTAGCATAGAGTATGGTTGCTTTGCGCAACCGTATATTTATTTAGTCGTGGCAAAAATCGCCGCATGCGCCATTACTGTTGTGACCTATGTTGCCATCATATCGAACCAAAAAAGCGTAAGCGTAAAGTTTAGAAATCTGTAGTATGAGAATAACAACAAATAAACAATTCTTACTACATTTTAATTATGGCTTATCGCATTGACTAACTTCGAAATTGAACCGTACTATTTAAGTTGGCTTACCGCATGCCTAAAAATATTTATCTTTTTAACTCCGACTCCGACATACTATCAATTTGCCATATTTCGTATGCAGTAAATATGTGATGTAGGTACACGACACAAAATTTGTACGTTCCTGATGATAAATTATTACCTCTCAATTAGCAATATTATACCTACTTTGGTCAATTTTACCCGCACTTGTACTCGAAAGAAGTTTTTATTTACCCTAGTCGCACCGTTGTCAGATTTTTGGTACTTACGTCTATTTTACTCAATAAATGGTGACATTTTTATCATTATGATGACCTAAAATATTTAAAATACAGATACATCTGCGCTGGTAACACAGCGCAGGTGAGGCAGGACCCTTGCGCGTGGTCGGCCATCACTTCTCTTCTCCGCTCCCGTAACCGACCAATCGTGATCGTTCTCTGACTCATGCGCGCCAAACTTAAAACAACGGTGATGAGTGTTTGGAATAAATTAAGTAACAACTTATTTTAAAAGGCGATTTATGCAAAGTTGAGCTAAAAAGTGCGCATTATGAAAATCCCAAAACATACTTACTTATTTACAATTTTTTATTGGTAAATAATTTACACTCTCATAAAACCCACCCTCCGGTATAAATTATAATGTGAGTTATTATCAGTATATATAATTACTATATTTAATTATTAATCATAAAAATTGTAGCCAATTACGATTTTAATGCACTGAAATATGCTCAATAATAAAAAAACTCTAGGTCAATTGACTATAAATAAGGAACCCATTTTTAGGGTTCCGTAGTCAACTAGGAACCCTTATAGTTTCGCCACGTCTGCCCGTCCGTCCGTCCGTCCGTCCGTCCGTCCGCGGATAATCTCAGTGACCATTAGCACTAGAAAGCTGAAATTTGGTACTAATATGTATATCAATCACGCCGACAAAGTGGTAAAATAAAAAGTGGAAAAAAATGTTTTAGTAGGGTACCTCCCCTATACGTAAAGTGGGGAGTGATTCTTTTTTTTCATTTCAACCCTAACGTGTGATATATTGTTGGATAGGTATTTAGAAATGAATAGGGGTTTACTAAAATTATTTTTTGATAATGTAAATATTTTCGGAAATAATCGCTCCAGAAGTAAAAAAAAATGTGTCCCCCCCCCTCTAACTTTTGAACCATAAGTTTTAAAAATATGAAAACATCTGAATAGTAAACCTTTATAAAAACTTTCTAGGAAAGTTATTTTGAACTTGATAGGTTGAATAGTTTAAAAAAAAAAATACAAAATTATTTCTGAACTAAGTTTGTAATTTAACCGTATAAGCAGGTGTGTATTGTACCTGTAATTTCTAAAAAATTACAATGAAAAGACTAGCTTTCAAATAAAGTAAAAACGGTGAAAATCGGGTCACGCAATAAAGAATTATCTCATAAAAATCATCTTCCATACTTTAAGCTCGCGCGCAATAGTTTACTTAATTTGCCGATAGATGTCGCTGTACGTAGAACGCCCATATCATATCCTACATGGCGGTGTTATTTTAACTCTTAAGTGGGGACACTTACTGTGACGGACGAAAAACTACGGAACCCTACACCGAGCGTGGCCCGACACGCTCTTGGCCGGTTTTTATTTTTTGTGCCATTCGTGGTCAATATTATAAAGCAAATATTAATGTTACAAGAAAACAAACGTTAATTAATATTTTTAAGTAATAAATAATCTACGAATTTTTATATTTTTAAATATGTTTTTATATATTTATATAAGTAAAATTTAGTGAGATTATGTGTCGACGTAATCACTAGATTTATGATACGTCTGTTACATCAAAAAAATCTGCTATTATTAATTATTTCCAATTCGCCATACGAGCCGACCACAATGACTGTATTACCTGGAGAAATAGAGGGAACTCTTCAAATATTATAGGCAAACCTATAGTGATTTCAGTATTTTTTACAGTAGCTCGGGCATATGCTATAGGATAGGTGGAGGCTAAGTGAAGTCGGTTTATTTTTTGTTCAAAATTATTTTAAGTTTTGCCAACCTTAGAGTCCGGGCTGATGGCGAGCGCGTAGCACGCGGGCGCGGAGGAGGTCAGCTCGGCGCGCATGCGCGGCGTGGGGGAGCCCAGGTCCCAGATGGACAGGTTGGACGCCTCGCCGCCCACGATCAGCGTGCGTCCGTCGGGCAGCAGCTTCACCGATCTAATGTAGTTGTCACGTTGCTAAAACAAATATCACTCATTTCAATTTCCCATCACTCCATACGACACCCGGTACAATGTACAAATTGCGCAGATGCAGGAAACGTAATGTGCAGCTTCAACTTCTTCGGTGACTGGAGACAGAATAAATTATAGCACAGAAGGTTCACAGAGAAATAAAACCCCATTTAGGTATGCCAGACGTACCTAAACGACGCCGTCTAGTCGATGTTTATCATATTAAATCTATATTTTTGGGTCTGGATATAGAACTGACGGGGATTAGAATAGAATAGATGGAAGATAAAATAGAATAAGTAACACATTCGATTCTTCATGGACAGTGGGGAAAGCAACCAGCTTCCTGCTGTCGTGTCAACTTAATACTTCTCCTGCAGTTAAGCATGGAAATAACCTCATTATAAACTTGAACTCACCAAGCAATCCAACTGCGACAGCGGCTCCAGCGTGTTAGGCGACCCCGGATTGGATATGTCCCACAGCTTCACGCATCCCTTTCCCCCAGTATACGCGTGTCTCGTTCCGTTGTTGACGGACAAGGCCACAGCGCAGACGACTTCGCCGTGGGGTAGTATGGCCACTTGTCGCGCGCCGCGGGGGATGCCCGGCCCTACTAAGGCGTCGGCGGGAAAGGGGACGGGTTGGAGCGGCCCGCCGCATGTGTGGTAGGAGTATGCCCTGGAATATAAAAGCATCGTTAACTATTTTGTACGCAATATCAAGTGGCGACTGAGGTCATAGCGCTATCTCCTTCACATGTGTTCAGACGACGAGACGAGGATGAAACTGACGACAGCACGACCTCATTCGCTAGTTAGTATTGCGGGGAGTATAATGTCCAGCTATTGCGTGGTTTACTGGATGAAATCGTTCAGATAGAGTCATCCAACTCAGTGTAAGCAGGATTCAAAACCAACATATAATTTGGCCAGGAGCAAATGCCTGAGCTACTGTAAAAAAATACTTAAATCGCTATCGGTGTGCCTATAATATTTGAAGAGTTTCCTCGATTTCTCCAGGATCCCATTACCAGATCCTGACCTATCCTGATGACAATGGGACCAACTGAGAAGTATACCCTTTCAAACAAAAAAAAAAAGAATTTTCCAAATCGATCCAGCCGTCTTCGAATAATAAACATACATAAAAAAAATAGCAAAAACTAAGACCCCAACGAATTGAGAGCCTCCATGGATGGTATAGGAAGGATGGAACTCTCTTATAGGAAAACGGTCGAAAAAGTGTCCAGCGGTAAGCACTAAACAATAGTTCCAAATATCTCCGGGTGGCGCTAGGTATAGTTCAGCTCTTGAAATGAATTACCGATAATTAATACTTATATGACTTTCTAAATAAAATTAATATTCAGAGTGTTTTTCATCTCCGCAAATAATTATTTTAGATTTAATTCTTTTAAATTTCAAAATTAATTTAATCAAAGGAGAATGGGCATTTTTGTATGGGGAGTGTACCATGGATGTATATTGTTGAGACGTATTTCGTTTTAAAGCTCGTGATCACCGGATTATTTGATTATATGGCACCATTGTTGGATATCGTGCAGGGACCGAGATATTTCAAAAAAAAGAGCGAACATATAAAGAGCATTTTTTTTAAAGATACGATATGTAATCGGTTATAGCATGGTTTATCTGAAAGCATATGAGAAATGGTTCAATTCTGTGTAAAACACCCCATGTTTGAATACTCACAGGGCTAGAATTAATTAATTTAAATTAAGCTTGATATGAATATCGCTCGGTTTAGAGCCAAGCTAATGTGTATACGGGAGGCGTATATTACATGTCAAAGGTATTTTTATAAACTATTTTTCGTAATATATACTTTAGCTAGAATGCATGCAGGAACTAAAATATATCGACTTTGTATGTTAATTAATTGTGCTTAATGAAGTTCTAAGTTTTCTACTCGTCACTAGATGGAGCTAGCTTCCAAAATTCTAAATGACATTATTAAAATGAACATTAAGAAAAACTCCATCATGACTCATGACAACGTATATCTGCTTATATTATATATCTGCTTACCATCATATGGGCCGTATGCTTGTTTACCACCGTCGTGATAAAAAAAACAGTATTATTTTTTGACAGGGCTAAGTCGAAAAAGGAAGTTTAGTCTATCTCCCTCTTTATCGCTCGAATTTGCGAAAGCACAAAAGAAAGGCAAATAGACGAATCTTCAAATTCAAATTATGTTGTTTGAGGTAACCCCCTAGAACAGTTAGTTTATAGTCAACGTTCAGAAACCAACTTATATATAATTACGCGACATGAAGCCTTAGACCACAGATTTTTGAGCGTTAAAAAGCAATGATATGGAGCCAGCATTATTAATATTTATGTAGTTTAACTTTTTTTTTTATTTTTATACTACGACGGTGGCAAACATGCATACGCATTAACTACTCGACTCTTAGTCGGTTCTTCTATTGCATACAAGATGTCGCCAGTAACTGATTTTAATTATTTAAGTAGTTAATTGCGGTCATTTAACATTAATTATTCGCAAAAAATTAATGACTTATTTTTACAATTAATTTCAGGCGAATAAACTATGTAAATGTGTATAAAAGTTAACCTTTTTTGTATAGGTTAATTAGTTCCAGTTTTCGCCACAGCTGGGCCAGAGCGCAGACACAAAATAATGAATACCGGCTTCCGTGCACCCTTACGGCCTTCGGTGCCATATAACTAATTAAAGCTACGATTAAGACCTTTCCTTTGAGATAAGGTTGAATTGTATACGCCAGTGGCAAAAGTTGTTCATTTTGCTGCCTAAGCTCCATCTAGTGTTCAATAGAAGAATTAGGCCGTCGTTAATTACAGTTTATTAACGCATAAAACCGTTTTATTTTGGTCTCTGCATACGTTAGAGTGCAAGTATCATTTACGAAAAATAACTTATAAAAATACCTTTTAGCTGTTACATACGACTTTTGTATACACGTTAGCTTCGCTATGCTACAGGTGTTTTTACATATAAGCAAATGTTTCATCTACTAATTCCAGCCCTGTACGTATTTTTCCAATGGTGGTGGTAAATAAGCGTGAAGCATATCTTATATTCTTTCATATAAAATAAGCCATAACTGGTTATAGACCGGATATTTTATAAATTAACCGTTTATATGCGCAACCTTTTTTTTTAAATAGCTCGGACCCTGCACGCTATCCAATGATGGCGTCATACAATTAAATAATGCACTAGTTTTCACCTTTCAAATGAGATATGGCTCAATCGTATACACTCATGGTACAAAATGCCCATTCTCCTTTAATATCATTGTGGCGCCATCAGTTTATCGCCTTTTGACGGACACTTTTGTAACATAGAGATTTATATCCTTCTTGTACCATCCATAGCCTCCTCCTTCGAAATCTTGAAGCCGGTTTAAAAGAGGGCTCACGGTTTGTGCGGCGGCTGGCCGTTGGTGCGCGCGTGGTCTTGGTGCGGCGGGCGGTAGGCGGCCAGCGGCGGGAAGCCGTAGCGGCCCGTCGGCGTCGCCGCGCGCGCCGGCTTGCCGCCCGGCGTGCCCGGCTTCTCCTGACATCCGAAAACATTAGTTCAAGGCCTGAGTGGACGCTCGAGTTGGGCGTGCAGCGGAGCGGGGCGTGCGGCGTGCATGTTAAACAAATGAAACTCATACTGGTGTCCTGAGTGGACGCTGCAAAGAGTGAATGCACGCTCGCCTGCCCCGCTGCACACCCCGCCGAACGCTCCGCTTCGAGCGTCCACTCAGGCTTACACTTAGGGTGAAAACTAAAGGAGCGTCCATGCCAAACAAATTAAAACGTATGGGAGAAGCTTCAGTTAATGCCATCTCTAAATTCGCCGAACCCGGACAAATACTTAAATAAACCCGGACATTTGGCGTACATAAAGTTTCCGGACACATTTTGAAAACCCCCGGACGGCCTCTAAACTAGGACAAATCCGGGGAAACCCGGACCGATGGCAGCCCCAGTTGCGGCACCAAAAGCGTCACCTAACGCTCGCCATGAGGCCGTAGCTACAATTACCTACTCTTGATTCGTGTTTATGCATTTCGTAAATTTACCTAGAACCATGTATGGTGTTGTCCGATGCTTTGAAGAGAGGTCGACTGGCCGCAGCATGCACCATGCAGTTCACATGGCTTTATGACCTTACTATATGCAAGCAAAGTAAGCAAACAGCATGTACCGTATGGTAGCGATCCCCAGTAGTGAGTGAACGTAAAAGAAGAGAATTTACCTACATGGGTCAAAATGTAGAGATTATAAAAATATTTATTGGTAGGTATGTACAGTCACCGGCAATAATATCTTCCTATTTATGGTTATGGGCACCTTCAGGCCACACATTATGAGACTAGCTCAATGCATTAGCACCATTGTCATGTTGGTATCATTGATACGTTCATTATTAACATTGGTTATTTGATGAGATTTTTCTTCAAACTTTGCCAAACCAACGACCATGTGCCTAAAGATCGGATCTAAGGAAAAAAAGTTAAATCTAAAGAAATAGTAGATTGTACAACAAGGTCAACAAGTGCATAAAACGCACCATTTTTCGCGAGGCGTTTACCCATCCGAGCCAGCTTGCTTGATTGATTGATTAAAGCCGAGTGTAAAATGGGTTTTATGGACGAGTTTCACTTCAATTGCGAGGAAATTATATATCGGTAATTGTAAAACAATTTCAAGTTCTGACAAAAATATTACAATGAAAATAAATATGGTTCCGGCCAAATGATTTTTTTATGTTTTATTTTCACCATGTGAATTTAGAAATAGATACTTGTTGTCTCCCAAGTCATAAAAAGATTTCGGGGCTTTTTTAAACTATTATAAACTCCTATTTCATCTGATTTCATTAATTTAATGATAGAAAACACGGAATTGAAATAATTATAGGAAGAATAAAATAAAACAATAAGTTACAGTATTCTACGATATTTTACAGCTCAATTAAATTGTACAATATATTTTGACTGTGTTTGGCTGTTGAGCCTCATTATCTTAAGTCTTTAATCTAGAAAATTGTACTTTATGCACTAGAGCTCAAAATGCGTCGCCCGTCCGCCGTTATGTCGTTCACGCACGACTTAAAGTCGAACTTTACGAGCATGAGAAGTGAAAAATGTAATACGTACGTCCTTGGAGCTCTTAGGTGTGGAGCGGCTCGAGGAGGAGCCCCGCGAGGGCGGGCGCGGACCGTTCTCCGCGCGCTCCGCCTCCGCGCGCACGCTCGGCGACCCGCGCTCCTCCTGCAACACACACCCACCCACCCGCACCGTCAGCGCACACGAGTAGCGGCGGTCCACTGAGCGTGTGCAACCGGCAACGTACTCGTGTGGACCGTCCAGACACGCGTGTGTCCTTAAACTACGTGTAAAAGAGAGGTATGGGTACTGCGAATGTCATCTCGCTTTGTGTGGTAGGGCACAGCACAGCGTATGTCATCTCGGTCAAATCTGGAGCAGAGCCCGACTGGGGAAGTACCTTACAGAAAACCATAGCCAAATAGCACTAGACCCTACTCATAGTGTTGTGTTCCTGCTGGTAAGTAAGGTTGCCAAAGAGCTTGCAAAAGGTTGCAAAAGAGGACTCAGTGTGTTGAAGACGAGGGACCCTCTTGTTCCTTAGCCGTCAACACAGTGAATCCTCCTTTTTGTAAAGGGTCGGCAACGGTATGTAACACTTCTGGAGTTGCAGGCGTTCATATGCTACGGTAGCTGCTTACCATCAGGCGGGCCGTATGCTTGTTTGCCACCGTCATGATATTAAAAAATATATATGCAAACGTATGAAAGTGGCCTTAGTGAACTCTGTTCGTGGCGCCGAACGCTGGTCACTGAGGTCGCACACACCCGACAGCTAACGCACGCTCTGAGCGTACACGCTTGGCGCCTGGCCGCTGTGCTGTGGAAGTCAGATTCCAGCACATTCGACCATCATAAATTGGACGAGCGTTCAGTGTGCATCTTCTGTCACCTTCGAGTTATATTAACCAAGTAGTCGATACAAATGCCTTGAATCACAGTAACATAACAGTTCAATACGTATACAAATCTTAAATTTTACCTCATTCGCTACGTCAACAACTAAGTCCTGGTCACTTTTCTCCGCGTCACTGTCCTATAACAAGTAAATCGAACGTTAAAAAAATATAAGTTTACAGTTTTTCTCAGAAAGAAACAAGCCATACGAATTTTATCATAACTTTGAAAAAAATGCGTGCCAATAATACTACGAAAATTGTAGGACGAGTTTTAAAAGCATTGTGAGTTACAAGCCACTTGATGATCCTCAAAAATGCTACAAAGGTCTTCAAAAAACATAGCACATCTTTAAAAAAAGTGATAAAACCAAAATAATAAACAAATATTTTTCTACTAGAACTAAGTCAAAACAATAAAGAAAAAAAATAAAACAAACTTAAAACTTGTCCAAACGAGTTTTTCGTGCGTGGATTAATAATAGGAGCATTATATATTTTTTTACCACGGACTTACAGATATCCCGGATAGCACATTTATAGCTTTATTTTATTACCATACTAAATTGAACCTCATTACGGAGTGGATCCTTGGAGACTAGAGTTCGAGAGCATCAAATTAAGGGACGGTGTCTCACTTGCACTTGTTTCAACATTGACTTATTGTCATGCATTCACTTACTTTGACTTCTCTTTCAGCCTATTTTTGGCGAGCTTGGTCCGGGTTATCTATAGATCCACGTTTCACCATGCAAATAACTGTTAAAAGCGCGTATAGTCCATTTAAAACTACCTGACGTGTAACCATTTGTCTGTTAACACGTAGTTTATGTTTACACGGCACGTGAGTCAACAGGACGGTATAAAAGACGACATACACTACAGAGACTGACATGTTGTACCTTCTCCTCCTTCCGTCGCTTCGTGTCGAGGGCCTCGGGCTCGGCCGGCGAGCGCGGACGGTACTTCTGCTCTCGCTCGTGCGGCGATACGGAGTGACGCTACACAATGGAAAGGTATAGTTTGGCAAGAGGGAACTGTGAAAATTCTTTCGCCTGATATTGAGTTTTAGCTTCACTAAAAAAATTTTTTTTTCAAACATTTTGATGCAGCTACAAACGAATACTTACTGTAAATGCCACTTGGCCTGTGACGTCACGTTACACAATTTTTATGGGTATTTTTCGTATTTTAGATGTGCTCGAGGTATAGGTAAATAGTAGGGTGATTGATTAGAGACATTTGAATAAGAGAGATATTTTCCGAAAAATAAATACTTAATTCTCTATTGTGCCATTGATTGAACTAGGCTCTATGGATAAAAACAGTAAAAACTATATACCTACATGCATTCAAATCATTATATTGGGAACCTGCTGCATACATATCTGTAAAAAATCTGAAAGGTGTAATTCCCAACTCGCTCTGGGCTAACATATGAGTCCAGTCACGAAAGCCTGTTCCCAGTAGTGGGACGTATACATGCTGAGATCAATTACCCTCGGCAGCACTCTCGAGTCGATCAGGCGATCGTTCTCGCGAGGTCCCGCCAGCAGCGGCGGTGCACCCGGCAGCACGGGAGGCTTGATATCTGCCGGGGGCGGCAACTCCACCTAGGACATAGTTACAGGGCAACTTAGGGTGGGTTACAACACGCATAACTAACAAACTGATCAACGTTATATATGGCGACGGAGCTGTCGGCTCATAAAAAGTGTCAAACTTTTCATACAAAATTTTTTTTAAAGATGACTTTGACGTTAACAGACGGTTTGGTGCAACCGGCCCTTAATCTTTTATATACTAGAGGTCCGCCTCAAACTGAGAACTCGCGATTTACTTGCAAACTACCATTATAACAAGACCTTCATTAAGATTGCTTTTGCGCCTAAATCCACAGCCCCTTCATCGATCCTGCTCATAACTATCAAATTATATTTATCTCTGCTACAACCCCAAAAATTGTTTACAAAGATTAGAAAAACTTTACTGAAGTTATCGAGGAACAAACTTTCTAAATCAAAAGGCCATCGAAATGCACCGAGGTCCCGTAACCTGCTGACAGTTCTGTTGTGTCCGAAGTTGTCTGTAAGAACTTCACTTTGCTTACGCTCCGCTCGTTCGAAATGACTTAAGCAGTAGCTGACGATGGAACCGAGATAAATGCTAAGGTAAGGGAGAGAGATGATAACTTGTTAACATTTGAGGCAATATTGGTACCTCGAAGCCTATAATTCTCTTCATTCAAATGGTAGTGAACATCTGATGTGGTGGTAGTGGTTTTATCAGCAGTAGCGAGGTGTCTATAGAAACACAATTCCGACCGATTTAATAAAAGGGAGACTTATACTTCATGTCTTCAGGCTTTAAGTTAATCAGAGAGGAATGGGGCGAGCAATGCACGGAGTTTTTCTGCGGGATACAATCCGTCATTCCGAACACCAGCGGACAAAGGTCGCCGTCATAGCTTAGCAAGTTACAGTGACAGTGGGGGCAAGGCACATTACTCGGAGTACCGATCGAACACAAAACTTTCTTGAGCGGCGACCACGCACTGTAAGACACAGCGTGGAAAGGCCCGACATGGACAAGATAGACCGACGTTCTAAGCCAAAATCTGAAGGGAGCAGTTGAACGCGGGCAGCGTATGATCAGTGGATATGGATATCCTTGGGGGTTGCCTTAACCAACAGTAGGCGTATTTTGAATTCTGTGACTAGTGAAAAGGGGTATAAATCAGATTGGCTCAGCAAAAAAAGGGTACAAGAGCCGTGCATTTTATAGGGTTTGTGCCCTTTTTCCATAGTAACAGAATTTACGTTATAAACAATAATTTTAAACAAATAATTTTAAACAAAAAAGAACCGACTTCACTAAACATCCACCTTTCCAACATCAAATGCTCGATCTGCTGTAAAAAATATTCAAATCACCATAGGTGTGCCTATAATAGTTGAAGAGCTCCCTCGATTTCTCCAGGATCCCATCATCAGATCCTGACATGGTTATATACAATGGGACCAACTGTGAAGTATACGCTTTCAAACAAAAAAAGGATTTTCCAAATCGGTCCAGCCGTCTTCGAATAATCGGTGACAAACATACATAAAAAAAAAAACAAAGATCCCGACGAATTGATAACCTCCTCCTTCGAAATCATGAAGTCGGTAGAAAAGCAAGCAAGATTTGCTCGGTTCATCCGCTTGACGCATCACTGTAGAGTAGGTACCTTATGCTGCGGCGGCTGGTGGGGCGGCGGCGCGGCGCCCGGGAAGCCCAGCAGCCCGGCCCCGAGCAGCCCCGCGCCGGCGCCGTGCGGCAACCCCGCGCCCGCGTGCATCTGCTGCTGAAACCAAGCATTACTTCAGATGCTAGTACAAGGACGGTTGCAAGACCAAGGGTCATCATGGTCTGGTGTAAGGGACGCAGCTATACAGAGAACGAGATCGCATTATCGTTTGCTTCTTCTAACGCATAGCTGCCTCCCAATAATAGCCCACGATGAAAAGCAGCCTTTAAGTTGGACGAATAGTAGATGGACGGTTGCAAGACCAAGGGTCATCATGGTCTGGTGTAAGGGACGCAGCTATACAGCGGAACGAGATCGCATTATCGTTTGCTTCTTCTAACGCATAGCTGCCTCCCAATAATAGCCCACAATGAAAAGCAGCCTTTAAGTTGGACGAATAGTAGATGGACGGTTGCAAGACCAAGGGTCATCATGGTCTGGTGTAAGGGACGCAGCTATACAGCGGAACGAGATCGCATTATCGTTTGCTTCTTCTAACGCATAGCTGCCTCCCAATAATA
This sequence comes from Pammene aurita, assembly GCA_947086415.1. Taxonomy (NCBI): domain Eukaryota; kingdom Metazoa; phylum Arthropoda; class Insecta; order Lepidoptera; family Tortricidae; genus Pammene; species Pammene aurita. The sequence goes on along the minus strand of OX352305.1, from coordinate 19,805,979 downwards.
GCCCACGATGAAAAGCAGCCTTTAAGTTGGACGAATAGTAGATTGTTAACAAAGGGTTGAAAGTGACCCATTTCACCTGAGATATTTCGAGGGTGAAAAGGGTAATCTCACCCGAGTTAAACACTCTGCTTTTCATTTCGACTATGAGGAAAGTACAATACCACACGCACATTATATAAAACTGGTATATAAAGAATAATCTATAAAAATGTTAAGTAAAATTTGAAAGACAAATTTAATGTTTTGCCGGTGGTCGGGGAGCAGGGCATCCGGGTGGGCACCGGCTCAATCCACAATCAACACAGCTAATTACTTTCCACCCTAGGGATGGAATAGTAGATTGTGTAACAAGGGAGCAAAATGAAATATTTACGGCGAGGGCGTGCATTGAATCCCAAACGAAGCGATGGAGTCTATAATAGAATCCCGAGCGTAGCGAGGGATTCTAAAGTAGACTCCTGAGCGTAGTGAGGGATTCAAGTGTTAACGTTCAAGGTATAAATAGTTTTGCTCCTATGTGACACATATTGCTTTTCACACCACCTTAGAGAAAATATTTTTTTTATTGTTGAATCATATTTATTTTAACTTTATATGTGCTTCTAATGTGCTTCCTGATTATAATTAATCGATTAATTCAATAAGAAATATGTTTTTAATGACGGACTAGCTTGAAAAAAAAGGTAATGTCTTAGAACAGAAAAGTGCCACTTTCTTCCCTCCTAGCAGGGAAGAAAAAGCCCGTATACGATTAGGTGGTGTGAAAAAGCAATTTTCCACCCAACTATCTACCCAGGAAAATAATACTTTCCGAACAGGAGACGAAAATGTTATTTTGTTATAGTTCTTACGAGTTAGTAGTAGTAGAAAACTTAACTGCACATCTAATAAACCGAATATGTGTTCCATGTGTACCTAATTAGGGAAAGACCCTTATGAAATGTAGATACTGTTTCATATTATTATAATACTTGTCGAAAATGTTATCAAATGGCGCCCCATGATTTAGGAATTAGTATTACATACATTGTTTCTAAATAAATTGGTACAGAAAAATATAAAACCACATAGCTAAGTGCGTAATAGAAAATACATGTGCAACAAATATTTAACCATGCCAATGTGTAAACAAATTCTAAAGAAGTTTAGTAGAGTACATTAGTGAACTTGCTTGTATGTATTTTCCTGTAGTTTCAATTACACTATGTTTTTTTTATTACTAATGCATAATTGGCAATATTTTATTTATATCAAGAAAATAAATTGCGTTAAGAGTTATGTTCGAGTTCATTATCGAAATTTTACCTCCAGCAGTTTTCGAGAACACATATAATAATAATAGCCTTTAGTCACTGACATATTAAACTTGATTACATATTTATTTATTTTTATTCACATTTTTGTTCTTCTTTCTTTCTTCTTTTTCATTGTCGTCTTTGATATAGCCCATGCCTCTATGTAGGAAATGCAATGTTAATATAAAAAAACTCCATAAACCTATGAATTTGTTAATAACACAATACTACTGGTGAAGAAATTCTACCATAAGGTTAGTTGGGGCAAGTAATCCGTGCGACGGTCTGCCTACTAAATACGAAAACAAAGTATAAATATTTCAGGCGGCAGACTCGACGCACGCACCGGTGCCAAAAACTACAGCGCGGCGTCCGGTCATTGCTGTCGTTCATGTTGTGTGCGTGCGTCGAGTCTGCGGCCTTGCAGAAACCTTAACTATAAGTGTACTTTCCCTAGGTGGGAAATAAGTGCTTACTGGAAGTGTGTAATTCATTCTTATAGTCACTTTGTATTTCTTGTATTGTAGAGAAATAATACTTACTCCAACTGACCTTAAATGCTAAATAAGCATGATTAGAACAAAACATTAAAATGAGCAACACAAAAAGTGCAGTGCGGTGAAGTCCACTATTGAACAATGAAAAAGGTTAATCACAACATAAATGTACCATAGATAGAACTTACAAGAAGCTGTTGTAGGCCTTGTTGTTGTTGTTGCTGTGAAATGGTAACAAGTAATGCTGAGTCTATCAATCTAGCAGGTTTTTGAACATACCCTACCCTCCCAAAGACATCCAAGTAAAGTTGGTCATGTCTGTAAAGATGTTATTTGGTAGCAAAAATATATATTACCACATTAAAGCTTAATGGAAGTAATAAAAATCGGGCTTGTAAATAAAATTTTACGGACATAAAAATCAACAGGCATACGTAAAAAAATATTCTATGTAGCTTTTCTTTTCGAAACAGCGATGAAAGCAAAAAATCATATTGTACAAAAAATTAACAACATAAAAACTGGTTGTGATTTTTTTTATTCCATATTAGAGGTTTGGATTGCAATGTTACTGTACTTGAAAACCTACTTTTGGAAGAGCTCTATGGTGTATGGAATTAAAAAAATACAACATACCCCAATAATAGCGTTAAGTTCAGACATAGTGACCTGCTTGGCTCTCTCCACGGCCGAGGCCACTTGTTGCTGGTGCTCCTGAGCCAAGAACGGCGCCACCTGGCTTATTATAGCACTCAACCTTTTTGCTATCTCCGTCTTGAAAAAATAAAAGAATGCATGTTTAAGTTGTGGTTTATCTTTGTTATAACTGAATGAGGGTTTTCGGAATTCCAGGTGGTGGCACTGTGACGAGAGGTCTGTTTGACAGCAGTTGTCAAAATCCACATATCAATAAAAATATGATTGAACATGATTGGTGGATTATGACAGCTAGACCTTTTGCCACGGTGCTGTGATCTGGTGAAAGAATCGATTCAGGAAACATCATATAGATTCTTTCCCATCAACAATCTATAGAAATCCAACGTAATTTTGTACTATATAACTAAATTAAAAATTAAGGGCATTATGGGGTTGGCATTCTAGACCAGAGGTCTCGAAACTATGGCCTACAAATCTGCCATATGAGCCAGACAAAAGAACTCCTGGACTGCAGAAAGGAAACTGAATTTGGATCACAGCAGCCACGGCCGGGTCACACTGCGTTGTAGAAATTTATACCCTTCCAACACTTTCCGATGCAAGCTACCGAGCAACATCTCCCAGCCGTGCTCCCGGATTGCAACTGCTGTGATCGAAATGCTACCTAAAAAAAGTCTGGAGAACCCCACTAGACTATTGCAAGTATTTAATAGCCATGAAATGAGTTATATAAGTTGCAGTACTTGATGATGCAAGGTATGTCTTATTGACACAATTACGTAAAACTTAAAACCTATTGTAGCAATTAGTTGTAAACATACCTGTTTATGCATTTCTACATTAAGGCCATAGGACATTTCATAATACTGAAAGAAAAACAGTTGGTTTCAGTAAAATATTCAAAAATATAAACTTACATTAAAATTATTTATAAAAATAAATATTTACCATAACATAATGCCTCTGCATTTCTGTCTTTTCACTAGCTAGCTTTTCACATTCTAATTTCAAACTGAAAATGAGAAAAAATATTTGAGGAATGTATGTACAAGGTGCAAAATTTCATGGACACCTCATGAATCAATTGATTCATAAAGATTCCATGCAATTTTACAGCTGTGTACTTCTTTAACAATATTTGGATCTTAAGGTTTAACTGAGCATGTATTCAGAGGATTAATACATGATTTACCTGTTATTTGTGATCTACATTGAGCAAATATGCAAATACTATAATATCAACAATCTTCAGATTCTTTCATACTAATGTAGCAAGTGAACTGTTTCAAAAGACGATTTTCTTAAAATTTTGGTTTGTTTTGCATATTTACCAGTTTTGCATTACTCACCTATGATATTGAGCTTGTAGAAAGTTAAATTCTTCTTTAATACGTTCTAAAGTATCAGCTATTGTGAACTTAATAGGTCCTGAAGGTGGTGGTCCCTGCAACAGAAAAACAACCACAATAATAAATTCAGTCTTATTCGAGCTACAATGAGAGGCAAGAGGCTTTGCACAATGTTCTATGATAGTAAACAAACATTAAGCATCATAGGTAGAAAATAACACAAACCCTTACCGCGGCAGCCGGGTGCCGCGTCGGCGCTGGATACATATTGCCAACAAAGACTCCGACTTTCAATCAAATTAAACTTTGTTTCGATTTTATTAAAGTAAGCACTGATGGCACCATTGCATTAAAATATCCTCCACCACTGCTATAACTCGATGAAAACAAGAGAATCACTCGGCGCTACAAATGATGATATGCACAAACTTTGCTCCAAAACTTTTGAATTATCGGTCATTATCATAGGAAATAAAACTTTAAGTTTTTAATATCGCTATAAAAGATAGGCATTAAAATCTCATTTATAATCTAATAAATTCTCATCTCATCAAAATAAATTTTAACCCATAAATCCACGCCGTAGTTTTTATTCGGCTGTCAATTTGTCATTCATCATTCATCCTAACGAATGGTGTCTATAGATAGCGCGATTAGGTGTCAACACGACACCGTGATATTTCACTTCAAGTCACTTCAGTTTCGCATTTCATTTTACACACTATTTTACCCAATAATAACACTTTATTTAGTAGTTAATAATGAATAGGTTTTTGTGTGCATATTATATTCCAAAGTATTCCCTGAATCAAATTTGCAAATAAATAAAATCATTTATTATCCAAACAAATCACAAAAGTCTCGTGATACGAAACGTCGATATTAATTTTATAGATTGGATGCTCAAAATCTTGCCACTTCATGTGATTTGACAACTTCAGTTTCATATCTGGTTTTATACTTACTATAGTTCTCTCTCACTCTAATCGGTTGAGCAGTCGCTCCCGTCTGTGGACACCTGAAGATACGAACATTTCGTTCGTGTCGTTTATTTGTCGTAGCGTTAAAAAAAGTTTAATGTTTGTTATGTTGGCTACTATAAATCTGTATGTGATTTATATAGTTTGTACTTATAATTTTATTTTATTCGTTAAATACAAAAGTATAGTAACGTATGTGAATACAACATATAATAAAATGACCATAATTTTGATTTTATACTTATTTTATCATTTTCAGTTTCATAATCTTGTCATTTCTATTTCTGTCACGTCGGATACTATATGGACTATTTGGTGTAACTGGCAATATTATAAAAAAAAACTGCTGAGACCGTTGTATGTTGACTGACTGCATTTTGCGATTATCAATTTTATTTCGTGTTATTTCTTCAAATTTTTTGTGTTTATACCAGAACAAGACGATGTTCACATATTAACTCTCACAGTAGTTGTACGATTCAGCTGTTAATCGTATACAGTCCGCCATGTGGGAGTTCCAGGACGTGCTCGAAGAGGCGCTCGAGGATGCAAGAGTTTTCGGTCCAGAGTTACTTCACGTCGCTCGCCGTGAAATTTGTACGTTTTACGCTGTTCTTCTTTGTAACCTGTATAACATGTCCTTGTCATGCAATATACAACCCTGTTTCTTTCCAGATGCTCTAAATTCGAATCTAGATATTACACCATACGGTTTACGAAGTGTACCCACTCATACCGAAGACGGTATACCCATTAGGAAGCTGTATGTTTCAAACCTACCCCCTAAGGTAATGCTATTTTAATATGCTAATGTTACGGTAAATTAAAATTGCCATTTTGTTTACTACATGTCCATATTATTTATCTTTTGTAATGTCAACATTCCAAATTAACTGTTGTTTACAAACTTTCCATGATATTAATGGTTGTTGAAGTTTAATAAAATACAATATTTATACTGCATTGAAGTAAATCATAGACTTCTTCGCAAGCATTAATACATTCACGCCTTTCACTAAAAGTACGTCGACAGGTGGGGTACTAGTGGGTTCAAAGATGCTTAACTGTACCACTGTTAGAAAAAGCATTAAATTATATTATCTTTTTAGACTTCACGGACGGAGCTGTTTGGGATATTTGCTCAGTATGGTTTCATCAAAAGTTGCTGGTTGCGAATGGGAGACCGGGGCCCAAACAGGACTCCTACTCCCACATATGCATTTGTAACCTTCAGTGATCCTGCAGATGCCCATAAGTAAGTACATTCAATCAGTAGAGAATTGAATGTATTATGTAAAATAAACATTTTCATTAGGGGGGTCCACACAAGACAAGCATGAAAAGCTCTCGCATGTTTGCCAGCCAAGCTTCTCGCCCTGTGTTGACCCGCCAATTCTCTTGCTGCTATAGTTTTTTAGAGTACATGGCATTGTTTTACATTGTTCTACATGGTATTCATTACATTCAAAATAAATTTTGGTTTTTCCTATGTTTCATAAAGTATTTATTACAGAGCCCTCCTGGCACCAGACCAAGAGAAGATACTAAAAGGTTACAAGCTCAAAACATCACCTGCGGACAGCTGGCACCAACCTGCTGAGGATGCTGAAGGCCAAGTCGCCTGGAAACCAAGGAACCGGCATTATGGCAGCAGTCCAGCACCAGAACAGGATGAGGGTAAAAACAAATACTACATATAAAGTAAAACGCAGTCAATACACCTAAGGCTGCATACACAGCCTATCAAAATGTATATACAGGTGCTCGACAATCCGGCACGCCCAGTAATCCGGCATCCATTGACACCGCCCAAATGCCAGATTATATGTGGAGTGATGCTAATTGTTTATGCGATTTTGCTCCTGCTCTGCTTTTAATCCCATACAAGTCCAATAATCTTCAAACAATCCAACAATCTGGCTATATAGGTGCTAGATTACCGAGTGCCTACTGTACTAGAATGGAACTGTTATGGGCAATAATCACTTGTGTCCATCAAGTATGCAGCCTCATGAACCATTAGTATTAGTTAACCTTATTTTTTTTAACCTACTTCAACAAAAAAGGCCATTTTATGAGAGAACTGTTCAGAATAACAAATTAAATGTTTGACATGAAGATGTAAATCTTTGGCTCATAGTTTAAAAAACTAATGTTGCAGGCCAAGTTCCTCCGGAATTGTCTACTGATAGTGGAGAAGCTGGCTCACAAGCTGAAAATAATGTACATGCAGTAAGTACACCACTTGTTTTGTTACTTATACAGGCTGTTTTTACAACCCTTAGCCATAAAGGTAATTAAGGCGATTAAGCATGCCTTACTGAACAATTTTTACTATAGGAGCAATTCAGAAATAGGCGGGTCCACACCTCACGAGGAAATTGCCGCGCGAGGCGGCTCGGCTAGTGTGGCCGTTCCTCGCCCAAGGCACGTCCACACTAGCCGAACTTTTTTAAGATTTCGGAGTCCCATAGAAAGAGTTATTCAGTATGGCCTATCAAATCACCTTGCATAAAAAGGTTAACGGTTGAAAAAAAAGCCTGTATACACCTGTCTGCAGCTGTGAAATTTAAACATTATAAAATCTTATTGTTTTAGAATGACGAAGGAAATGAAAATACAGAAAAGACATACACAATATTAGACATACTGAATAGAGACTGCCTGGCGCATGTGCTCAACTTCGTTCCCATCATGGACTTGATCCGGTCAGAGAGGGTGAGCAAGCGCTGGCAGAGCTTGATCCAGGAACATATAAATGGTTTGTACACTGATGTATTTACTTTCGTAAGACATACTAACACTAAATAATTTTCTTGTATTTAGTCACTAGCTCTCGATAGCGCAGCCCCGCAGCGTCGGGTCACGGATCGGTTCGTCTAGCACTCTTAGAGAGGTTTCGCACTACGTCCGATGCGAATCCGTGAAAATATGGTCCAAAGTAGCCGTAGAACTATTTCTATGGTAATTTACGCACTAGATTCGTCCGATTTCTTTCCGAAATCGGAAGACGGAGATCGGATCTATATATAGGCCTTTTCATCTATGTCAGATGTTTTAAACAGCATCTTGGTAACGACACTTGCGTTCGTGACTGTAAAGCCCTATGCGAGAGAGGATCCCTCGTCCACACACGCGGCACGTGTATGCTCCCCCAAATGGGCGGGGGTTGGAGGCCTGCTCGTGGCGCCTCATGCGTTTACGGCTACTTCGGAGTATATTTTCACGGATTCGGATTCGAAACCGCTTTAGAGGTTGAGGATGGAGACCTAAGCTCTCCCAAATATGTCGCGCGTACTTCACGCAAAATAGACGCTAGACGTCGAGTTGCGGAAACCTGTAGGCCTAGCACATGAGTGTAGCGACAGTATCTCGCGGTCGAGATAGACATCTGTCACTTTCTGATGAATACAGTTAGACAGTGATAGATGTCTATCTCGACCGCGAGATGTCGATACACTCATGTGCTAGGCCTACTGACCTTACTACAATATGTCGCGCGTAGTGACTAAATACCAGTGAGTAAAGCTGAGAAAATTATACTCACTATCACACACTGTCTGTGTGTTTTTTCTTTCAGGTATACACATATATAGTGGTTTGTACACATTGATAATATGTGTGTTAATAAGGTTCGGGTTCCTTTAAAACTAAACTTAGCTAAACCTTAGAAAAACCGGCCAAGAGCATGTCGGGCCATGCTCAGTGCAAGGTTCCGTAGTTGCCGGCCTGTTACAATACATCCGTTCAAAAGGTCGTTTATATGGGATATTTGGTGGCGCTTACGTCATTTTACTATCCGCCGCCTACATCCTGCTCAACCGATTTTATTCAATATAGTTTTCATTGAAAGTATTTATCAGGCCTCGTCTATGAATTTAATGCACACGCAGTAACCACTTGTTTTGTTACTTATACAGGCTGTTTTTCCAACCCTTGGCCATAAAAGTGAATAGGTGTCCACACCAGGCGCACAGCCTCGCGAGGAAATTGCCGCGCGAGGCGGCTCGGCTAATGTGGACGTGCCTCGACCGAGGCACGTTTACACTAGCTGAACTGCCTCGCGCGGCAATTTCCTCGCGAGGCGGTGCGTCAGGTGTGACTACCTATAAACATTATTTTTGACAGGTATTCGAAAGTTCAAAACGTCATTATTTTTGACAGGTATTCGAAAGTTCAAAACGTCATGGTGGCAACACGGCACGGTGACTCTAACGACAGCGGTACTCCGGAGGGTGCTGCAGAGACTGGGCCCGAACCTGACCCGACTGCACATAGACCACCACTGGTCGGCGCTCAACGACCGCACGGCGCACACCGTGGGCAAGTTCTGCCCCAACCTGGAGGAGCTCAAGGTAATGTACCTTTTTTTTTAAATTGTCCCGCAACGATAACTAGGTTCACGGTTAAAAACTAGGCGACGAAGGTTTATGGTCAAATAAAAATTAAAAAGATAAAGAAATTGCAGGCTCGATTTCGCGACAAAAATTCCATTTTTGTCGAGGTACAAACATTTTAAACAGTTCAACAACCATACAAAAATAAAGGCATAGGTCCTAAACAGCCGAAACAACATCGGTATCTATTTATAATGTTGGTACCGCGACTTTTTAGTTATCTCAAATAGCTTGCGGTAATATCAGAAGCAAATTACACTTCCAACTATTTAATTAACAAGATATAAATAAAAACCTAGCGTGTACCGCGGACATAGAAAATTGAATTTTCTACTATATCTGTCTCTGTCATTCAAAAAGGCAAGCGATGGAGATATATGATTCGATTCGAAATTCGATGTTCGTAGTAGCGTTTATCCTGTTAACCTAGAGGTTATCCTGACGTACATTTTCTATGTCAATATTGAGTTGCCCACCAACGTCGTGGGGTGGGATTTGGCTGTTTTGCACTATTTAAAAAAAAAGCACTATATAGGACTCGGCGCGAAGGGCCCTTGCTGGCTTCGTATTAAATTAAACGGACTTCTAAAGTCTTCCGTTTAAACATAACAATACCTAGTTGGTTACTAAGTTCTGTTACCAGATTTCTGACTGATAAAATTTAAAATAAAGTTTTAAATAAAAATTTAAAGTAATTATTTATTAGCCTAATTTCTAATGAGCATAATATGGTATAATAAATATAATAATATACAAATCAGATGGGAAATTTATTGAAATTCTTTGTAAAGCACAGGATTGCCTGAAGACGCAAACACGCGGTAAATTTAAGAAAATTACACTTTACAAAAGTGCATCAAATGAATATTGCACCTTTGTTTTGAAGGTTCCATTGCTTGTTTGTAAGAAACCTGTATATTAGAGGTAATTGTGTGACCACCATTTAATTTTCTTGCGATTTTATCACTCAGATATTCCTATTTGAAACATTGCCTATTTTTAAGTTTTGCACAAAATACATAGATTTAGACTGCTATGGAACAAGCAGACTTGCAACGTATAGTCTAGTATTTTATCAGATAGACCCACGTGAACTATACATATACCAAATTGAAGCTAAAGAATATAGCTACCGAATTGTGTAAGACTGATGCGTCTTAAACGTGATTTAAAATAAATAGGATTTAAAATCAACATGAACAAGGAGTGTAATTTTGACGTATATTTTACACGCCTTTTTCAGAGTGTTATAAAGAATTCTGAAAAACTGCGACAATAATTTTCAATTCAATATATTATAATCTATTGACTATTAAATAAGCTTTTAAATTATGTTCATAAATAATTAAAATGTTACTACCTATTACTATTTATTTAGTGAAAACTCTAGTAACAGATCTTAGTAACCGACTAGGTACTTAGCCAGCAATGTGCTACTTCGCCTCCTCGACAATAATGTACTATTTGCAATCATGTACACATTTGTCAACTGACCGGTAATAAGGTAAAGGATAGTTTTTAATTCTATTATAACTATTTATAAGGGAACGTACCCATACTACGTGACCAATTTTTTTACAATTTTCACCCCCTCCCCCCTCGGTGACCAACCGTAGTATATGCCAAGATCCCCCCCCCCCCCCCCTCCCCCTCTGGTTGTCACGTAGTAATTCTTAATATTATTTTTTTGCAAACAGAAAGTAAAAAATATCATAATTTGGCGCATATTTGCATTTATTAAAACGGCGGTTGCCGCGTAACGCCTCAAGGTGCGGGCAAACCATAATTAAAAAGTGAAAAAAAAAATTGCGCGAGATTTCCCTAGAGCATAATTATAATAATTATTGATTACGTGACGTAAACCTAAACCCCCCCCCCCCTCCCCCCCCCCCCCCCCCCCCTAAAAAGGTCACGTATAGTATGGGTATGTTCCCTAACCCATAAGAGCTTGGATGATGAAGCCGCCAGGTATTTTAAAGTTTTCTGTACAATTTACATTACCGCTTGTCAATTACTTACAAAAACCGCCCAAGTGCGTGTCGGACCACGCATAATGGAGGGTTCCGTACCTACTATCGAAAAACCTAATATCATAAGGACGTATCTGTCTATAAAAGAAGTTTTTTGGAGATATCTCAAAAACGCCTTGAACGAAAATTGTTTTGAACAATTTTCGTTCAAAGATGCAATCATGTTCTTAATTTTTTTTTTATGTTTTGGATATCAGTTCAAAAGTAACAGGATGATGGATGATATCTCTGAAAATACTATAACTAAATCAAAAAATGTTAAAACTAAACTATTTTTAAAGACCTATCGATTGATGTGCAACATTTGACATTTTTATTTATAAAAAAAAATACAATTAGTTACATGTATGGAGTGGCCCCCTAAAAATTATTTTGTCAGCAAATTTGCCAAATTTATTACATAACTAAGTAATATATACAAAATACACGTTATGTCGAAATTTTATTAAGATATGTCTTATAGTTTCCGAGCAAAATGACTATGCCATGCGGACATGACGAAATTATAAGAGTTCCATTTTTGCCATTTTGGCTACGGAACCCTAAAAAACTGAGTAACATTGTAATGAATTTTTTTTTTAGAGAGAGATCAACATATACCATACCATGACATATTTCTTTTATTTCATTACAGGTTGTTGGAATGTACACTAAAAACTGGAATCCACTTGTTTATGGATGCAAATATTTAAAAGCCCTGTCGTTTGTCTCTTGCAACAAGGTAAGATACGAGTAAAATACACGTCACCATTATGTTATGTTATGTTATGTTATGTTATGAGCACATTTCCAATACAAATATACGAGAACTCTAAAATCATGAAGAAGATCGTCCATTTTTGTTCGGTGATCTGGCCCAGATTATTTAGGATCGTTTAGGAATGGTTCTTACCTTCAAAGAATCGTCATCATTTCTAGATCAGGGTGGTGGTAAAAATATTGCGAAATCTAATGGGAAAACTGAAAAATCATGCATTTAAAACTTGAATCTGACAAGGACAGTATTTGAAAGCGTGCTTGCCTATGATTTATGTATTAATGGAAAAAAAAGTACCGATTTTTTACAGATAATGTACAAAAGCGGACTTGAAAACAAAACGGGAATCATGATGAAATAATAAAAAGTCATATTTTGATCGTATTTATAGTTCCTGTATTTCGGTAAACAAAGACTGCTGTCAAACCATCGTTGATACTATTAACTGAACATTCCTAACACCTATTGCGAAGGGATAAGGTTTACCACCGTTAAGTGCGATAGCACTATAGTGTGTTCGTCGTAAGAATGCAGTGAGTCATCATTGTCCGTCGGCCTAGCCACGCCCCCTAACCAATCAAAGGGTCGGTAATTAGTAAGGGCAAGTTTACAGTGATCAGTTGAAGGCTTGCTTTCGAACGCAACGGTTGTGTCTTGTCTGTAGTGTGCTAACAAAATTGAACTCTAAAAATGAACACCTCACCTATTCGTAAAAATAAAAGTGGTTCCATAATCCACAGCGGGGAAAGAAGAGTTATTTATAACGTCTTTAAGTACTTTAAAGAATCGGATTTGAGTGCAACTATGGACAGTATAGTGTTAAAAACAGCAACTGCATGTGGTGTATCCGAGAGAACCGTTTACGGTATTCTAAGTGAACAAAAGGAAACGAATACTATAAAATCTCCAGTGAAAAAAAGAGCCCGCCTGTCATTAATTGACAAATTCGATGAGTTAGACAAATGTGCAATAAAAAGAAAAGTGCATTCAATATATTTGAATAAAGACTACCCAACGCTGAATAAAATCATGGCACTTTGTGAAGCTGATGAAGATGTTCCAAATTTTAAACGTACAACACTTCATAAAATATTACATGACTTGGGATTTGCCTTTGATAAAAAGGATAGTAGAGCATTATTAATGGAGAGAGAAGACATTGTTTTATGGCGGCGTAAATATCTTAGAAAGATAAAGGAACACAGGAATGCAAATAAACCCATATACTTCCTTGACGAAACTTGGGTTAACGCAGGACATGTAAAATCAAAGGCATGGTTGGATACAACTATAAAAGATAAGAGACACGCTAATCAAGACGGCTTATCTACTGGTCCGAAAGTACCTACTGGTAAAGGCAAAAGGTTAATTGTTTTGCACATGTGTAGCGATAAAGGATTCGTGGAAGGAGGTTTATTGGTATTCGAGTCCAAATCGACGAAAGATTATCACGAGGAGATGGACGGTGATAAGTTCTTCGAGTGGTTCAAATATGTAATACCTAAACTTGAACCAGGGAGCGTTATTGTCATGGACAATGCACCCTATCATTCCGTCAAACTGGAAAAAGTTCCGGTTAGAGGTTGGAACAAACCGCAAATCATAGACTGGCTTCAAAGCAAAGGAGTATCGATGGACCTGAGTTATTTGAAAAAAGAATTATTGGAGAAGGCCGCTGAAATCGCCCCACAATACGATAGATATTTAATAGACGAAACTGCCAAAAGTCACGGCGTTGAAATTCTCCGTCTACCTCCATACCACTGCAAATTAAACCCCATTGAGTTGGTGTGGGCTCAGATAAAAAATTATATTGCCGCCAATAATTCAACATTTAAAATGACAGACGTAAAGAATTTATTCTACGACGCAATAAAATTAGTAAACGCTAATCAATGGAAAAAATGCTGTGACCACGTCATTAAGGAAGAAAACGCCATGTGGGATTTAGATGACGTCATGGAACTGGCAGATAACAGTCCTTTTGTTATTAATACGAACGACGATAGTGATTAAATATTTAGCTATGTTCTTATTATTCTGTTCTATGTTATTATTAAACTTTTATCTTCAAAAAAATGTTTTAATATTAACACCATGATGGATACACCTTTACCCTGTAGTTGCACTGATGACTCACTGCATTCTTACGACGAACATACTTTTGTATCTGACTTTACAAAATTGAAAAAAAGATGCGTTTCGTTATCGAAGGAGCATGATATTATGCCAATATGAAACCCACTTTTAATATTCAAACTCCGATCAAAAATGCAAAAATACGCATTTTCAATCTTTAGGCGTTTTAATACAGTCGATTTCTAATTTAAACTTCCATATTCGTAGGCTTAGATACTATTTTAATATTACAATGTTCTAACTGGGCCTTATAAGAAAGCTCAAAGTCACCCAAAGGGCAATGGAGAGGGCTATGGTTGGAGTCTCTCTGCGTGATCGCATCAGAAATGAGGCCATCCGCAGCAGAACCAAAGTAACCGATATAGCCCTCCGAATCGCTAAACTAAAGTGGCAGTGGGCGGGGCATATTGCTCGTAGAACCGATGGCCGTTGGGGCGGAAAGGTTCTCGAGTGGCGACCACGAACCGGAAGGCGCAGCGTGGGTAGAACCCCCCGCAAGGTGGACTGATGACCTGGTGAAGGTCGCGGGAGTCCGCTGGATGCGGGTGGCGCAGGACCGGTCATTGTGGCACTCTTTGGGGGAGGCCTATGTCCAGCAGTGGACGTCTTTCGGCTGATATGATGATGATGATGACGAATGTTCTAACTTACCGAACAGTATCAAAACGCAGATTATGTAACGGTATTTGACAGTGTCAAACCAAAAAACAATCCCGTTTCAGGCCAGGGTGAAGTTAAACTTTATGTCAATGCCATAAGGACGTTAACGACTTGTCTTGCTGTATTTTAATCGCGGAAAATCAACATAATGTTTATTTATTTCGTATTTCTAATTCCAGTTTCATTTTTTTGCAATATTTTGTCTACTTTAGTAATAAAATGAGTATTTATTTTTACAAACTGTACACGGTTTATATCAGGTGGCCCAGAATTGACGGTCTCCTTTAAAATTGGTACTCTAAAACTGATTAGACATTCCTTTCAGCTGTCAGACTCGAGTTTAGTACGAATAGTGAAAAGCGAAGCAAGCATAGAAAGTATAACAGTAGCCAACAACACGCACGTGACCGGTCTCTTCCTCACCGGCTCCAATCCGCCAGGGCTCCACACGCTCTCGTTCTACAACTGCTACAGTCTCCAAGGAACAGTCATATGTGCAGCAATAGACACGCTACCCAACCTGAAGACTTTAAGACTAGATGTATGCCCAGTCACTATGTGGAAAATCATTCCCCTCATACTCAACAAACTACCACAGCTAGAAGAACTCTCGCTCAGCGAATACACGTCCATGGACGTCTGCTCAACCCCACAAGTCAACTTAGACGTCTGTGAATCCTTGTCAAAAATGACAGAGTTGAAAGTCCTGAATCTCAGCAGAAATATCTACATAAATAACGCCATACTGAAGACGGTCGCGCAGACGTGCAGCAAACTGGAGTCGTTGAACATTTCGAGCTGCAATTCTAGAAAGATGAACCCACAGCCAGGTAACTAATTTATGCATTATTTCATTTATTGCAGTTTCTTAGCTTAAAGGACTGTCACAATGGGCTTGAGAGACATTTTCAACCGACTTCAAGATTTCGAAGTAGGAGGTTCTCAATTAATCGAGATGATTGTTTTTGCTTTTTTTTTTTAAATTATGTTTACCGATTATTCGAAGACGGCTAGACCGATTTATGAAATTCTTTTTTGTTTGGAAGGGTATTCTTGACAGTTCGGGTTTGGCATCGAGTTCTTCTGTCGAAGTTGCCAGCTTACGGCCTGCCCGAGGGATTGTGCAGATGGGTTACCAGCTTTTTGTCCGGCAGAAGCATACGAGCCGTAGTCGACGGAAGTTGCTCCAAAAGCATGGACATAAACGCTGGTGTCCCGTAGGGCTCCGTGCTATCCCCAATGCTGTTTTTGCTACATATCAATGATATGTTGTCTATCGGCGACATTCATTGTTATGCAGACGACAGTACTGGGGATGCCTGTTACACGGGCCGTGCCAATATCCCTCGATCCGTTGTGGTAGAGAGTCGTGAAAAACTTGTGTCTGATATCGAGAATACTCTTTCTGGAGTCTCGGTGTGGGATCAGGACAACTTAGTCCAATTCAACCCCACAAAGACACAAGTTTGCGCGTTCACCGCTAAGAAAACCCCATTTACTGTGGCCCCTCAGTTCCAAGGCACAACCCTTACAATGTCAGGGAGTATTGTGATCCTCGGAGTCGACATTTCCAGTGACGTCCAATTCCGTAGTCACCTTGAAGGGAAGGCCAAGCTGGCATCCAAAAAGCTCGGTGTGCTCAACAGAGCGAGGAGATACTTCACTCCGGGGCAGAGACTGCCTCTATACAAGTCGCAAGTCAGACCCCACATGGAGTACTGTTGTCACCTTTGGGCGGGGAGCACCTGGATACCAGCTTGGGCCCTTTGACTCGGTACAAAGGCGCGCTGTGCGGATCGTTGACGATCCCAAACTCACGAGTGATATTGAACCTTTGAGTCTAAGGAGAGACTTTGCCTCCTTATGTGTGTTCTATCGCTTGTACAATGGGTTGTGCTCCGAAGAACTGTTTGATATGATGCCCACGGCAGCTTTTTATCACCGCATCGCTCGCCGCCGGCAGGGTGTTCATCCTCACACCCTGGAGCCCAAAGGGTCGCGCACGGTACGGTTCAAGATGAATTTCCTCCCACGAACGCTGCGGCTGTGGAATGAACTCCCTGCCGAGGTTTTCCCAGCGGTCTACAGTATGAGGCGTCCATAGGCTACGGTAACTGCTTACCATCAGGTGGGCCGTATGCTTGTTTGCCACCGTCGTAGTATTAAAAAAAAAAGTTGGACCCATTGTCACCAGATCAGTATCTGATGAGTGTATCCTGGAGAAATCGAGGGAACTCTTCAAATATTATAGGCACAACTATAGCGATTTAAGTAATTTTTACAGTAGCTCGGGCATTTCCTTTTGGAGATCCTCCATTTTCAAATGTGGAGTCTAAGTGAAGTCGGTTTTTTTTGTTTAAAATTATTGATACAATAATTAACCTTTTGCAAATTCATTTCAAGTTGTAGAATTATACCGTTAACTGATTTGACTATGTCCTATTCTAATACTAAGATGCATAGCTAGCAGCTTACAAAACATGTTGATTTTTGTAGTGCTACAGTCCTTTGATATTATATTACTTTCTATTTACCACGGTAAAGGGTGACAGTGTGTATCTTGTGGGTGTTTTCCCAGGAATTTTTTCCATTTGTCCCCACCTGCAATCGAGTGGGGGTCAGGTGGGAATACATCAGCTTGTAGCATGTAATAAATATGTCATGCCTATTGCAAATTGCTGGTTCTCTGATAAAACATTAGAGCTGAACAGTCTTTGCGGCCGCCCCTTTCCAGGGTTAAAAATCGTTTTGCAGAGAAAGCTAGCCGCGTGGTATCGCTATTTTGCTCTAACGTTTTATGACTTGGAGATCATCCATCACGAGGAGTTTGCGGCAGTTTAAGTTTTACTATTTTAAGCATGCATTGTGCATTTAGTTTACTTAGATTAGCTATAAACGAGAATTCCATCCTCAAAAATTCGTTATTGAGATACATGACTCTCGGTTTAATTTTTTTAAAGATTTTAGTTTTAGCGACAAATTCTCGTGGGTCTTCTCTTTATTATTTCAATTAATTGGGAGTTTTTGCTTGGTTGTTATATTTATGATGCCTAATATTTTTCAAATTGGTTTTCAAACTTTTAACTGACAAGTTATAAAATTATTTACACAGATGTTTGTTAAATTTAAAGCATGCTGGCATGTAACATATGCAATGTACTATCGCATTAAGGTACTTACGAACTTTTATTAATTACTAATGTTTTCTTCCGTATTGATTCAAATTCTTAATGACTGCTTCATATACCCTCCTCAATCTCAAACTTATACCCGCACTAACATAATCAGACTCAGAGCCTCTTCACACGAATATTTCTCGCAGACACAGCGGCGATACGATAAAAACCTTGTTCATTTAGCCATCAACACAGTGAATCCTCCTTTTTGTATAGTGGTAATTTTTTAAGATGTCGGAATCTTACTAAGGAGTTCTACCGACAATTCCGACATGTTAAAAAAATCGTACTATAAAGAGTCGGCAACGCGCATGTGACTCCTTTGGAGTTGCAGGCGTCCGTAGGTTACGGTAGCTGCTTACCATCAGGCGGGCCGTATGCTTGTTTGCCACCGTCGTGGTATATTAAAAAAAAATTAAATGTGTTCTACGGTTTTGTATGAAACCGCCGCTGTGGTTCGAGCAATAAACGCAAGTGTGTAGAGACTACTGGACAATGGCATGCTATCTTTTCCCTTTACTAAAATTATTACTAATAAAAATATTTAATTTTAATAATAAAATGGGTTTTTTTCTGTGGCTTGCCATTGGATGACCCACGATCGAAGTGAGTTTGTACACGTGGAGGGATCACAGTTCCAAGGAAGGTACCTATTAACCCAGCACTCCTTTTGTTTTCAAACCCACCAACTTAAACCATATCCCCTCTTAATGAAAATACCATATAAAACGACATTACCTAACTTTATAATCCCAATGCATTAGGGATCTTTCGGTAGACGATCTGTGTAGGTAGGTATATGTTAGATAATAAAAGCCTTCATTGTATCACAATCCATAAATCATTTCGTTGTACCATCGGCAACACAAACTGCTGCCTAATCGAAAGCCTTATCGCAACGTCTTAAGGGCTATAATTGGTCACTTAATTGTGTTGCTTTTGGTATGGAAGCATTGTGTTACATACGCCTTTTTACTTTGCTCACTGTATCATTCAGTAATCAGAACAGATAGCTGTGCCAAGCGACTGTATTTAGCCTTTTGAACGCCGATTTAGCATACAGATTGTGTGTGCTTTGATTTATAACTACATGATACGAACTAATGAGGAAATAGAGTGTGCTGCGAATGAATTAATGGCTATTCGCAAAATGCCTGGTAGGGTGGGGGAAGCAGATAAATGAGTGCACATTGTGGTAGTTTTTTTTCTCTCTGACGTTCATAAGTGCATGCCTAAATTGAAGAATAAATATCTTTTATCTTTACTGTGTTATGTATTTGAAATCGGGCGCACTCGTTTTGTGTAATAGTTATAGTGGGTTAATAATTCATCTATCAGGGCAAATGTAGGATTACATACCGTGTCTTTTTATTAAATTTTTAACCATACAACATGGAAACAACTAAAGAGTCCGAAATTTTCAAAATATACTCAATCCTTGTGCAAAGCATGTATTTGGAATCCTGCACTAAACGAATATTAAATGGAGAATCACATAGATTAGTCGGTTCGTCACAGTAGTAGTAACATAAATTTAAAAATTACATTTGCTTCATGATAAAATATGTTCAGAAGTAATCGCATTTCAGACAATTCAAAACTCTACATTTCATTAAAAATATATTATGTTCTAAATTACTAGTACTAGATAAATCTGGCACACAGCGGACAAAGCGCAAGAGCCAAAGCAGTCGTATGCGTGCAAAATCACGCGCTGTAAAAAATATTCATAAGGAAGCTAGAGATAATTAAGTTTTCCTTTCGTCCATTCACAATAGTACCTAAAAGTAGGTTATGAAGTGGTGGAAATCGAGATCTTAGGGCGCTCCGCTACTGTTGGGTTTATAACCTCACCGCCTGTAATTGATTGAGTGTAAACCTGCAGGCGTAGGCGACGAGGGCATCCTAGCGATATGCCGCGCGTGCACCGCGCTCCACAAGCTGGACATCTCGTACATAGCGCTGCTGACGGACGCAGGCGCCGCGGCCCCGGCGCGGTGCGCGCGCCTCGCCAGCCTCGCCGCGCGCGGCAACGCCTCGCTCACCGCCGCGCCCTTCGCCGCCGTGCTGGACAGCTGCCCGCAGCTGCAGGTGGGTCACAGCTGGACGTCTCGTACACCTGCTGACGGACGCGCGCCTCGCCAGCCTCGCCGCGCGCGGCAACGCCTCGCTCACCGCCGCGCCCTTCGCCGCCGTGCTGGACAGCTGCCCGCAGCTGCAGGTGGGTCACAGCTGGACGTCTCGTACACCTGCTGACGGACGCGCGCCTCGCCAGCCTCGCCGCGCGCGGCAACGCCTCGCTCACCGCCGCGCCCTTCGCCGCCGTGCTGGACAGCTGCCCGCAGCTGCAGGTGGGTCACAGCTGGACGTCTCGTACACCTGCTGACGGACGCGCGCCTCGCCAGCCTCGCCGCGCGCGGCAACGCCTCGCTCACCGCCGCGCCCTTCGCCGCCGTGCTGGACAGCTGCCCGCAGCTGCAGGTGGGTCACAGCTGGACGTCTCGTACACCTGCTGACGGACGCGCGCCTCGCCAGCCTCGCCGCGCGCGGCAACGCCTCGCTCACCGCCGCGCCCTTCGCCGCCGTGCTGGACAGCTGCCCGCAGCTGCAGGTGGGTCACAGCTGGACGTCTCGTACACCTGCTGACGGACGCGCGCCTCGCCAGCCTCGCCGCGCGCGGCAACGCCTCGCTCAACGCCGCGCCCTTCGCCGCCGTGCTGGACAGCTGCCCGCAGCTGCAGGTGGGTCACAGCTGGACGTCTCGTACACCTGCTGACGGACGCGCGCCTCGCCAGCCTCGCCGCGCGCGGCAACGCCTCGCTCACCGCCGCGCCCTTCGCCGCCGTGCTGGACAGCTGCCCGCAGCTGCAGGTGGGTCACAGCTGGACGTCTCGTACACCTGCTGACGGACGCGCGCCTCGCCAGCCTCGCCGCGCGCGGCAACGCCTCGCTCACCGCCGCGCCCTTCGCCGCCGTGCTGGACAGCTGCCCGCAGCTGCAGGTGGGTCACAGCTGGACGTCTCGTACACCTGCTGACGGACGCGCGCCTCGCCAGCCTCGCCGCGCGCGGCAACGCCTCGCTCACCGCCGCGCCCTTCGCCGCCGTGCTGGACAGCTGCCCGCAGCTGCAGGTGGGTCACAGCTGGACGTCTCGTACACCTGCTGACGGACGCGCGCCTCGCCAGCCTCGCCGCGCGCGGCAACGCCTCGCTCACCGCCGCGCCCTTCGCCGCCGTGCTGGACAGCTGCCCGCAGCTGCAGGTGGGTCACAGCTGGACGTCTCGTACACCTGCTGACGGACGCGCGCCTCGCCAGCCTCGCCGCGCGCGGCAACGCCTCGCTCACCGCCGCGCCCTTCGCCGCCGTGCTGGACAGCTGCCCGCAGCTGCAGGTGGGTCACAGCTGGACGTCTCGTACACCTGCTGACGGACGCGCGCCTCGCCAGCCTCGCCGCGCGCGGCAACGCCTCGCTCACCGCCGCGCCCTTCGCCGCCGTGCTGGACAGCTGCCCGCAGCTGCAGGTGGGTCACAGCTGGACGTCTCGTACACCTGCTGACGGACGCACCAGGACGGATGAGGGATGGCATTAAAATCCATATCCATACTAATATTATAAATGGGAAAGTGTGTTTATTATGTGTTTGTTTGTTTGTTTGTCCGTCTTTCACGGCAAAACGGGGCGACGAATTGACGTGATTTTTTAAGTGGAAATAGTTGAAGGGATGGAGAGTGACATAGGCTACTTTTTGTCTCTTTCTAACCTCCCACTTCCCGAAAATGGGGGATGGAAGTTTGTATGGAGCATTACGCAATTTTCAAGGTAGAAAACTAAAAATTGGTATGCGGACTATTTGTGTGCGGTTTATTCTGTTCCGAGTTCTCTTCTCTGTTTTAAATCACGAAAGGGGAACCGTGTTACCCCGAATTTAACGCGAGCGAAGCCGCGGGCAAAAGCTAGTTTCTTTATACAACATTAAATTTTCTTTTTGTCTCTGGTTTGTTATATGTACAGTCAAGTGTAAAAAGATGGGTGTACTCATCTTACTCAAAAATATGTCCCATAGTATCTTATTCCGTTGTAATAAGTACGTAGTACCATATTTATGAGACGATTTTTTCGATACGTGTTTTTGCACTTGATTGTACCATCGGGTTCATAATTGCATACCCAAATTATCAATGAATTCATTCATAAATATGGTCATATCATAAATTAGGAACATGCATGATTTTTTTGGAAGACGTCATTCGATTCTATTTCTCTGTAGAATCAAATGTCTCTAATAAACCTACGATCTATGATAGCCCTGAAACGTCAAAAATGTGAAAATACGTTAAGCGTCTGCGCCGCGCGTCAAAACGCCCCATACAAAAAGTGTGAGGATTGTGACGTCACCGACCACAAAGTTGCAGAAAACTGTTTGGAAGGAACAAGTTTTTGGGAGATTTTTGTAATTTTAGGCACGAAAAAATGCGTTTATCTATAGTTATAGTATAGTTGTTGTACATTGTTTTTCTTGTTAAAATATAAAAAAAATGCCTAAAATTTTAAGTTTTTAAACCGCAATATCTATAAAAAACTGTTCAAAATTATTACGGATTTCCACTTATTTATATTAATTTGGGGTTGTTGAACGTGTTTATGGAACAAATTCAATTAAATATTTTTCATGCATGTTCTCTATTACGAACCCCATGGTACATGACGTGTCTTCCCATACATACGACTGTCCACAACACAGCGTTAACCGGAGACCATGGCTTAAAGTATGCGTGTGTATTCAGGAGCTGGACGTCTGCGGCTGCGACAGCGTGTCAGAGGAGCTGGTTGAAGCGGCCACGGCGGCGCTCGAGCGGACGCCGCGCCCGCTCATGATGCGGATGGGAGGCACCGCCGCCATGGCAGAGGTAAGCATATCGACAGCGTATCTACTGTCTGATATCAGACATGACATCGAACCTCTTTGGCAATGAGCCCATCGCCTAGAACGTGCACAGAGTTATCACGCGTATGTTTAGCACACAACTTTCGATTTGCTCCTATCCCACGCACATGACCCGATGTTTGTGTGCTAAGTGCGAGAACCAGAGCCCATAACCAAGCACCTATGAAAAAGTCATGTAATTAATTTAGTTACGAACGCTATCAAATTGATACAAGTTGTATCCACAGAGCTACCCGTCGCACAAGCTATTGGTGGTGAGCAAGGAGGACCTGAGCAACCCACACCTGCGGCCCGACTTCGTGGACCGCATCTTCGAGGACAGCTCCGACGACTCGCTCGACGACCCCTACGACCACGACAACTTCGATGACTTCCTCGCATCCGGTAAATACTTCATAAGTCATCACAGAAGCTGGTGGTGGTGAGCAAGGAGGACCTGAGCAACCCGCACCTGCGGCCCGACTTCGTGGACCGCATCTTCGAGGACAGCTCCGACGACTCGCTCGACGACCCCTACGACCACGACAACTTCGATGACTTCCTCGCATCCGGTAAATACTTCATAAGTCATCACAGAAGCTGCTGGTGGAGAGCAAGGAGGACCCGAGCTACCCGCACCTGCGGCCCGACTTCGTGGACCGCATCTTCGAGGACAGCTCCGACGACTCGCTCGACGACCCCTACGACCACGACAACTTCGATGACTTCCTCGCATCCGGTAAATACTTCATAAGTCATCACAGAAGCTGCTGGTGGAGAGCAAGGAGGACCCGAGCTACCCGCACCTGCGGCCCGACTTCGTGGACCGCATCTTCGAGGACAGCTCCGACGACTCGCTCGACGACCCCTACGACCACGACAACTTCGATGACTTCCTCGCATCCGGTAAATACTTCATAAGTCATCACAGAAGCTGGTGGTGGTGAGCAAGGAGGACCTGAGCAACCCGCACCTGCGGCCCGACTTCGTGGACCGCATCTTCGAGGACAGCTCCGACGACTCGCTCGACGACCCCTACGACCACGACAACTTCGATGACTTCCTCGCATCCGGTAAATACTTCATAAGTCATCACAGAAGCTGCTGGTGGAGAGCAAGGAGGACCCGAGCAACCCGCACCTGCGGCCCGACTTCGTAGACCGCATCTTCGAGGACAGCTCCGACGACTCGCTCGACGAACCCTACGACCATGACAACTTCGATGACTTCCTCGCATCCGGTAAATACTTCATAAGTCATCACAGAAGCTGGTGGTGGTGAGCAAGGAGGACCTGAGCAACCCGCACCTGCGGCCCGACTTCGTGGACCGCATCTTCGAGGACAGCTCAAACCACTCGCTCGACGAACCCTACGACCATGACAACTTCGATGACTTCCTCGCATCCGGTAAATACTTCATAAGTCATCACAGAAGCTGCTGGTGGAGAGCAAGGAGGACCCGAGCTACCCGCACCTGCGGCCCGACTTCGTGGACCGCATCTTCGAGGACAGCTCCGACGACTCGCTCGACGACCCCTACGACCACGACAACTTCGATGACTTCCTCGCATCCGGTAAATACTTCATAAGTCATCACAGAAGCTGCTGGTGGAGAGCAAGGAGGACCCGAGCTACCCGCACCTGCGGCCCGACTTCGTGGACCGCATCTTCGAGGACAGCTCCGACGACTCGCTCGACGACCCCTACGACCACGACAACTTCGATGACTTCCTCGCATCCGGTAAATACTTCATAAGTCATCACAGAAGCTGCTGGTGGAGAGCAAGGAGGACCCGAGCTACCCGCACCTGCGGCCCGACTTCGTGGACCGCATCTTCGAGGACAGCTCCGACGACTCGCTCGACGACCCCTACGACCACGACAACTTCGATGACTTCCTCGCATCCGGTAAATACTTCATAAGTCATCACAGAAGCTGGTGGTGGTGAGCAAGGAGGACCTGAGCAACCCGCACCTGCGGCCCGACTTCGTGGACCGCATCTTCGAGGACAGCTCCGACGACTCGCTCGACGACCCCTACGACCACGACAACTTCGATGACTTCCTCGCATCCGGTAAATACTTCATAAGTCATCACAGAAGCTGCTGGTGGAGAGCAAGGAGGACCCGAGCAACCCGCACCTGCGGCCCGACTTCGTAGACCGCATCTTCGAGGACAGCTCCGACGACTCGCTCGACGAACCCTACGACCATGACAACTTCGATGACTTCCTCGCATCCGGTAAATACTTCATAAGTCATCACAGAAGCTGGTGGTGGTGAGCAAGGAGGACCTGAGCAACCCGCACCTGCGGCCCGACTTCGTGGACCGCATCTTCGAGGACAGCTCAAACCACTCGCTCGACGAACCCTACGACCATGACAACTTCGATGACTTCCTCGCATCCGGTAAATACTTCATAAGTCATCACAGAAGCTGCTGGTGGAGAGCAAGGAGGACCCGAGCTACCCGCACCTGCGGCCCGACTTCGTGGACCGCATCTTCGAGGACAGCTCCGACGACTCGCTCGACGACCCCTACGACCACGACAACTTCGATGACTTCCTCGCATCCGGTAAATACTTCATAAGTCATCACAGAAGCTGGTGGTGGTGAGCAAGGAGGACCTGAGCAACCCGCACCTGCGGCCCGACTTCGTGGACCGCATCTTCGAGGACAGCTCCGACGACTCGCTCGACGACCCCTACGACCACGACAACTTCGATGACTTCCTCGCATCCGGTAAATACTTCATAAGTCATCACAGAAGCTGCTGGTGGAGAGCAAGGAGGACCCGAGCAACCCGCACCTGCGGCCCGACTTCGTAGACCGCATCTTCGAGGACAGCTCCGACGACTCGCTCGACGAACCCTACGACCATGACAACTTCGATGACTTCCTCGCATCCGGTAAATACTTCATAAGTCATCACAGAAGCTGGTGGTGGTGAGCAAGGAGGACCTGAGCAACCCGCACCTGCGGCCCGACTTCGTGGACCGCATCTTCGAGGACAGCTCAAACCACTCGCTCGACGAACCCTACGACCATGACAACTTCGATGACTTCCTCGCATCCGGTAAATACTTCATAAGTCATCACAGAAGCTGCTGGTGGAGAGCAAGGAGGACCCGAGCAACCCGCACCTGCGGCCCGACTTCGTGGACCGCATCTTCGAGGACAGCTCCGACGACTCGCTCGACGAACCCTACGACCATGACAACTTCGATGACTTCCTCGCATCCGGTAAATACTTCATAAGTCATCACAGAGCTGCTGGTGGTGAGCAAGGAGGGCTGAACAATCCGCACCTGCAGCCCGACTTCGTTGACCGCATCTTCGACGACTCCCTCAACGACCCTATGACCACGACAACTTCGATGACTTCCTCGCATCTGGTAATTTTCTTCGCAAACACGCGCAGAAACGTTGTCGTTACGTTAGTGATTGATAATATGCTGGGAGGAAGCATCGCGTTTCGGGTGCCTTAGTGGCACTTAATATGTAATCGTTTTTCATATTACTTTGCAAGCCTGGGCCTCCGCCGCGCGCTTCCGGTCGGCTGCCCGAGAGATCCCGAGTGCGATAAACATTTAGATGTTAAGTATTAATCATAAATAATTTATTTGCTTGAAAACTTTACCCGTTAAAGATGTTACATGTGTTTTGTTGTCCTCCTTATTCAGCTGTCCGCAAACAACATGCAAACAATACAATTGTATAAGCACTAATATTAAAATACAATGATATTAAATTAAATTAAAATGTCATGCCTATGTATAATAAAGAAATGTCAACACAATTTATGCAATCCTAATAATTTGTTTATACAGGACAATGAGTAATTATAGTAACGTAATTTTTAATTGGTAATATTTTGCATTTTACACATACATTTAATAAATCTAATAGGTAAGTCAATTCTTAGTTCATAGTTCAGTAATTTCATTAAGTACATTCATTATTTAAAAAATCACTAATACAGTAAAATCTTTTTTGTACTAGCCACTTGCGTAGAACCTTTTAAAATTTGTGGTAAGGCATTTCTTTTAAATTTCCGGTAAGGCGTTGTAAATGTTAATACACATTACAAAACAATTATTTTTTAACATGTCACATCCTTGTTGTGTCACATTGGATTTTAGTTCTTATTTCCGCGATTTTTTTTGCGAAAGTACTAAGCTGCCGAGGGACAATCTCGACTGTGGGAAAATTTCAACTATATCGCAATATCTTACACGTCTTACATCATTAACTATATTGCTATCTATATCCGGATAGCGGAAAAGCGCTTTTTCGCTCTATAAATGGCACTATAGTTAATTATGTTAAACACGTATGATATTTTGATTTAGTTGAAATTTCCCGCAGCCGAGATTGTTCCGCTGCACCTTATACTTCCGTCGGGGTGAAAACTGCCTCATCTACACCTACTTGGCCGGTAATCCCTGTTTTCGTGGGCTCTGCTGCACCAAATGTACCTAATATGTATTTCGATTTTTAGCGTTCCGTACCTCGAAAGGAAAAAACGGAACCCTTATAGGATCACTTTGTTGTCCGTCTGTCTGTCTGTCTGTCTGTCTGTCTGTCTGTCCGTCAAGACTATTTTTCTCAGGAACGCGTGGAGGTATCAAGCTGAAATATATATCCGATACTCAGGTCTAATGTCCCTTGGAGCTGTGAAAAAATCAAACCAACGCAATCAAAAGATACAGTCGTTTATGCTGCAAATTTTAGAGTTTTTCGGCACTCGCAAAACCTACGGGGTACTTCCCGTGAACTCAGAAACTTGAAATTTGGCACGAAGCAACGTCATATAGCATAGACAATGGAAAAATTACAAAAAGTAGACATTTTTAGTAAAATCATACAAACAATATTTTTTTAAATTTTAAACTTACTACTTTTTTTCTCGTAAACGCGTGGAGGTATTAAAGTGAAATTAATCTCAAATACTCAAGGCTAGGACCTTTCAGATGTAGCAAAACCAAATTTTTATGTCAATGCAATGGGTGAACTTTTACTTATATACCTACAGGTTTGTACGGAACCCTCGGTGCGCGAGTCCGACTCGCACTTGGCCGGTTTTTTTTCCTTGGCCCAACAACGCTAGCAGGATCGTCTCTCTCTAAAGCCGTGTCCAGATTACGCGCGGCAAGTATGTTCGTTCCAGTCACACGCAATGTAAACGTGTTCGCCGCCCGAGGCAGTTCAGGCTGTAGGCAGGAAAAGGACAATTAGGTTTAGTAAAAGTCCCCTGGTAATCGAGAAAATCGTACTTTTCATTTCTCTTTTAATAATTGGCAATGGTGTATAAAAAATGTATAAAAACCATACATAATTAAGAAATTCAGCCTCTATAAAATAAGGAATCAACTGTTTAAATCACAAACATAGTTTTGTAGTTATGGCAGAGTAAAAGTCGTCTTGAACATTGAACTAACAAACACTTTCTATGGCTGTTTTTAATGGTACACTTTTGCACCGAACTATAAGCCACCTAAAAGTAACTTGAAAAATATGCCCCATTAAAGCAATTGCATGATGATTTTATAGAGGCAGAATTTCTGAATTATGTATGGTTCCCTATTTGGAGTTTCCATAAGAGGAACTAGAAATATACGAAAAAATAAAAATGTGTTTTTTTCTACTTTTCGATTCTAAATTACAAAATAACCGTAAATTCTAAGTTTATCATATGTAAGGCTGATTTGTAGGAAATTTTAAATAGTACTGGTATGTATTAATCATGTGCCCCTCTCCTCGATCGACATCCACTTCTCCACATTCTACTAAGATGCTACTATTGGGACAGTTTTGCACCTAACTGTATAGACGGAGAGCTAGCCACGTCAGATATGACACAATAATGAGAGCGACGAAACTCCTCTCGTTAGTTTGCTATACTATGCTTATTTCTAGATCCTAACATCTGCAGCTGTAAAGTGGCGGAGGTCAAAGAATGCAAATAACTTAAAGAATACAAATCCTAGAGTTCTGGTTTTGATGCAGTATTATGAAAAATCACATAAATAATTAGATCATATCATTGCCAAAAGTTTCTGATGGGGGAAAGTAGTCCAAAACGAAGTATAATGTAATTCATAGTTTGTGGCCCACTGTCTCTGTTTCCGAAATATAACGCAATGTTTTTTGTTCTAATATAAAAATATAGGCCCCATCCTCTATAAATAAGATAACTTCGGACGTTTTTACCTATTTTGGTATTACTTTTTTGCAATTCAAAAACTTTGCTAGTTTGTCACTCTGACATCCACCCATTAAAAGCTGCCAGATGCCCGGATCTAGCAATAAGGATAGTATTACAATCTTACAAGATGGGTTTCATTGCTCTCATTATTGTGTCATATCTGACGTGGCCAGCTCTTAGACCAGTATGTGTCCAACGATCACATATCCAAATCATAAACCCTTGATGTTCGAACTTTCTGGCATCATTTATCTCTACAATAAAGTCTATTACTGTGAATAAATTGTAATTATTCATCCAAATATGTTGGCTAAGTAAATGGTGAGGTTTCGTTGTCAATTTGCTATAGAAATACCTATCAAGTCAAGTAACTATGAAGAAATCGGTACGCGCGGTTTCATACTATTGGCAGTGCTTACTAGCTTGCATTCTTCTAGTTTAATATTTGTTCTGTGGTTTAGAGTAAAACGTATAGTATCTTGTATGGTCATTGGCGTCGAAAAGGTTAATTTTTAAAATATTTCACCCTCGCTCACACCTTGCTCGGCCACGAAAATTTGTCCTCCAGTGAATCTGTAGCTTAATAGTTTTTTTTTTTAATTTCCCCCTGGCTTTTACTCCTAACCGATAAAAGCAAAGGTTAGATTGTCTAACTCGCAAAAGACGTCATCTAGACACACGGCATTGTGTCCGCCAAGTTCGAGCAAAAAAAAGCGACACACCGGCGGTGGGTTATATTACACGAACCATTTCGGGCCAATTTCGACCACCCTATAACTCAAAACATATTTTATCTACGTATATGAAATTTCGAGTGTCTGTTGACATCCCCTTAATTGTCTAGAATACAAAATTTCATTATTCTACCTATAGCAGTTCTTGAGATATTGACGTCAGAAAATCGCTATTTTTACTATACACTCACTCACTGACTCATCAAAAACCTAGACCACTTCCAATGGTCGTACTGACTTGAAATTTGGCATGGAGATAGTAAAGGTCAAAGTAAAGGGAAAAATCTGAAAACGGCCAAGTGTGAGTCAGTTTTAAAAATAGCGAAGGTGTAACTTTGTTCTACTATGAAGCCATAATGAACTAAATGGGTCTATCTTCCAATGGTCGTACCGACCTGAAATTTGGCTCGAAGGTTTGTCTTTAGGTCGAAATAAAGTAAAAATCTGAAAACGGCCAAGTGTGAGTCAGTTTCGAAAACAACGAATGTGTAATTTTGTTCTACTATAAGTAGGTATGGAGTTGAAATGAGATAAGACTTATTTAAATTTAGGTACATACCAATTTAAGACAATACATGTTTGTCTTAAAGACAAGAACAATAAAATTGTTCACCACTCTGTGTGTGTCTGTTGCGGGAACCGAACCCACGATTTACGAATTGCAAAGCAGGTCACTAGGTACACTAGGTGCGCTAAATCAGTCAAACAAAAATGAAAAGACTATTTTTTCTCGCATAGCCTAAATAATTTCTAATTTTACAACTAATAAAATCGCAGATTCAAGAACATGGAAATCATATATACTCTAAGATGGAATTATATATACTACTGCCCATCTCACCCTCCGATACGCCACGGGATGAGATGGGATGGTGCACTTCTAGGGCTACATAATAGGCCACCAATTATAATACCTACTGGTAGGTAGGTATTACCAAGTTATTAATTATCTATGTAGGTAGCGTACTTACAAACAGAATAAAGTACGTTATTGATGTATGTAATTATATGTAAGTAGGTACATTTTATAGGTGTAGGGAGCCAGTTTATTTGTAAATATCACCTATAAATAAATAGTAAAATAGAATTAGACGCTTAGTATAAAGGGTTATAGTATAAAGTACATACCTAAGTGGAATGAGACGTTTCCTAAAGCAAAAGTGATAAAAAAAAATAAAGAACCTACAACCTAACAAAAATAAATGAAATCCCATCAAAAACATAAATGTGAAAGGCTGCCAAGTTCGATACTATGGGAATGCTTCGCCTATAAAAGAAGTGAGATCTGAATAAGTACCAAGTTCCATAAAAATACCTCAAATCATAAATAGTTATAGGAATGCACACTTGATTTCCAGCAGTTTTTAAGGTACATTTTGAATAAGTATCACGTTACATAGAAATACCTAAAATTATAATAGTCAGAGAAACGCACACCGGTTTTTTTAGCAGTTTCCTGATAACATTTATTATTTTCAGTACTTTTTAATGATGTAACTTGGCAAGTTTTAATAGAAAATTATATACTTGACACATTGCAGTCCAAAGGTGTCGATTCATTGCATTGAAAAGGTGTGTGGTGTGTGAAAACTTGCCAAGTAACATCATTAAAAAGTACTGAAAATAATAAATGTTATCAGGAAACTGCTAAAAAAACCGGTGTGCGTTTCTCTGACTATTATAATTTTAGGTATTTCTATGTAACGTGATACTTATTCAAAATGTACCTTAAAAACTGCTGGAAATCAAGTGTGCATTCCTATAACTATTTATGATTTGAGGTATTTTTATGGAACTTGGTACTTGTTCAGATCTCACTTCTTTTATAGGCGAAGCATTCCCATAGTATCGAACTTGGCAGCCTTTCACATTTATGTTTTTGATGGGATCAGATATATTGGAGCGGCCAAGCCAAGATGGTCATAAATATCTGAACAATGCCTCTATTGTCAAGGCGATAAAGTGTATGATAAGGTATTTTTGAGTTGGACTCCTACCTTGGACGCTTCCGATATATTGGATGACAGTGCTCCTAATTTCTAAAACGGCTATTAGACATGGCAATTTGTAGGGCCCAACCTGTTGTGTTGGGAGGTGTAATAGAAGGTTGGGCCCGTAGGGAGCTGAAGGAGGGTGAGGGAGAGGCAGGGTACACAACAGGTTGGGCCCTACAAATTGCCATGTCTAAGGCGTGAAATAAACACAAGCGGCGTAAGGCATAAGGCGTGGAACGGATACGGCGCGGACGCGATTTAAATTATATAGAAGAGGTGAAGAGACGGCACGTTGGGTCCACTATACAGGCTGATTTTATTGCGATAGCATGTCTTCCTCTTCAGATGACGAAGATGCGCTTGCTTTCCTGCAACTCATTAATGTGCAGAGGTATAGAAGATATTGGATCCAACCTGTGTGGAAATTATCAGAAGAGCATACCTAGGTATTTTAAAATAATGGAAAAATTACATGAATATCCTGATTGTACATTACTACTACTATACTCCGGCATGCTAAAGTCGTAAAGAGCCGGATATTGTTCGACAATTTCTCAGAACTGTATATTAAATTCTATATTATCCCGCATCTTTGTTGCTGATAAATAATACTCGTCCTAAACAAGGTGTAACATTAACAAAAATGCTGGTGATCCGTTTAAGGGCAAAATAGGTATCGTATTCTAATTATTAAAAACTAAGAAAAAACATTTTTAACGCGAAAAAGAAATTTGGTTTTGTATGGATGGTCGGCCGGCTAAGATGACGTGGCTCATACAAAAAAAAATTGTCGCGTCCAAAAAATATTTCTTCCACTTTTTCTTATTCCAATTATGCATGCCATTTAACGGATCACCAGCATTTTAGTTACACCTTGTATAGCAAGCGGCGTGCCGCCTGCCGCGCCTGCGCGACGCTTCAGTTGTGCCTGCTGGCGGCGCGTCGCTAGCGTGCCTGCGCCGCGCCGCTTGAGTGTAATTCAAAATACGTCTCCTTAGTACATTTTGTATACAAATGTTTTGAAGCGGCATCGTGCCTGCGCTGCGCCTGTGCCTTACGCCGTTTGTGTGTATTTCACGCCTAATCGCTGTTTAAGCAATGTCAAAAAGTAATTATTATTGAGACCTAATGATAATGTTTGTATTTGCAGACGAAGAACTGTTCATGGAAGACGATCTGGACTACGACGACTTGTACGCGTACGGGCTGCATCCGCAAGACCTGCTGCTCATGTAACACTGCCCTAACACCGTCCGGCCGCCTCGGCACCGTGTCACGGCTCCACGAAATATATAATAACTTGTGTTGTACGCTTATTATTTATTTATACACAATCAGTGCCCAGTTGCATAATAAAGTGCAAGATGCTATGCAACCAGTCCAAGTTTCTCACTTTCAGAAAAGTGTGATGGAGTCACCTTAGAAGTCTTTATCTGTGATTGTTTTTATTTTATTTTTCCATTTATATTTAGATGATAGAGAATCATAGCTATTTTTTAATATGAATGTTAATGGGAAACAAGTTTGTTTAGTATGTGCTGCATTGAGTGTTGGCGAAATTTTCGTTAGCAACTGATACCTATATTACTGTGATGGATGGAGCTATTATTGTTATAAGAAACCCGCACAACGCCCTGAAGTCATTATTATTTACCTACATGCCTTTGTATAAATATTTATGTAAAATATGTTAAGTAAAGTCTGAAACAATTGTGATAGAATTCTATTTAATTTTTGATTTCCCTTGTAATAGCAGGATAGTTTAATTCTAACACTAGCAGGTAAATTTTGTTTATAAAATAATTATGTACATTTTAATAGAATTATTACTGCTGTTATCCTTTTCACAATTTGTTACATTTGTCGAAATATAGCTACAAAACATATAACAGAGAGTATATATTTAATAGAGTGGGACAGTCTAAAAACTTTTTGAAAGCCATCTCCGAAGCACAATCTAAAGATACCCAAAGTGTAAGAAGAAATGACATTTTGGATATCTTTAGGTTGTTGTTGTTCAGATGGTGCTTCAGATGTATAGACTGTCTATATATGTATAGTCTCTACAATCTCTGCATATAACAATTCATCATTGTGGTCAAGTCCGCTAAATCTCTTTATATTATTGAGAAGAACTTGCTTATTATTTTATTGGTATTCATCATTTTGGATTACTTTTTATTTCAATTGAAGAAGAACAGTCATTTTCTCTTACTTGTATCTATAGAGTATGATGTTTATTTCCTAATTTAGACATTGTTTTAAGTTTAGACTCCTTTTTCAGGATTTTTTATGTTATTATATTTTCCTTTTTAAGATCTTAATACATTGCAATCAAAGATGATTTTATTTTTCATAGAGAGAATATGGTAAGTTGTTGTGATTTTTGATTACTTGAAGAATAATCAGTGCTCTTATTTATATACAATATTATTTTTTTAACATGAAAGAACTCAACGGTGAATCACTTATGATTTGTAATAAAAAAGTTTATGTTGATACTGATTGCACTATCTAGTTTTGTGACTCACTAGAATGAGAAATGTTTTTTGTTATAAATGCACCTGAATCCTCAAATTACAACAGAGGCATTGTTTTTTTACAATACTTTGTTAAGTTACCTACCTACTTATTTATTGTTTTAGTAATGGCATGAACATGAACTGGCTCATTTTACTTTAGAATGTTACTAGAAATGATTTGTTTTTGTGTTTAGGTTAATGCTCATTGCATGAGATAATTTGTGAAAAGTTCTTAGTTTTTATACATTAATTTATCAATAAGAAATTAAATATAAACATTTCTGGCATTACTTAGTTTTATTTCTTAAACTTAACAAATTTAACTAATATATAATTACTACAACATAGACATCCATACTAAGCATCAATCAAAGATCAGTTTCAAAAGTTGACATCATAATTTGTCATTTTAATATACATGTTCCACCAGTTGCCCATAAATCCGAAGTCAACAATTCTTGAAGGAAAGCTAAGTATTGAAGGTTGCATATAAGAGCAGTGTGCTTTGTACATATCACATGTCTCGCTTATATCTGAAGTGTACATTATTGAAGCAATCCCGAAACTTTTGTATTGAATTGTGCCTTGGTTATAACAAGTTTCAAGATGTCGCAAGTGTGCGTAGGATTTCGGATTTAAGCAGTCTTCGCTGACCAGTGCAATTTCGTTGTGTATTTTTCTCAGCCTGTCTTTAAAATCTAATTCATCTGGGTTGTTCTGAGCCAAGGCATAGACCGTTATTAGTCCTATTGTCCATTTCAAAGCTTTTCTCGGATCATCCTGAATATCTGTGCGTAGGTCTTGGAGCATTTGACGATAGTCGATGAAAAGATTCTTCCAATAATTAGCCCATTTTTCAATAATTGTGCCTTTCAATTTCGCAGGGAATTGAACTTTGTCACCTACTTTTGTAAACTTTATTGGTAATCTAGAAAGCCTATTTATAGACATAGTTAGATTTTTCTTGAAGCTATGTTGCAAAATAAAATATTCTAACTAAAACATTATAGGTTATTCTGACTGTCATTTGGCTGTCCGTCAGGTGTGATAGTGACAGTGCCAGATAATCTCAGTCGCGTTCAGAATTTTGTTTTTTGTTTTTTTTAAAGGCATTTTTCTAAAATATAACCTAAATTATGCAGATCAACCCACACAAAGAATCCCACAGGAATTAGGGCTCATTTGCATATTGTTAGTAAATACTACTTCCACCAGAGAGTTCTAAACCAGGAGAGGCCCTGAGTATCATTTCCCCTCTGTCAAAAGTATTGGCGGAAAATCTAGTATCGCTGTCAATGGATAACAAGCTCCGTGAAAATACCCTTATGCGCTGTTTTTGGATGTAAAAAAATGTTATATTTCGTCTAGATTACAAAAAGATGAAATACCATTTCAGATGTAAGTACAGTTTTACTTTATTTATCAATACTTTCGTAATAAAAGATTTAACCTAAATCGAAAATCAAGCTTCGTTTAGAGAATCGATTCAAAGACAATCGTTTTCTTTCTGACGGGCAGTAACTATTTGACGTTTGACACTTCTCCATATTTAACGCGCTTAAGGATTGCTGTCTTCTATATTTTGTTTGAAAATACAATCAAAAATGATCCTTGGCTTTTTTGTTTGACATTTCCAAAGACTGCATCCAATAATGAACCATATGTTAACGTAGGTACAGTCGACTATCTATTGCTCCATTTAGTGTTATGAAGTATAGAAAGAATATGTCAAATATGTTTGGTGTTTTCAAGTCAAAGGTACATCTTTGTCGGTTGTCAATAAAGCCTTGCTGCCATAAAAATTCATTTAGAAATAAACTGTATTAACAACCGACAATGATGTACCTTTGACTTGAAAACTTCACATGCGTGCTACCTCGCCCCCCTCAGATTTTGGCAGACTTTTTTGTTTGGAAAGATGAGGCGAAGCGTACTCCATTTATAGAGCTTTATGACTTCCACCCATGACTGTCAGAATATAACCCATGTATGTTACCCATAAAGGGTTTAGAACTCTCTGATGTTACCCGATTTATTGTAGCGAGTTACGTTTTTTTTATTACAAATAATTCTCAGGTATTCATTCTAAGAATTTTTTTTTAATCCGTGTTTTTAGAAAACTACAAAAAATCTGTTTACATACATGGGGTATATTCAAACAGCCCTGGGTTGGAGTAATCTAATTTCTTTTTTTGAACTTCAAGATTTGGACCAACCTGTATATAATCATTTATTCTACGGAAAAAATATATATTAAAGAATCAAAATAAAACGTTCTAGGTTATAACTTCTAGTGCTGCTATCAGAAACCTGTCCCTAAAAGGGTTAGTTGTTCATTAAGTAGCACTTATAACTTGCTAGCCCTTCAATAACCCTCGACCTCGAAGTATGTAATTAAAATTTACTACTAATCCAACAGTGACGAGTATCCACTGGCAGTGGACGCTTGTCATCAGCTGGGTTGTATAAAATGTAATAACATAGATTGTATCTGTTTGCACTACACCACGAGATCTTAAAGGCTAAATTTTTACAGTACTCTTTCCTGTAAAATGCATACCCCCTATCTTCGTGCAACTACGCGAACCCACATGGCATACAGTTTTTCCTAATACATATTATCTTGTAAGACCATTATTTTTAGTATCTATCACGTCGGTGGCTAACCAACATACAGCTCACACCTGATGGTTAGCGGTCACCGTAGAGTGTAGCCTGTAACTTCTGGGGTAGTTACACCCTTTGCTGACTTTTCAAAAACCTGTAAACCTCTTTTCGAAGCGAAGCCACAACACTTATCTAAGGTTAACCATAAAATATTCATTAATAAAACACCTCATTTATTGCTCGAAATAAATTTAATAAACGTATATCAGGAATCCAAACATGCATGGCCGTAGTGTCGTATTTCAATTCAAATACCGACTATATATAAAATTAGCCTTTTCTAGTGGGCATGGCACCACCGCCTTTCGCCTCACGTCTATTCCGCGTAGTAGCGCCTGCCATGCCAGGGATATTTTGGTACATACCAAAGGGTTCTAACGCGCCTGGCATACCACTGGGCATCTCTGAAGGTGGAGGTGGAGGTGGCGGCATTTGTCGGGCAACCTATTCAAATAACATTATGTATTACTTATACATATATCATTAATCGTTATCTTAAGCGTCGCTGTGAAAGCTAGGTAACCTGCCCTCAAGAACGCGCAGGCACTAGTTTTCATGAAAGAGACACCATTAAATAAAATATATATTGCAACCCAGAGCGATAATTCGGCATTAATGAAATTAAGTAGTCTGTTTTCCTCACGATGTTTCCCTATGACCGACTGAACTCCGTTAACATTTACAGTGTCCGCGAGGCAACCGGATGGCTCGCGGTATTTAAGCTCCCTACGTGTTGTGGAACTACCCTGTGCAACTCGAACTGGCCCACGTTGGACTTGGTTTTTCATCCTCCCCGCCCCTCAATTTCCATCATCTTAATGTGATGAGATGAAGAACGAGCATGCAGATTGCCATTCACACCGGCTGGTCGGTTATCGATGCCTCATAGTTGGAAGCCGGAAAAAAATGAGGGGGGGGGGGATTAAAAACAAAGTCCAACGTGGGTCAGTTCGGGTTGCACAGGGTGGTTCCACAAGGGGTGCTATGACGGGAAACCTCCTCGAGTGCCAGGGCCCTTCTCATTGATCCGGGGGAAAGGGAAATGTTCCTGGACGGTGCATCCTGGGGGCAACGGTAAGCGATCGTTTGGTGAACCCCAAGAATTTTTTACCGGTGCTGCTAATATCCTGTATGTGGGGGGGATGGGGGGTTCCGCGCAGGGAGATCTCGCATTTAGGGAGAGAACTCCTGAGTGTTGGCTGAAGGGGGCCTTCGGGCGAGGGACAGGAATGCCGCTATCCTGTACAAAACTGCGGCCCCGTAACCTGTCTAGGCACCTATGATGATGGACCGGGGTTTAACCCCAAGCCTGTTCTGGGTGTTGGCTGCGAGGATGACCACCTCTATAAAAAATCGCGAAGGCAACCTGAGGGGGTGGAACCCGGGGTTTTTCCACCTCGCTGCCGGCGTGGAGATTGTCATGAGGGACCAGCGTGTGGTGTTGCCCCGCACGCTACCTTTGGTAGGGGGAGCTTCGCCCCTAGTGAGGGGACAGCTTTGGCTATCGCAGCAGGCGGTGTTCGCGGAATAATGTTCGCGCTACCGTGTTACCGTCACCAATGCTGCACAACGGGCATACCGTGGATGGTTTAGTTGGTAGTGTCGGTCCTTGTTGACGAGTCCAAAATACCCGTCCTAGTTCCCCGGCTAGGGGGGATGCCTACATGCATTCCTCCACGTTAAAAAATAGGGTGGTTCCACAACACATTAGGGAGCTTAAAATACCGCGAGCCATCCGGTTGCCTCTCGGACACTGTAACTACGCGCCATTGCTTTAACTATAAGTATCTAAATAACGAATGATATTTTATGTAAATATATTCGAACCCACGATATCCTGTTTGAATATTGCCCTCCATACCGCTTGACTATCATTATTTATTTCCACCTTAACTAGTTTGGCACATCTTTGCCACTTAGTACTTAAAGCCCTGTTACACTTTCCTTTGTTTAGTCGTCCTAACTAATTAGAATCCTAAACATATCTCCAAGTCACACTTGTCCTAGGATCCTAAATTCACAATAAACAGAATCAGTCTGCGATTAATAAAATCTATGACATTCAGGTCGACTGGCGACTAAAAGACTTTTTTTAGTGTCCTACCTAGCATCCTACTTAGGATCCTAACTTTTTAGGGTTCCGTAGCCAAATGGTAAAAAACGGAACCCTTATGGATTCGTCATGGCTGTCTGTCTTTTACTCGGAAACTATACGACGTATCTGAATAAAATTTACACATAAGATGTATTTTGCATGCCGCTACTTAGTTATGTAGTTAAATTTGAAAATAAAATATTTTAAGGGTGAGCGCTCCATACATGTAACTAAATTTAAAAAAAAAATTAACCAAATATCAACATGTGACAAATCAATCGATAGGTCTTTAAAAATAACAATGAGGTTTGTTTGACCATTTTGAGATTAAGTAAACATTTTCTGAAATAATCGCTTCGAAAGTCAGAAAAAATGTGTGTCCCCCCTGTAACTTTTGACCCGTAAGTCCAAAAAATATGAAAAAATTTGAGGAGATGCGCCTTATTATATACTTTCTACAATAATTATTTTTAACATTATCAATTGAGTCATTTTTGAGTTATCTCCAAAAAACTTCTTCCATGGGCATCAGATACGATCTTTTAGTATTAGTTTGGTTCTTATTCCATTCTTCAGGTACTTGGCCGGTTTTTTAAATAGTAAATTTACTTACTAAACTTGACTAAATTTAGAGACTAAATCATTTAGGAAGCTAACTAGGACAAATGTAATAGGGCTTTTAGCTATTAAAGACCCTAGGTATAAAAGAGAAATTAAAATAGCTGTGTTTTATGATATCAAAGGAGAGAGGAGGTAACAATATTTTATGGGGCACAGTGTGGTGCTCTCACTTTGTTATGATTATATGGGCGATTATTTTCGTAAAGGTACCGCTGGCAGGCCGGCACTTAAGCTTTCATTGCTCAAATACAATATCGAATCTGTTTAGTTAAAGCAATGACGCGTAGTTTCAGTGACCGTGAGGCAACCGGCTGGCTCGCGGTATTTACGCTCCTGAAGGGTTGAGGACCCGCCCTGTGCAACCCGAACTGACCCAACTTGGTCTTTTCGATAACTGCCCGGCCTGGGCGGATGGCAATTTGTTTTCGGTGTCTGTATCTGATGAAGAACAAGCATGATAATGTTCAAGCGGTTGCCTGACAATTTATTTTTTATTTTTTTCTTCTCTCTCGTACAGGGAACCAGTTAGGGATTGCTCCCGGTACTCGTTTTCTATACAAATCCAGTACCGGAACCGGGAATGGGCCATACAAAATCAGAACCGAGAGCATTCCCTAAGAACCAGTCCATCGGTTGCCTCGCGATATTTTTTTTACACCCCCCCTCACCCCTTATTTCAGCTCCAGTCCAAGTTGGGTCAGTTCGGGTTGCACAGGGCAGTTCCTCATCACTTCAGGAGCTTAAATACCGCGAGCCATCCGGTTGCCTCGCGGTCACTGAAACTAGGCGTCATTGCTCTGAACAGTTCAATGTAATTAGCGCCAGCCTCCAAAAATGGCGCCTTTACCAAAATATTGACTGAAAAGTGTAACAAGGATAACAATAATAACACGGTTATTTAAAAAAAAGTTTTACAAGAAACTCACTCGCTTCAAAGGCATCAGAGCACCTGCAGAAGACGAGGGCGCAGCGCTGATTGTCGCCGGCTCCATCACCAGGCACAGGCACAAAGCAAAGACTGCCAAACAAAACGAGTGTTTCATCTTTACTGGTCACTGCTTCATTGAGTCCAGTCCACCCAGTCCCTGTCTTTATACGGCCCATCGCATGATCCCGCGGCGGAAACCTTTGACAAACAATACAACTACTTCCTGTGATGGACGCGCGAGATGTAAGAGATAAAAGTGGAATAATTGTGCTGATTATAATTAATTACGTGTCACTTACGTATTAGGGGCGCTACACAAGCTCATATGGGGCAACTTCAGACTGGATAGCCAATTCGCATGTATTTTTAAAATTAAACATTACCTGCAGTCCGTTTGCTGACCAAAGCAGGTAAGATATGCACTAAGTTATTCTGGGACTTCCTTTAACAAAACAATGATATAATGCGTATTGCTACACAGTACACATGATTCAACTTTAATAGTGTTATTCAGCTTTTTATACGCAATCGTATAATAGCACTTATATAGCCCACATGATCGCTGTGGGTG
This sequence comes from Pammene aurita, assembly GCA_947086415.1. NCBI lineage: Eukaryota > Metazoa > Arthropoda > Insecta > Lepidoptera > Tortricidae > Pammene > Pammene aurita. The sequence goes on along the minus strand of OX352305.1, from coordinate 19,764,773 downwards.
ATTTCATATGACGCATGATCCCGACCGGAGCTGCATTTTTGCTGAATAAGACCGTTGGAGGCGCTGTCTTTGCTGATATAAGTCTGTTTTGGGTACAAATTAAATAGCTGTTAGCTGAATAACTGTACCTTATTGCGTTATATCAGCAGTACTAAAGGTAACATTCGTTACCTTTCATTAGAGTCGCTTGGCTGATTAAAGATACAAATGTTACCTATTGTACAGCGTGATGGCTGATTAATAGAGTACCTCCCAAGTAACAAAAGTTTCTATAACTAAGGCCTTTTATCACCAATCAGTGATATAGTAGGCCTATAATGGTAACCATTGTGACTGCTTGTACTATAAAGGTTTTTAATAGAGCGTTTTGGTTCTATAAATTAAAGAGCAATTTAGTTCTATAAGTTAGCTCTTAGAACGCTTAAAGGACCATAAAAAAGAATCTTTAAAGTGTTGCACTGTAATAGATTTGCAAAAAGCGATTATAGTACTATTTAATACTATAGACACTTTACTGACACTTTTATGTACCTATTATGCACTAATAATGCGTCGAATTAACTTTTAGAGTACTAGTATTGTAGCAGTATCGCATAAACTATTACAGGATCAATCTGCACTATAAAAGGACTTTGCACGACCATTACATAACGTTTTAGCTTTTTAAATGCTCCCTCAACATCGCTATAGGGCTACCCAAATCCATTAAAATATGGCTGCCGTTTTCTGAAAGTGATAGCACATTAGCAGCATGACTGGAGCCCATGTGTACTATAGCAGCCACAGTCGGGACAAGTCCTAATTTTATTAATTAAAATTTAATTAAAACAGTAAAATTATGAAGGCGCATTGTCAAATTTGAAATCAGCATAATGATTTTGTCAATACAATTATTTTCGCAAGTGCAAGTACCGGCAGAATTACGGTTCACGAATGTTTTTTAGTATGTACCTTTATATGTCACTTTAAGGAACTAAAGGGACATGGCGAATGACTTACAAATATATTTGTTTAATTTCTTGTGAAATAAACTCACGACGACGACAGCACACAACACGAGATGTAAGAGATAAAAGTGGAATAATTGTGCTGATTATAATTAATTACGTGTCACTTACGTATTAGGGGCGCTACACAAGCTCATATGGGGCAACTTCAGACTGGATAGCCAATTCGCATGTATTTTTAAAATTAAACATTACCTGCAGTCCGTTTGCTGACCAAAGCAGGTAAGATATGCACTAAGTTATTCTGGGACTTCCTTTAACAAAACAATGATATAATGCGTATTGCTACACAGTACACATGATTCAACTTTAATAGTGTTATTCAGCTTTTTATACGCAATCGTATAATAGCACTTATATAGCCCACATGATCGCTGTGGGTGATTTCATATGACGCATGATCCCGACCGGAGCTGCATTTTTGCTGAATAAGACCGTTGGAGGCGCTGTCTTTGCTGATATAAGTCTGTTTTGGGTACAAATTAAATAGCTGTTAGCTGAATAACTGTACCTTATTGCGTTATATCAGCAGTACTAAAGGTAACATTCGTTACCTTTCATTAGAGTCGCTTGGCTGATTAAAGATACAAATGTTACCTATTGTACAGCGTGATGGCTGATTAATAGAGTACCTCCCAAGTAACAAAAGTTTCTATAACTAAGGCCTTTTATCACCAATCAGTGATATAGTAGGCCTATAATGGTAACCATTGTGACTGCTTGTACTATAAAGGTTTTTAATAGAGCGTTTTGGTTCTATAAATTAAAGAGCAATTTAGTTCTATAAGTTAGCTCTTAGAACGCTTAAAGGACCATAAAAAAGAATCTTTAAAGTGTTGCACTGTAATAGATTTGCAAAAAGCGATTATAGTACTATTTAATACTATAGACACTTTACTGACACTTTTATGTACCTATTATGCACTAATAATGCGTCGAATTAACTTTTAGAGTACTAGTATTGTAGCAGTATCGCATAAACTATTACAGGATCAATCTGCACTATAAAAGGACTTTGCACGACCATTACATAACGTTTTAGCTTTTTAAATGCTCCCTCAACATCGCTATAGGGCTACCCAAATCCATTAAAATATGGCTGCCGTTTTCTGAAAGTGATAGCACATTAGCAGCATGACTGGAGCCCATGTGTACTATAGCAGCCACAGTCGGGACAAGTCCTAATTTTATTAATTAAAATTTAATTAAAACAGTAAAATTATGAAGGCGCATTGTCAAATTTGAAATCAGCATAATGATTTTGTCAATACAATTATTTTCGCAAGTGCAAGTACCGGCAGAATTACGGTTCACGAATGTTTTTTAGTATGTACCTTTATATGTCACTTTAAGGAACTAAAGGGACATGGCGAATGACTTACAAATATATTTGTTTAATTTCTTGTGAAATAAACTCACGACGACGACAGCACACAACACGAGGCTTTTGGTGATAAAAAAGCACACTGGAATCGTTTACGGCGCAAATTAGCACTATAAACATGTTTTGGTTACTTTAATAGTTCCTAATTGTGACATAAACATTGCAGACATTTCAATTATAGAGCTGATTTATCACAGTGAGAGCCTTTATGTAATGTTTATGGAATAAATCAGTGATAAAACTAGGGCCTATTTGGGGTTAGGTAAAGGTTTACGACACTATTATAGTGCTAATCATGAACACTAATTAGCACGTTCTAAAATGTTCTCAGGACTTTTATAGTGCCAAATTTTGCTACTTGGGCTGTTACTTTGATATGTTTTTTGCGCGTGAACGTATTTGTGTATGTCGACGTATGACGAATTTCTCCAATTATCGACTTATTGCGGAATACTTATACGGCATTTTTAATTACTAGACACTTAAATATGAATATGCGGTTGACGCGGTTGTGTTTGTGCCTGCAAAATATATTTTTTAACGAATCTATAGTAATTTGCTATTTTTTCCATGAAATCGACTATTTCTTAAAATGGTCTTAAAGTTGGGATTTGGTTTGGTGAATGGGTCCTTTAACTACTGTCAAAATTTGGAGCGGTAGGCTCGTTGATGAATTTAGGCCAAAAATTGTATTTTCAAATTGACGCCATACATACTTGTGGCCATTTAAGACCTTCAAGACTTATGTTTTCGTGATCTCCGCGATGGGTTCTACAACGCTATATGGAAGAAAATTGGTTAGGATTTTGATAAATTTCCTGTTAGGCGGGCTCCAGCACTAGTACTTACTAGTGCTGGAGCATGTAGGAGTTACGTACTTACGTAGGTTATTTGAAGTGGGCTTTACCATGTGTCCAAATTTAAAGCGGTAAGCTCAATGATAAATTAATGTCATTTTTCGTATCTTCAACTTGACGCTATAAATACTAGTGCCCTTATAAGACTTATGTTTTCATGTCATTATCTCCGAGATGGATTCTACAACGCTACATGGATGCCAACCAGTAAGAATTTTCATAATTTTACAGTATGGCCGGCTCCAGTACTATAACATAATTCTCATAAACACTTCAAGCTAATTTAAACAACGAGTCTGTTAACAGTTCCAAGATGCTTATCGCTTCAACATGAAAATGCTGACCTATTAGTGGCACGCGATGTTGGGCTCGGCTCATAGTAAAAAGGACCAAAGTAATTTAAAAACAAAATTACTTTCTATTATATTTTAAAAATATATATTCAAGGTGACACTTTCACAGGCAAACAGACGTATGATGGAATCACTTGAATGCAGATACCGCAGCCTATGGGAACCTTAAATTCCCGAATCGTGTATGTATAAATTTAGAGCATTAAAATTACTATAAATAGTTTTGAAATTCCCGCCCTTTTATAGTTATGGATATCAGAAACGGCTAGGCTATATCGCATCGAGTTTCGCTGTAAGCATCTCAATCTATCCTAACGAAAACGAAACTGATGCAGCGATGCAATGCAATTCAACATATCGATGATGATTATCATGTGCTAGTAAATTAAATTTGTCCAAATGTCCAGTCAACTCGATGGTGTCCAACCTAGTCCACTGAATGAGTGTAAATCGACCTTTAGACGTTCGGCAGTTTCGTTTCGGTACGAAAATTACGACAGCACGAACGAAATACGCCTGTATTTTTTTTAATTTTCAGTTCTTGTCATGTCTACCCGCTAAACTTTTGAGCGAGTCAATTTTAGCTAACTTTTGTCCATATTCCAGGATCAAATGGAAGTTTAATTTAAACATAGGTATTTTAAAGGACTACTAGTACTCTTGTGTTCTTAGGAAACCAACAATGGAAACTAAACCTGTGAAGAAAGCTACTCCAGTGGCAGCAGCGGCTGCTGGTAAAGTGTACAAGGTGGGAAGCCGCGTCGGGCGTGGGGTGCCGGACATTGCTGACGCGTACACAAAGAAATGCTCCTGTGAGAGGGATAAGACCATCGTGTTTTGCAGAGCCTGTGGCTATTACTGCAACGGGCGCATTCGGCTGAAGTGCGAACAGCATCCAAGAGTAAGTACTATTTCTTGCAAACTTTCCAGGCATGCCTCCCATACCTGCCGAACTACCAAGGCAGTATGCCGATACTGCCTTGGTTACCGCCATGCATTTAAATGGATAAATATGTGTAGAGCATAGCTTTTAGTCAACTGGCAAAACCACTCTCTGCACCTTTAACTTATGCTCTTCCCATGTAGCCATTTTCGGTCGCAGATTTTGCAATTGTTAAACAAAATGTACAAAGTCACCGTAAAGTGGAGTGAAATAAACTTTTTGAGTGGAGTTTATCTGAAACTTGAGATGAATGTTAATAGTAGGGTTGCTAATTCTAGTGTTTTTTAGTAACATTAAACCAGTCTGATATTTTAGAAACAATGCTAATACAACTATTTATTTATGATTTCAGGTAACCTTCTTGCTAGATATCTCCGAGTGTCCGCGATGCCATTGCTCAGTGTTCCTGGATGAATATCTTAAAGCTTAGTGGCTGCTGACTGTTATTCTTATGTTAACATTTTTAATACTTTATTATTCTCTTATAAATTAGGTATGTAAGGTTAAGCTTGATATGAAAGCAGTAAGATTTATATTCTAGAAATTACTTAGATTTTACTATTTTCTTGTGCAACATGTTATACAGTAAGAGGTGATTTTTAAACACTTAATATGATTTTTAAGTGGGTAAAAACAATTATACTTCTGTTGAAGTTTGTGTGTTTAAGTTTTTGTTTGTTTTCAATTAGTACAAGAAGATACTGCTTTTATGTTATGTAATCTGACTAGTATTACATAGATTACAGATTGAGCCGAAAAAATTAGGGAAACCAATAGTTTTTATAGTAAAAACATATTGGTGTTTCAAAATACAGAAAATACTGTAATCTTTGTAGTGCAACTGAACAAAACCATTATTTTGATATAATAAAAAAATATGTGACAAAATTTCTTTTACTTGAATTGTCTTTATATGACATAGTGTTCATAATTAAGCACTGAAATTTACTTTGTATATTCCTGTATAAAAGCAAAATGATGTGCCTGGTGAAGATAAATGAGCCTAACTCAAATATTAAGGGAAACTATATACTCTTATGTCTACACAGTAATATAATATATTAGCCTATATATATGCGGGTCGCTTCCAGGATGCGGGTCCCTTCCAACCGGTATGTGTGGAGGTCCAAGGGGGAGGCCTATGTTCAGCAGTGGACGTCTTATGGCTGAGATGATGATGATGATACATCCCACTGCTGGACACAGGCCTCCTTTCATGCTCTACACATATTTATTTACTTTATATGATTAAAATTGGAAAAACGGGAGTTTAAACTTAGTTATCAGTAAGCTTGGTTGCTGTTGCTAGTGCAATGACTTTAAAATTACCAGGGTCTCAACTTTTAAACAAAGGATTAACAATGATAATTATACCTTTTATAATAATAATCAAGGTGTATAATTATCTGTTTTTTTTAATAAAATGGCTTGCTCCCTTTATACAGTCGCCATCAAATATATCAGAGCGGCCAAGGTGGTCACAAATATCTGAACAATGCCTCTTTTATGTTCAAGGCGATTAGGTGCATGTTCAGATATTTTTGAGTACCTTTGCCGCTCCAATATATCTGTTGGCTACTACACAGCATTGGGAATTTTGCCAATGACAATGTCTTACACTTATATCTTTGTTTGCATATCTAATGGCTCACAATCACAATTTCATTAACCCTTTGACCGCCAAAGACGTTAAATCACGCGCACGGAAAGTCGTGCTCTCGGTGCCAGCATGTGATATCACGTCCAAAATATAACCGGTTTGCGTTGTGCGTTGGCGATGAGGGCACAACTTTTCCGTCCGATGCTTGGCTGTCAAAGGGTAAAAAAAAGACTTGAGTTATTCTCCCAGTTGAATGAAAAACTAAAATGACTACATTTCTAACATTTATTTACATATATTATTCTAACATAAACTAATATTCTATATAGAGAACCAACTTGGAACATCAGATCTGTCCTTGTTGCGTTCTAAATACCCCTTGAAGGTTTTCTTGGCTTCGTCCAAGGATTTGGCGTCATCATCCTCGGTTTCCTTCTGGTCCACAAACAAGTTGGGGTACTTAAACTTCATATCCTTTGGCTGGAAAATTCAATACGAATGGTTCTTATGTAAACTCTTTACAAGAAACTTTTACTAAAACTTTGTTCGGATTGTTATCAGTGACATCTAGTGTTAATAAATAAAATTGGGTAATTAGGGTGCCTTTCCACCTGAGCTAAGCTATGTAGCTATGCTATGGATGCGTTTGAATCTACCAATCAACGCGTAACACCAACCAATGGAAACGCGTAGCTTACACATCCTCGCATGATAGCTGCATAGCATAGCTCTGGTGGAAAGGCACCCTTAGGCCAATCATGTATTGAAAAGGGTCAATCATGGACCCTGTACACCTAAAATTTTACATGAAAGGAGTCAAAAGTATCATGGGCAAGAAACAGACACCGGTAGCAATTTTAGGACGAAAGTATTGGGTATGACTTAACTTACATTTTGTGTATAATTTACCCACTAAATATGCATGTATTTTTTAAATTAAAATATTAACTTGAACTATAAAGATGAGCTATGTCTTTAAAACTTTGCACGACTCACGTCTGTTGATGTAGAGAGGTAGTCCTCTTTATATAAATTGATTGTTAATGATAAATCAAAAAAATGTGGAACATAAAAAAAATTTGGTAATTTCCTACAATAATAAAATTCTGTAAACTTTTTTATGAAATACATATGATTTTTAATGATATGGGCTTATCCATATTCGTTATTATGTTATGTTCAATGTCAAAGTGACATAAATTGATACCTGTGTCTGATCATTGTTGATGGGTACACTCAGGTAGGTACTTCATTAAAATCAAGAGCTACTACACTATGCTATGTCTTATTACTATAGGTCAGAAAAGGTGAGCTAATTTACCTAATTACTTGACCAAATATTACTGTTAAGCTGTTTCCATTATAATTAAATCGGACCCTATAATTATATTGTATTGAAAATATCTTAAGAATGTAAGGTCGATATACACGGAGACTATTTTGAGACGCCTAAATTATGGCGCCTAAGAAAGTCACCGTATAAACACTTTCGGTGCCATTTTTTCGCGGTATGCCAGCGCTGGCACGGAATAGAGCACGCGTCTATTCTTTGGCGCCCCGCCCGCGTCTCGCTGCTCCCGCGCCTATTTTTCGGACTCGTGTAAACACGTCGCTGCCAGTCGCTAGCACTTTTCTTTCGTTCCTCTAACATATTTATCAGCTCCTCTCGTAATAACGCGGATACTTTGAGTATACATTGCTTTTTCAACTTCAGAGCTCCTGAATTCATTTTAAATGATGGAGATCAGCGTAGAAAGACTGGCGCAAAAACTAGCACCGTCGGCTGTGGCGGCGTGCTTATGACTGGTACTGAAAAGGCACCGTGGAAACAACAAGTGTCGGTTTGCGGGTTGCGGGTCACTGGCGTTACGGTTGTATTGTAACGGTAACAATTCAACAACAATATTTAATCAGGTTATTTATTTATACAATTTAATTACAAAGCATGACAGTTATTTCACTAAAGCATTAAAATTACAATTTAAGGCTTAAGAACAAAAAAAAATTACAAATAATAACAAGTAAAAAAATCATAAAAACAAACATGAACATCCATCATCTCGCTGAATCTCAAGAAATTTGTCACATTATTGGGTCAAATAGCTCACTCTTTCCATCCTATGCTTATTCATTATTAATGATTATAGTGTCTGATAGGACAAAGTAGAAGCAGAAAACTAGGGAGGTACAAGTAGCCCCCACCATCGGATTTGAGGGATGTAGTTTAGGGCAAAGGATCCAGTTCACAAAAATCTGTCAATAAAATTTAAGCTTTATGTCAATATTGTAAGTCATTTGTTTCAATGACAAATTTTTGAGGATGGATTCTTTTCGAAAAATTACTCCCTAATAATAGGGAGCTTAAAGATCTGAAGAGTAAACCATGAAAATCTGGGGGCATAGAAACACCCCAGACAAGTTCAGCAATACTTGTTTTCTGATGCCATTCAGAACATCGAACATTTTTAAAATAAAGAAGTTTCCGAAACTATCAATTCTTAAAATCTGAAACTTACCAGCGTAACATAGGCATATTTGATATCATCATCTTTGATAATGTAACCTTTTCCGACATCCCTTTTGAACTTTCCCATGGTTATCTTTGTCCTGACATCAGCAACTGGGACATTGTAAATTTTCTCCAGATAATTTTTAATATCGTGCTTTGTCATTTCCATAGAACATTGGAAGTGAACTATGTTAGGTAGTTGTTTTAAGTGAGGTTTAACAAGTTTTATCCAAAAATTTGGTAAAAATACTCTTAGTTGTGGATTCCCTCTTTGATAGAGTGGATACCTGAAAGAATATGAAGAATTTTTATACAATAAATCGGTGTGCAAAGGAATATATAATATTGCGGGTTTACGGGCAAGAAATTAAAGACTACGATAAATTTTACCATCGGGTGGACATGTTGCACGCAATCAGTTATTATTATTAATATGCAGGTTTGTATGAATGAAAAACTTATCGAGTCGAAAATTAACACTCAAATAATTACTAGAATTAAAAGAAATTCGTGGTTGTTTTATGTTATGGGGTAAGAAACAGAAATAGATAATATAACCTATAAAATGTTGACAGTGGCTGTCAAAACACATTGACGGAACAAAATCTATTCTTTTTGGTGCACATAGACTAGAGGAATTAAGGACTCTCCATCTCCATGTACGTTTAGCGCTCTACTGACCTCGCAACTAATCACTTGCGATTTTTAATACATTGCGGTTTTTGATCCATCGATTGATTTCGTCGCACCTACCTAGACAGTAACGTACCAAAATGGCCGGCGATTTTTACGTCAAAATTGCGCCAAGTATAGACCTCTTTACACCCTATAAAGTTGCCATGTGGCTTTGTCATTCGGCTTTTTGTTGTTGTCTGTTTTGTTTATTTGGCTAAGCCGCTATGTTAGAACGAAACAGGTATACTAACTCGGTAGAGAATATTCGCAGAATTTAGAACGTCCATTTCATGTTTGCTCAACGTGTGCTCAATCAAACTGACTTTTGCAGACTGTTTTGTGTTGCTTTTGGTTCTGTGTTGTATGTATGAAGCTGTGAAACGAGTTGCACAGTTTCTCGTCTGTTCGCTTGCTGCTGCCTCAATTTTGAATGTGTGTCGGTCGGAGAGGAGTCCAACCAGCCATTGAGCTTGTTTGTCATAAAGAAAAATGGCGGTGGCCCTGTCACCCGATCAGGAGGTGGTAAGTAAATTAAATATATATGATTTTATGAAATTACTGATTACTTGCATAGGTCATAAAGTCTCTGTATTGGGTTTCTTAAATAATTGAATATAATCAGCATATACTCTAGACGGGAAATGAATCGTAATCCTCGTCATACCTTTTTCCATGTCATCAATGTTTGTTTTGATTCAGTCGTGTCCGCTTGTTTTTGCCTATTTCTTCCCTATAAGATGGGAAATTACATGAAATTGTGTCATAAACGTATGATTTCGAATTTGCACATAATTTGTAATAATACCGACAATCAACCTTCATAAATTCTATGCGAATACTTATTTATACTCATTCAAGTAGAGCCTAGTGGATGTGGGTTTTATGGAGCAAGATTCCAACTACTAACTCCTTTGTTTTCTTTATAAAAAGCCAGTACCGTTCTATTTTTAGGGCTTCGAAACTTAGCTTATATTAATTATTTATTTAGTATAGGTACATATTTCCGGATAGGTCCTTCCAGTATTGTTGGAATTTTATAAGTGTACAAGTTATTGTACTATACTACTCGTATACTAGAAACATGTTGGATCTCTATGCAATCATTATGGCAAAACCTGAAAAGGTCTGATTATTTTTTTAAATATTGATAACCCAGATCAGGGACCTGTCTATCCCTTCCCAGGCCGAAACCCTTTCAACAGCTTAGCGTTTTGATGCTTAGCCCAATCAACTGATGTACCCTTTAAAACAGCTTTTCAAGTACTTTAAAAACAATACAAACATATGGGTCAAACTGAGAACCTCCTTTTTTTTGAAGTTGTTTAAAAAGATCCGATCCTATGTCATAAGTAGAACGATAATACTTTCATAAACATTAAAAAGGCAGATCAGATCTAATCCCATTCTATTGTAAGGCCACTATTATGAGTTTATGAGTAATAATAGCACTATTATGAATAATGAATAATAGTGTTAGTCATACAATCCAAAACCTTACCTTTTTAACCTTAAGACACTTATTTTTAGCAGAAGAGATTATTATTCTTGAAACAGTTCATGTAAGTTTTTGGCTAATAAAGATTGGTTTGTACAATTGGCGGTTGGTTGGTGGGTGGTTGTTTTAGAGATTAGTGTCTAACTTCTAAAAATGCCTCTAAGCGACTAGTCCCTGCTGTTCTAGTGGGGTCCTTTCATGTAAGGAGCTATCTCCAGCTATTGTAATCTAACTTTTATAGGCAAACTTTCTCTAAAAGCCACTAAACACTCTAAAAATACTTTGGTATAATAAAATTGGTCATGGTTTTGTTATTATTTCATCATGCTACTATGAGTGACCTATCAACAGGTACTGTAATCCATCACTCCGCTTTTTCAGTAGGTTGCATTATTGCTTCATTTAGTACAGTCGAGGACAAAGAGATGTATACACTTTTGGACCTTATTACAACGCAATAAGGTCCAAAAGTGTATACATCTCTTTGTCCTCGACTGTACCAAATTTAAAAATTAATTTGTAACATGGGTAGGAGGGACGACAAAGTTAAATACAATAGTAGTAACAGGTCAAAAAAATTACATCAGAAATAGGCCTATGTAGATGCAGAAATGCTGCAAACTACATAATTTTGAACTTAACCATCATAGTTCCAAGTAATCATGCATAACATTAATGATGTAGGTATTAATGGTGTGTCAGGTGTGTAATATGTAAAAAGGCACGCCCCCCATAACCGGCACGCTTCCTTGAACACATGTGTCACATTTCGCCAAGTCCACAAATGTCCGTCATGTCTCGCTTACGATGAAAAGCTTCTACCTACTTTTTCTAGTAGGGTAAACTCAGGCAATTAAGTGATTTGCTGAATTTATGACGCCGTTTTCCATGCTATTTACCTATTACTTTTCACCCTCCGTATATTTTAAGTCTTACTTAACCGAATGCTGAACAAAGCACGAACCCCACTATTCTCCCACTCTTGAGCTACATTCGGCCAAAGCTAAAAAGGAAATTGACTTTTGCCTTCGCTCACATAACTACGAGGTCTGTTACAAGAGTTTCGTCTCCGCTTTGGGTCTCTTAGAGTTTTCACTTAACTCTGTGGTCATCTGGACATCTTTGTACAAGTCGTGCTTGCTTGGTAAAAAAGGAACTTTCCGCGATGTTGTAAATTTTGCCAAAAATCTCTTACTCACGAAATTGGGCGAGTCTACCCTACATATGACACCGTAGGCGGCGTTGCGTAAACAACAATCTGCAAAAACCTGCCTGGTATTCCCTCGCAACACCTAATAGAATTGCTGTTCAGTGGGCGTGTAATTTCGCTTTTTACCACCATATAAGTTGATATGGTAGTTAGCAGCATTTAGCAAGAGAAAGACAGGTTATTGTTTGTTGCTATAATAATGGGTTTGATTTCATCGATCGCAATGTAACTATAACGTCAAAAACTATTCCCGCAAAGGAGTGAAGAATATGGTTCTTGATAAATAAAACCTACCCTATTTAACAGAGAGACTAAACTTAGTGAGCTAAATGGGTTATTCTCGTCTTTCTTTTTTTCTTTTCTGTATTCCTTTATTGAAAACGTAAAAAATATCTGAAATCTTTTATTGAACAAAATCGTATTGATATGTTATTCAGTGTAAGCTAGTGAGTCACCGATTACTTCAAATCCCATCAGATCGGTCGGGCAACTCGGGCAATTGAGGGCACTCTATCAGCGAGCGCAGCGTCCGGCCGCTCTCCGTCACTCAAACTTAACGGCTGATTTATTACGCCGATTTCCGATCCGGCGTTCCCACAGTGCCGCAAATTTAATACCAAATACCTGTTGGTATTTATAGACATTTCAGCGGAAGTGTCGTAAACATGGCTACCGTGAAACGTGCGGACGTCAGTCCCCCGCCGCTATTTTAGGCGCCCGGCGCGTGTAATTCAAGTGTAAACAATCATACTGAACGTAATGTCCTCTTGTTGGCTGACTGACGGTTTTGTCAATGAATCTTCCCACTATTACTACAGTCTTCGTTACGTACATAGGTACTTTGTCTTAGAGCTAGAGAAAATGATGTTTACATTATTTCTAAATGTTGTTAGGGTTCCGTAGCCAAATGGCAAAAAACGGAACCCTTATGGATTCGTCATGTCTGTCTGTCTGTCTGTCCGTCCGTATGTCACAGGCATTTTTTGAGGTTTCTTTGACTATTTTGTGAGTAAGTGAATATTTTCTGAAATAATCGCTTCGAAAGTCAGAAAAGTTGTGTAGTAACCCCCGTAACTTTTGAACCGTAAGTTCAAAAAATATGAAAAAATTTGAAGAGATGCGCCTTATCATATACTTTCTACGAAAATTGTTTTGAACATTATCGGTTCAGCCATTTTTGAGTTATCTCCAAAAAACTTCTTCCATAGGCATCAGAAACGACCTTTTGGTATTAGTTTGGTTCTTATTCACGGAGAAAAAAGTCTCGTCCATGATACCAAAATACTGTAATCTGAACGAGAAAATCTAGTAAATTCTGGGACAATTGTTCACATAGTATAAATAACTAAACCAATCTGTTTAAATTCGTTGAGCTTAGTGAACTAATTATCTTGTAATTGCCACACATTAAAATAGCATGTATTACTAGAATATTTAGTAATCATAACACGTGGATCGTACTAGTAAATATTTTTTTTTTGCGGAACTTAATAAATGATATGTAAACTTAACAATACATTCTTGTAAAGGTAATATATTCATTAAGTATGATGAAATAGTTATATTGTAAGTGCCACACAGTCAAATTGTGTGTGTTACTAGATTATTCAGTATTTATAACACATGGAGTGTCTAAATAAACAATATTTATTGTAGATATTAATAAAAGTTATGTAAACTCTACAATAAATTCTTGTAAAGTCAATAAAACTTTAGTTAGTCCAAGAATATGTATCGTTAAGAATACAAGTCATCTGATTTATGTTACATTGTCTTTATTTATGCAAACTTTATTAAATGGTTGATGGAAGAAGAAAATAAGTTACAGCAACTGCATTTATGGTACTCTCTAATAAATATACAATGGCGTTAACGTGTTATATTGTTTATCGGTAGGTACCTATTAATTTGTGTGTGCACCGTATAGACAACTAACATTTCTTGTTAATTTAAAAAAAGGTTCGTTGTCTATACAAGGTGGCATAGTAAGGATTTAAGGCTGAGCCACGCCAGATGCGTGTGCGTGTCGTGCACGTAGACGTGCGCGTGGCGTGCGCGTTTTAAAGTACGAATCCTTATAAGAGATGCCACACCGCTTGACGCGCACAGGTAACACGTCTCCCATGCGGTGTCATCTCTTATGAGGATTCGTCTTTTACAACGCGCACGCCACGCGCACGTCTATGTGCACGTCACGCACACGCATCCGTAGTGGCTCGGCTTTTAGGCGGGATGCAAGTTGCTAGGACCAGTTCCAGGAGACAGACTAGCTAGAGTTGAGTGATCTGGAAGTAAATAAAACATTTATATAATGTGTATGCTTTATCTTGGTATAAATATTAATTCCTACAATAACAATTGCATCTACGGAAAGTTATACAAAAACCCGGTTTAAAATGGACCATATCCGTCGACGTTCCTCAAACCCTTCTGATTGATACGGGCCCCTGCATTGAGCCTGGCCTCCCATTCAGCTATCCACGATTGTATTATCGGGTTAGCTTGTGGTTCTGAGTCGTGGAACTTCAAAGCAGGGGGTTTCCTAGACTTCAGTCTGAGGGCCTTAAGTGTGTCGAGGTCTTGATGGATGGGCAATTTAGTGTTCGCACGAATCTTCGCTATTTCACGATCCAAGCACTTTTCTCGTCGGCAGTTTGACGCTAGGATGTGACTGAGCGCTGGTAGCCAGTGAGTGGGAGTGGGTTTGAGGCATCCGCTGATAAGGCGCAACGTGTGGTTCTGCTGGACGTCGACGGCAGAGGTATGTGTGCTGTTCAGCCACACTGCTGAGCAGTACTCAGCAGACGAGTACACTAGTGAAAGCGCAGTTGTTCGGAGTGTGGCTGCGTTGGCACCCCAGGTGGTACCAGTGAGCTTCTGAATAATGCTGTTCCGGGCCTTCAGTTTTGCCGACAGGCTGCTTAGGTGCTCTCTGTAGTTGAGGCTTACCGTAATTACCACCCATAACAAAGTGGTGGTACTGGGTGGGAATACCCCTTTTCTTTATAAAACAAATAATTATTAAACTTATTACGGCACTACTGGTCAGAACCCACTTAAAAAGAAAAAAATAAAAAAAAACATTTCTAAAGAAACGACTTGGACTTATTTAAACAATTAATCTTCAATTCAAATAAAAATCTTTTAATGTCTCTTTTTGCACTAAACTTGGTCCTAGTTCTTTGCACGATCCACGCACGATGACGATAATCACGATAATGGCCGTCGACCGAAACCGAAGCAACGCCGCGCGCGCTGACATTAACATTGCGTTTCGTTACACAAGCGAAACATTTATTTATACGAACTAAATTTTTTGAACAGAATTATTTGTTCGATATATATTACGAGAATATTATTGTAATATTTTTACAAGAACCGCAAAGTAACGCCAGCTATATCAACTAGCGTTCGCTACGATACAAAATGGTGCTTAAAGCGCTCCGACATGGCGTTTCGTTACACAAACGAAACACAAATTTATGCTAACTAAATATTTTTCAACAGAACTATTTGTTCACCAGTAGACATTACGAGAATATTATTGTCATTTTTTTACAAGAGATGCAAAGTAATACCAACTTATAAGCCAGTCATATAAACTATACTACGATAGCATTCACTACGATACAAATAGTAAAGCGCACCGCGACTGCGTTGAGTTGACGACTATGCACACATATTTATACAAACTTAATATTTTAAACAGAACTCTTTGTTGAGTATACATTACAAGAATATTATTTTTATTTTTTACAAGAGCTATAAAGTAATGCCTACTTATTAAAAAGTTACAACAAGTATACTGTCATAGTATTCACTACGATGAAGATTGTAAAGAGAATTTTTAGTTTTTTAGCATTACAAGAAGCTTATTGTAAATATAATTATTGTAACGTTTATTCAATGAATTGTAAAAAAAACTAGACTTCTCGTAAATATCATTAAACAGAACTATTTAGTGCATATTAATGTTTGAATAGTTCTATTGAATTCAAGATATAGTAAACGTAAAAATAGGGTAGTTTTCCTTACAAGATTGTAGTATCCGTTACAATAAATCTATTTTACTAATCGTTCTGGTAGTATTGTTGGATTTTTTCTTTCCGTGTTCCATTGAAGGTACGTAACCCTCCTATGCGTGGTCCGACACGCACTTGGCCGGTTTTTTTTATAGATTTGTTCCCTATGTCGTGCGTATTTGTGTTACCTAGTCATTTTCCTCTTAGTACAAGATTGACTCTTCAGTTAAGTTATACCGCCGCCTTTCTTGCTTTGATTTTTTTGTGTACGGGCGTCTGTCATGTTGAATTTAGAACACAGCAAACAGAAAAACCTCACTCGCGGCAGAATACGATGGGTGGCCTTGATTGATGTCTCCTGTGTACCTCTGCACCGTCATGTACCTACCTAAATGCCACTTGAAGAAGTTTGATCACAGTCAGTAGTTAAACTCTAAAAACGATCAATTGGCACGATTAACTATCTTTCACAGTTAGATTAAAGGTGTGAAGTCGGATGGTGAATTGCTTAAGTAGTGCGACATTTAAAAGTGTAACAGAGCTGTGACAAAGCCGGCCGGCGGATGCGCGGTCGACGACCCACAATCGATAGCATTCTATTTTGGAAGTACACTGCACAAATGTTACCTGTAGGCTTTGCACTGTGTAGGTACTAAATTTAGCCAGATCGGAGACCTACGCATTCGAAAAGTTAAATTTAGTTCGATCTACATGATTTTGTCGGTGTACAGTATACACTTTTGGACCTTATTACAACGCAATAAGGTAAAAAAATGTATACATCTCTTTGTAGTCGATTTTACCTACAGTCGTGGCCAGCTAATTAAGAAAGAGATTATTTTCCCATATAATATAATACACCTGCCTAGAAATATGACATTTCGAATTTAATGAAAATTTAATATGTGCTACTGTGTCTAGCCAATGTTACTATAAATATAAACAAACGCATGTTGGTCTTATTGATTATACGTTATTCTAAAAGGCGCGGCATAAACAAAGATCTGGTCTGACTCACAAGTAACAGGAAATCAGTATACCCTCTCTGAGAACCGGCAGAACATACTTTTCTCGAGGCGTATAGCTGGGAAGAGCAGGATTGATATTCTGATCGCTCATCGCGATTAGCTGCATTCCGCGAACCATAACAAAATGATCTCCGGTTTCGTCGTTGAAGAATTATGACAATAAATTGGTAAAAGTGAGACGAGCACCTTTGCGCGGTAGTCGAAGGTAATTACAGTCCCGTGCGATCAACATCCCGGTTGTGGTGTCAGTTAGTAAACATGAATTTCTCGAATGAAGACGTGTAGCTGAAGGTAAATTAAAAATAACCTGCTAGCCTATTATGGTCGGATTTTTATCGTTTGTCACCATAGCTGTCACGTTCTAACAAGTATGTAAGTGCGAAAGTGATGCATGACGTAATAGGCGATAAAATGACAACCATGATACGCGTTCTGGAGGTAGGAAAAGGAATTAGGACATTAAAAATCCTAGCTACGTATACCAATCAGACATACGCATTTGTAACACTCTCAATCCTCACAACGAAAAATAATTTTCCATCTTCATTCTTAGGTACTGGTTTTCGCTTTCCCTCTCCTTGGTCTTTTCCTTTCTCAGGATTATACTAAAAACTGGAATTCAAGACCAAAAAATCTTAAAAATCTACGACATATATGTCAGTGTCAAATTTGTCAATGTCACTTCTGGCACTGTCAAATAAAATTTTCAGGTTTCGCCAACCTTTTTTAACCCTTACTAATCCCTTGTTTGAGGTATCATTTGAGACTCTAATTTACACTCCTAACATAATTCTTGATTTTGGTATTTTTTAAAATGACCCTGGAGCAAATAACAAATTTAACAAGTTGTTAGAAAAATGGCCTGATTATCTACCTGTTTTCACTGACGCATCCAAGGTAGATCCTTCTAGATGTGTTGGAGCAGCAATATGGATTCCAAAATTTAAAATAGTTCTCTCCTTTAAATGCCCACCACAGGCATCTATATTCACCGGAGAAGCAGTTGCCATCCTGGAAGCGGTGAAATATGCAGAGTCGCATAATATTAAGAAAATGATAATTTTTTCTGACAGTAGAAGCTGCCTTCAGACTATAACTGGCAATACTTAAAGCCAAGTACCCATTAATACTGCAAATAAAATACATGTTGCGTAAGTGTGAAGCAAAGGGTTTAAAAATAGTTCTTGGGTGGATACCAAGCCACTGCGGCATTATGGGTAATTAAGTCGCTGACACATGGGCAAAAGAGGCTATTGAATCAGGAATACCAAACAATATGCTATACAGTATGGACCTATTGAGTCGGGCACAAAGTGACCTGTTCAGAACATGGCAAAATCTCTGGGACACCTCTAGGTTGCAAGTAGGACGCCATTATGGACATATGAGTCGCTAATTTTCAAACTCGGGTAAATCCATCTGTCAGATTATGCGATTTTGGTATTAAGGAAGGAAAGGTAATAGTGTAGATATTTGCTGAGAGGGTCGAATGCATTTACCCGAGTTCGAAGTTTAGCGACACATATACAACCCCATATTCCTCGCAAACCCTGGTTTTATCGATTCCGTAACCATCCAAAGTGGGCCACATCAACACTTTGTCGTCTTCGACTGGGTCATGTATGTTCACCGGTATTTTTGGCTAAAATTAGGGTTCGGGAGAACTCACTCTGTGAATATGGTTTGGACGAAGGATATTTAGATCACATCTTCTTTGCATGCACAAAATACAATTTTTCACTTTATGACGTACTGCCTGACAATATACCTTGACCTATTTGCTTCAGCTCACTTCTCTGCCTCATGGACAGACAACTTACATCTATTCTTATTAAATACATTCAGGTTCATCACGTCAAACTTTAATATATATTTATAATATATGTAGTCATGTATATAATATCTTCATCATATTTTATTCTTCGTTCTTTAACACAATATTATACATAATATATATGTAACAACTTCTTTTTTCTCTTTTTCTCCTTTTTTTTTAAATCCTTTCCTTCATGTTGGCATGACTAACACTCTGTCATCATCCACTTCCAGCTTTATTGCTAACTATTGTAAACGTCATGTATTTGTCTGTGATGTCCATAATATTGTTTGTTTTAGTTATCCCAGCCTCATCCTACCTGTAGCGGATTTTCAATTTTTTTCGTACCGAACACTCTCCTCACGTGTGAAAGTCTTAACACATCGACATTGGCAAATTCACCTTGCTTCCATCGGCAAGGAGTAAAAAAAAAGGGAATAAAAAAAAACCTTTTTTAATAGGATAATCGTTTGAGCTTCAAGATGGCTGCATCGTGTTTGGAATAGTTTTTGGTTTTCGCTCATTTACGTAGTTCAGTGTGTAATATTGATAGCTTAGTGTGCGGTGACCTAACGAACAAGTGTGCAGCTAATGAAAGCCCTTTAGTTTGACAAACGGTTATCCGGGGTCTCGGCCACCCACGTGGTTGTAAGGAGGCTATCACTTTACAATCAACAAGGCCTTAACCGAACTAGGTTGCTTTTATTTTATTTTATAAAAATTGAATAAAATCATAAGTACACCTTGACATTGGCAGAATTCACCTCGCCAAGACCGGCCAAAAAAAAACCTTTTTTAATATGATTCTTTGTATTGTTACTAAATAAGGATTTTTGAAAAAAAAAAATATTTTCAATTCAACTGACATTGAGACAATTTTATTCTAAGGAACATAAACAGGATAAGGTTGCGTTGTTCTACTACAGTGTAGTCCTGAATATTTACTTTATTCTGTTTTTGAGTATTTGTTGGCCGCAACAGAATCATCTGTGAAAATTTCAACTGCCATGGTTTATGAGATACAGCCTAATGAAAGACAGACAGACGGACAACTGAGTCTTAGTAATAGGTTTTACATACCCATTGGGTACGGAACCCTAAAAACACCGCTCTAGTTAGTCTAGCACTTACATACATACATACATACATAATACGAGACAAATGCTCTATGCAAGACATAAAAGGCCTCATATTAAATCACAGGAAAGGAATTTGAAAAGGTAAAATGAAATATTTTTTCAACAATTTTTTCTTTATTCAAACTCCTCACCTCCATCACTAATGTCCGAATTACTATCAGTAATGTCGGAATCTGATTCTGTTACATCAGAGAGTTCTAAACCAGGAGAGGCCTTAGGTATCATTTCCCCTCTGTCAAAAGTATTGGCAGGAAAATCTAGTACATCTATAAAAACTATTTCAATAATCGATGTCACCCACTTTCGTCATCGCTGTCAATGGATAACAAGCTCCGTGAAAATACCCATATGCGCTGTTTGTGGATGTAAAAAATGTTATATTTCATCTAGTTTACAAAAAGATGGAATACCATTTCAGGTGTAAGTAAAGTTTTACTTTATTTATCATTACTTTCGTAATAAAAGATTTAACCTAAATCGAAAATCAAGCTTCGTTTACAGAATCGATTCAAAGACAATCGTTTTCTTTCTGACGGGCAGTAACTATTTGACGTTTGACACTTCTCCATATTTAACGCGCTTAAGGATTGCTGTCTTCTATATGTTGTTTGAAAATACAATAAAAAATGATCCTTGGCTTTTTTGTTTGACATTTGCAAAGACTGCATCCAATAATGAACCATATGTTAACATTTGTACAGTCGACTATCTATTGCTCCATTTAGTGTTATGAAGTATAAAAAGAATATGTCAAATATGTTTGGTGTTTTCAATTCAAAGGTACATTTTTGTCGGTTGTCAATAAAGCGTTGCTGTCATAAAAATTCATTTAGAAATAAACTGTATTAACAACCGACAATGATGTACCTTGAAAACATCACATGCGTGCTACCTCGCCCCCCTCAGATTTTGGCAGATTTTTTTGTTCGGAATGATGAGGCGAAGCGTACTCCATTATAGAGCTTTATGTGTTACATGTATAACAAATTTATCCACAACTCCAGTAATTAACCCGTCCAGTTTGCACATCTCATCTTCTGCTTTTATGACGTGGTCTATACAAGACTGCCACCTTTGCGGTGTCACCTCCCGGAGGCCTTCATTAAATAACTCTCTGACCTCTGCAATTTTAAAAGTCTTATTATTTCTGACTACATGCCCCTTCACCTGAGCCCATACCAGCTCTATGGGATTCAGTTCGCAGTGGTAAGGGGGCAATCTTAATATTGTTATATTATGTGCTGCTGCCAATTCCTCCACTGCATATTTTACATGACCAGCCTTTACCTTGGCAACAATTCCCATCAATTTTTCTTTCGTCAATTTCTCTTCATGTGCAATTTTTTTTTTTTTCAGCCAATCTATAATTTTGGCTTTTTTCCATTTATTGATAGGCCCTGATTCCATTTTCCGGGAGTAATAAGGGGCATTGTCTATTACTAACACTGCATTTGTTTTTAATTTGGGCAGTATACCACTAAGCCATTCTTCAAAATGATCCGACTTCATTTCTTGGCGATAATCTTCAGTATTTTTTTTATGACTCAAACAGTAGGAGTCCTCCTTCCAAGCAGCCCTCCTCACTGCCAATATGACTTATTATGAGTCTTCTACCCTTTCCGCTTGGTGCCCGTAGCCCTGTTTAAAGACCCTCCAGGAATGCTTGTCGCGACAACTGGATCTGAGTATCTTGCCAAACCTTTGATTGCGTATGCCCTGAAATGACAACAATTAAGACTTTTAAAACACAACAAGTAAATAGATTTTTTTTTTCAATTAACATCCATTTAAGTATGAGACTGTTATATTTTTACGCATTATCTGCTGTATCTTATTAAAAAAAAACCCTAATTACCTACTAATTTCTGTGAACATATATATGTATTTATATTGTAGTATAATGTATAATATATAGTATGTAATTTTTTTTTCATTAGTCAACATTTTACAACTAATTTACAAAGGAAAATATCCACAATTCTAAAACTAATGTATGAAAATATTTGAACTTAGTAGGCAGCAATACAACCACCTGACTGATAAAAAAATACAAAAACCAGCCAAGTGCGAGTCGGACTCGAGCATGAAGGGTTCCGAACCATTATAAAAACAAGCAAAAAAAATCACATTAGTTGTATCGGGCACAGCATACTGACCGGCGGACAGACATCAGAGTATTAGTAATAGGGTTCGTTTTACCCTTTAGGTACAGAACCCTTAAAAAGAAATATTATAACTCACCTTCGTTAACCCAGGTCTCATCTTGATAATATATGGGTCTTCCTTCCTGCCGATACTGCTTTATTTTCAGCAAGTATCGTTTTCTCCAATTTCTTATGTCATCCCGATCAATTAAGCAGCTGCGACGTTTACGACTCGCATACTTGAAATTTAAATGTTTGAGAATTAAACGCAAGCTGGTTGCTGACTGGTTTGGCAAGTCAGGACTGTCATTGATAACTTGAAGAATCTGAAAATAATATCTTAAATTTTTAACTATTATGATTTACTTCTATGACAACATAACCAAACAAATTACAGCTATGAGCCATATAATCTGATATGTATTGATCATCTCACCTTTTGAATTGTTGGAGCCTCATTGCGATGGAAAAATTGATGCACGATACGTCGTATGGCAGCGAAGTCGAACTCATCAATCTTGTCCAAAACTGTAATTTTGGGCCTGTTTTCTTGGGAGAAGTAAACTGTTTCTTCTGTTTATATTCCCTCACAACTCTTCTCACTGTCGTTTCAGATACTCCCAAAATCTCCGCAACTTTGTTTACGCAATCCGCTAATGTCCGGTATTGGTCTTCAGGCCAATTATTGTAGACATATTTGTAACAGTTCATAACCATTGTTTTTTCATTAATAGTCGTAGCGGTTTTACAGCGTTTCTTTCTCGGAGAAAGAATTTCCTTCTCACGAGAAGGTCCTGCTTGAGGTTCCATATTACGTGCGCACACGCTAAGCCCCCGTAGGAGACACAAATTTAACAAGCTAACAAATAACAAAAACTCAACAGAAAACCAAAACTGGACAAAAAACAAAAACTCAACAAGGATGAAATCACCACGGAGCAAAAAGAACATTCGAACACTCGGAACAGACGTCAGATGTCGAATGAGAATGACAAACCATGGTGTCATGGCCGCTGCCGAATACAAATGGCCACCATAACAACCATAAAGCGCGCTACACACTATTACTCTGCAATTTTGTTGAATTGCTAAATGTATGTAAAAAAAATAATCAAATATTAGTTTGATTTTATCTTAATTGTAAATTATTGCACCAAATGTTATGAATACCTGAAGAAATACAAGCACAATACCAGATTTTCAACCAAAAATTACGAAATGTTTAAGTTTATATTCAGGCGTCTAGTATTTATGTAAAAGTAAGTAAACAAAATTACTTATCGTGTTTAATAAAAAAATTATTTTATCGTGTTTAAAAAAAAAGGAATGTACTATTGTACACACATTTCATTTCAGTGGCAATATTGTCGTAGATTTTTTGGTCTTGAATTCCAGTTTTTAGTTTAGGTGTGTGGATTAATCGCTGGTTTCTTTAGTTTAAGTCAAAATTACTTATCACTCTATCTTCTTTTACTCTTGGGATAACCCGTCCAGTCCCTGTATTTAAAACTCCCCCATGTATACGTTTATCCTATCATTGCGGTGAAGTGAACTAAACATTCCACGTGCCTGCGCTCCGCCAAGCGTATTGAATTCATTGTGACAGGTCTGTCTCCCGTTAAAATAGGTATCAGGCACTGGTCCCACCGCGAGCGAGTAAGCTAAGAGCTACAAAAGATAATCGCTTCAGTGTAAATAAAAGAGAGAGATATATATTTATAGTTCATTGCTGGCTGTTCACACTGCGATGAACTATAAATATACATCTCTCTCTTTTATTTACACGGGAGCGATTATCTTTTGTTCGTTTCTTGGGCTAGAAAATAGCCGATAGCGGCGATAGCTCATAGTTACTCGCCCGCGGTGGGACCAGTGCCTTATGTAGGGAAGAAGAAATCATAAATTCAGCCAGTGACATACATAGGATATTGTCGGGAATTACATTTTGCAAACTACCTAACTAAACTATTTACAACAACAATATCCTCAACTCCTGATGGCAATAGAACAATAGATTGGTTTACAAGATCTTACGCCGAAAGTAAAATTTCGTACAAATTACACACGAGCTCTTAATAATCGATCTGTACCTTACGAACGTTTAGGTTTTTAATAGTAGTATAACTGTTATATTTTAGTTACGTCTATGTCTGCAACTGCATTTTGCATTCCTATTGTTGAGGTTGTACCTATATAGTTTTTTATATGTATCATTCTATTTTTATATTTATCATCCTGTCATATTTTATCCAGTACATTTTTTTACTCACGTTAGTTGCTTGGTTCTTTCTTTCTCCCAATATTTAAAACCCCTTATAAGCTATCGAAGCCTCTTCACCTAATTATCTTAGCTATCAAATAGGTAGATATTTGAAACGTTTTTAATAACATATAAATATAATACTCGGCAAGTTCGCATTACGGTAAATGATTCGCCCACGCTCACGGTTCATCATTTGCTAAACTCTTGGAAGAAGACGGTAACATGTGGCTATGATGACTTATTCAGTATTCACGTTTGACATTGTGCAAAGATTACGTGGCGAGGGCGTGGGCTCATTCAAATCTAACAGACTGGTTTTCTTCCGTAGAACGGCCTAGCGAGAAATTACCGATTAATGAAAGAAACATTACTTTGGTATAATGAATCGATTTGTTGGTTAAATCTGTTGCGTACACATTTAAGTTTTAGGTGCCCTCCATAGATAGTCGAACGAGCTTAGCGTAAGCGAAGCAAGTTCTTACAAACAACTTCTGGCTAGTGGGACGTCTCGGCATTTCGATGGCTTTTTGATTTTGAGAGTTCGTTCCGCGATAACTTTAGTAATGCTTTTCTGATCTTCATGAAATTTGTTGGGGTTGTAGAAGAGATATATACAGGGTGTCTCATTCAAATCGGTCAGTATGGGAAAGTCTGAAACTATAAGACATACGAAGATCTGTTCGGAGGAACCATGTCATCGATTTTAATAACAAGAAAAACTGCATTCATACATTTTAAAAAACATCTGTACTCCGTTCGGGAATCGAACCCAGTTGTTTTGAAAAAAAAACCTACACTATTTCTATTTAGATATCGATTGTGTAGGTCTTAAGCAGTAGATGTCTGTATGAAACATGATGTCTAAAATGAATAAAATGCATTGTTTCCACATACTTTAATTTATTTTAGTAGGTGCGCGAAGTGACCACCGCCTTTTTCAATACAATATTCAACACGTTTAGGTAACGATCTTACAATTGCATTTTGTATCTTCATATAATAAAATGCACTTTATTCATTTTAGACATCATGTTTCATACAGACATTTACTGCTTAAGACCTACACAATCGATATCTAAATAGAAATAGTGTAGGTTTTTTTTTCAAAACAACCGGGTTCGATTCCCGAACGGAGTACAGATGTTTTTTAAAATGTATGAATGCAGTTTTTCTTGTTATTAAAATCGATGACATGGTTCCTCAGAACAGATCTTCGTATGTCTTATAGTTTCAGACTTTCCCATACTGACCGATTTGAATGAGACACCCAGTATAATTTGAGAGTTTGTATATGAGCTGGATCGACCAAGGGGTCATGGAGCTAGAAGGCGCGAAAAAATCATCATATGGGTCTTCTTATAATGGTCATCTCGTTTGCAAGGAAATCGCGAGTTCTGAGTTCGAGGCGGACTACTAGTTTAAAATTTAGTTTCATTGTTAGTATTGTTGGCCATGCACATGCCATTGCTCTTCGTGTTTATCTTATGTGCCAAACTGCTGACTGCTGACTACACAAATTACAAACCGCAAAAAACGCAGCGTCTACGCATTGCCGTCAAGTGCTTTTGTTTTACCGGATTTGACAAATCAATTTCCCCTTGCGAACATTAAAGAAGATTACTCAATTGCTTGGACCTTACAAGGGGCGTATTGCATTGATATTTTGAAATGACGTTCGACGATGCTATGTTTGGAGGTATTGACGTCGCGTTAGGACCGTTTGTTGTGCGTTTCGCGCAACGTACAGTTGCATTTCGGAAACGTTTTCGCACGATCGTGCGTGTCGTTCTTTATTTATTAAACTTTGTTTCGTGATATTAAATTATATGTTGTTTTAAAGAATTAATTGTTAAATGATTCAGGGGGGTTTTGCGTTAGAAGATGCGTCAAAAGAGTGTTAAACGTCATGTTGTTTAATTGTTTAAGTTGAGGGGTCATGTTTCCTTAAATAGTAGTCATTGACAGGGGCGCTACGCGCCAGTCATTCGTGCTTTACTGCAAGACTTTATTGCGCGTGTTTATTCATAAACAGCACATTATAATATCTTTATACTCCAAATAGAAACACTTGTTTAAATAAGTGGTTCATTGTGTTCAATTTCTTTAAACCATCAATGCATTATAGTGTTACCAAAATATAAAACTTTATCTTGTGAAGTGTATATAAATACAAAACGTTTTGACGTGAGAGCTTTAGTAATCATATGTAAAATCAGTAACTGTTGCACAACTGTGCAACTCGCGGTAGATTAGGCTGTAGGTCAATATATTCAGATATTCGATGTGTAATACGAAACTAATAAGTGCGTCATGCTCATTTATTTATTTTATTTAAGAGCCAAGAGTGTCTCACTTCTGAGCAAAGGCCTCCCTCTCCTTTTTCCACGTATCCCGGTCTTGTGCAGTCTCCCATGCTCATTACCCATTCATTACCCATCAAATAGTTTTCATTGACATCCAAGATTACATATCGTTTGCAGTGAATTGCACGATAACAATGGGAGGGGCCGGTGAAAGTTTTTGCAGAGGGCGCTGTTCCAGATTCCATACAATGAGATAAAGAGACAGAAGATGAATGGTCCTTAACTAGTATGCAGTCAAAAAGCTTTTCTTAGGCAAACACCTTAGTGTATTTCAGAAACCGGTAGATTTAAATTTCTAAGCAATACGAGACAAAACATTGACTCATTTTCGCGAAAATAAATAAAAACTACTTCGCGCCATACAAATTTAGCTTTTCTCAGGACCAATGGTGGAGATGTCACTTGACAGTTGCGCATCGTACAGTTTGTAGCAATCATTGAGTATTTCAGTTAAAACAATCGCTGCCAACATTTTCCTTGTATTACCCAGGTAATTAAGTGCACTTAATAATTTAAACTGAATTGGGAGCATCTTTCCTCGGCGAAAATACTTGAAAACGTACGATATGCCTGCAATATGACATCTTGGAGCGGTGAGGTGCGTGTGCGCTCATACTAATGCGACCGGCGCGGCGCAAGCGCAGGAAACACATCCCGGAAGAATTAGCGCCCCGCCTACTGCAACTTGTTTGCCATTCAATTTTATTTGAACTGCCAGTGTGTCCCTCCGTCCTTATCTATACAAAAAGATATCTTTCACCGGCATTAATACCCGTTTAGGATTCAGTCGCGCGAACGCGCGCTAAGGCTCGACTGCCAATGAAAGTGTGGCGAAATAGTGAAATCTGTTTGTATTTAGTAATAAACAAAGTGAGGATCTGATTAATCAGTATGCGGCCGCGGCTGATCAAAATGGAGACTACGTTCATCCTGTTCAGATTACGGCTTACCAGGGTATTCCTTTTTTAAATTATTTTGAAAAAATACATTCAGTGCTGTTTAATTGCCAATATTTAACAGTGTAATAACAAGATGCAACTTAATTCCTTGATCCTCAAGCATACTAGTTATTAAATAAGTTAGTTTTATCCCAAACTTTATCACCACGAAATAACAAAGTGTGCATATAAATCTTCCACGACCAACAAATGATGAGTGGCTGTTAAATCCCTTTGGTTGAGCAGTGTAATCAGTGATTTACATTATAAATCACTATATCCAATAATCCCATATATCCCTGTACATGTCCCACTGCATCATGCCTCTGAACAGCAGCAAAAACAAGCCGCAGCCCCCTCTTACATTATCTTTAATGCTGTTTTGTTAATTTCCAGGCGACGAAAGCATTCCTTGATGCCCTGAGCGAGTCCGGCGCGGCGTGCGTGTCCCGCGCGACCGCCATCAAGTTCCTGCTCGCGCGCAAGTTCGATGTCGCGAGGGCCCACGAGCTGTGGCGGCAGCACGGGGCTACCAGACGGCGTGAAGGGCTCAGCAAGTTCGAGCCCTTTGAAGACCCGCTCAAGACTGAATTGGAGACGGGGAAGTTTACAATACTGGTGAGCTTAGACGCTTATTTCTATATTTTGGTCTACATAAAGTCGTCAAGTTCATGTTCGCGCGCAAGTTCGATGTAGCGAGAGCCCATGAGCTGTGCCGGCAGCACGGGGCTACCAGATGGCGTGAAGGGCTCAGCAAGTTCGAGCCCTTATTATTATTATAGTAGTTTATGTAACTGTTACATTTTAAGGCTTAATTACGTACAGTTGCATATACTGTTTTATCTACACACATATTATAAATCCTTAATAACGTATTCGGAAAGCATTAGAATGTCGGTTGGAGGAGGGCTGGAGGGCATTACGTTATCAATTTCGATGTTCCAAAGGAGATCGACAATTTTTGTTAGGTGATCAGGCCCAGATTATTTAGGACCATTTAGGAATGACCCTAACCTTTAAAAAATCGTCATAATTTCTAGATCAGGACGGTGGTAAAAAAATTGCGTAATCTAATGGGAAAATTGAAAAATCATGCATTTAAAACTTGAATCTGACGAGGACAATTTTTGAAAGCGTGCATGTCTATGATTTATACATTAATTTAAAAAAAGTACTGGTTTTTTAAAGAAAATGTACAAAAGCGGACTTAAAAACAAAACGCGAATCATGATGAAATAATAAAAAGTCATATTTTGATCGTATTTATAGTTCCTGTATTTCGGTAAACAAAGACGGCTGTCAAACCATCGTTGATACTATTAACTGAACATTCCTAACACCTATTGCGAAGGGATAAGGTTTACCACCGTTAAGTGCGATAGCACTAGTATCTGACATTGCAAAATTGAAAAAAAGATGCGTTTCGTTATCGAAGGAGCATGATATTATGCCATTATGAAACCCACTTTTAATATTCAAACTCCGATCAAAAATGCAAAAATGCGCATTTTCAATCTTTGGGCGTTTTAATACAGTCGATTTCTAATTTAAACTTCCGTATTCGTAGGCTTAGATATTATTTTAATATTACAATGTTATAACTTACCGAAGAGTATCAAAACGCAGATTATGTAACGGTAGATATTGACAGTGTCAAACCAAAAAACAAACCCGTTTCAGTCCAGGTGAATTTAAACTTTATATCAATGCCATAAGGACGTTCACGACTTGTCTTGCTGTATTTTAATCGCGGAAAGATCAACGTAATGTTTATTTATTTAGTATTTCTAATTCCCGTTTCATTTTTTTGTAATATTTTGTCCACTTTAGTAATAAAATGAGTATTTATTTTACATTGTAGTACAAACTGTATACGGTTTATATCAGGTGGCCCAGAATTGACGATCTCCTTTCAAACTCATAACTTAACAATATTTTAGCATGTAATGTTAAAATTACGTTACTGCCACAGTTGAAAAACTTATCATAGTAAAATCGGTTGTTGTAATGCTGGCCATTGCCTACAGTTTTTGAACACATTTTAGAGGACTTACAATGTGAGTATAGATAAAAAAACTCCTACCAACTCTAAGTCGCGTCTTGCTCGGTTAAACGAGCTTCATCTTGTCCATCTACGACGTCGGTCTTCAAACTTTTTGACATTAATTTTGTGTCCCTTTTGAAATATAGCTGCTATTTCTGTCGCGTGCCAGGCGTTCTCGTGCCGGATTGGAAAGCCTTTGCAGGCAGTGGTTTGCAGACCCCTGTTTTTCTACACTTTTTGTTAAACACAATACATTTTTGCTTTATGTTCATATTAACAAACTCTTTATTTGTGTTGCAGCCGACCCGCGATGCGACGGGCGCGGCCATTGCGGTGTTCACGGCCAACAAGCACTTCCCCGGGCAGACCACGCACCAAATCACTTTACAGGTACCTACTAGAGCTCGCGCTACACGTGTTACACGCGGAGACGAATACTCGGGTACTTAAGACCGACGGTGCTAAGGAGCCGGTTTACACGAACCCGCCGGGATTCGGAAACGTCTCCAAGAAACGTTTCCATAGAAACGTTTAGAGAAACGTAGGAACGGGTACACGGGTACTTGATACCGGCTCGAACGGGTCCGAAGCGGTTAGAACCTATGCAAATAAGGTTTACTATTGAATGCTCTACAGTTGACTACAGATGAGGTTGTATGGTATCGTAGGATATTTTAATTACTTATTAAGCTTTAGCCAGCTTTACAATATAAGTAGATATAATTATATATTGAGGTATTCATCGGTATTCTTGACAAAATGAATACCTTCCTACACATAGTTTTGATAATTATAAAATGTACTTTTTACTTTCTTATTACATTTTTATAGTGTTTTAAAATAAAGTCTAGTGCTTTGGGAAGCGAGTTCGTTTTAACAATATTTTATATACACGATGATTCAGTAGACGTGAGCAGGTTTAGTTTAACACTGCATTCAGTTGACTCGCGTTAATCACGCGAGAAAAATTAAGTAAAAAATATATTGACGACATTCTATAATTAGAATAACCCATCGAGTACTGATACTCTCTTGTTTTTCTGTGATATTTGTGAAACACTGACATAATTAGTAGACTAGGTGTCATCGTAACTTAAGTTGGGGCCAGACGGCATCCAACCACAGCTCTCTGCCACGATACCTTGGCAGAAAACAGAGATTTTAAACCATGTAGCTAGTGCAACTGAAGAACAAATCAAATTATGTTTAATAAATATTTTTGATTTGTTTATTCTTTTAAGTAGACACACTACTATATAAATCATAAACTTATATAGATGTTATATACAAAGGAAAAAGTGACCTAGGCCTCCAGTGCCAAGTGGTAAAGGCGCCTGCCGCGAATGCAGAAGACGCTGGTTCGTTCCCAGCCCTGGGCACTGGAGGCCTAGGTCACTTTTTCCTTTGTATATGACATCTATATAAGTTTACATGTAGCTAGTGGTTGGTGCCAAATTCTACATGACCTTTAAACGCCCTTGGTGGCTAGGTGTGCTCTTCCAACCATTGACAGAAGCGGTTGGTTGGTTGTCAGCCATGTAGCCGCTCGCTTCAACAACTCGCTCCAACCAAGGTCACGTGGCAGAATCTGCGGCTATCTGCCGTCTGGCCCCAACTTTAGTACCGCAACCGATGTCGTCACGCTTAATCATGTGTGCAAAGAAGTAAACGAAAGCTTCCGTGAATGTGTGAGTACGTCCTCAAACTAAAACGTCATATCGTCATATGGTAGTTTATAACATATGCATTTTTAATTTAATCAGCAATTTGGCAATCATTTAAACTTTTCGTTCACCTATTCATTCACTCAACAGAGATGGGCTGTCAAAATATTTAATTTAACATTTTTATTGCGTGCTGTGCGTGGCTGATTCATTAGCGTGTACTAATTGTGTAGGGTTGTTCCTGCTCACGTCTCGTGAATCATCTTGTATACAATGATGTAAAAGTTTCTAGTTTCATTGCTGTGGAGTCCACAACAATGAAACTAGAAACTTTTACAAATATCTTAGGTATT
Source organism: Pammene aurita (assembly GCA_947086415.1). Taxonomy (NCBI): domain Eukaryota; kingdom Metazoa; phylum Arthropoda; class Insecta; order Lepidoptera; family Tortricidae; genus Pammene; species Pammene aurita. Next base: position 19,732,966 of record OX352305.1, on the reverse strand, counting down.
CGTTATTATACTATATTAAGAGTTTTACTATATTAAGAATTTAAAAAAATATCAATTGAACTGTAATTGAATATTCACTACCATGAAGTAACCACCTATTTAAGAGGCCTTATCAAAGTACCATGCATAGGTGTTTTTGACAAAGAACCAATATTACTTATGCTGCTTTGGTTATCCCGCGATAATATAACATATTCAATTAAGGTTAGATCCTAAAACAGGTAAACTGCTAGTTGACTTCGGTCACTTTAACATTAGCGTTCAGGTAATAAAATAAAATGCAGATTTTACGACATCCTTTGGTGCAAACGTGTAGATTTCCAAATCATATTGTCAACCTATTTTAAGCTCTATGTGGTTGTAATAAAGTAAACACGTCTGCAAGACCTTAAGCGGCATGATTTTAAGAGGATTTACTTAATCTATAGCATAGTTTCCTTTTGTTTTGTTGCCGCGCGGCCTAATTTCACTGTGATACTTGTAGGAACTTTCAATACAATTTAAAAAATAACATGCCTAAGATTTAGAATATCCTATTGAGTTTAAGTATGACTTCAGTTTGCCACTTACTTAGTTGGTCAGTTGGATAATACTGTCTTCCCGAGTTAATCTCATCATTTTAATATAGTTTTAGTTGGTTTGGTAATAGTTTTTTTTTGTTTTGTTGGTTTTTGTTGTTATGATTGCGTTTCAACGGGCTACCCAGAAGAATATAAAAATTTAGTCAATAAAAAAAAACGAAAGACTAATTTAACTGGTAAGTAGCGTTATTACCAATTTATTGACTACTAATACAAATCAAGATAACGTGGAGTGTATTTAGTAATAATGGATAATCATGTTATAAGTACATACTTTATAATGTAAGTATATAGTGACATAATTTAGTGTCCAAAATAATAAATTACCTGTTTTCAGATATAAAATTATTCGAAATAGAAACAAATGGTTGATAGTTTTAAAACGGACCGTTCTGATGCTCATAAGTAAAATAGTAAGTTGCACCTTTAATGAAACCGTAAATCAATCCATTGTATACAACACAATTTATTAGTAAATGGTAGTATATATAATCAATTAATAATAGGACATGTTCGTTGTGGTGTTCTGCCTTAACTTTTTTTGGCCGAATTTCACTTGCTAACCAATATTTCGCTGATGATTCACTTTAACAACTAACTATTAGCAAAATTTTGTATGATAACGTTTCATTTGGTAGAAGTTTTTTAAAGTAGATTATTTTAATCCCGAGTAGATCATTTGTCGAATCTATCACTAGGCCAAGCAACTATTAAAAGAATAACGTTCCGTGTGAGCAAACAGTGCACGAAGCCGAGCGAGCGAAGCGAGCGTGCCGCCGTTACGGCCGCCGAGTGCCAGAATCGACTTTTTAATATTAAAAATATCCTAAACAATAAGTCTAATGAATAAACTATTGTATTAAAATAATCAAAAGTACCTGTATATAATTTTCAGCGATAATTTAGAGAACCGTTCGTTGCACTAGGGTAAATAAATCGGGAATAAAATGTCCAAATAATAAACTACAGCTGCTATGCATTGTCAGTTTCAAATAATTTTTCTTGCCCGGATTTGAATACCTAACCAAACCCTCCTAGCCGCCGCTGCAGACCGCTATCTAATTTTAATCAAATATAGTGTTTTTTTATCAATAAACAACTAGTACAAAGAGCTCAAAGAGGACCCAGTGTGTTGACGACGAGGGACCCTCTTGTTCCTTTAGCCGTCGACACAGTGAATCCTCATTTTTGTGAACGTCTCCTCCTTTTTGGGTCGGCAACGCGCATGTGACACCTGTGGAGTTGCAGCCGTCCATAGGCTACGGTAGCTGCTTACCATCAGACGGGCCGTATGCTTTTTTGCCACCGTCGTGGTACAATTTTTTTTTCTAAACCTTTATTTTAAAGAACGGAGACACTATTAATTCAATGAAATAAGTATTGAGTAACGAAGCAATATTTATGTTTCTAAAACGGCAAAATTGTTATTTTAATATAGGTAATTCATCCTTTTAGCTCACCAAACGAAGACGCTTAACTGCCTGATAGGGGAAGTAATTCGTGTATAGCTGAATTTTGGTGTAGTTGTAGGCAAAGGTATCTTACACAACATACTAAAAGTACCGGTGGATGGGGGCGCCGCTAGCGGGGAGAGGGGGGTGTAAAGGTCCTTTATTTTGGTTTTTCGTAAATAACTCGGTAACGGTAGCTCATACGAAAAAATGTTCTATTGCTTAATTCATCCACATCTAATTTTCTATAAAAAAGATTCTTTACAATTTTTTGCTAGGATCAATGTTTAATGAGATATCGAGGAAATACGATAAACACTTTTTTAAACTTTCGGAGCTAATATTTACGAAAGTATTAGTTTTATCCAAAAATTGTTTCAGAATACCCTTATTGTTTTAAAAAGACCTATCTAACGATACCCCACACATTAGGGTTGGAGTAAAAATAATATTTACCCCCCCACTCCATGTGTACGGGAGGTACCCGAAAAAATAATATTTTTTCACATTTTGTTTTAAAACTTTGCCGGCGTGAATAAAGTACATACTCACACGATTTTTTTATTTTCTAGTACTAACCATCACTGAGCAGGCTGCTCACCCTGCTACCTCACTTCCTACCCTTATAGTTTCGCCAAGTCCGTCTGACCCCATCTGTCCGTCTAGACGTCTAGTACTAAACATCACTGAGCAAAGCCGTGGACGGACAGACGGGGACAGACGGACATGCCGAAACTCCAAGGGTAGGACCCCTCCTCACCCTGCTCAGTGATGGCTAGTACTAGAGAAATTAAATTTCGTATAAGTATGTGTTTTAATTACGCAGACAAAGTTTTAAAACAAAATGTGAAAAAATATTATTCTTTCGGGTACCTCACGTACACATGAAGTGGGGGGTAAATATTTTTTTTACTCCAACCCTAATGTGTGGGGTATCATTAGATAGGTCTTTTTAAAAAAATAAGGGTATTCTGAAACCACTTTTGGATAAAACTAATACTTTCGTAAATATTAGCTCCGAAAGTTTAAAAAAGTGTTTATCGTATTTCCTCGATATCTCATTAAACATTGATCCTAGCAAAAAATTGCAGAGAATCTTTTTTATAGAAAATTAGATGTGGATGAATTGAGCAATATAACATTTTTTCGTATGAGCTACCGTTACCGAGTTATTTACGAAAAACCAAAATTAGGGACCTTTACAACCCCCCCTTTCCGCTAGCGGCACCCCCATCCACCGGTACTTTTAGTATGTTGTGTAAGATACCTTTGCCTACAACTACACCAAAATTTGGCTATACACGAATTATTTCCTCTTAGTTTTCCTTTATTGGGTGGGCTACTTTATCTATTGAAATTCTATTGAAATATTACTTCTACCTGCGTGGAAAAAAGGTTCATTCAAATTAACCGTTAACTAAATTTCAAATCTATGGACTCGCAATAAGATTCAACATGACTAAAATTCCCTAACCTACCACATGTATTCATTAGTAGCTCTTAAACGTCTCGACTCGTATCTCTGCCACTCGTCAAGGACGTTTCGAGATCCGCGTGTATTTAAGGAACGTTGCTTCGGCTACCCGTTTACTCGTGGAAACGGACCTTAATTACACGTTTCTTTATTACACGTGGGAAACGGGCCAGAAAACCGTGTTCGTGTTACTCAGAAACGGATCTTGGAAACGGGTACCCGAAACCCGGAATCGTCCGCGAGCCCTAGTACCTACACCCGAAATACACTACAGAGAAATGAAAACGGGTATGAATTGCCTTTTGCATATAAAATGAATAAAAACCACCTGTCAATTTCAAACTTACTCTAAAACACCTGTTATAATTATTGCCACTTGCCAGCCTCCACAAAGTGTAGCGATTCTCCAAAATAAAGATGCATAATACTTAATCGAACGAGCGGAGCGTAAGTGAAACGAAGTTCTTACAAACAACTTCGGACACAACTGTCATTGGACTACTGGGACGTCTCGGCATTTCGTTGGCTTTTTGACTTTGAGCGTTGTTCCGCGATAACTTTAGTAACGTTTTTCTGATATTTATGAAATTTATGAAATAAAACAATTAAAAACGGGTCGACCCGTTGACCACGAACGCTGTAAAGTGTTCGAAACGTCGGGATGTAATTTAAGCTCAGTACACGCGATAAAATCTGTTTTTAATTGTTTTATTTCATGAATAACTATCGCGGCAACCGAAGACAATTTTATGAAATTTGTTGGGGTTGTAGCAGATATAGATACAATTTGAGAGTTCGTATATGAGCAGGATCGATCAAGGGGTTATAGAGTTAGAAGACGCGAAACAATGATCAAAAGGGTCTTGTTATATTGGTCATCACGTTTGTAAGGAAATCGCGAGTTCTCAGTTCGAGACGGATTACTAGTTAAAAAGAAATAAGGTCTATTCATTTGAACTGACCGAGTGTAACTGTTAGTTAATAAATCCAGTTGAAAAGCGCCGGCCAACATGAATACGAGTATAACATGAGACGGGTCAACGCTTCCCGCACCCGCACTTGATAAGCTTCGTGCTTTATTGCCCCATTAACTACATGCACTCGTGCAATACATGCATACAACGGATATGTACGTTCGCGTTGCAAACATTCGTAGCAACTGATAGACCAAGTTTCATTGTAGTCTTAAATCTGGGAAGTTTCTGAGTGTGACCATTCCCTGTTTTGAGTAGGTAAATCGATAGTCAATCCTTAAGAAAACCATTCAAGTAATTCTTCATCAGATTGAGGAGACTCTTATCTTAGCCTTGTGACGTCCGCCATACAAAATTAATTTTTTTTTTTTTTATACTACGACGGTGGCAAACAAGCATACGGCCTACCTGATGGTAAGCAGCTACCGTAACCTATGGACGCCTGTAACTCCACAGGAGTCACATGCGCGTTGCCGACCCTTTACAAAAAGAAGGATTCACTGTGTTGACGGCTAAAGGAACAAGAGGGTCCCTCATCCTCAACACACTGGGTCCTCTTTGAGCTCTTTGGCAACCTTACTCACCAGCAGGAACACAACACTATGAGTAGGGTCTAGTGCTATTTGGCTGTGGTTTTCTGTAAGGTGGAGGTACTTCCCCAGTCGGGCTCTGCTCCAGATTTGAGCGAGATGACATTCACTGAACGTGCCCTACCACACTAAGCGAGATGCCATTCGCAGTGCCCATACCTCTCTTTTTGGCATAGTTTAAGGACATACCCAAGTCCGGACGTAGTTTAAGGACATACCCCGGGTCCAAAAATTAATGCTAGAGAAATTTGAATCTAGTAGTAAGATTGGATTGATTTTCTGTGAAAAAAACGCTACATTATTAGTTTAATTAAAACTTATCTCATAATCATAAATACTGATCTCATATAGTTTTTTATACAACCGTGACATAATTAAGAGCTTTTCAGTCGAGTACCGTGTTCAGTAAGGTACGAGATTGAAAAGCTTGATTATGTCACAATTGAATACAATACTTTTTCTACGAGTGCTCAATATAGGCAAGCCGGTAAGAATTGAGTTTGACGAAAGACCTGCGGCCTCAATACAATTGAGTAACTTCAATCTCTCGGCAGATCGTGCCGGTCCCCCCCGGCCGGGCGGGCTCGGGCAACAGTGTTACAATATTGTATGAAAATCCTTTGTACCATCGTTGGCGATGCTACAATATGCGACCATAAAAGCTCTATCGAAAAGTATGCGCTAGTAGTTCGGTCTACACAATCTCAATTCAAGCATTACAGTCGATACGAGTAGAAAAAAATGTTAGGCTGCGAGGAATTGCCAATACATAACTAGTAGTCCGCCTCGAACTGAGAACTCGCGACTTACTTGCAAACGATATGACCAATATAACAAGACCCTTCTGAATATTTTATTTCGTCTTCTAGCTTCAGAACCCCTTGTTCGATCCTGCTCATATACGAACTCTCAAATTATGTATCTCTGCTAAAACCCCAACAAATTTCATAAAGATCAGAAAAACGTTACTAAAGTTATCGCGGAACAAACTCTCAAAATGAAAAAGCCATCGAAATGCCGAGACGTACCAGTAGCAGAAGTTGTTTGTAAGAACTTTTCACGCTACTGTTCGGAAATGTGACAAAAGATAGTCAAAATCCAAGCTGGAAAGTAAGCATTTGCTGTAGAACCTGAACCACCACTACTACAGCAATGTTATTGTAGCGATGAAATGTCATTAGTTGGAAAGTAAATTGTCCAGTTATGTCATTGCATTCATTAAAAACATTAAAAGGTCTTTTTTGGCACAACTTTATGTTTAATAAAAAATAAAATAAGTTTATCGGGCCAACTACCTGTTTAATAAAAAGAAACGTCAAAACCATTTATTCACCCTTAAGGCGTTTTTACTTTTTTAGCCGTTTGTGGGTTTCTATCAAAAACGCCTCTAAGTAATGAGTCGATTTGAAGCAAATAACAGAAAAACGCTTCTTGAAAGTGAAAAAAAAGTAAAAAGGCGGGAATGGAATACTGAATTGGATATTCTATTAAAGCATTTATATTATTATGACAAATGTTTTTTTATTTCCTCACAGTAGTCGTAAAAAGCACTATGTAATATCTCGGCCGAAAGCGCTATAGGTGGACTCGTATCATCGAGGGCCTCCCCTGGCGGGTCGGCCCTCGAACTAACTCGATCCACCTATAGCTTACTTTCAAGCCTCTACAACAATGTACTATACTTCGCATACGCTCCGCTCGTTCGACTAGTTGTGATATAGTATTGGTGTCGGTGGCAGGGCGTGGTGTACCAGCTGGACGTGGCGCTGCAGAGCGCGGAGACGCAGCGCGCGGGGCTGGTGTTCGTGTACGACATGACGGACTCCAAGTACACCAACTTCGACTACGACCTGTCGCAGAAGATCCTCACCATGCTCAAGGTCGGTGGCCTTACTGTTTAAGCTGCGCTCCACCAGAGGTGAGCGAGGATGCGTTGCGAGCAATGTGTTTGCCTTTTGAACGCCAAGAGCCACTGAATGGGTCGTGTGCTGTTGTGCCTGCCACGCCAGCGACCACTACAGTGGTCATGGCGGACGCTGTCAAACCAATTGTCCTGCTGAAAGATAAGGTTTATATTCGTTATTCACTAGTCGAGATATTGGCGTGTAGGCCACGTCTTGACGCGAGAAGCGTTCAAAAGGTTAAGAACCAAGCCGAGAGTTGCGCTGTGCGAGGATAGGTGGTAAATGAAGTGATTCTATTGGTTATAAAAACACGTTTCCTCGCAAATCTCTGGTGGAAATAAAAACACATTTCCTCGCAACACATCCTCGGTCATCTCTGCTGGAAATGGAAATGCAGCCTTAGCTTACGCTTAAGGCGGGTTGTTAACTTTGACCGAAGAGTGACGCCGAAAGTCACCTGTTTGTGGTTAAAGGAGTAGTGACGTCACGACTTTGACTATGAATCTACGTTTATTTAACTCTATCACTCACTGCTAAGGATCCCGGTTTCCAACAGGACTGTTACTATGTTTTGGCAATGAACTAAAATCGTTAGTGTAGCTTCGATATCAGCAAATTGTCAATAGTTAATGCCGTCGCTTGATAACCTACGAGGCGTTTTCGACCGTCCTTGCTACATTTCTCGACTTTCTACATTTCTCGTGATAGTTAGACAGTTTAAATTTTCACAGATGATGTATTTTTGTTGCCGCTATAACAACAAATACTAAAAATAGAATAAAATAAATATTTAAGGGCGCTCTCATACAAGAGACATCATTTTTTTGCCGTTTTCATAGATAATGGTACGGAACCCTTCGTGCGCGAGTCCGACTCGCACTTGGCCGGTTTTTATTTTATTTAAGTACTTACTTATCTGCTGTTTGTTGTGTTTGTAACTGTAAATAATTAAATAAATCATAAATCAAACTCTAAAAAGGGTTATTAAGGATTGTCTATAGAAAATTTCGATCGGTGATAAAAATTTCCATAAAAAATTATTTAATAAAAAAATTACACAATTTCAGTTGGGGCCACCGCCCGTTCCTTGAAGACCGCTCCTTGTCAGAATCCTGACCTCCGCGAACCAAGACCCTACTCCATTCCATTGACACCAATCTCATTCCTTGACTATCTACCTCTGTAGTGTAGACTAACTTCAAACAATATAAAAAGGCTGATGAAACTAGTCGAATGTGTATTTATTTTTAAGAATAAGAAATTAAATAATATTTCATTTGTGATAAGATAAGTGGCTCATTCTACTTTTTCGTGACCATTAATCTATTGGCAGAAAAAAGTATGATAGACATTGAATTTCATGTATAAAATTGTATTCCTAAATTTTACCTGAACCAAATAATAGGAATTTGTTAACCAAAATTCATATATTCATATTGATTAATAAAAAAAGATGGTAACGCAGTGGTAAATGCCTTATTTTCATACAAATCGGGAGACAATCAAGAACCACTGAGTTACTGAGATTACGAATGTCCACAGTTGTTATTGTTAAACTAAGCTATCGGGATTGACAGCTTAATTCAGCCTCTACCTCCGTCACAAATCAGCAATTGAAAGAATTGGCCAAGTATTCTAAAATATGCATTTTACGAAAAAGTGTCAAAAACTTATGTACAACGAAAAGTAGAATGGCCCAAGTGCGATATATATACATACAGTCAGCAGCAGAAGTAGCTAAGCATGTGAGGTGTTCAAAATGATCTTTATTGTCCAGAGAATAAGAGCGCGTGGAGGTTGAACACCTCACCCGCTACTTTTGTTGCTGACTGTACAAGGTTTGTTTAATCAAGGTATAAAACATTGCTATTTTTGTACTAAAATATTTGTTGACTACCTTATTGTTATGGGGTTAATTAAACTTATATTTTTGTCCGAAAATTTTCATCAAGATTTTAGTCTCACCACTGGGGATCAATGTTACTCTGCGTCCGTAGGAAACACCTTAGACAACCCTACGGTGATCCCTGGGTGGTGCTAAAAGAGTAACAAACTTGGAAGCTGCACTGTCTCATCTGGAGCTCGCAGCACTCACTGGATTTTCTTTATTATCTGCTTTCCCACTACTACTACCCCAGGGAAGAAATGCCTTTCTATATCCGGCGACATGTAACCATTAATAGCCGATCAATAAACAATCTTTGCTCTCGTCTTTGACTGTACACATGCCTTAGCTGTAAAGCATTAGCGTAACCGAATACATAAGTTATGTTTATGTCAAGTGCAAAACATGACTAAGAGCAGTACCCATATAACCGGCCACAGACTGCCGTGAAAATGTTGCCCCAACAAAATTACTTCCCAAGGACATAACTACTAATTACCAAGCAAAAGTCCTCCAAGTAACTTGCGGAATGTTCCAATTTCGTTCCCTTTCCCTACGCATGTCCCCGAACATTAGTTAAGTGAAGTGCCAATAACGTGGATTAACAGGTGGCTAGTAAATAGCGAATGAGTCGTATATTAAGCTGTTCATTTCTTTTCTGTCCCTGACACCTACATCGATCAGACATTAGGATACAGAAATCTGTGATATAGGTCAGACCAAAACACAAGTATGAGGCGGTTTTCACATTGCTGCGGTTTCCGCATGCGGCGACGGTGTGCGAACGAGATAGCGCTATGCATGTCTATATCGCTGTCATGCTTGCACACCGTCGCCGCATCTGTGATAATCGCCTAAGAAACGGTAGTCATTTTGAAATTAAAATCTAGTATCCTTAACATTCAGGAAAATAGGACTTGTTTTGTTGCGTAATAGGCTAATAGCGCCATCTTCCGCTAAATCGTTTAAATCACGTGATCCGCAGGCATCCTAGTTTCTCCAAGAATTAGGTTCCCACAAGATGGCAGCACGGTCGCGGGTCAAAGATAATGAAAGATGACATGCAATTTTATTAAAATTGCAATTTCACGTTTTAAAATATAATATAGGGAAAGATTGGCTTAATTTAGGCTGCAGCGCCATCAGTGATATGGTAAACTTTACTTAATTTTGAAATGGTCTATTCTTGATACTACAATCGTGTTACTTAACGCAACAAGTTACTTTTGGAGTTTCAGAAAGACATAAACAAAAGACATTTTTGTTTCTGCCTCTTATTTACATTCTCTAGAGTCTTCGGTTATTTATTCGTTGGTTGTTTGTATTTTAGTCTGACACTAACGGACCATTTATAGTTAGTTGTTAAATTAGTTTTTCAACTGTATTGATGCTGACGCCAGCTTAAATAGGGATTTATGCATTATTTCTAGCAAGATTTATATTAAACCGCTTGAACCCAAAATATTGGTGCGTATGTGACATTTATGTACGATTATGACGAATGGCGGTGAAGCGGTTAAATCTCGGAGGATATCATGGTTGTAAATCTTACTTAGAGATAAAGTGAGAATAACTACGATACTATATAAATATACATCAGCAGCAGAAGTAGCTAAGCGGAGGTATTCAGATCTTGGTAGTCCCTTGGCACGCTTTATTACTGAGAGAACAAGAACGTGTTAATTTATCTAGAATTGAACTCCTTTCCCGCTCAGGTACCTACTTCTGCTGCTGGTTGTAAAATATAAGATCTATTTATTATTCAATTTACGCACATTACATTGCACTTATGAACGTCAGAAAAAACTACCACTGGTTCTAAGCCTCTGACCTGAGAAGCACTATGCGAGTATGCGGCAAGAAACTCGGCGGGACTTATTTTTTCTAACATATATAGTAGGCTAATTCTGCTAGTTTTCGTTCAATTATTGATTTTGCCAGCTTTTCGATGTAAAAATAATACCTTGAAGTACTCTTTCTTATATATCATTCTACCTACAGCTTATATAGTCTAGTTTTTATTTTACCAATGTGGGAAACAAACATACGGCCCGCCTGATGAGTGCCGATAGACAACATATCATTGATATGCAGCAAAAACAGCGTTGGGGATAGCACGGAGCCTTGCGGGACACCAGCGTTTATGTCCATGCTTTCGGAGAATCTTCCGTCGACTACGGCTCGTATACTTCTGCCTGACAAAAAGCTGGCAACCCATCTGCACAATCCTTCGGGTAGGTCGTAAGCTGGCAACTTCGACAGAAGATCTCGATATTCTCGATGCCAGACCCGAACGAACGCCTTAGCTATATCAAGGCTGACTGCCAATGCCTCTCCCCAATTCTCAATGGCTGAAACCCAGTGGTGAGAGAGATACACTGGAAGGTCACCAGTCGAGCGACCGTTTCGAAAGCCATACCGACGATCACTGAACAGTGGCCTATTTTATAAAGCTACAAGTGACAATTTACAAGCGGAAGTCTCAGCTAACCCTATATATTAGAAAGAGACTACCGCTTGTAAATTGTCACTTGTATAGCTTTATTAAATAGGCCACAGGTCGTGCTATTCTAGGTATCTCAGGAGCTTTGCATTGATTATGCGCTCCAAAGCCTTGGCGAGAAGGGAGGTTATAGCGATAGGCCTGTAATTCGACGGGTCCGAACTATCGCTCTTTTTAGGCACAGAGTGCACGAGGGCAGTCTTCCATGAAGACGGCACCTGTGGTTTGTGGTAAGAGAGTGTGAAAATGCGCGTTAGCACGGGACACAACCTAGGCGCACACCGTTTAAGCACAACTGCTGGTATGCCGTCTGGCCCGCTCAACTTTAGGTTAATATTACGCGATAATAAATCTTATTATAAAGCTTTGATATAAATAATATTTTTTGCAAAAGTGGGAAATGTGTCAGTTTTCCGTCCATACTTATTTATATATCTATATTTAAGGTTTTTCTAACATTAAAGCTTAATATTAAAAAAGGTATTTACAAATAAACTATAAATAGATTTTTTTTCTCATACATTTGTACTATCAGATGGGCGGTAAACTGAACCTGGACGGGAAACTAGCCCAACTCATGTTTACAAATATCACATTGTTTCATCTTTTCTTTGCGGCACTATATGATACTAAAAACAAGGCCAACCGTGTAATGAAAAATTGGGTCGGACGAATGTCAGACGAAGTTCCCTTTCGCAGTGCAGTTGACGCTAAGAGAAAACGTTTTAAAGTTGGCGCAAATTCCTAACCCGGTCAGGGACTGGCCTCGATGGGAAATCTTATTGAAACCTATTAAAATTTCATTCGAATTCCGCTGCAGGGTCTAGAAATGTTTCTTTTAATGTAGGACGCGAATGCTGAGCATTTAGTCGTTTAAAAGTTTTCAATACTAGTGTTTTCATACGTGTTGGTAGATAATTAAGTCCAGTTTGTAGAATATAATAAAAGTTTTAAATCCTATTTTTAGCGAATTAAGATTGTGTTATATTAAAAGGCGATATCTACCGACAACATCAATTTCTTAAAAAATTGGGTAAAGTTACGAACTTGATACTAAAGATGCTGAAGTGATTTAGAGCCGTATAATCTAAGAAATAATCGTACCTCAAATGAGTCGAGTTAGTGGACAGCTATTATAATTCAGACCCATTAAAAAAATACCGGCCAAGAGCATTTCGGGCCATGCTCAGTGTAGGGTTCCGTAGTTGCCGGCCAGTCACAATACACCCACTCAAAATGACGTTTCTTACCCGACTGCGCGACGCAAAGGAGGGTAATGTGTTTATAGAATATTTTGCGGCACTTATTCAATTCAATTCAATTCATTTAGTCAAACAATTAGCACTAACAGTAACAGTTAAACCTTACATGCTAATCGATACCTATGTAATATAGTCTTAATTATCTAACATGCAGTTACTACAGTATTTAGACTTAAGCTATGTCATAATTTATTATATTAAAGTAGAATGACACAATAATTTATTTGATAAAATATTACTAAACATGATAAATACAAAAAAGTTATGCCAAGAGTGAGTACCTTCATTTATACAATAGAGCTCGGGGTTACAATGGACTCTAGGTAGCGACTAGCTGCTGTCAAAAACTGATTTTCAGAGCTGTAAAAATATCGAGCTCACTGTTGTCGATTAAAATGCCGCTAAGCAGCCATAGACAGTGATATAAGGGAGAAATGGAAAGCGCACTAGTCCTTATCAACGGGACGGCGAATACACAGCGACTGCGGGGGCGGAGCGCCATAATATTGGAACCCGAATTGGTGCTAGTCTAAGAAGTGAAGGATTGGTCACTGATCCTTGCAGTAATCGGAAAAAGTATTTAACTATGAAATAACAACTTTTTGCGATAACCCGAAAGCAACTGGACCGATTTTATTTAATAAAGATTTAATTGAAAGTACTTATCAGGCCTCACTTTCGTGAACTTTCTAATATTTTTGGACCTACGGTTCAAAAGTTACAGGGGGAGGGTGGACATATTTTAAAGCTTTCGGAGCCATTATTTACGAAACTAATGTTTTGATCTAAAACTTCTTTTGGAAAACCTATATTATTTTTTAAAGACCTATCCAACGACACATCGCACAATAAGGATATGTCGAAAAAAAAACACTATGTGTAGGTCAGGTACCCTAAATTTTTTTATTTGCTTTTGTAACAGGTAGGTAGGAACAGAAACGCCAATGTCAACGTTGCTCTATTTATTGATTGTAGGTGATTACAACTACTTCATACAACTTGCGTGACGTTCATACAAAACTGGTTTCTTCCTAACTAAATTAATACCGTGGAGCGAACGGCAAGGTTGGGCACGTTCACTCCCGATGCAACAAGCCAAGGGACAGTCGGGACCTATCGCCAGGGCACTAGCTACACCTAGGAAGTCAGGGAGAAGACTGCAGGCAGCTATCAAACTCCCGACTCAGACTAGCCAGAGGACAGTAGTGGACCTATCACTAAGGCAGTCGCTAGCTAAGTGATTTAGTACTGCGCAGGCGGCGGCTTTTATTCGGTCCGGTCGGGCGCTCGGCGAACCTCGGCGGCCGTGAAGAGTGCCGTAGCGGTGCGCGAGCGGGAAAGTATTCGAGTCCGCGCGCCGTTGTAATTCGCATTGTTATAGTCTCCCCCTCTGGTTCTCGATGACGTCCCGTGAGAGTACCAGGACTTCATATTGCTATAGTCTCCCTCTGGTGCTCGATGACGTTCCGTGAGAGTACCAGGACTTCGTATTGTTATAGTCTCTCCCTCTGGTGCTCGATGACGTTGCGTGAGAGTACCAGGACTTCGTATTGTCTTCCTCAGTACAAGCAACTCGCATATTTAATAGGGTGTTCGTGATCACCCTCCCCCTGAAGTAAAGCTGCTCCGATGGCATAATTACTTGCGTCGGTGTTTGCTTCAAAGTCGGCTTGTTTCAATATTGGTGACGTCATAAGTGCAGTTTCCAGAGATTTGTAAGATTTCTGCTGCTCATTGTCCCATTTCCAGTGAACTTTCTTTAATGGACTTGCTAATATTTCGGCGAAGTTCTGAATAAATCTTCTGTACGATGTCGCTATTTCTAAGAATGAAATCAGTTTCAGGTTCTTAGTTTGATTTGTCACTACCACCTTTGTAGATGTCTCGCTGATTACCTCTTTATTTTCTTCGTAGTGACCCATCTTGCTTGTAGGTACTTTACAACAAAATGTCGGGTAGATGCAACTTGTTCTCTAATCGAGTGGGTAGTTATTTTGTTGGGTGCTCCCGATGTAACAAGCCAAGGGACAGTCGGGACCTGTCGCCATGTCGTTAGCTACACATAGGGAAGTCAGGGAGAAGACTGCAGGCAGCTATCAAACTCCCGACTTAGATAGACTAGCCAAAGGACAGTGGTGGACCTATCGCTAAGGCGCTCGCTTGCTAAGTGATTTAGTACTGCGCAGGCGGCGGCTTTTATTCGGTCCGGTCGGGCGCTCGGCGAACCTCGGCGGCCGTGAAGAGTGCCGTAGCGGTGCGCGAGCGGGAAAGTATTCGAGTCCGCGCGCCGTTGTAATTCGCATTGTTATATTTTTTAATTAACGACTTTGTTGGCATAACACATACACATATTTATTCATACCAAATTTACGCTTTCTGGTACTAAGGATCACAGAGCTAAGCTGCGGAAGGACGGACAGACGGACATGGCGAAACTATAAGGCTTTCTTTCTCGTTTACTACGGAACCCTAAAAACATTGACTTCTTTCTGCTGCAGGCAGATAAAAGCATGTTTGGTTGCACCATGCATATTCGACCTGATTTGTCTCCCAATGTATCAAACAAAAAAGTTGGCTACCACCCAGGCGCAACTATTAGTCCGACCATTGGGAAATACCGCATTTGCTTCTGGAATATCATTCATAAATATTATCTGTGCTAATAATTACTCCGCGATACTTACAATTTTCTAATCCCAATAAGGCCTTGTTTAACCGGGTTGGAAGGTCATATGGCAGTCGCTTTCGTAAAAACTAGTGCCTACGCCAATTCATGGGATTAGGTTGCCAAGTGGAACCCAGGCTCAATTGAGCCGTGGTAAAAGCGGGGCAAACGCTAGGAGGATGACTTATATATCCCGAAAGAATTATATATCCCGAAAATGTGCTCCATGTGTGTCAATATTTAATACTCTGTTTATGGATGGTATAGGAAGGATGGAACTCTCTTCTAGGAAAACGGTCGAAAAAGTGTCCAGCGGTAAGCACTAAACAATAGTTCCAAATATCTCCGGGTGGCGCTAGGTATAGTTCAGCATTTGAAATGAATTACCGATAATTAATACTTATATGACTTTCTAAATAAAATTAATATTCAGATTGTTTTTCATCTCCGCAAATAATTAATTTGGATTTAATTTTTTTTATTTTCAAAATTAATTTAATCAAATTTAATATCATTGTGGCGCCATCAGTTTATCGCCTTTTGACGGACACTTTTGTAACATAGAGATTTATATCCTTCTTGTACCATCCATAACTCTGTTAGTACTTATTTAAATCCCGTGTAATGTAACATCTTTCAAAAGTCTGTATAACAGCTGCCGTATTCTAATTTTAAAATACGCAAACAATATATTAGTAGGGTTTTCTCTCAGTACAAAAGTGAAAAAAATTATGTAATTAATCAGTATTCAAAGCATCTGCCCGGCACCCGGATTATTAAAATTGATAGTATGGCACACTAACTAGAGAAATTTTCATTTCTCTATATAATAGCAAACCTATTTCCGTTGCTAGCTCTCCGGCTAGAGCAACGCGTGCGCAGCGTACGAGCAGCATATTCGTGGCGTATTAAGACGGTCTGGACGCACTTTAAAATTGTTAATAATTTTATTATCCTATGTGATCTATTTATTTATTTTTAACAATCCAATTAAATAAACTAACATAATATGAATTTTGATTAATATATTTTGTATCTAGTTGATTGATTTAGGCTAGATTAAAATATAGAGTTTTGCTTTGACTTAATAATTATTGCTTATTGACCACTATTGTTAAAAGGGTAACATAACATAAAGCTAAGTGAACGTAACGGGCAGCTGAGTTATGAACTGTCAAGCAAATGGATGGGAGTAAACTGAGATTTAGACAACACGTGTTACTACATTTTCCAATGGCCCCGATATTACTTCAAGCTTATGAGCGACAATGAGGTACCCTAGTCGGTAAACTTTGACTGTGTTTTTTTCCTACTTTTAGTTGACACGTTTAACTTTTTATCAATACACCGTATTATTTTAAGTGTGTAGAAGCTATTTTTAATCAATACCAATTTTCACTATTTTCGAGTTGATTAACAAAATCAGTGATATCTCGGAATCCATAAGCGATAAAGTGGTAACCTAACCATGATAACGTCACATATATACAATTTTAAGGCCTTTACAATATAAAAACTACGTGAAAAAAAACCATTCGCGTCGTGGTGTATATGTTTTCTCCATAGTAAGTATCGAAAATCAATGTGAAACGTGAAAATCCGTAGCGTATTGACCTTAAATGTCATTGATGTATTGTTTATTATTAGTCGCTTTTGCTCAGAATACCTTCTACAAAATTCAGAAATGTAAAAAAAAAAAATTAAATAACACGTTTGTTCCAATTAGTTATAACGATTAGTACTTAAGTTAGTTTAGTTCGTATAAGGAATAAATATGTGCTTTTAATTTTTTTTTTCATTTTGTAGAAGGTATTCTGAGCAAAATTGACTAATAATAAGCAATACATACATTTTAAGGTCAATTGAGTACATGCATGAATAAATTTTATTTTTTTATTTAACTGTTTACATTGTTTTAACACTAGGAAAAACAAAAGTTTGTTCTAAAAGCTTTTCGTTATTTAATAAAAAAATATTGAAAATCTTAAAAACGTTTGAGCGGTTGAAACGCTCATAATTTTTGGCGCGAAAATGACAGATTGTGATGACGTCACATCTCACAAAATTTTATAGGTTAGTATCAAGTTAGTATGAGATTAGTTCCTACTTCAGTTGGTGGTTCAAATATTTCAAAGTTATTTTCGCTTAAACCATGAATGAAACTAAAAAACCCTTATATACGGGTATTACCTAGTGCCAAAGTGCATGAACAATATAATAAGTGCACCCAATAAGGTGTTTTTTATCTGCCGAAAGACGTGAAAACTTGTAAACCATGGTGCAAAATGATGAGAAGACTACGACTTTTTATTGCTGTGAAGATCGCTTCAACGTAAGTAAATACCTATTTATCTTGTATTCAAATATATTTATACCCAGTTAGAGTAATGTTGTGTCTACAATTATACATATACCTTAATAACGTTACTTGCAAGTGTAGATGCACTGGGAACGGTGCGTACCTTAAGAAATCATTATATGTATAATGTCTGCTGCGAATGCAGAAGACGCTGGTTCGATCTCAGCCCTGGATACCGGAGGCCTAGGTCACATTTTTCCTTTGTAAATTCGCCATCAGGTATATCGGTGTGGTCAAGGTGGTTACAAATATCTGAACAACGCCTATATTGTCAAGGCGATAAAGTGCATGTAGAATGATGGCGACGGTATATGATATACCTATAAAAGTTTATAATTTATATTCTATGTACCTACTGCTGCATTTTTTTTATACCTAGTTAATAAGGATTGCCAACAATGGAGCCAATTTTGGAACAATGTAGGACCATATTATTACGATATTGTACCAACTACTAACATTAAGAAAGGTTTTCTTTTAAGACTTATTTTCTTGTACAGATTTGTAAAATAAAAATATGTATTCATTTCAGTTCAAAGAGGATGCAGAAAATGACATTCAACATAAAATAATGAAGGAAAGTGTGGTAAAAGTGCCACTTCGATTAAAGAAAGGAGTTTTGCTATACTTAAATGCTCCGAGAGCTCCACATGTTGAAGCCCCACGCTACAGTAGACCATAGTTTAATATCTGTATTAGACAAGGTAATAATGGTAGGCTGTGGATAAGTAAACATGCAGGTTGTGTTTAATAATAAAAAGATTTCTATTTTACATGTTTTATTTTTATTCAATAATAGGGGTAGTAGGTATTTCTAACACTATCTTTCTAGATGAAAGCAGCTAGAAAGATAGTGTTACAAATAGTTAAGTACTGCACATAAATCTTAATTAACATTACTTGGTAGCAGAGACTAGTCTCTGCTAGTATCTGCAAATAATTTATAAAACTAACAATGTCCATTCAAGAACTTGCTTGCTCTTGCTTCAGACTTGGCACCTTGGAGCCTCAAAAATTTCTTAGACGTTGCATCTCTATTTAATACATATACTCTGTAATAATACTACATATATCCTTGACCTTAATCAATTTAAGGCTAGTACCAACTGATGATAGTTTGGATTTCTTGCATTAATATTTGATGCTAGTTGTTGGTTGGTCCGCTGCACTGTCACTGTCACCGCTAACTGTCGTTTGTTGGGACATGTCATCTTCCTAAAACAATATAATAAACTAATTAATATCTTTCTGTGGGGCTAGTGTATAAAATTTCCGATAACTTAAACTATATTGTTGTACAGTTATTATCAAATATACCAGAGCGACCAAGGTACTTAAAAATATCTTATCATGGACATTATCACCGTGACAGGTGTTGTTCAGATATTTGTGACCATCTTGGGTGCTCCAATAAATCTGATACTGTACTAGAGTCATAGATTTATTATAAACACTGCCATATGTATCTATATAGCATCAGTAATGCAGACATAAATGGGATTGGACATTTGGCATGTTTAAAACAAAAAAATCAACTATGCCCTGGCAAATCAGTTCACATGACAATTATATAATAGCTCTAATAATTAGACCATTCATATATCCTTGTTATGTCTGAGGCTGGAATGGACTCAAGCGTATAAGCAGCAGCGGTGGGTGACTCCATCAAAGTTTAGATTTTAATTAATCTATCTCGGGTAACCTACCCACATTTGCTCACAACACTAAGCCAAACTCCTACTATAAGATGGCTCTAGCCAGTCAGTTACTCTCCTTACAGAAATGAAAATCAAATATGTATCCTTACCCAAGTGTGCTGAACAATGTTTCCACTGTTAACAGATTTAACTTTTCCTTCTGTGTTGTTACAGTACAATTTTTGATTTGGTAGCTCCGGGGTGATTCTAGCTTTTACATATCACCATCTCAGCATACTTGCACATAGCCAATGGTCATGTTATGTCTATTGTAACACCATTTCAAGTACCTGTGATTCACAAAGAAAATAATGATTATAATTATGCAATAACTCTTCACATCTAAGATCACTTCACATGCCTGTTACGGTTTTTGGAGTAGGTAAGTAATTTATATAAACGTAGGACAACAGTTTAAGTAGCAGTTTCAAAATAAAGCCAAGGTTACTTATAGGTTATTGTTTTGGATTTCCAGTTTAAATCATTACACATAAGTAAGTAATAGATTAAAAGTTATAATTACCTTGCAGTTTTCGCTCCTTTCGTCTTGGCAGGCATTAACATTGTTATTATTGGTGAAATACGACGACATCATAAATGCATTATATTCGGCAAATTGTCCATTTGCGTCTTTACAAATCCGCTATCCGTCATTGTACCTGCGTTGTTGTGTATTAAGTATATTATTATAAATGAGAATTAATGAGAAATGCCAGTGCTGCAGTATCTGGGTGACATAGTTGAGTTGAGGTCGTTGAGGATAATGACAATGACATTGACTTGACATCAGCTCAGACTGAAACTGACTAGAGCGAGCGAGCGTTCGTTCAGATACTAAGCTATAATCTACTTATTACAGGGTTAATGCATATTCTAATCATCGGATTACATAATCTACCATTTACCAAACACATTAAAAAGTATAGTTATCATCTTACTTATGCAAATTAGGTTAGTTCTAAATAAAACTAGCTTGACGTATTTGTAAGGAACCAATGGAGGACATTTATTTAAGAGCAAACTTATTGAAACCCAATGGAAACCCAGCATAATGCTTACCTCAAATTCGTCTTTAAGTGCCGATATTTGAATTATAACCGCAAAAAGCTGCTAAATCACCACAGAAACAATTTTTAATCAGTTTTCGTCTAAATTTAGTGTCTGCCACGAACAAAATAACAAATCTGTCAAGTATGTGACGTCACGAGTACGTTCGACCAATAGCGTTGCGTTTAGATTATTAGGTTTTTGCGCGAAATTTTTACACTTTTTAAGTATTATTTTAAGCATATAAATGTTAACTAAATTAAAAAAATGTGTTTGTAGCATAATATTATGGCAATAACCATCGTAATAAAAAATATTTCGTTAAAATTTAAACTTCATGCATGTACCTAATTCGCTACGGATGTTCACGTTTCTTATTGATTTTCCATACTTATAATGGAGAAAACGTATACACCACGACGCGAATGATTTTTTTTCGCGTAGGTTTTTTTTTAGTAAAACGGTTCAAATTGTATATATTTAAAAACTGCATTAAATATGCTTCCTTATAATATTTTTTGTATTTAAAAACAAATGATATTTATTAGTTACTAGCTTTTGCCCGCGGCTTCGCTCGCGTTAAATTCGGGGTAACAAACCATACAAACTTCCACCCCCCATTTTAGGGAAGTGGGGGGTTAGAAAGAAGCCTATGTCACTCTCCATCCCTTCAACTATCTCCACTTAAAAAATCACGTCAATTCGTCGCCCCGTTTTGCCGTGAAAGACGGACAAACAAACAAAGACACACATACACTTTCTCATTTATAATATTAGTATGGATATAACGTTCTAAAAACTAATATTTTTTTGGGTGGTTTTCCTCTCCGCAGAGCTTTTTTTTTTAGTTTCGATTTTTACTTTTTTATTATCAAAAATGAATTCTGCATGTCTGTTTTATACGGAAAAGATACAACACAACCCCTAGCAGCCTTAACCAGAGAGTAATAACATATTGCACGGGACCCCTGATTTTGACGTGAAGGTCCAAAAATTTTATAGACCTCCAATACTAAAAAATATTCATCGTGGGGCACTCTATCTATGGCCAAAAATTCACAACTTTTTCTCGATGCGCACAATTTTTTCAAATTCAAGCTCTTCTATATTAAAAACACAATTTATCTCGAAATACGCAAAAAATAATCAACTAATATTGAAGTTGTATTGGAATTTGGAGTTGCATCCGGAATATATTTCAAGCAAATTCTGCTGATATTTCCGATTCAGACGTTTAGTTGGAGTTGGAGTTGTATTGAGTCTAAACGTGTGTTAAGGTTAGAATACGGCCCCAGTTGGCCACCGAAACATGAATAGGTGGTAGAAACAATCGCAGCGCGCACAAAACACCGCAAAGTGGAGCGCGGATGTGCCCGCTCACAGTTTTCCGTGGTTTACATCCGTCAGGGCCGGATCTAGGGCGGGCGCACAAATACGTAAGTCGATCAACTCCAAATAGTTTTAAAGAACTTGCTGTTCGCGCGAGGTTAGATTCTGAACTTTATATTTTTTTATAGAAGAAAATATGAGTTACTCAAGTGACGTCGTGCAAGAAAGGTTAGATTTCTGATTATTGAGTCAATATGTTTGTCATGCTCTTTCATGAGCAAATCTGCATAATTTTGGACTTTCTGTAGGTAGTTTGTTACTCTCTTCTGTTCTGTGCCAGAGCCATGACCTCGAAGAACAACTGGTCGAATCCAAGAAACCTAGAAAACTTTCTTTATAATTTTGAGTTCATAATGAAACCTACCTACTGTCATATGAAATGTCCAATGTAAAGTGAGCCCTGAATAGGTTAACAATTAAAGTCCGTGACCGTACAAGGAGGGCTGACCCCAAATGATATAGGATATACAGGCTGACTTCAAATTGGTAATACAAAACACTTGATTGTAGCTCTTATAATAGATTAACTCCCTTGTTAAAATTAGGTGTATTTAATTAATGCAAATTTTCTAACAAAACAAATAATTAAAGTCCCGAAGTGTGGTTACACTACATTAAATACCCACCTGTCATAGGTGTCACTTCATGTTATTATCATTAATTGTACACCCGGCTGCATAAGTGGAAACCCAAAATTTGTATGAATTCATTCATAATTTGGCCATGCACTTTTGCAGGTCACTGTAAGTTATTATCGAATATCGATATCATTATAAGTGGCACTTGCCGTAAGTTGTTTTGCTGTATTTTTAAGTGCCCTGATAAATTTAAGGTAATAATAAGCCAATTAATTTAAATGAATTCATTTATTAAAGTACCTAATCTACCAAATAATACAAGCAAATATCTACGTTTAAGTAGATAAGTGTGAACTACTATATCTAAACGTATTTTAAGATGTGTTCGAAATAGCCACCGCCTCCTTGGACGCATAAGTCCGCCCGTCGTCTATGGTCGATTTTGAGTCTGCCAAGAATAAATTCAATGGCTTTTACAGTATTAAACGCCGCAATTATCTTTTGACGAAGTTCATCGACGGTATTTAAATGCCGTGCGTACACTCTCATTTTTATTTCGCCCCACAAAAAGAAGCCGAGTCAGATCAGGACTTCGAGGCGGCCATGCGATTGGGCCGTTGCGAATGTCAAAAAATTCGCACACTTATAACAAAATGTGCTGGTTCACCATCTTGCTGGAAAGAAAGATTTTCCATATTTTGCTCCGGCACCTTTTGTAGCAAAATCGATAACACATTTCTCAGAAAATCTTCATATTTCGGTCCGTTTAAGTTCCGGTTAATAAAATACGGTCCAATTACACAATCGTTCAGAATGCCCGCCCAAACGTTCACAGAGAAACGAGTGGTAAGAGTCTCGGCGAGTTACATGAGGATTTGCATCACGATCAGCCCACCAGTGCTCATTGTGGACGTTGAAGAGGCCGAGTCTTGTAAAAGTTGCCTCGTCGGTCCATAAGATATTTAAGTGTAAGTTTTGCTGCAGCCAGCGACCAAAAATAACTCTTTTAGGGTAATCTGCTAATACGATACCCTTTGAAATTTAAATATGTGTTTTGCTTCAGCTTTCATTAGCCGCCAAACAAATAATTGACTCGTGCCGAATCTTGCAGCAGCGTCCCTTGTGCTGGCCTCTGGGTTGCGGTGAAAATACTCGAGAACTCGTCTCCGAAACGCTTGCGAATACCGCGGCCGCCGGCCTGGACCTTGAGCATGCGCTGGAACCGCAAACTGACCATAGTCTCGTAAATTTTAGATGGTACTGTTTATTAACACACGTGTAGGTGTTGCACAATCAGGGTAACGTTCCCCAAATAAAGCCTGAGCTCGCACTGTACTCCGCGATGTAAAATAAATGTCAAGCATATCCATTTTTTGATTATTAGTATACAGATAAGGTCGAGGCATTTTTATTTATTGTGCAATTGAAATCTTCCGGATAATCTTATTTTCTTTGACAAGTGACAATTAATAATCAAAACACATTTTCTTCATAAATACTGTGGCAGATAACAGATAAACAAAGAGGAAAGTGGTCATTTGAAACTTCTTTGTTAATTATTATGGTAGGATAACCATGCTAAGCCAAAAAAAACGGGACAAATTAAAAATTAAATACTTGTGATTATTTTAAAAGCATGAGACTTAATTGAGGGGCTACGTTGCCTACGTTTAGGAGAAATGTATGTAAAAAATTGATTTTGTATTACCAATTTGAAGTCGCCCTGTATACAGCCAGGAAGAAGATAAATTTGACAGCATACAGTTTGTATTCCAGGAGCTGTCAGATTACTTCACTCAATTAAAAAATTCTACGCCGTCAGCTTCCGGCCCTGTAACTTACACGAGTCGAATTGAAATGCCCAACTCCGGGCAGTTTGAATTTAAAACGACTCCGACTTTGTGCAATAATCAACATTACCTCGTAGTGGTACAGGTAGGGCTGTCACACGTCACCATTCTCGAGGCGGGAAGTAAACGCGCCGGACATTATTTTTGTAGCCAATAATAATAATAATAAATAATAAATACTCTTTATTGCACACCTCATACAGTTACAAGCACAAATTTTACAATTAGATAAATTTAGGTAGAGGTAACAACAGGCGGTCTTATCGCTAATGAGCGATTTCTTCCAGACAACCTTTGGGTAGTGGAGACTAGAGAAAAACAATAAGCAGTAGGTGGTGCATAGAAACAAAAGAGACGAAATAGATAACACAGCACGTTCATATGAATATACATACTTAAATAAATACAAAATAAACATACATATACGTACATATATACATATATAATACACAGAGTAAGAAACAACAGTGTCAACTTAAAAACCTAAGGAAGAGATAAATAGTATTCCTTAAGTTGCGATTTAAAGCTACCAATAGATTGCGCGCGTTTTATGTTGAGAGGGAGAGAATTCCACAAACGAACGGCCTGGAACGTAAATGAGCAATTATAAAATTTGGAAGATGAAGATGGCACTTTTAGGAGCAATTTTTGAGAGGATCTAATAGAATTAAGATAAGAGAAACGCTCTTTGGGGTAGCGGGGAGTTGCAGGGTTAAAAAGTATAGAAAAGAGTAAAGAAAGTATGTGAGAGTTACGGCGGTGACGGATAGGGAGCCATTTGAGTTGAGAACGAAAACTAGAAACATGGTCGAATTTGCGTAATCCGAAAATGAACCGAATGCAGGCATTTTGAATACGCTCAAGCTTATTAAGTTGCTCCTCGGTTAGGTCTAAATAGGAGATATCCAGCGCCGGATCTAGAAATTTTTCGAGGCGGGGCAAAATCTGATAAATGCCGCCCCCCGCCCCGGCATATATTTGATATGTATTTTAATTTTGCCTTATTTTTTTTTTTTTAAATACCACGACGGTGGCAAACAAGCATACGGTACGGACCGCCTGATGGCAAGCAGTTACCGTAGCCTACGGACACCTGCAACCCCAAAGGATTCACATGCGCGTTGCCTACCCTATAGGAACCTATACACTCCTTTTTTGAAGAACCTCATACTGTAGCCCACTGGGAAAACCTCGGCAGGGAGTTCATTCCACAGCCGCAGCGTTCGTGGGAGGAAATTCCTCTTAAACCGTACTGTGCGCGACCCATTGGGCTCCAGGGTGTGGGGATGAACACCCTGCCGGCGGCGAGCGGTGCGGTGATAAAAAGCTGCCGTGGGCATCATATCAAACAGTTCTTCAGAGCACAACCTATTGTACAAGCGATAGAACACGCATAAGTAGGCAAAGTCCCTCCTAAGACTCAAAGGTTCAATATCGCTCGTGAGTTTGGGATCGTCGACGATCCGCACAGCGCGCCTTTGCACCGAGTCAAAGGGCCTAAGCTAGTATCCAGGTGCTCCCGCCCAAAGGTGACAACAGTAGTCCATGTGGGGTCTGACTTGCGACTTGTGTAGAAGCAGTCTCTGCCCCGGAGTGAAGTATCTCCTCGCTCTATTGAGCACACCGAGCTTTTTGGATGCCAGCTTGGCCTTCCCTTCAAGGTGACTACGGAATTGGACGTCGCTGGAAATGTCGACACCGAGGATCCCAATACTCTCTGACATTGTAAGGGTTGTGCCTTGGAACTGAGGGGCCACAGTAAATGGGGTTTTCTTAGCGGTAAACGCGCAAACTTGTGTCGTTGTGGGGTTGAATCGGACTAAGTTGTCCTGACCCCACACCGAGACTCCAGAAAGAGTGTTCTCGATATCGGACACAAGTTTTTCACGACTCTACCACAACGGATCGAGGGATATTGGCACGGCCCGTGTAACAGGCATCCCCAGTACTGTCGTCCGCATAACAATGAATGTTGCCGATAGATTACATATCATTGATATGCAGCAAAAACAGCGTTGGGGATAGCACGGAGCCTTGCGGGACACCAGCGTTTATCTCCATGCTTTCGGAGCAACTGCCGTCGACTACAGCTCGTATGCTTCTGCCGGACAAAAAGCTGGCGACCCATCTGCACAATCCCTCGGGCAGGCCGTAAGCAGGCAACTTCGATAGAAGACCTCGATGCCAGACCCGATCGAACGCCTTAGCTATATCAAGGCTGACTGCCAATGCCTCTCCCTGACTCTCAATGGCTGAAGCCCAGCGGTGAGTGAGATACACTAGAAGATCACCAGTTGATCGACCGTGACGAAAGCCATACTGGCGATCACTGATCAGGTCGTGCTCTTCTAGGTATCCCAGGAGCTTTGCATTGAATATGCGCTCCATAACCTTGGAGAGAAGAGAGGTTATAGCGATAGGCCTGTAATTCGACGGGTCCGAACTATCGCCCTTTTTAGGCACAGGGTGCACGAGGGCAGTCTTCCATGAAGACGGCACTTGCCGTTTGTGGTAAGAGAGTGTGAAAAGGCGCGTTAGCACGGGACACAACTCAGGAGCACACCGTTTGAGCACAACTGCTGGTATGCCGTCTGGTCCGCTCGACTTGTGAACGTTTAATGATACTCGTAGCAGCTCCCGCCGGACATCACTTTGTTTAATGATAATTTCCGGCATCGAGGCTGCGCACCGCGGGATGTCAGGCGGTACGGTGCTGCCATCATCGTTCAAGGTCGAGTTCGAGGCAAAGAGAGTACCCAGAAGATCGGCTTTTTCTTTTGCACTATGGACCAGATTACCATCAGCATTACGCAGTGGTGGTAAGGACGACCGACAAAAGTTTCCCTCGGCAGCTTTGGCAAGTGACCAGAAGGCACGACTCCCGGTGGGGTAGCCCACTAGCTTCCTACCAATTCTGCCGACGAAGTCGAATTTGGCTCTGGCAATGGCTCTTTTACTGGACCTCGAGGCAGTGTTTAATTTGCGTTTCACTTCAGATATGTTGGGATCCTTATCAGTAACGGCCTTGGTCCAAGCCCTGTAAGCAGCCTGCTTACGAATTGTAGCTTCTCTACAGGGTCGATTAAACCAAGGTCGTTTCCTTGCTCCTGCAGATATTACCGAGTTGGGAATGAAGCAGGCCATTCCCTCCAGTATAGTCTCGGCGACTTTAGCTGTACAGGAGTCAGGATCTTCTGATGTGAAACAGAGCTGCCTCCACGGGTACGATGCGTAGAATTCACGCAATCCATCCCAATCTGCTGACGTATACTGCCACACGCGTCGCGAGCCAGTTGGCCGTGGTGGATCAGGCCGCGCGCTAGGTGCCAACGTCCGGACGAGGCAGTGATCGGACGAGCCGAGAGGTGCATTCACTGAGACGGAATATCCGTCCGGACGTGTGGTCAGCAGGAGGTCCAGTAAAGAGCTTGTATGGTCCTCGATATCTGATATTCTCGTGGGAGAACGCACCAATTGCGAGAGACCATAGGCCAGAGAAAATTCGTAAGCAGACCTCCCCGCATAGGTGGACCGAGAATCAAGCCACTCAATGTGGTGGGCATTAAAATCTCCCAAAATCACCAATTCAGCGGATGGGTACTGCTCCAGAACTCTGTCGGTCGTCACTTGTAGGTGCTCGAAGAGCCGTTTTGTGTCCGTGTCTCCGCTGTGAGACCTGTAAAGGCACGCGTAGACGCGGGTGTGGCCGCCGAAGTCTACACGCACCCATTGCACTGACAGGTCCCTGTCTTCATAGGCATGGAGGCGGCGACAACAGACATCCTGCCGAGCGTACATACATACCCCAGCGCGTATCACAAACCTGTGTTCTAGCAGGGAAATTGTGTGTCCCGGCTATCCGGGGTATAACAGATATGATGTATCGGCCGGGCAGGATATCTGCGTCTCCGTTAAAAACAGAAGGGTCGGCTGCGCAGACTCGAGGTGGTGGTGTACTGCGTTTAGATTCGAATGCAGTCCCCTGACGTTGCAGAAATCCACTTTTGTGGAAGGGGACTCCGCTGAAGACCTATTTCTTCTGTGTTTTTTTTTTCCATAATTTTGGGGAGTGTGTGGGAAATAAAGGAGGATTCACTGTGTCGACGGCTAAAAGGACGAAACAAACCGACCGAGGAACGATGTGGGAGGTGCAATTTGCAGGCACGGCGTACGGAACGGCCCCCGGTCCCCCCCTGTTGCAGTAGCCGGGTCCACTCCGGTCTCCTACACCGGCACGACTACTACACCAGGGATTTTTCGCAGGTTGGCGGTTCAGCCTCCCAGGGTGGAGATTAAGTGACCCCTGGGTTCGGGAACCCGACTGACCTGCGGGCGGCCAGCGGACAACCGTTTCACCGGGTCTCCCTGATCGCCGCACCTGCACTCTGCGCCCACAAAGAACAAAGGCCGTATTATTGGTTCCGTGGGCCCCCCGTCGTCAACACAATGTATCCTCTTAGAGCTCACTGGCGACCTTACTCACCGGCAGGAACACAACACTATGAGTAGGGTCTAGTGCTATTTGGCTGTGGTTTTCTGTAAGGTGGAGGTACTTCCCCAGTCGGGCTCTGCTCCAGATTTGAACGAGATGACATTCGCTGAACGTGCCCTACCACACTTAGCGAGATGTCATTCGCAGTGCCCATACCTCTCTTTTTGGCGTAGTTTAAGGACATACCCCGGGTCCCAAAAACCCAAACTATACGACGTATCTAAATAAAATTTACACATAAGGTGTAATTTGAAAGCCGCTACTTAGTTATGTAGTTAAATTGGACAATAAATATTTTTAGGGGGGGCATGTACTTAATTTCAAAATATTTTTTAAGAACTAAATATCAACATGTGACACTTCAATCGATAGGTCTTTAAAAAAACATTGAGGTTTCTTTGACTATTTTGTGATTAAGTGAATATTTTCTGAAATAATCGCTTTGAATTCAAAAAAATTGTGTGTCCCCCGTAACTTTTGAACCGTAAGTCCAAACAATATGAAGAAATTTGAGGAGATGCGCCTTATCATATACTTTCTACGAAATTTGTTTTAAACATTACGGGTTCAGCCATTTTTGAGTTATCTCCAAAAAACTTCTTCCATAGGCATCGGATACGACCTTTTGGTATTAGTTTGGTTCTTATTCCATTGAAGGTACGGAACCCTCCTATGCGTGGCCCGACACGCACTTGGCCGGGTTTTATCTCATCGAGTAGCAGGATGAATTCAACCTAATTTGATAGCTAAAGTGATGCTATTTCAATATTTTTTGGTCGGACAGCCCTCGGCCTGGTCCGTTCCGTTTTCGGACACTTTTAAAGCATTAATTTGGCTTTGTTTTTTTATAGTTTATATTTTTCCTGAGGTGGTGTGGTGAAAAGTTTTGTATTATACCATTTTTTTTAACAACTCGCTACGCTCGTGGCTCAATTTTGGAATCTTTCACTAGCTCGGGTCTCAGTAAAGCACGAGAGGAAAACATCAACTTTGCCCCTTGCAACCTTGTATAATAAATTACTATTATCTATGGTGTCAGTGCAAATTCGAGCACAGGCTTTATTCACATGTTTTATTCGGCTACTATAGTTTCCCTTTCCCTTAAAATCATTTTAGTAAAAACCGGCCAAGAGGATCTCGGGCCATGACTAATGTAGGGTTCCGTAGCTGCGGGCCCGTCACAATATTTACACCTATTCGTAAAGTAGTTTTTTAGGATATTTTGCCATGAAATTACAATTACATACTATACAGTTTTTATTGAACTTTTTATTAGACATCCATGAATTTTCCATATTTTTTGGGCCCAGGGTTAGAGGACGGTACGCTTTTTTAAAAATTTCGGAGCTATTATTTACGAAACTATTGATTTTACCCAAAACTTGATTTAGATGTTTGTAACAACACACGTCCCTAAGAGATACCGATGAAGGAGTCACCAAATACGAGTATACCTTCATCTTATTCACACGCAGGCTAAGGGCGCGTGTAGACGATGCCGCCCCCACGCCGCCGCCACGATGCTACTGCGGGTATCATGTACACGCCACGCCGTCATCGCGCCGCCGCCATACCTCTGCGCTGTGTATACGATATGCGCAAAGACCGCTAATGCGCCGCCGCCTCGGGCTTTTGTTTCTCGCATACACAGCGCAAAGGGGCGGCGGCGCGGTGGCGGGCTTTACGCGTCTCGTATACACAGCGCAGAGGTACGGCGGCGCGGTGGCGGGCTTTACACGACTCGTACAACTTACACACAGCACAGGCATGCGGCGGCGGAGGGGCGGCATCGTTGACACGCGCCCTAACCGCCCTCAAATGAAAGCGTGTTTCATTTCCCGCGGGCGAGCGTGGTTGTTGACCTGCGCCCACGCGCCCCGCGAATGGACACCTGTCTTAGTGGTCCAGGTTGCGTTCATGATGAGCGATGATGAGACGTGTATTCGTCTGCCAAGAAGGTCGAGTTTGCCGCCCCCTGAATTTGCCGCCCGGGGCATGGGCCCCGGTCTGCCCCCCCCTAGATCCGGCTCTGGAGATATCTGCATAATCAAGAATGGGGAGAAGTAACGACTGAGCAAGCGCAATTTTAGTAGCAATTGGCAGGAAATTCCGGAGCCGTCTGAGAGACCCTATGGCAGCAAACATCTTCCTGCTCACTTCACTCACCTGAGGCACCCATGATAGACAACGATCCATGATTACGCCAAGATTTTTCACTTGGTTGGAAAAAGGAATTTGGATACCATCGAAGACTATCGGAGGGAGCCTGAGAAAGTCAATTTTGGAGATTTGTTTAGCGCTACCCATCACAATTACCTGTGACTTTAGGGGGTTTACTTTTAAACCGTAATTTTGACTCCAATTTGATATGCGGAGCAGATCAAGATTCGTGGCTTCTATAACTGTATTGAGATCGCTATGCCATACCCTGCGAATATATTTGAAGGTCGTCGGCATAGAGGTGATACGAAGAGGAGAGATCAAGAGTTATGGAATTAATGAAGATAGAAAATAAAAGAGGAGACAGCACACCACCCTGTGGAACACCAGCTGATGTGCTGCACCAGGAAGAACACGAAGAATCTAGTTTTATTCTTTGCCGACGACCAACCAAATAGCTGCGGAACCAGTCAATCGCTGCAGCCGATATATTAAGAGACTGTAAGAACGCGAGCAAAATGTCAAAATCGACCGTGTTAAAGGCATTACTGAAATCTAGAAGTGCAAGAACTGT
This sequence comes from Pammene aurita, assembly GCA_947086415.1. NCBI lineage: Eukaryota > Metazoa > Arthropoda > Insecta > Lepidoptera > Tortricidae > Pammene > Pammene aurita. Next base: position 19,701,531 of record OX352305.1, on the reverse strand, counting down.
AAGCTTCTGGTCATTCATACCCAAACGGATGTCATCGGTAACCTTGACAAGAGCCGAGGTAGTACTGTGGCCCGGACGAAAACCAGATTGAAATGGGTTTAGGAGGTCATTTCTATTCAGGAAGGAAGTTAGTTGCTGATGCACTAGCCGTTCGAGGACTTTGGATAGGAAAGGAAGAATGGAGATGGCCAATGTTGTTTTATGTATTCAATTTACCTTCTAAGTACCTAAGTCTTCTCAATGAGACTAAAAGCTTTTTTTATTAGGCTATAAATAAGTTATTTCCCCGTCATTAATGCCAATTAATATGTAAAAAATTAAAATAAAAGTTTATTGTATATATGTCGCCCAACATTACAATATAAATCACGACCCAGTTTCGTCGTTACTAAGTATTCTCATATTTTTCATTCTAGAATGTTGAATCAGAAGTTTAGGCTCACAGTTATTGAAAGCGGTGTAATCACAGTTTCCACGTTTGCTTTTGTTTCTACTAGCTAGCTATTATTACGCAAAACAAAAAGTATAAAAGATGATTATCTCTAACCTACTTTTAGTTACAAATGGAGGGCATAAGCAAAAATCTCTGAATTTTGTACTAAAGCAGACGACAAGGCATAGAACCGCGGACCACTTCCTTCGTTCGATAGTCTTTTTGCATCACTCTCTTTTGAATATGCAAGAGCGATAAAGACGTACATAACGAAAGTTCGCGGTGGGCCCGAAGCTTCGAGGAAACTGAAACTGGGAAAGCGAAATTTTGTAAAACATTTTCCTTTCAAATGCTCTCTCATATTCGAGCTAATTTAACTTCATTGTGTCTCCTTTTCTGCCCCAAAGCTTTGTTTAATCTATGTTTTATCCTTATTGATTTTACTTGAAAACGCAATTTGTATAGTCTTGTTTTATTGAAGATATCCGTATTTGTTAAGGGTACTAAAATAAATCAGGGTCCGCTTTGGCACAGAGAATTTATTCACGCAGAAGTTAGACTTGCTTTCAAACTTTACACGTTCGTCACAGCTTAAAGCTGCGCAGCTTTAAGCTGTGACGATATCGAACATAAATGAAAAACCAGAACTTTGACTGCCTGAGTTCTGTAGCGTGACGTCAACAATGCCTTTGAGCGTCATTACTAACTTTATAGTCGTGTTTCTACGTTTAAAATACTTGTAGCTGTATTTCTTTGAGTACCCTCCTCGCATTGCGCGTTTTGTTGGAGGATTTGCCAAGGTTACGATGTTTATTTGTTCGCGACAAGCGCTGGTAGCCTGGCGGTAAGACGTCAGACTTTCAATCCGGAGCTCTCGGGTTTAAATCCCACTAAGTTTTTCGGAACTTATGTACGAAATGTCACTTGTTATTTATTTATCAGTCGCTTTTCGGTGAAGGAAAACATCGTGAGGAGACCGGACCTAATCCCAATAAAGCCTAGTTTCGCCTCTGGGTTGGGACGTCAGATGACAGTCGCTTTAGCAAAAACTAGTACCTACTCCTATTATGGGGTTAAGTTGCCCAGCGGACCCCAGGGTCAATATTAGCCGTAGCATAAAGCTGGGATAAACGCAAGTCATACGGTCTAAAGTAGGTCATATTACCACGAGGCACAGTGGTTCAGGTTGTATGGGAGGGCGGAATTAATTATTTTTATGAAAGGTGGGCGTTTTAACATTTATGAAATGTGGTTGTATCAATATAAATAGGTAAAATGAATAAAAAAAATGAAACAAACATTTAAAAAAATGTATGATTTGTATTAAAATCATATAAAACATACTATAAAATACAAAATAATTAATAAATAAATTTGATAGGTTCATAATATTATCAAAGTAGGTGTAATCAATATAATATTATTATTTCAAGAATATAAAAAAATATAAAAACACACTTTATTAATTATTATTTAAAATAAATTGTTTTATTTCCTCATGGCTTCCTCACTGTTTTTTGCGTCAAGGACTTTATGATAGTTAGGGAAAATGTCACAACCTATTGCTTTCGACGCATTTCTAAGCACTTCATACTGATGTTTAGTTAGATCCGCATCTAACAATAAAGCCAACGCTTCTTCTGGGCTGAAGACAGGACATTTAACGGGGATTTCTCGAATTTTATCGGCAGCAGATAAAATCGCCTCTTCGGGATAATTCTCACATAAACTTCTCACTTTTTTTCGTTTTGTACGACTGCAACACTCTTCGAAGGGTTTTTCTGGACGACCACTAAGAAGTTGTTTTGAAGGTCCTGGTGCGGCCTCTGGTTCGGTGTCTAAGGTATCGGCATTCGAAACTGAAGCCATTGTATGTATTGAAAACATACCACTGAGCCAATCTTTATTTTTGTCAAAAAAATACTTTCTCACCCTTGATGCAGCTTTCCACTTTTTTGTGAAAGTAGGTAAAAATTCATGAAATAAAACAATTAAAAACGGATTTTATCGCGTGTATTGAGTTTAAATTACATCCCGACGTTTCAAACACTTTACAGCGTTCGTGGTCAACGGGTCGACCCGTTGACCACGAACGCTGTAAAGTGTTTGAAACGTCGGGATGTAATTTAAACTCAATACACGCGATAAAATCCGTTTTTAATTGTTTTATTTCATGAATAACTATCGCGGCAACCGAAGACAATATTAGGTAAAAATTGTTTACTTAACTGAATATAGATTTGGCCAAGTATAGCTTCTGAAAGATTTGGATATTTAATCTTCAGGCTTTCAATACACTTATGCACATCCCGGTCACTTGAAATAGCAATTTCGATTAACTCTGCATTTGAAATGCTGAAACTTGCCATGACTATCAATAATAACTATGTTACTTTCTCGAAACGATAATAGTAAATGAAGAAAAAGACAACTCCGTACACATTTTATACACAAATCAAGTTATTTGTTCATTAACTACCCTCATTAATTAGTTTATCTCTGTCATTATTTTTCCTACATCTCAATGAGCTCATTACTTAAATGGTCATTACTCAAAAGTTTGCAAGTAGTAGCAGCTAGAATCAATTAGATAATCATTTTGGATAATTAAGGGATCATTTGTGCTAGTTTTTGGTGAAAAGGAAGGAGTAGCTTAAAAGTAATATCTTAATGAATGTTGAATGTGGCAAAAATAATGACCATGTTGTTTTAATTAATCCAAGCCATGCCCTAACCAATACACGAAATCACTGATATTATCTATCATAAAAATACCTTTATATACGGCACATCAAATAAAGATCATATTTTGGGTATTTTAGCTAGCGTTTTAGAAATATATTACCTGAAAGAAACAACTTTTTTGACGAAAATTTCGTAAGTGTTCAGCATTACGGGTTTCTTATGATTTATTTACAAATAAATAATACATCAAAATTAAAATCCTTTCAGTACAGTGTTGTACAACTATTCTACTGTTAGATTTAAGTCAAATACATGACTAGTTAATATGTAATTTTCGGACTTTATTCCGCCCCTGAACCAATGTGCGAGGTGAGGTTATTTAATTTAAAATTGTTCGAGTGGTAATATGGCTTTTAGACCAGAGTAATGCATACTATTTTTCACTTCGATTGCGAGAAAATAAGATAAAAATACTTATTATGTACGCACAATTACTAAATTAAGGTGAAATTATGGTTTAACTTGACGGTCTTTTTATTTTTTTAACTTCTTAGACACAGATACGAAATATAAACACTGGGAATAAATGCCACAGACGACGGCATAATTAGCTCTCACGCTTTATAGCTGTCCAATTTGATAGCTGTCCAATTTTTTAAATCTTTTTTAATTATTGTGAAGTAGGTACTAAAAAAACACCTCATTTAATTGCGTTTCCTGATTGGTCGATTTTAACATTGCTGTATTCTGATTGGTTGATATTAAATACATTGTTTTTTTTTAAGGACTTAAATTATTTAAACAGTATACGCACCAAAAAAGAATCCAGCGTTCCGATTAACTTCGATATATGTTGTGAATGGTGGATTTAATATGGTGAAGTGTTCTGATTGGTCACTTTAAAATGTTTTGTAAATCATAAATATGTATACATGTTAGCCCTAGAGGCTAAATGTACTACTTTAGTCCGCCTTGGTAAGCATAATATGACACACTTTTTGAGCATGAGAAGTGAAGAATTCTTTTTTTAAAAGGGTATACAGACTTGACAGTTGGTCCCATTGACATCAGGTCAGGATCTGATGATGGGATCATGGAGAAATCGAGGGAACTCATTATAGGCGCACCTACAGTGATTTCAGTATTTATTACATTTAGCTCGGGCATTTGCACCTGAAAAGGTGGAGTAGGCTAAGTGAAGTTGGTTCTTTTTTATTTATTTAAATTATATTCTTGATCAGCTGCATTTTAAACATTAGAAAGTTTAGAAACGTTTACGAATAACGGTATAAGTTACGATTTTAATTAATAATATTCTTCCAGTTTTAAACTACTCGTAAATCTTCGAACGTTTGCACTGTGCAAGTTTAATTGACTGGCCCAAAGTTGCTTATGTAGCATTCTGTACTTCCCTTACCGTCTTGCGAGTTTTGCAACTCGTAGAGTTTGCGACTTGCTTAACTGAATAACTTTGGATCGCTGTACCCGCTCGGGTAAAAAATAATTACGTAGCCTGCAATAAACATTATTATCACTATTTACTTTACAGTAGTTTTTATAAGAATTGATTTAACTTGAGGACCTCGGCGTTTGTAATCTCTTGATTTATTCGAATCCTTTCTCGTAGCGGCTGTGGGTTGCTTTAGTTCAGAAGTTTGTCTTCTTAGAACTTTGCCATAGGTACACGGAGAAAAAAGTCTCGTCCATGATACTAAAATACTGTAATCTGAACGAGAAAATCTAGTCAATTCTGGGACAATTGTTCACATAGTATAAATAACTAAACCAATCTGTTTAAATTCGTTGAGCTTAGTGAACTAATTATCTTGTAATTGCCACACATTAAAATAGCGTGTATTACTAGAATATTTAGTAATCATAACACATGGATCGTACTAATAAATATATTTTTTTTGCAGAACTTAATAAATGATATGTAAACTTAACAATACATTTTTGTAAAGGTAATATATTCATTAAATATGATGAAATAGTTATATTGTAAGTGCCACAAATTGTGTGTATTACTAGATTATTTAGTACTTATTTATAACACATGGAGTGTCTAAATAAGCAATATTTATTGTAGATATTAATAAAAGTTATGTAAACTCTACAATAAATTCTTGTAATGGCAATATTCATTGAGCATAGCGAACTATGTAGTTATGTTGTAATTGCCACACTGTCAATTTGCGTGTATTAACTAGAATATTTAGTAATTATAACACGTGATTGGACAAATAAACAATGTGTTTCGTACAACTTAATAATTATTATGTAAAAACAACAAGAAATTCTTGTAAAGGCAATAAAACTTTAGTTAGTCCAAGAATATGTATCGTTAAGAATACAAGTCATCTGATTTATGTTACATTGTCTTTATTTGTGCAAACTTCATTAAATGGTTGATGGAACAAGAAAATATGTTACAGCAACTGCATTGATGGTACTCTCTAATAAATATACAATTGCGTTAACGTGTTATATTGTTTATCGGTACCTATTAATTTGTGTGTGCACCGTATAGACAACTAACATTTCTTGTTAATTTAAAAAAAGTTTCGTTGTCTATACAAGGTGGTATAGTAAGGATTTAAGGCTGAGCCACGCCAGATGCGTGTGCGTGACGTGTACGTAGACGTGCGCGTGGCGTGCGCGTTGTAAAGTACGAATTATAAGAGATGCCACACCGCTTGACGCGCACAGGTAATACGTCTCCCGGTGTCATCATGTCATGACACATGCGGTGTCATCTCTTATGAGGATTCGTCTTTACAACGCGCACGCCAAGCGCACGTCTACGTGCACGTCACGCACACGCATCCGTAGTGGCTCGGCTTTTAGGCCGGAGCCCCACTGCTGCGCACGCTACGCACGGACACGCTATACACGTCGCCCACTTGGGTCCATTGGTCTGGCTGCGTGTGTCAACATTTTCACAGCAACCAATGCACGCGCACGTAAAACGTGTGGGCCACGTGGGTACATTGGTCAGCTGCGTGTGTCCATATTCCCCACTGCGGGCCACGCACATGCACGCGCGCGCGGAGTAAATTGTCGCTCTAGGACTACTGATATTGTACCAAACATCATGTAACCCTATCGACAGGCGTAGGCTGTTTAAAATTAGCGACTTCAATGGGTATATTTAATAAAATGTATTTTTTTTTTGTTTAGCGACCCATTATGGATTTTAAAATGTAATTTTACTGTAAAGGGAAGCATATCTCGGTGTTAACAAACAAAGTAGTACGCATTCTCAATGTACTGCGGACCCGCACAATATGCATTCGTCCGTAGCGTGGACAGCATGGGTCGCAGTGGGGCTTTGCTTGCCACGCGCGCTAGCGTGTGCGTGGCAGGCACTTCGGAACACACCACGCGTGTATCAGTGACGTCATTTCGTGCGCAGCGTGCTCGTGCACTACTGTGGAAGTATCTACCTACATTTTCATACAAAGCGTTTTTGTATCCACGTGTGTAGCTCGACCGTGCGCAGCAGTGGGGCTCCGGCTTTAGGCGGGATGCAAGTTGCTAGGACCAATTCCAGGAGACAGAAGACTAGAGTTGAGAGTTGAGTGATCTGGAAGTAAATAAAACAAGTTATATAATGTGTATGCTTTTTCTTGGTATAAATATTAATTCCTACAATAACAATTGCATCTACGGAAAGATATACAAAAACCTGGTTTAAAATGGACCATATCTGTCGACGTTTCTCAAACCCTACTGATCGGGCCCCTGCATTGAGCCTGGCCTCCCATTCAGCTATCCACGATTGTATTATCGGGTTAGCTTGTGGACCTGAGTCGTGGAACTTCAAAGCAGGGGGTTTCCTGGACTTCAGTCTGAGGGCCTTAAGCGTGTCGAGGTCTTGATGGATGGGCAATTTAGTGTTCGCACGGATCTTCGCTATTTCACGATCCAAGCACTTTTCTCGTCGGCAGTTTGACGCTAGGATGTGACTGAGCGCTGGTAGCCAGTGAGTGGGAGTGGGTTTGAGGCAGAGGTATGTGTGCTGTTCAGCCACACTGCGGAGCAGTACTCAGCAGACGAGTACGAGTACACTAGTGAAAGCGCAGTTGTTCGGAGTGTGGCTGCGTTGGTACCCCAGGTGGTACCAGTGAGCTTCTGAATAATGCTGTTCCGGGCCTTCAGTTTTGCCGACAGGCTGCTTAGGTGCTCTCTGTAGTTGAGGCTTACCGTAATTACCACCCATAACAAAGTGGTGGTACTGGGTGGGAATTTTTCTTTATAAAACAAATAATTAATAAACTTATTACGGCACTACTGGTCAGAACCCACTTAAAAAAGATTTAAAAAAATTAACATTTCTAAAGAAACAATTCATATTCAATTCAAATAAAAATCTTTTAATGTCTCTTTTTGCACTAAACTTGGTCCTAGTTCTTTGCACGATCCACGCACGATGACGATAATCACGATAATGGCCGCCGACCGAAACCGGAGCAACGCCGCGCGCGCTGACATTGCGTTTCGTTACACAAGCGAAACATTTATTTATACGAACTAAATTTTTTTGAACAGCATTATTTGTTCGGTATATATTACGCGAATATTATTGTAATATTTTTACAAGAACCGCAAAGTAACGCCAGCTATATCAACTAGCATTCACTACGATACAAAATGGTGCTTAAAGCGCTCCGACATGGCGTTTCGTTACACAAACTAAACACAAATTTATGCTAACTAAATATTTTTTAAACAGAACTATTTGTTCACCAGTATACATTACGAGAATATTATTGTCATTTCTTTACAAGATCTGCAAAGTAATACCAACTTATGAACCAGTCAGATAAACTATACTGCGATAGCATTCACTACGATACAAATAGTAAAGCGCTCCGCGACTGCGTTGTGTTGACAGCTTTGCACACATATTTATACAAACTTAATATTTTTAAACAGAACTCTTTGTTGAGTATACATTACAAGAATATTATTTTTATTTTTTACAAGAGCTATAAAGTAATGCCAACTTATAAAAAAGTTACAACAAGTATACTGTCATAGTAGTCACTACGATGAAGATTGTAAAGAGAATTTTTAGTTTTTTAGCATTACAAGAAGCTTCTTGTAAATATAATTATTGTAACGTTTATTCTTGAATTGTAAAAAAAACTAGACTTCTCGTAAATATCATTAAACAGAACTATTTAGTGCATATTAATGTTTGAATAGAACTATTTAGTGCATATTAATGTTTGAATAGTTCTATTGAATTCAAGATATAGTAAACGTAAAAATAGAGTAGGTTTCCTTACAAGATTGTAGTATCGGTTACAATAAATCTATTTTACTAATCGTTCTGGTAGTATTGTTGGAATTTTTTCTTTCCGTGTATATTTTACAAACCTATTGGTCAGCTTATAAAGTTATCAATCAAAACGTTAACTTTACAAAACCAACGCGACTATGACTTATTTCGTAAACATTTTAATTACCTCTTAATGTAAATCTGCGGGATATGTCACTCGTTTCATGCATAGAATGAATCGATTGACATCTTACTTCACAAAGCTTTTTTACGCTACAGCGGAAGCATGGTGGAACACAACTAAAATCTGCTGAACTAAGAGCTGGCTACGTCATATATGACACAATAATGAGAGCAACAAAACCCGTCGGGTTGGATTACTACCTATATAAGTGCTATGAATGACATTATATTTCGTTTGGCACTATTTCCCCCAACAGAAACTTTTGGCAATGATATAATCAATGATTTATATAACAATGCATCAAACTCAGAACTCTGGCATTTGTTTTCTTGAAGTGGTTTGCATTCTTTGACCTCCACTACTTTACAGCTGCCAGATCTCCAGATCTAGAAATAAGCATAGTATAGCAAACTGACTAAAGGGGTATCGTTGCTCTCATTATTGTGTCATATCTGACGTGGTCAGCTCTCCGTCTATGCATACGTAGACTAAAATATTCATGACTGTGCAGTCGGTTAAAATATGTTTCTTTATTGAGTATGTCATCCTACAGTTTTTCGTTTAACCAGTCGCCCATTGTTTTCCTATAAGCCCGTTCGATATTAATTTTCCACGAAAACAAGTTTCCGTGAAAAACACCACGGCACGTTCATAGGAAATTAAATGTTTAATCCGGCCGGCACAAGTTATAAACGAGTATTATTCAGTGAAGTGCTTTTCAGTCAGAGCTGCAGTTTAACTGTAGCGCAATTAATGTTTGCACACTAGAAAGCTATTTTACAACCGCCAAATCTAAAAAGCTCTATCTCTATCGCTCTTGCTACATTAATGTGAGAGAAGTGGAGATAGACGAACTTCGAAATTCGAACTAGCACACCTACCTGCTCCTGTAACAAGATCGCTTATTCGTCCGACAGGCAGCAACAGAAGTACCGAGTTGGTTCCAAATGATTTTAAAACGTCTTTTTAATAAAGTCGTGCAAATTTTTGATGAAACCATGTCAGATAAGCTGCTGCTGACTGTACATAAAGTATTATATAAAACATAGTTTATGGCATAGGTAATTCGTATGAATCTGATATAAATGATTATCGTAATCAAGGTTTTGATATAGCAACCTAAGAACCTAACGCTATTGTTAAGGTTCCGTACCTCGAAAGGAAAAAACGGAACCCTTATAGGATCACTTTGTTGTCCGTCCGTCCGTCCGTCTGTCTGTCAAGACCCTTTTTCTCAGGTCTACTGTCCCTTGGAGCTGTGAAAAAATCAAACTTCTAAGCCAACGCAATAAAAAGATACAGCCGTTTATGTCGCAAATTTCCGCAAATTTTCGAAACTCGCAAAGGAATCAAAACCTACAGGGTACTTCTCGTTACTCAGAATCTTGAAATTTGGTACGAAGTAACGTCTTATAGCACAGATAAAGGAAAAATTGCGAAAACCGTAAATTTTTAGTTACATCATATAATAAAAATATTTTCATCAAATCTAAAAAGCTCTATCTCTATCGCTCTTGCTACATTCATGTGAGAGAAGTGGAGATAGACGAACTTCGAAATTCGAACTAGCACACCTACCTGCTCCTGTAGCAAGATCATATAATAAAAATATTTTTAATAAGTTTAAAGTCACTACCCCTATAACTACAGGTTTGTACGGAACCCTCGGTGGTCGAGTCCGACTCGCAATTGGCCGCTTTTTTTAGCAGAAAAATACAAGTCTACGAAAACGACTGCCATCTGACCTTCCATCCCCTAGGTACCAGGCCTTATATTATAAATTTCCATCAATTTGCAGTTATAACGTCTAATTGCACTAGTGTACGCGTTATTCAGTCGCGAAATTCTATTTAATGAAGGAGCGAAACTTGTTGATACGGTAGATTAAACCTTTGAATATTTATGAGATGAAGATCAAGCCAAGGTGTAAGCTTAGAGAATTATTCTAAGAAAAAACCGGCCAAGAGCGTGTCGGGCCACGCTCAGTGTAGGGTTCCGTAGTTTTCCGTCCGTCACAGTAAGTGTCCCCACTTAAGAGTTAATAACACCGCCATGTAGGATATGATACGAGAGTTCCACGTACAGCGACATCTATCGGCAAATTAAGTAAACTATTGCGCGCGAGCTTAAAGTATGGAAGATGATTTTTATGGAATAATTCTTTATTGCGTGAACCGATTTTCACCGTTTTTACTTTATTTGAAAGCACGTCATTTCATTGTAATTTTGTAGAAATTACAGGTACAATAAACACCTGCTTATACGGTTAAATTACAAACTTAGTTCAGAAATTATTTTGTAATTTTTTTTCAAAAACTATTCATCCCATCAAGTTCAAAATAATTTTCCTAGAAAGTTTTTATAAAGTTCTACTTTTGAGATTTTTTTCATATTTTTAAAACTTATGGTTCAAAAGTTAGAGGGGGGGGGACGAATATTTTTTTACTTCTGGAGCGATTATTTCCGAAAATATTTACATTATCGACAAATGATTTTAGTAAACCCCTATTCATTTTTAAATACCTATCCAACAATATATCACACGTTAGGGTTGAAATGAAAAAAAAAATCACTCCCCACTTTACGTATAGGGGAGGTACCCTAATAAAAAAAAAAAATCCACTTTTTATTTTACCACTTTGTCGGCGTGATTGATATACATATTAGTACCAAATTTCAGCTTTCTAGTGCTAACGGTCACTGAGATTATCCGCGGACGGACGGACGGACGGACGGACGGGCAGACATGGCGAAACTATAAGGGTTCCTAGTTGACTACGGAACCCTAAAAAGGCATATATGTATGGGAGGTAGCGGCGAATTTGCTTTATGTGTCGGAGTTTTCATAATATATTTGTCGCAGGGCGCGTTTAGAATACTTTGAATAGCTGTCACTATCACGGAATTATTTACGTACGTCCTACGTCTGCCGAGAAATTTACCTTAGTTTGCTTTAACCTTGCAGGTCAGGCAGAAATCATTTTCTTAGTAAATATACACGTGTATTATAAAGAGTTAAGTAATTCTTTATGTTGTTTTTCTGTGAACTTTGTACGTCATTGGTACCAATAAATTTACCATTTTTGCAAAAAAAGTTTACGATAATGTTATTCGAATGTCAGATTTTTTTTAAACATATGGTCGCAACCATGTCATTTAAAAAATAAAATAAAAATATTTAAATATATTTGCAAAATACGTTTGGCCGATTGCGTTCATATTCAACATTTTCACAGCCCGATATTTGTCTGTTACGTAGTGTTTAATGGACATAACAAAAGACACTCCACGCTCTACACAAAGTTAGAAAAAAGAAAGTCCAAGTGTTTTCATAGTGCATGAAACAAAACAAAAAGTGTTCGTAGAGGCTCTGAAGTGTGAACTCGTAGCTCGGGCGGGCTACGGGCCGTAGCACCGCCCGGCCCGCGCCCTACCTACGTCAGTCGAGCCCGCGCGCGCCCCGCGACCGCACGTACACGTACATGCTACGTCCCACAACGCGACGTTTATACGTTTAAATTGACCGACAACGTCACACTGCGACTATTGCGTTGTGTTGAATTTACCAGTATCAATTCGCCGCGCGCAGCTAACAGGTGGATTTGATCGTGTTATTAATAGGTGTTGTTACTGACCTGTGCAGTGCAGTGTGTCTATTGGCGGTGCTATCCGGACTTGTGTATTGTGAACATTTCCGATCGATAGGCAACAGCTGAGGCTTATCTAAGGTAAACTGACAGCAGATATTGTTTTGGTGCAATACGCATAGCCACTTTTCCGCGACGCGCAAATGCCAGCTGTCATTAGCATTGTATTAGAGAAGCAGCATGTTTATTGTACTAACAACCAGGTTAACATAGCCAAATAAGGTCGGAAGGCCGGTTATCTATGATAAGCTCCAAATAGGTTCCCTGGTATACTGTTAAATGCTTATCATAGCGAATGCAGTTGTGGCTTAACGAGATGACATTTATGTCTGCTGCCGATAAGGCGCTAACTGGCATAAAGATGCAATTTGAATAATATAAGATAAGAATGTGTGGTGATGCTGTATTGCAAAAATAAAAAATCACAGGACGTGTCAGGTCTTCGCTTGTATCGCGGGAAAGCTGTTACTGTTTAAATTATTAGCAAAATTACAAAAGAAAAATCATTAGAAATGGTTAGTAATATTAAAACTCAAAATTTATTAGTAAATCGGCGACTACCCTTTAAAAACCTGTTAGCCGATGGGCTGACTAGGTGATGACTACCATACATATTTTATTTTATTTATTTTTAATTTGGGATGCTTACTGCCGAATATACATCGGCTAAGAGACTTAACAACTAAATGCAAATTACAGATTCAGATTATGTACTTCTCAATAATACATCGGCTAAGAGACTTAACAACTAAATGCAAATTACAGATTCAGATTATGTACTTCTCAATAGTATTACAATGTTTTCATCAATATAATAAATGCATACATACTGAGATCGTCAAGGTAGGTACGCTAGGTACACATTTTACACGTTTCAGAAAAATAAATTATGGGAGTTCTAATTAATGTCAATTCAATGTCCAATAATTCCACATATTTATATATAATAATATTAACATAAAGTCTCTAAAAAGTAAGATATTTAAAAAGATAATATAATATTTAAAAGATATTAAAAGTAAGATAGTTAATGCAAAATCTATTATATGACCTTGTTTAAAAAAAGTAAAGGTTGGTTGATAACCGACAAATCGATGTTGGCAACCTTTTGCTTAAACCGTCAGAAAAGTGATCGTAAATATGTGCCCGGGTTATTTCTTGTGTCACGCACCGCTGTGTACTCGTATGTGTGTCACGCTATCAGATCATCCTCCAGGGCTGTCATTGCTGATATCTGTCCCCTGCTTTAACGATAAAATAACGGTTGATGACATGGATTACTCGACTGACTTATTTAGTAACGTGTATTTATTGAGGAATACCTCAACAACTCATCGTTAAAACATTAAGTGTCATTATACTCATTATAAGACAAAATAGTAAGTATATCACTTCATCAATAACCACTTTTCGCATAAAAAATGCATGTGATTAATCCACCATACCTTAATATGACGTCTTTGAAAACAATTAACGAAGATAAATATTTTTAAATATTTCGATCGGCTGCCCTGGACGAACTCCCTTACATAAAAGAGTATATGGTAATAGGCGTACTCAACAGGATGCAGTGCAAGGTATCCCCCGTATCTTAATTTTAACTGACACGTTTGGGTGACTACAAAAATCCCCTCTTGGGCACTCCTACCATGATAAGTGACGATTGTGACGACGTATTAAGAGCAGAGAATATCATTCTTGTGGAGCGATAGCAGTCCATCTCTATACATTGATGAGATGATTATGAGCCCAATACAAATATTCATTCAACACTATCTTATAATCATTCGCTTAATCTTTGACTTAATTGTACACCTACAGAGTTCATTACAACTTTAAATGGAATAACGCCTCGTTTAATAACTCTGAAATACATGAACTGTTGGTACCTACGTTACAAGTACGGACGCAAGACGGTATTTACAATCTTAAAAAACTCAGGTGCTTATGTGATCGTCATTAAGTATAATGTTTTGCAAGAGTAATGACGGCTTGTTCAGTTTTTGCTGTTTTTTTCCATACAGGAGGTGATTTTTTGTCTCCTGCGGACCATTAATCACATCTACAAACACATCTTCTTTAAAACCAGTAGCCATACATGACATCATCATTGATCTCTAGTGTATATACCACGTCTCACAATGGCACGTGCTATCTCTGTATGCAAGTCATTTGAAACATAGTCCCCATGCTAGTCTGTCGTTCTAATATGGAAATAAGCGTGTTTGTGTATCTATATCCATCCATATATTAGTCATACTTTCACCACTCACCAAATTTCACGACTACCTAAATAAGGTAGTAGTCAACGACTTGGATATCGACGAGAGATGACTTGAACTAAACTTACTAAACATATAAAAAATATGTATTCTTGATAAGTGAAATATAGGAAACCGATCCATTATGGAAGTTTTACGGCTAAAAACTAATTTAGGTACCTAATTAACTTACTCAATGGCGCATTAGCATTGAAAGTAAATATTATTTTAACATAAAACCATATCTACTATGAAATATGCCGATAAACTTGGAACAGAGCCCACGTTTGCACAAATAAGTAGTTACCTGGTTGTTACAGCATTTACGTAATGGGTGCAGACTCGACCGGCTAGTAAAAAACACAATGTATGAGTAAACACGCTTATTGCCTCGAGACGTGGGCGTACCTAGCTGACTCATGCATAATAATACATATGGCATGTAAGGACGTCGATTCAAGTACTCAAACAATGCCAAAAATGTGGGAAATCTTCCACAAATAGCTCATTGTACGGTGCTTGTCAGATACTTATGGACAATACAATAATTATGTATGGACAAAAACCAGACAACAAACCCAAGGTTCTGGTCCGCGAATAAAAAAACCCCAGGACTGACTGTCGGTAATCAAATCAAGCAAAGTTTCAGCTAAGAACCTACGTCTTTCCATCACGGGATGTAAAGTTCTCGACTCGTATGATACGTAGGATTGAGGTGGTACGAGTATCTCACGTGAAAATTGACATGCCATCGACACAAGCGGTCGGATATTTACGAACACCTCGGCTGGCGCTATTAATACCCTCGGTAACAGTTCGGCAACAGCGTAATAATGTTACGTTTAGACGACACGATTATCATAAAACCAATTTGATTTTTATTATAATTCAAAGCGTATTAAAATATGGATATATTAAGTAAATAAAGCGTTTGAATAATGTATGAGCTTGTGAGGAAGTTACGAGTTTCGTTTGGCGAGGAAGAGAAGATCAAAGATAAAGGCTTTGATGGAACCATACCGTGCGTTGCGGTTTGGGAATAATGCTGCATCATTAATTTAATCAAAGTATCAAAATATTGGTACTTTATTTGACCTTTCAAACCAGCAACAAACAACAATTTACAATTTGGTTACTTCTAAATTAAAACACAGAATAAGTAATAGTATTAAAATTGTATTTCAATAAAAATCGCCCGTTGTTAACATAATAATTAAAGCACTGACGTCGTAGAATAAAGCATTAAGAATACTAAGAATGCGTAAATTGCAAGCATCGCATATGAACGTTAACTTTCATAGTTAAGTGCGCGTCGTAAACATTCTGGCGAAATGTCACGATCAGTTGGCGGCGAATTGAAACTAACACATTTATTCATTTATTTAAACTTTATTGCGCAGTAACAAATACACATTCTAATGTTCAAATTTAATATCTATTTATTTAACAGAACTGGTCAATAATTTGTGGAATTTATAAAATCAGAATACGTGTTCCATGAGTTCCATCGAACTACTGTCTAGTAGGTGGTATACTTACTGTAAAACTCTGATTCGAGACCGAGAGCCGGCGGCGCAGCATAAAAATTATTTCAAACTTAAAATAAATTTCAATTTAGTTATTCTTTGGGAAACAAGTGGTTTCCTTGCAATATTTTGTGATTAAAATGGCGAAATCATCACAGTTTCTATTTTCGAACGTGCGAAGTGAAGTTCTTACAGACAACTTCGGACACAAGGGAATTGTCGGCTGGCTACTGGAACGTCTGTGCATGTCGATAGCTTTTTGATTTTGAATACATGTTCCGCGATAACTTTAGTAACGTTTTTCTGATCTTTATGAAATTTGTTGGGGTTGTAGTAGTCCTCAGTACAATTTGAGAGTTCGTTCATGAGCATGATCGATCAAGGGGTTATGGAGCTAGAAGGCTGAAACAATCATCATTAGGGTCTTGTTAGATTGTTAAACTTACAAATAACATATCTAATTCTTCGATAATGCCCGGCACGTCAGGGGGCCTAGTCAAGATGACAATCGTTTGTAGAAAACGAATGGAAACGCTATCCGTCTCTCTATCGCAGTAATGAAGAGTGAGCGAGAGCGTGTAGCGTTTCGATTCGTTTTCTGCAAATGGTTGTCATCTTGGCTAAGCCCCCAGTAATCCCAAATCGCGTGTACATCGGGTGTTCACGTAAACAGTCACGCCGTTGCGTGAAGCCGCTGAGTGGATTACGATTGTGCAACTCGCATGTATCTACTGTTTGAACGGTTGCGCCACGTTACCGCTATCGATCGCTGTCGGGCGAGCGTGACGCTCCAGAACGCACAATTATGAAATCTAGAAACAAACACTTTCAGTTTTCAGTGTGGTTTAAGACATAAAATTACTGGTTGTAATGTATTTTTAGCGTTAATAAATAATAATTGTACCTATACCGACACCTACATTGATATCCACAACGATTGAAACGAAATCAACGACACATCATATGTTTACATCCAGTACATCCATCACCAAATCATTCGGGCACAGGAACGTGCCAATGAAACGTCGCTAGACATGCCAGCGTCAACTCTAGCATTATCCTTCTTCTTTTGACAATTATAAAAGTGATTGCAAATTATTAGGTAGTTAATTGTCCTAGAAGAGTTGCAAGGTCAGCTTTCCTAATCAGTAATCATTCAATGTCTTCTGAAGAAGGGTTAAATTGAGGAAACTGTCGAATTTTGCTTTCGAAATCCATTGACCGGAACGTTGGTAAACCCTCCGTCTCACATAAATTATCCTTCATCCCCAGCTGTTTTTATTTATAGAAACCAAATATAAATAATTTTTGTGAATCTAGTATTTTTTATCTGTACTGAAATTGATTTTGAAGTCTGGTTCTCGAGAAGGTATTTTTTTGACATGCCTTGACAGGATCTTCAAGTAAAAAGAAGGGGCGAAGGGGCATCATTAATCGACACCTCTCTATACCCTGCAATACACTAATGGGCATCGCATCGCTCAGCTATTTGCCAAGCTGCGGTTCCGGAAAGACTTATTGTTTAACGTGCTATTAATCACAACCTCTCACTTAAAGCCAAAAAGCCGTATAAGCTATGTGAAGAAAGTGTAGGATTAGGCTCTTTACTTCGTAGCTGGTTGTCATGGATTCCGCAAATCACGCTGCCGCACGTTAATTTGGGCCTTTATGAATATCAAAGCGTTGACGAAATTCTTAACAATATTTATGCCTGACGCGTCGCTTTGAAAGTGGTCAAAATTTATGGGCTCAAGCTCATGGAGGGAATAGCTAATTGTTTTAGTCATTGATAGCTAATTTCGACTAGACACCGTGCGAAATTAACAGTGGAAATGTCGATCTTCGTAAGAAATAGGTAATATATATTAGGTATAATATTTAATTGTAATTGACAAATATTAATTTCATGGACAATACAACGAACCTTACACAGGGTAACAAACTGTAACAAAAATAGTGACGGATCGTTTAAGGCCATAATAGTTATCGTATTGCGACATTTGCGACTAAGAAAAAGTAGGAGAAAAAATTTTTGGACGTGAAAAAATTTTTTTTTGTGTGGAACACGTTAGTTATCTCAGCCGGCCGAACCTCCATACAAATAAAAAATTTTTTTCGCGTGAGATTTTTTTTTCCTACTTTTTCATAATTAGAATACAATACCAATTATGCCCTTAAACGGATCAACAGCATTTTTGTTACCTCTTGTAGGTATAGCGGATAAATTATGGTGTTGCGTTGTCTTACCTAGACAGGAAAGAATCTAAAGTCCTTACAGTCTATTAATGTAATGATTTGCTACTGCTACTGGTGACGTCATAAATATTGAATCGAATCAGCAAAATATTGTAGACGCATGCCCGTATTAGAATATTGAGTCGTCGACTTAATAACGTTCATACTTATCTGACAAGTATGGCCAAGAACTCTAGCAGTCGAGTTAAAGTCAAAAGGTTTATGGAAGTTCGGACATCTAAATCACTTATGTCGTTTCGAGATATAAACAGTCTGTATGACTGTTATTTTATAGTCCTTATCTCTTCGTAACAAGGTTCACAAATGTTCAGTTGATGACGGTATAAACAGAAGTGGGCGATATGTGGAGCGACATTATGTTAATGCATAATGTTGGTTGAGATCGCGATCTCGTAGAAATCGTTGTCGAAACCATGTGAGATGCGTGTGTGGGTGTAACCAGTCCTATTAGGCCGTAAGTTCCCTGCACATTTACTACATTGTTGTATACCATTAACTACTTAATTTTGTTTTGATTTGTCATCTGGTTCATTCTCAATCCTAGATGACATTTGGATAATGCAGCAAAAACGCAAATGTTTTAATACTCCTACTATAGCAGTCACACTTAAATTTAACCACATTAAGGACTGCTTCTGTTAGAAATTTTGCAATTACTTCCATGTAAGGCTACGAAAAGCCGGGTAAATCTATTTTTTTTTCTTTTAGTTTTTTCTCATTTCATTCGGATTCGGCGTTTTAATTAATTTTTATTGGCTTATAAACTTGGACTTCGAATCGCTGGTTAATTTCTGATGGGTTAAATAAAACACTGGCTATTGAGTATTACCTCACGGTCTATACTTCTCAAGAGCAAGGTCACAGTGCCAGAGTGGCGCCTTAGCCTCACGTCTGCTAAACTCGCCATCTACCTTCAAAATCCTCACGGTCTATACTTCTCAAGAGCAAGGTCACAGTGCCAGAGTGGCGCCTTAGCCTTACGTCTGCTAAACTCGCCATCTACCTTCAAAATTATAAGGTAATAAGTGTCGCCGAAGCACACGCATTATTACTCCTTTTCATTATGAATGACAGACATATTGAGGGCTCTAGGGCTACCATCTGTCGCATCTAGATTCCATTCCGGGGAAAGCGGGCCATTCCTTACAGAAAATAAGACACTTGAGTGATAGACGCGCATACCAACGCGGGCATTTTCTATTAATGAAGATTGCTTAGAAAAAGCCCACGTAGAAGGGGACACTACGTACATAGGTACACTTTTCTAACTGTAGATACCTACATGAGTAGGTAGAAGTATTTTTGGCAGTTATCAACTTATCAATCGTGAATTTATAACTTACTTGTGTTTGACTGTGCGTATTATGCCGTGTGCGTGAGTGTTGTATTATATCATTTATGAC
Organism: Pammene aurita; assembly: GCA_947086415.1. Taxonomy (NCBI): domain Eukaryota; kingdom Metazoa; phylum Arthropoda; class Insecta; order Lepidoptera; family Tortricidae; genus Pammene; species Pammene aurita. The sequence continues at coordinate 19,681,849 of OX352305.1, read as the reverse complement.
AGCCACACTTTACAGTGGACGAATGGTCGGTACATGTACTTAGTAGTTACGAATTTACGAAATAGGACGCGGGTGAGAGGTCCCGGATTAAACACTTGTAGGCATCGAGTAAGTCTATCAATCCAGACCGTAGAGATCAAAGCAATCAATTTAAGATGACATTATTGTGTCATTTAAAAGTGCGAGATTATGATGCTGATTCAATGAAGGTATTGAGTTTGTTTACCTTTATTTACTTTTCGATTGACACCGATTTAGATACCTAATTCGCGATGTCATCGTAGCTATCTGGAATTCTGGAAGATTGCATTCCATTTCCATTCACTATAGTGTTAGTCGATGAATTCTTATCTTTGTAAGTACTATTTTTACCTGTGTGTATTTCCATTCATCCATTAAAATGGCGATACCTACAGAACATTCCACTACGTACTTTAGAATTGCGCCATTTCTTTGTTTTCCATTTGAATCTTTTGCGCAGTTTCAAATAAAACGGACGTAAATCATAAACTAACGACCATTCTTTATTCATTACTTAATCATTTCTTGGTAATTCATTTACATAAGCACATGTATTTTATTGACGTTCAATTAGGATTCTTTCGCTGTTTCGCGCGATCAATTAAAGTTTCACCCATTAAGTAGCGTGGTTATAAATATGTGGTTAATTATAAATGCGAATGTAAAAAAAATATTGGATTAATTTGAAAAGGCAACGACACCAAGAACATATTACTCGTATAAGATTAATTTTATGCAATCAAATATAACAAAGTTTTGGCACGTTTTGGCACAGATAGTGTCTTTGTCATGTTAGGTTACATGATGTAAATATTAGCATAGAATAATATAATAGTATTTCATACAGAAGGTTATCTTTCCTACCAAATTAGTGTTTGACAGAACTTTGACAGATGAACGCTGACACATGATGTCTCTATACAATTTTACCTTTCGACGTTCTAGGGTTACAAGTACGCGTAGTATTATTGCTGGACCTGTCCCAATCTACCTAGTCTATCAGTAATTTTAATACAAAACTAAATAAATGTCAGATTTATTACCTTACTTGCCCAATCTAATTATTATTTTAGTACAAAGCTACTACAATAAACTACTTAAATATTTTAATCTTGTCTGTGGTCATGCCGCAAATAACTGGCAAATAAACGAAAGGGATTTTGAAGCCCGAAAACGCATCCGATACGTTCCAAAACCGTAGCTGTCACTTCGTGGAGATGGACACCCTTGGTATTAGTCTAAATATTTGTATTGGGCCTCTTTCTTATTCCACAGTAAAGAATGAGATATTACACCAATATTTGGACAGAAATGTTGCGAACATACTGCCCTTTCTGTCCAAATATTGGTGGCACCTTTACATGGCACCGCGGCAACACGATAAGGCCTGAAGATCTGCTAGCCTAATACGGTTGGATTTTATTCGCCTGTCACCATAGCTGTAACGTTCTAACCAGTATGTAAGTGCGAAAGTGACGCATAACGTGATAGGCGATAAAATGACAACCAACAGGTGCATGACAAATAAAAAATTCGTTAATTCCTTTTCCGGGTTTCGTAGTTTATCATCAGTATTTTATAACATGAAATTCACCTTGTTTTGGATTCGATATTATAGGAGTAAATCGAAACAAGGCGAGTGGTGTAGTAGCATTAGATTGAAATCATATTGTTTGGACCACGTCGTTTCCGTTTCGCACAACGTGTGTTAAAAAGCACGCCGCACTTAATTTTCCTATTAGTGTGGTGTGGCATAGTTTTTTCCTGTTGTTTAGTCCCATGAAAGTTCCTTGATATTTTAAAGGGAAATCAACAACAACATTACGCTAATGTTTACATCCGGCCACATGTTTACGCTAAATTATCGTGTTGGCTTTTGCGTTGTAGTTTTAGAATCGAACCGTAAACAACCTTATCTTATCCTCGGAACCGCATCAATGATCATTGAAGAATTGTTTACCTATAGGCATTTTACCGATTGAATTTATTTATGAATTAAGATATTGAAGATAAAAGAGGATATGTATAAGATATCTTAGACGGTTTTATTACCTACCTATTCTATATAAGATGCGAAGTACCTACTTCTTTACCAGCATGGCCGTGGTTGATTTTGCTATGGCCTTGTTGTTACACCGTTTACCGGACAACACTTCAAAACTTTGAACTGCGATTACGAATAGTTGTTACGCAAATTTAAGTCACAGTTAAACTGGTTCGATTGAGACGAGATCCATTAATGTATGGGAATGCCGGTCGACTCACCTTGGAGTCACGTGGGAGCTGATTCACTGCGCGCACGCCTCCATATTTATATTACGCGGCTCTATAAGGACGTATGTGGTGCAAAAATGTAAAGTGATTTAACGTTTGACCTCCAAACCCGTATGCCCTGTGTTAAACATGTTATTCTTGATAGTGGCTTATGTAGAGAGACAATTACTTGGTCCATTATACTGTATTGCAGTGAGATAAGGACGGTGCAGTGTGTCTTCTAAGGCCCTTTCAGAGCACAATACGCAATCATATGAGGAAACCTTGTGCCTTCATTAATGTCATATGAATGATCGATGTGTCCAAGGTCAAAACTGAGACGTGGAGGTGGTCAACTCTGGGTTAGACGAAGAATTCCACGACTGTTTTTTTGATCTATCCGGAAATCTAAAAAAATAATGAATTTTTAGACGAATTTAAAACTTGCTATCAGAGAAGTAGAAGGATCTTAGAGTAAATGCCCCTTATAATCCCATCCTTCTTCCGGATGACAAACAACGTTAAATAGGTCATACCTACATTATGCTGCGACCTTCCACTGACCTGGTAAACCATTTTTCCCAATAACAAAAGGGTAAAAAAGTTGTTTTGTGACTATTTGTAATTGTTTAGAAGGCAGCCAATTAGAACATTGTCATCATAGGAATTAATTCAATTAATTATCTGTCCTGTGTTTAGTAATGAATGACTGTCATCTCCGGTATGCAGTGATCGTTCGCATCCTTATTACATATTTAGTAAATTACTTAGGTACTTATCGTGATCATCATTATCCTTATGCTAATTGCAAAGTCAAGGGTACGAGTTTTGTATAAGTTTGTTCATTTTAAATTATTTGAGTACCTATAGTATCTACAAATATAGAAATCTGTTAAAAATAACTTCAGATGAATTTAGGGATGCGTTTTTTTTCTGAACTTCCATAGACACAATTCTCCGGAATCAACCCAAACCCCCTTAAGTGAAGTGATATGAATATAATTACGTCACACCTTAACGTCCATGAAATTGATTTCCTGAAGCTCTTCGTTCGGTTTCCAATTAGCCGAAATGCTCGCCGGGATGAATAATATCCGGCGGGCCGGGAAGTGACGTCACGCGCTCCGCTTCCTCCGTACGTGACGGACTTTACGATGGCCAAGGCCGTGTATTCCTGTCATTTCCTCAGTACGCGAGGCGAATGCTCAGGAGAACTAGTGTGTGTGACTTTGAGATCCGTTTAAACCGTATCAGGAGAGCGCATTCATACTGCCTGGAGCGTTCGACTCGCGAGCGAAGTAAAGCGATTGGAATTGATACGCAAGGTGAAGCCTCTTCGACACGACACCACAGACAGAGAAACGCTATCATACATATGCCGTAACGAGAGCTACGAAACCCTTCTAGTATGCTATACTATCCTTATTCCTAGATTCGGGACTCGGGCAGCTATTCATCGGCAGAGATTCAAGGCGTTTCCGTATAAATTTTTATCAATAGGGCTAGTTTAGTTAATCCCGAATCAATGGACATTTTGTAAACTTTATGATTTCGATGATTTTTTGACTACAATTCTATAAGCACAGTTCAATTTTCGTGAATATTCAATCTGCTAAAAAGTAAAGACAACATGTTGAATGTATCTCGAGGCGGTTTGCAAACTAAGTAGTCGTAGATGTCTCCTCGCGGAACCTCACGATTTGCATATTCCAATACAATCATAACACAATCAATATCGTGACGAACATACTTCAAATACATGTGTAGTGAGTAGGTAAATACCTGCACCTCATATAGACATATATACATCGACATACGGCAAAAAGGCTCCGTTTTCAAGGATTCCATTCCATCCCTACTCGAGACAAAACATTTTCACTTTACCCTTTTTTTTCGAATCAACCCTTGACCCCTTGTTTGTATACACATCGCCCGTGAATTATTCAGAGACGCCAGCTAAACTGATTACTTTAAGCTATTGCGCATGTTTTGTTGAATGGAATGTATATCATTACGAAGATAATTCCGTATTTAGCATTTAAATACTTGTTTTGTAAGACGTCGAAGTATGTTGTAGCTCACAAAGAAGGTTATTCATACTTTCGGTTCACCGGATTCAAGTTTTCGGGAAAGAAAGTTTTGCAAACTGGCGTTGGATTGGCACCAAATTGGTTAGTTTACTGTTTTATCTTTCTTTTCACACCCAACAGCAGTCCAGACACTGTACCCGTCCTATTCTATGTATATGAAGAATGAGAAGAAATAATGTCATTATTACTGATAGTGTCTGGTCAGCTAACCTTCATACGTGTACATACATATATGTAGATTATAGACCGACCCTGAGAGTTGACGAAGAAACAGACATCGGGGATTCAACGGGAATCAGTAATGATTTATAAAGGGCTGCCACAATAGATCAAATCTGGTCGGTGAAAAATCAAAAATGAAGCTTACATTAGATCAAAGCTTAAGTTAGTCAAAACGTGTCGAGCATATTGATCGGGCACAGCACATAAGAAATATGAGAATGGAAGCCCTCATTTGTAAGCGATATCTTCCTTGCAGCGATTCTTATCGTTAGCCATAAAGGAAGTTTCCTGAAGTTGATAGTCAGACATGCAAATGTCTCCGGGCGCCCCACTTGCGAAGTTTAGAATTTATCAGTGCAGTGCAAATATTTACGTAGGGCAGTGGAACGTGGAACAATTAGATCGCCCCAGTTATCGAGTGCACGCTTTTCATCGCTGGCTACCCATAATGAGTGCATTCACCGATGCGGCGAGATTGCGTGATGTGCCATGTAATTCCTGGGTGCTTGCTTACTGCAAACATCGACACTCTAGGAACGTCTATCACCGTCTCTATTACTTTAGCATTATTCGAGCGATAAGAGTCGCAGATTTGATTCTAATTTCGATGTTGTCCGAGTGTCTCTGTGTTGTCCGAGCCAACCAGTATAACTGTGATCTTGATAACCTAATAACTATGCATATCGGAGATCAGCTTGTACTGGTAGCGTCGACGATAACAACATTATGCAACGCAAGCTGCGGACTTCGACACTGCAGTGCTGAGCAGAAGGCCGTACGAGTATGTTACCATGCGACTTGTACGGAGATGTTATTACTAAATTTTGTCTTAGGATTAAGACCATACTGCTGTTAAAGTAACACGTACAAGTGGCCATCGGTATTTCTTCGTTAAACATAATATATAGTTTCTCCCAAAATATTTATAGAAACTTACTACTAAAGCTATTTGAGCGGAGATGTTTCAACACTTTTTACAACAAACCATAACTTTTCAGGTTCCTAAAGTATCAAGTTTAATTCAGTTTAGTTTAATCTTTTATTTAATCAAAGTATCCTTAAGTTGGATATCGTTTTCTTGTCAGTTTTGGCCCTGGATTTCCTAGTTTTTATCCCGGATAAACGGGGTTTGGCGATATAAAGAGAACTCGTGGGTGAACTAGGACAAGTGACTCAGGAAAACGTGTCTTATTTGCGGCACTTCTGCACTTGTACGTGGGTTGCGTCTCAAAGGATATATAAGAGGAGGTATATAGACTGCGTAGGTAAAAAAGTTAATAGGTATGTAAAAAATGGACTTGGAACTGGCTACGTTAGATATGACACAATAATGAGAGCAACAAAACCCATCTGGTTAGATTGCTATACTATCCTTATTACTAGATCCGGGCATCTGGCAGCTTTTAATGGGTGGAGGTCAGAATGACAGACTAGCAAAAAAACTGTCCATTTATAGTTTTAACATACACTCGCACAAAAATAAGCAGTTTATGCTATGGGGAGCTACGATTCTAGAGAAAAAATAATAAAACAGTGAGCTAACTGCTTATCAATTGTATTTTACCTTGTTTAAATACAAGCTTTCAATTTTGCCTTAGCAAGTTACAAAGGTCTGACTTTATCCTTAAGTAGTTTCTTTGACGAGCATGTGTGGGGTGTCGTCTATACAAACATGCCCAATAGACGGACAAAGATTACTTCCCCCGGTGCAGTTTTTGTAAGAAGGATCTTATTCGGCCGCGATTCGCACCTGGCAGACGACGCGGCAGCTGCTTTCCTCAACCACAATGCGTGCATTCCCCTAGGCTTTAAATTATTCAATACTTACTGTAAATACGGTATGTCGTGTACCAAATTTTGATAAATCGGTGTTGTGGAGTTCGTAGCTATAGCATGCACATATTGGACTGACTTTCGCATGCAGGCCAAGACGTGAACGTAGGTAGCGACAAATACGTTAAAAAAATAGTTTATTGAGTAAAAATAAGTGCTTATGACTTATGACTACTTACATGTTTTGTTGCGGTAAATTGTAAAAACCAAAGGTAAGTAAGTGTCTTCTGACCCCCGTACTAATATGAACTACTGTATCATGGTGGGCCAGGATTCACCGTCCTTAGCACAAGTTACCATTACCATTATCACGTATGGCAATATGGCATCTTATTAAGAATATCGATGTTACATATGTAAAACTTGAGACTTTCGCGTTCTGTAGATATAAAGGATGATTCACGCTGTAACGTCCGCGTCCTACACGAAACTTCGGACACTACATTCTGTATAGAAAGCGTCACGTGATCCTCGGAGGTCACATGATATTTTCTATTATACAAATGGGAGTGTCGGATTAGAAGTGTCGTGTAAGACGCGAAACGTTACAGCGTGAATCATACTTTAGCAGGGTCTATCACGAATTAAATTTATTTACTGATGGTATATTGTAAAATCATAATTGTTAAATTGAGGCAAGTCATTTGTGTAAACCTGTCTCAAATCTATAGAAACAGAGGGCTAGTATTGCAAGTTTTCGTGCCAAAATGCTTGTAAAACATGTTTACATGTCTAAAACTTGGCCGGATTCCATATCGCCAAAGCTCGAGTTGTAAAAGTTATGCAATCATGCCACGTTTAATCGCTTTTAACATGTTAGCGAGACAAAGTTGTGAGAAGGGCGTTATCGGATTATACCTCTAGGGACAGGAAAGTACAGAAACGAAATGACGGATCTTAAAGGGTACGTGTGTAACTTCGGTCTGTGCAAGTTGGGTTTCTAATTCTGACACGGGTGTCACCGATTGTCAGCTGCTCTATTATTGCCAACGGTTACAGCGTCCTAGCTTTTCAAGCTAACCAATATAAGTTTCAGCGGTTAGCTGGTTGCTCGACACAGCGCAACACAATGCACCTATTAAAGCAATCTCCAACTCGCTTGACGGAGCGCGCGCGCAGATATGCGTGCGTCTTTATGAAGACCGACAAGGTAAGAGTTTGGTCGTACGTAAACTGGTTAGGGTAACCCTAGGCTGAACCGAGTGCTTGGTTATCGATAGGAATAACAAATGTAATCCCGGTTAATGTTGGTAATACTCGCACCACTTACCTGTGTAATACGTGCACGACTGTAAACGCCATCAAATATATCGGAGCAGCCAAGGTACTCAAAAATATCTGGACATGCACTTTATCACCTTGACAACAGAGGCGTTGTTCAGATCTTTTTGACCACCTTGGCCGCTCCGATATATCTGATGGCGACTGTACAGTCAGCGTCAAATAGTTAGTAACAACCAAAGTAGCCAAATATATCGATATAGATCTTTATTTGTACGGCAGTAAGGATGTGTTACGGTATATTTGGCGACTTAGACTAAGCTGCTACTAACTATATGATGCTGACTGTACAATTGTGTCTTATCTGGTACACGTTACACACGTCTTCGTATCCGGCTTAAATCAACAGTTTCGCGTACCTACCTACTCCTAGTTGTGTGTGTTGTCTGCATCGCACTAAACTTCTTATTAGCTCTATTGACGAAAACGATAGGGATAAGCAATGATATATTTTTATTCAACATCTTATTTCAATAACGATCTCAGTGTAAGTACTTAAATGTATTTTCAAACCGAATGTAGCCTGACGTTTCCATTTCGGGAGAGCCTGGAATGAAATTGCCCGTTAAGAGGCTGACAACACCCGATGACCTTCAATTTGACTTTACTCTAACAGTTTTTTAGCTACAACTACTTGTTTTCAGAAATATTTATGTTAATATTCGTTATATTTGGAAGAACTTCGTTCATTCCGATACACGATTGGACGAAATCGGCTCCATAGAAAATAATTCCTAAGTTACATCTTATAAAATTATCTTTAAACAGTTGTATGTCTTTAGTTTCTTGGTTTATACGTCTATAACTAAGGATAAAATTCCACCACACTAATACTAAAAACTTCGTTGTTTTATATTTCTCAATTAATGTGTAGTTTGTTTTTAATTCATCATTTTGCAAAATTTGCAATGAGCTCCCATATTAATCATAACACAGTGTTTCTCTTTCACTCACGCTGAAAAAGATAGGGAGGGAATTTAGCTGTTGTCAGCCCCTTAATGGGGTTACTCATTAAGGATAACTATCAAATTCTTTACCCTCGCCTCAGCTTGGAACGCTCTTAGATAATGATTCTTTGAGAATTGCAGCGGCTCTTAGGCTGGAGTCGAAGGTGTGTCAGGCTCATCGTTGCCGGTGTGGGGTAATGGTGGAGGAGAACGGGCACCACGGTCTCAGCTGTCAGAGGTGTGCCGGGCGGTTCCCGAGACACCACTCGATTAACTAGATCGTGCGGCGGGCATTGGTGTCAGCGAACGTACCATGCGTCTTGGAGCCACCGGGGCTGAGTCGGACGGACGGGAAGAGGCCGGATGGCCTGACTTTAATTCCGTGGCGGATGGGGCGCTGTCTTTTATGGGATGCAACTTGTGTTAGCACATACGCTGCATCCCATTTAAGGCATACCATCAGTTGTGCGGGTTCAGCGGCGGAGTCTGCGGCAAAGTTAAAGCACGCGAAGTACGCTGGTTTTGAATCCGCATATGACTTTGTGCCGGTGGCCATTGAGACAGCCGGACCCTGGGGGACAGAGGCGCTCAACTTCTTCAGGGAATTAGGGCGTCGTTTGCGAGAGAGGGGCTGCGATCCTCACTCGGGATCGTATCTGGTTCAGCAGGTCTCCATTGCTGTTCAGCGGGGAAATGCGGCGGGAATAATGGGGACCTTTGAGCCGGGTACGATTCGGAGTGGGCTTATTTAAAAAAATAGTTTTTTATTTGACATTCTATTATTCTAGGTTCTAAGTTGACTTTTTATGTGATTTTAAATTCTTAAATTATAAGTCAGTTTTAAGTTGACATTTTGTATTGTTTGTTTGTGGAGTTCCTGACATTGCTTTACTTTGAATACACGAGCATCTATTAGAACACTCGACGATGATGTTTCATATATATCATGTATCTTCACCCACGTACCGCCAAAGCCAAAGATCTAATTCAATGTGACGAGCAGTGCGGTGTCTCCGTCGAACGGGGACAGTGGGGGGACACGGCGCCATTCCTGACCTATATCGCGATTCGCGACGGGGTCTGGGACATCGCCAACTATCCCTGTCACACTTGGAACCATAATGGCTCATCTTTCCCTGGCAGTGTTGCCATACCAAGACAAACAAACTGTAAACAGCGCTTCGAAGCCAAAGGAACAATTGAGGTGAAGCGGATTATTTTGTTTTGTAACATGGAACGATTAATTTACTCGTAAGATTTAAAGAACGAGCAAAGGAGGGTGGGCAAATTGGCCTATATGTGGTCATATAGGCCAATAAGGTCAAGCGATATGTCACTGGATAGCTTATTCTAAGTTCTAAAACTTTTACTATGACAGGTAGCCCCAAACATTGTGTAAAAAAGTTAAGAGGCCTTATTCCCAAAACGCGCGAATTTCTTAAAATGCTTCATTTTCTTCGAAGGCTATGGCTAAAGTACTTAGTTTTTTTTAATCAACTATTGATGCATATAATAGTTCATTTCTTTATCTAGACGGCCATCGGAGCAAATATTACATTTTAACGAGTAAAACATGACAAAAATTGGTCGTCTTGGAAGGCCTTTCCTGATTTTCCAGTTAGATGTACCGTTCATTTCCACATTACGCAAAAAAGGGTAACAATTCTTATTCAACTTGAATAAAATTCAATTCAGTATATCATGTCTGAGACGGCCATGGAAATAAATATCGAAGATTCATCTTGGATTATAGACAAAATGCCTCCTAATTATATGCCAGTTTTTTGATTAAAACACGTTTACATTTAATTTTTTCCACGAAAACTCTATGAATATTTTGCCCTAAAAAGATTATCATAGGAAAGTTAAACTATATTTCTATCACGATAAAAAATATCATTACTATAGTGGTACGTTTTAATTTAGTATGAATTTTTAAATATGACCTATAAATCACACTTCACAGGACACTTTCTGTAAGAATCGTATTTTTGGGTTCTTAATAATAATAAATATGGTTCAAAAGTATTTTTTTGTATTACTAATACTTCAAACTATCTAATAGATAGCATTTTATGCGGTTTTTTTCATTAATAGAGTTTTTCGACCTTTTAGGGAATAAGGAGCCTTAACGAGTCATAAAAGTAGATTGAAATTAAACGTAACAAGTTAGTTTTTTTGATACAAGTTCTTATATCGCTCTACAGATTATGAAGGTTTAATAACTGTTGATGATTATGTGTCATGTTTTTGTTTTTGCGTTTTCATGTTTTTTTGTGCCATTCTGGTTCATTTATCTATCACACAGCGATTCGAGATTTTCCGCCGTACAAAAAGTTGTAGAATATTAAAAAACCTTTCCAATCACAGATCTTATATCTGTGTTTCCAATGATATATATGGCTTGTCATTATTGGTTTCTAGGCCAGAGTCCATACAAATCTGCCCATCCTCCACACACGTGTTTTTGAAGAAAGTGTGTTCTTTATGAACAAGCAACCATCGGGCTAAACCTTTCAAAAAAAAACCGGCCAAGAGCGTGTCGGGCCACGCTCAGTGTAGGGTTCCGTAGTTTTCCGTCCGTCACAGTAAGTGTCCCCACTTAAGAGTTAATAACACCGCCATGTAGGATATGATACGAGAGTTCCACGTACAGCGACATCTATCGGCAAATTAAGTAAACTATTGCGCGCGAGCTTAAAGTATGGAAGATGATTTTTATGGAATAATTCTTTATTGCGTGAACCGATTTTCACCGTTTTTACTTTATTTGAAAGCACGTCATTGCATTGTAATTTTGTAGAAATTACAGGTACAATAAACACCTGCTTATACGGTTAAATTACAAACTTAGTTCAGAAATTATTTTGTAATTTTTTTTCAAAAACTATTCATCCTATCAAGTTCAAAATAATTTTCCTAGAAAGTTTTTATAAAGTTCTACTTTTGAGATTTTTTTCATATTTTTAAAACTTATGGTTCAAAAGTTAGAGCGGGGGGGACGCATATTTTTTTACTTCTGGAGCGATTATTTCCGAAAATATTTACATTATCGAAAAATGATTTTAGTAAACCCCTATTCATTTTTAAATACCAATCCAACAATATATCACACGTTAGGGTTAAAATGAAAAAAAAAAAATCACTCCCCACTTTACGTATAGGGGAGGTACCCTAATAAAAAAATTTTTTCGACTTTTTATTTTACCACTTTGTCGGCGTGATTGATATACATATTAGTACCAAATTTCAGCTTTCTAGTGCTAACGGTCACTGAGATTATCCGCGGACGGACGGACGGACGGACGGGCAGACATGGCGAAACTATAAGGGTTCCTAGTTGACTACGGAACCCTAATAATATAAAGAGCAGTAGTAATAGAGAGTTTTTTTAAAGAAATTCCTAAAGCAGATCTCCCGGTAAAATAAAATGCGGAAAACCAGTGTATCTGGTAACAGTAATCCGTAGAACCGGAGGCGTTTACGACATTTTGTTTTGAAATGAAAATTCATTTTGCGCTTAATTCTTATTGTGATTGTCAAAAACTCATCTCGAAAGTCGCACAATTCAGCACGAAACTTTTCAAACGTATTATGTTTCAAACTGCTGTTTGCGGTTTGTCGTGCGGTCGCAAACTGAATCAAAATACTTGCTGGCAAGGTTCATATGAATAAGGACATATTTTTATTTTAAAGGTGTTCTTATACCTATTTTTATGAGAGAACATTTTTGCGGTTTCGTTCGATGGAAAGTATCCTGTTTCCGGAATTCACCTGCCCCTGTAAATGATACCGAGGTTTAAATACAATATAAGGGCTGGCAGCTTCTTTGGCCAGAGGGTAACCATTTTTAGGGTTCCGTAGTCAACTAGGAACCCTTATAGTTTCGCCATGTCTGCCCGTCCGTCCGTCCGTCCGTCCGCGGATAATCTCAGTGACCGTTAGCACTAGAAAGCTGAAATTTGGTACTAATATGTATATCAATCACGCCGACAAAGTGGTAAAATAAAAAGTGAATTTTTTTTTTTTATTAGGGTACCTCCCCTATACGTAAAGTGGGGAGTGATTTTTTTTTCATTTCAACCCTAACGTGTGATATATTATTGGATAGGTATTTAAAAATGAATTGAGGTTTCCTAAAATCATTTTTCGATAATGTAAATATTTTCGGAAATAATCGCTCCAGAAGTAAAAAAATATGCGTCCCCCCCCCCTCTAACTTTTGAACCATAAGTTTTAAAAATATGAAAAAAATCTCAAAAGTAGAACTTTATAAAAACTTTCTTGGAAAATTATTTTGAACTTGATAGGATGAATAGTGTTTGAAAAAAAAATACAAAATAATTTCTGAACTAAGTTTGTAATTTAACCGTATAAGCAGGTGTTTATTGTACCTGTAATTTCTACAAAATTACAATGAAATGACGTGCTTTCAAATAAAGTAAAAACGGTGAAAATCGGTTCACGCAATAAAGAATTATCCCATAAAAATCATCTTCCATACTTTATGCTCGCGCGCAATAGTTTACTCAAATTGCCGATAGATGTCGCTGTACATGGAACTCTCATATCATATCCTACATGGCGGTGTTATTAACTCTTAAGTGGGGACACTTACTGTGACGGACGGAAAACTACGGAACCCTACAGTGAGCGTGGCCCGACACGCTCTTGGCCGGTTTTTAGTTTTGTACCAAGTTTGTTATAGATAGTCTTTTTGTGTACCTGAATAAACAGTTCATAGTTTCTTCTGTCAGCCAATTTCGATGTCTTGTCAACATCTTATAATATCATTATACGTATTTTGAATTTAATAAAACAATAGGTAACGCATGGGTAACACTTAAAAAGGATACCGAATAGATATTCACGTTACATTACCAAAAAATCTTAAATGCATTATCCTTTTACTTGTAAACAGTACGAGTAAACACAAATGAATCTATCTATACATATAATAAAGCTGAAGAGGGTCGAAAGTCTGTACATGGAAGATAATCGAAAAAAAGTTGGCTGGGGATACTTAGAATCGATAACAGAATACGTTACAACAATTTTTAGAATTTTTGTCTGTTTGTCTGTTTGTCTGTTTATCTGTTTATCTGTTTGTCTGTTTATTTGACCGCGCATCACGTGAAAACGGCTGAACGGATTTTGATGAAATTTTGTATAGAGATAGTTTGAGTCCCGGTTAAGGATAATATATAGTTTTAATCCCGAAAATCAACCCTGGTGGGGGTGAAAATGGGGTTGAAAGTTTGTATGGAGAATTTTTAACCGCTGAAACGATTTAGATAGAAATGAGTATGAAGATAATTTGAGTCTCGAGAAACGTCATAGGATAATTTTCATACCCTTGTGGGGGTAAAAAGGGGGTTGGAAGTTGGTATGAGGAATTTTTTACCGCTGAACTGATTTAGATGGAAATGTGTATAGAGATAGTATGGGTCTCGAGAAAGGACAAAGGATAGTTTTTACCCCAAAATCAACCCTAAAGGGGTGAAAAGGGAGTTGGAAATTTGTATAGGGAATTATTAACCGCAGAATCGATTTAGATAAAATTTGGTATGGAGATAATTTGAGCTCTGGAAAAGGAAATGAAATAGTTTTATCTCGGAAATTATCCCTTAAGCGGATGCAAAAAGTTTACATGGGGAAGAAACAACCAATAACCGCTGTACGTATTTAGATGAAATTTGGTGTTGAAATAATTTGTAATTTTTTGGTCAAGGTGTTCATATTTATAACATGTTACCCGTCGATGCTTTAAATTTACCTTTACCCGCTCTTAAGAAATATTTGAAAATGTCATGAATGTCAAAGGGTTATTCCAGGTTCGAGGACTATATTGACAGACAAAGATGCATGGCCCAAACCAAAAAACTACTACAAAATCATCTAACATTTATAGGACACCGTTTAGGTAGGAAAACATATCAAACGTTTTGTGAAGCAGTCAGATTAGGATTTATTTTTCTTTATAATTAAACAATGGGTACATTATCTGTCTCTCAAGCTGTTTTGATATGTCTTCTTGAAGAACTACGCATTATTTTGTATCTTTAAGATCTAATAATGTATTACTTACTGTTTTGAAAAAAATAAGTCCCGTCGAGTTTCTTTTCGGTCATAAATGTCATAATATTTCTTGGGCCAGAGGTGTATATAGGGTTAGAACCGGTGGTAGTTTTGGAACGAAGTTCCTTATCGGACGCTTCGCGGATGGGAGGCTAGGCGAAAAAAAGTCACGAAAAAGCGTCACGTCACGAAAACGCGACACCCATACGATTGAGAAACATGTAAAATGGAATGAAATAAAAAATATATATAAAATAGAATAAAGTGAAGTGAAAAGTTAAAGTGAGAAGTGACAAAGTTATAAAAGAGAAAAAACTGTAAAAAGTCGGGAACCTAAAAGTAAACAATGGCAAAATTTTCAAAAAATTTCATAAATTTCAAAAATTTCATAAATTTCAAAAACTTCAAAAACTTCAAAAATTTCAAAAATTTCAAAAAATTTTAAAAATTTTAAAAATTTCAAAAATTTCAATAATTTCAAAATTTTAAAAACTTCAAAATTTTCAAAAACTTCAAAAATTTCAAAACTCAAAATTTTTTTCAAATTTCTAAAATTTCAATTTGAAAAAAAAAAAGCTGTAAAAAGTCGGGAACCTAAAAGTAAACAATGGCAAAATTTTCAAAAAATTTCATAAATTTAAAAAAATTCAAAAATTTCAAAAACTTCAAAAACTTCAAAAATTTCAAAAATTTCAAAAATTTCAAAGATTTCAAAAATTTCAAAAATTACAAAAATTTCAAAAATTTCATTCATTTAAAAAATTTTAAAAATTTAAAAAATTTCAAAACTTCAAAATTTTCGAAAACTTCAAAAATTTCAAAACTCAAAAAATTTTTTAAATTTCTAAAATTTCAATTTGAAAAAACTAAAAAGTCGGGAACCTAAAAGTAAACAATGGCTAAATCTTCAAAAAATTTCATAAATTTAAAAAATTTAAAAAATTTCAAAAACTTCAAAAACTTCAAAAATTTCAAATAATTTCCAAAATTTTAAAAATTTCATAACTTATAAATTTCAACTATTTCCAAAATTTAAAAAAAATACAAAAAAAATAAATTTCTAAAAAAAATTAAAATTAAATAACATAACTTCGTTCCAATCGCGTGTTCCACGACACTCACGTATTTTATTTTTCTCTGACGTTAATTAGTGCAGTGTAATGTGCTTACATTGATAAATAAATATTTTGATTTATCTGTGACAGTGTGGTAAAAACGTATGAAAATTCATTACCCCCGACCGCCGGCACGCCCGCCCCCCCTGGATTTTTAATATGTGTGTAGGTAAAGCAGTGTATGCTTCTGTACATAATTAGGCCTTGTTACGTAACAGTTACATAACTACTATTTATCTCTTTTTAGGGTTCCGTAGTCAACTAGGAACCCTTATAGTTTCGCCATGTCCGTCCGTCTGTCCGCGGTCTAGCTCAGTTACCGTTCGCACTAGAACGCTGAAATTTGGTGAGGCCTGATAAGAACTCTCAATAAAAACTATCTATATCTATACATATAATAAAGCTAAAGAGGGTCGAAAGTCTGTACATGGAAGATAATCGAAAAAAAGTTGGCTGGGGATACTTAGAATCGATAACGGAACACGTTACAACAATTTTTTGTTTGTCTGTTTGTCTGTTTATCTGTTTATCTGTTTGTCTGTTTATTTGACCGCGCATCACGTGAAAACGGCTGAACGGATTTTGATGAAATTTTGTATAGAGATAGTTTGAGTCCCGGGTAAGCGCCTGTTCTTACCTTTCATGCATAGACTGATTTGACGGGAGGATCGATTTGGATGATATTTGCCGTGGACATGAACGTATAAATACAAAAGTGGTCCTGTATCGTCCGATATACACCTACTGCTCTATGTCGTTTAAATCCTTTTGTCCGGGTCTGCCTAAAACGCACTCTGACTAATTCGCGTTATGCCTAGACCAATTGAGAAATAGTCGAAATAAGACTTAGGCGTAATGAGTTTTTGTCCTAAAGCGAACTTAGCACATTGAGAATCTCTGTCGTTTAAATCATGCCAAAAAAATAATATGATAAAAAAAGTATTCATTTTTGAGTGTACTTTCATTTAGTGGTAATTGTAAAATATTTTATTAGGACTACTGTCCTCTAGCGTCATCTGTCAACTTTACTTCAAGTTCCGCCTCCAGGGTAGCGGGAGATAAATTAGGGGTGAATTAGCCGCTTACTGACACAGACCGAATTCCACGCGGGCGGAGCCGCGGGCACAGCTAGTTATAAAATATACGTATTTAAGATTTGTCTGATATGAATATTATGAATCTTGATTGAAATAAAATGTGATAATTTGTTGGAATCTCAGTAATAGTCAAAGTAAGCTATCATTCCTCAAATTGTGAATAACATTCAAACCTCTAGCAACCATGGCTTTACCGGCATCATAGTTGCGTGAGTTGCGTCATAGACTACGATGGCCGTTTACTATCGTGCAGGCTGTATGTTTGATTTCCATTGCCACCGTCGTGGTACGAAAAATAATTCGGTCGACGTAGAACGGTCCATACAGCGTCACGTTGAATACGACAAAAATCCGCGTGGGGTTTGTAATGCCGGGAACATTATTTTATTTTGAACAAATCCAGGAACTCTAATTTGATGGACTTCCTTAATTTATGCAAATAATACTCTGGACAATTAAATGGGACCGAGTTTGTCCACAGCGGGTTCGGCGGACGCCATTTGAATTACAAATTGTTGCATCGGCGGTTGACAATAAAATTGATTCACTTTCACGGAACGAACAGTTATTTTGCAAAATCCGTTTATAATTTTATCCGCCAATTGCTTTTTTAAGCGCGAGTAGGCTTTTTGTGTAATAACTAGTCTTAAGTACCTAACTTTAGATAGGTAAAACAGCTATCCCAGCTTATCAATGAATTCATTAATAAATTGGGTATGCAATTATGAACCCGATTGTACATCACTGTCGCTTGTCAATAAGCCGTTACTGCCATAATAATTCATTTAGAAATAAACTATTAACAGCCGACAATGATGTGCCTTTGACTTGAAAACGTTAATATTTTGGATGTTTACCACTAACCAAACTATACCGGACCTAACTTTCTGGGGATTCAGGTAAAACTCATGCAGGAAAAAATAGATCAGTTCTGTTCCAGAATATTCCTAACCTGAAGAACCTGATCCTGAGTGTGACCCATCTACGTAAATTCTTGGGACCCTGAACCAGAGTAGATTCCCCGATTTCTGTATGTAGCCCCCAAAAAGTGAACATAAATTACAGCGAGCGTTTGACTCGCCTGTGCGCGGCAAGCTTTGGCAATAGGTCCACTAACTAAGGCGTTATCAAGATGTCTAATTAACAAGACACAACCCTATTAGTAGTTGGTCGCGTTGATTAACATATCCAGGGCTAGAGTACCTAGGCAACGCGGTCACACAATTTACAACTTTGTTTGTTTAGTGTCAAGGTTCCGTTTCGAACAACATGAAGGGTTTGGTTAGAACTTTCTGGCCATCGTTCATGTCGTTGGAAGGACGCGTGTATCGCGAGTAACTGCTTATGCTAAAACGGCGTAAGGTCGGGCTCATTTTTCGGAAAATACGACCTTAATGCGCGGCTGTTACATTCTTGATCTCAAACAAGCCGGTTTTCGCGACGGCGTAAAATACATTAATCGTTCTTCCATACAAACTTCTACATATCTCCTCCTAAGGGGATTTTTTCTGGGGTAAAAATATGCCGTGCCTGTCCCATATCTTCCATCTAGGTTGAAGACTTAGTCTGCCTGGCTTTGTTTGTGTTTCCATTCAGCCTTTGTTTAAATGTTACAAAGTTCTATGTATCCTTTCCCTTACAATGTTTTAGCAAGGATGGTCCAGTACCTATAATTGCATCAAAAACTAAACCAGCAAGGTTTATTTTCTACGAGAGGAGAGTGACACATACGGCGTTAGCGACCTCGGGATATGTCGCGGCCCGTGATAAGGATAAATTTATGCATCGGGGACATGCTGCATTATGGCAGCGATACGCTTAGCTGCATTTATTAACGCAAGGCTAACCCGCGCTTTTATGATACAGTTGGTATACAATTAATAGTCGACACAGTACGTATAGTCAGCAACAGAAGTTAAACCGACGATCTGTTTAAAATTATCTTCATGGACTTTGCACCGGCTGTCGGAACCGCTATAATCGTTTTTTTTTTTCATATTTTGACATAAAAACATGTAGTTCTCTACACTTTGTGCGCATGCAAATCGGTTTTTGATGCCGGGAATTTTATTTTCAAATTCCTATATCCGATAAAGATACTTTCCTAATTAATATATAATATGTAATGATATAATATGTGAGCCTTTATACGTCTGCTCGGCACAGGCCTCCTCTCATATACGAAAGGGATTGGGCTATAGTCCCCACGCTGGCCCAAAGCAGGTTGGGGACTTCACATGCACCTTTAAATTTCTCCGCAGATGTATGCAGGTTTCCTCACGATGTTTTCCTTCACCGAATAGCGATTGGTAAATATGAAATGATATTTCGTACATAAGTTCCGAAAAACTCACCCCCGGGGTTTGAACCCGAGACCTCCGGAATGAAAGTCTTACCGCCAGGCTTCCAGCGCTTTGGAATATATATTATGTTGTAAGGAGTGGTCCTGAAATAAAGTAGCAGTGTACAATCTTGTGTATTTTTTAATTTAGTGCTAATTTTGAAGCAGTATATTTATTTTATTAATTCGTAGATACAATACTAATAAATAAAAATACAATCATAATGGAATATATTTCATTTTCATACAGCATACAGCATATTTAAGTTTTCGCGTTTTTAATTCAACATACTTTGTAACCTTTTGAACAACATAATTTGACAATCTTCAATCGACATCCACTACAATGCCACAATTGTATTTCCATTTTCACAACCCGTTTTATGCTTTTCAGAATTTCATCTTACCAAGAAGCTACATTAATTAACTGTATTTTAGCTAGGATAGTCAGGAAGACTCTCTAATCTAACCTCTGACAAAGATTTTTCTATGGGAGATAATTTTCTATGAAAAAAGGCAAATACATTTAATTAAAAATTACTGTAACTACCTTAAAATGAAGCCAGATAAAAAAGTTTACTATTGAAGAAAGACAATTTATTAAGATATAAAATAGCTCATCAAATCAAACTATAAGAAAAAACATGTTTTCGAGAAACACCTCAAAAATTCTGTCAGAAGACGCTGTTCAAAAAACTATGTGTATGATGGAATACAAAAGGCGAAAACTTCCAAACGCTGTTTTATTTAAGTATGATTGTATTTATGTTTTGTATGATTGTATCTAGAGATTATTTAAATATAAACACTGCTTCTAAATCGGCACAAAATAAAAAGATAAATCAAAAAAGGCACGGCTACTTTTTTTCCGTACCACTCCTTATTACATATCGTCATGGTCAATGTGTCATCTATCATGATAATGGTCACCATCACGGTCATGGTGGCTCTAATACATTCGTCAACTGTGCAAAGTTATAAAATGGCGAAGACCTATTTTATATCGTCGATAAAAGTTAGTGTGCTTGACGTTTATTATATGATATGATAGTCATCCTCATCAAACGCGTGTCGATAGTGGTGTGGTGTCGATATAAAAATAAATCTGTTATGAATACTTGTCTCGTTACCGACTTTCACGGACTCGGCCGGGCGCTGGCTCGGCGCCATGAGTAGTATTCGTACTCTATTAATCTGAACTTGATTTGATATTACTTGCAATTCTCATATATCCGCATCTATCTATCGCAACGCTACTAAGAAAAGACACCAACGCCGTTGCGGCATTATGAAGGGTCAGAAACCTCAAGGCGTTTTTAACAAAATATAATTAAATTTTATTTATTTAAGGATCTCCAACATATATTATATCGAGGTACAATACTAAACCTAATACAAAAATCAAGCAAAAATACATAGCAGATAAGGCAACGCGTCGGCACGGTAGTAACACGCACAATATAGCTCATCAGTCGCAAGTCGCGACGTATTGTTTGGCCTCGCATAGAGCATAGACAAAGAGTATCATATTATTTTTCTTACGCCATCACCACTAAAAAAACCTTCTAGTGTCATCAGCATCACCACTAAAAAGTATTTTTTTTATTTCTTCTGTTATAAGTTTGGTCTATTAATAAATCTACCACAAAATAAAGGAAATTAAATGAACAATAAATAAAAATAAACAATAAATTTATCCATTGATATTGTAACTGAAACGTGGTCGCTTACAATGGGCCTCATAAGAAGGCTCAAAGTCACCCAAAGGGCAATGGAGAGGGCTATGGTTGGAGTCTCTCTGCGTGATCGCATCAGAAATGAGGCCATCCGCAGCAGAACCAAAGTAACCGATATAGCCCTCCGAATCGCTAAACTAAAGTGGCAGTGGGCGGGGCACATTGCTCGTAGAACCGATGGCCGTTGGGGCGGAAAGGTTCTCGAGTGGCGACCACGAACCGGAAGGCGCAGCGTGGGTAGACCCCCCACCAGGTGGACTGATGACCTGGTGAAGGTCGCGGGAGTCCGCTGGATGCGGGTGGCGCAGGACCGGTCATTGTGGCACTCTTTGGGGGAGGCCTATGTTCAGCAGTGGACGTCTTTTGGCTGATATGATGATGATGATGATTCTAACGAATCGACTAGATCATTGTCAAGAGGGCGCTAATATTCTCATTTATATGGCAACAGTTCAGTATAGTCAAAAAGTATATTAAGTATTCTCTTCGGTATAGTGACATCTTGATTTGTTTATCTGTCACCTCTGATGTTAATGTGGAAATGTTTAGTAGCAAAATAGCATCATTACCCGAGTGTTTTATTTCCAGCAGTTTATTATGTACATAATTTTCAATGTTTCGCTCTATAGTGTAGCTTTAGGCATTTTTTTGTCATTTATTATAAAATTTTCACCACTACTATTATTCAAGTGAACAGCCACAATGACACTGACAACAGTGACAACCTATCATTAAAATAATTGCCAGTGTAAGAAATTAGTTCCAATGAAACTCCGCAACATGGCGAATGATCACATATTACTGGTCAGGCTTTACAACCAATGATGACGGCTGTGTCGCTTTATCAACTTTGACAGTTAGCTGTGACATAATTTCCTTGTCGAAAGTTAAACTCGCCGGCGTCTACACACCAAGTCCGTCTACACAAGACTGATGTGATGTCTGTTTATTCTGCCAGCCTTGAACTTTGAAGTGAATATTTCATTCTCCTTTCCATAGTAACAGGCGCCTTGGCTTCTAATATTTTATCCTTTTCTCGTTTAACGTTAACTGATGGTTTTAGCTGTTTAAGCGAATATAACTAACAAATAGGTTTTGCTTTCTATTTTTCAAATTGGTACTCTTATTTTAATCAATTAAATGTATTCTGAGGGAAAAGGGATCTTAAGATCAATAGTGATGAAAATACTAATACAAAGTTTTGTTTTTGTAACTACATACGTATATGATATCATACCTTATAGATCTTATTGAATCAAATTATGAAGTAACGTAAGAAATCTGATAGCCTGAGATTCTAATATTATAAAGGTAATCTAAATTTGCTCTTCTGATAAAAATAATTACATTCATGGCCTGAACTTTAGTTCAGTTTTTTTTAAATAATTGATGTGTCGAGAGATTTTATTTCATTCCGTTAAATATTAATGCCGAAATTATCAAAATCGCAATGACTGAGACTTCAAAGAACTTTCTCGTTTCCAATTCTATTTGGTGTTATACATTTGCAGCGTGTATTAAAATTTTCTTGTCCCGCAGGGAAATTACTGCGTAAGTGAGTAATTTTTCCGTACATACTTATACACACTTTATAATGTACGTACCGGTAAAATAATTTAATTTTTTAAAGAGCGTTATGAACTTTAATTAAGTATCAGTAGATAGGTGATGTTCTTTTTGGTATTTTCTAAGTTTTTTCTTCAATCAGACATATGTGAAATAAGAAGATATTTGAGTTAGTTTAGGACAATAATTGGGAGCTTTTAGACTAAAGACGGGCGATTTTACTATAAAGTAAACGTTTTACGGTAAAGTCAGCATACCGTAAAAAGCTAATCCCGTTCCGTGCGTAAATAAAGTTTAAAATGTTCTTATTTCTGTTCAGTTTTGTCAGCAAAATTGTAACGCCTGACAACCCTAGCTTGTGGTCTGTGGATGTGTACACTGTACATCATCAGCGAACTCTGAAGCTTCTCATTTCCCGTCTGAATACGCGCCATTTTGTCCGGAATGACGGCAATACTCCTTTGACCCTTTCAGACCCGGCGCTTCTAGTGCTTTTTTCTTCCTATAACTATAAAAATGGCTACCAAGCAAAACTTCCTTGCGTGTTTAGTGTTTCTTACGGTACGTAACAATTGGTATTAAGTAAACACTTATGGACCCGGGAATTTCTATTTCTGTCATGGAAATATTAATTCCTAAAGAAAAAGACTATACTGTTGTTCGGGCAAAATGTCTCTTACGAAGCGCCACTTCAAAAATGCAGTTAAGTCGCACTTGGCCGGTTTTACTATAGGAAATAACGTTTCTATTAATATTCAGTCCCTTGTTGAATCACCAAATCCAATTAAAACTGCCCTTTTGATTAAGTCCACATCCAATCAAACCTTGTTTTATATCCGGTCGTTTGTTTTAAAAACTTCTACCCCCAACTAATAGCTAAAACAATGAAACAACATTATATAAATATAACATATTCCTTGAATTCAAATAAGTAGATTCTATAAATAAACTAAGGTGGGTGGGAATACCCTTTATTAAATAATTGACTTTTAGCGTATATAACAACATTCATTCTTCTACCTACGCAATTAATTAAACCCCGATTTCGTTATTTATTTTGGCAACGTCGAATTCCACAACAAACATTTGCATTTCATGTTCGATTTGGGACGTGGAGCCTATAAAATGATGTGGGCCCGTAAAATATTCGTCACGTGTCGCCTAAAAATAGACTGACACGAACGACATCAAGTGTTAATAACATTAACATGCACGAAGTCACCGATATGTAATAAAGAACGGGGTACACAATCAGCTCAAAAAAAAATGGCTCCACAATAATAGTGCTGCATGAAAGACTCGTACAGCAGTCTCTCTGACCGTCTTATTACGGTATAACAATTTTCATAACAACCGGTTACAAATTTTCACGAGCCATTTTTTCGGTAAATATTGTTTGAGACTGTACCTCTACTAACATATAGGTATCCTAACTCAATGCATAAAGTGCTTAAGTTACGACAAAGCAAATGTCTACTCAGTTCTAAACATAGCATTCTACTTTTCAGTAGTAAAGTCGGCGTCGTATCACAAAATACGGCGAGGAAAGTATTTCTTATGCAGACTGTATAGAATGAATGTACTTATAGGCAGTTAAGTGAACCCTTTGCGAGATGGAGAATAAATCTGTCGTTTTAGTGCTCCCGGTTCCCAACACCTGGGTTTCTACATTACGCCGCATTTCACGACGCGGCGCTAGAGTTAAACTGAACGGACCTAGATTCTATTTAATGTAAAACAATTCCAAATACAATTATCATCAGTTGCGCTCGTACACTTGTTTACGTTATTGGAAGCAGATTGATCCAATCTACCAATATGTCAAATTTTAACATGAATGATCTCCAATGTGCGTTCAATTAGGAATAACGTACGCGATGGATCGATATGACACCACCGAGGGGAAACCAATTATTTCATTAACATCGCGTATCTGGCTATCATGCTGACTCCAATAGTGTCGGCGCCAGTTAATTCAATTCAAATTCGCCCATATTTCTAATCTATTAAGGTTTAATTAAAACCATTTATATTCTCTCTGGGTAAGATGCCTTTGAAGTAAAGATAGCGAGGGCGAAAGTAACGTACCCAGTGCTTTTTGTCCTCTCAAACGGTCTGTAGGTTTATTGTTTCGTATCAGCAGCGGAATATAGAATTTTCCGCTTTGCTGAACCACTTTCCCTTTGTGTGAGATTATTGTCTTTGAAATTTATGTAGCCATAAAGTAAGTATATGATAGAGGGCCCATGCCTTGCTACAAAATGCGACCGCCTAAAGAACTATCAGCACTAGATGGCGTTACTGAAAATTCACTGTTTACATCTCTCGATTAGAGATGGCGTTACACGTCACAGAGAAGTCATAATACTTGCCATGGCTACTAACGACATCTACACGTCTTTATGTAAAAGTTCCCTAGATGAAAATCCTTCAACAATACTATTAATCAATAGATGTCGCTTTACAGTAGAAATATTGAGTAAATTGTATTTTTTTTATTTGTTATTTTTTATATATACGTAAATCAAATATGAACCCAACGGGCGTCTCCGAAAGTTGTCTGCCGAGCTATGCTACATATATAGCACTCGCGAACAAGATACTATATTATTAAGTAAGTAAACAATTAATTATCTGCAAATCCTGCAATGAAACAAAAGTAAGAGATATTTTTTTCGATACATTAGGCCACGTGTGTAGCAGGGTAAAAAACAAAAAATAAAAACATTAAAATTGTCTGTGATAAGGTTTGAACTCCGGACCTTCGACTCATAAGTCCATATGTTTATCCGCTGCACTACGAGGTCTTTAAATTTAAGATGCAAATTGTTAACCACTTCCCTACATTCAAATATTAACCTACAACTGATTTGCGAATGACAAGACGTTGAGTAAGTTTTGTGCGTTGTTGCCAATTCGGCCGCCTGCGTCACAGCAAGCTGACAACGTCGCGTCAGGCCTTGGTAACGCGCGAACTCTGTTAGTTACCTACCTACGCGTCGCGAACCGTCGGGCGCTGAGCTGAAATTCGACTTCCATGTGTGCGTGTCGCGCGACTCGCGCGTAAACACAAGGAAATCGGCTTAATATGTAATCACAATTTTGTCTTCACTATGGTCTTCAAGGCACCGCGTCTTTTTATTTTATATGTCTATAGTATACCGTTTCATCCTCATGGGTGCCTATATCTAGTTTCAATACTACTAATTATTTTTTGATTTTTGACGTAATCATTACTGTCAAATTACTGACTCAATTATGAATTGTACTCTAAGTAGGTACCTACCTTCAGATCAGACCGCGAATCGGTAACAAATTTCTGAACTATTTGCTCATAGAAATTTGTCGCTGACTCGCGGTCTGATCTGAAGGTAGGGTCAACCAATTTGATCCAGTCCTAGGCCACTCTAGAACCTAGTCACAATAGCTAGTTTTGTAGCGAATAGGTTACGTTTATACGTATCCAAGGGCAACAGTCATTACGACAAAGTTCTTTTTGGTTTTCTGTACCTACTTAGAGTAGAATTCGTAATTGAGTGCAGTGGCGGTACCTTAAAACTTGTAAAGTGGTTAAAGGATGGTATATAATAAAAGCTTATCTTATTAACTTCAACAATAGCGTAAAATAAGTACCTATAGATTAAAAAAAAACATTTAATGAAGATGCGATGGTGATGTGGTGGTGATATTTAGTAAAATTACTATATTTAACAGCCTCCTAGCCCAGTCGATGTTTAGCCTATAAATAATGGAGGCAGTAGACAGAAAGCAGAAAGTCAGCGGGGCGATTTTTGAAATTGGAGCACTCGAATATGACATTTAAAACTGAATAAAACGAAGAAATTATGCTTTAAAAATAACAGCGATAGTAATTTAAAGTCATGATTATTTATACTATTAATTTTGTGTGCGATTATATTCCAGGTTAAATTCTTTGAATTCGAGCGCTCGAATGTCAAAAATCAGCCCCCTGGTTCGAATCCTGGTAAAGGCATTTATTTGTGTGTTTGATCTGTGACAAATACACAAATATTTGTACCTGAGTTTTGGATGTTTTCGATGTATTTAAGTATTTATCTATATATATGTATCTATTATATAATTATATCGTCGTCTAGTACACACAAGCCTTAACTATTGATTACTTTACGTAAGGACGATTTTTGTAAGATTGTACTGTAATATTTATTATTATTATTACCTAGCCGAATTAAATTATTAAGTACAGTCAGCTGTAAAAATATGGGTGTACTCATCTTACTCAAAAATATGTCCCATAGTATCTTAATCCGTTGTAATAAAGCGCATAGTACCATATTTATGAGACGATTTTTTCGATACCTATTTTTGCAGCTGACTGTACATAATTTTCATTGAAAATTCCAATAATTTTTGTTTTTGTTGACCAAAAAGTATTTTTGGTAGATTTATTTTAGTGACATCTATGAGCTTTTATTATTAAAGAAACTAGCTATATAAAGTGTTACTTCGAGATCTGTAAAATTATGAGAAACTACAATAGATGGCGCTTAAACTAAAAATGCGACTCATCTTACACAAAAATATGTCCCATAGTATCTTAATCCGTTGTAATAAAGCGCATAGTACCATATTTATGAGACGATTTTTTCGATACCTATTTTTGCAGCTGACTGTACATAATTTTCATTGAAAATTCCAATAATTTTTGTTTTTGTTGACCAAAAAGTATTTTTGGTAGATTTATTTTAGTGACATCTATGAGCTTTTATTATTAAAGAAACTAGCTATATAAAGTGTTACTTCGAGATCTGTAAAATTATGAGAAACTACAATAGATGGCGCTTAAACTAAAAATGCGATTTTACGTGGAATTGTTTTTTTCTTAGGTTTAATCAGTTATTTTTAATTGGTTTTGTTGTAATCCGTTTTGGTAATATAATGACGTAGTTTTAGATAACTAGGTACTAGATTTCAAATAACATAAAAAATGATTACGAGCCAGTGGTACTCTGACCGACATCTATTGAAGAACATTGGAACAAAACGAGCGATGTTCCTAGTGAAATATCTATTTAATCTAATTAATCTATGATGTAGCTAAGTTAAATAATATGAAAATTTAGTGTATCTTAATTGTAAAATGAAATAAGATTTTGTTCCAGTTAGCTCAAAGCAGCTGAATGAACACACGACCAGGCTTCGTCGGTATATTGAAAATTCGTCGGTAATACAGTCTTGAAAATTATATTGAGTAAGTGGATAATATATCTGCTTATGTGATATCATATTAATATTCTACCAACTTAATGTTGATGACTGATCTGATCATGAAACTTCAGTGTCTTTAAATAGGAAAATATCTCTCATTTTTCATGAGTAGACTTGCTGAATAAGCATTACTGTCGCCAAATCTCTTTTTAAAAGGAGACAGGTCAATGAAGTCAAAACTTCAGTGGTTGCATTTTTTGTAGTAAATTACACCGCGTGTTAAAGCAGAGGTCTAGCGAGAGCAGGCGAGCGTTCGACTCGGACGCACCTGTTTAACGATAACGTGATAACGACGCTGTCTTCTTTTTTACATATTGCAACAAAAATCTATATTATAGCTGCGTTAACTTCAATCATCTCTAGAGTTGGTCTTGACAAAGGAACAGGACTGACTCTTGCGGTTGCCCGCTGTCGCAAATAAGTCCGGGGGCGAGTAAAGGCAAGAGTCGGGTTTGTCTAGCGGACTCGACCCGCCCTACTTCGCCGAATGGCATTTGTTAAGCGACAACTCGTTGCTGAACTTTACCCGCTCTGATGAATTCGGCGGTTGCTGCTCAGTTTACAAACGCCTTTGCTTTAGCACCAGCTTTGTTGATTTAACCTTAATTTTGACTGAAATTGTAAATTTTAAACGGATTTTAAGTGCCGGTTTTTCAGGCTTCTTGACACAGTATTTTTCGTAACAGTGTTTTTCATGTAAAATCTATTTTCAAGACTAGGTATCTCTTTAGTATTTTCTTTAACGTTATCAGTCTTTCGCTTTAAATTAATTATATGAAATAGTAGGTAACAAGAGAAAAGATAGCAAGAGCCAAACGCACCTAATGGCGCATCTACTAAAACAATCGACTGCTGGAAAAGTTTTCATTCGAGACGGTCGAAATACTCTAAATCGCATTAAATTTAATCCTGTAAATGTAAAATCCTCTCTGCTGTATTACTAGAATTGAGTTAACATTTCCATTAGACAGGCTTAGGTATTTCAAGTTGATGTGAGTAGGTAGACTAATGCATTGAGTGTATTATCCCAACGCATAGATTGACGACTGACGTCATGGGCTGACTAGACAGTTGAGCTATTAAGGTTCAAGCTCTTCAAGAAAAGGCAATATCATATGTACATACTTACCAATTTCTCGGGTTGGATGTTTTGCGTGCTTTTCGCTGCTTTCGTGGAAGTGTCACGTTTGACACATTTTTAAGGAATCGGCTGCAGATTTTAGTAGCATTTTCGTTTATTTTGTAGACCGTAATTTTTGCAAGAGAATAAAGACAACGACGGTTCGGACCAATATAATACCGCGTTGCCGGTGCGCAATGTAGCAAATTTATTCAGAAACGTGATATCCCACTGATATCTTCGTTAATTCGATATAGAATCTATTGAAATTAGATCAACCATTTCGCTTATACATAGTCAAAAATAGCAAGTTATATAAAGGCCTAGAATAAGACTGTCTTTTGTCCGCTGAGAAATCGTGTAGACATTTTCCATTAGTGCTGTAGACGATAGACTGTTTCAAGTTGATTTGAGTACTCGTAATGCATTGAGCATTATCCTGCATAGACTCTTGACGTCATGGGCCGTCTAGACAGTAAGCTGCGGGACGTTGCTCCTTGTGTACCGGCTCCCTGCTGTTTACGGATACATGAGGAGACTGAACTTGATAGGTTAGGAAAATGACCTTGCGTTTACCTTGGGCATTAGAGCTTCTTTTAAGTCTGGCAATCAGAAGACCGCTGCCAAGACTGTAAATGAACGAAAATACGTTAATTTAAAGGTCCAATACGATTCAGAAATGAGCCACCAAACATTGATCCTAAATGCCTAGCTAATAAAAAGTATTTTAGTGTAGTTACTTCCTGTGACCTCAACCTATTGTGCTAACATAACCATAACGCAGTCTACTCCACGTGAAGTAGTGTAAAAAAGAAAACAAGGAATACATTTTAACGCTTGAATATCTATGAACACAAATTCACAACGGAAACAATAATAAGCTATGCGGAAACACGCTTACAGGGAGTAATTTCTGCAATATGTTCGTTTTCTGCTTTGTACTTGTTTGCTCTAACGTCTAACCAATCCTGAGTGAGAGTTTCGTCGTATTTTGTCAAGAGTTAGTTACGTCGATCCTTAGCTTCGAGGGAAGTTGGACGGACGAATTGAACTACACTAGTGTTTATTTTGAGCCGCTTCGCTGATCATCGAGGTTAAGCCCATTGGAGCTTGCTCAATCCGCGCTGAGCCCTACGATTTGAACGGCCATGTTTTGGTATTTACACGCTGTGATATTTAATGTTCCTTCATGCGATTGAGCGGTTTAAGCGATTGTTTCGATTACTACGTGGGGAATACATATATTTGCAAAGAGTGGCTAAACCGAACGCTGTCGTGCGGGTCGACCAAATCCATTGTGTGAGACCCTTTTGATGTTGGTTAGGAACCGTAAATGGTTTATCTAAAGCCTGACTAGAAATATATGATCGGCGGATGATATTGCGGCATTTCATTGGAACTAATTTCTTACACTGGCAATAATTTTGCACACAGGCACAGACTACTTAGTAGATACTATATACGTATATATGTATAGGCTGTCACTGTTGTCAAGTGTCATTGAAGCGGTTTACTTGAATAATAATAGTGTTGAATATTAAATAATAATCGACAAAAAATTCCCAAAATTATCCATATTCAAGAGCGAAACATTGTATTTAGTGTATATAATAAACTGCTGTAAATAATACGCTGGGGAAATGAAAATAGTTATTTCGCGGTAAAACATTTTCAAATTAACATTAGAGCTGACAGGTAAACAAATAAATATGTCACTATACCATAGAGAATAATACGCTCTATGACTGTTGCCATATTAATGAGAATAATAGCGCCCTCTTGACAATAATCATATATTTCTGGTCAGGCTTTACTTATCTGTTTAAAGAAACGAGGGAAATATTTTCGTTTTAACGTATGCGGAATGAAATCTGGACAAAAGTTTGAAGACGTAAAAAGTAAGTAAATAAATAAACTCAAATTTTATATAAATGCCAATTGAAAGCTTATACACCTGGTAATGAATCCCGTAATTTTAATGGGCATTGGATTCTTTATCTAAAAATTATGGTTAATCGAGGAGAAAAACTTCGCGAAACAGTATGTAATTTCTACAGTATTAATTCCCTATGGCTGAAAGCGAAGACCGTGGAAATTTTTGTGGAAATAGGATAGAGCTAAAGAGCTATTTATAATATTTTTGCGTCCTTTTTATTTACAAAAATTGCCACAAGAAGGCTTGGTTCAGGGAAATATTCCAGCATTAGCCAGTTTGCAGAGAGAGTTCGATTAAAGAAAATGACAGCCCGCTGAGTCACAAAATCTTATAGAGAACTCAGGAAGGCATTCAAATGTGGCAGTAAAACTGTTTTAAAATATCTTGAAGACATAGGTATCAGTTAACAATTAAGAAAAGTTACGCCCATCGTCTCCAAAAATTTTAAAAAATAACCGAAAATACGGCCACGTCGTTTGGTCAAAAAAATGTAAAAACAGGTGTTTTTTTCATTTTTGGGTTTTTGAATGACTAATATTATGTTGTTTAAAATGGAAATTCGTGGCAAGGTAACTATTATTTTGAGAACACCAATAATCTTACGGTCAAGAATGTGAAAAATGTCAATTAAAAAAAAGTTATCCGATGGAAGATAAATTTAGATCTTAAAAAATCTGTACATTGTTGTTGTCGACAGCGATGGACATAAAGTACCACAACTTTCGTTTGAAACCTCGCATTGGAGTAAACTTACTCTGGCGTTTAATATGATTAAATACATTATTAAAAACCATGAAAGATTATAAAAATAACCATGTTATATTTATTTTATAAGAAATTTAATGTTGTCCAGATTTCATTCCGCATACGTTATATTGACATTTTGTATTATTATTTTGAGTTGACATCGATTATTTCAAATATGTGGAATGCTTAACCCATTGACCGCCAAGCATCGGACGGAAAGATCGTGCCTTCAGCGCCACAAGGCAAGGTTATATTTTGGACGTGATATCACGTGCTGGCGCTGGCGCTGAGGGCACGACATTCCGTGCGCGTAATTTGACGTCTTTGGCGGTCAAAGGGTTAAAAAATATTGACTCGACATTCCCGAGGCAAGAATGTAACACTAAAATCACTTCACTTAATGTACACATAGCTGCGCTGTATAAACGACGCGTGTCAATACCTTTAAGCCCATCATCGGTGTGGTCGGCTCTTTAATATTGTGAACAGAAGACCGCCTAACTTATTTGAATCATAGTTTTCCGCCTCGGCATTTTACGACCAATCTTAACGAGCAATCGCCTCACACGACCACCGCTCAGCATGCAACGCGCGTAGACGAAAGATTTCTACGAATCTGTAGGCTCCAGAGGGGTGCCCACCGTGTTGCAGGGGCTTGAAATAGCGGGGGCATTGACCTGTCACCCCTAACGCCGGGATCCGCTCGCCCTAAGTAACCTTTCAAATATTGTTTATCCATTTAATGTGAACTTGGAAAAGCGTTATGATACGGTACAAGGAAATATCGCCCTACAGTACTACGAGTAAGCTTTGTGTACTTGGAAAAATATGTTGATTATGTTTGTACCACGATCTTGAATATTCTAAGGGTTACGTGATGTACAAAAACTACAAAATGTTATATTTGAAATGGTACCAGTTCTGGTACTTATTAATTAATTAAACATAAAATGTTGTACTTACTGTGAACTGCGAGTAAAATTGTGCGGTTGGTAAATATTAGTGTTTTGCAAAAATATGTTGTATGTGACGTACAAAAACTACAATTGTTTTTAGGTATTTAGAATGGTACGATTACTGGTACTTGTTATTAACCTAATTTAACATAAAATGTACTTACTGTAAACTGCGAGTTAAGTTTTGCCCTTGGTAAATATTAATTGAAAAAAAAAAAAAAAAGAAGTGTTTTGCGAATGTATTGTGTAGGTACCAGCTTAATGAACTTGCTAAAGGTTACGTTCTGAATACTTCGAAATGTTGTATTTAGAGTGGTGCAATGCGATTGTAAACCCAATTTTCTAAACCTGGAAAAGCTTTGTGGTAAGGTAGATGGAAATGATGTACATATATACAGATTATGGCCATTGTAGTATTACTCAGATAATATGTGCAACGGCTATACTTATGTGTAGGTAAAGATTAAAAATCCACGGAATTAACATCTGCATTACAAAGCTTATTTTATAAAATGTAACGTTAATAAAATCTACAAACAGTAAACAGAGTGTCCGTCCTAAGATACGATGACGATAACTGGCGTATTTAAGTACGCTCTAAAAATTATAATCTTTAAAAATCGCACAATTCCCTTGGAAATTTAACGATGGAATTTCTGTTCATTTGAAAATAATATAAGCTTAAACACAAACGGTGATTAAAGTGAACAATTACTTGAAAACCAGCGCTTTATTAATCAAACTAAGATCCAGAAATGTTAACAAATGGTTATTGTATGTAATTGAGAGTTGTAACTGAGCGGGCTCCGCTCTGGCGAGCTTAGTTGCTGATACTTAAGTAATTAAATACTTAATACATAGCTTTCCACTTCGCATTTTGATTATACCGCAAAACCCTTTGTCCTGTAGGCATTTGGATTTGGGTCTTAACCATTTCATTTATATTAAATACTAGCTTTTGCCCGCGGCTTCGCTCGCGTTAAATTCGGGGTAACACGGTTCCCCTTTCCTGATTGTCCCCCGGAATGCTCCATACAAACTTCCACCCCCCATTTTAGGGAAGTGGGGGGTTAGAAAGAGACAAAAAGTAGCCTATGTCAATCTCCATCCCTTCAACTATCTCCACTTAAAAAATCACGTCAATTCGTCGCCCCGTTTTGCCGTGAAAGACGGACAAACAAACAAACACACACATACACTATCCCATTTATAATATTAGTATGGACTAGCGTTTGCCCGCGTATTCGTCCTTAAAGAACTAGTTAAAGCATAATGACAGGCATATTTACATAATCTAATCACTTTGGCATTAATCAAGTTAAGTTAAGATACTATAAATTGAATTACATAAGAATGGTTAATATAGCATCTCGAGACGCCTCTACTAGGATTTACCTGCTAAGTGTAAATTGCCTGCTACGCGCTACGTCGTAGCCCTACGAGTTTAGCTTAAAAGTTAATAAGATAAGTCTGCCCTCATTTAATTTACCATGCGGGCGTGGTTACAGTTTTATGAATCAATTTTGTATGCAATACACTTTAACACTTTGACTACCGAGAACCCGCCTGGTAGGCACTCGTAATGTTTGCTCAGATGCCGGGCACGCGGCGTGCAGCATTGCGTTGCATATCGTAACCCGCCTGGCGAGTTCTGTCGGTTTCTGGGGTATTGTCCAAAATTTTGCCCGGTTGCGAAAGTGTTTATGCTCATGTCGACTGTAAAGAGTTCGGTGTTGGGCTAAACATAGTACCTATCTAAGTTACGGCAGGTTTACACTGTGGCACTAACTGGCTACATACCTGGGCTTGTTCAAACAGACAGACAGTTGTCCGTGCTTTCGCATCGCTAACATGGTCAATATATATAAGTATTGTTTATTTGAAGCGGATATTTAGGGAGAAGTGGGTCGGAATAGTTTTCAATTTGCAATAGATAGAAGTAGGTTATAATACGAGTAGGTCGGTAATAAGACGTTAAACATGCTGTTTTCAACCGACTTCAAGATTGCGAAGGAGGTTTTTAATTCGTCGGGATCTTTGTTTTTACTATTAATTTTTATTTTCAACCGACTTCAAGATTTCGAAGGAGGAGGTTATCAATTCGTCGGAATCTTTGTTTTTTTTTGATATTTTTTTATTTTATGTATGTTCACCGATTATTTGAAGACGGCTGGATCGATTTGGAAAACTCTTTTTTTGTTTGAAAAATAATCTTCACAGTTGTAACCAGGTCAGGATCTGATGATGTGATCCTGGAGAAATCGAGGGAACTCTTAAAATATTATAGGCACCACTATAGTGATTTAAATATTTTTTTACAGTAGCTCGGGCATTTCCTTTTGGATAGGTCGAGCCTAAGTAAAGTCGGTTCTTTTTTGTTTAAAATTATTTTTATTTCTTATTAGATCATTTAACATTTCTCAATCAATCGATGTTATGCTGCATACCAGAAGGCTAATTCTCAGTTAAATATTTCAAATTGTTTTGTTATTGTTATGATACGACCTTTACACGAGTTAATTCGCATTGTATCTCATAATTCATACCATATAATCGGCTTCCAGGTTTATGCTAACTGTACACAATAGCCTTCAATGCAGTATTTAAATAATTCACTACATTACTGCGGCTGTGTAGGTACATCGTCACACGTTGCTGAGCATTTTCAATGACGCTAATAGAACCCATTCGTACAACTGATGAGAACCCGTGTCATTGACGATTAGCGGAACCGCCAAACAACTTTATTAAGTAATTAAACCTTTTAGCTTCATTTAAAATAAGCTTTTTGTGTAAATCTGTAATTGTTTTTGAGTTTGAAAGCTTGTTGCATAGTACTAATCGTTAATAGATCCGTAAAATTGACGTTGAATATGCAAATTCCTACAGGTTTTCGCACGACTGGCACACGGCTGTGGTCTGAGGCCACCTTAGTCTTTGAGAGTTATCATACTCGTGTGTCAAATACATTCAAGTAAATTTCCTATGCCTCTTTCTTAATATATATATGCCTCTGATCTGCACAGTGAAATATGTTGGTATTAGGGAATCCAACCGGTTTTTATTTTCTGTGAAAAATAACCGGTTAAAAATCGGCCGGTTGGTATTAAAATAGCATGATTATAGCTAGGGACACACGCACAGATCTGCCCACCGGATCTGTCTGGCGGTAGTGCCCGGCGGACAGTTCCGTTAATTTACGACACTATACAGATCTGTCTGCAGACACGTAAGTGTCCAATTCCCGCCATATATTGAAGGATCTGCTCGTCGAGCACGGGTATCCTACGCTAAATAATTAATAACAAAATGATGTTGCATGTTCCACATACGTACAATAATTAATTACGGAATCCGGAGCTATAAATATTTATGTATTAGCAATTTGCTAATGGATATAATTAATAAATTACGACAGCAAGATGTTGCTACAGAGCGTTTCTCCTATTTGGTCGAAAATGTCTCTTTACGGATACTACTGCTTACTATTGTTCGTAGGAATTTTCTATTTTAACGTGCGTAATTGGACCACTCTGTCATCTTTGCCAATTTGTTACCCAAAACATCTTCGCAAACGTCCGTGTTTTTGATTGAAATACGAAGGGGGCTTGCAACGTGTACCTACTCATTTAGCGTTGCCTTCGGCTGCCGTAAGCGTTTCAAAACGTTCCAAGGAATTGAGTTCACAAATCCCCCTTCGATTGGTAAGGACGGCATTTATATGCGCTCCGCGTGTAGATTTGGCTGAGCCTTTTCACATGCAATATTAATTTCGCTACGCCTTTTGGGGCTCTGATGACTCGTTACTTTCCATGTCTACCTTTATCAACAATACATTTCTTGCCTTAGATATGAACAACTTCACTTAAAGAATAAATTATTGACTTTTGTCTTATTGACCAAATTATACCATAATGTTATCTGAAACTCAAACCTTTCTCTAAAGAACGCGTTAAACCGGTAGTAACAAGCCTTCCTTCTGTGTTAGACATAAGTGTACCTAATCCTGGCAAATACACTCATGTCATTCTATCGATATAACTGTTCAAAGATGTAGCTTACAGCTGTCGTCGGATGCGATTAATTAATTGTGTTTCTCCTGCTACAGGTACATACTGATGACACCTTAGGGAATAATTGAGAAACAGTAGTCACATTGTAAAGTGCGTCACGTGTATACCGCCCAAAGCTGGTAACAAATTAAATTTAAATCCACTAATTCGCTGTAGGAAATGTTAGATCAATATACATGCCATCTAGCCCAAACGAGGGGCAATTTCGGTTAAGCTTGACCAATGCGTACCCTAATTAAAACCTACTTATGTATTTTTGGAATCGGCTATCGGGCATTATAAGTTGTTCCTAAATATTATTTGGTGTGTTTGCTCTAACAATTATAATAATGTATAAGGCGCGCACAGCAAACGTCGAGAGAACTTCCGGAGGCAGTTTTTTTTTTTTTTTTTCTAAATACCACGACGGTGGCAAACAAGCATACGGCCCGCCTGATGGTAAGCAGCTACCGTAACCTATGGACGCCTGCAACTCCAAAGGAGTCACATGCGCGTTGCCGACCCTTTACAAAAAGGAGGATTCACTGTGTTGACGGCTAAAGGATCAAAAAGGTCCGTCATCGTCGACACACTGGGTCCTCTTTGAGCTCTTTGGCTACCTTACTCACCAGCAGAAACACAACACTATGAGTAGGGTCTAGTGCTATTTGGCTGTAGTTTTCTGTAAGGTGGAGGTACTTCCCCAGTCGGGCTCTGCTCCAGATTTGAGCGATGACATTCGCTGAACGTGCCCTACCACACTTAGCGAGATGCCATTCGCAGTGCCCATACCTCTCTTTTTGGCGTAGTTTAAGGACATACCCAAGTCCGGACGTAGTTTAAGGACATACCCCGGGTCCGAAAATTATCCATGGTGTCGTAATTTCACGTAGAGTCGGTGAATATTTCGTCGGTTTACTGTGTGTCGATACGATAGCCGACATCCGTACATCTGAAATTTGTTTATCGGTTTGTACTCGTACCTGCCGGTATACTTTTATCTACAGATCATGCAAATGACCATGCAAATACCCATACCGATTTATGACATACAACATGACGCCAGCAGCCGACGCCGTTCAAATTTTAGTATATATTCAGACATTTTATTATTATTAACGCCGTTACAAAATTACTGACTTCAATTAAATCGAGTGGCAGCTTGTTTGCAGATATGGAACTCGTTATTTTCTTTTCCACGCACGAGTTACTGAAATATGAACATCGTCAATAAATGACGATCAGTGAATGAATAAAAATAATACATTTGAATACCTGCTCAAAATATTCCGCTTTCATTATACGTGTAGGAGTAAATGCTCGGTTAGGCTCAGAGTGATTGAACCGTGTTCTTGACCTATTTTTATGTGATCATTTCAAAACGTTGGGGTTGTTTAGAAACAATTACTTACCGTCATGGAATAAAAAAATACTGCGTAGATTTCGAGTATATGAAGGTTATACAGTGTGGAAAGATAAGTCGGGCCCTGGAGGAAAACTACCTTAAAACGTTGAGACAGTTCAATTCACTGAAAGGAAACATGCTTTAATTTTTTTAAAGGGACATAACTGCATTTACAAGAAAAGAGTACAGTTTACAAAAAAACTATTTATTTTGTAATTTTTGCCATAATTTTTTTTAATGAAAATTGATGCCAATTGATCCTATTTCCAACAAGGATAAAGACTTCTTAATACCAACCAAGTTTAGGGCACGAGAGAACCCATAAATAATAATGGAAATATTTTTCATACAATTAGTAGGGAAAAAAGTGAAAATTAAGAAAAAACTGTGAATGCAGTTTTAGTTTTTAGGAAAAATAAAATAATGTTTCCTTTCAGTGACAATTCACATATATAATAGCTCAATAGCTATCTCAACGTTTTAAAGTAGTTTCCTTCCAGAGCCCGACTTATCTTTCCACACTGTATATACATTGCTGATGAGATGTTCATGTTTGGACGGATACATTATAAATCGATGGCAATACCGACTGAGTATTTACGTACTCGAATACCTATAATACCATGTGCGAGTTTCTTTATAGACAGGATGGATCTAACTTATAAGTAGGTCTATCGATCAGATTACCGGATCACACACTACACCGGGTTGTCCGGGTTACACTGTCCCTACCTACCTAGACGAGTGCCGAAAGCAAATGGAACCAACTCGACATACATTTTTGCAAACAAACTACAGTGGCATACTTTTTGCTTGACTGCAGATGACAGACATGATGAAGACGGCTCAGGCCACTCGGGCCACGTCAAGAGCCCGGCACTCGAGGTTGACCGCGAATATTTATGAAGTCGAGCCGCACTCGAACCTACGAGTAATGCGGATTTATTATCGCCCTCGCCTCGCGGGACTCTCGGGAGTTTGTGTTGTAATTAGTTTTTAATTTACTCGCTTTATTCCCAATATTCGCCAGTATTTTCGCTGTACCCCAACTCGATTACATTTTTGCGCGAGTCACGAAAAAGGGTAGTGTTTTTCGAGATTATGTGTTACGAGTTCTGATGGACATACATAATATATATAAAAACATAATTTATTGAAACCAAGTCATTACACATTTAAAACATATGTCAACTAAAAACTAACTTATAATTTAAGAATTACATAAAAAGTCAAGTTAAAAACTGAAACATAAACATACATAATTAATAACCGTCATAACTAATTTAATCCATTTCTATACCCGTCGTACGGTCGCCACTGTCATGCAAATAACCATTGTCACGACTATGTAATGAATGATTATGAGCACCTTCTCACTGCTGCACCTAAAATCTATACAGAAAGTGAATAAAATATAAAACCTAGAGTGAATAACTTCATGAATTTAATGAACTTTCTATTTTCGTAGTTCCTTGTTTAGTCGCCATAAATCCTGCTTTCTAATGTGACCTTTAACAGCTGTTCCGCCCGTTATTGTTTCTTCCTGTTTCTATTATAGAACAAGTCGCGCGACGGAAGCCGATACCTTTGTGAAACGAGACGAGCTAAATATAGCCTAACAAGGTACGCTGCTGACAATTTTTTAAATTGGGGAACATGTTGGTATAAAACAATAAAATGAAGGTTATTTTGTTACATTTATACAAATTTTCAGACTGAAATTGACCTCCAATTTGTGTAAACCTGAATAATAAAATTTCGCCAGTTTCGGTCGAAACCCAATTTAAAAAGGGATTGTGGTTTAAATTATTTTTTATTATTACACCCCACTACAGTAAAAAACAAGGCACTGCGAACTACAAAATAACATATAAAATAACTTAATACTAGTTCGATTACCTATACAGGGTGTTTGGTAACCGGATGCAAAGCCGAAAGTAGGAGATAGTCTAGGTCATGTAGAACATTTTTAGACATACTTGTCTTAGACAAATGTTATTAGTTTTTTTTTAATTTAAATTTTAAGATTTGTCGGAGAAAACTGCAAAACTTCAGACTAAATCGATAATTAGTACTTTTTTTACTGCAGGTAGATTTTTTTTTGTTTTATTTCTTATTGTGCAATGTCTATCAAACACTAGAAAAGTAATTTCAAACATCTGTGTCTAAAGAAAACAAGTTGACAGCGATTTAAAATTTTAGTTACATGAAAATGTAAACGATTTAAGTGATTTCAAAGTACGATAAAAAAAAAAACTAAAATAGCCACGAATTTTCAAACCATTTTAAAAACATGCTTGGCTTTTACCCTTTTATTTAAGCTATCAAACACGACTGTAGCTACTGTATCCTTGAAAATAAGCCACCTAAACCAACTGGGTAGCTAAAATGTTTCACTCTACTTGTGATACTTGTGGTAGTTGTGGTGACGAATCTCATTATGATTTTACAATAAAACATTGGTTCTGAATACTAAGTTGGCGTTGACTTGACATTTGACTTGTTTTAAAAGGGTTAAGTGTACTGGACAAAACTACCACATGCAATTTTAACAAACAAAGGCTTGCGGCGGTGAGAGACAAAAGAGACTGATAGCGGCAGGCGGTGAGCGGCGTTAAACAAAGATGATCGGTTTTGTGCTTTATTGACAAAGATAAACTGATTAGCTACATGAGTATTTGTGCAAAAACTAGTAATTTAGTCTAGTTACAACTTCAGTTGCGATTAGACGTTCATTGTGGTTTAATTTCCCGCTCTCATCTCAATTTACCGTGTCAAGTTGTAGCTGCCGTAGGCGCTCCTTCACGTGTAATTACGACTTCTTCATTGTAAACATGGAGTTTACGAACGAAGAATACGCCGACATTATCTACATGTACTGCAAAGCTGACAGTAATGGAGCGATGGCCCGACGGATGTACCAAGAGCGTTTTCCAAACCGGAGATTGCCTAATGTGAGAGTGTTTTACAATTCATTCCGAAGGCTACGTGAGAATGGTATTGCTGTGCAACATGGAGGGAATCCAGGACGTAATCGCCCTGAAGTGGAGGAAGACGTTCTACAGGCATTTGCAGAGGATCCGAATACGAGCATCAGAGTGGTAGCTCGTAATCTGAACTTGTCCACATGGAAAGTATGGGCCACAATGAATCGTGAGGGAAAATATCCTTTTCGCGGCATCGGAGTTCAAGGTTTGGACGAAGGAGATCCTGCACGCCGAGTGGACTTCTGCCGATTTTTACTCAATGCGGATATCGAAGACCGACGTTTTTTGCGAAGCATTCTTTGGACCGATGAATCGAAATTTTCCCGGGAGGGGATCACAAATTTCCATAACCTACACCAATGGGCTGACAAAAACAACAATCCACATTGGAAAAAGCAAGTGTCCTTCCAAAGAAGGTTTTCCGTCAATGTGTGGGCTGGAATCATCGGCAGAGTCCTTATTGGGCCACATTTTTTGCCAAATAATTTAAATGGGGCAAATTATTTGGAATTTTTACAAAACGATTTGCCCAGGCTTATTGACGAAGACCAGCTGCCCGGTGCAGTGACATTTCAACACGACGGTTGTCCCGCCCATTACTCTCTGGCTGTAAGGGAGCATCTGGATAACTGTTTCCCGGACGGTTGGATCGGCAGAGGCGGACGAATCCCTTGGCCCGCTCGGTCACCTGATTTGACACCATTGGATTTTTTCGTTTGGGGCCGAGCTAAGGAGCTAGTCTACACACAAGAGGTCATTAATACCGTAGAAGAGCTGAGGGAGAGGATAGAAGCGGCGTTCGAAAGGATGAGGGAAGAAATGATATTCGGAACAACCACCACAGAAGTAAGAAGACGGGCTCGTGCTTGTATTCGAAACGGCGGGTCACATTTTGAAAACGAGCGATGATGTGTAATTTTAATGTGTTGATCGTAAAAATAAATAACTTATCTTTTATGCTTTTGTTTTAATTTACCCTAAACATTCCCTCTTATTAGTACAGGTAGCCTATTTTCAAAGATAAAATGGCTTGAGACATGATTGTCTTATCGCCCGCCGCCTGCCGCTATCAGTCCCTTTTGTCTCTCACCGCCGCAAGCCTTTGTTTGTTAAAATTGCATGTGGTAGTTTTGTCCAGTACACTTAACCCTTTTAAAACAAGTCAAATGTCAAGTCAACGCCAACTTAGTATTCAGAACCAATGTTTTATTGTAAAATCATAATGAGATTCGTCACCACAACTACCACAAGTATCACAAGTAGAGTGAAACATTTTAGCTACCCAGTTGGTTTAGGTGGCTTATTTTCAAGGATACAGTAGCTACAGTCGTGTTTGATAGCTTAAATAAAAGGGTAAAAGCCAAGCATGTTTTTAAAATGGTTTGAAAATTCGTGGCTATTTTAGTTTTTTTTTTTCGTACTTT
Source organism: Pammene aurita (assembly GCA_947086415.1). Classification (NCBI taxonomy): domain Eukaryota; kingdom Metazoa; phylum Arthropoda; class Insecta; order Lepidoptera; family Tortricidae; genus Pammene; species Pammene aurita. The sequence continues at coordinate 19,639,392 of OX352305.1, read as the reverse complement.
GAAATCACTTAAATCGTTTACATTTTCATGTAACTAAAATTTTAAATCGCTGTCAACTTGTTTTCTTTAGACACAGATGTTTGAAATCGCTTTTCTAGTGTTTGATAGACATTGCACAATACGAAATAAAACAAAAAAAAATCTACCTGCAGTAAAAAAAGTACTAATTATCGATTTAGTCTGAAGTTTTGCAGTTTTCTCCGACAAATTTTTAAATTTAAATTAAAAAAAAACTAATAACATTTGTCTAAGACAAGTATGGCTAAAAATGTTCTACATGACCTAGGCTATCTCCTACTTTCGGCTTTGCATCCGGTTACCAAACACCCTGTATAGAAACATCAAAATAACAGAGTGTGTAAGTACAGCCTGTGAATTTTGATTTGATTATTTGTCTGAAACATACCACACGCTGTATATACCTATACAACGTGTGGTATTTTTGTAAACGTGTCGTTGGTTACACGTGGCGTCCGTTAATGACAGTCATTCGATCACCACTCACGCCTAATGACGGGCTAATCAATTTAAGGGTGCCCTTCTCCAATGAAATTACTCTAACCACAGGCGAGTTGACGGCTCGATCAAACCAGTTAAAGGGCTCTTCTATTATACGCGGTCTGAATGACACGTTAATTTTTAATTCGTAATGAAAGGTAGGGTCACATTAGGAGCTTTACTGCTAGTGTTATCGCATTTCCTATGTTCGAGATAGCAGTCAATTGCATGCACCTTCGCGGGTTGGTATGACAACGACATGCGAAAATTGGTACGTCACGTACACCCTTAGGTACCCAATAAATGTTTGAGCAGCAGTGAAGTGAAGAAGTGGCTAAGGAAAAGCCCATTATCGGTTGCGAAGCAATAGCTCAGGGAACCTGAATAAAATGCTAAGAAATAGAACATTATTAACGTGTGTCCTATTCGTCACACAAGTTTGTCAAAGTCTCGACTCGCCGGCGCTCGCACTAAAAATGAGAATACTTGCACGGCCATCGCCTGACGATTTCCATTCAATTTCGACATTTATTTGGGTGTTATTAATTTTATACCCTGCGTAGTCTGCGAATGTATTGAGCATCCACCTGTTATAATTTAGTAACAGAACGTTTAGGTTCACAGATGTTGCAGATCTAATGGAATCTCGTACATAAACTGCAACAACTCGTTGTTGCGAACCCACGACCTCCCGTTGGAAGTCACTCAAATTAATACCGGCGCTTATCTATACATATAATAAACGCGTAAGGAGAAAAAAAATGTACATTGAAGATATTTTAGAAAAACTTATTCGGGGGGTCTTAGAAACGTTGACTGAATACATTTCAGTGATTTTTGGAATTCTTGTCTGTCTGTCTGTGAATTTGTCCGCGCACTACGTAAAAACTACTGCACAGAATTTTACGAAATTTTGTATAGTAACAGTTTATACCCCGGAGCAACATATAGGGTAGTTTTTATTCTGCTTATTAAAAACATAATTTTAATAAAAAAATAGTTCTCAAAAGTGGTCACAGATGGCGCTGTATAGGTACCCTGGATACTGTATACAAACATTATTTAAGGACGTCTTTAGATTAAATTAAGCAATTGCGTTCCGCCGAGGTTTAAACCATGGATTTTTAAATGCTTTCCCAATTTAAGGATTGCGGTTTAAATATTTTTAAAACGTGTTACTTCGTTTCCAAAACGAAATTGTAAGTATCCGGACATATTTATATCGTGATCCATTAATACCCGGAGGTACTTTATTCTCAACGTAAAAATAATCTATTTATCAATACATGATGCCTACTTACAATATACGTGGAAACAAATAAAACAGGTCCTCAAGATTTCGACTTACCCGACAGCAAAAATTGTACCGTTTGTGAGAGCAACATGTTTTATTTCGCTTTAACAGCTGATTGCAATAAAAAGGGTAGTCATGAATCTAGCAATTACTAGCTGCTAGCTGTCACGCTGCTCCTGAATAAATTCTCCCTACGACACTCCGGGCTCGGGCCTACTCGGTACTCGGCCTATGGCTTTCGCAGACATTGCCGCTCACCCTCGAGCCTTATGACACTTCACCATTGAGATATGTCCGGTCCCTGTCATGCTGCTGCTGCTGCTGCTGCAGAAGCCATTCTCGCTGCGACGCTCCGGGCCTGGGCCTAAGCGGTACTCGGCCTTTATGGCTTTCGCAGACATTTCCGCTGATCTTCGGGCCTCCGGCCATCAGATTAGCTAAGATTCTTCGCCAATTGAGTTTTGTCCGGATTATATTATGTTGCTGCTGCTGGAGAAATTCCTCCTCGGGCCTTAAGACACTTCACCATTGAGATATGTCCGGTCCCTGTCATGGCACTGCTGCTGACCTGGGCCCTATACGATACTCGGCCTTTGGCTTTCTCAGACGTTGCCGCTCACCTTCGAACCACGGCCCTCGGGTTCGCTAAGACACTTCGCCTTTAAGTAATGTCCGGTCCCTGTCATGATGATGTTGAAGAAGTTCTCGCTGCGATGTTCCGAGCCTGGACCTTACGCGGTACTCGGCATTTGACTTTCACATACATTTCCGCTCACCCTCGTGTCCGCAGCCCTCGAGTTCGCTACGACACTTCGCCATTGAGTTATGTCTGGTCCCTGACATGCTGCTTCTGCTGTAGCAATTCTCGCTGGGATCCTCCGGGCCTGGGTCCTCCATTGCTTTCGCGATATTGCCGCTCACCGCGTCACGGCTTCGGCGTTCGGGTTCACCAAAAAACTTGACCATTGAGTTTTGTGGGGACCCTTTCATGCTCCTGCTGAAACAATTCTTGCTGCCTTTGGCCTTATTAGATTTTGGCCTGCTGCTGCAAAAGCAGTTTTCGATGGGACGTAGCGCTCACACGCTACCTCGCGCTCATACGTTCAGCGTTTGACCCTCTATTCGAAGCATGTTCTCCTGCAGGAACTCGGCCATTAGCTTTCGCAGGTCTTTACGCACGCCTTTTAGTCAGTTATCTTTATCACGGATGAACTAATAAATTTAGATAGATATTATATGTAGAACGCGTAAATTCTACACTATGGCCTGGATAGTAAATGAAAATGACAAAACCTCCCACACACGCGGGCGAAGCCGCGGGTACAGCTAGTAGACATATAAAATAAGAAGACGCGGTGCCGTGAAGACCATAATGAAGACAAAATTGTGATTCATAATAAGCCGATTTCCTCGTTTTTACGCGCGACACGCACACATATACAACTCGTTGACAAGCGGTGATTGGTTCAAACGTCAAAAGTGAGTGTGTGTGCACGAGACCGCGGCTTATTATGGAATCACAGTTCTATCTTCGTGGGACCACGTCTTCTTATTTTAAATGTGTATGCCGGCGCTCTTTAATTTTATAATGAGCATTCAAGACTAAAGATAGATACTCGTATAATACAACATTAATATGGGCGAGTAAAAGCTTCCAGGAATTCGGCCTGTTTCTCCCTTAGCTTACAAGATATTGAAGGTTGGAGCACTAATTAAAATAGCTTCTTGGGAACACCGTCGTGTAGCTTAGAATTTGGGTACGAGGGTTTGGCCTCATTGTTGCGTTAAATTCGAGTTATTTCAGTTACCTACAGCTAAACACATGCCCTAACGATTAAATTTTGTTTTGTCCTAATAGGTATTTCTTAATGTCTTTTCTCTCTTGTTACCGGCCTATTAGACATTGGAGCCATGAAGGCTCCTTTTCAATCCTTAGATCAATAATTTATCTAGAACCATTAGGTACTTTAGTTTCTATTGGATCCTAATCTCTGTTTCAAAATTTCTGTTACAATTTAATTTTACGTCTTAGTAAACTTATTATCCGAAATTTGTACCCATCACAGTATACAAAATTGACGAGACCTGCCATAAGTTTATTTAGATTGGCCTTGTCCTGGCTACCGGAATCCCTCTCATCCATCAAACCCAGTCAATCGGCTCCACGGTTATTTTCCCATCAGTCAATACCGAGACAGCCACAACTGAGCCTCTGTATTTTTTGCTTTTATTTTATTTACTTATCAATAATTTGCCGTACTCGTAATTAGTAATAGACGAATTAGGCGACATGTAGAAACATACGACAGTTGTACTTAATCCCTGCAGAGTTGGGCTGACTAGTAATATGTACTTGCCATTTGTTGACGTTATTGTTATTTAGTACATATACTTAGGTACAGATGCATGCATTAAAAACATTTAAGTGAGACAAAGTGAAAAGACCCTGAGATTTTTTTTTTGGTTTGAACACAATTTTCTTTTAAAGTTAAAACAATGAAATGACCAAACCGTTCTTTTGTTCCAGGGTGGCTACCCGGCAAAGTTAAAGAAGGTGTTGATAGTGACGGCGCCGCTCTGGTTCAAAGCGCCCTTCCGGATCCTGCGGCTGTTCGTGCGCGAGAAGCTGCGCGAGCGCGTGCACACGGTCAGCGCGCCGCAGCTCGGCGCGCACGTGCCGCGCGCTAGCCTACCGCGCCAGCTGGGCGGGCTGCTGGAGCCCGATCACGCCGCCTGGTGAGTCACGTTCTTATGTCACACTAGACTAGTCAAGGGGCAGACTGAGTGGCTGCGCGTCTGGTGCCGAGTTCATGGCAAACAAATGAAAATGCTGCTCAAATTTTTAGAAGCTCGAGGCAACCCGCATTGCCTGCGGCGCTGAACACTCGCCACTGAATCCATACACTCATGTCACGTGCAGCCACAGATAAGGTAACCTATGGGTGCAGCACACGGTGCGGACTTAAGTGCGCTAGTCTGAGTAAGTTCATTTCCGAAATGGGGTGACTTTAGGGAAATCGAGAGCATTTTGGCAAACTTTATATTGTTGTGTACAGTACTAAGAACAATCATCCCACTTCTTGACCTTTCAGCGCTTAAATTAGCACTATACCTAGTATATTTTATTAGGTACGAGCTGCAACCAAAAAATATATATTATGATATTATAATATATATTATTATAATATATATTAAAACTGCTTTAAAGGTGCCCCCCTTTTAAGTCACCCCATTTCCGATACTGAATTTCGACTCTACCGGGTAAAAGCCTGTTTATTTTTTCGCTCCTACGCCTGACGTCCGGTCGGCCCCGTCACTTGCAGGCACGCAACTTCCTTCGCTTTCCCTGCGACTGCCAAATATCCATTGACCAACGAGCCGGGTGATGTGCTACTTATTTATGACGTAATTTTTGAAACTGTAAAAAGTGTAATCATGCTATGCTTTCATTATTACTGGTTAAAATAATAGTGCCAGGAAACCGCTAAGCGGGCTCACTGTTTGTAGTCGCTTTCCTGTGTATACGGGGAAAACGCTATGAGCGTAGCGCGTAGTGAACTGTAATGATAATAAGGAGTGCTTACCTATTTACTCGTGTATCTCACTGATAACACCGACTAAGATCATAACACATGCCACAAACTGGTACTATACCGGGCAAAGCACAATCAATTATTTGACGTATAGATACGTATGTATATACAAAAGTACAAGTACGTATGTATACACGAGAAAATCAAAACCTAAACAGTCGAAACGAATACTCCCTTTGTATCAATTTTTATTTACTAAAATATTGCACGGAATGGGATTTTCTTAATAGAGATTGTCAACAGCTTTATTCAACATACGTGGATAGAATGTTCCCAGTTCTAGTAGTGGGTGGCCTACAGCTCATGTCAGACCCATATAGAACAACATGCACCTACTCGTATAGTTCATACAATTACATCGCTTACACATCGATGTAGCGAAATACTTATATTTAAGTACTTTTTGAGGGTAGTTTTACTAATTAAATTATTTATGACTTATACCATAAATATTTTTATCTACACTCACATTGTAAGTCCTCTAAAACGTGTTCAAAAACGGTAGGCAATGGCTAGCATTACCACAACCGATTTTACTATGATAAGCTTTTTATCTGTGGCAGTAACGTAATTTTAACTTTACATGCTCAAATATTGATGTGTTATGAGTTTTGATAACATAATGTACACCTGCACGCTCCTGCGCGGCCGCCGACACGCGCCCGCGCGACCGCCGGCACAATCGAGTTGGCCATGGCGGTGCAATGGCGTCCAATCTATGGTTTCCGAATACGGCATTTAGGATAAATAATATCAGTGTAGATAAAGCAGTGTATGCAACTCGCCTGCGGCTCGTTTCATAAAACCACACTCGCATTTTAAGGACCCTTATTACGTAACAGTTACATAAACTACTATAATTAGTAAAACTACCCTCAAAAAGATTAAAACCGAAAACTTTGCCTTTTCAACATAGTTTCGACCTCGAAAAGCTTTTAACATCTTAGCAGTCTTCTTGAACAAAAAACGTAAAATAAATATGAACGGAGGTGACACCTGTGGCATTTCACGAATGCCCTTTCTCGAGTTGATTAATGATTGCTGGCCATCCAGCTGTTATTAAGCTCACTTTCGTAATAAATACGGCGTCATAAATAGTACATTACTGCAGAGACCAGTAAGTAAGCTTTCCTGGCTGAGTATTTAGTAGCCGTCCGAGTCGAAGACGAGGACGGCTATAATACGAAGCCAGGAAAGCTGATTACGGTCGAAGCATGTATAGTGCTTTTCTCAAACATGTAAGGAAATAAAATAAAATAAAACACAGGGGTATATGGGTATAAAAATTTATTTTATCATATTAGGTATATCGCTAAAATTAACACAGGGTTATTTACATTACATACAAAATAGTTGCAGGGACAAGTCTTTATATAAACTCAAGAGCAAAAATATTAGGTCACTTTGTATGAGAAATCAGTACAAAGTGACCCGTTACTTTTGCTCTTGAGTGTAGATATATAGTTATTGTATTAGATATATCAGCCCATTATAGTTACTATAATAGTTCATAATTATACTAAACTATTTAAGGGCTCACACACACACAAGAGACTTTTCTCGGCTACTATTTTGCCCTTCATACCTAGGAAGAGTTGTGAAATGTATGGTGCCCCATACATTTCACGACTCTTCTCTTTGTATGCGCATAAAGTGTAGCAAACTGCGACAAAGAGAAATAAATCGCTCTGAAAATAAGTTGATCGTGCATACGCCCCCTAAAAGTTTTAATTATAAATCATTTCAAAAGGTTGGCTGCTATTGCCAGTTTCGATTCAATAGACACTGCAACATGGTACACCGTCATATCTTTCAGCTCAACCTTTAATACAAAATATAATTTAGAAAATCATTATACTAGTTTCTGAACGATATGTCACAACGAGAACGACCCAACGACCCAATGGAAATTGACATTTATAATAACCTTAAATATTTTTTCAACATATCGGAACTCGGATCGGACGTCGCATTCGTTGGGAATAAGGGAACAAACAAACATAAAGTGGCTACCTATTTACATTAACTGTACAGTACAACATTCATAAAAATGAAATCATGAGGGGACTACCTACAGGTAAGATTGAAATGCAAAGTCTTACTAATACTCACTAAACATTCTTAGTGTCTAAGATATGACCACTTACTTATATTACGTACTTTATCATACATTTAGAATCAATCATAACGTGAAAACTTTGTCAAAGTTATTATTAATTTATGTTGAATGTGATATTGGACATGTTAGGACAGTTACTTATAGATATTTTTATTGTTTTTCCAGGAACAGAAATGTTGGTTTGTTGTATATCTGTTGAAGAACCTGCTTGTGATGGTACGATATGTGCGGTGGACTGCTCGCTATTTCCAACATCTTGATGAGAAGGCGGTGGCTGGGGATTTGATTCATGCAGTGATGGTTGTGGACAATCTGTCAAATTTTGAACCTGGCAATATGTACTTGAAGATGAAGGTTGAACTTGAATGGATGGAGGTTGTTTTACATTTTGCCGAATGAAACCTGGAGGATCTTTGGAGCAGCCTGGTTGTGGATTTTCATACAAAGATTCATAATTCTGATGCGAAGAGTTGTATTGATTTTCTGTGTTTGTGCTACTTCTTAATTTTATGTTTTCTGTAATGTTTTTTGATATTTTGTCCTTGTTTCCTATGGAGTCTTCAATGTAACCTTCTGCAACCTTATCCGACTTCCAGCCACCATGCCTTTTAAGAGCTAGAAGGTCGGCTCCAGAGTCTGCCAGAAGTGTTGCTGAACTACGTCGGAAACTATGTCCAGTATATAAGTGCGGGTCATCTAAATTTAAAAAAGTTGCAATTTTCTTAGGCATTGAAGCTATGGTATGCCGTCCAATTACTTGTTTAGTGCATTTGGAATTCTTGTAATTGAGAAACAATCTATCAGTAATTGTGTCCTTGGGCCGCAAGTCAAAAATTTAAAACAACTTCAGTTACTGGCTGAGTGATTTAATGTTGTATGAAAATCCTTTACGTACGTCGCGCTGAACCTGCCTTGGAATAGAGTCCCTACTGGTCTCTAATTACTAACGTAACAGGAACATTTCCGAGCATGTTTGAGAAAACCTAATAAAGGCTCTCGTAGCCTCATCGCTACGAGATAGTGTTTCTCACGTTAAGTCGCTACAGTTCGCTACAATGCTACGAGGCCTTATTTTCGAATTGAAGACATTGACGCACTTATAGCTTATAGGTGCTCACTTTTCTGTAAGCATTAAAAAACATGTGCGTGTATTTAGGTGCAATCATGACGACGCAACATATTTTTTTTTTAGGTTTTATCATTGAATTTTTTGATGCTGGATTTTAGATCACGCTCGGACTAAGTGCCGGTACAGTGAAAGGTCGTGTCACAAAATGACTGAATGGTGAGAACTACGGTCGAGAGCTATTTGTCATTTCGGGCTAAAATAGGCTGTTGTACGAAACGGAATTGCCTTTGGGACGAGCACTCGAGCCTCTAGTAACAGCCTCTCATGCGATGTAAAGCCAGAGCAGATCCGACAACTGCTCCCTAATAATACTTGACATTTCAGTTATTTGAGAGCACTGCAATATTTCCAAGGCGGCAAAGAAAATGGATGATTTCTTTATTTTTTGTGTTGTATTGTATTTACATAAATTTTTTGTTGCAGGTTGGAGCACTGTAAAAATTGCTACCTAAACAATCTGCAGAACGCAAAACTAGACGGTGTTATAGATGAATATGTAATCAGCAACCACATACCGCCGGTCAAGCCGCAAAATGGTGAGTCGCATTTATTAATAAATCTGCGTCTAAATCGACGCGACCTTTACACGCCATTAGTCTCTCGAATGATTGATTATGCCAAACCAATCAATTACTGAACCAACTCTCCCTTCAACGATGGAGCGTGACGATGCCCGTGAAAGGTCCTTGTATATTTAGAAAAACGTGGAAAATAAAATGTCGGAGATAAAAATAATTTTATGTCAAGTGGGTGTACAAGGGTTAAGAGCGTGTAAAGCCACACGGGAGAGAAAAGTCTGAAGTGTGTATGAAAATGTTATTCGCTGCTGCATTGTACCTTTATGACATGAGGAAACCGTTTATCTTGGTGATTAAATCCTCTTGACACCCGTGAATATGTCAGAGTGCGCGAGGTAATGTGAAAGTGCTCGTGTAAAAGGGGTGTAATTTGGGCGACTCAGTAGCAGGTTACGCCATTACTGGTGTCGACGAAGCTGGTTAATGAAGCGACGCGGCGCGGCCGTTGAGCCGTGCAAAGTGGGCATTCTTTTGTCTACCTCGTTAAGGGCAGTGAGTGGCCTGCTTTCAGTGTTAGGGTTATAATATAACGGCCTCCTAGCCTAGTCGGTAGTGACTCTGCCTACGAAGCAGGAGGTCCCGGGTTCGAATCCTGGTCAGGTAATTTATTTGTGTGTTTATCACAGATATTTGTTCCTGAGTTATGGATGTTTTCTATGTATTTAAGTATTTTATCCATATTTATCTATTATATATATCGTTGTCTAGTACCCATAACACAAGCCTGATTGAGCTTACTGTGGGCCTAGGCCCTAGGTCAATTTATGTAAGATTGTCCTATAATATTTATTATTATTATAATATAACAAGATCCCTTAGCTAACCGAGTTTACGGTACATATAGATAATTAATTTAACTTCGATTTGGAGGACTTTCCCCATCTAATTAATTCTGTAGATTAAACTTAACGTAAACCAGATAACTTTAATTGGGAATTAATTCTTAAACTGTTCGCGTCAAGGTCTTTTAAAGTGTCGCGACGATCCATTTTCCATCTAAGGGCCTTCTTCCTTTCATTCTGATTTGCCGGATAACCTCTAGCACATTGGAAATGCTTAATCGTTCAGAGAAGTTTGGGCATTCATGTTCTGACTTATAAAAAGTTAAGTCGGCTAGGGAATTATTAGAGGAAAATCGAACACATCTGAGACACTGTCGGGTTTCGTTCATTTACCTACTCGTAAAGTATAATGTTTTTGTTTGTGTTGTGGTTATGTAACTTATGTAATATGTAAATATACAGGGTGGTTTTTGACAACATACCTTTCCGGAAATATTGCATCGTTTGAGTGATAGACAGTAGTTTTGTAATGGTTAGAATCATGAATTAAGTAAAAAATAATTAAACCAAATTCACTACTTTTTCACCCTATTCCATCTGGACTTCACGGCTAGATTACGAAATCACCATCGCCATATTTTTAAGACCGACTCACGCTTGAGCGCAGAATTTTCACCTGCTTTTTGTGTAATCTATTGGAAAAGTAAGTTTTTTTTTTCTAAAATGTAGGTTCATCGGTTTCCGAGAGACTGGTCATGGTCTGGTCTGGAGGGGAATGGTCAATTGCCTTTTTTTCCTGAATAACTTCAAAAATATTTATCTTAAAATTATAAAAGTAAATGTATTTGTAGTTCTCACATCAAACTCTTTCATTTGATATATAACAAGGTTGTTTTGCGTAGGTACCTAATTTAAGCCAAACAACATACTAGAAGTCGGTAACGTTTGTAACTGTATCTATTATAGTTACAGTTGTAACTATTTTTATATTTTTTTTTTAAATGTCATGTACGATGTACGTAATTAACTGAGAGTTTCGGTTACGATCAAAGTCGTTTATGCCTTAAAAATTTTCTAAACTTAATTGTTTTAACTATGTAACTATTATTTAACTTATTACAGAGAGTTACATAAACAGAACAGAAATTAGGGGCTAAGATCCAGACAGGCCCATTGCTCCGCTGCTTTGATATATAGTTTCCTGAATTGTCCTGTTCAACTTGCGTGACTATTTCACAATATTGATTTGGTAGATAATTGTTAACTTATAATTAATACGTCTTAAAGGAACCTACGTACTTACAGGTATTGCCATCTTCGAGTGGGTGAGACGAAGAAACAATTATTTAGAGACCAAAAATTATTTACCGCTCACTGGTTTCCTAACGAAATCTTTCATTGTAAGGATGACCTTTGCATGAGCCTCTTAACCTTTACCATTAAGAGCGTTCTCATATTTCTTCAATTTATCGGGATACATTATTAGAGGGAGTAAACCATGTTTTGACCTCGTTCTGTCGTATATCTACGTCCCTTAGACTGGCCGTACACCATGGTGGGCCCATGGGCCTTTAGAACAATATACCCTTGTCGTGATAATTGTTTGCTTCCTCTCATAGCTGCGTCCCCACGATGTCCCCATGGTGTATGGAGCATAAGAGTATGAAATGAGCGTATTTAAATGTTGTTATAGGTATAATTAACCACGAGGCGCGTGACATGACCAGCGATCACGCGACGAGGATCGACGAGGACTCCGCCATGCATATCAGCGACCGCGACACGCCGCCCTACACCTGCGACCCCAATCCCCTCAGGTAGGTCTTGTGACATTTCACCTTGAATAATTCACGACTCGACTCAGACATTAGATTTAATGAGATTTTTGAAAGAACTTAAGTAATGCCAAAATAAGGTTCCTCTAGAAGTTTTAATATCTAAAAGTTTCCTTCTAAAAGATTCCAGTATTGTATATTCGATAACCCACAATGGACACTCGTACTAATTACGGCAAACGTTTTGTTGCTGATTATATGGTGTTTAATGCATATGCTTTGAGGTTGCAAACTTAGTATATCAATGGCAGTTTCGCCCCTAATTGCCGACTCGGAAACAATGGCCGACCGGGTAGCCAGGTCAGGCCGGCGGATCATCAAAGCATGCCTGGAGATGCTCTAGATTCACTTCCAGCAACGCTAATGTATTACTAGGTCCCTACGGGGTTTGCTTTATGTGATTCTGATTACTGGCTACGTTACATGTGGTCTAAGAGCTGGCCACGTCGGATATGATACAATAATGAGAGCAATGAAACCTGTCTAGTTAGACTGCTATACCATCCTTATTGCTAGATCCGAGCATCTGGCAGCTTTTAATGGGTGGAGGTCAGAGTGACAGACCAACAAAGTTTTTAAGTTGGAAAAAAGTAATATCAAAATAAGTAAAAACTGCCAAAGCTGTGTGCTATTTATAGAGGTCAGGGCCTATATTTTAACATTAGATTTAAAACCATTGTCTATTATTGCGGAAACAAAAACAGTAGGCGACTAACTAAAATTGCATTATACATCATTTGGCACTACTTTCCCCCAGCAGAAACTTCTGGATATGACATAATCTAATTAATTACATAATTTACCATAATATTGCATCAAACCCAGAATATTTGATTATCAGTTATGATTTTGAGTAAATACTTTGTAAATGAAATGGTACCCAAGATATGGTAAAAGAAAGGAAGGAGGTGAGAGGATGAGATGGGAAGATGATTTTAAATACGTAGCCGGAGGATTGTGGAGGAGAGAGGACCCTAGAATTTGTTTTCTTCAAGTTATTTGCATTATTTGACCTCCACCACTTTACAGCTGCCAGATGTCCGGATCTAGAAATAAGCATAGTATAGGAAACTAACTAGAGGGGTTTCGTTGCTCTCATTATTGTGTCATATCTGACGTGGCCAGCTCTCCGTCTAATGGTATAGTATCCATACTGATTAAAGTCCCAGTCAGGGGAGTTTTACTGTCTCTCTCCATTATACTCGTTTTTGCCGATGCGCTTACCGCATATGAGGGAAGGGTTGGCACATCGCTATTATCACCTTATGGGTGCCTACGAGAATATTATCATTTTAGCTAGTGTTTATGACGTCATATACGCATGTGCGTATAACAACATGTCTCAAACACGGCACGGATATGAAAATGAAAATTGTTTATTATGCACAATTTTAGGTACAGTATGATGGCAATATACATTGGTTGTATCATTAAAATCTACCTTACAGGCATACATAATATGTAGTTGACTTAAAATCTCATCATCAAGAAATTCTTGTATACTATAAAAGCATTTCTCAATTAGGCATTTTTTTAGGGCCTTTTTGAATTTAATAAACGGTAAGTCTTTAATTTCGTCTGGTAATTTATTATAATATATGAAAGACGTTGAAAACCATATTAAAAAAATGACAACTAACGTTTTCGTCTTTCTCAAAGCTAGTATCTCTAGAGTTGAAACACGCACAACGCGACTAATTTTACTATTACCTACTTATTCTGCGTCCCAGTCTTAGTACGTGAATGGAATGTTCGCCCTTAATTCCCGACCCGCAAACAATGGTCCGGGCAGCTAGGTCAGGTATCAGGCCGGCGAATAATCAAAGCATCCCCGGAGATGTGCTCGATTCACTTCTCAGCGCGAATGTGCTCGGTTCCCACCGGGCCTGCTTTATATGATTAAGTTACAATAGTTACATGGTATAGTATCCTTGCCGGACACGGTAGTAGCATTTCGTTTTTCGGTACCCTTTGGGTACGAAACCCAATACTATGACTCCGCTGTCCGTTTGTCCGTCTGTCACCAGGCAGTATCTCATGAACTGTGATATTTATACAGTTGAAATTTTCACAGATGATGTATTTCTGCTGCCGCTATTGCAACAAATACTAAAAATCAGAATAAAATAAATATTTAAGGGGGCTCCCATACAACAGACATGACTTTTTTTGCAGTTTTTATATATAATAGTACGGAGCCCTTCGTGCGCCAGTCCGACTCTTACTTGGCCGGTTTTCAAATCTCATTGAGATGGAAAAAAACAATAGGTAGGTAAAGTAAAGAGTAAGTAGGATGTTTTGATCTCAGTCATGTGAAAAATAGTAACGTGTCTTAAACTATTCTCAAGGGTAATGAAAACGGGTTACGTCGTCAGTAAAGACATTTTCATTGTCCTAGTCACCGATATGTAATAAATAACGGGATATACAATCAGCTCAAAAAAATGGCTCCACAATAATGCTGTAAGAACGACTCGTACAGCACTTTCTCGGTCAGTTTTATTAGTCTAGTCAGTGATAACACTGGCCGGTTACAAATTTTCAAGTGCCATATTTTCGGTTGATTGTTTGAGACTGCACCTCTCCTATATTCTCATTCAATGGTCCTAGTATGTATTATTTATTCTGAATTCTCTAAGGACACACATCGTTAAAATACTTCAAATTCGTATCAAGTGCTAGTTTTCGTCCACACTTGTCAGTTTTCCGTCCATAATTATTTATATATTCAATTTAAAGGTTTTACAAAATTAAAGCTTAAAATTGACGATATCTACAATCTATGAACTATGAATATAAAAATTGTGGACCTTAAAAAGTTGTTCCCATATATTTGTAGCATATTAATCTGCATTGGCACTAGACGGGAAACTAGCATAATCAGATAATCATAAGATAAGATAAGATAAGATAATCGTTTATTGCATAACTGTGTACAAAGATGTTAACAATACTACAATTAAGAACCAACAGTTTGTCCATCATGGACGTACAACATAATATTACCTACTAACTAACCTATAACTAACTAAATTAATACAAGTATGCACCTACCTACCTTGGATGCTATCAAGCTTGATTACGAGCCTATTTTCCGCACTCAAACCACTGTCATAATCATTTTCAGCTCACACTCGTGCTAACATAAGATAAACATCCGAGTGCTCGTCACTGACCTCATACATACATACGTACATGTCATCTTTAAGTTTATGTCATTCGCAATCATAAAGCTCTATTCCTTAGTAATAAAAGTGACAGCAGGGCAACTATTGGGCACTCACTAGAGAACACTACTTATAGTAAGGCAAGTCATTTCCATCTATACAAAAGGCAGAAGAGTGCAAGGGTGGATTTCCTATTTCAATTTTACTCTGTACTGATAAAATTGGTTTGCTAGACTATATTTAAAACGTGACAGGTGTTTAATCTAGAATGTATAAACAACAAAAACGCGAGCGTAATCTGTGCAGCAAAAATACGATAAATCTAACGTATCACGGAATCGAATGTAATAGACTTAAAGCTGGCCACGTCAGATATGACACAATAATGAGAGCAACAAAACAGTTAGATGGCTATACTATCCTTGTTATTAGATCCGAGTATCTGGACGCTTTTAATAGTACATTACTGCAGAGACCAGTAAGTAAGCTTTCCTGGCTGAGTATTTAGTAGTCCTCGTCTTCGACTCGGACGGCTACAATACGAAGCCAGGTAAGCTGATTACGGTCGAAGCATGTATAGTGCTTTTCTCAAACATGTAAGGAAATAAAATTACTTGTTTAGTGCTTCAGTTACTGGCTGAGTGATTTAATGTTGTATGAAAATCCTTTACGTACCTCGCGCTGAACCTGCCTTGGAATAGAGTCCCTACTGGTCTCTAATTACTAACGTAACAGGAACATTTCCGAGCATGTTTGAGAAAAAGCTTTTAATGGGTGGAGGTCAAAGTGACAGACTAGCAAAATTTTTCAGTTCGAAAAAAGTAATACAAAAAAATAGGTAAACACTGCCGATGTTATCTTGTTTATTTTTATTTAGAGGACAAGGTCTATATTCTAACATTAGAGAAAACATAGCGTGTTATTGCGGAAAGAAAAACAGTAGGCGACAAACTATGAATTACATTATACGCCGTTTAGCACTACTTTCCCTCAACAGAAACCTTTTGACAATGATATAACCAAATTTTGTAATTATTTATATTATTTCTCATCATATTGCATTAAACCCAGAACTCAGGATTTGTATACTTGAAGTGGTTTGCATTGTTTGACCTCTACCAATGAACTGCTGCCAGATGTCCGGATCTAGAAATAAGCATAGTATAGGAACCCAACTAGAGCGTTTCGTTGCTCTCATTATTGTGTCATATCTAACGTAGCCAACTCTCCGTCTATAAGTTTACACTACAATACAAATATTACGTAGCTATGTAGCCTATGTAGTCGTAATAGTAAAGCTTTTACACACACCATATTGTTTGTGTGGATTTTGGTATGGCTGGTGCAAAAATAAAAAATAAATTGATGTGTGTTTTTCAGGCACACACACGGATACAATGGCGATATGAAGAGCAGGCACATAAACTCCGGCGATGAGGACGATTTAGATATAAGCAGTGAGTATTCGTATTAAACTTACACAGATCAACAGAACCAATTATTGTTAATAAACATTTAAAATTTACTGTTTTTGGCCAAAAATTCGGGTACTGAAGTCAGTCCAATCCTATCACAAAAGAAAGCCGAAAAAAAAATCTACAGATTTTCAATATTTCTCATGCATTTAGTCCTTGGAGTCGTCATTGACAGGCGTTCCCCTCTTCCGAAAACATATGACCAGTCGTCAATTCGTCATACACATGTATGGACTGACGTTATCTGACGTAGCTATTTGTATTTTACGTACATATAGCCATACATTTGACGTTCCCCTCCCCCGCAAACTTTTTTTGTATAGAAAATGACAGACATGGCTACTCCATCCGGGTTGAATTCTCTAAGATTTAGTCTGAGCATTTCACATTTACGTTTCTTAAAGCCGCCTTTTTCTTACCGTCTATATTATAGTAACCTTCACAAATATCAAAACAAAAAAAAAACAAGTAGAATTTGACATTGACTCAAGTAACCCAAGTGTTTTTTTAATAACTGATGATGACATATTGACATTAATTAGTAAACAATCCATATTTTTGTGTGTATGTTATTTTTTACTTGTTAATTTATTGCCAAATGCAAGCCTGCAAACAGCCGAAATCTGCTGGTACGTTAATACGCAAAATGTTGATTTAGCTATTCAATCATGTGCATATTCATTTCGGAAATAACAAAACAAAATGCAATGGGTCAATGCTTTCGCAAGATGTCTGCAATAGGTAACCTTCACCATAAACGTTTGATTTGTTTAAGTTTTGGTTATCGAAGTTATAAATATCTTTATGATTATTGTGAATTCAAGTGCCTACATAAAAGTTACGACCACTTCGCTAATGCAAAAACAATGACAGAAAAACAACGTGCATTTATATTTTTACTCATAGGTAAGTCTTTTATTATGATTTTAATCGTTCTCGGAGGATTCAAACACATTGTTTATTTATACTTAAATCAAATTGTTAAACCGCGTGTGACTGAACAACCTTCAGGGTTTACCACACAGGATCTTCCTTATTGCGTTGCAACTTGCAAGTCATCGTGGGATGCAAAAAAGTCTGATACGTGTCGTAAGTCGTGGGATTCTTCAATTCGAGTTCGAGTGCAAACTTGGCGGATCTTATTTTGAAATACCAACAAAAGGAAAAACAACTTTGTGCATTATTGAATAAAGACTTAAATCAAATGGCAGAAGTTCTGTTTGAGAACTGCAAAACTTCGAGTCTATAGTTAATACGATATGCCCCGAGTGTGTACGTACACCTGCACGTGTGATCAGGCTAAATGCTCAAAAGTGCAAAACTTGTTTGGGAAAAAAATAGTTTGGCCTTTCCTGTTGTTCTTGAATAAGAGACAATGGTTGGAAAAAGACGGCGAATAGAGTTTGGAAGTCCAAAGCAGTATGTATGGTTCGCTCTTTCCGTACCCTAATCAATGAGGTAAAATTAGTAATCCTTTCACAAAAAATCTTGGCGTCCGCACCTATGGCCCCCGTAAATGCCCCTGTCGCCCCCCTCCCCCCTCCTGTATACACGCCTGATCTCGATTAGAGCAATAGGGTAAGTGACATTTTTATAGATGGTAATTAATTCAGTTGACATTTCTCGACGCTTCAATGTCTTCAAACGCCTCTACCCCTAATGCAAGATTTTTTTTTGGAAGAAAAGGTAACCTTAATTTAACTTTGAGTGCCTATTTTTTTTTATCATTCCAATGTCAGTCAACATCATCACTATTCCTATCAGTTTGTTGAGGTCGCGATAAAACTAGTGCCATTTTCCAGATTCGATTTCAGTGGGGTTCGCTCTCATTCTGTACTGAACGGCAGGCATGTGTAGATGAATTCCGAAATTGCTCCAACTGTCGCGCACCCAATATCAGCCCCGTGACAGGCTAAAGCCTAAAGGCTGCATTTCCACCAGAGATGAGCGAAGATGTGTTGCGAGGAATGTGTTTTTTAGAACCAATAGAATCACTTCATTTATAGCACAGCTCTAGGATTGGTTCTTAGCAAACAATTCCTCGCAACGCATCCGCGGTGGAACGCAGCCCACTATTGTTTGCCGGCCCCGATCACCCGTGCGTGTAAGTCGCCATATTTTAAACGAGGCGCCACGGAAGCGTGCCGTTCCAAACTAAAGTGCCCTTTACTTTGTCAATTAATAAACAGCCATTGTCTCCCGACACAATGGTACTTTCATTCCATTTCGTTTCACCTTTGAACTTTCAGTTTGATTTGGAATTCGCTATATATTTATTAGAGAAGTTGCTTTGATGTAATATCCGTTTCCAGAAGTAGACCTGCTAAACTAATTTAACTTTTAAACGAAAATTATTTTGTTGCTATTTACCGTTACTGTTTGAAGCGTCGATGACACGGAGTAGCTGTGTTCCAGGCGTCAAATCCATTAGAGCCTCAGAGACTCTTAGGCTCAGCCTCCTAACAGATGTTCTAGATATGAAGCTATAATTATTTCCTTACTGGTCCTACCTAAATTTAGATAAAATAATAATAATAATAATACATTTATTCACGAAACAACCCTTGGTTTACAAACTTTTCTTCTGCCAAACTGCAAGACAGTTTGTTGGCAGTTTGTTGGAGAGATCACCTTGTTATTACACGATGGCCTTACCCCGACCTCGCGTCGCCTATCGTGACCTATATCGAATTTGTTGTATAGAAATCGATATTCAATTACGACTCAATACCGCAGGACACCATTGTTATCACACCTCGACATATATGTGCAGCCAGCCCGTTCAAAGCTTAGTAATCCTCAATATGAGTACTGGGGGCTGGGAAAAAGGCTTGAATTCAATAAAATGTATCTTATGCGGCAGGCTTATGATATTGCGGCATAGTGTACATTATTACCTGGTGTGGTAAAGCTAGCAGTTAGCTAGGGTTTCAGTTTGAATAGGTTGGCTCGGCCGCGGCTAGCAGTGATCAGAATAACAAACATAACATGAAAGGGGCACGTGTTTCTATTTCCGTTCGTTGTTTTTATATGCTTTTATTTTACTTGTGATTGTACAACTTTTCACTGGAAATTGAATCTATTTGGAAACCATTTGCTTATGTCCTGACATATTCATGTTAAGTTAACAGTCAATGCTATTGTAAGTAATTAAACATTGCAACCCGCAATCGGAAATGTACCATCGCCATTATAAGTATGTTGGGATAAATGAACAAATCTTATCTTTTTGGGACACAGTAATTATATCCTATGCCGCTATTATGCCTTATTCAATGTATAGGCAAAATAAATATTGAAGCAAATCAAACTATTTTGTTGAATATTTGGAGGACTTCTAGCCTATTTAATAAAGGTACGAGTGACAATTTACAAGCGGAAGTCTCTTCCTAACCCTAAGTGTTAAAAAGAGACTTCCGCTTGTAAATTGTTACTTATAGGTAACTTTATTAAATAGGTCACTGGTCACTTTTTCTGTATCTATTTCAGTTTATAGGTACAACACAAACTTGAAAACTCGATGTGTGTCAGCATTAGCATTTAAAAATAAACCTTTAAATACCTACTTTAAAGATGTCAGATAAATAATACTGGAAAATGGTGTAGACAATTAAATAATAGGTTGTTAAAGTTCTTTTGTTGAAATTGTCTTCTTTAGTTTGTGTTTATTTTGCTCAAGGCGGCGGTAGGACTGGCACGTGTACCACATTAATAACGCTACATTTCCAGGTACAATGGCCCACACTGTTAACTACCCATCGGTGGATCTTATGCCTTTTGTAATAAGGTCCACCGATGTATAGTTAAGAGTGTTGCTATTTGTACATACCGCGCTGTAGGTGTTTTTTCAGTGGAACGGCTAATTGTTCTGTTTTCCACGGAAACTTACTCACGGTACGATGGTAGGTATGTCATCGGTCTCATCGGAATGAGTAATTATTGTTAGTAAATTGTTTCGTAGATTAATTATGTCATCTTCCTCATAACTCGTAGGCGGCGTAGGGGGCGGCACTAGCACAAACAGGGCCTACCGCGAAACACGAAAATCGAAATTTCGTTACCTGTCTCTATCACTCTGGCTTATTCGAGCGATAGAGAGGCAGATGTCGAAATTTAGATTCTCTTCACGATAAATTATCTATGAAAACTTGTCAAAAACTGTTTAAGGCCTATTTCACGAAAATATTAGTTTACAAGTTTATTAGTTACAAGTTATCAGTGTAAAGTTACTTTCTGGTTCTCAAATAATTTTACCAGACTAGTACCTAACTAATATAATAGTAGCGCACAAATAAAAATATTGGTGTGGTTTGGCTGAATACATATATTACTTTTGTCCTTCGGCAGATTAAAAAAGAAATCTCACAAATCTTCTTGTATTGCTTTAAGTATTATAAAATATAAATTTATTTGGAATTCACACCAATAAGAAGAGATATAATTACCTCCATAATTAAAGATAATAAGGAAATTCTCATAAAATGATATTTTGTCAAGAAAAATAAGAACTACTTCTGCGAAAAAATTGTATTCCATTGTACAGGAAAATACTCTTAAATATTTAGTTATCATTAGTAGAAACGAAGAAATGAATGATGTAATGTTTTGTTATTCTAGAACATGTAAAATGTAACTGCATTTTATTGATTTTTCGATATAAAAGTTACTAATAAATTGTTCTAATAGTTTTTAATAACCTTTTGAGATTAATAGCTTTACACGTGGAATTTACAAGTGTAATTGTTATTGGCCCTTTTGAAACAAAATTGAATTTATTAGTGTAAAATTTGATAATATTTATTAGTTGCTGATTAATAGCTTATAGTTTACTAGTGTAGTTTCGAGAAACGCACACTGGTAAACTTATAAAGCCTGACCAGAAATATATGATTATTGTCATAGAGCGTATTATCCTCTATGGTGTAGTGACATCTCGATTTGTTTACCTGTCAGCTCTGATGTTTATTTGAAAATGTTTCACAGCGAAATAGTTTCTTTTCCTGAGCGTATTATTTACAGCAGTTTATTATATACACTAAATACAATGTTTCGCTCTTGAATATGGATAATTTTGGGATTTTTTTGTCGGTATTATTTAATATTCAACACTATTATTATTCAAGTAAACCGGCTCAGTGACACTTGACATCAGTGACAGCCTATCACATGCACTCACACATTCATATCATTCTGTCATTAAAATTATTGCCAGTGTTATTATTACTTCCAATGAAATTCGGCAACATTGGCGCATGATCATATATTTCTGGTCAGGCTTTACAAATTATTAGCTCATGGGCTAATATTATTAGTCTAATAAGCTTTGAGAAATAGGGCCGTAATACTCCTAATAGTATGTATAAGTAACTCTATTAGCCCATGAGCTAATATTATTAGTCTAATAAGCTTTGCGAAATAGGGCCCTAATAGTATGTAAAAGTAAGTCTATGGTTTACTTACAATATGTGCTAGTGCATGGCTAGTGCTGCACTCTGGCGGCAGAACATTGCAGTAATACCCCTTATTGTTAAGAAATCTTGGTAGTTTAGTGCATAGATGAATATGTATGTTTAGTGCGACAGAAATCTTTGGTGACTTTTTGGTTCAATTAGTTTGTCTAAGTGAGGATTGGTTACCATTATGATTATTATTAGGGCACTATGCTTGTTTGCCACCGTCGCGGTATAAAAAAATAAAAATAGAGACAACTTAGTATTCGGTTGACGCAGAGTGCTCCGTGTACAATCTAATTATATGGGACGTGACATTTCTATGGAGCATGAGCGTATTAATTAAGGTCTTTCAATAGAGTGTTGGATCGTAATTTTGTCGCTTCGGCAGCACCAAAAGTAGCGATGCATTCGCGTTACGTCGAAACGCATTTCTTGGTTAGTCAAAGTCAGCCTGTGCCTTATTCGAACAAGCGAGTGCAGCCAAGCGAAGTTCTTATAGACCTTTGTTATACAGTGTGCCTTTGACCATTGCGCTTTAAATGTAACGATCGATTTTGCTCATAAAACTATTTGAATATAATATAATGGTTATAATGTTTTCATACATACTAAATACTATTTTCAAATGTACACTACGTCATCCCATAGATGAATATGTATATAACTGAGATAGATAGGCAACTCTACGGCTCGTACTTGCAGCAGCTAGTGCCACCATCTAGTTTCATAGTGCTACATTTGATCACGTTACAGGGGAACGGGGGAAGGGGTTTACAGGGTATGGGGGGTGGGAGGGGAGGGGTAGACCTCGTCCCCCTCGCCCCTTCCTGACAGCCGTTCGGCGGGAAATCTAAGTTTGGACGTCCTGTAAATAAAACTAAGTTTATGTCAAATGCATACAATATTTATTGTACATATCATTATATTTCATTAGGTACATACTATGCACAATTGTTATACCCACATATAACTTAATATCTGACAAAAACCTAAAAACCGGCCAAGAGCCATAAATAGGTATATCAGTTTAGTAAATACTATATTATACCTAAATATATTAATTTGAAAAGCTAATTTAAATATTAACCTTAATGTAATGACAGACATGGTGCGGTGGTGCCTAGAAATTAGGCATTTCCTGATAGCAGTTATAAAATTAACCTATCTTAGACGATATTCTTTTTGAAAGATCTCACACAATACTCGTTGAACTGAATAAATTCACCCCCACTTTATGTGTACGGGAGGTACCCAAACAAAACCACTTTGTTTTACAACTTTGTCGGTGTGATTTATACATACACTCATACCAAAGGACCCCGCAGCAAACATAGGGAAAAAGTGGTTTCAGTCAAATCGCTTGAAATTTTAGTATGATGTAGATTCAGGTCTCCTTATTAATTTTTTATAAGGGCTCAACTCCCTCAGAAGTACACTGTCAGAAATAATCAAGTTTATATTATTATATTTCTATGACGTGTTTCTTAAAATCTATACTTTGAAATGACCCACAATGATACTTACTGGCGTTAAATATGATCTTAATAACGTTTCTGTCACGTTGAAATCGCATTTTGTTAGTTATTTATATTAAGCAAAAGCAAAGAGAAAGATTTTACGAAAAATTGGTATGTTACATGCTTTGTATGAAACAATACTTATTGATTATTTCTGAAAGTATACTTTTGAGTGAGTTGTGCCCTTATAAAAAAATAATCAAGAGACTCGAATCTACATTGTACTAAAATTTCGTGAGATTTGACTGAAACCACTTTTTCCCTATGTTTGCTGCGGGGTCATTTGAGCTTTCTTATACTAACAATATATCACTTAACTAGTAAGCAGACATACAGACAGAAAGAAAATTATTACGAGGAATTTTTTTCTTCTATTATTTGACGTGACCTATCCCACAATACTTGGTGGAAATTCTTCAGTCACAATTAACAATTGACATAAATCTAGGTACAGGGAAATTTTATTTTACTAGTATATTACCTAATTGTGGCGACAAAAATTTAATTACGCAAATCTGATATATAATCTGGTACCACAGAAACAATAATTGATCTCGAAACATCGGAGGTAACTATTAAGTTAATATACGCAATTTAGTTCCGTTTTAGTTAATAATCATAATACGTAAAAGCCGTGAAAGTTTAAGTCTTATTGGTGTTGACAATAATAACGATGCGTAGGAAGGTACAATCATACATATATACCGTAATTTACAGAAAGTAAGTGTACAATATACATTCTTCTTGAAGTGATAGGGCTCCAGCCTTTTATGTTGCTACATCACCGTATTCTGGTGGGTTCATAAGCCGACTTAGGTATACCTAGAACATAAAAGTAGAGAATAATTGTACATACAGTTACGGTGTAACAAATCTAGTCAATTTTTGTACCAAACTATGTGTGCACGACGATAGTGTTATTTTATGAGATTAATAATTAAAGTCAGTACACAAAAAGAGGCACAGTAAAAGGCGTCGCTCAAGCCGGCTTTTGCCGTAGACATTCGATCATACTAATGGAATTGATAGTCACAAAGAACCAACAAAGCGCTTCGTTATCCGACATTTACATTCAGCCCCTGTCGCTGCCCCTCGCGCTGCCGGCATTAATTCCCTAAATACGGCTGCAGCAGGATCGAGAGGAGTGTGTGTTTACATACTGCCCTACCACTCACTTCGCTTTCAAGTCTCGGCAATGGCAGTGGTTGAAATAATTACAGCGGCCGCGTTGTGTCTTTTGCGATCCTCCAGGTGCTCGACGAGTACTGAGCGAAGGAGGAGAATGTAATTGGAAACACGTACTGCCGCTCGCGCTTCCGGTCCTTTGACTTCGCACAAAAAAACCGCCATTTAGGGGAGCGCCGGGCAGCGCGAGTGGCAATAGCAGTGGCATGAGAAGTATCATATTTACACACTCGTCCTTCCCACTTCCCTGCCCACTTGCCTGCTCAATTCGGCTGAATGTAAATGCAGTATTAAAATTAAACCAGCGGCAGCGTATTCCGGATAATACGCTAGTTACTAGGAATTCAGTAAAAATAAATATCGTTAGGAAACCAAACTTCTCACAATAAGGTCTAGTTAAGCTCTGGGTTTGAACTAGTTTAAAGTCCAGATGGCAATCGCTTTTGAAAAAGGTTCGTCTTGAGGATAGATTGCCAAAAAGCTCCTTTACTTATAGCAAAAGTCACACAACAGGTCATTTTATACGAATGAATGAATTTTTATGGCAGTAACGCATTATTGACAACCTACAATGATGTACCTTTTAGTTGAAAATGACACATATAATCACCATAATATCAAGATCTGTTATCAGCACTCTTTACCTATACAGATCTGACTGTGGTCGTGTGTGTTGATCCTAATATATGTATATCTAAATGAGATAATAAAAGGTTGTCTGGAAGAAATCGCTCATTAGCGATAAGACCGCCTGTTGTTACCTCTACCTAAATTTATCTAATTGTAAAATTTGTGCTATGTTAATTATTATTATAATAAAATTAAAATGTTTACGCAACAATACCTTAAGTCATTGGAGTTATTTCCCCGCTAACCCGTAGATACTGGAGCTTCGGATTCCAAAAACCTGAAACAATATTATTATAACTAGGTATAATTTGACAGTTACTTATATTTTTAAAGTAAATTATGATGCTACCAAATTCCAAATGAAATTTTATTGAAGAAACACACCTTTTCAAAACTAAGCTGAAGTCTCTTCTATTAAAAAAAGCTTACTATTCCATCCAAGAGTTTATGGAGGATAAACTTTTAAAACAATCCAACTTTTAACAAGCTACTTTTTATATAAGCATGGAGACTTTAATTGTGATATAGTTTAGATTTAGGCTTAATTTTAAAACTTGTTTATTTTTAAATAATAATTTAATTTCATGTCTTACC
Organism: Pammene aurita; assembly: GCA_947086415.1. Classification (NCBI taxonomy): domain Eukaryota; kingdom Metazoa; phylum Arthropoda; class Insecta; order Lepidoptera; family Tortricidae; genus Pammene; species Pammene aurita. The sequence continues at coordinate 19,613,543 of OX352305.1, read as the reverse complement.
TTGAACAGGCGTAGGCTTTGCAGAAGATACAGTAGACACGGGAACAACGTTACTGACTCCTGCTACGGCCACTTCCATTGGCAGTGGCACATCTGCAAGATATTTATAGAACATACTCAGAACACGCGAGTAACAGGACTTAAAAGTTCAGTACGGGAACGCCTTTTTAACCTATAAAAATGAAATAACTCGCAATTCCGATTTTATATCGTGACCGTATACGACTTTTTCGACTTTTTTGACTTTTTGACTTTTTTGACTTTTTTTTACTTTTTTTCACTTTTTTTGACTTTTTTGACTTGATGACTTTATGACTGACGTTTTTTTGACTTTTTTTTTACCTTTTTTGACTTTTTTTGACTTTTTTGACTTTTCTGACTTTTTTGACTTTTTTGACTTTTTTTGACATTTTTGAATTTTTTGACTTTTTTTGACTTTTTTTGACTTTTTTGACTTTTTTGACTTTTTTTCACTTTTTTTTACTTTTTTTGACTTTATTGACTTTTTTGACTTGACGACTTGATGACTTTATGACTGACGTTTTTTTGACTCTTTTTTTTACCTTTTTTGACTTTTTTTGACTTTTTTGACTTTTTTTTGACTTTTTTGACTTTTTGACTTTTTTTGACTTTTTTGACTTTTTTGACTTTTTTTACTTTTTTGACTTTTTTGACTTTTTTACTTTTCTGACTTTTTTGACTTTTTTTGACTTTTTGACTTTTTGACTTTTCTTTTTTGACTTTTTTGACTTTTTTGACTTTTTTGACTTTTTTGACTGTTATGACTTTTTTTTAGTTTCGTACTAACGCGGACAGACGGACATGGCGAAACTATAAGGGTTCCTGTACTAGTTCCTATAGGAACCCTAAAAAGGACATACATACAGAGACTATATATACTTTATCTACACTCATATTGTAAGTCCTCTAAAATGCGTTCAAAAACCGTAGGCTATGACCAGCATTACAACAAACGATTTCACTATGATAAGTTTCTTATCTGTGGCAGTACCGCAATTTTAACTTTTCATGCTCAATTATTGATGTGCTATGGGCTATGAGTTTTGATAACATAATGTACACCTGCACGCGCCCGCGGCCGGCGACACCCGCCCGCGCGACCGCCGGCACAATCGAGTTGGCCACGCCGACACAATCGAGATGGCCACGGCGGTACAATGGCGGCCATTCTATGGTTTCCGAATACGGCATTTATAATAAATAATATGAGTGTAGATAAAGCAGTGTATGCAACTGTACGTAATTAGGCCTTAAAACACTCGTGTGATCTTATTATGAAATTCGCCTGCGGCTCATTTCATAAAACCACACTCATGTTTTAAGGACCCTTATTACGTAACAGTTACATAAACTACTATTATTTTGTGCTGAACTCCCACCTTTATCAACCTCGGTTCAATCAAACAGTTTACTTATTCCTATTGTTCATTTTATTTGAGATTAGAAAAAAGTTGACAGAACGATGTACAGGTTTCTTTATCAGGCAAGATACATGTCACATCTGTCAGAGTGCCTACGCCGTCATTAAATATACTAAGGGCCTGTTTCACAATCTCCAGATAAACTTATCTGCCAGTGAAAATTATTGCTATCCTTTTCTCCAGTCATACAAAAGAAAAGGACAGCAAACATTTATCTGACAGATATGCTTTAACTGGAGATTGTGAAATAGGCCATAAATATATTTGTATTTATAGTAAAGCCATGTTATATTGAGTATTTAACAATATTTTGATAGTAATTATTTTTTGGAATTATTTTATTATTAACACTTTTAATGTTCTTGTAAATGTTGCACAATATAAAACCTATAGAAGAAGAGGTTCGAGACGGATGGTTAGATTTTTAAATATTTTCTCGCGTCATCTGTCATTCGTATCTCTCAGACATATCTGGATAGTTTTTAATGTTAAAGCTTATAGTAAAGGTATTTGCTTGTTCTATTATTTTGCGATTGGTTGGAGGGTTATGAAGCAATCAGAGGCAGGTCCGAGTGGCATACAACAATAAAAGCCACCTCGTAGTCCAACAAATCTTTTACCATCACCTAAGACAATTGTTTTATTATTTAGTATTATATAATAAAACGATTAAATATCGTTTAGAAGAACTTTTGTTTACGAAATTTTATTAATAAGTGCATATTATGATTGTCAATTAAATAATTTTCGTGAATACTGATAAAGAACTAGACGTTAAGTTTCCGTTTTAGAACGTACATGCTTCACTGTCTGTTTTTAAATTTTCACGTAAGTATCTCTTACGTGATAATCAAAACGAAATTGTGTTTTTATTGTTGTGTTGGATTATTTAATCTGCAAATTGTTATTATTTATTCACCAATGTGAACTCTTAATCATGTTAACTAATCGCTTGTTGGTGTGTTTGCAGTGTGTTTAAATTGAACATTTAGAACAGGTTGGCAACTACTGTTTCTATGTTTACTCAATTTCTAATCTCAAAAAAAAAACGAAGTATAGTATAAACACAATGATACCTGATCCCATAGCCTCAATAGCTTTGACACTAATGGGAACAATTCTAATTTCTCTAATTTAGTCATGCACATCCTTATAGCGAACACTGAAGTGCTGGTAGCCTGACGGTAAGATGTCTGACTTTCAATCCAGAGCTTTCGGGTTCAAACCCCGACTCGATTGCGTTTTTATGAATTTTTGTACAAAATGTAATTTGATTTACCCGTCGCTTTTTTCTGGAGGAAAATATCGCGAGGAAATCGGACTTCCTTCTGGGTAAAAACTAGCAGTCGCACTAGTTCATAGGTTTTGGTTGCCGACGGTACCCAGGCTCAGAGCCGTAGCAAAAAAAACCGCAACAAGACGAACGCTAGTCGAATTATGATGATGGTGATTCTAATTAAGCTGATTACATTATAGCGTTAAAACTAACCTGGTAAATGAAGCGTTGGTATAGCCAAGCGGTTGAGGCGCCCATTGGGGTAAATAAATTTGGCCTCAAAATGGCGATGGCATACCCGCGCATTATTGTAGATCGCCGTGTCCGCCTTGCCCACAATATTTCCACCGATCCTTATTACCCACGTTCGGAACCTTTCAAGTTCTGAAGGGTTCCTGAGATTGGTGGGATTTGGGAATGCATGCATTTGAATTCCTGAAACAAGCATCATTTTTCGTTAAGTTGATCCGGTCCACGCTCTTGGCAGATTGATTATAGAAAAATAATATTATACTAGCCCTGTCCTCGTTGATTATTGCACAAGGGCACGCAGCAATTTGGAAGCGACATTTTTATATGATAATTCATATAATAATTACCCTGCACCCAGAAACTATTTAATTATTTTAGACAACTGTCACTATCTTCAAAGCTTGCGCTAAAAGAAAGAAAGAAAAATTGACTTCGCCGCCATCATGATCCCGATTTTTTTTATTTAGCACAAATGTTGCCACAATATCTACTACTTTCTACTAGTGTTTTAAAAATCTATGTAAATCGTGAAGAAACAAACTATTGCACTATTTAACCGTAATTAAATAATAAATGGTATAAAAAAAAATGTTTCAATAATAAACTAATTTAACAAAACTTAAACCCAGAATATTTAAAACTTCTATGTTTTTCAAACAGCAACACAGCCGTCACATGCTGCACAGCGCTATCTAGCGTACTTTAGAAAAACCAAAATCACAAGTAGCTCGCAGTTTGTAGATGGCGCAGAAAGTATAAAAATATCAACGCTCCTGTCAAAGTTCTAAGAGACCATAGCATGCGTCATCCAATGACGAAATTAACAGCGTCTGTCACACTTCAAAATCTTTGCAGTACAATTGCTTGCTGAAATAAGTTGTACTGTATTTTTTTTAACCAATTTACTTATTTTCAACTGTAGTTGAGTTCTATGGGCAAAATCGACCCGTAGTACATTTAAAGCCCCATGATCAAAGGCAAGCTGTATCGGCTAACTCGTTAGTATGTAAGTAAATCGCTAGGCCTCAGTTAGAGACGGATTACTAGTTTTCTATGAAGGATAAAACCTGTGTTGAATATAAACCCATTGTTCATTAGCACGCGGCACGTGGTCGTCGGGCGAGGCGTCGCCGGGGCTGTCGGACGAGGAGTGCGGCGGCGGCGGCGCGGGCGAGTCGGCGGCGGCGCTGCTGGCGCGCGTGCGCACGCTCGGCCGGCGCGGCCTGCACGCCGAGTACGAGGAGATCCGCGCGCGCGCGCCGCCCGGCACCTTCCACCATGCCAAGTGAGTCGCGGCTCCCATATACAGGACGATCAATACAAATGGGTCAGTAAGGAGAAGTCAGAAACTATTAGAGATAGCGAAATCTGTTCTTAGGAACCATATGGAGTCAATTTTTAGATTTAATAATAATAACATTTCAACTTTTTTTAAACTCTTATACATAACCGGTAATCGAACATTGTTTACAAAAACTTCGACCAGGTTCGATTCCCGGTAATGTATGAGAGATTAAAAAAAATCGAATGCCATTATTATTAAATCTAAAATCGAAGCCATGGTTCCTAAGAACAGATGTCGCTATCTCTCATAGTTTCTGACTTCTCCATACTGACCCATTTGGATTGATCGCCCTGTTTAGTCTGGCAAACCAAATACAGCGGTAACAGTAGAAGTCATAAGCTATACTCATCCCTTTTTTAGTGGTGAGGGTACGAGCGTAAGAGAAAGACATTGATTCTCTATGTCTACGCTTGAAGTGAGACAGTCCCTGGCCAAACTATATTTATACTAATTAAGGACCAGCAACCTTCACCTTCTTCAAAAAAGTTGGTTTATGCTTTTTTATGGAATTGAGTCAACAGAGTACAGTCAGCTGCAGAGAAAAAGACCCCCCTGCATACAAACTTTCTATGCAACGTGGGCCTTTTTCTCTGCAGCTGACCGTACTTCTTATTATGCCGTTCCACTGCCATAATTAATATCGTTTGCCCTTGGCTATCTGCCACTAAATAACGGAGCCTGGGGCCCGCTCTTTACTCATCCCTTGCCACCGACCATAACGGCCTCCTAGCCTAGTCGGTAGTGACCCTGCCTACGAAGCAGCAGGTACCGGGTTCGAATCCTGGTCAAGGCATTTATTTGTGTGCTTATCACGGATATTTGTTCCTGAGTTATGGATGTTTTCCATGTAATTAAGTATTTATCTGTATCTATCTATTATATACATCGTCGTCTAGTACCCTCAACACAAGCCTTGAGCTGTGGGGCTAGGTTGATTGGTGTAAATATTGTCCCACTGTCCTATAATATTTATTTATTTATACCTTATGTCGGCCATTTCCACCGCCATAGGAACGCAAATGTAACTACCCGTGTTATTACACTGTGAACCTTCTATATCTATTCTGTGTTCACCCCAATCCAATTATTACGGCAATATGTTTTGGTGATTGGGTGATAAATGGAACTAACGCTATTAAGCGAGCCATGCCGCGTAAGATACCTAATGTTAATTCATTATCATTACCAATAAACAGTGCGGTAGGAATCAATTTCACAGAATTATCGGATTCGTGGAACCCTTATAGATTAATATAAATAAGTATTGCCTTGAACTCTTTATGAGTAACAGAATATTTACATGTATGCCCGACTTGGCACTTGTGTAGTCAACAAGAGTACTTTGATATGACCTTGGGCCGATTACATAACTACTTGTAACTAATAATATAAGCGGAAGTCTCTTTCCAATTTCTTTTATTAGAAAGAGACTGCCGCTAATATTATCAGTTACAAGTTGTCATGCAATAGACCGCTTGTCTACAAGTATGAAAAATGTGATTAATTATGATTATTTACTAGAACCACGTCCACATATTTCACATTTATTCGCTACGAATGGTCTTTTTTAGTTTGGAGTGATTGCGCTTAACGTGATTGCGACAGCGGAGAACATTTATGTTTTATTGTATTGTAATTTTACATTAAACGGACCACTTTAGCGAACCCGAAAATGACTTGAATCTACAAAGAGCGTTGCTGAGCTTACTTCCTTGTTATCTAGTGAACTTCACAGCTTAGCACAAATGTTCAAAAACAACAAAAGTAGGTACAATATATTATTACTGTTAATTTTTGTATTAAGTTAAAATGTCTGCTAACGATATAACAATTTTATTTTCACACCACCTAGTCGTATACGGGCTTTTTCTTCCCAGCTAGGAGGGAACAAAGTGGCACTTTTCTGTTCTAGGACATTCGTTTTTTTTTCAGCCAGTCCGTCATCACAATCAAATTTATTATTAAATTAATAGATTCATTATAATCAAGAAGCACACTAAGCACATATAAAGTCAAAATAAATATGATTCAACAATAAAAAAAAAATTTCCCCTAAGGTGGTGTGAAAAGCAGTATGTGTCACATAGGAGCAAAACTATTTTCAACTTGGGCGTTAACACTTGAATCCCTCACTACGCTCAGGAGTCCATCGCTTCGTTTGGGAATCAATATACGCCCTCGCCGTAAATATTTCATTTTGCTCCCTTGTTACACAATCTACTATTAATCGTATGGCAAAAACATATATATATATATATATATATTTTGAGTGCTCATTGTGATAGTGTATATCGTAGTATTCGCTTCTGTACAGTCGCTGCGAGGTTCTTAGTAACAAAGTGCAGTGCAGCGGCCAAAGTTGATTACTCTTTAGCACCACCCACCACCCAGGGGACACGTGCAGGGTATCTAAGGTAAATCCAGCGGACGCGAGTAATCGTTGTCCCCCAAAATATATAACAATGTTAAGAATAAAGGGAAAAATCCAAGTATCCCATACGCGTATCCCGGATCCGCGAGTTGGTGTCTCGCCTGAGGCAGTGCATTTTTCCTGTATTTCTAAACATTGTATTAAACTGTTAACCTGTTTCAGATTGCCGAGTAACCTAGCCAAGAACCGTTACACGGACGTGCTGTGCTTCGACCACTCGCGCGTGCTGCTCTCACAGACCGACCCCGACGACCCCACGACAGACTACATCAACGCCAATTACGTCGACGGGTACAAGCAGAAGAATGCCTTCATATGTACGCAGGGTAAGTTTAACACTTTCGCTGCCAGGAACATGCTGGGTGTGTTTATTTTGGATTTAGGGAGCTTGGGACTCGAAGCGGTTCCTAAGAATAACTCTGTAACTTTCACAAATTGGGAGATTCGTTTAAGGAAGCATCTGTACTCATAAATGTTACGCTATTTCATTGTATACTTTATATTATGTATGTTTCTGTGAAATCTCCTTCATATAAAAATAAAATAAAATTTGAGACACAGGAACAGAAACAGATGTCTATTTCCATTAGAAATGAAAAGAAAACTGTTTAGGACACCGGAAAACCGCAGGTTAAGAACCTGCCTCCTCTGAATTGCCGGTCCAACGTGCTCCCAATTACATCAGGGTGTCCTCAATCCAACACAGCATAACCTTGAGCTAACTCTAAAGGCACGCATGCGTCTACTCCACGTGTGTGTAGCTTTTGTTTGACACCCCAATCGGACAGTTGCAAAATTATTTTTTGGTCCAATGCTGCCTTTGAAAGGTGGATTAAATGTATTGTTTGTCAGGACGTAGCAATGTAAATAAAATTGTAAGATTTAATTGGGGCTTAAAACTGAAAAGTCTCTGTTCAATATTCAGTACTACGTTCATGTTTATACGGAAACTAGCCTTTAAGATCCTCTGTACACATGAAAAGCAATAAAGAATATGAATATGAATAGAAAAGTTCTCAACTTTGCTTGAAATACCGGAATCCAGTATTTTAAACCCGAAACGTAAGGTACGTTTAACATGGTGAACACGTGTAACAGTATTTGCCGAGATTGGATTTACAAGACGAATCGTCAGTTACTCTGTCATCGTCCTTCAACTTCCTTCAAAGCAATGTTCTCGGAATACTGTTTAAGTAGCGTTTTGGCGGGACCGGGGCTCTGGCGCGCTGCCATCGGCTGCGTTCGGTCAACGGTGATTGATGGCCGGTTTATCGTGAACGAGCATCAGGCTTCAAACTTACGGGAAATTAAATTTCCACGAATTTCCACGTCTTGGAATAGGTGAATGGGGCTTTTCCACTGGCGAGCGTCAGCGGAGTGGGAAATTTCTTATTATCGCTGATGAAATAATCATGCACGAAATTATCTTGTCGTCCATTTATGCCTAGACTTTACGAGGGTATTATGAGACGAATAAGTAGACTCATAAGGAGCACAATATTGCAATGTATAAGAGACCCATTTATCATTATATGACCCGGATTTAGGATCTGATGACGGAATCCTGGAGAAATCGCGTGAAGGCTTAAAATATTTTAGGCTCACCTATAGTGATTTGAGTACTTTTTACAGTAGCTCTGGCATTTCCTTTTGGAAAGGTGGAGGCTAAGTGAAGTCGGTTCATTTTAGTTTAAAATTATTTTAATATATAAAGTCATTTTACCATTCGGCTTTATTCATGCTTTCTCTGTACTTTTATTAAAGGAAAGCGGCTGCTATTTTGATGTGGTCTAATAAGATAGGTACGTGCGCATCGCATAGAGTTATACTAAAACTTTATTGTGTATGGAAATGCGCACCTTAAAGTACATTCGTAATAGTTTAAGTCGTAAAGACGTATTTAATGCCGCCAGTGCGTATAATGCCTGCCGTTAATAGTTTTCCAATAGCCGTAACGGCGTCTACAATAGTAGATTGTACACCAAGGGGATAAAGCACTGTTTTATGTCACGGGCGCAATATTGAATCCTGAACGTAACGAAGGACTCCAGATTTTACTCCCGAGCGCAGCGAGGGGGTTATGAGTTAATTCCCGAGCGAAGCGAGGGAATTAAGACTGAGTCCTGAGTGCAGTGAGGGGTTCAAGCGCGCCCGTGACAAAAACAGCTTTATCCCCGAGGAGTATACTCTACTTTTCTCACTAGACCCGTCTAACTTTACACGAAAAACTTCTACTCTTGCAAACAAACTTCTAGTTCTGATTTTTTAATATATTGTTTGGACCACTACGACTAATGTATACTTAAGTTTGCAGCTTTGAAAAACTTGTGCTAACTTTGCAGCACCCAAAAAACCGCGAAATTTTCGGACTTATTTTTGTATTATCAATGTAACCCATTAGGTGTGCGGTTTTTTTTTACGTTTTAAGAAACTATTAAACTTGAATAAAATTGCTACAATTTGAAAGTAAAACCGGCTCCGTAGGTATAATACTTACCGAAATAAAGCTTACCAAACATTGCCATTTTTTTCAAAAAAAAGTAAAATGGGTGCCATTAGTGCTGTAAAGTGGACAAATTAATGAGGATAGGGAGGATGTTTAACCTTTTTTAGTTTACGATATCTTTACTGGCAGTTATCGGGTTTTCATTTTATTGTGGTCTTGCTAGAGACATTTGCAGTGTCATCTGCAATAAATCTAGGTACGACTGCATTAATAAAATTGCATCTTGTGCCGTAACATCGAATAAAGGTAAGTAAAAATATCACGTTCGACCTGTTATGAATTTTATTTCATGTTCTGAGGTTGCCGTAGAAACTTTTACTCATCTAGTTTAATTTCAATTCAGGTCTATGGGCGAAAGAAGTAATGTCGGCTCCTACGCCAGAACGCTGTTTTATTTGTTGCAAAACACTTGATGAAGGAAAAGTTATTGTTGTTAAAAAACGCGGAATTATAACTTTCATAGAAGTGAGTGAGAAACGCGGCCTACTGCAGAATAAACAATTTCTACAGGGGTTAGATGAAGTCAGTGTTCACGACGCATGCAGAAAAAGATACACGGTCGACAGTAATGTTCTCGCGTCGGTTCGCCGAGGTTCTGATGTATCTCCTCAGCCAACGACGTCCAGAGAATCAAGAGCCTCAGGAAACTTTAACCTGCAGAAAATTTGTTTCCTCTGTGGGGAAGAAATCACTGAAGAATTTCTCAAGCTCCAAAGAAAACTGCCTACTTGTCGACGGAATATTGTCCACACAGTTGAAAATCTGGATGTGCGGGAGACCATCCTTGAAGCAGCTGGACGTAGAGGGGATGAGTGGTCCCAAAAAATTATACATCGTCTGTCTGCTATAAATGACTTAGTTGCAGCTGGTGCTAGATATCACAATGAATGTCGCCTCTAACTGTACACATCTGAACCGACCACTGGACTTAAAAGAGGGCATTCTGAGCCAAAAAACATAACTGAGAGTATGGAGTGTATATATTCTTTCCTAGCTGAAAACAGGGAAGAATGTCAGTTCTCATTAAATGACCTTGTAGACCAAATTAAAGGAGATTACAAGCCTGACATAAGAACCATTAAAAGTCACCTTGAGAAACACTATGGCGACAACATAACCTTTTGTGAGGTTGGCCGTGGCCGTAGCCACCAAACACTTCTTTGTTTTCGTGACGTAGGGGAAAAAGTTATACACGAGAACTGGTATAATGAGAGAAAAAATAATCCTGGAGAAGAGCGACTGCGGGTAGTCAAAGCTGCCGCAGAAATACTTTTACAAGATATCCGTTCAATGGTATATGACGTCAGTGAGTATCCTCCATCGGATACTTTTTTAAAGGATGCTGACTCTGGCATTCCCGAATCTGTAAAGTTGTTGCTCGAAACTATCATACTAAAAAACAAGCGTACTCGTAAGTCTGTCGAAGACTATAAGAAGAAATGCGTGGGATTTGCTCACTTACTGATATCTGCAGTAAGGCCGAATTCTTTTGTTTCTTCCCTGAAGACCAGCTTTGGGGCATACTTATACAGGAAGTTCGGTTCAAGACATCTTATAAACGTCTGTTCTGCAATGGGATTTTCATGCACTTACAGTGAGGCAGTGCGCATCGAAAGCTCAGGCATCGTTCGAGGGGAATCCACTCCCCTCATTGAAAAAGGCTCATTCATGCAGTTCACATTTGACAATGCCGACGTTAATGTCAACACGTTAGACGGGGAAAACACTTTTCATGAAATGGGAGGTATCATGGTGATCACCCCAAGCTCTGCTGTGTTGCCCGATAAGGCCATCCCCCGCTTGAAGAGCTACATACCTGCTCAAACAATTTCTTCATATGGCCTGTCAGAGGTGAAACAGTGCAATGTAAAAAAGAATGCTGGTTTATCAGCTATATCAATAACTGATGTACATGAGATGTTTCAAGATTCTGGTGACATCATGCCATCACCACCAGACCTGTTATGGTTATACGGGAAGTGGTCTCACACTCCACACGTACCAGGTTGGAATGGATTTATGGAGCAGGTAACAGAAAAATTGGAATTCGATCGTTCTAAGATTATTTTCCTCCCATTCATTCATGCCTCACCTACGGACTACAACACCATCTTGACGGCTCTGCTTCAAGCCAGTCAAAAAACTAGTGCCCACTCCCAGAAAACCTGCTTCGTCACTTTCGACCAGCCTCTATACTGGAAAGCCCGAGACATAGTTCAAAGCTGCCCGCTTCCTGAACTAAGCAGTGTGGTGGTGCGTCTTGGTGGCTTCCATCTATTAATGTCTTTCATGGGAAGCATTGGTGCGATAATGGCAGGTAGTGGCCTAAAAGAACTACTATCCACCATATACGCTGAAAATAGTGTTGATAGGATTCTCAATGGCCACGCATATGCTAGGGCTGTAAGAGCTCACATGCTCACCAATTTAACACTTGCTCACCTAATTTTGACTGCTGAGGTTCAGTTCACGGACGAAGAACAAGCTGAAATAAACAGAATCGTCACCGACAGTGACAGGTCATCGATCCTTCATATCAAGGAACATGATATTTTCCAAACTTATAGCGTCAAGTTTAAAACTGCCTTGGAGAAAATTGAATCTGATGGGCCAACCTCAAAACTCTGGATACAGTATTTTCGAATGACGGCGCTAATGAAGCAATTCATTGAAGCGGAAAGGATGGGGGATTGGGAGCTCCACCTGGCCACAGTTGCAAAAATGCTACCATTTTTCCATTCGGCTGGTCACTTTTTTTACGCAAAAAGTGCTAGGCTGTACCTACAAGACATGGAAGGCTTAAAAGTGAGGATGGACCCAGAAGAATGGAGCTTGTTCTCAACAGGAGCTTTTACGATCCGCCGCTCAGAAAAGTTTTGGTCGGGACTATGGTCAGATTTAACCATAGAACAAGTGCTTATGAGGTCAATAAAAACCCAGGGTGGCTTGACTCATGGTCGAGGTATGTCAAGTAGCGTTCTTTCACGGTGGACTGGAAGCATGGTATTCATGCTCAATATATGTGAGAGCCTGGAAACATTTTGGGACGTTTCATGTGCCACTACTGAGCAGCACGTGGATATGAGAGTATCACGGATTGAAAGGGACACTAGTGATGTTGAGAAACTAAAGCATTACTTTGATATCCACCCTCCATTTCCAGTGACAAACAAACTGCTATCCATCAGTAGTGGTATAGTTGGGACCTCTGAGATTAATTGCCACTCAGCTAGAGAAATGGGAATTGAGGGTGTTAAAGGTATCACAGGAAACTCATTTGGAAAGGTATCTTTTAAGCGAAAAGACAAGGTGCAAACTTTGGCAACAATGAGCACTTCAATCAAAGTAAGAGACAAACATGTGAATATTGACCCACTGGCAATATTCCAGCGTTTGTGTATCATCAAGCAGTCAGACAAAGAGTTGAAGGAACATTTTAAGTACGAGTTGGCTCCACATCCCACGGCGTTGTTCACAGAAGAGGGTATGCGCAAGGGAACAAAATCAACGTTCTATTCAACTTTCACACCACTACCTCAAAATATCTCGTTGGTGGAAGACTACACATTTTTGGTGTTAGATGGAGGCCACTTACTACACAATGTGATATGGCATCGTAACGACTCCGTGAGGGATATCGTCGCGGGGTACGTCAGTTACACCATTAATCATTTCGGACGGAACGTTGCTGTTGTTTTTGACGGATATCCTGACGATGGGGCCGAGAAGAACACAAAAACTGCCGAACGCGTAAGACGCTATGGTTCTCTTCAGTGTACCGAAGTCATGTTTGAAGAGTCAACTGTAATACAAATGGCCCAGGACAAGTTTTTGGCCAACGACAGTAACAAACGGCGACTGATTGCACTGATATGCTCCGCCTTTCAAAACCAGGGAATTGAGACAAAGCAGGCAGTCGAGGATGCTGACTGTGACATCGTCAATATGGCACTTGATAAAAGCACCTCTTTTCAATCAGTGCTAATAATTGGACAGGACGTGGACCTCGTTGTTCTTCTCAATGGTTTGGGATCAGGTGTGAAGAATGTTTATTTCCAGAAAAGTGGCAGTGGTGGTTCTGGGCCTTTACAATATTCTTCCACGTCATTCAATCGTGGAGGTTCGGACATCTGCTCAGGTTTCGAGTTGTTTCTCCACGCTTTCACTGGATGCGACACCACTTCTGCCCTTTTCGGCCATGGAAAGAACAAACTCTGGAGCGTTCTTCAGAAAAACGTTCAACTCGTCACCATAGCTGAAGTATTCCTCCAGCCTAATTCAGCCCATCAAGTTATTGCAGATGCCGGAGAAAAGTGCCTAGTAGCTTTATATGGAGGAAATTATAGTAAGGATACCCTCAACAGCCTACGGTATATAAAATTTGTAAAAACAGCCGCATCTGTTAAAGTTGACCTGGCCCGTTTGCCACCGACGGCAGATGGTGCAAAATTGCACGCTTACCGAACTTACCACCAAATCCAGAAGTGGTTGGGGGTGGAAAAAGATCCCACTAAATGGGGATGGACAAAGACCGAACAGGGGCTTGTTCCGACAAGAATGACATGCGAAGCTGCACCCCCCTCACTTCTGAAATTTTTATCATGTGGATGCAAGAAGGGCTGTGGTCGAGGGAGCTGTTCCTGCGTAAAAGCAGGGCTCAAATGCTCGGCACTCTGTAAATTTTGTTCAGGTGTATCGTGCCAAAATGTCTCAACGCTTCAAATAGCCGAAGAAATTGAAGATGACGATGATGTCGAGTTTTCGATTTTTCAGGCCGCCAATTATCATCAACCACCCACGAAGCGTTCGAAATATTAGAAATTTGGCCTAGAACTGAGAACTCAACTGTTGAACATAAACTTACAGAGCTGGTTCTAGTTTCAAATTGTAGCAATTTTAGTTAAGTTTAATAGCTTTATAGAAAGTTTTTCAAAAATCAGCATATTTTTGACGTTACATCAAAAATACCAAAAACAGACTGAAAATTTTGCGGTTTTTTGGGTGCTGCAAAGTTAGCACAGGTTTTTCGAAGCTGCAAACTTGGGTTTATAATAACGGTAAGAGTACTAACAATATATAAAAAAATCAGAACTAGAAGTTTGTTTGTGATTAAAATATCTGGTTAGACCGTCCTACACCTCTTGCGAGACAATAAAATAGCTAAGGCTACTAGAAACGGATTTTTATTAAAGTAAATCAAAAGTAAAAACCGGCCAAGTGCGTGTCGGACCACAAATAGCAGGATTCCGTACCTTCAATGGAATAAGAACCAAACTAATACCAAAAGGTCGTATCTGATGCCTATGGAAAAAGTTTTTTGGAGATAACTCAAAAATGGCTAAACCAATAATGTTCAAAAATTTTTTCCTAGAAAGTATATGATAAGGCGCATCTCCTCAATTTTTTTCATATTTTTTGGACTTACGGTTCAAAAGTTACAGGGGGGGGGCACAATTTTTCTGACTTTCGAAGCGATTATTTCAGAAAATATTCACTTAATCACAAAATGGTCAAAAAACCTCAGTGTTATTTTTAAAGACCTATCGATTATGTGTCACATGTTGATATTTAGTCAAAAATTTAAAAAATAAAAATTTTGTTACATGTATGGAGCGCCCCCCACCCCCCTAAAAATTTTTTTTTTCAAATTTAACTACATAACTGAGTAGCGGCATACAAAATACACCTTATGTGTAAATTTTATTCAGATACGTCGTATAGTTTCCGAGTAAAATGGCTGTGACATACGGACGGACAGACATACAGACAGACGTGACGAATCAATAAGGGTTCCGTTTTTTGCCATTTGGCTACGGAACCCTAAAAATTGATTCTTGATACATTAGTCCATTTTATTCTAATTTTATCTTCTATTTTTATAGAACTTGCAGTTTTACTCCGTATACTGCAGCGTCTTATGCAGGGACCGGAAAACCCCTTCATTTGATTAATCGTTTCGATAGGGTAACCCTATTAAAGTCTTACCCTAATGATAGGGTTACCCTATCATTGGGTTACCCTATCGATATGGAAATCATTTTGAATAGGCTTAACCCTTTTCAATGTGGTTTCCGAGTCGAATGGGGTAAAGATAGCTTTAATATTTACCGCTTACCCTATCATAGGGCTACCCTTTTCCTGTCTCTTTTCCACGCAGGCAGGCGGTTCTATCTTTCTCATTTGAAATGGAACAGGAGAGGTGGCGGCGGAACAAATTGAGTAAATATAAGATTTGCTGTCGTTTATTCATTCTGCTAAAGTCACACTCACAGTCCAGTCCTCTGGTCACGTACACAACTTTAAATTAAAGAATTTCTGTTAAAGAAATGTGTCTTACCTTCAGTTTATTTTTGCATAGTTCGCACGTACTGATGAGATGGGCAATAATTATTTTGAATAAGAATAAAAACACAATTTTTATTCATATTCAAATCGATTTGACACAAACCAATATTCATCCTCCTAGAGTTTGTCCCGGCTTTTGCCACGGCTCAGTTGAGCCTGTGGTCCGCTTGGCAACCTAATCCTATGAATTGGCGTAGGGATTGGTAGTCGTTTTCATCTAATTATGGGATATACGATTTTTTAAGCTCACATGGTCATTCACATTAGAATTATTATTTGAAACGGGGTATTTACCATGTATTATGTTTATGTATATTAGCGTTATTGGGCACCCGATATTTCGGGTGCGAGGTAAATAGCCCGTTTCAAATAATTAATATTTATAATTAGGGGATGTGATTTCGAAAATTATTTCTGTTTTATAATCCAAGATGGCGGATGGTTATACACTTTTTACTGAAAAATAGTCATGGTACTTATTTTCGGTTAATTATTCGGGGTGTATGGTTAAAATCTGTCGGGATACTCAGATTCACCGTGTATATATATAATTTTTTTTTTTCATTTTATATTTAAAAAAATTCAGTGTATTCATTTTTTTTGTTTTTCTTTCATTTTTTTTTTCATTTTTTTTTTAAATTTTTTTTTCGTTTTATTTTCGTTTCGTTTTCGTTTCGTTTTCGTTTCGTTTTCGTTTCGTTTTCGTTTCGTATTCGTTTCGTTTTCGTTTCGTTTTCGTTTCGTTTTCGTTTCGTTTTCGTTTCGTTTTCGTTTCGTTTCGTTTTCGTTTCGTTTTCGTTTCGTTTCGTTTCGTTTCGTTTCGTTTTCGATTCGCTTTCGTTTCGTTTTCGTTTCGTTTTCGTTTCGTTTTCGTTTCGTTTTCGTTTCGTTTTCGTTTCGTTTTCGTTTTGTTTTCATTTTTATTTAATTTTTATTTCATTTTTATTTTATTATATTTTTATTATATTATAATAGTAGATTGTACAACAAGTGCATAAAACGTACAATTTTACGCGAGGCGTTTAAAAGTCGAGTGTAAAATGGGTTTTATGGACGAGGGTTACACTCTAATTTTCACTTCATTTGCGAGGAAATTATTTATCGGTAATCGTAAAACAATTTCAAGTTGTGACAAAAATATTACAATGAAAACAAATATGGTTCCAACCAATTAATTATTTAATATATTTTTTTGAATTTTTAACATGTGAATTTAGAAATTTTCTGCCAAGTCATCAAAACATTTCGGGGCATTTCTAAACTATTATCAACTCCTATTTTATTTGATTTCATTTATTTAATT
The DNA here is from genome assembly GCA_947086415.1 of Pammene aurita. Classification (NCBI taxonomy): domain Eukaryota; kingdom Metazoa; phylum Arthropoda; class Insecta; order Lepidoptera; family Tortricidae; genus Pammene; species Pammene aurita. The sequence continues at coordinate 19,596,644 of OX352305.1, read as the reverse complement.
ATAGAAAACACGCAATTCAAATAATTATAGCAATACTCAGATAGAATTAGCGGAAAAATCATAAAAAGTACAGTCAATTCCTATTGGACGGGAAAAAATTTGTTTGTATAGGTCAAAGTGGCAGGAATTGATATCAATAAAATTTATAAGTGAATATTGGGCGCTAAGGTGCCAAAAAAATGGTAAAAACCAGTTTTTCGCTTCTAGAGGAAAAACTACGGGTCGGACAAAAAAATAGTTAAATATAACAAATGTGCGCAATTATAAAACAAAGAGAATGAGCCCCGGTAGAGCAAAATCGGTCCAGAGGATCGTCCGCAATTCGCAAAAAAACTTTTTTTATTTTATTAGGGTACCTCCCCTATACGTAGTGGGGAGTGATTTTTTTTTTCATTTCAACCCTAACGTGTGATATATTGTTGGATAGGTATTTAAAAATGAATAGGGGTTTACTTAAATCATTTTTCGATAATGTAAATATTTTCGGAAATAATCGCTCCAGAAGTAAAAAACTATGCGTCCCCCCCCCCCTCTAACTTTTGAACCATAAGTTTTAAAAATATGAAAAAAATCTCAAAAGTAGAACTTTATAAAAACTTTCTAGAAAAATTATTTTGAATTTTATAGGATGAATAGTTTTTGAAAAAAAATTACAAAATAATTTCTGAACTAAGTTTGTAATTTAACCGTATAAGCAGGTGTTTATTGTACCTGTAATTTCTACAAAATTACAATGAAATGACGTGCTTTCAAATAAAGTAAAAACGGTGAAAATCGGTTCACGCAATAAAGAATTATTCCATAAAAATCATCTTCCATACTTTAAGCTCGCGCGCAATAGTTTACTTAATTTGCCGATAGATGTCGCTGTACGTGGAACTCTCATATCATATCCTACATGGCGGTGTTATTAACTCTTAACTGGGGACACTTACTGTGACGGACGGAAAACTACGGAACCCTACACTGAGCGTGGCCCGACACGCTCTTGGCCGGTTTTTTTTTAAATCGATTGGGAGGGTATTTTAATTTTCGAAAAACGTTATAATTTCGGTTTCTATGCATTAAGGAGGAGTTGAACTACAAATTTCCAAATTTACAGATCATTTGACAAGGAATAAACTTGTTTAAATAATCTATGACCATCAGACACTTTTTGCGCGCGCGCCAGCGGCGCACTATGGCCGAAACGCCCGATCTAGCTGGACAAAATTATTTTACACTCATAGACTAAAATTGACTATTTTTATTATTATTTTGGTATAATTAATGTGAAAAAAAATTAACCAGTGTAAGTTGACCTTTGTATAAGAATAATTACCAGGGCAGACGAGGTCAGCTAAACATGGTTTTTAATTTTAAGAGAAATGAAGCATTATTGCAAATGGCACCTAAAATATAAGAATAGCAGAATTGAAATACTTAAATATAGTTTAAGTTAATTATTAATTTTTTTAGGTGCCATTTGTAATAATGCTTCATTTCTCTTAAAATTACACAACCAAGTTTAGCTGACCTCTTCTGCCCTAGTAATTATTCTTATACAATGGTCAACTTACACTGGTTTCCTTTTTTTCACATGAATTATAGCAAAATAATCAAAATAGTAAATTTTAGTCTATGACTGTAAAATAATTTTGTACAGCTAGATCGGGCGTTTGGGCCATAGTGCGTCGCCGCCGGGCGCGCAAAAAGTGCCTGAACTTATTGGGATTAGGTCCAGTTTCCACACGATGTTTTCTTACACCGAAAAACCCAGATACATTCTTATACGCGGAACATTATTTAAAATAAAAAGCATGATTAAATAATTCTGTTAAGAATCAATTATTTTTATTACATTTTCTCGCATATATTAGTCCCGACGAAATTATTTTGAATCATTTTAACGGGAATACAATCAACATAAGTTTATTCTTACGATATTTTTTTCAAATAATCATTTTATTCTTGAGTGTCCAACAATGACTGATATTGATCGTTTCATTATACTAGAAGTATCGGTGAACGGCGTCACATTTTGCTGGAGCCATTGAAACAAAGTACTACCTATAACTAGAATAACACAAAATTATATATTTTAACACTTCACAATATGCATTTGATTTTGGTTCCTATAAGCCTGGGTCTAAGATTCAACCGACACGAGCCGTCACGCTCGAATGGCAAGAACAAAAACACCGGCACCACACAACGATCTTTTAGCGCACTAACAAGCAATAATAGCGTCTAGATCAAAGGCGTAAGTACGAAAACATACGCAAATAGATTCTTGTTTGTCTGTAGGCTCGCTCGTGCCGCCCGGCAGCGCTTAGCTCGTAGGGTCCTCGAATAATAAATAAGTCAAATGTATTGGTCACAGAGTTTAAAATAGCTTAATCGCATTTGAAAAACCCTATCTGATAGGGAAACCATATGCTGGGTTGTAACCACTTACCCGAATTAACTGTATTGACATGGTTAGCCTTTCGTTCGGGTAAGTCAAACGATACGCTTACCGAATTGATAGGGTTTTTAAAAACAACTCTATCAAATACCCAATCTAATACCCCTTTAATGGTTACCGGTTCCGGTCCCTGGTCTTATGACACTCGCGGCATTTGTTTTAGGTATTTAAAATTGAGGTGGCCAGCACGATTTTCCGAATAAATTCGATTTTCAAATCAGCTCGACGCGGCGGCGCGGGCCCCGGTTGGCGTCGCGGGGCTGTGCACCGTGCGGACTTTACGAAATTAGACTTTAAGCACATAACAATAAGAGCTATGGGAAGTGAATTCACATTATTAACCAGCGGGTTATAATGAGATTTAGTACAACATTATAACCCGGCTAAAGCCAAGGGCTATAATGATTTGCTTTCGGTGAGGTTTGCATGATATATAATTTGGCATTGTCGAGCAGGTGGTGTGAAAACGAGATTAACGTACGCAAATGATGCGCGGCAAACATACCAATGTTGTAAGTTACCTAAATACACCATTTTGTTATTATACTGGTGGTTGTGTGTGCCATTTCATTAATTTAAATAGGTAAATTCAATTTGCGATCGCTCCCGCTAATGGATTGATGAAATTACTTATCTATGTATAAAAAAACATTAATTTTGGCTACAGAATTAAATGAACTGAACATACCTACTCGTACATCAGGTACTGGAGGTCAATTCTCGGGCCGTTCGAGATTATCACTCTTCGAGATGATCTCGAAGAGTGATAATCTCGAACGGCCCGAGAATTGGCCCCCTGGTCATAAATACCTTGTATTGTTATCATGAATATTTTGTGAAATATGGCATGTTGCCTGGATAAAATTATTGCCCGAAACAACCTAACATTCCGTCGAAAAAATAAATTATGTCATTAGGTAAAATGTAATTCCGGTATTCATTATCAACGTGATTCATGATGCGTTTTCAACCCACTTCAAGATTTCGAAGGAGGAGGTTATCAATTCGTAGGGATCTTTGTTTTTGCTTTTTTTTTTTAATGTATGTTCACCGATTATTTTAAGACGGCTGGACCGATTTGGAATTTTTTTTTTGTTTGAAAGAGTATACTTCACAGTTGTTCCCATTGTAACCAGGTCAGGATATGATGAAGAGATCCTGGAGAATATAATATTTCGTCTGCCTTCCAGGACCCCTCCCAAAGACGTTCGGGGACTTCTGGCGCATGGTGTGGGAGCAGGGCACGCTGGTCATCGTCATGACCACGCGCGCCGTCGAGCGGGGCCGCGTCAAGTGCGGACAGTACTTCCCGGTCGCTGTGGACACGCGGGCGGTCCACGGAGGGTTCGCGGTTACTGCGGAGGCCATCGAGCAGGAGGATGATTATACTGTGACGCATCTAGTGCTCACTGATCTGAGGGTGAGTTGTTTATGGTGTGGACTTTTCTACTTTTCCTTTATTGTAGTGCTGTGAGGTATTTAGGGCTGTTATTTCGTTATAAACCTACTAATGAGATATGCATGTTGCCGAATCGTCGCAGGCCCCTTTAACAGTCTGGCACCCCGGTTAACTTAGGGTAGGTTCACACGGCGCAAATTTTTCCCGTATACCGTATACGGGATTTTATCGAATACCGTATTGACAGCAAAATTTGTATGGCAAATTTCCAAATCGGTCACACGGCTAGACGGTTTTCCCGCATAGACGCCGTGTGAACGATTTTGAAAGTTGCCATACAAATGTTGCTGTCACTACGGTATTCGATAAAATCCCGTATACGGTATACGGGAAAAATGTATGCCGTGTGAACCTAGCCTAACGGTTTAGACCTAATCTAACGTCGTGTACATTTCAGACCGAGCAGTCACGGCGCGTGTGGCACGGGCAGTACACGCGGTGGCCGGACTACGGGGTCCCCGGCGGCGCGGGCGGCGGGGGCCGCGCGGCGCCCGTGCTGCGCTTCCTGCAGCTGGTGCGCAGGGCACAGGCCAGGGCGCTCGCAGAGTGAGTACACGGGCAGGACACGCGGTGGCCGGACTACGGGGTCCCCGGCGGCGCGGGCGGCGGGGGCCGCGCGGCGCCCGTGCTGCGCTTCCTGCAGCTGGTGCGCAGGGCACAGGCCAGGGCGCTCGCAGAGTGAGTACACGGGCAGGACACGCGGTGGCCGGACTACGGGGTCCCCGGCGGCGCGGGCGGCGGGGGCCGCGCGGCGCCCGTGCTGCGCTTCCTGCAGCTGGTGCGCAGGGCACAGGCCAGGGCGCTCGCAGAGTGAGTACACGGGCAGGACACGCGGTGGCCGGACTACGGGGTCCCCGGCGGCGCGGGCGGCGGGGGCCGCGCGGCGCCCGTGCTGCGCTTCCTGCAGCTGGTGCGCAGGGCACAGGCCAGGGCGCTCGCAGAGTGAGTACACGGGCAGGACACGCGGTGGCCGGACTACGGGGTCCCCGGCGGCGCGGGCGGCGGGGGCCGCGCGGCGCCCGTGCTGCGCTTCCTGCAGCTGGTGCGCAGGGCACAGGCCAGGGCGCTCGCAGAGTGAGTACACGGGCAGGACACGCGGTGGCCGGACTACGGGGTCCCCGGCGGCGCGGGCGGCGGGGGCCGCGCGGCGCCCGTGCTGCGCTTCCTGCAGCTGGTGCGCAGGGCACAGGCCAGGGCGCTCGCAGAGTGAGTACACGGGCAGGACACGCGGTGGCCGGACTACGGGGTCCCCGGCGGCGCGGGCGGCGGGGGCCGCGCGGCGCCCGTGCTGCGCTTCCTGCAGCTGGTGCGCAGGGCACAGGCCAGGGCGCTCGCAGAGTGAGTACACGGGCAGGACACGCGGTGGCCGGACTACGGGGTCCCCGGCGGCGCGGGCGGCGGGGGCCGCGCGGCGCCCGTGCTGCGCTTCCTGCAGCTGGTGCGCAGGGCACAGGCCAGGGCGCTCGCAGAGTGAGTACACGGGCAGGACACGCGGTGGCCGGACTACGGGGTCCCCGGCGGCGCGGGCGGCGGGGGCCGCGCGGCGCCCGTGCTGCGCTTCCTGCAGCTGGTGCGCAGGGCACAGGCCAGGGCGCTCGCAGAGTGAGTACACGGGCAGGACACGCGGTGGCCGGACTACGGGGTCCCCGGCGGCGCGGGCGGCGGGGGCCGCGCGGCGCCCGTGCTGCGCTTCCTGCAGCTGGTGCGCAGGGCACAGGCCAGGGCGCTCGCAGAGTGAGTACACGGGCAGGACACGCGGTGGCCGGACTACGGGGTCCCCGGCGGCGCGGGCGGCGGGGGCCGCGCGGCGCCCGTGCTGCGCTTCCTGCAGCTGGTGCGCAGGGCACAGGCCAGGGCGCTCGCAGAGTGAGTACACGGGCAGGACACGCGGTGGCCGGACTACGGGGTCCCCGGCGGCGCGGGCGGCGGGGGCCGCGCGGCGCCCGTGCTGCGCTTCCTGCAGCTGGTGCGCAGGGCACAGGCCAGGGCGCTCGCAGAGTGAGTACACGGGCAGGACACGCGGTGGCCGGACTACGGGGTCCCCGGCGGCGCGGGCGGCGGGGGCCGCGCGGCGCCCGTGCTGCGCTTCCTGCAGCTGGTGCGCAGGGCACAGGCCAGGGCGCTCGCAGAGTGAGTACACGGGCAGGACACGCGGTGGCCGGACTACGGGGTCCCCGGCGGCGCGGGCGGCGGGGGCCGCGCGGCGCCCGTGCTGCGCTTCCTGCAGCTGGTGCGCAGGGCACAGGCCAGGGCGCTCGCAGAGTGAGTACACGGGCAGTACACGCGGTGGCCGGACTACGGGGTCCCCGGCGGCGCGGGCGGCGGGGGCCGCGCGGCGCCCGTGCTGCGCTTCCTGCAGCTGGTGCGCAGGGCACAGGCCAGGGCGCTCGCAGAGTGAGTACACGGGCAGGACACGCGGTGGCCGGACTACGGGGTCCCCGGCGGCGCGGGCGGCGGGGGCCGCGCGGCGCCCGTGCTGCGCTTCCTGCAGCTGGTGCGCAGGGCACAGGCCAGGGCGCTCGCAGAGTGAGTACACGGGCAGGACACGCGGTGGCCGGACTACGGGGTCCCCGGCGGCGCGGGCGGCGGGGGCCGCGCGGCGCCCGTGCTGCGCTTCCTGCAGCTGGTGCGCAGGGCACAGGCCAGGGCGCTCGCAGAGTGAGTACACGGGCAGGACACGCGGTGGCCGGACTACGGGGTCCCCGGCGGCGCGGGCGGCGGGGGCCGCGCGGCGCCCGTGCTGCGCTTCCTGCAGCTGGTGCGCAGGGCACAGGCCAGGGCGCTCGCAGAGTGAGTACACGGGCAGGACACGCGGTGGCCGGACTACGGGGTCCCCGGCGGCGCGGGCGGCGGGGGCCGCGCGGCGCCCGTGCTGCGCTTCCTGCAGCTGGTGCGCAGGGCACAGGCCAGGGCGCTCGCAGAGTGAGTACACGGGCAGGACACGCGGTGGCCGGACTACGGGGTCCCCGGCGGCGCGGGCGGCGGGGGCCGCGCGGCGCCCGTGCTGCGCTTCCTGCAGCTGGTGCGCAGGGCACAGGCCAGGGCGCTCGCAGAGTGAGTACACTTGCTCGTCGGTTAACCTACGCGCGTATTTTAATGCTTTTCAGTAGTGAAAAGCATTAAAATACGCGCGTAGGTTACACACAGCAGTAGGGCACAGCACTCACTCTTTTGCGAAATTGGGCACATGTTTAGGAGCGCATCCAACAAAAAACAAGGACGTGTCTGGACATACGGTCACGTTTGTTGCAAATATAGATACTGGTATAGGGATGACGAGACAGTATTGTAGCGATTCCTCTATGGTTTGATCTGTGCGATTTTAGTTTCGTTTGCTTTGTTTTTATAAATTTAGGCGTGAAAATTTAATTAGCACAGTACTTAGCTTGTTTTATTATGCTAATAATTATTGAACTAATTTCAGACTCGGGGACGCGTGGGCGGGACACAGTAGAGGGCCGCCCATAGTGGTGCATTGTTCTGCTGGAATCGGTCGCACAGGTGTGTATTTTTCACGAGTGAAATAACCAACTTATTAGTTATTTTAGATTCAGGCAAAGATCTGATTTTTGATATATTCTTTATTTATCAACAAAGTTGGTACAATATACATTAAAATCTACCTATAAAACTAAATAAATCTAAAAACGAGGTCCGACCCTTGCGGAAGGGTTCCCATAATGCTGGCTACGTTCCCTCTTTGGACTGCTATACCTATCCGTTGTGCAAGGAACGAGCCAGCTCTACGGTCCCCTGTGACCTCAACTAGTTTTTTCGATAACTCTGTCACAAGTTTCCGGGCGCTTGAGCACCACCAGATCTGATTGCAACATGTTAGAATCTGAGAAATGTATTCTTGCAGGCACGTTCCTGACGCTGGACATCTGCGCGTCGCGGCTGGCGGCGGAGCGCGCGCTGGACGTGCGCGGCGCCGTGGAGCGCGTGCGCGCGCAGCGGGCGCACTCCATACAGATGCCCGACCAGTACGTGTTCTGCCACCTCGCCGTGCTCGAGTACGCGGTCAGTACCCACCGATACCACGTACTCCACATATGTTATACTCGTACCCAGTCCCAGTCCAGTGCCGGCTGTGGAGGTGGGGCAAGGGCGCGGTCGCCCGGGAGCGCGGGGCCCTCGAGCGTCATGTGCGACTCATTTACAGGTTATTACGTAAGACTCAAACGCGGTTGTAGCTCAGAAAAGCAGGGTGCACAAGAACTCCTAAGTGGCATCTTGTATTGTACTGAGGTTGCTTTCAGTTACCTACAATATGCCATACCTGGGGCTTGTCGGATTTACCGACAGATGACCAACGAAATAACTGGTAATGCCCGTCCTTATCGCCTATAGATACTCGAGAATACTAATAATTTAAAATAAGACCATAGACAGTGACGGCGGGGCGCCAAAAAAATTTCGCTTAGGGCGTCTGAGAGACTGAAGCTGGCCCTGATTATATCTATATATACATATATAGACATAAATAGAAAATACTACTAAATAGACTATCATGATGCATCTTTTCGTTAAACTCATCATCATCATTCATTAAACTTTAATAAACGCGCACTGCGGTCCAGTGCTTTAGGGCCAGCTTTCGGTAGACGCTGCAGAAGTCATTCCCCCGGGCGCCGCCATCATATTCTAGGCCCACGTGCTTTATATTAGGCCATGATAACCTTTTACTATCATTACTATCACTGATGCCAAAGAGCGCTGTCATTGTTTGGGACGACCACGTTCCCTTTAAAGTTAATTTTAGGCTGTTTTCACTATGACTAAACTAGTAATCCGCCTTGAACTCAGAACTCGCGATTTCCATGCAAACGAGATGACCAATATAACAAGACCCTTATGATGATTTTTTCGCGCCTTCTAACTCCATGAGACCCCTTTGTCGATCCTGCTCATGTACGAACTCTCAAATTATATGCATCTCTGCTACAACCCCAACAAATTTCATGAAGTTCAGAAAAGCGTTACTGAAGTTATCGCGGAACAAACTCTCAAAATCAAAAAGCCATCGAAATGCCAAAACGTCCCGCTAGCGAGAAGTTGTTTGTAAGAACTTGCTTCGCTTACGCTCCGCTCGTTCGATAAATTCATTTAAAATATTTTTCGGATTGTGGTCGTAACACATATAAAATCATGTTATTCTTTACTTTACCTCGTACTATTATAGATGCAATTGCAATTTTTGTGACCGTACTCATTTTACTTTTCAGGTGCAAAACGGTTACTTAGAATCAGCAGACCTGTCCGGCTTCGACGATGACAACGAGGACGAGTCCGAATGAAGACTGTCGCACCATCCCTGCGCCGTGCTGTGAGCGCTCCCAACGCAGACTCGAGTCCCGTACTCGCAGGATCGAGTCTCATAATTCCGGACTCGAGTCGCATAGTCGCAGGATCAAGTCGCTCGCTGCCGGGCTCGAGTCGTGTTGTCGCTGATTTGAGTCGCACAATCCTGGTCGCGCGTCGTCAAGTCGCGATTACTGGTTCGAGTCGTATAGCCAAATCGGCCAATGCGCGAATGCCACTAGACTTTAAATATGTCCGGCTTAACCTCGGACGGACATTCCGTGTCAGAGTTCATAAGGTGGCCTATACTATGGTATTTTCTTACGTAAATTTGAAGAGACACGGAGGAATGTGTCGAATTTGCCGATAGCGCGTACATTGTGTACCAATCGTGAGTTTCAAAAGTGTGGTGCTACTTCGTCCTGTATTTTGCAATATTGCAACAAACTCCGACCGGACGTGTAGTGGAAATCTTGCACAAAAGTGAACTGTGTTCATTAGAGTTATGTGGAAGTGAACTTATGTGCTCTCAGGGAACTATAACCAGACTCCAAATCATTGTGATATCGCCTCGGACGTGTGACACGTCCTTTAATACAAAACGAACCTTGAGAACCATAGAACTATGTCAAATTCACAAGTAGTAAGAGATGCCTTTCGATTTCATTCATGAAATCACTGTGACACGGTTCTGAGGTAGCTCAGGGTTTGCAGACTGTTCGTACGCCCCAGTTTGGCCAAATAAAATATACAGGACGTACGCGAGTTGCTTGCCTGACAAAAGTCTGGGACGTCATTTTGTCCCTACACCAAAATAGTATTCCATATGCCTTTTTAAATAATGTAAAGAAACTTGGGCATTTGAAAAAAGAGACGCAAAATTTGAACGAACAAGTGACATGCTTTTTTTTTTTTTTATGGAATACACTATGGCTCTAGTCAATGGTAACCAACTCGAGCGCTGCCTTCTAGCATAAGTTCTAGATTAGAAATATACATACGATTGAGAACGTTCCTTTAGCACGAATAAGAACTGAACTAGATCAATATTGTATTTGGAAAGGAAACCTCGTGAATCGAGTATTTATTTTGCATATTTAAAAATCTTTGTAACCAAAAATATTTCCATAATTATTTAGGGTTTTTTTTATTATGATTATTTATTTATAAATGATGTATGGCTGTGTGAAGTTTTTCGTCTGTAATTTATGTAATAGTTATGTATATGTATGTTTATTTGTTTGGGTAAATATTTGCGGTGCGGCCGCGGTACGGATGACTCGCCTGTGGTAGCGCGGGGCGCTTTCGACAACCGAACCTTCGGTGGTACCCGGACGGCAACGTTCCGCGAAGCGAAGGATAAGTTTCCAATCAGTGATGCGTTAGTTATGTGAGGTGCGGAAAGTTTTAAAAAAAAATTTACCATTTTTGGAAAAAAATAAAGTTTTAGTCCCCATGTGAATGGGGATGGAAAATTTCCTTTTTCCGGGAACTTTTCCATCTTCTGGAAAATTTCTGCAAGTTGCACATGTGTAGATGCATAGCCTACCTATAGTGGTTCAATATGTTCTATTAAGATCAATACAGAAGCTTGAATTAATAGACTATTTAATAAATATAAATACAGCTTAAAAAAAGAAATTAAACATGTGAAAAACCTTGGTTTAATTAAAAATGTAACTATCACTTTCTCCGGAATCTAAAACACAACCAAATTATGTTAGGCCTCAGTCTCCGGTTACACCGTACGCTTCTTTCAGCGTCACGTTGATGGAAAGTAGTTATCATCGTACATATTATGACGCTGAACGCAGCGTACGGCGTCTACCGGAGTCCAAAGCCGTGAACCACCTCCGCCGCGTCGGCCGCGCCTCGCGCTACACAGCTGCAAGAGACCGCGTCGCCTCACGTGTGCAGTACAGTCACCATCAAATATATCGGAGCGGCCAAGGTACTCAAAAAGATCTGACCATGCACTTTATCGCCTTGACAATAGAGGCGTTGTTCAGATATTTGTGACCACCTTGGCCGCTCCGATACATCTGATGGCGACTGCACACAGAACACCAGCGAGTTGTCAAACGTTTGATACGATTTTTATACGCCGAGGTGCTGGTAGAATAAATCATTCACGACTCGACAATCCGGATTGTCTCCATGTACGACGCACTGACGGGCAGCTCCCGCCTCCATCGTAAGTAGCTACGCACTTTGACATCTAAGCATCATCAATAATGTACCTTAATAATATAGATAGACTGAGTAAATTGTATTTGATATGTTCCAGAATTGTATAAAAGACGGGACGTACTGCTATGTCATTGTAAATCGGACAGTTTTTTCGCAAATACTATAATGAATTGCATTTAGTGAATCAAAGCCGAAATTATTTATTTTTCCAACGGAATGCTACAACATATCTTTAAAGAGTCGTACGGTTCGTTTATAACGCGCAGAACGTAAAAGCATTTTAGTGATATTGAAAGAAATGTAAAACACCTGCCATACAGTTCAAGTACAGTCACCATCACATATATTGGAGCGGCCAAGGTACTCAAAATATCTGAGCATGCACTTTATCGCCTAGACAATAGAGGCGTTGTTCAGATATTTGTGACCACCTTGGCCGCTCCGATATATCTGATGGCGAATGTACAAAACTATAGGTAGACTACTGGGCGTATTCACAATCTAAATGGCTTTAGCAGTACGCAAATATAAACTTTAAAAACTACGAAATAAGTTACAATTTCCTTTAACAAACCTAACTTGCTTTTTGATTATGCGCGCTATAAGGATCGTACTTATATTTTAAATCGCCGTCCTTTCACGTAACTTACATATCGCAGTAGACGTCTTCATTCATAATTTGTGGCATTTAAAATGTTGCAGTACACTCGCCATAAAATATATCGGAGCGGCCAAGGTACTCAAAAATATCTGAACATACACTTTATCGCCTTGAGAATAGAGGTGTTGTTCAGATATTTGTGACTACCTTCGCCGCTCCGATGTATCCGATGGTGCTGTACAACTGTCTTGTGTGCTGTTTAATAATTTATATAGCAACTTAGGTGACAGTAGGTATCGAAATCATTAACATCATAATGCGTGTTAAATTGATTCAGTGAAGAAATGAGCATGTATTGATATAATATGCACATAAAGTAATATGGACGGCATGTGATACAGTCGCCGTCAGATATATCGGAGCGGCCAAGGTGATCAGAAATATCTGAACAACTCCTCTATTCTCAAGGCGATAAAGTGCATGTTCAGATATTTTTGAGTACCTTGGCCGCTCCGATATATTTGATGGCGATATACTTGGTGTGCTGAAACTTTATTTGTATAAAACAAAAAGAAACAGTTTCTTAACGAAATGTATGACTTGCTGCTTTGATACAAAATGTAAGTTATAAATGTTATAATAAAGTATACACGCTGTATGTATATAAAATAGCACACAAGTTTGTTGGATGGTATTGCCTCGGTCCTGCCTCGTGTCTAGAATAGACAATTCGCCATTATATTATTTTAAAGATTAACGTGTCATTCAATGTAAACTTCTATGAAATGTATGGAGCATAATGAACTTCCATGTCTTATAGTAATTAGTAAACTCTTTATTATAATTGTTACTCTGGAGCCACTGTTGTTTCTTGTATTTGTAAATATTTTATTTCTGTTTTTATTCAAAAAAACCCTTGTGAAATACGTGTGAAATAAAAAAAACTTGTAATATATTGAACTTATCTAGTTTTATTTATCACAATGTGCACACATGTGCATACGTTGATATTACAGAAGACTATTTTGCTTTGCAGATAACATAGACTAATAATCCAAGACCCCGCACAGCCGCTGCCACGCTCGAAGTAATTTCACTCTATAGTGAGACACTAATTTATTGTAAGTGACCGTAAACTTAGTACGTCTCTATGGCAACCATTAATGTCTGTCTCTCTCTTACGCCCCACGGAACAATGGCGCGTTCCCTGTCTAGCATTGCGTGTTCCCCTCCCGCACCCCTTCTTTTTGGCAGCTTAGGTTTCAAAGAAATAACGCGCTAAGCGGAGTATAAAGATATCTTGTATATGGCAGATAACTATTAGGCTGCGTTTCCACCAGAGATGAGCGAGGATGCGTTGGGAGGAATGTGTTTGTTAAGAACCAATCCTAGAGCTGCGTTGTGCGAGGATAAACAAATGAAGTGATTCTATTGGTGATTAACAAACACATTCCTCGCAACGCATCCTCGCTCATCTCTGGTAGAAACGCAACCAATCAATCATCGGTCATACTGTACGGTCACGGTCACGGTTCATTTTACATTGGACATTTCATAGAGTAAGTATTAAACAAAATAAATAGCTGAAACCGTAAATGGCTCGACAATTAACCCTTTGAACGCCTAGAGCCACAAAAGTGGTCGTGTGCTGTCGTGCCTACCACACGACCACTAAAGTGGTCATGGCAGACGCTGTCAAAGCAATTTTACTATTGACAGATAAGGTTTAAATCACTAGTTGAGATGTTGGCGTCATTTTGATGCGATAAAGCGTTCAAAAGGTTAAACTCCGGGACTGTACAGTCAGTGTCAAGTAGTCACGGACTTCGGACCATTTACGGTTGAAGCTATTTTTTTTTGTTTTTCCTAACTATGAAATGTCCAATGTAAAGTGTATCCTAGATGGTTCAACAATTAAAGTACAGTCGCCATCAAATATATCGCAGCGGCCAAGGTACTGAAAAATATCTGAACATGCACTTTATCGCATTGACAATAGAGGCGTTGTTCAGATATTTGTGACCACCTTGGCCGCTTCGATATATCTGATGGCGACTGACCTTATTGTTGAGCCATTTAGGATAGGCCAAATATTTACAAAGATTCCTTATTTCTAATAAATATCTGAAGTGGAGGTTACCACTCATTCATCATTGTGAAGATTCAATTTAAAAGTGCATTTGTTGTTTAATCCTAATAGCGAACATGCATGAAATATATTTAATTGAATTTGTTTCATAAACACGCCCCCTTTAACAACCCCAAATTAATATAAATAAGTGGAAATCCGTAATAATTTTTAACAGTTTTTACAAAGATATTGCGGCTTAAAAACTTAAAATTTTAGGCATTTTTTTATATACCTCAAATGTATTTTCGAAACTTCAGTTCGATTACTTATGTTCTAAAAAGAAAAAAAATGTACGACAACTATATAGCTAAACGCATTTTTTCGTGCCTAAAATTACAAAAATCTTCCAAAAACTTGTTCCTTCCAAACAGTTTTCTGCAACTTTGTGGTCGGTGACGTCACAATCCTCACACTTTTTGTATGGCGCGTTTCGACGCGCGGCTTAGACGCCTAACGTATTTCCACATTATTGACGTTTCAGGGCTATCATAGATAGTAGGTTTATTAGAGACATTTGAATCTACAGGGAAATAGAATCTAATGACGTCTTCCTAAAAAATCATGCATGTTGCTAATTCCAGGCGTAGTACGATTTATCGACTACATCTGCGTCAACTAACTTTCAACCTTAAAGTTTCGATTTAGGGTTCAAATTAGGTTGACTCGCAAAATTGAATCCTGCTTTAAATGAATCACCAAATCGTAACTATTTTCAAGATATTTGAGATTTTTGGAAAGATCTTTTGTATTGGTGCGGCCTGGGTTAAGCTTCATCAGTCAGTACCGGATGGCCGTTGCCTCGCACGAACAGCATCGGCGGCATGTCCCGGCTCAGCATCTCCAGCCACGCCATGTACAGCGGCGCCGGGAGGCCCTGGAACAGACTCACGTGCTTAGTGGTCAGAGGATACCTACCTACCTACTTGAAAATACCAAGATTTTTACTGATTGCTGTATCTGGACTCATTGTAATTAACAAGTTTCATAATTCTCAAAGGCTAAAAGGTTTGTCTTTAGAGTTTAGGAACGTTTGAAACTTTAAATTATTTTGACTGTCAAGACGAACCCAATGGTAGACCTTTCCCATGGTTAGAAGGGTTGTCCTTATTTGTCTATTTTTGAAACCTCCTAAAATTTTGTGTTACTTGGCATTAAAGATGATAGAGCTGATATTTTTTCTAACACTACCTTATTTGTATAGGGTTAAAGTCCTATAGGTACACATATTTTTGAACATCCGTGTGTACAGATATTATAGTGCTGTACTCTTCTATTAAATACTCACTTCTCTAGGTACGGGGAGGTTCATCACGACGAAGGTGGATTTGCCTGAGTTATCGAGAAGCAGCTCGCGCAGTCGCAACTGCAGACTCGTTTTCGCTTGCCATCTCGTCAGGTCTGCCTCGGTTACCAAACAATCTGGAAGAATACTTCTATTGGTTAATTGTAATAAATCAGAAGGGAGTGTCAAAGTTCGTAACTATTTTGACGAGAGCACGCCACCTGTCCCGATCCTGCGCAACTTCCTGCTTGTTATTGGCGTGAAGCTGAAGCAGATCCTGCGCCACACTGTCTCCCCATTATACGTGGGGCCATACCAACCAGACAGCGACCAGTAAGTCGTCCCGAGTTCATAACGTTAAAATAATGGAAACTTCTATCTTCTATTTTTCAATTTGGCGTGTACCGTGTACGATTAGGGGTCATGTCCCATGTGACCCCCCTCCTCTTGGACCGCGCCTGCCTCTACTTTGCATGTGTATGTAGTAGCGAGTCAAACAGGAGTGTAGCTAGGGTTACCAGGCCCAAAAATGAAAAAGCCGGACTCCGCGCTTAATTTAGCCGGACATTTGATCCCAAAAGCCGGATGGCGCGTCATTTGCGGTGTTGCATACGCTACGCTGCTCTTTCGAATCGTGCCACTGGCGTGACTGGCGCGTAGCGTAAGTCAGACAAAAGCCTAACAAAAGCCGGACAGGCCGGACGAGGAATTATTTGGCCGGACACACCCGTAAAAAGCCAAAAATGTCCGGCTAAAGCCGGACACCTGGCAACCCTAAGTGTAGCTACCTATAATGCGGAACTGTCCTGGAGTTTGCAATCTGTCGATTGGTTCCTGTCAAGCCTTACCTCTACTCTGTGTGTGTTCGTGTATTAACGAGTGGAAGAAGTCCAAGGTGGCAGGCGTTGGCATGTCTTCCACGCCGGCCAGGAGGGTCGGCGACGCCTAGCTGATGCAGAACTTCTCTAGAAGAATCTTCAAACTCCAGTACGAGTCAAGCATTACCTCTTCTCTGTGTGTGTTCGTGTATTAACGAGTGGAATAAGTCCCAGGAGGCAGACGCTGACATGCCTTCCACGCCGGCCAGGAGGGTCAGTGACGCATAGCTGATGCTGAACTTCTCTAGAATCTTCAAATTCCAGTACGAGTCAAGCATTACCTCTATATACTCTGTGTGTGTTCGTGTATTAACGAGTGGAATAAGTCCCAGGTGGCAGACGCTGACATGCCTTCCACGCCTGCCATGAGGGTCAGTGACGCATAGCTGATGCTGAACTTCTCTAGAATCTTCAAACTCCAGTACGAGTCAAGCATTACCTCTAATCTGTGTGTGTTCGTGTATTAACGAGTGGAACAGGTCCAAGGTGGCAGACGCTGGTGTATCCTCCACGCCGGTCAGGAGGGTTAGAGATGCGTAGCTGATGCATAACTTCTCTAGAAGAATCTTCAAACTCCAGTACGAGTTAAGCATTACCTCTACTCTGTGTGTGTTCGTGTATTAACGAGTGGAACAGGTCCAAGGAGGCAGACGCTGGTGTATCCTCCACGCCGGTCAGGAGGGTTAGAGATGCGTAGCTGATGCATAACTTCTCTAGAAGAATCTTCAAACTCCAGTACGAGTCAAGCATTACCTCTACTCTGTGTGTGTTCGTGTATTAACGAGTGGAACAGGTCCAAGGTGGCAGACGCTGGTGTATCCTCCACGCCGGTCAGGAGGGTTAGAGATGCGTAGCTGATGCATAACTTCTCTAGAAGAATCTTCAAACTCCAGTACGAGTTAAGCATTACCTCTACTCTGTGCTGTGTGTTCGTGTATTAACGAGTGGAACAGGTCCCAGGTGGCAGACGCCGGTGTGTCCTCCACGCCGATCAGGAGGGTTAGAGATGCGTAGCTGATACGGAACTTATCGAGGAGACTCTTTAACCTGTGGATAAACCAATCAATCATTGCCATTACGCTGCGTACAAGATCGTCTATAGGGAAGTAGGTATAGGTAGAAGTTTTTTCCGTATTTATACTAATAGTCCTGTTAGTTACTCGTATACCTTTCCATTATATTTATACACCTAAGCTCTTTTTGGATGTAGGTATTATGCATAGACTGCATGTGACACCCATTTTAGATGCATTATTTTAAATTAAGCGAGTGCATGCAAAGTGCAAATGTGAGTGCAGGTTTCACACTGCTGCGGTTTCCGCATGCGGCGCCGGTGCGTGAGCGCGATTCTAGCGCTCTGCATGTGTATAGCGCTGTCACGCTTGCACACCGTCGCCGCATCCGATTGCGGCGTCAGTGTGATAACTGATAATCGCCTAAGTACATATAGCCATACAGAAACCCAAACTACAGAGATGTACTTATAATTAATTATAGGCTCGGGATCTGCTTACTTATCTCGAAGAAAAGAGTATAACTAATGGTCTAGCATCGACTTCACGCGGCGGCGGTAGCGACGAGCGGCGGCTATTATAGGTGCATGAGAAGGAAGGAGCATGGTATCTCGCTCTCACCTACCTGTAGCCGCCGCTCGCCGCTGTCGCCGCCGAGCCAGCCGTGGCCGTTGCGTGCAGGTTATAAGGCCTTAGTGGTAAGCATTCGGCGCCGCGACCTTATTCGAGCTTCGAAGGCATTTGCCGAATACGTAGTCGGTCGCCGCCGCTCGATTGGCCGCTCAGTCTGTGCCCTTAACTTAGGGTTCTCACTGTTTCTCGGCGTCGCCTCTGTCACGGACGTGACGGGTGAGCGCGAGGATGCGCAGTCGGAGCGGTGCTTGAGCGCCGCGGGTCGCGATGATGTACGGAAGAAGGATGTTCAGCCCGCCGTCGTCGTACAGCCACCACGCATCCAACGTTCCCTGGAAATATCTACGTATGGAAGTAATCATCGTCTTACCGTACTCGAATATAGAAACAAGAAAATTATTACGACAAAAGAGTTGCATGTCATACACCCGTACTTAATCCGCGTGTTTCTGTTTATTCAAACCAAATGGCTTCGGTTGGCAGCATGCTGCGATCGTAGCTTATCCCGACGTTTACCCGCTTTGTTACGGAAAGAGACTAATTATATGATAAGATCTATAAAATTTTATTAATATTTTTTTGTTAGGTAAGTATTTATTTTTATTGGCTGATTCTGCTTTGCCTAAGTAAGAATCTACTACCAACTTACGTGTCGGAGACTAGGGACCTGATAAAGGTCCCGGGGCGGCGTTTGCGTGACCGGGGGGGTGATCCCCGTTCCAGCCCCTATCTAGTTCAACAAATATCGCTTGCCATCCAGCGCGGCAACGCTGCTAGCATTTTTGGGACGTTTGGACTGGTTGGGGGTCGAAGTGTAGTTCGAATCGAGGTGTAGTTTCAGGTATCTTTTAGTATTCTTAGTAGGTAGTTAGACTCACTTCTGCTCTCTGCCAATCTGGACCCAGTAGCTTCTAACTACTGCAGTTTCAGCGAGCTCACTTTCAAAGCGGCAAAACATAGCATACCAAGAGGGTTTAGGAAGGAATATATATACCGGGTTGGAGTTCTACCAGCGAAGATCTCTACAGAGAATTCCAAACCACAGGTCATCCTGCCACCGGTGCAAATCTCCTTGCGTCCTTAGATGAGAACCGGAAAGCAAAATGGGAAGCTGCCGTTGAAAATATAGACTTCAAGCATTCGAGCAGAAAAGCCTGGAGAACGCTTAACAGCCTTACCGGAAAACTCGCTTCTAATACCATAGGCAGCCCTGGTGTTAATCCAGATGCCATAGCGACCAGAATGGTAGAGCTCATGAGAGCAAAGCGTAATAAAGTCTTCTCAAAAAAGATCAAAAAAGAACTCACGACGCTTAAACAGAGATCGCCACGAAACCATGAGCTGGCTAGGCCTTTTAGTATAGACGAAGCAATCAATGCCATCAAACAACTCAAGAATAATAAAGCTGCTGGTCCTGACAAAATGTTTAATGAGTTTATAAAACATATGGGTCCGGTCGCGGTCAGCTGGCTTACTGCTATGTTTTCGGACGTACTGGCAAACAACATCCTGCCGAAGGAGTTTAAACTGGCAAAAGTGGTCGCCGTGCTCAAACCGGGCAAATCTGAACATCTTCCCGAAAGTTATCGACCGATTGCTCTTCTTAGTTGCACGCTTAAGCTCCTTGAACGGCTCGTCCTAGGACGGATAGAACCTTTCATGGAGGCTGTAATCCCACCCGAGCAAGCCGGCTTTCGGAAGGGCAGGAGCTGTACTGACCAGGTTTTATCACTAACTAACCACATAGAAGCCGGATACCAGAAACGCCTCAAGTCTAGTGCAGTGTTCATTGATCTCACATCTGCCTACGACACCGTTTGGAGGCATGGATTGATACACAAGATGCTAACAGTGATACCGAGTAGAGAAGTGGTTGACCTTATTTCCAACATGCTGACTGAGAGGGCCTTCGAGGTGTTCCTGGGTAATAGGAGAAGCCGAAAGCGCAAGCTCAATAATGGCCACCCACAAGGCTCGGTCTTGGCACCAATACTTTTCAACCTGTATATATCCGATCTCCCGCTCTCAGATTCCACCAAATTTATATACGCCGACGACATTGCACTCGTGACTCAAAGCGTAGATTTTGAATCTGGAGCTCAAACTTTGGATCTAACAGCCCTGACCGCATATTTCAGTGCGTGGAGACTTATCCCAAGTATTGGCAAGACCGAGGTAGCCTGTTTTCACCTAAACAATCAGTTAGCCAATTATCAACCAACTGTCTACATGAATGGCGATGCTCTAAAGTACAATCCCTGCCCGAAATATCTTGGAGTCACTCTGGATAGGTCTCTGACCTATAGGACTCACCTAACAAAACTGTCGCAGAAGATCGCGACGAGAAACAATCTCCTACACAAACTTTGCGGTACCAGCTGGGGAGCTTCAGCTAATTGCCTACGCACCACAGCCGTCGCACTCGTCTACTCGGCGGCAGAATACTGTGCCCCAGTGTGGCTAGAAAGCGCACATACCAACAAAGTAGACGTAAAACTAAACGAGACTGGACGGTAACCAGTGGACGCCCGTCCACTGGTTACCGTCACTATGCCACATTGCCCCGCCTCATCTTCGAAGGCTCCAGGCACTGAAGAGGGAAACCAAGAAAATTACTAAAAACCCTGCTCTGCCAGCTTACAATGATTTCTGTCATCCACCCCCTCAGCGACTAAAATCCCGGAATCCACCCTGCACTACAGCCCAGAATTTGAAGAATTTTAACATCTCAGATAGGTGGAAGGTGGAGTGGTCTGCTGACACGGCCGGGAAATGCACCCTTATAACCGATCCGACACAAAAATTAAAAGGGTTCGATCTCCCCCGCAAACTTTGGTGTCGCCTGAACAGGTTGAGGACTGGTCATGGCTGTTGCAACTCCCTTACATATAAATGGGGTTGGAAGGTTTCTCCACTCTGCGAGTGCGGCGAGGAAGAGCAGACCACTGAACATATCTTCCGGCGCTGCCTCCTTCACTCTTATTCTGGACCAGCTGAAGATTTGGTCTCCATCACTCCTGACCTGATTACCTGGCTTGACAACCTCAAGGCTATGCTCTGATTGTCCTTTAAAATTGCATGCTATACGATTAATGATAATAGTAGGTAGTAGTTTATTTAGTTAATTTTAAGTTGACACTTACGCGTTGAAGTTGCATGGGTTTGTAAGCTTTAGAATCAGGCTGCATCCTTATATCATGCTCTGTTTCAATTAGCTTAATCGATTCGCTTGGGGCCCTCGGATCTGTGTGGTGCGGCGATTCTCTTGTTACTGAAAATATTTAACCTTAAGGAATTATAAATTAAAGGGCACCATGCGAAAAAATACTGAGATCGAGGATTTAGTGGCTTAAATCAGTAGGTATCATCGGTGAAATGAAATCCCACAGACTTTGCTGATCCGGGTACTTCCTAAGAATGGGTGATTATGGAGTTACCAAGAGAGGTTAGTTGGAACGACCGACCGGTTGTCGTCCGGTGGGTCGCTTCGGTGTCAGCTTTAATCTCCAGTAACTGGCACTGGCAGTACATTGCGAACGATCTAGACAAGTGGCGTGCTGTTATTTCAAAGGTATCTTTTTGGATCGCTGAGCCACAATAGTCAGTTTAGTTTTTTAAGAATTATTAAAAGTGAGCTGTCAAGCGGACCCGAAGCCGGGACAAACGCTAGGAGGAAGAGAGAGAGAGACATTTCTTATCGTTTTATAAACATAAATTATGGGCACATGGACAGCATTATGGTAGCAATCGTTATAAAATGATGTCTAACTATGTATGGGTCTCTTATGTGCGACAATAGATCAACCTATTTATAATTTGTGTACAGTCAAGTGTAAAAATATGGGTCGTACTCATCTCACTCAAAAATATGTCCCATAGTATCTTTTTCCGTTGTAATAAGTGCGTAGTACCATATTTATGAAACGATTTTTTCGATACGTATTTTTGCACTTGACTGTACAGATAAAAGAATTCTTTTAATAAGAGGTTTTACTTGCCCTACGATAATTCGCAAAGTTATAATAGGTAGATACCTTTCTCATCGAGCGGCGGCACAGTATCGGTAAGAGAAAAGTCCGAATTCTGGTACATAAGCTGCCGTATCTCTTTGATGCTGGAGTGGCCGAGATAGGTGGTACTGGTCCGAGGTTGAATGACCTCGACCGTGCGGTGCTCCGGTGGCGTGCGGAGGATGGTCACAGCGAGTTTATGCTCAAAAGTTAGCCTGCAAGTGTTTCGTTTGTCGTTCATATATCTCCATAGTTAAATGACGCTGCGACTAAGCGATCGTGAGACGCTCATAGATTTGCTAAGTATATTGAATTACCGTCCCTTTAACAAGATAAGAATGCACAACATGTGACAAAATTAGATAAATTAACTTACCTACTCATGATCAATAATCTTTTATAATTTATGAATTTTATAAGGTTTTAATTAGAACATTATAAGATGTCCGAATAGTAGGAAGTAATTCTTTAAGTTTTTCTTTCTTTTATATAACGCCTTAACAAAACCTGTTACAGGTACCAATGGTTTTTAAATGGGAACAACATTATATACAGGCTTTGCGATTTATGAGCATGTTAGTTAGTATTAATTTTTAAGTAATTTATAATATGAGTTTAATAGGTTAAATTGCAAAGGGTAAAACAGAGCGCCTCTCGCCATCAAACGTAACCGTTTTTCGAGAATGTACATGTACAAAATCTAAGTTGTTACTTGAATGTATAAATTCATTACATAAAAAAAAAACCAAGTCCCGAGGCCTGAAGATGCCAGGCCGCTTGTTACCGTATCACCCTGACGTACGCCTCTGCGTCGCTGCCCCGCGACCAGTCGTACTTGTACCCGAGCAGCACGATGTTGGGCGCAAGGCCGCCGAGTCCCGAGGCCTGAAGCAACGCTCGGACTCCAGACACGAGCGAGTTGTCGTCCACGACCGTGTAGAACCCGTCTATCTTCATTGACCGCAGCCATTGGCAGCCTGATGCGATTCGTTCTTCACGTCGTGCTGAGGATAGCTTGTACTGTTGTAAAGTTTTTGTGAAAGTTAAGTTACGGCCAGACGGCGTACAACCACACCACACCTCTGCCACGAGACCTTGGCAGAAAACAGAGATTTTAAACCATGTAGCCAGACTAGCCAGTGGTCGATGCCAAATTCTACATGACCTTTAAACGCCCTTGGTGGCTAGGCGTGCTCTGCCAGCCATTGGCAGAAGCGGTTGGTTGGTTGTCAGCCATGTAGACGCTCGCTTCAACATTCGCTTCAACCAAGGTTACGTGGCACAATATGCGACTATCTGCCGTCTGGCCTCAACTTTACGGTTGAGTCTTAGTGACGTGACTATATAGGGACATCAGTTTCATTTAATGGTTTTATTTATACTTAGTCAAATTATCAAAACAATTTTTGAACAAATGGGTCGGGTTTTAGGCATTTTTGATACTTATACCTCGTTGATGTCAGCCAGCAAACAGAAAGTGCCGCCGGTGATAAGCCCGGCCACTTGCAGCAACGCCGGACGCATCCCCGCCGGCCCTGACAGCACCAGCACTTGCGGGTTGTAAGACTTCACACTGTTGCGTAAAAAATAACATTTTAATAGATTTAGACATAGGGTTAGGGTATATATAATAAGTAATAGGATAAGATTAGCTTAAATATAAGAATGTAAGCACCATAATTCAGCGGGGTTTCAGAAAAAAAAAACAATTTAATTAGCTAGCATCTTCATAGAACCTCCTGTTTAGTAAATGGTATTATTAAGGTAACACATATTTTATTATTTTGTCAAAAACGGGACTTAACGGGAATACATATTTTTTTCTATCGGTTTAACTCACCTCTGTTTGTGATTGATTTCCAAAAGTGTGCGCACTACCTCCTGGTAGCGCTGCGCCTCTGTGCTGCTGCCCCAGTCTGCGTCTGGATGGACACACAAGTCACGAACATATATTATAGAAAAGTATATGGCAGCTATCTGTTGCGATCAATAACAAAAACATTATGTATTAAGGCCGCTTCACATTAAGTATAGTCGACGCCTGCTAACCTAATATGGTCGGATTTATCGCCTGTCACCATAGCTGTCACGTTGCAACAAGTATGTAAGTGCGAAAGTGATGCATGACGTGATAGGCGATAAAATGACAACCATGATACGCGTTTTGGTTCAGTCGACGTCAAAGATTTGTTTACACTTTTTCACCTTACTCCTTTGTAATAAGGTGCCAAAGTGTAAACATGTCTTTGACGTCGACTGTTCAATCTTGCACTAAGTATATGTGTAGCGACCTATAAATGTTAAATCCTTGAATGGTTTCATATAGAGATTTTGTAGGAACTCGATTGTAACGAGCTGCAGTAGATAGTAGAAACCAATGAGAAGCGGTGCTTGATAATACAGTCCACTCGAAGAGACTTCTTCATCTAAGGGTTAGTATCGTCTATGATAGTGGTCTTTGGGGAAAACTGAAGAATGCTGGAGAATTGTGTATAGTGAGCACCGGAAATTCCCGCTTCCGGTACTAATATTACAAAGAAAACAAGTACGGGAGCACATCCTCCGGAAAACCGTCCAATTATTGTCCAGCTTTTTGATTGGGTGAACATCGTATTAAAGGCATCTCGTACCTGGCTTCCTGTAGTGCACGATTAGGTACAGCACTAGGAAAATAAAAACTGTGATCATGGCCATGGACCAGCTCAGCAGCACCATTATGACGCAGCACAGCACCGTGCCGAGTAGCGAAACCCACATGTTGTACCACTGCAAAAGAACTTTGCGATATTGGATGGATAGTAGACAGGATACTAAACTTTGCGGTAAGAACGGCTAAACATGCTCTATTTACCCTATCTTCTTGTCCCGGTTCTGTTTTCTAAGCCACTCTTATGTCCAAAAATAACGTCGTCTAAACGGGCGTATGAGGTTGTCATGACATATAGCCATCGTCATTTTTCTGGGGACATAGATAGATGGACCGGCACGATATACCTAGTTGGTTACTAAGTTCTGTTACTAGATTTCTGACTGATAAAATATAAAATAAAGTTTTAAATAAAATTTTAAAGTAATTATTTAAATAGCCTTATTTCTAATGAACATAATATGGTATAATAATATATAAATCAGATGGGAAATTTATTGAAAATCTTTGTAAAGCACAAGATTGCCTGAAGACGCAAACACGCGGTAAAATTAAGAAAATTACACTTTACAAAAGTGCATCTAATAAATATTGCACCTTTGTTTAGAAGGTTCAATTGCTTGTTTGTAAGAAACATGTTTCTTAGAAGTAATTGCGTGATCACCGTATAATTTTCTTGCGATTTTATCCCACAGATATTCCCATTTCAAACACTATTTTTAAGTTTTGCACAAAAGACATAGATTTAGACTGCTATGAAACAAGCAGACTTGCAACGTATAGTCTAGTATTTTATCGGATAGACCCACGTGAACTATACATATACCAAATTGAAGCTAAAGAATATAGCTACCGAATTGTGTAAGATTGATGCGTCTTAAACGTGATTAAAAATAAATAGAATTTAAAATCAACATGAACAAGGAGTGTAATTTTGACGTATATTTTTCACGCCTTTTTCCGAGTGTTATAAAGAATTCTGAATGACTGCGACAATTATTTTTCAATTCAATATATTGTAATCTATTGACTAAGGAATAAGCTTTTAAATTATGTACATGAATAATTAAAATGTTGCTACCTATTCCTATTTATTTAGTGAAAACTCTAGTAACAGAACTTAGTAACCGACTAGGTAGTGAGGGGATCAATGGGGTTGCCAGAAGTGTATAGAAGGCCTTATATGGTTTAATAACCTATTACAATCAGAATGACAGTCAACGAAGTGTACGTAATTTTTTTCCGGCCTTGTAAGGTTTAAACTGGTTACGCACCCGAAAAGTGGGCCGCCAGCTGATATGGTGGACGAAGGCCGCGTGGAAGGTGCAGAAGTTGATGAGCGCGTATGAAGCAAGGTAGAAATTGGAGATCAGCGGCGCGATTGTGTTCAGGTCAGCTGGAAATTAGACTACATTGAAAGGCAATCCTTTCTCATCTCAATAAAAACAAGCAATTATGTTTATTTACAATGACGCCGTTTGCTTTCCAACTTTTAATTTCTAACGAATATGCTTGTTAAAAGGAAGATTAGAAGAAAAGGAATTACCGATAAGTAAAAATAGCAGCGACACAAAGAAGGTTAGCACGTATCCGCGATAGGGCTCGCCGTGCTTGCCATAGGGTTTCGAGAAGAAGATGAGTCCAGGATAGATGCGGTCGAAGCCCAGCGCCTGGATGAGCCGCGGCACCGACAGCAGGTTGGTCAGCGCGGTGGAGAGCGTCGCTGCCCAGCAGCCTCCGTAGATCAGGGGGCCCCACAAGGACATTAGCTGCATTATCTGAAAGTTTAAGCTTTTTATGCTGATCGTCAGGATATTCTGGCAATTATTTTCAGTTATAATCATTTGATTTGATTACCAACGCTTATTGTCAAAAAATACCAATTACAGTTTTGGTCTATCTGTCACATATTCTACATAAGTCCTTTTTAGTAAATACTAGCCTCCGTACTTAGAACATTAATATGACCACCTAGGCGAATGAGTTTTGGGATAAAAAAAGATCCTTGTCTCCAGGGTCGGATTAAGCATTTTAGGGTCCCTAGGCAATGAGATTTTTGGGGCCCCTTATTAGCAAAGTTATACAACAATAAAAAAATGTTGTGTCGATATATTAAGGCAGTCAATATATTAACTTTTCTGACTTTTTAGGTTATCGTAATTAACGTAGTGCTTATTGTTTCGTTTCGTCATGTATTTACTTGCCGTATAGCCGATATACATATACATATACAAATTTTCCAATGAAGTTTTTACTCTATTTATAATTTTATTTTTTTCTGTGCACGCGGGGCCCCTGGCCAATGCGGCCCCTAGGCAGTTGCCTACTCTGCCTAAAGGCTAATCCGGCTCTGCTTGTCTCTTTCCAGCTTATAATCTAGGTTCTAGGTACTCGTACCTTCCAAATTTCGTACAAATCCATTTAGCCGGTTTTTTGTGAATATCGAACAAATTACAAACATCCAAAATTTTCCATTTATTATATTAATAGAATTTTCAGTTTAGCAATGACGTCTTACCTAAGTGTTTTGCATCATGGTGCAGCGTAGCCTAGGATATTTTTATAGATTACTTGATAGTCGTGATGGAGTCCGTAATTGCAGTTGGGTGCACAGGCAGTGAGATCTCTGACGTCACCGCTGGCGTCAC
Organism: Pammene aurita; assembly: GCA_947086415.1. Lineage (NCBI taxonomy): Eukaryota > Metazoa > Arthropoda > Insecta > Lepidoptera > Tortricidae > Pammene > Pammene aurita. Next base: position 19,569,405 of record OX352305.1, on the reverse strand, counting down.
GCAGCGCGCCCGCGCCGCACAGCACTGCGATTAACGCGTACGACAACATGGAGATTCCTAGTGCCAGTATCGTGCCTTTTGGGATGGCTGTGGCGGGATCCTGCAGAACATTCAGTAACTTAAAGGTTGGTATAGATATTGAAACAAGTCTATTGGCGAAACGACTCTCGCATGAATTTTATAATGATTAAATATACCTACCTACTGCTCTCATCTTTCGGTTTCTCGCTATTTGGATCAGATCTGCTGGCATAGGATGGTCAGGTTTATATTAGCTTTCGGCATATGGGGAGGATAAAATGTCCATTGATATATTATAATGGTAGCATAATGGCAGAGATAGGTACCTTTTGAATGTTAAATGCGTAACGTTGAATAAATCCAACTACCTATAAAAATAAACATAGTTCCATTCGATTATTGAAAATAAGTAGGTACCTACTTGTTTTTAGGATTTCTTGGCTAATTTTATGGTTAAGTATAAAATTGCTCAATAAGACATCGGTAAGTACCTAATTTGATAACTTATACCTGGTACCTTAAGGTCCCCGCAAATGTTAGCCCCCGCCTGTACGCCGGTGACGGCGGGGAAGTACATCCCAAACACGGTGAACACGTCGTGGTGGACTCCCTCGCTGAAGCGGAAGTCTGGGTACGCATTCTGTTTCGTTGTGTCCACTGTAACATTGTGAGTAGGTACATAGGGGCACACTATCAATGTACAAAGCGCACCGTTCGCATTCAACTTAAGTATAAGAGTTAGTAGACTTTTAACCATAGGATGTAATGAAATGAAAGGCATCCATTTCTGACGAAATATTTTGCACTCTCAAACAGAATGAAAGTGCTAATAGTTGGAATAAATTGGGTGTCTTTCTCTGAGTTTAACACTCTACTTTTCATGTCGAATATGTGGATAAACAAAAATAAGCATGAACTTGTAGTCCTATAGTAACTTTCATAAAGCATCATCAGTTGAGCCGAATTTTCGTTGCTAATTTTAATAAAATAACTAAAAAATATACGGATTTAAATAGTGAAACTCTCTAAGGAGTTTCTAAGGAGTGGGAGTGAATTACTTTCCACTCGCTCCATAGAAAAACAAGAGTCAGTTTCAACGAGATTGTGAAAGTACGACATCCCAGCATCTCCACCAAGTAGTGAAGCTAGATTTGGAAATAATTAGGTTTCCGCGATCGAGTTTTTCACCAGATGGCAGCACCGTGGCGACAGATCTAGTTGTCATAATCCACCAATCATATTTAATCTTTTTTTTTATTGGTTGGTTTTGACAGCTGCTGTCAAAAAGACTTCTCGTCACGGTGCTGCCATCTAGTGAAAATCTCGATCGTGGAAACCCTCATTGGCTCATAATCGAAAGCAGCGAAAAGTTTTGTCAACTTACGGTTTACTCCTATGAATCCTCGACCGACCTCAGTGACGTTCTTAGGTCCCTTGGCGACCCCTATTATGTAGTTGAGGATCGCTAAGACAATCACTATGATCAAAAAGTTCTGAAAGAGAATATATGAAATTGTAACAGCTAACGATATTAAATAACAAAATTGTCTGTGTGCACAACATATCTATATCAATATACAGGACAGAATTCCTCTTGTACGAGTAGAATGAAAAAAATAACAATAGGCACTTAAATTGGTATATACCGGGTGTTTCCTCTAAAAGGAGCAATAAATAAAACTTAAAACGTTTGTTCAACAACTTTTAAAAAATATGTATTTTTTAGATTGTCACTTTTTCATGCAAACTAAATAGTATTTTCTACGTTAAAATCAGAGAAATGGGATGACAAAGAATGCTTGTCAACGATCAAAAGTGTGGCAAAAAAATGAAATCCATGTATGTGTCTAAATTGTCTATGTGAGCGTAAAATAGTGATGCCAAATACAACAGGTTAATTATCTATCGGTATTTGACTGCCTTATCGATACGTTCTAAAGGCCTCTACAGACGTAAGCGACTAGTCAAAGTAGTCAACTGTGACGTCAATTGACATCCCCACTACCAACTTGACGTTTCAGTTCACGCACATTTTCGACTAATATTATTACATTACCTAATAGTTAATAACTAATATGTTTGTTCTAAGCAAGTTATTAAAAAAATGTAAATAAACAAAATTATTTATTATTAAATTAAAAATATTAAATAAACAAAATTATTTCCTAAACTAATTTCAAATATTTCATAAAACGGATAACGGAATTTCAAGTCGCCAGTCGAATGCGCATTCGATTGATCGCACGACCATTTTGACAGCTGACCTCTCATTCCAACTATATTTCTATCGCGTTCTAATCGTTTGACTAGTCGCTTGTAGGCGCGGCACACACTTGAGCGGAATCCAGCCCAGCTATCATAAAAATCAGCCGCAGCATAAAAGTCGGAAATTTCTTTACGGGAGCTGAATTTTTGTATAGAGCCCATGTACAATATTCAGCCCGATTTCCGTTTTCGGCTGCTTTTTGACTATGGTAGCGAATTCCGCTAAATGTGTTGAGCGCCATATTTGAATGAAATAATACAAGTACTGCAAGGTAAAAAAATCTTTAATAATAAAAAAACCCGTTTAAAACTGGATATACCTAATTTAATCTTCTTACGTAATGACGTAATGTGAATATAAGATTAATTTATTCATTGGATTTTTTTGAAGCAATATTTATAATTTTCATATTGAACAGTTATCAATATAAGTCCCTAAAACGTTTTGTCAATCCCTAGCGTCGAATAAATGTTTCGGTTTTTACACAAAATAATCATGAATATTAACTATTATGATAAAATATTGGCACACAGTATAAGAAACACTAATAATTAATTGTATCTAGTAAATACTTACACGATTTATTTTTTCTATTTTGATAAAATATTGTTTCAAAGACATCGATCGGAATATCATGTAAACCTGTGAAATGAGTAATTACTTGGGTTTTTCCTATGAGTAATAGTCCAATCTGGAACACAATACGACACCATGTTTCTCCTTTTTCATCCCAAGTTATTTTATTCACGATTGTTTTATATTTTCCACGCTAAAATATGAGCTGTCACGACGTGGGTACGTAAGCTAACTACCCAAATTCAAAAGCTGTCACTCCTTCAAAATGATCGTGTGTCTCTTTTGCACTCGTGGAATGTTCATATACGTGTTGGTTTCTCTTTTGCGCACTTCGTTTATCTTTTAGCGGCAAGCGCCATTTTATATCTATGGTTAAAATCCGTCATATTGACATTGCTTGTCAGTCACGTCACGCTACAGGCATAATCAATTTCGGAATACCTACATTGCGTGTTCGAATACTCAAACTCAAATATTTATTCAGTAAGTAGGCCACAAGGGCACTTTTACACGTCAAAGTAAAAGAGAGAAAAAAAAAACAAACTACACCGGTTCTAACCCTACACCTCTGACCCGAGAAGAATTATGTCCGGCAAGAAACTCGGCGGGACTTATTTTTTCAAAACAACAGTACATCAAAACTAAACAATACATATAAGTGCGTTGTTCTATAAGAAAACATATCAAACCAAGTTAGATTAACCAACAATAGGAAGAAAAATACCAAAGAAAAAAGATGAGTCCAAATCTGACTATTTGAAAATAAATTACATACAAGTTTGATATACTTTCTTACCTGAACTGTGTCTTCTACATAAATTTCCAAATTATAATAATCCATCATCAACAGTTAGAAACAAATTTTGAATTAAAAAAAAAAAAAAAGTAAGTGATTCTAGTATACAATAAACATACTATTTCCAATTATCCTTAGAGATGTATAAGGTCTCCAAGGGGTCTCTATCGGTTCCCATAAATTTTTACTTCCGTTTTTTGCAGTCCTTAACGTTTTCCATCATAATTTTTATCAGTCATATTGTCAATAGTCATAAAATTTAACAATCTAAATTGCTGGTCCGATTTTTGCAGGTCATCATTATTGTTAGTCATAAAATCTGTTACTCATAATATTCAAAGTCCAGATGGTATCTATTCTATTACATAATGTTGAACGCAATAAACTTGCTTATAATAATTGTTTTAAGTTCTTTAATCGTAGATTATAATGATAACTAGGGGTGTATATTGGTTCCCACAAATTTTAAGTTCCGATTTTTTATAGTCCATAACGTTAGCCATCATAACGAACGATTTCCTCGCCTTTCTGCAGCAGAAGGAGAAGATGCTGCTGGAAGAAAAGATGAATGCGGCAACCGCTGTCCAGTTCAGGTCGTGGGCATCGAGTTTCACCGTCGAAGACATCTGTGAAGCGAAGCAGGTGTTGTGCCAGACCCTTGGGATCGTCGGCACATATGTACCTCACCGGAAGGGGGATGAAACCGGGAAGAAGACCCTTGCGGATATTATGAAAATCCTGAAGGAGTATCAAGAGCGGATTCCGGAGTTTGTGGCGACGGATGCCTCTATCCTGCCGACCCATGTTCCGGATAATATCGACGTTCGCTGCTTGTTTAAGGACATCGTGGCCCTTAAAACGAGTTTAGCAGAAATTATTTTGAAATTTGAAGCGGCCCAAGTCACTATTGCCGAGTTACGCAACGAAGTCAATAGTTTGCGAAATGCTCCAACTCGGTCGGCGGAATCAAATTTCAAGAGCGATGACCGACCCGCTACTATAAACGCGGAGTCTGTCAGTTTGCGTGTTGCTGACGCTGTAAAATGTGCCGCACCCGCCGCTGCACCGCCCGCGCGCCCCTCGCGTGTGCGGCCGCCTACTGTTTCTAAATCACGTCAGCGTGCTTGTGCTGACGTTGCCGGTCAGCCAGTCGCAGCTTACCGGGCCTCCTCGCCTTCTAAGGCGTGGGTAGTACGGGTTCCCGATAAGGAAAACTCCTCCCGCACCAATGTGGATAAGGAGGGATTCACACTGGTGGAACGGAAGCGCAAGGCGTGCAGGGCGCCCCGCAAGACTCTGTGTGGCACTGCCGAGCCGGCTAATTCTGGACTTCGGATTGCGACACCGAGTAAGGCGCTCTACGTGTCGCGCTTGCATTACTCCGCCGTGGCCGACGATGTGGTGGAGTACGTCCGCCGGAAGACTGGCTACTCGTTGAGGGTGCACCAGCTGCGGTCCCGCCATTACGTGCACTTCAGCTCGTTTGTGGTGCGCGTGCCGCGACCGTTGCAGGACACGATAGCGAATGCTGACTTCTGGCCGAAGGGTGTTGTGTTTCGGCAGTTCCGGGGCACTCTACCGAATCCTACACCAGATCAGACGGCGCAACGGAGCCACGCAGTTACGTCGCCTAAATAAACTAGTTATAAATATTCTTCTGTATATTTTTGTAGTTCGCAGTGCATTGGTTTTATTACTGTAATACTGTGTAACTTATTTGAATAAATAAAATAAAAATAAATAAAATAAGATAATAAGATCGTCAAATAAGATAATCAGAATCGTTTTTTTGGGGGTCACAGTTCTAACCTAACCTAATCCACTTCAGGCAACAGTTCGTTTTCTTGGGGGTCGCAGTTCTAATCTAACCTAACCCACTTCTGGCAACAGTTCGATTTTTGGGGGTCGCAGTTCTAACCTAACCTAACCCACTTCTGGCAACATTTCAGTTTCTTGGGAGTCGCAGTTCTAACCTAACCTAACCCACTTCTGACAACAGTTCGTTTTCTTGGGGGTCGCAGTTCTAACCTAACCTAACCTAACCCACTTTTGGCAAATTATGACTAATGATGTTTATGTCCATAAATCATAATGGATATCATTTTATGACTATCGAAATTCGAAACAATAAGTTTATGTGAAACAAAGGGATGACATTAAAACGATATGATTAACGACTATTAGTCCGATAAAATGTATGCCTTAAAATATTTCTGAATAATTATTGATAGACCTTCGAATGTTATACTCATCAATTTTATGCCTTTTGCGATTATAGTGTTTAATATTATAGATCTTTATTATTAGAACTATGCAACGTTATGCTTTACAAAAATTATGACTATTGATGTTTATGCTCATAAATTATATGGATATCAATTTCTGACTATCGAAATTCGAATCAATGCGTTTATGGGAAACAAAGGGATCCCGTCTCCAAGTGTCTTGATCTATATAATAAAAAAATATGGATAATCAAGCACCGAATGTTGTGTCTAAAGCCAATTAAATTAAAATTAAATATGATTAATAAAAAGTTACGTAATTGTGTGGCCCCAGTTAGCCTAAACAGACCGGTCTCCACAAACAGCACCCGTTCACGAGTATGACGCATATCTCAGCCATCGCCTCCCTCAACCTTTCTTCGGGAAAAGTTTATATTTAGTAAAACATTCCTTACCTGCGTTTTCGTCTCCCAGTCCATCCCAATAGCGCATATGAGACACATGACCAGCAGCGCCACTGCGCCTACTATCCTCGTATCATTGACGCTATTGTCTATGATTTTAAGGTTATGCGCTTTGAGAAGATCGTTGAGTGAGTCACAAAATCCGATGGTGTTCATGCTCGCCGCGACCGCATTGGCGAACGCGAAGATCAAGCCGACGGAAGCGCCAAGCTCCGCGCCCAGGGAGCGAGATACGAGGTAGTACACGCCTCCTGCAAAGATTTCCATGTCTACTTTGCTTATAATTCACTCAAGGGAATGAAAACAGGTCACATTGTATGGAAATTTCTTCATGAACTGGCCCGTTTTCTACGTTCGTTGGGTGGTATATAAAACCTCTAGTAACTATGTGCCCAGTGCCCCGCAGTAGGATGCATATAGGCTAAAAATCCGATAAAAACCGGCCAAGAGCATGTCGGGCTATGCCCAGTGTAGAGTCCGTAGTCGCCGGCCTGTTACAATACATCCGTTCAAAGGTCGTGTCTTAAGAGATATTTGGCGGTGCTTACGTCATTTTACTATCCGGCACTTTCGTACTTTCACCATAAATAATAAAATTGGTTCAGCCGTTTTTGAGTTATCACTCAAAAACGGCTGAACCAATTTTATTCAATAGGGGGGACGCCCTTCTTTGAACTTTCTGATCTATTAGTTACGAAACTATTAGTTATATCCAAAAAATGTTTTAGAAGACGTCTATTCTTTTTGAAAAACCTATCCAATGATACCTAACACGATAGAGTTGGAGCCAAAAAAAATCACCCCCACTTCATTTGTATGGGGGAGGTACCCTAAAAAATATTTTTCCAGTTTTATTCTACCACTTTGTCGGCGTGATTAATGGATATACTGATACCAAATTTCAGCGTTCTAGTGCGAATGGTTACTCAGCTAGACCGCGGACAGACGGACGGACGGACATGGGGAAATTATAAGGGTTCCTAGTTGACTACGGAACCCTAAAGAGGTAGATTTTACCTCCTTTCAGTTGTCCATTGGTGCAAATAGCGCTGAGCGAGAGCGTGGTTATGACGCACACGACGCCAGACACCAGGATGATGGCCATGGTGAGGAGCGTGCCGGCCTGGGCCACGATCCAGGACATGCGGAGGAAGAGCATCACGCCCCAGATGTTCAGCAGACAGGGGATTAGCACCCCCTAAGGAAATAATTGTTCCTACTTACCATTATGTATCAGTGTGGGCAAAAAGGTCCCACTTTGTCGATATGGAGTTATTAGTACTTCCTTAACATTTGGTATGCCGGAATGTGGATCCACGGAATCCTGTTATACTGCCGGAACGCGGATCCACGTACAAACGACCCCACGCGATTTTCTTCGCGTTCCTACAGTTTTTATAGGTCAATAGAGTCGAGAATAGAGATTACTATAAGTAATTATTATTGAGTGAAGGTATCTTCCAATCATAACCAAGTTATTCATTTTCGTTCACAACTCGTCTGAGCAGATTCAAAAGGAACGTGGACCCGCGTCGGCACACAGCGATATTGTCACTCCAGCAGTTGCGGCATACCAAAAGTTAAACTATACAATACATATACCTACGCTAGGTGTTCATTTGTGAAATAATCAAGTCTCTATGTGACAAAGTGAGACCATTAACTAATAAACTTGTCCACATATAATACAGAGAATTACAGCCGACATTCACTCGGCTCTATTCGACAAATCAGGACCTCTTTTATGTGCCACTTTTGCGTGCTGGCTGTAATTCTATGTAAGGATGCGTCGAATGGTGCTTTCATATCAACTTATTGTCAGAATAATCAAGTAGAATAAGGAAAGATTTGCATACTTAGTCAGAGGAAGGGTTCACAATATGTATGTATGTTCTAAACGAGTAAATCTTCTAAGTTCCAAGCAATAATTATTAAAGCTTCACATAAATTGGAGTGAATATTAATTTAGTTTCTTTTACTTTATATTTTTCCCCAATTACAGACAGTAGGTACGATTTTTTGTGAAAAAGGGCAAAATAATAAATAAATAAATATTATAGGACAATCTTACACAAATCGACCTAAGCCCACAGTAAGCTCAATAAGACTTGTGTTATGGGTACTAGACGACGATATATAATACATAAACATGCATAAATACTTAAATATATAGAAAACGTCCATAACTCAGTAACAAATATCTGTAATAAACACACAAATAAATGCCCTGACCAGGGTTCGAACCTGGGACCTCCTGCTTCGTAGGCAGGGCCACTACCGACTGGGCTAGGAGGGCGTAGGAGGGCATAGGTGCGGTATGTAATTAATTATGCTGCACAAACCTGAATCCATCCCAACTTGATTCCTCCATATGTAGTCAGCTCGGGAGTAGGTTCCAGCGAAACCCTGGAACCTTGAGGTTCGTCCTAAAAAACATTTAATTTTTTAAACTCTGACTTATATTATAGCTGTCTTTTACGATGTCACTTTGTTTCCTATATTATTAAAGGGTTAATTAATGCCAGGGAATATGGATCTTAACTGATAAAAATGAACGTGTAAGTTTGATTTCTAGTCGGAAGTCGGAAGCAGTGCATGTTTCACTAATAATAAATAAAGCAGCTCTTGTTTGCCGCGGTCAAATGGTTTTTTTAAATAGCGAACTTAGCCGCAGTTAAAATAATCGATTTATTTATATGTGGCAAACAAGCATACAGCCCGCCTGATGGTAAGCAGTCACCGTTGCCTATGGACACCTGCAACTCCAAAGGATACATAATGCGCGTTGCCGATCCTGAACCTATACACTCCTTTTTTTAGAACCTCATCCGTAGCCCCTTGGGAAAAACTCGGTAGGGAGTTTATTTCACGGCCAGAGCGTTTGCGAGAGGAATACCTACAATTTATAATACATATTCGATATAAGTAGGTAGGTAAGTAGTTATCCACTTTTCTATACGTATAATAAACGCGATGGGAGAAATTTCTTTGTCCGCGAACTACGGAAAATATTGCTTGGAATTTCATGAAATTTTGGTATAGTTACAGTTTTTACTCCAGAGCACATAGGGTAGTTTTTCCTCCAAAACGCACGCGGGCGAAGCTTGTATAAAATATACCCATAATAGGCATGATGATTTGTTTTAATGTATGGTATCAATCGATTCCTTTTGTTGTGAGGATCAAATGTTTATATGGGGCCAATTGTGTTAAAGCAACACAAAAGTCAGAAATGAGACTTTAAATTCTGAGATTTGCATTTGTTTCTCAAAACGCCCCTAACAAAATGACGTGCAAAAGTGACGTCACGATCTGGGGGCACGGCAGTGCCCCCGCCAAGTCGAGCGCGAAGCAAACACTGCCGTATCATCCTTTACTGGAACCATTTCGCCGCATTTTCAGGCCCCTATTTGAGAACCTCTGGATAAGACCAGAACGCAGAAATTTTCGTCATCCAGTAAGCTATAATCACATACTTAAAATCCAAAATTTCAAGTCTGTAGGTCATTTAGTTCCGAAGTTGAGCGAAAGCAAAGTTTCGCATTTATGAAACTCACTCACTCTTGATCATAAAAATAGAAGTAGTACTTCCCATAAACTCAGAGAGCTGAAATTTGGTACAGAGTTACGGTTTAATGGCCACATAAAGGGAAAACTATAAAAACTAGGATAATCGAAGATCTGGAGTACCTGGTGACCCTGATTAGAAAACAAAATTTGGTCAAAATATAATGCATTGGACTAAGAGCGGTGATACCCGCACAAGAAAAAAAACTGTGTCAAATAAGATAATCTAATAATTTTTTTTTTTTTTTAATACTACGACGGTGGCAAACAAGCATACGGCCCGCCTGATGGTAAGCAGCTACCGTAACCTATGGACGCCTGCATCTCCAAAGGAGTCACATGCGCGTTGCCGACCCTTTACAAAAAGGAGGATTCACTGTGTTGACGGCAAAATAAATCAATAAGCCCACGTTTCTACAAAAAGAAGTGAAATCCCACCAAAACATTCTGTAAAAAACTAGCCAAGTCTCGATGGAGCTGCTTGTTTATCTCTAAAAAGTAATGAAATCTAGACAAAGTCGTGCCAAGTCTAAGGTTCCTTACTGCGATTTCTTTATTATTATAGTTAATGTTGTGTGACTTGGCCGTTGAAGGGTACACAAGGGTATTGAATAACCAGTCATGACTTTGGTTATTGAATCAACGTTTCCCAAGTGGCAATTTTCCATCGTCAATGGGTAGCGGTTCTGGCGACAGATTGGTGCAATGGTGTCATGGAGCACCTGGTTTTGTACCCTTGTGTACCCTTCAACGGCCAAGTCACACAACATTAACTATAATAATAAAGAAATCGCAGTAAGGAACCTTAGACTTGGCACGACTTTGTCTAGATTTCATTACTTTTTAGAGATAAACAAGCAGCTCCATCGAGACTTGGCTAGTTTTTTACAGAATGTTTTGGTGGGATTTCACTTCTTTTTGTAGAAACGTGGACTTATTGATTTATTTTATCAGATTTTCTTATTTGATACAGTTCTTTTCTTGTGCGTATCACCGCTCTTAGTCCAATGCATTATATTTTGACCAAATTTTGTTTTCTAATCAGGGTCACCAGGTACTCCAGATCTTCGATTATCCTAGTTTTTATAGTTTTCCCTTTATGTGGCCATTAAACCGTAACTCTGTACCAAATTTCAGCTCTCTGAGTTTATGGGAAGTACTACTTCTATTTTTATGATCATGTAGAGGGCGGAGTACCGGTGGCAAATTTCACACTAAATGTATGGAGTCGCCTAAGTATTCTTATGGTTAAATAAATAACGAATAAATGATTAATTTTGCATAATAATTTTTAGGAACTTATAGAAATTATCTTACGAGCATACAAATATAATGTAATATGTTGTTAATATCTATAATACATAATAATATGTTTTCTTATCAAAACATTATCATTAGGTACTAAATACTAGACTAAGAAGTTATACCTGCCAAGCGATATATTATTTTCAAGACCATTCAATTACAATTGAGGACTGGAATTATGTGTTCGAGGTCCTTCTCACAATCTACACTTAAGTGCGTATCCATGTTATAAAATGAATGGACTATGGCCACATGTTCCTGGTTTTTCGGAGTGAATCGGTTTCTTAATTTATTGAAGATCCATTTATGAATGGAAAACGATCGCTCTACATCTACCGATGTCATGGTTGCATGTTTAAGGACTTGTTTATAATTTTCCATTGTAATCATATTCCTTAATTCGTCAGCATCTGGGTTTCTATCTAGAACCAATTCGAGTTTATTTCGCACGGTTTCACTTCCTTGGAGGCTTAAAATACTCCTAACTACATATATCTATTACCAGAAAACTTTCTTCTATCGGAATTTTAGTGCATTCTAATTTTTCTATCGATTCAGGTATAATTTCGTAACAATTTTTTATAAAGCTTAACTCGTTTTTTAAATTTTCATTTTCAAACAACTTCTGGGCTTTTCTAATGGCAATAGCTTCTTTACTGTTCAATTGCATCACAACATTTTTAATCACGTCAAAATGTCTATCGTAGTAAAAACTTGCATTTAACCAGGTGCCCCAACGAGTGATAATGGGTTCCGGCGGTAAAGGCACATTCCGCGCATGGTCCCTGAAAAATCGGACGCGGTGTGGTGATTTTAAAAAAATCTTCTTGACATTAGATATTAAAGAATTGACCAATTTATGTTCAGATCTTATCTGCTCCGCGACTCTGTGTAGTCCATGAGCGAAACAAGTTACGTGTCGTACTTTAGTGTACTTTTTCTTCAAAATCTTGCCGGCAGCAAGCATGTACGCTGCGCTATCCGAACAGAATATTAAAAATTTGTTCATATTATCTGTAAAATTATCCTCCCACAAAAAATTCAAGCTTTCGTCAACCACCGCTGCAATTGAGTTCGCGTTTACAGTACTAACGACTTTACACGCTAACAAATATGGCCTTTGTAAAGCATCATCAAGTGATTTTATAATTACATTTACTACGCAATTACCGAAATTATCAAGAGTCTCATCCACCGCAAGCCATAAATTGGAATCGAAAAATATATTTCGTATTTGCTTGACGGTCGCATTGTATATTCTGGTAAGATCTGGGGGCACGGCAGTGCCCCCGCCAAGTCGAGCGCGAAGCAAACACTGCCGTACCATCCTTTACTGGAACCATTTCGCCGCATTTTCAGGCCCCTATTTGAGAACCTCTGGATAAGACCAGAACGCAGAAATTTTCGTCATCCAGTAAGCTATAATCACATACTTAAAATCCAAAATTTCAAGTCTGTAGGTCATTTAGTTCCGAAGTTAAGCGAAAGCAAAGTTTCGCATTTATGACACTCACTCACTCATGATCATAAAAATAGAACTAGTACTTCCCATAAACTCAGAGAGCTGAAATTTGGTACAGAGTTAGGGTTTAATGGCCACATAAAGGGAAAACTATAAAAACTAGGATAATCAAAGATCTGGAGTACCTGGTGACCCTGATTAGAAAACAAAATTTGGTCAAAATATAATGCATTGGACTAAGAGTGGCGGTGATGGCGCTGACTGTCGCTGTCGTCTAAATAAATCAATAAGCCCACGTTTCTACAAAAAGAAGTGAAATCCCACCAAAAACATTCTGTAAAAAACTAGCCAAGTCTCGATGGAGCTGCTTGTTTATCTCTAGAAAGTAATGAAATCTAGACAAAGTCGTGCCAATTCTAAGGTTCCTTACTGCGATTTCTTTATTATTATAGTTAATGTTGTGTGACTTGGCCGTTGAAGGGTACACAAGGGTACAAAACCAGGTTCTCCATGACACCATTGCACCAATCTATCGCCAGAACCGCTACCCATTGACGATGGAATATTGCCACTTGGGAAACGTTGATTCAATAACTGGTTATTGAATCTGGTGTCTGCTGGAGCACCTGGTTTTGTACCCTTGTGTGGTACCCTTTGTGGTGGTTTTGTACCCTTGTGTGGTAAGCTGTGTGGTGGCCGGCTTAAGAATAGCCCACTCCGATCTATTCCATGGATGTCGTAAGAGGCGACTAAAGGAGAAATTTGACCAACGTCTAAGTCAACTAGGAATTCCCAAGGAGGGTTAACGTCAGGCAGGCGGCTGGTTGTAAAAACTATGCCAAATCGTTTTAGCAGCATGACTTTGGTACCAAATGAGATGAGCGACAGGGCTAGGGCGTACCCCGCAGGCGACGCGCAGGGGCAGCACCCGGCTCCTGTGGGAAATGGACAAGGGTTGTCGCACCAGCCCGGGTGGGGGCGACGTAAGAAGCGAGCCCGGGAACCAAGGTATGTGAGATTGAGATATGCGAGTTGAAATATAGGGACGATGACCGGAAAGGGTAGGGAACTAGCAGATGTGATGAAAGAACGAAGGATACATGTAGCTTTTTTGCAGGAGACAAAGTGGAAGGGTGCAAGGGCTAGAGAGATTGGGGAAGGGTATAAGTTTTACTACTGTGGGAGTGACGGAAAACGAAATGGTGTCGGTATAGTCCTGGACACTAATTTAAAACAAGGTGTGACGGATGTTAGTAGAAAGAGTGACAGGATAATCGCCCTAAAAGTTATGCTTGAAAACGTTGTATTAAATTTGATGTGTGTATGCGCCTCAGAGTGGATGTGATGATGCAGTGAAAGAGAAGTTCTGGGAGGATTTTGATTCGGTCTTAATTAATATTCCAGACACTGAAGAAGTATATATCGGGGGAGATTTTAATGGACATGTGGGAAGAGTGAATGGAGGCTACGAAAGAGTACATGGGGGCTGGGGCTTTGGAAGCCGCAACACCGAGGGGGAAACGTTATTACAAGCAGCTACTGCTTATGATCTTGCAATCACCAACACCTGGTTTCAGAAAAGAGTGGAACATCTAATCACTTATAAAAGTGGAAACCATGCAACACAGATTGATTATTTCCTTGTAAAAAGGAATAAAATCAACTGTGTCAAAGACAGTAAAATAATCCCAGGGGAACATCTGGTTTCACAGCATAGGCTGCTAGTAATCGACGTGAATATTAAAGTCCAAACAAATACCCGAAAAGAAGTGCGACCAGCAAAGATAAAATGGCATATGCTAGAGAAGAATGAATGCGCAAATAAATTCAAAGAACGTGTGATTGATAAAATGATAGAAATGAAGGATATGGAAGGTTTTAATGTGAATGAATGTTGGAACAATATGGCCAGCTGTATTCGCAATGCCGCAAAGGATATTTTAGAGCAATCAAAAGGAAAATATGCAATAGATAAAGAAACGTGGTGGTGGAATGAGGAGGTGCAGGAAAGATTAAAGAAAAAGAAACAAGCATTTAAAGAATGGCAAAGTGTTGACAGTAGACGGGAGAGTGAAAAAGAAGGGAAGAGAAATGTGTATAAGGAATGTAAGAAGATAGCAAGGCGAGCAGTTGCTATTGCCAGAGCAGCAGCACAGGACAAATTGTACGACTCGTTAGATAGTCCTAAAGGCGAAAAGCAGCTGTACCGCCTAGCCAAAGCGAGAGAAAAGAATTCTAGGGATATATCTCATGTAAAATGTGTGAAAGATGATGCAGGAAAGGTACTGACTAATGATGAAGGTATAAAAGAGCGTTGGAAACAATACTTTGGAAGGCTAATGAATGAAGAGAATGATTGGAATAGGATTCTAAACAACAAGCCTGAGAATATGGGTGTAGTGAAAGAGATAGGGATGGATGAAGTGAGAAAGGCTGTGCGCAGTATGAAAAATGGCAAATCTGTAGGACCGGATGATATACCTGGAGAGGTTTGGAAGTTACTGAGTGAGGACGGATGTAAGTGGCTAACTTTATTCTTCAATAAGTTGTTGTATGAAGAAACTATCCCTGACGAATGGTGCGACAGTTTACTGGTGCCCATTTTCAAGAACAAAGGGGATGTCCAGGATTGCAACAATTATAGAGGAATAAAGCTTATTTCACATAGTATGAAAATATGGGAGAAAATAATTGAGAGACGCCTGAGAGATGAGAGTGATATAACACAAAACCAGTTCGGGTTTATGCCGGGAAAAGGTACAACAGACGCCATCTTTGCACTTCGCCAATTGTGCGAAAAGTACAGGCACGCAAAAAAGAACCTGCATATGGCGTTTGTTGACCTAGAGAAGGCGTATGACCGAGTACCCCGAGAGGTTTTGTGGTGGGCCCTGAGAGAGAAAAGCGTGCCTGGAAAGTATGTGAAGCTAATTCGGTCAATGTATAACAGATGTTGTACACGTGTCCGGTCAGCGGCTGGCGCCACCGACAGGTTCAGTGTCACGGTAGGCTTGCATCAGGGTTCGGCTCTAAGCCCCTACCTCTTCCTGCTTATTATGGACGCTCTGTCGTCGGACATACAGGAAGAGGCACCCTGGTGTATGCTTTTCGCCGATGACATTGTCCTTGTGGGTGAAGACGGACTCGAGGTACAGAGCAGACTCGAGAAGTGGCGGCAAAGACTGGAGAGTGTTGGCCTGAAGATCAGCAGATCGAAAACAGAACACATGTTCTGCGATTTCGGCGGTCTCTCCAGTTCTGCAGCCATAGAACTCGATGGCGTTTTATTGCCGATCTGCTCCGACTTCAAATACCTCGGTTCGCTCGTGCAGTGCGATGGCGATATTGACCGGGACGTCAAAAACCGGATTAGCGTAGGATGGATGAAATGACGACAGGTCACGGGAATCATTTGCGACGCCCGAATGCCCCTTCGCCTGAAGGGGAAAATCTATAAATCCATTATAAGACCTGTCGTCATGTATGGATCAGAGTGTTGGGCCCTAAAGGTGACGGATGAAAAGAGATTGCATGCAACGGAGATGAGAATGTTAAGGTGGATGTGTGGAGTGACGAGAATGGATCGGATAAGGAATGAATATATAAGAGGAAGCCTGAAAGTCGCACCCATAACTGACAAATTAAGGGCTAATCGCCTAGCGTGGTACGGGCATGTTATGCGGAGGGATGAAAGTCATGTTACGAGAAAGGTATTAAGAATGAATGTGGAAGGATGTAGGAGAAGAGGCAAACCTAGGAAAAGGTGGATGGACTGTGTGAGAGATGATATGAAAAGAAAGGATGTGAGTGATGAGATGACGGGTGATAGAGAGGTGTGGAAGAAAAAGACACGCTGCGCCGACCCCAAGTAAATGGGATAAGGGCAAGAGGATGATGATGAGTATTTTCTCAAAACACTTTCTTCGGGAAGTTTTACGCCTTTATCTAAGTATTTTCCAAAGAACTTTTTAAATTCTGGATGGTTAACTCTTTTCCATGGGATATTACACGCTATAAGGAAAACGCATAAATCATAGGCAAAGGTGCCATTTTGGTTTCCACAGTTAATTTGGTGTTGTTTACTGTTAACGTGTTTTTCGACATTATATTTTTTCAACTGCTTTAAATCCACTGAGCAAGAAATACAGTGAATGCTACATTCTTCTTCATTATATATAAGATTTTCGTACGGTTCTATCATCCGCAGAATTGTTGCTTCACATGGCTTATTCATCTTGATATTTTTCGGTTTTAAATATTTAGCCGACGCAATAATAATTCAGATAATATAGATGTAAAGCAGCTGTCTAAATTGACAATGTCAAATAATTAGTTTCTAAATGTCTCATAAATTTGTAAATTAGTAACTTTTTGAAAAGAAAGACATAACATTTAGGTGTTCCTGAAATCGATTTATGAAAATAAATGTTAAGTACTTACTTCCAATTTACGAGTAGGTACCATACTAAGTACATTAGGTAAATGAATAATTTTATTATCCAAGCCTAAAATAATAATTATAAAAACGACTCCATACCTTTTGTGTGATATTTGCCACCGGTACTCCGCCCTCTTCATGAGTGAGTGAGTTTCATAAATGCGAAACTTTGCTTTCGCTTAACTTCGGAACTAAATGACCTACAGACTTGAAATTTTGGATTTTAAGTATGTGATTATAGCTTACTGGATGACGAAAATTTCTGCGTTCTCGTCTTATCCAGAGGTTCTCAAATAGGGGCCTGAAAATGCGGCGAAATGGTTCCAGTAAAGGATGGTACGGCAGTGTTTGCTTCGCGCTCGACTTGGCGGGGGCACTGCCGTGCCCCCAGATTGCATAATTCAACATGTGTCATCATCCCTATTACCTACCCATCTGACCACGATTTTACCTACCGGGTGTGATCGCGACCATCTTACTCTAACTCCCTTTTTTCCTCCTTCTTGTATTGTGACATCTTGTTTTTTTCTTATATTTGGCATAAAGTTCGCGGAATATTTTCTTGATACTGGAAATATTATAAAGATTGATAAATATGTAATGGTAAGTTAAGCGGTCCAGACACTGTCAGTAATAATGTCATTATTTCTGTATCCGTCCTATTCTAGAATCGTATAGAATGAGAAGGATAAGTAGAGAAATAATATCATTATTTATTACTGACAGTGTTTGGTCAGCTTTAGAGTATACATTTACTATTAAGTACTTAGTTTAAGATACAAGAGCTTCTTAATGTTGATATAGACAAATATCCGGCGGGCTGTTCACTTAGATATTTGCCATCGTTATGACACCCGCCTGTATCCAAAAAAGGCCCAACCTAAGTTTTTTTGGCTAATAAAGGTTGCCGTTCAAGAAGGCACTTTATGAAACTGAGACCGAGTTACGACTTTACCAAATTTTCCTTTAATAGAAGAAAAGGGATAGTCGTTTAGTTGTGTGATGGCTTAGATCTTAGACACACTACCTACCATCGCGATGTGAGCCCACACACATTGTATTTTTAATCTGTTAACAACTTTACTTCCATTTTGCCTAAGGCTCTTATTAAAGTTCCGTAGCAAACGAGTTAGGACAACCGTTTTATTCGTCTGAACTAACTGATGGTAATTAGCGACTACACTTGCGTAAAACTCGACTCAACTGCTTCAAAGCGACGCGCGGCGGCTTCAGTGAGACGTCGCCCAGTCTGGGAAGACCCCCACGGCTTCTTTGTTGTGCAGTGTTATAGTTGGTTTTCAGAAAACACAGGGTCTTAGTAAGGTGGATTCAAAACAATCGATCATTTGTCAGAAACCGTCCTAAAGGTACGTACGCACTACATTATGTCTTCGGAAGTTTTAGTTTTGAGCAATTAGTTACCTACCAGATAGCCAGAGCATTTTAACATTCTAGGGGATTGTCAAAGTAGGTGAACAGGTTCACTTCAGGGTCGTAGCTTGGGCATTATGGGGCAATGTCCTACCTACCTCACAGTAGTAATTTCCCCTACCTTACCCTACCTAATAATTTGTCCTACCTTAAAACCTACGAAAATTAAGTAAATGTTCAGCCCTATGTTAACTGCAACTCGGGCTACGTACGGCCCTGGATGACTTTCATATTAAACGGTCCAACACCTTACCCGTCGGCTACGAAAAGGTTGCTTCGAACGTCCAAACGCTCGACGCGCGACGCGACGTTCGACCACATCATGGTGCTCGGCATACACCGACCGCCATATTGGACGAGCGTCGAGCGTGCACGCTCGGATTGTGCGTTCGTGGTCATCACGCTACCTTACCCAGGTTTATGTGTGAAAGCACCTCTATGCTGTGCTACCAATATTTTATCTCATTGTAAACATACACCTATCAAGCGTCTAATTAGTAATTAATCACTATTCTAAAATGTAAAAGCGCAAAATGGAGCCGCTATAAAAAAGGATCAGAGCTATAATTATTGTGTCTAAAGGAACAGAAACAGCTGTGCCTGGCTTCAATCCACCAAACCCCGGATTGTGGAAATATAAATCGCTCTAAGACAGAGTTAGTGACATGATCTCAGACACTATAACAACTTACTGTTAACGTAAAATATTTAAGTTGGTTTACCATCTGCGTTTTGATTATCATTCATAATCGAAGTAGGTAACTATACAGTATTTAAGTATGTATAATTGATAAGTAAGTTTTCTACAGGTTATGTTTTTTTATTAGATACTTTATTAAACTTAACACTATGTTACTCTTGTTATATAATCGTAATATTTGATTGTACCTAATTCTTTAGATTTTAACACAAAGAATAACATTTCTTGACATGAGTCAAACCCAAGTCAAACCTGCTCTTAACCATGTTAAAACTTTTTTAAACTAGTAGTCCGCCTCGAACTCAGAACTCGCGATTTCCTTTCAAACGAGATCAAAGAAAGAACGATATGACCAATATAACAAGACCCTTTTATGATTTTTTCGCGCCTGCTAGCTCCATGACCCTTGGTTGATCCTGCTCATATACGAACTCTCAAATTGTATGTATAGTCTGGCAAACCATTTCTGTCAGTAGAAAAGCGCGGCAAATTTGAAAATTCGTGGGTTGGCAACACCCGTCTTTGAATGATTCGATAATTGTGCATAATTTGTGTTTTATCTGTGGCGTGTAACTTTTTAAATTTAAAAAAGTTAGTTTTGTTTACTTTCATCTTAAAGTCTCAGATTGCGTTTTTTATTATTTACTTATTAATGTAATATCTGCCACCACTGTTCAATAAATTAATGTACTTACTTACTAAGAAAGCTCAGCTAGGATATTAATATAGGTAGTGTACCTTAAATACCTTATGCAGGTATTTTGTGTAATTTGTGTGATAAATGTGGCTTTGAGGTTATCCAGAGTTTTGTATTGAATTATCATTTGAAGTTCTTTTTTTCAGTGTAAATCGGATAATTAAAGTGAACACTGGTGCCAAATGAAGTCTAAGAACGTTTGGTGCTCAATATTGTCGAAAGAAAGCGGTAAAAATCAGGTTAACAAGCAGCCTACAAGCACCAAGCACTCCGCTACCTTCCGATATTTTAACAAGTCTTTGTAATGTTTTCCCTTGATAGTTCTCAGCAATGTGTACAATAAATAAACACCAAAATCTCACGTGTTTTATTAATTAATGAATGATATACTTCGTACAATAGGTAAGTACCAAAAATAGTCTTAAACAATGAAAGGAAATCATAATAATTGGAGTATTACTGAGTAATATGCATTATGCAGCTAAGTAAACTTACTTCATTCTAAGCTGAAAAGTTGTATTTTCTAGTCGATATGCTCGTTTGCCTCGACTGGCCGTATGATTTTAGCAATCAATGTTTGTTTCCTTGCTGGGTTTCAACACTTTTAACTATTGTATTTTGACCGCATAATTTCCACCTCGGATCTTCTGTCCTTTTTAGATGTTGGTTATTTCAATTTCTTCGCACATTCTAATTCATACAAAAGTCATACATAATAATAGGTATATCATGTATCAGACTCAGAGTTATCAAATTATTTTATAAAATGCAGAGTTAAAATCCTCCACAAACTTCACTGACATATGACTGATGTACCTACGGAAGAGCGTGGCCATTTTGTTCGATCTACATTGCTGCTTTTCTATGGAGCAATGCTGCTGTTCGCTTCGCCCTAGAGTGTTGCTATATTTTTGTTTGATGTACATTGCTACTGCGTTCGTTGGCTGGCCAGACTATATATCTGCTACAACCCCAACAAATTTCATAAAGATCAGAAAAACGTTACTAAAGTTATCGCGGAATAAACGCTCAAAGTCAAAAAGCAATCGAAATTCCGAGACGTCCCAGTAGCCGAAGTTGTTTGTAAGAACTTCACTTCGCTTACGCTCCGCTCGTTCGATCATGAATTTATATGAAATAATAACTTCATGTTTTAAATATCAAGATCAAGATCTGATCATTAAGTTATCATTTTAAACTGGAGTACATACCCTTCGGTCACAAAGTGAGGCCGAAAGAGGCGGTTATCTAGTGGACTAAGAGCTGGCTAGTAATGACGTCAACAGACAATCAAAATGTGAAATGTCACAATTTTGTAACGAGCGCGAGTGAGACACCGCCCCCTACATTATGCTCTCTATCGGACCGTTTTTACTAGTCACCTATGAACGACTGTTTTGCTCGGTAATAAGGTTCAACTGTGGTTAGGGAAATAGAGTTAAGAGTTATGTCCGGTTTGTCTCTTGGTCTGTGGTAGAGGCGCGTCATACAAGTATAACATAACATCCGTGAACATCGATCGGTTACATCATCATCATCACGATAAAGCACAAACAAATTAATGGAATGTAAGTGGCTCAATCATTTGCCTCCCTGGCACGTAAGACTCGTGTGCTACGGGGGCCATAGGTGCGGCCCGCAAGATTTTATGGGAAGGAAATAGCCCCCCCCCCCCCCCGCCTCATGAATGAAACCATGGATACACATAAATGCCAAAGAATATAGGATGTTGACACATGACCCGTCAACATTTTTTGGGGTGTAGGTGGTGTCATTTCCTTCCTTTGCGTCCTTGGAACCTTGGTACTTGGAGCCACGGTTCTGGATATACGATTAAAAAAAATTGACGATTTATGATTTTGATGGGTCATCTGCCAAACACCCTGTATAATAGTCACTATAAGCACTAGACCCTGTTTTTGATTGGTTATTTTTGGTGGTGGTCGGTGAAATAATAGGTAAGATATTGATAAAAAAAACATCGTTTATTTTTTTCACTTAATTAAAAACATTGTCACATTTTAACTATCTTCATAATTTGTCGTTAAATCTTAAAACGAATTTTAACATTATTAAATAGGTGCCTAATTTTAAAAATCACTTTGTATTTAAAATGCGAAAGGCGTATCCAACTCACATGAGTTCATAGTATAAATACTTAGATGTTGTTCATGCGTTATGTACTCACTATAAATATATTATTCTTATTAATATTCTTTGGGCGTATGTAGGCGTTCTAGTTTCTTAAAAAAAAACTGAAATTAAAAAGTTCCTGGGTTTATTGACGGAGAGCTAGCCACGTCAGATATGACACAATAATGAGAGCGACGAAACTCCTCTCGTTAGTTTGCTATACTATGCTTATTTCTATATCCGGACATCTGGCAACTGTAAAGTGGTGGAGGTCAAAGAATGCAAACCACTTTAAGAATATAAATCCTAGAGTTCTGGTTTTGATGCATTATTAGGAGATATATAAATAATTAGATTATACCATTGCCAAAACTTTCTGATAGGGGAAATTAGTCAACGACGTATAATGTAATTCATAGTTTGTCGCCTACTGTTTCTGTTTCCGAAATAATACGCAATGGTTTTTGTTCTAATGTTAAAATATAGGCCCCGTCCTCTATAAATAAGACAACTCCGGCAGTTTTTACCTATTTTGATATAACTTTTTTTCCAACAGAAAATTTTTGCCAGTCTGTCACTCCGACATCTACCCATTAAAAGCTGCCAGATGCCCGGATCTATCAATTAGGATAGTATTGCAATCTTACTACACGGGTTTCGTTGCTCTCATTATTGTGTCATATCTGACGTGGCCAGCTCTTAGTCCATTAAATATTAAGAATTTGATCACTATATCTAAACCTATATTTGAGTCTAGCTCTATTTAAAAATTCGTGTTTCATGTTTTCATCAAAAATAATTACTTAAATCTGTGTCAGGTTATTTTAAGACATAACGTGATGTAGACGTTGTATAGTAAGTAGCTACCTACTTATATAAAATAAAAACATAGGTTCCTATTAAAGTTTCATTAAAATTTCAATTATAATCTATAACTTCTTGTACAGTACGCAAAAAATAACTTGTTGCATATTTCTTAATAAATCAGATAAATACAATGTTTGGTTTCCCTGAGGTACCATATTAACTAGTCGGCATTACATAATCGTTTCCCAGAACCCGTTCGACCTTTTGCTGAGATTTTTGTGATTTTTTTCGTAAAAACAGTGTACTTAAGTATCATAGGTAAGTATCGGCTACAGCTTTCGGTGAGTAATTAATAATTATATATATATACACTTGCTTATGCCGATTATATAAGTAATTATTTTGCGTTCTATGACTTTTTTTGCGTATCTGTAAAAAGTTAAAGAGATATTTTGGAACTCTTGAAGCAAATCAAATTATTTTGTTCAATATTATTTGATTTGCAATTTTTTTTTAAGTAGTTACTCTACTATATATAAACTGAAAATAGATGTCATATACTTCAGCCCGTGACCGGGTGGTCTAGTGGTCAGGACGTCAGCCGCGAAAGCTGAAGACGCCAGTTGAAATCTGGCCTCGGACACCGGAGGGTTTGGTCACTTTTTCTGAAGTATATGACATCTATTTTCAGAGATATTTTGTGTTTAACGCCTATCATAAGTACCTACCAATACAGCTATCTAGGAACTAAATTATTTAGGTTACTAAAGCTGAAAAATACGTAACTACTCGTATGTACTTATGCTGCCAGATGAAATGATCCCAAGTACGTATCCAAATACAATAATTATTAGGGTAGATCAACTTTTCTTGTTGTTATTCTAGGACAGCTTGTTACCTAGGACCTAGGACAGTTTGTTAGGAGAAATTGTATACTATGTTCTATTTATCTACATGTTTATTAGGTGGTCCATTATAGAAAGGGCTTAAACAACCACAAAAATGTTTGTTTGGTGAAGTAAAAAGAATAACCTTATGGACTCATGAAACGACGAACTTAAGAAAAAGTTGATTGACGCATTTAGGTACTACCTAGACTTAAAAAAAAATAATGGAAGCGCCGTAACCGTACTATTATAGTTTGCATTATTAAATTATTACTTGGCTTACGTATGAACATTCAATTTGTATCTACTTAGGCATCTAACATTTAATATTTATGGATGTTCAGAACGCCAGTGGCAAAAAGTCAAAAACTCAGTAGGTAATATCAAAAATAATTCAATAATTTGATCCAAAAATATTGGCACTACTTCAATTAGAAATTTATGTTTTAGACAACAATAATTTAATCATTCAATTATAAAATGTAACCTAGGCGGCTCCATTGCCCTCCTGCTCTATAATGCCACCACCTGTGCGTACGCTACTGATGACTTGAATCATTTTTTCACTTTCGAAGTTGGTTTGGTGTGAGAATTCATTCTCAAACTATACTTAAATGTACTTATGCACAATACAAAATAACATATAAAATAAATAAAATATGTTCAGCTCAATCGAGAGAACTAGACCTACTGACGTATTTACTGGGTTCTTACACATTGGTGCATTAAAAACGTCCATTATTATATCTTTTAACGTGTTTTTTGTTCACAAGGTTCGTGCACGGTTCGTTTACGAGTAGAAGGTGAGTACGGAGGTGTGGTTGCCGCGCACGAACAGCATCGGCGGCAGGTCGCGGCTCAGCACCTCCAGCCACGCCATGTACAGCGGCGCTGACACCGAACCCTGGGGGAAACAAGTTTACAGTTATTTGTGGAACTAGTCTGAGTCATCGAACCGGTAATAACTGTATAGATTGACGATACTGTATCAGAAAATTCGTCACCAGTTTTGGTAGCCTGCCAGTGAAGGGTGCAGACTGACTAGACGATTGAGGGGCGCGACTATAATAGCGACGCGTCTGGTGCCTTGTTCATGTTAAACGCAAACGATCAGTAACAACAACTCATCAGCACTCGGACATGTAGAATATTTAGGAATAAGAGCATATAACAATTATCACAAAGTAGTCCACAGCCGGACACAGGACTTTAAATTTTTATAATTGAAAGAAAAATGGAAAAATTCACCACGTCGAACAGGATTAGAACTTGCGACCTTTCGGAACACCGGTCTGATCGCTCTGACTAACTGAGCTATCGACACTTATTCAACCTTGGTGAATCTTTCCATCAGTTCCTTCACTGCTTACGTCAGAGAGAGACGTGTAATTATTTTTCCATTTTTCTTTCAATTATAAAAATTTAAATTTCCCTTGCAGACGTTTCTGCTTAGTACAAACTTAATTTAGTAGAGGAGAAGGAGGAAGTAGGATGAGGTTAAATCTGTACTGGAACGGAAAGCGTAGTCCCTCAACCTCCGTCAGATTTTCTGCATCCGGATATGCCGGATTAACCACGTCGAGGCAATTAATGGGGCCATTTATTCAGACGTCTGAAGATCATCAGCTCATTTTAAATAGATGAAGGGAATTTTGATCGTGCGTTGGGCTCCTAACAGTTGCCTACTCTGCCTAGAGATTAATTTGGCTCTGGACTCGGACTTACAGAAAACTTAATATTAGATGGAATGTTAATAAAAAATGTTGCTAACCTTTCTGGGCATGGGCAGGGACATGACCACCAGGTTGGCGTCCTTGGACTTCTCCAGTAGCAGCTCCCGCAGCCGCAGCTGTCGGTTTGTCTTTTCGGCTAACGTTAACAGCTCCACCTCGCTTATTTTAGATTCTGTAAAACAACAATTTCTTATTTATGTATTTGTGTGTGTGTGTCAGTTTAGGACAATGGAAAGACGGAAAAGGTTCTTCTAATGCTAATTTCCAGTAACCTCAGTTAGTCCATACTCGTAACTCCCATTGCTTCCATTGTAAGGATCTACATTCAAGCGTGTTTTACGTGAGAATTTACTTTAAGAAGACTTTTTATATCGGAATTGGATGGGGAATGTATCCTTTTATTTAGCAGTTTACTCTGATTCGGTGGTAAGTAGGTATTTTTTTGTCCTTGTGGCTTTCACCACAATCTGAATGCTGTTGAACTTCGCGATTTGAAAATTCACGCAAAATGTACCTTCATTTGTGTGTTCAGCGAATTTTGCGACGAGGTCGTCGAACATTTTCTTGGTTTCTGGCTTCGGAGCTTCGGTGATGTCCTGCACCATAGTCAACGAAGAGTAGTCTATGCGGAACTTTGACAGAAGGTTCGCCATGCTGGAAACAGTGTATTCGTTAAAAGCGTTATAACATTTATAACATTAAAGGGGCTACCTTTTGAATAGTATAGTATGATGGGGTGGAAGTTGAAACAATTAAATAAAAAATTAAGGGCATTTCTACCGTCTAGGATAGTTAATGCAAAACTGGTGTGTAAATAAGTGACTATTATATTGAAGGTTATCTAGATACCTTCGTAGCTTCCGTCAGCAGGATCGTCAGCCCGCCGTCGTACAGCCGTCCCACGATCACTCCTGTAACACTCACTTCCTCTCCTGGAGTTCCAGCTCGTGGCGCCGGTTGGCGAGAGCGAACACGCGCAGCTTACAGTGCGACCACGCCGCACGCTGCGACAGGATGTAAGGCAGCAGGATCGTCAGCCCGCCGTCGTACAGCCAGCCCACGAGCTCTCCTGTAACACTCACTTCCTCTCCTGGAGTTCCAGCTCGTGGCGCCGGTTGGCGAGAGCGAACACGCGCAGCTTACAGTGCGATCACGCCGCACGCTGCGACAGGATGTAAGGCAGCAGGATCGTCAGCCCGCCGTCGTACAGCCAGCCCACAAGCTCTCCTGTAACACTCACTTCCTCTCCTGGAGTTCCAGCTCGTGGCGCCGGTTGGCGAAAGCGAACACGCGCAGCTTACAGTGCGACCACGCCGCACGCTGCGACAGGATGTAAGGCAGCAGGATCGTCAGCCCGCCGTCGTACAGCCAGCCCACGAGCTCTCCTGTAACACTCACTTCCTCTCCTGGAGTTCCAGCTCGTGGCGCCGGTTGGCGAGAGCGAACACGCGCAGCTTACAGTGCGACCACGCCGCACGCTGCGACAGGATGTAAGGCAGCAGGATCGTCAGACGCCGTCGTACAGCCAGCCCACAAGCGCTCCTGTAACACTCACTTCCTCTCCTGGAGTTCCAGCTCGTGGCGCCGGTTGGCGAAAGCGAACACGCGCAGCTTACAGTGCGACCACGCCGCACGCTGCGACAGGATGTAAGGCAGCAGGATCGTCAGCCCGCCGTCGTACAGCCAGCCCACGAGCTCTCCTGTAACACTCACTTCCTCTCCTGGAGATCCAGCTCGTGGCGCCGGTTGGCGAGAGCGAACACGCGCAGCTTACAGTGCGACCACGCCGCACGCTGCGACAGGATGTAAGGCAGCAGGATCGTCAGCCCGCCGTCGTACAGCCAGCCCACGAGCTCTCCTGTAACACTCACTTCCTCTCCTGGAGTTCCAGCTCGTGGCGCCGGTTGACGAGAGCGAACACGCGCAGCTTACAGTGCGACCACGCCGCACGCTGCGACAGGATGTAAGGCAGCAGGATCGTCAGCCCGCCGTCGTACAGCCAGCCCACAAGCGCTCCTGTAACACTCACTTCCTCTCCTGGAGTTCCAGCTCGTGGCGCCGGTTGGCGAAAGCGAACACGCGCAGCTTACAGTGCGACCACGCCGCACGCTGCGACAGGATGTAAGGCAGCAGGATCGTCAGCCCGCCGTCGTACAGCCAGCCCACAAGCGCTCCTGTAACACTCACTTCCTCTCCTCCAGCTCCAGCTCGTGGCGCCGGTTGGCGAGCGCGAACACGCGCAGCTTACAGTGCGACCACGCCGCGCGCTGCGACAGGATGTACGGCAGCAGGATCGTCAGCCCGCCGTCGTCATATAACCACCACACGTCCAGCGTGCCAGATTCCTATAAAATCAACTTGTTATTAGTTGTTATAGAGGAAACTTCTTGTAATGAGAGCCAAATAAGTTTATTCTTACGACTGTAAATACCTTGTATTATATTTTATGTTATGTTTATGAATCTACTGCTGATGTTAAGTGTCATGTCAAATTATTGTAGCAATCTAAGCTACAATCATTTGTCATCCATCACCTAGTCAGTTTAATCCCTATATGCCAACGAACCGTACCTTCTGTAAAACTATGTGCTGGCATTGACGTCTTAAAACCAACGTAAAAGCTAACCTGTTTCTTCTGGAAGATGGTCATCTGCGAGAGCTGATCCTTAGAAAGTTCCACACCGTTAGAGGCCTTATAGACGATTTGTCGGTGGATGTCCATTGGCTTCTTCTTGCCGTTTTCCTTGCCCTCTGAGATCGTGAACGATCGCGAGGTTGTCATAGTTAATAAACCTGCAAATTGTTAAATTAGGCGTATTTAATCTATGTAAATTGTATGTGCTGGAAACGTAGACACAAATAGAGGATTTTTTTAAAGAGTTTGTAAGCGTGGAACTATTGTGACCAGTAGGTATTCGAATGTAAATATTGGGTATGTACATGCGCGGATCCAGGATTTCGATTGCCCCTGTTGCCGTACTTGCCACGCCTAGGTACCTATTTACGGAACTTTTAGAAATTAAGTATCCATTTCAATAGCCCAAATGTCGGCGTGAAAAATGTTACTACCTGCTTACCTAGAGGAGCAAAGGCAGACACTTATTTCTAATTGTTTAAAAAAAAATTGGGTTACAATAGTAGTTTATGTAACTGTTACGTAATAAGGCCTAATTACGTACAGTTGCATACACTGCTTTATCTACACTTATATTATATATCCAAAATAAAGTGTTCGGAAACCATAGAATAACCGCCATTGCACCGCCATGGCCAACTCGATTGTGCCGGCGGTCGGGAGGGAGCGTGCCGTTGGTCAGGAAGGAGCACAGGATTTACATTATTTTATCAAATTCGATGTTCGGAATTTGAAACTCATAACGTATCAATATATGAGCATGTAAAGTTAAAATTACGTTACTTGACACAGATAAAAAGCTTGTCATAGTAACATCGGTTGTGGTAATGATCGCCATTGCCTACCATTTTTGAACACGTTTTAGAAGACTTACAATGTGAGTGTAGATAATAGTAGTTTATGTAACTGTTACGTAATAAGGGTCCTTAAAACATGAGTGTGGTTTTATGAAATGAGCCGCAGGCGAATTTCATAATAAGATCACACGAGTGTTTTAAGGCCTAATTACGTACAGTTGCATACACTGCTTTATCTACACTCATATTATTTATTATAAATGCCGTATTCGGAAATCATAGAATGGCCGCCATTGCACCGCCGCGGCCATCTCGATTGTGTCGGCGTGGCCAACTCGATTGTGTCGGGGCTCGCGCGGGACCAATCGAGTTGGCCATGGCGGTAACATTATGTTATCAAATTCGATGTTCCAAATTTGAAACTCATTGCTTAACAATATTTGAGCATGCAAAGTTAAAATTACGTTACTGCCGCAGATAAGAAACTTATCATAGTTAAATCGTTTGTTGTAATGCTTGTCATTGTCTACGGTTTTTGAACGCATTTTAGAGTACTTACAGTATGAGTGTAGATAAACTCGTATTGTGGTGTAGATTTTTATGCATGGGTATTATAAATAAATAATAATAATAAATATTATGGGACAATCTTACACAAATCGACTTAGTCCTACAGTAAGCTCAATTAAAGCTTGTGTTGTGGGTCCTAGACGACGATACATATAACGACGATAGATACAGATAAATAATTACATGGAAAACATCCGTAACTCCGGAACAAATTTCTGTGATAAACACAAATAAATGCCCTGACTAGGATTCGAACCTGGGACCTCATGCTTCATAGGCAGGGTAACTATCGACTAGGCGAGGAGGCCGTTATAGTCGCTAGCTTTGCTAGGGCAGCCACAGGCAGTTAATACTTACTCTGCAGGTTATGCCGGCTGGAAGGCTGCGAGTCCCCTCGTATGTCGAGGTCGGAGTCAGCGTGCATCATTACATTAGGCGAGCGGACTCGCAGGTCTCCGCTCCCGCTAGACGTCGCCGTCAGTCCCGTCACCGGAGCGTCTTCCGCCGTCACCGGCCCGTAGTCTAGTCCACCGGCCACGCGCAGGATCGCCACGGCTAGACGGTTCTCGAATGCCGTGCTGTAAGAAATGGATAATTGTGACCATAGCAAATCTGGTATAACTAGAAAGGCAGTTGTAGATGGTGCTTATATCCAATAATCAAAGGAATAACTTACTGTAGAACATTAAAGTAAGCCTCAAGATCGCTGGCGGGTGCCGTAGTCCAGTCCGCCTTGTACCCCATGAGCATGACGTTCGGGGACAGCCGGCCTACGCCAGCCGCCTGTATCAGTGCTCGAGCACCGAGCTCGAAGGAGAAGCCGTGTACGCTGGCGCTGAACGCCCGGATCTTGCGCCCTCGGAGCCACTCGTCGTTGGAGCGGGCGCGCGCGCTGCGTTCCTTGTACGATAATTTGCCCTGGAATGTAAGGAATACCTCAATAACGAAGCATTTTTACAACTGATTCTTCAGAAGAATACGAATGAGAAAACTTTTTAAACGTGCGCAGGTCGGTACTGGTAACCTGCGTTGAGATGTAGCCTTAATATGAAAATATGGACTATGAGCGTCGGGTGAGCTTATGGCTGACCAGCGAGCACAAGAATTTATCTTTCTAGCAAAGACTTGTAAAATAACTTATAACTTGTAAAATGATTAAACTGACCTGCGTCACGTCTCCCACAATCATCAGCGAGCCAGCTTTAGTAATGAGATGACCCAGGTCTATGAGCGCTGGACGAGCTTGCGGCCTACCCGCTAGCACCAACAACTGCGGCCAATAGTTCTTCACGTGCTCCCCGGTGCGGGCAAGGTTGTGGGCACTCGATAGCGCCGTCTTGTACATCTGAGCTTGGGTGCTGCTGCCCCAGTTTACGTCTGCAATAAGGAATTTCGCAGATAAAAAAATACCCCAAGATTTTAATATCTTTTTAGCACAAAGTAGTAATAGTTAGGTGTTACATGTAATAATCAAACCACCTGAAACTTCTACAGTATCTCGTATGCCGCGAGGTTTCTTTTCTAATAGTATCCTCGTACGTGGATCCACGTTACGAAATACGTATACGAAAGATTAAGCACACGCGTGCTTTGGCGTGACTGCACCATCAATCCAACGTTGTTTATATACAAAAGTCTCACAAAGCATTGACAATGATCAGCAAAGGAACTTTTGTAGAATGAACAGACCAAGAACTAGGTTTTCGGAGCAAAACATGCGCGATATGCAATTAGGATTCGACGGTGCACTACGTAATGGCCTTCTCAAAGTCAAATCTCCAGAGATTGCGATGTTTGTAATTTAAACTTTACTCCTTTAAATATATGTAGGGTTTAGAAAGTTTCCTACCATTTAACTCGAGAACCGATATAGACTCGGTCAACAGTAAAGTTATTCTCGTTCTTGTGCGCTTTCCGCAGTTAAGTAAACATGTCTAATGTAAATCAGTCAAAAGTCTGACGGGTTCTAAAATTGGCAAATGTGGGAAACGTCAAAGTTCATATTTGTTTATTAGTTTATACCGATCGTTATTGCTTAGGTACGTTTGACCTGTTGGCTGGCTAGATCCTAGATCAGATGGATTTTGGTGGGATTTGAAAAGTACTTTGATTTATGTAGGTTTTTTATAACTTACCTACATACATTTAAATTAAAACGTTATAAATATCATAAGGTCATAATGGTCATAACTAATCCTATTAAAACGCCGGTAGTCGGCAAAAACGAAATGCCAATAAATATGAAAATATCTTGGCGGTTTCGAATGAAATATAGATTTTTTTAGGTTTAAGATTTAGGAAGCTTCTTCGGCTGTCCGCACCTGGTTTCCGATAATGCACGATGAGATAAAGTGTGAGGAATATGGCGAAGGTGATGAGCGACATCTTCCAGCTGATGAGCAGCATGATGGCCACGCACATCAGGAACCCGGCCAACGACACCCACATGTTGTAGAACTGGAACCAAGCAAAGTTGATTAAGTATTCATCAATTTTGTAACTTCGATTATTTTAATCTTATCCGAGGTTAAAAATGCTGTAGGTAGTTGTAGTTAGTTATTGGGACAATACCATAGACCAAAGAGATTTTAGCTTGTCTCTGGCTAGTCTGGCTTTTACGCTCGTACATGCACATTGCTGGTCTGTGAACAATACCTACTACCTAAATAGAGGCAAAAGACACGAGAGACAATTTTTTTGGAGGCTGTGAATAGTCGTGATAAATTGGTTCTTATACTTATTCTCCGGAAACGGAACGGAACGGCCTCCTAGCCCCGTCGGTAGTGACACTGCCTACGAAGCAGGAGGTCCCGGGTCCGAATCCTGGTAAGGGCATTTATTTGTGTGTTTATGACAGATATTTGTACCTGAGTTATGGATGTTTTCTATGTATTTAAGTATTTATCAATATCTATCTATTATATATATCGTCGTCTAGTACCCACAACACAAGCCTTATTGAGCTTACTGTGGGACTAGGTCGGTTTGTGTAAGATTGTCCTGTAATATTTATTTATTTATTATTATTTATTTATTTATTCTCTTGCAACCTTGTTGGTTCATATTTCCCTACATTGCAGTATTCACGCAAATGCAGTTCTAATTTTATATCAGACAAGTTGAGTATCTACATTGTTTATGAAAGTCTATACGGAGAGATGTTATAGGGAATAAATAGGCAAAGCCAGGACATATTAGCTCAGCCCAGCATGGCCTTAAATTTGAGATATTGATTCACGCAAGCACATGACACGAGTGAGTCACTTTCTCAGTTGTAACGTACTAGGTACTTATCCAATGTCAAGATCCAAATAGGAATCAATGAAAATGGCTGATGTAATGAATCCTCGACGTATTATTATATTCGTACGTATATTCCATGTTTATGAGCGCTACTTTGTGTATGTGGTCAAGCCATTTTAAGATATACGGTCCTAGTAATTAGGAATATAATCGCGTGTGATACTAGTTAGACAAGGATTGTTTAGCAGATTCTTACCCTGAAAGTAGGGCGCCAGCCGAGCGGACGCACAAGCGCCGCATGGAAGGTGCAGAAGTTAATGAGCGCGTACGAGGCCAGGTAGAAGTTTGAAATCAGCGGCGCGATGGTGTTTAGGTCGGCTGGAAGGCAATAATTTTGTAATTTCATGCTTGATGCAACACGGAATAAAGCATTTTGGACCAGCAGGGGCCCAATTCCACAACCGAAAACTGACAGTCGCTGTGGTCGCTAGTGAGACCACTTTGACACATTCTAGTATACATATACCAAATAAATAGTGATCTCGCCCTGATCCACGTGTCACAATTTGACATGTCCAAAAGGGTTTCAGGTTAATATGCGGAATATGACAGTGTCTGAATCAAAGCAGATAAGTATATTAGTCTTCTGTTCCTTATTTTGGAAAACTCACCGATAAGTAAGAAGATGAGAGACACCAAAAACGTGAGCACGTAGCCGCGGTAGGGCTCGCCGTGTTTGCCGTAGCCCTTGGAAAAGAAGATGAGGCCAGGGTAGATGCGGTCCACTCCCAGGGCTTGGATGAGCCGCGGGACGGACAGCAGGTTGGTCAGCGCGGTGGAGAGCGTCGCAGCCCAGCAGCCTCCGTAGATCAGGGGGCCCCATGCTGACATCAGTTGCATTACCTGTTACCACATGCATATGAGTTGTTAGCTAAACCAGGTTAATCAAATCGATTATACCTTTTACGAGAAATTGAAATACTTTTCAACTAATTGGGCAAATGTTTAGCTTCAGAGAACTATCTTATCTTCAGTTCGGTATCGGAACTTCTCACATTCGATAAGATTTTAAAATCCAAACACACAAAGGGCGGTCACCGGTGTTTTACGTTCGCGTTACTTAGTCCCGTTACTAAGTTTAAAGATAAATGCACCAGCTGATGGAGGTCCAACTTGGCCAACGACATATAAGATATCATATCAATATTTTGTTACGGGTGTCTTTAGGTACTTCTTTTTCGACTAATGAGTCTAAAGCGAAGCTGAACACTTATGACACTAACCATTGAATCAATGTTAAAAAAATATATAAACACTTACAGAGTAATCATTGTGCAGTCCATTCGGACATCCTTTCGTAGTGTTGACACAGTTGGCGACGGTTCCCAAGTCGATCATGGTGCCATTGTCCATGATGAGATCCGTGAGGTTGCCACTTGCGTCCCGCAGGGAGCCGCCGCCGGAGAACAGCACCATCAGGGCGTAGCTTATCATGGAGATGAGAAGAGATAGTAGCGTGCCTTTCGGGATAGCTGATGCTGGATCCTAAGGAAAAAAATAGTGTTTCAAAAGACATAGAGAGAAGCGTTGATAAAGCTCAGTTCCAACCGGCTTGCCGAGTTTTCAGAAAGCACCACATTTTTACTACCCATGCTTAATGTTTATAATTTTTGACGCCCCGCAACTGGCGATTTGCGTAAAATCTCGCCAGCGAAGGATAAATCTCTTCTGTCGCTATATCTTCCCCATATTCGAAGCAGTAGAAATACGGACCAGCCTAAATAAACAGTCAACCATAGATATGAGATCTTACTGCCCTTACTGGAATCTTTATTTGAACCAACCCTCAATATTATATATCCGTGTAGGTATTGGTATACCTAACTAAGCTTTAAGTCTCCAGACAGATACGTGTTTCGATGTATTTGAGCATCTTCACCGCTCCAATACATATATTAGACGCTGATACAGCCGTGACCCAAATAGTTTTTGTGTCATGGAACTCCATACATCATACCAATGATGAAGCGTCCCAATAATCCGGAAAGCGATGTCGATTTCAGGAATTGCTTATTTCTGTACGTTCTAGAAATAGATTGTATTGCGATGACTCACTGGTTGCCACTTCGCCTCAATTGACTTTAATCAATCGATATGATGTCGTATAATTACGTTCGGCGGAGGCATTTGCAATTTTTGGGGTTAAATATTTGACTCTGTTTATGGTTCTCCCAATTTATTTCAATTGGAGTAAGTCCGTGTGGGGTAATTGCGGCATGCGAATATTTGTTCCGTTTCCTTAAAAGGTCAGCAGTAAAAATTTATAGTTTTTACCCGACTGTCAAATGTTTGGAGAATATGTGTATCTGAATCAGATAATTTTTTTGGAACGTCCTACAACCTACATGGTTCGATGGATTACGGCGAGTGAGGCTCGATTGCGGGAGTAGTAATAGGTCAAGAAAATAAGATTTTTTTGAAGAATTAATTCCCAGCAGGCTGGAAATCGTTTTAGTACCTTCATGTGGTCCTAAATGCATGTAATCCGAGTTTGCCCAATCCCAAGAGGTGTGCATAACTATTTAGCGAAAATTTTGCTCTTTGTCAGGTTTTTGCTTGTAGCTCGAAAACGGTACGTCCGACGGAAAATGTCATGTATATCAATATTAAAGAGGGTTAAATTCTGCTTCGAATGAGTATCTTTACTTCTAATTCGGTTCAGCGGTACAGCCGAAATCTAAAGTTATAAACCGGGAAAATGTCTCATTTAATTGAAAAACTCATATTTTGACTGAACTGAACTGGAGCTAATTAGGACACTGGCGTCTTTGAGAAATAAACCTAAGTTAAGCTCAGGAATATACCCTTGAAATTACCGGAAATAAAAAAAACACGGTGTATAAATAGTTTTCCGATTGGGTACGTTTTAGGAATTTGCACCTAAATGTTCTTAGTTGTAACAATGCATTAAATGTACGCCTCACATCTCATATTTATGGAAAATATGCAACTTAGAAGAAATTAGTAAAAAACCGCTTTTGAATTCGTGCCAAATTTAGTCTTTCAAAATGACTGAATTTGAAAATTGAAATGTCTATATAACGTGAAATTATATTGTCTTCAACTTTTATTCTATAAGTTTTTCACCAGGAATCATCTGTTTCAAAGATATGTGGTATGGAAGTCAAAATATGAGTTTTTCAATTAAATGAGACATTTTCCCGGTTTATAACTTTAGATTTCGGCTGTACCGCTGAACCGAATTAGAAGTAAAGATACTCATTCGAGGCAGAATTTAACCCTCTTTAATATTGATACACATGACATTTTACGTCGGACGTACTGTTTTAGAGCTACAAGCAAAAACCTGACAAAGAGCAAAAATTTCGCTAAAAAGTTATGCACACCTCTTGGGATTGGGCAAACTCTGATTACATGCATTTAGGACCACATGAAGGTATTAAAACGATTTCCAGCCTGCTGGGAATTAATTCCTCAAAACACTTTTTATAGATCTTATTTGCTTGGCCTATAAGGGGTATATTAAAAAAAAATCATGTCAATTTTTAGTCGCTTGCTAGGTCATACCGCAGTCAGGTTTCCTAATATTAATAAGTAGACTATTCGTGTAAGGTTTAATAAATAAACGGATGTCCACAATTAGGTAATTGAAGTAGGTATTCTCTCTTTATTAATATTTACAAAGTTGTAATTGTAATACATAGTTGTACATTATAGGATCATGTGATTCTAAGCGGGTATTTCTGTATAGGTCGCTGTTCGTATCATACGTCATTTGCACTGACGTCTGTTAATACGTCTTTTACAAGAAACTGCATATTTATTTATTATCTACGCTGCGACGAGTCAACACAATCGTATACCTATCAATCAATAGGTATACGTACTCGTACCTAGGATATGGGAAAATCTGAAAGTTATAAAAAGCACATTTATGGGAAATACTTTTATTGCTGTAGGTAACGTAAAGAATTTGAAAAGACTTTCGAGTGAGCTATTTTAATAAGCGTTTACTTGGACCCTTCCTCGTTCAATCTTAGAAACCCGAGGACGCTTAGCTTTTTTGAAAACACTATTAGGTAACTAGTATGTACAGACATAGATAGATCATCGATCGCTATAAGCACGTGCCGGGCTGACAAACAAACAGATCGATAGCAACCACCTGTAGAGCAACGTTCCCTGTGGCCACGCTCTAATATCATCTCATTGTGGCCATTTGGGTCAGGCAGGGTGATGGCCTGGAGGGAGTCGCCTGGGACATATTAGTTTGCGAAAGTTTTAGCGTACAGTTACGTGTTTGTTTGTTGGCAATTCTGGAACTATTTATACATACCTACACTTATAAAAATACAGGCATTTTTTATTTTACCTAGCAGGAAACTAAACTGGGCTTAAGTCCCATCAAAGTTGCATTTATGTATATGTAGTTAGTTATTTATAAATATGTAGGTACCTATACCTACTTACTATCTACCTGAACCTGAAGGGTTTAATCGGCCATTTATATACCAATTAATGTACCTAAATTGAATAACAAGGGTGTCCAGGGTGCTACTGGCCTCTAGCATGCTTTTGTATATACCCAAAAAAAGGACTCATCTATAGGACATTTTACCTAAAGGATAGTGGCCCGTGACTGATTAAGATCATTAAGATTTTAAATCCATTGTGGCAGGTAATGTGATGACTTAATGTGATGCAATCTACATCGTAGATTATTATCATCAATGCTCTGTGACATTAAGTTCGATTTGTTGGGGTGCTTATACAGCGTGTAACGAAAATACTGGGGGCATAATTGGTAAAGTATTGCGAGTAAGAATAAGTAGGAGATTTTTTTTTGACGCCAAAAAACTTGTTTTTGTATCGCGTACCTACACGTCGTCCCAGCCGGCCAACCCTCCATACGAAACTATTTTTTTTTGCGCGAAATAACTATTTTCTTACTTTTTCATAATTCGAATACGATAATAATTATGCCCTTAAAAGGACCACCAGGACTTTTGTTACACGCTGTATAATCTTAATCTCGAATGGACATCTGGCCAATCGAGTGCTTGATGAAAATATCGTATAATATTTTAACAACTACACATACTTTGTATATCCGTAAGGATATTATATTGACTTTGTATAGATAGAGAATATGTGTCTATTTATTACCTGTCCATTTTACCTTCCTACCTTAAATATATAAAAAAAAACAGGCCAAGTGCGAGTCGGACTCGCGCACCGAGGGTTCCGTACAAACCTGTAGGTATAAAGGGTAGTAACTTAATTATTAAAAATATTTTTATTATATGACGTAACTAAAAATTTACGGTTATCGCAATTTTTCCTTTATCTGTGCTATAAAACGTTGCTTCGTACCGAGTTTCAAGATGCTGAGTTCACGGGAAGTACCCTGTAGGTTTTGATTCCCTTGCGAGTTTCGAAAATTTGCGGCATAAATGGCTGTATCTTTTGATTGCGTTGGCTTAGAAGTTTGATTTTTATCACATTTCCAAGGGAAGGTAGGCCTGAGTATTTGATATAAATTTCAGCTCGATACTGATACCTCCATGAGTTCCTGAGAAAAAGGGTCTTGGCAGACGGATGGACGGGCGGACAACAACGTGATCCTATAAGGGTTCCGTTTTTTCCATTCGAGGTACGGAACCCTAAAAACTATTATCTATGGTCTGCTTTAGATATCTTATTAATCTATGAAAAACTAAAATCATTACATTTTCAACGCGTACTCGTTAATCGATGCTGTATTTCGTATTTATCTATACATATAATAAAGCTGAAGAGGGTCGAAAGTCTGTACATGGAAGATAATCGAAAAAAAGTTGGCTGGGGATACTTAGAATCGATAACAGAACACGTTCCAACAATTTTCAGAATTTTTGTCTGTTTGTCTGTTTATCTGTTTGTCTGTTTATTTGACCGCGCATCACGTGAAAACGGCTAAACGGATTTTTATGAAATTTTGTATAGATATAGTATGAGTCCTGGGAAAGGATAATATATAGTTTTAATCCTGAAAATCAACCCTGGTGGGGGTGAAAGTGGGGTTGAAAGTTTGTATGGAGAATTTTTAACCGCTGAAACGATTTAGATAGAAATGAGTATGGAGATAATTTGAGTCTCGAGAAACGTCATAGGATAGTTTTCAAACCCTTGTGGGGGTGAAAAGGGGGTTAGAAGGTGGTATGAGGAATTTTTACCGCTGAACTGATTTAGATGAAAATTGGTATAGAGATAGTATGGGTCCCGAGAAATGACAAAGGATAGTTTCATCTTCAAACCCCCCTCCCCCCATCTTACTTTAGAACCGTAGGTCCAAAAAATTAAAAAAAAAAATGGAAGTGAAGCCTGAAAGGTACTTTTTATAAAAACTATCTATACATGTAATAAAGCTGAAGAGGGTCGAAAGTCTGTTCATGGAATATATTCGAAAAAAGTTGGCTGAAGATACTTAGAATCGATAACAGAACACGTTCCAAGAATTTTTTATTAGTTAACGGCTGAACGGATTTTGATGAAATTTTGTGTAGAGATAGTTTGAGTCCCGGGAAAGGACAAAGAATAGTTTTCATCCCGAAAATCAACCCTGGAAGGGATGAAAAGGGGGTTGAAAGTTTGTATGTTGAAAGTTGGTATTAAAATAATTTGTAATTTTTTGGTCAAGGTGTTCATATTTATAACATGTTACCCGTCGATGCTTTAAATTTACCTTTACCGGCTCTTAATAAATATTTGAAAATGTCATGAATGTCATAGGGTTATTGCAGGTTCGAGGGCTATATATGACGGACAAAGATGCATGGCCCAAACCAAAAAACTACTACAAAATCATCTAACTTTTATAGGACACCGTTTAGGTAGGAAAACATATTAAACGTTTTGTGAAGCAGTCAGATTAGGATTTATTTTTCTTTGTAATTAAACAATAGGTACATTATCTGTCTCTCAAGCTGATAATGCGTAGTTCTTCAAGAAGACATATCAATGTCTTCTTGAAGAACTACGCATTATTTTGTA
Source organism: Pammene aurita (assembly GCA_947086415.1). Classification (NCBI taxonomy): domain Eukaryota; kingdom Metazoa; phylum Arthropoda; class Insecta; order Lepidoptera; family Tortricidae; genus Pammene; species Pammene aurita. Next base: position 19,529,599 of record OX352305.1, on the reverse strand, counting down.
TAATTAAGATCTAATACTCTTTTGAAAAAAATAAGTCCAGTCGAATTTCTTTTCGGTGATAATACTTCTTGGGCCAGAGGTGTAGCGTTAGAATCGGTGGTAGTTTTGGAACGAAGTTCCTTATCGGACGGTTCGCGGATGGGGGCCTATGCGAAAAAAAGTCACGTGACGAAAAAGCGTCACGTCACGAAAACGCGACACCCATACGATTGAGAAACATGTAAAATGGAATGAAATAAAAAATATATAAAATAGAATAAAGTGAAGTGAAGTGTAGTGAAAAGTGAAAGTGACAAAGTGATAAAAGTGAAAAAAGTCGAGAACCTTAAAGAATAACCTTAGTCGAGAATTTTAAAAATGTCGAAAATGTCAAAAATTTCCAAAATGTCAAAAATTTCCTAAATGTCAAAAATTTCCAAAATTTTCAAAATTTCCAAAATTTCCAAAATTTCCAAAATTTCCAAAATTTTCAAAATTTCCAAAATTTCCAAAATTTCCAAAATTTCCAAAATTTCTAAAATTTCCAAAATTTCCAAAATTTCTAAAATTTCCAAAATTTCCAAAATTTCCAAAATTTCCAAAATTTTCAAAACTTCCAAAATTTCCAAAATTTCCAAAATTTCCAAAATTCCCAAAATTCCCAAATTTTCTAAAATTTCCAAAATTGGCAAAATTTCCAAACATTCCAAAACTTTTCAAAATTTCCAAACTTTCTAACATTTCCAAGATTTCCAAAACTTCTAAAATTTCTAAAATTAAAAAAAAAACTAAATTTACGATAAAGTCAAAAATGAAATAAAATTAAATAACATAACTTCGTTCCAATCGCACTCGATTCACACACTTTCCTCGACACTCACCTATTTTATTTTTCTCTGACGTTCATTAGTGCATTGTAGTGTGCTTACATTGACGAATAAATATCTTGATCTACACCAATATCATAAATCCTCTATTCCGCTTTCGGAACTGTATGTAATTAATTACCAACATTATTGCAACCAGTAACGTAACATCAGTGTATTATCTTTGACAGTGTGGTAAAAACGTATGAAAATTAATTACCTACGGTAACGTAATGAAAATCCGCCCCCCCGACCGCCGGCGCAATGTTGGTCATGGCAGTGTAATGAATGAATGAATGAATGAACGAATGAAAGTTTTATTCATGACAATTACAAAAAACATAATAAACAATAACATATACAATCCGAAACATTAATTGCCACGAAATGGTCGCAACTCAGCGTTAAATGCCGGCAGGGCCAGCGCTGGTCTTCCGTTGCAACCATTTGACGACACGGCGCATTGACGCATTGGCTTGAGTAATGGCGGTCATTCTAATGGTTTCAATGGATTTTTAATATGTGTGTAGGTAAAGCAGTGTATGCTTCTGTACATAATTAGGCCTTATTACGTAACAGTTACATCGCCATGTCCGTCCGTCTGTCCGCGGTCTAGCTCAGTTACCGTTCGCACTAGAAAGCTGAAATTTGGTGAGGCCTGATAAGAACTTTCAATAAAAACTGTATTGAATAAAATCGGTTCAGCCGTTTTTGAATTATTAGTCAAAAACTCATAGTGAAAGGAAGTGCCGAATAGTAAAATGACGTAAGCGCCTCCAAATAAACGACCTTTTGAACGGATGTTTTGTAACAGGGCAGCATCTACGAAACTCTACACTGAGCATCGCCGGACATGCTCTTGGCCGGTTTTTTTTGCATCGTTTTTCCGGAAATCACCCCTTAAGGATTACTAATTCCAATTCAAGAAAATCCCCAGCCAGGTTATACGTAACCTATAAAAATTCAACGTCTAAAAGGGGGGGTAGCCACTACTTTCGATTGAGTTAAAATTGCATGGGTCATGGACCCCCCCCCCCTCCAAGTGCACCTAAAATAGAAAAAAACATTTCAGCATTTGTGATCCCCCCCACTTCCAACCACGCCTGTTCTTACCTTTCATGCTTTGACTGATTTGACGGGAGGATCGATTTGGATGATATTTGCCGTGGACATGAACGTATAAATACAAAAGTGGTCCTGTACCGTCCGATATACACCTACTACTCTCTAAGTCGTTTAAATCATGCGAAAAAAAATAGTATAATAAAAAAAAGTATTAATTTTTGAGTGTAGTTTCATTTAGTGGTAATTGTAAAATATTTTTTCCCCTAGCGTATCCATCTGTCAACTTTACTTCAAGTTCCGCCTCCAGGGTAGCGGGAGAGAAATTAGGGGTGAATTAGCCGCTTACTGACACAGACCGAATTCCACGCGGGCGGAGCCGCGGGCACAGCTAGTATAATATAAGTCACGTGTGTAGTGAGTGGTGTATACTGGGCATACCGGCATACTACATATATATCTATAGTTCATTAATTTAATGGCGGTAAGATGTACACAAGCACTGATGACCAGAACGCAAGTCTGTAAAATTTGGTCAGATCAATCGAGCACGTGTCGTTTGTGGCATGACGTCACGGCCTCGTTGAAATCGATACCTGATCTATTGATCATATGATTGATATGATATTGATTTTTATTAATCTTGACTCGATTAATGCCTTACTGTGGTTTAGTAGTATGTAAGTTCAGTAGAACCATATTTTTAACAGCTTGCCAATTTTAATAGAGATCGCTCACTTTTTCTTTACTCTATGAAGGTTTAATCACTAAAACTTCTAATGCTCAAGCTCAAATAACTCTTACTGGCCCTAATAGCTCAAATAACTCTTACTGGCCCACCGCCCACTGTTGATACCTACAAATGGTTGCACGTGCTTTTAATGTGCTACAATCAAGATTCATGAAGACAGCTCTTCAGTTACCAAGAAGCACTTCGCCTTATTTACAAAAGCGAGCAAAGTGCTTTCAGGAATAGCCGTGACTCAAAGGGCCCAATTGGCTGTAATCAGTTCGCTTTCAACGTCTCCGTGAAATGGGGGTCGAAATTGTTGACACTTGTAAAACTCGCATATAGTATATAAATTATATAATATATTATTAACTAGCTGGCCCGGCGTACTACGTACTGCCGACTTTAAAAAAAATTCTCCTATATTTTAATAGTTATTCTGCTATTCGGGTGGAGCTAAATCCACAAAAACAAACATCATTAAAATCAGTTAAGCCATTTTTGAGTTATAAATGGTGTGACCGACAAGACTTTGTTGTATATACACGGTGCTCGTGAGCATTGCGAGAGATTTTAACCACGAATTCCGGGTCATAAGGAGTAATAAATGTTTTATGAATTTAGGTCAATTTCGCCAAAAAAATTTTTGTTTTTGCTTTTTTTCGATTTTTGAACATAAAAACATAAATGTTATTGGTAAAAGTGTCGATAAAAATAAATGAGTACATTTTTTTTCGTAAAAAATAGTTTACGTAAAGTATTCCTTGGCACTTTGATATCTGTCAATAGGAATGTCTAGACTAATAGACCCCAGAGATAAAGGGTGAAATCGCCATCAAAAAAGCGTTTTGAACTGAGTCACAATAAAAAATGATTTTTTATTTAATTGTTAGTAACTCTGAACATTGATCCCCATATCAAGTTACTCTGCGTCCGTAAGAAACACCTTAGACAACCCTACACGTGATCCCTAGGTGGTGCTAAAAGAGTAACAAACTTGGCAGCTGCACTGTCCCATCTGGACCTCGCAGCATTCACTGGATTTTCCTCATCATTTGCTTTCCCACTACTACTACTCCAGGGAAGAAATGCCTATACATATATATCCAGTGACATGTAGCCATACGATAAATAAAAGTAACTCTGAAACTAGGCGAATTCCAGAAAAGTTTATACGACATTTTAGTCTCCAATTATGATCAGGAATACGCTGTTAAAATTATTCGGTTTCCTCATGTTACACCGTGCATAAGTATACATACAGTTCTTCACTTACGTCGTTTCGAACATATAGTTGGGAATCAATCAACTAAGTATGCCGTGGAGTTTATTAATCGTATATTTAATTAATTGAAATGATAGTTAATTACACGCCCAATATTGGCTTGATACTATTTATGCGTCTAGATTAAATTAAATTCATTTCAATTTTCTTTATTTATCAACCCACGTGGGTCATTAAATACATTATCAAAAGGTAAGTGTCGCATGAATCTAAATACTTAATTTGTTTCGACTGAAAAGGCAAATTGTAATGCCAAAAGCTCTTACAGCGATAGTGCAGCACTTAGAAAGATTTGCTAATGTAATGAACCAGCTACTTGTGTGTATATTACCTACTTAATAAGTAATTTCCCCGAGTTAAGGAAAACCAACAACTTTCAAATGGACTCGCCCATTCTCGCCGGCCTGTTAATTGATTTTGTGTTGACGTCAACTTGCGATTGGCCTCGCCCACTGTACAATATTATATACAAAGTAAACATGTGATATGGTGTATTTTGTTACTTTTCTTCTACAGTTTTTGGACCCGGGGTATGTCCTTAAACTACGTCCGGACCTGGGTATGTCCTTAAACTACGCCAAAAAGAGAGGTATGGGCACTGCGAATGGCATCTCGCTAAGTGTGGTAGGGCACGTTCAGCGAATGTCATCGCTCAAATCTGGAGCAGAGCCCGACTGGGGAAGTACCTCCACCTTACAGAAAACCACAGCCAAATAGCACTAGACCCTACTCATAGTGTTGTGTTCCTGCTGGTGAGTAAGGTTGCCAAAGAGCTCAAAGAGGACCCAGTGTGTTGACGATGAGGGACCTTCTTGTTCCTTTAGTCGTCAACACAGTGAATCCTCCTTTTTGTAAAGGGTCGGCAACGCGCATGTGACTCCTTTGGAGTTGCAGGCGTCCATAGGTTACGGTAGCTGCTTACCATCAGGCGGGCCGTATGCTTGTTTGCCACCGTCGTGGTATTAAAAAAAAAAAAGTTATTGGTTAACTTTTTCAGGTAAGAAAGTTTCAGTCGTTGACAAAATGGTGCCTGACTGGTATACATACTAAGCTGGCAGGGTACAGGTTAGAATTACATGTTTGACATTGACTGCGTAACCACGATTTACTGTAGGTATCTGTTTTGATGACCCAGGTAGCCAAAGACAGGGTCGATTGGCGTATTTGGACAGATGCTTCTAGTTCTCAGTGTGCGAATGTACCTATAATATGCTGAAAAGATTACGACGACAAAATGTCTGTCTGCAGGATCTTTTTGATCTCGATATCCTACTCTTCGGGCATAATATGTACCTACCCAGATTTGAGTCACGAATGCGAATGAGGGAAGGACACTCTGCGAGGATGTGCAAGGGCATCTCCTCTACCTCGTAAGATGGTTAAACATACTTTAGAATGTCTTCACTAAACCACAGCTAGCCTGGGTAGATTGTTGCTGAATGTTTGAGAAGTATTACCTACAACGTACCTTGAGATCGCCGGAGATGTTGGCACCGGCCTAGATGCCGGTGACGGATGGCGAGAAGATTACAAACACGTTGAAGAAGTCGTGGTTTAGATCCTCGCTAAACCGCTAGTCTGGGTTGACATTGTTTCTGAACGTTTGAGAAGTATCTCAGCGTACCTTGAGGTCACCGGAGATGTTGGCGCCGGCCTGGATGCCGGTGACGGAAGGGAAGAAGATGGCGAACACGCTGAAGAAATCCTGGTTCAGACCCTCGCTAAATCGCCAGTCTGGGTAAAAGTTGTTGCCGAACGTTTGCGCTGAAAGAGGAATTGAGATTTTTTTACATTAGCGCATGGCGATCAAATAGACAGATGATAAGTTTGTTCTAATCATAGGTCAAGTTTTGTTAACGATTATGGTATTATCGTAAGATCGGCAATCTGCAATTAGCATAAAACTTGTATGTAATAAATTACTTCACTACGTATTGAAAATGCAAAGTGTCGTGAATCAGATATACTTAATGTGTGATGATTTTCTTATTTTTTATTCTGAAAACTTATTTGTTCAAGTAATTTGATGCATTTGACGAGTGAATGCCTGGACCAAGTTTTTGGGTAGGCATATTGTTGTTACTGAAATGATTAAAGTAAATAAACTTACAGCCGAGTCCCACAAAGCCGTGCGCGATGTCGCTTGCGTCGGACGGCCCCATGAGTGTTCCGACCACAAAGTCCACTATTGCAGCGATGATAATTGCGATCAGGAAGTTCTGGAAACAAATCAAATGGTAATGCCAATAGTGGTGTTTGCAAACCAAGGTTGATGCGTAATGCCCTTACTTTGTACCGTGACAATCCCACGATTCGCACGAATTAAGTCATTATTTAATTTATCGGTATTTTACCGTAGTTATTATTAATAGGAAAACAATACGAAGCTTCTGTTTCGAGTAAGTACCGTCATTTGTAGAAGTAATGCTTTAAGATTATTGCATAGGTGTATTCAATATTAGGTAGGTACTTTCTTTGACAATATACGTTCTACTTGATTTTAATGCAGTCGAGCAAGCTAAGGAGCTAAATATGTAAGAGAGTTCTTGAGAATGAGTATTCTACATATGTTCTCAAGGTCAGAATTTATTAGGTAAATAACTTAAATACCGATGGTAAACATGGATTACGATTATTATGAAACACCAGTTACTAAATAATAAATTGTAATTTTATATTTAGATATCGGCTTAGGCCGATAAAAGCGTTTTATATCGAACCCGTAACCCAAATGCATTCAACAACTAAAGAATCAACTCAGTCATGTGAACGTTTACAAAACCTTGGTTTTTATTTGGGATAATCTTTGGAAGTTATTATCGGTTCTCATATTGATTTTGATATATGTTATAAAAAAGCTCTGTAGGTAACCCTTCGTTGCAATATTTTATTTTTAGAACTGGACCTATATACCTACATATGAAACAAGCAGTAAGTTTACGAACATGTTTTACATTAATTAGACTAATCATGATAAAAATTCCATCGAAGAAAGTAGGTACATTTGAACCCCAAGTAGGTACTCTATCCCTTGAACCAGTTGGAACTGAAGCTTATTTTTTGCAATGGCGCCTTTTTGACGATTTCGTCCTCTGTTGCCAACTAGGCGTGGATTTGGAAATACAAATCTCTAGAATTGGTACGGAAATTATCAGTAAATTTCATGCAAAATATTTACAGGTTGCATACCTATGCTTAGGCTAGCTAAGTAGGTGAGTATATAAGAAATTAATTGGTTACTCGCCGGATGCTTTTCTCATTTCTGCCATAGCCTTAAAGTCTCGAGTTCGACATCGTGACAGAATTTTCATATTCCATTAGATATCCTCATAGGTAAGTATATCCATTAGATATACTTACCTTACTTATTAGGGTAGGTAAGTATATCCATTAGATATACTTACCTATGAGTGGTCATTTTGCGTTCTAGACCTTACTGGGAAAATAGGGGTGGGTCTACGGGGAAAATAATTACCCGTGGTCCCCCTGTGGTACAAAAGCTGTGGTACCACGGTTAAAACCCCCGTTTAAATGGAAAATATGTGCGTTCTATGAAATTGAAATTGAAATTTCCAAATCTTTATCTTTATTATAGTTAAAAAGGAAACAATCACAAAAAAAGGCGGAATTAACTCGAGCTACCATACTCCTTGAGCTATGCGACATCCGATATCGGATCCGACAATCAGACAAAGCACTGAAAATAAGAGCAACTTTATATGAACTATCGGAAATAATCCATATGCCCACGACACGGTGCCACGTGAGTCATCCATCAGTGCGCTTTCACATTATCCGATCCGATATCGGATGTCGGATAGGACCACTAAGGAAACAAATTAAAAATTTGTTATTACTTTTTTTTTCTTTAACGCTTTCTCTCTCGCGTCAAGACGTGGCCTACACGCCAATATCTCGACTAGTAAATAACGAATATAAACCTTATCTGTCAGCAGGACAATTGCTTTGACAGCGTCCGCCATAACCACTTTAGTGGTCGTTGGCGTGGCAGGCACGACAGCACACGACCGATTTAGTGGCTCTTGGCGTTCAAAAGGTTAAATACCAAATGTCCACTACCACTCTCTAGCAGCTTCTTTTTTTCTTGGGCCATCCGACATCCGATATCGGATCGGACAGTGTGAAAACGCTCTCAGGCTGTTTTAATTTAACAGCCATTAGGTATAATAAAAAAAATACTCGTGGTTACCTCCATTTGGCGCATGTCGTTCTTAATGACTGCCATTTAATGAAACAGCTTACTCATTCGAACACGCCAACAAGTGTCTTTCCGGAAGGTTGCAGAAATGTTGCCATATAGCGTTAATTATACTTACCTATTTCAGGACTGTACGTGGTTTATTCTATAAACCTTACGTTTTGTAATAATGGATAGCGCTGGGATGAAACCTGTCACAGCCACCTTTTAAATTTAATTTCTATAAGTAAAAAACCTACTGGCATGGCTAATAAAATATTTTTTTATTTAATTGATATTCTGGCGACTGAACTTGCATTTAATTTGCTCTCCAATGGAGAGTCTCCACGATGATTAAATTGAAAGTAAAGTCCAAAAGTTCAAAAAAGCAAATACCTACATATATCAAAATCGCTAATACCAGTGAGTTGAAAAGCACTCGGACCGCGCCCCGGTCATTATAGCCTTCGTTTGTGTGGCATCACATTACCAGTATCGTGACGTCACATGTTATTAATTAGTTTGACGTAGCACTGTACTGGGGCAGGAGAACTTTTAGGAAGAGTCAGTTGAACTAAAAAACGTGTTTTTGGACACAATGCTAATATGGATTTGGCCAACGTTATGCCGACCCCTAAGCAAACAGACATTCTTATACAAGAACTCAAGTGATTTTTCACGTTTTTTTCAGCTTGCCTCATCCTCATTTCTAATGTGACTTATCTTACCTGAGCCTTGCTTTTCCAATCCATGCCCACGAAGATGCACACGTAGCGCATTACTTTTGACAAGTCTTAATATCATTCATCTGGTCGATGACCCCCGTTGTACATGCCCCCACTACTTTGGCAACCTAGAGATACATCTTAGCATAAATATTATGAGACTTATCTTACCTGTGCCTTGCTCTCCCAATCCATGTCAACCGCGCAAATGATACACATGACCAGTAGGGCTAGGTTCCCAATCACCCTTGTATCATTCACCTGGTCATTTAAGACCCGCGTTGTTCATGCTAGCCCTACGTTGGCGAGTTCGAAAAGGTATCTTAGCATGAATTAGAATATTATGAGACTTAGGTATCTTACCTGCGCCTTGCCTTCCCAATCCATGTCATGCCAACAGCGTAAATGATGCACATGATCACTAGCGCTATGCTCCCGATCAGCCTTGTATCATTTACCTGGCGAGTGCGAAGAAGCATTTTAGCATGAAGAAGAAGAATATTATGAGAGTTTTCTTACCTGCGCCTTGCTCTCCCAATCCATGCCAACCGCGCAAATGATGCACATGACCAGCAGTGCTATGCTCCCGATCAGTCTTGTATCGTTCATCTTGTCAGAGAAGATGCCTCCATTTGGACCGAGCAGGTCATTCAACGAGTCACAGAAACCAATGGTGTTCATGCTAGCGGCTACCGCGTTGGCAAATGCGAAGATAATGCCGACTGAAGCGCCGAATTCAGGGCCAAGGGAACGGGAGATGATGTAGTAAATGCCACCTAGAGTAAAAGATACATTTATTCATTTGGAAGTTTAGTTTATCCGACTCTACTAGTCTGGTCTGAAATTATCTGGTCTGAAAGGTAACTGGAGAATTCTCCAGCTAAATAGCCTGGTACCTAATTACATTTGGTAAGGCGTTTGTTGAAAAAAAAAATGAAGACATTCTTTTTGGCCTAGTTATTGAATGTTGTTGTAGGATTCATTTACTTATATTTTGTCTGTTTCTAACAAACACAACCGTCAAAAATGACAGAAGAGTACAAACGATTATTAGTTAAATGAGGCTTGTAATACGTTGATGAATAAGGGGGCAATTCTTTTTCTTTTTTAATAAGGACTTTAAGAAAGGTAAGGGTCTGATGATGCTACGTCGTCATGTCAGCCAAATAAAGCTGAACCCATTGCTGAAAGCTTCCACTACAATCCCGAGCTTTGTCGACGATATTAGCTCTTTTGCAGATACTCATTACAATAATATGTATCCTGGGAAAGTAAATAAACAAACCTCCTTTGACCTCGCCATTTGTGCATATAGCGCTCATGGATAGTGTCGTGATGACGCACACGACGGCGGAGATGGCGATGATGACCAACGACAGCCCGATGCCTGCCTGCGACACCACCCATGAGATGCGCAGGAACAGCATCACGCCCCAGATGTTCAGGAGACATGGTATGAGCACACCCTGTATACAAAAACATACGGTTATTATGGTGTCTCAAAAATATGTTGACAATTATTGCGATCGAATAAAACTTGGCCACTTATCTTGTAACCAGACGCTAACCTCTACCAACTGTACGTAAAAATGCCGTCTATGGTTCAGATCGCGTATCATGGTTGTCATTTTATCGCCTATCACGTCATGCATCACTTTCGCACTTACATATTTGTTAGAACGTGACAGCTATGGTGACAGGCGATAAAAATCCGACCATATTAGGCTAGATGAGGGATAAAATAGACATTCGAAAACTGACAGTGAGACCACTTTGGCACATTCTAATATACATGTTCACACCATGTTCACACATGTATATTAGAATGTGCCAAAGTAGTATGGAAGTAGTGATAGATTGGAGGCAACTGTCATTTTATATCATGCTATCCCGCGACGATTATCTGCCACAATAGGTCTGCAGGGTCTTGCTTTAACAGTCATAAACTATAGTGAAATGGCAACGGTGACAAACCAATTTATAATAAAAAAAGTATTGACAGGATAGGTAAGACTTGTACAGTAATGGAAAACAATACACAATCTACACAATGAGGCAATTACTGGATAGTAAAAGGCATCTGATTGGATTGGATTTGACGGAGAAACTCACTTGGATCCATCCTAATTTGATTCCGATGGCCGGCGTCGGCGACTTGGTGTCGCGCTTCGTGTCCCTCTCGTCCTGCGAACAAAGTTATTCGTTGAGCTTCTTTATAGGTACAATCGCCATCAAATATATCGGGGCGGCCAAGGTACTCAAAAATATCTGAACATGCACTTTATCGCCTTGATAATAGAGGCGTTGTTCAGATATTTGTGACCACCTTGGCCACTCCGATATATCTGATGGCGACTGTACTACCAATTTGGTGTCAAATTGTCCACCCTAGTATTATTGGACTATTATTGACGGCCTAGCCTAGTCGGTAGTGACCCTGCCTATGAAGCAGGAGGTCCCGGGTTCGAATCCTGGTCAGGGCATTTATTTGTGTGTTTATCACGGATATTTGTTCCTGAGTTATGGGTGTTTTCTATGTATTTAAGTATTTATTATCTATTATATATTTCGTCGCCTAGTACCCACAACACAAGCCTTATTGAGCTTACTGTGGGACTAGGTTGATCTGTGTAAGATTGTCCGATAATATTTATTTATTTATTATTATTTATTTATTGAACTTTAAGAGCGCTGGTAGCGTGGCGGTAAGTCCGACTTTCAATCCGGAGGTCTCGGTTTCAAACCCCGACTCGTACCACTGAGTTTTTCAGAACTTATGTACGGAATATCCTTTAGCTAACTTATTTCAATTGCGTTTTTCAATTTACTTTATTCTATGTATAATTTCCTTTGAGTAAATTTCTTTTTGATATCATTTGTGTCAGTGTGTGTATGTGAAGTTGACCGGCGGGTTAAACAGGCCCCTAATAGTTTAGTTGTTTCATAGGAACATTACAGGTTTTTATACATATTTTTTTATCAACAATACATATAATATTTATATATCTATATATATATTTATAAATCTACATATTATATTATATTCGTATGTCTAGTGATGGATGTGACGATTCTTTTCATTCTGCTTGCAGCCTGTCAGACTCTTTTCATTCGATTGATGAGCCAGATGAACCTCATACACTTGGTGAGTTTTTAAACTGTTCGATGCTCACGACCCATCACGGCCTGTTCGGCTAAGGAGGCCGCCTGCGCCTTGGATTACTAGAGGCGTTCGTATAGCAATGACTAGGCGAGACAGAGCTTTTCGCGCGTTCAAGCGGGATCGCTGTGATGAAAAATGGCGACTTTTCAAAATTGCCAGAAACCGTTGCAACCAAATGGTAAGAGCAGCGAAACGACGTTACATACATGACAACATTTCGACTTCTTCCCCCGCCGATACATGGAAATTTCTCCGGTCACTCGGGATTGGTTAAACTAAAACCGATGCTGACCCACTTCTTTTTTCGTTGGACCACTTAAACTCGCATTTTTCCCAAGCTCCTGTTCTTAACTCGGCGATTAAATTTAAAACCCTGTGCTATATTGCATCTCTTCCGACTCCTGACGTTATGCCTTTTACTTTTGCCCCGGTCACTGATGATGAGATTCGAAAGATAATTATGGCAGTTAGATCCAAAGCTGTTGGTCATGACAACGTGAGTAGAGTCATGGTCACCCTCATTATTGACTGCATTTTGCCTATCGTTACCCACATTGTGAACACTTCATTGCTTACTGGGGTATTTCCTTCCTGTTGGCGTAAGGCCTATGTCATCCCTCTTCCAAAAATTTCTAACCCCAGTTCTCTCAGTCACTTTCGGCCGATCTCCATTCTCCCTTTTCTTTCAAAAATTCTCGAGGCAGTAGCTCATAAACAAATTTCCAGATTCATACACAGTAACAATCTGCTCTCATTATTTCAGTCGGGATTTCGATCCGGGCCCCGGGCACAGCACCACCACGGCACTTCTCAATGTTGTTGAAGAGGTAAGAATCAACATGAAAAACTCTAAAGTAACGGTGCTGGTGCTTATTGATTTCTCCAATGCTTTTAATGTGGTTGACCATGACCTACTTGTTGCTACTCTTACCCATCTGAGAGTCTCATCTCATCTAGAGCGAGTGGTTCGCTTCCTACCTTTCTGACCGTGTTCAGGCAGTCAGAGCCAGTCATTCGCTATCCACTTGGTGCGATCTGAACACTGGGGTACCACAAGGCGGGATTCTCTCCCCTCTTTTATTCTCAATCTTTATAAACCATATTACCTCAAAAATTCGCAGCTCTTACCATTTGTATGCAGACGATCTCCAACTGTATGCCCAGGCTTCCGTAGAAGACATAAACTGTGCCATCTCTCTTATAAACGATGACCTCGACCACATAGCTGAATGGTCCAGTAGCTTTGGCATCAGTGTAAATCCAGCGAAGTGCCAGGCTATTTTTCTAGGTGGTCAACGTCAGCTCGTTAAGCTTAATACATGCTCTGTCGCGCCCATCCTTTTTGATGGTACCGCCATTCCAGTCTCCAATAAAGTAAAGGATCTTGGTCTTATTTTAGATTCTAACCTCACTTGGAATGGTCAAGTATCTGAAATAAGTCGGAAAGTTTCTTGGACACTGCGTAATCTCTATAAATTTAAAATTTTTCTCCCAGTAGGAAAACTTCTCGTGCAAGCTTTAGTATTGCCTGTTATTGATTATGCGGACGTGTGTTTCACTTCACTAATATTTCACAAGAGCACCTCAATAAGCTTGACCGTCTTCTCAATAATGGCATACGTTTTATCTTCGGCTTACGTAAATACGACCATGTGTTTCTCTTTCGCCGTCAGCTCGACTGGCTGTCCATCCGTCGTCGTAGGTCCTTTCGCATTCTGAGCACATTATTTTCTATTCTATTTGAGCGTTCTGCTCCGGATTATCTGAAGCGCAAGTTTGCTTTTGTCGCTCCCCGTCCGGGCTGTGAACTTCGTTCCTCCCGTTCACTTAAACTCTCGCTTCCCTCTCACCATACAGGTTTCGTTTCGAACTCTTTCGCCGTTCAGGCTATCCGTCTCTGGAATTCGCTCCCTCTCCCTATACGACAGGCCCGAAGCAAGCTCGTATTCAAGAGACTGCTTCGCAAGCATCTTCTCTCTGAAGAATTTGTTTAATTTTCCAATCCTTTTTTTTTTCTGTTCTCCAATTTTCCATCATATTTATTGTATTCATATGTATTAGTTTATCTTGTTGTATATTATATAAGTATTCGTTTGTAACCATATATACATATGTAAGGTTTTATTTATTGTAAATATATGTTTAATATAAGCGTTGCTTTACGATAACTATTATCTAACAATTAAATTTTCTTCCTGCACCAACTTACAAGTCTCTGTTTGGCCCAATGGTTGACTGGTAGAGAATGCCATTTGGCACTAAGTCCGCCATTTGTACATTGTTACTTGTTGTGCAATAAAGTTTAAATAAATAAAAATAAAAAAATCGTTTGATATTTACCAGTCGCTTTTCGGTGAAGGAAAACATCGTAAGGAAACCGGACCTAATCCCGATAAGGCTCTGGGGGCTCTGGGTTGGAAGGTCGATTTCGTAAAAACTAATACATGGGATTAGGTTGTCGAGCGGATCCCAAGCCGAGACAAACGCTAGGAGAAAGAGTATTATTGAACTGATATCAGACATCATTTTGTGTAAATATTCCAAGCAATCAGATCACACCGTAATCACAGAATTCCATTAGATTTTTTGACGATCATTTACGTTTCATTTTTTAATAAGGTCTATTAGCATTTTCACACGGTTATTGTCAATACTATAATGGTAACTTAAATACATTTGTAATCATTTTATTGCACTTAGAAATTATTTATAAGGTTAGACATATTAAAAAAATATTTTTAAACTTTTTAGACCGCCTCTTTTGTACCATTAAGCGAACTAAGAAACATGATTTGCATATATTACCGAATGCGGTGACCACTTTACCGAACTAGATGAAAAATGTATGGGAATATGGCGTTGAGCGATTCTCAAACTTAAACTATCTCACTGTTTAGATAATGTCATCTAACTGCGCTAAATTTGCGCCTCCAAACATTACTAAATTACTTCATGCAAAACAAAAGTAACCTTTATTTTTTTTATAATTATCCAAAATACCTAACCATTATTTTTATATATTACATAAACATCATTATCGTTTTTTGGGGTATTTACGTAAGAGAAGTTTTTACAATATGAATTTAAAAGTTAAATTTTATATAAAAATATAAAAAAACACATTTTATTTTATTATGTATTATAAAATTTATCTGTATACAAAATGACCTATCAACAGCAGGCCCTTGGACATGTTTAAATGTTTAGAAGCACTGGCCTTTATAAAAAGGCAGAAAAAATTATACATTTTAATGTCGACCTAGCTATGAGAGAAATAAGGACGATATTTTACTGTCTATCGAATACAAACGATTCAGAGGCAGATACGAAGTCGGTAGTAAAGACCATGGGCACGATTTACCGAACGCGCGTTCGGTAAATAAACCACGCAAAATATGTGGAACCTAATACGCGAACAAATTTTGAAAATAGTACCTAGATTGCAACAATTGTGATATAACCACAATTTTAACATTGAAACTAATAATTAGAAGGATTACGAATCCGTTCATATATTTAGTCTTCACTAATATTGCCGTAAAATAACTATATAAATTTATTAAAGATAGCTTCGTCGAAAGGCTTATTTTGAACTCAAAAAGTCGTAAAACTATAAGATTTCAAACGCAGATTTACTATAGTCTTTGCTGTCTACAGATGTTCGGTAAATGCTCATAAAATTACAAATACTTTTAATTATTTGAAAAGTCAAGAAGTTTATATTAATAGTTTATAATAAATCAGTAAAAAAATACTTTCAAAGACATACGCTTTCCCTGATTCCGTACGCTGTTCGGTGAAACCATCCAGTCAAAAAGTTGGGTCACACATCACCGGATTCACTTAAATAACAACACTCTAAATCCACAAATTGGAACCCACATATAGTTTTAAACGATTCTATGATTCTAAGAAGTGCACGCGATTTCTTAACGATTTTGTTAAGGGCGCCCATACAAAGTGGCACTCGACCGACTAGATCAGTTGTCATGTCGCAACTGAGCCCCAAAATGGCCGTCTCTGACGCGTATTCGTAGGGGTAGGTATGTAGCTCACCGGAAAAAAATATCACAACGTAGTATCTGCTGTAAGTAATCGACTTATAGCTTAAAATGGAATATATTCGGCGATACGGCACGTTCGCTGAAGCGTACATTTACCTTACGACCGCTTTGTGTGTCAGTCTGTTGCACCGTAGCGCTAAAACTTCTAAACCGATTTAAATGCATTTTTTTTTTATTTGAAAGCAGGTTATACAGCGAGTGATCTTAGAAATGTTTGATCATAATCGGTTAAGCCGTTTCGGGGAATTTATATCTTATTTCCGGGGAGAAAGGTAAGTAAAGGAGATATTTTCTCCATATATTATGGTTCCTATAATTTTTTTTGGATTATCGTTGGCTAATCGTTGAAGTTTTAACAGCATGGTGCTTTGAGAATTCAACCAACCGGAGTCGCCATTGACAGGCGTTCCCCTCTGCCGAAAATATATGACCAGTGGTCATAAACATGTATGGACTGACGTTTATCTGACGTAGCTATTTGTACGTTTCGTACCTATGCCATACATTTGACGTTCCCCTCCCCCGCAAAAATCGGCAGACTTTTTTTGTATCGGAAATGACAGACATGGCTACTCCATCCTTGTTGAATTCTCTAAGGCATGGTGTATTTCTACTTTTTGTTTGCAACCTCTCGGCCTGAACACAGTCACACCCCTCTCGTAACAGGCCCTTTCAGTGGCCAAACGAACCCAAACGAAGGAAATCTAGTGCTTCTTAAATTGTGACAAAGAGCTACGGAACCTTGACGAGTCTACACCCGGTGTTATCATTGCAAACATGCCGGAATGATAATCGGCCTCATGAGTGACTGGTGACAAGTCCTTGAAGTCCTATTCTGCATGTCCAGATACTAAAACCTACGTTAGAAGTAAAAAAACCTTTTCCGACGTTATTTCAAAGTAATATATCAAAGGATTTGAAACAGGCCCAGCTTAACGAAGAGACAACCCAGGATCGACCGATCTGGCGCATGAGAACGAGGAGGGCCGACCCCAAATAATGGGAAGAGGCACGGAAAGAAGAAGAAGAAGATTTCAAAGTAATAAGGTGAAAAGCCGTATCCATGTTTGTGAAAGGACTGTAGACTCATAAGACCTTGTTCTGTTAACAACCGGTTACAGCGAATTTATTCCATGGCTCATAACTTTGCTTTGTATTGTAACATTTGTAACGGTGTCGAATACTACTAGTCATAACATAAATGCTTTGTTGTTGTTGTTAGACTACGACCAATATAAATATGGACGGAGTCCTTAGTACAAACATGATGGCTTACAAAAACGCTCCTCATCGCCTGACTGTTATCCCTCCGCCTCAATACGCAATTAATAAGTTAATCAAAGTTTTCAATGACTAAAAGTCATTTTAAAGAAAAAATCAAATGCCCGAGCTAATGAAAAAAATGCTCAAAAAAAAGGAAATACAAATATCCTGACGAATTGAGAACCGCGAGACGTCGGTTGAGAAGTCGGTTGATAAAATGATATATAAACGGCTTTTATACGGGGCATACACGCTATGACAGCAATCCGATGGCATATGCACACGGTGCACACCCACAATAAAGGGAGTCACTTCTAGAGGTAATACAATTTCTATGCTTTAATCGTTCACTGTCGTTAGATGAGCCAGCTCAGCACAACGAAATTCATGGTAACATTACGGACAATATTAAAAAGTTGGCGGATTTATATTAAAATGCATAAAAATTACCTAATTGAATTTATAACCATTTTACGCATAAATACTGAAATACATAATGTTAATACTCATAACCAAATACGCATAATTTTACTACACATCATATTATTATAGGCATACAATTACTTCGCATAAAGGAGATCGTCAATTCTGGGCCACCTGATATAAACCGTATACAGTTTGTACTGCAATGTAAAATAATACTCATTTTATTACTAAAGTAGACAAAATATTGCAAAAAAATTAAACGGGAATTAGAAATACTAAATAAATAAACATTATGTTGATTTTTCCGCGATTAAAATACAGCAAGACAAGTCGTTAACGTCCTTATGACATTGACATAAAGTTTAAAGGATTGTTTTTTGGTTTGACACTGTAAATGTATAGGTACCGTTACCACACCGTTACATAATCTGCGTTTTGATACTGTTCGGTAAGTTAGAACATTGTAATATTAAAATAGTATCTAAGCCTACGAATACGAAAGTTTAAATTAGAAATCGACTGTATTAAAACGCCTAAAGATTGAAAATGCGTATTTTTGCAGTTTTGATCGGAGTTTGAATATTAAAAGTGGGTTTCATAATGGCATAATAGGTGTCACCCTCTTTCATAGACAGAAATTTCAAAGAATTTCGTTTCTCAGAAATTATTCCATAGATTATTTGGTTCATGTACTCTCTGTTCCAATATTATTGTTTCATAGACTATTCAATTGGTTAAAACATATTTCACAGATATTCAGTTCCATGTATATTGCTATCAAACTATTTTAATTTACAAAGTTATCAAACACTAGAATCGTATTTCATGTATTTTTGTTTCGTAAACACAGATTTCATAGATTGTTGTTTCATAGTTACTGTTTTATATAATATTTAGTCCCAGTATTTTCTTTTCCAATATTTTTATTTTAGTATTTATGCACTTCATTTACATTAATTGCAAAGAAACTTATTGCAAAGAATATACATAATGATATTAGATCTGTTACACATAAAAAAAACTGTTGCCAGAAAAGTTGGTTAGGTTAGGTTAGAACTGCGACCCCTACAGAAACAAACTGTTGCCAGAAAAGTTGGTTAGGTTAGGTTAGAACTGCGACCCCTACAGAAACAAACGGTTGCCAGAAAAGTTGGTTAGGTTAGATTAGAACTGCGATCCTCACAGAAACAAACTGTTACCAGAAAAGTTGGTTAGGTTAGGTTAGAACTGCGACCCCTACAGAAACAAACTGTTGTTAGAATAGTACATTTAAACATATTGCTAAATTAAATAGATTAAATGAAATACATTAATAAAAGATAGATTTTTTTATATTTAAGTTTAATAATCAGCTTAATTGATATGAAAATTCTACAGTTTAATTCTCTTGGATAAAAACATATAGGATTTAATGTATATTACAATAAGTATTGAGAAACTGAGTCTTCTATGAAACGAAAATATTAAGTTTGATAAAATCAGAAACAACATTCTATGAATATGCAGGCTTTGAAACAAATGTTATACAAATTAAATACTATACGGATTAACAATATTTGATTTAAAACGTAATGAACTGAAATTCTAAAAACTACTTCTCCGAACAATAAAAAATATACAAAACCAGATTCTACAATGTAAGAGCTCTGACAAATGATCACTCTATGAAATGAAAATATGAGAAACATTTTCTTTGAACCAATATTCTGCGAAAATGTAGTCTATAAAACAACGTACAACCGGCATAATATCATGCTCCTTCGATAACGAAACGCATCTTTTTTTCAATATGGCAATGTCAGATACTATTGCTATCGCACTTAACGGTGGTAAACCTTATCCCTTCGCAATAGGTGTTAGGAATGTTCAGTTAATAATATCAACGATGGTTTGACAGCCGTCTTTGTTTACCGAAATACAGGAACTATGAATATCAAAATATGACTTTTTATTATTTCATCATGATTCCCGTTTTGTTTTCAAGTCCGCTTTTGTACATTATCTTTAAAAAATCGGTACTTTTTTTACATTAATATATAAATCATAGGCAAGCACGCTTTCAAATATTGTCCTTGTCGTGTATTCAAGTTTTAAATGCATGATTTTTAAATTTTCCCATTAGGTTTCGCAATATTTTTACCACCATCCTGATCTAGAAATTATGACGATTCTTCAAAGGTAAGAACCATTCCTAAACGGTCCTAAGTAATCTGGGCCAGATCACCTAACAAAAATTGACGATCTCCTTTAATAAGCATAACGTTAATTTCGATAATGATTAAAACGCATAAAATAAATACGCAAATTTAACAATTTATAAATAAAACCTTAAAAGGGTTAAAACTGTATGAGTTTAAAAAATGATAGCGATCCGTTTAAGGGCAAAATTGTATCATATTCTGATTAGGAAAAATTGGCCTAGTCTGAGTCGAAACTCGGGACATGTGTTTCGTACCAAGAGGTTTGTTTAAATGACCTTTAAAAGCGTGTGCCGCCTTTATAGAAGAACGTATCGCAATTACAATCCCGCTAATCGTTGAACCGCCGCATTTCAAAACGGCCCTGTTTTTGATAACGGCTAGCCGTAACCCGTAACGTAATACGGTGAATTATACTATCCTATCCGGCTGCGACATCTGTCCGTGTATTAAAGTAAGAATACAGCCCCGCCCCCCGGGTACAGTGCACATTATTGTAATTTGTTTACTCGGCGGGAGCAAACATGTCTGAAGGGCGGTTTAAAATGGCATTCTGTTTATTTATCTTTGTATTGATCTGCTCCATTGCGCGCTGTGGCTATTTGTGTGTCCATGAAAATTTTTCAATTTCCAAGCAAATTGCGATATCTACACAATTTCTATTTATTAGGTAAATTCATGTATATTATTATTATATTAATAATATTATTTGTTTACTAATCTAGCTCTCGTACGCATTTCAAAGGCAGGTTACTTATAAACTAGTCTAACATTGTTACGTCAAATTTTTATTGACCCCTGAACCATGACTCATGAACGCAAATGGGCAACAGCATAAACATGACACTTCAGAGAATCATAAGTTTGAATCAAAAAGTCAATGGGAAATGATATCATTGCGAACGTTTTAATGATTCAGAGGCACTCGCTACGGTTTTGCCGCGACCATCCGGATCGCACCGGTGCGGACTGCTGAGCGGCGGCGCGAGCCGACCGCACGCCCGGGAATTATTCGCAACACGATACATCGCTGCGTTAAGAGCTGACCAGCATACATTCTAATAGCTGACCAGACACTGTCAGTAATAATGACAAAATTTCTCTACTCATCCTTATCATCCTTCATGTACCTACATAGAAAAGGACGGGAAGAGTAATAATGACATTATTATTATTACTGACAATGTCTGGTGGCTTAATAATTACAGATTCGTGCGTCATTTAGATCCTGATACCTTCAGATACCCATAGACAACGACATTATTTTTCAACTTAATTCGGTCCTGTCTTTTTGAGCGGGATTGAAAGAGAAGCAGTGTATAGCAATTACAGTAGACGACCGGCTGACAAAAAACAGAAAATTTACCTAGGTACCTACTGTGAAAAATAAAACAATGAAGGTTTCAGTATGTATACGTTGTAATTGTTTTCTAAATTACAGACGTTTAAGACAAAATAAATATAATTAAGTTAAACTATTTTAAAGGTGATTTAAAGATGTAATTTAATTTCAGAATTATTTTCTGCCACCCCGAGATCGTCCAACATTGTGTATTGAACACAGCCACGGTATGGATTTAAAATATGCATATTTTTGGTTCAGCACCACAGCAAATAATTTATGTTACAAAACTGTTTAAGCAAATACGTCAAATACGTCAATAAAGGTCATTATCAGTTAACATCACCTTAACTTCGGATGGTGACTTAAACCTAACTATTTAAACCAATATATAGGCAATAGGGATGATGACACATGTTGAATTATGCAATAAAATTTAGATGATAGGATGCAGAATTACCAATATATCCAATATACCCAAGTGAAAATTAAAAAATCTATTGAAATGGTTCAAAGATATCATTCTTCAAATGTCAAACAATTTTAAAGTACGAAAAAAAAAACAATATATATATACCATATATACCATTCGTTTTTAAACATATTACTGTAAAATAAATTGTATGGTAACCAATAACCAATATACATAAACGCAACATTTCACTGTAAAAATAGCAATTTCATAATTTTTCCATACTTTAAACAGGGCGACTATATGATCGTGACGTCACTTTTGCACGTCATTTTGTTATAGGAGCGTTTCGAGAAACAAATGCAAATCGCAGACTTAGTCTATTTTTTGACTTTTGTGTTGCTTTAACGCAATTGGCCGTATATAGACATTTGATCCTCACAACAAAACGAATCGATTGATACCATACAAGATAATAAAAATTCACCATGCCTATTGTATAGGCATATTGAGCATAGCATAAGTTAGTTATGAATTTAAGGGCCCGTATTATTCTAACAGCCAAATACCGTGTTATGAATAGCTAAACAGGTTTTACACTCACGGAATATTTAACGCGCTTCTCCGGTCGCGGGAGAAACATGTGCCTGATCAGTGATCATAGTTATTAAATGAGATTGTAAAGCGATAATTACAAGCTTATTGGTGCGGCTTATAGATACAAGGGCTAATCAATGTGTCTCTAGATCTTGTTAGGTACCTACATAGAACCAAGCATTCATAATCAATACCTACATATAAATGCGTATATCCTTTACTGACTGACTGACTGACTCAACGCAGAGCCGAAACAACTGAAGCTAGAAAGTTTAAGATTTCAGATTGGTTTGGCTACATTTGTAATGGGTACAAGTAGCTGTAGTATTAACCATAGCTGCCTTGGTCATAATTAGGAGCATTTTTTATTGAAACATCTCGGCCATTCCTATAACAATAAATCTTTGACCTCCGGCAAATTATTTATTCCTAGAGTAAGTATATAGGGGACAGAGCCGAGCCCTTAAGTAACTATCCCATAGCTGCTCAATCACTTACTTAGGTACCGGAAGCTATTAGATTCGAGAGAAATAAGAATTATATTTAAAAACATTTAAAAAGGCATTAGCTATCTTTATAACACTAATAGATATATTTAAAAATATATTGTAATAATAGACGTTTTTATATGAGAATACGGATCCCACATCCTACAGTCAAAGGGGCAAGGTATTTAGTTTTAAAATTAAGATTGTTTTTGCTGGACAATACCAGTTTTCGGTTAGCCACATCACTTAGAATAGGGGCACCAACTAATGTACCCCATCGCTGCCAATGCGGAGTCACGGTGGAAGGTCTTGGTCACTATGGCCTCTCATGCAGTCGTAGTGCTGGAAGAATCCCACGGCATGACAGCATCATCGACGTCATCCGTGGGGCCCTTGTTTCCGCCAAAGTGCCAAAGGCAGTTCTTAAGCCAAATGGTCTAACCAGTGACGACGGCAAGAAGCCCGACGGCATGACTTTCGTGCCGTGGAGTATGGGTCGGCCCCTTGTCTGGGATGCCTATGTAGACACCCTGGCGCCGTCCAATATTTCGGGCACCAAAGTTGATGCTGATGCGGCTGCATCCTTAGACGAGAGCCTCAAGCGTCGCAAGTATGCTGCCCATGTAACCATGTTTGCGGTGTTTGGGGTCGAAACCCTGGGGTCATGGGAACCAAGTGTGCGTCGCCTCTACAAAGAGATTTCGACGCGTCTTATTGAGGCCACTGGTGACCAGAGGGCTGGCCACTATTTTGGCCAACGAATCAGCGTAGCTATCCAGCGCGGAAATGCGGCGCCTTCCTGGCCACTCTACTATATCTAATCTAGTGACAGATACCTAGGGCAGATTTTTTATTT
Organism: Pammene aurita; assembly: GCA_947086415.1. Lineage (NCBI taxonomy): Eukaryota > Metazoa > Arthropoda > Insecta > Lepidoptera > Tortricidae > Pammene > Pammene aurita. Next base: position 19,505,945 of record OX352305.1, on the reverse strand, counting down.
ATAAGTTTTTAGTTAGAGTTACATATTATGTTTTTTATAGATATTCTAGTTTTGTTTATTGAAATGAAAATTATAGATTGTTTTTATTAATTAAATAAATACACAAATTGCTGATTTTTTATAGGAAGTATTGCCTGGTAAATTTTGATATTTAGGCGAGTAGTAGGCCAATGTATATGTGTATTCTGAGACAAAAATCTAGAGGTATCACCACTTTACAACCGCATAAAAAAGTTTCTGTTATGCTTAGATTTTTCTTTTTTTTATTATAACCGGTATTCGTTTTTTTGGTGGTGATGTAAATCTTAGTAAACATAATTTAATAATTTGAATCAAATTGCTCGCATAAATCCCGCAAAATAAATACTTAAAAAATTTGGAAAAAAAAACATAAGGTAAAAACTGTCACAGTTAGGATGTTGATACTCAGCATAAATATGCTTCATTATAAGAGGTATTTACAAAAAAATCCTGAGTCCACTTAATGTAAGGGCTGATTTACTATGGAAAGTCGACTATAGCCTTTAATGCCGACTATGCCAATACAGAGACTGATCGAATCAGAAATGAGGAGATCCGTAGACGAACTAAAGTCACCGACATAGCCCACCGGATTAGCAAGCTGAAGTGGCAATGGGCAGGCCACATTGCACGCAGAGAAGATGGCCGATGGGGCCGAAAAGTGCTCGAGTGGAGACCACGGACTAGCAAGCGCAGCGTAGGACGTCCACCCACAAGATGGACCGACGATATTATTAAGGTCGCCGGAAGATGCTGGATGCGGGTCGCTTCCAACCGGTACGTGTGGAGGTCCAAGGGGGAGGCCTATGTTGAGCAGTGGACGTCTTATGGCTGAGATGATGATGATGATGATGATGCCAATACAGCTGGGTATTGAGTCAGGAGAACGAAAATCGCCTTTTGGTGTTTGAGAGAAAGATACTTAGGAGGATTTTTGGCGGTGTGTTGGAGGATGGTTTTGGCGATCGCGGTACAACCACGAGCTCTATGACCTATTCGGGGAGCCGAACATCATCAAGACCATAAAGATTTTACGCTGGGCCGGACACGTAACGCCCCTCTAAAACTACTGCATGGTAAACCAGACGGACGCCGCGGTAGGCAGGCCTAAGCTCCGGTGGTTGGACGGCGTTCAGAAAGACCTTAAAACGTTAGGAGTTGGATGATGGAGAAAACAAGCCATGAACCGACCGGAATGGAAAAAGCTGCTCGACCAGGCCAAGGCCCACCCCGGGCTGTAGAGCCTTAGATGATGATGATGCCAATACCATCGGCATTAGATTATAGAAATAAAGTGCAATTTACCTAAATATACAATAAAACAACTGCGTTACATAGAGTAAAGACTATTATCACATTTTTATAAATCCAACCTTTGGGGTTAAAAGTTTTAACTTCTACTTGCACGAAGTCTCTTGCGGAAGCTAGTTCTAATAATAACATTGGATCGACGTGCATCTGTTATTACAAATAGATCAACTAAACCTAAACCACCTTCGGTTATTTGGTAAATGTTACTTAATGACTTTTTAATCGCAGAAAATGTGTCGTATGATACCCGGAATCGCTAATAACACTCTTTAGGGATGAGCCCACAATTTGAGACAAAATCAGCACAGAAGCAAGGTTTTGTAAGCAAAAATTATGCCACTAACATGTTTTTAAAAACTTACTAATTATGCAAAAACCGAAATTCACAAACAGTTTGCCATATTTTGCTCATTAAATGATTATGTACCTAATGACCGTAGAATAGCTTAACATTTTTGGTCTAGCGAAAAGTTTGTCAGAAATTGATCGATTTAAGCAAGGTCATCCATGTACAGTCAAGAAACCCGGATTGTTGAGCCACTTGCCATTGTTCGTAATTTAGCCGTGTTATGAATGACCGATGTTACCGACTAGGGCCGCGATTCGAAAAATAAACACACACACTGGACAGACACAGCTCCAACCCAACTCAACCCAACTCAACTCAACGCTATAAAGACATTGACATTTGCTATTCGAACAGATTTTCATTGGACCAATGTGAGACCAATGTGTGACCAATGTCTGACCAATGTGAGACCAATGTTGAATGAAAATCTGTTCGAATAGCAAATGTCAATGTCGTTATAGGGTTGAGTTGGGTTGGAGCTGTGTCTTTCCAGTGTGTGTTTATTTTTCGAATCGCGGCCTAGCTATCGAACGGTTACATCGGCAATTTATTTACACGGCTAAATTATGAAATGAACAATGCCAGGTGGCTCAACAATCGGGTTCGTGACTCTACGACATCGGTTACTACGGCTAATGCCGGCGTCAGTTCAGTGATAAGTCTTATTAGAGTTTTGACTGATGTCAGAATCTATACATATAATAAAGCTGAAGAGGGTCGAAAGTCTGTACATGGAAGATAATCGAAAAAAAGTTGGCTAGGGATACTTAGAATCGATAACAGAACACGTTACAACAATTTTTAGAATTTTTGTCTGTTTGTCTGTTTATCTGTTTGTCTGTTTATTTGACCGCGCATCACGTGAAAACAGCTGAACGGATTTTGATGAAATTTTGTATAGAGATAGTTTGAGTCCCGGGAAAGGATAATATGTAGTTTTAATCCCGAAAATCAACCCTGGTGGGGGTGAAAATGGGGTTGAAAGTTTGTATGGAGGATTTTTAACCGCTGAAATGATTTAGATAGAAATGAGTATGAGTCTCGAGAAACGTCATAGGATAGTTTTCAAACCCTTGTGGGGGTGAAAAGGGGGTTGGAAGTTGGTATGAGGAATTTTTTACCGCTGAACTGATTTAGATGGAAATGTGTATAGAGATAGTATGGGTCTCGAGAAAGGACCAAGGATAGTTTTTACCCCAAAATCAACCCTAAAGGGGTGAAAAGGGAGTTGGAAATTTGTATACGGAATTATTAACTGCAGAATCGATTTAGATAAAATTTGGTATGGAGATAATTTGAGCTCTGGAAAAGGAAATAAAATAGTTTTATCTCGAAATTATCCCTTAAGCGGATGCAAAAGGGGTGGAAGTTTACATGGGGAAGAAACAACCAATAACCGCTGTACGTATTTAGATGAAATTTGGTATTGAAATAATTTGTAATTTTTTGGTCAAGGTGTTCATATTTATAACAAGTTACCCGTCGATGCTTTAAATTTACCTTTACCCGCTCTTAAGAAATATTTGAAAATGTCATGAATTTCAAAGGGTTATTCAAGGTTCGAGGACTATTATATGACGGACAAAGATGCATGGCCCAAACCAAAAAAGTACTACAAAATCATCTAACATTTATAGGACACCGGTTATTTAGGTAGGAAAACATATCAAACGTTTTGAAGCAGTCAGATTAGGATTTATTTTTCTTTATAATTAAACAATGGGTACATTATCTGTCTCTCAAGCTGTTTTGATATGTCTTCTTGAAGAACTACGCATTATTTTGTATCTTTAAGATCTAATAATATATTTACTTACTGTTTTGAATAAAATAAGTCCCGTCGAGTTTCTTTTCGGTCATAAATGTCATAATACTTCTTGGGCCAGAGGTGTAGGGTTAGAACCGGTGGTAGTTTTGGAACGAAGTTCCTTATCGGACGGTTCGCGGATGGGAGGCTAGGCCAAAAAAAGTAACGTCACGAAAAAGCGTCACGTCACGAAAACGCGACAGCCATACGATTGAGAAACATGTAAAATGGAATGAAATAAAAAATATACATAGGTATAAAATAGAATAAAGTGAAGTGAAAAGTTAAAGTGAGAAGTGACAAAGTGATAAAAGTGAAAAAACTGAAAAAAGTCGAGAACCTAAAAGTAAAAAATGGCAAAATTTTCAAAAGTTTCAAAAATTTCAAATTTTCCAAATTTTTCAAAATTTTAAAAAAGTTCAAAAATTTCATAAATTTCAAAAATTTCAAAAAATTCAAAAAATTCACAAATTTCACAAATTTCAAAAATTTCAAAAATTTCAAAAATTTCTAAAATTTCAACAATTTTAAAAATTTCAAAAAAATACAAAAAAAATAAATTTCCAAAAAAGATATGAAATAAAATTAAATAACATAACTTCGTTCGAATCGCGTGTTCCACGATACTCACGTATTTTAATTTACTCTGACGTTCATTAGTGCATTGTAATGTTCTTACATTGAGAATAAATATCTTGATTTATCTGTGACAGAGTGGTAAAAACGTATGAAAATTCATTACCCCCGACCGCCGGCACGCCCCCCCCCCTGAATTTTTAATATGTGTGTAGGTAAAGCAGTGTATGCTCAGTTACCGTTTGCACTAGAAAGCTGAAATTTGGTGAGGCCTGATAAGAACTATCAACAAAAACTATATTGAATAAAATCGTTTCAGCCGTTTTTGAATTATCAGTCAAAAACGCATAGTGAAAGGAAGTGCCGAATAGTAAAATGACGTAAGCGCTGCCAAATATCCCTTAATAAACGACCTTTTGAACGGATGTTTTGTAACAGGGCGGCCTTTATGAAACTCTACACTGAGCATCGCCCGACATGCTCTTGGCCAGTTCTCATCTCATGATGCTCAAATTCAACGTCTAAACTACACTCGATTGAGTTAAATTTGCATGGGTCATGGACCCCCTCCCCCCTCCAAGTGCACCTCAAATAGAAATAAATCATTTCTGCATTTGTGAACCCCCCCCCCCCCCGCTCCCCAATTTCAACCGCGCCTGTTCTTACCTTTCATGCTTCAGACTGATTTGACGGGAGGATCGATTTGGATGATATTTGCCGTGGACATGAACGTATAAATACAAAAGTGGTCCTGTATCGTCCGATATACACCTACTACTCTATGTCGTTTAAATCATGCCAAAAAAAATTAAATTAATATGATAAAAAAGTATTCATTTTTGAGTGTAGTTTCATTTAGTGGTAATTGTAAAATATTTTATTAGGACTACTGTCCTCTAGCGTTATCTGTCAACTTTACTTCAAGTTCCGCCTCCAGGGTAGCGGGAGATAAATTAGCCGCTTACTGACACAGACCGTAGTCCACGCGGGCGGAGCCGCGGGCACAGCTAGTGATGGAATAAAGACACGGTTACACGATCAGTCCAGACTGATAAAAGTATGACAAAGACACAGAATGCAACAGTCATTTATTTCAGTCAGTCTTCTAGTCTAGTATGGATATTATAAAGATTATTTTCGGTTTAAATAGGCATGATGAATTTTTATCATCTGATGTCTGATGACGAAAAAAAAACACTTTATTAAGATACCTATTGCTCATTTTGCATCCATTAAACTAAAATTTCGCGAGAATGACACAAACACGATCACTCTCATGTCAGTTTTCTGTAATTCAAAATGGACTGACGAATATTGTTTAAAATATTAAATTTTCATCAATCTAATCCATCAGTCGCGCAGTCCGAGAGTTACACCGATAATTCTCTCCTGAACTGACGCTAGAATTTAGAGTGTAACCGATGTCTACGTTTCGTCGTTTGTAACAGAACAGTCTTTTGTTTTGCTCGGAATTGCTTGCTTAACCTTGTATTTATAGGTCACAAATTTCATTATACTGTTCTACCAGTTAACTCTATTAACGACAATTTTAATATGAAATAAATATTCTTTAATTTTTTCTTCTTCTTGTTACTATTATGGGTCACTAAATGAATTTATCAATATCTTTGTGTTTATTTATGACTAAATTAATCATCAATACCTATTCTTTTAATAATGAAACTGATCGTTCGACTGTCTTAGATATTTAGTTGCATGTTGCAACAGTGATTAAATGATCGTCTCTGCAGTTTTCGAAGGGCCCGCGTGCGAGTCCACCAGGTATTATCATTAATTACTTGCCTTGAGCCTTACCTCTTCAGTAATCAAATGGTCCCCATGCAACTCGCCCAAGCTCGGCCTCTTGAGCGCTCGTTTCGAATTTCTGTAATTCTCCATTCTTGGCAGTGCTTCTCTGGTCAGCTGCGCCAGTGACCTCTTCCGTCGCCACCCGGCATCGTGTAGCCAGGTATCTGGTTGAGTGGGCGCGACCACCACCACGCCGCGCTCGGCCGTCTCCGCCGAGGATCGGAGCGGCCGCGAGATGATGCTGGCTCCCATGTGAATGCCATTCTTCTTCGACTCCGGCTCGATGACCGATACTGTGAACCTAGGGCTGAAAAAGTCAGTTAGTTTGCTAGAAAAGACGCTATCCGGCAGTGGGTACTGGGTACAGTCGGGTTCACCAAAATCTGCTCATAAATATATCACAAAACCATATTTGTATGGCTTTAATTTAAGGTCATGTTCACTTATTTTTGAACGTCTGTGTATACAGATATTGGAACTCTACTGTACTTAGTGTCTTTACTAGACCATCTGGTTTACAGTCAAATATAATAAGCGGATAATTCTGCGAGATTACTTAATCAAATGAACGATAATAAATTTTTGATTTCATGCCATCAATATGGCCAGTACGTCAAACTGAGTGATTCTAGCATATTTATTTTTACTTTAATACGATGTGAATAATGCGTTTACCAATTACGAGTGGATCCTTAGTGTTGCGTATGGTATAATTATAGGTACAAGTTGTCAACAAAAAAAAAACATTAAAATTTCTGTCGCTTGTGTTTGACACCATCCGAAGAAGATGTATCTAGAGAAGTTTAGAAATACATATACGTAATAGATAAATAATAAAAGGTCGCAAACCTACCTACTTTTATCTTAATTACCAAAAACAGTTACAAAAAATCGTGAAATACATTACCTATTTTCTGCCATACTGAATGTTTCAATAGCGTCAGCGGCCGGTGGACTACCGAAAAGGCGTTTTGTGCGTGAGGACGCGCAGTTTGATAATGTTTGTAGCAGCTTTGTGCAACCACATACTTTGTCGATGCCTTAACCTGCAATCAAAAAAACAGACTTAATAGTTATAAAATTATCACCCAAGATCACAGAAAGGGAGGGGTAAAAAACTAGCCTAAAAACTTAATAAACGTGATTAATACAGGGTTTACCAAAAATACTGGTGATCCGTTGAAGGGCATCGTTGTTATGGTATTACGAGTACCTAAGAATAAGTAAGAGAAACATTTTTTGGACGCGAAAAAAAAGATTTTATTCAAAAATGTCCGGCAAGGTTGACTTTTTCGGTTAAAAACTAGGCGGCGAAATGCCTAGTTTATGGTCAAATAAAAGTTAAAAAGTTACGGAAATTGCAGGCTCGATTTCGCGACATAAATGTTGCATACAAATTCCATTTTTGTCGAGGTACAAACTTTTTAAAAAGTTCAACAGCCATACAAAAATAAAGGCAAAGGTCCTAAACAGCCAAAACACAACATCGGTATTTGTTATTTATAATGTTGGTACCGCGACTTTTTAGTTATCTCAAATAGCTTACGGTAAATTCAGAAGAAAAATACACTTCAAACTTTTTAATAAAAAAATATAATGGCGGCAAAGCTGAGCGTGTACCGCGAACATAGAATATTGTAGTTTCGAATAAATCTGTCTCTCTCACTCAAAATGAGAAGCGATGGAGATAGAGATAATTATAGGATTCGAATCGAAATTCGATGCTCATGGTAGTGGCCATTCTTTTAACCTAGAACTTATCCTGAATATATTATTTATGTCAGTATTGTTTGTTGTTCATCAACGTTGGCTGTTTTGCATTATTTTTGAATAAACCACTATATTGGACTCGGCGTGAAGGGCCATTGCTGGCTTCGTATTAAATTAAACGGACTCCCAAGGTCGTTCGTTTAAACGTAATACTCAGCCATCAATGTGCTACTTCACCTCCTCGACAATAATGTACTATTGTAGGACACGTTCTCCCAGCCGGCAACCCTCCATCCAAAATATTTATAAATTTTTAGCGATTTTTTTATTTTATTTATTTTAGTTTTTCATAATTAAAAATACCCTTATGCCCTTACCGATACCAATTATGCCCTTAAAACGATCACCAGCATTTTTGTTACGCCTTAAAAAAATATTCAGAAAAATTTTCCTTCTGACATTTTATTCTAGAAACATTCTAGATTAGTATTTTATTCTACGTAATTTTTTTTACTTTTAAATTTTGGCGATCTTATTGTGAAATTATTATCATACATTAAGTATGACATGTAATTTTCATTTTATTTTATATTCCTCTGAATTATATATTAGCTTTAGATAATAATCGTAACTGACGATTTGAAAGTGCTTGTTGCTATGCCTACTTGAATAAATACATTTTTGACTTTGAGTCTAAATTAAAATCCAAAATAATTTACATGAACCCGTGACCCAATGAGACATGTAGCTTTTAATCTATTTCTGTGTCAATAACATAATAGGCAATAGGCATGATGACACATGTTGAATTATGCAATAAAATTTTGTTGATAGGATGCAAAATGATCAATATATCCAACTAAAGTGAAAATTTATAAATTCTATTGAAATGGCTCAAAGATATAAAGCTGCAAAATTTCTAAATTTTACGATTTTTTAAAGTGCGAAATTAAAAAAAAAAAAACAATGGTACCATTCGATTTTTAACATTTACTGTAAAATAAATTGTATATCAACCATATACATAAACGCAAAATTTCACTGTAAAAATAGCAATTTCATATTTTTTCCATAGGGTGATTGTGCTCGTTTCCCGTCCATGGTCAGTTTCCGTCCACCTGACGGTTCTGCTACAAATATATGGAGAAAACTTGAACGTAAATGAATTTTCCTGCGGAAGTTTGGTCTTGTTGCGATCCATAATATCTAAGAAACAATTCTACCATTATAAAAAAGTAATTTGACAAATAGTGCCTTTAAAAATAAAACATTAATAGCCGCCTCGAATTCGGCCCTAGCAAATGTCATCGCAATGAAAAAAAAAAAACTTGTGGCGGGAATTGTTTATGGTGAGTTTTATTAATGATTTAGGCAGTGCACTAAAAATGTTTGGCACGAATTAGCTATTTTAAAGTTAATTGTACGAGATTTTACGTGGAGATTAAAGTTTTAGCATATAATTTATATATAATCTTTGTGGACGAAAACGGGCAGAGCAATTTGGCATATATTTCAGTTTTGCGACCACCTGATCCCGGAAATCTAGACAGCTAGGTAAATATTTCTAATGGTTATTTTACTTCAAAATACTTAATTAATACGTAATATTATAGTATATAGTAGTATGGTAATATTATATTTGATTACCTACACACTTTAGTTTCTGTCCATTCCTCATATAATGTTACGTAAATAAATGTAATAAATAAAACATTTAAATGACTTGAGCAAAGACTAAAACTAGCTCTTCTGTTGCATTGTTATCGTTAATATACGAGTTATTTGTGAGAAGACAAAACTATAATTAACATTAGAATGACCAAATGGTAGTAGAATAACAATTATAACCTCCATACTATGGCGTGCTCTGCTTATTTCACTTCAAAAGAAAGCTTTGTGATCGTGCCATTGCCATCGTCCGTACACACACACACGCACACACACCCGTACATCTTTCACAATGAATATTATCCGTTATTTTCACTAAGCACTATCACATCATCTTTATCTATTTACCGGCAATTAAAACCACACGAAAACAAACAAACAAAAACATGCGCTGTTAAATATTTGAACAAATATGGAAGTCTCGTGTTTTGATCTGATTACTATGAAAAAAGCTACTTTTTTAAATAGTCGCATAACCTTCGGATCTGATCGGAACCAATCGGAAACCTTTCCTCCTTCCTTCCTTTTTTCATCGCTTCGGCGTCACGCGGCGCAGACGCGGCGCTGCGCCACGCTTGCTGTTTGGCCAAGGCTAAGGTACAAACAAGTTGGAACCCGACCGCAGGCCGCAGCAGTACGTTCGCGTATGAAGTTCTATTCAAAGTCAGTGACACGAAGTCAGGCGATATGTCGTCGCACGGCAGGTCGCGCCGCGCGACCGCGGCGCTGCGCCACGCTTGCTGTTTGGCCAAGGCTTTATAGTACAAGCAGTGACAGTGGTTAACATTAAAGGCCTACAATATCATTGTTTGGTGATAAAATGCCTTAGTTATAATATTCGATTGTTTGGTTGAGTTAAATATAATACCGTGATCGATTTAACAATACATACTTGTATGGACTTGTATGGATGTAAAACAAATTTATAAAAACTAACTACGCCATTTCGTTTCCTTAATCGTACCTAACTGTATGCTAATATTAACGGAAATAAAGAAACACGGTGCTAATCCTTATTAACATTAGTTTTTAGGATTCTGTAGCCAAAATGGCAAAAACGGAAACCTTATAGTTTCGTCATGTCCGTAGTTCGTCCGTATGCCATGGCCATTTTTTATTTGGAGACTATAACTAATATTCATGAAATTATAACAGAAGGTGTATTTGGTATACCCCTACTTAGTATTGTAGTAAAATAACTGAAAAGATTTTTTTTAGGGGGGAGCCACAAGGGGTTTTCCATACATGAAACAATTTTTTTTTACCAAAAATCATCATGTTGCACATCAATCGATAGGACTTTAAAAATAACATTGAGGTTTGTTTCATCATTTTTTGATTAAGTGGATATTTTCCGAAATAATCATCCTACTCAGTGGACGAAAACTAGCAGAGCCCAGGACGGAAAACTGACATTTATGGACGAAAACTAACGAATACCCCACTTTTTCAAATAATATTTTTTATACAAAATCTCGCAAGTATGGATAATTATCGCGTAATATTAACATAAACTAGACTATACAAGCTATAAAATGAAATATAATACATTTAAGTAAGGGTACTTTAAGATATTCTTTTTGCATCACAAAGCTGGCAAAATCGATAAGTGGACGAAAAGGAGCACAATTACCCTACTTCAAACAGGGCGACTATGTGATCGTGACGTCACTTTTGCACATCATTTTGTTAGGAGCGTTTTGAGAAACAAATGCAAATCTCGGACGTCTCATTTCTGACTTTTGTGTTGCTTTAACGCAATTGGCCCCATATAGACATTTGATCCTCACAACAAGACGAATCGCCTGATACCATACATGAAAAAAATTCACCATGTCTATTAAACTGTTCAATTATAATGAGAACGGACTCTGCTTTAGTACGTCGTCAAGGTTTTTGTTGATTGATTCATAGGCACTTCGTCGTAGTTTCGTTGTTTTTATGGGAGAAACCCATGATAAATCCGAATAATAAAAAATCTTAGATTGCCATGTCATGGAATAGTTTCCACACAGGTGATTCATTGATCAGAGTGAAAAAAGGCACACGTGTCGAGATTTTTGACCTTTGAACACTTTGAAGGTACGAGACGTAAAAAAGCCAAACACGCGAATCGTGTGACTTTTACATGGCCTTGAATTTAGGAGGAAAATCATTAGCCGAGCCCAGTTACAACCTACTTTCATTGAAACTGCTGTTGTACTTGTGAACATTTAAATGTCAAAAGACTTATACATCCCATCAACTCATCATACATATCTCTATGACATTTCGAATTCGCCATGCTTGATAACAAAGCTAACGTGATAATTTTATGTAAGTAGTACCGTGGTTTATAAATGTAGTTCCATTTCTGCGTTTTGTTTAAGTTTTTTTATATGTATTTAGATAAGTTAAGTATTTTTAACAAACATGATGTAAAAATAAAGAAATATTTATTTTTGTTTACTCTTGTTACACAATATGTACCTATTACTTAATTAAAGTTGAATACTTTATTCTTCTTGTACAGTCGATTTCGTAAAATATCGACGCCGCCAAACTGAACAAAAATATCTGTACACGACAGTAGCGGCGCGTCCATAGAACACGATTCCCGTCGGCTTGCCTAATTTTCTGGCACTTGAGCAGTTTTCCTAATTTGACAATGTATGTTTAATAAACGAATATGAATAGGAAAACTTTTCCTATTGAATTTTACGATTTTTTAAAGTGCGAAATAAAAAAAAAAAAACAATGGTACCATTCGATTTTTAACATTTCCTGTAAAATAAATTGTATATCAACCATATACATAAACGCAAAATTTCACTGTAAAAATAGCAATTTCATATTTTTTCCATACTTCAAACAGGGCGACTATGTGATCGTGACGTCACTTTTGCACATCATTTTGTTAGGAGCGTTTTGAGAAACAAATGCAAATCTCGGACGTCTCATTTCTGACTTTTGTGTTGCTTTAACGCAATTGGCCCCATATAGACATTTGATCCTCACAACAAGACGAATCGCTTGATACCATACATGAAAAAAATTCACCATGTCTATTAAACTGTTCAATTATAATGAGAACGGACTCTGCTTTAGTACGTCGTCAAGGTTTTTGTTGATTGATTCATAGGCACTTCGTCGTAGTTTCGTTGTTTTTATGGGAGAAACCCATGATAAATCCGAATAATAAAAAATCTTAGATTGCCATGTCATGGAATAGTTTCCACACAGGTGATTCATTGATCAGAGTGAAAAAAGGCACACGTGTCGAGATTTTTGACCTTTGAACACTTTGAAGGTACGAGACGTAAAAAAGCCAAACACGCGAATCATGTGACTTTTACATGGCCTTGAATTTAGGAGGAAAATCATTAGCCGAGCCCAGTTACAACCTACTTTCATTGAAACTGCTGTTGTACTTGTGAACATTTAAATGTCAAAAGACTTATACATCCCATCAACTCATCATACATATCTCTATGACATTTCGAATTCGCCATGCTTGATAACAAAGCTAACGTGATAATTTTATGTAAGTAGTACCGTGGTTTATAAATGTAGTTCCATTTCTGCGTTTTGTTTAAGTTTTTTTATATGTATTTAGATAAGTTAAGTATTTTTAACAAACATGATGTAAAAATAAAGAAATATTTATTTTTGTTTACTCTTGTTACACAATATGTACCTATTACTTAATTAAAGTTGAATACTTTATTCTTCTTGTACAGTCGATTTCGTAAAATATCGACGCCGCCAAACTGAACAAAAATATCTGTACACGACAGTAGCGGCGCGTCCATAGAACACGATTCCCGTCGGCTTGCCTAATTTTCTGGCACTTGAGCAGTTTTCCTAATTTGACAATGTATATGTTTAATAAACGAATATGAATAGGAAAAGTTTTCCTATTCATATTCGTTTATTAAACATACATTGTCAAATTACATGAGATCGATGTCAATATTTACATGGATAAAAATTCAAGAATAATACTTACATTCAGCAAGTTATAGTGATTTTACAATAAACAAAAATTAACATACATACATTTTAAAGCTCTTCAATAAGAAATTCAGTTACAGAATAATAGGCCTTTTGGAAGATTTTAGTTTCAAAATAAACCCACGAGAGGAGGGAGCGTTTTTTATATTTAAGGGAATTTTATTGTAAATAGTTGGTCCCAAGACCTCCTGGTCCTACAGCTGATGAAGAAATTTTAATCCAAGTTAAGCTCCGGCTTGCCTACCCCTTGACCCACCGCCAATGGTACAAACATCAATACTCCTAACTGTACATCGGTGGACCTTATTACAAAAGGCATAAGGTCCATCGACGGGCAGTTAACAATTTGGGTGATGTGATGGTACACGAAACACGACCCACCCAGTCAAATAAGGTTGTGGTCACATTTCAGTCGGTCGCGTCGATATTAACGAACGCGACTGTAAGACTCAACCTGTATACCTACAAATTTTTTAATTTATTTATGTTACGACAAAGTATATTTTTTTCTAATTTTATTCTGGAATTAGTAACCTATGAATATAATAGAATAGAATAGAATATAGTTTATTCGTACACACACACATACATAATAAATTGGGAAAGAAGTAGAAAAAAAGAGAAAGTGCCACGAAATGGCCTCATCTCAGCTGATCTTCTAGTGAGACCATCAAGTAAGAAAATTACGACAGGTACCACAAAGAAAGAGGAACTAATTATGCTTAATTTTCCAGCACAATAATTTCAAAGAACACCTACGTCTTAACTACACGTGCCCATATATTAAACCGCAGATTGGCGCAAATAATCGCATTCCACCTTTATACGTAGGTACGTCATATTTAATGAATAACTGAAGGTGACATCCATTTTACGTGCAATCCTGACGTGTAACATTAAAATAATAGTTAATTGCCTCAACAATGGACGAAACGCTGCATAAAAGTGAAACATTTGTAATAAATCTACGACTTCCTGGGGTAATCTCTGCAACAAAGCGTAACGACTGTAAATATGTATCTAATACGAATAAAATGTTACCTAAATTATGTAGTTGCATTTAATGTCAGATAGATAGAGCAAGTACCTACTTACCTACATAGCTTAGCTTCCTGTCCAATACTAACTGTACATTGTAGCTACTTACAAGATGAAAAAAAAATACTGGCAAACCGCTTAAGGGCATAATTGGTAGCGTTCTAATTAGAAAAAGTAGGAAAAACATTTTTTGCGCGAAATAAAATTTGTTATGTATGGAGGGTTTGGCCGGCTCGGACGACTTGTCTGTCCCATACAAAAAAAAATTCGCAGAGGGTCAAAATATTCTTCTACTTTTTCTTCTCCGAAGAGGGGGTTTCCGAGAGGGGGGAGTAGGTAATAGTCAATTGTAGTATTTTTTCCTGAACAACTTCAAAACTATTTGTTTCATAATTATAAAGGGTTGCACCATAAGGGTTCCTTTTTTAACCATTTTGGTACGGATAAAATCATGATAAAATCATGATAAAATCATCTTTTCTTTTTCTTAATTTGTATACTTTTGTCAGAGTAGTGGTCATGGAGGTCGACAAGTCGTTGCACGGCCTTTTGTATTTTGCATACATATACGAGGATCTCGGCCATGAAAAAACGCACCGGGCGATATCAATCGACGCTATGGGCTCGGTCATGTACTACTTTTATGCCGCGTACACACCGGGCCAAAGACGGTGCTTCGCGTTCGTTGGCCCTTCGTTGGGCCGTTGTGTACGCGGCATAAAAGGCTCATTAGGCTCAACACTTAAAGTTCGTGGCCGTGCCATAGCGGTCGGCTTTAGGGTTTCCTTTACATTGGACATTTCATAGAGTATGTACTAAACAAAAGAAAATAGCATGAACCGTAACTGGCTTAACAATTTATTCGATTCAAGAATATTGAAACGTATGTTTTAGACAAAAAATAATGTAATCATAAGTCATTCAATCATAAAATGTAACCTAGGCGACTCCATTGCCCTCACTGCTCAATAATGCCCTACCACCTGTCCGTACGCTAGCTTATCTATTCTATACATATAATAAAGCTGAAGAGGGTCGAAAGTCTGTACATGGAAGATAATCGAAAAAAAGTGGGCTGGGGATACTTAGAATCGATAACAGAACACGTTCCAACAATTTTTAGAATTTTTGTCTGTTTGTCTGTTTATCTGTTTGTCTGTTTATCTGTTTGTCTGTTTATCTGTTTGTCTGTTTATTTGACCGCGCATCACGTGAAAACGGCTGAACGGGTTTTGATGAAATTTTGTATAGAGATAGTTTGAGTCCCGGTAAAGGATAATATATAGTTTTAATCCCGAAAATCAACCCTGGTGGGGGTGAAAATGGGGTTGAAACTTTGTATGGAGAATTTATAACCGCTGAAACGATTTACATAGAAACGAGTATCGAGATAATTTAAATCTCGAGAAACGTCATAGGATAGTTTTCAAACCCTTGTGGGGGTGAAAAGGGGGTTGGAAGTTGGTATGAGAATTTTTTTACCGCTGAACTGATTTAGATGAAAATTTGTATAGAGATAGTATGGGTCTCGAGAAAGGACAAAGGATAGTTTCATCTTCAAAAAAGGCCCCCCTGCATCTTACTTTAGAACCGTAGGTCCAAAAAATTTGAAAAAAATAATGGAAGTGAAGCCTGAAAGGTACTTTCAATAAAAACTATCTATACATATAATAAAGTCTGTCCATGGAATATATTCGAAAAAAAGTTGGCTGGGGATACTTAGAATCGATAACAGAACACGTTCCAACAATTTTTAGAATTTTTGTCTGTTTGTCTGTTTATCTGTTTGTCTTTTTATTTGACCGCGCATCACGTGAAAACGGCTGAACGGATTTAGATGAAATTTTGTGTAGATATAGTTTGAGTCTCGGGAAAGGACAAAGAATAGTTTTCATCCCGAAAATCAACCGTGGAGGGGGTGAAAAGGGGGTTGAAATTTGTATGGAGAATTTTTAATAGAAATTAGTATGGAGATAATTTGAGTCCCGAGAAACGACAGAATAGACAGAAAATAAACCCTTGTGGGGGTGAAAAGGGGGTTGGAAGTTGGTATGAGGATTTTTTTTACCGCTGAACTGATAAAGATGAAATTTGGTATAGCGATAGTATGGGTCTCGAGAAAGGACAAAGGATAGTTTTCACCTGGAGTTGGAAATTTGTATAGGGAATTATTAACCGCAGAATCGATTTAGATAAAATTTGGTATGGAGATAATTTGAGCTCTGCAAAAGGAAATAAAATAGTTTTATCTCGGAAATTATCCCTTAAGCGGATGCAAAAGGTGTGGAAGTTTACATGGGGAAGAAACAACCAATAATCGCTGTACGTATTTAGATGAAATTTGGTACTGAAATAATTTGTAATTTTTTGATCAAGGTGTTCATATTTATAACATGTTACCCGTCGATACTTTAAATTTACCTTTACCCGCTCTTAAGAAATATTTGAAAATATCATGAATGTCAAAGGGTTATTGCAGGTTCGAGGACTATATATGACGGACAAAGATGCATGGCCCAAACCAAAAAACTACTACAAAATCATCTAACATTTATAGGACACCGTTTAGGTAGGAAAATATCAAACGTTTTGTGAAGCAGTCAGATTAGGATTTATTTTTCTTTATATTTAACAATGGGTACATTATCTGTCTCTCAAGCTGTTTTGATATGCCTTCTTGAAGAACTACGCATTATTTTGTATCTTTAAGATCTAATAATGTATTACTGTTTTAAAAAAAATAAGTCCCGTCGAGTTTCTTTTCGGTCATAATACTTCTTGGGCCAGAGGTGTAGGGTTAGAACCGGTGGTAGTTTTGGAACAAAGTTTCTTATCAGACGGTTCGCGGATGGTAGGCTAGGCGAAAAAAAGTCACGTGACCGTCACGAAAAAGCGTCACGTCACGAAAACGCGACACCCATACGATTGAGAAACATGTAAAATGGAATGAAATAAAAAATATATAAAATATAATAAAGTGAAGTGAAGTGAAGTGTAGTGAAAAGTTAAAGTGAGAAGTGACAAAGTGACAAAAGTGAAAAAACTGAAAAAAGTCGAGAACCTAAAAGTGAAAAATGTCGAAAATGTCAAAAATGGCAAAATTTTCAAAAATTTCAATAATATCAAAAATTTCAGAAATTTCCGAAATTTCCAAAAATTACAAAATTTCCAGAATTTAAAAAAAATACAAAAAACAAAAATTACAAATTCAAAAATGAAATAAAATAAAATAACATAACTACGTGCCAATCGCGTGTTCCACAACACTCACGTATTTTATTTTTCTCTGACGATCATTAGTGCATTGTAATGTGCTTACATTGAAGAATAACTTGATCTACACCAATATCATAAATCCTCTATTCCGCGTTCGGAACCGTATGTAATTACCACCATTATTGCAATCAGTAACGTAACATCAGTGTATTATCTGTGACAGTGTGGTATAAACGTATGAAAATTCATTACCTACGGTAAGGTAATGAATATCCGCCCCCCCGACCGCCGGCACCTATTACTAAAAAAAAGTATTCATTTTTGAGTGTAGTTTCATTTAGTGGTAATTGTAAAATATTTTATTAGGACTACTGTCCTCTAGCGTATCCATCTGTCAATTTTACTTCAAGTTCCGCCTCCAGGGTAGCGGGAGAGAAATTAGGGGTGAATTAGCCGCTTACTGACACAGGCCGAATTCCACGCGGGCGGAGCCGCGGGCACAGCTAGTCTATATCTATACATATCGTAATAAAGCTGAAGAGGGTCGAAAGTCTGTACATGGAAGATAATCGAAAAAAAGTTGGCTGGGGATACTTAGAATCGATAACAGAACACGTTCCAACAATTTTTAGATTTTTGTCTGTTTGTCTGTTTATCTGTTTATCTGTTTGTCTGTTTATTTGACCGCGCATCACGGGAAAACGGCTGAACGGATTTTGATGAAATTTTGTATAGTTTGAGTCCCGGGAAAGGATAATATATAGTTTTAATCCCGAAAATCAACCCTGGTGGGGGTGAAAATGCGGTTGAAAGTTTGTATGGAGAATTTTTAACCGCTGAAACGATTTAGATAAAAATGAGTATGGAGACAATTTGAGTCTCGAGAAACGTCATAGGATAGTTTTCAAACCCTTGTGGGGGTGAAAAGGGGGTTGGAAGTTGGTATGAGGATTTTTTTTACCGCTGAATTGATTTAGATGAAAATTGGTATAGAGATAGTATGGGTCTCGAGAAAGGACAAAGGATAGTTTCATCTTCAAAAAAGCCCCCCCTCTTACTTTAGAACCGTAGGTCCAAAAAAATAGAAAAAAATAATGGAAGTAATGCCTGAAAGGTACTTTCAATAAAAACTATATATACATATAATAAAGCTGAAGAGGGTCGAAAGTGTTCATGGAATGTATTCGAAAAAAAGTTGGCTGGGGATACTTAGAATCGATAACAGAACACGTTCCAACAGTTTTTAGAATTTTTGTCTGTTTATCTGTTTATCTCGGAAATTATCCCTTAAGCGGATGCAAAAGGGGTGTAAGGTTACATGGGGAAGAAACAACCAATAACCGCTGTACGTATTTAGATGAAATTTGGTATTGAAATAATTTGTATTTTTTTGGTCAAGGTGTTCATGTTTGTAACATGTTATCCGTCGATGCTTTAAATTTACCTTTACCCGCTCTTAAGAAATATTTGAAAATGTCATGAATGTCAAAGGGTTATTGCAGGTTTGAGGACTATATATGACGGACATATAAGCATGGCCCAAACCAGAAACTACTACAAAATCATCTAACATTTATAGGACACCGTTTAGGTAGGAAAACATATCAAACGTATTGTGAAGCAGTCAGATTAGTATTTATTTTTCTTTATAATTAAACAATAGGTACATTATCTGTCTCTCAAGCTGTTTTGATATGTCTTCTTGAAGAACTGCGCATTATTTTGTATCTTTAAGATCTAATAATGTATTACTGTTTTGAAAAAATAAGTCCCGTCGAGTTTCTTTTCGGTCATAATACTTCTTGGGCCAGAGGTGTAAGGTTAGAACCGGTGGTAGTTTTGGAACGAAGTTCCTTCTCTTCTCGGACGGTTCGCGGATGGGGAGCTAGACGAAAAAGCGTCACGTCACGAAAACGCGACAGTCCATACGATTGGAAACATGTAAAATGGAATGAAATAAAAAATATATAAAATAGAATAAAGTGAAGTGAAGTGTAGTGAAAAGTGAAAGTGAGAAGTGACAGTGATAAAAGTGAAAAAAGTCGAGAACCTAAAAGTAAAAAAATGACAAAAATGGCAAAATTTCTAAATTTCCAAAATTTCCAAAATTTCCAAAATTTCCAAAATGTCCAAAATGTCCAAAAAATACAAAAAAAAATTAAAACCACAAAATTTACGAAAAAGTCAAAAATGATATAAAATTAAATAACATAACTTCGTTCCAATCGAGTGTTCCACGACACTCACGTATTTTATTTTTCTCTGACGTTCATTAGTGCATTGTATTGTGTGTGTGTTTACATTGAAGAATAAATATCTTGATCTACACCAATATCATAAATCCTCTATTCCGCGTTCGGAACCGTATGTAATAGGCATGATGACACATGTTGAATTATGCATTAAAATTTAGTTGATAGGATGCAAAATGATCAATATGTTGGATAAAGTGAAAATCTATAAATTCTATTGAAATGGCTCTAAGATATGAAGCTGCGAAGTTTCAAAATTTTTCGATTTTTAAAGTGCGAAATTAAAAAAAAACAATGATAGTATTCGATTTTTAACATTTTACTGTAAAATAAATTGTATAGCAACCATATACATAAACGCAATATTTCACTGTAAAAATAGCAATTTCATATTTTTTCCATACTATAAACACGGCGACTATGTGATCGTGACGTCACTTTTGCACGTCATTTTATTAGGAGCATTTTGAGAAACAAATGCAAATCTCAGACTTTAAGTCTCATTTCTGACTAATGTGTTGCTTTAACGCAATTGGCCCCATATAGACATTTGATCCTCACAACAAAACGAATCGATTGATACCATACATGAAAACAATTTACCATGCCTATTACCACCATTATTGCAACCACTAACATCAGTGTATTATCTGTGACAGTGTGGTAAAAACGTAAGAAAATTTATTACCTACGGTAACGTAATGAAAATCCGCCCCCCCCCCCTCCCTGACTACATTTATCTCTTTTTAGGGTTCCGTAGTCAACTAGGAACCCTTATAGTTTCCCTATGTCCGTCCGTCTGTCCGCACTAGAAAGCTAAAATTTGGTGAGGCCTGATAAGAACTTTCAATAGATATATTATTTCAATAGTTATATTATATATATATTGAATAAAATCGGTTCAGCCCTTTTTGAATTATCAGTCAAAAACGCATAGTGAAAGGAAGTGCCGAATAGTAAAATGACGTAAGCGCCGCCAAATATCCCTTAATAAACGACCTTTTGAATGGATGTTTTGTAACAGGGCGGCATCTACGAAACTCTACACTGAGCATCGCCCGACATGCTCTTGGCCGGTATTTTTTGCATTGTTATCCCGGAAATCACCCCTTAAGGATTACTAATTCCAATTTAAGAAAATCCCCAGCCAGGTTATATTAGGGGGTGGCCACTACACTATTGAGTGTAATTTGCATGGGTCATGAACCCCCCCCCCCCCTTCCAAGTGCACCTCAAATAGAAAAAAATCATTTCTGCATTTGTGAGCCCCCCCCCCCCCCCACACCCATATTTCAACCGCGCCTGTTCTTACCTTTCATGCTTAGACTGGTTTGACGGGAGGATCGATTTGGATGATATTTGCCATGGACATGAACGTATAAATACAAAAGTGGTCCTGTATCGTCCGATATACATACACCACAGTTTCTACTCTCTAAGTCGTTTAAATCATGCCAAAAAAATATGATAAAATAAAATATTAATTTTTGAGTTTAGTTTCATTTAGTGGTAATTGTAAAATATTTTATTAGGACTACTGTCCCTAGCGTATCCATCTGTCAACTTTACTTCAAGTTCCGCCTCCAGGGTAGCGGGAGAGAAATTAGGGGTGAATTAGGCGCTTACTGACACAGACCGAATTCCACGCGGGCGCAGCCGCGGCCACAGCTAGTGTATAATATCTAGCAGTGTTCTTTACCCCGTCTGAGGTAGCTCGAAGGCTTTCGCGGCGGTTCGCGCCGGTTACCGGCGGTTGAGCGTTAAGCCTCGTGCTATAGATTCTTATTAGAATAGACGAATAGACATGTCGATCTTTAGGAGAACGTATTCTCGTGAATAATGACTTTATTTTTCTACTTAGGTCTTTCGAGTCTAGTCAAAAAAGCTGTAACGAATTAGTCTCCCAGCAATTTTAGTTTATGTACCTATTATTATCAATATTATCATGTTCAAGAAACAAGGACTAGCTGCGAATTTCGAGATTATTTCCACGTTTTGGACCTCCTGAAAGCAGGCGTAGGCACAAAATAAGTAGGATGAAAGATCAGTACTACTATTGCAAATATCAATTTTTTGGAGCATATTATTTAATCCAAAAAGACATACCAACAGATACATCGATACGGTTCCCCTTTTTTGTATGTTGTATAATCCTCGGTCCAGCAAGCCGCTAAGTTTCTACCTATTCGTATATTCTATTATAATAGCACTTTCTTAAGCTTACTTACACTAGCTTTTTCTTTAGCTTAACCTTGAAATTGATGTGCAGTCCAATAATACCCTTGTTTAAGTTTTGCAGGGCACTGTATAAATTTATGTATACTTTTCGAATCATAAAGCAATCTATCTAACTAATCTAAGTATGCCTAACGTATGTACCGTAACGGCTAGCTTTAAATCTATGTATTTCGGCCAGTATAATTAGGTACAACGCAACAGGTAGGTAGTCAGTATCTACTTTTAAATTAAAATTTATCGTATTAAGTGAACTTACGTAGCTGGAACGTTTTGCCATTTGTTGGTTTTTTTTACCACAAAACTAGGTACATAACAACCTATTTTTTTTCTGTCGAAACAAGTGTAGCTTAGTTAGTAACTTCCTCATTCCTTACTTAAAGCTTGTTTGCACGATTACCAGCTAATTAGTATGTCAACGTATTCTTCGTTCGCACCTCCTTCCAACACGTTTACTTAAACAGAGGTCTTTTAGTTTGTTCAATTAGATCGCAAAAGTTGGTTGAGACGTCATCATCTTCGCCATTTATTACTATTTGCGAATAGTTGATACTTATCTTTCTTACGATTGCTATAAGTACATGTAGGTATAGATCTATATAGACTAGATTTTTATGTCTTTACCAAGACCCTGCATAGCCGGGCGACCCCAGCTACCACGCTCGAAGTAATTTCACTCTATAGTGAGACACTAACATTGGAAGTGACAGTAAACATAGTCCATCTCCATGGCAACCATTAAGGTCATTGCGAGTTCCCCTCCCACACCCCTTCTTTTTGGCAGTTTAGGTTTCAAAGAAATAACGCGCTAAGCGGAGTATAGTGATATCTTGTACATATGGTATGTACAAAGCAATTTTCAGTGTCAATGTTATAGATTATACCATTATTGTTATAGATTATACCAGATTGAGTTCGTCACATAAATTGACAACATTCTGTATTTTGTCCACCATTTTATTCGATAGCGACTGTAATATTGTTGGACTAAAAAATCTAATAGGTATGCATGCATACCTAATGTATGTAAATAGGTATGTCATGTATATATATATGGTCAAATTTTGTCAAAATCACGAACTTTAACGAAGTATTCCGCTTATGTCTCTAGTGGAAAAGCAGCTTTATTCCGAAATTATTTAACAACTTCCATAACGGTTAGCGATGCCAAATATATGTATTATGGCCTTCCCCGCCAGAAATGGATTTACAAACGACTCCATCAGTTCAAACAACGAAGAACTAACCTTGACCATAAAAAATAGTATATAGATAAACTTCCTTTTGATTATAATCTTTACACAATGTTGTCCTTGGAATCGCAAATTACTTACGTTGTCATTCTATACCAGGTGATTGCCGTTGGCATGCCGCGTGTTTGCCGGAAAGCAAAATTATCTATGGTATTTAATTTGTATTCAGTATAACGACACGTGCGTTGACCTTACCCGTCCTGCGGCAGATCAAGCTTGTTGTTGGAAGGACAACTTTCAAGGGGGAAAATCGTGTCAGGGGGCATTAATCGTGTAGGGGGAAATTAGGGGGGGCAATTAGGCAAACTTCCAACCTTTCCCAACCTCTTACCTACTCCATAGACAATGTTTTTTTATTTCTCCAATAAATCCAAATATAAAAGATTAACCTTGAGGACGATTAGCTTTTAGCGGCGCTATCTCACAGCCATACAAAGTATACAAACAGCACGATATACTTACAAGCATTGTGATTATATACAAAGTTCAATATGTATTAAGTACCTAAGTGATTCAACATAATCAAGTTTTGTCTATGATAAGCAAAAATCGACCTTGTGCCGCAAAGAGTGGTTTTGTGAACGACTTGAGGACAAAAACTTAGAAACCAGTTTTTGTGAATGATTAATCTATTTCGCGTCGTGGTGTAGCAGTGTGCTCCACAGTAATCGAAAAAGAATACGAACGTTACGAATACGAACGTTGTTAACCTATATAAAATGCAAAAATTTTTTTTTTTAATTAACTTCAATATTTACGGTCAGATTAGCAACAAATGGCAATAATTATGAGCAAGATTGAATAATAATAAGCATACATACATTTTAAATATAATACACTATGGAAAATTACGTTCGCATTGATTTTCGATTCTCATCGTGGAGTACACAATAGGGGAGACCGGGGACAATTGAAACAATTTGCCTTTAACCTCCTGTGACCGCTATATTTTTATGAGTAGAAAGATGTACGCTCAAAATATTTCAAGGTTAGTTATCTGGTTCCTAAATAAAATGTATTTGGATGGTCTATAATCCATAGTTTTTTGACAATAATGTAATAAAGATAATGGGGCAGTATGGTTCAATTGACCTTACATGAGTGTCAATTGAAACACTATGTGAGGTCAATTGAAACACTCAAATATCTTCGGCACAATAAAAGTACTTTTATCTGTTTCAATCTTTTTGATCCCTACCTCGGCATACAATGAGCTCATCAAAAGTTTGAAAGCATAACATAAACATTTCTCAATTTATGAGCATCTGAACATCTCCATAAAAAATCTTGGTAAAAAAAAGAGTATACGACTTTTAGTTTTCTTTGTCGCTGCTACCTTATACATTTACCTTAACCAAAGTACATGTTTCATACAAAAGTACTTGTTTCAACTATAACAATGTTTGAATCATAACCTTTCCCATACACTCTGTGACGAGTGTTGCAGACGTCGGAATATAAAATGAAATAATAGGCGCAATAAAATAATCAGTTTAAATTGTTTTATTATGTAAACAAAACCATACCGATATACCAACTTAAAAAAAAAGATAAACTTTCTCTGATATACATTTTAGCACAGGCCGACCTCTTTAATCAGCCGGTTGGCAGCAGTCGGTTGTTGCTAAAACGTATTATTATTATATATATCAAACATATCAAATCAACATACGGGTCAAACTGAGACCTTCGTTTTTTATGAAGTCGGTTAAAAACAAATGTTCACATAACCTCGAATAAAAAAACTAAATATTTAAAAAAAAAACTTTGTATATCCATAATTTATCAACTAGGTCAAAAACTACACAAATTAATGTGAACATTAATAGAACAAACATGTGCATCGAATACAGAACCTTATATTTTGAAGTCGGTTACTTTTGGAGGTTCGCGAGGACGATTGAAACGTTTCAATCGTCCACAAGCAAGTTGTTTCTATCGTCCCCACACCACGTTTTTCACTTCAAGGTCAAATATTATATATAAAAAAGACTCGAACGCTGATCAACGGCCATTAAAAACATTCGTTTCTTGCTAACTATAACACCAAAATAATTTGATTAGTCAAAATACAAGAGTAAACGAAGTTATAAGAAAATATACGAGAGCACAAATACTTACTTTTTACCGCGAAAAACTGGCTTGGCTCGTGGACAATCCCGTCTTGCACTGGCGCTTGAGCGCTCCTGGCCAAGGATTCAAACATGGCCGACCGCGTGTTCCGAGTGTTGCGTCAGACGCGTAGGTATTATAGTTATCGAGAAATTTGACTTGTTTCAATCATGACGTGTTTCTATTGTCCCCGGTCTACCCTACACCACGACGAGATTTTTTTTCAGATATGCCTAAAAAAAATTATATTTAAGACATATATGAATTTCTAAATAAAATAAAATAAATATTTTGAGCCTTTTTCCTCGTTTGTGTAAATTAGATGTGAAGGTCCAAAAATTTGACCTCTAAATGCAGAAATGAATTTTTCAATTTGACGTGTAGGATTTGGGGGGAGGGGGTCATGTCCCATGTGATTACCCCCCCCCCCCCCCCCCCGCCCCCCGGCTCCTCTCGGACCGCGCACTCTATACATTGTCTTCTCCTGGGGCACTCTATACATTGTCACAAATTTACAACTTTAACTCGAAGCGCACAATTTTTTCCCGTTTTGTACTGAGTGAAAACCATACTGATATTAATTACATTACAAAATTTAAAATTAGAATTGTGGAAAACTAAGCTTAAAATTTTGTCCTGCTTAAGTAACAGCCGGTTCTTGAATGTTGGCTTTTGTATTTCGAGAGGGGGTATTCTAATACTATATTGTGTTCGACGGTCTGGTGTGGTTGTCCACAGTAGCAGCCGGGGGAGTCACTCCAACCCCAGAAACTAGGTTAGTAGGTAAATCAGATGTATCATAACATAATTACAATTATGATTTTCTTGAACCGAGGGATCCGATTGATATATATCTTATCCTGCGCGATATATGGTTGACTGGTAGAGAATACCTAAAGGCATTAAGTGCGCCTATTATACTTTATTTATGTGCAATAAAGTTAAAATTAAATTAAAATAAATGTGTATCCATCAGAGTATCTACCAAAACCGAGTTGTAGAGGATTTCCCTGACAATGTCTCTTCCTGAGATTAACGGCATAAATTCATTGTTATTGTGATATGATGAGTCAGTTATTTCCATTTCATTAGAAACTTACCTGTATCATTAAGAATAATTCTTACAGTTTTGCCAGCAAATGATTATTGAGTTAGGTTTTATTTATTTATACGGTCAACCAATTTGATTCCTAGGCCACTGTAGAACCTTCTCGTAATGACAGTTGCACGTGGATACGTATAAACGTAACCTATTCGCTACCAAACTAGCTATTGTGACAAAGTTCTAGGAGTGGCCTAGGAATCAAATTGATAGACTGTACATTCTTTTGTTTCGTTCTACGTGTTTTTTAAACTGCAATAACTACTATTCAGAGCAATGACGCGTAGTTTCAGTGACCGCGAGGCAAACGGATGGCTCGCGGTAGTTAAGCTCCTGAAGCGATGAGGAACCGCCCTGTGCAACCCGAACTGACCCAAGTTGGACTGGAGCGGAAATAGAAGGGCAGTGTAAAAAAAAAATATCGCGTGGCAACCGATTGAAACAGTGGTTGCCTGAAAGAATGTACCCTGGTTATATAACAAAATTAAATGAAGAACAAGCATGCTAATTTTTAAGCGGTTGCCGGACAATTATTTTTTAAATTTTTTTCTTCATTCTCGTACAGGGAACCAGTCCAACCAGTTCCGTCAGTCCAGTTCCGTAGTCAACTAGGAATCCTTATAGTTTCGCCATGTCCGTCGGTCTGTCCGCGGTTTAGCTCAGTTGATCGATAGTACAGAAAAGTGAAATTTAGTATGAGTATGTGTATTAATCACGCCGACAAAGTGGTAAAACAAAAACTGAAAAAAAATTTTTTATTAGGGTACATCCCGTACAGATGAAATAGGGGCGGGGGGGTATATTTTTTTTTTGCTCCAACCCTATCATATGGGGTGTCGTTGGATTCTCTGGGGTCTTCAAAAACTATTTTTGGATAAAACTGACAGTTTCGTAAATAATAGATCTGAAAGATTAAAAATGGGCTTACCCCTTTTTTACTTTTTTACCGTGGTTCCGGAAAAATTGAAAAAAAAAAACATGTAATTAGTACTTTCTGTTCAGCCGTTTTTGAATTAACGCACAAGTTGTAATTTCATATACAAGGACGCGAATACCGTAAAATGTCCTATAAAAAAACACAACTTATTAAGCGGATGTATTAGGATGTGCCGGCAACTACGGAACCCTACACTGATGGTTCGACACGACATGCTCTTGGCAAGTTTTTTAAAACTGTAATGACCACACTCAATAGTTAAAATAAATTGTATAAGGTGGTACATGACGGTACTGACTCGTTCTGCAACGTTCCAGGAGACGCAGGATTTTTTACGTCACATGTAGCTATAAGCCATTGCACTAGCATACCTACCTATTTAAAAAAACTACCTATTCTAATACAAGCTCATGCCTAGTAACGGGTGATAACAAAAAAATGAGAATTCTTTCAGAGGCGAAAAAAAAAATCTTCTCTGCCTTTTTTTGAGTTTTGGATGTTCTTAGGCAATTCACACATAATAGTTATTTACAAAACCATCAATGGACATAAGAATAGGGCCCGTGGTCAGCTGTTCGTCAAAGTTCAGACACAATGTCCGAACAAGATCGTTGGACGGCATGTTTTTCCCTTCTGTGCACATATGACCTTGATCCCTTTTATCAACTGGGTAAAATTTTCAGCTCTCCGATTGTTTAAATACTAAGTTACGACATGACTAAAAATATTTTGCATCCAGCCACATTGTGAAAAAAATTTGAGGTATCGGATTTTCACTCGACGTCTAAAATTAATGATTTTCATGTGTGATTTCGAATCGTCCAGCGACACTGTGATATAAAATTTATTTTTGCTGATCTATGTATTCTAGTAATCTTATCTGCTAGCGGCAATCTAGACCTATCTTTTTAAACATCAACAAATGTAGGTACCGTTGGAAAACTTGAAATTTTTTGTGGCAACTCGTTGGCTGGTGGAATCATCATCATTAAAGATGCAATTCTGTTTGTTCAGTCTTCCCTTGGTCATTATGTTTGCTAATCTCCCGCTACCATTTCTGTAAACTACAGTCAGGGATGTAAGAATTCTACAAATAGTAGATACGGGTACATTTTCCTTTACTAAAATGACATACACAGTGGTTTTTGTCCATGTTTAAGTTTGAAATATAAAAAAGTACAAGGGATTTTCGCATAGCTTCTTGTTTCGACACCATTTTTTACAAATACAAGTACTTGAAAAAATAATATAAACAAAATTAAAGAACCTCTAAGACATCGCCACAACTTCATAAACAAACTATTTCGTTTACGTAAATAGTTTAATTTTTATGTGTAAAGAAAATGAGTCTAATTTTTTTGTTATCACCCGTTAGTTATGTACCTATAATCTATACGATTAATAACGGGTAAAGAAATGCATGTTGCCAATGAGCCGGTTTGAACCCAATACATGAAAATACCTCTACAATCCATTGAAATGGTACATCTTGCCCTGCATCAAATCAGGTATGGCTGTTTAAAAAAAATAGTTTCCGACCTGAGAATCACACCGGGTCAATTTTAAATTCTTAAAAAACACCAACATTTTCGTTTTTAGGGTTCCGTAGTCAACTAGGAACCCTTATAGTTTCGCCATGTCTGCCCGTCCGTCCGTCCGTCCGCGGATAATCTCAGTGACCGTTAGCACTAGAAAGCTGAAATTTGGTACTAATATGTACATATATCAATCACGCCGACAAAGTGGTACAATTAAAAGTGGAAAAAAATGTTTTATTAGGGTACCTCCCCTATACGTAAAGTGGGGTGTGATTTTTTTTTCGTTTCAACCCTAACGTGTGATATATTTTTGGTAGGTATTTACAAATGAATAGGGGTTTACTAAAGTCATTTTTTGATAATGTAAATATTTTCGGAAATAATCGCTCCAAAAGTAAAAAAAATGTGTCCCCCCCCCTCTAACTTTTGAACCATAAGTTTTAAAAATATGAAAAAAATCTCAAAAATAGAACTTTATAAAAACTTTCTAGGAAAATTATTTTGAACTTGATAGGTTGAATAGTTTTAAAAAAAAAATTACAAAATAATTTCTGAACTAAGTTTGTAATTTAGCCGTATAAGCAGGTGTTTATTGTACCTGTAATTTCTACAAAATCACAATGAAATGACGTGCTTTCAAATAAAGTAAAAACGGTGAAAATCGGTTCACGCAATAAAGAATTATCCCAAAAAAATCATCTTCCATACTTTAAGCTCGCGCGCAATAGTTTACTTAATTTGCCGATAGATGTCGCTGTACGTGGAACGCTCATATCATATCCTACATGGTGGTGTTATTTTAACTCTTAAGTGGGGCCACTTACTGTGACGTACGGAAAACTACGGAACCCTACACTGAACGTGGCCCGGCACGCTCTTGGCCGGTTTTTTTTTTCATTTCAACCCTAACGTGTGATATATTGTTGGATAGGTATTTAAAAATGAATACGGGTTTAGTAAAATCATTTTTTGATAATGTAAATATTTTCGGAAATAATCGCTCCAGAAGTAAAAAAAAATGTGTCCCCCCCTCTAACTTTTGAACTATAAGTTCAAAAATATGAAAAAAATCCCAAAAGTAGAACTTTATAAAAACTTTCTAGGAATATTATTTTGAACTTGATAGGTTGAATAGTTTTTGAAAAAAAATTACAAAATAATTTCTGAACTAAGTTTGTAATTTAACCGTATAAGCAGGTGTTTATTGTACTATCGGGTTCAGAATTGCATGGCCAATTTATGAATGAATTCATTGATAAATTGACCATGCAATTTTGAACCTGATGGTACCTGTAATTTCTACAAAATCACAATGAAATGACGTGCTTTCAAAAACTCTTAACTAGGGACACTTACTGTGACGGACGGAAAACTACGGAACCCTACACTGAGCGTGGCCCGACACGCTCTTGGCCGGTTTTTTTAACTCTTAAGTGGGGACACTTACTGTGACGGACGGAAAACTACGGAACCCTACACTGAGCGTGGCCCGTCACGCTCTTGGCCGGTTTTTAGGGTTCCGTAGTCAACTAGGAACCCTTATAGTTTCGCCATGTCTGCCCGTCCGTCCGTCCGTCCGTCCGTCCGCGGATAATCTCAGTGACCGTTAGCACTAGAAAGCTGAAATTTGGTACTAATATGTATATCAATCACGCCGACAAAGTGGTAAAATAAAAAGTGGAATTTTTTTTTTATTAGGGTACCTCCCCTATACGTAAAGTGGGGAGTGATTTTTTTTTTCATTTCAACCCTAACTTGTGATATATTGTTGGATAGGTATTTAAAAATGAATAGGGGTTTACTAAAATCATTTTTCGATAATGTAAATATTTTCGGAAATAATCGCTCCAGAAGTAAAAAAATATGCGTCCCCCCCCCTCTAACTTTTGAACCATAAGTTTTAAAAATATGAAAAAAATCTCAAAAGTAGAACTTTATAAAAACTTTCTAGGAAAATTATTTTGAACTTGATAGGATGAATAGTTTTTGAAAAAAAATTACTAAAAAATTAATTTCTGAACTAAGTTTGTAATTTAACCGTATAAGCAGGTGTTTATTGTACCTGTAATTTCTACAAAATTACTATGAAATGACGTGCTTTCAAATAAAGTAAAAACGGTGAAAATCGGTTCACGCAATAAAGAATTATTCCATAAAAATCATCTTCCATACTTTAAGCTCGCGCGCAATAGTTTACTTAATTTGCCGATAGATGTCGCTGTACGTGGAACTCTCATATCATATCCTACATGGCGGTGTTATTAACTCTTAAGTGGGGACACTTACTGTGACGGACGGAAAACTACGGAACCCTACACTGAGCGTGGCCCGACACGCTCTTGGCCGGTTTTTTTTGATTTGTAACATTTATTCTCACAAAGGACGTATTTTACGGCAAAAGTTCCTGAGGAAACTTTATAGTAGACTATATTTGTAATATAATGAGCCTAATTAAGTTTTCAGCCACCTCATAGTTCTTGAGAAACAACAACCATGAGCGGTATTCGTGAAGTGGTCGCTTTAGCTGGTGAGCTTTACAAGTAACATAATTCTGTATTCTTATGATTCAATAATAGAAATAAAATAAAATAATGTAACGAAATAAATTATGATAAAAATGTAGGTACTATCGGGTTCAGAATTGCATGGCCAATATATGAATGAATTCATTGATAAATTAACCATGCAATTTTGAACCTGATGGTACCTATCATGTAAGCGAAATGTGACTTGTAAATAAACAATCCTAATTTACATTAGAAGAACGTTAATCACAATCAGAAGTTAGTTAGTTAGAAGTTATTAACTGGGTTAATCTGTGGTGATAAAATAAAAGTTAAAAGTTAAAAATGAGGGTTTACGGGATCGAGATTTTCTCTAGATGGCAGCACTGCAACGAGAGGTGTTGACAGCAGCTGTCAAAATCCACCAATCAAAAAAAAAAAGAATAAATATGATTTGTGGGTTATGTACATTGAACTTGGAATTGACCTAATATGAATAGTATATACTGAAGATGTTAATCGGATTGAACTCATTAAAAGGAAAAAAACTACTTATGACTAGGCAGTATGGCTTAGTGCTTTAGCCTGTCCAATAGGACGAAAGAAAAAAAAAAAAAAAAGTGGGTTATGTTATGAGTTATGACAGCTAGATGGCCGAAACCCTCATTATTAGCACTTTCCAACCCAAAGTTAATGAACATTAAAAAAATGGGATCAAATCAGTTTTATGGTATACCTAAGATCTTGTTATTGCTTCATCGCCAAGGTCAAAAGTGCGCCGACAAACCTAACAGCCGAAGTTCCCTTCAGTTTGTTTAGGGAAACATTGGCATAACTCCAAAGTTTACAGAACGAACACGTGCCCGGTGTCTAATGTATTTACAACGTACTATTACTATAACGTAAGGTGCTGAACGTACGAGAGGTTGCTGAATTGCAGGATTTGTAGGGCATGTCTCCGATTCCGATTTTGTATATCCGAGGAACGGGTGAATTCCCGAACCCTTCATAGATACAAAACCCCTAACCAGTAGGTACAACTGCAAGTATGTTCTAGGTACTGAAACGTGGTACCTCTGCATGTGATGTGAGGCTGACATTTGGGGGCACGTATTTAATATTATTTTCATCACACATGCTCATAAAGTGTGGCATGCCACGTATAGTTATTTCCTGGAGAGCTAGGCACTTTTTGATACTTGTTTGCAATGTTCTTTACCCCATGTGGCACAATAATATACTATTCCGGTATTTCATATTTGTCGAATATTTATACAATTAACACAAAAATTACTGTAATTCCACACGTATCACTGTGTTCTAGGCCTAAGACTTCGCGTAATGTTATTGCCACTTCCCATCCCACATTACAGCGTAAACAAAACTATCCTATTAAGATAAAAAGGGCTAAGTGAATATGAATGCTCGTATTTACAACTTTTTAACTCGGGAAATGTGTTCATACTAGTAGCGCAATCATTGGAGCCTGCCTTACAAAAGGTGGAGTAGAAAATGTTTTAATGGTTATTGGTAGGCTATAGGATGGTTATTAAAATACTAGATTTGAGACCTTGAGGGGGGGGGGAGCGTTGGCCGCCATCTTGGTTTAAACGTGCCATAAGTCCGTTTTTGAACCTTGGCGCTTAAACGGTTATCAGTATGCCTAAAATGTATATGGAACGTATAAAGAAGATAAAATTGTCTACAATATTTCCATACACAATACGTCTGTAAGTCTTACAGATATAAAGATACAGGGGGTGAAAAAGTGTATATTTTCTTATATCATAAGAATTTTATTTATTAGCTTCAAAGTTTTGTGCTTCGAGATAAGGAAATGAAGACTCTACCACAGTTTCGTCATCTTCTAATGATTCTTTTAAAAGATATTCAAAAGTCGAATTCACCCCTAGAGCGCTTATAGAGGGGGTGAAAGTAGTAAGTCTCACACACAAAATCAATGTTCTGTTACTCATCATAAAACACTACTAGGCGTTGTCAGGTATAGCTTTCGATCAATTCGGGTATAATTAATTTAGATTTGACAAAAAAAATACATGCTTTCATACAAAAAATTTTTTTTTAAAGAAAGTGCTTGAAAATATATTTTTTTTTAAAACTTCATATTATAACTGTCAAGTTATTATTAAAATATCGTATAGGCTATAGAATTTTTTACATAATGCTTGAACAGTTGACTTTATGACAAAAATGTCTACGATAAGTATAAAGCCAATGAGTATGAGTAATATTTTCCTTCCTGTAACTTTGTATCTATAAGACGTACAGAATAAATACAAATGTAGTAGGAGTTACTCGCCACGGATGAAAACAACGTAATCGACTCAACAGGTATAATTGAAAGAATAACTAATTAAATGTACAGATTTAACTTTAACTAAGGAGACTGCTCCGGCATCGGCAGGCGTTTCGAAAGAGACACCGCACCGCTACCACAGTAGTTTTCTCAAGATTAGTGTTGGAAGGTGTTCAATGTCTTGAATGCAGCCAACCAAGCACTTATCCGCCCCTAGCATTTGACATCGAATGATATTTTGCATCTCGGTAGTCTTATTTCTACGTCGACACATCGTTGGCGCGATCTATCTCGGAGGTGGCGCCATCTCTTGACAAATTGGTGTACTACACTCCCCCCCATTTGTTTCCGAGATGTCCCAGCGAGGTTAGGGTTTCTTCGGTCTTCCGCAGGCCCGAGTGAGCCGGTTCTGCTGTGTTGCCTTGCGCGGGCGACCTCGTTTCCTTAAAGGTTGGGCAGGGGTTGGTAATTCGCCTGTTGTACCAATGTATGGGGTCAGCGCCGAAGCGTGGTAGATCCCAAGGCACACGCCAGGGTTTGCAGGGTCTGCAACTGCATATGAAGATGGTCCGTGCTGTTTGGTTATTTGATACGGGCCGTCTCTCTTTGGGGCAAACTTGGCGCTGATGCCTTTGTGGGCGGAACTCAGTGGGTGCAGTGTCACCATAACCATGTTACCTTCAGCGTAATTTGGTCTATTCTGGCGGTGTTGATCCACCAGCTCTTTTCTCTTTTCTTTTTCTATTTCTTGCACTTCTTTGGTTCTCTCTATTGTATCTGCTAGTTGTAACAACTTGGGTGTTATCTCAGGTATAAAGTTTTCCGAGAGTACAATCTGCCGGAAGTTGTTATAATTGTCATCAATGGTTCTCAGTTCTCGCCCGAAAGTCAGGTAGGCTGGGGTGTGGGACGTTGATTTGCAGACTGCCGTGTTCATAGCGAACCTGATACTTGGGAGGTGTTCTGGCCATGCCCTGTGATTTGATCCAATAATCATCGCTAGCTGCGTCTTTAAATCCCGATTCTTTTTTTCAACGGGGTTTGCTTCGGGGTGATATACCGGGGTATAGCCGTGCTTGATCTTTAAGCAGAAGGAGACTTGCTGCATGATAGCACTGACAAACTGTGGCCCGTTGTCGCTAATCATCCTCCTAGGAAACCCGTAACGAAGGAATATTTCGTTTATTAGAATCATGGCGCATCTTTCCGCTGTGGCATCTTCCAGGGCGAAAAGTTCTACCCAGCGCGAGTTGATGTCTTCGATGATGAAGATCCAGGTTTTGTTGTCAGACGAAGGGGGTAGTGGTCCGAAAAGGTCGAACGATATGACTTCGAATCGCTGACTTAAAGCATGGGTCTGTAGGAGTCCAGCTGGTTTATGGTTAGATGGCTTATAACGTTGGCACTTGATGCAGAGTTTCACATAGCTCTCGATGTATTTCCGCATGCCAATCCAACAGTATCTACGCGATATGGCCTGGTACGTCTTGTCCGCACCATAATGTCCAGCTTTAGGGTCATCATGATAGATGGCCAATACATTTGCCCATTCGTGTTCCGGTACAACTAATTGAGCTTCGTCTGAATTCGATTCCGATTTGTGACGATACAGAAGACCGTCATTCATTAGGTAGCCCTTGCTACTCCAGTACAGAGCGCTTTCGTTGCCGAGGGTGTCCTCTAATGCATGTATTATCTTTGCCAGTCTCTCATCTTTGAGTTGTTCAGTCCTTATTTCAGCCGGACTGCGGGGTCGCAAGTCTACGGTGACCATACACACGCCGCACTCAGCGTGGGTATCTTCCGTACATGGTGGCCTTGACAGGGTGTCTGCTACGACATTGATTCGTCCGGGGACGTATTTGACGTGGATATCGTGAGCCTGCAGTTGTAGAGCCCATCTGGCGAGTCTACCTGTCGGTGATTTCAAATTCATTATCCACTGCAGGGCCTGATGATCGGTGACAATTGTAACAGGCACTCCTTCAATGTAACCCGCGAACTTCTTAATGGCCCAGACGACAGCGAGCGCTTCTCTCTCAGTTGTCGAGTAGTTACGTTCTGCCGATGTCAGAAGCCTACTCGCGTATTCAATTCGATGTTCCTCATCCTTTTCACCTTGTACCAGAACTGCACCCAGTGCATAATTACTCGCATCTGTCTTGATCGCGTAACCTTTGGTGTAGTCTGCTTGCCCAAGTATTGGGGTTGAAGTGAGATGGGCTTTCAACGCTTTATACTCGTACGCCTTCTCTTGTTCAGGACCCCAAGTCCATAGAGCGTTTTTTTTAGTCAATTTTGTGAGTGGCTCAGCAATATCGGAGAAGTTTTTTATAAACCGCCGGTACCAAGAACAGGTCTGTAGGAACGACATCAGGTGTTTCACGTTAGTTGGGGAGGGACGATTTAAAATAGCCGCCACTTTCTCAGGGTCGACTTGTAGGCCTTCTGGGGTTATCAGGTGACCCAAGTATTTTACGCTGGTACAAACAAAGCGGCACTTATCTTTGTTGACAACGAAGTTGTACTCCCTCATTTTGGTAAAAACATCTCTTAGGTCAGACAAGTGCTGTTCAAACGTCGTCGAAAAGATGATCAAGTCATCCAGGTAAGCTACAAGCTTGATATGACATAGACTAACACGGAATCTGTCTATTAGTCTTTGAAACGTGGACGGCGCGTTGCGGAGTCCGAAGGGCATACGTAGGAACATGTAAATCCCGAAAAGCGTTATAAAGTAGTTTTTACTTGGTCGCATTCTCGTACGCTTATCTGCCAATACCCGGCTTTTAAATCTAGAGCAGACATGTACGCCGTGGACTTAGCTTCATGTAGCAGGTCGTCGATGCGAGGGATTGGGTACGTGTCAGGTACCGTGATGGAATTTAATCTACGGTAATCTATGCAGACTCTTACTTTTCCGTCTGTCTTCGGAACCATCACAACTGGCGCGGCCCATGGAGATGTGCAGGGTACGATAATGTTATCCGCTAACATCTTCTCGATTTCAGCTTTTAGGACTTGTTTCCTTTGTTCAGGCATCCTATAGGGAGGGACAGATATTGGTAGATGATTTTGCGTATCGATCACGTGTTCCACGTCTTCCACTGGTTTGCCGTTTGATTCGAATATGTCCTTGAACTCTTGAAGCAATCCGTCGAGTTGTGCTGATTGTACGTCATCCATAGTTACCGACACGTCTAATGTGCATAGGCTTACGTCATCAAAGAGAGTGGCCGCGTGTGGTGACAAGGTGTACTCAGCTTCCTCTATGTTCTGGATGGCATCTCGCATCATGTATTCCATTCTTGGTAAGTACCCGTCGAAAATGAGTTTATCTTGAGAACAGCTAATTTTCGGTGGCAATGCAGCTCCTTCAGCTTTCGACCCTGCTTCGTCAGCAGGCATTATTTGCTTTGGCGGTCGTTTTCCTTTTTCCATATCCATCGGAGCAAATGCGATTTTAGGAGCGATCACCTCCGGTTGCGTAAACATGACGAACCTCTCCTGGTATAGTTCGAACTGCTGTTGCGGTTGGTCTATGTAGCTCCACGTGAATTGTGCGATATTCAAAATGATGCCAGCTTTCTGCATAAGGTCAATTCCCAACAATGTTCGGTTGTCGCGGGATTGTATAAGGACGATGAAAGGAGCGTATAAACGTCGGCCGCCAAGGTCAACTTCAGCTTCGAAAACCAGTACTCGTTGCAGTTTTGGGTTGCCATCCGCTAAGGTTACTGTAGCCATTTGCTCGTAGAAAATCTGTCCGCGCGCCTTCAGTAACCCATAGAGTTCGAATGATGCAACGCTTATTTTAGCGCCAGTGTCTACATAAGCTTTACCTTTTACGCCATTGACCTCCAGAAACACCATGGGACGAGACCGCATCTCTAGCTCTATATTTATAGTACAAAATCCCAAAGTGCCCTTCTTCTCAAGTGAATCCGAGGGCTTGTTGGAGCATACTTTGCAGTTACTGCGATAGACCCCCGGTGCACCACAGCCATAACAAGATACCTTGACATCGCTTGATGATGGTGGGACCGTATCCGTTGATTCCTTACCACCTTCCATTATTCTTTTACGTTTCCTGCATTCTTCTAAAACGTGACCCAGCTTTTTGCAGAAATTGCACCGAGATGCCTTCTTCGCGCGCGTCGAGCCTGAGGTTTCTGGTTTAGAAGACTCTGCAGTTTTATCATTGCCTTCTTTCTTCCCTTCTCCTAGTGCTTTCTCTTTCAGCAAAGCTTCCACGCTGCGTGCCTGCTTGAGTAGGTCATCAAAATCCTTGACTTTCTCTATAGGAACTTTCTCCCTGATTTTCAGGTTTAGCAGCCCATAAGTTATGTGAAGCTGCTGCTTCTGATTCAGAAGTTCATCGGTGGGAAGTTCGGAGAAAAGCATTCTCTTCTTTGTTACAAAATCGTCCGTAGAAACGTCTGGTCCTTGCTTGGCACCGCAAGCTTCTAAATAAATTTCATATACGGGTTTCTTCGGGGCGAACGTGTTTCTTAATGCCTCCTCGAATTTAGCCCATGTAGTGATAATACTCTTACTGCCTTGCCACCAGACCGCGGCGTCGTCTCGCAGAATCAAAGGTAGTCCAGCTAGTGCATCGTTGTCATTGATATTTTCAAGTTTCTTGAAAACCTGCACCGCCGTAAGAAAAGCTTCCACTTGCATGACGTCATACTGCCCTTCCGATTACTTCCTATGCTGGCCAATAATTGCTGGAACTGCTCTTGAGTTAGACTGACGGACATGTTGCTTTCAGTTTTTCCCCGGAGAGCTTTGACCGGATATGTTGTCTTCCTTCCGTGTCTTGTAACCACGTATCTGGGTTCGTTCGAGCCCGAGTTGGACGCCACTGTAGTAGGAGTTACTCGCCACGGATGAAAACAACGTAATCGACTCAACAGGTATAATTGAAAGAATAACTAATTAAATGTACAGATTTAACTTTAACTAAGGAGACTGCTCCGGCATCGGCAGGCGTTTCGAAAGAGACACCGCACCGCTACCACAGTAGTTTTCGCAAGATTAGTGTTGGAAGGTGTTCAATGTCTTGAATGCAGCCAACCAAGCACTTATCCGCCCCTAGCATTTGACATCGAATGATATTTTGCATCTCGGTAGTCTTATTTCTACGTCGACACATCGTTGGCGCGATCTATCTCGGAGGTGGCGCCATCTCTTGACAAATTGGTGTACTACACAAATACAAAAAAAATTGAGTCTTTATAATTCTCGTAGACATTTTTGTCATAAAGTCAACTGTTCAAGCATTATGTAAAAAATTCTAAAGCCTATACGATATTTTAATAATAACTTGACAGTTATATGAAGTTTAAAACACTAAAATATTTTCAAGCACTTTCTTTAAAAAAAAAATTTTTTGTATGAAAGCATGTATTTTTTTGTCAAATCTAAATTAATTATACCCGAATTGATCGAAAGCTATACCTGACAACGCCTAGTAGTATTTTATGATGAGTAATAATAGAACATTGATTTTGTGTGTGAGACTTACTACTTTCACCCCCTCTATAAGCGCTCTAGGGGTGAATTCAACCTTTGAATATCTTTTAAAAGAATCATTAGAAGATGACAAAACTGTGGTAGAGACTTCATTTCCTTATCTCGAAGCACAAAACTTTGAAGCTAATAAATAAAATTTTTATGATATAAGAAAATGTACACTTTTTCACCCCCTGTATCTTTATATCAGTAAGACATATTGGTAGATGTATTGTGTATGGAAATACTGTAGACAATTTTATCTTCTTCATACGTTCCATAGACATTTTAGGCATACTGATAACCGTTTAAGCGCCAAGGTTCAAAAACGGACTTATGGCACGTTTAAACCAAGATGGCGGCCAACGCTCCACCCCCTCAAGGTCTCAAATCTAGTATTTGAATAACCATCGTGTAGCCTACCAATAACCATTAAAACATTTTCTACTCCACCTTTTGTAAGGCAATATATGGAGATGATTCCCCAATGATTGCATTATAGTAGGCATCGATGAATCAGTTTACTGAAATAAGTAACATCATATCGTAACTACGAGTATCTAAAATGTTAGGTGGTATTGTTTGTCCGGCGGCTTAAGGATAAATGCGCCATACTTTGAGTACTCATGCGCCATACTCAAAGTATGGCGCATTTATCCTTAAGCCGCCGGACAAACTATAACAATGTATTCATTAGGTATAAGTAGTACGAATGCTTACCGATTTAAAAGAGCACATGTACATGACATGACGTAATAAAACAAGCTTTGTGGGAGTTTATCGAAAATCTAGATGCTACAAAACCGAAGTGCGGAAAGCGGTGTTGAAGGCACGATGATGTCGTGTCGATATTATCGATTTATATATAGAGAGCGAGATATACTTACACATGTACGAGTATAGAGAGCGAGTTATAAAAGCAAATAGCTGGCAACAGATATTTTAAACAAACCTGCTTTGAATAATAGATGCCAAGTTAATATTTTAGATGCCAACCTATTTCAAGTTCCCTGTAATTTTTTGATCAGCTATATATTGCTGCCGTTTTTCAACAATACGATGATGTTTGCTGATGCTTGTTTAGATTTATTGCCGCTAAAATATTAATTCACAGCTAATTTATATTATTAAATGCCTTAGAAAAGTTACCGATTCATATTTTAGCTGCCCAAAACATTATAAGCCGTTAAAATATTCTAGTTTTTAAAGTAGTATTATTAATATACGAATGTTATTTATTAATCAGACCTTGCATAATGAAGCAAGTAAATATATCAGACACAAATAATTATATGTATTTTGTTGGGGTCACAGAGAGTTGGAGTATAACAGCATGTTATATTTCTGCAATTTGCGAGATATACACAAAAATACTGGTGATCCGTTTAAGTGCATTAAAAGTAAAAGTAATTGGTATCGTATTGCTACTAAGAAAAAGTAGGAAAAAATTTTTTTGAAAGCAAAAAAATATGTTTTGGTATGGGGCATATCGTTTTTCGTGTGAAAAAACATTTTTCACCTCAGCAGCAGGAACGAGGGTTCTTTGATACCTAAAAACAGTGAGCAAAACTCAATTTTGCTGCGAGCTTGAGACAAAATGACCTTGTTGACCTTGGAATTACAATGTCAATCTGCGTGCGAGGTCTAATACAAATTCGAAATACTCGGAAGCTATTCGTGTTGTCTTTTTCACGTCATTAGTAAATAGAGAGAGACAGAAATATTTTAAACGTCATTCAATCAAATTTTATTTAATTTTAATTCGTATTCTGAACTTTCGGTTCGACCCCTGACACAGAGTCAGAACGATACGTTCCGAAATGCGCAGAAGTACTAATTTGTAAATATAATTTAAACAAATTTTAATTTTGAAATGTTTAACCATACAACACCTAAAATAATTTACGTTCTTTATTTCAAGATCAAATAAGTATAAACGGAAAAATTACAAGATTATCATGTGAAAAATATTATTACTTACAACAATCTCTCGTATTGTGATCAAACAGTAGTTACGGAACGCAGATAAAAAAAAGTTGACAAAAGTCAAAATGGCGGTATAGATATTTTAAAAATATTTAATTTATTTTGATAATTTTTTGTGTTATTAACTTATAATTGAGGTTTTTGAACTCTAATGTAAGAATATTATAATAAACTAGCTGTGCCCGCGGCTCCGCCCGCGTGGACTACGGTCTGTGTCAGTAAGCGGCTAATTTATCTCCCGCTACCCTGGAGGCGGAACTTGAAGTAAAGTTGACAGATAACGCTAGAGGACAGTAGTCCTAATAAAATATTTTACAATTACCACTAAATGAAACTACACTCAAAAATGAATACTTTTTTATCATATTAATTTAATTTTTTTTGGCATGATTTAAACGACATAGAGTAGTAGGTGTATATCGGACGATACAGGACCACTTTTGTATTTATACGTTCATGTCCACGGCAAATATCATCCAAATCGATCCTCCCGTCAAATCAGTCTGAAGCATGAAAGGTAAGAACAGGCGCGGTTGAAATTGGGGAGCGGGGGGGGGGGGGGGGGTTCACAAATGCAGAAATGATTTATTTCTATTTGAGGTGCACTTGGAGGGGGGAGGGGGTCCATGACCCATGCAAATTTAACTCAATCGAGTGTAGTTTAGACGTTGAATTTGAGCATCATGAGATGAGAACTGGCCAAGAGCATGTCGGGCGATGCTCAGTGTAGAGTTTCATAAAGGCCGCCCTGTTACAAAACATCCGTTCAAAAGGTCGTTTATTAAGGGATATTTGGCAGCGCTTACGTCATTTTACTATTCGGCACTTCCTTTCACTATGCGTTTTTGACTGATAATTCAAAAACGGCTGAAACGATTTTATTCAATATAGTTTTTGTTGATAGTTCTTATCAGGCCTCACCAAATTTCAGCTTTCTAGTGCAAACGGTAACTGAGCATACACTGCTTTACCTACACACATATTAAAAATTCAGGGGGGGGGGCGTGCCGGCGGTCGGGGGTAATGAATTTTCATACGTTTTTACCACTCTGTCACAGATAAATCAAGATATTTATTCTCAATGTAAGAACATTACAATGCACTAATGAACGTCAGAGTAAATTAAAATACGTGAGTATCGTGGAACACGCGATTCGAACGAAGTTATGTTATTTAATTTTATTTCATATCTTTTTTGGAAATTTATTTTTTTTGTATTTTTTTGAAATTTTTAAAATTGTTGAAATTTTAGAAATTTTTGAAATTTTTGAAATTTTTGAAATTTTTGAAATTTGTGAAATTTGTGAATTTTTTGAATTTTTTGAAATTTTTGAAATTTATGAAATTTTTGAACTTTTTTAAAATTTTGAAAAATTTGGAAAATTTGAAATTTTTGAAACTTTTGAAAATTTTGCCATTTTTTACTTTTAGGTTCTCGACTTTTTTCAGTTTTTTCACTTTTATCACTTTGTCACTTCTCACTTTAACTTTTCACTTCACTTTATTCTATTTTATACCTATGTATATTTTTTATTTCATTCCATTTTACATGTTTCTCAATCGTATGGCTGTCGCGTTTTCGTGACGTGACGCTTTTTCGTGACGTTACTTTTTTTGGCCTAGCCTCCCATCCGCGAACCGTCCGATAAGGAACTTCGTTCCAAAACTACCACCGGTTCTAACCCTACACCTCTGGCCCAAGAAGTATTATGACATTTATGACCGAAAAGAAACTCGACGGGACTTATTTTATTCAAAACAGTAAGTAAATATATTATTAGATCTTAAAGATACAAAATAATGCGTAGTTCTTCAAGAAGACATATCAAAACAGCTTGAGAGACAGATAATGTACCCATTGTTTAATTATAAAGAAAAATAAATCCCAATCTGACTGCTTCAAAACGTTTGATATGTTTTCCTACCTAAATAACCGGTGTCCTATAAATGTTAGATGATTTTGTAGTACTTTTTTGGTTTGGGCCATGCATCTTTGTCCTCGAACCTTGAATAACCCTTTGAAATTCATGACATTTTCAAATATTTCTTAAGAGCGGGTAAAGGTAAATTTAAAGCATCGACGGGTAACTTGTTATAAATATGAACACCTTGACCAAAAAATTACAAATTATTTCAATACCAAATTTCATCTAAATACGTACAGCGGTTATTGGTTGTTTCTTCCCCATGTAAACTTCCACCCCTTTTGCATCCGCTTAAGGGATAATTTCGAGATAAAACTATTTTATTTCCTTTTCCAGAGCTCAAATTATCTCCATACCAAATTTTATCTAAATCGATTCTGCAGTTAATAATTCCGTATACAAATTTCCAACTCCCTTTTCACCCCTTTAGGGTTGATTTTGGGGTAAAAACTATTGTTCCTTTCTCGAGACCCATACTATCTCTATACACATTTCCATCTAAATCAGTTCAGCGGTAAAAAATTGGTCCTTTCTCGAGACCCATACTATCTCTATACACATTTCCATCTAAATCAGTTCAGCGGTAAAAAATTCCTCATACCAACTTCCAACCCCCTTTTCACCCCCACAAGGGTTTGAAAACTATCCTATGACGTTTCTCGAGACTCATACTCATTTCTATCTAAATCATTTCAGCGGTTAAAAATCCTCCATACAAACTTTCAACCCCATTTTCACCCCCACCAGGGTTGATTTTCGGGATTAAAACTACATATTATCCTTTCCCGGGACTCAAACTATCTCTATACAAAATTTCATCAAAATCCGTTCAGCTGTTTTCACGTGATGCGCGGTCAAATAAACAGACAAACAGATAAACAGACAAACAGACAAAAATTCTAAAAATTGTTGGAACGTGTTCTGTTATCGATTCTAAGTATCCCCAGCCCACTTTTTTTCGATTATCTTCCATGTACAGACTTTCGACCCTCTTCAGCTTTATTATATGTATAGATACAAGTGAAAAAAGTGACAAAGAAGGATTAAGCATCACCCAGGTTGTATTTTTCCATGTCTTCTCACTGCTGAGGTGAAAAATAGTGTGTTCAACATGAGAATAAAGTTATTTACATCTTGTGCTTTTGAGTACCTCTCTACGCTCAAGATTCTATAATAGAATCACTCGCTTGCTCAGGACTCAAAATTAGCACTCGAAGTAAATATGAACTTTCTTCTCTTGTTGTACAATAGTACATTGTTGTAGGGGCTTGAAAGTGGTATGAATAGGTGGATCGAGTTAGTTCGAGGGCCGACTCGCCAGGGGAGGCCCTCGAAGATACGAGTCCACCTATAGCGCTTTCGGCCGAGATATTACATAGTGCTTTTCATAATAATATAAATGCTTTAATAGAATATCCAATTCAGTATTCCATTCCCGCCTTTTTACTTTTTATTTCACTTTCAAGAAGCGTTTTTCTGTTGTTTGTTTCAAACCGACTCATTACTTAGAGGCGTTTTTGATAGAAAACCACAAACGGCTAAAAAAGTAATAACGCCTTTAGGGTGAATAAA
The DNA here is from genome assembly GCA_947086415.1 of Pammene aurita. Lineage (NCBI taxonomy): Eukaryota > Metazoa > Arthropoda > Insecta > Lepidoptera > Tortricidae > Pammene > Pammene aurita. The sequence goes on along the minus strand of OX352305.1, from coordinate 19,461,197 downwards.
TTGTTTTGACATTTCTTTTTTTTAAACAGGTAGTTAGCCCGATAAACAATCTTATTTTATTTTTGAAACATAAAGTTGTGCCAAAAAAGGACCTTTTAATGTTTTTAATGAATGCAATGACATAACTGGACAATTTACTTTCCAACTAATGACATTTCATCGTTACAATAACATTGCTGTAGTGATGGTTCAGGTGCTACAGCAAATGCTTACTTTCCAGCTTGGATTTTGACCATCTTTTGTCACATTTCCGAACAGTAGCGTGAAATATATATTTAAACATGATTAAATTAATTGCTTCTACGACTATTTCGAGAAAAAGTCGAGGAAGGATAATATTCAATGTGATTATGTCCCCATATTCACTGTCTATCTATTTTAAATTATACTAGATCTAAACTTATATAGATGTCATATACAAAGGAAAAAGTGACCTAGGCCTCCGGTGCCCAGGGCTGGGATCGAACCAGCGTCTTTAGCATTCGCGGCAGACGCCTTTACCACTTGGCCACCCGGGTCACAGCAGCACCGGTCGAATTTTCCCGTGTAAGTATATGCAATCTTTTGTAAATGCTAAGGCGCATTTCAGCCAAACATCTAAGGTAGAACCATAGACATATAAATTAAGAAGACGTAATCCCACGAAGATAAAACTGTGATTCCATAATGAGCCGCGATCTCGTGCACACACACTCACTTTTGACGTTTGAACCAATCACCGTTCGTCCACGAGTTATAGATGTGTGCGTGTCGCGCGTAAACACGAAGAAATTGGCTTATTATGGAAGCACAGTTTTGTCTTCACGGCGTTACGTCTTCTTATTTTATACGTCTATGGGTAGAACATTATGAGTCCGTACCAGGAGGATGTCACTACGCACTTTAGGTACATTTGGCCGGCGCGCCTCCCGGGCATCAGGCGTATGGCCGTGGGCTGCCGCTCGGCTCGCACGATAGTCGTGTCACGTGGCGCTCAAGCAAAATTGAAAATACACAATGGCTTCGAAACCTAAATCTCGACCTAATCCGTATAAAATATATTGTTCTGTTTACGGATGTCTGAATAAACGGAAGAACAAGGAAGCAGAATTCTTTTTTTAGATTCCGGATGATATTGAAAGGTCCCGAAGTCCTTACTTAGTAGGTAATAGTTAAACTGTTAAAATAAACATCCTTAATTTATTGAATATTGGTTGCCCAGAAACAATATTAGGAACTGACCGACATATTTTCAAAGGAATACGGCTGTGGCATACCTACTTCCTTGAGAATCAGACATACTATCTTCGGATAAAATTTTCATGTTTACAGAATCAACGTTTGTAATTCCTACATATTTATCTTAAAAATAATAAATCAGTAGGTATTTTAGGTACAAAAACTTGTCAAGTCACAACCCTCACAGCTCGGTCATAAAACTGCGGCGCGCAAAGAAGATTCACGGTTCGTGCGCGATTATAAGTTTCAATTTTGCTTGCAGGCGGCGAGTATAGGTATAATTTTATACCTAAATCTGCCTTTTGTGAAGGAGTGAATTTTCTGTACGGTAGTACTATTAGTTATTCTGTGTCCATACCTCCTATCTGAACTCTTAGAAGTTCATTGAAAGCGAGAGAGATGGCGTTGCCGTTAGTACAACTGAAGAACAAATCAAATTATTTCAACAATTATTAAAATAATTTGATTTGTTCTGATGATGATGATGTCCTCCCAGACGTATCCGTCGACGGCGACACCTGGACAAGTTATTCAGCAGGTACTTAGGTAGGCTGATCTTTACGTGCATGGGCTCGAGCGTGACTTGCAAAACCAAACTTCGTTTTGAAAGTTCGACAGCAAGAGACACAGTAAAGCTCATTATTCGAGTTATATGTGTAGGTGTAGGAGGGCTTGGGCCGAGATTTTCGGAACTCGCGTTTGGCGTCAAGGTCTTCCAGGCGCACTTTTTCATAGTCACGGAGACCCGTGTTGATCGCAGCTCGCCAGTCCGACCTCCGAGTAGCAAGCTCCTCCCACGACTCACTTGATAGGCCGGTAGCAGTTAGGTGGCGTTTTAGGACATCCTTGTACCGCAGATATTGCCCGCCTGTCTTGCGTTTACCCGAAGCTAGTTCGGAGTAAAACACAGCTTTAGGTAGTCTTGATGGCGGCATGCGCACGAGGTGTCCACACCAGCGTAGCTGACCTTTTATGAGTAGACATTCCATGCCTGTCATTCCGGTACGACGCAAAACCTCCGAGTTTGGAACACGATCCTGCCATCTCAGCCGAAGAATGGCTCGGAGACACTTGAGATGGAAAGTGTCAGTGTGTGATTTGTTCTACAGTTATGCTAGATCTATCTATTCTATTTTAGTCTAAATTATACTTATCTAGTACGAACTTGCCCTAACAATCCTATGAACACCTACAAATAAAACGGCTAGTATTTAACGTAGGTACATTTAAGTACAATACAAGTAATTCATTGTTCTACGAGCACGTGAATAGAGACTATTATGTTAATGACCACATCATCGTGCTCATAGTAATAGTTAACTGTTAAAATATTAACATTCTTATCTTAACGGTATAAGGTTCAAAACTTCCACTTTATTATATGTGTCACTACTATTTGGCTAAAGGCGCTCATGTTGTACCAGATTCAATATTGCGATGCGAGCAATAAAACCGCCTAATGGTATCTTTTCCGATAAAGTGTCACATATATTGTGAGGAAAATTGCTAATTTTTTTTGTGAATTTATAACAAAACAATTTTGCCAAGATTTATACGTACATACTAGTCATTAAAAGCCTGTTACACTTTACTTTTTTTAGTGTCCTAACTAGCATCCTAATTAGGATTTTAACTTTTTTCAATAGTAAATTAGCTTGCTAAATGCGGTTAGACTAAATTTAGAAACTAAATCATTTAGGAAGCTAACTAGGACAAGTGTAACAAGCCCTTTACTCATTATGGGTAAGGGTGTCCAACTCCACGACGTGACAGCTATTGTCCCTGGAACGTCTCGGATACGTTTTCGAGGTTGTCCAAGTTCCCTTGGCATGACCACAGATAAGGTAAAATATTGAAGTAGTTTATATTATAGCAGTAGTTTTGTACTAAAATAACTAGGTAATAAATCTGTCATTTATCTAGTTTTGTATTAAAATTACTGATGGATTAGACAGATTAGGGCTGGTCCGGCAATCAAACTAATCGCGTACTAGTAAATCCTAGTACGTCAAAGTTCAACTGTCAAACACTGAATTTGTAGGGAAGAAGACCTTCTGTAAATAATTCACGTAGCTTTTATCTGTTCGCGTGACATTGCAAATACTGACAGTAACTACCCCTGTGGACTAAATGAGAAGGTATTCAAATGCGAAAATTATGCAGAATTTGTCAACGAAAACAGTTGAGTGTTGAGTCGACCTAATTAAGTTTATTTCCTATTTATAAAGATCACACTTTTTTATTTGTTTTTTGTTTTAATATTTGTTATATTATATAACATAAAACGGCACCTAGATGCTTAGAAGAATAATAAGTAAGGAAGCGTAATCAACGCTCAAAATCTGCTCCACTTTCCTGGTGCCAAAGTGGGCGGAGCTTATGACAGCGGTGCCCTAATGGCATGTCAAACATTTTGAAATTGCTATGTCGTCAAAATATTAGTTTTTTCGGTCCATGAAATTTCGGTAATATGTCGGTATTAAAATGCCGGCTTGGGCCGTGCATTGGTGCAGGAGCCACACAGGCGCCAAAGATGGTGATATTTCTTTTCATCGGTAAGTAAATCACGAATAGATATTCTCATACATTACGGACTTGGTCGATGTTATGCAATATAAGTTTTGGAAAAGTAAACATAACTCATTTTGAAATGAAAGATTTATTTGAGGAAAAGTATAATGAATGTTCATTTATAAGTATTACCTAGTAGTAATAGATCGACAAAACAAAACCCTTCGAATTAGTACCTACTTTACTTACTCTGGTAAAACCATTCTGGCCGTGCCATTTCTAGTACAACTGACTAATAGGTATGACTCTTATTTTTCATTAATAATAAATGCTATAACTTCATAGCATAGTCTTTAATTATCAAATCAAGAGCAGAGCCCGACTGGGGAACTACCTCTACCTTACAGAAAACCACAGCCAATTAGCACTAGATCCTACTCATAGTGTTGTGTTCCGGCCGGTGAGTAAGGTTGCCAGAGAGCTCACGCTCAGAGGATGCAGTGTGTTGACGACGGGGATCCTCTTGTCCCTTTAGCTGTCAACACAGTCAATCCTCTTTTATATGAATGCGTCGGCAACGCACATGAGACACCTCTGGAGTTACAGGCGTCCATAGGCTACGGTAGCTGCTTACCATCAGGTGAGCCGTATGCCTGTTCGCTACCGTTGTAGTATAAAAAAATGGATACAACATGTAAATTTATCTTTGTATTTCCCTAAGCCTGCTAAAATAAATAGTACACATAAACGAACTCATCCGTTATTTATTTAGTTCTAAAAACGAGGAAGCAAAGAATTTTAACTATTTATATAATGGTCATATAGTCTGGTCATGAATTAAGTTAAAAAATAGTCGTTTTTTTTGCCATAATCAACCTTAATTGCTTAACATTATGTTGCTTGAGACCAAGAGGGTCTCTCTAATGTAACGGATTTATAAAATTGTAAAAAAGTTCAAAATCTTAACTATTTTATGTTAACTTATGCTTATTTTGTAGTATGTAAGTCCCTATATTGTAATTAAGCACTTCTATTAAATAAATGAAAGATGAATAGAAGGCTTTCATATTATTCCTTATTCCAAGATCGATTAAAATTACGTACTTATATTACATAAGTAATGAAAAATGCACTAAAAATAAATTATTAATTGATTGCATTATTAATATTATAATTTATTACGTGAACCCATCCACGTCAAACTTAGGCGTATTTATTATACGTTAACTTGACATTTCAGTTATTTCATTTGAGTATCTCCTGTCCAATTAAACTTCATTGTCAAATTGATTTTGACCACTCACAACGCGGCAACTTTTCTTATTGGTGAAATGGCATGAAACCTTTGCGGAATTAAGGTTAATACAAAAAATTAGGTTAAAGAATGAGTACTTGATTGGTTAATAAGACATAAGACATTTTAGTTTTGTAAACGTGAAAATGGGTCTTGTTTTCACATGAACTTTGCTTGCCTTAAGACTCGTCTTGATATTATATGTCGATGCCTAGATGTTAGTAAATAGTTGCTTTAAGATAAAATGCGGGTTTGCTCTAGATCGTAGATAGAAGAAGTTAATCTGATTTTTTCCTTATTTCGTATCTATTTTCCTTATTCCTCAGTTGACTATTCATCATTCCGTACAATTCCATAATATGTTTATTTCAGGAAGCACTCAAGAAACCCGTTAATCATAATAGGTACATATATTCGGAATAACAAAGTCTCAACAGGTGCACGTTCTATAGGCAATAACAAGGGTGTACAAATTTGAATCTTATCTCCTTGATATAAGTTTTAAAATGTGTCCATGACGAGGATAACCTGTTGACGGCAAAAGGGCGAGGCGTGGGGTGCAGGACGGAGTAGGTATTCTATTAACAGTAGGCTAAAAGTTTTATTTAGTGTGTAGTCTGCTCTCGTTTTTAACTTCAATCAGTCGATCGATTAAATGTAGCAATGTTACTAAAACGGCATAAAAATGCCGGCACAGTCTAACTGAAACTATTTTTGCTAAATGGACCACTCACGGCTTTCATTACACTGGCATAGAGATATTTACGCAAATAAGAAATCATCGGCTACGTCGTAGAGCTACGAGCGTAGCATATCAGTGGATGAGTGTACATATTATTTAAGCCGCCCTTATGACACCAAATTCATTTCGTGGTTTATTATCGGTATTAGGGCTCCCGGTCGTAACCGGGTTTCGTGTACCCGTTTCGAATACCCGTTTCTGAATAACACGCTACACGGTTTTCTGGCCCGTTACGCACGTGTAATTAAGAAACGTGTAGTTAATAAAAATAAACCTTATTTAAATCGGCTCTAACTACTTCGGACCCGTTCGGGCCGATATGAACTACCCATGTACCCGTGGAAACGTGGCTGAGAAACTTCTCTTGGAAACGTTTCCTGGAGTCGTTTCCGACGGCGGTTCGTGTAAACCGGTTCCTTAGCACCGCCGGTCTTAAGTACACGGGTATTCGTCTCCGCGTGTAACACGTGTAGCGGGAGCTTACCTTAGCCAAGTTACCTTAATACGTATGGCAATCGAAAATGGTACTACACTACGCTAACCCGGAAAACCCGATACGCGAATACGTAATTTAATTAGAAGGATATCATTTTGTTGTCAATCGCCAATGCGTCTCGATACGTTACGTTGGTATAACCGAGAGCCATTCGAATGACAACAAAATTATATCATTTAGATATCAGTTAGTAAGATCAAATATGCCTCCAGGGGCCGATTGCATAACAATTTGTAACTAATATTATTAGAGGAAGTCTCTTTCTAATAAATGAGATTGGAAAGAGACTTCCGCTAATATTATTAATTACAAGTTGTTATGCTTTCGGCTCCAGATCGTGTGTTCAATAGCGCTCGGATTACTGCAGTAAATATGTGTAGTGTGGAACTGTGGACGGGCGGGGCGCCGCCCGCCCTTGGCGTCTGGTAAATAAGTAAGTCATTGAATTCTACGAAGCACGTGGCTGTTTTTTCTGTTGCTATCGGCATTTGTCATTAGGATAATGAACCTGATGATGTGAAAATAACACACTTTTTATTTCCCATGCTTTGAAAGTGATAGCGGTTGGAACTAACAGTCACTTCCACTCTAGGCAGTTTCACTTTTGTACTCGTATATCTTTAACAGTTAGCTAGAGAGAAAATTCGTTTCAAAATTGACTTTGTCGTCTTCATCTGATAAACCCTTTACTAATTTGCCTAGGCACACATTCACTCGAGCTAGGGGCGCTCTAACTCTGTTCGATTGTCAAAATTTCTTTCATCCCTTGGTTTAAAAAAATACTATTTTATAAAATACCTACATAGTATTGTTGCTGTGTTGTGTGTCTTTAAAATAGAGCTCATTTCTACGTGCATGCTGGAACCTGGGGCCGTATTATAACTTAAAAACACGTTTAGATTAGATACGATCCAACTTCAATACAACTCCAATGCATTAACTACGGAATACAGCTAACGCCTAAACGTCTAAATCAGATATATCAGTATTTGCTTGAAAATTATTCCTATGTAACCCCAATACAACTTTAATATTGGTTGATTTTTTTGTTGTGTGTGGAGTTATGTTTAAGATATATTGTGTTTTAATGTATTGTTTATGTATTAAGTATTTTAAAATTCGAAAATAGAATACGGCACCTTGGGGCCATTTCTCGAATAGTATTAGACTAATTATAGTATAATACTAATGTATGTATGTTGTCATGGAAATCCATACGATTTGACATTTCATGGACTAATAAATATATATATTATATCGTTCGAGAAATAGGCTCCTGTCTAATATTATTTAATATTATAAAATATATACATATATATATATACTATGGTACTAGAATTATTCCTTCGCGATTAGAATTATTTTAGTAACAGTACATAGTAGACAGTCTACTGTAGACTCGTTACAATTACGAGTCCATAGCTTGATTAAACTGTGGCCGCACCTTAATTGTGATCAAGTGCGTAGTTACTGCGGCAAGGTATGTATACTCTTTTGAAGAGAGTGTCCTGTATTTTCCGTAAATCGTTTTTTCCATGTTGCTATTTTTGCCATTAGCAATTTTTACTACAATTTCTTTTCCCGAAAGCATTTCTAACCATTCCCATAGTTCCCCACTATTTTTTTTCTCAATAGCTTATTTTGGTATATTTTCCCACTGTACATACATAATATTCTTGTTATAGGATTTTTGAATATCTTCTTTTTTTAATGAATACCGACTTGTTTTATTTACTATATGATAGTAAATAAAATAAGTCGGCACGCTCTCTTCACTCGCTCGGCTTCGCGCGCTGTTTGGTCGCAGTTCACCTAACACACTCCTCCTCGCTTCGCTCGTCGTCGCACCTATCTTGACTCTGTCACATGACAGTCTTCCGTGATTACAAAGTAGTATGAAGTTACACTAAATGCTCATAAAGACACCAATCCAATAGGTCAAGAACCAAGATATTTTATTATTCATCTAATCTTTAAATCATAGGATTGAAATTACCAATAGATAAATTATCATAACGTTTTTTTACAATTATTTTATTACATTGTCGTAGTTTTTTGGTCTTGAATTCCAGTTTCGAGTACCTATAGCTGACTTGTGACATGACATATGTTGTGTTAAAGGACAAGGTGGTCAAAGTTATCATAATATTCGAGAAAAATGTCGGCAACTGTCACTTAAGGTGCGACCACACCGCTGCTTAAAATACGGTGACGCTACGGAATCGCAGTGACGCATCGTATCCGTACCGTTTTTATCGCATGCCCCCCACACCGCTGCTCAAAATACGCTGACGCTACGGAATTGCAATGACGTGCCGTAAACGTCACGACTTTAACGCACGCTCTCCACACCGCTGCTCAAAATACGCAGACGCAACATGTACGCAGTGACGTGCCCCATACGAAATATTTTTGACGCGAACCTTCACAACCGTATTTCAAGCAGCGGTGTTGAGAGCATGCGGTAAAGTCGTAACGTTTACGGCACGTCACTGCGATTCCGTACCGTCAGCGTATTTTGACCAGCAGCGGTGTGGAGGGCATGCGATAAAAACGGTAAGGATACGATGCGTCACTGCGATTCCGTAACGTCGCCGTATTTTAAGCAGCGGTGTGGTCGCACCTTTACAAGCTTTTTTAAGCTATCCACACGCTTTGAGATTGATCTGTAAGAATGAACTTTTGACACTTCAGTATTGACGTCATTAGTGATGGGGCTAAGACGTATCGTTTGTCAAATTTAGCGATTATTTATGAATTGTTCGAATCGATTTTACTACAACCGATTTTTTCTTGTTATATGCCTATATATTTTGTATCACAAATCTTCTCAAATTATAACAATAAGAGAATAAAAATAATGTTTATTGACTTAAACCTAATACAAGTGTAAGTAATATTTGTACAGTACGCTAATAGCTTAAGAGAGACTTATGTATTAGGTTTTATTAAAAAGGGAAAACTTAACTATAACAAAGCAGGAAATAAAATTATTTAGGAAATTATCATTTAATAATTGTTATCTACTAATTATGTATAATAATTTCATAATTAATACAATATGATAAGAAAGTCTTATATTGTCTATTGATTACATAATCGATTTTATCGACTTACGGAAATGTTATATGAATCGGAACAGCAGACATGGTCACAACACTAAATTTAAAAAAAAGGAGGTGTACCGTAACTGTTTGCATGCTAAATTGTTATCGTAAAATATTCAATAACTAAGATATGAAAAAATGTAACATTAATTAAGTTATGTTTATAAAAAGTGAAATATTGTGTTTACGTACATGACAAGCTGTAAAATCGTTATGGGATTTTGTTTATAATTTCAAAGTGTCTTGCGCGTTTACGTTCTACGGGCGTTGCGATGTGTCAAAAGTTCATTCTTACAGATTTTGAACTATAAGTATGGTTGCTGGTATAGGGTATTTCTAGTAGACAGTATGACGATCGTATTATTTACAGTGCGGTTGTGGCGTTGCATGACGCGGTTAGATGATTAAGGTATGTTTTACGTCAACCGCAGCGAACACGAGTAGCTATCATGACGTGTTATAGGGTAGACAGGCATCAGGTTATTCTTCGTTTTACAAACAATAAGAAGCTATCGAGTGCGCACATGGAGAGCCCCAGGGCACAGAATAAACAATAGTATTTCACACAGAAAGGCCACGCTACGCCCCGCCCCGATTCGAATTACCTCACCCCGCGGCGGCCGATTGGTAGGAAACTGTAGGTTATCACTATCAGTCAGGTTGAAGGTAAGGACACTAAGAACTCACGCACACATTGAAGTTTATTTATTTATTTTTTATTTGCGTAAATAAGGGTATAAAGAGGTGTTACAAACATTCTAGTAATAGTAGCAGTAGTTTTTTTATGTAAAGAAGATACAGACGTGCCGTTCGCACATAAATCGTTCAAACGAGTTTTGTAGTATAGCGTGTCCGCCCTGTGCCCAGGGCGTATTATTTCGTCAAGTGGTGCATAAAGACCATAGGCTTATAAATCCTATAATGGTTTGGTCATTATCACGAATGACATAATTATACGTTCATTCGTTAGGGTCCCAAGGTACAGGCCCAGCCTAGTTTGGGATCCGACAGATATTTCACTTATGTTATGTTTACTGACTAACAATAAATAATATTTTTTTTTATTACATGCCATGGTGGTAGAAAATATATGAACGATAAAAATGATAGTGGCAAGTGGCAACAGTGTACCGGCAGATGTTAGCTGAATTCCGCGAAAATTTTCTCTTGAAAAGTCTGTGTTGCGCCTGCATCTAAGCTTAGGTAGATTTGTCCGGAAGGGAAGTGTCGTAGTTTATATGGGAGCTCATAAATACTACGACACTTCTTTTTCCAGCGGACATGCTCTATAATATATCAAGCTTTTTGCACGACTGACATTACTGATGCCATCATAGAGCTGCAGAACGGAGTTGCACACCTTTGACCGACCTTTGAGCTTCCATTGGACAGAAAAATCGTGCCACTAACGCCATAGCAAAATTTGCGCGAGTGCACTCCGTTATATATTGGACTTGATGTCACGCGTTTTCGCTGGCGAGGGCACGGTTTTCCGTGCGCGTGTTTTGACGTCTTTGGCGGCCAAAGGGTTAAGCAACTTATACTCATCTCTTTGTTAAGCTATTTATACTTGAGGTGAATTGAAACTTTGTATCATACAGACTGCACATAGATCAACTGATGTTCGAAAAGAAACGATGTATCCTAGCCGTAATTGGGCTCATTTTAATTGCCATGCAGTAATATCTTACTGAGGCAGAGCTACAAAACTAATGATTTTTTAATTGATTAGCGGCGAGCGAATATGCAATGCGACGACAGCTTGAAAAACACCGCCGAATACAGTACTGCCGATACAAATTGCTGATTTTTGATAAGAATTACTGCCTGGTAAATTTTGATATTTAGGCGAGTAGGCCAATGTATAGTCTATCCTAAGAAAAAATCTAGTGGTGTCACTACTTTACAACCGCATAAATAAGTTTCTGTTTTATATCTTTTTATGATATGTACCTACTTAATTAAGAAAATAATTTCAAAATGTGAACCAAATCATAAGTCAAAAAAAAATGTCACTGTTCGGATGTTGATACTCAGCCTAAATATGCTTCATTATAAGAGGAATTCACAAAAAAAACTAGAGTCCATTTAATGTAAGGCCTATTTACTATGGAAAGCCGACTAATGCCTTTGCAGCCGTCTTGTAAGAGTCTTATAGATTTGTCATTATCAGTAGGTATCTGATTATCCTAAGAGGACTGGATTACGTAAATAATTGATAGCACCTCTTGTCTTGATGCTATCTTACACTATCGCAATATTAATATTTCTAAGTGTTTATTTTGTCTGTAAGACTTCCTTACATAGTGTACTCTGTTTGTTGTCAGTACGCTGTTTAATGAATGACCTTAATAAACTAGGTATACAAACAAAATGTCCCGTTTCTGATTGTTCATCACGCTGAATTTTAGGCGTTGAAGAAAGTATTTAGTACACTTAAACCTAACGTTCTTTTGATCCGCATGAAATGTATGGGTACAGCACCGATCAAATAATACTAGAAATACACAATCAGCCCAAAAAATACTCCCACAATAGTGAAGCAAGAACGACTCGTGCAGCAGTTTCTCTGATAGTCTTTGGCCGGCTACAAAGTTTTCCCGAGCCGTTTTAAATACTCGTATTTAGAACCGACTTCAAGATTTTGAAGGAGGAGTTTCTCAATTCCTCGGAATCTTTTGTTTTTTAATGTATGTTCACCGATTATTCGAAAACGGCTGGACGATTTCGAAAATTCATTTTTTGTTTGAAAAATACTTCACAGTTGGTCCCAATGTCGTCAGGCCAGTATCTGATGATGGGATCCTGGAGAAATCGAAGGAACTCTTCAAATATTATAGGCACTAAAGTGATTTGACTATTCCCAATTTCGTCAGGCCAGGATCTGATGATGGAATCCTGGAGAAATCGAAGGAACTCTTCAAATATTATAGAATATATACCTAAAGTGATTTGACTATTTTTTACAGTTTAGCTCGGGCAGTTGCTTTTGGAAAGGTGGAGGCTGAGTGCACTAAATATTGTTTGAGTCTGTACCTCCTTTATATAGTTGCTAATAGAAGGGGTACAGTCAATGTCTAATTTTTAGGGGTCCCGTAGCCAAAATGGCAAACACAGAACCGTACGTCCGTCCGTATGTCACAGCCATTTTACTCGGAAACTATAAGACGTATCATATAAGGTGTATTTGTGTGATCTAAATAGTATATTTTGTTGTAGTGTGTTTCATTTTTTCCTTTTTTTTGTAGGCCGCTATTCAGTTATGTAGTTAACTTGCATAAAAATATTTTTAGGGGGACACTCCATACATGTAGGTACCAAATTTTTATATAAATTTAAATATCAACATCGAACATTTTGTGATTAAGTGAATATTTTTAGCATGCGCTTTATTACATAATTTCTACGAAAATTGTTTTGAACATTTTCGAGTTATCTCCAAAAAAACTTCTTCCATAGGCATCAGATACCACCTTTGGTATTAGTTTGGTTCTTATTCAATTGAAGGTACGGAACCCTAAATTAAGCCTAGTTCTACGACTAGTTCAGCGACTTTTAAAAATAACTTATAATTTGATTTTTATTCAAACTCAAACTCAAACATTCATTCAGTAAGTAGGCCACAAGGGCACTTTTACACGTCAAAGTAAAAGAGAGAAAAAAAAATCAAACTACACCGGTTCTAACCCTACACCTCTGACCCGAGAAGAATTATGTCCGGCAAGAAACTCGGCGGGACTTATGTTTTCAAAACAACAGTACATCAAAACTAAACAATACATATAGGTGCGTTGTTCTATAAGAAAACATATCAAACCAAGGTTAGATTAACCAACAATAGGTTATAGTATAAGAAAAATACCAAATAAAAAAGATGAATCCAAATCTGACTATTGAAAATGAATTGCATACAAGTTTGATATACTTTCTTACTTGAACTGTGTCTTCTACATAAATTTCCAAATTATAATAATCCATCATCAACAAATTTTGAATTTAAATAAAAAAAAAGTAAGTGATTCTAGTATACAATAAACATACTATTTTTAAATTATCCTTAGAGATGTATAAGGTCTCCAAGTGTCTTGATCTATATATTCTATATAATAAAAAAAAATATGGATAATCAAGCACCGAATGTTGTGTCTAAAGCCAATTAAACTAAAATAAAATATGATTAATAAAAAGTTACGTAAATGTGTTGCCCCAGTTAGCCTAAACAGACCGGTCTCCACAAACAGCACCCGTTCACGAGTATGACGCATATCTCAGCCATCGCCTCCCTCAACCTTTCTTCGGAAAAGTATTTCACTTTAAAGTTTATTCGAACACGCAATGTATTGCGAAATTGATTATTTCTGTTGGGTGACAAGCAATGTCAATTAGACGGATTTTAACGTACATTGAAAATACTATTTAGTATGTATGAAAAAGAGACAATATAAAAACTTCATTTTTTTTTAAATTGTAGAACAAACGTTTCATTGTTTGAGGAGTAGAATCTACGTTTTAATTTATTGCTCTTATTACAGGAAACACCCTGTATATTTATAAACTCCATTAAAATATGCCTCCTCATGAGATGTTTCTTTATTAGAAAAAATTATACCGAATACTTATATGACGTTTTAAATAAAATAAATATTCTGAGTGTTTTCCCTCTCCGCAGAATTTTTTTTAAATAGGTATAGAACACTACATTAACTATTACCATTAAAAATAAATTCTGCATGGCTATTTTATACCAAATTACCAAAATCGTACCACACAACCCCTAGCATCCTTAACCAGAGAGTAGGGTAACATCACAGATAAGGTAACTGTGAGTAACATATACACGGTGCTCGTGAGTATTGCGAGAGATTTTAACCACGAATTCCTGAGGTCATAAGGAGTAATAAATGTTATATGAATTAAGGTCAATTTCGCCAAAAAACAATTTTTTTTTTGCTTTTTTTCGATTTTTTAAATGCTTTTAATCATAAAAACATAAATGTTATTGGTAAAACTGTAGATTAAAACACCAAATTGCAAATGTTTAAAACAATAATAATAAGCACAAAACCTACATTTAAATAAAAACAAATACAAATACAAATTTACTAATAAAAATACTAATTACAAACACAAATTTACTAATAAAAATACAAATCAATTTACTTCGTGTACCTACTAAATATGCTATAATTATAAATCAACAACATTTCGTCTGTAGTGTGCACTGTGCACAGTGTTTTTGCCGCATCCACCGCCTGCGGTACTTTGCAACTCGTGAACATCAGTACACGTTACTTCTCTTTGCGACGCATTGTTCTATCTAAGCCGTTGGTATTCGATGTTACAAATATCTACCCACTTTACTATTGTAAATATTATGCATGTGTAGGTATACTATATACTTCAAAACAAATTAAAATTATTTGTTAATATTAATATTTAATATCTAATTAAATATTAATATTTCTAATATTAATATTTAATTAGATAAATATTTCTAATTATATAATTAATTGTTAATATCTATACTATACTATCATAAGAAAATATACTATGTTACTGTTTTTCTCATGTAAGTGAATTTTGTAATTCTTAATGAGAAATAAAGTTCTTTAACCATTTAAATAAATTAAAACATTTTTTTTCGTAAAAAATAGTTTACGTAAAGTAATCCTAGGCACTTTGATATCTGTCAATAACAATGTCTACACTAAACCCCATAAAGGGTGAAATCGCCATCAAAAGAGCGTTTTGCACTGAGGCACAATAAAAAATGTTTTTTTATTTAATTGGTAGTAACTCTGAAACAAGGCGAATCCCAGAAAAGTTTATACACATTTTAGTCTCCAATTATGATCAGGAATACGCTGTTAAAATTATTCGGTTTGCTCATGTTACACCGTGTATGCAATATGCAGGGACCCCCGTTCTGATGCGAAGTCAAAGTAATTTACGGACCTCCAAAACTAAAAATAGTCATTGTGGCGTACAGTTTTTTTCGCTTTTGTACTAGGAATATCATTAAGTGATATCATGCGACAGAGGTATTGGAAACTATAACTAATTAGCTAACCCACTTTCTTATATTGTTTACATTCCTCATTATTTAATAGACAAATGAAGGTAGGTAAAACGTTTCGAAGGTTTCGCTGTCATTTGTTTATCAGTTTCAGAAGAACGTTCGGTTAGTGTAATGGATTAGTTTTATGAGTTTTTAATGTGTATTTAGATCCGGTTTTAGTCACGATTTAACATATTTTGTATTTAGCTTTTTTATTAAAATTGAAGAAATAAATGTTATTGTTTATGTAACGATCTAATGTCAGTTAAATGTTCTCTCACTATCTTGAAGATATGATAATGCTTCGTACCTTGTTATAAACTCGGTTCTGCCGAGCAAATATACACAACCGCAAGATAATAAAAATCAAACAATCACAACTCACCTTAAAACGTCTCTTTTGTGAACAAACAATTAAAACTTCCGATTCCGATAAAAACTCACTTCACAAACACAGTCAATCACAGATAAAACAAAGAGCCAAATAGTTGTATTTTTTAAATATTTTTTTATTCATTTGTTTTGATAGTTTCGTATTTATCCGCGCATCGGCGTTTCGTTCGGCCGTGTTTCGACGTTGGGCTGCCGCGCGGCGTCCGGTCGGCCGCTAGCTACGACGACTATAGACGGCGCAGCCTTCCCGCGACCCTATATAAGCACGCAACTCGCCCTTACACCAGGCACTTTTAATTATCAATCGTGGTTCTAGTTATGACGAGATTTCTTCCAGTTCCAGCGAGCCTTCCGCCGCCATCATGTTTATTTTTAGTTCGAACTTCCAGCGTATATTTACATGGAATAAAGCTCAGGTCCGATTTATGAGGTGGGAACTAGGAAGTAGGAATCGATGCGAATTCGTATTCGTTAACGCAAACAATTTTAATTCGATTTTTCTGATAAATATTAACCAAACTTAAAAAAAAAAATTACGGTCACCAACTTTAATTGTTAGGGTTCACTTTATAATGGACATTTCATAGAGTAAATAACAGAAAAAAGCTTGAACTGATGACAACTCAATAATTAAAATCCGGGACCGTACCTGTCCAGATTGTCTACCTCCGATGTTAATATTACAAAAACTGTTATATGTTGTTAAGTATTTCAGGCAAACGGAAAGTTTTTTGTATGCGCTGGTTTCAAAAAGTAATTTATACAGGTTGGGTGCTACAATAAGTTTAAGAATCTAACATACTCGTATCGTATCGTAAGTCTGGCTTACGAGGTACCGAGTTATGAAACTTCGGTATTATGATTATGATTCAGGAAAACTGCTCGTAAAATTTATTTCGCGGCGTCTGTTCTGTTCCCTCTTGAGATTTGAAAAGTTTTAGTCCAAACGACGAGGTAGTTGGATCTAATATTCTTTCGACCCTCGAAAAAGAATACCTACTTAGTGGTAGTTAGAAAAGCCTAGGCTAGGTTTTGTGGTGTGCCCAGGACTTAGGATTTCTTTGTTGTTACTGCTGGTAAATATAGATTTTTTCTCTAAGATCACGTAACTCTAAAGGAAAAAACAGAAGCCTTCATAATTACTCGTGTGTCTGTCTGTCCATCAGTCATAGGTAATAGCCAATTTGCTCCGAAATCTATGGACCGATTAAGTTAAAATTTGTTATCTCTATGAGTCCGTGGCCCGAAGACGTAAAGTGTAACATAAAGAATTTTTTAAAAGTGTTCCTTAGCTACTTTTTGTAGGTTAATTAATTATAAAATACCATTTCAAAGTTTTGCAAACTAAATCCACACGACTATATCAAATAAAAGGGCTCATTATGGGCAAGGATCTAGAGTACTCGTAATTTCTTAACTTACTATATACTCCAATAAAATTGTATTATTTTGATGTTATTTAAGAAAATAGGCGGCAAATGAAGATATAACATCTGATCTCTGAAACTACTGGGCCTAATACATTATTTAATTTCCTATATAGTTATTTACCTACAACAAAAACCTATCAAAAGATTATAGTCAAGCGTGAGTAAGCGGACCTGTAAGAAAATTCGTTGGAAGACACTTTGCTTTGCAAGTACTGGATATTTGAAAGAAAGAAAAAACGAAATTTGCTCGACATGTTTCGATCAAATTACGATGATCATTTTCAGGAGCTGCCGTTGCGGAAGGCCGCTGGTACACTTGTACTTAATGAATAAGACTAAAAACGAATTAATTACTAAGAAACACATGTAAGTAATTGAAGAATAAGAAAAAAAAAATGTCACGAAATGGTCCCGACTCAGCGTCGTGCTAGGCTGGAGGACCAGCGCTGGTCTTCTGTCGGGGCCACATGTGGGTTGTAGTGTGTGTGTGGGTTATTTGGCATCAGGTACCTACTTATAAAGAGTCAGCAACTTTGCCAACTTTGGAGTTAGTCGGAGTTACAAGTGCGGCTATAGACGACGTCCGCTTTCCATCGGGCGGGCCATAGGCTCATTTGAGACCATCGTGGTATAAAAACGCTGCCGAAATAAAAGGCCTCGTTGATTAGGGCCATCTATCTCCTCACTGAAGTTGTTTTAAAATTACAGTGATACGCTGTTTCTTCTTCTTGCTGGTTTAGTAGGCGTAGGTAGGTACTTATGGATCATAAAAAGGAAGATAATGCCTAGCTAATGTAAATTTAAACGAGCATGGATAAGTTTCGTCAGCATACGGCCAGTTTTCCTTTAAAATACGTGTGTAATTTCCGTCGTAATAGTAGTTTATGTGACTGCTAACTACTTATTGAACTAACTAATGAATGAACTAGATTTCAAATCATGGCCAAGTAGATTATCATACATAAGTACCCTCAAGCAACAAGTAAAAGAGGTACAGACTCATATAAGATTTACTGAAAATATGGCTCGTGAAAATTTGTAACCGGCCAGTCTTATACCGTAATAATACTGTCATAGAAAGTACCGCCCGAGTCGTTCTTGCGGTACTATTGTAAGGCCATTTTTTTCGGCTGATAGAAGACTGTCAAAGAAAGCACTGCCCGAGTCGTTCTTGCGGTACTATTGTGGGGCCATTTTTTTCGGCTGATTTATCCCTAGCTTAGTATTATTAGATCGGTGTCAGTACCAATTCTTTAATTTACTTACATTCAAATTTCGAACATCTTCTGGAATCTCCGATTCCGGAAGGAATCGGTATACCAGAAGACGTCCGTAATTTGAATGTACTGAAACAGCCGGGACAAATAAACACTTTTTACACTTTTATTTCAATAATTCGAGATAAATAAAAATGGTGACTGGCACCGTTTGCTTTTTCATACAAGAGTCATGTCATCTCACTTTTTAAATTAATATTCATAACATGATTTCGATACCATTTTGCAGTAACTAACAAAACTTCTATTTGTTTGTATATTTTGAAAGATAGTTTCTTTTTAATTTGCATAAGTGGAACAGTTTATTTATTTTATATTTCATTTATAAATCAATAAAATAAAATAATAACTGTTTATTTCAGACCATGATTGCGATCCATATTTGGTTAGTAAAGACTATGTTTGTAATGAATTATTCACCGCAATCTAACAGCTGTTTCGCGATTTTTGCTTGGAGAGGTGAAAAAAGTAAGAATTTTATTGATTAAAACTTTTACATAAAATATACAAACACGTTGGAAAATGAGTCTTCTGAGGATTATAAGTAAACATCGGTATCAACGTTCAAATTTCGTGGCAATGTACGGTTGGCAGAAAAATAAATACAAACAAATCACTTAGTATTTTTAACCTTTATTTTGTATATGTAAATAAAAAAGCCCCTAAATAGTACATTTCCTAATTAGGGTGGTAAAACAAAGAAAGGCCGCGCAATCGCAATTGTTGCGGCCCAAGCTGCAAGCGAGGGACGTAATTATGCGATCGAGGGCTTTCTTTATTACCTCCCGTGTTGGAAAAATATGTGCACATTTGGCCAGAAAGCGGCTCTATCCGTACGCGTAGCGTGCGGAAAAAGCCACTTTATGTCCAGGTGTGGCATACAATATTTTACGAGTTAGAATAGATCACTAAAATTTGTTCCATAGATTTTGCTGTCAATCTTTGACGTCTGTAAGAATATATCCATTTTAAATGACTAAAAGATCTTTCCACGCTGACTGAGGTAATAGGAAGGTATGTCAAGCATTGAAAATTTTGCACACAGTTTTTATTTACACTTTCTGGTATTTCAGCCTCGTTGTTTTTAGATAGTTGGTTAATTATTTGTACAGTCTTATAACCAGGATTTTTCTTTAATACACTTTTTAATTTAAAATAAACTTTTCTGGCATTTTGATGTAACCTTAACGTTGATATTTTTTTTTGCAAACCATGAACAATGTTTAATGATTCTGCAAGACTCAGTTTTGGATCCTCCAATAATTTTATTGACTTAGCAATTATACTAAAGTGTGTATCGACGAATAGTAACTCAGTTTTTAAATTCCGGTTACGGAAAATTTTTTTTGCTTTAGAAATTGCACTCGCTTCACGCGGATTTAAGGCATCGATGACAGATTTGATTTTATCATAATGCATGTGATAATATGAGGCAGCATTTAACCATGTTCCCCATCTTGTTATCACGGGTCGGGGTGGTAGAGGAATATTTACACACATTTGATGAAATAAATTTGTCCTTGAAGGAGCGTTACGAAATATTTTTTTGATACAGTCAATCAAACTGTTTATGGTCGGGTAAAGACTTCTAATTATCTCTGCGACTCGATTACATCCATGTGCTATGCATGTTACATGAGTCATATTTTTATATTTCTGAACAAGGTTTTTAGCTGCTTTTACCATGTAGGAACCGGCATCCGTTATAAAAAATAATAATTTATCCATGTTTTTTTTGTATTCATCGCCCCAAAGATCTTCAAGGGTTTCCTCAACGAGTTTGGTTATTGTCGAATGGTTAGTCGCCTCCAATACCTTAGAAGCAAATAAATGTGGCTGGGTACTAGTTCCATCTAGAGCTCCGATCAAAATATTTGCCACTTTTTTTCCCACGGAATCTGATGTTTCATCAACACTGAGGTAAATCATTTTATTTTGTAATTTCTCTTTCAATTCATTTTTTTTCTTTTCATACAATTCAGGTAAACATTTTACTCGTATTTTTGTTTCACTCGGCACAGTAATATCGTTTCCATATTTATGATTTAAAAGGTTTTCTACAAAATTTCTAAATTTAGGATTGTCTAATTTTGACCACGGTATATTCGAACAAATTATAAACTCTGTTAAATCTTTATTAAATTTTTCTTGTGCATTATTTTTATGAATTTTGTTGTGTAAATCTGTTTTTAAATGGCGGTCGATACTAGATTTAGAGGGAAATAATTTCGAATTACACAATTTGCAATATACGATATCGTCTTTAATTTCGAAATCAGCATTATCTCGTATTATATCCTGTAAATGGCAGCGTGAATCAGATAATTTATCTTGATGAGATTTTGATTTCAAATGTTTCTCTATATTGTACCTTTTCTTTTTTATATTCATTTCGCAAATAGTACAGCAAGCACCTTCGTTAGTGAATATAAAATCAGTATACTGCGTCAAATCCATTTTCTCAAGTCTGATAGGGAGTTGGGTAAAGATTTATCAATGCTAAATTGTAGTTGTAAGTGTTTTTAAGAACTATTATCGTTGAAGATTTTACCACATATTATTTTGCATTGTTGCCTATTTGGCATTTAGAATTTTTTTTACAAATGGATAATGAAATGAGTATTGAGGTTCTATGACGTATTAAGAATATAAACCTCTTTAAATATATGTACAGTTTACCAAAGTACGATTAAGAATAAAAATAAATTAAATGTTATTTATTACTAATAAATAAAACAATGATACCTATGTATTTCTTTTTTTGCGACCCTTACCAAGTGCCACGAAATTTGAACGTTGATACCGATGTTTAAATTTATAAGTGGAACAGTTTATTTTCATTTACATATTATATATTTTTTAAGCATGGTGATATTTTTGGGAATGTATTAAAGTTTCACAAAAATAAACATATAGAAATAAACTTGACTTTATGTTTAAATTAGATACTATATTAGAAGGTATAAAAATATATATTCTTAAAAAATCAAAGCGACAAGATTGCACGTATCAACGTCCTCACCAAACAAGCTTTTTACGAATTGAGTTTTCAGGTATTCATTTTTTTTAAAGGCTTTTAGAAAGGTGGAGTCTATGAAATCAGTTATTTTTTGTTAAAATTATAAAACTTGTCCATCTCGTGATAATGTGACGTAACATGTCGGTCTTAGTTGCTCGTGTCGTGTCTCATTCATTGTAACGTAAACAGGATAATCCTGGTTCATCTAATCAGTCTGGCGTCGATTAATTACTTGTTTAGACGACATCCACATTGCGCATACGCAGACTGTTCTAATCATGAATGGCGATGCCAGGGCTGGGCCGCGTAACCGTCACTGGTAGGTAGTAGGGTTGATCCCTGTGAAGGATCAGAATGAAATAGGTATGGTTCTACAATCAGAATGAATTGGGGTAATACTTACCGAAGTATTACCTAAGTATAAGTTACTTACAACAAAATAGCTATTTATGTTATCAGTGTGGAAAAAGAAATTAGTAGAATAACGTGATATTAAATTACAGTTTGGCGGCAACTGTCATTTTAGGTAATATCACACTATCCTGCGACAACCTGATGCCACACATGGCACACCTGTCCTGCCATCATAGAATTGAATTGTTTTTAAAGTTCCTACAATTAATTCAGAGACACGCATGGCACCCTGTTATTGCAACAAGAGAAAACAAAGAAAACGTAAGTAGTGTGATCTTTTACTATGTAGGTAATTACATACTTGACTGTCAGACAGTGTCTAAGTGGGTAATGGATTTAAAAGGCCTATAAAAGAAAAGATAAAATCACACAATGTTGCCTGCACTATTTCAATTGGTAGGTATACTTAGTAGGTTGTTCTAGTAGATATTTATGTTCCGCAGGTAGTTTCATGGATTGAATTCTACCATAACTATACCTAATCAGGGCTATAGCCAGAGTGAATATAAGGTTTGGTAATTTCAGGGCGTACTTTAATGTCATAGTCGATGGTATTTCATATATGGTATTGGAAAGAGCGCAGGGCTCGATCCGACATGCCAAACTGCGAAACGTGGCTCTCACACTTGTCTCGCTAGGTGATAGAGTGAAATCCATCTGTCCACACGTGTCCACACCTAACTGTCAATCTGTCAGTAGGTCTCGCTAGAGCGTTTTGTCTATGGCTATGGCCACCATTTTAGATGTCGCTCTTGAGTGATTCCACCCCAAATTTCAACTGTCACAAAAGTGTGATCTCATAGTTGTCTCGCTACCTACTGTCAGTTATGCCTAGGGATTGCAATTGCTGGATCCAGCATCCAGCAATCCAGCTGGATCCAGCGCTTTTTTCGGTGCGGATCCGCAAGTAATAGATAACCAAATTATGGCCCAAAAACCTACATTGTTAGCACCGTATTAGGTAAAAACCAAGCAAGAATTTATTTAATTTATGTATTCGAAAGCTAAATTCTCATAAAAGTTTCGGTTCAATAGTCCAATTCAATTGTTTTATTAGCTCTGTGATCCATGTGATTGTGTGATTCATAACAAATATACTACTACATGTAAAACTTTGACACTTTTCAATTAATTATGGTAAAGTAACTTACAATTTGACATAAGAATTAGATGTAGGAAAGCAGCGTCTTCATACTCTTCATTAAACATAGTTGAATGAATTATAAGCATATTAAAAACACACTAAGTGGGAAAAAAAATCACATGTAGGTGGGTGGCGAAGTATTATGTTATATCCGTATAAATAACTACGACTTATGTCCTTGCTCAAATAGTCAAACACCAATACATGATAGGATGCTGCAAGTCGTAGGTACCGAAACGCTTAGAGGAGCTATTGGTCCGTAAAGAAGTACGAGTAAAGTAGGTAGAAATGAAGTCTTCGATGCTTGTGTGCTTTACTTATTCCATTCTTAATATATTATAGCGAGTTATACGATGTACACACCTTGTCATTCATCGCGTTCTTGCATAGGCCGGGTTGAAGTATTCAGAGTAACTTAAGAGTCCGGCAACGATTTGAAAACGAAAATCGCTAATAATGAAATAACGCACTTGAATTACATTTGACCGCATATTTTAAAGCCTTGTTGGTGCAAAAAAAAAATACTTTTAGTCCAAATATACATGGTGCCCGTGAGCATTGCGAGAGATTTTAACCACGCATTTCTGAGGTCAAAAGAA
This sequence comes from Pammene aurita, assembly GCA_947086415.1. Taxonomy (NCBI): domain Eukaryota; kingdom Metazoa; phylum Arthropoda; class Insecta; order Lepidoptera; family Tortricidae; genus Pammene; species Pammene aurita. The sequence goes on along the minus strand of OX352305.1, from coordinate 19,437,495 downwards.
TGAAAAAAACATTATATGACTTTTGTTGTAAAACGCCAAAAAAAAATTTTTTTTTTTACTTTTTTTTTCACTTTTTTTGAATGCTGTTCTACATAAAAAGTAAATGTCATTAGAAAAAAGTAACGGAAAAAGTAAATTGCTACATTTTTTCTCGTAAAAACTAGTCCATGCAAAGTGTTTCTTAGGTCTTTGATATCAGTCAATAAGAGATGTCTAGACTATGCCCCATACCGGTGAGATCGCCATCAAAAAATCATTTTACACTGAGAAACAATTCAAAATGCAATTTTTTGTAAGTAGTATTTACTCTGAAACTATGGCGAATTTCGAAAAAGTTTAAAGGACATTTTGTTCTCTAAATATGATAATGAATACACTGTTAAAGTCTCTCGCAATGCTCACGGGCACCGTGTATATATTATTTATTATCCAAAAACTCAATTCTTGCAGAGCTTGTTTAGTGAGCACGTTGTTTCGAGCAAGCTTGTCGCTTGATTTTTTATTATTACATGTTATGCTTCTCCATATATTTTATATTATCTGATTAAACCATAAAGCCAAGTTTAATTCTGCATTTAAATTTTTATGAAATACCTTAATACATTACCAAAAATACCACCTAAACTTCAACAATTTTTCTTATAATTACTTTAGGTAAACATACTCTGGCTTAAAAAATATGTATGAAAATGAAGAAGAACTATTCCACTTATTCCTCAAACGACTCGTTTTGCAACGTATTTATATAATTTACATACTAGATTTTCACCTTTCCAAGCAAATATCGCGAAACAGATTTTAGATTATGGTGAATTATTTATAAATGAAACATAAAATCAAAAGAAGTGTTCCACTTATGCAGTATAAAAATAAATTATCTTTCAATGTGTTAGTAAATTAATAGTAGTCTTATTAGGTACTGTAAAATAATATCTAAAAGTTGAGCGAAAAAAAAACTTTACCCGACTCTTAACACATTTTTGGAGACCTTACAAGACAAGTTAAAGTACGACAAACGAAGAGAATGAACACGTTTATATTGTAGTAAGACTCCCATAGACAAAAATAATGGCATTTTTAACGTAAAAAATTGGATTACAAGTAAAAAAAATATAGGTGCTGGATCCGCGCTGGATCCAGCTGGATTTATGTCAATCCAGCAAAAATCCAGCTGGATTAAAAAAGATGCTGGATTGTAATCCCTAGTTATGCCATGTCGAATAGAGTCCCTGGTAGCCTGGCGGTAACACATCCGAGTTTCAATCCAGAGGTGTCGGGTTGAAACCCCGGCTCGTACCACTGAGTTTTTCGGAACTTATGTACGGAATGTCATTTGATATTTACCAGTCGCTTTTCGGTGAAGGAAAACATCGTAACGAAACCGAACCTAATCCCGATAAGGCCTAGTTTCCCCTCTGGGTTGAAAGGTCAGATGGCAGTCGCTTTCGTAAAAATGAGTGCCTACGGCAATTCCTGGGATTAGGTTGCCGAGCGGACCCCAGGCTCAACAGAGCAAAAAGCAAAAGGCAGACGCTAGGAGGAAGAGACAGAGAGAATCGATGGTATTTCAAAGTGGGGCATCGGGATTTTAAGAAAGGTGTTGCACCATAATGCCCTCCCCTACAGCCCAGTCCTCGGGTTATTGAAGCTCCTACTTCGCTCAAGTGCTATATTACCCACTTATTTAGTTCATCCTTTTTTAGTCCAAACCAAACAAAGTAAAGTAGGCAAGGTAACGCTACTTTTTTTATTTTATTGTATGGCCATATATCACTGGATATAGATACTATCTATTAGATAGGCATTTATTTCCTGGGGTAGTAGTAGTGGGAAAGCAGATGATTAAGAAAATCCAGTGATTGCTGCGAGGTCCAGATGGGACAGTGCAGCTGCCAAGTTTGTTACTCTTTTAGCACCACCCAGGGATCACGTGTAGGGTTGTAACAGTAACATTGATCCGGTAACGCTACGAATATCTATTGGTCGCTGAAATCTTTTACACTTTGCCGTTGACGTCGAAGATGTCTTCAAAATTAATATAATGGCGCGTTCACATGTAGGGTTCCGTTCTGCGGGCTGCATTGGTATATGTTCCACATAGAATGAGAATATACAAAAGTGAGCGCACTATTACATCGTGATGATAACGTTACATCTACGGCAAAGTAAAATACCGACCACTAAATATCACCACTAAGTATCTTTCAGTTTTTGGTGTAGGTAGGTAAGTACTAATAATTTTAAATTTTTTGGTGCAAAATTTATACCGTACGTTCGGCGAAAGTTAGAATTATAATTTAAGAATAATGATAAATTAACACTGCCTGATTTTCACTATGTACATTTTAACAATAGTTTAGATAATATTGCAATTAGTGTACCTATATAGTAATTTGCCCAAAGATTTAAGGGAATGGGACGACTTGTACCTATTTAAAAGGAAAGTAAAAGAATATTTTGTAAATAGGCCGTCTATACTAATCTATTGAGGAATATTTTACTAATGCTCTACATTAAATTTGTCATTTTTAGGATTCCGTACCTCGAAAGGAAAAAACCGGCCAAGAGCGTGTCGGGCCACGCTCAGTGTAGGGTTCCGTAGTTTTCTGTCCGTCACAGTAAGTGCCCCACTTAAGAGTTTTTGAAAGCACGTCATTTCATTGTGATTTTGTAGAAATTACAGGTAAATAAACACTTGCTTATACGGTTAAAACAAACTTAGTTCAGAAATTATTTTGTAATTTTTTTTCAAAAACTATTCAACCTATCAAGTTCAAAATAATTTTCCTAGAAAGTTTTTATAAAGTTCTACTTTTGAGATTTTTTTCATATTTTTAAAACTTATGGTTCAAAAGTTAGAAGGGGGGGGGGGGACACATTTGTTTTAACTTCTGGAGCGATTATTTCCGAAAATATTTACATTATCAAAAAAATGATTTCAGTAAACCCCTATTCATTTTTAAATACCTATTTAACAATATATGACACGTTAGGGTTGAAATGAAAAAAAAAATCACTCCCCACTTTACGTATAGGGGAGGTACCCTAATAAAACATGTTTTTCCACTTTTTATTTTACCACTTTGTCGGCGTGATTGATATACATATTAGTACCAAATTTCAGCTTTCTAGTGCTAACGGTCACTGAGATAATCCGCGGACGGACGGACGGACGGGCAGACATGGCGAAACTATAAGGGTTCCTAGTTGACTACGGAACCCTAAAAACGGAACACTTATAGGATCACTTTGTTGTCCGTCTGTCTGTCTGTCAAGACCATTTTTTTCAGGAGCGCGTGGAGGTACCAAGCTGAATTTATATCAAATACTCAAGTCTATTGTCCCATAGAGCTGTAAAAAAATCAAAGTTAAAAGCCAACGCAATCAAAAGATAGGTACAGTCGTTTATGCTGCAAATTTTAGAGTTTTTCGGCACGCGCAAAACCTACGGGGTACTTCCCGTGAACTCAGAAACTTGAAATTTGGCACGAAGCAGCGTCATATAGCATAGACAATGGAAAAATTAAAAAAAGTAGATATTTTTAGTAAAATCATACAAAAAAATATTTTTTTAAATTTTAAACTTACTACCTTTTTCCTCGTAAACGCGTGGAGGTATTAAATTGAAATTCATGTCAGATACTCAGGGCTATAGGACCTTTCAGATGTAGCAAAACAAAACTTTTATGTCAACGCAATCAAACGAAATAGCAATTTAAGTCGCATATTTTGAAACTGAGTACTCGCAAGAAACTCAAAACCTAAAAGGTACTTCCCGTAAACTCAGAAACTTGAAACTTGGCACGAAGAAACTTCATATAGCACAGACAAAGGAAAAATTACGATAAGTAGACATTTTTAGTAAAATCATACAAAAAATATTTTTTTTTAATTTTAAACTTACTACCTTTTTCCTCGTAAACGCGTAGAGGTATTAAATTGAAATTAGTAATAATAGTACTACAACTTTTGCTTGTTATAGGTTTGTACGGAACCCTCGGTGCGCGAGTCCGACTCGCATTTGGCCGGTTTTTTATTCATAATAATTTCGTTTTTAAGTACTGACCTATAATTTTTTTTGACATGTGATTTACGCATCTGATACGTATGTTTTGATTTTATTCTATACCTATTGTAATTTCAAATTGTAAATATTTTGATTTAAATTGTATTTGTATGCATGAATGTGCTTAAAGCAAATAAATATTTTTGAGTTTGAGTTTGTCTTGTCTTGAATTTCGAAAATTCACAGAATATCAAGCTAAAGTAGAACTCTTAATTGAGCTGAGTAATTTGACAGCACTTAACATTTTGCAAACAGCTTTTATGCCAGGAGCTAGCTGTGAGATTACGCCACTCATCGAATAATTCTATCTTAGTTACTTAAATATATCACATATGGTATACTGGTAATACCAGAACCTACCACTTACCAAGCTCTACACACCATTTTCACGTATTAGCATGGTATTTGATCCTCACTGAACCCATTTACAAAACACACACTGTGTATGACTGTGTGAGCTTGCTTAACTTTTTAACATGGGCGCCGGCAGCAGGGTGCAAGGGGGTGCACTGGGACCCCCTGTCAGGAAAGGCGATTGGACTTACTTACATAGAAAAAAAAAAACTTTTTTAGTAAGTCTAGTTATATGGTGATGCACTTCCCTAAAAGTAATCCTAGTGGCGCCCATGAATAATGACGATTAGCATTTAAAGATTAAAAAAAAATGTTTTAGCCAATTAAAACGCTAGGCCATATCCAGTTATATCTAGATCGTCAACACCCATTAACAGGTTTTGCGCCTAATCAAGGCATAACGTTCATCATGATGTATGACATTCAAATTAGCAAGAAATTGGAGCCCATGATGACTAAATACCTACTTGTCTTATGCGACTAGTTAGGGGACCAGCGTGAAATTGCTACTGACTGGAAATTAATAACGTTTCTTAATTGTGCGATGAAGTCAGAATGTTTGCCAAATACCACTCATCTTTCATTGACAGTGTAATTCATTTCATACTTAGATGGGGTAGGGCAAGCGTCGACTTCGAACCACGGCGCGTTCCTACGGAACCACAGATAAGGTAACCACTAGATAAGCCTTATAAGGTGACTTGGGGTCACCGCACGTTGGAGTAAAACGACTAACAAATTGCACGGCCGCCCGCCGAGTCGTTCAGTTGCGTCCAAGTTTTAGACCTGCTCGTATCGTGCGTTTAAGCGAGAAATAAATTGAATACGTGAGGTAAATTATTGAAATCATGGGATATTGTTGTGTAAGGTGGTGTGGAAACAATTTCAAGTTTAAATAAAAATGGCATAACATTCCACAAGTAAGTCGAAATCATCGTTTGTTTGATAATTTCTTTCTGGCCAGCGGAGTTCATTGAAGTCTGGACGCTGAGAAGTAGTTTTTTTATTTTTATTAGTGTTGTATTGTATCGAGAAACTCGGCGCTATCGGTATACACGTCGTTTCCCGGGTGTGTTTTATGTGTTTGTGTGTGTGAAGTGTGATGAATGTGTGTATATATCCATGTATTTTAAGGATTTCCTCTTTTCACGTGCCATTGAAATGTTTGAGATGGTCTATTACATATTTTATGAAATGGTGAAAAGATTGAACTGTGGATTCCTGAGTTAAAATTTCTTGGATGTTACTAGGGTCTATGTCAAACGTACGGCAGATTGTTGCATGGTCATTGCGTCTTCGTGCAAATCGTGGGCAGTTGGAGATTAGTATGTCCCCTTCCTTCAAATTGAACATACAATGTGCTATTCCTTTCTGGCGGAGCACGTGTAGAACTAGTGATGCGCGTTTGATAACTTTGATAAATACCGGATTTACCGATACCACGTGCTTTCGTGCGTACCGAATTTAAGAAATATTTTAGAAAACAGATATCGCGCTATATTACCTTTTTTATTTTATTTTACTTTGAGTAGTTAATCTGTAGTATCTGTAGTTTTATGTAGTTGGTAGTTAGTAGTTATATAGACAAGTAATGAGTATGTTTACCATTACTGGTATTATACATTATAATATGTAATTAAGTAATTGTACTGTACATTTTAAACGCAAGCTTTTCAGGGTTCTGCTAATGAATTACAGGTGGGCCTGATGATGAACCATGTTGAAGATTTAGGGAACTCCGAGTTGGTTTGTGATATATATTGTGTGTGAGGGCTTTTTAGAATCCACTTGGTGAGCAGTTGGGTCAACAGTCACAAGATCACGCTGATGGTGAACTTCGAGGATGTGCAACGGAACTCGGGATTGGTTTGATATAGGTAAATGCTGTAAGGGCTTTTTAGAATCGACTTGGTGAGCGGTTGGGTCTACAGTCACAAGATTTCGCTGATGATGAACTTCGAGGAAGTGCGACGGAACTCAGGGTTGGTTTGAGATAGATATAAGTTGTAGCAGTTGGGTCTACAGTCACAAGATCACGCTGATGATGAACTTCGAGGAAGTGCAACGGAACTCGGGATTGGTTTCAGATAGGTATATGCTGTGAGGGCTTTTTAGAAACCACTTGGTGAGTAGTTGGGTCTACAGTCACAAGGTAATGAAATGTCAAAAAGGGGCTTAGGAGCCAGTTTTGGCCAGTTCTTAGGTACATTTTCAAAGTAGTTACATAGATAAGTACATATTTCATATTGTTACCAACTTAGTAAACAGCAAGTATCATAATTTACCTACAATAAATTACGGTACAATACATTCCGGTACCGGTTACATGTATTGAACATTTCCCATCACTACGCATTCACCCGACAGCGCGCGGTCCTTGAAACGACCAATCGCAGCGCCGATATTACCCATCCATTTGGTGACTTCGTTCGCGAACAAAATTAGCAAGATTATTACTCTATAGGAGGTTATCTGTGTACGGAACGGACTAGGATAGGAGTTAAGCGCATTACAAACTTGAACGTTTCGGCTATCATAGACAAAACTTTGCCAGAAGGCGAGAAAATCCAACTTCCGCCAGAATTTTGTCTTGGAGCCCTCCATACACAAATTCAGTCACCATAGACGGCATAGGTACACCAATTGCCGCCTTCCGACAGATTTTTGTCTGATGCTTGCATTCCGCTGTGTGTTTTGCGCTGAGGTATTTTCCAGCAAACAGCAAGAGCGACATTTCACACTTTCCCTACCGCAGTTCGCTACGCGCTACGCTCGTGGCCAATTCCAGCGTTTTGTAGAGGAAATCCACTACCCACAGAGGGCCCGAATAGCAGGTTCCTATGGGTGCTCAATGTGTTAACAGTCACGGTGGAGGAACCTCTGAACCTAGCCATGCCTACATTTTCGCACTAATCAGCCTCCTAGTGTTTGTCCAGGCATTTCGCCACACCTAAATCGAGCATGGGTCCGCTTTGGAACGGGGCAACCATATCCAAAGAATTGGCGTAGGGTGTCGTCAGCTTCACCATGTTTTTCTGGTATACTGAGCCGATGCGTTTACTGACTAGAGAAGACGAATGATATAAATATGTTAACGGACACGCAGGTACTATACGTAGACACGGCCTGGACGTTGATGGCGTGAGCTGACGATATCTCCTTTGATTACTACTACGGACATGAGCCTCCCGTGATTATCCATCTGGAATCTTGGGTTAAATAGTCGCCTCCACCTTCCCTTACAGCGACCCCGTTCCTCACACTATGGTTACCATGAGTTCATAACCATTGACAACTCACTGGGACCAAAGATCTCTCTGAGCACTGATACACGCTGGTAAATAACACAAGACACATGATCATCATAATAACACAGTAAGAAAAGTCCGAACTGATACGAGTAGAAAGATAAATATTAAAGCGCTTACCATTGATTTGTTCGCGCACAACCTTCTCTCCTACCGTCGTCCGTGTATCTACCCTACAACCCACCCATAAAAAATCCGTCCATACTAAAAGCGATATTGAGATTTAACGTGACTGCCACCGCCATCTATCCGAAAAACCAGCAAGCACGAACTGCTTCGCGATATTCGCGATATAGGGCTAGTTTTTACGAAAGCGACTGCCAACTTATTTCTAAAAAGAAATAAAACAGATAAAAGATATTTAATCATCAATTTAGGCACATTACAATGCACTTATGAACGTCAGAGTCTAACTCAACAAAGAGAAAAGGGAAACTAGATAGGCCTCGTTGAGATTGGGTCCGGTTTTCTTACGAGGTTTTCCTTCACCGAAAAGCGACTGGTATATAAATATCAAATGATATTTCACACATAAGTCCCAAGAAATTCAGTGGTTTGAAACGGAGACCTCCAGACTGAAAGTCAGACGTCTTACCACTAGGCTACCAACGCTTCCACACTTTTCACACTACCTATATATAGTACCTATAACGTGGTGATAGATTTCCATTATTCGAATGGATTTTAAAACTTTTCATACAGTAACGGTCGGTTGCATCAAACCGTCTGTTAACGTCAACGTCATTGTTAAGCTTGACAGTTTTCTATGGGATGACAGCTCCGTTAATTGTGCATGGTGCAACCCACCCTAAATGTTAGGGATAATGATGAAGTTAACAGACGGTTTGGTTTGGTGTAACCGGCCCTAATAGTAGAAGAGCCCACGACATAAACCTAGTTCGATAAGACTCCCAGATGATATATAAGTAATTATTAATATTATTTTTTGCATTGTAGCATCGGCATTTCGTTTTCCCCATTAAAGACGTAACTAATAAATCTAATAACATATATATCATGTAGGAGTCTAGTCGTGGGCTCATACTATAAGGATGCGTAAGGTGGGTTGCACCACGCCGAATTAAAGATCTGATCAACCTTAATTATGGCGGCGAAGTTCCACTCGACATTTTTTTGGACAGGTACAGTCACGTCTGAAAATATGGATACATTTACGTGATAAAAATATTATATTACCAAAGCATGCATAGTCTCGGTCCTTTTTGTTGTCACATTAAATGTGTCCATATTTTCAGACGTGACGTGACGGTACACTACCGACTGTTTGGCAGTGGATATTGACAATAAGTCAGCAGAATTGTTCGGTTCATTCCTTTGATTAAAATAACGGACGGTTCATTCATTCGCGGACTACTTCGTCAGGGACCATGATACCATGAACCGCGTCTGGTCCTCAGACCACTGATTAATAAACAATAGTTGGATTATCGTAACGTGGACTGTTTCTTAATCTTGGATCGTCAAAATAGTTTGTGTTAAAATGTTGCTCAATTTACCACATTTGGCGCCCCAAACCAAACATGTCAGATATTTGGTTAGACAATACTCCCACTAAAGTTCCTGAAATATCCAATAAGGTGTGAAACGTCACTCAGCCTTATGCGTTTCGGAATGTTTCTTCAAGTAATTCGTAAGTCCTTTTAAGGAAGCCTCATAAAAGGGCTGTGGTAGCGAATTGTCTGAATGCTCTGTCGAAATGCGAAAGGTCGTAAGAGCACGAGTTGTCTAAAGGACATCGGTCGTTTTAAGGCGTAGTCTGACGCCGTGACGAGGTCGGTACGGCGTTTGCCGGTGCAGGGCGGTTCACGCCAGTTCACGCCGCGCCGGCCACGCCACGCCAGGACGCCAAGTCTATTAACCCCACCGTTATGATTACGCGATCCCTGGCAATGTCTAATTGGCATTTAATTAAGGTCCATCACATTTTAAATGAGCTGAAATAGGGAGTTCTACGAAGCGAGAATTCAGTTGTAGCCGAGTCTCTAAGAAATAACATTGAGTAACAAGAGATGACATCCCTAAGAAATTCTTTGTCCTAAAAGTTGTAGTGAAAATCACTACAAGTCTATACTACTCTTTACATTCAGTCACACTGTCAACCGCCAAACATGGCTCACTAAATTTGTTCTAGATGTCACATCTAGTAAATACATAGAAAATCAATGAGAAATAATAGCTATTCGTAAATATTGCGGAGTGACACTCGCACTTTACTGAAGTAGTATTTTTAATTCAAGCCAGTAATCTAACAGCTCTCGCCATACAAACCGGTTTACAATGTATGGCAGAATCTGTCAGATTACTGTCTTGAATTAAAAATACTACTTTTCAGACCACCTATTCGTATACGGGGTTTTTCTTCCCTGCTAGAAGGGAAAAAAGTGGCACTTTTCTGTTTTAGGCACAGATAGTTCTCTGTGGTTTTAGGACATAAGTTTCGTTTTCAGTCAGTCCGTCATTACAAACAAATTTCCTACTAGATTAACCGATTAATTATAATCGGAAAGCACGTATTAAGTTAAATAAATATGATTCAACAATAAGATTTTATTTTCCTCTAAGGTGGTGTGAAAAGCAGTATGTGTCAAATAGGAGCAAAACTATTTTCACCTTGGGCGTTAACACTTGAATCCCTCACTACGCTCGCTACGCTGGGGATTCTATTATAGACTCCGCCGCTTAGTTTGGGGTTCAATGCACGTCCTCACCGTAAATATTTCATTTTGCTCCCTTGTTCCACAATACGGACGTTGCAATGGTTAGTTCGTGAATACGCTTTGTTCTGGTAGCTAGTAGTTTCGCGTCGTCTCCTAAAATGGCTATCGAACCTGCTAACAAATAAAAGCGGATGAAAATACAGACCACGCACTGCACGCGGGCTACTAGCCCCGATGTTAGCCTAGCCCTTATGTTTTAGTCTACTCCGAGCATTTTTTTAGGCTCTACCATTTGTACAATAAAGTCGTTTTAGGTCAAAATTTTAATAATGATATTACAGTATTTTAATTTTTCATGAAAATTTCCTACACCAATGTAATTTACATGTAACACCAAATCTGAAAACTATGAAAAAAAAGTTTTGTTTGCCATACATTTTTGTTACAAAATTTTAAACAAAAAAGAACCGACTTCACTAAGCATCCACCTTTCCAACACCAAATGCTCGATCTGCTGTAAAAAATACTCAAATCACCATAGGTGTGCCTATAATAGTTGAAGAGTTCCCTCGATTTCTCCAGGATCCCATCATCAGATCCTGACATGGTTACAATGGGACCAACTGTGAAGTATACGCTTTCAAACAAAAAAGAATTCTCCAAATCGGTTCAGCCGTGTTCGAATAATCGGTGAACATACATAAAAAAAAAAAAAATAGCAAAAACAAAGATCCAGACGAATTGATAACCTCCTTCGAAATCTTGAAGTCGGTTGAAAAAACGAAGGATGAGAAAAGGGCCATTCTTAGGGCAAGCTACATTGCATAGCAACAATATACTATACGATTAAGTAATTTTGAGTCTACGAGGTCAGATGCGCAACACAACGGAAGGCACAACTTAATTTGGACAAAGGTTAATAGTAAATCCTTTTTTTTTTACAACAGAAGTCTCTTAGTATTTCCATTCTTAATCAATCAAAATAAAGTACATTAAACATTATTACTATTAGAATAAATGAGAAAATTCCTTTTGCTGGTCTTTTACATCGGGGCTAGTAGTAGGTTTGATAATTTACTTTTCTTAATAATTTAGTGCAATTCATAATGGAGTTTTACTTACATTACAATAAGGGCCTGTTTCACAACCTCCAGATAAACTTATTTGCCAGTTAAAATTATTTCTATCCTTTTCTCCAGTCATATAAAAGAAAAGGACAGCAAACATTTATCTGACAGATATGCTTTAACTGGAGATTGTGAAACAGGCCATAAATAAAACAAACATTTCGGCGGTTTGTATAATGTTTTAACTATTACAGAATATTTTCTTTACATTAATTTCTTTGTATAACAAGGACAATAAAATAACTTGTGTTCAATAAAATAAAATGCAACACAAGAGAAAATTTGTCAAAAACATGACAAAAATATTTTTACAAAACAATTTTATTTCAAAGCCTTGGGGCTGAAAAACTAAAGTTATTAATTAATTAGAGATTTACGTACATTTACAATACTTTACAATATTAACATTATACACAATTGGCTCATTACCACCAATAAATTCCGATATTCACGAAATAATTTTGCACTTTATTCATATGAACATCAAAATAAAGGTTAAGTACTTTTTCATTTTACAAATTATTGCATTTTACATATAGGTAATACTCAGAGCCAGAGTCTAAACCTTCAGCTTGTCCCAGAACGCCAACTCAATGTACAGGATTTATAAAATGGCATTGTTTTTGTTAACGTGCTTTGCATGCAATTATTAGGTAGCAGATTCAATAAGAGAAAGAACGAATATATTTGTATCAATCGAGTACTTCAGATGTGGGTAGGAGACAAGCCAGATCTTTTATCAGTCGGAAGGTTCAAACTACAGGCTATGACGATATTTTGCACAATTATAACAATGAGCAACAATTTAATACAAACGGCAGTTTCAAGATCTCGTTAAGGCCGCAATTCTCAAGCATCAGAAACGCCGGATTCCTTCAACGGCCACCCGGCTTTAGCACCAATAAACAGCAGCATTTTTATAAATCTAGTTTATTATTGGATGGTAAAAATTTTCGAGGCGCTTATGTGGTCGTTGGAGCCTTTCTGGTACTGTTCCCTTGGATACTCAGCCGTGATTCTCTTCAGATATTCGGAAGATGTAATCTAGTTTCGGATGTCTTTCAAAGTATCCCGTTTAGGGAAAAATCAGTGTCGATGGATACGCGAGCGTGGCGCGTCCTCCCTGCGCACGGGAGGGCGCGCTGCGGCACGGTTCCTCCACCGGAGCAGTGTCAGAAGTGACACATAAAGTCGATGATAAACTCTGTACCATTAGCACACGGATCGACACCGGCTGAGCTCGGTAACTATGTGGAAAGAACCCCCTATCTCACCCGAATGAACGCAACATTGACAGGAAGACTAGCTTCCTTTCAACTTTGCGCTCGAAAATAGATGCTACAACCTTTTCCTTCCCCTTCGCCACAAGGACATGGCGTTCGATCAGTCTCTGATCGAAGTCAAGTCAATGTTTTTTTTACATTTTTTTTATTGGCGTTTTTTGTATTTTTTTTAGTTTTTTTGTATTTTTTTTGTTTTTATTTATATTTTTTTGATGTCGGCTTCATCAAGTTATTATATTTTTTCAAAAATTAAACAGTTTTGAGACACTTTTTAATATTATTCTAATCAGTATTCTTAGACATATATAAGTTGTTTTAAAATTATTTATTGTACTTTTATATTCAGCGCGGCCGAGTGCCAATGTAAAATCGATATAAAACTTATACATAACGCTATAAAATTGCCTGGCGATTATTTACAAAAAGTAAAGAGCTTGAGTGGAGAGCGGCCGGAGGTGTACCCGCTGTTCATCTTTCGAGAACCTAGACTCATTCGTCGATGACAGGATATGCAAGATTATTTTTTTGTAGGTACTTAAAATTATTAAAATGTAACCATCCTGCCAACAGGCACTGATATTAAGTAAAGCCATAGAACTTACTTAAGGTAGGAACGCCCCCGACGCGAGCGCGACGTCGCTATAACACGACGCGACGCGACGCGACGCGACGCGACGCCGACGTACGGACTAGCAAACAATACTAATATAATACTCTGCACTAGACTTTGAAGCGACAAACAACTTTTATAATATGAAATTGTAAAACATTTTAATATCGAATGACTAATATCGACTTCATCTAAGTAAAATTCAATAATGGTTAACAAAAATTGCATAAATTTTGCAATTCATTAACAACTTTATGTTACCGACGACGAACACTTGCGCTAGGCACCGTTAACTATGAACTATTCGTTTCGCAGCACAAACCCCTAACCATAGTAAAGGTAACAGTATCTTTGTTATTTTGAAAGATATGCCCGTTCTTAATTTAACCTTACTTGACGTAGGAATTCGAGATCTAGCGTTATATTTGAGTTCTTAATCTAGGTACCTATGTAACAGCAAGCGGAGCCGCGTTGGCTTATACAATAAGGCAACATAACAATATCATAGCACCAATTGGTTTACATTATAAACATTACAAATAAATTATATAACTTTGGTTCCGCTGTGAGCGGAATTTGGCTCGTGGCATAATACTAGCACCATAAGATAGCATCATAGCATAGCACACCTTGATGTTTAACATCTTCCAACAATAACGTAGAGAAGAACGTTGTATATTGCTCCTAAAATATATACTTTGGACATGTAATGGCATTTCTCAATTTAAAACGTAGCAACACCGAATTTCCAAAATATAAGATTGTCATATGTCTATTTCTTTGGTGCATCATTTTTGGTGTTAAAAGTCTAGAGCGTCTTCGAAATCCCATAATTCTGGAAATCTGGTATTTTACATACCTCAGATCTCGATAGTTCTCGATTTTTTCTATGCGTTATTGTTTAAGATGATGACATTGGATTCGCTCGCCGGCGGCACGGGCGCTCGCGCCGGGCTCCACATATTTCATTACATATTTTTGTCATTTACTCTTTACACACCATAAAAGTATATTTACACAAAATGTACATAATCTTAAAACATTCCAATTTTTTTTTCAATAATAGTCAATAGCGACGGAGCGATGTGGTGTTTAGAGCCCGAACGAGTCGCACCCTAAAAACTTAACAATCCAACGAACGCATTTCATATATATGTATTTTTTCTTCATCTTTCTCCTTTCTTACTATGTACACATTAAATAACTTACATATAAACAATATAAATACTAAAAATAATAGGACGCGTAGTGAGGCAGCATCGTTGCGGGATGGCCGAGCCACTATCCGAGAATGTTCTCAAAACTAGGGTAGTATCCTGGGTTTAAAAATGATATTAGTCTATCAGTTAAATTATGAAGCGATATTGGACAAGTCTTTCCTTAACGAATCAAAAAAAATTACGTGGACAAGGAGGCTCAACGTTCTCGTGACGTCACGCCATGCTAAAAAGTATAGCACGGTATGACGTCACGCGTAACTTAAATGGACTAAATCTTCGTAATTTTTTGTATAATTCACAAAAGAAAAAATACGTCCCAATATTTTTTGCTAATCTCACTGATGGAATAATTATATTATAGGACACAAGCATATAATCCTCAGTCTTGTTGGCAGCTCGGCAACGGCGGATGCGTTTCGTCGTTCATTATTGCCCGACATACAAACATGCAAGTATCGCCGGAGGCCACCGACGGTTTCCAAATATAAGCTCCACAACTCCGCGCTACGGCTTCAAAACCTCCGATATGTATAAAGGCGAGAGTTTCAAATGTGACGAGTGCATTTGGAAACTGAAGTTCGCGTCTTAACTTAATTATGATTAAAAATAAAGTTACAGACAATGGCACTATGGAATGTAAACATATAATTTTTCATAGTGGCATTCGCTCTATCTTAATTAAAATGTATATTTGTTATATTACGTGTAAATTCAACAGCGCGGCGCGTTTGCTCTAGGAACCGACGTCCGCTGTAAGCAAGACCCGTCCTTACCGCTATCAGTAACAACACTACCTTACAATATTTATAAGGGAATCAGTCGCATATCACAGCCTGTGAAATTTCTAACTAAATCGCGACAGACTGGTACCCTCCGGTTAGTTTCCTAGTGTCAACGGGTTCCCAAATTGTTTGCGGTCGACCTCAACAATGTCAAACGTTTCATATGGTTTGACGGAGCTCAGACACGGGCACAAATCTGGATATTGACCCCAACAACGGTATAGATAACAATAACATCTGGACTAGAGCGCCGCGAGCGACGTAAGAGCACTTGTAACGCGAGGCGTCAGTGTTTCACTACACAATACAACATAGGAATGCACTGTTCCGCGTCAATAAAGTCTTGGGAATCGAGAACCAGCCTCCATATAATGTCCTGGAACAATAAAAAATATAATCATTTACCATACGGATTAAAATTGCTCGTCTTAATTTGCGCGACACATAAATTGAAAACTATAAGTACATAATAAACTATAAGTACATAATAAACTATAAAACATACTTTTAAGACAGTTATTGTAGAGATTTTGATGAAGAATATATTCTTCATTGGAAGTTTTGTGGTAACTTAAATAGTTTTTATATAATAATTTTAAACAAAAAAGAACCGACTTCAATAACCTTTCCAACACCAAATGCTCGATCTGCTGTAAAAAATACTCAAATCACCATAGGTGTGCTTATAATAGTTGAAGAGTTCCCTCGATTTCTCCAGGATCCCATCATCAGGTCCTGACAAGGTTACAATGGGACCAACTGTGAAGTATACGCTTTCAAACTTGAAAAAAGAATTTTCCAAATCGGTCCAGCCGTGTTCGAATAATCGGTGAACATACAAATACAAAAACAAAGATCCCGACGAATTGACAACCTCCTCCTTCGAAATCTTGAAGTCGGTTGAAAATATGAGACTGCAAATAGGGACACCAAAAGTGGCGCGGGGGAACACCTACTGGCAGACCTGTTCCCACAAAAAAAAATTCTTATCGTTATAAGCTACGTGCGTGCAAAGTGTCATAGTTTCTACCGGATGGGACCAGACTGTATGAGTTGGAGTCGGATTAGAAATAGTACGGGCAAGGACCGTATGATCTGCTACGTTACGTGATATGATATTCATAAAAGTGATGCCGAGTTCCGAAAAAATAGTTTAAAAAAAGTTAGATGGTATTTACCTACGCTACGTCATTTGATATAAAGATGATACTTGTGGCAACAAATAACAATTTGTATGTACCTAGTCGGTTACTAAGTTCTGTTACTAGAGTTTTCACTAAATAAATAGTAATAGGTAGTAACATTTTAATTATTTATGAACATAATTTAAAAGCTTATTTAATAGTCAATAGATTATAATATATTGAATTCAAAATTATTGTCGCAGTTTTTCAGAATTCTTTATAACACTCTGAAAAAGGCGTGAAACATATGCGTCAAAATTACACTCCTTGTTCATGTTGATTTTAAATCCTATTTATTTTAAATCACGTTTAAGACGCATCAGTCTTGCACAATTCGGTAGCTATATTCTTTAGCTTCAATTTGGTATATGTATAGTTCACGTGGGTCTATCTGATAAAATACTAGACTATACGTTGCAAGTCTGCTTGTTCCATAGCAGTCTAAATCTATGTATTTTGTGCAAAACTTAAAAATAGGCAATGTTTCAAATAAGAATATCTGTGTGATAAAATCGCAAGAAAATTAAATGGCGGTCACACAATTACCTCTAATATACAGGTTTCTTACAAACAAGCAATGGAACCTTCAAAACAAGGGTGCAATATTCATTTGATGCACTTTTGTAAAGTGTAATTTTCTTAAATTTACCGCGTGTTTGCGTCTTCAGGCAATCCTGTGCTTTACAAAGAATTTCAATAAATTTCCCATCTGATTTGTATATTATTATACCATATTATGCTCATTAGAAATTAGGCTAATAAATAATTACTTTAAATTTTTATTTAAAACTTTATTTTAAATTTTATCAGTCAGAAATCTGGTAACAGAACTTAGTAACCAACTAGGTAGGTACAGAAAAACCCAGTCTGCCAGTTCCTGCATGGCCGGAAGAGCCCGGCAGACTGGTTCAAAAGTGACGTAAATTTGGAGTCAAACTCGTTACTTTTTAACCAGTGCCCATTTTGGAGTAAACTCTTTTTTTTATGTTTAAAATATTTTGTTTTTCTCATTTCTACTTTTGTATGCACCTTAGTTTATTTCGAATACGATTGATGATTATATTGATGATGACGATGAATGAAATTGATGATATATATTCTTAACCTATGCAGTTAAAATTTAGTATAAATATTAAGAAAATGTATTGTAAAAGCCTCGAAACTGTTTGAGTGTTGTTCAATGTCATTTACATGGTTTGTTTATGTATTGTTGGTGTGTCTCTATAATATAATAATTTTAAACAAAATCGGACAGACTTCACTTAGCATCCACCTTTCCAACAGCAAATGCTCGAGCTGCTGTAAAAAATACTCAAATCCCTATAGGTGTGCCTATAATAGTCGAAGAGTTCCCTCGATTTCTCCAGGATCCCATCATCAGATCCTGACCTGGTTACAATGGGACCACGTATGAAGTATACTCTTTCAAACAGTTACAAATCGGTCCAGCAGTCTTCGAATAATCGGTGAACATACATAAAAAAAATTGCAAAAAAAAAAACAAAGATCCCGACGAATTGATAACCTTCTACGAAATCTTGAAGTCGGTTGATAATAGTACATTACTTACCACGGACTGTAAAAGAAAGAAAGCCCGAAATCGCAGGTATTTGTGACCCGAGCCGCAGGCGAGGGTTGTAAATATGCGATAGAGGGCTTTCTTTTTTACTGCCCGCGGTGAGTACACAATTTTATAAGCTAAGCAACGTACAGTTTGGTGCACTTGGGGCGCGGGCGTGGGCGAGCATCATCGCTCGGCCAGGCGGTGGTGGTCGTGGGGCGTCGACGACGACGACGACGACGACGGCGGCGACGGCCAGGCGGCGGCCAGGCGCGGCGCGGCGGCCAGGCGCGCGGCGCTGCTGCGGAACGTGTCCACGATGCGCACGAACGTGTCCGGGTCGTACACCGAGCGCGCCGTGTTCGTCAGGTCGAACGGCTCTGGATAACACATTACGGAACTATAAAGCTAATCATTGTGAAAATTAAAAATTACGCATTGATTTAAAAAATCATGCGATTTTCTCTCCGGGTCGATTATTTATGTGAAAACTGGACTTCATCGCGTTAACATTTAAATTAGGATTCACAAACAACGGGGTTGGCCGGGCGAAAGTGTTTACAGATGGCGCCAGCATAGCTAGTACCACAGATGTCTCAAAGAACAGATCAGAAATTATAAGTTGAACGTTTTCTATACTTCCGATCTGCTCTTACTAACGTACTTATCAGTAAGTAAGAAAGAGATAAACACCATGCTGTCTGACAGGTCTTCACCTGTCATTGTCTCAGCCTTTCATGACTTCGTGACGAGAATTAGTGCAGTGAATGATAATTTTCTACTAAATATCGACATCGATATTTACTGTTGATATTACTTGATATCCGTAACAGGTATTCCACACACTTAACACTTTAACAGGTATTACAGGAATGTTATAAAAAAAACTAACAGGTGAATTTTGTGCTTTACAGTGGGTTTGTTTTTTAAAGGCAGTTCCCTTTTCAACCGACTTCAAGATTTCGAAGGAGGAGGTTATCAATTCGTCGGGATCTTTGTTTTTGCTATTTTTTTTTTTTTTATGTATGTTCACCGATTATTCGAAGACGGCTGGACCGATTTGGAAAATTCTTTTTTTGTTTGAAAGCGTATACTTCACAGTTGGTCCCATTGTAACCATGTCAGGATCTGATGATGGGATCCTGGAGAAATCGAGGGAACTCTTCAACTATTATAGGCACACCTGTAGTGATTTGAGTATTTTTTACAGCAGCTCGAGCATTTGGTGTTGGAAAGGTGGATGCTTAGTGAAGTCGGTTCTTTTTTGTTTAAAATTATTTTAAAAAATAAATTAAATTATCATTTTAGTATAGTTCTTTTGTTTTGTTTTTCATTTTTCACAGCACCAATGGATTGCAGACCCGAATATTTGAAATTAATTTCAACTTGATTCCTCACACGTTCCTGAGAATTTCTGTCTTGACAGACGGACAGACAAAGAACAAAGTGATCCTATAAGGGTTCTTTTTTTCCGTTTGAGGTACGGAATCCTGAAAAGGACAAATAGTGCAGACAACTAAAAAGTCATTCATCTATTTACACGTTTTATTATTTACAGGAGAGATATAATATGAACGGTACACGAGGACTACTGTCTACTGGGAGGACTGGCTACTGACCCATGAATAAAACAGTTTTATTTAAATGGACACGCAGCTTTTCCCCTATCTTTTTATTTTTTTACTTTTCCCTTATTATTTAGCCCTACGGCGTCGATCCATATTTGACGTAATAGATTATTTTCCGGAAATCTGAAAAATTTACAATTGAGTATGTAAACAATAATTTAATATAATAATATTTTGTCTTTGCCTATACAAATGTTTCATATCGATAAAATATCGACATAATTATTTTCATTTAGTTACAACACTAGCATCGTTTACAAAAAATTAATTTGACCAATAAATCTCAATAAAATCAACTTGAAACTACGTAAACAGTTCTTATTTTATAGTATCCAGCATGTGCAGTTATCCAAGACTATTATGTTACATAATGTGCTTGAAATTTTCGAAATAAAAACAATAGTGTCTTACCGATGAAAACTGGTATTTTCTCCGGACTTCTTTGCTGATTTGAACCAGCTCCGGCAGTAGGGCACTATGCATGACATTTCTGCCTAATATAATCTTGAATTATTCAATTAATACACCTTAATTATCGGAAATAGCACCATAACTTGTAAGAAACCGTCTTATGCTACAATTTTGTGTTTGACGTCTCGGTTAATTTGACAAGTTGGTTAAGTTTTAAATCGAGACAATTAGTTAACAGCCGAACAAGGTCGTACTATCTGTCCCATTCTAACTCATCTTGGTTAACCATAAATAACCAAAGAGACAACTATATGAAAAAACGTCTGACTTATAATTTCTGATCTGTTCTTTGAGATATCTGTGGCTAGTACCTGTCAAACCTACCAACAGTGTCAAATTCTTGTTTTTTTTTTAAATTTTTGTTACTGGATGCTAGCCTTTTAAGCCAAATCCCATAGAACGAAACTAGTGACAGGTACGAGCTATCTATGCTGGCGCCATCTAGCCAAACAGTTAACAGTTGCCAACCCCATTCAAATAGGACAGCAGCGTATAAAAATGGAATTTCAAAGCATCAGATGCCGTGCGTGTAAGCCGAACGACAACCCTACTTAAATAAATGTACAGTCATCCCACGGGACTATTGAGCACGGCCAAATTACGGACAATGGCAAGTGTAATGAATAACCGATGTTACCGACTAGTTATCAGCTAACATCGGTCATTTATTACACGGCCAAATTACCAAGGGTCCATAAATTAAAAACTCAAAGAAAGTAAGCATGAGTAATTCAAGTGACAATCACTAACCCTCGACACAGAGCAGCTTCCACTGGTGCGGCTCGTTCTTGTGGCTGCGCGCCGCGCGGCACGCCGACACCGGCACGCAGCGCCCCGCGCGCACCGACACCGCCATCTTGTCGTACCTACAACATCACATACTATTTTCACTTTGTCCGGCTGTGGTCTTCGGTTAAGAGGCTGACAACACCCGATGACCTTCAAATTGACTTCACTTAAACAGTTTTTTAGCTATAACTAATTGTTTTGGGTAAGCAAAAAAAATGTTAATATTAATTATACAAGGTGTACAAAAAAGGCGGGTAATCTTTTTAAGGGCATTGGTATCGAATTCTTATAATGAAAAAGGAAGAAAAAAAATTATATTTGCGAAAATATTTTTTTGTATGGCCAGCCGGGACTTGTCCCAAGCAAAAAAAAATTTGTTTTCGCGTAAAATTTTTTTTTCTCCTTTTTCTTACTTACAATACGATACCAATTATAAACGGATCACCAGTATTTTTTGGAAGAAATTTGCCAATACACGATTGGACGAAATCGTCTCGATAGAAAGTAATTCCAAAGTTACATCTTAAAATTTGCTTTAAACATTGGTGTTTTTATACATCTCGCACTTAAGGTTTGCCGATGATATCGTAGTCATGGCAGAATCGCTGCAGGAAGTTCAAGAAATGCTGCACAGCCTAAATGAAGCCTCCCAACTAATTGGTCTCCGGATGAACCTGGACAAGACAAAGGTCATGTATAATGACCTCGTCGTTCCGGGACCAGTAATCATCGATGGCACGCCTCACGAAGTTGTCAAGGAATATGTCTATCTCGGGCAACTAATGCAGTTGGGTAGATACAACTTCGAAAAGGAAGCCGATAGGAGGATTCAATTGGACTGGGCAGCGTTTAGGAAGTTGAAGCACATATTTTCGTCCGGTATACCACAGAGCCTGAAGACGAAAGTGTTTAAACAGTGCGTCCTACCTGTAATGACGTACGGAGCCGAGACGTGGACACTGACTGTGGGGCTAATCCATAAGCTTAAAGTCGCTCAACGTGCTATGGAAAGAGCTATGCTCGGAGTCTCTCTGAAGGACAAAATTCGGAATGAAGTGATCCGACAGAGAACCAAGGTGACCGACATAGCTCTAAAAGTTAGTACGTTGAAATGGCAATGGGCTGGCCACATATGTCGCAGAACCGACAATCGCTGGAGTAGGCGTGTTCTGGAGTGGAGACCACGGCTAGGCAAAAGTAGCGTTGGACGCCCTCTGGCCAGATGGCGGGATGACTTACATAAGAGGGCCGGTAGCGACTGGATGCGTAAAGCAGCAGACCGGGCTCTGTGGCGTACCTTGGGAGAGGCCTATGTCCAGCAGTGGACTGCAACGGGCTGATGATGATGATTTGTGTTTTTAGTTTCATGACTTATACGTCTGTAATTGAGTACAAAATTCCACTACACTAATACTAAAAACTTCATTATTTTATATTTCTCAACTAAAGTGAAGTTTTTTTTAATTTTATTTTATTTTATCTACACTCATATTGTAAGTCCTCTAAAATGCGTTCAAAAACCGTAGGCAATGACCAGCATTACAACAAACGATTTCACAATGATAAGTTTCTTATCTGTGGCAGTAATGTAATTTTAACTTTACATGCTCAAATATTGTTAAGTTATGAGTTTCAAATTTGGAACAGCTGTCAAAACCAACACAATTGACAACATTTCATTTTTTTGAGTGCTACTTTTTATTGTCTGGCCCGAAAGAACACACAATTTTAAGAGACCCGTATATTTTTGTTTTTGCGAAAATCCATGTCTTTTAGTGGAAAAATCCGTTTATATTATTACTTCGGCAGAAAGGGCGTATGTAACAGTCGTCAAAGGCTCAGCTAAATGACGTCACATGTTGTGTTTCATACACCTAAAAAAACGTTGAAATAGTTACATTGATTGACATTTACGTAAAAAACCATAGCGTGACCAGAGTGCGCTTAAACAGTTTGACATTTTAAGCACAAGATAAACGTCAAAACTTAAAATATAAAATCAAACCGCTAACTTCGAAAGATATCTTCAAGGATTGTTGAAAATGCCTTGCATTAAATATTACCTAATGAAAACTTGCAAAAGCAACACATCTTTATAGCCCGGTTATTTACTATTCTCGAGGGAAACAAAGCCGAGTGGTGTGTCGCAGCGGGTTTACATCGTTTACCAACCAGGATACTTTTAATTTGCGAAGATCACTTGAATGTGAGTACAATGCGTGTCTATTTTAATGAATTCTTAGAATCTACAAGAGTTTTTAGCTATATTATTAATCGTGTGTCCGTTTCTTTCAGTTGGAAGAAGATATGGAAAACTTTTTGTATTGGAAAACAATGAAAGTGAAAGCACGTCTAAAACCTCGACTACCAATGTTTAAACAAACGTTGCAGGATGTGACAAAACAAAACAAACAAACAAAAATTTTAGGACAACAAACAAATATTTTAGGACATTTTAGGACTCAGGACTTCAAAAGAAAAGAGGCAGTGTACCGAAACTATTGCTTTAACTTTAAGAAGTGTCACTCGGGGACGCCGGGGCCCAAGTGGCACCATCAGCTGAGGGAAGCTGACCGTACAGCTGCAAAAAAGACCCCCCCCCCTGCATACAAAGTTTGTATGCAGGGGGGGCTTTGTGTGAGAATGTATATTTTATATTAGGTCATGTTTCCACCACAGATGTGCTAGGTATATGATGGTATCCGCCTACTGAATAACTGAACGAAATTAAAATAATTTTATCATAATATACCTTTTTTTTCTCCCCTGATTAAGACCTGGTGAATTTTACATCTCCAGTAGTAGCATTCTAAGTACAGGAAAGATATTTAACTTATTATCGACAAGTCATCAGAAAGTACTTAAGGATCTACTCAGGATACAGGTTTAAAAATGACAAATATTCATACTAATAAAATAAGTACTTTATTTCCTATAAATTGTAATTTATTTACCACAATCAGAAACAACTTTTGCTCGTGACATTTTAATTGATATAATTTCTCAGTTTAATCTGTAAAGGGACATTTCAACTTGACAACTAAATCGTCACAGATTACGTTTGGAGAAGCACCTTTTTTTTCTATTGTCACACCCAAATCATGTTCAATTACTTTAATAACCACCCCTTCAAGCCTTTCACCTCTCTTGATGGCGGTTGTTTTGAGAACTTTATACCCCCATTATTGTATGAACTAGAGCTCCATCTGTCTTGCATTTTGTTGCCTCATAAAGCGTTGATGCGGTGAATCTTGACTGGCTCAATTAGTGCCACACCTTGCTGTTGACTTGATCTTTGGTGCTGTTTTCAACAAGTGTTATAACCGCAGCTGTTATCTTTCAACTCTTGAATGTAAAGTGAATCTGATTCTGACATGAAGTTCAACATAATGTCAAAAATGCAAGTTGTGCACAGTTGGTTCATAAATATTATATAACTAAACAGTCATCCATTTTATGATTGTTGGCTTCTTGGAGAAACTCTTGAAGTTTTGGGACGTCAGCATCACATCTATACTGTTTTCGTTTACAAATAGTAAAGGAACATAAGGCTGCACTTAATAAAGGCCTCTGCCAGTTTGGACATAAGAACTCCGCGAAGATAACGAAGCTTTGGTACCTCGTGTGCCAGGCAATTTATATTTATCCGAGCTTTGCAAAAACTCACACGCGGCGAGCTCCTGCTGTCAGCTTTGACAAATCTTTCTGAGTTTCTCGTGTCCGCTTCGTTGTAGGGGTATTGGTCAATACCCCAACCGGGGTATTTTCCGAGGATTCCCTGAATTCCATCGTGAGGTCGTCGTAGAAGAATGCAATCCGGGGTCTGTTAGAAAGCGAGTTGTGGTCGTCGTAGAAGAAAGCAGTCCAGGGTCCGTGACAAATCACAACGCGTAGATAATTAAAATAATCCAAGGAAACGTAAATTACAAGCAAATATTCGAATCGAATGAATGAACTGTCAGCTGTCCTGTCGTCTCTGTCAGTAGTGTGTGTCAAAGTTGTCAAACAGAAACCCGGAAGATAACGTTTTTTCATAATGGTAGTATTGAATCAGCGGTGTGACGTCATTTCCCGGTTTACATATTTTGGTGATTTTTCCAAAAAAATACTGTTAAAAAAAATCTAAAAAAATGGTTTTTGTGTTCTACAAGTGTATTTCTCGAAATGGTTTTCGATTTATAAAATTTGGAAATTTTGAAATATTGTCAATTTCCAATGGGTTTCTATTCTAGTATCCATAGATTTTAAAATGTTGTCGATACGAAACGTCAGTACGATATATTTTTTGACATAAACCGTACGACATTTTGATCTCGGATGACATGAGAATAAGGACTTCGTTCGTTGGCTAATATTAAAAAAAAACTCGCGACAGAAGTTTGTACATATATACAGTTAGGTGCAAAACTGTCCCAATAGTAGCATCTTAGTAGAATGTGGAGAAGTGGATGTCGATCGAGGAGAGGGGCACATGATTAATACATACCAGTACTATTTAAAATTTCCTACAAATCAGCCTTACATATGATATACTTAGAATTTACGGTTATTTTGTAATTTAGAATCGAAAAGTAGAAAAAAACACATTTTTATTTTTTCGAATATTTCTAGTTCCTCTTATGGAAACTCCAAATAGGGAACCATACATAATTAAGAAATTCTGCCTCTATAAAATAAGGTATCAACTGTTTAAATCACAAACATAGTTTTGTAGTTATGGCAGAGTAAAAGTCGTCTTGAACATTGAACTAACAAACACTTTCTATGGCTGTTTTTAATGGAACACTTTTGCACCGAACTATAAGCCACCTAAAAGTAACTTGAAAAATATGCCCCATTAAAGCAATTGCATGATGATTTTAAGATGCTACTATTGGGACAGTTTTGCACCTAACTGTATATTTCTCTATGGTTTGTACGGCCGCCATTTCTGTTATCTTGTCAGTTATTGTTTGTCGAAACATCGAAAATGTAAATGTTTACTATTAACTATATTATATAAGCATTTGAACATGAGCAACTAATAAGAAATATACAATTAATAAGTATAACAACACATACTAAGCACTAGTGACAATGACGACACAATATTAGCAATTCATCATTTTGCAAAATTTGCAATGAGCTCCGATACTAATCGTAACACAGTGTTTCTGTTTCACTCACGCTGTAAGAGATAGGAATGGAGCTTAGCTGTTGTCATCCCCTTAACAACGACCGTAGCACACAGCACCACGTGCTACATGATGATCGATTAATGGTTGCTATCTTTTCACATAATGTTACGCTGTGCGCTGCGTTCGGCGTCAACCGATTTTTCAATTCTGACGACCGATTCGTATTCAGAGAAGTCTTGTAGTCATGATCTTTAATTGTTAACACAGTTTGACATTTTATAGCGTAAGTATTGAACAACTAAATATGTTTGGACCCGAAATGGGTCCATGCTTCCAGGTGAACTGATAATAGTAATAAGCTAATAAGTAATAATATGTAGAAAATGCACAAGACTCGAGAGTTATGGAGATCAACGGGAGGGGCCTTTGCCCAGCATTGGGAGTGTATTGTTAAACTATCGATTGACTATCGATTAAGTTCTTGTAATTAGTTTCTGCACAAGTTCATGTTGTTTTTGCTCCTAAAAGCAAGAATTTAACTACTATTTTGTTTTATTTTGGCTAGTTTGAGATATGTTTTGCTCGCTGTGACGTGTCCAAAGAGAATATAATATCCTTGACACTGACAACAATGTCAACGATAAATGATGCCAACAATCGCGGTAGCGTTCATGATAAAAAAAAAAAATTGCACCCTAATTATTGCGCAACCTGTGCTTTTTTCTATCGTTATTTAATTTTTATGCTCTTCTTGTTTACATATTTAATTATTTTTATTGTAATTGTCATGTAATTGTGATTTGTCATTGTTGTGTCATGCTCCGTGACATCACTCACGTGTGGCCCCGGCGGAAGACCAGCGCTGGCCTACCAGGCTAGCACCATGCTGAGTCGGGGCCATTTCGTGGCAACCATATAAATAGTCCTTAGATTAAATATGTTTGTATGCATATTGTTGTTGTCGCGAATAAATGTTTTTCTATTTCTATATTTTATGCTATAAAGAAAGGAAGTAGGTAGGTACTGACGGGAAGGTGGCGTAGTACCGCAGCAGCTGCAGGAACAGCTCGGCCAGCGAGGCGCGGTTGTGGCGCGCCGCGCGCACCTCCCACGGCCCGCGCACGCACACGCACGGCAGCACCGGCGGCGACGTGCCGCCTGCACACAACACAACACCAGGGGTTACACACGGTCACCGTCATTGTGCCATACAGGAATATGACGTCATGCTCCACAGTTTAAAAAATATCTATGTCACTAGCTTCGTTGTGAGCTTTATTACATTGTGGCGCTGCTGTAGAGCATACTCCACAGCAGCGCCACCGTCAAACGTCTATTACGGCTTATCGTACAGGCACATATATGTCATCAAATAATTCTATAACAATTCTATACTGACCTAGCTTACGAAAATCCTGATTTTATTTTGAATATACGAACTAACGGTGCCACAGACTTTACACAGACCGTAACGCCTGAGAGTAATTACTTCTACACTTTTTGTGTGTTTGCCTAGATTTTCAAGTCAGACGCTGCAATAATTACTTGTCACAAAAAGTCTGTGGCCCCGTTAGTTCGTATATTCAAAATAAAATGAGGATTTTCGTAAGCTAGGTCAGTATAGAATTGTTATAGAATTATTTGATGACATACAGTTAGGTGCAAAACTGTCCCAATAGTAGCATCTTAGTAGAATGTGGAGAAGTGGATGTCGATCGAGGAGAGGGGCACATGATTAATACATACCAGTACTATTTAAAATTTCCTACAAATCAGCCTTACATATGATTAAACATCGGTATCAACGTTCAAATTTCGTGGCAATGTACGGTTGGCAGAAAAATAAATACAAACAAATCACTTAGTATTTTTAACCTTTATTTTGTATATGTAAATAAAAAAGCCCCTAAATAGTACATTTCCTAATTAGGGTGGTAAAACAAAGAAAGGCCGCGCAATCGCAATTGTTGCGGCCCAAGCTGCAAGCGAGGGACGTAATTATGCGATCGAGGGCTTTCTTTATTACCTCCCGTGTTGGAAAAATATGTGCACATTTGGCCAGAAAGCGGCTCTATCCGTACGCGTAGCGTGCGGAAAAAGCCACTTTATGTCCAGGTGTGGCATACAATATTTTACGAGTTAGAATAGATCACTAAAATTTGTTCCATAGATTTTGCTGTCAATCTTTGACGTCTGTAAGAATATATCCATTTTAAATGACTAAAAGATCTTTCCACGCTGACTGAGGTAATAGGAAGGTATGTCAAGCATTGAAAATTTTGCACACAGTTTTTATTTACACTTTCTGGTATTTCAGCCTCGTTGTTTTTAGATAGTTGGTTAATTATTTGTACAGTCTTATAACCAGGATTTTTCTTTAATACACTTTTTAATTTAAAATAAACTTTTCTGGCATTTTGATGTAACCTTAACGTTGATATTTTTTTTTGCAAACCATGAACAATGTTTAATGATTCTGCTAGACTCAGTTTTGGATCCTCCAATAATTTTATTGACTTAGCAATTATACTAAAGTGTGTATCGACGAATAGTAACTCAGTTTTTAAATTCCGGTTACGGAAAATTTTTTTTGCTTTAGAAATTGCACTCGCTTCACGCGGATTTAAGGCATCGATGACAGATTTGATTTTATCATAATGCATGTGATAATATGAGGCAGCATTTAACCATGTTCCCCATCTTGTTATCACGGGTCGGGGTGGTAGAGGAATATTTACACACATTTGATGAAATAAATTTGTCCTTGAAGGAGCGTTACGAAATATTTTTTTGATACAGTCAATCAAACTGTTTATGGTCGGGTAAAGACTTCTAATTATCTCTGCGACTCGATTACATCCATGTGCTATGCATGTTACATGAGTCATATTTTTATATTTCTGAACAAGGTTTTTAGCTGCTTTTACCATGTAGGAACCGGCATCCGTTATAAAAAATAATAATTTATCCATGTTTTTTTTTGTATTCATCGCCCCAAAGATCTTCAAGGGTTTCCTCAACGAGTTTGGTTATTGTCGAATGGTTAGTCGCCTCCAATACCTTAGAAGCAAATAAATGTGGCTGGGTACTAGTTCCATCTAGAGCTCCGATCAAAATATTTGCCACTTTTTTTCCCACGGAATCTGATGTTTCATCAACACTGAGGTAAATCATTTTATTTTGTAATTTCTCTTTCAATTCATTTTTTTTCTTTTCATACAATTCAGGTAAGCATTTTACTCGTATTTTTGTTTCACTCGGCACAGTAATATCGTTTCCATATTTATGATTTAAAAGGTTTTCTACAAAATTTCTAAATTTAGGATTGTCTAATTTTGACCACGGTATATTCGAACAAATCATAAACTCTGTTAAATCTTTATAAAATTTTTCTTGTGCATTATTTTTATGAATTTTGTTGTGTAAATCTGTTTTTAAATGGCGGTCGATACTAGATTTAGAGGAAAATAATTTCGAATTACACAATTTGCAATATACGATATCGTCTTTAATTTCGAAATCAGCATTATCTCGTATTATATCCTGTAAATGGCAGCGTGAATCAGATAATTTATCTTGATGAGATTTTGATTTCAAATGTTTCTCTATATTGTACCTTTTCTTTTTTATATTCATTTCGCAAATAGTACAGCAAGCACCTTCGTTAGTGAATATAAAATCAGTATACTGCGTCAAATCCATTTTCTCAAGTCTGATAGGGAGTTGGGTAAAGATTTATCAATGCTAAATTGAAGTTGTAAGTGTTTTTAAGAACTATTATCGTTGAAGATTTTACCACATATTATTTTGCATGACAATTAAATTGACATTTGTTGCCTATTTAGCATTTAGAATTTTTTTTACAAATGGATAATGAAATGAGTATTGAGGTTCTATGACGTATTAAGAATATAAACCTCTTTAAATATATGTACAGTTTACCAAAGTACGATTAAGAATAAAAATAAATTAAATGTTATTTATTACTAATAAATAAAACAATGATACCTATGTATTTCTTTTTTTGCGACCCTTACCAAGTGCCACGAAATTTGAACGTTGATACCGATGTTTACATATGATATACTTAGAATTTACGGTTATTTTGTAATTTAGAATCGAAAAGTAGAAAACACATTTTTATTTTTTCGAATATTTCTAGTTCCTCTTATGGAAACTCCAAATAGGGAACCATACATAATTAAGAAATTCTGCCTCTATAAAATCATCATGCAATTGCTTTAATGGGGCATATTTTTCAAGTTACTTTTAGGTGGCTTATAGTTCGGTGCAAAAGTGTACCATTAAAAACAGCCATAGAAAGTGTTTGTTAGTTCAATGTTCAAGACGACTTTTACTCTGCCATAACTACAAAACTATGTTTGTGATTTAAACAGTTGATACCTTATTTTATAGAGGCTGAATTTCTTAATTATGTATGGTTCCCTATTTGGAGTTTCCATAAGAGGAACTATAAATATTCGAAAAAATAAAAATGTGTTTTTTTCTACTTTTCGATTCTAAATTACAAAATAACCGTAAATTCTAAGTATATCATATGTAAGGCTGATTTGTAGGAAATTTTAAATAGTACTGGTATGTATTAATCATGTGCCCCTCTCCTCGATCGACATCCACTTCTCCACATTCTACTAAGATGCTACTATTGGGACAGTTTTGCACCTAACTGTATATGTGCCTGTACGATAAGCCGTAATAGACGTTTGACGGTGGCGCTGCTGTGGAGTATGCTCTACAGCAGCGCCACAATGTACGAGGGTTGCTACTTATATATCCGGAAACAAAAAAACAAACAAACGTACACGGCTGAAAATGGTTTTATTGTTTTTCAAAGTATTCCCCTTGATGATCTATGCACTTTTGCATTCGCGTGAACCAATTTTTAAAGCACTTCTGCCACTCCGCCTGAGGTACCTCCATAACGTGTTGTTTGAATGCGTCGACAGCATCTTCAGCGGTCGAAAATCGTTGACCGCGTAATTTATTCTTTATATTTGGAAATAAATAAAAATCGTTGGGTGCCAAGTCAGGGCTGTACGGCGGATGACCCGTTAATTCCACATTTTGACCCTCCAAAAATAGAGTTGTTTCGCGTGACGTATGACAGCTGGCATTGTCATGATGAAGAATGATTCTTCGTCGCTGGTTAGTTTTACGAATTTGTTCAAATACTTCCGGTAAGCAAATGGTCGTGTACCACTCTGAATTAACCGTTCTACGGTTTTCTAATGGCACTGTAGCTACATGGCCATTATACCGAAGAAGCAGGCCACCATTTGTTTCAATGTACTTTTTGCACGAGTAACTTTCGTAGGGTTCGGCTCATTTTGAAACACCCATACCGATGATTGTTGCTTCGTTTCGGGATCGCATGCATAGATCCAGGATTCGTCACCTGTATAGATGTTATAAACGGCTTTTGAGTCACCACGGTTATATTTTTTTAACATTTTATTGCACCATTCGACGCGAGCATCTTTTTGCTCTTTTGTTAAGTTGTGGGGTATCCAACGCGAACAAATTTTTTTTACAGCCAAATAATTATGTAATATGCTATTAATGCTGGTCATAGAAATACCCAGAGTCGCCTCTATCTCGCGGTACGTAACATGTCGGTCGTCCATTATAAGTTTTCGCACAGCCTCGATATTTTGTTGTACAACGACCGATTTCGGGCGACCTGTCTTAACTTCGTCCGTAAGCATACTACGTCCACGATTGAACTCACTAAACCAGTGATACACAGTAGTTTTAGATGGGGCTTCATCACCAAAAGTTGAAGTTACTTGATCTATGCACTGTTGTTGCGTTAAACCACGCCGAAAATCATAATAAATCATAGTACGAATATTTTCACGAGTGAGTTCCATTCTTGCTGCGAGATGACATTTAAAACCCGTCAAAAACAAAACACGAGCGTTAATAAGAAAGAAAAAATATACCGGCCAGTACTTAAAAAAGTTCAAATTTTACCATGGAGGTCAAATATGCTATTTAAGAAGATTGTAATCCCGGTTTCCGGATATATAAATAGCAGCCCTTGTAACAAAGCTCACAACGAAGCTAGTGATATAGATATTTTTTAAACTAGTCTAGAATTTTATAGACATTATATAGATATTTTCCTATATAACTATTTATATTCAAATAAGCAAAGGTGGTTCTGCTGTAGAGCATGACGTGGAATATGGAACTTGCATAGACTAAAATTGAGGAATAGTTATTTACGTCACACCTGGCCATAATGTGAGTTTTACCGTACGCGTGCAGGCGTTAAATTGTGTACTCGCCGCGGGCAGTAAAAAAGAAAGCCCTCTATGGCATATTTACAACCCTCGCCTGCGGCTCGGGTCACATATACCTGCGATTTCGGGGTTTCTTTCTTTTACAGTCCTTGGTAAGTAATGTACTATTGTGCAACAAGAGAGGAAAGTTGGTTTTTCTTGCGAGTGTTGATTTTGAGTCCCGAGTAAGCGAAAGATTCTAAGTTAGAATCTTGAGCGTAGCGAGGGACTCAAAAACACGAGATGTAAAATAACTTTGCTCTCATGTGACACATACAACTTTTCACCTCAGTAGTGAGAACATATTAAAGGATAAAAATATGTATTTAGAATTTGTAATAGACCCCGAAGTATGAAGTGGCAGTTCATGGCCTTCACAAATTAAAAAGCTACTTTGTCTCACTCCCTGGAGTGACGAAATTCGCACTTTCGTCACTGTTTTTTCGAGGCTTGTTCGAGCTGCTGAGGTGAAAATAAAATTTGATCTGGAATCACGTCACTATCATATTCTAGTTGCATTTCAGTATTACGCCGCGGACTTGACATCAGCGGACAGCGGGCCTTAGGCTGCACACACGAAACACGCGACCAGCGACCGGCGGCGAGCGGCGAGACGAGCGGCGGCGCGAGCGGCGAGATCAAAATGTACAGAAATGTATGAAATTTTTAGAAACCGTTTACGAAAACAGCGGCGAGACGCGCGCGCGGCCGGCGGCGGGCGGCGGTGCACGAGCGTCTAGCTTAATCGAGCGGCGGACGTGCGCGGCGATGTAGTGTTGTGACGTGCTGTCGTAGTGATTTTAAATTTTATCGGCGTATTTAACGAGATGTCAGTAGAGGAAGTAATATCTGCTATATCGGAAAGGCCTCCCTTATGGAAAAGCAAACATAAATACCATAAGAGTAGAACAGTGATAAATAGATTGTGGGCAGATATAAAAAAACGAACTAAATGTGGAAAGTAAGGACCTATATCTTTATTATCCGAATATGCAGGCCTTGAAAAGTCAGTACCTATAGGTACGTGGCGAGGCCCGCCATTCAGCACGACAATAAGATAAGTACCTACACTGTATAGTGTAGGTATTCCTTCGCCGACCGGCCCGTCCATCTATCGCACTTGGTTTTTCTAAAGAAGGAATAATATTTTATACTAGAAAAAATAGCTCGTATTAAAATAACCACGCCGGAGTTTCGACATTGACATTGTCGGTACATCACTACACCGCGGCTTACCGAGCGAATTGACCGCTGGTTTCGTCAACGGCCTACCGCCACCGCGCCACCGCTCGTCTCGCCGCTCGCCGCGGCCGCTGGTCGCGTGTTTCGTGTGTGCGGCCTTACAAATTAGTGACGTCGCGTCGTCGCCGCGTCGGCGCTCGTGAGACGCCGACGCTCGACAACGCGGCGTCGACGCAACATTGACGCTCGAAAAAAGCTAGTGTTGGGTTAGTAGCCTAATACGAGTATATGAAATATCTTGACCGCTGCCCGCTAGCGTTGAGTCCGCGTTCTAAAATTACTCTAAAGGGAATTTTAAAGCACATTTTTTCCGCAATTATTTCAGCTTCTATATGTAAGTTTCTCAGTTGTATAATATGACAACATCGGTCTAAACTGGCAAGAGACATCCTGCATCTGCGATAAAAAAGGTAAATTTATGTAAATTTTTAAAAGTAAATAATAAATAAAAAGTATACTTACACTGTAGAAAGTGTATGACCATGAGTGTGAGCGAATAGGACGAGAGCGTGCAATGCCTCGCGTCGTTGATATCGTGCGCCTGTGCCCATAGCTTCGTGACCGCCACCAAGGGCCGCACGCGCCAATCCACTGCGAAATAATTTTATGTTTAAATTTAAGTAAAGGTTTCAACTAAAACGCGCCTTAACATGGGTGTACAGCAATATCTTCCTACACGAAGGCAGCAAAAATATGTGACACGCTCTTGTGGTAATAGAGTCGTGGCTACATATTTTTGTAACATTAAATGTATACATATTTTCAGACGTGACTGTACAGCGTTAATATACGAACTATTTTTATATTGAGAAATACAAAAAAAAGCCTCCTCTCCGCTGCCAATCAATGTTGTCAAAAAAACCATCAGTTACTTTTAGTAAAATGTATTAAATACATTTATTCAAAAATGTCCGGCAAAGTTGACTTTTACGGTTAAAAACTAGGCGGCGAAGTACTTAGTTTATGGTCAAATAAAAATTAAAAAGTTACGGAAATTGCAGGCTCGATTTTGCGACATAAATGTTGCATACAAATTCCATTTTTGGCGAGGTACAAACTTTTTAAAAAGTTCAACAGCCATATAAAAATAAAGGCAAAGGTCCTAAACAGCCAAAACACAACATCGGTATATGTTATTTATAATGTTGGTACCGCAACTTTTTAGTTATCTCAAATAGCTTACGGTAAATTCAGAAGAAAAATACACTTCAAACTTTTTAATAAAAAGATATAATGGCGGCAAAGCTGAGCGTGTACCGCGAACATAGAAAATTGTAGTTTCGAATAAATCTGTTTCTCTCAATCAAAATGAGAAGCGATGGAGATAGATTTAATTATAGGATTCGAATCGAAATTCGATGCTCGCGGTAGTGGTCATTCTTTTAACCTAGAAGTTATCCTGAATATTTTATTTATGTCAATATTGTTTGCTGTTCATCAACGTTGTCTGTTTTGCATTATTTTTGAATAAAGCACAATATTGGACTCGGCGCGAAGGGCCATTGCTGGCTTCGTATTAAATTAAACGGACTCCCAAGGTCGTTCGTTTAAACGTAATACTCAGCCATCAATGTGCTACTTCACCTCCTCGACAATAATGTACTATTAAACCCAGGTTTTTAAAGTCTTATATTGCTGGACATGTTTCGCTCCATAACGTGGAACTTATTCATTCGTGGCTGGTCGACGAATTTAACATGTCCGAGTCACACGTATCTACTGTTTAAAATTTAGAAAAATGGTTTGGTTTCGCAAGTTGCTTTCATCATCTCGCCATTAAGCTATTAAACTCTTTCTGGTCGACAGATTAATTTCTTTATGGTAGAGAGTACTTACGACGGGAATAGCAGTAAAGCAGGCTGGTATTCCTAATACCGACGACGTTATTGCAGTTCAGGTCCACTTGTAGCCCGGCGCGCGCGTCGCGGAACTTTAGGATCGGGACCTTTGCCTGGATCAGCTCGGCATCTGTGAATATTAAAAGTATTAAAACCATTTCAGTAACCTTTGGTACTATAATTTAGCGTCACCTATCAGATTTGTATTTATAACTTTGCAAGCTGCGTTTCCTCCAGAGATGAACAAGAATGAGTTGCGAGGAATGTTTTTGTTACGAACCAAGAGAATCACTTAATTTACCTATCATCGCGCAGCGCATCGGTTCTTAACAAACACATTCCTCGCATCGCACCCTCGCTCATCTCTGATAGAAACGCAGATTAAAACAGTAATGGGCCAAGAGAATTTCCCTGTGGTATACCACTGAAATTACACTTGGTTGTTACTATTTTCTCTCGGTTTCCAGTAACAGTGTGATAAAATTTAATGAACTGTTGCCTATCAGACAAGTTCCTTTTTAATCAATTATACGCATTTCCATACACAGTCATTTATGTATTAAGTATGTATAGTGATGGACTCAAAAGCCTTCCTTAAATCTATTCTTTTTTTATGATCCTGTAACCTATCATTTAAAGATTTGGCATCAATTTTATCACGCTAAATCAAGCAATGAGCTCACAGGCTTTATAATGGTAAGACTGTGGATACACTGACCGCGGTCGAAGCTCTTGATGTAGGCGAGTATGTAGTTGAGGTGGAGGAGCGCGTGCGCCCTCGGCTCGGTGTCGCCCAGCGCGCGCACGTACAGGCACAGGTCCATGTCCGACGAGTCCAGCGCGAAGCCCGACATCGTGGAGCCTACTACGTACAACCCGTAGCGCGGGAATATTGACTGTAATAATGAGAAAGAGAGGGTTCTCTGAAATTCATTTAAGCTATTAGGTGAAATCGTCAGGACGTCACCTAGGGCTAAAGATGGGTAGTGAGTAAAAAGTCAGGAGTAAATACTCAGCTTAGCTCCTGCTAAACTGGGTGCTTTGGATAAATACTGCCCACCCCTAAAATTTGAAGCTGCAATATTTTTTACTTTTATCTTTTTTTTTGTAATTTTTAAATTTAAAGCTGCAATTTTTTTTTCTGTTTTGGCCGTTCAAGACACTTAGACAAAATGAAATGAAAATGTTTTATTCCAGAATAAATATTAAAGTTAACTTTGTTAACTGTCCCTACTGTTGTAGAATACTGCTTATGATTATGAAAGACCATACCGATTACAAACCGAGATCGGTTGGTAATTAAGCAAGCGAATTTCTACACAGAATTCATTCTTACTTGTCTGTAAACAAACGTGCGTCAATCTGGACATCGTAGTCATTTATTTTAGAGGCTATGCGTTTTTTACTTCGATCATTCAAGAAATTTTTATTAGAAATTAAATGTTCCAGTGGTTATGAAAGACCATACCGATTACAAACCGAGATCGGTTGGTAATTAAGCAAGCGAATTTCTACACAGAATTCATTCTTACTTGTCTGTAAACAAACGTGCGTCAATCTGGACATCGTAGTCATTTATTTTAGAGGCTATGCGTTTTTTACTTCGATCATTCAAGAATTTTTTATTAGAAATTAAATGTTCCAGTGGTTACTTGGTTGAATTCAATACTTTCTCAGTTTCTCTAAGTATATAATAACATTTTAAGTGATAATCCCCAAGAACTGTGATTCTTTCTTTGAGAAGTGTTTGTTTACATAATAAGACAAGTAAAGATGAATTCTGTATATATTTTCTGTTTTAATTATTTATAGGTTATATTTATAATACACAAACCATTTATAAATTGTACATGATAATACCTTTATTGTGACGTATAGGTATCTCCAGAGGTTCATCTTCTTGCGGAATGTCTCCTCTGTCTGCTGTGACTTAACAAACTTGTCCCAGATCTCCTGAGACAGATTGTCCCATTTGGATCCTGCAACAAATACATATTGAACACACGTTTTGCTATACATACCTTTTAATAATGTTATGCCATTATTTCTGTAGAAGACGAGATAAAAATTTAAAGAAATTTGAACTTAAAATAGAAACACATGAGTAGACCCCGGACTTTTGTCGCAATGACGTCACAATAGGTTGATTTGGGGAGTAAACGGGACGGTGTTATGAAATACGGTTAAAAACTCGGTTGTTAACCGAATACATTTTAATGAGGGTTTCCGCGATTGAGATTTTCACTAGATGGCAGCACCGTGACGACAGGTCTTTTTGGCAGTAGCTGTCAAAATCCACCAATCAAAAATTATATGGTTAAACATGATTGGTGGATTGTGACAGCTAGACCTTTCGCCATGGTGCTGCCATCTAGTGAAAAACTCGATCGCGGAAACCCTCATTAGACATTTTCAACAAAATTATCTAGTAAGTTGATCAATATTATCTTTTAGTGCAAACCATACATTTGTACGTTAAACTGGCTTGGTAACAGTTGTGACGAACAAAGAGTGAGTGACCGACAAAACCAATGTTAGTTTAACGTAAAAATGCATGGTTTGCAAGTAATATAGCAAACGATAATATTGATCAACTTACTAAGTAATATTGTTAAAAATGTCTAATTAAAATGTATTCGGTTAACAACAGAGTTTTTAACCGTATTTCATAACGCCATCCCGTTTACTCCCCAAATCACCCTATTGTGACGTCATGGCGACAAAAGTCCGGGGCCTACACATAAGGTTAAAATTTCTTTACATGTTATATTTCGAGTTATCAACTTCCTGCCGTGTACGGATTTAATCATATGACATTAAAAAAAACGGTAATACCTATTAACCTTTTGGACGCCCAGAACCCCTAACAGTGTCACGTGTTGTCATGCCTAAAGCGCCATGAATACCTAAACACTTTTATGTGTTCTTGGGCCAGGGTTTCCCAAACGTTTTTTAGGCACGCCCCCCTGCTGCCTAAAACGATTTTCTCACGCCCCCCTTCGCTTCGATATAACGGGAACGGAAGTAAATGGTCTAGCTAGCCCTGTTCAATTTTC
Organism: Pammene aurita; assembly: GCA_947086415.1. NCBI lineage: Eukaryota > Metazoa > Arthropoda > Insecta > Lepidoptera > Tortricidae > Pammene > Pammene aurita. The sequence goes on along the minus strand of OX352305.1, from coordinate 19,398,876 downwards.
CCGAGGCCCCGCTCCTCCCTTAAAATGTGGTCGCGCCCCCCAGTTTGAAAAGCCGTCTTAGGCTATGGCGTACGTTGGTAAAGTAACCTTCGTCACTTTCAAATAAGGTTTATATCGGTTCGCTTGCGCCAGTGATCTTGGCGTGTGTGTGACGTTTTCTACATGAAGTACAAAAGGTTAACCTTAGAAATACGTTAGTTTTGCTACAAGAACGAGTACAAAAACAAACACTCAAAAGTAACAATTGAAAGACCTTATCGCATTGTATTAAGGTTTAAAATGCTGAATAAACTGCTTTGAAAATGGTTGCTTTAACAAGACTAACAATCTAATACCTAAATAATTTAACAAACTTATACCTAAACACAGAACCAGATGTTTACATGACAATAAACAAAACATGGGAAACATATGTTACTATGCTGCCTTATTCCGCAGAGGATTTTTGCAGCTGATCATTCTATAGAACAAAACACCTGTACATACACATAACTACGTCAACGACACTCCAACACAAATAAACGTAGGTAGACTCAATTAACGCATATTTTTTGTCCTTAACTATCAAGTTAATTATTAATACGTTCGTTATCAAGGCTATCTATTTAAACGCTCTAAAGTCAAAACAATAAACTCTCTTTTTGCATTTAACACATCGTATGCTGACGACTATACATTTCGCTTACAGAAATAAATAAATATATGTACAGTCGACGCCAAAGATATGTTAACACTTTTTCACCAAGACGTGTGCGCTACCAAATAAATCCGCGGCGGCGGCGGCGCGCCGAGAATTTTTGGAGGCGCGCGGCGTGGTTGCGTCAGTCGTTTTTGGCTACGTGAACCATAGTTAAATATCAAGCTTGTTTTTAGAAATCGTGAGGTACAGGGAACATAAAACAATATTTAATGACGTTTCTTTTTTTAATGGGGCACCTCAGTCTTGTCTTCTTTTCGGAAATCGCATTTATAGTGTTGATTTTAATAATTGTAATACATTGATAAAATGTAATGTTTTTATGGTTTAATTCATCAATACACGTTGTTAAATTTTCAACATGACTGTTTGCCTTTACTTTATCGGCATTAGCTTTGATCGGATTTTATCCCGCAACACCGTTTTTTTTACCTCCGAAATTATGCTATATGATATGGATAATCTTCGGGATTTTAGCACCCACGTTGTTTACTTTAGTTACATCAAATACATTTCAATAACATTTTAACCACTATATTCGCATAATAACTGTATGCATTCCGCCGTGTTGCACCGTAAAATCCGATCACTGGCCATTCATTACATTAGCGTTGGCAACATTTTCCCGAATTCTACAATTTTGGCCAACGGCGTGGATTTTGAAATCCGCGGCGGCGACGGCGTGGGTACCACGGCGGGGCTACGCCGTGACGGCGCGGCGCACCCGTCTTTTTACCTTACGCCTTTGTAATAAGGTGCAAAAGTGTAAACATATCTATGACGCTGACTGTACATACCTCTACTCTAAAACGCATTGGTAAATGTGTAATAATATTTAGGCGTTAGCGTAGATAATTTTGCAACTGACTGGTTTACTCGAACTTTTAGCAAGACCACCACGTTAGTAGCAAACAAGCATATAGGCGCACCCGTCTTTTTACCTTACGCCTTTGTAATAAGGTGCAAAAGTGTAAACATATCTATGACGCTGACTGTACATACCTCTACTCTAAAACGCATTGGTAAATGTGTAATAATATTTAGGCGTTAGCGTAGATAATTTTGCAACTGACTGGTTTACTCGAACTTTTAGCAAGACCACCACGTTAGTAGCAAACAAGCATATACCCCGCCAAGTTAAGCGGTCATCATATCCTATGGGCGCCTGCAAGTCCAGTGGTGTTACATACCCGTTGCCGGTCGACCCTTATAGACACCTAGATAACCTTTTTCAGCGTTAACAGAGGCCTTATTCCCATGAACGTTCCTCAATTTCACGAAATCTTACTCGATAGATGGCGGTAGCGCTCAGTACGCGACCGCTGGCAATGACCGACGATCGAACCATCTTGATCGTTTTCAACTTCAATTACAAGTAAAATTCTTTTTACGCATAAGTTACACACAGGCTATTTATTTTCTTTTATATGGAAGATACTACTAATTAAAGTATGTGGTAGGGACTGTTGGAGATACTTTTAGAATTAAAAGTATAATACATTTCGAATTTCTAGACTCTATACAATACTAAACAAACCTAATTTTCGAAACAGTCTATACTATAGACTGTTTTTTACACTTATGTTTCATTTTTTACCCTCCTTCAATATGCCTGTATTCGGTAGGAAATAATCTATTACTTATACATACATAGGTAGTATTTTTTTTATTCCAATATGGCTGAAATTTTTTTTTGTAAAAATGGTCATGGTAGCCAATTTCGACTACTTCGGGTGTGTAGATTACGAAAATGATGTCCGTTTTTAAATCGAAGATTATATACTTTATTCAGAAAAATCGTCATGGTAGTCCTTTTCGGCTAATTAAGGGGTGAAGATTTCGAAAATTATGTCCGTTTTAAAATCCAAAACGGCGGTTATACACTTTATTCTGAAAAATCGTCATGGTAGTCATTTTCGGCTACTTAGAGGGTGTAGATGTCGAAAATTATGTCTGTTTTAAAATCCAAGATGGCGGAAATATACTTTTTTGTTAAATCGTCATGGTAGTCATTTTCGGCTAATTAGGGGATGTAGATTTCGAAAATTATGTCTGTTTTAAAATCAAAGATGGAGATTATAATTTTTTTTCAGAAAAATTGTAATGCGAGTGATTTTCGGCTACTTACAGGATGCCGATTTTGAAAATTATAATATAATATATATGTCTGTTATGTCTGTTTTAAAATCCAAGATCAATCCCAAATCTGTGGATATTGTCGTTGGTCTCACACTTTGTAATTTTTGTATTGTTACTATTAGCCAAAATCTCGTGTGTTACTGTTTTTTGTCCTAAATAAATTGATAAAAAAAAAGATACACTTTATTCTGAAAAATCGGCACGGTAGTCATTTTCTCTTAATTAGTGGGTGTAAATTTCGAAAATTATGTCTGTTTTAAAATCCAAGATGGCGGATATACTCTTTTTTCTGAGAAATCGTCATGGTAGTCGTTTTCGATTAATTCAGGGGTGTAGATTTCGAAAATAATATCCGTTTTAAAATTAAAGATGGCGGAAACGGAAAATGTTGTCAAAATCGCCATGGTAGTCATTTCCGACTAATTCGGGTGTGCAGATTTCGAAAATAATGTCTATTTTTAATTACAAGATGGCGGTCATACACATTTTTAGTAAAAATCGTTATGGTAGTCATTTTCCATTAATTCAGGGATGTACATTTCGAAAATAAAGACAATTTTAAAATCCAAGATGGCGAAAATGGATAATTTTTGTCAAAATCGTCATGGTAGTCATTTTCGACTGATTAGGGTGTGCAGATTTTAAAAATGATGTCTACTTTGAAATCCAAGACCGCGGTCATACACTTTTTTGGTAAAAATCATCATGTTAGTCGTTTTCGATTAATTCAGGGGTGTAGATTTCGAAAATAAAGACCGTTTTAAAATCAAAGATGGCGGAAACGGAAAATTCTGTCAAAATCGTCATGGTAGTCATTTTTGAGTAATTCGGGTAAGCAGACATCGAAAATAATGTCTATTTTGAAATCCAAGATGGCGGTCATACACTTTTTTGGTAAAAATCATCATGTTAGTCGTTTTCAATTAAATCAGGGGTGTAGATTTCGAAAATAAGGACCGTTTTAAAATCAAAGATGACGGAAACGGAAAAAATTGTCAAAATCGTCATGGTAGTCATTTCCGACTTATTCGGGGTGCAGATTTCGAAAATAATGTCTATTTAGAAATCCAAGATGGCGGTTAAACACTTTTTTGGTAAAAATCGTCATGGTAGTCGTTTTCGACTAATTCGGGTGTGCAGATTTCGAAAATAATGTCTATTTTTAAATCCAAGATAGCTCTCGCACACTTATTTGGTGAAAATCGAATGAGTGTCGTTTTAGATTAATTTGGGGATTTAAATTTCGAAAATAGACACCGTTTTAAAACTCAAGATGGCTGAAATGGACAATTTTATTAAATTCGTTATGATAGTCTTTTTTGTCTCATTTGGGTGTGTACTGTGTAGATTTCGAAAATAATGTATATTTTAAAATCCAAGATGGCGGCCATACACTTTTATCTAAAACAATTTTATGGTAGTCGCTTGTGATTAATTGAGGGGTGTAGATTTCGATATAAGGACCGATTTGAGATCCAAGATGAGTGTTAAAGGACAATTATTGTAAAAATCATCATTGTAGTCATTTTTACTAATTCACGTGTGTAGATTTAAAAAATAATGTCTGTTTTAAAATCCAAAATGGCAGTCATAAAATTTTAGTAAAAATCGTTGTTGATTAATTCGGCAATGTAAATTCCGATAATAAATACTGTTTTAAAATATAAGATAGCAGTGATGACCTTTTTGTGAAAATCTTCATGGTAATCTTGTTCAACTGATTCAGGTGTTAAGATTTCGAAAAAAGGGTCTGTTTTAAATTCCAAGATGGCGGCCATACACTTTTTTCTAGATAATCGTTATGGTAGTCATTTTCGATTCAATTGGGGATACAAAAAAGTACACCCTGTCCAATAAGTTCGAATACACATATTTTTGCGTTGACCCTGAAGGCATACAGGCTGCAGGCCATCCATTTATTATATTAATCTAAAGAATAAGTTAACTTGAACATAATGTAATAGTAAAAAACGCCAAGGACTTGAAATTTGTCTTCACTCTTCAATGAAGTACTTTCGATTAACAATTTAGTACAAAATTTCGTAATGGCGACTGCAAAGGTGTTTTTTCAAGGCGGTAAAACTTTTTGGAATCAAACGCAATCTCGTTTACACAACAATGAGAAGGTCTTAAAATAGCTCCTCTTTAGAAGACAGGAAAAAATCTGGTCAGCTACGCAGCTAGAACCATTAAAATACTAAATATCGTGAGAGTGCGAGTTTAGAGGACAAAAGCCGCTTTATCCAAAAATCAACTGCCGATCTGAAAATTTTGAGGAGATCCTTACGTGGTATTTTGGAGGTGGATCCTGGATATCATACCTACAATAAACGTGAAGTTCATCGTTTTTCCGTAGCAATCGAGAAAATTAGAGTACATAATCCAACTCAATACATTCCTGGCACGCAGGAAGGAGTTGATTTTCTGACGAGAAACTCATTGAATTAAAATAGCCTTACAATGCTCAAAACGGTCGTTTGTGAGCAGCAAGTATAAAAATGTTCCCAGACTCCAGAGGGAACTATTGGTGGTAGTGTGGGGTTCAGTTAAATATGTGGGGCCAAATTTCTTTATATTTACCGATAAAGTCGCACATTAATAATGAAAATTATAAATCAGAGGTTTTCGTCGAAAAACGCTCCTGAAAATTTGAAAACTGTGTTGAGGAATAAAAATTAAATTATTTTCTCACAAAATTGTGCTCAAAACAGTGCAAACGTTGTTCAAGCTTTGAGAAAAGCTAATTTCGATGATTATATTGCCGAAAGTAAACGGCCACTCCATTCTCCAGATTTACGTTTATTACATTGATTTGGTATGTTTTTACATGCCTTGTAGGCACTTGTAGGTCACATTATTATAAAATAGCAAATATGGACAGTGAAAAAAAAGATATCGAGCATATTTGGGACGAAATAACCTTGAAAGCGGTGCGTGCCGCGTGAGATTGAGTTGAAAAATGTAGTCAGCTAGTAAAATAGGTAAGAGGTGGAGTTAGTCCAAAATATTTGCAGCATATTTTGTATATTAGTATAGCTTTAATAAAATACAGATTTCACTACAATAACTATTCGTACAAAAAAGTTATAAGACCTCCAAAGTGTATTCGAACTTTTTGGACACGGTGTATATGGCCGCCCTCTTGAATTTTAAAACAGAATTTGTTTTTGAAATCGACATATCTGAATAACAACGATTTTTATAAATGAATGACCATTTCTGCCATCTTGGATTTTGAAACGGCTTTTATTTTTGAAATCTACACGCCTGAATTAATCGAAAATGGCTAAAATAACAAGTAAAGTGTGTGATCGCCATCTTGGATTTCAAAATAGACATTATTTTCAAAATCTACTAATCTACTTTTGGAAATAAGGCCTCTTAAGGTCACATAAATAAGCTGTTCGGTATGTTGCTGTTGATAACAATATTTGCTTTACATTTTAACATGAATCATTCAAATCAAATGTGACTATGACTATCATAATATGCATGAAAAAATGCCATAATCTACATTTTATATGGCTTCTTATCAAGGCTTATTTGTTTTTTTTTTATATCATATTTTATTTATCTTTTCGAGTTTATGTTTTGTGGTTAATAAGAATATAAGTTTAATAACATATTTGTTGCTTAGTAGCTTACATAAATATTTATTGCGGCGATTATTATGAACCTGCTAGCCTAATATGGTCGGGCTTTTATCGTCTGTCGCCATAGCGGTCGCGTTCTAACAAGTGCGTAAGTGAAAAAGAGACGCATGACGTGTTAGGCGATAAAATGGCAACCGTGTTATCCGTTCTGACCTTAAAGTGGTACGGTCAGCTGCAGAGAAAAGGTACCACCGTGCCCTACAAACTTGTATGGCGGGTGGTACCTTTTCTCTGCACCTGACTGTACCTACCGAAGTGTCACTCGGATGCGGAAACCTTGGTGGCTTACTGTGAGTCTCAGTCTCTGAGGACCTACAGCGAACTTCGCAGCTTCTCTCTACAGCTCGAACAAGCAAGAGCGATAGAGAAAACATCAATATTCGAAGTTCGTGGGTGGCCCTTTTGAGACTGATACTAGATTTAGACTTCCGTGTTCGCACTAGCTTCGGCGCTGGTCGAAACGTTCGACGAATCATTAGGCGGGTGCACACCTGACGTTCCGCCTCGCCAGGAAATTGCCGCGCGAGGCGGCTCGGCTAGTGTAACGTGCCTCGCCCGAGGCAATGCGGCCGCGCGTGTGTTTGCCTCGGCCGAGGCATGACCACACTCTAGCCAAGCTGCCTCGCGCGGCAATTTCCTCGCAAGGCGGTGCAACAGGTGCGGACCCGCCTATTCGCGTACGAGTGCTAACACAAATGTCCGGCAACTTTTAAGGGAAAAAAATATCTTTTCTTTGATTGCTTAGACTTGCGTCAATATACCGCTCCCCGACGCGAGCAAAGAGGCGAATGCGCGCTATTCGCCTAGCCATCCGGCTCGTCACTCGTACGCAAGTTTAAATGCGGCGTGAGACGTTATGTAGACAATGAATAGACTTACCATTAAGCAAGTCGTCGGGGGTGAACTTGACCTGGAAGGGGTACGAAGCGTTGAGGTAGCGTTCGGGTGCGATACGGCGCGGGCGGTGCGGCTCTCGGCGCGCGCGCCCGCGCCACTCGCGCACATAGCCCGGCGGCGATGTGTTGGGCTCTGAGGCACTTGAGGCGCTTTCTCCTAAAGATGAACCATAAGTAAACTAGTTAGGACCGTAAGAGATCGCTAATTAATCAATACTAAGGGCTTAGCCAATATGAAAATCGTTTGCAGAAATAGCATCGAAACGCTATCCGTCTCTCTATCGCACTAATATGGAAGTGTGAGCGAGAGCGTGTAGCGCAGGTTATTTACAAAACGTTATTTTGTATAGTTTAGATAAATATAGGTAACTACTTAGGGACTATATGATGATTTCAAGCTAACATGGTCAATAACATTATAACTACTGTTAAAAACGAGGTATTGACCATGTATATATGTGTTTTTGAGCACTCGATATTTCGGCACAGTTACATGCGCCATCATCACGGAGTAACTGACGTTGCGGCGAGTTTTAGTTGTATCCACACACCGTAGCTCAAAAACAAATATATATGGTAAATACCCCGTTTTTAACAGTAGTAATAGTTAAGGATTCTTTTAATTTAATTTAGGAGCATCAAAATAGAGTTTATCTACACTCACACTGTAAGTCCTCTAAAACGTGTTCAAAAACGGTAGGCAATGGCTAGCATTACCACAACCGATTTTACTATGATAAGCTTTTTATCTGTGGCAGTAACGTAATTTTAACTTTACATGCTTAAATATTGATGTGCTATGAGTTTTGATAACATAATGTAAATCCTGTGCTCCTTCCTGACCAACGGCACGCGCCCGCGCGGCCGCCGACACGCGCCTCCCCGACCGCCGGCACAATCGAGTTGGCCATGGCGGTGCAATGGCGGTCATTCTATGGTTTCCGAGCACTTAATTTAATATATATAATATGAGTGTAGATAAAGCAGTGTATGCAACTGTACGTAATTAGGCCTTAAAACGTAACAGTTACATAAACTACTATAAACTTGAATCTTGAAGCAAATCAAATTATTTTGTTAGATATTTTTTGATTTGCAATTTTTTTTAAGTAGTTACACTACTATATATAAATTGAAAATAGATGTCATATACTTCAGAAAAAGTGACCAAACCCTCCGGTGTCCGAGGCCAGAGAAGTTCACCGGAGGGTTTGGTCACTTTTTCTAAAGTATACGAGCATGACATCTATTTTCAATACTATAAACTTGTCAATTTTGGAGTTAGCTGATGATACTTGAAGCTGGTTATGATTTATGATCATAAAAAAATATTCTTTCTATTAGAAAATAACGGAAGTATAAGGACAAAAGACGGTTTTTTTTAAATTTCCAATATTAAAGAATATTTGTGTATGTTATACTGGGTATGTTAACAATTCAATTCAGAAAGAAAAACATGCTATATGACAGGGGCTCCCAAACTTTTTTTAGGCACACTCCCTGCTGCCTAAAATGAAATTCCACGCCCCCTCTTCGCTTCGATGCAAGGAAACGGAAGTAAATGAGCCCTGTTCAAATTTCCCGAGGTCCGCGCCTCCCTTCAATCTTTGAAAACCCCTGCTATACGAGGGTTAACCCCAGTAAACCAGGTAAAGGCTGATCAATTATGACAATGTTTAAATATCTGATTAATTTAATGAGTTGTATCTTATTTGGTTTTAAACAATTCAACCCACAAAATCATTTATCATTTGGCATAGCAACATAAACTCGTGCCCACGCAAATAATGGATTTTTGGATTGTTTACATTTCTGAACCAAAACTGTTTACTGATCTAAATGCAGCTAATAAGGCCACAAAATATGTAGGTGGCAGTGGCAGCTACTGCTGGTAGGTAAATTTTTTTTCTTAGACAAGCTTTATTTGGCTTAAAAGAAGATAACCGTGTAAGCGAACAAAAAATGCCCCTGACGTTTTTAGCCCCTGATTATATCCTACGTATTGATCATGTCATAATGCTAGTGATTATTCTGTCAAATTTTATCTCATAATAGCCATAATTATTGACAGTCATTAACAACATACGTGAATTACAAAAAAAATGGACTAGAAGTTTTTAAAATATTTTGAAAATTAAAAAAAAAAACTTTGAAGTGGCATTTTTAAGAAACTGTCAATAATTATGAGATAAAATTGGACAGAATAATAACTAGCATTGTGACCAATACGTAGGATAAAAACGTCAGGGGCATTTTTTTGTTCGCTTACATGGTTATCTTCTTTCTTCATGAGCTGTAGGAAATTGCTCAGATGCCTGAAAATTAGGCAACCTTTATAAGGCATGTTCACGTAATAAAGTAGCCACCTAGAACTAAGTCTTCACAGGAATATAGATTTTTTTTTGAATGCTAGTACGTGACATTCCAAAAAATATATCATTGAGTTATAAAAAAGTATAAAATAGATGTCATTGAGTAAATAGAATCAAAATGTCGAGAATAAATGAAAATATTCGTAAATTAATTATTGTCGCCTATTGCACCGAAAAGGGTATCTCGATGCGACAATTAGCAAAATGATATAAAATATCTAAGGACGGTGTGCGAAAAGTGATCAGTAAATTTGGGCAATTTCATACTCTACATGATCCACCAGGTTGCGGTCGAAAAAAAGGCTGCGTGAAGCCTAAATTGGACACCGCAATAGCTTCCTCGTTCCGCCATAATCCATCGGCCTCTGTTCGAGATATCGCCAAAAAGGTAAAGACATCGGTTGGAAATGTACAAAACGCTAAGAAGAGAAATAATCTTGTGACCAGAAAGAAACAAAAAATCCCTAAAAGGACCCCTGCTCAGATCGAAAGAGCAAAATGTCGTGCTAAAACTTTGAGCAAGTTTTACAATCAAAATCGCGACCGATGCATATTAATGGATGACGAAACGTATGTAAAAAAAGACATGAGAACTTTACCGGGGCCTCAATTTTATACGTGTGTGGCTGGCCGGGATGTTTCAGAAGAGCATAAGTCCATCGCTTTTGAAAAATTCGCCCCTTAAATCATGGTATGGCAAGCTATTTGCTCATGCGGGCTGAAGAGTTCCAGCTTTTTTACTACTGGCACAATCAACGGTGATGTCTACCGACAGGAGTGTATTAAGAAGCGAATTCTGCCCTTATATAGGAAACATGAACGTCCACCTATATTTTGGCCTGATTTAGCTTCAGCTCATTACGCTCAAACAACCTTAAATTTGCTCGATAATCAGAATGTTATTTATGTGGCGAAAAACATGAACCCGCCAAATTGCCCAGAACTTCGCCCGACAGAAAGGTATTGGGCGAACATCAAGCGATACCTGCTCAAGAAAGGTGCGGTAGCGGACAGTGATGCTGACTTCAAAAGAATATGGAACGCAGCCGCTCGTCAGTTCACTAACACGTCAATATTAACTACACTAATGGCAGGCGTTCGAAAGAAAGTAAAACAATTCTCCAGTTCCTGAGGATTGCGCAAAAAAAATGCATTGTATTTTATTTTTTGAATGTTTTCTTATATAATAATCTGTTTTTGTTATCTGTAGCGATAGAAGTAAACGATTTATTTACGTTTTCATATGGCTACTTTATTACGTGAACATGCCTTATATACAGAAAATAAACTTCATTTACAATTAACAAGGTACTTTATGCTGTAAAACCATGAATCATTTAGTTGCAATTAAAAACTAAAAACTGAAACATCTGTAGAATCTAATTCTATTTGGTATGTCATGTACAGTGATCGGAATTGGTAGTGCCATTTCGCGGGACTTCGGTGCGTAAGCTCAGTATGGATTATATATAGTTTTTAACCCCGGGATTTGATATGAAAATTTTAAAGTTTGTGTTTGGTTTCAAAAAATGTTTTAAAGAACCTATGAACCCACTAGCTAAAACCACCACCACCACCACCACCGGCACCATCAGCTTGGGATCCAGTTATTCATTTGGTTTAGGAGCAAGCTAGACATAGGACTGTGAGACCATAATGGTGGACAGTGTGGACACTAATAATAATTTAATACTAATAAAAAAAAACCGGCCAAGAGCGTGTCGGGCCACGCTCACTGTAGGGTTCCGTAGTTTTCCGTCCGTCACAGTAAGTGTCCCCACTTAAGAGTTAATAACACCGCCATGTAGGATATGATATGAGAGTTCCATGTACAGCGACATCTATCGGCAAATTGAGTAAACTATTGCGCGCGAGCATAAAGTATGGAAGATGATTTTTATGGGATAATTCTTTATTGCGTGAACCGATTTTCACCGTTTTTACTTTATTTGAAAGCACGTCATTTCATTGTAATTTTGTAGAAATTACAGGTACAATAAACACCTGCTTATACGGTTAAATTACAAACTTAGTTCAGAAATTATTTTGTATTTTTTTTTCAAAAACTATTCATCCTATCAAGTTCAAAATGATTTTCCAAGAAAGTTTTTATAAAGTTCTACTTTTGAGATTTTTTTCATATTTTTAAAACTTATGGTTCAAAAGTTAGAGGGGGGGGGGACGCATATTTTTTTACTTCTGGAGCGATTATTTCCGAAAATATTTACATTATCGAAAAATGATTTTAGGAAACCCCAATTCATTTTTAAATACCTATCCAATAATATATCACACGTTAGGGTTGAAATGAAAAAAAAAAATCACTCCCCACTTTACGTATAGCTTTCTAGTGCTAACGGTCACTGAGATTATCCGCGGACGGACGGACGGACGGACGGGCAGACATGGCGAAACTATAAGGGTTCCTAGTTGACTACGGAACCCTAAAAAAATATAATTAATAATAATAGAAATAATTTGTTTAATAAAATGTTTTGTAATAATAAATAATTTGTTTTTTATAAAGGGCCCTCTGGCATGTGCAAACACGAAATTTGTTTAATATTTAATATGTGGGTAGGTTTGCATATTGTGATAGTTTTTGAACGGAGGTAATTGTATATTTTTCCTCAGTCGACCCGTTGACCACGAACGCTGTAAAGTGTTTGAAACGTCGGGATGTAATTTAAGCTCAGTACACGCGATAAAATCCGTTTTTAATTGTTTTATTTCATGAATCATGAACCTATGAAAAAAAGCCTATAAATGTGATTTAAGTTAGATATTGGACGTCAAAAGAAATAGATTGACAGTAGAAAATATTGAAAAAAATATGGTTTGCTACTATAATTTCAAAGAAAGTAGTAATTGAATTACATATGTTCATCTAAATATATAAAAGAAGAAACTGACTGACTGACTGACATATCAACGCACAGCCCAAACCGCTGGTTCTAGAGATTCCAAATTTGGCACGTAGGTTCCTTATAAGGTCTAGGGATGCACTAAGAAAGGATTTTTCAAAATTCACCCCCTAAGGGGGTAAAATGGGGGTCCAAAGTTTGTATGGCGAATCAAGATTTGTTAGACTATTTTATTCGAAACTTCACAGAAGTATTTCTAACGATAAATGAGTAAACACGTGTTTAAGGTTTTTTTTTAAATTCAACCCCTAAAATGGGCAAATGTGGTCACAAAGTCCGAAAATCAACATGGTTATCGTATCCTTTTTGAGTACTTATAGTACGCGGGCGAAGCCGCGGGAAAAGGCTAGTTAAATATAATGATGTTGATGTTTCGTGTTTTATTTTATGATTGTATTATTGTTAATTGTAACTGTTAAACGAAAGTAATTTTAAATGAATGATGTATTTATAATGACAGTTTTTTTACTTTTGCGTTTTGAAGAAAATTTTCTGTGAGAAATACCAGTCGAAGAATCTCAAGTGTTATCCATGTTCTGTACAATGTTTAAGGTCATTCACCCGAAATGGCACTACCTATTCCGATCACTGGTCATGTAATTGTCTAAGATATCTCTTTTCTTTCGACCATGTCAGTGGCAAACAGCCCCCTTGATGTTAAGTGATCATCACCAGTGATCGGCACGACCCGTGCAACACCTCTGTGTTCCTATAGTAATTTTTATATGGACATAATTATAATCACAGCATTTCGTTTGAAAAAAATATGTTCAATTGGGTGTAATATAATAGTATTCAATAAAATTTTATAGTCATATCCATATTTTTTTTACGCGAAATCCCGCGTTGTTTGCATGGCTCATGCCAATCACTGATCATCACATAGCCTATAGGGGTGTTACATAGGCGTTGCCTTTTAAAATCTTGTACACTACTTTTTAAAGAGCTGCATATTGTGTGTGGTCCCTTAAGAGCGCATTTTCATGTCTTAGGTACTCGAAAAAAAAAGTTTTGTAAAACTATGTTTGTTTCTATAGGTATCAACTTTCCTAATAACAAATAAACAGAAAGTAAAGTGATTAACAATAATTAGTTCATTTCTAAACCATTCTATAAATCAAAATATTTGAAAGAGAACTGTAAAAGATTGTGTTGTGATGTCACAATCTGTAATATTTATCTCAACGTGGTGTGAAGGCCACATAAATTAGATAGGCTGATATTTACGTTTTATCTACATAGTAGGGGTGCTCCAAAATTATAAAGGTACATTTTTTAAAATACAAATAAACATTATTTACACCGAATTTGAGAACAAAGAAAATGAGATCTCTTTAAATGAAACAATTATAAATAAATAAATAATAATAAATATATATATAATAGATAAGTATGAATAAATACTTAAATATATAGAAAACATAACTCAGGAACATATATCCGTGATAAACACACAAATAAATGCCCTGACCAGGATTCGAACCCGGGACCTCCATGCTTCGTAGGCAGGGTCACTACCGACTGGGCTAGGAGGCTGTTATTATGCAGTACAATAATGTATAAACAGAAATTAACTGAACTGAAAATGACACTTAACTTGCCTACTTTGTAAAATGTGAGTTTATTTTAATTTCCCCCTGCCTATAACCCCCTGAAGGGGGTAGGACCCCTAAATTTTTATAGGACTCAGCAGATCCTAATCTTTAGTGCCAAGATAAAGTTAATAAACAAAGTTTCATTGATGTAGATAATTTTGCCTCCAAAATATGCAATTTTTTTGCAGATAATATAAAATTCATAGCATCCAGTAAATTCTCATTAAATGAGCTCAAATTTAGGATAAGTACAGATTACTTTTTCATATTAGATAAAAGGAGGTATGTGGAGATATGCTTTTTTTTTTCTCCATACATTCTTCCACCACCCGACTATGTAAGTAGAGTACAGATTACTAACAGCTCACCAGCCATGGCAACATGGAAGTATGCATTACATACAAATCAGTTTTGGTATGTATTAAAATAAAACATCATACATTTTTTTTGGAATGTAGGTATCATCAAGCTAATATTAACATTACAGAATTAGGCTGCCATTTTGTTTTAATGCGGTACCCTTCTTCTTAGTTTATGGCTATGAAAATGTATAAAATATAATACATAACTACTAGTAATTTAGTTACTGCCAATGTCTTTTATTGGTTGTTAATTTCCCCCTAAATTATCATGTCATAATAAATATGTATAGTCATTATCTCATCTAGCAACAGGTATGTATTAATATTAGAGGGTAGTTTAAAATTTCAAAATTAACAGAAAACTGGAACATGGGTGGTCTAATAAGTAATTCGAATATTATTAATTGTATATTCAATAATTATTGATGCATAAGAGCATATTTAAAACTAAAAACACCTTTAATCCGAGATAACTCCATGTAATAATAACTCTCACAGCTAGCTTAAATCATGTTTAAGATGTTAGTATAATATTTATCTAATTCAAGATTTAGATTTTCGACCATGAAGCAGCATGAATATATTGTTTGATAATTATTTCAATTTACATGTATAACAAAGATATAAAAGAGTAAGTGTTAGATTAATTGCAACATACCTCACCAACAAAAGTAATAAATTTAAGAAGACATACCTTTCTCACCACTTTTGTTTGACCCTGAAGCATTGCTGGACAAACTGGAGTCATCAGACTCGTAGCCGAAGGCAGTGCTGTCCTTAGAAGGGCGCTCAGGGTGATGAGGTGTGGCTGGGCCCGGCAGCTCCAACGCCGGGAAGTGGCACGCACGCTCCAGAGGCCCTCCTGATGCGAAACCCTGACGCGGACCTCCGAACCCGCCCCCTCCATGGTACAGCATAGGCACGCCTTCACTCATCGCTGCTGCTTTTTCTGTACAACACTCGAGAGGTTACTGCGAATTCCACCGGCAAATTAATATGCAGTCTTCCACATACCGACCTGTATTTCGAGCGTAAAAATAATGTGATGGCGTCCGAACTCTTCGCACACCTATTGCGTCATAATAGCTGTTATAAATTAATTAACGTACGGTTCGACGCTGAAATTGAATAATTCTATCTATTTACTGAACCACCGAAATTCGAGAAGATCCGTCAGACGTCTTCACGGAGTCGATGGCGAATGTTGCCTAATGTCAGAATCAGTTTAGACGCCCGTGTCGCTATGCTTCACTTACAAATAGGACGAGCTATTATTATTTCGACTCCGGTTAAGATAGGTAATAAAATCTACCCACGAATCAGGCTAAAATCTGTAAATTTGTGAAAAAATCCGCCATGACTTTAAGAAGCAACAACAGCGACATCTGACGGGAGTCAATAAAGAGTACACGTGATTTCTTTTTTTTTAAACTTCAAATTCATATGTTCCATTTTAGGCCAGTTCGTATGTATTTAATGTACACCGAGGTAAGTCAAATTTTGTTAACAAAAACATGTTTTATTAAAGTCACGAATCATCATCATATTTTGTTCTGGTAAGCTACACAATTTTTTTTTGAGGTCAAGGTAAACTTTTCATACGAAAACTTTTATTTGACACTCAACAAATGCAATAAAACGAAACGAAATCATTTACATCCAATCGTAGTCGATGGATAGCATAGCAGAGATATCGTTGATTGGTCGGATCATGACGCAATGTAATGTTTCTATGACGTGACGTCTACCGTCTACGGGTCTGTCAATCTGACAATTCTGTTCTGACAGTGCAATGACAATGTTAGATGATAGTTGTCACGTACGTAGAAATTGAATTTTGTGTAAAAAAATACGACTTTTATTAATTAAAATTAATTATAGTGAAAATGCAAAACACAGGAAACTCAGTGTCGTCAATGTTGAAGATGCAGAGTTAATCATACTACCGAGTGATGACGTTGTGCAAGGACGATGTGATCTTTAGAGTCAATAGAAACAAACTTTGTCGTCTCATTGTTTGATTATAATCATTATCTCTGCGGAGATATTTTGATATGTCACATTTCGGGGATTTTATGGACGGTGTCCCCGTGAAAATCTCCGAAAAATACAAGCGACCGCCCCGAATAGATCTGCCGCACAGTGTGCACGAATGCCCGCTACGAGCTCAAAATGTAGTGGACAATGCTGTTTATTGCACTACATTCGAGACCAATGTCCTGTCGAAGCTGAAGGAACTCCGGAGTGCTAAAGAGACAAAGAAAAATGAACGTAAACATCGCTTGCAATTATTAGAGGAAGCCAAACAGAAAAAATTGGATGCGATTGCTACAGCAGAGGCTGAAGAAAAACTAAAACAACTGAATGTGTCTGAAGTCTCTTACCCCAGTACTGAAGAAATTAGTGCAATATCTCCCGATGAGAAAACAGACAATAACTGTGATACTACTCCTGTGTTAGAAGAGTCTCCTGACCCGGAGCCCGCTGTTCCTGAAGTCACGTACCAGACATGCAGTAACCCTGAACCGGAGCTAAATATCCTACAACCTATACAGTTACGAGCCAATTACCCACAGAACAGTTTACTAGATGATCCTGACCCGTTACAAGAATATAAAACTAATACTAAGATTAAAAAAATACCACAATATAATCATAATGTTGAAACACTTACATTTAGGGACTTTGAAAATGATACGTCAAGCCCATTCGATAATGTGGAGCTGAAGACAATAAATGATATGGAATTGTTAGCTCAGATATTGCAAAGTCAGAAAGAAACTGCAACTACATGCAATCCACAACACTATTTACCAGAACAAACATTTGCAGCTCCAAGCTGTGCAACCCAAGCTCAGGCAGAGAGCATAGCTTATCTGCCTAATTCGTACAACGAACAGCAGATACAAGGATTAATGTATATAACGCCGCAGCCCTATCCGGTATCCAACGGATACTACATACCAACTGACAATGTCTGTGATAACCACATGCCAATAGAAAACATGTACATGCCAAATTACCAATATTATGTTCCTACAAATCCATATCCCGTTAACCCTCAATACTATAACAGTCCATTACCAGTGAATACTGACGTTAACCAATCACAAAATGATGCTTTCATTCCTCAACCATATTATTTTCATCAATACCAACCAATGCCTACACAGATGCCCGAAAATCCTATACAGGATGAGAACAAGAAAAATGAAAATACAAGTACTCAGATAAAATCCCGGTCTCGAAGTGTGCCAGACATAGTTAGAGAATTGAATGAGGAAATCATGTCAGCAAGACTGAGAGCTAATGAAAGGTCTTCTTACAATGTTAGTCCAGCGCCAACAAACATTCCACAAACATCTAGCAGTGAAAAGAAAGAAAGGAGAAGCAAACGGAAATCGGAACAACTGCCAAATCCTTTAGAAAAGTTGTCGCCAAAGCTTCAGGATATGTGTAGGAAAATACATGGCATGGGTTTTCCACTAGACAGGGTCGCTAGAGTATGTACGCTTGTAGGTGATAATGACAAAAAGGTGAGATACTCAAATTATTTCCTTATCATTATTTATATACATCTTAAACTTTATTGAGACAGTTTTTAACGTAGTTGGAGGACCTATGTTGATTGAAGTGAAATTGTTAATAAGTAAACATCCTGGTATAGATGATGTCAAAGATATGTTTACGCTTTTGCACATTACTGCTTTGTAATAACGTGTAAACATGTCTTTGGCAAAGACATTTTATCTTTCTGTTTTATTTTTTTAATCTCATTTATTTTATAAGCCATACATCTTAATGATTAAGTC
This sequence comes from Pammene aurita, assembly GCA_947086415.1. Lineage (NCBI taxonomy): Eukaryota > Metazoa > Arthropoda > Insecta > Lepidoptera > Tortricidae > Pammene > Pammene aurita. The sequence goes on along the minus strand of OX352305.1, from coordinate 19,380,426 downwards.
GGCTTTGTTTTAGAGCATTTATTACCGATCAAATAATACTAGGGATACACAATCAGCCCAAAAAAATGCCCCCACAATAGAGCCGCACGAACGACTTGTGCGTTACCCTCTCTGACAGCCTTATAAGACTGGCTGGTTACAAATTTTCACGAGCCATATTTTTTGTCAGCCAGCTTGTTTGAATCTGTACTAGTAGGAGAGCCCATGACAGTGAACCTAGTTCGGTAAGTCTCCTAGATGAGATATATATAATTAGACGCGTCTTTAATGGGGCAATACGAAATGCTGATGCTGCAATGCAAAAAAAGTGGTGGCGTATTTTTTTCAAAAAAAATATTAAAAAATCCGGTTTCTAGCATAGACATAAACAAAAAGGAAGATGAGTGACGTTTATAGTAAACAAAACTGAAATGTGGTCCAGCACCTACACACTTGTAAAATGCACACACCGCTATAATGTACAGTCAAGTGCAAAAATACGTATCGAAAAAATCGTCTCATAAATATGGTACTACGCACTTATTACAACGGAATAAGATACTATGGGACATTTTTGAGTAAGATGAGTACACCCATATTTATACACTTGACTGTACGTGCATCATAGGTAAAAGAGATAAACCTATATAGTTAACACGGGTATGCAAGGGAGACCTCCTTATTTTACGCATTGCACAAAGTGTGACTGAGAGACTGCCACACGACTAATTCAATATAGGTCCCGGCACCTATTTTTGATGGCACACAATCGAGCGCCTGGTACCATATCTCCATTTTTGTATAAATCAATGGTTTCTAGTACGATAAGTCTCCTAGATTTCCTTTGTTCCTCGAAGCAGGGTAGGGGTAGGGCTACACGATAATGCGGTGCTGCAAGCCCCCGTGCGTGGCCTTGTCAGTGGCAGCAGCATCAAAAGATTGCAGATGTATGAAAAACAAAACGCCTGATCTTCTTATAACAAAAACAAGATGTTATGTAACCTAAACTTAGCGCCTGAACTGCAACAAGATGTTACGTTATTAAAATGATTTTATATTTTAAAAGATCAGGCGCTACACAGTGAACAGTGAAGCAGCGGCGAAGGTATAGTGTACAGGTATAGTACACTATACCTTCTCTACATTGTTTCTCGAAGGCATTTACTTATAAATTGAAAGTGTCTTGTGTTTAAATATCTTTGTTACCATTACAACATTGTATTGAACAAATGTTAAGGTATATAAGTAACAGAACAGTCAAGTGTAAAAATATGGGTGTACTCATCTTACTCAAAAATATGTCCCATAGTATCTTATTCCGTTGTAATAAGTGCGTAGTACCATATTTATGAAACGATTTTGTCGATACGTATTTTTGCACTTGACTGTACAGCGATACTTAGTTGCAATGCAATATTGTGCTAAAATACCATGTACAACTAACTGTACATTTATGTTCTTTGTTGTATCCAACACTGAGGGATACAACAAAGTAAGTAAGTGATGACTGTGAATACTCTTTAATGTTTAACCTCATCTCTTTTCTCTTTTTTTTAATATCTTGCACAATGATGTGTGCTAAATTTACTGGCCTTTTTATTTTCTAGAACCATAAAAATCGTATATTTTGCGTTCTTCATTTTGCATTCACTGGGTTTTCCGTTGCGTCTATCCATACCTATTTAATGTACCTAATGTTGGTAAAGTAGGTCACAGGTATAATTGGATGAATACACCCGTATCTACGTATCTGTGCTATTCATGAGACATTAATTAGCATACCTAACTACGTAACTGTACTGGTTTTAAAGTGACATGTGTGTTGTGTAGTTATGTCACTGTCATCACTCCTAGGGTTTTATTTATGATGAAAATTGTTATTAGAGACAATTGGGATTAAACACGCAAAGCATCGCTCAGATTGCGTTGCAATTATATATAAAAAAACTGGCCAAGTGCAAGTCGGACTCGCGCACGAAGGGTTCCGTACCACTATCTATAAAAACGGCAAAAAAATCATGTCTGTTGTATGGGAGCCTCCTTAAATATTTACTTTATTCTATGTTTTAGTATTTGTTGTTAAAGCGGCAACAGAAATACATCATCTGTAAAAATTTCAACTGTCTAACTATTACGGTTCTTGAGATACAGCCTGGTGACAGACAAAAACGGCAAAAATATCATGTCTGTTGCTCCCATAGGAGCCTCCTTAAATATTTATATTATTCTGTTTTTTAGTATTTGTTGTTAAAGATGTCCAGATCTAGAAATAAGCATAGTATAGCAAACTAACTAGAGTGGTTTATACGCTCTCATTATTGTGCCATATCTGACGTGGTCTTCGTCTAATTGTAGGTGCAAAGAACGTTGCCGAATTGAATAAGATTACAAAAGTTACCAGACACATAACTAGCTAACATTTTACATAAGATACTGAACTGCGCTTATCTACACTTGTAACCTTGTTTGTTGATAGATTTTCGTTTTTAGGGGGGGCGCTCCATACATGTAACTAAATTAAAAAAAATATTTTTTAACCAAATATCAACATGTGACATCAATCGATAGGTCTTTAAAAATAACATTGAGGTTTCTCTGACTATTTTGTGATTAAGTGAATATTTTATGAAATAATCGCTTCGAAAGTCAGAAAAAATTTGTCCCCCCTGTAACTTTTGAACCGTAAGTCTAAAAAATATGAAAAAATTTAAGGAGATGCGCCTTATCATATACTTTCTACGATAATTGTTTTGAACATTATCGGTTTATCGGTTCAGCCATTTTAAAGTTATCTCCAAAAAACTTATTCCATAGGCATCAGATACGACGTTTTGATATTAGTTTGGTTCTTATTCCATCTTGTTATTCCATTGAAGGTACGGAACCCTCCTATGCGTGGTCCGACACGCACTTGGCCGGTTTTTTTTTAACAAGTAATAAACTAAATCAATCTGATTACCTAACAAAAGTTAACATTTTAAATAACCCATGTGTAATGCCATTTTCCAGGTAATCGAGGGTCTTCTTATACTGGGCGATCTGATGGACCTTGGGTTCTCAGAAGGCCGCGTGTCCGCCGCGCTGGCCAAACACGAGTTCAACCGAGACAAGGCTTTGGACGATTTAGTGTCGTAACGGTATAAGGAAAATGCTTGGTAAAGTTGGTAACGCAGTAACAGCCTGGAACCGGGGACGTTACTTACGGTCACGGACTTGAATTGTTTAGCCATTTAGAGTTCACTTTGCATTGGACATTTCATAGAGTAAGTATTACAACAGAAAATAAGTTGGACCGTAAATGGCTCCACCATAGACATAAAATAGGAAGACGTGGGCCCACGAAGATAGAACTGTGATTCCATGCATAATAAGTCGCGGTCTCGTGCACACACTCACTTTTGACGTTTGAACCAATCACCGCTCGTCCACGACTTGTATATGTGTGCGTGTCGCGCGTTAACACAAGGAAATCGGCTTATTATGGAATCAAAATTTTGTCCTCACTGTGGTCTTCACTTCACGGCACCGCGTCGTCTTATTTTATATGGCTATGGGCTCCACAATTAAAGTTCGTTACCATACGCCCGGAAGATTGTGGGTAGAGCAGTAGGGTCTAACACATTGTTAGGCACTTTGCACACGGTGTCGTAGCGTAAGCGTAGGAGAGCGATATGAGCACATACATGTTCAAAGAAGTCCGCACATGAAACTGCGTTGAAGCGAATCGTATTTCTAATCGTAAATACGTATCTTTGTGCATGTACAGTCGCCATCAAATATATCGGAGTGGCCAAAGTACTCAAAAATATCTGAACATGCACTTGATCGCCTTGATAATAGCGGCGTTGTTCAGATATTTGTGACCACCTTGGCTGCTCCAATATATCTGTACTTGTAGTGATTTTCACTTCACTACAACTTTTGGGACAAAGAATTTCTTAGGGAAGTCATCTCCTGTTACTCAATGGAAGAACGCCAAGTCTTAGCCAAGATGACAATCGTTTGCATAAAACGAATCGAAACGTTATCCGTCTCTCTCTATCGCACTAATATGGAAGAGTGAGCGAGAGCGTGTAGCGTTTCGTTTCGTTTTCTGCAAACGATTGTCATCTTGGCTACAGGGCAAAACATTTTTGGTTACCTTGGCCGCTCCGATATATTTGATGGCGACTGTACCTTGCCGGGTGACGCTGATGAGTCCGTCAAATTTGGTTGGTGCAACTGTCCCTTAGTGTCACTATGACAATGTTCAAATTTCAATTCATTGTGTGCAACATAGAACCCTGTCATATTGGGCCAGCAATTTGCTTGGAATACTTCAGCAAAAGGTATGCTTGCTGACAGTTCTCTGTTTTATATGAATCAATGGTTAAATATTTTATTATTTTTGACATAAAAATGTATGTACTAAGCCCAATGTAGATTTTTTCAATAAAAATACTGTCAAAATAACCCATCGACTTTTTGTTTTAATTTTCAAGAGTAGTTAATAGAAATGATTTCTCAGTAAGTAGTACAGTCGCCATCACATATTTTGGAGCGGCTAAGGTGGTCACCAATATCTGAACAACGCCTTTATTGTCAAGGCGATAAAGTGCATGTTCAGATATTTTTGAGTACCGTGGCTGCTCCGAAATTTTTAATGGTGACTGTACCTAATACAAATATATTCTAGAGTTCCCTAGAGTTTATCGCTCCATCAGCAGATGAGCTTTTAAACGTTATTGCATTGTCATTTGACTTTAATTTACACCAATTTATCTTAATCGAACTATTAGACGTGTACTACAAACCTTAATAAAAGGGTAATTTATTATTATTACACAAATCGTTAATTACTTGTTAGTAAGACTGGTACCAGTATATATTAAGATATATTGTCAGATTCTACTGCTCTCCATCAGTCACAAATGAGTATGCTATAAATACTTACCTAATTATAATACGTTTAGTGGTTGGACAAAAAATGCTGTAATTTAATGGGGTTTGCGAGCGTTTATACATATAATAATTAACTATCATTATGTCGAAAAACTGAGACATTAGTTTTATAATCGGCAAAACTGGTACAACTTTGCCTACGATACTCAACTTTGCCTGGCTTGAAAAACATAGTTTTCTTCACCAAACAGTTATTTATATCTTATTCCTGAGATGGGAGAAAGGCGGTTATCTCAGAAATAAGATATAAATAGCTGATTGGTGAAGAAAACTATGTTTTTCAAGCCAGGCAAAGTTGTAGCAGTTGACGGTACATGGAATGGACCTACAACTTCGTCTGATATATTTCGGTGAAATGATAGTTATTTTGTAAAACGATAGGCGCGAAAGAGTGATATATTTTCAATAATATATTAAGAGTAGGTAGTGTGTCGAAATAATTATTATGCTAGAGTATGTAAGGCTGAGCGATGACTAGGATTATAAATAACTTATTATAAAAAAAAGTTTTGCTGGTTGATTCTATAAGGGCTGGCGATAGAGGTGTGTGAAGTTGTACATTGTTCTATAAATTTTCGGCGTTAGCTCTTATGTATCAATCTGCAAATATGACGTTATCTAAGAAAATAACCTTATTGAATATGGCGCTTACGTCATTAATAACAGTGCTCTAATATAAATGCGACGCCTAGTGACGTAAGCGACTTCAACAATAACAACCCGACTTCGCAAATTACGGCAACTTTGTAGTCATTGCTCAGTATGGTCATGGACAACTGATGATTTATCAAAGATATGGTGTTAAATGCACTTTTGTTGTCGTTACTTTATGAGAATTATGAGCTTACTAGATAGCACTTGCCTTATCGAGCTCTTAAATATCGATGCGTTTTATTAGCTAAAAATATGTGTAAGTACACGATCTTTAGGTATGGTTTATGGTTAAAATCTGTCGGGTTACTCAGATTCACCGTGTATATCTTACACAATAGGTACATTGTCTCTCTATTAGATGGTTTTGATGTGTCTTCTGGAAGAACTACGCATTATTGTGTTTTTTTTAGGATTTAATGTAGGTATTACTGTTTTGGAAAAATAAGCCTCGCCGAGTTTCTTGCCGGTCATAATACTTCTCGGGTCAGAGGTGGGGTTAGAACCAGTGGTAGTTTTTTCTCTCTCTGACTTTCATAAGTGCATCGTAATGTACCTAAATTGAAGAATAAATATCTTTTATGGTTATAAGCAGTGATCGGAATTCGTAGTGCCATTTCGTGGGACTTCGGTGCGTAAGCTTAGTATGGATTATATATAGTTTTTAATGAAAATTTTAAAGTTTGTGTTTGGTTTCAAAAAATGTTTCAAAGAACCTATGAACCCACTAGCTACCACCACCACCGCCACCACCGGCACCATCAGCTTGGGATCCAGTTATTCATTTGGTTTAGGAGCAAGCTAGACATAGGACTGTGAGACCATAATGGTGGACAGTGTGGACACTAATAATAATTTAATACTAATAAAATATATATATATATATAATTAATAATAATAGAAATAATTTGTTTAATAAAATGTTTTGTAATAATAAATAATTTGTTTTTTATAAAGGCCCCTCTGGCATGTGCAAACACTAAATTTGTTTAATATTTAATATGTGGGTAGGTTTGCATATTGTGATAGTTTTTGAACGGAGGTAATTGTATATTTTTCCTCAGTCGACCCGTTGACCACGAACGCTGTAAAGTGTTCGAAACGTCGGGATGTAATTTAAGCTCAGTACACGCGATAAAATCCGTTTTTAATTGTTTTATTTCATGAACCTATGAAAAAAAGCCTATAAATGTGATTAAAGTTAGATATTGGACGTCAAAAGAAATAGATTGACAGTAGAAAATATTGAAAAAAATATGGTTTGCTACTATAAGTTCAAAGAAAGTAGTAATTGAATTACATATGTTCATTAAATATAATGATGTTGATGTTTCGTGTTTTATTTTATGATTGTATTATTGTTAATTGTAACTGTTAAACGAAAGTAATTTAAAATGAATGATGTATTTATAATGACATTTTTTTTACTTTTGCGTTTTGAAGAAAATTTTCTGTGAGAAATACGAGTCGAAGAATCTCAAGTGTTATCCATGTTCTGTACAATGTTTAAGGTCATTCACCCGAAATGGCACTACCTATTCCGATCACTGGTTATAAGACTAAGGTTGTGTAGTCACGTCTTTTTCAGACGTGACTACACAACCATGGATACATTTAATGTGACAAAAATACATATGTAGCCTCGTGGCTACATACTCTATTACCAAGGCGGAAAGTCTTGGGTACGTATTTTTGGTTACTAAATCTTATCGATATTTTTATATTTAAACCTTGACTATATTCTATGCAATATATCTGAAAAAAAAACTGCGCAGAGCCATATTGTGCAGCTATCAAAGTAACAGCTACAAAAGTAGTAGTATCTCAGTTTCCTCTGCTATGATGATATTCATAGCCTATTTAAACTATTTAAAGTAGAGAGCTTATTTATTTATATGCCGTTATTAGTTTCTATGGAACAGGTAATGGCGCAAATGTTGAACACTGACTTGGTTATTTGATAAATACTTGCATATTCCGTTGAATCCATATTATTTTTGTATATTCTGAAAGCTAATTAAATCGTTAGAGTCGTGTTTAGATATTTGTGAGAGCCGTGTTCGCTCCGATGTATCTGATGGCGACCGTACGCGAGCATGTTCAATTAACTTATCACGCTGTCCAAAAATGCCACTCATTCATTTTCTTCCACAATAATCATAATCATAATCATAATCATTTATTTCTTTGTAAAAACACAGGTATTTGAAATGATGTTACAATTGGTAGTGAATCACCATGTTTTTGCCATAAGGCGTACAAAACAAACAGTCAAACTAATGACAAACTAAATACTTAATATTAGAAAGTACTTTTACTAACAAAACTAAGACTAACTATATATAACATAATAATAACACTAGCACGTTCCGTGGTCGGGAAAGACATACACACTAGCACTATATTACATCAGGTACATTACGCAAACTTGCCGTGATAAACTGAGTCTTTCAAATATTCTTCAACAGAGTAGAATGCTTTCTTTACCAGAAAGTCAAGAAGCATTTTCTTAAATTGTACTACATTTTTACAGTCTAAGATAGATTTTGGCAGATTATTATATATTCTGGGTGCCATTCCAAACGCACTTTTAGAAAACAAGGCAGTGTCAAATGAATACGTGCATATTTTTTCACGGTGTCTAATGCTATTGAGCTTTTTAAAGTTACTTATGTTATTTTTTACATATGTTGCTATTTCATAGATGTACAGACAAGGCAGTGTTAGTATATTAAGTTTAATGAACAGTGATTTACATGATTCCGGAAGAAAAATATGGCATACAGCCCTTAAACAATTTTTTTGTGCTATAAAAGCCCTTTCTCTGTCTACAGAGTTTCCCCAGAACATAACTCCATACCGCAAAGTAGATGTAACATAAGCGTGATACGCAATAAGCACGGTGGACTGGTCAGTTACTTTTCTCAGGTTACACAAGGCATAAGAATATCGATCCAGTTTACTACATATCGTATCAATTTGGTCCGTCCAAGTTAATTTACTATCTAAATTTAATCCCAGAAAACGTGTCATTTCAGTTTCATCTATTTTTTCATTTTTATATGTAACAATTAAATTTGGGGTTTTGTTAATTCTTTGTCTGAAATTCATTATTTTTGTTTTACGTGTATTAATTTTTAATTTATTGTTATTCATCCATTCAATTATTAATTCAAGCGTTCTATTGATGTTATATTGATATGTCTGTAGGTCTTCTCCTGTAATGATTACTGTGCTGTCATCAGCAAAAAGTGTCATGGGGTAGTTAACGGCTTGAGGGAGGTCATTAATGTATATGATGAACAACAAAGGGCCTAAAACGCTCCCTTGTGGTACTCCGCTTGTTATTTCACGTGGATCTGATGAATAAAATATTTCTTTTTTTGTTTCGAGACAAATTCTATTTATTTGAGTTATTTGTTTTCGATTACTTAAATATGATTTAATTAAATCGTGGACGTTGCCTCGTATACCATATTTATAGAGCTTTTCTAATAACAGGCTATGGTCGACGAAGTCAAAAGCTTTCGTCATATCCATGTAAACTGCACAGACCGGTGTTGTTTTGTCAACATTTGTCATGATTATTTGGAGTAGATCATATATAGCCAGGTTTATTGATTTGTTTTTGCGAAACCCATTTTGTTCTTTGGCAAATAAGTTATGTTTTTCAAAGTATGAGCTAATTTTGTTATAAATGACCTTTTCAAATATTTTTGAGAAAATTGGAATTAAAGCTACTGGCCGATAGTTATTAATATCAAGTTTATTATCTTTCTTGTAAAGAGGTTTTATGATAGATGTTTTCAGTCGATCCGGAAATATTCCTTTTTCTATGCACAAGTTTGCTATATAACTTAAAGGTGTCGAGATAATGTGTGCAACTGATTTAATAATTCTAGTATCTAGTCCATCAATCCCTGTACTATTAGTATTTTTCAATGAATTTATAATTATATGAATGTCATCGGAAATTGTTGGTACCATGAATATTGAATTGGGTGAATTAAATGTCATTGTATTAAATAATCTATTATTATTTATACCACCATCATTATTACTAGTGATATAAGTTTGCTCAATAAACTTATTATTAAACGCTTCAGCTACTTCTTTCGGATTTGTAATAATGTTACCTTCAAAATTAATCTTTCCGATGGCTTCCTTTGGGCATTTCGTTTTAGGGTTGTTAATAATATGCCAGGTTGCTTTGGATTTATTAACGGCTTTTTTGATAAATTGGACATTTTGCGATTTTTGTGTTAATAATATAATTTTTTTTAGGCGACGTGAGTAGTCTTTAAAGTTGTTTTTGTTAGTCGTATCTGGTTTTAGTCTGTATTTCCAGAGAAGATCTCGCTTTTTTTTACAACACTTTTTTATGCTCTTCGATATCCATCTTGGTTTACTGTGAAATGATATTTTAATTTTTTTGAATGCAAAACATAAGTTGTAAAATATTGTAAATTCATCGACAAAGGTATTGAATGCTATGTTGGGATCACCTGTCATATAAACATGATTAAAACTGACTTTTTGTATACATTCGGTAAACTTTGACACATTCTCCTTACTGTAATCTCTCTTTACAACATACCAATAAGACAGCCTACAAGTTTGTTTAACTGGACACCGTATTAACTGTGCCGTGTGGTCAGAAATAGCAAATTCTAAGACTTCTGCTTTACATCCACGTACATTGTGCAAGATATTATCTATACAAGTCTTACTGCTTAGACGTGTCGGCTGTAATACTCCTAATTTAAGATTAAAACTCTCTAAAAGGCTTTTAAACAAGATGGATTGTTTTGTTCTTTGTAACATGTCAATATTAAAATCACCGCAAACAAATACTTTTTTATTACTGTAGCACACTTTAGTTAGAATATATTGTAATTTATTTAAAAATATGTCCAGTTTTGATAAGTTACTATTAGGAATCCTATATACACAAATTACTATAATATTATGTTCTACTAGTTCTATACCTGAGCATTCAATAATATTTGAAATGGAGGCATGGGAAATGTCTTCCAAAACAACAAATTTATGGGTATTTCTAACTAAGATACATGATCCCCCATTTCTGTTTTGTCTTGAATAATGTGCAGCTAATTTATAATTACATACAGAAAGTTGTATCTCATCACCAGCTTTCATATTATGTTCCGTAACGCATAATACGTCTACGGGTTTATTGGATTCCATTAATGTTTGTAAATGGACAGTTAAAATATCGGCCTTATTAACAAGGCCATTTATATTTTGGTGCAGTATGTATACATTTCTATACACGAAAAAGATCATTGTTTCCGCTAGTTATGTTCTGGTTGTCCGCTATATTGTTGTTCATATTATTGTCAGGCTTTTTTCTACTTTTTTTTTCAGGTGTGCGATGAAATAATGAGTTCTGGATTTTACCAGGAGATATCGGTAGTGGCTCAGTTTGAAAGCTCATTGTTAGGTTTTGTAGGTTAAAAGAGTGTATTCCCGTTATAAGTGCATTTAAATCCGCGATAACTGCTTTCATTCCAGTCTTGTTAATGTTTCCTGAATAGCTTGAAAACATTTTATATGAGTAATCTAAGTTCTTGTTACTATCTAGTATGAAAGCAAATTGATGTTCAAGATTGCTGAGATACAATAAGTTGTTAAACAGCTCTACTCGCTTGTTGAATAAATTCGCTAAGTGGTTATTTCTGAAAACTGGAAGGCATATGATAATGTTTGTGTGTTGAACAGTTTGTAGTTTGCATTTCAAACGTTCAATAATAGCTTAGTAGTTTTGTGATACCTCAAAATCTGAGTCACCAATAAACAGTACGCAATAGTCATCAAGCGAGAAGTTTTCTAATTTTTTATCAAGTCCTTTAGTTAATTCGTCTGTAATCCCATGAGTAACAATGTAATGACAAACTTCATCTGAGTCAAAGTTATCCATAAGTAGTCCTCGTGTGTTCTTTTTGTTATTAGTACTAATAATGCAGAATTTTCTTGGAAGTTTCATTGTGTTCATTTTTTTACTCTCCGAGGTCTTGCCTGCAATTACTGAAGGACCGAGCTGTTTCGTTAGAGTATCTATGTGGAGCATCAGCTCAGTATTTAGAGTTCTTGTTTCAACAATCTGGTTTTTTAACTTCTCTATTTCTTGCTGTAAATGAAGTATTTTCACATTGTAACCAGGGTCAGTGTTCAGGACTTGGGACGGTGAGGAAGGAGTTGACGCTGATTTAGCATGAGAAGAATTTCTTTTTTTACTTGTTCTGGTATTTTTTTCCGATATGGATGGTTGACATAGAGTTTTCAGAAATTTGATTTCCGCGGAGAGTTTGTCATTTGTTTCTTGGAGTTGTTTTTTCTTTTGTAAAGATGTATCCAGCTTAATTCTCATGTTATCCAATTGTACTTTAAGTTGCGATATCGTATCTTGCATTTTTGTTGCACAATTCATCGTATCATTTAAGCAATCTACAATATTTGGTTGGGTCTCTAGCCTGTGTGTGTTCGGTATATTGTTAGGCTGACTTGGAGAAATTGTTAAATTAACCAATGCATTCCGTGGTAACTTATTCGGGGTAATAGTTACATCAGTTGATGAAGTCCATAAGTCGCCTAATTCACTGATAGTGTTTTTTTCCGTGCTCGAGTCGAATAGCGACGAATCATCTAAGCAAAGGTTTTGTTTGTCTTCTATTGTCAGCTCACTTTTTTTTTCTGAAGCTGCAACGCTGCAACTCTGAGGTTTAGATAGAGGAGTACTTGCTTTGTTGGGTTTTACATTTTTAGGCGACATTTGACAGCAGGGGCGACACTTCCAGTTTTTCTTATTATCAATTGTCATTAATAAATACCGTTTCTTTGTAACGCCGATTCGTTCTAGGCAATCCACGCAGCACCGAATAAGGCACATAGAACAATCAAGAGAGTTTCGGCTTGAGATTCTTTTTTCGCATTTAGCACACTTCCCAGGCGTAGGGGGAATCATGTTGGTATCGTGTTTTTTAGAGTTACGTCCTTTGGCAGCAGATAGCTGTTTTTGTATTTATCTAAATTTATAGTGGCGCCCTCTGTGGCTACAGATGGATTACTTCAATGTATATTTTTGATAACTGCGCGCTCTAGTAGTGAGTAGCGTAACGTTCTCAAAGTTTTAATTTCTTCGTCAGTTTTGGCGGCAATTGAGAGTTCAATATTTATGAGATAACTAACTGTAAACATTATAATATCACTTGAAATTTAATGTTTATGCACTATATTTGGTGTTGAACCACTTCAGCAGACATTTATTAATTATTTGTGCCACAACTGTTACTAGTTTGTTATGCGGCGTTAAGGTCAACGTCCGGTGGTATAGTTTTAGGCGGCAACTATTATTTCGACTGTATTTCGTCTTATATACGTTGGTGACACAATGGTTCTATTTATTTGGACACTGAATAATACACTGATATCGTCTATTTGATGTATAAATGACACTTTACAAAAAAGTTCAATATGGGTCATTGACCTTTTTAAAGGTAGCGTCTTTTAGGCGGCAGTTATGCAATTTAAGAGTTTTTGGTATTTACACTAATAGTAATCACTAGGTCTCATATGTGAGTTTGTATATGCACTGTTTTTAACTAACTGAGTCGAATGGATATGTAAAAACTTAAGTAATAACACAAAAAGTCACCGTTAATTAGGAAGAGTTAGGTTAGGCTTATTTTGATCTCACAGAGTTTATATATTGCCACAATTAATTAAAATTACACTTATCGTTCCTTTTTACACGTTTATCTATTAGATAAAACACTTTTTTGGAACTTTTAGACATCTTTAACCATTTTATTAATTAAATTACGCGGAGCTAATCTTGACGTGACCAGTGTTGCCACGACTTTTTTTTTTTTTTTTTTTTTTTTTTTTTTCAAATCGCACGTTAACGCATGAGCTTTCTAATCTAAAGTATATGCAACATGCTTCATTTAAAACATCGTTGACCTATTTCATTCTCATGATACTTTATTTTTACCCATTCCAAATGTACTTAGGTACAGTAGGTTCATTATGCTAGTTTCCCGTCCAGTGCCAGTTTACCGTCCACCTGTTTAAACTGCTACAAATATATGGAAATAACTTTTTAGGGTCAACATCTATTCATCATTTATTGTTTAGTAAATTTTTTTAATATACACGGTGCTCGTGAGCATTGCGAGAGATTTTAACCACGAATTCCTGAGGTCATAAGGAGTAATAAATGTTATATGAATTTAGGTCAATTTCGCCAAAAAAATATATTTTTTCTTGTTTTTTTTTTCGATTTTTTAAATGCTTTTGAACATGAAAACATAAATGTTATTGGTAAAACTGTCGTTAAAGTACATTTTTTTTCGTAAAAAATAGTTTACGTAAAGTATTCCTTGGAACTTTGATATCTGTCAAAAAGAATGTCTAGACTAGACCCCATAAAGGGTGAAATCGCCATCAAAAAAGCGTTTTGCACGGAGTCACAATAAAAAATGATTTTTTATTTAATTGGTAGTAACTCTGAAACTAGGCCAATTCCAGAAAAGTTTATACGACATTTTAGTCTTCAATTATGATCAGGAATACACTGTTAAAATCTCTCGCAATCCTCACGAGCACCGTGTATAGGTATGGACGGAAAACTGACAAGTGGTCATGGATTCATTATGTATTATTTTTGGTTCTCTTACAATTCTTACATTCATCCCGTCGCGTTATACTTCGATCAATTTAAAAACAGATTCGCTTATAAGACTGCATTCATCAACTGCTCGTACTTGTAAAGGGTACATGTAAACATGGCATTATAAATAAAGTTAGAAACAAGATAAAACCCTTTTCAAACCCCTGCCACTGTAAAGTATACCTTAGATGCTTTTATATAAAGTTGAACTTTGTGGCTTACGAAACAAGGTAAATTGTTAAAACTTAAGGGGCCTCCAAAACATATGCATTGATATTATATTCGTAAAATTTAAGACGAATTATTGTGCATTTCTATGCATCAGTATGTTTTGTGAAACATCACAATGTATATAATATTAATATATCATGTATTTATAAAGTATTTTCATAGTCAAATATGTAATATAATATGATATATGGATGTTTGTAGGTAAGCAGAAAATATAAAGAATGAACTAAAAAATGTACTTAGGTAATAAACACACCTCAAGCGTGAAGCGTCTTCAAGTAGATAAAATAATGGTACGGAACCCTCGGAGTGCGACTCAAACTTTCGCTTGTCAGATTTATTTTATTATATAATATACAGGTTGTAACAAAAATAGTGGTAGCCGTACGATTAAAAACACCGCAAATCGATCTACAGTTTAGCCGTTTGGCACACGCAGTTCTTAAAAAAAAATCCCTTAGTAAACAAACTATACCAGCTGATGAAAAGCCGCAGTTAATGGGTTAAAGAGGTAGTTCCCGTTGGATATATGGCTACTACGTATCATTTTATGATTAATATGTACCGTATCTGTACTACAGTTCCATAAGTCACGCCAAATAGGTATTGAAGTATAGAACTGTGTCACTTTGTAATATTGAAAAATTAAAAAAAAAACTTAATGAAATTATTTTCATAATTGCTTTTTTGAGGTTAGATATGAGGATATTACGTATCATTTGTGGTATATTATATTTTAAAAAAATCAGCCATATCGAGTCTGGAGGAGCCCAAACTTGGTATGTTTCGAAAATTATTTTTGTATTAATTTAAAAAAAATTACTGAAATATAATGATGTGGTATATTTTTAGAATCGCCTCAAAATTCCCTTTCATAAGATACCACACACGACAGGTTTCTGAAATTTTTTTTTTTTCCATACAAATAAAAAAATGTCTCGGCACTCCCTCCCCTCCTAAGGGAATTTTTTTTAAGAACTGCGGGTCAAAAAATGTGTTTTGACCTCTAGTATGCGTGTGCCAAACGGCTAAACTGTAGATCGATTTGCGGTGTTTCTTTGAAATTGGGCTTGTACGGCTACCACTAAAATGCTGGTGATCCGTTTAAGGGCATAATTGATATCGTATGGCGACTAAGAAAAATTAGGAGAAAAATATTTAAAAGCGAAAAAAAAATTTTTTGTATGGGACACGTCGTCCCAGCCTTCCATACAAAACCATTTTTTTTCCTTATACGGATCACCAGCATTTTTGTTACACTTTGTACATATATGAAAAGTACGTACGTTTATACAAGACAGAAAACGACTATTGATCTCTACTATTGACCAGTGGCCTGTTTAATAAAGCCACAAGTGACAATTTACAAGCGGAAGTCTTTCTAACCCCATGTGTTAGAAAGAGGCTACCGCTTGTAAATTATCATGATCACTTGTAGCTTTCTTAAATAGGCCACAGATGTTTTCTGCTTAGCTGCATACAAATTATACAGATAATTTTATTTATTGAGTGAACATGTTACACATTGCATTATACCGTTCAAACTACGATGACAGTGCGTCAATAGAAAATGAACTTTAAGTATATCATTATAAGGCTGTCGTTATCATGGTAGTTTGAAAACAATTGACAATCAGTAATATCAAATGCATATTATGTACCTAATTTTCTCTGCCTCTAATTTTACGTTATAAACGAAACGGAATTTGATATACTTAGGTACCTACTTTTGATATTACTGATAATTTGTGCTCAATTACACGATGCGGTTCGAGGGTTTATGAATAAGTACCTAGATGGATAAAATAATAGTAGCAAAGAGCTCAAAGAGGACCCAGTGTGTTGACGATGACCCTCTTGTTCCTCTAGCCGTCATACAGTGAATCCTCCTTTTAAAAAAACCGGCCAAGAGCGTGTCGGGCCACGCTCAGTGTAGGGTTCCGTAGTTTTCCGTCCGTCACAGTAAGTGTCCCCACTTAAGAGTTAATAACACCGCCATGTAGGATATGATATGAGAGTTCCACGTACAGCGACATATATCGGCAAATTAAGTAAACTATTGCGCGCGAGCTTATAGTATGGAAGATGATTTTTATGGAATAATTCTTTATTGCGTGAACCGATTTTCACCGTTTTTACTTTATTTGAAAGCACGTCATTTCATTGTAATTTTGTACAAATTACAGGTACAATAAACACCTGCTATACGGTTAAATTACAAACTTAGTTCAGAAATTATTTTGTAATTTTTTTTTCAAAAACTATTCATCCTATCAAGTTCAAAATAATTTTCCTAGAAAGTTTTTATAAAGTTCTACTTTTGAGATTTTTTTCATATTTTTAAAACTTATGGTTCAAAAGTTAGAGGGGGGGGGGGACGCATATTTTTTTACTTCTGGAGCGATTATTTCCGAAAATATTTACATTATCGAAAAATGATTTTAGTAAACCCCTATTCATTTTTAAATACCTATCCAACAATATATCACACGTTAGGGTTGAAATGAAAAAAAAAATCACTCCCCACTTTACGTATAGGGGAGGTACCCTAATAAAAAAAAAAATTCCACTTTTTATTTTACCACTTTGTCGGCGTGATTGATATACATATTAGTACCAAATTTCAGCTTTCTAGTGCTAACGGTCACTGAGATTATCCGCGGACGGACGGACGGACGGACGGGCAGACATGGCGAAACTATAAGGGTTCCTAGTTGACTACGGAACCCTAAAAAGGGTCGACAACGCACATGTGACACCTTTGGAGTTGCAGGCCTCCATAGGCTACGGTAGCTACTCACCATCAGGCGGGCCGTATGCTTAGTTTGCCACCGTCGTATAAAAAAAGATATGTCTGTAAGTCGAGTTTTCAAAAGTTACATAATAGGTAATTAATTACTTACCTAGTGAACGCAAATCAGAACGCGTATCATGGTTGTCATTTTATCGCATATTACGCCATGCATCACTTTCGCACTTACATACTTGTTAGAACGTGACAGCTATGGTGACAGGCGTTAAAAATCCGACCATATTAGGCTAGCAGAATGGGCATAGACCAATTTTGTACGAATGAATTACGAAAACGAAACGTATCTACACGCAGGTACCTACTAACTGTACTTTTCTATTTTATCAGGTGTGCAATTAAGAATATTTGTTTGAACGGCCTCCTAGCCTAGTCGGTAGTGACCCTGCCTACGAAGCAGGAGGTCCCGGGTTCGAATCCTGGTCAGGGCATTTATTTGTGTGTTTATCACGGATATTTGTTCCTGAGTTATGGATGTTTTCTATATATTTAAGTATTTATATGTATATATCTATTATATATATCGTCGCCTAGTACCCACAACACAAGCCTTATTGAGCTTACTGTGGGACTAGGTTGATTTGTGTAAGATTGTCCCATAATATTTATTTAATATTATTTATTTATTATTTGTATCTATGTGATTGTACAGTCGCCATCAAATATATCGGAGCGGCCAAGGTACTCAAAAATATCTGAACATGCACTTTATCGCCTTGACAGTAGAGGCGTTGTTCAGATATTTGTGATCACCTTGGCCGCTCCGATATATTTGATGGAGACAGTACTATGAAATTTTTCATACAATAAAAATTTACAAACATTTTGACGGTGACAGACGGTTTGGTGCAACCTACCCTTACGTCATCGTTGAAAAATTCTTGTATGAAAAGTTTGACAGTTTTCTACGGGATGACAACTCCGTCGCCATATTTAACGTTGATCAGGGGCCCATTTCTCTAAGGCTTGTAACTTGTAATACAAGCGGAAGTCCCTTTCTAGCAAAAGTTGTCGAAAAGTGACATCCGCTTGTATTGTATTACAAGCTTTTGAGAAACGGGCCCCAGTTCGTTAGTTATGCGTGGTGCAACCCACCTTAGTCTAAATTAAACTACCTTGAAAACTGAAAACAGATGTCATATACTTCAGAAAAAGTGACCAAACCCTCCGGTGTCCGAGGCCAGATTTGAACTGGCGTCTTCAGCTTTCGCGGCTGACGTCCTGACCACTAGACCACCCGGTCACGGCGGAACTTGACAAATTTTCTCATGTATATGCAATCTCTGAATTTGAAACGGCAAGGGCCGTTGACCATACTCTAAGGGCATGTATATAGTAGTGTAACTACTTAAAAATTGCAAATAAAAAAATATTGAACAAAATATAATTTGATTTGCTTCAAGATACCTGGTCACAAATACCTGCGATTTCGGGCTTTGTTTCTTTTACAGTCCTTGGTAAGTTATTGGTAAGTTAAGTGTTTGAAAACCGCCGCGAAAACTGTAACTCCGTGTATTTGAGCACTACATATTTAACAATTGTATGATTTGTAAGTGAACGCTTGGTAGGGTGCGTGATTTTATACTTCGGCTTCACATCAATGGGAATAATGTATAAATAAAGAGTTATTTTTAATTTGGACTTTTAGTAATTTCTGACCTAGATCAAAGACATAGTTGTTAAATGTGGAAACTCCTGTAAACCTATGCAAGATTTAGGTAAACCTGCACAATATAGATAATATTTTTTTATCGAGTGGAAAAGGACGAAGAGGAATATTATAGATAAATATATTTAGCAATTTCACTAGGTAAGTACTTAGTGATATGCTAAATGATGACACATAATATAGTGGTAGCCGTACAAGCCTAATTTCAAGGAAACACCGCAAATCGATGTACAGTTTAGCCATTTGGCACACGCATACTAGAGGTCAAAACACATTTTTTGACCCGCAGTTCTTTAAAAAAAATCCCTTAGGAGGGGAGTGTCGAGACATTTTTTTTATATGTATGGAAAAAAAAGTTTTTTTTTATAGAAACCTATCGTGTGTGGTATCTTATGAAAGGGCATTTTGAGGCGATTCTAAAAATATACCACATGATTACATTTCAGCCATGGTTTTTTAATTAACACAAAAATAATTTTCGAAACATACCAAGTTTGGGCTCCTCCAGACACGATATGGCTAATTTAAAAAAAAATACAATATACCACAAATGATACACAATATCCTCATATCTAACCTCAAAAAAGCAATTTTGAAAATAGTTTCAATAAGTATTTTATTTTTCAATATTACAAAGTGACACAGTTCTACTTCAATACCTATTTGGCGTGACTTATGGAACTGTAGTACATATTAATTCCACTAACTAGTTGGATAATTATTGTGAAATGCACGCGTGTTATTAAACACAACAAATCTAGGATTATGAGCATAAAAGGCTAAAAGCGGTGGAATAAGAACCTCGTTACGAGCAGGTGTGTTGAAAATTATGTTAAATACGTATCATATATTGATTTAGTTGAAATTTCCCGCAGCTGAGATTGTCGCGCTGCACCTTTTACATATTTTATAAATACTATACCTACAGGTGTTTGGCACATCGATCATCAATTTTTTTCGGGATGCTAGTGGGGTAATTTGCTTTATTTCCACTAGGGTGTCCCTTATATTGCGATATTGAGAAATTAATAACGCATATCCCCTAAATGTATTTGTTTTGCGTCAAAATACTCTACAAAAAAAAATCAGGACATTCCTGTAAGTAACTCTAACCCGTGCCGACTTGCATCGTAGTTTCTCCATACAAATTACTATGAAGAAATTTGGGCAGAAGATAAGTTGCTACTTTTTGATCGATTTTCGTTTCGCAGCGAGATTTTTTTTATAAAATACGTTCATACAGGACTAGGATGCACAGATGATATGAAAAAAAAAATGTAAAAAAAATTTTCTTTTCGTCATTTTCATACTTTGTATGGGAAAATCGGATAAAATCGGCACGGGTTACAGTTACAGGAATGGCCTGAATTTTTTTTCTAGAGTATTTTGGGGTAAACGAAATATATTTAGGGGGTATGCGTTGTTAATTTCTCAAAATCACAATATAAGAGACAGCCTAATTTCCACCCTTCGCCTAGTTGCCTCCTCTGACTTAAGTAAAGACTCCTGATGCTGCAGTGCTACTACCTGCTTCCAGGCGCGGATACAGGGGGGGGGGGGGGGGCAACAGGGTCAATTGCCCCCCCCCCCTGAAACGCAAACCCCGTATACTACGGGGCCCATAGGTGCGGACCGCGAGATTTTTTGTGAAGGAAAGTGCCCCTCCCTGAACAAAATCCTGGAAAGTGCCCCCCCCTGAACGAAATTCTAGAAAGTGCCCCCCCCTGAACGAAATTCTGGATCCGCGCCTGCCTGCTTCTGCAAAAGAAGCTGGCGCATCAGAGCCCGAGGGCGACCAGAGTCAGATGCTCGCCGCCCAGGACAAGGGACCAGTGGTCCCGGGTTATCCACTAAAAGATAAAAGATATTTATTCTTCAATTTAGGCACATTACAATGCACTTATGAACGTCAGAGAAAATAGTTATTTGTGCAACAAGAGAGAAAAGTTGGTTTTCCTTGCGAGTGAAAAAACACGAGATGTAAAATAACTTTGCTCTCGTGTGACACATACAACTTTTCACCTCAGTAGTGAGAACATATTAAAGGTTAATAGTAGTTTATGAAACTGTAACGTAATAAGGGTCCTTAAAATACGAGTTTCATAATAAGATCACACGAGTGTTTTAAGGCATAATTACGTACAGTTGCATACATTACTTTATCTATACACATACTATAAACCCTATAAAATGGTTCAGAAACTATATGTAATGCATTGATAAGAGGGCACCAACTAACATACCCATAAGCGAATGATTCTATCCTATAGAAATTATAGAAAAAGAAGACAAAGAAGAAGATGCTGTAGACGAGGAAGAAGATGAATAATAAGAAAAAGAAGAACGAAGAAGCAGATGAAGACGTAGAAGGAGATGAAGTATAAGAAGATGATGATGAAGAAGAAGATTAAGAAGATAAAGAAGAAGAATATGATGAAGAGGGTAAAGAAGAAGATGATGTTGAAGAAGAAAAAGACGATGATGAAGAAGATGATGATGTTGATGATGAAGAAGATGATAGAGAAGAAGAAGAAGGAGATGAAGAAGACGAATAAGGTGGTGAAGATAAAGGAGATGAAGATGATGATGAAGAAAAAGTAGATGATGATGAAGAAGAAAGTTATGATGAAGAAGAAGATTGAGATGAACATGATAAGAAGATGATGATGATGATGCTGATGATGGTGAAGATTTTGATGGTGATGATGGTGATGGAGAAGAAGAAAAAGACGATGAAGATGATGAAGAAGGTCATGAAGGTGATGAAGAAGGTAAAGAAGAAGACGATGGAGTTGATGAAGATGATGATGAAGAAGAAGAAGAAGGAAACGAAGAAGACGAAGAAGGTGGTGAATAAAAAGGACATGAAGCTGAAGATGATTTTGAAGAAGAAGGTGATGATGAAGATGGAGATGGATATGATGAAGAAGAAGACGATAAAGAATAAGAAGAAGATGATGATGATGATGATAATGATGAAGAAGAAGAAGATTTTCAAGCTTATTAATGAAAACTCCAAATTTAGACAGATTAGCGGGTTTATGGTGTGTGTGTAGATAAAAATATGTATTTCGAATTTGTAATAGACCCCGAAATATGAAGTAGCAGTTCATGGCCTTCACTAAATTAAAAAAAAACCAGCCAAGTGCGTGTCGGACCACGCATACGAGGGTTCCGTACCTTCAATGGAATAAGAACCAAACTAATACCAAAAGGTCGTATCTATGCCTATGGAAGAAGTTTTTTGGAGGTAACTCAAAAATGGCTGAATCGATAATGTTCAAAACAATTTTCGTTGAAAGTATATGATAAGGCGCATCTCTTCAAATTTTTTCATATTTTTTGAATTTACGGTTCAAAAGTTACGGGGGGGGCTACACAACTTTTCTGACTTTCGAAGCGATTATTTCAGAAAATATTCACTTAATCACAAAATAGTCAAAGAAACCTCAATGTTATTTTGAAAGATCTATCGATTGATGTGTCACATGTTTATATTTGGTAAAAAAATATATTTTTAAAATTTAGTTACCTGTATGGAGCGCCCCCCTAAAAATATTGTCTTTTTCAAATTTAACTACATAACTAAGTAGCTGCATACAAAATACACCTTATGTGTAAATTTTATTCAGATACGTCGTATAGTTTCCGAGTAAAATGCTTGTGACATACGGACGGACAGACAGACAGACAGACATGACGAATCTATAAGGGTTCCGTTTTTTGCCATTTGGCTACGGAACCCTAAAAACTACTTTGTCTCACTCCCTGGAGTGACAAAAGTCGCACTTTCATCACTCCAGGGAGTGACGAAAGTGCGACTTTCGTCACTGTGTATTCGCAGGGAAGTAGGCTTGTTCGAGCTGCTGAGGTGAAAAAAAACTACCACCGGTTCTAACCCTACACCTCTGACCCGAGAAGTATTATGACCAGCAAGAAACTCGGCGGGACTTATTTTTTCAAAACAGTAATACAGTAATAATATATCTTTAAGATATATATCTTATATAGATATCTTTCAGATATAATATTACTATCTTTAAGACATATCAAAACAGCTTGAGAGACATGTAATGTACGTATTGTTTAATTAAAATAAAATAAAATATTAATAATAAAATCCAAATCTGATTGCTTCACAAAACGTTTGATACGCTTTCCTATCTGAACTGTGTCCTTTAAATGTTAGATGATTTATTGTAGTAGTTTCTGGTTTCCACTTACGAGTAGGTAATGATTCCTGACAGTACTATTTCCGGGTTAGCCGCTCCCGATTCACTGATAATGTAATGATACTTGATGCTGCACTACTAGTCGATTCTACCCGCTGCAGAAGAAACAGGGGCAGTTGAAGAGAGACTTAGTAAAAAAATCGTACCTTCATGACCGTGACTTACGGCGTTAAGTAGTTATCACACTTGCGATTTGCGAGAGAGTTTTGTATGAGAGCGAACATGCCGCAAATTCGCCGCGTACGATTTATGTACTTATTACAATTTGAAACCGCGGGCTGCTGGGGGTAGGGGGTAGACACTAAACGATTCGTACGCGAGCTGGGCCGTCGACTCTGGCAAAAAGGGGAGGATCTCCGCTCCGAGTCGTTCTTGGTGCAAAGGCTGTCCAAAGTAATCCAGCGTGAAAATGCAGCAAGCCTTATGGGCACCTTTGCACCGGGAACGGCAGGGAGCGGGTTATTCGTTTAAATTATTTGTAAAATGTGTTATTTATTTTCTAAAGCTGTTTTATTATTAATTGTACCATTGTTAATGTAGATTGATGTTTATTTTATTTTGTGTCATTTATTTTACAGGAAAACGGGAGTGTGGCTTTATTTCCTTTGTATATATTCCTCACCTTAGTCTAAGTTTTCAATACATTAATTGGTTAAAAACAGTACAAAAATTTCAAAATATATTTATAAAATCAGTAAAGAAAAAATAACACGTTAAAAATATTCACAATCTTAGTAAGTAATCATCTTGAGTCCACGGAGTTATTGGAGTCAAGCTAGACGTACACGTGCGTAAAGGAGATCGTCAATTTTTGTTAGGTGATCTGGCCCAGATTATTTAGGACCGTTTAGGAATAGTTCTGAACTTTAAAGAATCGTCATAATTTCTAGATCAGGATGGTGGTAAAAATATAGCGAAATCTAACGGGAAAACTGAAAAAAACATGCATTTAAAACTTGAATCTGACAAGGACAATATTTGAAAGCGTGCTTGCCTATGATTTATATATTAATGTAAAAAAAGTACCGACTTTTTAAAGATAATGTACAAAAGCGGACTTGAAAACAAAACGGGAATCATGATGAAATAATAAAAAGTCATATTTTGATCGTATTTATAGTTCCTGTATTTCGGTAAACAAAGACGGCTGTTAAACCATCGTTGATACTATTAACTGAACATTCCTAACACCTATAGCGAAGGGATAAGGTTTACCACCGTTAAGTGCGATAGCACTAGTATCTGACATTACAAAATTGAAAAAAAGATGCGTTTCGTTATCGAAGGAGCATGATATTATGCCATTATGAAACCCACTTTTAATATTTAAACACCGATCAAAAATGCAAAAATACGCATTTTCAATCTTTAGGCGTTTTAATACAGTCGATTTCTAATTTAAACTTCCGTATTCGTAGGCTTAGTACTATTTTAATATTACAATGTTCTAACTTACCGAACAGTATCAAAACGCAGATTATGTAACGGTATACATTGACAGTGTCAAACCAAAAAACAATCCCGTTTCAGGCCAGGGTGAAGTTAAACTTTATGTCAATGCCATAAGGACGTTAACGACTTGTCTTGTTGTATTTTAATCGCGGAAAAATCAAAATAATGTTTATTTATTTAGTATTTCTAATTCCCGTTTCATTTTTTAGCAATATTTTGTCTACTTTAGTAATAAAATGAGTATTTATTTTAGATTGCAGTACAAACTGTATACGGTTTATATCAGGTGGCCCAGAATTTACGATCTCCTTTAAATAATATCGGCGGCGGCGTTTGCCAAAAAATCGGCGATGCCGGCGGGTTTTCAGTGCGAAATTGGCGTAATCTTGACCACCAGTTTTCGTATATAAAAAATGTAATGATTTCATTTTATTTTCTGAAAAAAATATCATTAATTGATAGTGGTATAGGTTGCTGGTACCTATGTTTTTTGCACAGCACGTCATAATCAGTGAGGTGCCATTGGTGCCAATACCTGGTCCGCCTTATAAGTAGAAATATAAGTAGGTACGTACTTTCTCATGGCGTCGTTTAAAGAAAATAGACAGGAGTGCTTAACGCCTGAAATTCCTAGGCACTTTGAATTAGTTTTGTGTCTTATCCTGCAAGTTTGTACTAAGGGCCCATTTACACATTGATTAGTGTTTAGTGCGACTGCATACATTTGTTACTAAACACAAGTAAAATATGTATGGACTCGCACTTAACAATAATCAATGTGTACCTAACCTTAACTTTGCACACAAGGAGCTACCACGTGTGACGGATTTCACTTACCAGCATGTAGAAAATACAACAATGTTTCTTTACAATTGAAGATTAAAATTTTCACTTTAGATTTTATAAATGTTTTATATGTGACGTCACGAAATTTGGGACCCTCCCTCCCCCTTGTCACAACATGTCACACTTTGTAGACCCCCTCCCCCCTATATGTGTGACGTAATTAATGGATGAGCCCTAATCGGAGCATACGTGTCGATTGAAACAACACATTTATCCGCAAAACGGTCTCACAGAATGGTGTCAGCAGCACACGTGGTCTGAACGCTCTTGCAAAACCTCAACCTTATATTGACTGCAAGAAGGTCCTTATTATATAATCAGGGCGTAGGGGAGTAAGAAGTTGTGAGTTATCTTTTTTCTTTATCTTGCATGGCGGTAGTAGGTCAATGTCAAAAAGTTTGGGTAAGATAAGGGTTTTGTGAAGTTTTTGTACCGAAGAACATCGACATAATTATTCTTCCAAGCCGAAGAATAGTACATTGTTGTAGAGGCTTGAAAGTAAGCTATAGGTGGATCGAGTTAGTTCGAGGGCCGACCCGCTAGGGGAGGCCCTCGAAGATACGAGTCCACCTATAGCGCTTTCGGCCGAGATATTACATAGTGCTTTTCACGACTACTGTGAGGAAATAAAAAAAACATTTGTGCTTTAATAGAATATCCAATTCAGTATTCCATTCCCGCCTTTTTACTTTTTTTTTCACTTTCATGAAGCGTTTTTCTGTTGTTTGCTTCAAACCGACTCATTACTTAGAGGCGTTTTTGATAGAAAACCACAAACGGCTAAAAAAAGTAAAAACGCCTTAAGGGTGAATAAATGGTTTTGACGTTTCTTTTTTTTTAAACAGGTAGTTGGCCCGATAAACAACCTTATTTTATTTTTGAAACATAAAGTTGTGCCAAAAAAAGACCTTTTAATGTTTTTAAATTTTAATGAATGAAATGACATAACTGGACACTTTACTT
Organism: Pammene aurita; assembly: GCA_947086415.1. Classification (NCBI taxonomy): domain Eukaryota; kingdom Metazoa; phylum Arthropoda; class Insecta; order Lepidoptera; family Tortricidae; genus Pammene; species Pammene aurita. The sequence continues at coordinate 19,353,961 of OX352305.1, read as the reverse complement.
TCCAACTAATGACATTTCATCGCTACAATAACATTGCTGTAGTGGTAGTTCAGGTGCTACAGCAAATGCTTACTTTCCAGCTTGGATTTTGACCATCTTTTGTCACATTTCCGAACAGTAGCGTGAAAAATTGTTTTATTTATTGTACTAAATTGTTTAATGTTTGTAAATAATAAATAGTTAGGTAAGACTTGCGTTTGATAACAATTTATATTTATGTAGTTAAATAGGTACAACAATGGCTCTCTGCTGGCTATCGTTCGCGCATCTTCTAAGGAATTTACCCATTTCATTTATCTGTCTTAGTCGATAGTAAAAAAATAATGCGTAAGGATAAATAAAACGTTAGATACATGAATTTGAAATAAGTAGATAAAGGACAATGGGCAAATTTGTATGGGCACTATCCCCAGTCCCCACCCACCAACAGAAACGAAACATGTCTCATTTAATAGATCTTGGCAACCTGATGATTTGTTATTATGACGAGGATTGCCCTTTGTATGGGGTTTTCTTGGAAAACCGTATTTTGTTTATATATATATACGTCACATACATATATTTAGGACAGACATCTTCAATTTTCTTTAAGAGTTCTGGCTAAAAATATTAATAATTTTAAGTTAACACTGATAATATGTATCATATGTTAAGTAGTATTGTAGATCTAATAATATATAGCTCTATAAGCGAATTTTTGTTTTCCTTTTTTTTAACCAACTTCAAAAATAAGAGGAGGTTCTCAAATCGTCTGTACTTTTTTAAAGAAATGTTGTTGTTTATTATTGCTAGTAATATAATGTTTCTGTAACCTTCTACTTGTAACTTTCAAAGAATTTAACAAAATATGTATGAAAACAAAATACGGTTTTCCAAGAAAACCCCATACATATGGTGATCCTCGTCATAGTAAAAAATCATCCGGTTGACACGATCTACTAAATGAGACATGTTTCGTTTCTGTTGGTGGGTGGGGACATTTTGCCCATGGTCCTTTGATCCTGGATTTAATTTTGTTAATTTTTATTCAACGTCTCCCAAATGGCTGGCAATTTTGCGCAACTCAATAAAATTAGGTTGTAAAGTGAATGTAACTTTAACGGATTAAATAAAATAGAATAGGTATATATATTATGTAGATAAATAACACATGCAACTTCGTCATATGTGCTGACACTTTCCCTACTTTGTTATCAGACTCCGACGGCGATCCATCTTACTTTCCAGTTTAACCTCCAACTAAGCATCTACCGTTAATTTTACCAAAGCATTAGCACAAATTAGCATTTCCTTGTCCGTAGTTTAATACAATGGATGCTTACGTGTACACTAACTTAACAATCTACTACTTCCGCCATTCTCGAGAATAGCGTAGTTCCTTCTTAGGAGAAGTGGCACAATTTTAATTCGGAAGGTGTGCTATAATATAATTCAACCATAATTCGATCTAGTATCTACTTAGATAACGGTTTAACTAATCGCAGAAACTGAATACCTTAGGTCACTACGAAAGTTTTGAGATACAAAAAAACTACTAAAGCTATTGAAATATTTTTTATTACAGTTTTTCAAAATACTCTCCGTTAGCTTCTATGCAACGGTTCATCCGCCTAAACCATGATTTGTAGCATTCCCGGTACTCTTCTTTAGGAAGGTCTTCTACGGCCTGCAAGTAGGCATTCTGAGCATCCTCAGGACTATTGAATCGCGTGTCACGAAGTCCGAGTTTGATTTTCGGGAAGAGAAAGAAACCGCAAGGAGCTAAATCGGGGCTATATGGAGGATGACACAACTCTTCGATATCCGTACGCTTCAAAAAGTCTTTGGTGAGAATGGCCTTGTGTGGCGACGCATTGTCATGATGCAGAAATAGCCCCCTCAAACCAGATTTAGGTCGTTTTTCAGTCAAATTTTTAAACACAGCCGGTAAGCACACTTCAGTATACCACTGAGCATTCACAGTCTTTTGGTCATCCAAAGAAATTGTAGCTACATGACCACTTGCGGAAAAAAATGTGGCCACCATTTTTTTCCGACACTTCGCCCGCGTTTCACCTTTGTTGGAGGTTCATCGTCAGGAAACACCCAAACTGTCGATTGCCGCTTAGTTGGTGGATCGTATTGGTAAATCCAACTCTCATCTCCAGTAATAATATTAAAGATGGTCCGTCCCTCACCCTGGTTAAATTTTTTGAGCATATATTTGCACCAGGTGACGCGAGCTCCTTTTTGTTCTTCATTCAATGCGTGAGGCACCCATCGTGAACATAGTTTCCTGACACCAAGCCGGTTGTGTAAAATATCATTAATGGCCGGCGATCAAATCTTCAGAACCTCTTCTATTTGTTTATAAGTCACTTTTGGATCTTCCTTTATATTTTTTTTTACAGCTAATATGTTTTCTTCTGTAACTGAAGTAGCTGGACGACCACTTGTTTCATCGTCATTCAAGGAGAAGTCTCCACGTTTGAATTGGGTAAACCATCTGAAAACTGTTGCACGCGACGGTGCACAGTCCCCAAATGCTGAAACTAAACGCTCTCTGCACTCACTTTCATTCAACCCAAACTTATAGACGTACAAAATCATCGCACGGAAATGTTCTCGCGAAAAATCCATGGTTGACGAAAAATTACCGCGGAATTGAATTAAAAAATAACCATATTTTTAAAATTTGGAAATGATTCATCAAATGGTTGTCTATGTTTGAATACTGAACAAATAATCTTTAAAAAAAAGTATAAACCAGTGCCGTTCCTTTTTTAAATTTGAAGTATCTCAAAACTTTCCTAGTGCCCCACGTAGGTGACTGTAAGCATTAGAATCTAGAGATTGGACAGGGCGTGATTTTCACCACTAGCTTTTCCTAAGAGTGAGCCAAGCCAATTAATGCAAGCTATGTTGACACTACGCCACAGCAAGTTAGAAGCTCCTAGTGAGTATTATATTCTTTGGTTAGAAGTATTAGACATAGATTGGACTCCTTTTATTGTTGGCAGATTTTTCATATTCTGAGGTTAATCCATACTAATATTATAAATGGGAAAGTGTATGTGTGTGTTTGTTTGTCCGTCTTTCACGGCAAAACGGGGCGACGAATTGACGTGATTTTTATTAAGTGGAGATAGTTGAAGGGATGGAGAGTGACATAGGCTACTTTTTGTCTCTTTCTAACCCCCCACTTCCCTAAAATGGGGGGTGGAAGTTTGTATGGAGCATTCCAGGGGGCAATCAGGAAATAGGCCAGGCAATAGAGGGGTTGACCTCGCATTAACTCCTCAGTCCAAAAAAACTTTACAGCATGATAAAGTGTCAGGAGTAGATGGTATATATGTATATATACTCGTATATATTTTTTTAAAACTATTGTCCTTCTTAGGTTTTTTTATCTAAACTCTTATATCGTCTATATTTACGTTTGGAAAAATGCTCAGTCTAATTTTATTGCACTAGAAATATTGACTTGATGTATGTAACCAATGTTCAAAATATCAAAAAAACAATCCATAACTTAACATATTTTTTTATAAAAAATATTTTTTTGTGTGTAACTCACATCGGAAATTTGCTCCGTCTTTTTTTTTACTGAAGTGACATTAAATGTATGTATACTACGTATAACAAAAGAAATCCAAAAATGTCATCAACATTTTTCAGTATAAAAATTTGCTTATTATTCGCAGTAGAATATTGCTCCGTCAATGTTTTTTTTAATTATATTTCCTTTAAGAGTTTTCTTGCGACTGTACAAAAATCCAAAAAAATATCCTGCGTATTAAAAAGTTAAATCATGTCACAAATAAAGATACCTAATATTTCACTCGTTAGTGGAATGCGCACGTGCAGGACACGGGACGCGGGAGCGGGGATGCGAGGGGCCATGCGCAGCGTTCTCGTTATCTTGATATAAGAAAAAGTTTACTTTTATGGTTTTGCACGTTACTAAAATATACATTAACACTACATTAATACCCCCATACTGGTAGTAATTTTATCTTAATCGATATAATTTGTAGTGGTGCTAAACGCCTAGTCACAGTGTAAATAAAAAAGTAAGGTCAATATGGGTAAGTGTGACATACTTTTGTAAAAGTTAACTTTGAACACATAAATCAAGATCATAAAGTTGGATTTCGAACTGTGCTCTAAGGTACAATACGGTATGGTTTAACTTTAGCTGGAAACCATGTGTTTCATGTTATTTTGATGATAAAGAGTTGGTATTTAATGTCTTAAATGAAAGTAGCGTCATAGTCACACTTCCCCAGCAAAATGAGGTAAGTGTAACTGCATTGTTAGTGCAGAATAGAGTAGACAGCAATTATTAATTTAAAAACGTAATAACCATTATACTAAACGATGATAATTCATTAATTTGTAGCTATATGATATACATAGTTAGTTATTATCATTTATGATAAAATAAAATCCGGGATAACTGTGGCATATGTGTTCCTAGCTGGGGTGAAAAACCTTTTTAGAGTTCCGTAGCCAAAATGGCAAAATCGGAACCCTTATAGTTTCGTCATGTCCGTCTGTCCATCCGTTCGTCCGTCCGTATGTCACAGCCATTTTACACGGAAACTATAAGGCGTATCCTAATAAAATTTAGACACGGTGTACTTTGTATGCCGCTACTTAGTTATGAAGTTAAATTTCAGGTAAATAAAATTTTAAGGGGCGCTCCATAGGATAGCTTCTAGGGCCGATACATGTAACTAAATTTGAAAAATATTTTTTTTACCAAATATCTATATGTTGCATATCAATCGATAGGTCCTTAAAAATAACATCGATGTTTCTTTGAACATTTTGTAATTTTTTCCGAAATAATCGCCTTGAAAAATGGTGTCCACCGCCCCTGTAACTTTTGAACAGTGAGTCCAAAAAATATGAAAAAAATTAAGAAGATGCGCTTTATTACATACTTTCTACGAAAATTATTTTGAACATTATCGGTTCAGCCATTTTTGAGTTATCTCCAAAAAACTTCTTCCAAAGGCACCAGATACGACCTTTTGGTATTAGTTTGGTTCTTATTCCATTGAAGGTACGGAACCCTCCATTATACGTGGCCCGACACGCACTTGGCCAGTTTTTTAATAAAATGTATTTTTAAGAAACATCTCTTTTATTAGAGCTTCGAACAAAACCAGTAGCGCACTGTTGCACGTCGCATTCAAATAGCACTCTTAGTGCTTTTAGATGTCGCGCGAAGTGACTAAAGTGACGTGAGTGTAACCGTTATATTTTATAGTGTTAGTATGTTTCATAAAAGTGAGTATGTTTACGATCCCTGACATGGGGCAAGTGTGTCATACAGTCACACTTTTCCAATCACTCACTTTTTAGGACATATTTTTAAATGCATGTACAGCTCTCGTTTTTCATATTTTTAGAAAAATTATAAAAATAACTTGAAGAATAAAAACCATATTTGATACTTACTTATTCACAATAAACGGATTTGACGAATTTTCTTAGTTTTTTACAGATCAAAGTGCATGGTGTGAACTGCAACTTGTATTAAAAAAATTACAGATTTCAAAATGACGATAGTCCCAAAATTTCTTAACAACGTCACCTGTAGTACTAAATTTGAAATGATCGTTTATTTATTCATGACAACAGATCAAACCGGTATCAAAATTCCAATTAGTTTACATATTATGAAGGTCAGTTACACTTGCCCCGTAGCTACACTTATCCGTATTGACCTTACGCCAGTTGTAATATATTTGACAAATTTTTAAAATACATGCTTGTTGTGTAGATGTGTCATATGCAGACTGCGTTATCAGTGGTGAAAATTTAATGATATCGAATCATAGGGTTGTCACACAATATTTTATTTCGAGTACAAAATGTGACATATTAAAAAAAACATAATTTTCAATTATATCACCGCTCCATGACAAAAAGGTTACATTCGTTGAGATGGTATTTTCATTACGTAACATTTTCCGTAACTCTGATGTCTGATTATCGCTTGTGCAGTACAATTAATTTTTTTGGCCATCTTTTTCCACTTGTCATAATTGTTTTGAATACTGTGACCATTTCATCCTAGGAACCGTCGTATATATACGATTTAACACGTTTTAACACGAATATTAGTCATCTTACTTTAAAATGTATATGCATTTGCACAATTGTATCATGTTACTGAAAAAAAAAAAAAATATTTATTAGAAAACTATAATCTAATAGGTACGCTTACCAGGCTTACCTATTCGAAAAAAATGGTATCTATTGCACAGTTATACTAAATTTAGTAACCATTTCCGCGTCGCTGAGACTGAGAAACTGAGAAAATTTAGCAAGATTATTCAGGAAATCCATACTTTTACTGAATAAACAATTAAGTGATTAATATGACATCAATCATAATTGCCGAAAAAATACAACTAAGTAACTTTTATGGAGTTTATATACCAAATTAATTTGCCTTAATATACAGGGTGGAAAGATAAATCGGGCCCTGGAGGAAAACTACCTTAAAACGTTGAGATAGCTCAATTTACTGAAAAAAAACATTCTTTAATTTCTTTAAAGGGACATAACTGCATTTACAAATTTTTGGAAAATAGCACAGTTTTCAAAAAAAGTATTTATTTTGTAATTTTTGCCATAAATATTTTTTATGACAATTGATGCCAATCGATCCTGTTTCCAACGAGGATAAAAACTTCTAAATACCAACCAAGTTTAAGGCACAAGAGAACACATAATTAATAATAATATTTTTCATACAATTAGTATGGAATGAAGTGAAAATTAAGAAAAAACTGTGAATGCAGTTTTAGTTTTTAGGAAAAATAAAATAATGTTTCCTTTGAGCGAATTGAGCTATCTCAAGGTATTAAGGTAGTTTCCCTCCAGGGCCCGACTTATCTTTCCACCCTGTATAGATAAAATAAGTATATAGCTTACATCAAAATATATATACGTCATGTTAAGAATATTAAAATGTGCTATGCCAACCCTAGCATTTTCATTAAAATTTCACCACTGAAAACGGGGTCTAGTCATATGGAATAAATAAAACTATTTTGTAAATTTTTGGAAATTGTGATTTTCTTTAAGTTGAAACAGATTTTTACAAAAAGATTTATTCAATCGGTCACTAATGTAACTGTGGTGACGAAAATTTTGTTGTCCCTCATTAGGGACATAGGGCTCGCATAAAAGTTATGCACTTGCCACGATCTTAAACGGCAACTTCTAGCCGAGACCGGCTTAGGCTACATCTGTCTCAACTTATCGCCTCTTTGTATTGCGGGTTTGGGGGGGCGACCCGACATCCTACTGCCAGTAGATTGTCAGCGGAGACTATGTGAATAAGTGGTTATCTGGTGTTCGGAGTAAGTGTTCGCTTCGATCCATACAGATACAAATAATTTATTGTACCTACGAAACAACACATGACAATGGCCAGTGTTTGGCGTACAATAATGTTGATTCTATTCCATGTTATGTCATTGAATGTCTAATAATGTTTATAGTTATATCAACCATAGGTAGATGCAAAAAAAAAGATGCTGCCTGCTGGCCTCGCCTCGGATACCGGAGGACTTGGTCACTTTTTCTAAGGCATATGACATCTACTCGTATTTCGACTTATAACAAAAGAAATAATTAAATATTACACACAGAGAAAAAAATACAGTTGTCACAGGTGAATTACACAACAGACATAAATCTTATTTAAGCGTCATGTATAAGTACAACTTATGTTTAAATTTGGGTAAAATGAAAAGTTTAAGTCATCTGGCAAATGCGCTGTTTCGCATATGTCTTGATATACCCGTTATGAAGAAATCTATGGTTATCGTATCGCTCTAGCGGGCAGGCGGGGTGCGACTGTGGGCACGGCAGTTCCCCTGCCAAGTCGAGCAAAACAAAGGCACGGCCGAACCATCCTTTTTCCGAAGCCATTCAGCCCATTTTCGACCCCCCTCTAATTCTGTTATCGATAAAGCTAGGAGGCTGAAATTTCTGTGACATGGAGGCCATAACACAAGGAAGATCCCAATATCATTGAATTTCACTATATACTTTAAGAACTATTGCAAGTCAAAATTCCTTAATTTTGTCACTGACTCACTGATTACGATCATCGTATATCTAAAATACTTCTAGCAGTCCCACAAGCTCCAAATTTTGAACACTTCTAACTTCTAGGGTTAACTCTTAGACTATAAAGCCACTGAAAATTAAAACATACCGCAATATCCCGGGTTCTCTAGTTTTACAAACCGCACAGTTAACATTGTAATCCCATATCAATATATGCAGAAACAAAGTTATTTTTTCTGTTTCTTTTTATTATAAAAATATTCAGAAGATCACAATGACATGTTGTTAGTAAACTCCGGCACACCGGCTTGGTTTTACATTAGACCTCATTACTTTTTGAAGTAGGAGAACTGCGTTGCGAGGCTGGCATTATTGTACATGTAATGTTTTTGATGGGATACAATTTATTGCTTTAGAAATTTACATGTACTCTCTTCTCTCTAGTGATTACTTGCCGAGTATTACCCAGCTAGGTAGATGTGTACCAGGCCAGTAATTTGTCCTAAGGGTGTGCTCTTAGGACAAATTACTGGCCTAGTGGCTTAGTGTCACAACACTAAAATGCTCAAACTTGGTTGAGGCATGCGTACCTTGAGACCGGTAGGGCGTTTCTCAAAAAGTCCTCGGCAATGCGCCGAGGGTCATGTTTCTGCGTTGAACAAACGTTAGCGGCATCTATATAACTCGATCAATGTACCATCTGTTGGTAGGCGGCGTGACTAGTGTCGAAGCGTAGTTGTATCGGTGCATGCGGCTGCATTGTGTGCATTATGACACTACAAGCGTCATCTGTTGGCGAGTAGTGGTGATGGTGTTCTATTTAGTGAGGCAATGATACTCTGATTCTTCAATTAAATACTAAATTAGTTAATTAATAATACGCCATCAAAATATTTATTAAAATTATAATGATACGAGTTAAGTACAAATATGAAATTAGACAATTATATAATTGAAGTAACTTACTCCACTTTTTTCACTATGACGCAAGCATAGCTGAGTCGTAGCCGCGCATGCTAAACTGGACTCAATAGCTGAAGCACGACGACATATTACTGCGTAGTCACTCGCTTTAAAAGGCTAGACAAATTTTTCATTTCGAGATTTGACGTATTGTATGTGGAATATTTTTTGGAAATTTCGGTTGTGACTGTTGAATTGACTATCTTACGTGAATAAAAAACGAAACCAGGCTGAGGAATTTTCCATAAAGTTTATTAAATATACTGTAATAACAATTTTATTTTTTGAATTTTTTTTTGGATATTTGTAAATATTATGCTAAAATAAGATTAACGTAACACCCACTGTTACAAACCTGACTGAGAAATTTTCCAAACAAAATGACGAGTGTTACCAATTACTTTGGAATAAAAGTGACAGTTTTATTTGAATTTCTTTTTTTGAACTTTTGACAGTATCTGCCAGTAATCAAAATAATTTGTTTAGTGAAAAAAATATACCCTGAGAAAAATTCCAGTATAAAGTATTAAGGTTTTTGTACATTTTTGTAAAAATACCAAAACTGACATACTTTTTTTTTGGAAAAATAGTGTTTTGTGTTTGTTATGACCTATATATACTACATCCTAGCAAAAGAATAATCGACTGAGGAATTAATGCGAGGTCTCCATACAACGACCCGGTAGATTTCCCACACTAAAAGGGGAACCGTGTTACCCCGAATTTAACGCGAGCGAAGCCGCGGGCCAAAGCTAGTAAGTAAATAAACTGCACAGAGGATACAACTGGTGCAAATTTTTGGTGCAATTTTGAGGTGTAATAAAGCTTAAGCGACTGTAGGACTGTCGTGCTAGGTGGTACTAACTACTGTGAATCACCCAAACAATGCAGACAGTGGACAATGTCATGCACCGCTATGAATGGATCAAATCCATTTGAATCTGGCACAAAAGGTTGCTTTCCAATATTATGCTTTGACAAAAGCACTTAGAGAACAATATTGCTGAGTAGAGTAGAAAACATGTGTTTCGCATGCTGGGACATGGCTGGGACTTAGACACTTAAAGACAGTTTTGTGGGGACGGAATGGTAAATTAGGAATAGTCCAATCCAAACCAAATATTTTAAGTCTCTGAAAAGAATTAGTAAGATGTAATGTACGGCTCTGTTTGTCCTGGTCCTAACTCCCCAGCATGTATTTTTCCGAGGGCATCTTCCGACCTATGCCGTTTGCCGTTCTCCCTCGACCCTTTTGCCAAATTAAATTAGTTATGAAAACTTATCACTTATGAACAGTGGGGTGTATAGTTGATCATGGGAAAATTATTAAGGTTTTTCATACCTACTCATACAATTTTCCTTGTAAACGGTTACCAGGGTCTCTATAAATACCATACAAAAACCCATGGGTAAAATTCCAAAAAAGGTTTAATTCTGCAGTATTCCGATAGATCGCACTTGACCTGTATTCTAAACGATACTCTTTCGGAATGTGTTTCGCGATGTCAACAATCCAGCTGTCAGGATTGCCGGCATATGCATAGTCTGGTGCTACGTTTAATGTTCAAAGAACGAGAACTCTTATAGATAACACCGGGCGTGCGAAGGCGACGGCGACAGAAAGTTGCAGGTTGCAGGCAAGCCAGTCTGCCGTCGGCCCGCGCTCGAGCCGCACGCCCGTAGCGCTCCGCTATCGGAACTTGTTCACAACATGAACGTGTCGTGTTACGCTACTCGCTGCGCCTCGCCGCGTCGCCGATAAAATCTGCGAATCCGATATTCGGCCGATAGTGAGACAGCCTTCGTGCTACGAGAGCGCTCGCCGACCATGTGATCGCTCCCCGCCGATGGGAGCGAAAAGCGAACAAAAAAGCCGCCTGCTAATGTATCCCGCCTACAAAAAAGGGATAAAAAGGCTATTCCTGGAATGCGCACATGACGACGCCGGGTAACAGGCAGCTACTGATCCCGCAGTGTCATCGAGATGCCCCGCAGGAGTAAGTGGATGCACCTGGTGGCGGGCATCGTCGCCGGCGTCACCCTCGGGGTCTTCCTCAAGCTCTGTTTAAAGCCGTCCTCGAGGACCTCAATAGAAGCATGCGAAACAGCGAAGCTTGTGTCACCGGACCCGCTGGCTCTGATAGATTTAGGCCCGGATGAGACTATACAGAATTCCAATAGGAGCTTAGTGTTTGTGGGGGTGATGACTGCCGAACAGTATTTGAATTCAAGAGCGAAGGCTGTGATGGAGACGTGGGCACAGGACTTGCCTGGTCGGATAGCATTTTTTAGTTCAGAAGTGTCTCGAGCCCCGGGGCTCCCGTTGGTGCCACTTCGGAATGTGGACGACAGTTATCCGCCTCAGAAGAAGTCGTTCCTTATGCTATTATACATGTACGAGAAGTACGGTGATAGGTTTGAGTGGTTTATGCGTGCGGACGATGACATTTACGTAAGAGGTGATAAATTGGGTGAATTTTTGCGTTCAGTGGACAGTAGGAAGCCACAGTTCATCGGTCAGGCGGGGAGAGGAACTAACGATGAGCGTGACGCTCTTGCATTGGATTATAATGAAAATTTTTGTATGGGTGGGCCGGGAGTGATGTTCTCGAGGGAGACGTTGAGAAGGGTGGCTCCTCACGTGAAGTACTGCTTGAAGCACCTGTATACGACGCATGAAGACGTGGAGCTGGGCCGGTGCGTGGCGAAATTCGCCGGGGTGTCATGCACGTGGAGCTATGACGTGAGTAAACGTTGTTTTGTGATAATAGGCAATAATCACGACTTGATTTGGCGACGTGAGGCAATGACGCATGAGTAACGGGTATACGACGAGCATTGTTTTGTTTGACAAATTGAATGCTTAATTTCTTGGTGCACGTTCACTTTACGAAATGTGAGCGTAAGTATATATTTATAATAGTTGTCAGCAGTGCTTTTTAATAGCCAAATATAGCTGAGGCGAGTAGCTGTTTGCGTAAGCTCCCTATTTTGTAATAATTGCTGAGAAATCTACTTAACAAAAGCGAACGTGTAAGTAAATAACGGACGAATTAGGTACTGTATTAAACTAGGTACCAGCAACTCTGATCTGCAATCACACGGCGTACCCATTCAACTTGTGGATTGGTGTTGGTTATAAAATTTATGTCAATGTAAAAAAGTTCTATGGTCAGTTGTGACAGTTGTTCTTAATATGTACATAACTATATGTACCTATACATATATTTATACATAGTGAGTGCACTTAAGTTTGTTACTGTCAGTACAATCAACAATTGAATAACAAGTAAAGTGGCGGTTGGGCAATGCTGCCTACTACGCTGCGGGTTGTCGTGGTGTAGTCGTTTCACGTTTACTGCAGCAATAAATGTAATATCTGTCTACCATTCACTGATAAAGGGTTTGAAAACCTCATATTACAAATTATTAAGAATAAATAAAATGAAAGGTAAAAAAAAATTAAAAACAACTAATTTAAAACGATTCAAAAGTTACCTATAAATAATTCATAAGAGATCTGCAACAAATAAAAGTTTTAAAGTTCGAATACCACTCCTAGTAATTTAACTTTATGTTATTGTTGTACGTAGTAATTACCTATATTTTAAGTAAACGCCAAGAGTAGGTAACGCCGCCGGTACCTACTCATCTTTAAGCGTGTAAATGTCAAGGTTTATCTATTCACAAGAATTATTTACGACCCGTTCTATGACAGTTCATAAACAATCATTCAATAAAAAAGCTTAATTAAAGAAATAACTAAGTTCGAAAGTGGATATTTTATTGGTAAATATAAACATTAGTACTTATCTGCTATCGTGAAACTATACATTTTATTTTATTGTAAAAGACTCGACAAAATGTAACTGGGTATTTTGTATTAGCTGCATTGAAATAAGTTTTAAATTTAACACAAAATTCGAAACAAGTCTTCTCGAAAACCATTGAAATTCGCGTCTCAGGAAACCGGTTCAGCCGGCCGATCTTGTGATTTGCTTTCAAAGAATCAACTTCGAAGAGGGGTTCTGACGTTTCGAAGTGTTCCAATTTGCGATAAAAGGTAAGGTGGGGAAGATAACAATGGCATGAAAAAAAAAATTAGTTGATAGTAAATCCTAAGTCCTTACCTGCCTACCCAACATTGGAGGCGCGCACAGGTAATATAAGTCTGCTTTCCTTTTTTAGTCACCTATAGAAAAAGTACTCATCTTTTAAAAATAAGGCAAGCAGGTGGGAATCAAGTTACATAATTTCTACATATGGGCGCTCCTCTTTTTAATCTTAAAAAAAAATTAACTGTTTTTATATCATGATTAGTCAGTCATTACATATTTTATAAATAACGTCAACTTAAAACGTTTTAAGGTATATCAATGTAATTCTTGCTTGTTTTATAAAGAAAGTACTTCAAACTAACTTATAAATCTTATAATTAAAGAATTTCAGAATCACATAAAAAGTCATCTTTAAATTGACGAGTTAGGTATATGTACCGCGCCGTATCTTACGGACTAAGTTAAAGTACTTTTAGATAATTATAGATGTCAAATGAATGAATTTTCTTCATCAATTCCTTATTTTAATTAACGTACGTTTTACCCGGAAGTTTAGTTACATTAGATTGAATTACTTGTTTTTTTTTCGAACCCCGTTATCGTTACAAACGAATTCCATTAGAATTACAATGGGCGACCGTTTTGGATCCTGACCTGTCAGTCCTATTCACAGAATAAACTAGTTGTGGCGAGTTTTGGGTCTTGTTGTGTTATAAAATAATTCGTCAGCATCATCAGACGAATTTCTGGTTTGGGACATTGGGACTGATTTTTTAGTTTCTCTCTCCAGACACAGTGTGTTTCTGTATAAATATTATATATGTACGTATTACTAGCGGTCCGCCCTTGCTTCGCACATGTGTGAAAATGGTTATTGTATTGTGGTGGTTATCCCTAAGAGATAGACATATACCATCGCGGACTTTTTTGTAGACCTTTTTAAGGTGTCCAATACTGTAGTACATTATTTAGATTTATCTCGTAGGGTTCAGCCAGCGTTTGCAATGTAAGCGCAGAAAACTGTGTTTATTTACGACATAACATTAGAAACCTCTAAAACTATCAGTGTTTCTCTACTATATTATGCATGTATTATACATATAAACCTTCCTCTTGAATCACTTTATCTATTAAAAAACCGCATCAAAATCCGTTGCGTAGTTTTAAAGAGCTAAGTATACATAGGGAAAGACAGCGGAAAGCGACTTTGTTTTATACTATGTAGTGAAGTGATGATAAGTAATGTTCTTTTGGATCGTGTCTAATTTAATTAAGTAAGGTCAGTTGGTGTAAGGGAAACATAGTTTATTTTGACCCGGGAAAGGGAACCAGTATATATATAAATTCCATACATGTTCAACTTACCCGGGAGTTCCACTTATCGAACCTGACCTTAAGTAACAAAAGTATATATGTACATCTATGATGCGAATATTTATATGCTAACAAATTAAGTACCTACAAATATTTTTGCAGCTGATAGTACTCGGCCCCTAGAGTATATTTAAGTATGAATCATTATAGGTTTTATATTTTTTTTTGAGAAAACTGGACAACAAATTTGCTACTTCAAAACACCCTGTTCATGAGATAACAATAATCAGTAATAAGACCTCCTAGATTATCTCTTAACTCTATCACTTGACTAGCCACTTGCCTAAATAAATTTCAACGTCATCCTATTTGATGTTGTTTCAGACTAGATAAACCATGGATTTATATGAAGTGGATCTAATTCTTCGGTCACAAAGTGAGGCCGAAAGAGAAGGTTATCTAGGGGACTGTGTCTCGTTTTAACTATGGAGGTAATGACGTCATCAGACAATCAGACAATCAAAATGTATGTATCAAATGTGACAATTTTGTAACACCGCCCCATAAATTATGCTCTCTATCGGACCGTTATGTTACTACTTGTTACTACTTTTCACTAGTCACCTATGAACGACTGTTTTACTCGGTAATAAGGTTCAACGTGGTTAGGGAAAAAGTGTAAGAATTAGATCCGCTTCATATAAATCCATGAGATAAATTATGTAATACACATGCAATAGACCCCGCGTGTTTTCTGACACTTCTTGCTCCTCGCTCTGGTAATAAATGCCATTTATTAAAAAAAGGACAACCATATTTTGACAGGGCGTGATAACTCGTGACTAGTCTTAGGAAGAAATCTATAACAAATATTAAAAGTTATTACTGATTATAATCAGTATTTCAATATATGTATTTGGACTGAATTTAAAATTATTTATTTTGTTCGGCAAATTAAAACAAAAAAATCACAAAAAAGTTTTCTTAATTTATATTAAAAATTAATAGTTTCGGTGTAAGTTAACTTATCTTTAAAAAAAATTAATTTATTAGGACCATATAAGATGAAAACATCCAAAAAACTAAAACCCGACTCTTCCTGCCAGGATCTGCTTACCTGCTTGCTTGCCTCTATGTTGGTCGTCTAAATGTTAGGTGATCTACTTAAAAACCCCTATTGTTTTAAAAATTCAAATATTTAATTTACAACTACATTATTTCATGGCATCGTAATCACGTTATTATTGAACAACGTGTTATTCCATATCAATATCACAGTCATGGCATGCTACCGATTATGATGATGTAAAAGGCACCTATAATGTGTACTAATGAGGTCTCCTATTGTTATTGTTTGGCGCCTAGTAAGTAATTAGTTCGCAAATTCATGTTTTTTAGTTTCCGGTTAGCTTACTTACATACCACCGCTGAGCGTAAATATTTCAGATTTCATTCTTAAAATTGCAGCGTAACAAATGACTGCGAATATTTTCCAAGAATGTGTGAGGAAAAATAAATGTTCTAGAATACAGTAATTCGCATATAAACCAAGACATTTCTCTCTCTCCACAAACTCAGACTGTTGTAAGCAGTCTGTCGGACGCACCAATATCATCGCAAATCTCGACGATATCTTCGACGTCTAAGGCCCCATTTACACATTGATTAGTGTTAAGTGCGAGTGCATACATTTGTTACTAAACACAAGTAGCAAATGTATGAACTCGCACTAAACACTAATCAATGTGTAAATGGGGCCTAAGACGAAGTATAAAAGTGACCATTCTGCCCGATTTTCGCTTTATCGTTCTTTGCCACGAAACAGAATAGGGAACAAGTAGAGATAAGATAAACGGTATGTTTGAACACCTACAGCTCTGCTAAGACTTGAGATCGTTTTCGCGTATTCGTCACTAATAAAAGTAATAAAACTATTAAATTTAAACTTTCGTGAGACATCCTATCACTATAAAATATAACGGTTACACTCACGTCACAAAATAGCACTCTTAGTGCTTGAAGATGGAGACCTAAGCTCTCCGAAATATGTCGCGCGAAGTGACTAAAGTGACGTGAGTGTAACCGTTATAGTTTATAGTAATAAAACTGATAAATTTTCGATAAACTTCAAAGTTAAACATTGATAAATTGTTGCCAACGGTGGCATATATTCTGATTTTCACAACTTGTGACAATTTATGACACCTGAATCATAATTATATTTGAACAGTTATAATCTAAATAGCTACTACTTTTTTTATTTACCACGACGGTGGCAAACAGGCATACGGCCTGCCTGATGGTAAGCATAAACATAAACCATAGGCCTAGCTTTAGATTCCAGTTTACCGCGTCGGTACAGTCGCCATCACAAATATTGTAGCGGCAAAGGTGGTCACAAATATCTGAACAACGCCTCTATTGTCAAGGCGATACAGTGCATGTTCAGATATTTTTGAGTACCTTGGCCGCTCCGATATATTTGATGGCGACTGTACCTGAGTACTCTAAACCTTAAACTAAACTCTATTCATGCTTTTGAATCCATCTCCATAAACTAGAGAACACTGTACCTACGGCAGTGTAGGTTACTCAACTTCTGAAATCTCATTTTTCAACACACCTGCTCGTAACGAGGTCCTTATTCCACCGCTTTTATGCTCATAATCCTAGATATTAAACACGCGTGCATTTCACAATAATTATCCAACTAGTGGAATAATTTAATAATCCGATCAAGTGACGTTTGTACTCTAGTACCAAGTTGTACGTACGCAGACGAATCGTTGTAATTTAGTCGGGTATTACCTTTACTTTTTTTTAACTCTTTATGAGTTTACATTAAAAAAAAGTAAATATATCAAAAATATACACATTTACGATAGAATACAAATTATACAATCCTGATTGTGAATAAGAATCATTTCAACTTATTATATTACTCGTAATACACAATAAATTACGTTTTAAACACGAATTGTCTGTTTTAATATTGGCTGTTTGGCATTCTACGTCCGTGCCTTTGCCTCAAGCAGCACGCACATCCGAAAATTGCGCGCCATTTATAAGTTAACCTCAAATCATTGTTTATTTGTTAGATTTTTCTCGTCGTGTTTTATTAATTTAAACAAATTATATTTTCAATTAATAAGAAGACAACTTTAGCGTTAATTTAACCTCTGGATATATTTCAAAATTGTGATACATACTAGTAAAATGTCATCATAAAAATCTAGTGAGCAATGCGTAAGAAAAAAATACTATAATTTATTGCACAATAAATGTGAAGTCTTTAATTTTATGAAATGATTTGAAAAAGAGTTCAGATACTCAATAACATCACAAAAAAGGTTAGTTAAATTTAATTATCTTAGCTTCGTAAGTACCTCTATCCTGTAAACATTCTGACAATTAATGTATTTATCAAAAGTTATTAATTATACTATTCTGTTATTTCTTCGCAAGTGTGTTGAAAAACGTCGTATGAAACGCGTGTGCTTGATCATTACATAAGCTCAGCTTCCTTATGCGCCCTCACATGCGTTCGTGCGCACAATATCGCTTCGTATGTAATGATCAACTTAGCACACTTGTATCATAATGTACTATTAATACATTGCTCTTCAAACAAATATTTTTATTTTACACCTTATTTCATTGCAATAAGGCAAAAATAAACACGTTTTTGACTTCGGCTGTAGTATGTTTATATTGCAATTATGTAGGAATTACGATTTATAGCGCAGTAAATGTCGGACAATTGTAGAAACCGGGAGTGCGATTTTTGAATCTCACCAAGTGACTAATTCTCACCGATGTGAGTGATTTACTATCGGAAATCACTTACATCGGTAAGAATTAGTCACTTGGTGAGATTCAAAAATCGCACTCCAGGTCGAATGTAAATACGTGGTAGGTACTTCACCTAAATGGCAAGAGTGATTTAAATAGCAAGAAACTGCACTGTTATGAATAATATAAGTAAATTACCATACACTCGTATAGCCGTAATTTGATGTCGGAATCTTATACATATAATCATACCTTACCTAATTAATATTACCTTTGTTACTCGCATGTTACTGTACAATTTTTCTAACAACCAATATTTGACGGCTGTCATCCACATACATATTTTGCGTTTTAGGTTATAAATTGTATGGAAATGACAGCCGTCAAATATTGGTAGTTAGAAAAATTGTACAGTAGTTTTAGTTTGTACATAGTTTACTTACCTTAGCTTAGTTTATCTCTTATATAGTTATTATAATCTTGCTTTTGGCTCTTAGATAATTACAAAGGAAGAGCGGTGTCCCTTAACACAGGTATTTCCGTACTTAAAAAGGGGCACCAACCTGTAGTTTGTTAAAATTTTTCTTGTTACTGAATAAATCATTTTTATTTATTTATTTATTATTTATATTACCTACACAATAAAAATATTGTGGAGAAAATAAGACCACTATTGTCTGTAACCAAATTTTACGACGAAAATTAATTTATGAAGTGATATTTTTTTGTGTTTAACATAAGGCCTAAAAATATTAATAGTCATACTTCATCAGAAGTAATTATTATTAAATGTACTTTAAATAATGTACAGTCGCCTACAAATATATCGGAGCTATTAAGGTACTCAAAAATATCCGAACATGCACTCTATTGCCTTAACACTAGAAGTGTTGTTAAAATATTTGTGATCACCTTGGCCGCTCCGATATTTTGATGGCGACTCGTCTGTAATCTAATCTAAATGTCTACCGACCTTTGCGATATGACTGCACAGTGCATCGGTGGAAGTAGGTATAATTTTTTTTATTAAAATTTAATTTTAGGGACGTGAGAACAGAGCCCCGATGATGTTTTTTAAAGTCAATTCTCGAATGCACATTTTAGTCACAATATCAGTTATTAATTAAGACATAAAAAAAATTAAAATATAAGAAGCCTGCTAACCAATTAAGATTAAAAACCGGCCAAGTGCGAGTCGGACTCGCGCACCGAGAGTTCCGTACAAACCTGTATAGGTATATAGGAGTAGTAACTTTAAAAATATTTTTATCATATGATGTAACTAAAAATTTACGGTTTTCGCAATTTTTCCTTTATCCGTATTTAGACGTTGCTTCGTACCAAATTTCAAGATTCTGAATTCACGGGAAGTACCCTGTAGGTTTTGATTCCCTTGCGAGTTTCAAAAATTTGCGGAAATTTGCGGCATAAACGGCTGTATCTTTTGATTGCGTTGGCTTAGAAGTTTGATTTTTTCACAGCTACAAGTGACAGTAAACCTGAGTATTTGATATAAATTTCAGCTTGATACCTCTTCGCGTTCCTGAAAAAAAGGGTCTTGACATACAGACAGACGGACGGACAACAAAGTGATCCTATAAGGGTTCCGTTTTTTCCTTTCGAGGTACGGAACCCTAAAAAGAAGTAGGGGAAGCAGGGGTAATATCAGTCACCGGGTAATGGCGCTCACCTCAATAACTTGATATAACTAGCTCCTATGATCCCGGCGTGCGGGTGAAAGGGAGCGGGGAGTGACGCTTGAACCAGTGGCAACGTGCCCCGCCAGTCCGTGCGAAACACGTGAGAGTGAGAGTTGTTTGTTTGTTTCGAGCTCCTTCGATCTAATTTTTCGCTGGATATTTTTGTCGGTAAGTTGAAATTCTACAAACTTTTACGTTGCGTGGCTGATTGTTTGGATCGTTAAGCTATTCAAGTTCAAGGCCTAGTTGATATTATTGAACAATATTATGCGTAAAATGTTTAATTTCAGTTTTAATACAAGACGACCGTTTGGGGTAATAGTGCTCATGAGCGCCATTTCCCCCAATTGCACGATGATGATATGGACGATGAAGGTAATACCGATAACATGTGCAACCTATGCAAGGAATTTGGACAGAACAATGAAGTATGGTAAAGCTGCACCATTTGCGGGCTGTGGAGCCATGCTATGTGCTCTGGGTGGGATTTGGCAGAGGGGTATATATGCGATTTCTGTTCCTAAAGATATACGAATATTGATTATGTTGATTTTTTAGAAAAAAATACTCATTATCATGTCTAATATATAAGTAACTATGATAAACGATGTTAATTTTGTTTTTAAGAGTTTATCTCTTATTTTTAATAAGTAAATGTTGATCTCAATTACGTTGTTTGGGCTAATGTTGGTTTGAGCGTGATTGCCCCATGGCCTGAACGGCATTACCCACACCGAAGGGTAATGCCGTTAAAGTGTTTTTTTTTTTAAGATTATATTTCTCGTTATCTAAAAGATCTTAACTTATTTTAAGTTTAAATTCTAATGAATCATTTGTTACACTTATGTTATGTTTGATTTTCATTTAATAAACCTTGATATTATCAAAATTATGGGCATTTTCCCTTAAGTGAACACCATTCCCCCTGCTTCCCCTACCTACACGAATTCTAATTTGATACTTATTCAGTTCTAATCTCTTGAACAAATATATTAACTATGCCTCGAATTTATTTAGGTAGTAGAATCTTTTACTATTAAGTAATGTTTTAGATATTTGTATGGATTAACATTAGAAAAAATAAATTTCTGGTCGGTAGACTGAAACAGTTATGTCGTGATCGAGTCGCGGTATATGTATTATTTAATTTATATAGGAGTAAGAAGAGGTAATGATACCTACACGTAGTTTTAAAAATTGAATATGTGGTGCCGCCGTCTAGCGTGACATTCGTGTCTCATTCACACACGCTAGGGTACCTTCAATAAATTATGCAGTTTGAAATGCGAGTATGTCATAAAAACGTGCGCCGTTCGTAATGTTGATTTAATGGAAAAAACTCAATGGTTTATTCTTATGTCAAGGATAATTTCCCAACTTTATCAGTGAATAAGTGGGCTAAATATTAAAAATTCTTGCAGAAAGAGCATCTTTTAACCATGGTTAAGGAGATCCAATTTACATAGGTATTAATGTCCTTCGTACTATGTGGCAAAGGCTAATGTATACTTAGTTTAGGCGTCAGTCATCATAAGAGTGAAAAAGACTAGTTGAGCAACAGTTGCCAAGTGGATAAACTATCGTCATTGAAAACGTTCAAAATCGACACGGAACATTAGTCGTCACGGGATATTTAACAGTATAAAACCATCGATTCCGTAAGCGGCAGATGTTGAAGTGATTAATCAAAACTTAATTGTTGTTTGTGTAAGGTAATTGATATAGATTTTAATCGTTTGAAGGCAAAATAGAACACGTGTTACTTAATGGTGTTTGTAGATAAAGTAATTTTGATGAATTAAAATAAGTACTTAATTAATTTTGCTTTTGCTATCGCTCCTCGCTGAGACGCACGCTACGAACGTGAACACTCGACGCTCAGAGGTTCAATTCAATTTTTAAGGAAACCGCTCCCAAGAAATGGGGTACCACTAAGCGTTTACTAAGGGGTTTGGGTAAAGTTGGCGTCGTTTTGAAAGTTGGCGGCCACTCATGAAAGTTGTAAATTTTGAAAGAGCAATTCAAAAGAAACTTATTTTATTATGTAGTACATATAGCTAAATAATATCGGGGCCGAGATATCACACTTTACAGTTTCATAGTAAAAACTCATAATTCTTGTTGAAATGTATTGGAATGAGTAAAAACTACTACTTTCTTTGTTATTACTATATGTGTGTTCTTTAACCTTTTCCACGCCAATGGCTCATATATCGGCACCGCAGGTCCAACGCCAACGACTTATTTATAGGTCATAGACCACAGAGTAAAATAAACCTACTTGCGCATGCATAAAGTTCAATTTCAGTTTTGACATTTCGGTGACGTGGCGTCAGGATGACAATTTTTACGTTTGACATGGCGTCGAAAAGGTTAAGGTATTTAAATAAAGGTAAAAAAACAATTCGTACATTTTCAGGTAGTCATAACATTGTTGATTATCCAACCAAATACAAAACCGCTTGGATCTGTCACTGAACGAACTGACTCTAACCTACATTATTTGGTCTCGCGTTGTTCGCGTATTTATGTGTTATTTTTTATGTGTCGCGCCGCCCTCTCGACTTCTTCTGGGTCCGAGAGCTCACCCCTTGCTCCCGAGCCTCAGCCCTCACCCTGTACCTCTCCGCCAGCACCTGAGCATCCAGCTCTCACGGCGGGGTACCGGCGAGGAGGCACACCGCGGCAAAAGCTGTGGTGCAGTAGGCCCTTGCTGCCCGCTGCGCCACTATGCGCCACGGACAGCTTCCCCTCCGACGGTAATGGTTGTGTCACGGCCCAACCGCCATTTGCCGAAGACGATCGCCTCCGTTTTTGGGAGGGACACCTTCAACCCTCTATGCGACCGACAGTCATTGCCGTCGCTACGGCCGCTCTCCGAAGAGTTTCTTCGGGCCGCTTTCCCCTCACGGCCACCATCGTGTCATCGGCGTAACAGATGGTGACCATGCGTGGCAGTTGTGTCCCTCTGACGGCCCAGTCAAACCCAATGTTCCATAAAAGGGGCCCTAACACAGACCCCTGTGGAACCCCGCATGCCATGCCGTGTGCGCGCCGCCCTAGTTTTGTTTCATAGAGACCCGCCCAGTTAAGTAGTGCTCTATCGCCCGCCTTAGGTAAAAGGGTACCCCGTGGTACCGAAGGGCCTCTCCTATCACCGGGTATGGGAGGGTGCCAAACGCGTTAGCGATGGCCAAGGACACCGCCACCACTCCCTCCCCTTGTCTCTCCGCGTGCTCTACGTGCCTCCTCAAAGCACTCACTGCTTCAATAGTTGAGAGCCCCCCTCGGAATCCAAACTGCCGATCGGAAAGGTTTGGTCCATATGTAGCCATGTGCTGCTGGATACGAGAGCACAAAATCCTCTCATACATTTTGGCCGTTTCGTCCAGCAGCACTAGGGGACGGTATCCCGACGGTGAGTCCGCCGGTCGGCCCTCTTTCCTCAGCAGGCACAATTTACCCTCCTTCCAGCACCTCGGGAAGCGCCCCGCCCTCAAACAGTCCTCAAAGAGGGTCTTAAGGCGAACCCCGAGGTGCTTCAGTGCTAGGAATAACACCTTGCCGGGCACTCCGTCTGGTCCTGGGGCCTTCCGGCAGGCTCTCAGCCGATCAACGGCGCGGTCCCACTCGGCCTCCGTGACTGCAGGCGCGTCAAATGGGGTCCTTCTGGTCCATCACGCTCCGGGGCTGTCAAGTGTGGGGGAGTGAATGATGGGTCCTCCGGTGGGAACAGGCCCTCGATAACTCTGCCAAGGAGCTCCGGGTCCATGGCCTCCGTAGAGGGGGCTACCTTCATCTTGTTTCGGACCATTATATAAGGTCGCCCCCATGGGTTCCTATCCAGTGTGTCCAGGAGCTCCTTCCACGCTTCGTCCTTCCTGTGGGCTATATTGACCTTAAGGGCCTCCCTTGCCTCCTTGAGGGCCACGCGAAGCGTTTCCTCCTCCTGCGCGGTATGCCTCCTCCTTCGACAGCGGCTGTAGGCGCGGCAGGCTCTGTTACTGGCGGTACGAAGCGCAGCAATCTCCTCCGACCACCAATACACTTGGCGCTTACCCGCAAACCGCTTAGCCCGGGGCATTGCCGCATCGCACACCGCCGTCAGGGTTGCTCTGAATCTTTCGGCCTTATCCTCTACATCGGCTCTGTCCACCGGAGGGGCACACCAAGCTTCGATCATTGCCGCCTCATCTACCATTTCCCGATCAAGGGCGGATAGCGCCCATCTTGGGAAACCACCGGCCCCTGCCCCTGCACCTGCACCAGCACTGGTGCTGGATGAGGGTCTCCCCAGCGTTAGCCACTGCTCTAACTGGTTAGAGCAGTGGCTAACGCTGGGGAGACCCTCATCCGGATGTAGAGATGATCGGAGAGGGTCTCTACCTTTTCGAGGACACCGCAATCAGAAACACGTGCCGCAATGGCGGGGGTCGCAAAAGAGACGGCCACAATAGACCCCCATTCCAGCGCACGCACGTGTTTATTCGTCCCCGGTTTAGCGTGTCCAGCCCCATCGCTACCACCCAGTCATGGAGCTTGCCCCCCTTCGGATTCGTAGCGACACCACCCCATGCTTGGTTCTTGGCATTGAGGTCGCCAATCACCTGCGTTGCGTTGGGGCAGCCCTACAGATGACGCCCTCAAGCGAGCCAAGAAATGTCTCAAATTCTCGCAGCGGTCGATTGGGTGAGATTTACACCCCAATAACCAGCATTTGTCCCCATTTAGCCGCCGCGAAACCCTGTCCTCTCTCGACTCCTGTTAGGGGAGCCAGGCTGCCCGCCGCAGGTACCACTAACGCCGCCGTCATATCCAATGACCCGTACCAATGCGGCCTCGGAGGGACCGCATACGGCTGCGCCACCAGAACCAAGTCAATGTGCCACTCTGCCATATGCTGCATGAGCAAGTCCTGGGCTCTGACAGCGTGGTTGGCATTGCAATGAAGAATTTCTAATTGGTGTGGCGGCATCAGCTCTCCATATCATTCTCTCCCTCGTCGGCCTGACTGGCACTTTCTTGGCTGCGCCCCGGGGCCCGTTCGGGGTTTAGCCTGCCTCTGGTCTGAGGTGGATTGCATGCCAGCCCACCCATTAAATGTCCGGCTGGGCGCTTTGCCTGGTGGCACGCAGCACAGAACGCAAGTTCAGCTATTTTATGCCCCGGCTATGTTTATGTAGTAACACCGGAAACACAGATTGCCGCGGTCTACCGGTGACGGACATGTTGTTCTCGTGTGCCCCGTTCCCATACACCTGTAGCAGCGGAGCGGTGCCGGATCCAGGGCCTGCACTACCGCGCTTGACTATCCCACTGATAATCTTCCCCCAGCGTCCATCACCCTTTTGGCCACCGTCGCAGGGCACTTGACGAGTGTCGACCCTGAGCCATTGAAGGAAGCGCGGATTGTGCCCACCTTCACTTCCGCCACACTGCACCCGCCTTTGGCCGCTATAGCCGCTGCCACGGCGTCTGGCGTTGCCGCCTCGTTCAGGTTTGCCACCCTCAGACCAGCCATTTTCACAGGCCTGTACACCCGTGCATCATCCCCCACAAGGGCCTCCAATCTCTCCCGTAGACTGTCAGCTGCTCTCCCGTTATCAGCGTTGGGCACCTCTATAGAGCGGGCCCCGTCGGCCGTTTTGCGAAAATTAGTCGCCTACTGTCTCTTTAACCTGTCGGAGTTAGGTATATTCACTTGTCCAATAACATTGTTTCAAGGGCTATATCTTAGCTCCGATATTACTTACGGCAAAACTTATTTTTGAGATATGCTAGTCTAAGGTAGTGCTACAAAATAGTAGTAAAAAAAAACGATGGCCGCTAAAAAAAAATGACGCCACTAGTCCATACAAAGTTACCCAAACCCCTTTGACCTTTCATGCCAGAGAGGAAGCTAATCCTCTGGGACTAGGTTAATCGTACTTAACTCCATATTTAGGTACAAATCGCTGCCCGGTGCACGGTGTATAATAAGCATTCAGATTAGTGTTGTAAAAGACTCGGGTTCTGGAGTCCTAATTTTGTAGACTTGGCTCAATTAATAGTGGACTCGGTAAACTCGAAGACTATAGAGTGGGATCGAGTGCTAGTCCTCTGTGCCAGTCTTTTTTTATAGCTAAAGTCATCGAAAAAACTTGAGTCGTTCACTGACTAGGTACATTAGTTACGAAATGACACTCGTGGCTATTAGGTGCGCAATACAACTCAAGTCATGATGCTAACATTTATTATTTATAAATTATTCAACAAAATTACACGGTAAAATTTAGCTTAATGAATCGTTTTATATGAAAAGCACATTTATTTATTTATTTAGTATTTTTTGTAAGTGGAAATAGTACAAAACATACCTCAGTTAAACATAATAAGTACAACAACAGCAACATCGTTGTACTCTCTTCGTTGACGGTAATGTGGGCTCAAACACTAATTTATACAGCTCGAGTACGACTCGTTACACCAAAGGAGTTGAACACAGAAATGACGCTCGAGTCCTACGCGACACCCGCTTAGTTACAAGTTCAGAAATAAATCGAGGCCTATACTAAGTCAAATCTCGTTATTTGAGTTCCTAGTCATAATAAAAAGGACTCTCGGAAATCGAGTCCTTTACAGCACTAGTTCAGATGCTTGTGAGCTCTCTGGTCAACGTTCTACTTGTGTTTAATTTTTATTTTATTTGACTGTCGGTTCATCATCGGTTGCACACAATGTCTTTATGAATGTACCACAAATTGAGATCACGTCTGGATAGGTAAATTGCAGCTATGGGGATCTGAAACACTTAGAGATCTTCATTGTTCGAAATTTAGGTAAAGTATTAATAATTTTGTCCTTACTACTACGTCCTTGCTAGCTTGTTCCTCATAGCAATTTTGATGTCTTCACCGAGATTAGAATCACCGCCAAAATCGTGAGCGCGCCCCGCCAGCATGGTTTAAGCTCAGAGGGCATGACTATCTAAGCCATGACTGAGTAACCGTTTAATGGCGAACTAATTATCTCGGCTTGGGGCAGTGAACCGCACTATCTAGGTGAAGTGTACGCTGAGGTGTGGTGTCATTACTCATTACTCAATAACTGTACAAATTTGAATCTTACGTGACATTTATAAGGTACAAATTAAATGTATTATGTGGACTGAGGTTTGAGCTTCTTGAGGTGATCGAAAATAAATGACATATAAGTAAGTAGTATGTTCTTATAGTATGAATTTATTAAGATGGCGGAATTGTAGGTAGAACTCTATAGTAAGATTCCGACATCTTAAAAAAATACCACTATACCTTCAGTAAAAATGATCAGCGATCGCGTTTGCCGCTATATACTACAATCATTTTACGGGTGGCTAGTATGGGGAATTGGAAATAATTAATAATAGCTAATATTTTTAGTGTAACGGATATATCATGATACAAGTATTATTTACGCAATGAAATCCTACAAAATATCGTTATTCGTTAACCGCCACAAATATGTACACACATATTACAAGCGTTTTTCTTGTAGGATTTTAATGAATATATCGTTTCTAAGTCATTTAAAATGTGTAAGAACAAACTACCAATTATTGCTATTTGTTTCTAACGAATTAGGATATATATCTCCCGCGTCGTACATTTTGTTATTTATGTGGTTTTATATGGACATGGTTTGTTGTTTTTCGCTTTAAACGGAAAGAAAACTTAAATATCGTATTTACAAATAAAAATAATTGATATTATTGTAAATAAAAATATACAAATTATTTATATATATATTTTTAACTATTTAACTACTTCCGGGTGAAAAGTTGGTAGGATTTTTGCATATATTATCTATAAATATTCCATAGGAATGAATAATAAAAAAATCAGGCTATTATAAATTAATGTTTGACGCAACCGTATCTTTACTGTACTAATATTTACGTTAGGAGGGGTCGGCAAACTTTTTTGACAAAGAGCCTGATGGCGGAAAATATGGTATTTTGGAAGCTCATAGAGCCGCAGTTTTCTGTTTTTCACTATAATATTTGATATTTTTTAAATTTAGCGGAACTTGAAGAGCCACAATTGACCCTTCAAAGAGCCACATGCGGCTCGCGAGCCACGGTTTGCCGACCCCTGCCGGTAAGGAAATTCGATTAATTTCATACAAAAATATCTTTTGATGTAACTGAATTAAATTAAGCTTCTAATAAGCAGATACCGGGCACGCATTGCTTCACTGTATAAAAGTTTGAGTCTAGACGTAAGTAGACGGAGTCAAGAAAAAAAAATCTGTTCAAAACTGGACCGAGTCAAGAAAACAACCCTACTTCACAGTCTCTATAATGTCTTAGCATCAAACGCCTTTAAGTACAGTCGACTACAAAAAGATGTATGCACTTTTTCACCTTATTGCGTTGTAATAACTTAAATAAGGTCCAAAAGTGGATACATTTCTTTGTAGTTGACTGTACATGAAAGTTCAATATTTATTCCATGAGAAAGTAGAATCGCTCTATAATTTCAGTTTTGAAATGATCTTCACATGAATCATGTGCACAATGAACGTGTTTTGTAGTACAACGAGCACGCAGATATTTGGCCTTACACTTGGCGCTTGCGCGTTGGGAAACTTGGGAAACCAAATATTTCGTAGGTATCCGTCGCGACTGTCGCGAGTCGGCGTTAAATAGCTTCGCACGGTTTTGCGTTGGATAAGGCAGGCGGGTGCTTTGGCTACTGTGTAATTGTGGCATTTTCAAGTCAAAGGTACATCATTGTCGGTTTCTTAAGAAAGTTTATTTACAATCGGCAATGATGTAGTCGTACCTTTGACTTGACAATATCATAATTATTTAAATTTTAAAGCAATTTATAAAAACTTTTGTTCAAATTAAACTTACTTAAACTCCTACATAGGAACCCATTTACGTAGGTTCTTTCCTAAACTACTGCATTACATCTAAGTCAATTTACTCGTAATACCCTTTTGCTCTGCTACGTATTACTTGCACTCTTTACTACTGTTTTTTTCTCCCAGTAATTTTGCGGATTCCCAGAAATATAATGTACATACTATACTCGTACATATATTATACTCGTATTCCAGTAATAAAGTAGTTTACTTGTAAGTTTGCAGCACATGTTAACGTTATTCACAATTCGGAGAACTGTTTTTTCCCAAACCCGGCGTCCGGATGGGCCGGCGGGGCTCTTTGAACGAGAACAATAGTCCGTTATGTTTTCCTTCATAAATGAAGGACATAAATGTCCTGATGTCCAAAACGGAGCGGAGGACTGATTAGTGGACAAAATGGTGGCTTTCAGAAAGTTTAATGACAGCGGAGTGTAGGAGTTATAGAGGACTTAAAAACGAGCATTTCATTATGATTAAGATGCATTTTAGTATATTATAAAATTGCGAAAATTAACTTTTAAGCCTCAAGTAAATACTAAAATTGCGTTGAAATTATTTTGAAGAACAGAAATAATTATTTCATTTCATAATAAATATTTTCATTTAAATATGTAGACATCTTTACATACCTACATCTTCATATAAAAATAAATTTTGCATAAATCTCGTTGATGTCTTTTGTACTTCACTTATTCAGAAGGCCATACCCATAAAACCTTTTTATGTTTAAATAATGACATGCAATCCACGAAAATGTGATTGTCCCTAACTATAGCATCTATCATTAACGTAAGGTCAATTACAACTTATAAAGTAGTAAACAAGCAAACCAACTAAACTAATCACTTTAAAATACGCACCAGTAAAGTCGGTTCATTCCAGCTAATTATACATATTAATAAAATACGAATATAGTTAGAGCTCGGCTAAGGACATCGCAGGATGTGAGCAGTGAACCTAGGTCCGCTAGGTAACTTAGTGTTTCCGTTGATTCATATTGAACCTTGAAACTAGATAAGGCTGCCTCCGGAATATTACCTTCGAATTAGCTACTTATAAGTTATAACAGATTTGAGTGGTACTGTGCATGTGCATATAAATATACGATTGTATGTATATCTTTAATTAAACTGATTACGGAATAACGGAAAATATTGTATCGTTAGTATCGGTTTCTTTAATAGTTATGGTTATAATTGATCAGAAAGTCATGCAGTTTGGACTAATGTTTCCATTTTTAGGGTTCCGTAGTCAACTAGGAACCCTTATAGTTTCGCCATGTCTGCCCGTCCGTCCGTCCGTCCGCGGATAATCTCAGTGACCGTTAGCACTAGAAAGCTGAAATTTGGTACTAATATGTATATCAATCACGCCAACAAAGTGGTAAAATAAAAAGTGGAAAAAAATGTTTTATTAGGGTACCTCCCCTATACGTAAAGTGGGGAGTGATTTTTTTTTCATTGCAACCCTAACGTGTGATATATTGATGGATAGGTATTTGAAAATGAATAGGGGTTTACTAAAATAATTTTTTGATAATGTAAATATTTTCGGAAATAATCGCTCCAGAAGTAAAAAAAAATGTGTCCCCCCCCCTCTAACTTTTGACCCATAAGTTTTTAAAATATGAAAAAAATCTCAAAAGTAGAACTTTATAAAAACTTTCTAGGAAAATTGTTTTGAACTTGATAGGTTGAATAGTTTTTGAAAAAAAGTTACAAAATAATTTCTGAACTAAGTTTGTAATTTAACCGTATAAGCAGGTGTTTATTGTACCTGTAATTTCTACAAAATCACAATGAAATAACGTGCTTTCAAATAACGTAAAAACGGTGAAAATCGGTTCACGCAATAAAGAATTATCCCATAAAAATCATCTTCCATACTTTAAGCTCGCGCGCAATAGTTTACTTCATTTGCCGATAGATGTCGCTGTACGTGGAACGCTCATATCATATCCTACATGGCGGTGTTATTTTAACTCTTAAGTGGGGACACATACTGTGACGGACGAAAAACTACGGAACCCTACACTGAGCGTGGCCCGACACGCTCTTGGCCGGTTTTATAATTGTTACTATCTTTATACCTATAGTACTGGCATTTCAAAATCAAAATTAGTTATAAGGAAGCAACTAACTTATATTTTATTTCTTTGTGGCTTGTATAGGAAACTACACATTATTCTAAACATTAGGCATGCCGGTGGAAATCGGCTGGCTAGAGGACTACTACTCGCGCCTTCTATGTAGCGCTTCTTGCAGTGATAACCTGATATCATCAAGATATAGCAAACGTCACTTTCTGACACGGCTCGGTTGTAAAAGACGATCGCTGGTCGTGTCACATTGCAACGGCCTAGCCTAGTCGGTAGCGACCCTGACTATGAAGCAGGAGGTCCCGGGTTCGAATCTAGGCTAATACCTATCCGCAAACCACTATGTTCGTTCGTTCGTCTATTTGCATCATTCGCTTTCGTGTAAGAGCGATAGAGAGCGAGATAAAGAAATGTCGATTTTTGACTTTCGCGGTATGGTAGGCCCGCTGGTCAGGGCATTTAGTATTTGTGTGTTTATCACGGATATTTGTTCCTGAGATATGG
This sequence comes from Pammene aurita, assembly GCA_947086415.1. Classification (NCBI taxonomy): domain Eukaryota; kingdom Metazoa; phylum Arthropoda; class Insecta; order Lepidoptera; family Tortricidae; genus Pammene; species Pammene aurita. Next base: position 19,322,561 of record OX352305.1, on the reverse strand, counting down.
ATGTGTTATGCCTCTTTATTCTATGTCAGCGTCCAGTGCCCAATACACAGACCTTATTAAGCTTACTGTGGGGCTACTAGGTTGATTTGTGTAAGATTGTCGCATGAGACTTATTAATTTATATTTATTAAAAAATATTTTTAAAAATAAAATTGATGTCCACGCTCGTATATCAATCACACTGGCACTTGCGCAAACAAGGCAATGGAAAAAGGCAAAGAAGTAAATCATTTGATTTTTGGCTGTCTGCTGATGCGTGATGTGATGACTGATGATATGAGTAAACTTGTTTACAAAGATTGCTGACAACACCCCTAAGTCAATGACATAATTCTTGCCTACGTATATGCTATTGTACGTGTAACTATTGCAACATTACAGATCAGCATTAAAGTTTACACTGTTGTTTAGGGTTCCGTAGTCAACTAGGAACCCTTATATAGTTTCGCCATGTCCGTCTGAGCATGTGAGCTTGATATAATGTGAATGACCATGTGAGCTAATGAAGAATAATCAATCACTTCGTTGAGTGCCAAAAATCTCTTGGGTGACGTGGGTCACTTTTTTTAAGTTTCAACCCTTGGTGAACAAATCTAATATCGTGGTTAGGTAAATTGCTAAGCAGCAGTACAAATAATTTAATCCCCTTATTCATAAACGTCTCTTAGGCCTCAATTAGCTAATTTATGTTTTGTCCTTATGTATCACTTTGACAGTTATGTTTGTTGGAAACAGACAAAACATAAATTAACTAATTTGGGCCTGAGAGACTTTTAATTTACCGCTTACGCGTATTTGAGGTCAAATGAAAATCTAGAAATCATTACTATCATTCGTCACCGTTAATGATCTATCCTTCTTCTGTTTTCTTCTACAATGGTTAAAATAAATAAGGCTATTAAGATGCAAATAAGTACCTAACTACCCTTATTGTAAAGAAGTCGGTTAAGTTCATCTGACCGTTAGTAATAAGACCACATAATTACACTCAATGACAATAAAACGGGTAATCTTGTGCGGTATACGAAGTGGGCCATTTAATTGTGCTTTACCAAGGTATATATGATTAGAAAAATGATAAATAAAAAAATTTTTTGGTCGTTACCCGTGACGTAAGGTACTAAACTTTGTCAAGGATTTATCCTTATTATATTATTTTCGACATTCATTTTCAAGAATAAGTTACATCTACGCAAGTCCTTGAATCTAGATTATTGAACTCACTGAAATAGTCACCTTTTTCTGCACGAGTGCAGTAAACAGGAAAATTGCGAATGAAATGTAAAAGAGTCGGAAGATTTGATGATTTCAACAAAATTGCACTTTTACTGTGAAATCGTACGTGCGTTGTCAACCGATTTAGTTTCAATTTCATAGTATACCTACCTATAAAATTATGTAAGTCTTCTTTACTCAAAAATATTACATGCTTTTATCTTGATTAGTCTTTTGACCTGGAAGTAATTTATTAATACTTTAGGTGTCTTTTCTGTAGATATTCGATTTCAATATTGTGAATTATTTATAAATAAAAATACATAGGATTCTAGCACACTGTTTTTAGTAACATGTAATTCGAATTTTCGATACGGACATTGGCAATTTTGTAAATAAAATAAAATTAAAGTGTTTATTATAATTTGGGTTGGTAACAATTTCGCTTAATTTTTTAGTATTAATCTTTTACATTTAAGATTGTATTACTAAGTTTATAAATCGGGTTACAGCGCCTTTTAATATAAGTTACTTTTAATTACAATAATTTAATATATTTTACCATATTTGTTATTACATATTTATCAGTGCTTTTTAGGGTTCCGTAGTCAACTAGGAACCCTTATAGTTTCGCCATGTCTGCCCATCCGTCCGTCCGTCCGCGGATAATCTCAGTGACCATTAGCACTAGAAAGCTGAAATTTGGTACTAATATGTATATCAATCACGCCGACAAAGTGGTAAAATAAAAAGTGGAATTTTTTATTTTATTAGGGTACCTCCCCTATACGTAAAGTGGGGAGTGATTTTTTTTTATTTCAACCCTAACGTGTGATATATTGTTGGATAGGTATTTAAAAATGAATAGGGGTTTACTAAAATCATTTTTCGATAATGTAAATATTTTCGGAAATAATCGCTCCAGAAGTAAAAAAATATGCGTCCCCCCCCCCTCTAACTTTTGAACCATAAGTTTTAAAAATATGAAAAAAATCTCAAAAGTAGAACTTCATAAAAACTTTCTAGGAAAATTATTTTGAACTTGATAGGATGAATAGTTTTTGAAAAAAAATTACAAAATAATTTCTGAACTAAGTTTGTAATTTAACCGTATAAGCAGGTGTTTATTGTACCTGTAATTTGTACAAAATTACAATGAAATGACGTGCTTTCAAATAAAGTAAAAACGGTGAAAATCGGTTCACGCAATAAAGAATTATTCCATAAAAATCATCTTCCATACTTTAAGCTCGCGCGCAATAGTTTACTCAATTTGCCGATATATGTCGCTGTACGTGGAACTCTCATATCATATCCTACATGGCGGTGTTATTAACTCTTAAGTGGGGACACTTACTGTGACGGACGGAAAACTACGGAACCCTACACTGAGCGTGGCCCGACACGCTCTTGGCCGGTTTTTTAACAATTACTTTAATGTTCCTAGGTTTCTAATATATGACTTCTTTGGCAAAGCTGTTTAGAATTTTAGGTATGTAAGAGGTCCAAACTATGTTTCCTTATTCATTATTATTTTTAGTGGTTATAAAGTTAGGTTCATTGGAGAAATTACGAAGGTTATTTGGTCTATTAAATTGTATCTTATCAGCTCTCCCAAACGATGCTTGCATTTTAAGATCACAGACATCACAGTCATTTTAGCCTTATCATATAGTACAGTTAACACTCTACAGTAGTTAAACAATTTTTTTGTATTGTTGTTTGATTTTAAGCGGAACTGTAGTTTTTTATATTCTAATTTGGATATAAGTTAGTATTATAGTTATTTACATAACTTGAGATGCCATAGTTGATTATGGAGTCAGCTAGTGATTATACAATAATCGGAGTGTTTTATGAAGCATTTATTGCTTAATTATACAAACTTTGCCAAGAAAGGCTTAGGAGCCTAGGTTTAGGCTAGGGCCTATTACATACATGGTCTATATGAGGTCCCCAGTTGAATGACGTGTCAATTTTTAAGCCCAGGTAAGATAGGTAATAGCCTAATAGGTATTGGTGTTAACAACGTCCAGCGACTCGAATTGATAATCTAGATACATTTTATTTAAATTAAATAGGGTGACGTTTTATAAATGCATTATCCCACCAATTATAGTGGCAATTTTTTAAGATGTCGGATTCTTACTAAAGAGTTCTGCCTATAATGCCGACATCTTAAAACATTCATACTATACCTAGGTAGATAATTATTAAATACAGGTCCTATTTACGTCTTGAACATGACACTAAATTAGTATATAGTTGTAGAATTGCTCTTACCTACAGGAAAAGATGTTTATATTCATTACAACAAAAACTGTCTCAATTACATCGTGAACGCAAACCAATTTAGTTACGAAATAATAAAAAAGGCAGACGGTCAAAACATAATAACCACTTGCTTGTGGTCATGCGACTGCGCGGGCGCCGCCGAAAATTATGCCTTGTGACGTAGTAGCAGATACGCGATAAATGTAGTTTAAAAACATTAAAACTAATTTTAAACGAAAAAGAACTGACTTCACTTAGCCTCCACTTTTCCAAAAGCATATGCTCGAGCTGCTCTAAAAATACTCAAATCACTATAGGTGTGCCTATAATAGTTGAAGAGTTCCCGCGATTTCTCCAGGATCCCATCATCAGATCCTGGCCTGATGATAATGGGAAGGAAGGGATGGAAGTAAAAGTTCACCCATTGCGTTGACTTAGAAGTTTGATTTTGTTACAGCTGAAAGGTATTATAGACCTGAGTATTTGATATGAATTTCTATTTAATACCTCTACGCGTTTACGAGGAAAAAGGTAGTAAGTTTAAAATTTAAAAAATATTTTTTTGTATGATTTTACTAAAAATGTCTACTTTTCGTAATTTTTCCTTTGTCTGTGCTATATGAAGTTTCTTCGTGCCAAGTTTCAAGTTTCTGAGTTTACGGGAAGTACCCTTTAGGTTTTGAGTTTCTTGATAGTACTAAGTTTCAAAATATGCGACTTAAATTGCTATTTCTTTTGATTGCGTTGACGTAAAAGTTTGGTTTTGCTACATCTGACAGGTCCTATAGCCCTAAGTATTTGACATGAAGTTCAATTTAATACCTCCACGAGTTTACGACGAAAAAGGTAGTAGGTAAGTTTAAAATTTAAAAAATATTTTTTTTGTATAATTGTACTAAAAATGTCTACTTTTTGTAATTTTTCCATTGTCTATGCTATATGACGTTGCTTCGTGCCAAATTTCAAGTTTCTGAGTTCACGGGAAGTACCCCGTAGGTTTTGCGAGTGCCGAAAAATTCTAAAATTTGCAGCATAAACGACTGTATCTTTTGATTGCGTTGGCTTTTAAGTTTGATTTTTTCACAGCTCCAAGGGACAATAGACCTGAGTATTTGATATAAATTTCATCTTGATACCTCCACGCGTTCCTGAGAAAAATGGTCTTGATAGACAGACAGACAGACAGACAGACAGACAGACAGACAGACAGACAGACAGACAGACAGACAGACAGACAGACGGACAACAAAGTGATCCTATAAGTGTTCCGTTTTTTCCTTTCGAGGTACGGAACCCTAAAAATAAAACATTTTTGAGGCTTAACGTGACTTACATATCCATTTTTTTCGTGTATCTGAGTTCATAAAAAGATATTTATTCTTCAATTGTATGCAACGTCAGCATCTTTTCTGAAAGTCCTGCGCAATCAAATCAAACTCATACCTATTCTGACAGAGCGAGCAAAGCGTTGTGCTTTTTAAGCCAACCAATGATTTACACCTGAAGCAAATTACATTTCCAAGTCCTATCTCCTTCGGGCCGCTTTTCGTATTTTTCATATTCACTTTATAAGACATTTCTTTAGGTTCCAGTTTCCTTTTTAAGATAATACTCAAATTAAGATTGACAGTAGTAGATTCTTATTATAGGATCTTTTATGTCCGTTTAAAACTAATATTTATGCCAAGTGCGTCATTAAATTCATATCTTCGTAAGCACTAGACGACCAACTTAAAGTAGCGGACAAACTAACTCATTACGAAGATTGGCAATTTCTTCGTCCGTGGAGGGCAGTGCCACCGCGCCGGTCATTGACCACGGGTGCCCGAATATAGAGCCTGCGATACATAATCCAAGTAAAATTGAAAGTGTGAGATGTTTGAAATTTTGTGATACGAGTGTTAGAAAAAGTACTTGGTGGTTAATGACATTGTTTAATGCCTGAACGATGACGTCATCATTCAGGTAGTATCATAGTTTTTAGGGTTCCGTAGTCAACCAGGAACCCTTGGTTAATGACATTGTTTAATGCCCGAACGATGACGTCATCATTCAGGTAGTATCATAGTTTTTAGGGTTCCGTAGTCAACCAGGAACCCTTATAGTTTCGCCATGTCTGCCCGTCCGTCCGTCCGTCCGCGGATAATCTGTGACCGTTTGCACTAGAAAGCTGAAATTTGGTACTAATATGTATATCAATCACGCCGACAAAGTGGTACAATAAAAAGTGGATTTTTTTTTATTAGGGTACCTCCCCTATACGTAAACTGGGGAGTGATTTTTTTTTTCATTTCAACCCTAACGTGTGATATATTGTTGGATAGGTATTTAAAAATGAATAGGGGTTTAGGAAAATAATTTTTTGATAATGTAAATATTTTCGGAAATAATCGCTTCGAAAGTAGCGTCCCCCCCCCTGTAACTTTTGAACCGTAAGTCCAAAAAATAAGAAAAAATTTGAGAAGATGCGCGTTATGATAAACTTTTTAGGAAAATTATTTTGAACATTATGTCTAGCCATTTTTGAGTTATTTCCAAAAAACTTCTTCCATAGGCATCAGATACGACCTTTTGGCATTAGTCTGGTTTTAACTCTTAAGTGTGTAGGTACACTTACAGTGACGGACGGAAAACTACGGAACCCTACACTGAGCGTGGCCCGACACGCTCTTGGCCGGTTTTTATAGTTGATGTAGGATGTGGATAATTAACCTTATTTATCCTCGTAAGGCCAAGTCTATTTTTAGGACAAGTGAAATAACGACCTGTGTCATAAAAAATAAGACATCATATTTTGAATTTTTTACTTCTGGAACAAGGTCTAATTTTGAACAAAAATGTTGACCTCGTGGGTCATTATGACAAAATTTTGCCGTGCTAAAAAAAGCCTTTGGGTCTTAAGAGGTCAAGACTATTTGTAGACTATATCTACATCAGGGACGAAGAGTATCAATACAATATTACAATTTAATCATATTATCATATTGTTCAATTCAATAGCACATTTCAGAAAAAAAACTATTTTTATCAAATTATATTTATAATTCAAATATTTTATTTGTTACTAAACTGAAGTATAAAGTTCGTACCTGTTTTTATAAGTTAATTGTCACATTAAAAATACAATTAACATTTACATAGCAAATACAAAAAAACTAAAAGCACTAAAAACTACAAAAAGCTCTTAACCTAAATTAACATCCCAGCCCCCAGATGTCCCCCAAATTACTCCCTTTGGGAAGGGAGCCCATAATACTGGCTGTACTGGCTACATTTCCCAATTATATACATACAGCTATTATCAATTTATTTGCATATTACAATTAATATCTAAACCTACATATCTGCTCAGGCGTTGCATTAAGTGTACTCTTATCGTAACTCTTGTGAAGCTCAAATTAAGACAGAATTACGAAATATTATACAAATTTTTGGCCGTATTACGGTTCAACTCAAATGAATGAGCCCACTCCTCTTATACCATCTACGAATACTAGGTATGCATGTGTACTACAATTACTACAAACTTGCACACTTGCACAGTGATGTGTTAATTATCATTAAATCAACCTGCTAATGTGTGTGGAACGCAATAACCAACTAATTGAGACTTGCACGGTTTTTACAATGAATCAAAAGTTTCATCGGAATTTGTCAAAACCGGTAATCTTGCTCAAGGTTATGTCGCGTGTCGTCTCCATCAATATTTTCGATTGAGAACTTTGAGAAGTCAAAAGTGAGGAGATTGAAATTAACGGAGTTTGCATCTCCTTTATATTTGAAGAATAATTTAATCATCTGTGAATTGTCTCTTTCTGCAGGCTGATTATATTTAAAGTAGTGTAGTACAGTCACCGGCTAGTATCTTCCTACACGAAGGCCGCAAAAATATGTGACACGCTCGTATAGCCCTACAAATAAGAGCGTGTCACATATTTTTGTGGCCTTCGTGTAGGAAGATACTATTGCCGGTGACTGTACCTACCTAACGTTGAATTCGCATAACAGAGCAGCTATTGAATATTGTAATACCTAAGCCTTTATTAACAATCTTAAATCTAGTTTATAGAATTTTATACAATCGTGATATAATTAAGAGATTTTTAGTCAAGTACCATATTTAGCCCATGATCCATGAAGCTTGCTGAGTGGCGTAAGTAAGGTACGAGATTGAAATAGTAGTTTATGTAACTGTTACGTAATAAGGCCTAATTACGTACAGTTGCATACACTGCTTTATCTACACTCATATTATATATTCTAAATGAAGTATTCGGAAACCATAGAATGACCGCCATTGTACCGCCATGACCAACTCGATTGTGCCGGCGGTCGCGCGGGCGCGTGCCGTTGGTCAGGAAGGAGCACAGGATTTACATTATGTTATCAAATTCGATGTTCGGAATTTTAAACTCATAACGTATCAATATATGAGCATGTAAAGTTAAAATTACGTTACTGCCACAGATAAAAAGCTTATCATAGTAAAATCGGTTGTGGTAGCCATTGCCTACCGTTTTTGAACACGTTTTAGAGGACTTACAATATGAGTGTAGATAAAGTTTCATTATGTCACTATTATATACAATACTTTTACAACGAGTGCTCAAAATAGGTAAGCTTTTAAGAATTAAGTTCGGCAAATTCCTTACAACTTAGTAATTTCGTAACTTTGATCTCCCGGTGGATCGTACCGGCGGCCGGGGAGGAGGACGGTACTCCAACCTGACCGTTGTATAATATTGTATGAAAATCCATATCAGCATAGTCGACGATGCTAAAATTTGTAACAATAAAAGCTCCATCGAAAAGTATGCGCTAGTAGTTCGGTCTACAAAGTCAATTCAAGCATTATAGTCGCAAAAAAATTATGTTAAATATAATTAATAGTTTAAATACAGTACTACTTTTTCTTCTTCTCTAAGACATCGGTAAATGTATTTGTAGATTGTTTTGCTTTCGAATTCGCCAAAGTATTTCCAGTGGTTGCGGTCGTGGCTTGAGCTTGACTTTCGCCATTATGGACCCGCGACCATTTTAAAGTCATGATCCCATCTGCAGAACTGTCCCTCTTTGTTTCCTTGATCCCTCTTTGGGATACCATTCGCATTTCAGTTTAGTCAACTTTTTTGTTTATTATCAGGTGACCTGCCCATTTACACTTGTGCTGTCTAATAATATTTGATACATGTCACATACCGTCAAAAAAATAACCTGGAGCAAGATAAGTACAGCAACTCCTATTTACGTAGTTAATGCCATAACATGTCCGCATTTCGCGTTTCAAGTTTTGCTACTAGATACAAATTTGGTTTTAATGTTCTTTCTTGGTCAAAAGCAATATAAGCATTTTGCGTTTCAAGTTTTGCTACTAGATGCAAATTTGGTTTTAATGTTCTTGGTCAAAAGCAATATAAGCATTTCGCGTTTCAAGTTTTGCTACTAGATGCAAATTTGGTTTTAATGTTCTTGGTCAAAAGCAATATTAATATATCATTATTCTGTATATATTATTGCAATTAAGTAGATACCTATATGTATACATTGCATTTACCTATGTTATTGAAAATAAAAACCAGACTGTTGTTTCCTAGTTATACCTACCCCAGAAACCTACAAATCTACTCTATCTAACATGATTATGATTAACCTTATCACAAGGAAAAATATTAATCATTTCGATAATTTTACAATATTTTCCACCATCAGTTCCGTGTCACTCAGATCAAGAGTGATTTTAACGATATAGGTAGTTGATTGGCTAAGCCGACATATCCTACGATCATCAAAGGCCCGACTTGGCAGACTACTAGGATGAGCTATCAATTAATTATCGTTTCTTAGTATTAACATAGTAAGTGAATTGATAACAAGTCGAACTGAGATAACCTAAGAAGGTCAATGTTTCCATTTGCCATTTTATCGATGCATTTATGCTAAACATTATTTTTCCCATATAACTACCATTGTTTTTATAAATCCATGATTATATTATATGGTCTGTGACGTCCCTACGGATTAGGATGGATTAAGAATTACCTATAGTCCGTCATATTGATAAATGGATTAGAATTCATATTTGTGGCTGCTTATTCTTATTGTCAGTGACATGGTAATCTATGTTAATTGATTAATTCCTAGAAAATAAGTACTGATAAACTATTAGTAAAACCTTCCTACTTTTAGATTATTATACCTAATGGTTGGCTATTGGTTACGAAATGTATACTTACTGTGCGTATACCCTTATTTTTCATTCTTATGGGATATAAATCAAAATAAGTACCTATAACTGGATGACCGAGTGACGTGGTTTTGTTTTTTACATTCTCCTAAACAAAATAACTAAAATTTTCGTGAGCTCACCTTGCTTACTGTTGCCTCAACGCCAACGCAACCAACAGGAATACCTGTCTTTGATATAACATTGTCGATATTGTACAGACCATCCGTATACCTTATTGCAACTAGATAAAGACTACCTCTGGTTATTTAAGTCCAGAAGCCTAAAATAGCATTTACACCTCGTCCCGTAAACACCCACGTTCAAAGTAGAGGAAACAAGTAAATTGGGTGCACTCTATGATTGGGTGTCTGCAAGGAGATTAGAACCAATGAAGTTTCCAACTCCTTAACCCTATTGAAGAAGAGTTTATTCACCAGTTATTCGCGTTTTGTCTTTTTCTGTCTGATTCTGTTGAAAGTAGCGGAGTAACGTTAAATTTGCTTGACACGGTGTACTCCCGGTAAGTGTTTTCTATACAAATACAGTACTGGTACCGGGAATACCTGGTTCTCGCCATACAAAACCAGAGCCGGTAGCATTCCTGATGAAAATGGCTTTTTTTTCGAAATATTGGAAATTTTTTTTCAAAATTACTACTTTAAGCTAAATAAACGTATAAAAGTGCCAATATTTCGAAAACTATGCCATTTTCATTAGGACCAAAGTTAATCTGATATGATCCCAACAGCTGTTCTATCAGCCCTTTAAGTTTTGACGTTGGTTTTAGGGACATCCTATACAGTATGTGGCCTGTAACCAGAGCAAAAAATTAAAACGTAGATTATACTCCTCAAACTGTAAAACTTTTGTTCAACAACTTTTAAAAAATATGGAGTCTTTAGATTGTCTCTTTTACATAATACAAACTGAATAGTAATATCAATGTACGTTAAAATCCGTCTAATTGACATGTCAGATGCTTGTGACCTACAGACATAATCAATTTCGCAATGCATAGCGTATTCGAATAAACTTTAAAGTGTACTAAAACTCTAAAAGTAAATTTTTAAAGTCGCTGAACAAACGTTGTTTAGTTTGAGGAGTAGAATCTACGATTTAATTTTTGTTCGTGTTACAGACCACACACGGTATAAACCTGGAGGAAGGGACTCTTCGCGTTTTCTTCATTGATGAGGGTCGTGCCCTTGCCGTAGCGTTATCTCCTTTTGAATTAATTGTGTCCCGCCATTTATTTCGGTCTTTGGCCTCTTCAAGTGCGGTGTGAAATTTGGTGTGCAAGATTTGGTCAGAATATCTTGTTGGGCTATGACAAGTACCTACCTACTGATTTGCTGATGAAAACTTTCCGAAATTGTAGAATGTTTCACATAGGTAAATATCGGAAACTTTTTATCATTTTATATGGGGATTGAAGTTTTTAGTTTCTATTATTTAATTTTCCTATATTTCTTGTAAAAGTTTTTCAAATTTCTGAGCACTTTTCTAACTTCTAAGTTTAAAAACTTTCGCCAACTTGCACATCAGTAATGACAAGTAAAGCACACTACATGCAAACTCCATTGGCTAATTTGAACTGGGTGTTTGAACTTGCGTGTGAGACTGTAAGATGTTAAGGGGCAAGTGGGTGCTTCCTTCAGATGATTGGGATATGGGTTATTGTTTGCGACAGTTTAATTCCTGGCTGTCCTTTGTTTCATATCCTTTTTGTGTTGGCAAAATAAACGTGCAGCTGTGCTGTATGCTTGATTGATGCAAAAATAGCGCCTCTAGATGATTGCAAGTTCAACAACGCGCGGCGTACTTTGGGATTTTGTTGAGCATCCGACCCATAATGACGGGCCGTTGGTTATGTCCGAAATGTGTTAGTTGGTTAGGACGTGAAAACCTTTCGAGGCTGCAGTGCCAGAAATCAACAAACAAATATACGAAAAAACGGCGTTATCGTTTTTTTTGCTCCTGTATGTTGAATTGGCTTTTTTGTTTTGCGATGCGACTTAATGCGATATATTCCTAAAGTAAGTACTTAGTCTCGAGTGTCTCGAGTACCTAGACATTAAACGACTGGGGGGCAAGTAAGTGCTTCCTCTGTCTTAGATGATTGCGATCTGCCGGTGTACTCGACATAGAATCGTCACTTGTCCGCTGTGTGACAAGTTAAAAATAACTTTATTTTAATGACGTCTATTTAAAAAAAACTTACTTACGTATCAATTTTTTGGGATATCCAGTAATTCGGGTATGAAGTTTATTTTCGTGACTCACAAGAGTGATCCCTTAAAAAACGTGAAACCCTGTGACATTCGATAAATATCTGATAAGATATAAACAAAAAAATAATGCCTGGTAATTCCCAGAATACGAATAAACGAAATACTCTGATATGACGTATAAGTGATTATTGAGTGCTTTTTGGAATTATCCGATATTCGGCAATACCAGTATTACCACCATTACCCAAATACAGCTTAAGTACCTACGCATTACGCACCTAAAGCGTCGTAAGTAATTGCTAAACGTAGATTAGTCGTTAACTACAATAATACATGTCAATGACCGAAATAATTAAAATGATCGTACATCTACGCGAGTCTGTCTGCAAACTAAATTAGATCTAGGTCACGTCTGAGGAGATGTTGACCTATAAAAAAACAAGTGCGTTTTTATTAAAGAAATAGTGTCCTTATTAAGAAGATTGGCCGACGCCGACGTCTTTGGTTATTATAATGTGCGAATCTTTGTTGCACAGTTTATCATTAAGTTCAATTATGTCAGGCAGACATGCAAAATACGACTCTGCACTTTTCTGTTCAGAATTACATTCAGTTATTCTAAAGTCAAATGTCAGAGCGCTAATAATTTTATAGTCTAATAAATTAAGGACAAAATAAATGAACTGAATGAATGATGATGACTTATGTTTGATCTAGATAAGAATAGAACTAATAAAGTATTAACAGCAAACGAATAAGTTACGTTCATTTAGGTGGGAAGGAACTGATAATAAAGGTTGATTTATGATTATATTATCTAAGGACTCTGTAGGATAATGTAATCTACTTAAAAAATATCGTAATATCTACGTATGCTTAGGTACTAATCACTCAATGTCAGGTAGGTATAGCTACGTGTTTAGAGAAAATGGTTCTGGGTTATTGCTACCCGATTCGATCCATTTATATCTAGTTCTGTCTACAATAGGGTGGTAAAGAAATGTCTCGTAAAGAATAGCTCAGTTTACGAGGCGAAAAGGCTGTTGCACCGTTGGTTAGCTGGTCCGTCATATTATGAAACGGAAGAGTTACTTAAGTAAAAGCCCAAAATATTGTTAATTTGTGTCTGGCTCTCGCTAAACTTATTAAAATTTTGATTAACTATTTAGACCTTATCTACATTGGTTTTCTTGTACAATTTGAATTGGATCACACTTTGTTTTATTTGTATGTCAATTCGAACTCCTGTTGAATGAATGTATGTTATTTAGTATTTAAATTAAATAGTTTCCACCTCATCAATTTAAATGAACTTTAGGTAACCCTTTTAAATATTATGCCCGGAATACACGAGGCTAGTTTTTCAAGCCAGTATAGTAAGCTAGTTAGTAAGCAAGGAAGCTAGTAAAACTGTCCTCGCTTGAACACTGGCTAGTGCTGTCTACATGATGCCAGTAATTTTAAGTCAGTTCGACAGTGCCAGTACCATTGCACAGTATCGTAGTGTCGTAAAAAAATCGTCGGTAAATATGAACGTCATTCGTAAAAAGAACACAGTACGATTGAAACAATTACTTCGGAAACTATGTAAATTTGTATTAGATGAATTACTTGAAGATATATTAGAAAAACGTGTATGGACAAGACCTTGGATTTTAAGGAGGAGTGAACGTGGATCATCTGCTTTGCTTTTAAAAGAACTCCGAAATGAAGATCTAGGCGAGTACAAAAGTATTCTGCGAATGACGCCTGATATGTTCGATATTCTGTTGAGTCTTGTAACGCCGAAAATACAACGAATGGATACCATTATGAGACAGGCGTTACCAGCAAGAATAAAATTGGAGATCATTTTAGATTTCCTTTCGTCCGGCACGAGTTACAGGAGGCTCAGTCACTTTTATCGGGTTTTAAGATGTGCCGTAGGCAAATTTATACCAGAAGTATCTGTTGAAATCTACAACGCATTGAAAGGAAACATTGATTTATAAATTTTTGACAATTCTTGACTTTGCTGTTGCTCTTAGGTTTTTGATTTTATTTTTAACATCTTTGATATTCATTTGAATACCCATTTTCAATAATTCACCACATATTTTTTGTAATGCGGAATCTCGCATAGACTTATCTTTATAAGATGGAATGCTAGCGTTCCATAAAGATTCCTCCTAATAATATTACATATTAATATAATTATTATATATATATATATATATATAATTGCACAAACTTTAAATTAATCTCGTTAGTAAGTTTCGGCATTTTGTAGCAGAAAATGCGCAAACATAACCAAAAGCAAAACACAAACAAAAGCACGTGGTCACTGCGCACTAGCCGGACGGATACTAGCTTCGCCGGCCACACGAAGATAGTACACAAGCCAGGCTAGCGAAATCGGTGGTGGGGGGCGCTACTAGCTCAAAAAATAGAACGGCAAGCTATTAAAACTATCCTGGCTTCAGCACTAGCTTACTAGCCTGAAAGTTAAGCTAGTTTTGTATACACGAAGATAGACCCACTAGCTTGCTAGCTTACTAGCACTAGCTTACTATACTGGCTTGAAAAACTAGCCTCGTGTATTCCGGGCATTATTCTGTAACTCGTTGTGAGCTGGCCTCCGCGATACAGGCTTTGCCTAGTGCGGTGACCACCGATACCGAGATTGCTTACTATGTTTAAGATAAGTTTAATACACAAGTCAATGTACTATCGGGTTCAGAATTGCATGGCCTATTTATGAATGAATTCATTGATAAATTGACCATGCAATTTTGAACCCGATGGTACAAGTGATCCGAATACGTATATTTTGTTGTAGAGTGTGTACTTATCTTTACAAAATATATTTTTCATTTTTTTCATTTTCATTTTTCATTGAGAAACGTTTTGAATGTTTTGATAATGGTAATCAGCCAAAAATAGGCCTAAACTTACAGTAGGTACCATCGCCCACACTGTTAACTGCCCATCGGTGGACCTTATGCCTTTTGTAATAAGGTCCACCGATGTACAGTTAAGAGTGTTGCTGTTTGTACATGACAAGCAGCTTTTGTCTCCACTCATGACGAAATCGACAGGAAGTTGATGGACCCTAAATTTCGTGATGAAACCCAGTTTATGCCGGTAGCTCAACTATTTATATCCATACTAATATTATAAATGGGAAAGTGTGTGGGAGATAGTTGAAGGGATGGAGAGTGACATAGGCTACTTTTTGTCTCTTTCTAACCCCCCACTTCCCTAAAATGGGGGGTGGAAGTTTGTATGGAGCATTAGGGGGGGCAAAGGGGAACCGTGTTACCCCGAATTTAACGCGAGCGAAGCCGCGGGCAAAAGCTAGTATACTATATTAGTTATGATTGCCATGATTGTAAACAGACTAATTTAGCATAATTTCAATTTATAAGTAATCAGGGACTTCTAAAAGCCGAGCGCAATTACAATATCTCGTTCGTACTCGTAGGATATAAAATGCAAATGAAAATTTTACTTATCAAGTGCAATAATATGTTTCGGTATCTACTAAGTAGTAAGTATTTTACCATACCGTACAATTACATAGACATAGACATATACGAGTACATCATTTATTGGTAATAACCCATTACAGGTCACGCTTAACAACTAAAATCTGTCACATTATAAAACATAATTCAACATCATCATTAAATAACAATTTTACACTATTTTATTTATACAATATTACATACGTTAAATTATTTACATAGAGCCACAGATGTGGGTAGAGATATAAAATATGTCAGTAGTTGAGTTTGACGGTAACATTAGGCACGATAAGTTCAGTGAACCATACTTGGAAGTGGAAATACAGTTTTTATTTTAAATTTTATGTTGGCGTTTCCTACACACAAGTATTTCCATTTCGATAAAAATCTTTTATGAGAAATAATTTCAAAAGTCACTCAACTAGTAATATTGAAGAATATATAACAAATAATAGGGAAAGTACAAAGGTGAAGTCATCCCTTTAAAGTTGGTTTGCAATTTCCACCCAATATATTGCCACGCACTTTATACGCTTAGAATCCTACTCAAGAAACTTGTTATGATTCGTTCAGGGAAACGGAAATCGGCCATGGCAATAACAACCCATGTACAAAGTAGTGCATCGAAGCTGGGTCGAGGAACCAGTTAGGAACGAGAGACGCGCGAGAAAGCCATCATTAGGTCTGGTTTCAAGGCTATCTAGGTGCCTATTATACAGCACCAGTCTTGCACAACTGGTTGAATGTTTAACATTATAAATATTAAGCTGCTTTTTTGTAAAACGAGTTCATATATTGAACCGTCATATACCTAATGCATCTCCACTTTCACATGATAGACATTCAGTGCTAAGATTGTCAAATAAAGGTCAATTCTTTATTGACGTATGTTACGTATTCTATCAGGTATTTATTTGCTAAAATGGTTGTTTTTTCACATCCATATTCAGAGTCATTGAAAACTCTCTCCACTTCCAAGTCCCTACTCAAATTCTAATACAATAAGTACCCAGAATCCAGATGCCTTATCAATACCAATTCTAGATAAAAGTACTTTGGACACACTCGCTTTGTTTAATTACTCGACGTAATTAGCGTGAGAAAGTCTGTTTAACTGTGGGAGGATGTGAACTAAACTGATAGATAACTTATTTAAGTTGGTAGTCTTACGGACATCTCTGTGTGAAGTAATGCTAGGTCCCATTAATATGTATTAAAAGCTATTCTTAGATGTGTTTCATTTTTTAACGGCCGATTTTATTAAGTTGATTGTGGCTTTACACAAGAGCGTCGTCAGCCGATGGCCCAGAGGAGACCAAGTTGATATAAGTTGATAAGTCGGTAGAATAGAATATGGTTTGTGGGTACAGCATTTGGGTATATTTTTTTATTTAGGTAGGTAAAATATCTAGGTGTGGGGGGGAGGGGGGGGGGGGGGGCTGTCCCTCCCTGCCAAGAGTCGGTCCAGAGTCAGTCAAGCCAAGGGCGTCGTCAAGGGAGTGGCGACGCCCTTGGCTTGACTGACTCTGATGAGAATTGAGGCTGAAATTTTGTATCGACGTTACGTTTAGAGAAACTTCGTTACAATTTGATGATTTGAATGAAGGTAAATAATATGACGTAGAGAAAGATTAGTAAGTGAGTGTAATGATTACGCAGGTACAAACAGTGTTCATAGATTTCCAATGCGCTGAGGAAGCATTTAAATTGAATCGCAGCAGTTTACTTTATTGCCGTTAGTAGGTAGCTTTATAAAATTTTTATTTAGTTACCAGTGCGACGCGCTTTCACACTTTTTGCTTTCTACTGGCGCAAGCAAGCGCGTTCTACCAATTCGTTTTTCATCCATTTTTAAATCCTACCTTATTACTATACCGCCGCTGGTTACCATTCTGACCAGCGATTCTCAAAATTTACTGTTTGTGATTTGTGATTGTGATGTATTTGTGATTTCCACCAACAAAGACCCCACCCAGGAAGTCACCATTTATAAGCCCTATTGCAATGTATTAAGGCACATTGTGATACATTAATGGTTTGGTTACCGCGCCGCGGTAGACACGAGATCCTAACGTCCGTTTGTTCCACATATTATAAGGCGACCGATTACCACACAATGGGACAAGAAGTCGGGCACTCGACTGAACGCCAATATAAGGATCTTACAGTATTTTAACTTTATTTCACATCAAGGTCATGGCCACACATGTTGTCATTAAACAACCTTTACTCGAACGTAAAAAAAGTTACTTCCCCAATATTATAATATTGTTTTGTGGCTTGCTATTTATTATCAGTTCTAATTTATCCTGTCTTAAAATAATCTGTTGTTTTTTTCTTTGTTAAAGCAAGTAATGTTTTTGGCACAATTAGTTAATGTTGGGCAATTGGGCATTTGTGTATTAAGCACGTGCATAAATCTGTCATATGTTGCCTCTTTTCGACCGACACGCGATAAGTAAACTGCAGACACATTTTTGCTCGGATAAAATAGTAGTTTATGTAACTGTTACGTAATAAGGCCTAATTACGTACAGTTGCATACACTGCTTTATCTACATTCATATTATTTATACTAAATGCCGTGTTCGGAAGCCATAGAATGGCTGCCATTGCACCGCCATGGCCAACTCGATTGTGCCGGCGGTCGGGAGGGAGCGTGCCGGCGGTCGGGAGGGAGCGTGTCGGCGGCCGCGCGGGCGCGTGCTGGTGTATATTATGTTATCAAAACTCATAACGTATCAATATTTGAGCATGTAAAGTTAAAATTACGTTACTGTCACAGATAAAAAGCTTATCATAGTAAAATCGGTTGTGGTAATGCTAGCCATTGCCTACCGTTTTTGAACACGTTTTAGAGGACTTACAATGCGAGTGTAGATAAAAGTTTGTTTCATTATTATGAAGTTAAGATACGGAGTGTTAAATAACATATAAACATACTACACTCCGCTGAACCGGTGCTAGTGAGCACAATGTCACTGAGGCATTCACTTTCGAATGATCATATCAGCTGTTGAAAGCTAAACCTTTCGTGTGGGTAAGTGACGGTGTCGTATCTGTAATGTTATCTCGTAGATGTAGATCACCTGAGTATTGTGATACTCATGAGTCATGACAATTGACTGTCATCATTTCACTTTTTGTTGGCTTAATAACGGATAATAAATACATAAATCATGCTTTTATTTGTAAACACGGGTTTTACAGTTCTTATATAAATAGGGTACCACCATGTTTAGCCGTTATTAGGTATACAAATATTATAAATGTCAAGATGGCGCCACTGCCACAAATTTAATTTATACACAAACACTAACTATAACTACAATAATTGGTAAGACGATTAAATTTCTAAGTCAGAGAGGTATTCTCCTACTGAATAATAGGCTTTTCTAACTAATAGTTTAAACAGGCTCTTTTTAAAGTTTGGAATATCATCAAGTTCTCTTATATGTTTTGGTAATTTATTATAATTTTTTGGGGCCATGCCGAAAATACTTTTAGCCAGAAAGGGAGTCTGTTTAGCATTTGTGAAAACTCTGTTACGTCGTCAAACATGGATGATATATAATATGAACTGTTTTTATTCATTAAAACAATTGCTTATACAATACTAAACATAATTAAATAAATAAAAACTAAATAAACCTACCAATGCTTAAGCAATGTGCCCTGAATTAAAATTACAGATATCCCGCTCCCACCTGGTAGGGTGCCCATATGGCTGGCTGCGTTACCTCGCTGAACGAGCCAGCCCTACGGTCACCGGTGGAGCGGGTGGTATGACAACTTATTGTTTAGACATAGAACGTCACGTTTAATATTTAGTACTTTAGTACCTACGAAAAGATGTCAGTATCAAGTTCCAGGATTAAAGGAACTGTAAGAAGTAGTTGTCAAATATTGGGTTTGTTGTGTATGTGACATGTCTTTTGAATGAAAAGGAATGGACTAAGCGCTGGCCACGTCAGATATGACACAATAATGAGAGCATTGAAACCCTTCTAGTTAGATTGCTACTTGTGGAAACATAACAATAGGTATGTCATAATTTTAAATATTCGTTATCTAAATTTAAAACCACTATTTTCAAAATATTTCATACCAATTCGCAATATGATATTCACGTTAAAAATCAAGTAATAGTACATTATGATACAAGTGTGCTAAGTTGATCATTACATACGAAGCGATATTGTGCGCACGAACGCACGTGAGTGCGCTAAGGAAGCTGAGCTATGGAATGATCAAGCACACGCGTTTCATACGACGTTTTTCAACACACTTGCGAGGAAATAACAGAATAGTGTAATTAATAACTTTTGATAAATACATTAATGGTCATAATGTTTACAGGATAGAGGTACTTACGAACCTATGATAATTAAATTTAACTAACCTATTTTGTAATGTTATTGACTATCTGGAACTCTTTTTCAAATCATTTCATAAAATTAAAGACTTCACATTAATTGTGCAATAAATTATAGTATATTTTTCTTACGTATTGCTCACTAGATTTTTATGATAACATTTTACTAGTATGTATCACAATTTTGAAATATATCCAGAGGTTAAATTAACGCTAAAGCTGCCTTCTTATTCATTGAAAATATAATTTGTTTAAAATAATAAAACACAACGAGAAAAATCTAACAAATAAACAATGATTTGAGGTTAACTTATAAATGGAGCGCAATTTTCTTTTTTGGATGTGCGTGCAGCTTGACGCAAAGGCGCGGACGTATAATGCCAAACAGCCAATATTAAAACAGACAATTCGTGTTTAAAATGTAATTTATTGTGTATTACGAGTAATATAATAAGTTAAAATTATTCTTTTTCACAATCAGGATTGTATAATTTGTATTCTATCGTATTTTTAATATATTTACTTTTTTTTACTTTTTTAGAATGTTAACTCCTAAAGAGTAAAAAAAAATGTAAAGGTAATACCCGACTAAATTATAACGATTCGTCTGCGTACGTACAACTTGGTACTAGAGTAGAAACGTCACTTGATCGGATTATTAAAATATTGCACTAGTTCGATAATTATTGTGAAATGCACGCGTGTTTAATATCTAGGAAGGATTATGAGCATAAAACGGTGGGATAAGAACCTCGTTACGAGCAGGTGTGTTGAAAATATAAATACGTCACTGCGATCGATAAAAGTGGGCGCAGAATTCATTGTGATTATTTATTGTCATTTATCCAAATGACAATAAATAATTTATATACCTATCTAGGTATAAATATTGGGATCCAGATAAAATCCAGACATTTTAAGGTCTAAGTTTAACGTGTTAGTGAATATACTTCCAGTTCCTGAACGAACTGAAAATCTTTCCTAGCTTTGCTTTTCCTCGTTGCTTTTTTCTTAAACAGACACTCACTTCTGATTAATTTTATTACAAGCCGAATAGCACCCTAAAAGTTTTCTTAAATATCCTAAAACTTACGGCTCAAAGTTCTGAAACACTCAGAAAATGTATATTCAACAAGCATCACCAATTCACCATACAACTAAATTTCATATGATCATGAATTCAGTCTTGTGTAATTTACAATATTGTAAATGGGTTAAAACATGCGAGTCCTGAATCATAAGTTAACTTGTTAGAGAAGCAAGATCTACATCGGAGGGTTTAAGTTACATAATTAATGGCCTGATAAAACTGCAATGAGCTCAGATGTTGCGGATTCTCACGAGAATTGTGCTCATACATGGGGCTGGGAATAAGAGTCGTAGTTTATTTTGCTGTTTTTTTTCTTTGAGTAGTCATTGAGTTAGAATGTAGGAGACGTACAGTTTCAAACAAGATTTACCGAAAATATGGCTCTTGGAAATTTGTAACCGGCTAGTCTTATCACTGACTAAAGTTTAATAAAACTGACCGAGAAAGTACTACATAGGCTGCTATTTTTATATCCGGAAACCGGGATTACAATCTTCTTAAATAGCATATTTGACCTCCATGGTAAAATTTGAACTTTTTTAAGTACTGGCCGGTATATTTTTTCTTTCTTATTAACGCTCGTGTTTTGTTTTTGACGGGTTTTAAATGTCATCTCGCAGCAAGAATGGAACTCACTCGTGAAAATATTCGTGCTATGATTTATTATGATTTTCGGCGTGGTTTAACGCAACAACAGTGCATAGATCAACTAACTTCAACTTTTGGTGATGAAGCCCCATCTAAAACTACTGTGTATCACTGGTTTAGTGAGTTCAATCGTGGACGTAGTATGCTTACGGACGAAGTTAAGGCAGGTCGCCCGAAATCGGTCGTTGTACAACAAAATATCGAGGCTGTGCGAAAACTTATAATGGACGACCGACATGTTACGTACCGCGAGATAGAGGCGACTCTGGGTATTTCTATGACCAGCATTAATAGCATATTACATAATTATTTGGCTGTAAAAACTCGAGCTCAAGTCTCGAGCCGCTTCAGGTCGTTCAGAATCGTTTCCTCCGTAGGGCGACTGGGGCCCCGTGGTACCAGACGACCCTCAGTTTGCACCATGACGCGGGGCTTGACTCCCTTTATGGTTTCTTTAAGCAGACTGCCCGGCGTTATTTTGACAACGCTCCGCACAGTAGTAATCCGCTAGTTAGGAAGGCTGCGAACTACATTCCCAACCCTCCCCCCCTCGGACTCTTAACACGGAAGTCACTGATTAGGGGCCGCTCGGTTCGGCGGCCTAGGCACTACGTCACGGACCAGGACGACGCACTCACAGCGGCCATTCATGAGAAATGGAACGCTGTGCGTGCGCCCTCCCCCACATGTACACTGCGGCGCCCCCGCCGGCGGGGACGCCCACCTCGGAACAGTCGCGACCACATCGACACGTTCAGTCCCTTATCCACCCGGTACCGCCGCATACCGGATAGAGTCACCCCGACAGTCGTCGGGCCTAGCTGAGTTTCTTGCTGGAGTCTTCTCAGCTAGGCTAGGAGTAGCGAACCAGCGACAAAACCCCCATTAGCTCGATCCCCCCCCACTCACCCAGATCAGGTTGAACTCGCTTCAACTGATCTCGCTGGAAGCGCAAGCTCGGTAGGAGCATTCCAGCGTAGCAAACTCATCACGTTAGGTCGCGGAAGGGTCCTGGATTTTCCCCCGGCAACCATCCCACCAAACAGTCCGCCCGCTTTAGCGCTCCAGAAGCATAAAGCCCAAGTCAGGCTCAAAAAAAAAAAAAAAAAAAGGCTGTAAAAAAAATTTGTTCGCGTTGGATACCCCACAACTTAACAAAAGAGCAAAAAGATGCTCGCGTCGAATGGTGCAATAAAATGTTAAAAAAATATAACCGTGGTAACTCAAAAGCCGTTTATAACATCTATACAGGTGACGAATCCTGGATCTATGCATACGATCCCGAAACGAAGCAACAATCAACGGTATGGGTGTTTCAAAATGAGCCGAACCCTACGAAAGTTACTCGTGCAAAAAGTACATTGAAACAAATGGTGGCCTGCTTCTTCGGTATTAATGGCCATGTAGCTACAGTGCCACTAGAAAACCGTAGAACGGTTAATTCAGAGTGGTACACGACCATTTGCTTACCGGAAGTATTTGAACAAATTCGTACAACTAACCAGCGACGAAGAATCATTCTTCATCATGACAATGCCAGCTGTCATACGTCACGCGAAACAACTCTATTTTTGGAGGGTCAAAATGTGGAATTAACGGGTCATCCGCCGTACAGCCCTGACTTGGCACCCAACGATTTTTATTTATTTCCAAATATAAAGAATAAATTACGCGGTCAACGATTTTCGACCGCTGAAGATGCTGTCGACGCATTCAAACAACACGTTATGGAGGTACCTCAGGCGGAGTGGCAGAAGTGCTTTAAAAATTGGTTCACGCGAATGCAAAAGCGCATAGATCATCAAGGGGAATACTTTGAAAAACAATAAAACCATTTTCAGCCGTGTACGTTTGTTTGTTTTTTTGTTTCCGGATATATAAGTAGCAAGGTAATACGGGTCGTTCTTACAGCACTATTGTGGGGCCATTTTTTTGGGCGGAGTGTGTTGGATTTCAACTGTACCTACTTTGTAGCTGTATGGCCCTAAGCATGTTACCAGGGGCGAATACACGGGGGGAGGGGGGGGGGGCAACAAGGGCAAATAACCCCCCCCCCCCCTCTGAACGCAAGCCTCAACACATTCGGTGTAATTCGTTCCTTTTTTGCACATTGAAACAGGCGCTGATTAACTTTGGGTCATTCATTACATGAATATTACAAATAGTTAAGATTTAAGATTTAAAGATTTTTATTGAACATAATAACGTAGGTACATATTAAAACATTGAGATCGTAAGCAGCTGCATTAGTATAAACTGTGTCGCTTTTGATGTTGACTGGTACCTACAACAAAATCTTTACCATCGAAACAGAAAATTAGTAATTACGCTTAAAACTCTTGCGTAACTTGAATATACTTAACTGTTTTTAAAACAATGTGCAAACAAAGTCAACTGTTTATGATATAAATATTATTTTCATTGATTTCCAATTAATTAACTCGGCACTGATATCGCTGCACGGATAACCTCAATGTGCAGGCTATCTCGTTGGTCAGATTACTGGTGATTGAAATTACGTGTTATATTATAACAATCGTTATTAATTTTAACTCCATTTTTTGTAATAAAATACAGTATGAATAACAAACAAGTAAGGTGTGACCTAAAGTGCGCCTAAAAATATCTAATTTTAAAAAACCATATCAAATCTTTTAGGTAGGTAAATACGTGATAACATATAATTATTTTACATGTTTTTAAAGTGGGTCATTCCACTCATACAATAGTATGTTATTCAATCAAATACAAACATTGAAAACATTGAAAAAATAATCAACCCAGCAGGATTTGAACCTCGCATTCGAACTTGACCCATATCTTAATTGGTAAAGCGATCGAGCCCCGATAAGGCGTATCGATGCGAGGTTCAAATCCTGCTGGGTTGATTATTATTTTTTCAATGTTTTCAATGTTTGTATTTGATTGAATAACGTGTTAACATGTTAGGTTACATGTCACCCACTTTCGGGGGAGAGATTTTTTCAATCCAATGTCATTTGTGTATGAAAAATCGCACAAAATCTAAGACGGAATTAATAAAGGCCCCTTATGGATGACTGGCAAAACTTCCTAGGGCGGAAATGAAGCACTTTCCATTCGCATCATAGATCGATAATGCGACTTTCAAAACATGAGAAATTAACAAATGCATATTAATTATAAACTGAAGAACAAATCAAATTATTTTTTAATAAATATTTTGATTTGTTTATTCCCCAGCCCTGGGCACCGGAGGCCTAGGTCACTTTTTCCTTTGTATATGACATCTATATAAGTGCATATTAATTATGTTTGTATAGTTTTGGCAGCCATCTTTATACCGGAACCACTTCATATTTAGGTTTTATATTATAACACGTTCAGGTAATATTTAAGCTATCAAAGCCGACGTCGTCAATTCGCGATTGTTGTTATCAGTAAATTCTTAGTTCTTTTCGGGTTTGATAAGTCTCGAGTAGCTCAATACGTTATGGTAGTGAAGCAACTTTACGATCATAATTCGACTACATTTTATCCACGTCAGAACATATTTAAGATTTCTTGAGATGTCCGGATGATACTAATGAACTCTTGGTACAGCAGCAGAAGTAGCTAAGCGGGCGAGGTGTTCAAAATTACCTGCATTATTCTCTTAACAATAAAGTCGTGTCAAGCTCATTTTGAACACCTCACCCGCTTAGTTACTTCCGCTGCCGACTGTACCATTCGAACATTTTAAAAATTCCTAACTATACCTGCTTAGAACTCGTTTGGGGCTACGTTAGGTGCTTAGTTTTTTTTCTATTAAAGATTATTTTAATTAAAATAGTGAGATATGTATACAATGTGTTACGGACAGCCTAGATCCCTACCTAAATAAATTGTATTTTACCTAGTTAGTTATAAGGTTTAGGTAAGGTGATAAATAAGTGGTACACACAGGTCAACTTTATTAAAGTAAAAACTAGATTGATTGATGTCTGTGCAGAAACAAGACTTGTTTGTACCGCTGAAAAGCAGTATGTGTGCCCTCTGTGATGGTACGCGCCCGACTGAGGGCGGGCAGAGGGGGAGCGGCGTATTTGTATGAATGATGACCCAGGCAGCCGAGATTACCATACGACGACCGCGGGCCCCGACTGAGGTGGCAAGGCTTGACCGAAGCGAGAGCCGCGAAAACATTTTGATTTTCCCGGAAAATGCCGCAACCCACATAGGTCATACATACCTCTAGAGATAGGGTTTTTAGTAAACTATCTAGTAAAAATAGTTTTGTAAGCCTCGGACTTAGGATACCGGAGTTAGAGTAGATAGAAGCTCACTCCCATACAAAATTTACTATTAAGAAAAAGCAACTTTTTAGTTTATTGAAATTCTGTAAAGATATTGTCCTAGATAGACAGATCTTGCAAAGACCTTTCTAACAAGGTATAAATCATCGAAATCCGTCCAGTAGTTTTCGAGATATAAGCAAAAATGTAAATAAATACGCAAATATCCTAAGTCGAGTGCAAGAAAGAGATAGCAATGTAAACAAAGGACTTCTCTGTCTAAAACTTCTAGATTTATCGAATGCGTAAAAAAGATAGAGATATCCTTGTCTAAAATATCTAGATTTTTCCATAGCGTAAAAGAGATGAAGATAGATCTCTCTTTCAGATTGTTCTAGATATTTCCACCCTCGCTATTTTCGAATCATATAAAAGCCGGCACGCACCGCCGCAGTTCAGTTCAGTTCAGCAAGCAGTTCCAGCAAGAAAAATAAGAAGAAGAACAGATAATAGTGACCAGTAGTCGACAGTATCAGTATATCAGTGTGCGTACCGGCTTTCTATGTGCCTAGTGTTAAAGTTTAGTGCCTAGCGTACCTAGGGTTCATATGACAGGGTATATGTACCTGTTTATGGACTAAGCGTTATAAGTAAAGTGTTAGTGTCTCAGTTTGTACCTAGTGCTCTTAGGGTAAACGTGCCAGTACTCGGGCAGGGTATATGTACCTGTTCGAGGACTAAGTAGTTAAAGTAAAGTTAGTGACAGTGCGAAGTAGGGTAAATGTGCCTATCCTCGGGCAGGGTATATGTACCTGTTCTAGGATATAAGTTGTAAATAGTGTAAATAGCCATAGTTAGCCAAGTGTACCGAGTGATTGTGTTTTAGTAATAAATAAGAATCCAAGTGCAGTGAGTGTTATTACTGAGAGTCCCGTTCCACAGTGGGAGGAATTGGATCCCGAACCAGCGAATGCTCTGTATCCGCATAAATAAATATTTAGACTGTGCTGTCGCTGATGCAGACTGACGCCAGAGAGTAGCCTGGCGGCCACAGTTCTATGGTCCTTCGAGCCGGATCAGGGGATTCAGTGGAACTTGGACTAGTGAAAAGTGGATTCTTATAGTGACTACTGACACTTTGCGTGTGTGTTATTTGTGACATTGTGTTGTGATATAGTGCAATAAAGTGCCAAGATGGTGTCATCAGGAGTGAATACGAGGTCGCAGTCTGGCCGCCGCACCGGAGAGGAAGAAGGCCGACTAGAAGATACTGCGGAAGGCGTATCTGCGAACGTGGCAGGGGCACCCGGTACCGTGCGCACCCCACAGGATGGGGTCACGGGCAAGGCCGGGCAGCCGTGTCAAGAATCTTCTGCGGGGGTACCTGTAAGAGCTGGAGCCATGGTATCGTCTGGGCCCGCGAAGGTTGTCCATAAGGGATCACCACGTTCGCCGTCGACACTGGAGCGGCGAAGGATCGAGCAAGCGATCAAGAAGCAGCTGCGACATAAGGAAAAGGCGGAGCAACGCCGAGTTGAGCGCGAGCACCTGAGTGGGCGCGCGCAGAACCTGTCTCCGGTTTCGGAAAGAGGGAGTAAGGAGGCCCAGTCAGAGGGCCACCCTAAGGCCACGGAGACACAGAAGTTACCGACTCCATCACCAGGCAAGGTACCGACGGTCAAGTCTCATCCGTCGAGGAAATCACACGCATCACACGTAAGCAGCCTCCGATCAGCCAAATTAAGAGAGCTCGAACTCGAGCAAATGAGGAAAGAGGTCGAGCTAAAACGGCGAGAGATCGAGTTGGAACGAGAGCTGCTAAGGAAGGAGTACGAGCTCAAGAGGGACGAGGTACTCGAAGAAACGAGCTCTGGAACTGGAACTGGAACTGACTCATCGTCCGTGGGGTCATCGCGCACAATCAGCCCGGCCAGGGAACGACCGGCTGAACCCGATAGTCGAGTGCACGAGTGGCTGCGCACCATTGAAGACACGCCGCGTCATCGAGTGCGCGTAGAGTCGCCGCCCGTACCGTCACGGGTCAGGCGCGCCCAATCGCCGCCGCGTGGGCCGCGTATTGAGGCACGAGCGCCGCCGCCCGTGGAACCGCGTGATCAGCCACCAGGACGACATGAATGGACGCCGTATTCCGAAAACGCCAGACTAAGGTCGTCGGTAGAGCCGCTGCCGAGTGATGCAGCGACAGCGTTCAACAGGCTCGCCGACCAGCTACGGGACGCCGTCAGGACCACACCGCCGAAGCAATGTTACGAGTTGCCGCCATTCACGGGCAATCCTAACGAATGGCTTCTGTTCTTCAACGCCTACACGGAGTCAACCCTACGGTACAACTTCAGTGCGTTCGAGAACATGGCTCGGCTGAGGAACTGTCTACGTGGGGATGCACGACAGTGTGTGCAGCATCTGTTATCCACATCGACACAGCCAGAGCTAATAATAAGGCTCCTTAAGAAGAATTTCGGGCGCATCGACTTACTGGTGGACAAGGCGCTGGACGAGCTAAAGCGGCTGCCGCCGTTGGGACCCAGTGCCATTGACCTGAACGAATTCGCAACGAAGATTGTAAACATTGTAAGTACACTTTGCGAACTCGACAGCAGGAACTATAGCAACAACCCGTTGTTAGTTCGAGAGATAACAGACAGACTGAGTCCACACCTCAGAAGTCGATGGTGCGCCTACGCAAAGGAGCACATAAAGGGCGGCAAGTGTGAGCTGATGCTGATGGCTGACTTCTTAATGGAAGAGAGCGACGCAGAGTTAGAATTCTCGCACGCTCGCATGCCTGGCACCAATAAAAGGAGGGAAGCGGCGACTAAGGAGGTAGCTCGACCATCACCGAGTCGCGCAGTCCAGGGAAGAGGCGCGCGTAGGACGCAAGCGCAGTACCACGCCGAGCAGACGTACACAACAGGGAACACCGTGGGCATTCGGGAGCCTTGCTTGTGCTGCGGCGGTGAACACAGGACTACGGAATGTAAGCGAGTCCTGGTCATGGACACAGGCGCGAGATGGGACTGGGCCAAAAGCAACCGCATATGCTACAAATGCCTGAACGGTAAACACTCCAAGTTGAAATGTCACGCAAAGGCATGCGGTTCCAACGGATGCACCAGATGGCATCACCGATTACTGCACAGCGAGGGCAGCACGCAGAGAGAAGCGCGTGTACGCCGGCCGCCACCCCGCGCGGCCTCACCTGCCCCGCAACCTGCCGCCCGCGACGGGTCCGGACATCCGCAGGCGGCCAAACCAACAGAGCCGGAGATCACGTCGAACACGACGGTGGAACAAGTGAACAGCACGTCCAGCGTATTTTTGAAGATGGTACCTGTTACCGTAGAGGGTCCAAAAGGGAAGGTGGATACCTACGCTATGCTTGACGATGGCAGCACAGTGAGTCTGATCCAAGCAGACTTGGCCGAAGCCATAGGAGCCACGGGACCCGAGACGCCGCTGCGCCTGGCAGGGGTAAGCAACATGGAAGCTGTGCCAGAAGTAAGCAGACAAGTCAGAGTTCGCGTACAAGGAAAGGGCCTAGAGACCGCGTATAACTTAGTCTTCACCACAGTGAAGAGACTAGGACTACGAACGCAAAGGATGAGCAAGCAGGTCATGGAGATGGAACACTTCAAGGATATCCAGACTGCCTGCTACGACGAGGCCGTACCGCGACTACTTGTGGGGACAGACCAATGGCCAGTGTTGCTACCTCAGGAGGCGAGAATACGGGGACTGGACGAGCCGGCAGCAGTACTGACAGGGTTAGGTTGGGTGGTCTTCGGAGGTAAGCCACGTATAGTCAACCCACCCGAGAAGCACGTGACGCTACACTGCCGCCAAGAGGATGACGAGCACCTGGACTCTATGTTGCGGGAATATTTCAACATAGACTCGCTCGGCATCAAGAATGTCAAGAAGGTAGATCCAGGGACACAGAGGGCCCTGGATATCTTCGAGAAGTCGGTCAAGAAAATCGACGGACCACGCTACGAGGTGGGACAGCTATGGCGGGACGAGGAGCCACGAATGCCGCCGAGCCTGCACACGGCATTGAATCGACTGCATAGCATCGAGCGCAAGATGGACCGTGACCCGGCATTCGCAGCGAGCTACACCGAGCAAGTAAATAACTTGCTTGCTAAGAAGTATGCTGAGCCGCTGGAGGAGCCGCCAGATAGCAACGTAGCGTGGGTTCTACCGCACTTCGCTGTGACCAACCCCAACAAGCCGGGAAAGATCAGATTAGTCTTCGATGCAGCGTGTCGCAGCCAAGGGAAGTGCCTCAACGATTTTCTACTGGAAGGGCCGGACTTACTACAATCACTGATCGGGATACTGTTCCGGTTCCGCGAAGGGCAGTTCGCCGTGGTGGCGGACCTACAGGAGATGTTCCTCCAGATCAAGATGAGGAGTGAGGACCAGCCCTCACAAACTTTCGTCTGGAGAGGAGACCGCCGAACTGGAAACCCGCAGTTCTACAAGATGACGAGCATGCTGTTCGGCGCAGCGAGCTCGCCTTTCCTGGCGCATAGCGTTCGCAACAGGAATGCCCAGGATAACGCCGAAGAATTCCCGGATGCTGTAGAGGACATCGTCCGTAACCACTACATGGACGACTACGTGGCAAGCTATCCGGACGAGGAAGAGCTCGTACATCGTGCCACGCAAGTAACATCGTCACACGCTAAAGGAGGGTTCAAGCTTCGTGGATGGACGTCCAACAGTAAGAAGTTACTGCAAGGTATCCCACAAGAGCTGCACGCAAACGCACCGGCGCAGCTAGGGAAGAAGGAAAACAAGATCCTTGGCATGTATTGGAACCCTGAAACGGACGAGCTCGGGTTTAACACGGCCATGATGAGGGTACCGGCCGAGGTACGAGACATGAAGACTACGCCGACGAAGAGGCAAATGCTATCGGCCGTGATGTCCGTGTACGACCCACTGGGGCTGTTAAGTCACTACACAATAACAGCCAAAGTCCAGTTACAAAACTTGTGGGCCAAGAAACTGGACTGGGACTCACCACTGCCAGAAGAGGACAAGCACGACTTCGAAGAATGGCTACGGGCTTTGGACAGCGTTGCAGCACTTCGAATTCCCAGATGCTACTTGTCAACGGGGGCAGCGGCGAGCAAGGAACTACACGTCTTCGTGGACGCCAGCACCAAGGCGTACGCATGCGTGGCATATTGGAGAGTCGTCCAAGAAGATGGGACGGCCCTGGTCAGCATGGTCGCCGCCAAAAGTAAGGTGGGGCCAACGAGACAACTCAGCGTGCCACGCATGGAGCTTCAGTCAGCGCTCATCGGATCGAGACTGCAGCAGACCATCCGAGAAGAGCACCGTCTGACGCCAGCACGAGTCGTTTTGTGGACTGATAGTGGAACAGTACTCCACTGGATTCGCAACGACGCCAAACGCTACAGCGCCTACGTAGCCAACCGCTTAGGAGAGATAGCGGAGCTAACGAAGCCAAGTCAATGGCGCTGGGTACCAACCAAGGAAAATCCGGCAGACGAAGCTACGCGGCCGGATAACAGAAGACAAGTCACCTTCGACAGCCGATGGTATCAAGGACCAGACTTCCTGAAGAGACCAGAAAACGAATGGCCAAAGGAGAAGATGTCCCAGGAGACTACGGATCCAGCCGAGAGGGAAGAAATAATTTGCGCTGCGACAGAAGAACCAAAGGTAAACAAGGAGCCTATTCCCGACATCGATCGATTCTCCGACTACAACAGACTGCTGAACGCGACAGCACGCGTTTACCAGTTCGTCGAGTGCCTTAAGACCCGACAACGAATGCCGCTGCAAGTGAGACATCGGAAGAAAGCGGAACACTTACTCTTCCAGTACGTGCAGCGGACAAGTTTCCCGGAGGAATACCGAAGTCTGGTTAAGCAGGAGCCAGTGAACCGGAAGAGTCGGATCTTCGAATTAGACCCAGTAATAGATGAAGATGGTCTAATAAGGATGCGGGGACGGATCAACGCAGCGCCGGTGCAAGGCCTGGAAAAGAGACCTGTAATCCTGGACGGCAGGCATCGGGTGATCAAACTAATGATCGCTCGAGCACATCGGGAAGCTGGACACGCCAACAACGAACGGGTTGTGAATGATCTGCGTCAGCTCCACTGGATCATTCACCTACGACCGACGGTGCGACAAGTGGCTGGCAAGTGCCGCCTGTGCATTCTTCGTAAGACACAGCCGAAGGTGCCAGCAATGGGAGACTTGCCGCTGGCAAGAATCGAGCCGTATAAAAGACCGTTCACGAACACAGCCGTGGACCTGTTTGGGCCACTCATGGTAACCATCGGACGAAGACACGAAAAAAGGTGGGTTGCATTGTTCACCTGTCTAACTACGCGAGCTGTGCATCTGGAGGTCGTCCACAGCCTATCGACAGACTCAGCGATAATGGCTCTACGACGACTGGCGGCACGACGAGGATGGCCTGCGGTCATATACAGTGACAATGCAACCAATTTCCGGGGATCGGACATCGAGCTACGCAACGCGTACAAAGAATGGATACCTGCACTTCAAGAGTTCGGCGTGCAGAAGAACATTTCGTGGAGGTTTATCCCACCCGGTGCACCAAATCAAGGCGGAGCCTGGGAGCGACTGGTGCGCTCCGTAAAGAGCGCATTAACAGCCACTCTGCACACAAAGGCGCCGAGAGAAGAATTACTGATGACCGTATTAGCCGAAGCAGAAAACACCGTCAACGCAAGACCGCTGACCCACGTTTCGGTGGACCCTAAAGATGAAGAAGCTCTGACACCAGCACACTTTCTACTGGGCGGATCGACGGGGGTTCCACCGACAGGACCATGCGATGAAGCCGACCGAAGAACTTGGCGCGCCAGCCAAGCTCTAGCGGACCATTTTTGGAGGCGGTGGGTGCGCGAGTACCTACCCACACTTGCACCACGACAGTCAGCGGCTAACGGAGTGAGACCGATCCAGGAGGGCGACTACGTTATTATCGTGGATGGAAATTTACCACGCAACGTATGGCCGCGAGGGATCGTCACGAAGGTGTACCAGGGACCAGATGGCGCAGTCCGATCAGCCGACGTCCAGACCAAGGGAGGCGTGTTCCGGAGGCCCGTCACGAAGCTGGCTGTCCTACCGTTGCAACAGGAGCAGCCGCAGGAGCGTCAGCGGGGGCAGAACTGTTACGGACAGCCTAGATCCCTACCTAAATAAATTGTATTTTACCTAGTTAGTTATAAGGTTTAGGTAAGGTGATAAATAAGTGGTACACACAGGTCAACTTTATTAAAGTAAAAACTAGATTGATTGATGTCTGTGCAGAAACAAGACTTGTTTGTACCGCTGAAAAGCAGTATGTGTGCCCTCTGTGATGGTACGCGCCCGACTGAGGGCGGGCAGAGGGGGAGCGGCGTATTTGTATGAATGATGACCCAGGCAGCCGAGATTACCATACGACGACCGCGGGCCCCGACTGAGGTGGCAAGGCTTGACCGAAGCGAGAGCCGCGAAAACATTTTGATTTTCCCGGAAAATGCCGCAACCCACATAGGTCATACATACCTCTAGAGATAGGGTTTTTAGTAAACTATCTAGTAAAAATAGTTTTGTAAGCCTCGGACTTAGGATACCGGAGTTAGAGTAGATAGAAGCTCACTCCCATACAAAATTTACTATTAAGAAAAAGCAACTTTTTAGTTTATTGAAATTCTGTAAAGATATTGTCCTAGATAGACAGATCTTGCAAAGACCTTTCTAACAAGGTATAAATCATCGAAATCCGTCCAGTAGTTTTCGAGATATAAGCAAAAATGTAAATAAATACGCAAATATCCTAAGTCGAGTGCAAGAAAGAGATAGCAATGTAAACAAAGGACTTCTCTGTCTAAAACTTCTAGATTTATCGAATGCGTAAAAAAGATAGAGATATCCTTGTCTAAAATATCTAGATTTTTCCATAGCGTAAAAGAGATGAAGATAGATCTCTCTTTCAGATTGTTCTAGATATTTCCACCCTCGCTATTTTCGAATCATATAAAAGCCGGCACGCACCGCCGCAGTTCAGTTCAGTTCAGCAAGCAGTTCCAGCAAGAAAAATAAGAAGAAGAACAGATAATAGTGACCAGTAGTCGACAGTATCAGTATATCAGTGTGCGTACCGGCTTTCTATGTGCCTAGTGTTAAAGTTTAGTGCCTAGCGTACCTAGGGTTCATATGACAGGGTATATGTACCTGTTTATGGACTAAGCGTTATAAGTAAAGTGTTAGTGTCTCAGTTTGTACCTAGTGCTCTTAGGGTAAACGTGCCAGTACTCGGGCAGGGTATATGTACCTGTTCGAGGACTAAGTAGTTAAAGTAAAGTTAGTGACAGTGCGAAGTAGGGTAAATGTGCCTATCCTCGGGCAGGGTATATGTACCTGTTCTAGGATATAAGTTGTAAATAGTGTAAATAGCCATAGTTAGCCAAGTGTACCGAGTGATTGTGTTTTAGTAATAAATAAGAATCCAAGTGCAGTGAGTGTTATTACTGAGAGTCCCGTTCCACAGTGGGAGGAATTGGATCCCGAACCAGCGAATGCTCTGTATCCGCATAAATAAATATTTAGACTGTGCTGTCGCTGATGCAGACTGACGCCAGAGAGTAGCCTGGCGGCCACACAATGTATACATGTAGTTTCATTGTTTTACCCTTCACGTGTACGTAGGGTCATGTGTTAGAAAACTGTACTTTAGTTAGCAAAAAAATTACACGTAATATTGGACGGGGGAGGGGGGGGTGGGTCCTGAAAATATCACCAAAGATAACAACGGGGGAGAGCCGTCTAAAACAAGCCAAAATCGTATGACGCGATTGGACGCCCCCTTACCTAACGTGGTCCATAACGATTTCTTTTATTTCATTGTAAGGCCTAATGGATCTGGTTTCCATTCCAATAGACCTTCTAGCTCTACCCTATTATAGTGACTGGGTCACGCGTTTGGTGTGAACTTGTGAAGTTGATGATAAAATTAAATATTGACATTTCATTTTTCGTACCGTGTACTGTGAAAACAAACAAAATTGTCATTCAGACCACGGTCAAATACCGACACGTATGAGATAATCTGTGTGTGCGTAACGACACTCCGCGTTAATAACATCTCTGTCATGTAGGTATACCTATAACGTCATATACACCACAAGAGTACGATTATTCTTGGTTTCATTGCATTGTATGCTCAATTAGATTTGTTTGAGTAGGCATATTTACTGGCCTCATGTTGTCATTGATTTATGATAATTATGTGTAGTGTTTATAATAAAGGGTAGTTTTAAAACTAGTAAGGTATACGGCAGTCTGTAACCAGCGAGTACACGTTATACAGCTACTCCTGTGTTTTATTTCCAAAACATGTCCTGAAACTTCTCAGTGGCGACGAGGATGGGATAAGTTAGCAGGCATCGAGGGAACGTGCATATTTTTAGATGATTTGTTAATTACCGCGCCAAACCGGGAAACTCACGTAGTTAGGTTGGAACAGGTTTTAAGTAGACTACAGGACGCCGGGTTGCGCGTGAAGCAGGAAAAGTGTGCATTTTTTAAGGATTCCATGGAATATTTAGGATTTGTTATTGAGAAAAATGGGTAACATAAGTCTAAAAAGAAAATAGATGCTATTCTAGAATGTGAACGTCCTAAGACTGTGACGGAATTTAAATCTTTTTTGGGCATGTTAAATTATTATAGGACGTTTATTCCTAATGCTTCAAGTTTGCTGAGTCCATTAAATTTATTATTAAAAAAAGATTGCAAATGGCAATGGGGCGAGGTCCAAAACGATGCGTTTGAAGCCATCAAAACAGAGCTTGCGTCTGAAAAGGTTTTGGCTCACTACAACCCCGGGTTCCCAACGATCGTCACAGTAGACGCGGGACCCAAGGGGCTGGGAGCCTTATTAGCTCAGACGCAGCCAGATGGCACCGAGCGTGTTGTGGCCTACGCATCTCGATCGTTGTCTACAAGCGAACAAAATTATGCTCAAATTCAAAAAGAGGCCGTTTCTATAATTTTTGGAATAAAGAAATTCCACCATTACCTATATGGTAGATCTCAGCCTTTCATTTTAAGGACCGACCATAAGCCCCTAATATCCATTTTTGGTAGTAAGAAAGGTGTACCGGAATTTGCTGCTAACCGATTACAACGTTACGCACTGTTTTTATCAGCTTACAATTTTAAAATAGAGTATATTAAGAGCGCAGACAACGTAGCCGATTTCTTATCGCGGGCAATAAAAGAGTCGCAGCTGGCTGCTAAGGAGGATAACTTAATGGAGGATGAGGCATTGTTTATAAATTTCATGTATCAGGACATTCACCCTATTTCTGTAGAAAACATACAAAAAAAAACTGTAAAGGATTCCATATTAAGTAAAGTTTCAAAGTATATTTTGCAAGGTTGGCCTAGAAAAGTAGATGTAGAGCAATCTTAAGCCATATTTTAATTGTCGTTTGCAGTTATCATTAGAAAAAGGCTGCCTAATGAGGGGCCATAAAATCATAATACCCATTATGTTCAGGGAACGATTATTAAATGAATTGCACAATTCACATTTCGGAGTTGTAAAAACAAAAAGCAACGCACGTAAATACATGTGGTGGCCAAATATTGATAAACACATCGAGGAAAAAATAGGATCGTGCAGTATTTGTTCATCGATCCGACCGGCGCCGCCGCGCGCGCCGCTAGCTGTGTGGCCGCGGCCGCGCGCGTGCTGGCAGCGCCTGCACCTCGACATGGCTGAGCTGGCCGGCCTACGTGTACTCGTAGCCGTGGATGCGCACTCCAAGTGGGTGGAGGTGTATTTCATGTCGAGTATTGATTCTGCGAGCATTATAGCAAAGTTATGTGATATGTTCGCTAGATTTGGTTTAGTTAAAACGCTAGTAACAGATAACGCTACGAATTTTACTTCGGCAACGTTTGAGGACTTTTGTAAAAGTAATAATATTAAGCACGTAACTATTGCGCCTTACCATTCTGCGTCTAATGGTCTCGCAGAAAATAGTGTTAGGTTTATAAAAAAGGGTTTGAAAACAATCTTAGCGCAAAATTTATCTAAGGCAGATTTTTATAATAAAGTAATTTTTTTCCTATTTGAGTACCGAAACTCAGTTCACGGTACGACTGGACACTCGCCCGCCGAGCTGATGCTAGGGCGGCCACTGCGCTGTCGTTTTGATTCGCTCATGCCGACATGCGACGTCCCATCCGACGTCAGCCCGTCAGTATCCTCGGCTGATAAAAATGTGCTCCAAAAACAGATCTTACAGCGTAAATATTATGGCGGAAAAAGGCAAATCGAATTTAAAATCGGAGACAATGTACTAGTGAAATCTTATTATAAAAACGGCACAAAACATACGTGGATCAAAGGGAGAATATTGAGTACTATTGGATCTTCAATGTTTAAGGTTAACATTCCAAATCTGCAAGTAACAACTAAAAAACATGTTGATCAGCTGCTCATGTACAAAGGAAGAAGGGCTTCAGAAGACAATAGCTGTGACAGCGATGTTCCCATGCTACAACAGAGTGAGCCCGAAGAGGAGGAACGTTTAGAAGCCGCAGCACAGCCGCTGCCCGAGCCGCCATCACAGCCGCCGGCAGAGCAGCTGTCAGCCACGGGGGAGGAGGAGGACGAGGCCGACGTGTCGGATAGTTCGTTTGCGAGTGTGGTCTCGCCGACGTCATCGCCTCAACCGCATGATATCACGGTTACCCCTGATGAACCACCCTCTGTTCAAATACTACCTGCAGTGGTAAATAACGCGCCGTTGGAAACAGATGTTATTATTAGACGATTTCCATTAAGGAGTACAAGAAATCCAAATCCCGATTATTAAGGTTTACGAATGCCTTGCCTTAGTGTTATTTTTAGGATTGTAGCTATCTGGATTGTTTATAACTATTGGTGGAGGGATGTAGTGTTTATAATAAAGGGTAGTTTTAAAACTAGTAAGGTATACGGCAGTCTGTATCCAGCGAGTACACGTTATACAGCTACTCCTGTGTTTTATTTCCAAAACATGTCCTGAAACTCCTCACAACAACAATAACAAGAAGGTGTACGGTAAGGTGTGTAAGGTACCTATACACCAGTCAAATTGTAAACAAAATTTCCTTAAAAAAACAAAGCGCGACGTAAAGCTGCATTTTTGGTATGTTATTTGGGTTCCTTAGGGGAGTAGGAAACAGTGTTTTGCAAGCAAAACAAAAAGGTGCTCCCTGCGTAATACGCAAAAAACTGTGAAATTTTTGCACTGGTTTTAGTTTTTCCACTTTCATTAAAAAACTGCATGTTGTTCGGAATTAGCAAGATTTGCAAAACACAGTCATACTCCCCTAAGGGACCCAAATAACATACCAAAAATGCAGCTTTAGATTGCACTTTGTTATTTTAATATACAATTTGACTGCTGTATAGTTGTTGGTCCATAATAAATGCATCATTCACTATGCCCATTTTCAAAAAGTACATCTTATAAAACGTAATGTAAAATGTGGTGGCAAGTTACTTGCGTCCATAAAAAATAATTCGAATAATGCCCGCTATTTCATTTACTTATACACATAGTCTCACAGCAAACAATATAATAATAATAATAATAATAAATACTCTTTATTGCACACCTCATACAGTTACAAGCACAAATTTTACAATTAGATAAATTTAGGTAGAGGTAACAACAGGCGGTCTTATCGCTAATGAGCGATTTCTTCCAGACAACCTTTAATATAATTAAAATCGTAAACTCATTTTTATTATTTTCCTTGCTGGAAGTCTCCACAGTCTGCCTCCCATGAACGTAATGTATGTCACGTTCGAAACTTTAGTCTTTATAAATATTAACTGCACATTAATCCCGTTTTATTACATTCAATGCTGCGTAATGCTTTAATATAGTTACTGTCAAGAATAATATGCAAAAATCCTAAAAGAAACCTAACCACTTTTTCAGATGCAGACAATCCTACACCACAACAGCAGCGGCGCGGCGGCGTACACCGGGCGACTAAAGCGGCGCGAGGTGCACCGAGCGATCACGCTGCACCCCGTGAAGGACCACCGCCACATGTACAGGCTTCACACTTACTTCAAGGTACCAAGCTCGCAGCTTATACAGTTGAATAACGTGACACGCTCTCATGGCTCTACAAAGAAGATTGTGTCGGACACAACAACAGTGGCGCGGTGTATACCGGGCGTCTGGTCTGAAGCGGCGCGAGGTGCACCGAGCGATCACGCTGCACCCCATGAAGGACCACCGCCACATGTACAGGCTTCACACTTACTTCAAGGTACCAAGCTCGCTGCTTATACAGTTGAATAACGTGACACGCTCTCATGGCTCTACAAAGAAGATTGTGTCGGACACAACATCAGTGGTGCGGTATACACCGGGCGTCTGAAGCTGCGAGATGTCTACAGAGCGACCACGCTGTATCCCGTGAAAGACCACATCCACATGTACAGGCTGCATACTTTCTTTAAGGTACTGAGCATGCTAAACTGAAATAGATATCATACAAAATACAAATACATCCCGTACTTACATCCGAAAGAAATAGTAACGAATGCCAGGGCTGGGTTCAAACCAGCATCTTCTGCATTCGCAGAAGAGGCCTCAAACCGAGGTATTTAATAAAATAACTTACGAGTAATTTGTTCTCTAATTGTACCACACTTGCAAATTTAGAATATAAGTAATATAGCTAACACAGTGTACCTACTTGCCATACGATAAATAAATAACACTTGTTATATTTAGGGTAGGCAACGCGCATGTGAAACCTCTGGGGTTGCAGGCGTCCATAGGCTACGGTAACTGCTTACCATCAGGCGGGCCGTATGCTTGTTTGCCACCGTCGTGGTATAAAAAAAAAAAATGTACTGCACTCGAGAGTAACGAAAAGTAGGTAATAAGCACAATCCGTCTGTACTTGGGTATGTTTGGTTGTTCTTTCTCTCAATCTTACAATAACGGCTAAATAAATAGTTAGGTATTTTTATCCCGGAAATATTACTTTAAAATTTGGGCAATTTAATGACTGTAACGCCAACGAACTGTCTTGCACACTTGCAGTCTTATTTTCAATAAAATAAATGTCTTTAAAACACTATACACTGCAGTTTAATGTGTTTTCACAACACACAACAATAAAACAGGCACTTTACTTGCTAATACCGATTGCCCACTTAACACCTACACTCGCTTTCTGCCAGACTATCGGCTTTCTCTATGGTGACATCGGGTATACAGGGTGACTCGAAATTCGACCTAACCCATAAGCGCTTTCAGCTATTCTTTGTTTTCGGTAAGGTCGTTCATTCGTTATTAGAAAAATGTTTTCTTGTTTTCTTACAATGCGTAATTTGAAACGTTATGAGCAGGTAATTTCGTAAACCAACTCCGGTTTTGAATTTCATATACCGTGCAAATTGCTTGACACGTGGCAGAGTTTTACAAGTGACAATGAACTCGATGAAACACGACGACTTAATAGGTAATTGTGTAGATTGGTGGTCTGTGTATTTACTAGATACTTCATTTGTTTTTGCATTAGGATTCATTTGAATTTGAATAGAAGTTCATTAGAAAAAGTTGTCCTTATACGTACTTAAACAAGTATAATAATTATAGGTTATTTCTTTTACTATATATAGTTAAAAATACTATATCACTCTCTTACACATTTCACATACCGATAAAATGTATGATCGATCGTTTGAAAAACCCAAATGAATTGCCAATTGCCACTAATACGAGTATACAGGTTGTAACAAAAATGCTGGTGCTCCGTTTAAGGGCATAATTGGTATCGTATTCTAATTATAAAAAACTAAGACAAAACATTTTTTTTGGCGAAAAATAAATTGGTTTTGTATAGAGGGTCGGCCAGCTGAGATGAGGTGTCCCATACATTTTTTTTTCTCCTACTTTTTCTTAGTCGCAATACGATGCCAATTATGCCCTTAAACGGATCACTACTATTTTTGTTACACGTTGTATGGTATCTACCATACAAGGTGTACATATAAAGATCTTATTTTACCTTAAATCTAATAGTCAAGATTCGTAGTTAAGTTACTACAATTTAATCGTGCAAATGAAACTATCTTCGCAATAACCAACTCAAATCCAAATTGGTTTAGTATTTTGCATAAAAAAGTAGGTACGTATACGTAAGAATACAGAGTACTATTTTCGCACGTTGATGATGCTATTTTCCAGCGAGTGCCTGAACGCACCACTTCGCTATAGTTCCATAAAAAAACTACTCCTACTCAGTAAATATTAGTAGAGGCGTCTCACAATTAAAACAAATGAATGACTAAGTAGGCAACACTTCCTATGCACATGAGTTGTTTACGCAAGAAGTTTATTTCTGAGACACAGGCGTGCGAGTGACGTCACGTGGCGAGTATTACCTATTTAAATATATTAAATTTGTTATACAGACCAATAAGTAGCTCCCGTCGACTGCCATACATTTGATTTAACAAATGTAGGTATGGTGGTCGTGAGAGTGTGAAGCGACATCGCTTGGAGCGTTTTTTTTCGTTGGCCTGGGCGATACAATTATGAAGTTGAAATATCAAATTTTTAATAGGTATTTTTTTACCGTTTAACCAATTTGTCTAAAGGATCACTTTAACTTTACCTTGCAATAATAAGATTTTTTTTTCGATCAGTATAACTGATAGCTTAGAACAATGCCATTATTATTTCTTACTGTCAATCCATACTTTTATAGCTAAGATATGATAATTATAATTAGTTCAACGGCCTGATTAATATCAGTTGAACTACACGATAATTCGTGTCCTCTGGATTTTAAGGCCATCAACGGCTATCTAAAAGACTTCAGACTAAAGACTTCATAACTATGAATGCAACTACCTAAAACTCTCGACTTTATCATTTGTGACTCCAGAGAAGGGTTATGTTATATTATAATTTAAGTCTCATTACAAGGGTAAAATGATATTTTAATATAATTTCCTAAATTAAATTAGTAGTTGTACACGTTGTGAATGTTGTGATTATATATAAATACACTGTCCCATACCATTCGAGCAGGCTAAACATCTTACAAAGCCTTTTGGTGTATCCATACTAAAATGTAGTTTTAGCAGAATTTACAGTATAAAAGAAACTATGGCCTTATGATATCAGGATTGTAGACCTCTTAAACACCAGTAACTTATTTAACAAAATACCTACATGAGTTAATTATTGGACACTAAACTAAAGTACGAGGTAAAGATGGAGAAATTGGTCAAATTCACTAAACTACCGAAATATTGACTTAATGGAGAAAATCGTAAGAGACAAAATCTTATATCGCTTTTCGGTGACGACTTTTAGAATTAAGACTACGAAGTACAAGCTTTATCTATGTAAATACGTCAGTCCATATCCTTCACTGACGCCTCACGATTTATTTTTCTGGACTTCAGACTAGATTCCTGTTTCGAATTCCCTAGAATTTTTGTATAGGATCGAAAATCATAGGCCGTTTGTAAACGTATTATACGAAGGTTAAAGGCCTAATAAACTGGATAATGAAGTTCACGACTAACTAGAAATACCTGACCATAAATCTTGGGATCGTAAAACTTCAAAGCCGTTTGTAGTTTAGCACTACACTGGTTGCGCCACGTCTAAACACACGTGCGATCTCTATCCTTAATAATATTTAGCTGCTGTAAGGAATGTTGGTTTAATCTCATATTTATCAGGGGTCTAAAGTAGTAGGTACTTTTTTTTATGGCTTTTACTACTCGCCGGTTTTGGCGAGGTGAAGTCTGCCAATGTCGGGGTGTAGGCTTTTGATTTTAATAATTTTAGTAAAATTCAAGCAACGTTGTTCGGTTGACGCCTTGCTGATTGTAAGGCGATAGCCTCCCTACAAACACGTGGGTGGCCGAGACCCCGGATAACCGTTTGTTCAACTAAAGGTCTACCGTTTGTTCAACTAAAGGGTGGGTACGGGGTTTTGAGACTAATTTTCTATTAGGTGGACACTTGTTCGTTAGGTCACCGCACAATAAGC
Organism: Pammene aurita; assembly: GCA_947086415.1. Classification (NCBI taxonomy): domain Eukaryota; kingdom Metazoa; phylum Arthropoda; class Insecta; order Lepidoptera; family Tortricidae; genus Pammene; species Pammene aurita. The sequence continues at coordinate 19,279,613 of OX352305.1, read as the reverse complement.
TATCAATACACTGAACTACGTCAATGAGCAAAAAACAAAAAAACTATTCTAAACACGCCCCAGCTAATATCTTGAGCTCATACAATGTGATTTGTCAAGTCATATAAAGTGCTGTCAAAATACTTCACTCAATTAAAAATACTACTTTAGTTGGCAGCAGTACCTACTGTCTATGCGGGCGAGGTGCTTAAGATGAAATACTTAATTTTTTATTAAATGATTTTAATACAAGCTTATAATGCCGACTGTAGTTTTCTTGCAAAAGTCATGTACTGCTCAACGAGATAATTTCTAACAAAAACAATGAGCTTCCATTGTTCGCTCAAAACTAACAAAAACTTCGTTATCATTCCAGAACCTCCGTATACAAGACACCCGGGAGCTGTCGGTAGACCTGCACAGAGACATCGCCATGTGCATGAAGGAGTTGCACGTATCGAAAGACCAAGTGGCGGACTATATGCTCCCAGGAGACGTTCCACTCTTCCCTGCAAAGATCGGAGAAAAAGACTACGCTGGAGACAACACGTTATTAGGTGAGTTGCCTAGACATGTGTATCCCCTTTGGTGCGGTAAGCATGAAAGAGTTACACGTATCTCAAGAACAAGTGAAGAATACTTATCTGCTAGGACTGGAGGTGCTTGTTGCCCCCCTTACAAGTGGCGAAATCTAAATGCTCTGCCAGTGGATTTTCCAATCTCACCTACCTAAATCGGAGTTAAAAAAGGAATTAGGTAAGTAGTCCGAAGACTTGCATAGATATACATGGGCTAAATATTTAAAGGGTGGATTACATGCTGCCAGGAGGCATACTTTTGCACGGTCCATAGATTACTACTCTACACAAGTCAGTCGCGAGTAAAACTAAGGTTTAGATACTGGAATTTGCCAAAAAATGAAGATACCATACCCCAAAACGGAATCTCTTCTAGAACCGAACCATGGTTGATTAGGAATATTAAGGTTTTGCCAATTTCTAATTGACATTCCAAGATGAAAATAAGCTTGCAAATAAAGTTTCTTACCTCCTAGTTATATATTTTTTGTATTTTCCTTCCAGGTACTCCCATTGACATGAGCCGCTACCAACCAACGACTGTGAACGACATGCTGACGTTCGACTTCATCAGCAAGTCGATATACTCCACCACGCACTCTAACCCAAAGAGGAGGATCGAGTCCCCGCTGAAAGAGGCGATGGACGATGTTATTAGAGAAGTAAGTTGTTTTCAGTATCGTCTACGGAGGTTTAGTACCACTCTCTCTATCTATCGTGTAATACCACGACGGTGGCAAACAAGCATACGGCCCACTTAAGCAGCTACCGTAGCCTATGGTCGTCTGTAACACCAGAGGGGTCGCATGCGCGTTGCCAACCCTTTAGAGATCTGTACACTCCTTTTTTGAATAACCCCATAATGTAGTCCGTTGGGAAAACCTCGGCAAAGAGTTCATTCTACATTATATAGGAGGATTCACTGGGTTGACAGCAAGTCGAGGGATTCTCAAGGGTCGTCGTCGTTAACACACTGCATCCTCTTTAAGTTCTCTGGCAACCATACTCACCGGCAGGAACACACCACTAATGAGTAGGGTCTAGAGCTTTAAGGCTGTGGACGCTGTGGTTTTGTGTAAGGTGTAGGTCCTTCCCTAGTCGGGCTCAGCTCCAGATTTGAGCGAGATGACATTCACAGTGCCCATACCCACTCTCTTACTTACAAAAGAATAGCCATCCAACTTCCAATATAGATCAGATCAGCCACTCCGTGAAACTGTAATTTAGGAAGAAAGTAAATATTATATAGACGTCCGTCAAATAGATACAATAAATAAACTCTACTAATAATTACATACATTTGTAGTCTTTCTTTGAATGCATCAAAACAATAATTTTCATAACAATTACAGGTGATGGAAATAATAAACGCGCCATCCAGACAGCGCGGTCGAGTGATCGACTTCAATGAACTGCTATATGGCTACACGAGACTGGACCCTTTGCACGGTGCTGACCATATTCTGGACCTCCTGCTGCGGTACCGGAGGTATCGAGGACGCAAGATGACCGCTGCAGTCAGGAGGCATGCTTATCTGCAGCAGACATTTACTGGTAAGAAATGATTTTAAATAATGTTGACTTCTTTTTCACAAATTCAACACACAGAAAAGACATTTTCTCAAGTAGCAAAAACTAAGAACCGGAACTAGCAGCACTTCGGTAACGCTCATCTCAACCCCATCTCTTCATCTTAACTCGTCTCGCTTCGTATCCCTTATTGGCTTGAGGCCTTACTAGCTCGCATTTGGTTACCTGTCCTTCCTCATCCCAGAGCGAATTTGTGCTACCCGGTAACAAGGACGTGGCAAGGCGTGTGACATGACAAGAAACGTTTCAAAATAATATTGACTACTAGCTTTTGCCCGCGGCTTCGCTCGCGTTAAATTATCCATACAAACTTCCACCCCCCATTTTAGGGAAGTGGGGGGTTAGAAAGAGACAAAAAGTAGCCTATGTGACTCTCCATCCCTTCAACTATCTCCACTTAAAAAATCACGTCAATTCGTCGCCCCGTTTTGCCGTGAAAGACGGACAAACAAACAAACAAACAAACAAACAAACAAACACACACACTTTCCCATTTATAATATTAGTATGGATTTTACTAATTGATATTGTCAATATTGGAATGCTGCAAATTCCAATATTGACAGTATCAATTAGTTAAAATGAATAAGAAATATAAATCCCATCAAAAACATAAATGTGAAAGGCTGCCAAGTTCGATACTATGGGAATGCTTTGCCTATAAAAGAAGTGAGATCTGAATAAGTACCAAGTTCCATAAAAATACCTCAAATCATAAATAGTTATAGGAATGCACACTTGATTTCCAGCAGTTTTTAAGGTACATTTTGAATAAGTATCACGTTACATAGAAATACCTAAAATTATAATAGTCAGAGAAACGCACACCGGTTTTTTTAGCAGTTTCCTGATAACATTTATTATTTTCAGTACTTTTTAATGATGTTACTTGGCAAGTTTTCACACACCACACACCTTTTCAATGCATCGACACCTTTGGACTGCAATGTGTCAAGTATATAATTTTCTATTAAAACTTGCCAAGTTACATCATTAAAAAGTACTAAAAATAATAAATGTTATCAGGAAACTGCTAAAAAAACCGGTGTGCGTTTCTCTGACTATTATAATTTTAGGTATTTCTATGTAACGTGATACTTATTCAAAATGTACCTTAAAAACTGCTGGAAATCAAGTGTGCATTCCTATAACTATTTATGATTTGAGGTATTTTTATGGAACTTGGTACTTATTCAGATCTCACTTCTTTTATAGGCGAAGCATTCCCATAGTATCGAACTTGGCAGCCTTTCACATTTATGTTTTTGATGGGATTTCATTTATTTTTGTTAGGTGTAGGTTCTTTATTATTTTTTTATCACGGACGGCGCGAGCGCGGCGGACGAGTGTAGGCAGCGACGGAGGGTGCGCGAGGCGGGGAACGGAATTTTTATCTAGTATCACTATACATACATATATCGGGATTTCGGGATCGATCGGGCAGCGCGAGTACCTATAATCTATGATAAATCCTATTTTACTATTTATTTATAGGTGATTTTTACAAATAAACTGGCTCCCTACACCTATAAAATGTACCTACTTACATATAATTACATACATCAATAACGTACTTTATACTGTTTGTAAGTACGCTACCTACATAGATAATTAATAACTTGGTAATACCTACCTACCAGTAGGTATTATAATTGGTGGCCTATTATGTAGCCCTAGAAGTGCACCATCCCATCTCATCCCGTGGCGTATCGGAGGGTGAGATGGGCAGTAGTATATATAATTCCATCTTAGAGTATATATGATTTCCATGTTCTTGAATCTGCGATTTTATTAGTTGTAAAAATAGAAATTATTTAGACTATGCAGACTATGCGAGAAAAAATAGTCTTTTCATTTTTGTTTGACTGATTTAGCGCACCTAGTGTACCTAGCAGTGTTGGCCGAACGTTAGTGTGATTGAAAATTAAAAATTGAAGATTGAAACACGTTAGTTAAAATTGAACACTAATAGTTTAGTGCAAATTGATTTCAATTAGAATTGAAATTAATTGTTACTAACGTGTTAATCCTTTGCGAATAACTAATAATTGAAGATATTTAATTTTTAGTCTTTCTCAAAAATTTAAACATTAATTTAATTTTTAGTGTAGATTGAATTGGTAATTGACATTAATAATTTACCTAACTAAACGCGAATTTAGGTTAAGCTAAGAGGTTTTGATTACTTTTACTTTTACCTTGACCTTGACCTTGACTTTCACTTTTACTTTCACTTTCTTTAACTTTAACTTTTACTTTCACTTTCACTTTTACTTTGACTTTCACTTTGACTTTTACTTTCAATTTGACTTTCACTTCCACTTTGACTTTCACTTTCACTTTCACTTTGACATTCACTTTGACTTTGACTTTCACTTTGACTTTCACTTTGACTTTCACTTTGACTTTCACTTTGACTTTGACTTTGACTTTCACTTTGACTTTCACTTTCACTTTCACTTTCACTTTCACTTTCACTTTAACTTTCACTTTGACTTTTACCTTTGACTTTCACTTTGACTTTCACTTTGACTTTGACTTTCACTTTGACTTTCACTTTGAATTTCACTTTGACTTTCACTTTGACTTTCACCTTCACTTCACTTTGACTTTCACTTTGACTTTGACTTTGACTTTGACTTTGACTTTCACTTTGACTTTGACTTTGAATTTGACTTTGACTTTGACTTTCACACAAAGAAAGTAAAAGTAAAAAGAAGCTCCAGATTTTGATACCGGTACCATCTGCTCATCAGTACAAGTCGAATGAGCCCAAACAGCATGAGTCTATGATGCGCCAAACCCGAGATCCAGTAGGGATCCCCAGGGTCCAGCATGAGCTCCAGAATTTGATACCGGTACCATCTGCTCATCTGTACAAGTCGAATGAGCCCAAACAGCAAGAGTCTATGATGCGCCAAACCCGAGATCCAGTAGGGATCCCCAGGGTCCAGCATGAGCTCCAGATTTTGATACCGGTACCATCTGCTCATCAGTACAAGTCGAATGAGCCCAAACAGCAAGAGTCTATGATGCGCCAAACCCGAGATCCAGTAGGGATCCCCAGGGTCCAGCATGAGCTCCAGATTTTGATACCGGTACCATCTGCTCATCAGTACAAGTCGAATGAGCCCAAACAGCATGAGTCTATGATGCGCCAAACCCGAGATCCAGTAGGGATCCCCAGGGTCCAGCATGAGCTCCAGATTTTGATACCGGTACCATCTGCTCATCAGTACAAGTCGAATGAGCCCAAACAGCATGAGTCTATGATGCGCCAAACCAGAGATCCAGTAGGTAGCCCTAGGGTCCAGCATGAGCTCCATCTTGTGATATTGGTCCCGACTTCCGAACCCGAGATGCAGTTTTCAAATTAATTATTAGTGTAAGACAGGATTAATTTAGTTACACTAACGTTAATCTAATTAACTGTAGTTCTTATTAAATTTTCGAGACGTTAGTGTAACTAATAGGTTAATTCTAATTGACGGTTAGTGTAATTAACGACGTCACAAAATCAATGCGAACTAACGTTAGTAAAAATTGATGTTAGTGTAATTGATTAGTTACGGAATTAATCTTCAATCTTATTGATCAATTTTCAATTCTAATTGAAATTATCGGCCAACACTGGTACCTAGTGACCTGCTTTGCACTTCGTAAATCGTGGGTTCGGTTCCCGCAACAGACACACACAGAGTGGTGAACAATTTTAGTGTTCTTGTCTTTAAGACAAACATGTATTGTCTTAAATTGGTATGTATCTAAATTTAAATAAGTCTTATCTCATTTCCACTCCATACCTACTTATAGTAGAACAAAATTACACATTCGTTGTTTTCGAAACTGACTCACACTTGGCCGTTTTCAGATTTTTACTTTATTTCGACCTAAAGACAAACCTTCGAGCCAAATTTCAGTTCGGTACGACCATTGGAAGATATACCCAGTCATAATGATGACTTCATAGTAGAACAAAGTTACACCTTCGCTATTTTTAAAACTGACTCACACTTGGCCGTTTTCAGATTTTTCCCTTTACTTTGACCTTAAGACCTATCTCCATGCCAAATTTCAAGTCAGTACGACCATTGGAAGTGGTCTAGGTTTTTGATGAGTCAGTGAATCAGTGAGTGAGTCAGTGAGTGAGTGTATAGTAAAAATAGCGATTTTCTGACGTCAATATCTCAAGAACTGCTATAGGTAGAATAATGAAATTTTGTATTCTAGACAATTAACGGGATGTCAACAGACACTCGAAATTTCATATGCGTAGATAAAATATGTTTTGAGTTATAGGGGGGTCGAAATTGGCCCGAAATGGTTCGTGTAATATAACCCACGGCCGGTGTGTCGCTTTTTTTTGCTCGAACTTGGCGGACACACTGCCGTGTGTCTAGATATGTTATTGTTAAGTTAACACCGGGAGTGTTGATTAAATAAGAGATAAATATATAGGCATTCCATTGAAGATCCAATACATACGATTTTGTATGTTTTCAGGAATGGAGATAAGAGAACTTCCGATGGGAGAGCCAGCGCCGAGCGAAGACCCCGAGTTGTCCGACGATGCTGGTGCTAAGGATCCCATGGACTACGACTTTGACGAGTCCAGTCAGCTGCAGAACAGCTTCCTCGACTTCGGGAAACTGGGCGTCAGAGAGGCTCTCGAAACCGGGCTAATGAAGCTCCAAAATCTACCCAAAGTTCTCAGATGGAGCGACGCTGATATAGAAGAATATCCTGTTTATAGTAGAACAATCAACTTCATATTGCCCCTTATGGGCAGGCAAGAGATCTTCGGCCGTTTCATGAAAAATTTCGAAGACATCGTCTTGAAAACTGACGAGGCTGTGACGTTAATAGTCGTACTATATTTAGACAGTAAGAATCCATTGGACTACGGGAATGCGGAGTCATTAATAACCTATTATAAAGATTTATACAGTAAAGAGATTAAAATCGTCCGTATGGGATCAACAACTTTTTCTAGAGGCGCTGCGCTTACAGAAGGACTCAAGCAGTGCTTAGACGACGACTTAGTTTTCTTTATAGACGTCGACATAATGTTCAATTTCAAAAGTCTTAGGCGGATAAGGATAAACACAATCAAATACAATCAAATATACTTCCCTATAGTGTTTAGTGAGTACGACCCGGACGTTGTGAATGGAGAGGACTACAACAAATTCAAAGGTGAAACGTTCGTTATAAATAGTGATTTAGGCAAGTACGTGGACAGTTCCGAAAGTGGTGCTAAATCGGAACGGGAACTCACTAATCTGAAGTACAGTAAAGAGATACGTGACGATTATGGGTATTTTAGGCAATACGGTTTTGGTATACTAAGTATATTTAAGAGGGACTTTGAAAGGATAGGTGGGTTCGACTTGAATATTAAAGGGTGGGGGCTGGAAGATGTTCAGTTGTTTGAAACTATGATTAAGTCAAACTTGACTGTGTATCGGGGTCCGGATGACAGTTTGGTGCATATCTTCCATTCGGTAGACTGTGATAAGAATTTGGAGAAGAGTCAATTTTTGATGTGCCTAGGGACGAAGGCTTCTACTCATGGCAATGACAAGCACATGACATACTACATGTTGAATCATCCGGAGGTGCTTTGGCCGGATGAGGAAAAAGGTGCTAGCTAGTACAGGGTTCAAGTTTAGCTTTTAACTAAGGATCCCTTTTGTGAAGGGGTTTCACGCTACTCAATTTTCAATTTGCATTTGGTATAACTACCTATATTAAGAAAATAAAATGTATTCCTATTCTATGAGAGTATTGCTGGAATCGCTGAATTTAGGTTGATTTGATGGTTGGTAAAAGAAAAAAATGTAAATATTGAGCGGCTAGTTAGCATATATTTTACGTAAGTAACACAATTTAAAATTTGGTATAAAAAATGTTACATGACATCGTTTCGTGTTGTTTTATCCTGATGAACTCATATTCGATTTTGTTATTAACATAATATATTTTGGCTTTTATTTTACTAAGAGATTCCTAGTCTGAAGTCAGATTTTAATTGTATTTAAACTCAACTTACGTAACTTAGCGTAATTTGAACCTTGTAATATACTGAGCATAATTCTCTATTTATATTTTTTTAAACGGTATGACCATGAGAACATACGTAAACAATGTTGTTGTGACTGTTTTCGGAAAAGTAGAGAAAGGGCAAGTTCGTCTAACCAAAATTGACGGACTAATCCACGCAACTCAGCTGAGAACGATGACACTTTCGTACAATTTAATTTAGCATATTAGAGCTAGCCACGTCAGATATGACACAATAATGAGAGCAACTAAGCCCCTTTAGTCACTTTGCTATACTATGCTTATTTCTAGATCTGGACTTCTGGCAGCTGTAAAGTGGTGGTGGTAAAATAAGTCAAACCACTTCAAGAAACTAGAGTTATGGGTTTGATGCAATATTATGAGAAATTATATAAATTATGATTATATCATTGCCAAAAGTTTCTGTTGGGGGAAAGTAGTACCAAACGACGTATACTTAGTGTAATTTATAGTTTGTTGTGTTTTTGTTTCCGTAATAATACGCAATGTTTTTTGTTCTAATGTTAAAATATAGGCCCTAGCCTTTCTAACTGAGGCAAGTTCGACAGTTCTTACCTATTTTGGTATTACTAATCTTGCTAGTCTGTAAGTCTGACCTCCACCCATTAAAAGCTACCAGATACCCGGATCTAGCAATAGGGATAGTATAGCAATCTAACCAGACGAGTTTTGTTGCTTTCATTATTGTGTCATATGACATGAGTCATATCTGACGTGACCAGCTATTAGTCCATATGTTTTAACGCTGACAGATGTTTTTGTGCAACTGACTATCCAGTCGTCGTTCATCGATAGTCAACATGTTTTTTTTAGGACATCTTGGGAGTTAATCTACTTTTCCGCTTACAGCGTCAAATTAATTTAAGTAGGTATTATTGTTCCTATAGGTAGACATATAAAATATTCAATTCCTTTTTCTTGCTGCGTAGTTAATTTAAATGATAAAAACTATCAATCGCTCCTTAGAGCAACATTCATTAATTTCATTATGAGCCTACTGCCTTACAGATGACAATAACTAGATGTAGTATGTAAGAAATAATTAAATACGTAAATTTAAAAAAGAATATGTGCAAAAGTGCTAAAGTTTCTAGAAAAGTCAAAACTATTGAATCAAACCTGAGACAGAGCGGATAAAATAAGTTTTATTATCATAAAAAACAAATACTTGTTGCATGGTGTATCTACAGTCACTTGCAATAATATCTTGAACAACGAAGATCGACAGGCTATGACTTTATAACGATAGTTTAAGGGCTAAGTGCGCAAACCGGTGCCCGCTTTTATCCATAACCAATAACCATGACTCTACCATGTATTTACATATATATGAAGTGGATCTAATTCTTCAGTCAAAAAATGAGACCGACAGAGAAGGTTATCTAGGGACTGTTTCGTTTTGACTACGGAGGTAATGACGTCAGCAGACAATCAAAATGTCAATATGTGTCAAATGTGACAATTTTGTAACGAGTGCGAGTGGAACCCGCACCCTACAGTATGCTCTCTATCAGACCGTTTTTACTACCTCTTACTAGTCACCTATGAACGACTGTTTCACTCGGTAATAAGGTTCAACTGTTGTTAGGTAAAAAGTGTAAGAATAATATCCACTTCATATAAATCCATGGACTCTACAAGTAAGATTATGATATATATTTTTGCGCACATCGTTGTGTGAGATAGTAATTGCATGTGACTGTACTTCTTATAAGCATAATGTGCATGAGAATATTGAGAATACAGTAAACCTTCGACAATGAATTTTGTCCGTTTTTAGAATCTTTACCATACAACCCTTTTATTTCTTTTTTTTTTAATGTACACTCAGCAAGGAAAGTTGCCGAACGATATAAGATTGCAAACACTTGTTTGAGGCGCTGTTCAGTAAATTATGTAATATTAATGTGTCTAGTTACTTTTGCAATCTTATTTCGTTTGTCAATTTTCGCTCCTGTCTGTAACTAGATAAAATATTACCTATCTATATAAACTATGCACACAATAAAATATACTCAACTCTGTAATAAATGTATTCTGGTTGTGACTGAACATATCTTTTGTACTACAAACAATCACTTAAAGGCAATACTTACTTATCTTGAAACTTCAGAACATTCACGAGCACTTATAGATATAAGTACACCAAAAACTTTTACCTAATACGCGATTTTAACTTTTACATGTCGCAAAGGAGATCGTCAATTTTTGTTAGGTGATCTGGCCCAGATTATTTAGGACCGTTTAGGAATGGTTCTTACTTTCAAAGAATCGTTATAATTTCTAGATCAGGATGGTGGTAAAAATATTGCGAAATCGAATGGGAAAATAGAAAAATCATGAATTTTAAACTTGAATCTGACAAGAACAATATTTGAAAGCGTGCTTGCCTATGATTTATATATTAATGTAAAAAAAGTACCGATTTTTTTAAAGATAATGTACAAAAGCGGACTTGAAAACAAAACGGGAATCATGATGAAATAATAAAAAGTCATATTTTGATCGTATTTATAGTTCCTGTATTTCGGTAAACAAAGACTGCTGTCAAACCATCGTTGATACTATTAACTGAACATTCCTAACACCTATTGCGAAGGGATAAGGTTTACCACCGTTCAGTGTGATAGCACTAGTATCTGACATTACAAAAGTGAAAAAAAGATGCGTTTCGTTATCGAAGGAGCATGATATTATGCCATTATGAAACCCACTTTTAATATTCAAACTACGATCAAAAATGCAAAAATACGCATTTTCAATCTTTAGGCGTTTTAATGCAGTCGATTTCTAATTTAAACTCCCGTATTCGTAGGCTTAGATACAATTTTAATATTACAATGTTCTAACTTACCGAACAGTATCAAAACGCAGATTATGTAACGGTATACATTGACAGTGTCAAATCAAAAAACAATCCCGTTTCGGGCCAGGGTGAAGTTATGTCAATGCCATAAGGACGTTAACAACTTGTCTTGCTGTATTTTAATCGCGGAAAAATCAACATAATGTTTATTTATTTAGTATTTCTAATTCCCGTTTCATTTTGTTGCAATATTTTGTCTACTGTAGTAATAAAATGAGTATTTATTTTACATTGCAGTAAAAACTGTATACGGTTTATATCAGGTGGCCCAGAATTGACGATCTCCTTTCTTAATTTTATACTTTTACTGTAGTTATATTATATTGGGTAGTCACAACTTTTCTCTGCAAGTCTCGATCAAAATAATTGTAGGACTGTAATATAAGTACTGGCGGTACACTCTCAGGCGAGAGCACTCGGGGGCAAACATTCTTCTCGAGGCAAAGCGAGCGCACTCATTTACACTCTCGCGCTCGGCCTGTCTCGGTGTATCTCGGCGAGAGTGTAAAGCCGGTATCAAACTTTGAAACCAGTATGAAAACAATAGACTATCGCCACATACATACTTTATTTATTACAAAGCGAAATTCTGTATCTCGTAGCAACGCCACTCTAATAAAAAACGCGTTACCAAGTTAATGGTTATCGCGTTTTTTAGGATTCCGTAGCCAAATGGCAAAAAACGGAACCCTTATGGATTCGTCATGTCTGTCTGTCTGTCCGTCCGTATGTCACAGCCATTTTACTCGGAAACTATGCGACGTATCTGAATAAAATTTACATATAAGGTGTATTTTGTATGCCGCTACTTAGTTATGTAGTTAAATTTGAAAAAAAAAATATTTTTAGGGGGGCGCTCCAGAGATGTAAGTAAATTTCAAAAAATGTTTTTTAACCAAATATTAACACGTGATACATCAATCGATAAGTATTTAAAAATAACATTGAGGTTTCTTTGACCATTTTGTGATTAAGTGAATATTTTCTGAAATAATCGCTTCGAAAGTCAGAAAAATAGTGTAGCCCCCCCCGGTAACTTTTGAACCGTAAGTCCAAAAAATATGAAAAAATTTGAGGCGATGTGCCTTACCATATACTTTCTACGAAAATTATTTTGAACATTATCGGTTCAGCCATTTTTGAGTTATCTCCAAAAAACTTCTTCTATAGGCATCAGATACGACCTTTTGGTATTAGTTTGGTTTTTATTACATTGAAGGTACGGAACCCTCCTATGCGTGGTCTGACACGCACTTGGCCGGTTTTTTTATTTCATTCGTCAGCAAAACTAAATTCAAGAGTATTATTAACTACAATATTTTTTCCGTTTTAGAGTTGTGTATCTACTATAACCCGACCCTTTAGTGAATACTCGCAAGCGGTCGGTCTTCAGGGTGTGCGTCCACTAGAGTTGCGAGGTAGTGGAGCAGTGCGCGAGACAATAGAAACAGCATATTGTATGGAAATTATCGATGAAAATATTTATGACATTCCTTAACAACCTTACAGCACAGCGCTCCACAATTTCGCACCGCTCCGCAATCGCGCACATCTCTAGAGCTTACCGCTCGCGAAAATCGAAATTTAGTTATTTGCATCTCTTGTACTCGTATGTGCAAGTGTGATAGAGATGGAGTTAACGAAAGGACCCCGCAGCAAACATAGGGAAAAAGTGGTTTCAGTCAAATCGCATGAAATTTTAGTACGATGTAGATTCAGGTCTCCTTATTATTTGTATATAAGGGCGCAACTCCCTCAGAAGTACACTGTCAGAAATAATCAAGTTTATATTATTATTATTTTATGACGTGTTTCTTAAAATCGATACTTTGAATTGACTCACACAGAAAATTACTGGCGTTAAATATGATCTTAATAACGTTTCTGTCACGTTGAAATCGCATTTTAGTAGTTATTTATATTATGCAAAAGTAAAGAGAAAGATTTTACGAAAAATTGGTATGTTACATATGTTTTGTATGAAACAACTGTACTTCATTATTTCTAAAAGTATACTTCTGAGCGAGTTGTGCCCTTATAAAAAATTAATCAGGACACTCGAATCTACATCGTATTCAAATTTCGTGAGATTTAACTGAAACCACTTTTTCCCTATGTTTGCTGCGGGGTCCTTTCTTTTTTCCACGTTCGGTGTATACTAATCCTATTTACTTATATCTACTGAAACAAACGATCGTTTTTTTCGCTCACTCGTTGGTCGTTTTAAGTGCCCGACACGTCCCATTTGTCATAATAATTATTGTAAGTATTTGTGTTAATCCCTGAGAAAGAGATCTGGTATGATGATTGGTGCTTGATGATTAATAAAAATTGCGTTTGAGCCTACCCAAGTATGACGATTGACTACGCAGTAGTCCGTAAAGGACTGCAACGGCGGATCTGTGTTACCGCGATAAACTCGGCAACCGTTGTAAGAACTCAAAAAAAAAATCGTTCCTGAGTTCCATAGTTTCACTAGATAGCGCTTATGGTAACTGAAATGTTAAATACTAACCTTTGACGACTAAAGTTAAAATGTATAGGGCCGTAAAGCGCCATCTGCATGATCTAGCTGTCAAATTCGAAGCACGTTTTTTAAAATCATCATAGAAGTATAGACAATGCTAATTCTTCATGGAATTTGCAGAGGTAAAATTATGTAAAACCAGTATAAACGTAATGTTTTCATGCAATTATGCCTTTTAGGTTACCTTTCCATTGAGGCGGAGATGAGAGGAGACGTGTCCAAATGCAACGTTCCAATTGAGTCGAAACTCATTATGCTGTACGTCTCGCTCACTCTCACTGCTTTATTTTATTGCCCTACCTGCACGATGCTATGGACTCTACTATAGCATCATCTGCCGCTAATTTGCGCCTGGAAGGGCAGGGCAGTGGGAGTTGAGTCTCGCTCTTCTCTCATCTCCGCGCATTTCCGGCTCAGTGGAAAGGGAGCCTGATGCTGGTTGCCTGTACCTACTGTAGCACATCGTGCAACGTTGGTGCAGATCTGGCGCGGTCTGACTATGGCAATACTCTTAAGCAGCAATCACACTATTCGTCCCTTTCCCCTGGATCAACATATTGTAAATAAGCTGTAAATGTCGTGTGCTCACATTTGAAGTGCCAATTAGTCTTAAGTAGGTAAATATTAGAATTGAAAGTAAACCGTTATATTTTTGTGTTGATATTAATGTTTTTATTGAATGGAAACGGCAATGTGATTTGAAAGTGATGGAAAGTACGAAATTAAATTAAATATTTTTGTCTACAACCGTATTTATTTTGTTATTCCAACAATTAAGGGGTAGGTAATAGTAGTTTATGTAACTGTTACGTATTTTACGCCTAATTACGTACAGTTGCATACAATACTTTATCTACACACATATTATTAATCCTAAATGACGTGTTAGGGGGCGTCCATTAATCGCGTCATATTGTATAGGGGGGGAGGGGGTCAAGAAAAAATCACCAATGATCACCACAGGGGGGAGGAGGGTCTGGACACGTATCACGTGTAATTTTTTTGTTCCTTCGTGCTATACCGTATTTCAAATATTTCAATAAAATTAAAATTATCAACTTTTAAATGAACCAATCTGTGAAAACCAGAGTAAAATTTGCCTCGCAGTTGGACTTCTGCGTTTAGTTGAGCGGGCAAAGCGTCGCTATGCTTTATGCACGGGGTCACTTAGATTGATCTCATTTTTATCAAAATCAAATTCTAATGACGGGATCCACGAGGAATCAAGGGAAATCCTGAAACCTTATAAAAAGACGGTTTTAAGATTTAAAAAAATCGCTATATTTTTTTAAATCTTAAAACCAAACAATTGCATTTGAATAGTGCTATTTAGTGAAATTGAAACTGCTTGTGAAGATCAATGGAACTCCTCCACGACAAGGATTTTTACGTCTTGGGACTAATTGTTATGACTCTTATGAGATGCACTATGATTGTAAATATTTTTAGTGGCATTTGAAATATTATTTTCTTCACAGTATGTTTTTAGGGTTCCGTAGCCAAAATGGCAAAAACGTAACCCTTATAGTTTCGTTATGTCCGTCTGTCCGTCCTTCCGTCCGTCCGTATGTCACAGCCATTTTACTCGGAAACTATAAAACGTATCTTAATAAATATTTCAACATAAGGTGTATTGTTGTATGCCGCTACTTATTTAGTTTAGTAGTAAAGTTGCTGAAAATATATATTTAGGGAGGGGGGGGGGGGGGGGTACTCCATACATGTAACAATTTCAATAATCACAACCAAATATCAATAATTACCCCGTAAGTTAAAAAAAATTGTGCCCTGTCACTATTGAACCGGAGATCCAAAAAATATGTATTAGTTTAGGAATTATCAAGTCCGAAAAACTCCACAAAACGTCTTTTATAGGCAGATACGACCTTTTGATATTACTTTTTCTATAGTTGGTACGAAACCCTCCATATACTTGGCCGGTTTATTTCTATTAAATATTATTTTAATGAAATTAGTGAGATGTGCATACATGTAGTTTCAATTTTTTACCCTTCACGTGTACGTACGTTACGTTTTCACGAGTTAGAAAACGGTACTTACTTTAGTTAGCAAAAAATTACACGTCATATTGGACGAGGGGGGGAGGGGTCCTGAAAATATCACCAAAGATCACCATGGGGGAGGGGGGGATCTAAAACAAGCCAAAAACGTATGACGCGATTAATGGACGCCCCCTTACCATTAGAATAACCACCATTGCACCGCCATGGCCAACAGGATTGTGCGGGTGGTCGGGGAGGAGGATAACCGCGGTCGGGGAGGAGGGCTGGATTTTCATTACGTTACCGATTTTGAGCGCGAGACATCCGGATTGAAAGTATGACGCCTTACCGCCACCAGCGCTTCTGATAAATATCAGTAGAAAGTAATTATGTGACTATTAAAGTTGCGGGTGCGGTGAAACGACCGCCCCCGTCAATCCCGCACACTCTGCGTCGCTCATGCCGATTGCGTAGCCGATTATATAGTCCACCGGATTAATGAGTCCTACTGTACTTGCCCACTTTTTAACAAAAACAGGCCAAGCGCGAGTCGGACTCGCGCACGAAGAGTTCCGTGCCATTATCTATAAAAATGGCAAAAAAAATATTTAAGGCAAAAAATCATGTCATGTCTTGTTTTTCGCCTTAAATATTTTTCTTTTTTTTAGTATTTTTTGTTATAGCGGCAACAGAAATACATCATCTGTGAACATTTCAACTGTCTATCTATCACGGTTCATGAGATACAATACAGCCTGTTCAGACGGACAGCGGTGTCTTAGTAATAGGGTCCCGTTTATACCCTTTGAGTACGGAACCCTAAAACTAAAACAGTATAGAAATCGTCCGTCATCGGCGGACTTTCCTTGTAATTATCGCATTAAGAAACTACTGTAGCAAAATTCCATTATGATCCGAGTTCGTAATTGCGCGCGACATATTCATAACTGAACACTGAGCGGTGAATGGCTAATATTCAAATATATAAAAGAAGAAACTGACTGACTGACTGACTGACTGATTGACTGACTGATTGACTGACTGACTGACTGACTGACTGACATATCAACGCACAGCCCAAACCGCTGGTTCTAGAGATTTCAAATTTGGCACGTAGGTTCCTTATAAGGTCTAGGGATGGACTAAGAAAGGATTTTTCAAAATTCACCCCCTAAGGGGTAAAATGGGGGTCCAAAGTTTGTATGGCGAATCAAGATTTGTTAGACTATTTTATTCGAAACTTCACAGGAGTATTCCTAACGATAAATGAGTAAACACGTATTTCAGGTTTTTTGAAAATTTAACCCCTAAAAGGGGCAAATGTGGTCACAAAGTCTGAAAATCAACATGGGTATCGTATCCTTTTTGAGTACTTATAGTACGCGGGCGAAGCCGCGGGAAAAGGCTAGTCTATGTATAATGAGCTTCTCATGAAGACAGTTTTATCAGAGTGACGCGGTATCACTTAAATTTATAGATCCATGGGTGAAATGAATTGCTGACTCAAGCTGGAGCAAAAAGGTTTGGAAACTTAGTAGAAGAGGGCTCCAATCATAACAGGAGTATCCACATGCCATATGCTGTGAAAGGATTATTGGCGAAAATGGGACTGTCAGATAACACTGATTTTTTTAATACCACGACGGTGGCAAACAAGCATACGGCCCGCCTGATGGTAAGCAGCTACCGTAACCTATGGACGCCTGCAACTCCAAAGGAGTCACATGCGCGTTGCCGACCCTTTACAAAAAGGAGTTACCTTTCACTGTGTTGACGGCTAAAGGAACAAGAAGGTCCGTCATCATCAACACACTGGGTCCTCTTTGAGCTCTTTGGCAACCTTACTCACCAGCAGGAACACAACACTATGAGTTTTCTGTAAGGTGGAGGTACTTCCCCAGTCGGGCTCTGCTCCAGATTTGAGCGAGATGACCAGTGATCGGCACGACCCGTGCAATACCGCGGCGTTCCTATAGTAATTTTAATATGGACATAATTATAATCATTAATCACACTATTTTGTTTGAAAAAAAAAAATGTTCAATTGGGTGTAATATAATAGTATTCAATAAAATATTATAGTCATATTCGTATTTTTTTTTTCCGCGAAATCCCGCGTTGTTGCACGGGTCGTGCCAATCACTGGAGATGACATTCGCTGAACGTGCTACCACACTTAGCGAAATGCCATTCGCAGTGCCCATACCTCTCTTAAATGATTGTAAAATGTGTGTTAAATATTTTTAAAACGTGTTACTTTGTTTTGGAAATTGTAAGTACTTATCCTTACATATATTGTGATCCATTAATACCTGGAGGTACTTTATTCTCAACGTAAAAATAATCTATTTATCAATACATGAAATCTACTTACAAAATACGTAAAAACAAATAAAACAGGCAGTTAAGATTTATCCATTTCGACTTACCCGACAACAAAAATTGTACCGTTTGTGAGAGTAATATGTTTTATATCGCTTTAACAGCTGATTGCAATAACAAGGGTAGTCATGAATCTAGCAATTACAAGCTGCTAGCTGTCACGCTGCTGCTGAAGAAATTCTCGCTGCCACGCTCCGGGCCTGGGCCTACGCGGTACTCGGCCCATGACTTCGCAAACATTGCCGCTCACCATCTCATCGGGCCTCCGGCTCTCAGATTTGCTAAGACTCTTCGCCATTGAGTTTTGTCCGGATTCTGTCATGCTGTCTGCTGCTGCTGAATAAATTCTCGCTACGACACTCCGGGCTTGGGCCTACTCGGCCTATGGCTTTCGGAGACATTGCCGCTCACCCTCGGGCCTTATGACAATTTACCATTGAGATATGTCCGGTCCTGTCATGCTGCTGCTGCTGAAGCAATTGTCGCTGCAACGCTCCGGGCCTGGGCCTAAGCGGTACTCGGCCTATGGCTTTCGCAGACATTGCCGCTCACCTTCGGGCCTCCGGCCCTCAGATTAGCTAAGATTCTTCGCCATCGAGTTTTGTCCGGATTATATCATGTTGCTGCTGCTGGAGAAATTTTCACTGCGACGCTCCGGACTTGGGCCTACGCGGTACTCGGCCTATGGCTTTCGCAGATATTGCCACTCATCCTCGGGCCTAAAGATACTTTACCATTGAGATTTGTCCGGTCCCTGTCATGGTACTGCCGCTGACCTGGGCCCTATACGGTACTCGGCCAAAGCTTTCTCAGACGTTGCCGCTCACCCTCGAGCCACGGCCCTCGGGTTCGCTAAGGCACTTCGCCTTTAAGTAATGTCCGGTCCCTGTCATGATGATGTTGAAGAAGTTCTGGCTGCGATGTTCCGAGCCTGGACCTTACGCGGTACTCGGCCTTTGACTTTCACATGCATTTCCGCTCACCTTCGTGTCCGCAGCCCTCGACTTCGCTAAGACACTTCGCCACTGAGTTATGTCCGGTCCCTGATATGCTGCTTCTGCTGAAGCAATTCTCGCTGCGATCCTTCGGGCCTGGGTCCTGTGCGGTACTCGCCCTATGGGTTTCGCTATATTGCCGCTCACCGCGTCATGGCTTCGGCGTTCGGGTTCACCAAAAAACTTGACCATTGAGTTTTGTGGGGATCGTTTCATGCTCCTGCTGAAATAATACTTGCTGCCTTTGGCCTCCTGCTGCAAAAGTAGTATTCGCTGGGACGTTGCGCTCACACGCTACCTCGCGCTCATACCTTCAGCGTTTGACCCTCTGTTCGAAGCATGTTCGCCTGCAGGAACTCGGCCATTAGCATTGGCAGGTCTCGATGCACGCCTTTTAGTCAGTTATCGTTATCACGGATGAACTAATAAATTTTACATAGATATTTATATGTAGAACGCGTAAATTCTACACTAATGGCCTGGATAGTAAATGAAAATGACAAAACCTCCCACACACGCGGGCGAAGCCGCGGGTACAGCTAGTATAAGATAAGAACTGAATCGCTGGGGGTGGCTGACAATTTCCATTGTACACTTTGATTCAATTTTACATAACGCCAAATGATGAAATCGGAAATTACATGTGGAACAGTTTACTCTTTTGCTTCAAAAATCCTATAGGGGCCTTAAGGTGGTTTTCCACCGGCGAGGCGAGGCGGGGCGTGGAGGGGCGAGAATTGACTGCGCTGGCCCTTTTCCACTAAAAATTGTCGTTAATAGCTATCGCGAGCCCGCGCGAGCCCTCGCGTGCCTGCCCGAGCTTGCGGTTGACATTATTATCGCGCGCCCGCCGTAGCTTGGACGTAGATGTAGTGCTGTTATAGTAGTTTATGCAACAGTTGTATAAGAGGGGTCAAAAAAGGTGAGTGGCGTGGGTAACAATTTGAGCCGTAGGCGAAAATTGTTAAGAAAAACGCCACGAACATTTTTTTACCTACTTATACGACGTTGCATACAATTCTTTTTCTACGAATACACTTACTTTTACATAAAATGCGAAATTGAAATCTTCATGGATATCGCAGTTATTTTGTCAACATAATCAACAATCATTTAAGTTTTACCTTTTAAAACACTATTTTTCAATAATACTAACATTACTAACACACACTACCGTTATTTGATCAATTATTAAAGAGCTACAGAGATTAGTAAAAATGCCTAAATTACTTTCAAAGTTTCGCCCCAACAAACGAACGGGAAACGTAAAAAACTACGAAGTAGGTCTGTGGTTCTTATAATTTTTTCTTTTTTAAAGTTTTTTTTTCTAAAAACGCTGCGTTTATTTAGGTTTCTTAGGTTGGCAGTAATTTATTTTATATTAATAGCCGTGTTTGCACGAGATTCCGCGATACTATTTTGGCGCTTTTATAGAACAAGTGTTATTTTGGGGAATAGACTAGATAGACTTTTCATCGAGTGTATTATCTATGTTCTTATAAAGGTGTTGACGAATGTATAAATGACAGATAAAAGTACAGGAGTAGAAAAAGTTAGTTTTCTACACCTGCCAAATTACAGCTTTCTAATACTAAGTGTGTCTGTGAAATAGTACGGACGGACGAAAGGAGGGATGGACGAACATACCGAAACTATAAGGGTTTCGGTTTTGCTATTTTGCCTAAAAAAGAAAATCAAGACATAAACGGCAACGAACAACAAAACGCCTATCGATCGCGTGAAGCGTTTTTCTGTTGCAGAGTTAATTTATACTCTGACGAAAGCAAGACGGTTCATTTTTACACCAACAAATATTTCAATTCATGTCCCGCATATCCTCGTCAATCCTTACTATTTCCACCGACCGAAGATGCGCTAGGAGGGGATTGAAAAGATGCAATACAAATTTAAATTCCCGCCCCGTCTCGTCTCGCCTCGCCTCGCCTCTCCTCTCCTAGCTTCGCCGGTGTAAAAATCAGATTTAATTTCTACCCTATAACGGAAGCAATAAGGTTCATTTTACACAAACAAATATTTCAATTCAAGTCCCGCACGTCCTCGTCAATCCTTAATATTTCCACCGAAGATGCGCTAGGCGGGGATTGAATATTTGTCATACTAATTTCAATTCTCGCCCCTCCACGCCCCACCTCGCCTCGCCGGTGGAAAACCACCTTTACACATTGGAGGGAATGGTGTCTTGTACTCTAACTCTGTCTATAACTGTCTGCCTACTACAGTTCACGTTACGTATAGTCGTATGGCTACCGCTTGATCGTAACCTCTGTCATTTTGAACTAAGAGATCACGTCATATCCTTATTGCTAGATCCGGGCATCTGGGCTTTTAATGGGCGGAGGTTAGACTGGAAAATAGTAATACCAATAGTAATCAAATAAAATAGCAAAACCAAAACATGGCATATATTTTAACATCAGAACAACAAATATTGCATATTATTTAATTATATAATTTCTCATAGTACCTATTACACCAATCCCAGAACTCTAGGATTTGTTTTTTGAGGTGGTTTGCATTCTTTGACCTCCACGACTATACAGCTGCCAGAGTCCACATCTAAAAATAAGCATAGTATAGCAAACTGACTAGAGGGGTTGGGTTGCTCTCTTTATTGCTCTCCGTCTATTTAGTAGACTGATTTAAGCAGAGAGTTCTAAACCAGGAGAGGCCTTAGGTAATATCATTTCCCCTCTGTCAAAAGTATTGGCAGGAAAATCTAGTACATCTATAAAAACTATTTCAACAATCGATGTCACGCATTTTCGTCATCGCTGTAGCGTAGCGGTCGTTGTATCGGATAACAAGCTCCGTGAAAATGCACTTATGCGCTGTTTTTGGATGTAAAAAATGTTATATTTCGTCTAGTTTACAAAAAGATGAAATACCATTTCAGATGTGGTAAGTACAGTTTTACTTTATTTATCACTAGCTGTGCCCGCGGCTCCGCCCGCGTGGAATTCGGTCTGTGTCAGTAAGCGGCTAATTCACCCCTGATTTCTCTCCCGCTACCCTGGAGGCGGAACTTGAAGTAAAGTTGACAGATGGATACGCTAGACGCTAGAGGACAGTAGTCCTAATAAAATATTTTACAATTACCACTAAATACAATTACACTCATAAATGTATACTTTTTTTTATTATATTTGTTTTTGGCATGATTTAAACGACATTGAGAGTAGTAGCTGTATATCGGACGATACAGGACCACTTTTGTATTTATACGTTCATGTCCACGGCAAATATCATCCAAATCGATCCTCCCGTCAAATCAGTTGGGGGGGGGGGGGGGGGGGGGTGTCACAAATGCAGAAATGATTTTTTTCTATTTTAGGTGCACTTGGAGGAGGGGGGGGGTCCATGACCCATGCAAATTTGACTCAATCGAGTGTAGTGGCTACCCCCCCCTTTTTAGACGTTGAATTTTTTATAGGCTACGTATAACCTGGCTGGGGATTTTCTAGAATTGGAATTAGTAATCCTTAATTGGGTGATTTCCGGGATAACAATGAAAAAAAAAACCGGCCAAGAGCATGTCGGGCGATGCTCAGTGTAGAGTTTCGTAGATGCTGCCCTGTTACAAAACATCCGTTCTAAAGGTCGTTTATTTGACGGCGCTTACGTCAGTTTACTATTCGGCACTTCCTTTCACTATGCGTTTTTGACTAATAATTCAAAAACGGCTGAATCGATTTTATTCAATATAGTTTTTATTGAAAGTTCTTATCAGGCGTCACCAAATTTCAGCTTTCTAGTGCGAACGGTAACTGAGCTAGACCGCGGACAGACGGACGGACATGGCGATGTAACTGTTACGTAATAAGGCCTAATTATGTACAGAAGCATACACTGCTTTACCTACACACATATTAAAAATCCATTGAAACCATTAGAATGACCACCATTACACCGCCATGACCAACATTATTGCGCCGGCGGTCGGGGGGGCGGAATTTCATTACGTTACCGTAGGTAATGAATTTTCATACGTTTTTAACAAACTGTCACAGATAATACACTGATGTTACGTTATTGGTTGCAATAATGTTGGTAATTAATTACATATGGTTCCGAACGCGGAATAGAGGATTTATGATATTGGTGTAGATCAAGATATTTATTCGTCAATGTAAGCACATTACAATGCACTAATGAACGTCAGAGAAAAATAAAATACGTGAGTGTCGTGGAAAGTGTGTGAATCAAGTGCGATTGGAATGAAGTTATGTTATTTAATTTTATTTCATTTTTTACTTTTTCGTAAATTTTGTGGTTTTAATTTTTTTTGCATTTTTTAAAAATTTTGGAAATTTTAAAAAGTGGAAAATTTGGAAATAGTGGAAAATTTGGAAATTTTGAAAGTTTTGGAAATTTTGTGAAATTTAGGAAATTTTGGAAATTTTGGAAATTTTGGAAATTTTGGAAAATTTGGAAATTTTGGAAATATTGGAAATATTGGAAATTTTGGAAATTTTATTTTTTTTACATTTTCGACATTTTTAAAGTTCTCGACTTTTGAGGTTCTCGACTTTTTTCACTTTTATCACTTTGCCACTTCTCAGTTTCACTACACTTCACTTCACTTTATTCTATTTTATATATTTTTTATTTCATTCCATTTTACATGTTTCTCAATCGTATGGGTGTCGCGTTTTCGTGACGTGACGCTTTTTCGTAACGGTCACGTGACTTTTTTTCGCCTAGGCCCCCATCCGCGAACCGTCCGATAAGGAACTTCGTTCCAAAACTCCACCGGTTCTAACCCTGTAGGTGTACCTCTGGCCCAAGAAGTATTATGACCGAAAAGAAATTCGACGGGACTTATTTTTTTCAAAACAGTAATACATTATTAGATCTTAAAGATACAAAATAATGCGTAGTTCTTCAAGAAGACATATCAAAACTGCTTGAGAGACAGATAATGTACCTATTGTTTAATTATAAAGAAAAATAAATCCTAATCTGACTTCTTCACAAAACGTTTCATATGTTTTCCTACCTAAACGGTGTCCTATAAATGTTAGATGATTTTGTAGTAGTTTTTTGGTTTGCTGCAATAACCCTTTGACATTCATGACATTTTCAAATATTTCTTAAGAGCGGGTAAAGGTAAATTTAAAGCATAACATGTTATAAATATGAACACCTTGACCAAAAAATTACAAATTATTTCAATACCAACTTTCAACATACAAACTTTCAACCCCCTTTTCACCCCTTCCAGGGTTGATTTTCGGGATGAAAACTGTTCATTGTCCTTTCCCGGGACTCAAACTATCTCTACACAAAATTTCATCATTATTCGTTCAGCCGTTAACTAATTAAAAATACTTGGAACGTGTTCTGTTATCGATTCTAAGTATCTCCAGCCAACTTGTTTTCGAATATACATATTCCATGAACAGACTTTCGACTCTCTTCAGCTTTATTATATGTATAGATAGTTTTTATTGAAAGTACCTTTCAGGCGTCACTTCCATTATTTTTTTCAAATTTTTTGGACCTACGGTTCTAAAGTAAGATGGATGGGGGGGGGGGGGGTTTGAAGAAGAAACTATCCTTAGTCATTTCTCGAGACCCATACTATCTCTATACCAATTTTCATCTAAATCAGTTCAGCGGTAAAAAAAATCCTCATACCACCTTCCAACCCCCTTTTCACCCCCACAAGGGTTTGAAAACTATCCTATGACGTTTCTCGAGACTAAAATTATCTCCATACTCATTTCTATCTAAATCGTTTCAGCGGTTCAAAATTCTCCATACAAACTTTCAACCCCATTTTCACCCCCACCAGGGTTGATTTTCGGGATTAAAACTATATATTATCCTTTCCCAAGACTCAAACTATATCTATCCAAAATTTCATCAAAATCCGTTCAGCCGTTTTCACGTGATGCGCGGTCAAATAAAGAGACAAACAGATAAACAGATAAACAGACAAACAGATAAACAGACAAAAATTCTAAAAATTGTTGGAACGTGTTTTGTTATCGATTCTAAGTATCCCCAGCCAACTTTTTTTCGATTATCTTCCATGTACAGATTTTCGACCCTCTTTAGCTTTATTATATGTATAGATTACTTCCGTAATAAAAGATTTAACCTAAATCGAAAATCAAGCTTCGTTTACAGAATCGATTCAAAGACAATCGTTATCTTTCTGACGGGCAGTAACTATTTGACGTTAGACACTTCGCCATATTTAACGCGCTTAAGGATTGCTGTCTTCTATATTTTGTTTGAAAATACAATCAAAAATAATACTTGGCTTTTTGGTTGACATTTGCAAAGACTGCATCCAATAATGAACCATATGTTAACATGTGTACAGTCGACTATCTATTGCTCCATTTAGTGTTATGAAGTATAAAAAGAATATGACAAATGTTTGGTGTTTTCAAGTCAAAGGTACATCTTTGTCGGTTGTCAATAAGGCTTTGCTGCCATAAAAATCATTTAGAAATAAACTGTATTAACAACCGACAACGATGTACCTTTGACTTGAAAACATCACATGCGTGCTACCTCGCCCCCCTCAGATTTAGGCAGACATTTTTGTTTGGAAAGATGAGGCGAAGCGTACTCCATTTATAGAACTTTATGGATTTAAGCAATTTTATTTTACAGCTTATTCGTTAGCACTTCGCGGCTATAAACAGGGAAGTCTTATGCTGCCCCCTACATTTAATTTGTGCTCCCTATAGATTTCTGTTGGCTAAGTAGCTCACAAGTTCATCGTGTTCACCTACTTTTGCAGAAAAACAGCATAATTATCGTATTAAGCATAGATGTACCGAATTGCCAAAGACTGACCATTGTTCGACATGATGCAATTTTACATAACACGGTATCATGCGATCGCAGATTAAACGTGGGACTGCTTTCATAATCGCTGCGTCTCACTGTCAAAAAGGTACAACAGTAATTACTGTATATGCGTCTGTTAAGGAAAATAGACTTTAGCTGGGCAGGCGCTTATGTCATTATGAATGATAGTTCAATACGGCAAGAAGGCCTAACGACGTAAGCGACTGGGATACTTAAGTACGTGTATGCTGAAAGTGACACAGATACCTAGCAAAAGATAATACCGTCTTCCATTGGTTAGTATCTTTTGTTTTGATCATACCTACATGATCCACGCGATATTTTTCCGCGTGTGAATCTAACTTGTAATTCTATCGCTTAAAAATTATTTGGCTCACGGGAGCCAGTTTAAAATTAGTTCTTTATACTTATATTTGCAAGGTAGCCTATAAACCTACATTCTCGATTGATTTTAGATACACTGGCAACTTTTCAGGACGAATGGGAAAAGGAACGATTTCAATCATTCCATCAAAAGCCGCAATGTATCGAAATAATGTTAAGGTTTCAGACACCTTTTGTAATGTCGTAATGTGCTCTGTTTTCTTTGTGTTATACTGATTTGGGACTAAGACATGGTCGCGTCAGATATGACACAATAATGACAGCCACAAAACCCGTCTGGTTAGATTGCTATACTATCCTTATTGCTAGATCCGGGCACCTTTTAATGGGTGGAGGTCAGAGTGACAGGCTAACGAATTTTTTGAACTGGAAAACAGTAACGTACTACCGAAATAGGTAAAAACTGCCGAAGTTGTCTCAGTTACAAAGGACAGGGCTTATATTTTAATTTAACATTAGAACAAATTATACGTCGGTTAGCACTACTTTCCCAAGAAGAACTTTTTGGCAATGATATAATCAATTTTTTTATATAATTTCTCATAATATTTCATAAAACGCAGAACTCTAGGATTCGTTTTCTCAAAGTGGTTTGCATTATTTGACCTCCACCAATTTACAGCTGCCAGATGTCCATATCTAGAAATAAGCATAGTATAGCAAAATGACTAGAGCGGTTTCGTTGCTCTCATTATTGTGTCATAGCTGACGTGGCAAGCTCTCCGTCTATTTGGTTTGGACGGTCGCCTTTATGCAGTAAAAAAGTAATTAAACCAAACAGTTCTTTGTCAGAATGTAGCAATTAAAAATTAAGGGCAATATAGTGTATACTCGATTTAAAAGAGCTTATAAGATTGTTAAGCAATACTTACGCTTACGGCTTTTGTAAACGGAAAATGTTCAGAAAGATATGGATTAATCGCTGATTGACAAATCCTTTGACGTTAGACCTTATCTACATCACTGAAGTGAAGTACTAAAAGTTAATTGCAATTTTTAACGAAGGTATCAGCTTACGGATCAGAAGCTTGAGTGATCGTAAGTTTCTAACGGTCGTGCATAGAGGAGGTACATTAGACACGCTTATAACTTTTAACCTCATTTTATCCAATTGGCCGGAATATTTAGAGCTTTAGAAGTATTTAAGACCTACTGCGTGATCATTGGCTGGACAAGCTTCGATGTGATGGTGGTCTGGCCTTGCATTCGCCTTTTACGGTGATGCAACGACCTAATTCTATTGCACCTTGCATCTTCATTTCCCTATTAAAATGCGAATGGAATATAAATTAAATAGGTGTAAACAATCGCCGAATAGAATTACAATTATCGTTTTATTGGTAAGAGTTGCGTCACTGCTTTGATTTGTATTCCAAGGTCGATGAAGAGCAGTATTTACATATTTTAAATACATACGTCGATACATGCGACAGTTGTGTAAAAGTGAAACTATTTTGTACGGTGTCGAAATGTATTTATTTTTTGTAAATAAAAATAAAAACATAATAAAACTTACAATATAAAAATATTAAGCTATACTTATTATAATAAACTTTATACAAGTGTTGAACCCAACGGCCGGCCACTTCGCGCGTTTTGGCACACGGACCAGTCGCTGAGAGCCGTGGCAGGCCCTCAGTATAACCAGCACGCGTGCCAATGGCGACTGGCCGGTCGCTGGGGCGTTGCAACCCGTTCGCGTGCATAGTCGCAAGTGTTGGATTTGGTGAGACAAGAGCCTGGTGGGCCGACATCACCTACATTGTACGTGACCGCCGACCAATTTGATTAAACATTCGGCCGCTCCAGAGATCTTACGGATTCGCCCGAATAAAACAACATCCGAACGCTTCGTGGCTATCAAAGGCCTACGTATGGACTAGAAGTAACGGAGAACTCAGCTCCGCGTGTATTAGATGGTAAAATCCGATTATGGGTGGGTCCTGTCGATGTTTTGCGTTCGGAATCTCGTTAACGACTTAGAAAGGGGCACCGTAGCTGCCGGACGGGGCGCGGGCGGGAGCTCCGTAGGAGGAAGATGGCCCAGATGGGTATCCGCCACCGGAAGAGCCACCGGACTGCTCGAACTGCGCGACCTGGATAGCCTGACGGACTCCCTCAAGGTTGATGCCAACGACGCGACCGCCGCCGGGCGCTCCGTAGGTGGAAGACGGGGCTCCGTAAGATGATGAGGGGGCACCGTAGGATGAGGAGGGAGCGCCGTAAGAGGAGGAAGGAGCGCTAGCGCCGAATCCACCGCTGATGCTGCCGGAGGAAGAGGAGGACTCCTCCTTCAGGAGGATTTGGCGCACTTGCTCGAGGAGTTGCTGGTCAACGTTCTGGCCCTCAGAGGTCTGGAAGCCGGAGGAGACGGCACGGTAGCCGCCGCCGCCGCTCAGACCGCCGCTGAATCCACCGCTGAAGCCGCCGCCGGACGGGCGGTTGTAGTTGTAGCCACCTGGAGCCTCAGCACCGGCGGCCGCCACCAACGCGAGGGCTATGCACTGTAAAATAGAAAACTAGTCAGACAATTGGCATGATGAATACAAATCTACAACTGATGACAATCACGATAAAGCGACAAGTGATTTAAATCTCTTTATCACTGGTCCTCGGAACATGGCTACTAGGTACAAACTGTTCCCCTTAGGGTGATTGTGCTTTTTCACCCTATTTACCTATAGTTTGACGACAATTCACGCTAATACCTACCACTTTAAAACGCTTTATGACCCAACCACTCGCAAATGTAAATTATGTGAAACGTGCATTGTCTTGCTTTCCAATTCCGAGCATTTTATTTGCTAAGTCTCTCGCTACCATAAACCGTATAATATGCAAATACGCCAGCTACCGTTGCACAATCTTTGGCCAACGGACTTCTGTTGTTTTTTTAGATGTTCAAGTGAAGTTGAAAGTGAAATTCGTAATGTTCTCACGAGCATGTTTCAGGTCAAGTGGCATAAGGTTAGGCACCATGTCACCATTTTTAACAATTTTACTTTCTTAACGTCACGCTCATAACATTCGTCGCGTTATGCAAGCGTAATTATCCAATTACATTTTGATTGCTAAATTTATTGCTTTGTTTTGAGTATCACGATAAAACTGTGTCTAATACGAGATAAAACAACATTGGAAACGGCGAGTGAAAGTTCACCAGAAAGGTCAGAGTTGAGGTGATATAGTGTCTCTGTTGCATCATGGATGCACTCGGCTTAAATGTTAGACGCTCCAGATGATCTTTACCCTCATAAACACTATAAATATTGTAATAAAAAATTGCAATAATCAAAAGGAAAAATAAAATAAAATCAATATATCAAGAACATGCCTAGTCACTTTGACCAAAAATTTAATTACAGCGCTCTTAATATTTGAAACGAGTCAATTAACCATACTATTTTCGTACCTAGATGGTTTTTATGAGTTAAAAAGTTTTATGTTAAAAATTCCAGCTGTAACAGAAGTTGTTACTAATAGTTCACTGCAAGCCCTACATGTTGATACTAAAATCCCATTATACGAAAAAACGGGCTAGACATGTTGTTTCCGTGTACCCTTCAATATTATGTCTGCGTATTAATTAGAACAATTAACAAGCGTAACACAACTAAACGGAATTTTTAACTTCAAAGATTTTCTGAAATCTGTTAATACCTAATATTGTCTTTGCACAGTTAAACGTGCAGCACATTGCAGTCGTTAAACGTGTTAAAATGACATATTTTTTTGAAATTCTATGCTCTATGGACTTATGATGCACTGGGTTATGCAAGGCTTCCGTGGCGGAAGTCACGCTAGTGTCATTAAGTTCAGAGCTTTCGACGATCGAGATGTCTATGATGCTCAATCATGCTATGGTTATAGGGCATAGACAATAGGTAGATTTCTCGATTTTATGATACCGTAATTACAGCCCGGACGTATAAGTAAGTTATTTTTATTATTTCTATGAAGCTTTTCTAAAACTTTAAGAGTTCCTTATAATTAAAGAAATTAATACCTAGGTAAGTACTTATATAAGAAGGCATGTGGTATATTGAATTCAAACCCCGTCGATAATAATATCGATAAAAGCTTACTTTATAATTGAGTTGTGCTTTTAATTTAGTAAATTAGGTGAAAAAAAAAACAAAAGATAGATGAGAAGAACCTTCACTGTAAAAAAAATGCTCTAGCGATACATATTTTAAAATTCAAATGGTATTCGATATCTGAATAAAATCATCGGTCGTCTGTGTTTGGAATCCGATCTGTTTCAATAAAATAGTTTGTTATGCAAAGAGTTATGCAAAATACACAATTTAAATATTGTATTTTTTTATAATTTGGTGTTAGGCAAATTTTGATGTGGTATTTGATAGAGTATAAAACAAACTAAGGGGCTAAAACAAATACAGCACTCTAGAAAACGTTCTATATCATATGCATAGTAATAATATAATAATAATTAAATCTGCCTATAACAGACCAAGTATTTACTTAATGCTTTTATGGCTCGTTAGCATATCGTAAGTTGACCAGTTGAGCGATGATCAAGACAGTTACTACGCCCGCTATCTGTTTATGATGTGTAAGTTTATTCAAACAACGAAATTAAACAAAAGACGCACGAGCTATATAAATATTTTTCTCATTCTGATTGTGATACATAAAAAAGGTGATTTTAAGTACAGGTACAGTTACCGGTAATAGTATCTTCCTATATGAAGGCCGCAAAATTATGTGACACGCTCTTAAATATGGCCCTACAAATAGGAGCGTGTCACATATTTTTGCGGCCTTCGTGTAGGAAGATACTATTACCGGTGACTGTACATACTCGTATATACATATAGGGTGAAAAAGGCGTGTACTATGTCTCATAAAATTGCCATAAAAGTCATATTTGTTCTTTCAGGACGCTTGATTCGATACCTATAGTTTTCTATCTCTTGAAGTGATCGGTGAAAACTTAAAATTTTTAAACATAGGACTCTATTTAGGAACAGGAGTGCGATTTTTGAATCTTACCAAGTGACTAATTCTCACCGATGTGAGTGATTTCCGAAAGTAAATCACTGAGAGATTCAAAAATCGCACTCCTGATCAGTGATTACTTAACAACTACATTGTCTACGAGTGCAAATAAAATATTATTACGTGAACGTTGCATCGGAATTTAATTACTTTTACTGGAGTTTGTGTAGGTTTAAGATTATGCGTAACCTCTGACCCGCGACCAGTCTTGCTCAAGGAAAGATGGACGCACTTGTGCAATAGAATATAATTGACGTAGTTTAGTGCGTAAGTGAACGGGCCGGGAAGTGAAGGATTGCCAAACTAGGCCCTTATATATTCTATGTACGGTGTTGGTGTATCCTTGCGCATGATCGGTTAAATATTTTTCAAGCTTTTATTTACATCTTGTCATGAAAGTTTTTTCACTTTCTTATAGACCTCCCAATGTACAGGTTGAAAAACCCTGCATTATATCACAACTCAATAATGCTTAAGCATTCATTAATTGATTCATTTGAGTTCCTTTGTATGTATTCCTTTTGCATCTAGTATTTTAGATATACTGAAATGATTCCTTGAAATCCTAAAAGAATGCATTAGTGTTCAAAATATTCTGATTTTGCCTTAAGTATTTGCTATTTAAGTTTCTTATTTTCCTCGCAAGTACCTATACACTTTTTTTGGGACACTATTATAAGATCTTTAAATTTATAAGTTCTACGTATTAAGCTTATAAGTTCTCCAAATGAAATCTAAGGGTATAATTAATGTTCTTCTAAATCATGATCATACCATTAAAAAAGTTTAAAATTCCAGAAAGTAATTGTAGGTTAATATCACGTATTTTATAGCTTTAATTCAATTGTAATTAAGTAAAATGATCTTTCCTAAGTAAGAGTCTATAAAATATCGCCATTTTGCACGTATGTGCAAGCCATAATAATTTTAAAGCCTCATTAATTTTAATGTCTAGAAGCAATGGAATTCTAAAACGGCTGAGAATTCTAAAACAACTCAGACGTTTTAGTAGACAATATTTAGAGAGCGTAATTACCAAAACCATAGACAATTATTGTTAGGCAAATGATGTATTGTGCGGAGCGTGAGTGATGGGACAAAAACGGTTGACTAAAGATGTATGATGTGAACCTGATTTCAAAAGAGACACAACATTACTCATTGTTTTGCTGCTTAAAACAAAATTGTTAATGATAAAGGTGAAAAATTACAAGATGATGAGATTAATTAATTGAACTTCTTTAGGTCAATCGCATCAAAATTTATTGATCCGATTTGTTATGAATGATTAATTTAAGCTGAAATTCTGAAATCAACTTCAGTGCATATAAGTCCAAATCACATCCTGTGAACCAAAACACATTTCGTTAATCAATTAAATCGGATTCCAAATTTAAAATACCGATGCACTGTCAAACTTGATTTCGGAACGTCACTATCACTTGTCACTTTATAGTTTTTTTTAATTCACTTGGCACGGGCACTGCACTAACTTACCGCTACGAAGGCTTTCATGATGCGTAGTGATGGGTCACTTCGGTTACTAGTGAAGTAGTGTGATGTTCATGGATGGTATCAGGCACTATATAGCTAAATGGTCGCGGTGGGGCGGAGAAAGGATAGGTATGGTAGTTGTGCAAGAAAGGGAGATGCTACCATAGAGCCAACCGAGGAAGTTTTTTAATTGGAGGGCGTTATGCGATTTTTTTTTTAAATTTAGAAGACTGATAGGTGGGAGGTCACGAACATTACCAGTTGTGTAATTTGCGGGTTCAATGATGGTGAGAATAAATATTTATGTGCCATCAAACTATATTTCCACGCAAAGCGCTACGCACGCACAATATACAATTTTTTTTACATCTTAATTGCCTTATTCAAATACATTTTATTGACGAAAATTATATTATTTCAATTCGACATCCTAGGTAATATATATTGTGCTTAGTAATTTAGTTCTGATTTCAGTTTTTCTGTGCATGTGATCGGGAAGATGACCTAAATTAACAGGACCCCTTTACAGGACAGGTTCTATTGGTTGTCCAGACCACCAGGCAGGCAGGCGAGACAATTTAGTCAGTCAGGCAGAACTGTGTAAAAAAATTATTAATAAATTAAAAACACTTCGTTTTGGTCCTGACTCTGACCGTCTGACTCACCGGCTGGGATTGACGCGGCGACTGGGACTGCAGCATTGAAACTGGGGATGGAACTGAGAGTGGAAATTGGACTTTGATCACTGCAGTGAGATCGGAAGTGGAAGACACAAAGTTAACTAATACTCAATAAAATCCTGTTCTCATCAAAGGGTAGGTATTTATATTAATATTTTTTTAGGGTAAATAAGTAAGTGCGTAAGTCGCTGCCGATTTCGCATTTGTGAGTGAATACAATGTTGTTCGCGTAGAAAAGGTTAACCGTAGCATAGGAAAATGTTTTTGTTACTGATTAGGCGGGTCCACATTGCGGCATTGCGGCCGCGCGTGCGTTTGCTTCGGCCGAGGCACATCCACACTAGCCGAACTGCCTCGCGCGGCAATTTCCTCGCGAGGCGGTGCGTCAGGTGTGGACCTGACTAATCTTACTGGCTTCTATTTAAAACAGGACCCCAAGACTATTAGTTAATGCAAATTGATGGGTAATGCGTACCGCAGCTGCGTTATCACCATGAACCAGCCTAGACTCTAAATAATACATATTATATGTTTGGCCTGGTACGAGTATAAGGTAGTTATACCCGTTTCCCGTTCGTCAGGTTCAGGTTGCCGTCCACCTGACCAAGTTTTTTTTATTTTTTTAAACGGTTTTTTTTTACCCCGTATATTTATTTCTTTGTTTATTTGTTTGTATATTTATACGTATCAAATCTTGCAATCGATTTTTCGACCATTTCTACTTAACAGATTTCGATGAAATTTTGTATGCGTATCAAGTCTCCATGACAATAACTTTTAATAATATTTTCGTCCTTTGATCTTCAAATCCTGATGCTGCAGAAACACTGCTTACCTTAACCGAGAGCCGTACACATCTGCTAATTTAACTATATTATTGTTGCTAGTAAATAAATCCTTAGTGACCTAATATTGACCTTCAACTCTTCAGTTCTGATGCTGCATAGTTACTGCCTGCCATAACTGACCGGGTGGAATTTAATAATAGTGATCTAGATTTCTAAGTAAATATCTAAGTATTAGACTCATTTTATAATTTATATATACATATTTTTTAATACTACTCGTAGTACTCTCACACTAACGCCACCTCCAACAACATTAAAGCTACGTGACTTTGAATTTAGATTAAATAGTCTGTATTATACATACTTAACCCACTCTACCTTATATTAGACGCCCCACGTTTTTATTTTAGTCTGATAAAAGCTTCCGATTATGACTTAATCCACTGATATAGGACAAATAGGGCCTTTAGCATCCGACTCGAGAAGCCTATTCTGTTATCCGTCTTACATGATTACTCTCCAGGAAGCAAATGTATGTGGGACTAAAATTCGTATATTTTTTTATTTTCTAGTTTTTGGTACAACATTTGATTGAAATAAAACCGTTTAACTTAAAACTTTTATACGTTAATTTATTAATGAAGAAAAGTATAGTTTAATTTTATTAAAAAAAATAAAAATTAAAATATATATTTATTATATTTTAGAATAATTATAGCTTTTTTAGTACAATTAATACAAATAGGTATATGAGAAGAACTTTTTATGGTCAAATTCTCTATTTATAGTTTATTCGATCTAGAAGTAGGTAGAGCTTTTAATTTTCAGCTTTTTTGGGAAAAACTTGAATATACTTAAATATATAAATAATATTAAATCAATAGGACGGAAAACTGAGAAGTACTCCACTTTAGAAAAATATTTTTTATAAAAAAGTCCGCACATATGGTTTATTATCGCGTAATAAACTGTATAGTTTATTACGCGTAGTATATTCTATATAAGCTGTAGAATTAAAGATAATACATAGTAACAGTAAGGGATATTTAAGTTATTTATGTTTAATAAAAAACAATAAACTAGATTAATAAGGGTACTTCAAGCAAGATATTCTTTATGTATCACAAAGCTGGCAAAATCGATAAGTGGACGACATCTAACATCAAAACCGTATATGATAGTGAAAAGCAAGTGACAGTTTTTACGGCATGAAGTGTCACATTAATTTTAACATGTTTTTAGAGTAGGTACCTATCTAAAACCCCTACTTCAAGGTGGTTCCTTTTCTGTTTCATTACGTTTCGACAGCTGGTTAATTATAATTGTTTATGATTTGTTTCGAGTTGACTATTTCCATTGAGAGGTTACGCATGTCCATCACGTAATATGGAAATCAATTTTCACGTCAATCTACTACAACAAAACCAACAATCATGAGGGCTGGTCACGGGCGGTATAAAAGGTTAAGGTAGGGTTGGTACTTACATTGTTTATTTATTTATATGCGCCCAAAGTGTCCCCTGCCGGGCTAATGATCCAGTAACTTTATACAGTCATCGTGTGCGTCAAATCCGGTAGATCTGATTTTTTGCAGACTTGTTTGTGACGTTGGCCCAATAAATAATCCATATCCAATCCTTTAGGGTCATAATCGCCAAAGTAAAAAAAAAAAACGATTTTTCGGTTTTTGACAAAGTTGCGTTCGGCGCTCGAGGTCACAAACTTGGATTATTCATTGGGCCAACATCATAAACAAGTCTGCACAAAATCAGAACTACCGGATTTACGCACAGGTACCCCGTACTTTTAGGCGACAAGGCTCCTGGATTAAAATAAATAAATATTTTAGGATAATCTTACACAACTCTACCTAGGCCCACAGTATGAGGCTTGTGTTGTGGGTACTAGGCGACGATATATATAATATATAGATATACATAAATACTTACATCCATACAAAACATTCATAGCACAGGAACAAATATCTGTGATAAACAAACAAATAAATGCCCTGACCAGGATTCGAACGCGGGACCTCCCGCTTCGTAGGCAGGGCCACTAAAAAAA
The DNA here is from genome assembly GCA_947086415.1 of Pammene aurita. Taxonomy (NCBI): domain Eukaryota; kingdom Metazoa; phylum Arthropoda; class Insecta; order Lepidoptera; family Tortricidae; genus Pammene; species Pammene aurita. The sequence continues at coordinate 19,243,325 of OX352305.1, read as the reverse complement.
AGGCCTCTTCTTCCACATAATATCCCGATCCTGCGCCATCTACCACCAGTACCTATTATGTGCTAACTGCTAACCCTACTGCGTAAAATCCCAAAGCGTGTACGCACATAAAATTAGCAATTATGCGTCACATTCTCTGCTACCGTCCAAAGATCGCACTGTGCATAAACTAGAGACAAGGCAATGATACAGACTGTCAAGTTGCATTTTTAACAGACCACTCGAAAATGAGGAGGTTCTATTATTATAGGGCAGGCGCGGATACAGGGGGGGGGGGGGCAACAGGGGCAATTATATAAATATAATATAAATACATGCTGCTAGATAAATTGATATCATAAATCTGTGTTCTACTTATTTAGAACAATCAGAGATTTAAGTAAACACCTTGCTAAATAAAATAAAGTGTATTAAGGTTTAGAAAATCAATATAGACCTAGCTACTCAACTCAACAAGGAAAGAGGCTGTTTACATACAGCATGTGGCCTGTACCCCGAGCAAAAAATTAAAACGTAGATTCTACTCCTCAAACTATAAAACTTTTATTCACCAACTTTAAAAAAATGTGGAGTCTTTAGATTGTATCTTTTTCATACAAACTAAATAGTATTATCAATGTACGTTAAAATCCGTCCAATTGACAGTTAATTTTTAAAAACGCTAAATAACGTTTATTCAGCGTTTTTAAAAATTAACTTGTGCTTTCTGTCTAGTTTGAGGAGTAGAATCTACGATTTAATTTTTTGCTAAGGTTACACTCGTAGATTCTACTCCTCAAACTAGACAACGTTTATTCAGCGACTTTAAAAATTTACTTGTGGTTTGATTATTAGTACACTTTAAAGTTTATTCGAATACGTACAGGCCACACACGGTATACATAGTTCATATTGTTTACATGTCTCTACATAGCTCTAACTTACGTACCGTACGTAACCGCGGCGGAATCCTTTAAACAGTTGAATACTATTGTATCCTGCTTTTACGAGCTCGACGGCTATTGACACTCGTAAAATCTACCGCAGTTGGTAATATATAGGGGTATTCCACCTTATGGTATTAGTTTAAGATACGGCGTTTAGATACGATCCAACTTCGATACAACTCCAATGCATTAACTACACAATACAGCTAGCGACTAAACGTCTGAATCAGTAATATCAGAATTTGCTTGAAAATTAATCAGATGCAACTCCAATACAACTTTAATACTGCGCCGATTTTGGCCATTTTCAACTTAATTAAAGTATAGACAAATTTACAAGTCTATGGTTTATAGTTAATATAAGAGTAGCTTATAGCAGCACAGATGACACTGTCATGTATCAGTTGACATTCAGTTGTCAAGAGCCATTAAAAAAAGTGGCCAAAACTGGCTCCTGTCCTGAGCCCTTTTTTGACATTTCATGAAAGAAAAAAAATATATCTAATGCTATAATAATCTTAACTGCGGAGATTCATCTAAATGTAGTAATATATTTCCAATGACTCAGTATATAAAGAGTGTGATAATTCCTTATTGACACAAAATGACGGACGTCTGAATAGACAAACTCTCCTTAAAGTGGCCAAAGCCCTATTCCCTATAAGCTAGGGCTATCTTCCCTATTTTAAAATTAGAATGCGGCACAAGGTATAAGCATAAACATGAAATTATGTAAGTATACACATAAGAGAGGACGGGTTTGGAAGTTTTATTTTATATATTTAGTTAGTGTTGTTCCTAATTTAGTATGATATATTGTATGTTAATGGTCTTAGCGTAGGCGTAGAACCATCAAACAATAGTACGGTCACGTCTGAAAATATGGATACATTTAATGCGAGAAAAACATGTATCCAAGACTTTAAGCCTTGGTAATAGAGTCCTGGAGTGCGATTTTTGAATCTCACCAAGTGACTAATTCTCACCGATGTGAGTGATTTACTTTCGGAAATCACTCACATCGGTGGGAATTAGTCACTTGGTGAGATTCAAAAATCGCACTCCTGGCTACAGACAAGGTGTAACAAAAATTGTGGTGATCGGTTAAAGCGCATAATTGGTATCGTATCCCGACTAAGAAAAAGTAAGAAACATTGTTTAGACGCGTTTTGTTTTATTATGTGACACATCATCGCAGCAGGCCACTGGCCAACCCTGCATACAAAAGCAATTTTATTTCGCATTTTTTTTTTAGTTTTTTATAATTAGAATACGATACCATTTCTGCCATTAAACGGAGCAGCACTATTTAGTTACACCTTGTATTTTTGTCACATTAAATGTATCCATATTTTCCGACGTGACTGTACTATTGTTTGATGGTTCTACGGCTACGCTAAGACCATTAACATACAATATATCATACTAAATTAGGAACAACACTAACTAAATATATAAAATAAAACTTCCAAACCCGTCCTCTCTTATGTGTATATGTAACTTCAGTTCACGGCCAAGTCAACTGTGGTTCAATAGTGGATTTGGCAGTGAATAAAATAAAGACACAATTCCTATAAATAAATAAATAAATAATTGGGGACAATCTTACACAAATCGACCTAGTCCCAAACTAAGCAAAGCTTGTACTATGGGTACTAGGCGACGATATACATATTTATATAGATAAATATATACTTAGATACATAGAAAACACACATAACTCAGGAAAAAATATTCGTGATAAACACACAAATGAATGCCCTTACCAGGATTTGAACCCGGGACCTCCTGCTTCGTAGGCAGGGTCACTACCGACTGGGATAGGTGGCCTATAGAGCATATACAATTTGTTTTCTGCTGTTCGTTATGGTACCACCATACTCTAACCGAACTTATTTGCAATCGTAATAGTAGTTTATGTAACTGTTACGTAGTTAATAGGGGTCCTTAAAATACGAGTGAGTGTGGTGCTCATAATAAGATCACACGAGTGTTTTAAGGCCTAATTACGTACAGTTGCATACACTGCTTTATCTACACAAATATTATAAATCCTAAATGACGTGTTCGGAAACCATTAGAATGACCGCCATTGCACCACCATGGCCAACTCGATTGTGCGAACGGTCGGGGAGGAGGGCTGGATTTTCATTACGTTACCAAAATCAATGTGATTATGAACTTTCGAACATTATTACGACACTGGCACAGGTTACATTACTGGTTGCAATAATGGTGGTTTCCGGACACAGAATAGAGGATTTATGATATGGGTGTAGATAAAATATATAACGAAAAATGACGGTGGGATTTACCGTTGAATGTTGTCTGATATTAAATGTGTAGGTAATATGTTATGAATGTGGATATAACATGCAAGCAATTATAAATGTAATCGCGTGTCAGCATAATGGATTAGGCCTTAGGGTCATTAGCAGTAGAGAGATAGCCTAGAGGCCTCAAAATTATAGTGCCTAAATATGCATAAATCGCGCTTTCTTCAGATTTCACTTGTCAGTAATTATTTGACGTTCGCTTATCGTACTTTGGAGGCAAATTCGACCTGTCTTGATAACAGCTCGTGACATGTCTACATTTATTTATGGCGTGATTTTGTTGTTATTTGACTTAGTTTATTGAAGTGACAACACACATCAATGGAATACATAATGTGTAAAAGAAGTATAAATTCAAAATTTTGATTAGCCAGTTATTACAACACTCTCCCGTAATCAAAATAAACCTATACCTTTCACACAATTCTGATGCTTTGTTCGAGCTAATGGCTTAGTTAGCACATCAGCCCACATCTCCAAGGTAGGAGTGTAAACGACATTAACAATATTGTCATTTAATAAATCACGTATAAACTAGAATCTTATATCTATGTGCTTGGCTCTGTTATGGTGTTCATCTTGCATAGCTCGATACCACATATCTCTATCTTCTGCATTTATAGCCTGCGAATAGCTTGTAGGTTCATTCATCATCTTAAGGGATGAAGACTGCATGCATACACAATTGGCAGCAGGTTTAGGGTTCCTGGGTCTCAAATTATACCTTGGTTCCACAGCTTCAGTATCATACTCGTCATCTTCTGATGAATGTGCAGAATCTTTTTCAATTTGTTCAACTTCATTAGTAGCGTTGTACCACGGTTCTGCAACTTCAGAGTTAGAGACAATATTTTCTGATACACGTGCAACATCTGGATGATTGTGATCTTCATCGGTGACAGTACTTACCTGAGGTGTAAGTTCATTTGAACTATTTGACGAGTTCACTTCTGAACTTAGGAGTATAGGTTAGCTTAGGTATAGGTGCTGGTTCATGTAAATCAACACCAGACTTACTAGATTCTTTACCTTTTAAATCCCGAAAATGGTTTTCAAAGAAAGTAAAGTCTCTGCTTTTCACAATTTTTCTGGGATATCTAATGTCCCTAAAATAATAGCTTCGTGGATCTTCTGAATATCCGACGAAAATGTGTTCAGACACTTTCATGTCCAGTTTCTTCCGATGACATTCGGGGACCTGAATAAAAGCTCTAATCCAAAAACGCGTAGATGAAACAAATTTGGTATCTTACCATACCATTTCTCGTACGGCGTCTTCCCTTCGAGAGCACGATGGGGTGATCTATTTTTGAGATACACCGCCATCTCTACAGCATCTTGCCAATAAACCTGAGAAAGAGAGCTTTCAGAAAGCATTGATCTGGCTTTCTCTACAATAGAACGATTCGTTCTCTCTGAAACCGAATTTAGCTGCGGGCTATAAGAAACTGTAGTTTGGTTTGGTGTCGAATTCCTTGACTTTGTAAGAAGTTCGAAAATTCACCATTAACAATATTAACATATTCTTTTCCATTGTCACACTTCAGTGCTTGATTTTTGCTCCAGTTTCCCGCTCCACTGATAACTGGAAAATGCAAAACTTATTCTTTACTTTAGCTTTTGAAAAAATAAAGAACACAAAGTCATAGGAGAAAAATCGTCTATGAAAAATAAAATGTATTTATTTCCTTGAAATGAAGTTTCAGGCAGGGGACCACAGACATCTGAATGAATAAATTCCAAAACTGAGGTTGACTTTTTTGTGAAACCTTTTTAAAGGGTTTTCGACTTTGCTTACCTTCAATGCAGGAGATGCATGGTTCCTTGTCTACCGCTGTGTAGTCGACGCCTACTGCATGACCCTTCTTTAGCTGATCCATTCCAATGCGGCACAGGTGACCTAAACGTCTATGCTAAAGCTTAATGCTACAAACATCGGAGTGAGTCTCAAATGCGGATAATTCACGAGGTGGGTTAACTGTACAGTCTAAAGAATACAGTCCCCCACAAACAGAACCATGTAAAATTACATCACCTTTACCGGAAAAAGCATCAGAATCATAAAAGTTACAACCAGTTTTACCAAAAACTATGCTAAAGCCTTTATCAACCGCCTTCTTGACTGAAATAAGATTAGACTTCAAGTTCGGTACGTGAACTACATCCGTAATCTTCTTTATATCAGTATTGTGACCGCTACTGGTTATAGAAATATCTCCGACGCCTGTGCTGGGTAATACTTCACCATTTGCAATGGTCACGGTGCCAGTTGAAGAACCTTTTACGTTTTCCATCCAATCTACTCTTGACGACATATGTACCGAAGCACCAGAATCAATAAAGAATTTATTATCCTGAAAGCCGTCATTAACATTCAGCGTACATAGAGAATTCTTATGATTAAGCGGTGTTCTCTTCTTATCCTTATTATGGAAACAATCTGGTGGCTTAGGTCCTGGCTCCATACAATCATAACAGACTACCGGCTTCTTTTGTTTCGATTGAGGCTTGATCGGGTTCATTCGGGTTCGAAAAGCAGTACTAGGGTTATCTAAGGCTGGCTTATTCAATTCATTCAATAATTTCGTCTTAATAAGGTCTACAGTAATATCTATATTCGAGTTTTCTAAAGCCATTACTAAAGGTGCATATTGAGGACTTAAGCCTCCAAGAAGAATTGCAGCTATTGAAGCATCTTCTATAGTTTTGCCTATTGTAACGTAAATCGTTACATAACCTAGGTTATATTTTTAAAAGCAATAATACAAATAATATAAATAAATCATAAACTAGATCAAGTCTCATCTTGTTCCATATTTCTGTGACGCACTGTACTTCGCGCACATTCCTTTGTTCGAAATAACCGGCCGGCCGGCGATTCTCCCGCCCCGCGCGCCTTCTCCGCGCTGGTCCGAGCGCCCGCGCTTCGAGAGAGGAGATCTTACCATCGCCGCCGGCGCACGCTCGCTTGCCCTGCGCAGCGACTCTGTGTAGCCGGCGGGCGTTAAATATTTATATAGTCTAATTCTTATTAAGCGGTCCTCGCTTGTAATTGTACTCTTTCAGTGCTAGTTTTAAAGTCCCCTTTGGGGTGCCTAGTTACGGCTAGACCTTCAAGACCAGACCAGGCAGTTGTTCCTGAGCGGCCCGCGCTGACGTCCCTCAGCTCGCCCGTCTCCCGACCCGCACCAGTTCCGGCTTCTCCAGGGGAGTACTTGCGTGGTGGGAACAACTCAACGCCTCGGAGCAATAATCAGATCGGCTTTTTTACGAATCCAACCCTACGACATACTCGTGTGCTTGCGGCGGATACGGTGGAAATAAATATAGTTTCTTTAAACCTTGTTTTTTTATTCTATTCCACCGCCATACGTAGCACTATATCGGCTAAATCTTGCACAGGGCCGCGATTCGACATGCCAAACTGCGAGACGTGGCTCTCACACTTGTTTCGCTAGGTGATAGAGTGATACACCTAACTGTCAAGCTGTCAGTAGGTCTCGCTAGAGCGTTTTGTCTATGGCTATGGCCACCATTTTAGATATGTTGACAGGACATTGGGAATCCCATGGCAGAGAGTAAAAGGTGTTTTTTTTTAGTAGGTATACGTAGGTATCGAACCATGGATGTATATGAAGTGGATCTCATTCTTCGGTCACAAAGTGAGGCCGACAGAGAAGCTTATCTAACTAAGGGAGTGTCTCTTTTTGACTAAGGAGGTAATGACGTCATCAGACAATCAAAATGTGAATATGTGTCAAGTGTGACAATTTTGTAACGAGTGCGAGTGAGACACCGCCCCCTACTATTATGCTCTCTATCGGACCGTTTTTAGTACTTTTAAGGGTTCCGTAGCCAAAATGGCATAAACGGTACCCTTATAGTTTCGTCATGTCCATCTGTCTGTCCGTGGGTCCGTCAGTCCGTCTGTCCGTATGTCACAGCCATTTTACTCGGAAACTATAAGACGAATAAAATAAAATTTAGACATTTATATATTTTGCATGCAAAAATGGTTTGCCAGACTATAACTAACTAGCGATTTAGTTATAGTCTGGCAAACCATTTTTACCAAAAACCAAAAACGCGGTAAATTCAAAATACGTACATGTGGCAACCCTTTGTGATGAGACACCGAGTTCGTGACGAACATTTCAATTCACATTTCTTTTACATTTAATTTGTTCCTAGTGCATTTCACTCTCCGGTCTTAAGTGCGAGTGAGATAGAACTCCTGCAACGTTCTACATTGAATTTAAATTCGTTTTTATGGCATATGTCAATTGCCTCAACCAGATTATCTGTTACAGTTGATGACAGATCAGACGAAATATATCCGTCTCCTTTTTACACACCGTGAATGTCACGTAATGAAAGAAGGAGTGGAAATACCAACTAAAATTAAAAACATAGAATTTAATGATCATTGCTGCTTTTTTCACTGATTTTTAGTGTTGTCATACTTTTGGTCGCTGTACATTGCTACTGTGTTCGTTGGCTGGCCAGACTATATGTAGATAAATTGAAGGAGAAAATATTTTTATGGGGGGCGCTCCATGTAACTAAATTACAAAAAAAAAATCCCCTAATATCAACATGTTGCACATCAATCGATAGGTCTTTAAAAATAACATTGAGGTTTATTTTGAACATTTTGTGATTTAGTGAATATTTTCAGAAATAATCGCCTCGAAAGTCAGAAAAATTTAGTGAACCGCCCCCCCCCCCCCTGTAACATTTAAACCCTAAGTCCATATAAATATACTTAAAAAAAATTTAGAAGATTATCTTATTTTTCTATTACTTACATACTTCCTACGAAAATTGTTTTGAACATTATCAGTTCAGCCATTTTTGAGTTATCTCCAAAAAACTTCTTCCATAGGCATCAGATACGATCTTCTGGTATTAAATTGGTTCTTATTCCATTGAAGGTACGGAACCCTCTATTATGCGTGGTCCGACACGCACTTGGCCGCTTTTATACTAGTCGCCTATGAACGACTCTTTTACTCGGTAATAATTTTCAACTGTGGCTAGGGCACCGAGTAAACAATAGTACCATACAGAGGTCCCTCTTTGACGTTACGAATCATGTTGTCCCTTCTTAACACATGGCAAGTTCTCTTTCTCACTCAAGCAAACGTATCAGATATTAGTTGTCAAATTCAATGACAGAAATGCACATCCTTGGTTAGGGAAAAGGTTTAAGAAAAAGATCCACTTCATATAAATCCGTAATACGAACACAGATTACACCTTGTTAGTACTGGAGCCCGCCCGCCCCAATGTAAATTTATCAAAAATCTTATCGGTTGGCTTCCATATAGCGATATAGAGCCCATCTTCGAGATCATGAAAAAATAAGTCTTACTAGGTCTTAAATGGGCGCTAGTATGTATAACACGATGTAAATTGTTCTTGAATAAATATCATATCATATCATAGTGCGTCAAGTTGAAAATACAAGAAAATGACGTTAATTAATCAGTGGGTTTACCGCTCAAATTTTTACTTCAAATAACCTACATACCAAATTCCGGTGGGAGCATACAATTTTAAGATTCTAATCTAATCGCAATTTTTGCATTTGATTTATTTTTGAGATAATTATTATTATTTGACTTATTTCTATCCAGTAATAATGTCAATATTTCTGTACCCATCCTTTTATGAATGAAGGATGAGCAAGATGAGTAGGGAAATAATGTTATTATTACTGACAGTGTCTGGAAAAGCTGTCCACCGGTCACCAAACCTCCTGTTTGGTGACGGGTAAGCCGGTAGCCAGTGCTGCGGCTTAGGAGTGTCATAAGAAATTTGGCACAATACGTCGTCCCAGCTCCAATGGCAATTTAGATAGATAAAAACATCCTGACCCGCCAACCACTTCACCAAGCTTTTTTGGCCTCCTCTAAGCCCACAGTTCCATGGTTTGGGGGTGGGGGTCCTGTAAGATTTTAGTGACTTTACCTATGAGGCTGGCTGAGCTGTAGACGGAGGAGTGTCTTACAGTTGATGTTATGAAGCCGACTATTTCTTAAAATGGTCTTAAATCCTTATGCGCCCACCGGTATGGTGTTGAATTTGGTATTTTTTTACTAAACGGGTCTTATAGCTTCTGTGAAAACGCCGTGTGTCAAAATTTAAGCGTAACGAAAAATTAACGTTTTTTTTTTGTAGTTTCAATATGACGCCACACATACTAGCGCCCATTTACGACCTTTAAGACTTATGTTTTCAATATCTCCGTGATGGGCTCTACAACGCTGTCAACGCTATATGGAAGCCGACCGGTAATTTTAGATTTTTGATAAATTTACAGTATAGCCGGCACCAGTATCTACAATGTTTAAGTAGTGAAGTATCAAATGTCAAACGATCCTTTAAGGCACTGACTACCAGGCTACCGATAGTAATGATGAAGGCGACCTCTAGTAATTGCCCCCACGAAACTTTTGCGCGAAGTTGATTTCTGACTATTCAAACTAGGTAAGATACCTACTAGAAGTAATTATAAAATTTATATGATTTTAAGACATTTTCACTGAGAGCACATTAATATTTATAATTTTTATGATTTTTAATTGTAGGTATTTAATAAAAATATATAACTGTTAAAATATAATATGATTGCACAGTGTGGAATTTTACATAAAAATCGGACATGGGTTAAATAATGGCGTAATATAAAGCTCAATTAATACTAAATATAAATATGTAATCCCCACTAGTTAATTCCTTATAGTTTTCAAGGAATCACATTTTTAAGATTGCTCTCAGAAACTCCAAAAAAATCATAGAAGTGGTAATATTTCATGAATACGTGCCTTTATAAACTTTCGTGTAATATTAAACGTTATATCTCTTACGACTGATAATTTTATGCCCAAAAATATCCTTAAAAAATTATTCTGATATGAGAAATTTGCAATTTAGTAGTTTAACTATTTAATTTTTTTAAATAAAAATTCAAAGGTATGCGGGAATAATTCTTAACTAGAGATCTTCTTTATACCATTTTTAGTCGACATTATTAATTTGAATAACATTAATGAAAGGATTTAGAATTTAAAGCATATTAAATATTTGTGTTAGGGCTGCTACTTGGTAAAGCGCCTGATTCATCTAACATAGCAAAGTTACCACATAGCATTTTATTATTACGAAAAGGGTACATAATTAAAAAAACGTGACGTTAACCACCATCATTTGTGTATTGGAGTCTATTGGAATCAGAGGACTCAGAGATTGAGAAATTGTGTACCTACCTACAAAACCTACTTAATTTAAATTGGAGAAAAGTGACATGGGCGTGATGGACGAAGTAATTCAAATCCTAGAAAACTTTCATACAGGTATCAGGGTCATTCAAGTATCAGAAGAGATCTTATTCTCACTTTCTCACTCACTTTTTTTCCTTTAAAAACAGTATGGGAAAATGTCGCTTTAAAGCTTTGACTTGTTTCTTCACGCGTTAGCTTATAGGATAGAGTTTTACCTTGCCTATGCACACTGTTTTTTTCATTCCATAGAGCGTTTGCGTCACAAAGTTTTGTGACAAAATATTTTTTTAAGACAAGCTTTTATCGCCGACTATACTTTTCTTTCAACAGTCGTCTCGTCTTAGTAGACGTCTCGATGAGTAGTCTCATCGAGACGACTCTAACAAACCTCTAAGCACAATGAATGCATTGTTTTATATAACCTAGTCCTTATGGCTACCTCCATATCTCCATCATCAGACCAGCTCGATGGTACCAAAACATTGTAATGTCATCTGAGTTAAGTAGCTACACTATTTTTCAGCTCAATCGGGCAGCAGGAAATGGGTCAAATTGAAGCACCGTGAAGTCCTCGATCTATACGTATGGTGTCCAATCACAGACTACCTACTAACCTACTAATAATAACCTATGATATATAATAATGACAGATGGGTTATGCACGCTCCAAAAGTGAAGCACTTAATATGAGTGAATTCAAACAACTAGTCACGCTCCGGCAAGCGAGAGATGCGGACGTGTCAATGAGCTCCCGTCACCCGCGTGGGAAAGAGACAAACTGTAATTTTCTAACAATGAGAGTGACAAAGATGTAATGATTGTCAAAATAGATAAACATAAAAGAATCGTTGTTAGGTTATGGCATAACTCTGGAAGTATTTTTTGAGGCTCATTTTGTTAGAGTATAACCCATCCATAGTAAATATTATTGATAATAACCAGTTGGATGGCCGGAGCTTAGTTAGGTAATTTCACAGTAATTACTGTTATTCGATTTCTGTTTTATTAAACTAAATGTCGTGTGACAACCCTAAAGATCAGAATTATCAGAAAAACATAGAACTTTAATAACTTCCAAATCCAGAGACGATAATTAATGAATTTTTGATATGATTTTTTAAGTAAGTAAAAGAATATTTTTTTCTTGAAACTAACTTCGCTTACAGTATCAAAAGGTAATAAGACAGATAGTTAGTTTTTTTATACAAAGTACAATATCTTTGTTATTTAAGAATTAGGAACATTGCTATTTGAAACTTAAATACTGTGTAACAATATACTGACGATAAGCAGTAAAGTTTAAGCCAATAATTAAAGCATTTGGAGAAAATTAAGAATTTCACTTTTAGAAAAAAATTAAAGTCGGCACATTAATATGAATATTTTAAAAAGTATCATTAATTTGCATAGACAGACCTTGCTATTTCGTCGAACACCCCTAAAGCTATCTATTAATGCCATAAACTGCCTCCGGTTAATGGCATGTCCGATTTTGATGTAAAATTTCACACTGTGGATTGGCATTACCTATTTAACCTAAAGTTCAATTAATATGCCATAAAAGAAATGTAGATATCTGACCGAGGAGCGAATGGATATACATCAAAAAGTGCGATGAGTTGTAGGTGTTCCTCCGCCCTGCTGTTGGGAATATCTCTACAGTCACTCTCTACATTCACTGTGCTGTGCATTATTTTGTGTAATTTGGATGCTATGTTAGAGTAGATTTCCTCAGATTAAGCAAGCTACTAGCAATAAATCTCCTACAACGCCTTGACTGTATGCTGCTGTATAGCTATTCCCCATGTACATGTGCATGTGGGATACTACATGCGTAGACACTCTGGCGGCTTCTCACCTCACCGGATCCAATAAACATACAGATGCGTTGGCGACAGCAGCTGAAAAACCGAACACCCTTAAAAAAAACCGGCCAAGTGAGAGTCGGACTCGCGCACCGAGGATTCCGTACAAACCGATAACAAGCAAAAGTTGTAGTATGTTTATTACTAATTTTAATTTAATACCTCTACGCGTTTACGAGGAAAAAGGTAGTAAGTTTAAAATTTAAAAAAATATTTTTTGTATGATTTTACTAAAAATGTCTACTTTTCGTAATTTTTCCTTTGTCTGTGCTATATGAAGTTTCTTCGTGCCAAGTTTCAAGTTTCTGAGTTTACGGGAAGTACCCTTTAGGTTTTGAGTTTCTCGCGAGTACTCAGTTTCAGAATATGCGACTAAAAAGTTTAGTTTTGCTACATCGGAAAGGTCCTATAGCCTTGAGTATTTGACATGAATTTCAATTTAATACCTCCACGCGTTTACGAGGAAAGAGGTAATAAGTTTAAAATTTAATAAAATATTGTTTTGTATGATTTTACATACATACAATAATGTCTACTTTTTAAATTTTTCCATTGTCTATGCTATATGACGTTGCTTCGTGCCAAATTTCAAGTTTCTGAGTTCACGAGAAGTACCCCGTAGGTTTTGCGAGTGCCGAAAAACTCTAAAATTTGCAGCATAAACGACTGTATCTTTTGATTGCGTTGGATTTTAAGTTTGATTTTTTTACAGCTCCAAGGGAGAATAGACTTGAGTATTTGATATAAATTTCAGCTTGATACCTCACGCGTTCCTGAGAAAAATGGTCTTGACATAAAGACAGACGGACGGACAACAAAGGGATCCTATAAGGGTTCCGTTTTTTCCTTTCGAGGTACGGAACCCTAAATATCGATGTTTAAAGCAGGGACCGGACCCTATTAAAGTCTTACCCGAATGATAGGGTTACCCTATCATTTGGTTACCCTATCGATATGGAAATCATTTTGAATAGGCTTAACCCTTTTCAATGTGGTTTCCGTGTCGAATGGGGTAAAGATAGCTTTAATATTTACCGCTTACCCTACTTACACAGTCCAGTCCTCTGCTCGCGTACACAACTTTAAATTAAATAATTTCTGTTAAAGAAATGTGTCTTACCTTCAGTTTAATTTTGCATAGTTCGCACGTACATGAGTTGGGCAATAATTATTTTGAATAAGAATAAAAACACAATTTTTATTCATATACAAATCGATTTGACACAAACCAATACATTCATCCTCCTAGCGTTTGTCCTGGCTTTTGCCACGGCTCAGTTGAGCCTGGGGTCCGCTTGGCAACCTAATCCCATGAATTGGCGTAGGGACTGGTAGTCCTTTTTAGCTAATTAGGGGATATACGATTCTAAGCTCACATGGTCATTCAAATTATATATATTATTTGAAACGGGGTATTTACAATGTCTATTAGTGTTTTTGGGTACCCGATATTTCGGCGCAGTTGCAATGGGGTAAATATACCGTTTCAAATAATATTTATAATTAGGGGATGTAGATTTCGAAAATTATTTCTGTTTTATAGTTATATATACCTTTTACTGAAAAATCGTCATGGTAGTTATTTTCTGTTAATTAGTGGGTGTATAAATTATATCTGTTTTAAAATTCAAGACGGACTGGTTTTTTTATTATTATTAATATACACGGTGAATCTGAGTAACCCGACAGATTTTAACCATACATTCCTGAGGTCATAAGGAGTAATAAATGTTTTATGAATTTAGGTCTATTTCGCCAAAAATTTTTTGCTTTTTTTAGATATTTTTAATGCTTTTGAAACTTAAATCATAAATATTATTGGTAAAACTGTCGATTAAAATAAATTAGTACATTTTGGTCACGACCACTCTGTAAAGAGTGTAATGACAAAGAAGAAGAACTCTGAAACTAGGACAATTCCAGAAAAGTTTATACGATATTTTAGTCTCCAATTATCAGGAATTTATGGTTAATATCTATCGGGCTACTCAGATTCACCGAATATATAAATATATATATTTCGTTTTATTTTCATTTTATTATTATTTTATTTTTTTTAATTTTTTTTTCATCTTACTTTCATTTCATTTTCATTTTACTTTCATTTTACTTTTATTTTACTTTCATTTTACTTTCATTTTACTTTCATTTTATTTTCATTTTAATTTCATTTTATATTCATTTTATTTTTATTTTTATTTCATTTTAATTTCATATTATTTTCATTTTATTTTCATTTTATTTTCATTTTATTTTCATTTTATTTTCATTTTATTTTCATTTTATTTTCAGTTTATTTTCATTTTATTTTCATTTTATATTATTTTCATTTTATTTTCATTTTATTTGTTTGTTTTTTGTTTGTTTTTAGTTTTATTTTTTCTTTTGACGTGTATCGTATCTGTGCATTTACGAAATAAATGAATATGAATATGAATATTTATTTCATTTTCATTTCATTTTTATTTAATTTTTATTTCATTATTATTTCATTTTTATTTTATTTTATTTGTAGTTTATTATAAAGAGTATATCTGCCTACCTTGGATTTTAAAACAAACATAACTTTTGCTGGGCATAAGGGAAACTACGCTTTCTTACGTCGAAAAACCCAGACTATATTCTTATACGCAGAACATTATTTAAAATACAAATCATGATTAAAAAATTCCGTTAAGAATAAATTATTTTTATTAAATTTTCCCGCATATGAATTAGTCCCAACGAAATTATTTTGAATAATTTTAACGGGAATAAAATCAACATAAGTTTGTTCTTACGATATTTTTTTCAAATAATGATTTTATTCTTGAGTGTCCAACACTGATTGATTTTGATCGTACATACTAGAAGTACCGGTGAACGGCATCACATTTTGCTGGAGCCATTGAAACAACCAGCAAGAATTAAACAAAGTACTACCTACAACTAGAATAGAATAAGTAGAATAACACAAAATTATATAAACACTGACTAATATTGATCTTTTCATTATACTAGAAGTATCGGTGAACGGCGTCACATTTTGCTGGAGCCATTGAAACAACCAGCAAGAATTAAACAAAGTACTACCTATAACTAGAATAGAATAAGTAGAATAACACAAAATTATATAAACACTGACTAATATTGATCGTTTCATTATACTAGAAGTATTGGTGAACGGCATCACAGTTTGCTGAACTACCTATAACTAGAATAACACAAAATTATATATTATAACACTTCACAATATGCATTTGATTTTGGTTCCTATAAGCCTGGGTCTAAGATTCAATCGACACGAGCCGTCACGTTCGAATGGCAAAAACAAAAACACCGGCACAACACAACGATCTTTTAGCGCACTAACAAGCAATAATAGCGTCTAGGTCAAAGGCGTAAGTACGAAAACATATGCATAAAGATTCTTGTTTGTTTGTAGGCTCGCTCGTGCCGCCATACCGGCAGCACTTAGGTCGTAGGGTGCTCGAATAATAAATAAGCCAAATGTATTGGTCACAGAGTTTAAAATAGCTTAATCGCATTTGAAAAACCCTATCTGATAGGGAAACCATATGCTGGGTTGTAACCACTTACCCGAATTAACTGCATTGATATGGTTAGCCTTTCGTTCGGGTAAGTCATACGATACGCTTACCGAATTGTTAGGGTTTTTAAAAACAACTCTATCAAATACTCAATCTAATACCCCTTTATTGGTTACCGGTTCCGGTGCCTGGTTTAAAGAAACAAGTATATATAGTTTAAAGTGCCATGTGTAACCATATCAATTCATGATATAAGAAATATAATATGATATGATATTGGAATATAACTTACACGTAAGTCAGTCAGATACACAATTACATTTACTTGCAGTAAACGCCAACTTCTTTTTTGAAATGAAGACCCATTGGTTTTCATATCCCGAGTCTCCTAAATAGTAATTCAAAACTTGGGTCTTGTTAGTCGCAATTCGTTATAATCATGAGGATTATTATGACTGGTACTACTACTATGCACTGTATTTATTTACCTGATATGTTTATATGTTGCTCCATTTTTCTACTATGTTTATCTGCGTGAAGTATCAAATGTCAAACAATCCTTTAAGGCAGTGACTACCAGGCTACCGAGAGAAATAACGGCCTCCTAGCGCAGTCGGTAGTGACCCTGCCTACGAAGCAGGAGGTCGCGGGTTCGAATCCTGGTCAGGGAATTTGTTTGTGTATTTATCACAGATATTTGTTCCTGAGTTATGGATGTTTTCTATGTATTTAAGTATTTATCCATATTTATCTATTATATATATCGACGTCGTCTAGTACCCATAACACAAGTCTTACTTAGCTTACTGTGGGCCTACTTCGATTTGTGGATTGTCCTATAATATTAATTTATTTCTCGATTTTAATTTATTTTCTGATGTTTTTGAAATGCCTCAAACATTCCATAGACGTTGACGTAACAAATACTGCAGCACTATATGTAGGTATTAAAACAGACAGAAACATTGCAAAATTAAATAATTATACTATTAGTAGTTAGGTTTTCTTATTCAAATTATTTTCTTGTGTAGCTTTTTCACCACATCAGCACCACCGCCTATTTTGATTTTTTTAAAGCGTCGGTAAATTTTTTTTTTTTTTCACACGGGAGAACAGTAATTACTTTACGTTAGCAATGAATAGGATAGAACGATGATTTTGAACCATAAATATTTGGCAGAATTAATTTGTTTTGTTATTTACCTAAGCTTGTATTTTTTTGCCGTGGCGTGGTGAAAAATGTTGTAATACTCTCGGCAGCAGTTTGTTTGCTTCTAGTGCCCCTCGCAACGCTCAAGATACCACTTTTTTAACCAGACACTCGTTATAATTTTGTAATCTTTCACTTGTTCGGAATGTTCGGGTCTCGATATAAACACGAGAGATAGATATCAAGGTTGTATTCTTGATATTATAATTTATTTACACTAAATCTTTTCTACATAATATTGGATCTAGGTGGTCGGTTTACAAGTCAATGTATTGTTTGATTTCTAGTGACAAAAAACATTTATTGGTTACAAGAAATCTTAAAATCATTCATACCAGTTATTTTTATTCAATATGTAATATTTGTCATATATCTTTTACCCAAAGCACAGGTTTCGTCATAGTTGCTACGCCCAAAAATGCATCGTCAAATCTAAAAAATTGCTTGTAAGCCTCTATGTAGACTACCCTAGTTCTAGCCTAGTATTGTAGCACGAAAATACACGTATGATTTACACACATACTCACACACGTATTTAGTTTCAGAAGACATTCAGAGATGTCGCTTTCAAATGAGTTTTCGTAAAATACCTCAAGGCTCTCTTTACCTACTAGAGGTAAATAATTGCATTACGTGGGATTCCCATAATTTACTGACGTCAACGTCAAAACAATAAGATGGCGCCCATGCCAATAGAGAAATTCCTCTAGCGAGACCTGTTGATTTTGACGTAGGTGGATACAACTCTTGAGTGAATCCATCCCGATTTCAACTGTCACAAAAGTGTGATCTCATAGTTGTCTCGCTACCTACTGTCAGTTATGCCATGTCGAATAGAGTTGTTGACATGACAGCATTTATGTAAGTCTCTATATTAGAGTCAAAATCATCAAGACAGTACCTGTACAGCTTCCGTTCAAGGCTTATACGTCGCCTTTGCCCTCGTAAGCGGACGCCAGGGCGTCCCAAGCTTCTTTATCTAGACACACGGCAGTGTGTCCGCCAAGTTCGAGCAAAAAAAAGCGACACACCGGACGTGGGTTACACGAACCATTTCGGGCCAATTTCGACCACCCTATAACTCCAAACATATTTTATCTACGCATATGAAATTTCGAGTGTCTGTTGACATCCCCTTAATTGTCTAGAATACAAAATTTCATTATTCTACCTATAGCAGTTCTTGAGATATTGACGTCAGAAAATCGCTATTTTTACTATACACTCACTCACTGACTCATCAAAAACCTAGACCACTTCCAATGGTCGTACTGACTTGAAATTTGGCATGGAGATAGGTCTTAAGGTCAAAGTAAAGGGAAAAATCTGAAAACGGCCAAGTGTGAGTCAGTTTTAAAAATAGCGAAGGTGTAACTTTGTTCTACTATGAAGTCATAATGTGAATGTGCTGTGTTATCTATTTCGTCTCTTTTGTTTCTATGCACCACCTACTGCTTATTGTTTTTCTCTTGTCTCCACTACCCAAAGGTTGTCTGGAAGAAATCGCTGATTAGCGATAAGACCGCCTGTTGTTACCTCTACCTAAATTTATCTAATTGTAAAATTTGTGCTTGTAACTGTATGAGGTGTGCAATAAAGAGTATTTATTATTATTATTATTATTATTATTATTAAGTCATAATGAACTAAGTGGGTCTATCTTCCAATGGTCGTACCGACCTGAAATTTGGCTCGAAGGTTTGTCTTTAGGTCGAAATTGTTAAATAAAAGACTAGGTGTGGTTCCCAAAAATGGCCATTTAAATGACTATCTGTCATCCTCGTCGCCACTGTTAAATAAAAGACTAGGTGTGGTTCCCAAAAATGGCCATTTAAATGACTATCTGTCATAGTGGTTTTTCCACCTACCCGACAATACACAACAGAAATAAAGTAAAAATCTGAAAACGGCCAAGTGTGAGTCAGTTTCGAAAACAACGAATGTGTAATTTTGTTCTACTATAAGTAGGTATGGAGTGAAAATGAGATAAGACTTATTTAAATTTAGATACATACCAATTTAAGACAATACATGTTTGTCTTAAAGACAAGAACAATAAAATTGTTCACCACTCTGTGTGTGTCTGTTGCGGGAACCGAACCCACGATTTACGAAGTACAAAGCAGGTCACTAGGTACACTAGGTGCGCTAAATCAGTCAAACAAAAATGAAAAGACTATTTTTTCTCGCATAGTCTAAATAATTTCTAATTTTACAACTAATAAAATCGCAGATTCAAGAACATGGAAATCATATATACTCTAAGATGGAATTATATATACTACTGCCCATCTCACCCTCCGATACGCCACGGGATGAGATGGGATGGTGCACTTCTAGGGCTACATAATAGGCCACCAATTATAATACCTACTGGTAGGTAGGTATTACCAAGTTATTAATTATCTATGTAGGTAGCGTACTTACAAACAGAATAAAGTACGTTATTGATGTATGTAATTATATGTAAGTAGGTACATTTTATAGGTGTAGGAAGCCAGGTTATTTGTAAAAATCACCTATAAATAAATAGTAAAATAGAATTAGACGCTTAGTATAAAGGGTATAGTATAAAGTACATACCTAAGTGGAATGAGACATTTCCTAAAGCAAAAGTGATAAAAAAATAATAAAGAACCTACACCTAACAAAAATAAATGAAATCCCATCAAAAACATAAATGTGAAAGGCTGCCAAGTTCGATATTATGGGAATGCTTCGCCTATAAAAGAAGTGAGATCTGAATAAGTACCAAGTTCCATAAAAATACCTCAAATCATAAATAGTTATAGGAATGCACACTTGATTTCCAGCAGTTTTTAAGGTACATTTTGAATAAGTATCACGTTACATAGAAATATCTAAAATTATAATAGTCAGAGAAACGCACACCGGTTTTTTAGCAGTTTCCTGATAACATTTATTATTTTCAGTACTTTTTAATGATGTAACTTGGCAAGTTTTAATAGAAAATTATATACTTGACACATTGCAGTCCAAAGGTGTCGATTCATTGCATTGAAAAGGTGTGTGGTGTGTGAAAACTTGCCAAGTAACATCATTAAAAAGTACTGAAAATAATAAATGTTATCAGGAAACTGCTTTCTCTGACTATTATAATTTTAGGTATATCTATGTAACGTGATACTTATTCAAAATATACCTTAAAAACTGCTGGAAATCAAGTGTGCATTCCTATAACTATTTATGATTTGAGGTATTTTTATGGAACTTGGTACTTATTCAGATCTCACTTCTTTTATAGGCGAAGCATTCCCATAGTATCGAACTTGGCAGCCTTTCACATTTATGTTTTTGATGGGATCTGTCTTACATGACCTTACATGGGTAATAGTCATACCATCTACAGTGAGACATATTTTTGATAACGCCTTTTGATCGTTACGTAACTTCTTCTCAGCTGAGATATTGTTACCTTCAGGGTATCCGATGACGATCTCCCATAAATCTTCATGTATGAGGTACATACGAATTTTGAACTTCCATGATGAATATCCCTCTCTGTTTATAAGTGGTTTTATTGCACCAAGAGAATTATTTGACATGATTACAGCTGTTCCAATGTCACAACAGAAAACATCGGAAAATTTGTGAACTGTTAAATCTTCACGGATTTTCACAAAACATACACGTACA
Source organism: Pammene aurita (assembly GCA_947086415.1). Taxonomy (NCBI): domain Eukaryota; kingdom Metazoa; phylum Arthropoda; class Insecta; order Lepidoptera; family Tortricidae; genus Pammene; species Pammene aurita. The sequence continues at coordinate 19,222,515 of OX352305.1, read as the reverse complement.
TATTGTAAAAACTTGCCGACTCACTTTTTATGCTAGAATATGCAGTTTTAAACATGTAAATCTATTTTAAATATAAATTCGTGCTTATAACGTAATGTTGTTATTTGACTTAGTTTATTGAAGTGACAACATACAGCCTTGGCCAGAAGTGTTGAGCATAGCTCTTTTTTGTTTACAATTGATGTTAAGTATTATTTTCCTATCATAACAATGTACGATGACGTAAAATGTTATATTTTATTGATATATCTAGAAAACTTCACTTAATAACACTTTCAAGGTACCTATAAAATATGAAAAGTGGAGGTCCCAAAAATGCGAATTTAGGTCGGTGCGACAAATTGCAAATATTATATGCAGTTACTACTCACTTCAACATAACATGCCTGTTCAGTTTGAATTAATTGATAAAATGACTTTAAAAAAGATAGAAACGCTGGTCTAAACTTTCGAGTTTTGTATGAAAATCGCAAGGGTGCTCAACACTTCTGGCCAAGGCTGTACATCAATGGAATATATGTGTATGTGTAAAAGAAGTATAAATTCAAATTTTTGATTAGCCAGTTATTACAACAGATTTTAATCATTAGATATAATTAAATGTAGAAAAACCGTTTAAAGGTTAATGTTTACCAAGCCCTCGTCAGTGACTGGCGAACTACCCTTTTTATCGTAAGTTTTATAATATGGCGGCCATGTCACTACATTTAACTATGTCACGAATTCTAATAATTCTAATAATAGTCGAGTCGAGCCGTTTTGCGGACTAACGCTAGATCAAATAAATTTTAGCCAAACGAAATGAAGCGGAAAAACCAAGAGCATGTCGGGCCATGCTCAACGTAGGGTTCCGTAGTTACCGTCCCGTCACAATAAACCCACTCAAAAGGTTTTATGTGATGTTTTGCGGCACTTACGTCATTTTACTATGCGGCGCCGACGTCGTTTTTACTAGGCGTTTCTGATCCGAGTTATAACTCATAAACGACTTAACCGGTTTTGTTCAATATAGTTTTCATTAAATGTACTTATTAGGCCTCACTTTTATGAATTATTCCATGTTTTTGGACACACGGTTCAAAAATTACAGAAGGGGGGGGGGGCGCACTTTTTTAAACTTTCGGCGCTATTATTTACGAAACTATGAGATATATCCAAAAATTGTTTTAGAAGACCCCTATTCTTTTTGAAAGACCTATCCAACGACATCCCACACGATAGGGTTGGAGTGAAAAAAAGTCACCCCCCAGTTCATGTGTACGGAATAGAAGAATATTTTTTCAATTTTTATTTTACCACTTTGTCGGCGCAATTAATACACATATTCAAACCAAATTCAGTCCTCTAGTACTATTGGTCACTGAGTTATTCCGCGGACAAACGGACGGACGGACATGGCGAAACTATAAGGGTTCCTAGTTATTTATTTATACCACGACTGTGGCAAACAAGCATATGGCCCGCCTGATGGTAAGCAGCTACCGTAGCCTATGGACGCTCGCAACTCCACAGGTGTCACATGCACGTTGCCGACCCCTTACAAAAAGGAGGACTCACTGTGTTGACGGCTAAAGAACAAGAGGGTACTCATCGTCAACACACTGAGTCCTCTTTGAGCTCTTTGTCAACCTTACTCACCAGCAAGAACACAACACTGTGAGAAAGGTGTAGTCCTATTTGGCTTTGGTTTTCTGTAAGGTGGAGGTACTTCCCCAGTCTAGCTCTGTTCTAGATTTGAGCGAGTTGACATTCGCTGTGCTACCCCACATAGCGATATGACATTCGCAGTACCCTTACCTCTCTTTTAGACATTGTTTACGGATATACCCGTTTCGTAGTTGACTACGGAACCCTAAAAAGTACTTACTTATAAAAACATGGAGGCATGCTGGCGGAGATCTGTTAGCATATTCTCCGGATTATTGGTAATAGTATGTACTTAATGAATAAATGATCTATAAATAAATACCCGACCACCAACGATTTTTTTAATAATCGTCATCTGACACCTATTTCCCTCTGTTTGTGTCGTTTTCGTACTACATAATTGTTGGTTATTGATAAGGTTTATATTTAAATGATTTTATGGCACTTCAATTTCGAAGTGCCTTTTAGTTGCAAATGGCATATTATAATATTATATATTCACAGTCGGTTCACTTTGTGCAAAAAGCTCAAACCGAGATACAATTATACAATTTGGACGAGTATCTGATCTAAAAACAATCGTCTTACCATTTTAAGCACGGCGGGAATCTCATAGCTTCCTTATACTGTTTACAGATTCTAAAACAACACAAGAGATTTGAATTTTTATTGCACTTACGACATTTTTAATAATCTTTGTGTTTACGAACAATCTATGCTTTTTTCACACTGAATATTTAACTTTATTATAAACGGAATAAGGTTTAAAATGACGACGCAAATAGTTAGTTGCATAAAATGCGTTACGTACGCTGTGAGCTCATCTTATACTAATATATGAGACGCCAAATCGAGCAATTATGTACTTGCAAATGGCAAAAATATGTCGAGGAGGCGAAGTAGCACATTGATGGCTGAGTATCTGGGGGCACGGCAGTGCTCCCGCCAAGTCGAGCGCGAAGCAAACACTGCCGTACCATCCTTTACTGGAACCATTTCGCCGCATTTTCAGGCCCCTATTTGAGAACCTCTGGATAAGACCAGAACGCAGAAATTTTCGTCATCCAGTAAGCTATAATCACATACTTAAAATCCAAAATTTCAAGTCTATAGGTCATTTAGTTCCGAAGTTAAGCGAAAGCAAAGTTTCGCATTTATGACACTCACTCACTCATGATCATCAAAATAGAACTAGTACTTCCCATAAACTCAGAGAGCTGAAATTTGGTACAGAGTTAGGGTTTAATGGCCACATAAAGGGAAAACTATAAAAACTGGGATAATCGAAGATCTGGAGTACCTGGTGACCCTGATTAGAAAACAAAATTTGGTCAAAATATAATGCATTGGACTAAGAGTGGCGGTGATACGCGCTCACGTCGCTAGATGGCGCTGACTGTCGCTGTCGTCTAAATAAATCAATAAGCCCACGTTTCTACAAAAAGAAGTGAAATCCCACCAAAAACATTCTGTAAAAAACTAGCCAAGTCTCGATGGAGCTGCTTGAATATCTCTAAAAAGTAATGAAATCTAGACAAAGTCGTGCCAAGTCTAAGGTTCCTTACTGCGATTTCTTTATTATCATAGTTAATGTTGTGTGACTTGGCCGTTGAAGGGTACACAAGGGTACAAAACCAGGTGATCCAGCAGACACCAGATTCAATAACCAGTTATTGAATCAACGTTTCTCAAGTGGCAATTTTCCATCGTCAATGGGTTGCGGTTCTGGCGACAGATTGGTGCAATGGTGTCATGGAGCACCTGGTTTTGTACCCTTGTGTACCCTTCAACGGCCAAGTCACACTACATTAACTATAATAATAAAGAAATCGCAGTAAGGAACCTTAGACTTGGCACGACTTTGTCTAGATTTCATTACTTTTAGAGTTCCGTACCTCGAAAGGAAAAAACGGAACCCTTATAGGATCACTTTGTTGTCCGTCTGTCTGTCTGTCTGTCTGTCTGTCTGTCTGTCTGTCTGTCTGTCTGTCTGTCAAGACCATTTTTCTCAGGAACGCGTAGAGGTATCAAGCTGAAATTTATATCAAATACTTAAGTCTATTGTCCCTTGAAGCTGTGAAAAAATCAAACTTAAAAGCCAACGCAATCAAAAGATACAGTCGTTTATGCTGCAAATGTTACAGTTTTTCGGCACTCGCAAAACCTACGGGGTACTTCCCGTGAACTCAGAACCTTGAAATTTGGCACGAAGCAACGTCATATTGCATAGACAATGGAAAAATTACGAAAAGTAGACATTTTTAGTAAAATCATACAATAAATATTTTTTTAAATTTTAAACTTACTACCTTTTTCCTCGTAAACGCGTGGAGGTATTAAATTGAAATTCATGTCAAATACTCAGGGCTATAGGACCTTTCAGATGTAGCAAAACCAAATTTTGATGTCAACGCAATCAAAATAAATAGCAATTTAAGTCGCATATTTTGAAACTGAGTACTCGCAAGAAACTCAAAACCTAAAGGGTATTTCCCGTAAACTCAGAAACTTGAAACTTGGAACGAAGAAATTTCATGTAGCACAGACAAAGGAAAAATTACGAAAAGTAGACATTCTTAGTAAAATCATACAAAAAATATTTTTTTAAATTTTAAAGTTACTACCTTTTTCCTCGTAAACGCGTAGTGGTATTAAATTGAAATTAGTAATAAACATACTACAACTTTTGCTTGTTATAGGTTTGTACGGAACCCTCGGTGCGCGAGTCCGACTCGCACTTGGCCGGTTTTTTTTTAGAGATAAACAAGCAGCTCCATCGAGACTTGGCTAGTTTTTTACAGAATGTTTTTGGTGGGATTATGTTTAAACGGACGACTTTAGGAGTCCGTTTAATTTAATACGAAGCCAGCAATGGCCCTTCGCGCCGAGTCCAATATAGTGCTTTATTCAAAAATAATGCAAAACAGCCAACGTTGATGTACAACAAACAATATTGACATAAATAATGTATTCAGGATAACCTTAAGGTTAAAAGAATGAGCGCTACCGCGAACATCGTATTTCGATTCGAATCCTATATCTCCATCTCCATCGCTTCTCATTTTGAGTGAGAGAGACAGATATATTCGAAACTACAATTTTCTATGTTCGCGGTACACGCTCAGCTTTGCTGTCTTTATATCTTTTTATTATTAAGAAGTTTGAAGTGTAATTTTCTTGTAAATTTAGCGCAAGCTAAAAAGTCGCGGTACCAACATTATAAATAACAAATACCGATGTTGTGTTTTGGCTGTTTAGGACCTTTGCCTTTCGTTTTGTATGGCTGTTGAACTTTTTAAAAAGTTTGTACCTCGACAAAAATGGAATCTGTATGCAACATTTATGTCGCGAAATCGAGCCTGCTATTTCTGTAACTTTTTAATTTTTATTTGACCATAAACTAGGCAATTCGCCGCCTAGTTTTTAACCGTAAAAGTCAACCTTGCCGGACATTTTTGAATAAAGGAATTTAGTAAACTGATATTTAAAATGTACCTACCTACCTAATTGGGGATTGAGTTAAAAAGAAAAAAAAACCAGCTTCACTAAGACTACTTCGCCTTTCCAAGAGCATATGTCCGAGCTACTGTAAAAAAATACTCAAATCATTATAGTACGCCAATCGAATAAGATTCATAAAAAGCGTTTGGAGGAATAAATTTTTAGGCGGCTTAAAATCGTTTTGATAGCTTCATTTAATCCTAATTGCACGTAATCCGAGTTTGCCCAATCCCAGGAGGTGCGCATAACTTTTGGCAGCAAAATGACTGCGAAATGTGTGCCCTTTTTTCAGTTATTTGCTAGTAGCTCAAAAACGGTATCCGTCGGAAAGTCAATCCAGTCAATATTAAAGAGGGTTACATTCGGCTGTATTTGTTGGGGTAGAGAGGCCAGATTGAAAGTTGGCTTTATGAGGAATTTTGAGAATATCTCGTGGCGAATTTAGTCCAAGAGTATGTTTAGCTAGAGCAATTTTAGGAAAAACTGCCGAAGTTTAGGTAGTATTTTTGGAAATGTATTAAAGAATTTCGTAAAATTTTAAACGTAGAAATAAACTTGACTTTATGGTCTAATCAAGTAATATAAAATATATTAATGTGCATAGAAAATAATAATAATAAATCAAGCAACAAGTCTAAAACATCAAATGCAATTTGTGTGCGTTATTTCATTATTAATGATTTTCGCTTTCAAATAGTTACCGGACTCTTAAGCTTTTCAATCTCATACTTTGTTTAGGCCATTCAGCAAGTAGAGCAAGAGCAAGCTCGCTGCAAGCTTCTTGACCTAAACACTGAGTATAGTAGCATATTATACAATCGTGACATTATGAATAGCTTTTCAGTCGAGTACCGTGTTAAGGCAACGAAGCTTGCTGAGTGGCCTAAGTGAGGTACGAGATTGACAAGCTTTATTACTTACGTCACTATTGTATACAATACTTTTTCTACGAGTTTAAAAAAGGCAAGCCGACTACATACTTGACTCCACATAAATGCCCACGCATTTTAGTTATTATTTTATTTACGGCTCCACGCATTTGACTCTACAGCATGTGGCCTGTAACCCGAGCAAAAAATTGAAACGTGGATTCTACTCCTCAAACTATAAAACTTTTGTTCACCAACTTTTAAAAAATATGGAGTGTGTAGATTGTCTCTTTTTCATACAAACTAAATAGTATTATCAATGTACGTTAAAATCCGTCCACTTGACATTGCTTGTTAGTCTTGTCAGCCTACAGACATAATCAATTTCGCAATATGTTGCTTATTCGAATAAACTTTAATGTGTACTAAAAATCAAACCACAACTTAATTTTTAAAGTCGCTAAACAAACGTTGTTCAGAACTAATACAGGGAATCTATGATTCCTACTCAGTAGAATCTATGATTTAATTTTTTCTCTTGTTACAGGCCATATCCGTATATCATGGTTGTATACATTTTTAGCTTTAATTCTGGCTCTACATATTGACTCAACATTATGGCTTTTGAAATTCGACTCCGCGCGACTGAGTACTAGGCACCTTGTCTCAACTCAAGCGCTTTATATCGAATTATTTTCAAGTTAATCGGAAGCTCTATAGAAGTGTATGCAAGTGTTGGGTCTATAAAGGCTTAATTCAAACATTTAAGTCTTCGAGTAGTATTTTTTAATTTATTGCCGTGAAGTACTCTTTCATCTTAGAACCGGGAGTAAATTTAGAAAGAGATAGTGACAAAAAAGGCGGTCAGAGTTTTTAATATAGATTTTAATAGTTAAATTGGTAATGATTTACGTTATGTTAATACTGTGTTAACAAAGCGTAGGTAAAAATCTGAAATTGAGAGATGACAACGCCGGTCAAAGCCTTTATTTCTGAATGACCGGATTTTCATTTGTTTTCATTAAGAAAAACACAAAATTTTCTTAGTGCTCGTAACAGTCGTAACAAAGTAAAAAGTAGGTGCAGCTTGAAAAGGCACAAATGCATTAAAGTTTCACGCCTACACACCGGTATTACGCATGTTCACAATAAAATCATCATTATCTACGTTTAAGGTCAAATAATTCGAGAGCTCGGACTTATTATTCTTGACATTTCATCATTGAAGCACCATTGAAGTCTGTCATGTCAAATGGTACAAGTCACACGCGAGAGCATGCAGTAACTTATGTTAAATTAATTCCTTTTATAATACATAAAAAACCGGCCAAGTGCGAGTCGGACTCGCGCACCGAGGGTTCCGCACCTGTAGGTATATAAGTAAAAGTTCACCCACTGCATTGACATAGAAAATTGATTTTGTTACAGCTTAAAGGTCTTATAGACCTGAGTATTTCATATGAATTTAAATTTAATACCTCTACGCGTTTACGAGGAAAAAGGTAGTAATAAGTTTAAAATAAAAAAATTAAAAATTGTATGATTTTACTCAAAATGTCTACTTTTCGTAATTTTTCCTTTGTCTGTGCTGTATGAAGTTTCTTCGTGCCAAGTTTCAAGTTTCTGAGTTTACGGGAAGTACCACGGACTAGATAAATACTGGACGCGGTAATGAGCGGGGCGCGCGTTACATGATTTATGATCAGATGCGCATAAACTTGTCGAAACCTCATGCCGCGCGGTTCAGTCGTCGTTCGACCACGTGTGACGAATTTAGTGCCAAAAAACATATAATAATGCCGTGTTGTACAATTTTGTCGTGTCGTATACGAAGCAACGAATTAAAGGAGGCCCCTGGAGTAGTTGCTTTCCGCCGGTAAGTATAAAAACCGAGTATTTCACATTTTTTCCAAAAATTGTAGACTTTTGTTACGACATTCACCCATTACCCGATGGTACAACAGTATTCATATCAATTTCTCGCTGGCTATTGCTGCCGGTCGCAGGATTACGCGAGTGACGCGCAATGTATTTGGAAATACGAACGTCGCTCGTCAGTCTCGTCACACGATTGGCAGCCACGTTGCGGGGCAACATGGCTGCCGCGCGCCTGCCGCCACGAGAGTGCGACTCGTTATTTATTATCGATAATTTCGAACACATTGTTTAAGGTGTAACTTGTCTGTCCTATAGTAGAATTTTTTTTTATTTCTTTCGAAAACAAAATAACGTGATTGACTGGATTAATTAATCCAATGATCAACTTATTTCATAGATACGATAATGGTACTTCTAACCATACAAATATTATTAATGCGAAAGTGTCTCTGTCTGTCTGTTACCTTTCACACTTAAACTGCTGAACCGATTAAGATGAAATTTGGTATGAAGATAGTTAGAGTCACGATTAGTTTTAGTATTTTAGCAGACACATAAATTAGATAGATAAGGGTACATCCACAAACTACGTAAAACAAATTTCAACAATAATGTTTAAAATTACTCTCTTTATTTTTCCCATTTTAAATAATATATTAAATGAAATCAAAGCAAGAAAAATAATAATACAAAGTGTTTGAATGTCAGACTAGAAGACATAAAGAGTTCCTTTCCTTCAAAAAAAGTGTACACTGTACTATGTGTATAAATGTACACGATATTTGTATTTGTGATGTGACAAGAAATAAAACTACCCCTTCCCCTTATCAGAACTCGTCACACTTTGTTGACCCCTCCGTCCCCCTTAACATCTGACGTAATTAATGGATGAACCCTTATTAGGGTAGATTTTTATCCAGCTATTAATAAAAATCGACATTGTTTTATTAATATGAGGTGTGGCGCGGTATTATGGAGTTAATTATCGATAATCGATATCGATAAAATATATATATCGACAGGCCACCATCCCTCTAATGTAAGCGGTTACGTATTTTCGAGTGTACGCACACATCAACACAGCTAATGAGAGACTGACATTTCTTTGTGTGTATCACCTCGTGCGTACTTTAATGAGAATGTGTGCATGTAAATGCCGGCTACGCTGGTTTTGGAACAAACTACGGCTGATACCGTCTCCATATACTCCGTGGGAAGTACCCTTTAGGTTTTGAGTTTCTTGCGAGTACTCAGTTTCAAAATATGCGACTTAAATTGCTATTTCTTTTGATTGCGTTGACATAAAAGTTTGGTTTTGCTAAATCTGAAAGGTCCTATAGCCCTGAGTATTCGACATGAATTTCAATTTAATACCTCCACGCGTTTACTAGGAAAAAGGTAGTAAGTTTAAAATTTAAAAAAATATTTTTTTGTATGATTTTACTAAAAATGTCTACTTTTTGTAATTTTTCCATTGTCTATGCTATATGACGTTGCTTCGTGCCAAATTTCAAGTTTCTGAGTTAACGGGAAGTACCCCGTAGGTTTTGCGAGTGCCGAAAAACTCTAAAATTTGCAGCATAAACGACTGTATCTTTTGATTGCGTTGGCTTTTAAGTTTTATTTTTTTACAGCTCCAAGGGACAATAGACCTGAGTATTTGATATAAATATCAGCTTGATACCTCCACGCGTTCCTGAGAAAAATGGTCTTGACAGACAGACAGACAGACAGACAGACGGACAACAAAGTGATCCTATAAGGGTTCCGTTTTTTCCTTTCGAGGTAAGAACCCTAAAAATTAAATAAAAACACATAAAAGTGAAATAAAAGTGTTATTACAAATGTGAATTTATATTGCAACGATTTATTTCCCTTATGTACCGTATTTTGCTGTGAATCCGTTGTCGTAAATAACTATTTGTTTATTTTGATGAGATACTAATATGCAATAGGATAACAGTCCATAGTATCAATACAAAACACTTAATAACAACAAAAATCAATGAAGTTTGAATCTAGGTTAATATGGTACCAGATAAGATACCAAAGTACCACTTGTGTGCAAGTTTTTGAACTCACAGTAAGAATTTATGTCTAATCAAACATATCAAGTTATGTTTTTCTATTGACTAAGACAAGTACATCCATAATATATTTTTACCAATTGAAAATTAATCTCAGAATTAACCACCTGTATCGAAGCATGGTTAATGTTTTACAATTTTTGTTTAGTTGTCCTTTATTAAATTAAAAGTAGGTAACTTCATTAGGATGGAATAGTCAGTATTTAAGGCTTTTAACCGAGCGTTTGGCTATAGCCCGCTAAATGCTTATGCCTCGGTTGCTTGGAAACAGCATTACATTTGTTATTTTGCACTTTGAGTTTGTGAAACTACCGTTTGAATGAATAGCAATTCAATTATGAATTTAGTGTGGTTCGGCACAAACCTTTGTCGTAAGAGTGCGGCTAATGCATTTGCATTGCGTGATAACATGTTTCAAATATTGGGCTTTTTAATATTTTGTAAATAACCTGTGATGCAATTACAACTAATTCTAAACTAAACATTAGAAACATCAGTACAAAACATTACTATCCTTAAAAACTAAAAAATGCTTAAGATACTCAATGTAATAGTTAGAGAGCCCATGACACTGAACCTAGTTCGATAAGTCTCCTAGATAAGATATATATAATTAGTCGCGTCTTTAATGGGGGAACACGAAATGCCGATGCTGAAATTCAAAAAAAGTGGTGGCGTATTTTAATAAAAAAAATAATAATAATAACCGTTTTCTAGTTTCCTTTCTTCCTCGAAGCAGGGGAGGGGTAGGGCTACACGATAATGCGGTGCTGCAAGCCCTCGTGCGTGGCCTTGTCAGTGGCAGCAGCATCAAAAGATTATAGATGTATGAAAAAACAAAGCGCCTGATCTTTTAAAATATGAAATCATTTTAATAACGTAACATCTTGTTGCAGTTCAGGCGCTAAGTTTAGGTTACATAACATCTTGTTTTTGTTATAAAATGATCAGGCGTTTTGTTTTTTCATACATCTTCAATCTTTTGAGCTGCTGCCACTGACAAGGCCACGCATGAATGCTTGCAGCACCGCATTATCGTGTAGCCCTGCCCCTCCCCTGCTTCGAGGAACAAAGGAAATCTAGGAGACTTATCGTACTAGAAACCGGATTTTCTAATTATTAAAAAAAAAAATTAAAATATGCCACCACTTTTTTTGCATTGCCGCATCGGCATTTCTTGTTCCCCCATTAAAGACGCAACTAATTATTTATATCTCATCTAGGAGACTTATCGAACTAGGTTCAGTGTCGTGGGCTCTCTAACTATAACAATACAGTCTATCTATATTGACAATAACGTTTCAAAAATACTATTGGTCATTTGGAAGAGCGAGGCCTTCTGAAACAGGTACACCATACCCCCTAGTAGGTCTCAACCCCTCTACATATTGTTGTTCAGGTTGAATTTAATAAATTTTTATTTAATTTATTTTGTAATTCCAATTGACTCATAGGTCTACTTGATCAGATCCTAAACGTTAGTAAGCATGGATAATCGTTTGATTATTGCTTCTTCTCAAATTGAAATGGTATTATAAATGATGATATTTATTTACCAGACAAACAAACGAACAAACAAATAAATATAAAAGCGAGTACAAATAAAGACTGTGGGGCAGGGCGGCACCGTCGTCAAAACCGAGCCATCTTGGTTTAAATTTGTGGCGTGTGCCACGAATACACATGCTTGTGGCGCGTATAATGGCGACGCTTATTCGGGCTCTAAGCCATCCTAGGACAGTACTCAGGGATCTGTTCCAACGGTCGGCAATGGCTTCTCCCATGTGTTTTATGAAGGATGACATTTGGGGAGCGAAGACGCCATCTACTGAGGTTACTATTGGTGTGAAGGTAGCGTGTTGTATTTCACAGGCTATTGCGTATTTTCTCTTCTTTTCATCTTCGGCTGACTTTAAAACAGATGCTACGGGTCGCGAGACGTAAGAAGGAGCGTCGGTGTCAACGACACGGATATCCAACAACGCCTCCCTCTGAGCGTCCCACACGCCGCGGCAGGATAAGTCTGCTCGCAGTCCGCCTTCGGTTTCAGAAATTAGTGGTTCTTTTGTTACATTGCCCCACGCCTATTGACAGAGTTCGCAGAAAAGGTCTCTGATTTCGTTGTGGCGTCTTGTTATTAGGCCACCTGTTTTACAACAGAGTGCGTGATCAATGTCGAAGTTGTCATTTCCACAGCCGTCGCAAGATTGTGGCATGGAGATCGGTATGCGGTGGTAGCGTATTGCTAGCGCATCTCTGAACTCTAAAGGAGATAGGTCAAAGTGATCTTTTCTTGTAGGAATCACGGACAGCCAGTTAGATGACTTTGTTTTCATTTTCGCTGCGATGGATCTTTCAATTGCCCTTCTCTTGTTGGGAGTAAATTTTGCCAGGGTTGATTCCAAAAAATTGTCATCAAGGACTTCTTTTTCTTTGCGACCTTCTTTCCGTGCATCTTTTAAGTATGTAGTGTGTTGAGATAAGTCGATGTCTTTTTTCTCTGTTAAAGCGATAGTCAATGCAGTACAACCTTTCCTGGAGATGTCGTAGTTTAAGTTGGTAGAATTGAAAGGGTTAGAGATTGCAAGGCCACCTTTATTCACGGGTAAAGAAAAAAGGTCGGCTTCTATTGAAGATACGTCACCACCGAACAGTGTTGGTAAGAAGATCGTGCGTATTGCTTGCGTTAGTGGTTCAAAGTATTCATTTGAATTTTTTAGCACTCGTAGAAGAAAGGCCCATTGAAATTGTACAGCTTTGGTGAGGGTGGTATAGGCAGCTTGGGGTGAGTCTTTGCAGATTTGTGATATTTTTTCAATAGTGGAAATAAATTTGGTTATTTTATTTTTAATGAAGTCTTCTTTTCCTTCACCTATGTAGCTTCCTAGATAACGAGAACCAGTTACAATGGTTACGTTGGTGTCCTTGAAGATTCGGTCAGCAATATTTTTGTCATCCTCTGATACTATGAGCAAAGTTTTTTTGGCTTGTGGGTAGTATCCAAAGGACGGACCTATTAAGTTGATTTTGTCCCACCAATTACGGATACTTTTCAAATCGCCTTGGGCTGAGGAATCACCTGCATACCAGGATTGTATTGTGTTCTTTCATTTTGTTTATTATTGGTATAGTTGCAAGGGCATAGAGTGGCATTGCTAGCGGGTCTCCCTGAGTAACACCTTCTTTGCTGCATAACCTCATGTCGGAGTCACGGATGACAAGTTCTGCGTGGCCGTTATAAGTGTTATATAGAAAGCGAGCGCAATGTGGCCAATATATTCTGGCTTGCCAAAGTGCTAATTGTCTATTAACGGAATTGAATGCGTTGTCTGCGTCAACGAGAAGCATTCCCCAATTTGAGCTAGGAAGACATTTATTTTGAAAAATATCGTTCATGGCATGTATTCCGCCTTCAATGCCGCTACTAAGGCCACTGCAGAGTTGTGATTGGCCGCATGCTTCAGTTACTTCGGAGCCGGTGGCTAATATCATGCATTTGGATATGATTCTCCGCAGGCATTCACCTATGCCAATCGGTCTTACACCTGGACATTTGTCTAGGGCTACAAGGCGGCTTGACATCAGTGCTTGTATCTGATTCCATGGAACATATTCGTTATTAAGTTTTATAGTTAGTTCGGCGATGGACTTCCTTAAATGTAAGCTCGCTTCCCCGAATCTTAAGAGGAAATCTTTCCAATTTTCAGAGGTTGTACCTGTAGGGCCGCCGCCGCCATGTAGTTTTCTAGCCACCTGCTCAACATGGTTGCTTGTTATGTCAACTTCTAGTAGTGGGGGTATATTGGGGAGATCTTCGGGCAGGGTAAAAAGGTCAGGATTTGGCGTTTTAGGAGGTGGGTGTTTTTCTTTTAGGGCATCACCTACGGTTTTCCCGGTGTCATCGATTTCGTCATTCGTGTTGAGAATTTTGCTAGAATCTTTCGTCAGCAACCAGTTTAGAGCTTCACGTATTTTTCCTCTTAAGATTAGGCGTGTGAAAGTTTGCGTTATGTTGTCATTGTGTTTCTTTCGGTTTTTAAAATTACAAAGAGAGATGTTTGATTTTATTGCCTCGGTTATCAAAATGTCTATATGATCATCTGACCACAACTTTAAGCGGCGATCGATAAGTCGACTTATATCTTTCGCTTGTTTAACATTTTTATCTCTTTGTAACAGGATGGCGGTGAATATTAGTAATCGTTCGGACGGATATTGGGATTTTGTTAGCATATCGACTTCATCGGCAAGCGTGTGAATGAATTTCCTGCTTGTGGTGTTGGAGGAGGGCAATGGTATTATAAATAGTATCAGAGAATCCCTGACCTCTAAATTAGTTGGCTTTTTCTTAAAAATACCTGTTAGACTTTTTTGTGGGCAGAGTCTGGTATACTGTACGATACGATACGAGTGGAAACTCCAGCCAGAAGTACTTCTGCAAGGACTCGGAAGAGGAGACTACGAGAGGGAGGAGGTGTTAGGACAAAACGGCATTAGGAGCTCGGTTTACCGTCCTGGTTCAGCATAGGTGATAGAGAGCTAGTATCATACCACCCCGACTAAACCACAAATGATAAATAGGACTGGGTACTCTAAACCCCCTACCAGTAAAGCACCAACTTCTGCCGCCCTACCGCATGCGCCAACAACCTGCCCAAGATACCGGAATACCAAGTAGATAGGACTGGAGTGTAGGTTTGCAGTCGGGATGATAGAAGAGACAGGAGGTTGGAGCCGACTCGAATTGGTGTGTAATAGATACTAGGTGTGTGACTGCTTTAAACCAAGGAAGTCCCCCTTAGATTCTCTTCTTGTAGTTGTCGTGTTCCTCCTCTAGTTCTAATTCGGTCAGAGTCTGCTATACTGTACGTAAAAAAACGATTTACATTATTTATGTGAATTTACCCATATTTTAGTATTATATTATATACATTGAATTTAAGGATGTAAACAAAAAATGTCTTGATTTAGACGGTTAATAATTTTAGCTGCCGCTGTTAACTGACCTCCGTGACAAAAATTAAGAATAGGTAATTAAAAAGTAAGGAAAAAATTACAAAAAAGGATGAAATCAGATATGATTAGAATTGGAATCCGCAAACTGATCTTAAATTTAGGTGGGATATTAATAATAAAATACTGGAAATTAAAAAATATTGAATTACACATCAAACAATTTGAATGCACATCAAAGCGTTTCGGTGTGAATTTGGATATTTTTCCGTTGAAGTCAGTATAATAATGTTAGGTTATGTTATGGTTATTTTTTGTTGTGCCCTTAAACTCTAGCCAATGTAAATTTTATTACGTTTTGCTTTTTAACCTTCCCGGTGGAATACCAATCACCACACGCGAACTTACGCCACGTGGCCTTCGTTGACCGTTAGAATCATTCTAATGGTCTACATGTCCGTCCTTAAGGTCGCTTGGTTCTGGGCCAGAATTAAATAAATCTACATATATTATATGTAGAAAAAATACCATATAAGACTCAATAAGGTTTGTAGTGTTGGAACAACAGTAACTGTGCTCATCAAGTCATCACATAGGTCATCACCTGCATTACCTGCAACCTTAATTAATGATAGATAATCATATTTGGGCAAATTATTTAAAATTGTAATTTCCCTTTTTTTTTAATTTGGGAAATTTTAGGTGATTTCGACTCAGAATCACGAGCTCTTTCGATTTTATTGGGAGCAAAAATATGGCCCAAGTTTTTTTCCATTTCGTTACCATTTTCCCATAGACTTCTTAAGGCAGACATATGGGGCATTTTATTTGTTTAAAGTCTATTAACAGCCTTATAAGGCCCAGCCATTTTTAGGATAAGTAACATAACGACCCAGTGTCCTAAAAATAGGACATAAATAGGACAAAATTCATATTTTGAATTTTCAGCTTCTGGATCAAGGTCTACTTTTGATTTAAAAAGTTGAGCTCGTAGGTCATTCATTATGATTAAATTAAGCCGTCCTAAAAATAGGCTATTTTACTTTATGAGGCTATATGAATTTGAAATGGTTGAATAATCTTATAATCGATATTGATCGGGCGACATGAACGGAGGTATCAAAATGTCGATTATCGATACTCTATAGATTTGAGGTTGATTAGGTTGTTACAAATAATATCATGATGTAACATTATGTTATGTTATGACATATACCATAATAAAGCGATTTGTCGTTTTCATAACAAGGGCAGTGACCTCTACTAGATGGAATGCTGCCAAAACACATAAATTATACAAAACAACCTTACGACACGGCCCTGACTACGACATTGAAAATTTAATGGATTTTCTTTCATGAAAGATTTGGTACAAACAATTTGGAGGCAAACCTTTTGTGAGAATGACAATAATAATAAATAATTTAATGTATTTTTTTTGGATTAGTTGGTTATCAACCGACTTCAAGATTTCGAAGGATGAGGTTATCAATTCGTCGGGATCTTTGTTTTTTTTGTGCTATTTTTTTTATGTATGTTCACCGATTATTCGAAGACGGCTGGATTTGGAAAATTCTTTTTTGTAGAGTATACTTCACAGTTGGTCCCATTGTACCCAGGTCAGGATCTGATGATGGGATCCTGGAGAAATCGAGGGAACTCTTCAACTATTATAGGCACACCTATAGTGATTTAAGTATTTTTTACAGCAGCTAGAGCATTTGGTTTTGGAAAGGTGGATGCTAAGTGAAGTCGGTCCTTTTTTGTTTAAAATGACTTTTCCTGCATTAAGTTAGGATTGGTATAAAACGGAATTAGAATGTTTAGATAATTGTGGACATATTGATGAAGTGAAATAGATGGCATATGAATGCTGGCACGAAGAAGAAGTAACTAAGGCCTCCGGTGCCCAGGGTTAGAATCGAACCAACGTCTTCTGCATTTGTGGCAGCCGCCCTAACCCCTAGGCTACCCGGGTCACGGCGCCAGCCATCAAATTTTCTCGTGTAAGTCTTGGTAGAAGCTAAAGTGCATTAAGACCAATCTCTCACACTTTGACAATTTTTTTTTAACAAAGATCAACAAATCTTTGTTAAAAATAAAATTTAAACCTAGTATTTTTTTTAATGGTCCGAATGTTACTAGAGTCATCTTTCTATCATTTAGACATCTTATTTTTTTATCTTCTTATAGGTTATTTTTTACCGCGAAATCATTTTACTTTTACTACTATAGTTTTTATTTGACTCGATACCCTTTAACAAAAAAGTTGGTGTAGATTGTTTTTGTACTTTGTGTTTGTTGTATTAATTTGGCTTCTTCCTTGGTTACAGCGTCCTGCCCCTGCTTCATTCAGAATCAAGTGGTTAGTAAATTAAAAAAAAAAACATTTTGGTTAAATATGATAGAAAATATTTAATTTTCATAAATATCTTTGTACAGTTTTTGTAAATATAGTGAAATGGTAACATCCACGCAACTTTGTGGCTACCAACATCAAGGGGCGGGTCAGATTCCAACAGTATTGCCAAACTTGACATTGGAAAACAGTATATTAAATATCATTATTAATTCAAGGATTTTACATAACCATTGGAATATATTTTAACATATTTACCTTTATCTTAATTATATATGTTTGTTGTGTCTTTGACCTTTTTACTTAATTTTGTTTTCGTTTCTATACCTACTCACCAATAGTTTAAACGGATTACATATTATCATTATGGACCGAGCGGCCACAGTATGATCACTTACCTTATCGAGGAGCAGTTTGAAACTTTATTCATCGAAAAGTAAATAAAATGACCTGGAGCCGTATTCTAACTTTAAAACACGTTTAGATACAATCCAACTTCAATACAACCCCAATGCATTAACTACGCAATACAGCTAGCGCCAAAACGTCTAAGTTAGAAATATCAAAATTTGCTTGAAAATTATTCCGATACAACTTCAATATTGGTTGATGGTTTCCAACACACAAGTGTTGGAGTTATGTTTTTAGATAGATTGCGATTTTAATTTATTGTTTATGTATTTTATAATTAAAATACGGCACCTGGGCTCATAGGTGTTCAAAGTATTTATAAAACACGATTGCTTTTTATTGCAAAAGAAATCTTAAATTTAATATTTTACCGTCCGTATATGCAATCAAAAATAATGCCATGTTTAGTAGTCATATTATAAATATTTATTGTAACCTAACAAAATGCATAAATTATTTCGTAAAACTTGCCAATTCGCAGAATCTTCGACGGTTGTCATAGAAATTTACACACAATAATATATTATATATTAGGAATATGTAAATGACTGGAGCATGAATAAGAAACAAAAAGATCATGAATAGAACTGAAGCATAAAAAAATCTTAGGCTTTTCACTTTCCATCGGATGAGACTAGGGTCAAATCGCTGGTCAGTTTCTAATAATAGTATAACCCCTGAGTACCTGACTATGTTTTTTTAACACGAGTTTCCTTCTGTATGGAACCGGTTAAAACTTAGCCTATTAGACTTGACTAAAAACCATACAGCAGTATCTAGGTAGAAATAAAAGAAAAAACTATACTCATAGGTTCCGTAGTCAACTAGGTACCCTTTTAGTTTCGCAATGTCCGTCTGTCCGTCTGTCCGTCTGTCTGTTCTATTTAGCTCAGTGAAAGTCAGTATTAGAAAGCTAAAATTTGGTATGATAATGTGTTGATATTAGCCACGCCGATAAGTGGTACAATAAAAAATGAAAAAATATTTTGTTTAGGGTACATGAAGTGATTTTTTCCGCTCCAACCTTATCGTGTGGGGTGTCGTTGGATAGGTATTTTAAAAAGAACACGGTTCTTTTAAAACCGTTTTTGGATAAAACGATTAGTTTGGTAAATAGCTCCGAAAGTTTAAAAAAGTGCGTCCCCCTAACCCTCTAACTTTTGAACCGTGGGTCCAATAAATTTAGAAAAAATCACGAAGGTGAGGCGTAAAAAAACTTTCAATGAAAACTATATTGATTAAAAACGGTTGTCATTCAAAAACGCGAAGTAAAAATTCGGGCCACGCTCAGTGTAGGGTTCCATAGTTTTCCGTCCGTCACAGTACCTCACTTAAGAGTTAAAATAACACCGCCATGTAGGATAATGATATGAGCGTTCCACGTACAGCGACATCTATCGGCAAATTAAGTAAACTATTGCGCGCGAGCTTAAAGTATGAAAGATGATTTTTATGGGATAATTCTTTATAGCGTGAACCGATTTTCACCGTTTTTACTTTATTTGAAAGCACGTCATTTCATTGTGATTTTGTACAAATTACAGGTACAATTACAAACTTAGTTCAGAAATTATTTTGTAATTTTTTTTCAAAAACTGAATTCAAGCTATCAAGTTCAAAATAATTTTCCTAGAAAGTTTTTATAAAGTTCTACTTTTGAGATTTTTTTCATATTTTTAAAACTTATGGTTCAAAAGTTAGAGGGGGGGGGACATACATATTTTTTTTACTTCTGGAGCGATTATTTTCGAAAATATTTACGTTATCAAAAAATTATTTTTGTAAACCCCCTATTCATTTTTAAATACCTATCCAACAATATATCACACGTTAGGGTTGAAATGAAAAAAAATCACTCCCCACTTTACGTATAGGGGAGGTACACTAATAAAACATTTTTTTCCACTTTTTATTTTACCACTTTGTCGGCGTGATTGATATAGTTAGTGTATTAGTACCAAATTTCAGCTTTCTAGTGCTAACGGTCACTGAGATTATCCGCGGACGGACGGACAGACATGGCGAAACTATAAGGGTTCCTAGTAGACTACGGAACCCTAAAAACAACCTTTTATTGGGTGTATTGTGACGGACCGGTAACTACGGAACCCTACGTTAAGCATGGACCGACATGGTCTTGGCCGGTGTTTTTGTGGTTATAGTAGTACTCACGTAAGATACAATACATACATACATGATAACAATTATAGACCTGTCTTAAGTATGCTTTAAGTGTTAAACTCCATGGTTAATCAAACTATATACGAGTAGGTATGTCATTCTGTACATCATAATCATTTTCTACATGGAAGATGTGACGAAAATGCTGGTGATCGTGATAAAATCGATCGAAATGATCGTCTAATTATGATATACTAAGGAAAAAATTGGTTTTGTATGGAGGGTTGGCCGGCTGGAACGACGTGTCCCATACAAAAAAAAAATTTCGCGTGCAAAAAATGATTAGCCTACTTTTGCTTACTCGCAATACAATACAAATTATGCCATTAAACGTATCACCAGTATTTTTGTTCCAACCTGTATAGGTATATTCAGAAATACAGAGTGCTAAAATCTCAACTCCCCTTTTACAACTTTACCATGGTCGGGAAAAATGAGTAATCACAAGGTTTTTAATTTGATTTATGTAATTTAATACCTACTTAAATATATCGTTTATTTATGTATGCAGCGTGTGTAATGCCATTTAATTTTATCACATTAGTATCTCATTAATATTAATGGCACATCTGGTATTCCGGATGCACCTTTCGGATGCAAAATTTTAATTGCATTAGGAAGATACTAGGTAATCATTTTATTATAGCCATTTACGTAACTCTGGCCATAATTCAGTCTAGACATATGTAGTAGACATTTGCTAATATCTGAGAAAATTTATGGAAAAAATGTTTTAAACAGTTTGTGTAATATTAAGGCGGAGAATCGGAATTACTTAACATTTAATATAAATTTAGATAAGCTCAAATTATAGTGAATTAATTTGTTGCCGTTTAATGAAACCATTTTTGCTAGTAAAGCGATATGTAAATAAGAGAATGTCAGAGTAAGATAAGCTATTTTACTTTACTTGTAGATATTTAGGCTATTTTTAGGGTTCCGTAGCCAAATGGCAAAAAACGGAACCCTTATGGATTCGTGATGTCTGTCTGTCTGTCTGTCTGTGTCTGTCTGTCCGTCCGTATGTCACAGGCATTTTACTCGGAAACTCTACGACGTATCTGAATAAAATTTACACATAAGCTGTATTTTGTATGCAGCTACTTAGTTATGTAGTTAAATTTGAAAAAAAAAAATTTTTAGGGGGGCGCTCCATACAGGTAACTAAATTTAAAAAAAAAATTACCAAATATCAACATGTGACACATCAATCGATAGGTCTTTCAAAATAACATTGAGGTTTCTTTGAATATTTTGTGATTAAGTAAATATTTTCTGAAATAATCGCTTTGAAAGTCAGAAAAGTTGTGTAGCCCCCCCCCCGTAACTTTGGAACCGTAAATTCAAAAAATATGAAAAAATTTGAAGAGATGCGCCTTATCATATACTTTCAACAAAAATTGTTTTGAACATTATCGGTTCAGCCATTTTTGAGTTATCTCCAAAAACTTTTTCCATAGGCATCAGATACGACCTTATGGTATTGGTTTGGTTCTTATTCCATTGAAGGTACGGAACCCTCCTATGCGTGGTCCGACACGCACTTGGCCGGTTCTATACTCAAAAATCAATACTTTTTTTGGCTTGATTTAAACGACATAGAGTAGTAGGTGTATATCGGATACAGTACCACTTTTCCAAATCGATCCTCCCGTCAAATCAGTCTAAGCATGAAAGGTAAGAACAGGTGCGGTTGAAATTTGGGGGGGGGGGTCACAAATGCAGAAATGATTTTTTGAGGGGGTCAGTAACGTTTTTTTCTATTTGAGGTGTACGTGGGGGGGGGGGGGTGACCCATGCAAATTACCCCCCTTTTAAACGTTTAATTTTTATAGGCTACGTGCTAACCTGGCCGGGGATTTTCTTGAATTGGAATTAGTAATCTTTAAAGGGTGATTTCTGGGATAACAATGCAAAAAAAACCGGCCAAGAGCATGTCGGGCGATGCTCAGTGTAGAGTTTCGTAGTTGCCGCCCTGTTTGGACCCACGGTTCAAAAGTTAGATGGAAGAGACGCCCTTTTTTGAACTTTCAAATCTAATATTTACGAAACTATCAGTTTCATCCAAAACATGTATTAAAAGACCTCTATTCTTTTTGAAAGATCTATTCAATAATACCCAACACGATAGAGTTGGAGCGAAAAAAAATTCACCCCATTTTATGTGTACCCTAATAGAAGCATACACTGCTTTATCTACACACATATGTAAAAAAATCCTAAGTGACGTGTTCGGAAACCATTAGAATGACCGCCATGACCAACCTTATTGTGCCGGCGGTCGGAGAGGAGGGCGAATTTTCATTACGTTACCGTAGGTAATGAATTTTCATACGTTTTTACCACACTGTCACAGATAATATACTGATGTTACGTTACTGATTGCATTAATGGTGGTAATTACATACGGTTTCTGAACGCGGAATAGAGGATTTATGATATTGTTGTAGATCAAGATATTTATTCTTCAATGTACGCAAATTACAATGCACTAATGAACGTCAGAGAAAAAAATAATACCTGAGTGCGTTTCGGTTGGAACGAAGTTGTTATTTAATTTTATTTCATTTTTGACTTTTTCCTAATTTTTGTAGTTTTTATTTTTTTTTGTATTTTTTTTAATTGAAATTTTTGATATTTTAAATATTTTTGAAATTTTTAATTTTTTTGAGTTTTGTGATTTTTGAGATTTTTGAATTTTTGAAATTTTTGAAATTTTTGAAATTTTTGAAATTTTTGAAATTTTCGAAATTTTCGAATTTGTCGAAATTTTAGAAATTTTCGAAATTTTCGAAATTTTTGAAATTTTGGAATTTTTTTGAATGTTTTGAAATTTTGACATTTTTGACATTTTCGACATTTTTTACTTTCAGGTTCTCGACTTTTTTTACTTTTTTCACTTTGTCACTTTTCACTGTCACTATACACTCATTCTCACATCTCTATACAAAATTTCATTAAAATCCTTTCAGCTGTTTTCACGTGATGCGCGGTCAAATAAACAGACAAACAGATAAACAGACAAAAATTCTAAAAATTGTTGGAATGTGTTCTGTTATCGAAGTATCCCCAGCCAACTTTTTTTCGAATATATTCCATGTAAAGACTTTCGACCCTCTTCAGCTTTATTATATGTATAAGATAGATTTTTGGACCTAAGATTCTAAAGTAAAATAGAGGGGAGGGGGGGGGGGCTTTTTTGAAGATGAAACTATCCTTTGTCCTTTCTCGAGACCCATACTATCTCTATACCAATTATCATCAAAATCAGTTCAGCGGTAAAAAATTCCTCATACCAACTCCAACCCCCTTTTCACCCCCACAAGGGTTTGAAAACTATCCTATGACGTTTCTCGAGACTCAAATTATCTCCATACTCATCTCTATCTAAATCGTATCAGCGGTTAAAAATTCTCCATACAAACTTTCAACCCCATTTTCACCCCCACCAGGGTTGATTTTCGGGATTAAAACTATATATTATCCTTTCCCGGGACTCAAACTATCTCTATACAAAATTTCATCAAAATCCGTTCAGCCGTTTTCACGTGATGCGCGGTCAAATAAACAGACAAACAGATAAACAGATAAACAGATAAACAGACAAACAGATAAACAGACAAAAATTCTAAAATTTGTTGGAACGTGTTCTGTTATCGATTCTAAGTATCCCCAGCCAACTTTTTTTCGATTATCTTCCATGTACAGACTTTCGACCCTCTTCAGCTTTATTATAGGTATAGATAGATAAATATTTTGATTTGTTTATTTTAAGTAGACACACTACTATATAAATCATAAACTTATATAGATGTCATATACAAAGGAAAAAGTGACCTAGGCTTCCGGTGCCCAGGGCTGGGATCGAACCAGCGTCTTCTGCATTTGTGGCAGACGCCTTTACCACTTGGCCAAGTGGTAAAGGCGTCTGCCGCGAATGCAGAAGACGCTGGTTCGCTGGTTTGTCAGTATTTACACTATTTACTAATCAAAAGAAAATAGCTTGAACCGTAAATAGCTCAATAATTAAATTCCAAGACATTTATCATACGATTTGGTCATCCTACCTATTCAATGTGATATCAGCATATGTTAAAAGTCATAGGGTGACAATGATTTACTTAATTTAAGATTAATAATAAGAGTCAAACTTAAGTATATTAGTTGTAGTGTGTAGTATAGCAGTATATTTTTTTTGTATGACTAAAATTTAATTTATTTACTACCTAATCTACCTAGTATATTAATTACTTATATGAAAGTTTTGAAGAAATTCATTAAAAACTAAGCACTACGAAAACACAACCGGCTAGACACTACGTAACCATACAACAATGTGAATGCCACAACTTCGCCAAATTATTCAAAATTATTCAAACTTAGATGCAACTATTTATGAATTTATTATTCGTGAATAATAAATTGACGTTTCAACAATTTGATCGCTTGTTTGTTTGCATTATTTGTCTAATTAAATAAATTCTTGTTTTATTCAAGTTAGGTATACAGTGTGGAAAAATAAGTCGGGCACTGGAGGGAAACTACCTTAAAACGTTGAGATTCAATACGCTGAAAGGAAACATTATTTTATTTTTCCTAAAAACTAAACTACATTCACAGTCTTTTTCTTAATTTTCACTCTTGCCATACTAATTATATGAAAAATATTTTTTTATTTTTTTATGGGTTTTCTATTGCCTTAAACTTGGTTGATATTAAAAAGGTTTTATCCTTGTTGGAAATAGGATCGATTGGCATCAACTGTCATAAAAAATATATATGGCTAAAATTACAATAAATAGTTTTTTTTGTGAACTGTACTTTTTTCCAAAAAAATGTAAATGCAGTTATGTCCCTTTAAAAAAATTAACGAATGTTTCCTTTCAGTAAATTGAGCTATCTCAACGTTTTAAGGTAGTTTCCCTCCAGGGCCCGACTTATTATTCCACACTGTATAATCGGAGAACGGATGTTTTGATTAATTTATAACAATGCTGTTATCTGTTTGGACTTGACACATCGCTTTTTCCATTTCAATTTCTCCTGTTGTTAATATCATAAAATTAATATTCTAAGCATCAAGTGATTAGGCAGTGTGTTTTTAATATTAAGTTTATTTTCTTTCGATTAAGGTAGAAACTCAACCACCTATATAAACTTATTTACGAGTTCGGTCCTCGCTCAGCGCATTGGCATTGCCATTCAGCGGGGCAACGCAGCTAGCCTTATGGGTACCCTACCAGGTGGGAGCGGGATGAGGATATCTGTGATTTCAATTGAAGGCCCATAGGTTTTAGGTAGGTTTCGTTAGTATTTATTTATTTGATTTAGTATGTATAAGCATTACAATACAATACAAATATTATTTATTGCACACCTCAATAACATATAACAGTACAGTACACAGATTAAAAGTAGAGGCAGTCAACAGGCGGTCTTATCGCTAGAGAGCGATCTCTTCCAGAAAACCTTAGGGTAGCGGAAATCTAGTCGAAAATAATTCGATAATAGTCGATAATAAGCATTGTTTTAATAAATAAATAAAAAATCTACGACTATCAGTTGCAAGGTTATCATATCAAGGCTATCAAGAACAAAAATGCTGGTGATCCTTTTATCATATTCTTATTATGAAAAACTATGAAAAAAACCTTTTGCGCAAAAAAAAGTTTTGTATGGAGAGTTGGCCGGCTGGAAACACGTGTTTCAAAAAAAATTTTTTTTCGCGTTTAATATTTTTTTGTCATACGATACCAACAATGTCCTTAGACGGATCACCATTATTATTGTAACACCCTGTATATTGTATAAATTAAACTGGCATTTAATTATTAGGTAGACGTAAACGTTAGCAAATAATTCTCTTTACTGGAATATATAGAGGAGCACAGTCTATGAACTTTTTGAGGCTCCAAGTTTGATAGCTTTACTAGATGGCGCTGTACGGCCTCATACATTATGTGGTAACTCTGAAGCGCCATCTGAACTGAGGGAAATATGTTGTGACACCTGATAAGTCATGACGATTACATAAAAACTATTATTTAAAGGAGAATACCAACTCGAAGAATCCGAGAAAGACCAAGACGTGCGTTTCTAGATCAAGCCGAAGAAAAAGCCAACGTCATGACGTATCAAGAGCTAAAAGAATTAGCGGAGAACAGAACGGAATGGCGAATACTCCACCGACAAGAGCCAGGCTCTTAAAATTATGATGATGATGAAACGTCCGAGTGCTATCGTCACTATCCTAGTATATGCTATGTTGAAACTTAAGTCACTCGGAGGTGACAGAAGGGTGTCAACTATTGGGCGTTAAAGTGCCGAGAATTAGGACGTGAATCGTATTAGTATGTACTTATTTACCCTGAATATAAACGTTGCTTAGTTTGGGGCTAGGTTAATCGGTGTGATTGTCCCCAAACATTTTTTTATTAATTACGCTGAACGCCTTATGCTTAAAGTGGGCAGTATAAATCACACCATTCACAACTACTTAAAGATGTCAGAGCATAAAATAGCCTTAGTAATCGGTACAAGGCTGTGTCCGAGCAGAGTTCACGCAGGTCCATTCACTTTTTAAACTTTGGCGTATGGACACTATGTTATATTACTTACGCTCGTAAGGCTGTGGTCCTAATGCAGCGGTATAAAATTACTAAAAACCGGCCAAGAGCGTGTCGGGCCACGCTCACTGTAGGGTTCCGTAGTTTTCCGTCCGTCACAGTAAGTGTCCCCACTTAAGAGTTAATAACACCGCCATGTAGGATATGATATGAGAGTTCCACGTACAGCGACATCTATCGGCAAATTAAGTAAACTATTGCGCGCGAGCATAAAGTATGGAAGATGAATTTTATGGGATAATTCTTTAATGCGTGAACCGATTTTCACCGTTTTTACTTTATTTGAAAGCACGTCATTTCATTGTAATTTTGTAGAAATTACAGGTACAATAAACACCTGCTTATACGGTTAAATTACAAACTTATTTCAGAAATTATTTTGTATTTTTTTTTCAAAAACTATTCATCCTATCAAGTTCACAATAATTTTCCTAGAAAGTTTTTATAAAGTTCTACTTTTGAGATTTTTTTCATATTTTTAAAACTTATGGTTCAAAAGTTAGAGGGGGGGGGACGCATATTTTTTACTTCTGGAGCGATTATTTCCGAAAATATTTACATTATCGAAAAATGATTTTAGGAAACCCCTATTCATTTTTAAATACCTATCCAATAATATATCACACGTTGGGGTTGAAACGAAAAAAAAAAATCACTCCCCACTTTACGTATAGGGGAGGTACCCTAATAAAATAAAAAAATCCACTTTTTATTTTACCACTTTGTCGGCGTGATTGATATACATATTAGTACCAAATTTCAGCTTTCTAGTGCTAACGGTCACTGAGATTATCCGCGGACGGACGGACGGACGGACGGGCAGACATGGCGAAACTATAAGGGTTCCTAGTTGACTACGGAACCCTAAAAAGCCGTTACACGGTACCTTTGCGCTAACAACGCACGCGTCTAGAAGGGTAGCGTGTACAATTAAATATTTAAAGCCCAGTACTAGCTTTCCGTTTATTGACATACCAGAACATATTTTAAGCTAGACTATACTACAAACAGCAAACAAATAAATAACATAGGTACATAACATAAACAAACAAAATGTTAAATTTGTAAGTAGGTAGATTTTTTTACGTTGAAGGCTCTGTTTTAAAATAGTTTATCACTTATTACGCTGATCGCCCTATGCTTAATGTAGTTTATGTAGTTTCACACATTAAGGTCACACAGCGTGAAAATGTCAGAGCATAAAATACGAGTAGCCTCAATAATAAAAGGCTCTATACGAGCAGGGTTCACGCAGGCCCGTTCACCTTTTAAACTTTGACATATAGACACTATATGTTATAAATTACGCTCATGTAAGGCCGTTGTACTAATGTAGCAGTAAAATGATGAAAAAACTGTATGGATAGAAAACTCAGAAAGAAGTGTACGCAATGTTAAAAACAGGTTAACATTTAGTTAAACTTTATTTTATTTCTAAATAAGTGGCAGTGACGGGTGCTATTCCAAACTTATGACTTGTCAACGTAAACTTGTTTGAAAATGAGGTATTCCTTTCAGAAATTAAATAGAGATTTTCTACATATGTGCACATATATAGTCCACATGAAAAGGTACCATTTGGCGGTCGGCGCTTGTGCTTTTATTGCTCGAATACAATATTAAATCTGTACAATATACGATTTAAGCGCCTTCCGCCAAATGGAACCTTTCCATGTAGACTGTCACATATTATGAATGTTTAAGTATTTATAGGTCTGGTTTCGAATTGTCCTGTGTAGATAATATCGTTTGTTATTGCATAAATTTAACTATTTGGTGGCCAAAATGTCTCGTTCTGCAGTTAGTAAGGTGGGTATTGATTTCCTTATCGATATCGCTAGCTTTACAGCTCCAGCCTTAGTGCAAAGTGCCCGTCTAGCTAAAGGCCGGTGAAAAATCCATAAATGCGTACAGCAGACACTGTAATTGACCGCAATGACTTGAAATGTAGGTAATATGACCTTTAATCTGGTGTGACCTATGATATTTGTACACTAGGTGTATGTGCATATTGTGAATGTATACAGAGTGTAACAAATATATTGATGATCCGTTTAAGGGCGGAATTGGTATCGTATTCTAATTATAAAAAACCCGCCAAGCGCAAGTCGAACTCGCGCACCAAGGGTTCCGTACAAATCTATAGGTATATAGGGGTAGTAACTTTAAAATTATTAAAAATATTTTTATTATATGTAACAAAAAATTTATGGTTTTCGAAATTTTTCCTGTATCTGTGCTATAAGACGTTGCTTCGTACCAAATTTCAAAATCCTGAGTTCACGGGAAGTACCCTGTAGGTTTTGATTCCCCTGCGAGTTTCGAAAATTTGCGGAATTATGCGGCATAAACGGCTGTATCTTTTGATTGCGTTGGCATAGAAGTTTGATATTTTCACAGCACCAAGGGATAGTAGACCTGAGTATTTGATATAAATTTCAGCTTGATACCTCCACGCGTTCCTGAGAAAAATGTTCTTGACAGACAGACAGACAGACAGACAACAGTGATCCTATAAGGGTCCCGTTTTTTCCTTTCGGGGTACGGAACCCTAAAAATTAAAAAAAAAACACGCGAAAAAAAGATTGTTTTGTATGGAGGGTTGGCCGGCTGAGACGACGTGCCCCATACAAAAACATTTTTTTTTTCGCGTCCAAAAATGTTTTCTTCTACTTTTTCTTAGTCGCTCGCTACCAATTATGGCCTTAAACGGATCACTAGTATTTTTGTTCCATCCTGTATGTATATATAATTGACATATTTACGCGCCTGATTTTCGCGGATAAGGCGGGGAAGTAAAAACCAAGGCATTCCTGCCAAGGCAGGAACCGATCTCATCTCCTTATCCTTATACTAAAGTACTGGGTTAATTTTATAGGGCATTTTTCATATAGGTGGCGATTTGACCGGCGATCTTTAAGGCTGCCATTTTCAACCGACTTCAAGATTTCGAAGGAGGAGGTTATCAATTCGCCGGGATCTTTGTTTTTGCTATTTTTTTTTTTATTTTTTATGTATGTTCACCGATTATTCGAAGACGGCTGGACCGATTTGGAAAATTCTTTTTTTGTTTGACAGCGTATACTTCACAGTTGGTCCCATTGTAACCATGTCAGGATCTGATGATGGGATCCTGGAGAAATCGAGGGAACTCTTCAACTATTATAGGCGTTATGGTGATTTGAGTATTTTTTACGGCAGATCGAGCATTTGGTGTTGGAAAGGTGGATGCTTAGTGAAGTCGGTTCTTTTTTGTTTAAAATTATTTTTATACCACGACGGTGGCAAAAAAGCATACGGCCCGCCTGATGGTAAGCAGTTACCGTAGCCTATTGACGCCTGCAACCCCAGAGGATTCTCTCTTTAAGAACCTTACACTCCTTTTTTGAAGATCCTCATACTGTAGCCCGCTGGGAAAACCTTGGCATGGAGTTAATTCCATTCATTCCGGAGATGAGAGGACAGGCCTATTGGTTGATTCCCGCACGTCTCTCATCTCCGCTTCAGATGAACAGGCAGCTTAAAGGATGGTTCACGCTGTAGCGTTCTGCGTCCTACACGACACTTCCGATACTTCATTTTGTATAGCTTCACGTGATCCTCGGAGGTCACATGATGTTTACTATATAAATGTAGGTTACAGCGTGAACCATCCTTAAGTGTTTTTTTATGAGTCCCAGACCAGGCCGGCTAGCATATCTTACGTTGTCGCCTGTCATTCCATTCCATACTTCGCGCGCTTGAAGTATGAACTGTCGCGTCAAACGTCAAGTTATGCTAGGCGTGCAGACTAGGTTCATGAAACACTTTATTGCGATATTTGTGATCTCTTGAAGTTATCTAACACATTTGTGTTTATTTAACTTGGACGCGCCTCCGTACGCCACCTTAATTTATCAGATTCCTACCGATTGGCGTCTGTTTTTCGTCTTTCCATCCATTTTCATCTTTTTAGGGTTCCGTAACCAAAATGGCAAAAACGGAACCCTTATATACTTCCATCCGTCCGTGTCACAGCAATTTTACTCGGAAACTATAAGACGTATCTTAATAAAATTTAGACATATGTAAGGTGTATTTTGTATGCCGCTGTTTAGTTATCTAGTTAAATTGCAGAAAAAATATTTATTGTATGTATTGTAATCTAAATATATAAAAGAAGAAACTGACTGACTGACTGACTGACTGACATATCAACGCACAGCCCAAACCGCTGGTTCTAGAGATTTCAAATTTGGCACGTAGGTTCCTTATAAGGTCTAGGGGTGCACTAAGAAAGGATTTTTCAAAATTCACCCCCTAAGGGGGTAAAATGGGGGTTTAAAGTTTGTATGGCGAATCAAGATTTGTTAGACTATTTTATTCGAAACGATAAATGAGTAAACACGTGTTTCAGGTTTTTTGACAATTCAACCCCTAAAAGGGGCAAATGTGGTCACAAAGTCTGAAAATCAACATGGGTATCGTATCCTTTTTGAGTACTTATAGTACGCGGGCGAAGCCGCGGGAAAAGGCTAGTAATACATGTAACTAAATAAAAACCGGCCAAGTGCGAGTCGGACTCGCGCACCGAGGGTTCCGTACAAACCTATAACAAGCAAAAGTTGTAGTATGGTTATTACTCATTTTAATTTAATACCTCTACGCGTTCCTGAGAAAAATGGTCTTGACAGACAGACAGACAGACAGACAGACGGACAACAAAGTGATCCTATAAAGGTTCCGTTTTTTCCTTTCGAGGTACGGAACCCTAAAAAAACAAATATCAACATAATAGGTCTTTAGAAATAACATTGAGATTTATTTGAACATTTTGTGATTAAGTGCATATTTTCAGAAATAATCGCTGCGAAAGTTAGTAAAATTGTGCCCCCCCCCCCTGTAACTTTTGAACCGTAAGTCCAAAAAATATGATAAAATTTGAGAAGACGCATCTTATCATTATCACATACTTTCCACGAAAATTGTTTTGAACATTATCAGTTCATTAATTTTTGAGTTATCTCCAAAAGCATCAAACAGAAAACTTCTTCCATAGGCATCAGATACGACCGTTTGGTATTTTGGTAGGTTTGGTTCTTATTCCATTGAAGGTACGGAACCCTCCATTATGCATGGTCCGACACGCACTTGGCCAGTTTTTTTTCCTTAGAACGAATTTATCACTATCTCTTATTGTTTCGGATCTCTCCATACTATACTATCCTCAAACCAAATAGACGACTGGGATCGTAAAACCATTAGCATCGTATTGTCTCTTTCGCACCCGCACGCCCTTATGCAGCGTGCCTGTTATCAGCCGGGCCGCATAGGGCAGTTAGAAAGCACACGGTACAAGGCATGTCGATAAGATAATATGCAAAAATGAAAACAAAGTAAGTAATGCATACAATATTTTATATTACGAAATAAATACTTTTAAGACTACAATTAGGTACTTTAGAACTAAAACATAGTAAGATTTAATAAATAAAAAATATTATAACACACACAGTTTCATCGAAAAGTATTAAAATTAAAAATATTCTTCATCGCTGTCACTATCCTCTTGAAGATTGATTATAAGTGGACGAGTATCTTTTAAATATGCTTTTTCTAAGTCTTCTTTTTGAAGGTTTTCTCATGGATGTAACAGAGCACTTGAAGTCTGATATTTTATTTTGAGCTTCTTGTAACACTTTTTCTACGCTTGGATACTCTCCGTTCGCATAGAATGACGAAACAATTCTTTTTATCACAGATTTGTCAAAGTCGTCTATATTGGTAAACGTAGCACATCTTTTGTACCCTTTTCTTGGGGTATTGGGGGTCCCTGCTTCCAAAACTGCTTTCCGTACTCGATCCACAGTAGTTACGCTTATTCCACACATCAAGGCCGCCAGCTTTCTTGGTTGTTGAAAGTCAATAGTCATGAAGATATCAGGATTTTCCTTCAGTTCATTAAAAAACACGTAGACATTATAAATGAGCTGTCGAGATTGTGAATCAATATCACCTTTTAACTTGGTAATAGAAGTACTGCAAAAATCTTCCATTATGGTGTATGCTTCCAGACGGTATTCGTGTGACGAATGAGGTATGAACTCTATTTGTAATCCTTTTATAGTAATTGTCATCTTTGATATAGTATAATAAAATCGGCGTATTCTAATGACTGTGTCATTGTGTGATTAAATGTACAATCTTTGTGCGATAATCTAATGACCTGCGGTATTGCGTGTAGAAGGTAATAAAATAAATAATCACTTGGTGATTAAGAAATCATGTACTCCATTTGTAATCCTTTTATAGTAATTGTCATCTTTAATATAGTATAATAAAATCGGCGTACCCTAATGACTGTGTCATTGTGTTATTATATGTAAAATAATTAGTGTGATAGTCTAATGACCTACGGTATCAGCACGATACTGAGAATAACTTAAACTAATAAAAACATATAAATAAATTACATTATTAAGCAATGAAATTATAATCAATCTTATCGACATTTAATTAAATCCAGTATCGACATGCCGCCATCCCTACGGCCGCCGGCGTTTATTGGCTCAGTCGTCCGTTTGGTTTGAGGATAGTATAACACTTTTTTTTCCGCATCCTGTAGTATCGTAATCATACTAATACCATTAGGTAATAATAATAATACTGGTTACGGTGGATGAGGACCTTTAAGACTTTTATTTTTATAATCCCCGAAATTTGCTCTAGAATACTATTGTAACCAATCGGTAGGAAATTTAGTCCCTGTAGTACCGGGCTCCTGTACTAACCCTTCCATACTGCAAACTTGAACATTGTATAAGTAGCCTTGGTTTTGGAAATCAAAAACATTAGTATTAAAGTCTTCAAACAAGAAACTAAACTAAAAAACCACAGTCATTAACCTCAGGGTTCAGGGTGACCGTTTACATGGTCGTGACCTCTTTGCATTAAGTACCTAATTTACTAAATATGTAATGATCACTTATCTACTAGATGAAGCGTAAATAGTAAATATAAGGACTCACATCGCTTCGCTTTGGCATCTCCTTACTAATTTACCACACTACCCAGGGGGCGATTTTTGAGATTCGAGCACTCGAATATGACATTTAAAACTCTGAATAAAACGAAGAAATGATGTTTTAAAAATAACAGCTATAGTAATTTAAAATCATGCTTATTTATAATATTAATTTCATGCCTAAATAACTCAGAGAAATAAACCAATGGAGTGGTAATTGTCAGGCGTCCCCCTCTGCCAAAAGTACAAGACCACCGGTCGTAGCGGTTATATAAAACTAGTTGTCGCCTTGTTGTCGCGCGTCAAACGCCATTCAATGAATGTCAGTCAGCCCGGAACGATCTGAGGTAAAAATGCCGAATTGCTGCGTGTTTTCATGTAAGAAAAGATCTGAATTATCTAGTTTACATAAGGATAACGTTTCTTTTCATCTGTAAGTATAATTACGTCTAAATATCATCAAATAGTGCACGAAATTAGCAAAAACCTAAAAAATATTGTCAATCAAAAAGTGTTGCCACTTAATGGTACTACATCTGCTTTAGGGTAATTTTTAAATTTGACTCTTCATAGTACATTGTACCATCGGGTTCATAATTGCATACCCAATTTATCAATGAATACATTTATAAATTGGGTATGCAATTATGAACACGATTACATCGAGGGAGGTAAGTGAAATATTGCAAACAAGAGTAATCTACTCCAGTGCGGCAGAAATACGTCCGCCATTATGTCATCCATTGTCATTGTTATGACAGGTTAGGCAATACACTTAAAAGATACTCCGTGATTTAGGCAGAGACCCATTGGGCATACAGCCATAATTGTAAAGCATTGCTCTGTTAAAAAAGCAGTGTGTCTGTGTGTGTGTGTTGTTATTAAATTGTTTCTAAACATATTTTAATCGACTTTTAAATTATTCAAATTACATATTATTTTTTTCAACACACCTGCTCGTAACGAGGTTCTTATTCCACCGCTTTTATGCTCATAATCCTAGATATTAAACACGCGTGCATTTCACAATAATTATCCAACTAGTGGAATAATTTAATAATCCGATCAAGTGACGTTTGTACTCTAGTACCAAGTTGTACGTACGCAGACGAATCGTTGTAATTTAGTCGGGTATTACCTTTACTTTTTTTTAACTCTTTATGAGTTTACATTCTAAAAAAGTAAAAAAAAGTAAATATATTAAAAATATACACATTTACGATAGTAAGTATACAAATGATATAATATCATAATCCTGATTGTGAATAAGAATCATTTCAACTTATTATATTACTCGTAATACACAATAAATTACGTTTTAAACGCGAATTGTCTGTTTTAATATCGGCTGTTTGGCATTATACGTCCGCGCCTTTGCCTCAAGCTGCACGCACATCCAAAAAAGAAAATTGCGCGCCATTTATAAGTTAACCTCAAATCATTGTTTATTTGTTAGATTTTGCTCGTCGTGTTTTATTAATTTAAACAAATTGTATTTTCAATTAATAAGAAGACAACTTTAGCGTTAATTTAACCTCTGGATATATTTCCAAATTGTGATACATACTAGTAAAATGTCATCATAAAAATCTAGTGAGCAATACGTAAGAAAAAAATACTATAATTTATTGCACAATAAATGTGAATTCTTTAATTTTATGAAATGATTTGAAAAAGAGTTCCAGATACTCAATAACATCACAAAAAAGGTTGGTTAAATTTAATTATCTTAGGTTCGTAAGAACCTCTATCCTGTAAACATTCTGACAATTAATGTATTTATCAAAAGTTATTAATTATACTATTCTGTTATTTCCTCGCAAGTGTGTTGAAAAACGTCGTATGAAACGCGTGTGCTTGATCATTACATAAGCTCAGCTTTCTTATGCGCACTCACATGCGTTCGTGAGCACAATATCGCTTCGTATGTAATGATCAACTTAGCACACTTGTATCATAATGCACTATAATCATTAACAAAAATGAAAAGATTAACGTCAGTACTTCAAAGGTAAAACTCATTCACACGCATAGCTTTTTAAATTATATATGTAGTCGAGGACCGCCGAGGGCAGGGCTGTAAGGTGGTTTGGAACTCAAAAAACTGACACTATCAGGATAAACTAGCCTATAGCACATTACGCACGGACGCACGGTAATGAAATAAAACATAAACACTGGTTTAACAACTGTATTGAAATCAAATCTTTTTAAAACCGTATTATGGGAAGGGCAATAAACTACTACTGGTTCGGAAAGGAGCCCCAACTGAGAAGAACCAGCGTAAGAAACTCAGCGTATGTGTGCTTGTAGTACGGCACAATAGCTGAAATTTGTCTATGGTCTCAAAAATACAGCTACCATAAACAAATTTCCGTTTTAATAGACAAATTTCAGCTAATGTGCTGAATTCCGCACTGAATTCCGCCCTAATGTGTAAGTAGGTGATTATTGGGTGTTTGAAATATCAATTCTCCGAATCTTCGATTCTCCGAATCGATATTTCAAACCCCCAATAATCTTCTGATTCGAAATGCCCAATCGGGTTCGGATTAAGTACATTTCATTATTTTTTAGTAGTTATAAAGTTTATAAACATGCTTAAATGAGTATCAGTTTCATTACACAGTAAATAGTCACGTAGCTTAGACGTTAGTACATTGTTTAAATATGAAGTTTGTTAAACAAGCACAGTCACTAGATTTATATAAAAATTTCTCGGTTTCTAATAAAATATATTCTCGTCATGGCAAACTTTTACCGAGCACCATTCGTTGTCGCATTTGCGGACCATCTAACTGCGGGAAAACTAATTTAATTATCGGACTTCTTATGCACGAAAACGGAGTGAGATTTAAAAATGTCTACGTTTATTCCAAAACCTTGTTTCAACCAAAATATTTATTTCTAGAAAAAGTTCTTCAACGTGTACCAGGGGTAACATTTTTTAAATACAATGAAAATGAGCAAGTGATAAATCCAAATGAAGCAAAATCAGATTCAGTAATTATATTTGATGACATAGCATGTGAAAAACAAAACAACGTTCGAGATTACTTTTCTATGGGACGCCATTGCAAAATAGATTGTTTCTATCTTAACCAAACATACAGCAAAATTCCTAAACAATTAATAAGGGATAATGCTAATCTTATTATTCTTTTTAAACAAGATGAACCTAACTTACGACATATATATAACGAACATGTAAATACGGATATGTCTTGGTCACAATTCAAAGAAATGTGTGCAAAAATTTGGTGCACTCCATATAATTATTTAGTCATAAATAAAGACTGTGAAAGAAATAAAGGATGCTACAGAAAGAACTTTGACACGTTTGTGATTCTAAATTAATACGAGCATATAACAATTGACAATGCTTGATACTCTTCATTTCAATTCGTAACGCCAACAAGGAAAGAATATTCTTTGCGATAAATATGGAAAAGGTAACTAAGCAAGAAATTGTTAAGTCTGCAGAGGCAGTTAAGCGGAAACTTAAAATGATGCGTGATATGACATGTGAAAATGAAAAAATTCTTGAGTCAGTTCTTAAGCCGATCACTGATCCTCTCAATCAAATCGCAGGCCGAAGTAGTATAAACGGAAGAATGGAAAAAGTAAATGATATTAACTTTGACTATCATAGTACCCCAAAACAACCAAAGTTGAATCTTAGCGAGATTAAACCTAGTTTATCTCACGATGATACCATTTTAGAACTAAATGCTCAGAGTATCAATGATAATGAACTTCAATTAGATGGCAAAGAATTAGAAAATGCTGAAAAACGCGAATCAGATTCGAGTGACGAAAGTGAAATAGAGAACGTTGATTCAAACAATGGTACATCAGATGATGATGTTTTCACGAGTGTTAACAGTGAGGAACGAAACTATTCGTCTCCACTTTCATTTTCTGTTAAGGCATTTGCAGATGTACCCTACGGAGTAAGACTAGAAAGAGGAAAACTTATGATGGGTACACAGAGGGTTTATGTGTCTGACAAAACCATTACTATAAATGCTAATACTTTTGAAAAAACTGAAGGGCTCGTTCAACTGTTATTCGCGAAAATACCTAATTTAGATTTAGTGACTGAAAACGACAAAGAAAACTACAAATTAATATTAAATCAAACTAATGCCCACCGCAGGGATTTTGACCCAAGAAAACCTATCAAAAGTAACAGAGGTAGCAAATATTTACAAATAATTAAACCATTATTTAAACTTATCCGAGTCTGTGACAGTACGGAGAATCTAGCTGTTGGCAACGGATTAGGTTTCTTAAAGAAAGTAAAGTCAAATACGGATTATGTTTACTGGGATGATCCAAACGAGTTAGTTGATAGGTTGAAGTTACTAATCGCTTCTCGAGAA
The DNA here is from genome assembly GCA_947086415.1 of Pammene aurita. Taxonomy (NCBI): domain Eukaryota; kingdom Metazoa; phylum Arthropoda; class Insecta; order Lepidoptera; family Tortricidae; genus Pammene; species Pammene aurita. Next base: position 19,184,615 of record OX352305.1, on the reverse strand, counting down.
GCTGGTAACACCGGTCTTGACAATGAGATAATCTCGATAATTGAAGAGTTACGTGAAGCCAACATTATTCCATAAAAGCATCCATCTCTATTATTATTACTTCAGTTTATATCGACGCATAGTCAAACGCGCACGGATAATGAATATTGATAAATTTGGACATCACGTACATAAACGTTTACGTATCGCAAACTATGATGAGACATTACAAAAAACAGAAAACGGAGATTTCAATTTACGGTCATCAAGACTTAAAGGTTTGAAATCCCCGCTTTCGAGCGATGAAGCGGTCAATAAGGAGTATGTTGATAATATAAATAAAACTAATCAGTCTAATATAGCAAACGTTATAATTCGCCTTCAACAAATAAACTCAATCTTAGAAGAAATTGACAAAAAGTTTTGTACCAAAGCGGATGTTATTAAAATCGTAAAGGAAAAACAAAAATGAGCAAACAAGAAGTTGTAAACGAAATTCATAAGGATGCAAGAAAGAACTTTAAACGCTGTTCGGTGATATTAAAAGGAACCAATGATTTGTGGCAAGCTGATTTAATCGATATGATTAAATTTTCTTCTGTAAATAATGGTCACAAGTATATATTGGTTGTAATTGACTGTTTTTCAAAGTATGCGTGGGCTGTACCTGTAAAAACAAAAACGAAAATGGAAATAACGCGTGCATTTGAAAGCATATTGAATGCTGGTCACACTCCACTAAATTTACAAACAGATAAGGGTAAAGAGTTTTATAATGATGTATTTCAACAATTGATGAAAGTAAGACATATAAATCACTACTCTTCGTATTCCACGAAAAAAGCTTCTATTGTGGAAAGATTAATAAGAACACTGAAAGCTAAACTGTATAAACACTTTAGTTTACTTGGAAACTATAAATGGATTGGAAATCCACTAAATAATACAATTAAAATTTACAATGGAACTAAACATAGAACAACTAAATTTAAACCAACTGATGTAAATTCTACAAATGAGCATGTCGTGCGACAAAACATCTTAATTAGACAAAAACATGTTATTCAAAAGAAAACAAAGCTAAAAATAGGTGACTGTGTACGAATCTCGAAGTATAAATCAGCTTTTAAGAAGGGTTATACTCCTAATTGGTCTACAGAGCTATTCAGCATTATTAAAGTTAAAAACACTAATCCAGTAACGTATAACATTGAAGATTGTCATAAAAATATAATACTTGGTTCGTTTTATGAACAAGAACTACAAAAAACAGCTCATCCTAATGTATATCTGATTGAAAAAGTTATTAAAAGAAAGGGAAACAGGCTGTTTGTGAAATGGTTAGGCCTTAGCGAAGCAGAAAATAGCTGGATTAATAAAAATGATTTAGTTTAACTTAACTATAAATAAAAGATATACTTTTTATTTCTCATCATTAAACAATAAGTAATGCAAGGAAGCGAACTTGTTAATAGTGTAATAAATAATCTACCTTTTGAATTACATTTGCCTGGATACAATTATTGTGGACCAGGTACAAGACTTAAAGAAAGGTTGTTAAGAGGTGACCGAGGCATAAATAAATTGGACGAAGCCTGCAAGCAACACGATATTGCGTATAGCAACTATTCTGACCTTACACAGCGTCACAAAGCTGATAAAGAGTTAATAAAAATGGCAAAACAAAGAATTAAATCATCAAATGCTAGCAAAGGTGAAAAATTGGCTTCTTGGTTAGTTAACAAGGTTATGAAAACTAAATTGAGGGCTGGCGCTGGAATTAAATCATTTAAAACAATCGTTTCAAAAATTCGATCACATATTAAAAAGCATAAACCTAAAGGTGATTCATCAACAATTAAGTGTGCATATAAAGCTGCAAAAAAGTTACTTCGTAAAAATGCATCTATTCGTTTACCACGCATTATTCCAATTCCGAAAACTGGAGGAATCTTGCCCTTGATTCCTATTTTTGCTGGTTTGTCAGCTCTGGGTTCATTAGCTGGAGGAGCGGCTGGTATTGCAAAGGCTGTGACTGACTATAAATCAGCACAAAAGAACCTACAGGAGTCAGAACGCCACAATAAAATGATGGAGTCAATTGCCATTGGCAAAGGCTTATACATAAAACCCTATAAGAAAGGTAGTGGTTTATTTTTTAACGCATCAAAAAACTAAGCAGAAGGCTGCCAAGGAGAGCTCTCACAAACATAGATCTATTAAAATTTGGACGTGACATACCACATTTCAGAGGCGTTTTCATGCGTGACAATTTACCAAAACGACCTAGGCGTGTGGAGTGTGCAATTGTTAATTTAGATAGCTCAACGAATATGGGGACTCACTGGGTGGCCTACGTTAAATTAAACGCATATTGTGAATATTTTAATAGTTACGGAGATTTAAAACCACCTGTTGAACTTATTAGATACTTAAAGAAATATGAAATTTTTTATAATTATCGTACGTATCAAAAATTTGATACTGTAAATTGTGGACACTTATGTTTAAATTATTTACATAACTTTTGGAAAAAACAATATAAAATGTGACACACTACTCGAATATTATCATTTCCTAAAATGTCGTTCACCATATCTGTAACCGGATTAACTTCAACGCTTATTACGAATTATTCCCCTCCTTTACAACTGGAAGGGGTGTACGAGTGTGGGCTTTTATATTTTTCTACGTTTAATTCAATACCCAACATCGATAGTAGAAATAATCAATTCTGGTATGGTAATAATGAGTGTATTGAAATACCTGAAGGATCATATGAACTCGAAGATATCGGTGATTACATAAAAGATAATGTAAAAGATTGCACTTTTAAATTAATATGTAATAATAACACACTAAAAACTAAAATATTTTGTACAAAAGATGTTCATTTTGAAAAGTCAAACTCTATCGGAAGAACATTAGGTTTCGGAAATGAGACACTAAAATCCGATATAATAAACTGTTCACAATTTCCTGTTAACATTATATCGACAACCGTTATCAGGATCGAATGTGATATTGTGAGCGAATCATTTGTAAATGGAAAACCTAGCCATATAGTTCATGAATTTGTTCCTAATGTGCCTCCCGGATATCGAATTATAGAAGTTCCAAGAAACTTTATTTATTTTCCTGTAAATCAGGACACCATAAGTTCAATTAATGTGCGCATTCTCGACGCAAACAATCAACTTGTAAATTTAAGAGGAGAAGATATTCAGTTATACTTTCATCTCAAGAAAAAACTATAATGATTGACTTTAATAAAAAGTCGTCGTGCGCGCCTAGACATATCAGTTTGCAAACTACTTTGAAAAGGAGAACACCTATCAAATTAACGAAGGAAAACAAAAAGTTTTTAAAACTAATCGGATTATTAAAATGAGTGAAATACTTAGTGTAGCAGAGTCTTATGCAGAAGACAATGCTATTGAAAGCTTCGAAGTTCATTCCTACAGACCATATGTAACAACATTCAATAAAAACGATGAAATTCGGATACCCATTAATCAACAAGACTTGTATATTTTACCGTGTGCTAGTACCTTATATTTAGAAGGTACAGTCAAAGTTATAAACAGAGAGACAAAACACGAAGTGAATAGCATTCATTTCACAAACAATCCGTTTCTATTCCTGTTTCAAGATATTCGATACGAATTGAATGGGGTTGAGATTGATAAAGTGAAAAATGTAGGTATCACCTCAACTATAAAATCTTTATTGTCTATGAATAGCAATGAATCAATGATGTCCAAGGCTTGGGGATGGGACTTAAACGGCACAAAAAATACTCAACATGGACGTTTTGCCGTATCTTTGCCTCTAAACAAAATTTTAGGGTTTGCTGAAGACTTTACCAAAATAATAATCAATTGTAAACATGAGTTGATTTTGTTGCGAAGTAATACAAATTTGAATGCTGTCAAACTTAATACAAATGAAGTATTAGAAGATATTATTATTGATAAAATCGTATGGCGAGTGCCTCATATTAAAGTTTCAGACCGTCAACGTATACAAATGTTGAAGTTGTTGGAAAAGGACCGACCCCTAAATTTGGCTTTTAGAAATTGGGATTTGTATGAGTATCCGCTTTTACCTAAAACAACAAAGCATACCTGGGCAATTAAGACGTCATCTCAGTTAGAAAAACCTAGGTTCGTTGTATTAGCCTTATCAACCAACAGAAAAAATAAGTCGGATGCGGATTTCTCTAGTTTTGATCATTGTAATTTACGTGAAGTCCGAGTATTTTTAAACTCTACTTATTTTCCATATGAAAGTTTAAATGTGAAGTTCGAGCATGACAATTACGCAATATTATATGAACAATATACAAGGTTTCAACAGTCGTATCATGGACGTCGAGCTGAACCGTTGTTAACTATACAAGAGTTTAAAAAATGTGCTTTATATGTTTTGGACACTTCTAGACAAAATGATCGCTTGAAGACGGGTCCTATAGATAGATGTGAGAATAGAAATTGAGAGTGATTCAGAAATTCCAGACAATACGTCTGCTTTTTGTTTAATATTCAACGATTGCATTGTGGAATATAAACCATTAAGTAGTATCGTGAAGAAAATATCATGAATTTACACCATTACATTGTCGACATACAAGGCTTCAGGGATGCGAACAATAAATTCATTATTAAAGAGCTAGGTCTGGCTGCTGATGACTTTACTCTAGTGTTTTCAATAAAGCCTCCGTTTCCTTATTCACGGTTAACGCACGAAGAACGCCGACATGTGCGCTGGATCGAGAAGACTTTCAGCTTTCGTTGGAGTGAAGGTTTTATTGAATACAAGCTATTTAAAGACATAATAACCCCTTATCTTGAAAATAAAAAAATATATGTTAAAGGCGTAGAAAAAATTAAATGGGTTCAAGAATTATGTCAAAATTGTGATGTTACTGATATTGCACAAAAAGGATGCCCGAACTTTTTAAAACTTTATAATACGTATTTTAAATGTAATGGTAAAATTACTTGTATGGATCATATTATTGATAAGCACTGTTCATTAAAGAATGTAATTTGTATTAAGAAATGGTATAGAGAAAATCTTGTTCTTTTATAAATAAATAAATCGTATTTTATGAACCTAAACGAATTTTATTACTTGTACCTAATTTTATTGCCCGTTCATAAAAAATATTAATTCATCTACAATGTACAGTTCGTGTTACTTAAAACTCAGTTTCATGATATCATAATATGATTGAATATAATCTTTGAAAATTGTACGTTTTGCTACTTCGTAGCGTAACGAGAACTGAACATGTAAGTAGATACAATAAAATGGGTAATAAAAATAAAACAAATTAAATCTGTTAGATAAAAAACATTTATTTTCAAATCTTCAACTATAACTAATAACAATGTTTACATAAAAATCTATTAAAACATTATGTATAAGGCTAAACCCAGTCAATTGATAGCATGAAGTAGTAACATTATACTTAAAAAAAAGAAGTATGTCCCCATGAAAGGGTATGAATATTATCCTTTAATATAATCCGTTTGTCATCATTCGAAGACAGGGCAACTTTATTAAGAGCTTGTGTAAAAATTTCATGCTTTATAGACTTAAATAGAGTGTTTTTTTTGCGTACCAATTCCTTATTAAAGAGCACATTCTTATAATCACGAAATCGGAGAGCCTTAACTGCATGTGTTTTTGTGCCTTTAGCTTTCTTTAACTGTTTTTCTTCGGTTTGAATGCAGTATAATTTGGACCTGAGACCTATAAATTCAACGATTAGTTGTCCTCCAAGTTCATCCTTAAATAACCCAGGTTCTTTTTTATTTTTTTGACGTATGCCGTATATATTGTCCTCAGCGTAATTACTCGTATCAAAGAAACGTTGAAAATTTAATTTTAAATCTCTATAGATATCGTCTGTTTTTATAAAATACAAAAATGAATCTGTATCAGTATAGCACAAACTAACATTTTCTCCGTAAAATGGTTTAATATGAGAATAGTGAAAGTTATACATGTGAGATTTTGATATTTCCAAAACTGTAAATCCTATGTAAATAGGTTTATCGAGTGTAACAATTTCTGGATTCATTTGAATGGCAACTAAATTTTCGGTAAAGACACTTGCACTATGAAAATTAGGTCGTGCTATTAACGCTTCAGCACTTGTTTTTTTTCTTAGTTTTATTCGTTGTATCATTCCATTGATTAACTAACATAACGTTTGTTCTATTTTCTGTAGCTTCTAAAGTTTTACCAAATAAGCTGTTATTGAGGAGTTTATAAAAGTTCATTTGAAATTCCGATTTCGCATTTTTTCTCAACTGTGTGTTTAACTCAATGTACTGCTGTATAAATCGACTTTGTTTAAACTTTATAGCTCTATGAATTTTTTTCAGTTTTAAACCATGTTTCACGCAAGTTTTTGAATGCACGTAATGAATTACATATTCATATTTATCGTACAGGTTTGGGATAAGTTTAGAACTCTTCGATCCGGGAGGTATAAACTTTTGGGGACAAAATGGAAGGTCATTGTGTGAATTATGGAGATCTTCTGAATATTTCATATCGGCTTCTAATATATAACCATAAAGACTATCATCAGGAACTTCAAGGAAATTAATATTTTCTATTTCATCTTTGCTTAATAATTTGAAGTCTGCAAATGGTAAATAACTGCACATTGCATAGCCATAAAGATTATTGCAATCGATGTAAAACAAAAAAGAATCGGGAACAGATGAGTTATAACACGATAAGTATTTATTATTAGCACGTGCGTATCTAGTAGAACAAAGGCAAATACCCCCGCGAATACCTTTTTGAATCATTCTTATTATTTCCAGATCACTTATGAGTTCTAATTTTACATTGGTAATTCGTAACATTGCGTCAAAGCTTAAACTCGGTGCCGTCATATAAAAAGAAGGATCTAATTTATAGTTTAACATAGAAGTCTGTCTAAAGTTTTCAAATATATCAGCTAACAACAGTACATCAGACTTAAGGTAGAGGTCTGTGTATTCCCCCAAGGTCTTTAGATTAAATACGTTCCACACACGTTTAGCATGGTCATACGCTGAGTTTAAAATTTTAGTTTTGTTTAATGAGTTGTAAAAACGATGTTGTGGTGGTAATTTTTCTTCTTCGTAAGCTTTCCAACAAGTTACATAATTATATGGATATACACCTTTAGATCTAAGGAGCACAAAATGATCTCGAATGGGAAAAAACCTACGTAAGTGAACAAAGTCTCGATCATTTAAATCAGCTGCTAATTTTTCTAAACTAGTTCCTAAAAACTTGAAAGAATCAACGAAACGAACCGGCCAAAACTCGTTTACACCTATTTGAATAAACTTTGTAAATGAAATGTAATTTTCTTTATTTTTTGCTATAACTTTTAAGTTACCTCTCATTTCTCCTAACTGGCGAATAAACAAGTGACAATCATAGCCCGATAAATTATGGAAAAATACGGGTATGAACTTAGGTAAACGAAATTGAATATTGCAGAACGAATGAGCTGCGCCTCTAAAACGACCAGTTAAGTGGCAGTGGTCTCTAACAGCATCGTCTAACAATAATTTATTACAAAGAAAACAATACTTCGCATTACGAAACTGCTTTTCCTCTGCCTCTGTGAGATTTATAGGTACATGGCTCTTATAAACTTCTGTAATCTTACCAATATCACTTTTTAGATAGTCTAGAAATTTTTCTACGCAATCTCGCCCTCGATAACTAACATATCTGTTAAGAGAACTATCATAGGAACACACAATATAATACGCAAACGCAGCTGGAACATGTTTTCGTAATGTGCTAGTACATTTAGAATCAAATTCGTTACTTGAGTTTGGTTGTAATATACATTCAAAATCCGCGTAAATTACGTAAGGCATGGCTTGCATTCTTTCATAGTTCTTAAATTGAATATAGGCACCGCTGTCAGGTAATACCGTAGCAACACCACCACATACATGCTTATTCAACTTATCCGCGCTGTGAAAAAATATTAAGCATTCTTCACAAAGAAATATTTTTTCGTTAACTGCTTTTTTAGAAGTCGACCTAAATTTTTTATGAGACAATAATGTGATTGATTGCCATTTTCCAACATTAACAAATTCACATGATGTTTCCTTTTTTTATCTGTTTTGTACAGTGGTCCTACAACTTCGTTTTTTCTTAATCCGTAAACATTAACGCTTATGTTCTTATTATTTTTTTCAAAAATGTTGATGTCAGAGAGACCAACAGGAAACGTCATGTCATTTGTGTTGAGTTGGTTTTCAAAATGTGGATAAGATGATATTCGATCCTGATTGTTTTTAACGGGAAACAATGCCGCAATTATACACCATAAAAAACAGTAATTGTCATTATTTTTAATATTAACGCAAGCCCTTCTGAGTTTTATGATTTTAGGCAATTCTATAAATTTTGAAGCTCTTAGTGGATTATATTTGTTTATGTTTACTTCCAAGTATAGGTTTCGTAGAAAACTCCAACCACTATCCCTTTCTTGAAATTCGTCAATTTTCTTACTCAAAGTCTCTAATATCTTCGAATATATTTCTTTAAATTCAAAAACTTGATGTAAAATTATATTTTGCGTAGCGAATGATTTAATTTCACTTGTGTCATTTTTTGGCATACAAAATTCTGCAAAAAATTCAAAGTTAGCCTTAATAGACCCGAAAGACGCCCTTCTAGCTTCTAGAATTTTACGCACATGCTCGCGAATAGCGCTCAAAAACCTAACCGGTGTATCATGGAGACGGTTTTCCGGACCACGCACTCTATATGAGGCGATCCTGCTACGGAAAGCACAGCAAATTTTTTCAATATCTGGAGTTAATTGAACAGAATTGTTATTTTTATGTAAGTTAGTACGCAAGTGTGCAGAAAAGGCTCTACTCGGAATACTTATGTCACACACTGAACAAAATATCGAACTATGACGCATTTTACTATTTAGTTGTAATATCGCAAGAATAGACTGGGTTTAGCTCGTTTGGAAAAAGCTTTGATGGAATTATTGTTTATTTTTATCTGGGAAGAAAGTTCCTTCCTCTGTAAAGTCTTCCTTACAAAACTTTAATATATTATTTATCCCATCCACGACAGGCGAATTGGAATCAACACGATATTTTAAATTAATCAAAGCTTTCTCCCAACGGTCTTGTGCTGAAATGTTTTGAATATCATTGACGTTATACAATTTTAATTCAATATAAAGGTCACCCGTTAAAGAAGTTGTACGACGCACGTGTCCACCAGCAACGCGTCGCGACAGCACTGACGTCAGAGTTCCAGCACGACGTTGTACTTCGACAGCTTCCTCGTCACTCCAGTTTGAAAACCAGCCAGGTTCCAAATCCCTCGCCTTTGGATGAGCACTTGTTTTCTTCGTTGCCTTCGTCGGCTTAATCTTTTTACTGAAATAATAGAAAAACCTATTTAGTTTTCTAAATAATCAAAGAGCTATAAGATATTATTTCGCAAATAACAACTAAATACTACTTGGTAGTGATTATAGTGGATAAATACCTTTTACTTGCTGGTTCTTTCACTAACTCGAGCTGGTCGCGGCGATTGCTTTCTTCGTCGCTGTCTCCCGAACAGCCCAAGTTTGCATCTTGTTTCGGTTTTGAAGATGCGCCTTTCCGTTTTAGCGCAGCTTTTAGTTGAACCCTGTAATTTTAAAAAGTGTAATGAGTATCCGTGAACGCGAGAAGTACTAATAAATTTATTAAAAATAATACGAAGACGATAAGTTACATAATAAGATAAAAATACACACCTTTTCGTTGTAGATTCATCCGCTGACTCACTTGCGCCTTTGTAAGTACGTTTTACATAATATTCCGAGTCCGACCTGCGAATATATTAATTAATTAATTGAGTTTCCGCTAATCTCTTAACTATAAAGCTAAGAGAAACCAATTTCAAACACACGTGTATTATCTCTATATTCTAGCTAGGGCTGTAAAAACTGCAAGTTAAAGTAGTTATACATATAATTTACCTAAACGAAATGTAATTTAGAACTATACGGTTATTAAAACAAGGTTAGAATAGAACACAAATTAAAAAATATATAAAATATATTATAACTTACGAACATTTTTCAAGGTGAGTCATTTCGCTGTGAAGTCAAACGCACCGTAAAATCACGACCACTTTGAATAAAATCAAATCTAGAAATGTAAAATAACTTTAGATTTTATTATGAAGCAATTTTGCCGCTAAACCAGAAGTTGACAACCTACACGCAAATAATATCCTGCATAAACTGCAAGACTCATAAAAATTAATGAAGAAACAGGCGTTTTAAAAAGGTTTAACTTCACTGTGACTAGAAAATCAACTCAGCATATCATGTTTACTGGAAAATAAAGGCTCGTGTTAATATCGGTACATCAAAGTGAAGTCATGTAACAAAAGATGCCGACCGCTAACATTAGGCTTCATTCATAGTGAAAGCTATAATATAATTTAAATACATACATGATGCAATACACCAATAAAACACGTAACTGGTTTGAACCTGTTCGAAAACGTGTTTATTTCTATACACCTATAATAATTCAGGTTTGCACCTGTTCGAAAAACGTGTTTACGTACACTAATAATAATTGCACATCAAGCGAAAAAAAAAAATATACTACTATAAAATAAAACCTGAAGAAAACAAAAAAGTATTTCTGATTAAGGTTTCAAACAGAACGCATTACTAGTTTCAATAAATTATTCTGTATTTTATTTCACATTTAAAATGGTGAGTTTTAGACTTTTTAATTATTATAGCGTTTGAATTTTCGTTCCGTAGATATTGATTATTTAATAAAGTCTTTGCTTTCTTTCAGAGCTCACAACCCATGAACTCGGTTGCAGAAGTCACCGTTGCTACTCCATTTTACTCACAATTTGGTGAAAAGATGAATGAACCTTTCAACTACTCGCAAGATATGGATGCTTATTTAAAATATCAAGATGCGCTTTTAAATCCCTCGCAAGAAATTCCACTATCCCAGTCAAAAAAAGTAAGAAAAATCGTCAAAAAAGGAAAAAAGAAGGCGGAAATGGGATTAAATTCACACGTTATCAGAAAAGTGACGAAAGGAAAGCGTCTTATAAAAATCAGCATTTCAGACATTGAATCCAACTTGGAAACTAATGGCGTTTCGGTACAATACGTAGTGCAAGATGAATATGATGATTGATGAGCTATTGAATGCGACGGAAGGCCTAGTGGGAAAAATTGTTAAAAAGTTGAGTGAAGTGATTAGTTATTAATAAAAGATTCTTCTAGTTATTAATTTAAGTTATTATTGCTAGTTAATGTATGGAATAAAACTCTTTATAATATTTACCACGTTATTTACATATCTTTTGAATTCTCCTGTTTGTAAAAATAGAAGATTTAAAATCAAAAATTTTAGCTAAATAGCTTAATAATTATTCCACGATAATGTTGTTTACAATAAAAGTATTAGTAATGTATATGAAGTAGTATATTGATTATGAAAGGAATGTTTTACAATGCTATTTGCGTACGTCATATTATTGTACCTATAAATAAAGTTTTTATTGTTACTTAACGTATGTTATAATTTGTAATAAATAGTTACCTAAGTATGATTTTTATTTTTTGTTTCCATTTTGTTGCTTAGAAAATTATAACCTAACTAGTAGGATCATATTATGCTGATTTAATAAATTTTGTTCTTCTTTCATGTTAAATATTAAAAGCTAAAATATTAGTTAGATACAAATTACAACCTAAATTACGTAGGGTTTGGTTTAGATCGTTAAGGCAACCTTTGAAAAGTATATTTACATCAGTAACTGCTATTTTTGAAAACCGGAGAAAACAACTTCAATACAAAAGTACTACGCGCTTGCTCAATAAACAGGCATTGCGCTAAAGATAGTATGACTCAGGTTACAATAAATGCGCGATCAACCTTGTTTAAGCATGAAAAGCAATATGATTCAACCATTAAAACGTAATGTTAATCTTATGATAATTGATATAAGGCTTTGATTTGTTAGTTAGGATTTTAGAATTTAAATTATTTCAATGTTCAAAATTTAAATCAAAGAAATTTAATTTTTATATTGCACTGATCAAGGCATAGATTGCGATTGTCTCGTACAACATGACGTTCGAGTACGTCATACGTAACAGCCAATAATATAGCCTGGCCTGAATCACGCTATTGAAGTTTTTTACATTCGTTCATATAAATAAAAGTTCTTGATTATACTTCGACGGGAAGTTGACGACCGAACGACCCCAACACGTGAACCATGCCTCGGATTGGCCACCCGACGCGCATGTAGTAATATGTTGAATTCTGAAACTCTGTATCCGGGGTATTTCAATTCTTACGCGGTCGATAAGTATTGATTACCCACACCCGAAGCACAAGGGGTAAATGCACGTTTGATGAGTCTGATCAACTTGTCTCTCGTGTTGTGCAAAACACCGTAGCCTCGGCTATGAGGGTTTATGCCAGGAATCGACTTCCTGGGACCCTTGCATGCAATCTGAGGGTTGGCCGCCTTAGATTGCATGTTGTGTTAAGCTTTTGCTGTTTAAAGATTAACTTTTCGACTTGCGATTTTACAGAACAGAGTTAAAACTAAGTCATAAAACGAAAAACGCGTCCTTAAAACCTTATCATGAATTTTAAATCAAGCTAAGCTTAATCGAACGTTACGGATCATGCGATCATAAACGAAGAAATAGATTAGGATATGATATACAGGCTCAATGTACTTAACCCGAACCCGATTGGGCATTTCGAATCAGAAGATTATTGGGGGTTTGAAATATCGATTCGGAGAATCGAAGATTCGGAGAATTGATATTTCAAACACCCAATAATCACCTACTTGTGTAGCGCCCCTTAAGTGAAATATACTTGTAGATGCTTGAAATAACGATATTCCTGTTTAGAAATTAATTCGTTCCTTTATTTTCACCATACATTTTATTTAGCATTTTAATTTTGTATGGATTATACTTTATTTATTATAAGGTACGGTATACATACACACTTATCCCCTGAAATAGGCACTTTTAATTCCTGACTCTGGTATCACTGTAACACACGGTATCACGGTATCACAGGTAAGTTTTAGTGATGGGACAGCACAAAAATAAATGTCGATATTAACATTAGCAGTATGTTATACTTTTTATTTATAATAGAAAATGAAGAAGAGATAATAGAAATAGAAACACAAATTGGAAACAGATGCCCATTACAATTAAAATATCAACTGCGAAGGACTCTGGAACATCACGATGTCGCTAGTGACTGATTCATCATTGTTCATTACAGTGAAAAATTCACTGAGGTGGATAGAGGAACGTCTAGTGTAATTGGAAGTACATTGGAACGGTAATCTAAACACGTGGGTTCGAATCCCGCGATGTTCCAGAGTTCTTTACAGTTCAATGTTTCATTGTAATAGTAATTTGTTTCCAATTTGTAGTATTTTCCACTAAATTTAAAAGCAAATACACATCAAAATATTAAATTGATAATATAAAAGTTATTCTAAATCAGCTTGCAAGATTTGTCCTGAACAAATAGACAAACTAACTTACGTAGAATACTAACATTGTAAGTAATATGCTGGTAGAAAAACTTGATATTTAATCACAACTTAACATTATAATTTTATCAATAGCTAAACCTTATACTTGGTAAAGAAACAAAAATATATAACTAACCTACGATCAATGTTTCTCTGCGTCCGTAGGAAACACCTTAGACAACCCTACACGTAATCCTTGGGTGGTGCTAAAAGAGTTACAAACATTGGCAGCTCTACTGTCCTACCTGGACCTCGCAGCACTCACTGGATTTTCTTCATCATCTGCTTTCCCACTACCCTAGGGAAATGCCTATCTATATCCAGTGACATGTAGGCATACGATAAATAAATCTACGATAAAAACTGACATTTTCAAGTCAAAGGTACATCATTATCGGTTGTCAATAAGGCGTTACCATAAAAAAAACATTTAAAAATTAACTCTATTAACAACCGACAATGATGTACCTTTGACTTGAAAACGTCACAAATATCGATACTTAAGTATATTATTATCGACGCGTTCCTCGCACTGTGTACGTTTACTTAAAGATGACATTATCTCGTTCACGGACAGGTTGTCTGTGTCTGTGTTTATACTTGGTGAGTATATTTTATGCTAGTGTTTGATAATTTTATCATGTGCGTGTGTAGCGACGTCAATGGAAAATGCATTAGTGTTAACAGTATTTGTGTGCGTTTCCTGGTCCCCCGCGCCGAAATTGGCAGACTTTTTCTGATAGAAATTAGTGCGCGTCTCGCATCTGGTTGGTTTAATTATCAAAGCTAAATAATAACGACAAACTTTTGTGTGCGATTGATTAAATTCTTTGAATTCGAGCGCTCGATTGTCAACGTACGATGGCGTTGGAAGCAGGTTGATATAAAATGACAGTGTCGCCAAACTGTCATATTATATCACGCTGTCCCGCTACAACCTGCTGCCATCATAAGACAAGCAGTGCAGCGTGCTTTAGCTAGTTGCTTCACAACATAGTATAAACATAGACTAATAACCCAAGACGCCGCATAGCCGGGTGAACCCCGCTGCCACGCATACAGTGGCTTCACTCGACGGTGTGAGAGAGAAAGTTGTCTTTCCTTTCAGTCCTGTATGTAACATCGCTTGCTTGCGGCATTAAAACGCATTATTGTTGCATTTAATTGTGACGCAGAAACACTATAACATCTGGTCTGCAAAATTTTGGCATTTAATTTCACTGGTAAACCGTTTTTTAACTTAATTACCTATTAAAATTTGTCCGGAAAGAGAAGTGTCGTAGTTTATAAGGAAGCTCATACATTCTACGACACTTGTCTTTCCGGACAGACTCTAAATATAATTGTAATTATTGGATGTGACAGTAAACATGTGTGTTACCATGGCAGCCATTAATGTTTGTCTCTCTCTTATGCACCACGGAACAATCGCGCGTTCCCTGTCTAGCATTGCCTGCCACTGCATAGAATGAATTAGTGATGTGACACGTTTTTATTCAGTTATTATCGACAATGACATGTTATCTCTAACTTTATCAAATAATGTTCCAGTTATATAATATGGAGCAAAATTATTAAAAATACGGCCCAAATTACTTCAATGTGCTGACGGAGTAATGATTTTCACAATTTTTTTGCAAACCATTGAGTTAGAATATAGTAGAGTTACAGTCTCAAAGAAGTTTCACCGAAAATATGGCATGGCTCGTGAAAATTTGTAACCGGTCTCTTGTATCAGTGACTAAAGCCTAATAAAACTGACCCAGAAACGAGTCGTTCGTAAAACACTGTCGTGGGGCCGTTTTTTAGGCTGATTGTGTGTCCCGTTCTTTATTAAATATCAGTAGTCCAAACATAAATACTTGACATATCATCGATATAAATTGAGAATTTATCGATCGCGTCACATCACTAGCGACCAGCTGTGCATTTTATTTTGACGTTCAGGTGTCACTGATTTCATCAATGACAGCGCGGCAATCGCTCGGTTCCCCTCCCGCACCCCTCGGTTTTGGCAGCTTTGGTTTCAAAGAAATAACGCGCTAAGCGGAGTATAGAGATATTTAGTATATGAGTATAAAACAAAGTCACTTTCCGCTGTCTGGCCCTATGTATGCTTACATCTTTAAAACTACTTACGCAACGGATTTTCATGCGGTTTTTTTAAATAGAGTGATTCAAGAGGAAGGTTATATGTATTATACATGCATAAAGAGAATGAAATACTGATAATTTTGAGGTTTCTAATGTGATGTAATTAAACATATTTTTTGCGGTTACATTGCGAACACTGGCTGAACTCTACGAGATAGATCAAATTAATACACTACAGTATTGTACACCTTAAAAGGTCTACAAAAAAGTCCCGTACGAAGCCGGGGCGGGTCGCTATTAGATAATATAATTTAAAATGAGTTCAACATGTCAAACTTACCAATCCACGAAAAAGCATTCAGCTGGGACTGCTAGTAGTAACAAAGGATTGTCACTTTTTTGATGACCGCAAGTCGAGAAAAAGTTATAATGCAGTGTCTGTGGAAGGTAGTCTGTGTAAATAGGTAATGATAACTTAATTCGTATGCTAATTGAGATTTTGGACCCTTTGCTGGCGGACTTTGAGCTTTAGTGCTCCAGAATAGAGTGTGTTTTAACTCTGAGTTTTGAATAAGGAGAAGGGTCGCTTGAAATGAGATTTATAGAGACCTTTGGGTCTTCGATCTAGTTAGTAGGTATGTTAGTACCTACTAACTAAACCTACGTAAGTGATATACATACTAAAGCCCATAGACTACGCGACATCTAAAAGGGAGGAAGTTTTATAAGAATATAAATGGAGTTGGGTTAAAGCTTAATTTTGCTTAACCTGGCACCTCTACAATTTTAGAATTCTTGGTATTGTTTGTGCTATTAACCAACCCTCTTTATCACCTTGTTTCTGAAAAAAGGGATTAAATTGATGTAGTAAATGATATATGTATGTATCTATATTTTGAATCCATCAAAGTAACTATGCCTGTATAGTCGAGGTCAAAAATACCTTTACAGTTGAGAGTTACAAAAATACCTTTACATTTAAATATGTTTACACATTGCATGACAAAAACATGCTTACAACTCACATGACAGATTCTGCTTTTCAGTTAAAGCTCCATATTTCAGTTTACAATCTGTCTTCCATAAAAACATTTACAAAAGTTGTGTCATAACAGATTTACATTGCATGTTACAGAATAAGATTTACTGCCAATGTGCCGTAAATACGTTTACATTTTCAGTGACATTAGAAACTTTACGATCAAGCTTACTTTTCGATTACGTACACCTATTGTTACATAAATATCTTTACAGATTTGATTAGCCCGTGTTTAATTTTAATAATGACATGAAATCGTCATAAATATAAATTTCGGCTTTATAAAGAGAGCTTCATTATTTACTAACGCTAACTAAACTTTACTAACTTTCGGCTTTATTATTTATTGTTTATTAAGGGAGTTAAAAAATAGTACTATTTTTTTTAGCTGTATTTGTTTGGTTTAGTATTTTTACATACATTATATAGTATGTCGACAAGAAATCCTTAGTAGTAATTGGACGGTTTCTTTATATCATATTCTAACACATGTGTCTCAAATTATGTAAGAGTTCCTTTAAACCCTTTGAACGCCAAAGACCCATAAAGTGGTCATGAGATGTCGTGTCTATCATGCTATTGACCCCCTAAAGTGGTCCGGACTAAGATGTATTGCGATCATGCTAAAAAAACAATATAAAAGCATTCTCGTTTATTTTTATTGGTGCTTGTGTTGCATTAAATTTATGGTGGTTAGCGTCTGACTGACCACTTCATTCGATCTTTTTATATGTCAATGAACCATTTTCCACGTCAGTCAGTTTCAATTTGGGATTGTAAGAATAATAAATTCTGTGACAAAAAATATTTATGAGTGCTGAAATTCCTGACTCAGTGATGTTACTTCGTAAAACATCCGAGTTCGGTTCGGAGTTCTTGTATATTCGGCGGGTGTCCAAACACTGAAATTTATGATGCTCCTATACTTATGAAGGCAAAAATCTTAATGAAGTTTCATTTATATATTTCTCCAACAACAAGAGCATGCTTATTTCATTTGGGAAAGCCTATTGATGCTTGGGATCAAACAGCTGAGGCCGAAGAAAATCTCATGGATTTTAACGCTGACCATACGAACGACATCACTACATAGTATAAAACAAAGTCGCTTTCCGCTGTTTGTCCCTATGTATGCTTAGATCTTTAAAACTAAGCAACGGATTTTGATGCGTTTGCGGTTTTTTTTAATAGATAGAGTGATTCAAGAGGAAGGTTTATATGTATAATTGATTTTAGAGGTTTAAATAAATAAATAAATATTATAGGATAATCTTACACAAATCGACCTAGGCCCACGGTAAGCTCAATAAGGCTTGTGTTATGGGTACATACTAGACGACGATATATATAATAGATAAATATGGATAAATACTTAAATAAATAGAAAACATCCATAACTCAGGAACAAATAAATATCTGTGATAAACACACAAATAAATGCCCTGACCAGGATTAGAACCCGGGACCTCCTGCTTCGTAGGCAGTGTCACTACCGACTAGGCTAGGAGGCCGTTAAAAGGTTTCTAATGTGATGTCGTAAATAAACCCATTTTTTGCGCTTACATTGCAAACGCTGGCTGAGTCCTAAGAGATAGATCAAAATAATGTACCACAGTATTGTACAACTTAAAAAGGTCTACAAAAAAGTCCGCGATGGTATATATCTATCTCTTAGGGATAACCCACAATAACCATTTTTTATCCCGTGCGAAGCCGGGGCGGGTCGCTAGTAGTTAATATATTTATGGCCTGTTTCACAATCTCCAGTTAAAGCATATCTGTCAGATAAATGTTTGCTGTCCTTTTCTTTTATATGACTGGAGTAATCCTTTAGGATAGCAATAATTTTAACTGGCAGATAAGTTTATCTGGAGATTGTGAAACACGCCCTCTAAATTCTATTGAACGTTCTTAATTTCACTACATCGGCTAATGTGAATTAAATAGAAAATTGGTAATTATTCAAATTAAGAACGGGCCCATCAAATCTGTAATAGTAGTTTATGTAACTGTTACGTAATAAGGGTCCTTAAAACATGAGTGTGGTTTTATGAAATGAGCCGCAGGCGAATTTCATAATAAGATCACACGAGTGCTTTAAGGCCTAATTACGTACAGTTGCATACACTGCTTTATCTACACTCATATTATTTATTCTAAATGCCGTATTCGGAAACCATAGAATGGCCGCCATTGCACCGCCATGGCCAACTCGATTGTGCCGGCGGTCGGGAAGGCGCGTGTCGGGCTGTCGGCGGACGCGCGGGAGCGTGCAGGTGTACATTATGTTATCAAAAGTATCAAAACTCATAACACATCAATAGTTGAGCAACTTGAGCATGTAAAGTTAAAATTACGTTACTGCCACAGATTTACAGAGCACAGAGCTTATCATAGTAAAATCGGTCGTGGTAATGCTAGCCATTGCCTACCGTTTTCGAACACGTTTTAGAGAACTTACAATATGAGTGTAGATAAACATATTTACGGCACATTAACATGAAATCTAATTCTGTAACATGCAATGTAAACCTAATATGTCACAATTTGTGACAATGTTTCTATGGAAGACAGATTATAAACTGAACTTTGGTGCATTAAGTGAAAAGGTGAATCTGTCATGTGTGTTGTAAGCATGTTTTTGTCATGTAGTGTGTAAACTTATTTAAATGTAAAGGTATTTTTGTAACACTCAACTGTAAAGGTATTTTTGACCTCGACTGTACCAACGTACCAACCTCATTTTCCAAGGGGTCTCAAAATGTTAGCGAGAAAGCAAATAAAAAAATATTATTTGTAACAAAAAGTTAGTTATATAATCAATTAATGTAATTTAATACTGAACCCTTCTAACATATTACCGACAGTAATCGTACCGATGTATCCAAAATGTTTATAAAATACACATTATGTTTAGTTCAAACATCATACCATTACCAGCCGAGCGGCAACAGATCACGACTCTCAATCACGATCGAACGTTGATCGACAAAAAGTAGATAATTAATAAACAAACATACTGAGTGTGTTGATCAGTTTCTATTAATTAAATCCACCTATCATCGTGGCTTGCGAAGTATAGTTAAGCGAATTTACAGGAGACGACACGTCTAAGATACGATGTTCGACTGTTCGTAAGTGTTAATGAGATACGGTATATTTTAATTAACATATACTCTTTTATTTACCATTATAAGTAAGAGTAGGTTAAGTGATATTGTATTGTACATCTTACTTTCTTAAGTTTATGTAAATAGTGTGCCTATGTTAGAAACTGTATTTACTTATTCGCTTGCTAGGATTACTGGCGAGAGTGTTCAGCATTTCTGCATATCAACCTTTGTAACGCCTCTCAAGTGAATAAAGTTATTTTTATTAGGTCAAAATAAAAGATACAATGATAATATATATCCACAGCGCAGGATTTGTGCAGATTCCCGACACAAAATCATCTGCAACATGCTTCGTCAAATTCACAATACAAATCCACAACAGGTTTCGCCAACGACACAACCATACTCACTAAATCAAATTATAAATAAAATTCTACTCCATTAGACCCCACCCCGATACTCACCCGGACCAAACGTACCAAAAACACTGGCTGCTGGGTAAATACAGTTATTTTGTATTTCTTAGTTGACCACAAGTTTTTCCACACCTCTGTTTACAATGTATATGCAATTTGCAATACCTTTAATTCGGGGCATATAAACAACAGCTTCCGAAAAAAACAGAAGAATATGAACCTTATTACTTATAGTCCTTTGATGTTTCTGACCTTTGTATGGAAAATTAGCTTTTGATTCTATTTAGCGTTGGATTAGACATATATCGAGAGCCGAAACTCGACATATTTTGTTGTTATGGATAACTTGACTCTTTTTGGCTTGAATAGCTTTAAGATGGCCGTTTTTTATCGCCTATCATCCTGGCTGTCACGTTATAGGAAGTGTGTACCTAAGCGTAAAAGCAAAGCACAAGTCGCAATTCGATAGGTGATAAAATGGCAACCATCCCTAGCTCTCCGTTCTGGACTTCTTAATATCGTCGACTGTAAGTGGCATTCGGTGACCCGAAACGCATTTACGACGTGACCTCACATTACGATTAACCTTTCGTTATTGAAGCGGTATGTTATATGTCAAAGAAAGCCAAAAGTTCATAAAATAAGTAGCCAACATATTCAAAAATATCTTCTTCTTCTTCTTCTTCTCCTCTACTTCTTTGCAAAATTAGCCCGCACCCGCATCTACGCTTTCTGTATACCTATGTATATTATAATTAATTACTTTTTTCTGAACGCTACGAAGAGATTATCTGGCCATCCAGAAGAAAACCGATATCTAATGGGCTTTAATTATGATGTTGCACATAACTGTTGTTTAATGGTTATTGTATTTGCTATGTATTCTATCAGTGTCTATCACCTATAAATATTTTATTACCTACATTATATATTCTGATGTTTGGAAAGCGTCACTGGTCGTCACTTAGAGTTATTGGTAATAAATATTGTAATTAAAAGGTTATTACTAGCTTTCTGGGTCGGGAGGTCAGACGGCGATCGGTTTCGTAAAACTGTTGCTGAAAATTTTGCTGAACTCATTTTGGGACACAGGATACAGCAGCCTTCTTAACATGTCTTACGTTGTCGAAGCAAGCACTATAAGCACTCAATCTGTCAATCGGGACTGGAAATATAGTACCTATACAGTTTTTGCGTGAGTATGGTGCCACACAAGCCGTTCTTATATCTTCTATCGTACACATTTAGAAATGTCGCGGTACCTATTTGTGTTAGCTATTCTAAAAACAATTCATTATAAGTAGGCTTATAAAATCATTATAATTAATGATTAAGACGGGTTAGGTATATCTTAATATTTAATACCCTAAAACTGAATTTTATTCTTACAGAGCATGTTTAGCGAGAACGTTGATTCGTACAATCTTGTTACTTGATTATTAATTATTATTTAAGATGGCCCCCAATATGGTTTATATTATCTGATTAAAGCATGAAATACAGTTTATTTCTATATTTTTATTTTTGTGAAATTCTTTAATACCTTCCCAAAAATATCACCTAAACTTCGGCAATTTTTCGTAAAATTGCTCTAGCTAACATACTCTCCCTTAAAAATATATATATGAAAATGAAAAAGAACTGTTCCACTTATTCCTCAGACGACTCATTTTCCAACATATTTATGTATTTTACGTACTAGTATAACTTAATTTTAATCAATAAAAACCTTACTCTTTTCACCTCTCCATGTAAAAATCGCAAAATAGGTGTTAGATTCGGGTTACGGTTCGGGTACTTATAAATGAAACAAGAAAATAAAAAAAAACGTTCCACTTATACAATTTAAAAATCAACGTTATACTTAGATAGAAATTTCTAAATATAAGTTTCATTACTTACTTGCAAAATAGTATCAAAAAGTTGAGCGAAATCGACAAAAAAGTTTACCGGACAGGTATATCTACTGATACTGGATCTATATGGCCGCGTATTTGCCCGATGAGGTATAAGTATATATTCGTCAATGCGTGGTACGCCAAACACGAAATTGCAAAAAAAGTTTATATCATAGATACATTTTGGCCACCTAGTTTCTATGGCTCGGCTAATTTTGTGTTCGTAGTTTACTATCGTAATATAGACTCCTACTTTCTCCCAACGAACGTCATGTTTCAGATTTACATATAACCTTGGTGGCATGACTGAATAGGCCTTTTCTGTCGGTACGTAATAATTTCGACCTCATCTCATTGACACACGGGGGTCAAATTCAAACTTGCTGGCTAGGTTATATGCAGTTATCGTTAACTTACTTATGTACCTACACAATTTTAATTAGTCTAATGAGAGTCACCTAGGTTCTACGTAATAAATGATGGGTTATTTTTTATACTATGGTTAAATGCATTAAAACTAATAAAGGGTAAGTTTGCTCCAAGGTTGAGTGTGTCCTACATTTAATTAGGGCCTGCTAGGTCAGCTAAGCATCGTATATACAACAATACAAGTAAAAGCTCTATGAAAATTTGTTATTTGTAACATTTTCTTCCCATTTTCCCATTCTCCTCCCATTTTAATCGTGAGCTCGCTGTGACGCGGGCGTGTCAGCCCACTAAAGTCTGAAGGCGAATGGCTGACCTAATAAAACATGTCACACTAATAATATCGGGCCATGCTCAGTGTAGGGTTCCGTAGTTGCCGGCCTGTTACAATACATTCGTTCAAAAGGTCGTTTATTAAGGGATATGTTGCGGCGCTGACGTCATTTTACTATGCGGCACTTACATCCTTTTTACTAAGCGTTTTTGAGTTATATATAACTCAACAACGATTTAACCGATTTTATTCAATATAGTTTTTATTGAAAGTACTTATTAGGTCTCACTTTTATGAATTTTTACAAATTTTTTGGACCCACGGTTCAAAAGTTACAGAGGGAGTCGCACGTCGCACTTTTTAGGGTTCCGTAGCCAAATGGCAAAAAACCTAACCCTTATGGATTCGTTATGTCTGTCTGTCTGTCTGTCCGTCCGTATGTCACAGCCATTTTACTCGGAAACTATACGACGTATCTGAATAAAATTTACACATAAGGTGTATTTTGTATGCCGCTACTTAGTTACGGAGTTGAAAAAAAAAATATTTTAAGGGGGGCGCTCAATAGATGTAACTAAATTTCAAAAAATATTTTTTAACCAAATATCAACATGTGACATATCAATCGATAGGTCTTTAAAAATAACATTGAGGTTTCTTTGACCATTTTGTGATTAAGTGAATATATTCTGAAATAATCGCTTCGAAAGTCAGAAAAATTGTGTCCCCCCCCCCTGTAACTTTTGAACCGTAATTCAAAAAAATATGAAAAAATTTGAGGCGATGTGCCTTATTATATACTTTCTACGAAAATTATTTTGAACATTATCGGTTCAGCCATTTTTGAGTTATCTCCAAAAAACTTCTTCGATAGGCACCAGATACGACCTTATGGTATTAGTTTGGTTATTATTACATTTAAGGTACGGAACCCTCCTATGCGTGGTCCGACACGCACTTGTTTAAACTTTCGGAGCTATTATTTACGAAACTATTAGATTTATCCAAAAATGTTTAAAAAGTCAGTCAGTTGTTATATTTATTAAAGTCCTAGTTGACTACGGAACCCTAAAAATGTGTTTTTAACGGTAATATTCTTATTTATCAAATCCATTTTCCCAAACTAGAGGCTGTATTGTCATTTCGTCGGTTGGCAAACGCTCGATTATAGCAGCAGATGCATATTTATTCGAATGGAAAAGACGCAGTTAAACAATTTTAGAATTTCGATGTTTTCAGTGGGCGCTAAGGTACCTGTAGTCATTCCGTCTGATCGTCTGCCGTCAGACAGTCTACAGCGTAGCAGATGAACTTGGTATTTTGCCTAATCCACAGGGCTATTCACACATACGCTCTATAAGATGGAATCCATTTTCTCAAACTGCAGACGCTATTGTCCAATTCGTCGGTTGGCAAACGCTCGGTTATACCGTCAGATGCATATCGGGCTAATGTCTCTTGCGCAATCGGTTAAAAACGATTTACATGTGATTCTGATTCACGCAATACGCTCTCGTCACGTATTATGTGAAAATTACTGTGTTACTTACCGTATATAAATAAGTGCTATGCGGTACCGATCGTGAGTAGATATCTAGTATATGGATGTATTGGACTAAGAGCTGGCCACGTCAGATATCTTACACAATAATGAGAGCAACAAAACCCGTCTGGTTAGATTGCTATACTATCCTTATTGCTTGATCTGGGCATCTGGCAGCTTTTAATGGGTGGAGGTCAGAGTGACAGACTAGTAAAATTTTTAAATTAGAAAATAGTAATACCAAAATAGGTAAAAACTGCCGAAGTTGTCTCTGTTATAAATAGGACAGGGCCTATATTTTAACATTAGAACAATAAACATTGCGTATTATTACGAAAAAAAAAAAACAGTAGTCGACAAAGGGGCGTCCATTAATCGCGTCATATTGTATAGGGGGGGGGGGAGGGGGTCAAGAAAAAATCACCAATGATCACCACAGGGGGGAGGGGGGTCTGGACACATATCACTTGTAATTTTTTTGTTCCTTGTGCTATACTGTATTATGGTCAATAAATTAAATATTATCAACTTTTAAATGACTCAAAAGCAGAGTAAAATTGCACTAGCACTATGATTGTAAATAATTTTTAATGGCATTTGACATATTATTTTGTGAAGTAGGTTGTAAGGGTTCCGTAGCGAAAGTGGCAAAAACGTAACCCTTATAGTTTCGTTATGTCCGTCCGTCCGTCCGTATGTCACAGCCATTTTACTCGAAAATTATAAAACGTATCTTAATAAATATTTAAATATAAGGTGTGTTTATGTATGCCGCTACTTAGTTTTGTAGTAAAATTGCTGAAAAAGATATTTTAAGGAGGGGCACTAGTCCATACATGTAATTATTTGTCAAAAAATAATTTTTTTACTAAATATCGTCATGTCGTTGTTTTTTTCAATATGTCATGTTGATTTTTTTTTGTGAATATTTTAAGAAATAATCACCCCGTAAGTCTAAAAACTTGTGTCCTTGTCCTTGTGTCACTTTTGAACCGGAGATCCAAAAAATATGAAAAAAATTGAGAACATTATCGGTTTAGGAATTATTGAGTTATCTCCTAAAAACTCATTTCATTCATATGCAGATACAACCTTTTGATATTACTTTTTCGAAACCGCGTGGTCCGACACGCACTTGGCCGGTTTTTTTCTATTAAAGATAATTTTATATGTATACATGTAGTCTCATTTCTTACCCTTTACGTGTACGTACGTTACGTCAGTAGGTTCACGTGTTGGAAAACTGTACTTACTTTAGTTAGCAAAAAATTACACGTCATATTGGACAGGGGGGGGGGGGGGGGAGGGGTCCTGAAAATATCACCAAAGATCACCATGGGGGA
Organism: Pammene aurita; assembly: GCA_947086415.1. Taxonomy (NCBI): domain Eukaryota; kingdom Metazoa; phylum Arthropoda; class Insecta; order Lepidoptera; family Tortricidae; genus Pammene; species Pammene aurita. The sequence continues at coordinate 19,158,867 of OX352305.1, read as the reverse complement.
GGGGGGGTCTAAAACAAGCCAAAAACGTATGACGCGATTAATGGACGCCCCCAAACTATGAATTACATTGTACGCCGTTTGGCACTACTTACCCCCAACAGAAACTTTTGGCAATGATATAATCTAATTACTTATATAATTTCTCCTACTATTCCATCAAACCCAGAACTCTAGGATCGGTTTTCTTAAAGTGATTTGTGTTCTTTGACCTCCACCACTTTACAGCTGCCAGATGTCCTGATCTATAAATAAGCATTGTTGCTGTCATTATTGTGTCATATCAGACGTGGCTAGCTCTCCGTCTATATTGCATCTATATTTTTAAATAATTACGGTTAATTTATGAAATAGCTTGTATTTATTCCATAGCCACCATTTACTATACTAGGCACATAGAGTCCGCTCTCACTAAGTTTTCAAGCAAAGTGCTGCATCAAGTAAGGAACACCTTACTTAGGTACAGTCGACGTCAAAGATATGTTTACACTTTTGCACCTTATTACAAAGGAGTAAGGTAAAAAAGTGTAAACATATCTTTGACGTCGACTGTACATCTGTAGTTTTCCATTAGTAAAAAACCTCATACATCGTGATTTCCAAGTCAGTAGAAACTTAGCGTAAACTCTACCATTTGAAAATTATACATATAAGTGTGTGAGATCGTCCGTCAAACATGTGTAAGTACAGTCACCGGCAATGGTATCTACACGAAGGTCGCAAAAATATGTGACAAGCTCTTATGGCCCTACAAATAAGAGCGCTTCACATATTTTTGCCTCCTCCATATAGGAAGATACTTTTGCCGGTGACTGTACATTACAGAGCAGTATATTTAGCACAGATGTGACATTATTTGAAATACTTGTTTTTAAAATGCAAATACAAAATGCAAAATACCTATTTCCTATTTTGTATTTAAATACCTTTTTAACAGAAGCATTTTGTATTTTATTTGAAATACTTTTTGGGACCCATTTTCTATTTTAAAAAACAAAAAAATGTAATTTATTATAACGTTTAATACATTTTTTTAAAATGTTTAACAGGTTATAGTTAGGTATATTGCTCCTACGTGGGACGTGGGTGATTGGTAGGACAGGACACCGCGTAACCAAGGGAAAAAAGGCACTCATTACTGACTGTGTTTTGCATTTGAAATAGTAAATCATGAACGTATTTGCATTTTGTATTTAAATACTTTTTCTAAACCATTTTGCACATCTCTGATATTTAGGTAAATATAGTTTTTTTTCTAGGCTACTTCATCACTTATGTAATGTAGTATTTTTATTTCTGTTCTAATGGGGGCTGTGACCGATGGTCATTAATCGCAGAGACCCATTAATGACTTCAAAATGTAAAATCAAAAGTAATACTAAAACTAACAATGCCGGTATTTTTGTATGGATAATACCATTAATACCGGATTTCGGGAATTGCCACACACAGACAGTCCCATTCAGTGCTGAATATTTAAAAAAAAATATTTTTTAGATTGCACGTATTCTGTAAGAGCACTTAACGGACAGATAAGAATTGTGAAACATAATGGCATATAGGTAACAACGAACGCTAGAACCACAACAGTGTTACAGGGCCTCGGTTCGACATTGGCATAACTGACCACTTGCGAGACAACTATGATATCACACTTTTGTGACAGTTGAAATTTGGGGTGGAATCACTCAAGAATGATATCTAAAATGGTGGCCATAGCCATAGACAAAACGTTCTAGCGAGACCTACTGACAGATTTAGGTGTGGACACGTGTGGACAGATGGATATCACTCTATCCACTAGCGATACAAGTGTGACATACAACGTCTCACAGTTTGGCATGTCGAATCGAGGCCCAGTAATCAACACTTCAACGTCTTCAACCTTTGATAGACTGCAGATTAGAGCTAATATTTAGGTAGGTAGTTCATTAATATTCAGGTATAATATTGTCTTCGGTTGCCGCGATAGTTATTCATGAAATAAAACAATTAAAAACGGATTTTATCGTGTGTACTGAGCTTAAATTACATCCCGACGTTTCGAACACTTTACAGCGTTCGTGGTCAACGGGTCGACTGAGGAATAAATATACAATTACCTCCGTTCAAAAACTATCACAATATGCAAAACTACCCACATATTAAATATTAAACAAATTTGTGTTTGCACATGCCAGAGGGGCCTTTATAAAAAAAAAACAAATTATTTATTATTACAAAACAAATTATTAAACAAATTATTTTTATTATTATTTTTTATTTTCAAATTTTTAAATTAGTATTAAATTATTATTAGTGTCCACACTGTCCACCATTATGGTCTCACAGTCCTATGTCTAGCTTGCTCCTTAACCAAATGAATAACTGGATCCCAAGCTGGTGGTACCGAAAAACCATCCTCTCTGTTGAAATTTGGATATTTTTTAATATCGATTGCCTCTCGCAACATCCGGGGAATGTATCGTTTCTCCTTGACGAGGATTTGCGGTTTGTCAAATTTATGACCACGACTGCTCTGTCAAGAGCAAAACGACGGAGAAAAAGAAGAGATAAATTACTGGGAATTAGCTCCTGAAAATTTCCCAAAGAATTAAAAAATGTTTTCATCTCTCCTGTTCGGAAAGTTTTATTTTCCTGGGTAGCTAGCCGGGTGGAAAATTGATTTTCCATCCCGAGGGTGGAAAGTAATTAGCTGTGTTAATTGTGGATTGAGCCGGTGCCCACCCGGATGTCCTCCTCTCTGACCACCACCAAAACATTGAATTAGTCTTTTTCAAATTGTTCAAATTTTACTTAACATTTTTATAGATTATTATTTATATACCTGTTTTATAAAATGTGCGTGTAGTATTGTACTTTCCTCACAGTCGAAATGAAAAGCAGAGTGTTTAACTCGCTCACTTCGTTCGAGCGCCAGAAATATCTCAGGTGAAATGGGTCACTTTCAACCCTTGGTTAACAATCTACTATTTCAAGTGCAGCTTTATGAAATTTACACGATGTCATGTCTTCATTTTAACAGTTTGGAAAATAGAAATGTAGATATGTAGGTACCTAAGAAAACTTTTTGATGATATTTTAGGGGATGTTGTCGGTAATGAAACGGCAATAGTAACTAGGTAATGTAATGCGAATAGGTTGTTCAATACAAATGTTTTTTTTCTTTCTCTGTCCCACTTACCAGAATGCACCGAATAGGTAGATAAAGATGACAAACGTTTGAATCTAGCGACATAATATTGGTATAGGTGCTTAGTCACTGTCAACTGTAAAAACAACAGTTGAAGTACACACGAAAGTGTACATAGAAACTAGTTTTACTGCAGTTGCTGTTTACCACTTAACACTTGAAGAAACGTTTGTTTTTAAAAGTGTCAATTGTGTGCACAGTTAATAAACTTTTGTGTTTTTGTGGATTTTTAACAGAGTCCGTATCGTATCTCTGAACTATCATAGAACATAACATAAATATAATTTGACTGATGTCAAATATAATTTGACTGATGTCAAATATATTTAAGATAACTAGTAATACATCCCATACCCGCCGGGGCGGACCTTTAGTCATGAACACAGCGAAAAAAACATGGGTATCTATCTACTAAATATCTGAGTGCCGCTTAACTACTCCTTAAAATTAAAACACATAGGTGCCTTACAACATTAAACACATATTCTACACACATTCGTTTTTATTTGCGGATAAAACTATTTAAAAAAAGAAAGAAATAACTACTAATGTGACAATCTTACACAAATCAACCTAGTCCCACAGTAAAGTTGGATTCGGCAATAATTTGAATATTAGGTATTAAATACACTAGGTCACTCAGTAGGAAAATGACACCGAAAATGTCATAAGTATGTATTTTTAAATAAAAATGTAAGTACCTAGGTAAAAAAGCATTTCATTTATCCAGTTTTTAATTAAAATTACTGCTGGATTAGGCAGATTGGGGCAGGTCCAGCAATCCTAATCGCATACTTGACAGCCCTAGAAATTCGAAAGACAAAATGGTATGGAGAGTCTCCATGACGTCTCCATTGGAGACGTCATGTGTCAACGTTCATATGTCAAAGTGGTGTCAAACATTGATTTTGTAGGAAAGATACTCTTCTATACTTAGTATTATTAATTATTCGGTGCCAAAGGAAAAGTTAAGTATTTTATGGAAGTAGGTGAAGCGTATCGCACTCGCGGCGAAGGAATTGTGCCATTGCGAGCTCCATAACCTTTCGCCTCTTACTTTCCATTGACCTGAGGTAATGGTGATGTGCTATTATCGTTTTTTTTTATCGATGGTTTGAATAGATTTATTTTCGTCCTGTCTAAATATCTGGTAGGCTAATAAAAGAATATACAGTTACATCTACAATTTATTTATATCCTTGTAGTATATTAAGGTATTTAAATGGTCACTAAGAGATTCCGTATAATTTGACTCAGTCTGAAATGTACTATTCGTGACTGCTAATTTTAAATGACATTTTAGATCATTGAGAAAATAGTAGAAACAGAAAAAAATATTCAAAAATAAATCAGTCAGTAATTAATAGTTCGGTAGGAAAATGTTGTAAGACTCTTCCAGTTTTTTGGTGATACAAAAAAAGAAATGACAAGAAAGTAGTGCAAAATTTAGTTAAGAACTAGAAATGATTTTATCTTATTGCCTTCCATATTTATCTATAATTCCATACTTTCTGATATTGAATAAGCTTAAAAAATACTTAAAATCTAGTTACAATATTCTTTCCGGGATAAAAAGAGAGTTTATCGCATAGTTGCACTTACTTTTATTATTACTGACGTTTAGAACGTTCAGTAACGTAATGTCAGATTAGAAATGCCAGTAGATATAATAAAAGTATTTTAAATTATTTATAAAATCATGTAAACTTAAAATAATCTTCCACTTTTGCATTTAGTTTCTTATCTCCATTCTGTCATTTCTTTCAGCTTGTTACTGCCTTACTAATTCCTATTTCTCATTTCTTTCCATCCCTTGGGTACCTAGTAAAAACAAAAAAATACCGAAGTCACGTTAAGTACTTTCAGAGCAATTCAATTACATTCATTTATTTGTAAACATAGGTAAGTGGTGGTATAAAGCATAAAAGAACACTATGGTACGCCGATTGGCATACAAATTCAAACTTAAAACTAGGTAGATAAGTATATAAATATAACAATTTACAACTATACATGCTGAGTTTGACATTAAAAATTAATTAAATTACAGTAATCGTTTTTTAAATAAGTACATACGTTTATATTAATATTAAATTACGAAAATTTAATGTCGTGAGTATATTGAGTATATTAATGTGTTTTTTTTTTGACATCGATACTTATCTTTGATTCGTTATTCACATCACTAGCGGCGAGTGATGATTATTATTATGTCACACTTCTGCCTATAATAGAGTTGCATCGAAGTTTGCTGTACTGTACCTACACGGCTTTTGAATGCAATTTTGTATAGCGGGCTATGGATTGACCTCTTGGCCTGCCATGTCCCTCTCGCTCGAATATGCAAGAGTGATAGAGAGGCAGTTAGTCTATTTTCGAATTGCGATATTCGCGGTTGGCCCTCTGATAACCTGTCAGTCTTCCTCATCGATCAAAGTTACTTTTTATGACAAGACTCACTTCAATGTAGCGTTTGCTAAAATAATGGTACATCCATCTTGTTTTTGATGTTTACGAGAGATAGAGATCTTCGATTAGCAATATTATATCTTTAATCGTTGAGTAACAGGAGATGACATCCCTAAGAAATTCTTTGCCCCAAAAGTTGTAGTGAAAATCACTACAAGTCTATACTAATCTTTCATTCTGTTATAGCTGTCAACCGCCAAACATGGCGCACAAAATTTGTTCTAGATGTCACATCTAGTAGCATACGTAATAAAATTTAATAGCAGGTGCGAGGCGAGTCCAGGCACCTGTCGTGGGGTCAGAAATACAACAAATATCTAAAGTAGAATTTATAATTGGGTGAAGTATTTAATGTCAAATGTGAAAGCATTTGTAAACCACTTTGTATTCCACGAGTTGTCAAATTACTTAACTCAATAAAAAATTCTACTTTACGCAGCTCGGTATTTGTTTTCTGATATTATTTATGTGTAAAATTAAACAGAGGATTAAGAAAAACTAAATAATTGTTAAAAACGCAATTAATTAATTTTGTTTCTGATGTGCCTTTCAACCAGTAACCACTTTACTATGTGCCAAGATAAATAAGGGTAACCTATCGATCTTCCGAAACTGACTTGTCCGATTTTCACTTGTCCGAAAACAGTTCCCCGAATTTTTAAAATCCATCTGCTTTGTTTACCATACTTACGAAACGCCGCTGGTTTGTTTCCCCGAATTAATGTTTTCCCGAAACTCAATAGCCCGAAGAACGTTTGCCAACTTTATTGTTTGACAACTGATTTGTTACCCCACTTTTCATAATTCCGATGCTACGTTACACCTAAATTTCATTTCCCCTAATATCATTACACCGAATGCCATAAAAAAAATTGCAACAGATTTTATTAATTATTCCCGGCATTTGGAAATTTGTTGCTTGTCGCTTTTTTGTGTTATGATTTGGTTTTTGCGACTCTCGTGCTAGAACAGTGGGTTAAGTAGGTTACAACTGCGACTCCGCGGAAAAAAACTGGCACGAAAAGTGGGTTAGGTTAGGTTAGAACTGCGACCCCGCGGAAACAAACTGGCGCTAGAAAAGTGGGTTAGGTTAGGTAAGAACTGCGACCCCGCGGAAACAAACTGGCACTAGAAAAGTGGGTTAGGTTAGGTTAGAACTGCGACCCCGCGGAAACAAACTGGCGCTAGAAAAGTGGGTTAGGTTAGGTTAGAACTGCGACCCCGCGGAAACAAACTGGCACTAGAAAAGTGGGTTAGGTTAGGTTAGAATTGCGACCCCGCGGAGACAAACTGGCGCTAGAAAAGTGGGTTAGGTTAGGTTAGAACTGCGACCCCGCGGAAACAAACTGGCGCTAGAAAAGTGGGTTAGGTTAGGTTAGAACTGCGACCCCGCGGAAACAGTATACATACTTTTGGATTAAAAGTATAATTTAGAAATAGTATGTTTATTGTATACTAGAATCACTTAAGTACTTTTTTTTATATTATTCAAAGTTTGTTTCTAACTGTCGATGATGGATTATTATAATTTGGAAATGAATGTAGAAGACACAGTTCAGGTAAGAAAGTATATCAAACTTGTATGTAATTTATTTTCAATAGTCAGATTTGGACTCATCTTTTTTCTTTGGTATTTTTCTTAAACTATAACCTATTGTTGGTTAATCTAACCTTGGTTTGATATGTTTTCTTATAGAACAACGCACTATATGTATTGTTTAGTTTTGATGTACTGTTGTTTTGAAAAAATAAGTCCCGCCGAGTTTCTTGCCGGACATAATTCTTCTCGGGTCAGAGGTGTAGGGTTAGAACCGGTGTAGTTTGATTTTTTTTCTCTCTCTTTTACTTTGACGTGTAAAAGTGCCCTTGTAGCCTACTTACTGAATAAATGTTTGAGTTTGAGTTTGAGTTTGAAAAGTTAAATCGTTTTCCGTGCCATATTCGTTTAATAACTCAAACATAACATCGTATGACCTTTTGTTTTTGTGCGTGCATAATGCGAACAACAAAGGATATGTCTTGTATTTATTATTTGTAATGGATATGTTTCCATGGATGGTATATAATTGCTGAAAAATGGAAGGCACAATTTTGAATGTGCCGTCCATAATCCAAAAATCAGCGTCCTGTAATAGTTTCATCATGTTATTAGTTGACAATAGTACAATACGGTGATCTCCATCATAAATTTGATCTTTTAAGACAAAGTTATTGTTTTTAATTTGGGTATTTTTTATGTCAATTTCAAATAATATATCACTTGGTTCCTTAATTTTAGGAAGTTTCGCCTTAGCTCTGTAAATCACTTGCTTCAATGCTGATTTAGATGGTAAATTGTCCAAAACTTCGTCACTGTATGAACTTTGTTGGTTATGTAGTATTTGACACACTTTTAATCCCGTTTTTTTGGCATCTTCCTTAACGCTTTGCATGAATTCTGACATTTCCTTGCGCAATGGATTTGGCTCGTGGTTGTGTTCATCTGGCAATTTTTGAATATCATGCAATTTGTCATTAGCTACGTTTGGTGTACTCACTGTTGAAACTTTGCACTTGTAAATCTTATCCCGTCGAAACTCACAAACCCAATAAAAACGATTGTTATTGATTTTGTTCCTTTCAAAAGTATAACCCTCGAAATATAGTTTCAACCCTCGCCTATTAGATTTAAATAGCTCCCCGTATTTATGTGCCATTTTATATAAACCCACACTGCAATTGTAACCTTTCTGATAAAATAAACAAATGACAAGATTGGGTTGACAATTTTATTAACTTACCCACCCAATTAATAACATTAACGCCTACGCAAATTACATTGCAAACTCATGCGATTCGATGTTTTGACACAGCGGAAAAGTAATATTTCGGAAGTAAAACTTTACGCCAAATAAATTAGTTGGCAAATGAAACTTCGGGATTTCAATAAGTGGCGATTCGAATCATAAGCGAAATGAAATTGCGACGAAATAAAAATAGGGGACATAATAATATGGGAAACGTAATTTCGGGCAAACAATAATTACGCGAAGTGGAAAAAAGGGAAACGTTTTCGGGCTAATAATATTCGGAGTAACGAATTTCGACATTATGATAGGTAACCATAAATAAGTATGTAATATTGTATTATAGTAATTTCTATTGTTAGAAAAAAATACATTGCAGACAAGAAAGCAGTTTTACCATTGAATTGCTAACAAAGACTAATAGTCTAGTCTAGACCTAGGTTCAGACTTAGCACTTATATTATATAAACAGAGAAAGCTAGATTAGCAGGATTTTGGAGGTGACGTAGGTGTTGTGACAGATTGATCGTATTTATACTGTGAACGGCAAAGTTATCGTTATGATATAGTGGCGCGTTCACATATATGGTCACGTCACGTCCGGCGGGCTGTCTGTAGGTATGCATCTAGCTGTCTCTTCGAATGGGACCATGCATGTGAACGCACCATTATAATTAGAGAATGCAATTTTGAACCCAAAAATCCAAGCCGAGATTAAAGAAACAACATATTTAGCGAACTTAATTAAACATTTAACATAATTTTAACTTCTCTCTCAATTCAACAGCATTTAATTATAAAAAATAAAAATAAATATTTGTATGTACGATGAGGTACACCGTAAAGAAAGCACAAAAACACATTTTTTTCTTACGAGTAGGTACACGTGATGAAGATGCTCAATATTTTGTAAGAAATTTTATGTGATAAGCCTATTTATCCTATAGGTATAGCCTTTAAATCTCGTTCGAGATCTTGAAAAACATTTTCCAATCCATAGGGATTGGATTTTTCTTTTTATTTCTTTTAGGAAATAGTTCCTAAAAGAAAAAAAATATTTTTTCAAGTTCATATCGTGTAGCTATTGTATTTGATTGCGTAATTAGGTTTACGGCTCTCAGTGGTGATTAGGAATGCGTTTGGCGTCTGAAAGAACACGCTTTCCCGATGACCGCAGAATCCTTTTAGTGTTAGTTGAAAGTTACAGGCGTAAGCGGATTACTGGGTAGCCAAAATTTTGTTATAAATACCTAATGATTTTTCAACCGACTTCAAGATTTTGAAGGAGGAGGTTATCAATTCGTCGGGATCTTTGTTTTTGCTTGTTTTTTTTTTAATTTTTTTTTAAATGTGTTCACCGATATTTATTATGTATATTTATTTTTATATTTATCATCATATTTATAAATATTATATGTATAGATTGTGTACAAATTATATGTATTGTATATGTAATAGGTATCTGTAAATATTTCTTAGTTATAAATTAGTATATTAGACAAATTTCACAATCTAATTTTCTCGCTGCACCCACCTTAGCAAATATCTGTTTGGCCCTATGGTTGACTGGTAGAGAATGCCTTGAGGCATTAAGTCCGCCTTTTGTACTTTTTTATTTTTGTGCAATAAAGTTTAAAATAAATAAATAATAAATTATTAGAAGACGCCTGGACCGATTTGTAAAATTAGTTTTTTGCTTGAAAGAGTATAAAATTATTATTTAATTAAAGATTTTGATAGGTTCTTTGATTGTTTCAAATTACAGGCGTAAAGCGAGTGCCAGACGGCATGCAACAAGTCCCTCCAATAGAGCGACCTTGGTCTGGACGGACTGCGTAGACAGTTGTTGCCAGAAAAATTTGTATGAACTACCAACCAAGGTCAGGGTGACCTTGGACCGTTGGCAGCCTTGTTGCAACCGTCTAACAGCCGCTTATAAGGACTATATAAAAAAGTTTTCAACCAACTAACCTTATAGCAAAATAGTCTTGTCAACTGATTGTCCAATCAGGTCTATTTTATGGATTTAACCTCTAAATTAGCGGAATATTGGAATCTAATACCTACCTAATTTATAATAAAGAACACCAATACTAAGTATTACCTACTACAGTGGCTAGAAAAATGGGATCACCAGCCAAGTAGTTATATACACGGGCATGGTGTGGTGCGCGTGCTCACTTTCCTTACCTAGGCCGGTAATGTTGTATTAATGTCCATTACAGGCGCGTGTCGCTTAAGAATCCGCAACATGATGTTTCGCAGTGTTTTATCATTAACATTATGACAGCATTTCGGCGTATAATTTGTACCCAGAAAAATAATGACTTACGATCAGGTCAGCCATACATATGCAAATGTACAAGTTTGATATCTACAAGGAAGTACAGCACCGCAAGCTTAACCCAGTTTGTAGCAAACCTGCTGAGTCAGCGCCAATTCTATACCACAACACCAAGACCCTTGACCAAGTTAGCTACTTGTATATTACACAATATACTACTTAACACCAATAAGACACGTCTAAATAGCAAGAATTTTAATAAAAAATGATGGATTACCCCGGGACTTCTTCGATCTATGACGATGATACAGATAACTTACTAATAGTCGTAAAATTATTACTTTGATATTTAATACATTTTGTTAAGGTGATAAAAAATATATTGTGTACTACTTATAATTTATAATTAAGTTAATAATTATAAATAGTTATTTGTTATACAAGGGTGCAAAGTTGTATTTTAACCGCGAGTGTGGAATTGAAGCACGAGCTAGAGATTGGATTCTAGGGTTGAACTACGAGCTAGCGAATGGATTCTATGGTTGAACCGCGAGCGAAGCGAGTGGTTCGAAAATAGAATCCTGAGCGAAGCGAGTAGTTCAAAAATAGAATCCTGAACGTCGCGAGTGTTGCAACACACGAGACGTAAAAATAACTTTGCAGCCGTGTGCAACACAAATCTTTTCACCTCACTGAAGCGACGAAAATATAGTCTGGCCAGCCAACGAACGCAGTAGCAATGTACATCAAACAAAACTTAAGTTTGTTTGAACGTCTGTCGCGCGCTTTTGTACCTACGTCATTTCAAAAATTGTAATTCTGCATTGAATAATAAAATAATTGATATTTCTGATATACTTATAACTTTTCAAGGAAAAGGAAGGTGCGAAGAAATTAAAATAACCAACATATACAAATGACAAAGATGATTATGCGGTCATAACACAATAGTTGAAATCCAGCAAGGAATGAAACATTGATACTTACCTAGGTACATTGATTGCTAAAATCATAAGGCCATTCGAGGGAAACGAGTAACTACTTATATCTACCAGTAAATACAACTTTCCAGTTTAGAATGGAACAGGATTAGCTTCGTTGTCTGTATGAATAAGAGTCATGTTAATTTACATATATTATATTACTTAGTATACTCCTATTTATTATGATTTCCTTTTATCATTTCGTTTGACGACTATATTGGGTAGGTACCTATTTAATCTATTGTACGAATTGTATAATTGATTAATCAATAAACGCACGTAAGGTTTTGGTATTTATTTATTTTATAAATAGCTTAGGTACATGAAGGAAAACATTACAAAGGCTTGATAATAGTCTGTTGTAGGTAGCGGGATGCTTAAATGTGCTTAAACCTGTTAAATTTTACTGTTTTCTTGCTTTGTGACAATATGCAGTGCTTGCTCCTATGCAACAAACGATATTGGACTTCATTTAGCACTAGTTTGCACTTCAATTATTCGATTTTACACTGAAAGAAAGAACTTGAAATTGTAATTCAGTACAAAACTCTACATAACCTCAAAGTCACATATCCCCTCAGCTGTGGGAGATTAATAATGGCCGCTCCGCTTCGTCTGTGGCAGCCTGCGGGGTCTGCCCCACAGACAGGGTTTCCAGGTCCAAATGCAGGTGGAAAATTACGATTAATTCCGTTCTGTACAATGTTACAGTCCATAATTTGTATTTTTTCTGCTTTTTATTAAATTATCTAAGTGTAGCTTGAAATTACGACCATAAAACTAGCATCAAATAACTGTACAGGTGGGTTCATTATAAGGGTACCGAAAGTTATCTCTTATTTTCGATAATAATTAAACAATAAACGGTTTTGAGGCTTATCTGTTGCTTTAATAATGTATATAATGTAATTATACACATAACAAAATCATAAAATGTCAGGCTTATTAATAAAATGTATAATATACACCATTTGAAAACTTTATCGAAATAATGTCTGCCCCAGAAATGGCGTACTAGGTGGGTTTCGAATTACATGCATTGTGGAGTGCTACTACACCCTAGGTATTAAATTTATAGATAAACAAGAAACTAAAGTTGTCAACGATCTATGGCCAAAGCAATACTATTGCAGGTGTAGTAGTTATAAGGTAAGATATGTTTAAAAAATGCATTTATTTATTCATGCAAAATGATTGCCCACAAAATGTTGAAAAATCTCAGCAACCAGCAGCCTTTATCCAAAGAAATTCAATTTCCCAGGATATTAATAAAACAGACTTAAATACAAAATAACTGCACTTGCTCCTATTGAACAAAAAACACCTAAAACTTGATCTGAAAACAAGACAAATATAGACCTAATCACATATATATGGTTTGATTAATATGGACATACCTAGATCGTGAAAGTCTAGCATTAAAGGGATATTTCCAAATGTGTGAAGAGTAACACGTTTGTTTTTAGAATATTTGTATTATTATCTGACATAAATCTATAAATATTATAAAAAGATACACTTAATCTGTTAGTAAGGTCTCAGAATACTTTTACAAGTCTAGATACGAAAAATATATAAATAAATTAACAAAAAACGTCGATGCAACTGACAACATAAATCTCACAGCAAAAGACAAGTAACAAAAGGATATCTATGCCTTTGAGATTTTGATTCACATGATTAAAACCTGCTTCTTAGTAAGTGGAATGTCCATGCTATGCAAACGTGCGTTAGTAACATGACTGCGCCGTCTGTGGCGACACCCTCGCAGGTTCTCGTCTAGTCTGTGGCGACAGCCTTGCAGGTTCTCGTCCAGTCTGTGGCGAAGCCCGAGAGGTCAGGTGTCGGCCATTATTTAGTTTGTGAGCTATTTATCACTTTTAACAGATTTTAAACTAATTTAATTGTATTTATTAAAACATATTTGAATTACGTCATATAATGATTGTTTTGAGACATAGTAAAACATAAAAAAATAACAAGAAATCGAGCATGAAAGTTCCGGCTATGACTTAGCATGTTGTTTTCTTCACAGGTTTAACACCGATATTACTCAAAAAACACACTCAAACATAATAATAACAAAAGTTTACATATATTTCCCCAGATTTCCAAAGGTTTCACCATAAAAATCAACAATTTTAACTTAAACACACATAATAACTCACTCGTCCAAGTGACTGTTTTTGACTGACGAAATTTAACGTATTTTTCCACCGTTGAACATTCAAATGTTCGCTTGCTAGCTGTCTTGCTTCGTTCACTCCACGATGAAATAAGTTAGAGTGAGGCAAACATACGTTTCACTGATAGATAACAACAAGTCTAAACGCAAATGCAGCGAACCTGGCAGGTCGAGCCACAGATTAACCGCCATTTTTATGACCGCCTGAGAGGCGCTCCCACAGCTGAGGGGATATATCACGCAAAATGTATTACACCTATCGTAAGTACCTACATAAATATCTAAGCTGGTATTTGCGTTGATTTAATACATTTATTGAAAGGTGATGGCAGATATTACATTAATAAATAATAAAAAACGCAATCTGAAACTCAAAAATATAAGTAAACAGTTTTGTTTACTTATATTTTTGAGTTTCAGATTGCGTTTTTTAAAATTAAAAAGTTACATGCCACAGATAAAACAAAAACAATGCGCAATTTTCGAATTATTCTGAGACAGGTGTTGCCAACCATGATTTGTCAAATTCTCCGCGCTTTTCTACTGACATAAATGGTTTGCCAGACTATAACATAGGTACAAAAAACTACTGGAAAATGTAAAATCAATTAGAATCGATCAAAATAAAATTTCTTGTGAGATTTTAAGCGTTTTATGGTAAAATCATGTAATAAGATTGTTTACACTAAATGTTTTTAATTGAATACAATTAAATATAAAATTATGTTTGCGTCCACAGCACCGGATTTGGTCACACAATTTAATCAGATGGGCGAAGATTGTTCTGTCTGGAGTGGCCTTTACATGTTATTATGTTTAAAAAAGTTACTAATGACACGTTCGAATTTCAAATATTCTTTGCACTCTTGTGAATAAAATGCAGTTTTGCTATCTGTTTTTAAAGAATAAAAAAGGGCTCTCCAAGGTAGTGAGGTGAAAAAATAATTACTATTGTCCTTCGCTGCCTGAAATACAGGGAATCCTATTTCAGGCATTTGTAAACCACCTGTCGTTAAAAAAAATCTTAGTATGTATAAGAGCAACCACTGTACTATACTTTTCTCAATAAATTATTTATATTTGTATTTGTAATATGTTGGCTGTAAATAGTTCGTGCAAATTTACTTAATGTATGTTTGATTTGATTACTAGACCACCCGGTCACGGCGGAACTTGACAAATTTTCTCATGTATATGCAATCTCTGAATTTGAAACGGCTAGGCGCCGTTGACCATACTCTAAGGGCATGCGCAGTACGTGCTTGCACCTCCTATCCGAATCTCTTACGTGATTCTGGTATAGCGAGAGAGATGGTGCTGCCATCTATGAATCTTGAAGCAAATCAAATTATTTTGTTCAATATTTTTTTTTTTTTGATTTGCAATTTTTAAGTAGTTACACTACTATATATAAACTGAAAATAGATGTCATATACTTAAGAAAAAGTGACCAAACCCTCCGGTGGCCTCGGACACCGGTTTGATTTGATTGTTTATATTTCACTATGCGTGGAAATTGTGGTCGAATAAAGATTTTATCTATCTATCTACAACATATAAATACTTGTTTTTTGTATAATTGCATCAACAAATTGCTCTAAATTATATATTAAAATAATATTTGTGACTGACAATTTGAAAGTGCTTCTTGCTATGCCTACTTGAATAAATAGTCATAGTCATAGTCATTTATAATATTTAAAATATTACATGTCAAATAACATTACATTGGTACTTATTTACAATACTATATGGTACTTATTTTAATACATGTTTTACTTTGACTTAATCCTTTTTTGCTAACTCCGCTTTCTCTCATGCCTTGCACCACGATGTGTGTTTACGTAACTAACACGGAAGCGGGCGCTCGCGCGAGATGCTCAAACACGGACTCCCGTGAAATACTACCGCGTGTGCTAAACCAATATTGGTATTTTTCACTAGAAAACTCATTTTAGAAGCAGACATACTTAAATATTTAAAAAAGGTCACGCACGCAATTATGAGTCACTCACTGGTCACTCACATAATTACATGATAGTGTATGGCGACTTGAGCTACAGATGTTGCTTCTGCTTGCGAGCCTCGTAATAAGGTATCAAAAGGTATTGAGTTGATCAATTACGTAAATGACCGGTTTTATAGATTGCAATAATATTGCTCATTCTTCTCTTTTCACTGTAATTTGTAATACCAATTTTTTACCGGACTGCCGAAAGAAAGGAGGATTTTTAAGATGAGCAATCCGTTTGCCAAATAATTGCAGAACGGCTACCGTAATATATTAAGCGTTGCGTAGACAAACCTAACAAATAAATTAATCTGGCCTCGGACACCGGAGGGCTTGGTCACTTTTTCTGAAGTATATGACATCTATTTTCAAATAAATTAAACTTTATTTAAGTGAATCTTGAAGCAAATCAAATTATTTTGTTATATATATATATATATATATATATATATATTTTTTTTTTGATTTGCAATTTTTTAAGTAGTTACACTTTATTAAAGTGATTCACAGAATTTGACTACCTGTTTATAATTAATAATTATTGGTATTAAATTGATATAAATAACACTCTTTATATTTAGTTATTTTCGATTTTGTTCTGCTGTTCCAGTTAAATCACTTTCCACTGTTTACGTTTTTATTAGGATTAACTCACTGTCTTCCACACAACCTATCTTTCCCAGTCTTCTTCTTCCGTGATTCTCACAAGTCTCTTCGTTTCCTCCCATAAGTTCTTCGTCAGTACCGTGTCATTCGCAAACCAACTGCTGTAGAAGAGCATACAGTCTCTAAAGTGTTTCCCACTGTCGCGTTCGACCCTCGGATCTATCCCCAAGTACACCGACATCGTGGCCACTCTGTCCAAGGGCCGGCCGATTAGCTGCAAGCCAGTATTCAACAGCTTCTTTAAAGCCTCATTGTCCAAATGTCTAAAGAATTCCGACTTTCCTAGTCCAGGGTCCATACTGTACACACTCACCCCTTGACCGTTAATTCTCTTTTCCATTTCAACTGTAAATAGTATATTGGCCAGCTTCGCGTTGCAATAATATTGGAAGTTTGTGTATCTGCCAACATCGTTCATATGCTCGAAGTCTATAAAGCCAAGAATCAAGGCGACAGAGGATACGTTGACCACTCGACTTGGTTCAGACGCCTTCAAGAGTGGGAATAGCAGAAATGTTAGCAGAAACGAACCAAAATAGTTTACCTGCATCATGTTATGAAGGCCATCTTCTGTCAGTCTGTCTTCCAGACCAATGGCACCGATGTTGTTTATTAAAATGTCCAACTTCGGCTCTTGCATAATTGTTTCATATGCGAATTTCCTCACAGACGCCAATGACTCAAAATCCAAGGTCCTGGCGACAACGTTGTCTTGTCTCGACGCTTTCGTAATTGTATTCCTGGCGTCTGCCAACTTTGCAGGGTTCCTGCTGGCTATGATGACTTTGGCCCCTCGCTTGGCCAAGTTCTTGGCCACCTCCAGCCCAGTGCCGGACGTTGCCCCCGTCACAATGGCCACTTTTCCGTCCAATCGAATATCCGATTCGCAGTTGGAAAACTCGTCGCGTGCCATGCCGAAACAGCAAGAATTCAGTCCGGTTACACTTGTTTTTGGTTATGAACTGAGTAAAATAAATAAAGATAAAGGCAGTAAGGTCGTTACCTTCGTAAGTTAATTGCATAGCTTGCTATAAATATATTAGTCTCAGGCAAACCAGTATAAGTTACCCTATTGCCTGTAATAATTATGCTCAATGGGAATACTGGTTTTGACTATGGTCGCTCCAATAACTAATAAGCTCTGAACTTAATAATCGCACGACACTGGCCCTGATTATACGTTATAGTGACCATGTGAGGAAACAATGACGCACAGTAAGCTAGGTACAGAGATAACCGACTACCATGCATACAAATATATTTCCATGCAGTAAGGGTCAGAGGTCTCTAGAGCTTACGAAAGATAGGTACTTACTGTATACTGTACTGCTTTTACTAAAAGTCTAAATTAAAAATTGTTAACAGCACTATCCAATATTTAAATCTGTTTAGCTCTTCCAATGAGAATATTCAAAGTGGGTATTTATTGATGGACAGATTGGAGAGACAGATCAGATCACTGCGTCGTCAGTCGACTACAAAAGATGTAACCACAAGTACCTTATTACAACGCAATAAGGTGAAAAAGTGGATACATTTATTTGTAGTCGACTGTACCTATATTTAGCTTAAAGTCGATATTGTACAGTATCTTGAGCCAATATTATTGTACTCGTAACTCTTGTAAGACCTTACGCTAGCCCAATGCAGACTACACCCAAAACCTTGCGGCCTTGTACCTGCAGGGAGGTGAAGCCACGCGCTCCTCTTAGTAGGGCACGCCCTATGGTAGGCCATACGTATACATAGGTCGGTGATGAATACTGATGAAATAAACTTCAACAGCAGATTGGTAAGTGTGCTCTTTATTTTAATTATGTAGTCATCTATTTGCCATATGCGCAAGAGTTTCCTAATGTTCCGGACAACAATAGAACTTAGAACTTTATTGCAGAAACGTAGTTGTGCGAAACGGGGCGTGGGACCGCGCAAATGCATTTAAATGCTTCCGGTGCTCTACCTTTTATCAGATGACATCATTCAAGAGGCTACTAGAATGCGAACAACAATATCCTAGTGCTCGACACGCTAATGTCCAATAGTTGACACTCTGCTATCACCTTTATTGTGATTGACTATATTTTATATTACTATTGTATGAATATTCGAAATACATTCGGCAAAAAAAAAACTTAAGTTTAAAGTAAGACTTATATTAAGTAAATATTCTTTACTAGCTTTTGCCCGCGGCTTCGTCGGCGTGGAATTAACTTTCGCCATAAGGAATATTCAAACGCCGTCATAAAATCTCATCTTAATTTAACTATTTTAAGTCAACAGTGATCAACAATTCCATACAAATTTCCACTCCCCCTTTTCACCCCCTTAAGGGATAATTTCTGGGATATAAACTATCCTATGACCTTCCCCGGGATTGAAACTATCTACATACCAAATTTGATCTAAATCAGTTTAGCGGTTTAGGCGTGAAGAGAGACAGACAGACACACTTTCGTATTTATAATATTTGTATGGATATTGCACCAACATATAAGAATAATACAAGTTTTTACAATAAAACTTAAAATTAGCTATTAAGTAACAACAGGCGGTCTTATCGCCAAAAAGCGATTTCTTCCAGACAACCTTTGGGTAGTAGAAAATGAAGAATTAATTGAAGATAACAGGTAGTGCAAAGAATACACGACAAAAGATTAAATATGACATGTACTGAGTCAGTGACGAGCACTCGTCAGTTTATGTTATTTAAGCTTCAGATTTTGCCAGCAACTCCATTTGCGGCACTATAATTCGGATAGCTCTTGATAGCCGGATGTATTTAAACAATTAAGCTTCATTGTGGCTAACGCGTTTTGGGGCTTAGCCTTATGAATTCTTTAAAGGATTACATTAGTTTCCCAATCTTCATTCACACTTATTTTAACAAGTTCCTTCGAAACGTCCCATAATTTTCTTCTTACCTCATTGTCAGTTGCTAACCAGTGATTGAACCAATGCATACAGAATTTGTAATGATTGCCACTAACATTCTCCAGTTCTGGCGCGGCTGCTAAATACGCTATCTGAGCTCCAACATCTTCTTTCGGCTGACCAATTAACCTTATGAAGAAATCCGCTACATCTCTTAATCCATCCGGTATCGGGTTTAATATATCTGTATCAGGTACTACGAAAGGATCATAGCTGTTAGCCGTAACACCATTCAAACGTTTACTCAGTTCGACGTTGAACAAAGTTATAGCAAGTTTGGAGTTGCTCAGCGTTTCTATGAACGAATATCTCCCAATGTCATTCCAGTGGTCCAAATCAATGGTCCCTATATACATTGACCCTGCTGATCCATTGATAATCCTGCTGGGTGCAGATTTGTGCAGGAATGGTATTAATAAGTATGTGAGTAGAAAAGTCCCGAAATAATTCACTTGCATGGTTAAGTTTAGACCATCTTCCGTGAGGACATCGGGCAAACCTACAGCGCCAGCGTTATTGACTAAGATGTCCAGTTGATTTTCGATATTGGTAGTTTCGCTCACGAAATTCCTTACAGATTTAAATGATCCTAGGTCCATTGTTCTGTATACAATGTTATTGTTCCCAGTTTCTTCTTCAAGCTTGTCCCTGGCTAGTTTCAGTTTGGTTTCGTTGCGGCTAGCTATGATTACTCTAGCGCCTCGGCGGGCAAGATTCTTTGCTGCTTCATAACCGACTCCTGAGCTTCCACCTGTCACTATAGCCACTTTACCGTCTAATTTTGTTTTAGTCTCACACATTTTGTTGCAATCTAGACACACGGTAGTTCGGGGACAAAAATGGTGCTTCGCAAACCCTTGTGGGCCAATATTTCCACCCTCGTATTTAATTTCACACAAGGTTAAAGCAAGACGATTTTGCTCGGAGTCAATGTGAACACTGAGTAAACAGGAACCGCTTCTGTTCATACGAGTTATAAATACAGGATGAGTTTTGAATTTATAAGATGGTTGTACATGCGTCATACATACCTACGTGTATTCATATACTCGTACATCATATTTAATAGTAATTCTTAATATAGTTGTATTGTATCTTTGCGGAAACCTTTTTTAATATATTTTTGCCAAGTCACTCAAGGATGACTGACTGCACGGAATGTACCATCACGAACGGAGATTGTTGAGCCACTTGCAACTGTTCCTAATTTCGCCGTGTAATTAAGGATCGATGATAGCTGACAGCTGTCAGCTAGTCGGTAACATCGGTTATTAATTACACTGCTAAATTACGAACAATGGCAAGCGGCTCAACAATCCCCGTTCGCGACTATACCAAACATTGGCGGTTTCTGTTAAGTATTCTTTTTCTAAATTGTCTTATATTCCATCCAAGCCACGTTCGACGTTGATCAGGTAACGAAGGAACCCATCAATATTATCATAGGAGGCTGTCATACAGTCATCAGCAGTGTAAGCTAAGTGTTCAAAATGAGCTTAAAACTATTTTATTGTCAAGAAAACTAGAGAGTGTTCTGATCATTTCGAGCACTCCCGCTTATAGCCAAATCTGCTGCTAATTGTTCTATACGTAGGCCACCATTGTCAAAACCTAAGCTGTAAAGTAAGCCGCTGTTATAGTACTTGTTAAGTTGGTACAGTCGCCATCAGATATATCGGATCGTCCAAGGTGGTCACAAATATCTGAACAACGCCTCTATTGTCAAGGCGATAAAGTGCATGTTCAGATATTTTTGAATACCTTGGCCACTCCGATATATTTGATGGCGACTGTCCATTCGCCATTACATATATCGGAGCGGACAACGTGGTCACAAATATCTGAACAACGCCTCTATTGTGAAGGCGATAAAGGGCATGTTCAGATATTTTGGGTAGCCTGGCTGCTCCGATATATTTGATGGCGACTGTACAGTAGAGTAGCGTGAAACACCTTTTCTTGTAGGGCAACGTTTATATTTATAGACACCTTTGAATAAATTGTTTATTGAGGCCTCATTCAGGTGTGCTTTCATGATTAATGAAACTGGTATAACTAGGTGTTCTGTCCTATCGTCCACAATGTCCACAGTCTTAAATGACAATTTCTGAACTCTATTGCGAAGACATAAGGTCCCCTAATGTTCGGTAAAAAGTTTTTCTGTTAGTAACTAATATAATCCAGCAGTTATGTCGAATGAAGGTAAGGGTAGCTGGAAAGTAATCCGAACTCAATACTCGTAGAACTTAATCTGGTAGTTTGGGGATATACTACGAAGAGTCTTCGACCTAACATGGAGAGGAGGCACAAACCTCAAAATTAGGTGACTTTTATCAGGTTTTTGCTTATATCTCATATATTAAGTATTAAGTAAGAATTGTTAGGTACTGGTACAGTCGAGTTCAGAAATATATGAGCAAATCTGAGGCTTCAAAAATAAATGAGCATAGAAAAGTAAATATGCATCTGAACAGATTTACCAATCATAAATATGTGTACATATCACCTGCCATATTAATCTGAGCAAGTCTAACAATAATATGTAAGCACCTCAAACGTCGGGATGTAATTTAAGCTCAGTACACGCGATAAAATCCGTTTTTAATTGTTTTATTTCATGAATAACTATCGCGGCAACCGAAGACAATATTATCGACTGTACATGTTTAAAAAGTTTTGCTGAGGATTACTATAGATATACAGTGTGGAAAGATAAGTCGGGCCCTGGAGGGAAACTACCTTAAAACGTTGAGATAGCTCAATTCGCTGAAAGCAAACATTCTTTTATTTTTCCTAAAAACTAAAACTGCATTCACAGTTTTTTTCTCAATTTTCACTTTCTTCCATACTAATTGTATGAAAAATATTATTATTATTATTTATGGGTTCTCTTGTGCCCTAAACTTGGTTGGTATTAAGAAGTTTTTATCCTTGTTGGAAATAGGATCGATTAGCATAAATTGTTATAAAAAATATTTATGGCAAAAATTACAAAATAAATATTTTTTTTGTAAACTGTACTATTTTCCAAAAAATTGTAAATGCAGTTATGTCCCTTTAAAAAAATAAAGAATGTTTCCTTCCAGTGAATTGAGCTATCTCAACGTTTTAAGGTAGTTTCCCTCCAGGGCCCGACTTATCTTTCCACACTGTATAGGTACAAACTAGAAATTATTAATAATACACATTAATAATTCACACTTTGCTTGAGGATTAAATTCCATGTAGGAAGATGCCTCGTAGCCGGCTCACAATCAACACTATAAAGTTTCTTATACAATAATTGTGCAACCCAGATGAGTTGAAATCATGAAACTATAAAATTAAGAATTCCTAATGCTTGACTTGAGCAATGAGTAAATACTGCGAGAACATGATGAGTGATACGAGTGCCTGATGAATAGTTATTATTGCGTGAAGGCAGTAAATGTCATTAAGTAACTGTACTTAGGTGCTTTAATATTTCTTGCAATATCTTTAGTTTTAGTTGAGTCGATTAGCATCAAAAGATATTAGATATTTGGGATATTCAATCCAGAAAAAAAGCCAGAATATAAATAATAAGCTCTAAGAAATTAAACTCGTCAATATTAATTTTCTCTAAGTATACTATATTATTCAAGAAACAATAGTTTTTCTTATGATATCAGCTGCTTTTTCAGCCATGGCGACTAACACAGAGTTGGGGTATAAAGACAGCGGCGATGGGAGCACACTGGCGTCCATTATGCGGAGTCCTGACACCGATTTCACTCTGAAACAAATTAATAAAGCCTTGTTTGATTGTTTGAAATATTCAATTAAGAGTCTCTACTAATGCGTTTTGCCTATGCTCCAAGTTCCCATTCACCCAAAGCAAGAGAGGTTTTTGTTTGCTGTTGTGTGATGCTTCACCTAAGATCGTCTACAGCGGCACCGTCTGCAGCTGACCCACAGACATGATGCCCCGTCACTGTCACCCCTCTCAGCACACATTCCAGGAATTTGGAAGGTCTCTGCTACTCTATACTCACCTCAGCTGATCGTCCACAACGGCACCATCTGCAGCCGTCCCACCGACATGATGCCCCGTCACCGCCACCTCTCTCAGCACACATTCCAGGAACTTGGAAGGTCTCTGCTACTCTATACTCACCTCAGCTGATCGACCACAACGGCACCGTCTGCAGCCGTCCCACCGACATGATGCCCCGTCACCGCCACCTCTCTCAGCACACATTCCAGGAACTTGGAAGGTCTCTGCTACTCTATACTCACCTCAGCTGATCGTCCATAACGGCACCATCTGCAGCCGTCCCACCGACATGATGCCCCGTCACCGCCACCTCTCTCAGCACACATTCCAGGAACTTGGAAGGTCTCTGCTACTCTATACTCACCTCAGCTGATCGACCACAACGGCACCGTTTGCAGCCGTCCCACCGACATGATGCCCCGTCACCGCCACCTCTCTCAGCACACATTCCAGGAACTTGGAAGGTCTCTGCTACTCTATACTCACCTCAGCTGATCGACCACAACGGCACCGTCTGCAGCCGTCCCACCGACATGATGCCCCGTCATCGCCACCTCTCTCAGCACACATTCCAGGAACTTGGAAGGTCTCTGCTACTCTATACTCACCGCAGCTGATCGTCCATAACGGCACGATCTGCAGCCGTCCCACCGACATGATGCCCCGTCACCGCCACCTCTCTCAGCACACATTCCAGGAACTTGGAAGGTCTCTGCTACTCTATACTCACCTCAGCTGATCGACCACAACGGCACCGTCTGCAGCCGTCCCACCGACATGATGCCCCGTCATCGCCACCTCTCTCAGCACACATTCCAGGAACTTGGAAGGTCTCTGCTACTCTATACTCACCTCAGCTGATCGTCCACAACGGTTCCGCCTGCAGCCGTCCCGCCGACGTGATGCCCCGTCACTGCCACCTCTCTCAGCACACATTCAATAAACTCGTCGGGGGGTCTCTTTGGTTTCATGTGCTTTTGTTCTGTCTTCTTTTCTTTTGGTGGCAATGGCACTTGGTTATGAGAGCCAGGTATTATTCTTGTACATGAAAAAAAAAAACATTAATTAGTTAATGAAAGGATCTTTTCGGCTGCACCGAACCATCAGTCACCAGTTAAAATGTGCGCTAAATTTCATCTGGGAAATTTCATAGTTTTCTGCAAACCTGCGTTAGTGAAGCTACGTTGATCAGACTGTCGATTATCTTTTTTTTATTACCACGCCGTTGGTAAACAAGCATACGGCCCGCCTGATGGTAAGCAGTTACCGTAGCATATGGACGACTGCAACCCCAGAGGATTCACATGCACGTTGCCTACCCTTTAAGAACCTATACCTATACACTCCTTTTTCGAAGAACCTCATACTGTAGCCCGCTGGGAAAACCTCGTCTCTTAGTAATTATGATCACCTTAAAATATGAGGTTTTTTAATTCGTACTTTTATATCAAATTGGACACCTTGAGAAAATCATATCCTTGCAGGCTGCTGTGCAAGTGTACTCAAATTGAATGTGATGCAGATATTTTCCAACTATTAGTCTTATATACATATACAGATAGAACGTTTAAACTAGATACTTGTATATCGCTATAAAGTTTAAATCGCTACAGTTCAAACTTACTTTCTTCTTCTTTTCCGATCTGGACCGAGCTGGTCGTTCCTCGTATAGTTCCACAGGGAAAGACACCGTTCGGGACGCGGCCAGTGGATTCGCGCCCCTATCTCCTGGAACGGAGGCGATGAGACCAAGCGTTCAGCTCGACGGATTGCTACAACAATGCATTAGAGGAATAAAAAACACAATAAGTAATTAGGTAATTCTGTCAATCTACTTATGTAATTCCAAAGGTATAATTCTTAGTACGAATTCTTCACAAAAATTGGCGAGTAGGGTATCTAACTGTCATCATTTTCATAAATATCCATGACTATATTTCTGATTCTATTTTAAAATCGGGTAAGTATTACTTGATTTGTGATTTAAATAATAAGCATGTAGATATGTAGCTAGGTGTATTGCTCGTATGTTTAGGATAATCTATAGTTACTTAGATGATTGGGTGAAATGCGCCTTAGCATTTACAAAGATTGCATATACACGTGAAAATTCGACCGGTGCTGCTGTGACCCGGGTGGCCAAATGGTTAAGGCGTCTGCCGCGAATGCAGAAGACGCTGGTTCGATCCCGGCCCTGGGCACCAGAGGCCTAGGTCACTTTTTCCTTTGTATATGACATCTATAAAAGTTTATAATCTATGATAACTGCGCTAATCTTCCTGCTTATAGCTAATCCTTCCAGCGTATAGCTGTCTTCTATGCACCTATCTCTTTCACCAAACAGGGTATTGTACCTTTAATCATGCACTTGACATCAAAGCCATCATGAAGATAGTTCGGATCGACGACCGGCGGCACGTTGGTGCTCAGATCTGTGAGAGTGACAGTTCCTCTGCTCCGAGGCTGAGCACACGTCACCAGAAACATGAAACCTTCTCGACTGCTGTCGTTGTGGAAGGGGTACGTGTTGCGGAAAACCTGTGTGAAGTATTGGACAGTATAGAAGGAATTCACATAATCAGTGAAATAAACAAAATGGAGACTTCTTTGTTTGCTTTACTTTGTAATTTGAAGTATAATGTCAGCCAATGACGTAATAAATGTCGTTCATTCTAGATATGAAAACAGTACCTACCCCTTACACGTGACTGCTGACAAAATACAGAGCTAGTGGAGATGGAATGAACACATAATGAAGAAATGAGCACAACATAGCTCATATTGCGAATGATACCTAGTAGGTATTTTCGACAGAGCATTGTTTGATTCTGGCTCCTTAAGTTACCACCCATCACTCTTATTTTATTACCTAGGCAATAGATTCCAATGAAAAATATCAGTCAAGTGACTGGATAATAAGCATTAAAGCAGATACCTAAGGGAATTCAAAAGTCTCTAGCATGAAAACAGGTTACGCTAATATCAGATCATAACATGGCTGAATAATTATTTCAAAACTAAGGTATACCGTGGGTTTGTAATTGGACAAGTCCCTGAGCAGTCGCTCGCTGGTGGAGCCCATGGTAAAGAGCATCAATGCAGACGCCTCGTGGTACTCTACGCCCGCTACAGGTGGGAATGACAGCAGTCCTGTATATAGATAAACGGATAGACTGTTACTGATAGACAGTTAATTATAACGATTTGTTTGTCGCGTTTTCTTGTTCCCTAAGTATTTTAGTAGTATCATACATTTAGAGCTTTGTTTGATAGATGACGGAGAAATTCAAAGGCCCGCGAGAGGCTCTCGGTCCGGGTGGCGGTAAGCGCAAGATGAACCTAGAATTTTGACTATCCGAGGAATTTAACAAAGGCCGTTGGTATGAATTAAGTCTCAGGCTTTTCTAAACATATCATCCCTCAAAAATATCTGCGAGCATCAAATTATCTGGAGCGACGATAGCTACTCGCGTATAATGCAGTTACGAAGATTCGTCGATCTAAATTCCAATGTCCAGTTTGTAATATTCACTCACCCTTGCCATTCATGAAGTAGTCCCAAACGGTGCCAAACGTAAACACCTTGGGCAGAATGACGCTGATCGGCTTCTTGACACTGACGTACACCGCCAAGTTCATGTGGTCGTGCAGGTTGCGGCCCACGGCTTTGTTCTCTGCTACTAGCTTGATTTTCAATCTGAACAAAAACAATAATTTATTTTAACCTAGCACCACCATCATAGCACTGAAGATTTATTTTGTCATCTTTAGATACTTGCGTTGCGTAACCGTTACGTACCATATTTCGTAGGATTGAGTCTACTGTCTACTTACAGGGAGTTGGAACCGACGTGCATATTACACTACATGTATTCAAATTTACCAGACTCACTGCAGTGGGCTGATCAGGTGAGTCGCAGCACATACAATCGCTGGTTTATGAAAACATGTTCTTAAATGAAGATAGCTATTATTTCCAGAAGTAGACTGACGTGGGCAGAATAATAGTGAAATTGATGATGATATTGGTACCTTTTTATGACGTCTCTCGGCCCAGTATCCAACGTCATCAGGATATAATGATCAGATTAGAGAATGTAATTTTTGTTCACGAATATATGGGTCAACTTTCTCTTGTGCCGGAGGAAGTAAAGTAACAACGCTATCTTATGGTCTAGTCTGATGTGAACCCTGACTGTACTTAAGGCCAATACCACACTTTTTATATCTCGGTCCAATGTGTTGAGACCTGGGGTGTGTTAACGGTACCAGTGAAGAGGATGATCTTTCACGAACCGACTCCCGAGTGGACTGTAACGTGTGCTGGTATTGTTGGTGATGGTACCTTTTTATGACGTCTTGTGGACCGATTCCCGACATCATCAGGATCTGGGGTGTCTTAATGGCACCAGCGCATAGAATGATCTCTCTGTTCACGAACACGTTGTCCAACTCTCTGTTGTGGCGGAGGATGAAGAGTGACGACGCTGTCAGGTTCTCGAATCTGATCTAAAAAAAAGTATCAAAACAACTAACATAATTTTATTCATCCCTACAATATCGCTCGCTTAGGTACACTCAAACTTTTTTTAGTTATGATTATGAAGCCCCTAAGAGTGCAGTAGGCAGTCGCGCTACCATAAGAAGGTACGTAACGTAAATATGTGGTTCGTTTCGCGACGCCCCTGTGCTTCCGTCTCTGCGTCTCAGTCCCAGCTTTTCGTTTCTTTCAACGTTTCTTATGCTCATGTATATCGTAATAATCGTAATGTACAGTCACGGAATTTAATTGTGGAGCCATTTACGGTTTAATCTGTTTTCTTTTGGTTTAATACTCACTCTATGAAATATCCAATATACAGGACCCTAAATGGCTCAAAAATTTAACTTCGTGACCGTACCGTACCAAACTTGTTTTACACTAGGTACTTACAGGCAGGTTACGGCAGCATATGAATGCTTGCGACTTAAGGGATGTCCCATATTTGTTGCCGACCGTTTAAAAACCTTTAAATATATTTTTTCAGAAACTCTATCTCCGTGACACGAGTTTAACGTTTTTTATTGATTTCTATACAAAAGGTGTGTACGTCTTAGATACATATATATATTTATAGGTACTTACAGAAACCGCTTGCGTCCTGAGTACAACATGCAAATTTCTCCTATTCATAGCCTTCTTCAGGTACCCGTCCAGGGTTGACACCCGCACCCCGTCCTTCACTGTGGCCGTGGCTTTTCTAAACACAGTGTGTTTGTTCCTGAGTTTTGAAGACGCCTGCTGGAAAACTCTGAGCAAGTCGTTGTCTTCGTTGATTTGTTGGAGCTTCATTGGCGCCTATTAGCAAAATTGTAAGAAAAGTATTCATGTAAAACTGTTGGTTGATTAAAATCATCCTCTAAAGACTTAGTACGATCTTGGCACCATTCATACACTCACTAAGCTAGATCACGAAACTAATATTAATGAAAATTAGCCTGTACCTATGAAGTTATTAGGTAAAAAAGTTAGGTCCTAAATGTCTTTATTGTGTGCTTTATTGTTGAAATCCTTCCCTGGAAGGGAAGCAGAACTCCCAGCCCTAGTACAAACTGTGGAAGCCTCGGGCAGGCCAGTGCTCGTAGTCTTCTGGTAGACCAAACCCAGGAGAAAGCTGATCAAGCTAGGGCCTCCTAATCGGCCTCTGTCACGAGCTCTGCTCCTGTTTCAAAATTGCAAAGCCAGTTCTTACCTCATCACCCATACAAAATCCTTCCGCAGCACATCGTACAGTATCAAATTCACTCCTATCTGTCCCGAAAGCCTTGTAGAAGTAAGGTTTGAGGTCCTCCCAGCCCCAACCATGGAAGCCGCGGGCAGACCATCGCTCATAGTCTTCAGGTAGACCGAAGCCATGGAGGAGGAAGTTGATCTGGCCGGAGCCTCCTAGGCCTTTGCCACGAGGGATGGTTTGAGACTGCAGGAAAAATAGAACCAATTTAAGATTGCTTTATGCTACTGACACAGATAGCAGGTTCTCTGTAGCTACCGATTACGAATACCTACCTATGGGTAGGTACCTACTTAAGAAGTGCTATACGTATATAATCCCAAGTAACACACCAAAGCAGTATAACGGCCGTCTTACAGCATATCTGTATGCTTTTAGCATTTTGAGTTCGTTTTATAGTAGCATTATAAACGTTTATAGTGCTGATATAGGTCTTAAATGGGCACAAATTACCCAGCTTGAGATCCTATACAGGTCATTTAATAGCATTACAGGCGCATTATGTCTGCGCTATTAGCATTATCGTTGTCATGGAAAGTGCCAATCGCATTAAAGAAGCATTAGTACGCTCTATTAAGTTGCCAACCGCATTAAAGAAGCATTAATACGGCCAAAAAAGTTGCTAATCGCAGTAAAGAAGCATTAGTACGCTCGAATAAGTTGCCAATCGCAATACAAAAGCATTATACTAGCATAAGAGTGTAGTAAAATAAACCTTACGGCAATGCAAAAACGTCTCTAATACCGACGGAACAAATGTTATATTATAATACAATGAACGTTGTGATTTAACTACTTTGTCTCGCAATATAAAATGGACGAAGACGGTACAAAAAACTCAATGAGTGACACGTAATATTTGTTTACATCGTAACAAAATTTATAAAAGTTTTTGACTCTTTTACGTTATTATATCCTTTAAATATTACTGCGCAATGTCATCATCATATCAGCCGAAAGACGTCCACTGCTGGACATAGGCCTCCCCCAAGCGTCTGCGCAATGTAGTTTACTGTAAATGTGTATATAAGTTTCATTGAAAATTTTCACGCGCCTTTGATTTATTGTGGTTTAGCTATAAAATATTATAAAAAGATATGCGTCAAATAAACAAAACAATTGTGTAATCCTCGTATAGAACGAGTTTTGCATTATTAACATAGTGTTGCTTGAGCGGTCTTAAATTAAGTTATTTCATTATTATATAGGTATTTTCCTTGTATAAATAGGTCCGCATGATTTTATTTTTAGGTTATAAATTATTTACAAAATGGCGTTGGTCTATATAGACGGAGAGCTAGCCACGTCAGATATGACACAATAATGAGAGCAACCAAACCCCTCTAGTCAGTTTGGTATACTATGCTTATTTATAGATCTGGACATCTGGCAGCTTTAAAGTGGTGGAGGTCAAAGAATGCAAACCATTTCAAGAAAACAAATCCTAGAGATCTGGATTTGATCCAATATTATGAGACTATACAAATACTATACAATATTAAGATAAATTATACAAAAGTTTATGTTGGAGGAAAGTAGTGCCAAACGATATATAATATAATTCATAGTTTGTCGCCTACTGTTTTTGTTTCCGTAATAATACACAATATTTTTTGGTCTAACGTTTTTTATCGATTTTTGACCAGTTTTGAGTCGATATTCCAACATATTCACTACAGATAGAATTATAAGGCAAACGACTATGGGTTCTTGAATCTTTTATCTCCATTCTGTTGAGCCGGATCTTGAAATAAATGAGCCGTTATTTTTTTATGATATTTTTAAAATATGGTCTAAAAAAACATTTTTATCGATATTCGAATCGTGTAAAGAATCTTACATATACGTAATCTACATATTAGGGTTCCTCTTTGATGTCTCTAAAAACTGTAGAGAGATTTACACAAAATTTATGACCATAAAACAACTTGTTTAGCCTAAACCGATTCGACTTTGATGTCAAATATCTCGAAGATAATAAATATTGAAGTCAATATAGGATACTATATTGTTTAAAGCCGTTACTGATAATATGATAAGCTATATAAATCATTAGAAAACTAAGGGAATCAGATGTAAGGTCGTTGGCGCCAGAGAGCCCCTTAAAATATAGCTGAGAGCCTTTATAACTGAGACAACTTCGGCAGTTTTTACCTAGTTTTTTATTCTATTTTCCAATCAAAACATTTTGCTATTCTGTCACTGTGACCTCCACCCATTAAAAGCTGCCAGATGCCAGGATCTAGCAATAAGAATAGTATAGCAATCTAACCAGACGGGTTTTGTTGCTCTCATTATTGTGTCATATCTGACGTGGCTAGCTCTTAGTCCAATAGCAGCTCAGTAACCTTTAAAAAAAGCTTATTAATGCCTACAGCATTACACGTGAATAATTATGCTATAACAACATAAAGCATTATATACTACTTAAAATTGCTATTGTAGACCCTAAGGCACTAAAACGGCTAAAAGCTGTATAGGGGCTGTTTATTTAATTTAATTTATTTATTTAATACAGACAACATGATCCATTTTGAGTTAGTATTTTATTTAAAACTATGTTAGTATTCATACTTTGCTAGCGATAAAGTATTTTTAATTAAGTGTTGCATAATAGAGCACTCACTTCTTACAGCTATTGCCCCCAGGAGACTGTTTGAGCTGTCACGTATTCTGTTTAATAATGATGCCATCTTTTTTCGCAAAATTGAGTTGAAGCTGTCTACTCGTGCTTCGGCAAACATGGTGGATGCACTGCAGAACCGTGGCAACCCCAACAGCGCCCTGAAGGCGTTGTTGTACTGGGCCCCTATTCGAGATGCCAAACTGTAAAGGCGGAATCAGACGGTTCATTTTTCGTTCATTTTTATGTTTCATTCCGCACCTTTCACCCGAAGTGACACGTCTGATCATAAAGTGAACCAAAAGTGCCGAACAATCACCCGAGGTTCACTCGGATGAATGTTCATCCGAGTGAACCGTCTGATTCCGCCTTTAGACGTTGCTCTCACAGTTGTCTCACTAGGTGATAGAGTGATACACCTAACTGTCAAGCTGTCAGTAGGTCTCGCTAGAGCGTTTTGTCTATGGCTATGGCCACCATTTTAGATATGTTGACAGGACGTAGGGAACCCCATGGCAGAGAGTTTGGTGTTTTTTTTTAATAGGTATACGTAGGTATCGAACCATGGATGTACAAGAAGTGGATCTCATTCTTCGGTCACAAAGTGAGGCCGACAGAGAAGCTTATCTAAGGGAGTGTCTCGTTTTGACTAAGGAGGTAATGACGTCAGCAGACAGTCAAAATGTGAATATGTGTCAAATGTGACAATTTTGTAACGAGTGCGAGTGAGGTTTCGCCCCCCACTATTATGCTCTCTATCGGACCGTTTTTAGTACTTTTAAGGGTTCCGTAGCCAAAATGGCATAAACGGTACCCTTATAGTTTCGTCATGTCCGTCTGTCTGTCCGTCAGTCCGTCTGTCCGTATGTCACAGCCATTTTACTCGGAAACTATAAGACGAATAAAATAAAATTTAGACATAAGTTGTATTTTTCATGCCGCTATTTAATTATAGTCTGGCAAACCATTTTTTCAGTAGAAAAGCGCGGCAAATTCAAAATACGTACATGTGCCGACCCTTTGTGATGAGACACCGTGTTCGTGATGAACATTTCAATTCGCATATCTTTTACATTGAATTTGTTTCTAGTGCATTTCACTCTCTCGTCTTAAGCGCGAGTGAGATAGAACTCCTGCAACGTTCTACATTGAATTTAAATTCGTTTTTATGGCATATGTCAATTGCCTCAACCAGATTATTTGTTACAGTTGATGACAGATCAGACGAAATATATCCGTCTCCTTTTTACACACCGTGAATGTCACGTAATGAAAGGGGTGGAAATACCAACTAAAATTAAAAATATAGAATTTGATGATCATTGCTGCTTTTTTCACTGATTCTTAGTGTTGTCATACTTTTGGTCGCTGTACATTGCTACTGCGTTCGTTGGCTGGACAGACTATATGTAGTTAAATTGAAAGAGAAAATATTTTTATGGGGGGCGCTCCATGTAACTAAATTACAAAAAACAATTTTTCCCGTAATATCAACATGTTGCACATCAATCGATAGGTATTTAAAAATAACATTGCGGTTTTGTTGAACATTTTGTGATTTAGTTGAGAAGATTATCTTATTTTTCTATTACATACTTTTTACGAAAATTATTTTGAACATTATCAGTTCAGCCATTTTTGAGTTATCTCCAAAAAACTTCTTCCATATGTATCAGATACGACCTTCTGGTATTAGTTTGGTTCTTATTCCATGGAAGGTACGGAACCCTCTATTATGCGTGGTCCGACACGCACTTGGCCGGTTTTATGCTGGTCGCCTATGAACGACTCTTACTCGGTAATAATTTTCAACTGTGGCTAGGGGACCGAGTAAACAATAGTACTATACAGAGGTCCCTCTTTGACGTTACGAATCATGTTGTCCCTTCTTCACGCATGGCAAGTTCTCTTTCTCACTTAGGCAAACGTATCGGATACTAGTTGTCAAATTCAATGACAGAAATGCACATCCTTGGTTAGGGACAAGGTTTAAGAAAAAGATCCACTTCATATAAATCCGTGATACGAACACAGATTAGATTACACCCTGTTAGCCCGCCCCACTGTAAATTTATCAAAAATCTTATCGGTTGGCTTCCATATAGCGATATAGAGCCCATCTTCGAGATCATGAAAAAATAAGTCTTACTAGGTCTTAAATGGGCGCTAGTATGTATAACACGATGTAAATTGTTTTTGAATAAATATCATATCATATCATATGGCGTCAAGTTGAAAATACAAGAAAATAACATTAATTAATCAGTGGTTTTACCGCTCCAAATTTGTACTTACGGTAAAGTCTACTTCAAATAACCTACATACCAAATTCCGGTGGGAGCATACAATATAGGCATGGTGAATTTTTTTCATGTATGGTATCAATCGATTCGTTTTGTTGTGAGGATCAAATGTCTATATGGGGCCAATTGCGTTAAAGCAAACTGAAAACTCAGAAATGAGACTTAAAGTCCGAGATTTGCATTTGTTTCTCAAAACGCTCCAAAATGACGTGCAAAAGTGACGTCACGATCACATAGTTGCCCTGTTTAAAGTATGGAAAAAATATGAAATTACTATTTTTACAGTGAAATGTTGCGTTTATGTGTATGGTTGCCATACAATTTATTTTACAGTACAATGTTAAAAATCATTTCAATTCACACTTATGTTTTTTGTAATTGTCATGAATAAATCTTTCATTCATTCATTCATTCATGTTTCTAAAAGAATGCTTTAAATGTTAATCCTTATATTTTTTTATTTTTGAAAAAAAAAATGGTATTCAATATTTATATGACGTTCTAAATAAATCAATTTTTTTTAACGTCGTAGAACGCAATTATTTAAAACGGGGTATTTACCGTGGGTATTTGTTTTGTCGAGGTTCCGATATATATTATATGTATCGACATGTTAGAAACTAGCAAACGAGGATGGTGGCAGCATTTCTCCGCTGTATCGCAAAACTTATGAGTTGAGCGAGGAAGCTGCCAGCTATTTGGTCACCGATTGAGTCGACGAGCCTCTTTTTGCGTTCTTTAAAAAGTTACTGAGCACTGGGTCCCCACGCGCCAAGGGTCTCGACTACGTTTTTTATGGGTCTTCAGTTTTTCAGCTTCTTTGGCCACCGCACCTGCTTGTTTATTGGTTCCGGTGAAGTGAGAAGCCGCCAGTGTGTCTACGCATATAGCATCCCACAGGCACGCATGTGGTATTTACTTAAGTACCGCAATAACACCTGTGTGGAGCACAAACACGGACTCAAAGCCGGAATCAGATTTCAATCAATCAGGAGCCGGTCCAGACACAATACGGTTTAAGACATTTATTTGTCTAAAATATTTACATAAATCACTTACTGAGAAAACAATATTTATCTTCAAGCTAAATAGGAGAGGGTAGAATGCAAAAACTGGTGGACGAGTTAAGAACAAAGGCGCTCGGTAACACCAAGCGCAATGCAACAATGTAATGTTGTGCATAGGGACCAGTTAAACCGAACTACCCGGTGCGATCACTGGTTAACTGACATATGATTTGTGTGTATTCATTAAGTGCATACTTTGTGGAAAAGCCTTAGAAGACGTTTTTATTTTAGTTTTTAACTTTTTTATGTTATACATTTTTGTTCATTTATATATATATATATAAATTTTTTTTTGAAGTATTTTAATTATTTATTGTTATTATTATTTGACTTATTTCTATCCAGTAATAATGTCAATATTTCTGTACACATCCTTTTCTATATATATGAATGAAGGATGAGCAAGATGAGTAGAGAAATAATGTCATTATTACTGACAGTGTCTGGAAAAGCTGTCCACCCGTCACCAAACCTCCTGTTTGGTGACGGGTAAGCCGGTAGCCAGTGCTGCGGCTTAGGACTGAGTGACTCGTAAGAAATTTGGCACAATACGTGCCATTTAATTATTTAATGTTATTATTATTTGACTTATTTCTATCCAGTAATAATGTCAATATTTCTGTACCCATCCTTTTCTATGTATATGAATGAAGGATGAGCAAGATGAGTAGAGAATTAATGTCATTATTACTGACAGTGTCTGGAAAAGCTGACCACACTGTAAGCCGGTAGCCAGTGCTGCGGCTTAGGAGTGAGTGACTCATAAGAAATTTGGCACAATACGTCTTCCCAGCTCCATTGACAATTTGGATGGGTGAAAACATCCTGACCCGCCAACCACTTCACCAAGCTTTTTTGGCCTCCTCTAAGCCCACAGTTCCATGGTTTGGGGGTGGGGGTCCTGTAAGATTTTAGTGACTTTACCTACGAGGCTGGCTGAGCTGTAGACGGAGGAGTGTCTTACAGTTGATGTTATGAAGCCGACTATTTCTTAAAATGGTCTTAAATCCCCAGTGACCCCAGGACCCAGTGTGTTGACGATGAGGGACCTTCTTGTTCCTTAAGTCGTCAACACAGTGAATCCTCCTTTTTGTAAAGGGTCGGCAACGCGCATGTGACGCCTTTGGAGTTGCAGGCGTCCATAGGTTACGGTAGCTGCTTACCATCAGGCGGGCCGTATGCTTGTTTGCCACCGTCGTGGTATAAAAAAAAAAAAAAAAAAAAATCCTTATGCGCCCACGGGTATGGTCTTAAATTTGGTATTTTCTTACTAAACGGGTCTTATAGCTTCTGTAAAAATTTCGAGCAGTAAGCTCAAAAATAAATTAAGGCTCAACAAATTGCGATTTCAACTGGTCTTAAAACCTTATACGCCCACCGTAATGGCCTTAAATTTGGTAAGTATGTAGATTTTGTGGGTGGTTAAGTAAGTGGGCTTCGCCGTGTGTCAAAATTTAAGCGTAACGATAAATTAACGTATTAGGGTTCCGTAGTCAACTAGGACCCTTATAGTTTCGCCATGTCTGCCCGTCCGTCCGTCCGTCCGTCCGCGGATAATCTCAGTGACCGTTAGCACTAGAAAGCTGAAATTTGGTACTGATATGTATATCAATCACGCCGACCAAGTGATAAAATAAAAAGTGTTTTTTTTTTATTATGGTACCTCCCCTAGACGTAAAGTGGGGAGTGATTTTTTATTTTATTTCAACCCTAACGTGTGATATATTGTTGGATAGGTATTTAAAAATGAATAGGGGTTTACTAAACAAATTTTTTGATAATGTAAATATTTTCGGGAATAATCGCAGCAGAAGTAAAAAAAAATGTGTACCCTCTAACTTTTGAACCATAACATTTAAAAATATAAAAAAAAATTTAAAAGTAGAACTTTTTAAAAACTTTCTAGGAAAATTATTTTGAACTTGATAGGTTGAATAGTTTTTGAAAAAAAAATACAAAATAATTTCTGAAATAAGTTTGTAATTTAACCATATAAGCAGGTGTTTATTATACCTGTAATTTCTACAAAATCACAATGAAATGACGAGCTTTCAAACAAAGTAAAAACGGTGAAAATCGGTTCACGCAATAAAGAATTATCTCATAAAAATCATCTTCCATACTTTAAGCTCGCGCGCAATAGTTTACTTAATTTGCCGATAGATGTCGCTGTACGTGGAACGCTCATATCATATCCTACATGGCGGTGTTATTTTAACTCTTAAGTGGGGACACTTACTGTGACGGACGGAAAACTACGGAACCCTACACTGAGCGTGGCCCGACACGCTCTTGGCCGGTTTTTTTTTGTATTTTTAACTTGACGCCACACATACTAGCGCCCATTTACGACCTTTAAGACTTATGTTTTCAATATCTCCGTGAATGGCTCTACAACGCTGTCAACGCTATATGGAAGCCGACCGGTAATTTTAGATTTTTGATAAATTTACAGTATAGCCGGCACCAGTATCTATAATGTTTAAGTAGTGAAGTATCAGATGTCAAACAATCCTTTAAGGCACTGACTACCAGGCTACCGATAGTAATGATGGAGGCGACCTCTAGTGATTGCCCCCACGAAAATTTGCGCGAAGTTGATTTCTGACTATTCAAACTAGGTAAGATACCTCTAGAAGTAATTATAAAATTGATATGATTTTAAGACATTTTCACTGAGAGCACATTAATATTTATAATTTTTATGATTATTAATTGTAGGTATTTATTAAAAATATATAACTGTTAAAATATAATATGATTGGCATTACCTATTTAACCTAAAGTTCAATTAACATGCCATAAAAGAAATGTCGATATCTGGCCGAGGAGCGAATGGATAAACATCAAAAAGTGCGATGAGTTGTAGGTGTTCTTCCACCCTGCTGTTGGGAATATCTCTACAGTACCCTGCATTCACTGTGCTCTGCATTATTTTGTGTAATTTGGATGCTATGTTAGAGTAGATTTCCTCAGATTAAGCAAGCCACTAGCAATAAATCTCCTACAACGCCTGACTGTATGCGGCTGTATAGCCATTCCCCATGCACATGTGCATGTGGGATACTACATGCGTAGACACACTGGCGGCTTCTCACCTCACCGGATCCAATAAACATACAGGTGCGGTGGCGAAAGCAGCTGAAAAACTGAACACCCTTAAAAAAAACGATATTTAAAGAAACAAGTATGTATAGTTTAAAGTGCCATGTGTAACCATATCAATTCATTATATAAGAAATATAATATGATATAATATTGGAATATAACTTACACGTAAGTCAGTCAGATACACAATTACATTTACTTGCAGTAAACGTCAACTTCTTTTTTGAAATGAAGACCCATTGGTTTTCATATCCCGAGTCTCCTAAATAGTAATTCAAAACTTGGGTCTTGCTAGTGGCAATTAGTTATAATCATGAGGATTATGACTAGTACTACTGTGCACTGTATTTATTTACCTGATATGTTTATATTTCCATAACATCCTCAACTCTCAGGATTAGGAATACCTTTGTAATATAAGAGTCTTACATTAGATTAGAATCTATGAAGAATATGTGTAAAATTGTTTGAAGTGTCTAAAACCTTAGTTAAGTTAGGAGGCAGTAGTAGGAGCCAAGTTTGAACCCGCGATCCTTAGAGCGTAAGTCGGGCGTCTGGCCGCCAGGCTACCAGAGTTTGTTTTGGTAATTACTATACTGTTGCTCCATTTTTCTACTATGTTTATCTGCGTGAAGTATGAAATTTCAAACAATCCTTTAAGGCACTGACTACCAGGCTACCGATAGAAATAACGGCCTCCTAGCCCAGTCGGTAGTGACCCTGCATACGAAGCAGGAGGTCCCGGGTTCGAATCCTGGTCAGGGAATTTGTTTGTGTGTTTATCACAGATATTTGTTCCCGAGTTATGGATGTTTTCTATGTATTTAAATATTTATCCATATTTATCTAATATATATATATCGTCTAGTACCCATAACACAAGCCTTACTGAACTTACTGTGGGCTTAGTTCGATTTGTGTAAGATTCATTTATTTCTTGAATTTAATTTATTTTCTGATGTTTTTGAAATGCCTCAAACTTTCCATAGACGTTGACGTAACAAAGAAGACTGCAGCACTATAAGTAGGTATTAAAACAGACAGAAACATTGCAAATTTAAATAATTATATTATTAGTAGTTAGGTTCTCTTTTCTTATTAAAATTATTTTCTTGTGTATGAATGCTTTTTCACCACATCAGCACCACCATCAGCATCTTGATTTTTTTAAAGCGTTAGTAAAATTGTTTTTTTTTCACAAGGGAGAACAGTTATTACTTTACGTTATAGAACGATGATTTTGAACCTTAAATATTTGGCAGAATTAATTTGTTTTGTTTTATGTATTTACCTAAGCTCGTATTTTTTTGCCGTGGCGTGGTGAAAAATGTTGTGATACTCTCGGCAGCAGTTTGTTTGCTTCTAGTGCCCCCCGCAATGCTCAAGATACCACTTTTTTAACCATACACTAGTTATAATTTTGTAATCTTTCACTTTTTCGGGTCTCGATATAAACACGTGAGATAGATATCAAGGTTGTATTCTTGATATTATAATTTATTTACACTAAACCTATTCTAAATAATATTGGATCTACGTGGTCGGTTTACAAGTCAATGTATTGTTTTATTTCTTGTGACAAAAAACATTTATTGGTTACAAGAAATCTTAAAATCATTCATACCAGTAATTTTTATTCAATATGTAATATTTGTCACATATCTTTTACCCAAAGCACAGGTTTCGTCATAGTTGCTACACCCAAAAATGCATCGTCAAATCTAAAAAATTGCTTGTAAGCCGTCTATGTAGACTACCCTAGTTCTAGCCTAGTATTGTAGCACGAAAATACACGTATGATTTACACACATACTCACACACGTATTTAGTTACAGAAGACATTCAGAGATGTCGCTTTCAAATGAGTTTTCATAAAATGCTTCAAGGCTCTCTTTACCTACTAGAGATAAACAAATGCCTTACGTGGGATTCCCATAATTTACTGACGTCAACGTCAAAACAATAAGATGGCGCCCATGCCAATAGAGAAATTCCTCTAGTGAGACCTGTTGATTTTGACGTAGGTGGTTAGATGAATCAACTGTCACAAAAGTGTGATATCATAGTTGTCTCGCTACCTACTGTCAGTTATGCCATGTCGAATAGACTCTCTGGACGCGCAGAGAGCTCAGCGACCGCTGCGTACAGTTCGCCCACAGTGCACTCGAGTACATCGAACTGCAGTATGCTCTAAAGAGCGTTATTTTGACTGCAGTCGTACACCGAGCGAATCTGCGGGCCAGCATGTTCGCCCGGACCGCCAGCGCTCTGCGTTCCCGTTCAACATCTACGTCATCTCTTAAGTTGTCTGTTAAACAATGGCCTAGGTACTTAAATTGACTTACTCTACTAACTGGAGCTCCGTTTAATAATACAGGAAGTGTCAAATCCGGAGCTTCCATGCCAGGAGCCCTAAAAACCATGTACACTGTCTTGCACAAATTGTACACGAGCCCGTGAGCAACGGCATACTTTTCACATATGCTAATTAATTCACTGAGTGCACCGATTGAAGGAGCCAGCAGCGCCATGTCGTCGGCGTAACTAATATTGTTATGGCTAATCCCGTCTATAAAACAACCTGCATGAGCGACGCTCAGCTCCTCAATCAGTGCATTTATGTACAAATTAAATAGCCTAGGTGAAGTTAACCCGCCCTGCCTTACCCCGCACTCGAGTACATAAGGCGAAGACAGCGCATTTGCCCATTTTACAACATTGATTTGGTTACCATACCAATATTGTAAAATGGTCATGATATCTACAGGTACTCCAGCCTTCTTTAATTTACTCCACAGAATGTCGTATGCGACTAAGTCGAACGCCTTTGAGAGGTCTAGGAAACAGCCAAAAACCGACGTCTTCCTCTCCGTATAGTACTTGACAGCATGCTTTAACACCACGATCGCACTTTCAGTGGAAAGCCCAGGCCGAAAACCGAACTGGGCGTCATGAAATTGCACATACTCATCTAAGTGTGTGTTGAGCACACTGTCAAGCACCTTCGCAACGATAGTCGCCAGCGAAATGGGCCTGTAATTCGACTTATCCGATACGTCACCTGTCCTATTTTTAACAATAGGCACCACTAGAGTGCGCATGAGTGACGGCGGCAGGCAGGAATGACCCAGACACAGGTTATACAACAAAGCCAGTACTCTGGGTAGGTGCGCTCCCGCATGTTGTAAGTGCTCGATACTGAGCCCGTCATGACCCGGTGATTTCCCTCTCTTCATTTTCCGCAGCGCAACACGAACGTCCTCTGCTCTAATCAGCGTGGGAACCGGTCCACGACAGAACTCAGTGCCAACGCCCGATTGCGTGGGTCCCAGAGGCGACTTAACAGTGAAATGCTCTTTAAAAAGGTTGGCAATATCCTGTGCCTCAGTCACTCCATCAACGCTCACAGGAAGGCTATGCGATGTACTCAACCTGTTAGTACACTTCCAGAAACTGCTAAAGTCTGAACTAGAGTGGTGCGACGCAAGTTTGTCCATTACTATTTGGTCCTGATTATTCTGGCACCATTTTAGCTTACCCTTAAAAACTTTTTTCGCCTCAACCATTTTCTCAAAAATCCGACCTGATTATGGGCACCCGTACCACTGCCATAGCCTGAAACTCGCCTTAGCCTCCGCGTGAGCGCCGCCTACGTGTCGATTCCAACCAGCGACACACTTTTTTCGCCTTCTAGTCCCTGTACTACAATAGGTACTACTTGAGGCAAAACATAAACAAGAAATAATATTATCATACAAGTTATTTATTATTTCTTTATGGCGAGGCTCATCACAGAAATGTCTGCAACACTTAATTAAATCTACCGGAATGTCAATATTTCTTAACCTATCATTACATAATTTATTGTATTGTTCTATTTGATAAGGCGTCCTTACGCCCCATCGTACATGATTAAACTCTGGTGACCGATACACAACCTTATTACGAGCAACATTGAAATTACAGTGCATGAACAAAGGAAAGTGGTCAGA
Organism: Pammene aurita; assembly: GCA_947086415.1. Classification (NCBI taxonomy): domain Eukaryota; kingdom Metazoa; phylum Arthropoda; class Insecta; order Lepidoptera; family Tortricidae; genus Pammene; species Pammene aurita. Next base: position 19,116,483 of record OX352305.1, on the reverse strand, counting down.
CCAGTACACGTCGTGTTTCACATAAACTTTAGTTACAAGTGGCCATGCTGATTGTGTAACAATGCAGTGGTCTAGCCATCGTTTACTACCGTGTGCATCACTGATAAATGTGAACATTTCTGAATTCACACCCAGTTTATTAACATCAGCGCATATCCACCTTTGCTCGTCACAAAAAGCAATCAATTCGTTAAAAAATAGCTCATTTGGGTGAGAGTTAAAGTCCCCTAGAACTATTACAGATTCAACTCCACAGTCTTCGACCATGGCATATAACTGGCCCAAACAATCGGTAAACTCGTTCAAATTGTCAATACAGTTGACGGGCATGTACACAGTTACTATCAACACGGTTTTATCTCGCATCATCACTTTAATCGCGGCAATACGTGGGTTAACGCACTTTACAACAGATACGCATGAGAACACACTTTTTCGCCACAGAAGGGCCACTCCTCCGTGAGGTCTACCTGACATAATTCCCTGCGCCGTATCGACCGCCGACGTTCCCGTGCTGCCAAAATCTTCGTCGATGGACGTGAGATATGTTAACTCAGTAGGTAAAAGCCAGGATTCCTGAATAGCTATAATATCGGCTATTTTGCAGAGTGACCTTACACCTTCAAGCGACCGTTTAATGGATTTACAATTAAACGACACTAACACAGTGTCAGGGTGTTGTTTTTCTTGATTCGTACTTTCCATTATTGAAGGTTGGATTACTTTCACTTATCTTTGGTCTAAAAGTAATAAACTTCCTAAAAGAAATGCCATCAGGCCACAGATTGTCGTCTAAAAACAGTCGTAACATATGGGAAGGCACACTAAATTTATAGGCATTGTGTCTTTTTTGCCTTTTCATAGGTACCTTTTCTAGGGTTACATTTAGTTGCGTAGTTTCAAGTATATACTCGCTTATATCCTCCGCCGTTGTATCTAAATGTACATTCGAGATAAACAACTCCGTCCTGTTATCCGCGGCTTTAAACTTCGTTTGACTGTTGATCTGCGCTTTTCCCAGTCTTCCCACAAACCGGTTTTTATTTTTCTTCTTTTTAGCATCCTTCCATTCCTCAGATGGTGGTATAGGTTTCCAAACGCCTACCTTGACAACTTCAGCCATGGTCCGTGATCGGGGCGGCGACTTGCTTTGATTTCCAGATAACATAACAGCTGTGTTTACATCCATATTATATGACGACGTGGTACTAGGGCGCTCGGTGTGTTTCGTGGTACCGGGGCGCCCATTAAGGTTCAATGTCGTCTGAATGTCCGAAAGTGGTTGCTTATCGCTGCTCTCTTCTAGTCCATTACCACGATCAGTTGCCTCTCTCTCGCATATTGTCTTTTGAACGTTTGGACTTGTTTGAGCTAACGCGGGTATCTCGCAAAACGGCGCGCCCGGCATACCCTCCGTTCGAGAACATGTGAGGTCGTTGAGTTCGTTCAACGGTCGTTGCTGATATGAGTCATCAACAGCTGTTATCATATTGCTCTGATTCGTACTTATATGCGACATTCCACAAGGACCACTATCACAAGTATAGCTGTTTGACAACATTGCCCCTCTTTTTGTGTTTATGTATCCATCAAAATTATTCACTATCGATGTCTTCTTTAACATTTCAAGTTCACTTTTCACTTGTTGTAATTGATCAGAGGAGACATAACTCTGTTTCAATAACGTTATATCTTCTTTTAAGACCGTAATGTCTCTTAAAAACCTTGTAGTGTCAATGTGATCCCATGTCACCGGGGGTAATTTGTGCAACTGTCTCGCTACAAAAATTGGGATGTCATCAGATTTAGTATTCTTCACAAGATAAATAATATCAAAAAGGTCCCTCTGAGCCTTTCCTTCTCCTTTCCGAGTAATGTTCCGTCTCTTCGTGGGAACGGATTCAAATAACAAGTTTTTTGACAACTCGATATCTTCAACAGAAAAAGCCGTTGCACAAATACGCACTAGGCCGTCTTCGTCAATCAATCCACTCTTATTTTGGATGAAAGCTAACACTTCATTTATTACAATGTTGCAATTATTGCACTTCACAAGTTTTGATGCCATTTTTTCACATAACAGACCGGTCCGCGATACGTGCGCTCGCTACGTCGTACGTCACATCACTTTTGTAAATTACGCACAGGGCTCTTATTCGAGATGCCAAACTGTAAGACGTTGCTCTCACAGTTGTCTCACTAGGTGATAGAGTGATACACCTAACTGTCAAGCTGTCAGTAGGTCTCGCTAGAGTGTTTTGTCTATGGCTATGGCCACCATTTTAGATATGTTGACAGGACGTAGGGAATCCCATGGCAGAGAGTTTGGTGGTTTTTTTTAGTAGGTATACGTATGTATCGAACCATGGATGTATAAGAAGTGGATCTCATTCTTCGGTCACAAAGTGAGGCCGACAGAGAAGCTTATCTAAGGAAGTGTCTCGTTTTGACTAAGGAGGTAATGACGCCAGCAGACAATCAAAATGTGAATATGTGTCAAATGTGACAATTTTGTAACGAGTGCGAGTGAGGTACCGCCCCCCAATATTATGCTCTCTATCGGACCGTTTTTAGTACTTTTAAGGGTTCCGTAGCCAAAATGGCATAAACGGTACCCTTATAGTTTCGTCATGTCCGTCTGTCTGTCCGTCAGTCCGTCTGTCCGTATGTCACAGCCATTTTACTCGGAAACTATAAGACGAATAAAATAAAATTTAGACATAAGTTGTATTTTTCATGCCGCTATTTAATTATAGTCTGGCAAACCATTTTTTCAGTAGAAAAGCGCGGCAAATTCAAAATACGTACATGTGCCGACCCTTTGTGATGAGACACCGTGTTCGTGACGAACATTTCAATTCACATATCTTTTACATTGAATTTGTTTCTAGTGCATTTCACTCTCTCGTCTTAAGCGCGAGTAAGATAGAACTCCTGCAACGTTCTACATTGAATTTAAATTCGTTTTTATGGCATATGTCAATTGTCTCAACCAGATTATTTGTTACAGTTGATGACAGATCAGACGAAATATATCCGTCTCCTTTTTACACACCGTGAATGTCACGTAATGAAAGGGGTGGAAATACCAACTAAAATTAAAAACATAGAAGTTGATGATCATTGCTGCTTTTTTCACTGATTCTTAGTGTTGTCATACTTTTGGTCGCTGTACATTGCTACTGCGTTCGTTGGCTGGACAGACTATATGTAGTTAAATTAAAGGAGAAAATATTTTTATGGGGGGCGCTCCATGTAACTAAATTACAAAAAACAATTTTTCCCCTAATATCAACATGTTGCACATCAATCGATAGGTATTTAAAAATAACATTGCGGTTTTTTTGAACATTTTGTGATTTAGTGAATATTTTCATATTTTCAGAAATAATCGCCTTGAAAGTAAGAAAAATTGAGTGAACCCCCCCCCCCCCCCGTAACGGACCCTAAGTCCATATAATAAACTTAACAAAATTTAAGAAGATTATCTTATTTTTCTATTACATACTTTTTACGAAAATTATTTTGAACATTATCAGTTCAGCCATTTTTGAGTTATCTCCAAAAACTTCTTCCATATGTATCAGATACGACCTTCTGGTATTAGTTTGGTTCTTATTCCATGGAAGGTACGGAACCCTCTATTATGCGTGGTCCGACACACACTTGGCCGGTTTTATGCTACTCGCCTATGAACGACTCTTTTACTCGGTAATAATTTTCAACTGTGGCTAGGGCACCGAGTAAACAATAGTACTATACAGAGGTCCCTCTTTGACGTTACGAATCATGTTGTCCCTTCTTCACGCATGGCAAGTTCTCTTTCTCACTTTAGGCAAACGTATCGGATACTAGTTGTCAAATTCAATGACAGAAATGCACATCCTTGGTTAGGGACAAGGTTTAAGAAAAAGATCCACTTCATATAAATCCGTGATACGAACACAGATTACACCTTGTTAGCCCGCCCCACTGTAAATTTATCAAAAATCTTATCGGTTGGCTTCCATATAGCGATATAGAGCCCATCTTCGAGATCATGAAAAAATAAGTCTTACTAGGTCTTAAATGGGCGCTAGTATGTATAACACGATGTAAATTGTTCTTGAATAAATATCATATCATATCCTATGGCGTCAAGTTGAAAATACAAGAAAATAACGTTAATTAATCAGTGGTTTTACCGCTCCAAATTTGTACTTACGGTAAAGTCTACTTCAAATAACCTACATACCAAATTCCGGTGGGAGCATACAATATAGGCATGGTGAATTTTTTTTCATGTATGGTATCAATCGATTCGTTTTGTTGTGAGGATCAAATGTCTATATGGGACCAATTGCGTTAAAGCAACAGAAAAGTCAGAAATGAGACTTAAAGTCCGAGATTTTCATTTGTTACTCAAAACGCTCCAAAATGACGTGCAAAAGTGACGTCACGATCACATAGTTGCCCTGTTTAAAGTATGGAAAAAATATGAAATTGCTATTTTTACAGTGAAATGTTGCGTTTATGTGTATGGTTGCCATACAATTTATTTTACAGTACAATGTTAAAAATCATTTCAATTCACACTTTAAAAAATCGTAAAATTTTGAAATTTTGCAGCTTGATATCTTTGAGCCACTTCAAAAGAATTTATAAATTTTCACTTTAGTTGGATATATTGATCATTTTGCATCCTATCAACTAAATTTTATTGCATAAATCAATATGTGTCATCAATTATTTTAAGATTCGAATCTAATCGCAATTTTTGCATTTGTATTATTTTTGAGCTAACCACTCCAAATTTTTTGACCAAAAACTAGGAACTTCACCGCCTTATTTTAAACCGTAAAAGTTAACCTTGCGGGACAGTTTTGAAAAAAAATACTTTAAATAGTTTCAAATATTTACTTAATTGGCACACGGATAACTGGATATCCATGTTTAAGTGGCTTATAGTTTAACATGCCGTTATAAAGTGTATAACAGGTATATGTTTTTTATTTCCTGTTTTTTATTGTTTTTTTTCTCTTGTTTTGATTAATGTATTCTTACTTTGGGGATGTGATCGTGGCGTCAATGCGCCGTGTCGTCAAATGGTTGCAACGGAAGACCAGCGCTCGCCCTGCCGGCATTTAACGCTGAGTTGCGACGATTTCGTGGCAATTAATGTTTCGGGTTGTATATGTTATTGTTTATTATGTTTTTTGTAATTGTCATGAATAAATCTTTCATTCATTCATTCATTCATTCATGTTTCTAAAAGAATGCTTTAAATGTTCATCCTTATATTTTTTTATTTTTGAAAAAAAAAATGGTATTCAATATTTATATGACGTTCTAAATAAATCAATTTTTTTAACGTCGTAGAACGCAATTTTTTTTATGGAAGTTACAAAAACTATTTAAAACGGGGTATTTACCGTGGGTATTTGTTTTGTCGAGGTTTCGATATATATTATATGTATCGACATGTTAGAAACTAGCAAACGAGGATGGTGGCAGCATTTCTCCGCTGTATCGCAAAACTTATGAGTTGAGCGAGGAAGCTGCCAGCTCTTTGGTCACCAATTGAGTCGACGAGCCTCTTTTTGCGTTCTTTAAAAAGTTACTGAGCACTGGGTCCCCACGCGCCAAGGGTCTCGACTACGAAAGGTATAATTTTTTTTATGGGTCTTCAGTTTTTCAGCTTCTTTGGCCACCGCACCTGCTTGTTTATTGGTTCCGGTGAAGTGAGAAGCCGCCAGTGTGTCTACGCATATAGCATCCCACAGGCACGCATGTGGTATTTACTTAAGTACCGCAATAACACCTGTGTGGAGCACAAACACGGACTCAAAGCCGGAATCAGATTTCAATCAATCAGGTGCCGGTCCAGGTACTATACGGTTTAAGACATTTATTTCTCAAAAAGATTTACATAAATCACTTACTGAGAAAACAATATTTATCTTAAAGCTAAATGGGTGAGGGTAGAATGCAAAAACTGGTGGACGAGTTAAGAACAAAGGCGCTCGGTAACACCAAGCGCAATGCAACAATGTAATGTTGTGCATAGGGACCAGTTAAATCGAACTACCCGGTGCGTTCACTGGTTAACTTACATATGATTTGTGTGTATTCATTAAGTGCATATTTTGTGGAAAAGCCTTAGAAGACGTTTTTATTTTAGTTTTTAACTTTTTTATGTTATAGATTTTTGTACATTTATATATTTTCTCTTTTTCTTTTTTTTAAAGTATTTTAATTATTTAATGTTATTATTATTTGACTTATTTCTATCCATTAATAATGTCAATATTTCTGTACCCATCCTTTTCTATGTATATGAATGAAGGATGAGCAAGATGAGTAGAGAATTAATGTCATTATTACTGACAGTGTCTGGAAAAGCTGTCCACACTGTAAGCCGGTAGCCAGTGCTGCGGCTTAGGAGTGAGTGACTCATAAGAAATTTGGCACAATACGTCTTCCCAGCTCCATTGACAATTTGGATGGGTAAAAACATCCTAACCCGCCAACCACTTCACCAAGCTTTTTTGGCCTCCTCTAAGCCCACAGTTCCATGGTTTGGGGGTAGGGGTCCTGTAAGATTTTAGTGACTTTACCTACGAGGCTGGCTGAGCTGTAGACGGAGGAGTGTCTTACAGTTGATGTTATGAAGCCGACTATTTCTTAAAATGGTCCTAAATCCTTATGCGCCCACCGGTATGGTCTTAAATTTGGTATTTTCTTACTAAACGGGTCTTATAGCTTCTGTAAAAATTTCGAGCAGTAAGCTCAAAAATAAATTAAGGCTCAACAAATTGCGATTTCAACTGGTCTTAAAACCTTATACGCCCACCGTAATGGCCTTAAATTTGGTAAGTATGTAGATTTTGTGGGTGGTTAAGTAAGTGGGCTTCGCCGTGTGTCAAAATTTAAGCGTAACGATAAATTAACGTATTAGGGTTAGGTAGTCAACTAGGACCCTTATAGTTTCGCCATGTCTGCTCGTCCTTCCGTCCGTCCGTCCGCGGATAATCTCAGTGACCGTTAGCACTAGAAAGCTGAAATTTGGTACTGATATGTATATCAATCACGCCGACAAAGTGATAAAATAAAAAGTGGTTTTTTTTTATTAGGGTACCTCCCCTATACGTAAAGTGGGGAGTGATTTTTTTTTTCATTTCAACCCTAACGTGTGATATATTGTTGGATAGGTATTTAATGAATAGGGGTTTACTAAAATAATTTTTTGATAATGTAAATATTTTCGGAAATAATCGCTCCAGAAGTAAAAAAAAATGTGTCCCCCCCCTCTAACTTTTGAACCATAACTTTTAAAAATATAAAAAAAAATTAAAAAGTAAACTTTATAAAAACTATCTAGGAAAATTATTTTGAACTTGAGGGTTGAATAGTTTTTGAAAAAAAAATACAAAATAATTTCTGAAATAAGTTTGTAATTTAACCGTATAAGCAGGTGTTTATTGTACCTGTAATTTCTACAAAATCACAATGAAATGAAGTGCTTTCAAATAAAGTAAAAACGGTGAAAATCGGTTCATGCAATAAAGAATTATCCCATAAAAATCATCTTCCATACTTTAAGCTCGCGCGCAATAGTTTACTTAATTTGCCGATAGATGTCGCTGTACGTGGAATGCTCATATCATATCCTACATGGCGGTGTTATTTTAACTCTTAAGTGGGGACACTTACTGTGACGGACGGAAAACTACGGAACCCTACACTGAGCGTGGCCCGACACGCTCTTGGCCGGTTTTTTTTTGTATTTTTAACTTGACGCCACACATACTAGCGCCCATTTACGACCTTAAGACCATTATGTTTTCAATATCTCCGTGATGGGCTCTACAACGCTGTCAACGCTATATGGAAGCCGACCGGTAATTTTAGATTTTTGATAAATTTACAGTATAGCCGGCACCAGTATCTATAATGTTTAAGTAGTGAAGTATCAGATGTCAAACAATCCTTTAAGGCACTGACTACCAGGCTAACGATAGTAATGATGGAGGCGACCTCTAGTAATTGCCCCCACGAAACTTTTGCGCGAAGTTGATTTCTGACTATTCAAACTAGGTAGTATTATATTAAAATTGATATGATTTTAAGACATTTTCACTGAGAGCACATTAATATTTATAATTTTTATGATTATTAATTGTAGGTATTTATTAAAAATATATAACTGTTAAAATATAATATGATTGGCATTACCTATTTAACCTAAAGTTCAATTAATATGCCATAAAAGAAATGTCGATATCTGGCCGAGGAGCGAATGGATAAACATCAAAAATTGCGATGAGTTATACGGTTCTTCCACCCTGCTGTTGAGAATATCTCTACAGTACCCTGCATTCACTGTGCTCTGCATTATTTTGTGTAATTTGGATGCTATGTTAGAGTAGATTTCCTCAGATTAAGCAAGCCACTAGCAATAAATCTCCTACAACGCCTTGACTGTATGCGGCTGTATAGCCATTCCCCATGTACATGTGCATACTACATGCGTAGACACACTGGCGGCTTCTCACCTCACCGGATCCAATAAACATACAGATGCGGTGGCGAAAGCAGCTGAAAAATTGAACACCCTTTAAAAAAATCGATGTTTAAAGAAACAAGTATGTATAGTTTAAAGTGCCATGTGTAACCATATCAATTCATTATATAAGAAATATAATATGATATAATATTGGAATATAACTTACACGTAAGTCAGTCAGATACACAATTACATTTACTTGCAGTAAACGTCAACTTCTTTTTTGAAATGAAGACTCATTGGTTTTCATATCCCGAGTCTCCTAAATAGTAATTCAAAACTTGGGTCTTGTTAGTGGCAATTAGTTATAATCATGAGGATTATGACTAGTACTACTGTGCACTGTATTTATTTACCTGATATGTTTATATTTCCATAACATCCTCAACTCTCAGGATTAGGAATACCTTTGTAATATAAGAGTCTTACATTAAATTAGAATCTATGAAGAATATGTGTAATATTGTTTGAAGTGTCTAAAACCTTAGTTAAGTTAGGAGGCAGTAGTATGAGCCAAGTTTGAACCCGCGATCCTTAGAGCGTAAGTCGGGCGTCTGGCCACCTGGCTACCAGAGTTTGTTTTGATAATTACTATACTGTTGCTCCATTTTTCTACTATGTTTATCTGCGTGAAGTATCAAATGTCAAACAATCCTTTAAGGGCTTTAAGGCACTGACTACCAGGCTACCGATAGAAATAACGGCCTCCTAGCCCAGTCGGTAGTGACCCTGCCTACGAAGCAGGAGGTCCCGGGTTCGAATCCTGGTCAGGGAATTTGTTTGTGTGTTTATCACAGATATTTGTTCCTGAGTTATGGATGTTTTCTATGTATTTAAGTATTTATCCATATTTATCAAATATATATATATATCGTCTAGTACCTACCCATAACACAAGCCTTACTGAGCTTACTGTGGGCCTAGTTGGATTTGTGTAAGATTCATTTATTTCTCGAATTTAATTTCTTTTCTGATGTTTTTGAAATGCCTCAAACTTTCCATAGACGTTGACGTAACAAAGACTGCAGCACTATAAGTAGGTATTAAAACAGACAGAAACATTGCAAAATTAAATAATTATATTATTAGTAGTTAGGTTTTCTTATTAAAATTATTTTCTTGTGTGTGAATGCTTTTTCACCACATCAGCACCACCGCCTATCTTGATTTTTTTAAAGCGTCAGTAAAATTGTTTTTTTTTTTCACAAGGGAGAACAGTTATTACTTTACGTTATAGAACGATGATTTTGAACCATAAATATTTGGCAGAATTAATTTGTTTTGTTTTATGTATTTACCTAAGCTTGTATTTTTTTGCCGTGGCGTGGTGAAAAATGTTGTAATACTCTCGGCAGCAGTTTGTTTGCTTCTAGTGCCTCCCGCAACGCTCAAGATACAACTTTATTAACCATACACTAGTTATAATTTTGTAATCTTTCCCTTTTTCGGGTCTCGATATAAACACGTGAGATAGATATCAAGGTTGTATTCTTGATATTATAATTTATTTACACTAAACCTATTCTACATAATATTGGATCTACGTGGTCGGTTTACAAGTCAATATATTGTATTATTTCTTGTGACAAAAACATTTATTGGTTACAAGAAATCTTAAAATCATTCATACCAGTCATTTTTATTCAATATGTAATATTTGTCACATATCTTTTACCCAAAGCACAGGTTTCGTCATCGTTGCTACACCCAAAAATGCATCGTCAAATCTAAAAAATTGCTTGTAAGCCGTCTATGTAGACTACCCTAATTCTAGCCTAGTATTGTAGCACGAAAATACACGTATGATTTACACACATACTCATACACGTATTTAGTTTCAGAAGACATTCAGAGATGTCGCTTTCAAATGAGTTTTCATAAAAGCTTCAAGGCTCTCTTTACCTACTAGAGGTAAACAAATGCCTTACGTGGGATTCCCATAATTTACTGACGTCAACGTCAAAACAATAAGATGGCGCCCATGCCAATAGAGAAATTCCTCTAGTGAGACCTGTTGATTTTGGCGTAGGTGGTTAGGTGAATCAACTGTCACAAAAGTGTGATATCATAGTTGTCTCGCATGCGACTGTCAGTTATGCCATGTCGAATAGACTCCCTGTTTATAAATTACGTCATCAATTTTTGATAATTTTTTACCCCCCTCCTCCTAAAATCATCCAACCGTCCCCCTGCCAAATAAAGTGACGTCATTTAAAAAAAATGCGTTTTTAGCTTAATTGTAAAATAAAAAACTATTTAGTAGAAAATATTTTATAGCATTAAAAGTTTATAGAAAGTCAATTAGAAACACGAATTTCATTCCTTTTTTTACACATTGAAGCACTTTTTAAAGATGCGAGAGATGATGTGATCTTCGGAATGACCGCCTCCGTTCCTCATGGTCATGGTCATCGTCCGATGTCCAGACCCCCCCCCATTTGAAATGACGTAATTTATGAACAGTCCCTTATAGTGAATTACTTGGCTTTATAATGGTTTATATTATTGCTATTATACAGCATTAGGAATGTATTACCTACTTATAAATGCTATTGTACACCCTAAGGCACCCTAAAAATTGCTGAAAGCTGTACTGTATAGCGAATTTACGTGGCATTATAATGGCTAATATTCATGCATGCATTTATTTATCCTATTGTAGAACCTAAGGCACTAAACCACACCGAACCATTAGTGTAGCAAACCAAAACGCAACTGTACAGCATTCAACTGTACAGTTGCATTTTGGTTCGCTGCACTAAAACTAATGGCTAAACAAAAGCATTTACATATGCCATTATACAACCGTTATACAGCGTAAAGCATCATATAATGGTATTGTAGAATCTAAAGCACTAAAAACAGCTGAAAGCTGTATACCGGATTTACGTGGCATTAAAATGGCTAATACTCATGCTCATAAACAGCATTAAGCATTTATTTATGCTATTATAGAACCTAAGGCACTAAACCACACTGAAGCATTAGTGTAGCAAACCAAAACGCAACTGTACAGCATTTAGCTGTACAGTTACATTTTGGTTCGCTGCACTAAAACTAAAGGCTTTAAAAAAGCATTACATATGTCATTATACAACCGTTATACAGCTTAAAGCATTATATAATGCTATTGTAGAACCTAAAGCACTTAAGTGCTTTTAAACAGCTGACAGCTGTACAGTTGCGTTGTGGTTTGCTGCACTAAAGCTAAAGGCTTTACAAAAGCATTTAGATATGCCATTATACAACCGTTATACAGCTCAAAGCATCATATAATGCGTCAAGTTGCTCGGTGAACGTATATAAGAGTTTATACGGTCCTTAAGTTCTAAAGAAGTTAACTATTCATATGTTATAATGCTTCCTGTGTTACTTGGGATTGCCTTGCGAGAAGACGTCCGAGTTTCAATCCTGAGATCTCAAGTTCAAACCCCGACTTGTACCAATGAATTTTTCTGAAGCTTACGTACACCTACGAAATATGATTGGATATTTACCGGCCTATATTCGCTGAAGGAAAACATCGTGAGTACACCTGACGAATCTGTGTATTGTTTGGAGATTTGGTGCCCAATAGGAACATGTTTCTTGAGCAAATTAAAATAATGATGTTATTAAAATTTACACGACAATACAATAGTTTAAAAAATAACGAACCTGATCCCACATCCCAAACGAAGAATACTTCTGTGCTGTGCTCTTGACGGACCAGTCGGCAGGCCCCTGCTGCGCCACGGTGGCCGTCAGCGGGATTTTAGTGAAGTAACCCATGTGGTACCCCGCTTCCACGAGAAGCACTGTCACCTTCGGGTCCTCGGAGAGCCTAGCGGCAAGCACGCAGCCTGAGGTCCCGGCGCCGACTGAAATGGGTTTATGATGATCGCTATTGGATTGGATAGTTTCAGATGTCGTTCGCAGTTGGCTAGTTGTAAGAGTAGTTAGGTGGGTACCTAAGTACGTAAAGTAAGTAAGTAAAGTGGGTACTTTGTTACAGCCTTAGTTATTGAACAAAATTGTAACTATGGAGTACCTAATATATCTACTTGTAATTTACTAATCACAAAAGGAGCATATTTTTTTAGTCAAAAAAACCTCGACAGAGCCCTAAAACAACATTATGGCTCGTATTGGAGAGTGGGTGTACGAAGTGTGTGAAGAGGAAGAAATAATGAAACACTTAATGCGTGAATGTCACGCTCTAGCCAGACAACGAATGAGGGACTTTGGAATCGGCTATCCAGATCCAAAGGACCTCAAAGCACTGCCCTTGAGCTCCATCACCCAACACATGGAGATGGTTGAAAAAGCTCTTGAGTAAGTGTAAGTACTAGGGGTCAATTACACAAAAGATCCCTTTGGGTCGAAGTGTATCCAATTGGGCCCCCGAACCAAATAAGATAAGATAAGATAAAGCTCAAAATTAATTGCTACAATTTTGTATCAGGCGCTCTAAAACTTACCAATAATGTAATCATATCGCTTCTCAGGCTTCGAAACAATACTCGGATACAAATTCACATATCTCTGATACACCAAATAAGACACACAAGCCACGATGACGCCGAACAAGTACGAATACACGGTCATAGTAGCACCGCGTTACAGCGGGTACGCTTACCTATTACCTGCTTTCTTAATCCCAGTACGATGTACTGTAAATGTAGTCTAATTGAATTAAAGTGGTATACGCAACTTTTTTTAAAGTTACAGTGAAGTGGTGAGGAAATAAACTATTAAAGTTGCGATAACTATCTACTTTAACGTTATATAGGCATAATTAAATGAAAACCTACCCAAGTATCCAAATTAATTGAAAGCTACTACTTACCTAATTAAGCTCTGCGATTAACACATATTTTTTGATAAAACTATAATTATGTAGGTAAAACGTGGTATAACTTACTTACATTGCCTACAATTAGGTAAGTAGGTAATAGTTGAGCCCTTTTTTCTTGCCACAAAATTACAACCGCTGCCCTTAGTAAAATCAAAGCATATACACGGGAAAATTCGACCGGTGCCGCTGTGATCCGGGTAGCCTAGTGGTTAAGGCGTCTGCCGCGAATGCAGAAGGCAGCCCTGGCACCGGAGGCCTAGGTCACTTTTTCCTTTGTATATTACATTTATTTAAAATCAAAGTTGTTTTCAACGGTTTTAACTAACCGAACCAACTATTAAAAGCCGAAGACTTAAGAAATCTTCTATATCTGACTGATTTGCTTAAGCTAATTGGGAGCCGTCTTTGAAGTGCTCTACCATTTATAAAAACTCTAATATTATCAAAAATGAACTTTTTATTATACTGGTTACAATACGAAATGTTCTCCACCCCTGCCTAAATACGTAAGAGGATTAGTCGAGTCTACCACAGGGAAATCGATAGTTTCTTTATAAAACATTCCGTGGTATATCGCGATACGGGTACGCCCCTAGGCTAGAGGCCAGTAGGTACACTTAATTAAATTGATTGATGTATTAGGCAAGTTGTATCCTTATATTATAGGTCGCGAAGACCTACAGTTCTAATTAATCCATTTCAAAGTGTTATGTGTATTCAGTCTTAATCTGTAAATCTAACAGTACCTACCTATGAAATACTAAGAAGCTTCATTTTTAATCAGATAAGATATGCTTTTCAAATTTCAGGTTGGAAATACAGTGTAAACTCTTTATAACGTCACTCGATTTAACGACAAACTCCTTAAAACGTCGAAATTGCTTGAGTTTGGTTGGTTTACCTTGTTTTGTATACAGTAATACACTCTACATAGCGTCACGGTCACTCTATTTAACGACCACAAGATGGTATTATAAAACATTAAGCAATACTTTCTAAGTTGCCGAAATTGATAAAAACTTCAGCTGTGTACGTTTTTTTGTTTGCTGTTTTGTTGTTTTATTATCCTGCACGTGTTTACTTTTACTGACGTACCGGAGATTCTAAGAAATGTTGTCTTTTGTTTTTGTATGATGAACTTGCGCATGTTTACGATGGTCACTAGGCTTTTGTCAAGTTCTATTGCAGTTTCTTACAGACTTTCGAACTGTAAACATTTTATTAATACGCTCAATAGAGGCGGGAGAAAAGATAAGTGAAGTTGGAAGACGCTTTGGATTTAGCCGCTCTACCGTGTCTATAATATGGAAAAACAAAGAAAAAATTCTGCAAGCAGAGGACGACGGAAAAACTGCTAAGAAATTAAAGAAACACCAATACGAAGACCTGGTAGAAAGATATTTTTTTGTTTCCCCCCATTTAACGACCACTCTCTATAACGCCGAAAAATGCTCAGTCCCTTGAGTGTCGTTATATAGAGTTTACACTGTATTTAATTTCTGCATAAGAAGAAAAAAAACAAACATATTTAAATATTGATTTATTGAACTAAGAAACAATATAGGTATACACTGCAAAAAAAATGCAAGTTTCTTTACTGCAGTATTGAAACATTTATTTTCACAAATACAATTACGGATGCATAACGAATATGAATGCTTTAATACAATTATCCTTACTGAAATCTACCCTGTGTTTCACAGATAAATTTCACTACTTAATGGTTCCTCTATACCATTGGCCATGATTGACGATAATAAAATGTGCGGCAATTGTAACAGCATTGCGCACTCAACGGCAAAAACATGTTTCTACTTCAGTACCTTAAAGGGGCTCCACACGTTTTTATCGATTTTTGACCAGTTTTGAGTCGATATTCCAACACTTGCACTTGCACTATAGATAGAATTATAAGGTGTAACAATGCTGATGCGTACTGTTACATACATGCTTGAGATTCACTTGTTTTCTTCCAAGATTGGGTTACAAAGATGTTGAAAGTTGTAGGACCTTTTTCAAAGTTAAAACTATAGGTATTGTACATTCTTTTCTTACTTTATCAATTGGCACCACCCCATGAACACTGGCTTCAAATATCTTAGTGGGCAGTTTTTAAACTCTGCAGGTAAATCTACAAAAATCACTGTGTCATCCTGTCTGATATAGTGCCCGCAGTCAACCAGCCAAATTAAAACTTGCAACTCCATGTGTACAATGCCACGGGTCCATTTAGCCTGGTGCCGTTCAGAGCGAACATTTGGTGATCGTGACGGCTATCAGTTCTTGAATCTTTTATCTCAATTCTACGAGCCGGATTTTGAAATAAGTGAACCTTAAATGAGTGCACTGCACCAAACGCATATTCTATACTGCTCAAGCTGAATATTGGTATGTATGACAGCAGAGTTCTGAGAGAAAATGCATTGAATTGGCCACTGTGATACTAATCAAACTTTCAGCATGTGCAGTATAATTATAACAATCATGTGGGTTCGCCTTTGATGACTGCCTGAAAAACCAACAGAATGGCGATTATACTCGTTCATTGCCCATCATGCACCATTATAGGCAAACCCTGTACATGTTTCTTATAGCCTGCAATCACCCATCATGGCCCATAGTGTAGAGGATCCTTAACGTTGAGCCACAGCATTTAAAAACAAGATCTGCTAAGTCACAGTTCAATGTCGCCTCCATCTTCGATCATTTCTCCCACTGCCGGCACCATGACAGGAGCCTCAATGATCTGTTTGCGGCCTTTAGCATCCACAACTTCAATGGTTTCCGGTTCAACTTCCATTTCCGTTTCTTCTTCTGCTTGTCTCTGTTTGAGGCCTGCTGCTGGTGATCTGCAGGTGAAAAGAGAAAGTGAACAATAATGAAATGATTGAAAATTACGAATACGGAATTCTAATTCACTTGTTGTTAGACTTTTAGATAATTAAATGTTTCCTTTATTAACCTTTTCACCGTTGTGGTCTGATATATAAGACAAAGAGAACTATGAAAGAGTACAAAATTGAACGTTCAATTTTTGATGTATGGCGGTCGAAAGGTTAATCAGGGTGACCACTATTTACAACAACCAAAATTCCCCGACTTTTCCCGGTTTTCCAGGCGTTTTTTCAAGTTTTTCCCTGACCATAATCTTAAATGTAATCAATATAAAAAATATAATTAGAATACATTTTTGACTTATTGCAGAATTACCTGCTGCATTGTATTTACAAATTGTAATTTGCTATCACTATCAGACAGTTCTACAATTACCCAATAATTCATTTAATTTTTGACCATTTTTGTTAAAAGCTGTACAGGAAAAACTAATTGAAACAGTACCTCCGACTACTAAATTTATTAAATATTAAATGTATCATATAATATAATCCAGCGAGAAATACTAAAGGGAACACTTTATACGGGCCTTAATCGTATTAGTAAGTACTATAGTTCAACGTTTTGCATATTATGGTACAAAAGCGACGAATTGAGAAACCTCATTTTTTGAAGTCGGTTAAAAATCTTGGGTCTAACTGAAACAAAACTACCTAGTAATCACTGTAATCACTTACACAATACATATGAATGTATTACATATTTGAAAAAAAAAAACAAAATCTATTGCAACTTGGTAATCTGTTTGTGGCAGGTGGCAGTTCCTTCGAGAATTTTTTGCCTTTTTAGGGTTCCGTAGCCAAATGGCATAAAACGGAACCCTTATGGATTCGTCATGTCTGTCTGTCTGTCCGTCCGTATGTCACAGGCATTTTACTCGGAAACTATACGACGTATCTAAATAAAATTTACACATAAGGTGTATTTTGTATGCAGCTACTTAGTTATGTAGTTAAATTTGAAAAAAAAAAAAAAATTTTTAGGGGGGCGCTCCATACAGGTAACTAAATAAAAATTGTTTTGAACATTATCGGTTCAGCCATTTTTGAGTTATCTCCAAAAAACTTCTTCCATAGGCATCAGATACGACCTTTTGGTATTAGTTTGGTTCTTATTCCATTGAAGGTACGGAACCCTCCTATGCGTGGTCCGACACGCACTTGGCCGGTTTTTTACTTCTAGTGCTCTGACCATTTCCGCAGTTTTACTTTTTTCTGCTCTGATATACGCCTCTGAACTTAAATTTTCCTTCCTTTTGTGTAGCTCCTAAGGAGTGAGCATTACGAGCCGCGTGGATAATTTTTTTTTTTTCAATATTTATTTTGTCTATACCGCCGTGGTAGGATATAGCGTCATAAACGGGTCTTTGCGCAATTATAGACTCTTGCGACAGATTTTCCACTAATATCTCATTATTGATGGAAAAGCCTCGCTCAGTATAAGCGTTTCCGTGGGATAACACCATGGCCATTTTTAGGGTTCCGTAGCCAGAATGGCAAAAACGGAACCCTTATAGTTTTGGTCATGTCCGCCTGTCCGTCCGTCCGTATGTCACAGCCATTTTACTCGGAAACTATAAGACGTATCTTAATAAAATTTTGACATAAGGTGTAGTTTGTATGCCGCTATTTAGTTATGTAGTGAAATTGCAGAAAAAATATTTTCAGGGGGGGGGGCATGTAACTAAATTGAAAAATATTTTTTTTTTTTTAAATAACATTGAGGTTTGTTTGAACATTTTGTGATAAAGTGGACAGTTTCAGAAATAATTGCTTCGAAAGTCTGAAAAATAGCGTTCGTCGCCCCTGTAACTTTTGAACCGTAAGTCCAAAAAAAAAAAAATTGAGAAGATGCGCGTTATCATATACTTTCTACGAAAATTGTTTTGAACATTATTGGTTTAGACATTTTTGAGTTATTTCCAAAAACTTCTTCCATAGGCATCAGATACAACCTTTTGGCATTAGTCTGGTTCTTATTAAAAAAAATATATTTTTATTTAATGGCTTTTACTCCTGAATTCTGCCAATGTCAAGGTACACTTATGATTTTATTCATTTTTGTAAAATAAAATAACAGCAACGTTGTTCGGTTAAGGCCTTGTTGTTTGTAAAGTGATAGCCTCCTTACAAACACGTGGGTGGCCGAGACCCCAGATAACCGTTTGTTCAACTAAAGGGTGGTTACGCGCGTTTTGAGAGTAATTTTTCATTAGCTGCACACTTGTTCGTTAGGTCACCGCACAATAAGCTATCACTTACACACTGAACTACGTAAATGAGCAAAAAACAATTCTAAAGACGGTGCAGCCATCTTAAGCGCAAACGATTATCCCCTCTCTTATTCCATTGAAGCTACGGAACCCTCCATTATGCGTGGTCCGACACGCACTTGGCCGTTTTTTTATTTAAGTTTGCAAGTCTTTATTATCCTTTTTATACTACTATAAATGTATTATGTTTAGAGATGGTAAAATTAATAATTTGTTTTTTTTTATTATGTACATACAGACTATTTTTATTCCCTGACTTCCATTAAATTTCCCTGACAATTCCCTGACTTTTTCATGACTAGCGAAATTCCCTGACTTTTCCCGTTTTTCCAGAAAGTGGCCACCCTGGTTAATATAATAAACTAGCAGCTAAATAAACATAGCATAAATACTCTTTATTGCAGACCTCAAAGAATCACACAAAATACAAGTTACAAACAATAAAATTAGAGGTAAAATAATTGGCGGTCTTCAATAAAAGGCGATAAAAGTGTAGTATTTGCCACAGAAGACTGCTACCTCATTGGTAGTAAAAGACTAGCTTGTTTTTTCTAAAAAGTGTTTAGATGTATGATTATCATTCATACATCTAAACACTTCTCAAAAAAAACTAGCCCATACGTCTAATGCCCATAAGTTTTATTGACACGGGATTTCTATTGTCATACATAAATTCCTTTGGAAGATTGATTAACAGTGAAATAAAACAATTAAAAACGGATTTTATCGCGTGTATTGAGCTTGAATTACATCCCGACGTTTCGAACACTTTACAGCGTTCGTGGTCAACGGGTCGACTGAGGAAAAATGTACAATTGCCTCCGTTCAAAAATTTTTCCTCAGTCGACCCGTTGACCACGAACGCTGTAAAGTGTTCGAAACGTCGGGATGTAATTTAAGCTCAATACACGCGATAAAATCCGTTTTTAATTGTTTTGTTTCATGAATAACTATCGCGGCAACCGAAGACATGATTAACAGTGAATAAAAAAAAGGGTAAAAGATATGTGTTCTTAAATTTATCATATAAATCAATGCACTTATGAATGTCAGAGGGAAAAATAATACTACCACCGGTTCTAACCCTACACCTCTGACCCTGAGTAGTATTATGATATGACCAGCAAAAAACTTGGTGGGACCTATTTTTTCAAAACAGTTATAAGTACATTAAATCTTGAAGATACATAATAATGCGTAATTCTTCAAGAAGACATCAAAATAGCTTGAGAGACAGACAATGTACAGTCACCGGCAATAGTATCTTCCTACACGATGGCCGCAAAAATGTGTGACAAGCTCTTATTTGCAGGGTCATAAAAACGTGTCATATATTGTTGCGGCCTTCGTGTAGGAAGATACTATTGCCGGTGATTGTACCTCTACCTATTGTGTAATTGAAAATAAAAAATAAATAATATAATCCAAATCCGACTGCTTCTCAAAACGTTTGAAATGCTTTCCTACCTGAACTGTGTCCTCTAAATGCTAGATGATTTATTAGTAGTTTCTTGTTTGGGCCATTAATTGCAGCTGCCTAATAATTTGTTATTATATAAACAACCACAGCAAAATACGTAAGTATGTTCCCATAATGGGACATAAAAGAATACCAAAAATAATACGATAAAAATAATACATATGACGAACCTGATAAGTGAGATATCTCTTTGCACTTCCCTGACGTCCCGCTGCCACTCAACCTCGCGTCCTTTCCTCAGCCGCTGCATGATGTAATTGTTCGACCGCTTCTGCCTAATCTCTTCCACCTTCTTCATGGCTTCGATAGTCTTCGTCCATAGCTCCCTGTTGTACTTCACGGGAGTGTGACGACGCTTTTCGAACTCAAACGATGGGTCAATCGCCAATTCCTTGCCAGCGGTCTTACGGTAGGCTTTGGTCCATTTAGTTTTACGCGGGTTCTTCTTCTTTTTGAATGCAGCGTGGCATTTTGAACGGCAGAATCTGAAAATCTGATCGGTGTATGGTTAGTTTCAAAACTTGGTGAAATAAAGATTTTGTGAAGGTAAATGGTGAAGATTGATTTACCTTGCAGTCGTTCCTCACGAATTGTATACCGTGTCCAGGATATATCCTGGACGAGCAGAAATAACACGTTTCAATACGCATTTTTCACACGTGCTGTGTTTTGGTTGTGACAGTAACGTCAAAAAGAAAAGTAAATATGGCCGACTTCAGGGTTGCTATCTAAAACTAATTTAGCGGTAGATTAATGAAATCATTATTTGAAGTAAACAAAATGTTTTACTACATAACAAAATAATTACAATTTCTTTTATATATGTATTATATTAGACTAAGTGCCATTTTACCCTGCCATCTGTTGACATTTAATTGAAACGAAGTTATTCTACTTGCTCATAGATGTCAGAATAATAGAATAAATAGAACGTAATCTTCTCGGCACTAGGTGTCGCTACTAATCACAATTTTCATTGTGGGCAAGTTAAACCAGTCGCAGTAAGCCCCGGTTAAAGTGCCTATAAGTAGATAACTAAACTTTTCAGTTGACTGTCCGATTTATAGCTTTCCTAAAATACCGCACTGTTTACTCTGCGGCTGGATGTTAATCGTCTAATTACTGCACTGTTGCGTCAGAAACGGGCTATTGCGAGTTGATTTTATGTCTTGTTGAATTTCAATATGTGAAGCAATTATTCCATGGTTGATTTATTAAAATTTAGGTTGCAATAAGTAAAGTTTTTAGTATAGTTACGATATGAAATTCGATGACAAATTATAAGATATTTATTCATTATTATGATTATATGCCTAGCCTAGGTACATAAGTTTATTTTAGTTATTTTTTAAAAATATAATTATTAACAAAAAGGAAACAAATATGTACAAGTAGGTAAGTATAAAAACGAATGGATATTTATTGGTTTACTAGTACTTTAGTAGTTGTACTTAATAATTGATATGTAGGTATTATGAATTAATTGAGCATTTTAAATCATGATTGTACTATATCAGAGCCAAGTCAATACTTAGTACAAAATATCATTGTTCAAATCTCCTAACAAACCTGTATTCCTAATCATGATCATATATTGGCATCAACGAGATGTCAGAAGTATTCGTGTTTCAATTGTAGGTAGTCATTCACATTCACAAGATCTAGAAACGAAGACCAAATATCCCTATTTACCTACTAACCCTAATGTGTCCACTAGCGCCACTCGTAAATAATTGTGATTAACTATTTAGATGTAATAACGTAATTTTAACCTAAATTTAAATATTAACTTACTGGCCACTATATACCTACTTACTGTATTTGGTATATAAGAATCCTTTGCTTTGTTTTTTTTCATATATCCTCTCATAGATTGACGAATCCAGCAAAGTAAAAAACTATTATATTTTTAAAGGGTACTTATATACAAAATAGGTACAGTACACATTGTACACCTTTTTAGGGTTCCGTAGTCAACTAGGAACCCTTATAGTTTCGCCATGTCTGCCCGTCCGTCCGTCCGTCCGCGGATAATCTCAGTGACCGTTAGCACTTAAAAGCTGAAATTTGGTACTAATATGCATATCAATTACGCCGACAAGGTGGTAAAATAAAAAGTGGAAAAAAATGTTTTATTAGGGTACCTCCCCTATACATAAAGTGGGGAGTGATTTTTTTTTCATTTCAACCCTAACGTGTGATATATTGTTGGATAGGTATTTAAAAATGAATAGGGGTTTACTAAAATCATTTTTTGATAATGTAAATATTTTCGGAAATAATCGCTCCAGAAGTAAAAAAAAATGTGTCCCCGCCCTCTAACTTTTGAACCATAAGTTGTAAAAATATGAAAAAAATCTCAAAAGTAGAACTTTATAAAAACTTTCTAGGAAAATTATTTTGAACTTGATAGGTTGAATAGTTTTTGAAAAAAAAATACAGAATAATTTCTGAACTAAGTTTGTAATTTAACCGTATAAGCAGGTGTTTATTGTACCTGTAATTTCTACAAAATCACAATGAAATGACGTGCTTTCAAAAACTCTTAAGTGGGGACACTTACTGTGACGGACGTAAAACTACGGAACCCTACACTGAGCGTGGCCCGACACGCTCTTGGCCGGTTTTTTAAATATCTTTATGCAGACAAAGTTGCGGTTAGAAACTAGTATTACGTACACCAAACTAAGAGCTTTTTAAGTTTCACCGTTTTACAAATGATTAGACGACTTAGTACCTATAGAGGATTATATGATCTATTTTACCATTGGTAACGGGTACCCATGAAAGTAAAACAGTAATAAGTGTGCCGGTGGTCCGCTCCACATGCCCGCCGCGTGGTCATGACATATGAGGCGTGAGGTGATTCCTCATTACCTCATTACTCGAGTCGTTCGTCGACAATAAGAGCCTTACCGATTTGAAATTTAATTAAATAGTTTCCAAAGATAGACTGTCTGCTGCCAGTAGAAACAAGGACGCAATCGAGAAAACTCCAGACCAGTATGCCTAGCACATGAGTGTATCGACAGTATCTCGCGGTCGAGATAGACATATCTGTCACTTTCTGATGAATACAGTTAGACAGTGACAGAATCTGATGTCTATCTCGACCGCGAGATACTGTCGATACACTCATGTGCTAGGCCCACAGATACCTAGTATCAACTCCAGATACCTAGTAGATGCTATATTGTGTAGTTTTAGGAAGTACTACATATCGACAAAGTGGTCCTTTAACATGTAAAAGGACCACTGTAAAGGATCCGTGGATCGACTCATATAATAGAGACTAACTAATAAAATTATGCTTCTTTAAGTGGAATATTGGTCGACATGTTACACTAATTGAAAATTTTTAATAGGTATATTTAATAAGCGGCGGAGGGATGTAAGAGACTAGGCATCACCTTTTTTAACTGCATACGAAACGCCCTATGTGCGCTTAATGCGTTTCGCTTCTGGCCAGAATTAATAGCGGTCGCGATCATTAATAGCGAATTACTTGTTTACTTAGACGCGTTCTGAATATAAGTGGCGGTTAAATTATAATAGATTCTAAAGTTCTATTGATGGTTTTATTTGGGCGTGATCATGCAGTCACGAATTAACTCGGGTTTGTTACGAGTTTACGAGGATTAGGGAATGCAAACCGGTAAAAAACGTAATTATAGAAATTACTGGTAAATCTCATAGTAAATATTTACCGGTTCCATTTCCCATAATCAGAGAGTATATATTTAATAGCGCCGCAAATAAGTTTTTGAGGCTTTAACTCTGAAACGCCATCTGAACGAGTCCAACCAGTTACCGTAGAATGTATGGCAGAGAGTACAGCGCCATCTAGTCATTGATGGTGTTAATACTAATGGTGTAAATTACTACGGCAACATTGGTTTGCTCTCGTTCAGATGGCGCTTCAGACTTGGAGCCCAAAAATTTGTTAGACTGTGACGTTCTGTTAAATATATACTTTCAGCCATAATAGTCACAGCAACAATATTCCTCAATATTGAAGTTAGGTGGCAAGACAATTAAAAAGGATCCTTCCGAAAGCCATTGCCCTTGGATTCGGAGATTTTTTGAGGTGACATGTTCAGCAATATAGACGGAGAGCTAGCCACGTCAGATATGACACAATAATGAGAGCGACGAAACCTCTCTCATTAGTTTGCTATACTATGCTTATTTCTAGATCCGGACAGATGGCAGCTGTAAAGTGGTGGAGGTCAAAGAATGCAAACCACTTTAAGAATACAAATCTTAGGGTTCTGCTTTTGATGCAGTATTATGAGAATTTATATAAACAATTAGATAATATCATTAGTTACCAAAACTTTCTGATGGGGGAAAGTCGTCCAAAACGACATATAATGTAATTCATAGTTTGACACCTACTATTTCTGTTTTCGAAACAATACGCAATATTTTTTGTTCTAATGTTAAAATATAGGCCCTGTCCTTTATATCTGAAACAACTTCGGCAGTTTTTATCTATTTTGGTATTACTATTTTCGAATTCAAAAATTTTGCTAGTCTGTCACTCTGACCTCCACCCATTTAAAGCTGCCAGATGCCTGGATCTAGCAATAAGGATAGTATAGCAATCTAACCAGACTGGTTTAGCTGCTCTCATTATTGTGTCATATCTGATGTGGCCAGCTCTTAGTCCAATAGGCATCGTGTCAACTTTTGATTGATAAGTTGGTGATGATCATAATAATCATAATGTCTGATCTCATGGAGAGTAACTATTAATAGCTAGGTACCTACCGTCTAAAATATTATACAGAAGGAGAATTATACCGTTATTTCTGTTAAATTAGGTAGATGAAACTGATAAACAAAGTGTACCTTTTATCCTGCTGGTCCGGTGTTGCAATTCGAACATTGTCATTTTACTCGTGTCACCTCGTTTGTCACCATTGACTGGGACGTGATTTTCGGAGTTCCGTAACATCAAGTAACATGTAGTGTTCTTCGATTTTTTCTATTAACGTATTTTGTTAACCAATGTTTATAGATTTTACGATAGGCTCTTTTAAAGGATAAAAAAAATTGATGCTAAAAGCAAAAATACTTAACTTCCGGAGATTTTCCTGGAAGCAATAGACTTCTGTCGAGGACTCTTGAAGGGCTGCCACTACCATGCCACAATAGATCATTACTGGTCTAAGCGACACAGAACGGCCATAACTAAACACAATAATAACAAGAGGGCAACGAAAGGAAGGCATGAACAGGAAAACGTTTAACCTGACGTTGTCCTAGGTTAGTTACGAAGCTCTCCAACGCAACAATTATAAAAGAAAAAAATATATACAAGTTTATTTAGAAATGATTCTCGCGTTGATGTATTTGACACTTTCGCTCTCTAGACAAGATTTTAAATTGGGTATTCTACTTCCGTCATTCGTCGTACGTAATTGCTGCTGATCCCTGTCTCAACTTTCAACGTTACACTATTTACCAATTGTTCCCTCCGTGATGAGGATCGTGGCCTAATGCCCTGTTGTCACAGACTACACAGACACCTCGTCATTAAGCTTTTACAAGGAGCACGAGGTCACCACACATAAGCTCGATTTTATTTGTAAATTTCTACGATTTGAACAGCACATCTCAATAGTATTCTAAACTATTTTGTACTATAACAATTCAGATTCACTCATATACCTTGATTTTTGTGAATATTTTTAATTCACATGATTAATGATCTAAATCGTTAACTCAACTGAAATATGCGGTCGTGCTTTCATACTAAATTAGTACGGGAGCGGTGTGGTGTGGTGACCTCGAGTTGTACTTATGATCTATCTAGTGGTAGAGGTTATCTGTGCCTGTTGTAAACCAGGTTCCTTATGCCTCAGTCTGTCGCTAAGCGTATGATGTCACGCAGATTAGTAATAGTAACACACTTTATTGCACAAAAAAGTAACTTCCATGACAAACAAAAAATACAGTGAGTGTGTAAAAGGCGAACTTATCACTTTAGTGGATATCTTCAAGCGAACCTTTAAGAACACTTTTTGTAAGAAGTACGGAATCCACCAAATATGCGCTCACGCTTGCATCGAACATATTTGCATGCGCAGGAGCGACACGGCGGCGAAAAAATCGCACGTTTCATCCGCCATTTACATGCACTCCATAGGAATCACAACTACGCCGACTATTGATGCACTTATAAAAATGCAGGTATTTTCTAAAATAATAGCTTCGTATACTTGTTTTTTTTTCGATGAAGCATGCAAGTTTTTTCCCTATGTATTCTTCACGAAAATATCAATTGTCATTCCCGGTATATCAGCCACTCTTTGATTTGATCCAGGATTCCTACGACTGGTTTGACCGCTTGAACCACTCGGTTATCCAATGGTATATGAGAAGTTCTTGATCCGCATTGAACCAGCAGAGTGGGGACTATTAGCTAAAACCCTCTTGAGTTTAAGAGGAGGTGGAGATCCACCAATGGGACTTACGTATCCGTAACTTTGTACATTCTTCATAAGACATGACAGGAACAAGGAAGCAAATTCTCGTTTAGTTAAACTCTAACCCAACCCTAATTTAACTAAATAATCGTTTGTCCTTGTATAGTACTTTGACAGTTGTGTTTGTTAAAAACATAATTTAACTAAATGAGGTTTGAAACACTTTTATGAATAAATGGGTTTATGAGTTGTCTTTGAACACTTTGGCATTCTTTATACCCATTATATATTATTAGACGGAGAGCTAGCCACGTCAGTTTGCTATACTATGCTTATTTTTAGATCCGGACATCTGGCAGGTGTAAAGTGGTGGAGGTCAAATAATGCAAATAACTCGAAGAAAACAGATCCTATAGTTCTGAGTTTGATGCAATATTATAGGAAATTATGTAATTAATTAGATTATATTATAGCCAGAAGTTTCT
Organism: Pammene aurita; assembly: GCA_947086415.1. Taxonomy (NCBI): domain Eukaryota; kingdom Metazoa; phylum Arthropoda; class Insecta; order Lepidoptera; family Tortricidae; genus Pammene; species Pammene aurita. Next base: position 19,089,535 of record OX352305.1, on the reverse strand, counting down.
GTTGAGGGAAAGTAGTGCCAAATGATGTGTAAAGTAATGTATAATTAGTCACCAAGGATGATTAAGACAGGATTGACAATGCCTATACAAAATCGCGTTCCTCGAACCTTCAGGCTATACGTCTGTTTTCGGTACTATGGGCCACAGCGCCATCTGTTGAGTCTGGAGTCGAGTTATTCTGTCAGCGTTAATAGCCGAACAAAATATTAGAAATTAGAATTTATTTATTTAATCTTAATTGCACAAAATAAGATGGTACAAATGGCGGACTTAATGCCATAAGGCATTCTCTACCAGTCAACCAATGGGCTTAACAGAAAGGTTAAGCAGGAATTTAGTGTTTGTGGTGACCGGTAGATGACGCTAGTGCTTTAGCCTGAAATAAGGGAACGCGATTTTGTATAGGCATTGTCAATCCATGTCTTAATAATCCTTGTTAGTCACCATAATACACAATGTTTTTTGTTCTAATGTCAAAATATAGGCCCCGTTGTGTATAAATGACACAATTTTGGCAGTTTTTAGCTATTTTGGTTTTACTTTTTGCCAACTGAAAAACTTTGTTGGTCTGTCACTCTGACCTCCACCCATTAAAAGCTGCCAGATGCCCGAGATGGTAAAGCAATCTAACTAGACAGGTTTAATTGCTCTCATTGCTCCAGCCAGCTCTTAGTCCATATTGTGTACTGACTGACGGTATTCTGTAGTTAGTACCTACAGTAGATTAAATAATCCAAGCCAAAAATAATATGTAGGAAGAAACTCTGGTTCACAAATTGCACGATAAGAGATTCGTTAGCATTGTGGATGAAGTGCAATTCATCGGATCTGCATAATGAATAACAAATGAGGAGGAACAATGATTCTTGCAGCTCGTTTACAATCCCGACGTACAATCAATCATACGTACATTTTTGTTTACAAATGGGCGTATCATCATTTAACCGTAATCACATTTTTAAAGTCCGAAAATTTCGTCAGTTTTAGTAAAATAAAAAATATACATCATTTTCAGATAAGGGTACGATTATTAAAAAAAAGGTCCTCAATTTTTTTTTAGAAAATTTATTATTATTTGTCAGTTTTGTGACATCCCACGCTAAATGTACATATGTAATAACGCGTCACCAAACTGATAATAAAATTCTCTTCTATAGTCCTCTTGATACTGAGCAGAATTAACTCAAAATTTGTTAGGGTTTAAAAAAAATCGTACACTTTTCTCTGAAAATACCCATGCCCACATACTTGTACCTGCGTCCTTATTTGTCAGTCCTGAAGTTGAACTCAGTCATCGATATAATTTACACGGAATACAATAATCGTTATTTAACTACCCGGTACTTTTTAGCATGGCTTTTGAGTATAGTTAGTTACCTATCAGAAACACATTTAAATCTCTAGGAGGAGTATACAAGTTTGGACGCATTTTCTCTTATACTTTTAATCTGATATAAATAGTTTTTTCTCTTCCGCAAGTATTTTCAACTCCATTCTAACAATCCGCACTCGCGTACATTCTCCCTACCCCAGTTTCCTTGTTACTTAATGAATCCTGCTTTTCTATCAACGTAGTTCCAAGCGCAAGTATTACTATCAGGTCCCAAAAAGCCCTTAAATCCCTTGTCCCGTAAAACCGTCAGCGCGTTCACTGACCACCCGCAACCGCCCGGTTTGGCGTCACGCGTCACGTACAAACGTCTAGACGCCGTACGTCAACGTGGAAAAATGTGTCTTCGTCAGATTAATGGATGACACGGTTTATGTGTTCTGGAACGGGCAGTAATACTAATTGTCAGACACAAATGTTAACAAGATGTGTGGTAGTGTAGCGAAGTTAACAATTACTTGCTGTGAATGTCTTTGAATAAAGCAAAGTCACTATCGGATATACCAGAGGGCTAGTAGCCTGGCGTCTTACGTCCCGAGGTCTCGGGTTCAAACTCCGGCTCGTACCACTGACTTTTTCGGAACTTATGTACGGAATATCATTTGATATTTACCAGTCGCTTCTCGGTGAAGGAAAACATCGTAAGGAAACCGGACCTAATCCCGATAAGGCCTAATTTCCCCTGGGTTGGAAGGTCATCAGATGGCAGTTGATTTCGTAAAATTCGCCTACGCCAATTCATGGGATTAGATTGTCAAGCGGACCCCAAGCCGGGACAAAACGCTAGGAGGAAGAACAACTATCAGATATACCAAAGTGCCCAAGCTGCTCAAAAGTATCTAAAAGCCTAATAGAAGTTCAGATATTGGAGAGCTTCGATAGCGGATATTGCTGATGAGGTGATGAGACGTCTTTACTTTTTACTTAGGTTTATGATGAACTAAAAAAATGGAATCAGATGCGCGCCATTATCTAAAACTACATAAAAAGGCCAGAACAATTCAAATACACGACCTACAACTAAGCATTAAATACCAGATTTAGAATAATTCACATTAATTTTCTATAACAGCACTTTTCACTAATATAAAGAACTAATAGCACGCTACAAGCTAACAATAAAACAAGTCGACTACCTGTTTAGCTACTAGGATATCATAATGCTAAAGTAAAGTACCAGGGTAGCAGGGCCAGGAGGAAGTCTCCACCGTGTGGTTACTGATTTAGCTGTAAAGATAGCCGTACGGCGTGTAGTAGTGTTTAGGGGTAATAGAGTTTTGCGAGCGCGCTTACGAATGTACGTTGGTGCCACAGATTTCGTAAATATGGAGAAGATATGCCATTTCTGACTGAAACAAAACTGTTACAAAAGTTAACGGTTTATAACACGTGTATTTATTTCCTACGCACGATATGTTTCGGACAGAATTGGTAATCGAGGGGTCCAACTTCAAGCATGCTTCAAGCGAGTGTCAGGATTTGATCCACAAGGGTGTTAGGGTTTGATCCACATTCTACTGGAACCGTAAGAATACTTTTATAAAAATTATTGGTATATTCCAAAACGTTAAAATTTGAGAAATTGTCAATCTGAACAAGTTTAAATTTAACAAATTCTGTAGTCAGCCGTAACAAATCAGCCGAGTTACTGAAGCACCGCTGAAAGTATTAATTCTTTCAGACACTTCCCTCTTGCTTGCGCTTTGGAATTACTTCCCTAATAGTGGGCGGTGTACGCTTATACACCATTTCAAAGAAAAACCGCAAATCGATGTACAGTTTAGCCATTTGGCACACGCATACTAGAGGTCAAAACACATACAAAACACAAAATAAAATAACTCAGCCCTCCCCTCCTAAGCGATTTTTTTTTAAGAACCGCGGATCAAAATTTTCGTTTTCACCTCTAGTATACGTGTGCTAAACGGCTAAACTGTACATCGATTTGTGTTTTTTTTTTTGCGTACACCTTCCACAATTGAAATTTTAATTCTAAACTTAACTTTTGAAATCTGGAAATTTGTCGAAGCACGCTGTAGTTCTGTATTCTCACGAAAATACCAAGTTATTTTTCAATTGGACGGAAAACTAGCCTTAGAAAAGATTTGTGAACCCTGTTTCGTTTAGGTGCCACATTAGAAACTGGAAGTACCCACATCACATTCATCTTCTTGAGCGCACTACGCGTCCACAGTAGGTATCCTATACTGCGCTCGCCGCACGTAATTTATGATTGTTACGCACCATTAAATGCCCCATTGGACCTACTTAGGCCTATCTGTTAACTTTCTAAAGAACTAGGGCAGGGGTAGCCAACCTTTATTCCCGAGCATAACAATAAAAAAAATCCGGCTGTCAAAAAAAAATTTTTTTACGCAAAATCTTAATGCCGCAAAAATGATAAAAAATCAAAAATTACTATATTGCAAGCCATTGGTTTTCAATCCCTGTATTAGGGCTATAACGCTAATGTTTTGTCGAAACAAAACGAAACGATTCAAGAAAAGCATCGATTGAAATGTACTGGAACCATTTGACATCAACTCGAGTCGATTAATGTATCGGTGTAATCGATACGAAGATCGTAAACGGCCAGTTTGAACGTAATCGAGAACTATTTGAATAAGGAATGGGCGTCTTTGTGACGATCTCCGAATGCCGGTGACGGAAACTGAACCAGTTTGTATTTAGTATTTTGAAATATGCAACGACTTTTTTAAATTATTTTATTGAGACATAAACTGGATTGCTTAAATAAAATCAAATATTGTCCAAACTAAAGAAACTCACCAATTTTAGTTAACTATTAGTTACAGTTGGGTAATTCATTAATCAAAAATTCTAAGTAGGTATGTGCATAAAATAAGTATGTGCATACCACATACTTATTTTATGCACATACCTACACATATGTAAGGTAAAAAAAAAGTTAATCAAGTAACTAATTCCGTTTCAAACATGTGAGTTGAAATTTTATGAAAAATCATTTACGAAAAGTTATTTTTCATGTTAAGGCACCTAAGAAACTATAGGTAACATTTTATATACCTAAGGTATTGTGTAATGAATGAATTGTGTTGTCATGCATTTATAATTTTCCAATTGAATGATCCTTAATACCAGCAATTCACGAACAACTTAAACATTTCGACAAATACTGCTCAAAGCGATACATTTTTGTTGGTAATTTTTGCATACATAAATCTTTTGTCGGCATAAAACCAGTTTTCGTTTGTGCATCCCATTTAGACTTTGTTGTACAGTGGGGATAAGGTTTATTATGTATGTTTCTGGCTGTACTTTGTATTGGCTGATTATAATCGGTTGTCTGTTGAGATGCGTTTGCGCCTCCGGTGACATGTGACTTTTGACTCCTTTTGTCCTGGCTGTGTATTCATAAGGCTTACCAAGTCGCAAACTTAGGTAAACCAGGGTAACTTTGAAACCTTTAATGAGTTCATCATTTTACTGGCGTTTACCCAGATACCCTCGGGAAATCTCAAAAATTAACATAGCACTGATTTTTCCGAACAAACCGTTCCAGAGGGGAAACTAGGTTATTTGGGATCAGTTTTAATATGATGCTTATACCGAAATGCGACTAGCGACACTTCAAATAAATAAATACTAATGATGAAATCATATTTCGTGCATGAGTTTCGACCAGACACTTATGGGTAAGAACCGGGGTTCAATCCCAGGACCTGTTACCAGTCTAGAATCGGTAGGTATATATATGCGTAAGGATTCGGAAGGTGCACTTTGAGACAACCAACCCGAAGGAAAAAAGACTGCTTTAACAAGGTGAAGAAAAGAAGATCAAAACTTGCATATATCTGTGCAGTAGTATGATCACCCATTCTATCAGTTCGTAGTAAGTCGTAGCGTTATGCAACACCATCAAAGCACCTTTATGAAATTTATAATCTTAGGATGTACGCGTGAAGACAGGATTAGGTACTCCAGAGAATTACGAGCACTAATGTATTTTGTAAACATTTTTTTTTGTACTGACTTGGGTTTTATGCTACTGGAGTATAAAGCGAGCGGGCTGTTTGGTTTGGTGGGATGGTAGCCGGGGGAAAATCCAGGACGCTTTTTCGCAACCAGACATGATAGGTTTGCTTCACTAAAATCACTAAAATGCTCCTGCCGAGCTTGCGCTTCCAGCGAGATCGGTACAAGCGAGTTCAACCTAATCTGTGTGAGTAGAAGGGAGTCAAACTGATGGGAGTTTTGTCGCTGGTTCGCTGCTCCTAGCCTAGCTGAGAAGAGTCCAGCAAGAAACTCAGCCAGGCCCGACGATTGTGTGACAACGGCCTTTAATTTACCAGTTCTGGACGCACCTTTGCTTCACTCGCTCACGCTCCCTGCGCCAATTGGAATAACTTTAACATCTTGGTCATCGCAAGAATAAAGGATCAAGGTGTACAATTTTGACGCTTTCCGAACTTGTCGTTTTTTTGATGTTGAGTGAATTATTGGGTACGGTTTTGTTTCGTGCTTTTATTGAGAAACTGAGAGAATGTCAAAATTGAGAAATTTAATATTAATAAACAAAGACTCAAGTGTTTAGCCGGGCCTTATTTTCTTCAAGATATGTTTTTATTTTATTTTACTGATGTGTACCTACAGTTTTTTTTAAAGACGGTATATTTTTAGAGAGCGCCAATAATTATATTTGCCAACATGCGTCAAAGACCTCCTATGTTTTAATAAACACATAATATTTATTCATTAGTTACTAACATGCTAACATGCGATGAGATTATTACTTGAACATATTCCCTCTATAACGGTATAGGTATTTCCCTCTATAACGGTATATATATGACCGGTAATGAAGCATTAAAAGAAGAGCTTTAGGAGTGAATGATTTTGTCGTTCATTTATCATTTCCTCAAGAATGCAGCTCTGATTGGATGCATGTACGACCGGCCTGGGCTGATGATAGGTAAGTTAGTGTCTGGGAAACAAGTTCATATCAAACAATCATATCTTACAGCTTTATCTTACAGAATGTGACCCTGCTTTATCTCATAGTGTTGTGTTCCTGCCGGTAAGTAAGGTTGCTAGAGAGCACAGAGGATGAAGTGTGCATGTACCTTGAGCCGTCAACACAGTGAATCCTGTACCGATTGTACACACACAATTTTCACTCATTATTTTGATAAAAAATGCCTATGACCACGAACGTTACGGCACGCTCGAAACGTCAGGAAAATAATAAAAGTAAGTGTAACACGATTAAGTCCCGTTTTTATCAAAATAAACAGTGAATCTTTATATTTAAGAGCCGGCAACGCGTATCTGACATTCCTGGAGTTACAGGCATCCATAGTCTAAGGTAGCTGCTTACCAACAGGCGGGCCGTATGCTTGTTTGCCATTGTCGTGGTATAAAAATTGTGTTTTTTATTAATATAAAGCGATACCACGTGACGCGTGTATCTTGAGTTGAGCAAAACTGACCTACTGTTGTTGTGTTAAGCGAAACTGGCCGAAAATCTAAATTTTGATGTCTTTCAAAAATTCTAAAGTTTTGCATAACTTTTGATTTATCTGTGGCATGTATAAGTAGCTTTTTAATTTTAAAAAGTTAGTTTTGTTTACTTACATATATAAGTTTCAGATTGTGTTTTATATCAATTATTAAAAATATTACTTTACCTACTTGCCACCCAGAGCCGGATCTAGGCAGCGCCGGATCTAAAACTTTTTCGAGGCGGGGCAAAATCTGAAAAATGCCGTCCCCGCCCTGCATATATTTGAAAAGTATTCTATTTTTGCCTTAATCGAACGAGCGGAGCGTAAGCGAAGCGAGTTCTTACAAACAACTTTTGGCTACTGCGACGTGTCGGCATTTCGATGGCTTTTTGATTATGAGAGTTTGTTCTGCGATAACTTGAGTAACGTTTTTCTGATCTTTATGAAATCTGTTGAGATTGTAGCAGAGATACATATAATTTGAGAGTTCGTATATGAGCAGGATCCATCAACGGGTTATTGAGCTAGAAGGCAAAAAAAATATTTTCAAGGGTCTTGTTATATTGGTCAATTCGTATGCAAGTAAATCGCGATTTCTCAGTTCGAGGCGGACTACTAGTTATTAAGTACCTATCAAGGATGATTAAGACATGGATAGACAATGCCTATACAAAATCGCGTTTCCTTATTTCAGGCTAAAGCACTAGCGTCATCTATTGGTCACCATAAACACTAAATTCCTACTTAACCTTTCTGTTAAGCCCATTGGTTGACTGGTAGAGAATGCCTTATGGCATTAAGTCCGCCATTTGTACCATCTTATTTTGGGCAATTAAGATTAAATACATAAATTCTAGTTTCTAATATTATGTTCGGCGATAACGCTGACAGAATAACTCTACTCCAGACTCAACAGATGGCGCTGTAGCACTAAGTACCGAAAACAGACGTATAGCCTGAAGGTTCGAGGAACGCGATTTTGTATAGGCATTGTCTATCCATGTCTTAATCATCCTTGGTACCTATCATATAATTTTGACCAACAGACACCTTCTGTGAGACATAAATATATAGGCCTGTTAACGGAAATAACGCCACAACGCACTGTGGGCTGAAAATCGGCTTTCATAGAAATAGATTTCTTAATTTGTTTTTTTTTTGAAATAGCTTTAGCTAGGTATTAATATGTCCCAAAATGAGTCTGAGGTAATTTGGTTGGGAAAATAATCAATTATATTTTTTTTTTAATGTATGGAGCGAATGAGAAAAACCAAATATCTTCAAAAATAAAAGCCAAACCGTTATATCCTCGCGGATGGTTATAGTACCAATTATTCTTGATTTTTGCAATACTAATTTTTTTTCTATCAGGTGCACTTTATTGCTCTAAAAAAAATAATCCTCAGCCCATTTGAGTCAAAAACTTGAGCAGTGAGCTTGTTTTCGAAATAGATGGAGCATATCGGAAATATCAGATTTTCTTCAAACAAAAAATTAAACCGTTACGTCCTCGCAGATGGTTATAGTACCAATTATTCCTAATTTTATGATACACACACCTTAAAAAATTTTTTTTTAAAAGTTTACTCGTTATGTAGACCATAAAAAATGATTCTGAGTCTGTTTGAGTCAAAAACTTACGAGTACTAAGTTTTTTCTCGAAATAGATGTATAGCGTACAGGAATTATCGGATTTTCTTTAAACAAAGGCTAAAATGATGGAAATATCCATCATTATTAATATCATTATATAACACAAGGAAACAAATCACTGATAAGTTAAAAAATAAAAACAAAAATAATTGTATACAAAAACTCATATTAGGTTAGAATTACACGTCTTTATAGTTTAAGAAAATCCGAGTTAGTCGTATTTTTAAAGAAAATCCGATATATTTAATTTCGAGAAAAAAATGAGTAGATATTCCTAAGTTTTTGACTCAAACAGGCTCTTAGAATCATTGTTTATGGTCCACACCACATAACGAGTAAACTTAATAATATAAAAAATGATTTTTTTTAATAAGGACACCTGATAAAAAATGTGAGTATATCATAAAATCAGGAATAATTGAACGTAGTTATGCAAAAACGTTCCAACCCACAACGGCTCAATTGAGGGTTGGAACGTTTTTTGCATAACTACGTTCAATTAGTACTATAACCATCTGCGAGGATGTAACGGTTTATTTTTTATGTTGGAAGAAAATCCGATAATTCCGATACGCTCCATACATCTATTTCGAAAAAAGGTCAATGCTCCAAAGTTTTTGAATATTTTTGTAAAAATCGATTTAAAAAAAGTGCACCTGGTAGAATGTTTTTGACTATAACAAAAAATCAAGAATAATTGGTACTATATACCCATATGCGAGGATATAACTGTTTGGCTTTGATTTTTGAAGAAAATTCGATTTTTCTCATTCGCTCCATACATAAAAATAAAAAAAACTTAATTGATTATTTTCCCAACCAAATTACCTCAGACCCATTTTGGAACATATTAATACCTAGCTAAAGCTATTTAAAAAAAAACAAATTAAGAAATCTATTTCTAATTTTTTAGAAAGAAAAGAAAGAAGAAAATTCTATTTTTTCTAAATTTATAATTAAATTATTTTCCCAACCAAATAACCTCAGGCTTATTTTGGGGCATATTAATACCTAGCTAATAAGGCTATTTCAAGAAAATAGATAACTCTAAAACCGACTCACATCTATGAATTTTTCCTGATTTTTTTGGCCCAGGGTTCAAAAATTAGAGGGGGGGACGCTTTTCTTTAACTTTCGGAGCTATTAGTTACGAAATTATTGATCTGGTCCAATTTTTGATTCAGAAGGTCCATATTATTTTTAAAATACCTATCCAGCGACACCCAATACAATTGGTTTCTAAACCAAGCTCTAGCCTTAAAAAAATTATCCCCCGCTTCATGTGATTTTAACGAGGATCTTATAATATAGTAACTTAAAAAGCCCAAGATACGCTAAAATACTTACCTAGTAAAAGTAATTCGTGAGTAGGAGGGATTAATAGTGGGCTGTTTTTAACACAAACAGATTTTTTTACAGAAACAATTGTTTTCTAGACTGCCAATAAAGAAATAGTAAATACAAATTGACTTAATGTTTGAAACAAAACACGACCCTGAGAGATACCGATGAAGGGGTTACCAAATATACAACAACCTTTTCACGCGCAGGCTAAGTGTAGCGATGCCGCCCCCGCGCCGCCGCCGCGCTGCTTTTGCGGGGTATCGTGTAGGGTCAGGGAGGGTACAGTCGCTCGGTGGGAACAGTGGCTCGAATGTGCTGTGCGAGAAACGGAAAGAGCTTTATGTCTGTCCTCTACATCAATCGGAACCGTTCCGTACCCGACCATGTACGAACTAGTTAGTGAGGCGCTCCGGCGCCATGCGAATGTGTTATGGTGCGTTTTTGTGTTTAATGCTATCAAAATTACATTTCCAGATAAGTTTCACTCCTCTTTTTTCTTAACTCGTACGAGATTTTCAATTACTTATGTTATTATCGAAGAGTGTGTCTAATCTACTTAGTATTGGCTGATAATTCAAGGCCCTAGGTGTTTGTATGTGTTTTTAATTTGAACTAAAATACTAAATGACGCCAAGGTCCACAGTCGTTCGTTTTGGAAAAGTACACGGTGGTTCGCGAACCACTGTGCACCTTACAGAGTTGGGCTAAAATTTACTTGAATATGAATAAGAATAAAAATTCTGTGATTATTAAAAATAATTATTGTACTCTTTTTTTTTTAAATAAAATGAAAGTGAATAAATCATGCGACATTTAGGTAGGTATCTATTTTAAATCAAGAATAAAATCAGGAACGATTATTCCGGGGGTTGTGCTTACCAATTCTAATTACCGTTTTATTCAACAAAAATGTTATTTGTTATATAATTTAGGTTCGATTCCTACGTACCTAGCCATTGTGTACTGTTAGAACCACTGTGTACAGGGCGTAGTACACAGCGACTCGAGCCACTCTGTACTGTTAGAACCACTGTGTACTAGCGGTCCTAGTCACTGTGTACAGCAACCGGTACACCGTGACTCGATTCCCAATTTCTAAAAAAGAATGGATATATCTTTTTTGGTGAATGTAACAGCAAATATATTTGCTACATATGAAAGTTTAATAATGCACGGTGCTCTGTGCTTGCAACAATTAGTTCAGGAACTTATATTTTTCATGCAACAGCCTGTTGAAAAAATCCTAGCGACTGTTCCCTCCCTGACCCTACACGATGCCACCGCCACGCCGAGCAATAAAGTGCACATGCTAGAAAAAAATTTAGTATGGCAAAAATCAAGAATAATTGGTACTATAAGCATCCGCGAGGATATAACGGTTTGGCTTTTATTTTTGAAGAAAATTCGATTTTTCTCATTCGCTCCATACATTTAAAAAAATATATAATTGGTTATTTTCCCAACCAAATTACCTCAGACTCATTTTGGGACATATTAATACCTAGCTAAAGCTATTTCAAAAAATAAATTAATTAAGAAATCTATTTATATTTCTATGGAAGCCGATTTTCAGCCCACAGTGCGTTGTGGCGTTATTTCCGTTAACAGGCCTATATATTTATGTCTAACAGAAGGTGTCTGTTGGTCAAAATTATATGATAGGTACCAAGGATGATTAAGACATGGATAGACAATGCCTATACAAAATCGCGTTCCTCGAACCTTCAGGCTATAAGTCTGTTTTCGGTACTTAGTGCTACAGCGCCATCTGTTGAGTCTGGAGTAGAGTTATTCTGTCAGCGTTATCGCCGAACAAAATATTAGAAACTAGAATTTATTTATTTAATCTTAATTGCCCAAAATAAGATGGTACAAATGGCGGACTTAATGCCATAAGGCATTCTCTACCAGTCAACCAATGGGCTTAACAGAAAGGTTAAGTAGGAATTTAATGTTTATGGGTGGGGTGGTGACCAATAGATGACGCTAGTGCTTTAGCCTGAAATAAGGAAACGCGATTTTGTATAGGCATTGTCTATCCATGTCTTAATCATCCTTGATAGGTACTTAATAACTAGTAGTCCGCCTCGAACTGAGAAATCGCGATTTACTTGCATACGAATTGACCAATATAACAAGACCCTTGAAAATATTTTTTTGCCTTCTAGCTCAATAAACCGTTGATCGATCCTGCTCATATACGAACTCTCATATTATATGTATCTCTGCTACAATCTCCACAAATTTCATAAAGATCAGAAAAACGTTACTTAAGTTATCGCAGAACAAACTCGCATAATCAAAAAGCCATCGAAATGCCGACACGTCGCAGTAGCCAAAAGTTGTTTGTAAGAACTCGCTTCGCTTACGCTCCGCTCGTTCGATTAAGGCAAAAATAGAATACTTTTCAAATATATGCAGGGCGGGGGCGGCATTTTTCAAATTTTGCCCTGCCACGAAAAAGTTTTAGATCCGGCGCTGTTGCCACCTTTCAATAAATGCACTAAATCAATGCAAAGCGCAGCCCCTCATATTAAGGTAGGTAGGTACAGCTAAGATACTAGTAGTCCGCTTCGAACTGAGAACTCACGATATACTTGCAAGCGAGATGACCAATATAACAAGACCCTTCTGAAGAATTTTTTTTCGCCTTCTAGCTCCACAACCCCTTGATAGATCCTCCTCATATACGAACTCTCAAATTATATGTATCTCTGCTACAACCCCAACAAATGTCATAAAGATCAGAAAAACATTACTAAAGTTATCGCGGAACAAACTCTCAAAATCAAAAAGCCATCGAAATGCCGAGACGTCCCAGTAGCCGAAGTTGTTTGTAAGAACTCACTTCGCTTACGCTCTGCTCGTTCGATAAATTATGCGTGATAGATGTGAATTTGAGGTTATGAAGAGTTTTGTATTAAAGACTCATTTGAAGTTCTTTCTTTGAATGTTAAAATAATTAAAGCGAAAACTAGTGCCAAATGAAGTCCAAGAACGTTTGTTGCATATAATCAGCCTATCAGGTGCTCAATATTCAAAAGAGAAGCCTTTGTATTGTTTCCCTTCATGTGCTACCTACTTAATACATGTATTCAATAAATAAACACCAATATCTCACGTGCGTTCATTATATAATACACTTCGAACAATAGACTAGTAGTCCGCCTCGAACTCAGAACTCGCGATTTCCTTGCAAACGAGATGACCAATATAACAAGACCCGTATGATGATTTTTTCACGTCTTCTAGCTCCATGACCCCTTGGTCGATCCTGCTCATATACGAACTCTCAAATTATAAGTATCTCTGCTACAACCCCAACAAATCTCATGAAGATCAGAAAAGCGTTACTAAAGTTATCGCGGAACAAACTATCAAAATCAAAAAGCCATCGAAATGCTGAGACATCCCACTAGCCAGAAGTTGTTTGTAAGAACTCACTTCGCTCGTTCGACTAGTAGTCCGCCTCGAACTCAGAACTCGCGATTTCCTTGCAAACGAGATGACCAATATAACAAGACACATATGATGATTTTTTCGCATCTCCTAGCTCTATGATCCCTTGGCCGATCCTGCTCATATACGAACTCTCAAATTATATGTATCTCTGCTATAACCCTAATAAGTACCTAAAATTAGTCACGAAGCGAATGATAAAACGAAATCATCTATACATCTATCTATCTATACCATCGACAAAGATCTATACATATAATAAAGCTGAAGAGGGTCGAAAGTCTGTACATGGAAGATAATCGAAAAAAAGTTGGCTGGGGATACTTAGAATAGATAACAGAACACGTTCCAACAATTTTTAGATTTTTTGTCTGTTTATCTGTTTGTCTGTTTATCTGTTTGTCTGTTTATCTGTTTGTCTGTTTATTTTACCGCGCATCATGTGAAAACGGTTGAAAGGATTTTGATGAAATTTTGTATAGAGATAGTTTGAGTCCCGGGAAAGGATAATGGATAGTTTTAATCCCGAAAATCAACCCTGGTGGGGGTGAAAAGGGGGTTGAAAGTTTGTATGGAGAATTTTTAACCGTTGAAACGATTTAGATAGAAATTAGTATAGAGATAATTTGAGTCTCGAGAAACGTCATAGGATAGTTTTCAAATCCTTGTGGGGTTGAAAAGGGGGTTGGAAGTTGGTATGAGGATTTTTTTACCGCTGAACAGATTTAGATGAAAATTGGTATAGTGATAGTATGGGTCTCGAGAAAGCACAAAGGATAGTTTCATCTTGAAAAAAGCCCCCCCCCCCATCTTACTTTAGAACCGTACGTCCAAAAAATTTAAAAAAAATAATGGAAGTGAAGCCTGAAAGGTACTTTCAATAAAAACTATCTAGGGAGTGATTTTTTTTTCATTTCAACCCTAACGTGTGATATATTGTTGGATAGGTATTTAAAAATGAATAGGGGTTTAGTAAAATAATTTCTGGATAATGTAAATATTTTCGGAAATAATCGCTTCGAAAGTCGGAAAAATAGCGTCCCCCCCCCCCCCCCCTGTAACTTTTGAACCGTAAGTCCAAAAAATATGAAAAAAATTGAGAAGATGCGCATTATGATAAACTTTTTAGGAAAATTATTTTGAACATTATAGGTCTAGCCATTTCTGAGTTAATTCCAAAAAAACTTCTTCCATAGGCATCAGATACGACGTTTTGCATTAGTCTGGTTTTTATTCCATTGAAGCTACGGAACCCTCCATTATGCGTGGTCCGACACGCACTTGGCCGGTTTTTTGAATTGTTATCCCAGAAGTCAACCCTTAAGGATTACTAATTCCAATTGTCAAGAAAATCTCCGGCCAGGTATAGGTAGGCTGTAAAAATTCAACCTCTTAAAGGGGGTAGCCACTACACTCGATTGAGTTAATTTTGCACTTGAATTTTATGGCGCTACTTAGGAAGGAGGTGCGATTTTTTTCCAAATTCGTCCTAAGACTAACAAGTGCCCCGCTTAACTAACAGATGGCGCTGAAATTAATACGTTGTGACATGAATAAGCCACTTAGGAAGGATTTTGCTAAATTAACTTTAAGTTTAGAAGTGGGGGTACGGATATCAACAAATTTTAATGAATTATTTAAATGAATTATTGTACAACAAAATTAAACAACAATAAATTAATTGCATGTAAATTGCATCACGTGAAAACGGCTGAACGGATTTCGATGAAATTTTGTATAGTGATAGTTTGAGTCCCGGGAAAGGATAATATATAGTTTTATTTCCAAAAATCAACCCTGGTGGGGGTGAAAATGGGGTTGAAAGTTTGTATGGAGAATTTTTAACCGCTGAAACGATTTAGATAGAAATGAGTATGGAGATAATTTGAGTCTCGAGAAACGTCATAGGATAGTTTTCAAACCCTTGTAGGGGTGACAAGGGGGTTGGAAGTTGGTATGAGGATTTTTTTACCGCTGAACAGATTTAGATGAAAATTGGTATAGTGATAGTATGGGTCTCGAGAAAGCACAAAGGATAGTTTCATCTTGAAAAAAGCCCCCCCCCCCCCCATCTTACTTTAGAACCGTACGTCCAAAAAATTTAAAAAAAATAATGGAAGTGAAGCCTGAAAGGTACTTTCAATAAAAACTATCTATCTATACATCTATCACGTGAAAACGGTTGAACGGATTTTGATGAAATTTTGTGTAGAGATTGAGTCCCGGGAAAGGACAAAGAATAGTTTTCATCCCGAAAATCAACCCTGGAGGGGGTGAAAAGGGGGTTGAAAGTTTGTATGGAGATTTTTAATAGAAATTAGTATGCAGATAATTTGAGTCCCGAGAAACGACAGAATAGTTTTCATCCCGAAAATAAACCCTTTCAGCCCGAAAAGGGGGTTGGAAGTTGGTATGACGATTTTTTTACCGCTGAACTGATAAAGATGAAATTTGGTATAGTATGGGTCTCAAGAAAGGACAAATGATAGTTTTCACTCCGAAAATCAACCCTAAAGGGGTGAAAAGAGAGTTGGAAATTTGTATAGGGAAATATTAACCGCAGAATCGATTTAGATAAAATTTGGTATGGAGATAATTAATTAAAAAAGGAAATAAAATAGTTTTATCTCGGAAATTATCCTTTAAGCGGATACAAAAGGGGTGAAAGTTTACATGGGGAAGAAACAACCAATAACCGCTGTACGTATTTAGATGAAATTTGGTATTTATATAATTTGTATACTCCCCCCCCCCCCCGCCCCGACCGCCGGCACGCATGGTTTCAGTGGATTTTTAATATGTGTGAAGGTAAAGCAGTGTATACTTCTGTACATAATTGGGCCTTATTACGTAACAGTTACATAAACTACTATTTATCTCTTTTTAGGGTTCCGTAGTCAACTAGGAACCCTTATAGTTTCGCCATGTCCGTCCGTCTGTACACGGTCTAACTCAGTTACTGTTCGCACTAGAAAGCTGAAATTTGGTAAGGCCTGATAAGAACAAAAGGGGTGAATGTTTACATGGGGAAGAAACGACCAATAACCGCTGTACGTATTTAGATGAAATTTGGTATTTAAATAATTTGTAATTTTTTGGTCAAGGTGTTCATATTTATAAAATGTTACCCGTCGATGCTTTAAATTCACCTTTACACGCTCTTAAGAACTATTTGAAAATGTCATGATTGTCAAAGGGTTATTGCAGGTTCGAGTATTATATATGACGGACAAAGATGCATGGCCCAAACCAAAAAACTACTACAACATTAATAGGACACCGTTTAGGTAGGAAAACATATCAAACGTTTTGTGAAGCAGTCAGATTAGGATTTATTTTTCTTTATAATTAAACAATAGGTACATTATCTGTCTCTCAAGCTGTTTTGATATGTCTTCTTGAAGAACACATTACGCATTATTTTGTATCTTTAAGATCTAATAATGTATTACTTTTTTTTTTTTTTTATACTACGACGGTGGCAAACAAGCATACGGCCTGCCTGATGGTAAGCAGCTACCGTAACCTATGGACGCCTGTAACTCGACAGGAGTCACATGCGCGTTGCCGACCCTTTACAAAAAGGAGGATTCACTGTGTTGACGGCTAAAGGAACAAGAGGGTCCCTCATCGTCAACACACTGGGTCCTCTTTGAGCTCTTTGGCAACCTTACTCACCAGCAGGAACACAACACTATGAGTAGGGTCTAGTGCTATTTGGCTGTGGTTTTCTGTAATGTGGAGGTACTTCCCCAGTCGGGCTCTGCTCCAGATTTGAGCGAGATGACATTCACTGAACGTGCCCTACCACACTAAGCGAGATGCCATTCGCAGTGCCCATACCTCTCTTTTTGGCATAGTTTAAGGACATACCCAAGTCCGGACGTAGTTTAAGGACATACCCCGGGTCCAGAACTACTGTACTGTTTTGAAAAAAAAAATAAGTCCCGTCGAGTATATTTTCGGTCATAATACTTCTTGGGCCAGAGGTGTAGGGTTAGAACCGGTGGTAGTTTTGGAACAAAGTTCCTTATTGGACGGTTCGCGGATGGGGGGCTAGGTGAAAAAAAGTCACGTGACCGTCACGAAAAAGCGTTACGTCACGAAAATGCGACACCCATCCGATTGAGAAACATAAAATGGAATGAAATAAAAGAGAACCTAAAAGTAAAAAAAATTAAAAATTTCAAAAATTTCAAAAATTTCAAAAATTTCAAAAATTTCAAAAATTTCAAAAATTTCAAAAATTTCAAAAATTTCAAAAATTTCAAAAATTTCAAAAAATTCAAAAAATTCAAAAAATTCAAAAATTTCATAAAAATTTCAAAAATTTCAAAAATTTCAAAGATTTCAAAAAATTCAAAAATTTCAAAATTTTCAAAAAATTCAAATTTTTCAAAAATTTCAAGAAAATCAAAAATTTCAAAAAAATACAAAGAAAATTAAAACCATACAATTTACGAAAAAGTCAAAAATAAAATAAAATAAAATAACATAACTTCGTTCCAACAGAGTGTTCCACGACACTCACGTATTTTATTTTTCTCTGACGTTCATTAACAGAGTGTATAGTATAATTGCCCAAAATTTTTGTTTCCCAATATTTTTTGTTCCATTCGCGTTTTTCCCCACTTTCTTATTTTCCTATGCGATTATGTTACCATTAGGTTTTTTCTTCGGACGCATTATTTTCTACTCTTTAATGTTGCTAGGCGTATTTTTCCCGATTTACCCCGCAGCATGAAAAAAATAAATTGATGATAATATACTTAAAATCACGGAAGATTGTTATTTGACAGAGTCAAGATAGGTGCGACGACGAGCGAAGCGAGGAGGAGTGTGATAGGTGAACTGCGAACTAACAGTGCGCGAAGCCGAGCGAGCGAAGCGAGCGTGCCGCGATAGCGGCCGGCGAGCGCCAGAACCGGTTGGCTCTGTCACATCATACAGACTAGAAGACAAAAATACGCCTAGCAACAAAAAATAGTAGAAAATGATGCGTCCGAAGAAAAAACTAATGGTAACATTATCGCATAGGAAAATAAGAAAGTGGGGAAAAACGCGAATGGAACAAAAAATATTGGGAAACAAAAATTTTGGGCAATTATACTATACACTCCATTAACAGTGCATTGTAATGTGCTTACCTTGAAGTATGTAACACAATTATTGCAACCAGTAACGTAACATTAGTGTATTATCTGTGACAGTGTATTATCTGGTAACGTAATGAAAATCCCCCCCTCCCCCCCCCCCGTCCGCCGGCACGCATAGTTTCAGTGGATTTTTAATATGTGTGTAGGTAAAGCAGTGTATGCTTCTGTACATAATTAGGCCTTATTACGTAACACTTACATAAACTACTATTTATCTCTTTTTAGGGTTCCGTAGTCAACTAGGAACCCTTATAGTTTCGCCATGTCCGTCCGTCTGTCCACGGTCTAGCTCAGTTACTGTTCGCACTAGAAAGCTGAAATTTGGTGAGGCCTGATAAGAACTTTCAATAAAATATTCTATGTCGTTTAAATCATGCCAATAAAAATTAATAGGATTAAAGAAGTATTCATTTTTGAGTGTAGTTTCATTTAGTGGTAATTGTAAAATATATTACTAGGACTACTGTCCTCTAGCGTATCCATCTGTCAACTTTACTTCAAGTTCCGCCTCCAGGGTAGCGGGAGAGAAATTAGGGATGAATTAGCCGCTTACTGACACAGACCGAATTCCACGCGGGCGGAGCCGCGGGCACAGCTAGTAATAAATAAGAGTCTTACGGGATAAAATGCATTAATCTCTCTTATTTGTGCAGACTTATGCAGCTAACCCTGTTCCATTCCAAACTGAAAGTTCTAGGTATTTTCTGGTAGATATAGGCCTCATCATTTTTAGCAATGGTTGTTTCCTTCCTGGGTTTCGACTATTGTATATTGTTGCATAATGCCACCTCCAATCTTCTATGCCCTTTTTATATGGTAGTTATTTTAATTTCTTCACAACTTGTTTCATGGAAAAGTCCTAATTCTAAATTTATCAGTTTTATCCAATATTTTATTCAATGCAGAGTTACAATTTTCAAAATGACGACTGACGTAGGTACGAAAGCGCGCGACAGGCGTTAAAAAAAACAATATATTGTTCGACGTACATTGCTCCTTTTCTATAGAACAATTCTCATTTCAATTCGCCCTAGAGTGTATAGCTATATTTTTGTTTGATGTACATTGCTACTGCGTTCGTTGGCTGGCCAGACTATAGATGGCAGGACCGTGGTGAGAGGTCTTTTTGACAGCAGCTGTCAAACCCACCAATTTAAAATACTAAAGACTAAAGTTAATAATGACTGAAAACTAGTTTTTGGTACTCGTAAACATTAAACATAATGTAGGTTCTATTTATGATTATAATTTAGCTTGACGAAGACATCGTCATATTTTCGCTTTTAACGCCTATTGAATATAATACGAGTATATCTCATAGTTCTCTCTCAAGTGTTAGAGACACATGAGAGAGTAATTTACTTCGTGTATTGTAATCGGTATGTGTGCATACATTAGTGTTGCATCTCTTTCGTTAATATGCCAACTAAAAATGACGCAACCACATAACTTTAACCCAGTAGTTACCCACAGAAAATAAATTGGTGGCATCTCGCTTGATACGATTGCATGTTGCTAATAATCTATTGTGATAATGACACGGAAAAGTGTGAGCCCGTAAAGCATCTTAGTGTGAGCCCGTAAGAAATATACAACCTGTGAAATATGAACGATTAATGCTGATTATAAATAAAACCTTTTGAAGTTAGCAGTTGATGCAAATGAATGAGGAACAAAAGAAAGTCATCTGCACTCATATATTTGCAGCGCAAACGGTTACTATAATTATATCCAATATTTACGGCCATAATTAGTATTTTCGGCAACCGCAATTTGACATTCGTATCTCGAACGCGCGGATTATCGCGTCAAAACTGACGCGCCGCCGAAATTAAGCGGCGGCGGCGTAAGAAATTAAAAGTGCATGCGGTATCAAAGCAACCGCTCACCGGTACGTCAATCTTGCTGATTTTTCGTTCAGTTTCAAAATAAATGAAATAAAAAACAAGGGATACTATTAATGCCGTGTCTCTGGCCTCAGTGCGAGCTTACGACGCATCGCGCGCGCCCGCACGGTTGCCGCCATTTCCCTCGTGACACGCGTTCGAATTTTGAATTTTCAATTCAAAAAGACCATAGACCAGTTTCCTTTTTTTGTGGCCGTTTTGTGAGTGACGTTGTTGTGTAGTAGTGTTGTGATTGTGTTGAAGTGTGACTCGAACAAAACTTGATTTGAAAAGTAACTGATTTTTGTGGGATTGCTGAAATATCGTTTCCGTGAAATTTTCCATGTGTCAAATGATTGTTCAGGTAAGCTTTGGCGTTCGCTTTTCAACACACATTTTTTATATTAGCTGTTAATACTAATACTTAGTCTTCTAGAAATATCCAATGTACGTTGGATTACTGTAAAAAAAACTTGTTGGTGACTTAAATAAAAATTGTCGTCGCGTGTCACTATCTGCCAAATTATACGCTCTATTTTAATCTTCAAGCATGGATGATAACGTCTCGAACGGCAATCAACATAAATTTGACAGAGTTGTCCAGTTCGGACCCGAATACTACAATTTAAAGTAGATTACTCGCATTACACCTTTGGCTATGTTGAAATTAATTGCAACCCATTAGACCCAACACTGTTTGATTTATTTAATTAAGTTTTCCTTTTAATTTGTCTTTGAATTTGGAATGTTAATGAATTGAGTAAATGTGACCGAGCAACCGATGTAGCAAGATTAGATGGAAAGTTTTTTAAATAAATTCTATTCGTTACAGAAAGCACGATGGGAGTAGGTAAGGTTTAAATATACCTACTTATAATATATTTCTTGGATTAGATATTGCCAATGTGTAATA
Source organism: Pammene aurita (assembly GCA_947086415.1). NCBI lineage: Eukaryota > Metazoa > Arthropoda > Insecta > Lepidoptera > Tortricidae > Pammene > Pammene aurita. The sequence continues at coordinate 19,068,248 of OX352305.1, read as the reverse complement.
ATATTGTAGTAGTTACATATGGAAGATGATTTTTAACTAGGTACCTAAGTAACTTTTTTCCCGGTTGAATGTAACCTAGTTTCCCAACCACATACCAGCAATGCGCATGTGCGAGCAGTAGGACTAGACATGATGTTTGACCTAGGAAGCTTGTATCACTGTTGCGCTTTGCGCCCCATTAGCGCCAGTGTCAATTTGAGATTTGCGGAGTTAACATTATCATAAAATGGGTTCGAAACACCATTTTGTGCCACAAATTGGTGTAATTGTTAAAGAAAATACGGAATAGTAACATATATGAGCGTAGTACTAGAATAATATTAAGAATTATGCAAAAATGCAGTACAAAGAGGGCAATAGTGATGTGACACATTGATTGAGATATATGGTTCAGAGGCGAATTCTATGAAACTCGTGTCATGTTTCTAGGTCCTATTTTCGGTTAAGCTGAGGGTGGTCTATCAGCTTTTAAGGAACAGAATAATTTTATATCATGACAAAAGTTCCAAAAATACTCATTATTATACAAACCTTTGTTACAGTTAGTTCCTGCGTAATGTAACTGCTGATTGATTATAATGATTATTCAGATTCTCTCATCAAAATATCTATAAAAGTATCGACCTGCACCTCAACCTATTAGCACAGATATCTGACAGCTAAAGACAATTATTTGTCAAATATACTGACACGGGTGGTTGTCATATAAAATGACGTTTATTTCCAGTCTATAAGAGCCAGAGATAGCTAAATCCTCTTTTGTCTATGTTCCCAACAGTATGCGTGTGTCGTGCGTTTTTTTAGTTACTATTGTACGGTCGCGTCTGAAAATATGGATACATTTAATGTGGCAAAAACATGTTTCCAAGACTTTACGCCTTGGTAATAGAGTCGTGGCTACATATTTTTGTCACATAAAATGTATCCATATTTTCACACGTGACTGTAGTAGTATGGCGAAGGGTCGCAGTCACAGGAATAGGTACAGACAAAGATAATCATAGCTACTATACTCCTTTTACCCGTCGGCCGAAAAAGGGTTATATTTTTCTAGATTATGTATGTATATGTATACCCATTTCTTTGGCACGCCCTACAGCCTACATTATTTGACGGATTACTACGTGTGATTAGAATCATCCCAATTGTGGAAGTGACATTTAGGGGATATAATATAATTTTAAACAAAAAAGAACCGACTTCACTTAGACTGCACGTTTCCATAAGGATATGCCCGAGCTACTGTAAAAAATATTTAAATCACTATAGTATTTGAAGAGTTCCCTCGATTTCTCCAGGACCCCATCATCAGATCCCGATCTGGCTACAATCGGACTAACTGTGAAGACTCTTTCAAATAAAAAAATAATTTTCCAAATCAGTTCAGCCCTCTTCGAATAAACGGTGAACATACAAAGATCCCGACGAAAGGAGAACCTCCTCCTTCGAAATCTCGAAGTCGGTTGAAAATGGCTTATAAAGTCATACTGTGGTCAGGTTTTTTAATCTCATTAATTAGACGAAAAAAATAGCTACGATTTTTTATTCTACTATTCCTGACAAAGCTGACTAGTTTTGCGACCATTAAGGTTAAGTTTAAGTAAAGAAGATAATTTTTCAACCGACTTCAAGATTTCGAAGGAGGAGGTTATCAATTCGTCGGGATCTTTGTTTTTTTTTCATGTATGTTCACAGACTATTCGAAGACGGCTGGACCGATTAGGAAAATACTTTTACTGTTTGAAAGAGTATACTTCACAGTTGGTCCAGTAACGGGTCAGGATAGGTGAGGATCTGTTGACGGGATCCTGGAGAAATTGAGGGAACTCTTCAACTAGTTATTATAAGCACACTATAGTGATTTGAGTATTTATTACAGCACTCGAGCATTTGCTGTTGGAAAGGTGGAGTGAAGTCGGTTCTTTTTTGTTCACAATTATTTAATTTTACTAAACAGAACAAGTAGGTAACGGGCGCGTCAAACAGCCGTGGTGTAGTTTATTGACAGGCAATCTTACCAGCCAGGTTTATGGACACGACCAGCTAGGTAGACCATTTAGATTTCTAATAGTATCAAATGTCTAATGGCCTCTGTAGTTGACTTAACCTTAATTATTATGCTTAGCAGTGTTTGTAAACTACAAGATCGTAAATATTTCTAATATCTGATGCGGTTTTGAGATACTTATATAAATACAGAGAGATATACGCTTTATAGCACGGGGTTCTCAGTAAAGTTCGATGTTTTTTTTTTACTTTGAATCAATAAATTAAGGATACACATAAACATAACTACTTATTCATTCACTCATTCATTCAAAAATGTATTAAGTAATTATATTTTGTATATGTTGCAAATTTGCATACCTACTTAGATATCAAGGAAAAATTTACAAAATTACTAGCGATAATGATCTAAATGTTGCTAAGATATAGATATCAAATTAATATTATATTTAAAAAATACACTAAAGGTTGATAATAAATAAATAGAAGGCAGTGACAAATGTTCTATTTATATGTTAAATAATACAAAAAAAAATACATAAATCTAAACCTGAAATTAAAACACCTAACACATAAAATCCATAACTCAAGAAATAATATTCATGTTGACAAATAAATGCCTTCCAGGTTTCGAATGCAGGACCACTAACTTGGCAGGCGTCCATGCTACTCCTACTTTGTGGCAGGCAATAAGCGTTTGTTAGCAAAGACAATTAGTATGAAACTTTCTATGACGTATAGTCGGGTCCAGAAGCCACAAGCTACAAGTAGCATTGTGGTACATGACAATACACCGCGACAGCCGCCACAGCCTCCTGGAGTGCGATTTTTGAATCTCACCAAGTGACTAATTCTCACCGATGTGAGTGATTTCCGATAGTAAATCACTCACATCGGTGAGAATTAGTCACTTGGTGAGATTCAAAAATCGCACTCCTGGGCGTAGTAGCGGGGAGGTGGGACAGTGGCCTAGTCAGGCACTGGTCCTCGCTTCACTTAGGTTTAGGTACTAATGTAGTTATTTAAGTATTTTCTTGTTACTAACAAACTATGGTCACTTATGAGTCTGAAATAAATGCATTTTTTTACTTATATTTAATAGTTAAATAATTTTAAACAAAAAGAACCGACTTCACTTAGCCTCCACCTATCCAAAAACGAATGCCCGAGCCACTGTAAAAAATACTCAGTTTAGCTCAGGCTACCAAGTACTAAAAATCATAATTTTTTAACGCGGATTGCTCTACATAAGCCGAATTGGCTACTTTCCTGGGTAAAAAAAATATAATTCTATTTAGTCCGTCAGTTAGATTATCAATAAATATTGGACATGTATTTTTTATTTTGTTAATCAAACAAAAATTGGTGAAGATATAGCCCGTTAAAGTTCCGCGTGACGTCACATTATATTAAAAATTGTACTGAAATGTGACGTCACGCGGAACTTTAACCGGCTATATCTTCACCAAGTTTTGTTTGATTGAAAAAATAAAAAATACGTGTCCAATATTTTTTGATAATCTAACTGACGGACTAAATATTTTTTTTTAGAAAAGTAGCCAATTCCGCTACTCGACGAGGTACGGTTGCCTACGGTGTACTCTTGATCTATTATACTAGCTTTAACCTACGATTTCAAATGCGTTAAATACAATGTAATGGCAATCTTTCAAATAATACCCAAAAACATTATGAAACATTATAACAATAATTAAATAAAAACATTAAATTAGAGCACATTAAATTTCTCTTATCTCCCCTTAAAGGACTAGCCAGCTATTAAACTAATAATACCTAGAATAATAATAACTTGGTTTACCACTAGCATTATTTAATGTATCAGTTACTATTTTTGATTTGCATACACCTATTTAATTTAGTCGGTTTAAACTAACCAGTAACATTGACAACTTGTTTTAGCCTCAACGAAATAAGTAAATGAATGAATGAACTTGTTATAACTTATACTGAGTTTTCCCTGAAGATGTAATAAAGATATTGTGGTTTCCAGAAGTAGGTAATGTGTTTGTGGATGGTTATGGTAATAAAACCGGGTGTAGGTTAACTGTAAACTTACTTATAGAATATTCAATGTATGTATTTACACACGAGCAATATTCGAAGAGGATCAGAACATATTATAGATATACAAACGAGAGGAAAAAGTTTCAATGTTTTTAAATTTTTAACCAGTTTTACCTTTGTTATTTCTTTAAAAAAATATGTATATCCGAGTTATTTTGTTAGATATTCCTTTCGATTTTTTTTTGTTAACTGTAAAAACATTAGAGACTGAACACCTAATCGGATGCCACTAGGTAGATAAGTAAATATTAATCGAGGCATAGACAGGTACATATATCACTACGCTGGGGATCAATGTTAAAACACCTTAGATAACCCTACATGTGATCTCTGGGTGGTGCTAAAAGAGTAACAAACTTGGTAGCTGCACTGTCCCATCTGAACCTCGCAGCACTCACTGGATTTTCTTCATCATCTGCTTTCCCACTACTACTATCCCATGGAAGAAATGCCCATCCAGTGACATGTAGCCATACGATAATTAAATAAATCATTACGCTGATTTTCTGGGCACACTGAAAATAAACATTATCTATTAAGCCTTTTTTTAATCATCGAAAATCATCGAAGATACCATTAGAAATTTTAAGCGAAATTTAAGTACAGAGACGAGTGTTTAGCCTCGAAACCTGTACTATAGTCAGAAAAAGTACCAATCTAAGTATTTTCGAGTACATATTATGTGTTGTTCAGTGTATAAATTAAAGTATTTTTTTTATTAATATTCATATTCATTTATTTCTTGTTTTATTTAATGTAGTTTTTTTTTTCCCTTTTATCTGCGTAGATTTAAATTCCCCTTTTTTTTCTGTTAAAACGATAATTAAATGCTTTACTACGCGACTGTGTAAGAAAACCTCTTAATTGTTGTTTGCGTGCGGAAAGAGCTTAAGAGAACTGGAAAACGGAATCCACGTTTACTCTTCGCATGGGTACTCGAGTGCAGCTTTCGACTATTTTTATGATAACTGGTTACATGCCAACTATATGTTTACTTTTATGTGACCTGTTAAAATTGTAAGGACAATATGTATCGAGAGGCCTTGTTTTGTTACACTGTTTTCTTGACCTTTAACCACTACAAGCAGACCTATAGATATACAAAATTGTATTTCTCAATTCGTCGGGATCTTTGTTTTTGTAATTTTTTTATGTAAGTTCAACGATTATTCGGAGACGGTTGGACCGGATGATGGAATCCTGGAGAAATCTAGGGAACTCTTCAAATATTATAGGCACACCTATAGTGATTTGAGTATTTTTACATTGCAGTGTAAGAGGGCAACCTTTAAGTGGCACAGAAAAAGCGGTCCTAATACGACCCCTTTTGCCCCCTTTGATTACTCGTTAGTAGTTCTCTGTATTAAATGAGCTCTATGCATTTATGTAGTAGCACAGACACACCGACAGTCATTTTCCTCATTACACTGAGGCTTAAAAATAATCCAAACCAATATTGTATCCACGAGTAACTAGGAGTTTATTTAACTTTACGCAAACCAGTTCTAAGAGCCGGCGCCGAGATAATTGTATAATTACCGTTAAGATCAGCTGATAATCGAATCGATTACTAGTCGATTATGTATCCGATAAATGAGATAGCAGGAGCAAGTCTATTTAATTTCTGTGACAACTTGTGACATCTATAATTTTAAACAAAAAAGAACCGACTTCACTTAGACTCCACCTTTCCAAAAGGAAATGCCCGAGCTACTGTAAATAATATTTAAATCACTATATGCCTATAATATTTGACGAGTTCCCTCGATTTCTCCACGATCTCGGCATCAGATTCTGACTTGGTTATAATGGGACCAACTGTGAAGTATACTCTTTCAAACAAAAAAATAATTTTTCAAATCCGTATTTTTACTATTATATTTTGAATTAGGACAGTCTTAATTAGTCAGGAGTCTTGAGTCTTTATCTAAATAGCTACATGACTCAGTTTTATTTCAACAGATTCTCTTTATGTAATACATAATTCATAATCATACATAATCCCTCTTTAAAAGTGATCTTAATAGAACCATTTAACGCTAAGTTGTCTCGTCTAGTACTACGAGTATACCACATATTCGTACTTACATGAGTTACATGCATGAAACACCTGTAAAAAAATGTATGAAAATTACCGGTCAATCAGTAACTTACGGTTACATTCCCTACTTCGGACACCTCTCACGGCCGTTCTCGGATATCTTGAAGAGATTCATCATGAGGAGTAAAGGATGCTGGCCTGCTTAGTTATGGAGTGTCAAAAGAGTGTACACCGAGAGTGTGTAAGAATGATGTTGTCTAGAAATTTTAATCGGTGTGTAAAGCCAAAATGTTCTAGCAACGGTTATTCTTGTTAGTTTTTCTCTTAGCAACCACCAAGAGGTTACTGAAGGGGTTCCGCACTATTGTAAAGACACTACAGACTTAAAAATAAATTACTAGCCAGCTAGCCACATAAGGAAGCTATAACCTACTAAAATGTCATGTTAATCCCAAGGGATCTATACACTGTGGGAGGCGCAGGTCTACAAAGTGACTACTTGCGCTTTATGTACACCGTATGTCGTTAACAATAAAGTTGTTATTTATATAACGACGAACGACGTAAAGATGTTTTAATAAATAGTGTTTTTTATGAGGATGGGGCATTGACTTTGTACTTGATGGGGGTATATGAAAGTGACAAGATGGGTAGTAAAATATAGAAAATAATTAAGAGAAAAGTAATTTCGAATGCCTCGGCTAGGCTAGGTTAGTCTACGCAGAAAACGAAAGCTCTAAAACAGCTTGTCCGACCACAAAACATGTAGTCTAGTGTGATCGAATGTCAGATCTATTGGACACGCTGGTAGTACGTGTTAAGGTGGTTAAAATACGGCTTATTTATAATAAAATATCAAAGGATACGCGCACAATTTTAACATCAATTTTGGTTTAGAATACATTTAATATCAGTATAATATGGTGTCCTGCAGCGGCCACGACACGTGCACCACAAACGAGCTGAAGTGCACGCGATATCTATTCTTTAGTAGGTAGAAACGTTCCCTGACAATTAAATAACAACTACCTATTGCTTAATATCGCCGCCCATAATTAACTCCTTTAATTTTATTCTTTAAAGATATCAGAATGCTAAACCCCCTCCATAGAATTCTGATGATTGAAAATTTAAACTATATTTACTTACATACCGAAAGATATTAAAAAATATTTACCTATGTATAGGTATTTTAGTTTAATGAACATATTAAATGTTTATCTATTGTTATAAAGTAATTGTTTATCACGTGATAAGCGCTACCATAATACACTTTATCGAGAAATGGCAGCTTGAATCTATCAGTCAACTAATCAATACGTAGTACTTACACAAATTTATAGTTAGAACTTAGAATGTTGAAGGAATTGCAAGGACGAACCGGCTTATACTTAAATTAGGCCCAATATAATTGTAAAATAATAAATTATCCCTCGCGCAATTCCAATTGTAAAACAATAACTTATTTATTGTGTGCTTAAGTTTATAGAACCTGTATAAAATCGGAATGTCTAATTGCTTAATTTCATAAATATTATTTGTTAGGTATCCCACAATTTAGCACTATTAACGGCTTCAGTATGTATACATCTGTGTTATTGGTATTTATACTGTAGTTGTAATTTATATTTAAGATTATTATATTTAATGGAATGTTTACCCAGGTATCATGTTCTACCTATTAATATTTCTAATGTTGATATTTTCATGTCACGCGATAATAATTATGTCTATCTATTTGTAATAACGAGACTTAACCGCGTATATATTTTTAAAATATTACCTTCGACGTTTCGAGGACGACGTTGTCCCGAAGAAACACTGACCGAGTCTTTCTTCGGGATTGCAAAATAGGTATGTGTAAAAACCGTGAAAGTTTAAATCAATAATTATGTCGTTGCAATGTTTTTATTGACAAGCGCCTTGAGGTCTATTGCAGAATAAATGTTTTGAGTTTTGGTTTTCAGAAGAGATTGATACCCACCACACGGCAACATTGTATGTTGGTTAATATTAACTGATAAAGTCACCGGGTCTCGTCGCTGTCCTATGGTAACCCTCAAAAAATAATGGTGAAAAGATAGCTCCGGCGAATTTGGTCTGAGCTTATACCTATACTTATATTTACTACTTATACTTACTACGAGTAGGTCAATGTTGGTCCTTATATGTATAAATAATTCATTTTATTTCTGGTTTCCAAACCAAGGTTAAGTTATTGTAGTTTCACAAAACTCAAGGATTTTTTATTTTATTTTTGATTCAGGCAGTAAGTAGCCTGGCTGTATTTGGAACTTGCGAAGAAATGATAAAGGACTAAGAAAGGATAGAAACAAAACTTAAAATAATTTTAAACAAAAGAGAACCGATGCCTCCACCTTTCCAAAAGCAAATGCTCGAGCTTCTGTAAAAAATACTCAAATCACTATAGGTGTGCCTATAATAGTTGAAGAGTTCCCTCGATTTTTTAGGATCCCATCATCAGATCCTGTCCTGGTTACAATGGGACCAACTGTGAAGTATACTCTTACAAACAAAAAAGAATTTTCCAAATCGGTCCAGCCGTCTTAGAATAATCGGTGAACATACATAAATAGACCTGTAACATATATGTACATAACATAGATCTGTAATTTTTTTGTACCGTATTCATGCAAATAAATAATTTTGTATTTGTATTTGTAAAAAAATAGCAAAAGAAAACAAAGATCCCGACGAATTGATAACCTCCTCCATCGAAATCTTGAAGTCGCTTGATAAAACCATGTAGCATTTGTTTAACAATGGCCAGTATTAATTTTTACATTCTATTAATTTTGGTACTAATTTTATTTTATTTTGTACTAATTTATAGTGTAACCGTTAAATACAAGATGATACACGTATATTAAGCAGGATGTTGTCTTAACACAAGTTTTATAGAAGCCCTTATCCACCGTCGCCACGTCGGATGCCACTAACCGTCTCGTACAATTGGCAACTGTCCACATTGCCAGTCTGGTTAGATTTATACTGACAACTTAACCGACTGTCTTATTTGTCTGTCATATGAATGACTCAGCCATCGATTACGCCCGCCACAGTTTCCATACAAATAGGGAATAGGGTTGTTTCCATAAAAGTTGGGGTGGAATTGTAGTGCATTTAATTCTTTTGGATTATAAGAACATGTAAAACTACATTTTATGAGCAGAAATAGGAATATTGTGTACAAACACACAAACAAACAAACAGCCTCTCAACAAAAAGGATAATACACTGTCTTCGTTCGGTCGAGGAAAAAATTGTGGGATCATTTCAATAGCTGTTAATCGTTTATCACAGATGGTTTTACTGTATCACAGAATAGTTTGTTATTGAATCAAATACAAACATTGAAAACATTGAAACAATTAACAATCCAGCAGGACTTGAACCTGCATTGATACGCGTTGCCGGGGCTCGATCGCTTTAACAATTAAGCTATGGGTCAAGTTACTAAATTAAATTGACGAAATTTTCAATGCCTTCAATCATCTTTTTGCGTTTATTTTGATCTACATCGGCTTTACAGCTTGTATCACAGAAATCAGAAGAGAGAGAAGAGGCTACCAGGCACTAAAAGTGCTAACCGGAGGTCTGAACTCAGAGGTAATACATTCATTCAATGTTCTATGGGTTATGGGCCCCGTATGGTCTAGCTAAGTAGCGCGTGAAAGCATAATCTTCAACAAAGGCGAGAAGCTATACTTTGTATGGAGATTAACACTTTTTATTGCTGGATTGTCTCCGTCCAGAATCTCTATTCTTTGCCGTAATCTCACTGCATATTAATTGATCCCTATCAATTAAGTTTTAATTAAGCCCTTTCCATGATAAGTGCTTGTAGCTGCCCAACAATGAAATTAATGGAAATGATGTTTGCTTTGCATTGCAAATGATATTGCTGATAACGTTACTATCTTCCATATTCAATGGTTTTTTAATGGAGTGAAGTGAGTATTCTTTGTTTGTGTGTGTATTCAATATCAAGAGCGAGAAGGGTTCCTATGATAGGTGTTTGATTTTTTTAGGTAAAAAAGAGGTAATAAGAAAACTGGCTCAATAGGTTTTCAATTTGCTACTACCCTGCTACGTAAATTATTGGGTTCCAAAATGCAAACACATTTCCTTTAGGGCATTACCGGGAATGCTAAAATGTACGCTGACTTGTTTTTATGAGACATTTCATCAGGTTCGATTCCTGGTTGAAAGAAAGAGTTATCGTTTCTGCAGTTTTTCGAGATTATTTTCCTATATTTTATAGATTTTTTCTCACTACAACATTTGGATAGCTCATCCTGTATAATGTAATTATACTTATTGACATTGGTCTAGTGTTATAGAGACTGTTGTTCCGTCATTATACTAGTACGAAGGGTTTTTAAATCTTGAAATGTAAATTGTGTGCTGCGTGCTAACCAGTGCTTGAAATTAATCCACCAAATCCAACCATAACTTAAAAGTTTTCACACAGTTTGCTTTCAACGGCGTTTCCAAATGGCCAGTAAGATAAAACTGCATGTAAATTAGGTTATATACAGGTCTAACAATATGTTTGCTATTCCAATGACCTGTACTATCCCATGAATAAAAGCCAATTTGGTTTAAATCAATATGATAAAATTTGTAAGTACCTCTGTAACGTTAGTTTTCAGACTATAAATGATGTCCGTGCACAAACAAATAGGGGTAAAATTACAAGTAATTTTATCGATAAAAAGGCAAAAAAAAATATTTTTTTGCAATTATTTTTATTTGTTATGTAGGATTTTAATTTTTTTTCTTTCAGAACAAATGTCCCCTTTAAAATAAAACGCAGTATGTCATATCCCAGAAGGTGAATTGTTTATCTATACATATAATAAAGCTGAAGAGGGTCGAAAGTCTGTACATGGAAGATAATCGAAAAAAAGTTGGCTGGGGATACTTAGAATCGATAACAGAACACGTTCCAACAATTTTTAGAATTTTTGTCTGTTTGTCTGTTTATTTGACCGCGCATCACGTGAAAACGGCTGAACGGGTTTTGATGAAATTTTGTATAGAGATAGTTTGAGTCCCGGTAAAGGATAATATATAGTTTTAATCCTGAAAATCAACCCTGGTGGGGGTGAAAATGGGGTTGAAACTTTGTATGCAGAATTTTTAACCGCTGAAACGATTTACATAGAAACGAGTATCGAGATAATTTAAGTCTCGAGAAACGTCATAGGATAGTTTTCAAACCCTTGTGGGGGTGAAAAGGGGGTTGGAAGTTGGTATGAGATTTTTTTTACCGCTGAACTGATTTAGATGAAAATTTGTATAGAGATAGTATGGGTCTCGAGAAAGGACAAAGGATAGTTTCATCTTCAAAAAAGGCCCCCCTGCATCTTACTTTAGAACCGTAGGTCCAAAAAATTTGAAAAAAATAATGGAAGTGAAGCCTGAAAGGTACTTTCAATAAAAACTATCTATACATATAATAAAGTCTGTTCATGGAATATATTCGAAAAAAAGTTGGCTGGGGATACTTAGAATCGATAACAGAACACGTTCCAACAATTTTTAGAATTTTTGTCTGTTTGTCTGTTTATCTGTTTGTCTTTTTATTTGACCGCGCATCACGTGAAAACGGCTGAACGGATTTAGATGAAATTTTGTGTAGATATAGTTTGAGTCTCGGGAAAGGACAAAGAATAGTTTTCATCCCGAAAATCAACCGTGGAGGGCGTGAAAAGGGGGTTGAAAGTTTGTATGGAGAATTTTTAATAGAAATTAGTATGGAGATAATTTGAGTCCCGAGAAACGACAGAAAAGACAGAAAATAAACCCTTGTGGGGGTGAAAAGGTGGTTGGAAGTTGGTATGAGGATTTTTTTTACCGCTGAACTGATAAAGATGAAATTTGGTATAGCGATAGTATGGGTCTCGAGAAAGGACAAAGGATAGTTTTCACCCTGGAGTTGGAAATTTGTATAGGGAATTATTAACCGCAGAATCGATTTAGATAAAATTTGGTATGGAGATAATTTGAGCTCTGCAAAAGGAAATAAAATAGTTTTATCTCGGAAATTATCCCTTATGCGGATGCAAAAGGTGTGGAAGTTTACATGGGGAAGAAACAACCAATAATCGCTGTACGTATTGAGATGAAATTTGGTACTGAAATAATTTGTAATTTTTTGGTCAAGGTGTTCATATTTATAACATGTTACCCGTCGATGCTTTAAATTTACCTTTACCCGCTCTTAAGAAATATTTGAAAATATCATGAATGTCAAAGGGTTATTGCAGGTTCGAGGACAAAATCATCTAACATTTATAGGACACCGTTTAGGTAGGAAAATATCAAACGTTTTGTGAAGCAGTCAGATTAGGATTTATTTTTCTTTATAATTAAACATTATCTGTTTCTCAAGCTGTTTTGATATGTCTTCTTGAAGAACTACGCATTATTTTGTATCTTTAAGATCTAATAATGTATTACTGTTTTAAAAAAAATAAGTCCCGTCGAGTTTATTTTCGGTCATAATACTTCTTGGGCCAGAGGTGTAGGGTTAGAACCGGTGGTAGTTTTGGAACAAAGTTTCTTATCAGACGGTTCGCGGATGGTAGGCTAGGCGAAAAAAAGTCACGTGACCGTCACGAAAAAGCGTCACGTCACGAAAACGCGACACCCATACGATTGAGAAACATGTAAAATGGAATGAAATAAAAAATATATAAAATATAATAAAGTGAAGTGAAGTAAAGTGTAGTGAAAAGTTAAAGTGAGAAGTGACAAAGTGATAAAAGTGAAAAAACTGAAAAAAGTCGAGAACCTAAAAGTGAAAAATGTCGAAAATGTCAAAAATGGCAAAATTTTCAAAAATTTCAATAATATCAAAAATTTCAGAAATTTCCAAAATTTCCAAAAATTACAAAATTTCCAGAATTTAAAAAAAAAACAAAAAAAAAAAAATTACAAAAAAAATTCAAAAATGAAATAAAATTAAATAACATAACTTCGTGCCAATCGCGTGTTCCACAACACTCACGTATTTTATTTTTCTCTGACGTTCATTAGTGCATTGTAATGTGCTTACATTGAAGAATAACTTGATCTACACCAATATCATAAATCTATGTATGTATTATTGCCACCATTATTGCAATCAGTAACGTAACATCAGTGTATTATCTGTGACAGTGTGGTATAAACGTATGAAAATTCATTACCTACGGTAACGTAATGAATATCCGCCCCCCCGACCGCCGGCACCTACTACTAAAAAAAAGTATTTATTTATGAGTGTAGTTTCATGTAGTGGTAATTGTAAAATATTTTATTAGGACTACTGTCCTCTAGCGTATCCATCTGTCAATTTTACTTCAAGTTCCGCCTCCAGGGTAGCGGGAGAGAAATTAGGGGTGAATTAGCCGCTTACTGACACAGGCCGAATTCCACGCGGGCGGAGCCGCGGGCACAGCTAGTAAAGCAATATTTATAAACACACAAGGCTTAATAAAATATACTAGATATACAAAAAATACACAGGTGTTTATCATGAAATTTGTATTATTTTATAATCCCTTAAAATCTGTATGAATCGTCGATTTTCTCAAAATAAACCCTATCAATAGCTCACCAAACGAAGACGCTTAACTGCCTGATAGGGGAAGTAATTCGTGTATAGCTGAATTTTGGTGTAGTTGTAGGCAAAGGTATCTTACACAACATAATAAAAGTACCAGTGGATGGGGGCGCCGCTAGCGGGGAGAGGGGGGTGTAAAGGTCCCTTATTTTGGTTTTTCGTAAATAACTCGGTAACGGTAGCTCATACGAAAAAATGTTCTATCGCTTAATTCATCCACATCTAATTTTCTATAAAAAAGATTCTTTACAATTTTTTGCTAGGATCAATGTTTAATGAGATATCGAGGAAATACGATAAACACTTTTTTAAACTTTCGGAGCTAATATTTACGAAAGTATTAGTTTTATCCAAAAATTGTTTCAGAATACCCTTACTGTTTTAAAAAGACCTATCTAACGATTCCCCACACATTAGGGTTGGAGTAAAAATAATATTTACCCCCCCACTCCATGTGTACGGGAGGTACCCGAAAAAATAATATTTTTTCACATTTTGTTTTAAAACTTTGCCGGCGTGAATAAAGTACATACTCACACGATTTTTTTATTTTCTAGTACTAACCATCACTGAGCAGGCTGCTCACCCTGCTACCTCACTTCCTACCCTTATAGTTTCGCCAAGTCCGTCTGACCCCATCTGTCCGTCTAGACGTCTAGTACTAAACATCACTGAGCAAAGCCGTGGACGGACAGACGGGGACAGACGGACATGCCGAAACTCCAAGGGTAGGACCCCTCCTCACCCTGCTCAGTGATGGCTAGTACTAGAGAAATTAAATTTCGTATAAGTATGTGTTTTAATTACGCAGACAAAGTTTTAAAACAAAATGTGAAAAAATATTATTCTTTCGGGTACCTCACGTACACATGAAGTGGGGGGTAAATATTTTTTTTACTCCAACCCTAATGTGTGGGGTATCATTAGATAGGTCTTTTTAAAAAAATAAGGGTATTCTGAAACCACTTTTGGATAAAACTAATACTTTCGTAAATATTAGCTCCGAAAGTTTAAAAAAGTGTTTATCGTATTTCCTCGATATCTCATTAAACATTGATCCTAGCAAAAAATTGCAGAGAATCTTTTTTATAGAAAATTAGATGTGGATGAATTGAGCAATATAACATTTTTTCGTATGAGCTACCGTTACCGAGTTATTTACGAAAAACCAAAATTAGGGACCTTTACAACCCCCCCTTTCCGCTAGCGGCACCCCCATCCACCGGTACTTTTAGTATGTTGTGTAAGATACCTTTGCCTACAACTACACCAAAATTTGGCTATACACGAATTATTTCCTCTTAGTTTTCCTTTATTGGGTGGGCTACAAACTTTTTATAACTTTTAATAATTCACTAACTTATTGTCTTCACAAAACAATATTACATGTGTATTATGAATGCTACTCTATTATTTAGCAACTATTACAAAAACGTTCACGCTGGTTTCCTACGATATCCTCGCATAGCGACGAGGTAAATCGTATTAAAAAAACCGGTGCGTGTCGGACCACGCATAATGGAGGGTTTCGTAGCTTTAATGGAATAATAACCAAACTAATGCCAAAAGTTCGTATCTGATGGCTATTGAAGAAGTTTTTTGTAAATAACTCAAAAACGGCTTAGCAATTTAAAAACAGTTTTCGTAGAAAGTATGTCATAACGCGCATCTTCCCAAATTTTTTCGTATTTTCTTTTGGACTTACAGTTCAAAAGTTACAGGGGGGCGGACGCTATTTTTTTGACTTTTGAAGCGATTATTTCTGAAAATATTTACTTAATCACAAAATGTTCAAAGAAACCTTAATGGTATTTTTGAAAGACTTATCGATTGATGTGCAACATGTTGATATTTGATAAAAAATTTTTTTTTTCTACATAACTAAATAGCGGCATACAAAATACACCTCATGTCAAAATTTTATTAAGATACGTCTTATAGTTTCCGAGTAAAATGGCTGTGACATACGGACGGACGGACGGACGGACGGACAGACGGACATGACGAAACTATAAGGGTTCCGTTTTTGCCACTTTGGCTACGGGACCCTAAAAAACCCTTTTTGTTTGTCCACTTTTTATACGTGGCACACTTTAGTGGCTTTCACACTGCGGTTTCCGCATGCAGCGCCGGTGCGCGAGCGAGACAGCGCTCTGCATGTGTATAGCGCTGTCCCGCTTGCACACCGTCGCCGCACCCGTTTGCGGCGCCAGTGTGATAATCGCCGTATTGTTTGATTTGTGACATGCGTGTGAAACTCGCATTAGATATACTAGAACCTAGTAGCAGTATAAACTCAATTTCATGACTTTTATGGCCTATGAAAGTTTGAACTAAAATTATTGATACTAAATAATGTCATGTAGCGTTGGTTGAATTATACTTGAGGTAACTGTAAATCCTTAGTCCGTTTTGCTTATGTTAACTATAACGTTTACGATGATGGGAACATGTTTGCTGAATGTTGTGGCATTATGTTACTTTTAGCTCTTACCTATCAATGGGTTTCTTGGACCTTAAGCGACTCTGGCGATCAATTTGTACATATTATACCTAACTTAGGAAAGGGTAAATAAACATACAAAGGTGTATTGTGCTTGTGGTGCTCATGGTGTATATTGGGGATTTATACGGGACCCAAGACTTAAAACCTGAAAACTGTCTGTTCGGAATCGAAAGTAGAATCGATTGCAGTATATCTTAACATGGTTATACGTTTTCAATTTTTTTACGTGTTGCGTCTAAAAGTTTCTAATACTACAGTTTACTAATCTATCGAGAGGTTAGGAGATACAGGTTGAATATTTAATAATGGCTGGCAGCTTTAACAAATTTGTTTTTTCACTGTACATAGTGTCATGTTGGTTGTCATTGTCAAAGTATGTCATCTTATGTCATGTCATAAAAATTGACAAAGTAGGTCATGTAGAAATGTGACAACAACGCAACAAATGTAGAGTTAACAATTGAATAGAACTACAAAGAAAACTTAATATACGAATATCTTTCAAAATAATTAACTGATTGAAAAATAAATACTCTAGACTAATAAAAATCATTGGTGTCTGGGGTTTTTAGTGGCTCAAGTAACACGTAGTATATGTACATCCCATGTAATATATGTGACTACGTAGTGTAGCGTGTGTAACGTAGTGTAGGACGCCCTCTGGCAAGGTGGGATGACGATCTGCGAAAGACTGCAGGCAGATGCTGGATGCGGCAAGCTGAAGACAGGGCGCTATGGCGCTCATTGGGGGAGGCCTATGTCCAGCAGTGGACTAAAATAGGCTGATGATGATGATGATGATGATGATATGTGACTAACAATTTTAAATTCTAATAGCGTTTTGTTATGTTTTTATTACATTTAAAAACGCGCTTGCAATGCTTACTTATTATTTTATATACGTAATTTAATTTTAGTTTCTCTTCAGTGAAATGTATAATTTCTTTGTGAAATAAAGATCCTTCTTTAAACCTAAACTAAACCCGTGTAAAGGAATATCATATTAATTTAAACGTGAGAGGTTTAACAACAATTCAGATTGATAACTTTTATTTTAAATCTACTTCACCATACATGACTCAATTTAGAAATATAAATTCTGAACGTAATAAAAGGAAATTACATTTATCACATCACGCCACATTGGCATTCAGGTCGTCAAGAAAGTTAACCCTTTGCGGATAAACAATATTGTTTAAGCGATAACATTCAATAAACGCATTCTCTGCACCGATTAACGATCAATGCACTTCGCCATTTACAAAAGTCGACTTTCTCACATTTATCATAAGGTTTAAAAACGAACGACAGTAAGCTATGATAAGGGGTAAAATTTATTGTTGCAACTGTAGTTTGCGGAATGTGGAGCTGTCAAAATAACATGCCTTATGAGTTATCGAGGCGACGCAAGGCCGCTACAGTTCTACGACTTTAATTACTCGAATGCATTTGCATCGATTATTACTGCAAATCATAACAAATAAGCGGACACCTCTCTCATTTTTCCCTTGCTCGTGTAGAATATGAAATGAGCTACTTCCTCAGTACTTTGAGCTATGACATGGGGTTCTTTAAGAAGCGGGCATATATACGGGGTTCTCAAAGGTCGTCAACGTATAAGCAGCTCCTATGATGTTGCTTATGTTCATGGGCGACGATGACCGCTTCCCTCCATTTTTCCCTTGTTCCTGTAGAATATGAAATGAGCTACTTCCTCAGGACTTTGAGGTATGACATGGGGTTCTTCAAGAAGCGGGCATATATACGGGGTTCTCAAAGGTCGGCAACGCATAAGCAGCTCCTTTAGTGTTGCTTATTTGTATGGGCGACGATGACCGCTTCCCAGCAGGTAGCTTAACCTCTTATTAGATACATAAAAAGAAAAAACCATCTTTTTGGAAAAAGTCTACTTCGGGGTTTTTTTAGAAACTAAAGGGGTTCTTCAAAAAAGGAGTGTGTCGGGTATAAAAGAGTCGGAAACGCGTAAGTAATGGAGTTGCCGTTATCGTAGCCTATGGACACCCCATAGGCTACGATAACCGCGCGCTTACCATTAGACGGGCTATATTTTTAATAATGAAAATAAGGTACGAATCATTTTAGCAATGAGTTGATGCCAAGGCAATACCTTTTGCGATCTCCTCCCTGTTTCGGAGCGGAGGTGCGGAGTTAGGCCGCCAAAATATGTGACACGATCCTATGGCCCTACTAATAAGAGCGTATCACATATTGGATGTCACATGGGGGAAGATACTATTGCCGGTGACTGTACTTACTTAATTATTCGTATCAGCTGGTGTTCTTTCCAAAAATCTCGAGTTAAAATTAGGACAGGGTCAATTATTATTTTCTATTGATGGGTTATAGTCTAACAAAATGAGCAGAAAAAATACTTCCAGAGTTATTTCATAACCTAGCAAACGATTCTGTTATTTTTATCTATTTTGACAATCATTACATCTTTGTCACTCTCATTGTTAGAAAATTACAGTTTGTTCTTTCTCACGCGGGTGACCGGAGCTCATTCGCACGTCCGCATCTCACGCTGGCTGGTGCGCGACTAGCGACAGTTGTTTGAATTCACTCATATTAAGTGCTTCACTTTTGGAGTGTGCATAACCCATCTGTCATTATTATATATCATAGGACAGGGTACGTTAGTAGTGGTAGAAGATAATTAAGTGCTAGGCTAGGTACTTTGTTATAATAGTCAGAAGCGAATACCAGAATCCATCCACTATAAAAATACTTAATATCAACAGCATTTAGACTCAATAAATCAAAGAAATAAGTAGGTAGTAAAATAAATATTATTGTTTCGGTAATTCCAAATTATTATCGCCTGTTTGATGATCTACATATATCTTGTAACTCTATGAGCAAGTTTGTGATTAATACTAATGCATTTTGACGTTTACTACTCACCCGCCTGACTGTCTAGTAATACCTCGATTATATAACAAAGGTCCACAGATCAAATGGGGTTATATATCATATCAAAAAGCAGTAACGGTGAATAATAGTGAAGTTATAGAATAGCCTCCTAGTTTTCACCTGACGCTGCTAGACATAAAACCCCCCTGTTATGACCACAATGGGAGGGAAAGCCTTATTTACTGCATTTGTAAAGTGTAATACTGGAAATTTATTGAGCTGTCTAGAGTTTGAGGTATGACGGTTTTGAGGTGGTATCAAGCTACTGGGTTATTGACGTTATTGTGTATGAAATCGAGTATACATACTTAACAGAAGCATTGGTGGTATAATACACAGTTTTGAACTTGAGTTTATTTAAAAGCATAAAATACAGTATCGAGCATTGTAAAGTATAATTTATGCATGGAAGAATTCATAAAGCCTTGAGAACTTGGGCTGTTTTTTTAATTTTATAATGTCTATTTTCCTGGGCCTCGAATCGACATGTCAAACTGTGAGACGCGGATGTCACTCTTGTATCGCTATAGTGGATAGAGTGATATCCATCTGCCCACACGTATCCACACCTAACTGTCAATCTGTCAGTAGGTCTCGCTAGAGCGTTTTGTCTATGGCTATGGCCACCATTTTAGATATCACTCTTGAGTGATTCCACCCCAAATTTCAACTGTCACAAAAGTGTGATATCATAGTTGTCTCGCAAGCGACTGTCAGTTATGCCATGTCGAATCCGCAAGCGACTGTCAGTTATGCCATGTCGAATCGGGCCCTGGTCCAACGAATTTCACTGCCTGTTCAGCGAGGTAATGCTGCCAGTGTTTTTGGTACGTTTGGGCCGGGTGAGTATCGGGGTGGGATCTAATTGAGTAAACTTAGATTTATAATTAGATTTAGTGAGTATGGTTGTGTAGTTGACGAACCCTGTTGTGAATTTGACGGTTGGGAATCTGGACGAAGCCTGCATTGTATATTTTATTTTGACCTAATAGTAAAAATTGTTCAGTTTTAGGTAAATAGCTAGCTATAGTTTAACAATCAGAATAAGTACTAATAGATTTTTTTAAATAATGTCATCTTTTATTTACATTAGTTTATTCAATAAATAAACATCATATCCATATCATGTAGGTATTGAAGTAAGTAATATTTCATGTCTCTGAACAGGTTCTCTGTCTTAAATATCGAATCAAATTCTTTCATTTTAATCAAAGACGGCTTCTGAAGTGACATAGGTATTTAGGTCTAAAAGTATACGAACAATTGAACAAACGAACCGTCCCACGATACGGTAGACTTTCAATGTGTAGTTTTTAATGTACCAAACTGGCAGGAATATTTGACGCTATTTCAGCAATTACTGATGTTATATTTTATTTCGTGTCACATTTTTCGGCGCTAGCTAGGTCTTAGTCTAAAAGTTGACTATAATGGCTGGATTTTATTTGACTTAAGAGAATGAGAGGTGTATTATTGATAGCATATCGTCGCTGTGCGTGCAAAAGTCGCCATGTGTTTTTAACCTACTTTACAGGAGACACAAAAAACTAATTATTTCGATAGTGCTTTCACATAAGTACATGAATATTTTTTTAGTAAAAATATGCACTTTTTTACATACTTTAAGTAATATCATGAAAAGATAAACGTGTTTAAATAGCGATTTTTGTTTGAGTCATATAATAATCTCTATCTGTCTTTCCATCACTTAGCTATATCCATACTAATATTATAAATGGGAAAGTGTGTGTGTTTGTTTGTTTGTTTGTCCGTCTTTCACGGCAAAACGGGGCGACGAATTGACGTGATTTTTTAAGTGGAGATAGTTGAAGGGATGGAGAGTGACATAGGCTACTTTTTGTCTCTTTCTAACCCCTCACTTCCCTAAAATGGGGGGTGGAAGTTTATATGGAGCATTACGGAGGGCAAAGGGGAACCGTGTTACCCCGAATTTAACGCGAGCGAAGCCGCGGGCAAAAGCTAGTTAAATTATATAGGAGCGTATTAAATTTGTATGTGTTATTGTCACATAGTTATTTTATGAAGTGATATTAGGTATTAAAAGAAACAAGAAAGGTATGATAAGTCAAATATAATGAAAAATCAATACGATCAATCTTCGGATTTTCTTGTTACTTTCCATTGAGTTAGAATATAGGTCTCAAACAAGATTTACCGAAGATATGGCTCGTAAAAATTTGTTACCGGCCAGTCTTAGGTATACCGTAATAAGACTGTCAGAGAAACTGCTGTACGAGTCTTTCTTACAGCACTATGGCGGGGCCATTTTTTGAGTTGATTATTGTGTATGTGTAGCCCGTTTTTTATTACATATCGGTGTTACTTTCATTATCTTTTTGGATAGGATCATAATTAGAATGAATCCATAGCTATAAGATATTTTGTTTTATCAAATATTTCTAGAAACATCTCCTTCCAGACACGTATTTTTAGTCCATCCTGGCCTGGCGAATAACATTAAAATCCGAAATACTTTTAGTGTACATACACCTACGGAAGTATTTCTTGGCCGTAATATGGTTCGTACCTACTGTAATTACTCCATTGAAGTATGATTACGTAGTACTCCATGTTGACAAGGGTGGTTACCCTGAGGAAGAACATTCTTCTTCTTGCAACAGCATTATTCATCGCTTATATAAACGATCAACTCAAAGGAGAACTAACGTCACTTCCACTATGCCGACGACCTGGCCCGAACATCATAGGAAAAATATTTCGAGGAGGTAAAGAGTGGCTCGGCGGAAGGTCTGGCGTCCCGTTTCCACCCAGACCAAACTCAGCTTATACACAGGCTTTTCACCTGGAATATATACAGGCAACTAGACAGCTAAACATTGTTTGGCAGGGTTGTCGGCTGGATCATACCTTCACCTCCCAAATATCTGAGCATAACGCTAGACAGATCCCTGACCTAGAAATCACACTGCTTTAACACAAAACAGAAAGTGGCGGCAAGAAACAACATCATTTGTCGGATCACTTACACCACATGGGTTGCAACTCCACATACACTTAGCACTACTGCACTTGCGCTAAGTTTCTCGGTTGCAGAGTATGCATGCCGCATGCCCAGTGTGAAATAATTCTGCACCCGTGGATGATCAGATAGATACTGCTCTCAAAGAAAGCCTATCGACTAATCACTCGATGCCTTTAACCTACCAAATGCGAACATCTTTACCATTTGGGCTCATTTGAGCGGAATTGCTCCTCCTCACATACTTAGAAATTTTTCAACCGCTGTAGAATGCGAAAAGCAACTGCGAGATTCCCGACATACAACAGTCACCTGGAAGTCTCTAAACAGACTAAAGTTAGAAGTTGGTCGATCAAAAGGCAATCTTCTTAAATGGGAAATCAGGCCGGGACAAAGAGATGCACAATGCGAATGTGGGGACTTACAAACAACGCAACACATGATACAGCGTTCCCTGTATCCAACTATGTGTAATACAGAAGACATCATGAAAGCTACTTCCCAGGGAGAAAAATAATTAAGCTTAAGTTTTTGATCCCGTCATACGAAAAGAAGAATAATTTGATTTGCCTGCCAGTGACAGCAATAATGGTTTAGTGGAAAACATGTTTATTTACTTGAAGGTAGACTAAAGGTATACGACTGAATATAATACAGAAAAATCTCGCTATGTACCGTAAAATAGCGTCTGACGCCGCGTCTACGAACATAACGTTGATCCAAAGTAGTACAATAATATCGCTATGTGCAAAATGCTACATAGCGGATGAAAATATCAGACTAATCTAAGTGAAAAATATCGCTATGTGTCAAGAATCACATATTAGGTGCATTCTGATAATGGTTCTTGTGGCAAACTAAAGTAGTTATGTGATTTATTGCACTTAGTGGTTATAGAAGGCGTATTCAATATATGGACATCACATAACTAGATTTGTTAAATCCTGAAATATTGAAATTAGCCTGATGTGATTTTTGGAGCATATGCATCTTGAAATAAGGATCAAAATGGCATTAAAAAGGAAAATCGTCAAAATTCACATAGCGACTTTTGCACGCACAGCGACGATATACAATTATACACCATAAACTATCTTGAGTGTATTGTAACAATCCAGCCATTTTTAATTCATAATCGATCGGTATATTTTGTACCTACATAAAACATAATAACGATAAAGGATAGCCCAATCATAAACACCTATTAAATCAACGATCATCACTACAATTTATCGACTCGATAATCAACAATATCAACATCGTTTTACTACACAAAAAGAGACCTAATTACATTAAATGCTTCTTAATTTTACCCTTTAATAACTGGTGATAAAACTCAAATTAGATTGATGGGATTGGGGATATAATACTGTTTAGTTGTGTGATTGACGAGTTTTTAACAAGTTCATGCAATATGCATGCGGCTGGAAGGATGTCTGTAATCACGTCTTTGGCATAACCGGCATAACTTTAGCACAGGGTTGCCTTCAGCTTTTAAAGTTGTAGCTGTTATTTAGTGTAATATATCCATGTTAATGATTTTTAACGACATCCTTGTTACATTATGTTATATAACGTTGTACAGTGTGGGAGCAACATTAGACATGTTTCATTTAAAGATTCTATGATTGTTTTTGCATTTAGTGCTCTGCACAAGTACGAGCACGCGTTCCTAACCAAGATGATATCTTCAGCTCCACAATACAACTCGTACATAGTTATTTAGAAAATTGCAGCATTATAGATTAACTAGTATAACTACTAACCACCGGCAATCTAGCTGTCAATACAATGAAGTTATTTACAGTTTTTTAAGTGGAAAATACCCTGTGACCCAATTTTCTGTTGACCAGGGCAATAATGTTGGAAATCAACGAACATGAAATGAACTTGCAATAACTTGTAGTTTCTACGCAAACCTATATTTATTCACCTTAACAAATTTTCTAATAGGATTCAAACAGAACCGAAGGTCTTTCTTTCACGTCAAATAATAGCATTAACAGATGGCTGTTATAAAAGAAAACACTTTCAAAGTAATCATCATCATGGCGTATCATGTCGGGCTAAGAAGGCACGAGACCTAGAAAAGAGGTCCTACCCCTGCTATGTAGATGGTGTAATTAAATTATGTAGCCATGCCATGCAATGGAAACTGCACGAAGTCATGTTCTTAGCTAGGAATAGAAGTTTATGGAGGAACATGCTAGCGTAATATGGTCGGGTTTTTATCGCCTATCATCATAGATTGTCACGTTCCAACAAGTATGTAAGTGCGAAAGTGACGCATGACGTGATAAAAAATAGTACCCATGCTATCCGTTCAGGGGTTTAGCTGAGATGACAATTATATATATGCAGAAAACGAATCGAAACGCTATCCGTCTCTCTATCGCACTAATATGGAAGAGATAGAGAGACCGACAGTGTTTTATTTCGTTTTCTGCAAGCGATTGTCAGCTTGGCTATAGGGCCAGGTCTTTAAAAGAAAGATATGATGTCACCATCCTCAGAACTGAGGGAACGACTGATGTTGATGATAAACACTTTCGCACCCCGTGCCTACTTATTAGTTATAAACGCATCGACAGGAAGAAATACTTTCTAAACCATCGTTAATGAGAGAAAGGGCAATAAAAGTATACACCTCTTTAAAATTATTCCCACAGTAAATACTAGAACCGAATAGTTTCTCGTCTGATGGTGTTTACATTGGTTGACCCGCACGCTGCTCCGGTGTGCGAGTGGGACATCGATATATACGCGCATAGCGCTGTCCCGTTCACTCACAAACATTCGGATCGGTAAGACCAGCTACTAGAATATTGCAGATTGCAAGCATGATATGATATTATGCAGACATAAATCTTGTTTAATTGTTTTGAAATTATTGTAAAGTAGTTAAATTAGCGATTTAAGAAAGTTAGTACAAGTACGATTCATGGCCAGGGAAGATATTATGGCGACCAGTAATTTCTAAGGAAACAATTTGGATGCCAGAAAATTTACAAAATATATACATAGGAGTATTTTTTATATGGGAATGTAGGTACTTGAACACATATATAATTATACCTATATATACGTGCCTGTAACAATTTTCGATATATCCAGCAGCGGTATTAAATTCAAGATTTGATTGATACGGATTTGTTATCAAAAATATTTTATTTTGTCATAAAAACCAAAATTTTATAAAATTGTGCGTCGACAACCGATATCACTAAAACGTTTGATTTTATTTTGACACATATTTGACATGAATTTGATATCAATAAAAACAATAAAATAATTATCTGAATAGTGAATGAGTTAAACCTCATTCGTCGTCAGGTCCAATCCTGCGCAATATCAAAGTCAAACGAATAACTGATTACATTCTTTAGGACTAGGCATAAGGTATAAGGAAAATAATTATGAAGAGGAAATGTAAAATGTCTTTTTTTTTCAAAACTATCAACTGTGTCAACCCTGCGTAAATATGATGCGCGTGAGACAAGTAATTGCAGGTCCACGCGATACGCGATCGATGGAAGTTGAATTGCCAAAAGGCCATATCTGTTTGTAACCAATCATAAATAAGTATACAATCATATTCTCCTCTTTTCTCGTTGACATAAGATGAAGAAGTTATTACATAATTATGACATTAAGTATAGGTAGGTTAATCTAAAATTAAATTTGTTTTCCGATGACACCATATCGTAAAACGAATTATCAAAACGTCCTAAAACTGTAAAGTATCCACTTATCCAGACGAATCACAACCAACAATACCATAAGCATTCGCCGGTTTTCTTTTTCATTAGAAAATATAGACTCAGGGCGGTCCATTGTTGTTCGGCAATAAAACGTTTGGCACGAGGCCAAATGAGCCACAGTAACCACAAACACAAAAAATATCACACGATCAAATCTGCAAATAAATGGACGTGAGAAGGAATCTCATTTCCAGATTCTAGGAAATGATTTGATTGTATTATTAGTGACAGGTGACGTTGACGACACTATTCGCGGCGCGCGTGTAATGGGAGTTATCTACGCGATAAAGCTTATATCACTTTTTACTCGTAGCTCCGCGCGATTATAGACATAGGACTGCCACTTTCATGCTGTTGTAAAGACAAGTGGGACCATCATATTTGTACAGGTGACAGGAATAACTATGCTATTTGATGACGAGCAACCGTGCTAATTGTGTTTAGACATAAGTGGACAACCGATGTTTATATTTAACTGTATTCATAAAGCGGCAGATATAAAGTAAATTTGCTTTGAATTAGAGCGCGCAAACTAATGAAATTTCGATTTAATTGGTATCTTGGTATCACACCAAGCAATATTTTTCAATATAACGGCCTCCTAGCCCAGTCGGTAGTGACGCTGCCTACGAAGCAGGAGGTCCCGGGTTCAAATCCTGGTATGGGCATTTATTTGTGTGTTAATCACGAATATTTGTTCCTGAGTTATGGGTGTTTTCTATGTATCTAAGTATATATTTATCTATATAAGTATGTATATCGTCGCCTAGTACCCATAGGACAAGCTTTGCTTAGTTTGGGACTAGGTTGATTTGTGTAAGATTGTCCCCAAATATTTATTTATTTATATTTATATTAGACATCGTCATCAGTTTATTCACTATCACTATTGAATTGATTATGGTTTCATAATCCCAAGTTGAAGAATCTACGGTTTTGCTGGGTTATTAGTATTACAATTATTTTAGTTTAGCTTCATGGAATTGTTATTATTTTTCAATAAGTAGGTATATTTATCATCAATCACTAATTGGAGTAAGTTACTAAAAAAATGTAACGTAATAATTAAACAAAAAAGAACCGACTTCACTTAGCATCCACCTTTCCAAAAGGAAATGCTCAAGCTGCTGTAAAAAATACTCAAATCACTATAAGTGTGCCTATAATAGTTGAAGAGTTCCCTCGATTTCTCCAGGATCCCATAATCAGATCCTGACCTGGTTACAATGGGACCAACTGTGAAGTATTCTCTTTCAAACAAACAAAGAATTTTCCAAATCGGTCCAGCCGTCAAAAAAAAAAAAAAAAACAAGGAAAAACAAAGATCCCGACGAATTGATAACCTCCTCCTTCGAAATCTTGAAGTCGGTTGAAAATGGCCCTCTTGTAAGAAAAATTATACATGAGTTCAATAGCAAAGTGATGGATGCAAATTTGGCAATTGATGTCAATTTTGCCAATAGTCAAGTGGTACTTTTTATCATTAATTATATTACGAGAAAATTTATTCCCTGTATTACGAACTGCTACATCTGTGAAAAACAATGTGAAACTCAGATTTGCTGTGCAAAATCTTATTAGCGGATTGCAACTGTACAAAGGAAATCCATTAAGAACAAACAGCCAAACTTGCCACGCGAAAATATGTGTTATTCCGTAGTAATAAGCAAAGTTTCATACAGTTTACTGTAACAGCGAATAAAACTTGACAGGTTTATTAAACTGTCGTCAACTTTATCTGCAAGAAAAACCGAACTAGGCTAACTTGGTAAAATTGCTAACAATCCGAGCGAAATACTAAAATTCGAGCTAAATTGGGCCAGCGCTTGCAGAAGCTGAGCAGGATCGCTTGTCAACGAGTCCAACGTTTCGGCAAACCAGTTCAGTCTGTTCACGGACCATGTAGTTGGTAGTCTAGTTATTAAAGCGCTCTTCTTTAAAACTAGACACGTTCATAAATTCTTAATAATTTCGAAACTTATTTCATTTAGGCTTGGATGAATAAATTAAAAGGATGGAGCATGCCTGTACAACAACCTGTGACGCAAGATGGTGGCTGGTTTGAATGTGTGTGTCCAGACGAGTGTTGCCATGTAATACAAATTTTCCCGATTAAGAATACAGTATTTTTGAATTAAAAAAAATAAGATTATTAATATATATGGTTAAATAGAATTAATAAGCACCTGTTTTAATAAATTTGATGAAATATACTGAAGAGGCGATTAAAAGGTCAAATAAAAAAAAAAACTAAATTTACTAATAATTAAAGTACAAGACTACTGTTGAGTGTGGTGGCCTCTGTTGTCGTCCCAATAACGCGAGATAATCGCGAACAAACATACATACATACACACAAACATACGGGTCAAACTGAGAACCTCTTTTTTTTGAAGTTGGTTAAAAATGCTCCTCGATTGATCAACACAATCGGTTTGACTTAAGAGCTGACCTCTCATTCTAACTATAGTTCCATCTCGTTCTAATCGCTTGACCAGTCGATTACTGAAGCGACTAGTCAGCCGCTCAGAGTGAGAGGGAGCGATAGTTAGAATGAGACGAAAGTTTGACAGATCAGTCTTCTTCTTCTTATTCTGCCATGCCCTAACGGGCGTCGGTGGCCACCTTTGCGAAGTCTTTCCTATTCTCGGCCAGTCTTGCGAGCGAGGCCGCGTCCTCAATGTTTGTCCATTTTTTGATGTTATCGAGCCAGTTCACCTTCCTTCTTCCTTTTCCCCGCCTTCCCTCTATTTTCCCTTCTATTATAGTTGTTATTAGGTCGTATTTTTTATGTCTATATAGGTGTCCAAAATATGCAATCTTCCTACGTTTAATTGTGGGTAGTACTTCTCTCTTCTTGTTCATTCGTCTTAAAATTTCCATGTTTGTCACTTTTGCGGTCCAAGGTACTTTTAGCATACGTCTATATAGCCACATTTCGAAGGCTTCTATTTTGTCTTCCATCGCTTTCTTCAGCGTCCACGTCTCAACACCATAATAGAGTATCGATAATACATAACATTTTACAAGTGACAGATCAGTAGCGGTGACATAACTTCGCGCGTTCAATCTACGATTAGATATGGGCTTTTTGTTTTAAGAAGTTTTGGAATAATTTTAAGAAATATATAATTTTGTTTATTTACAACTTTAATCCAAAAATAATAAAGAATATAATTTGCTCACAAAAGCATAAAAGTTATTAACTATTAATTAGGTAACGTTAATATTCGTTGAAACCGTGCGTGAAATAAAACGTCTAGTTGGGAGTGGGGACGTCAATATCGTATTGACAACATATCGCGGCGATTATAGACCCCCTTACGTTCGGGAAGTTTCCCTATTCAACCACCTGGCAACACCGCTACCGTGAAGTTAATAGTTTACGAATTTACTAATTCTTAATATGATTACGCAATGAATTGTTTACTTAACGGACAAAAGTTACCGCATCCGTTTTTTCTTTCGAGCATTTCTGCAGCATTTGACAACGCACGACGGCATATTTTAATTATTTTTTAACAGCACTTGACCACAGATTATATAATAGTTCTTACGAACAGATATGAATCACTCATAGAAAAAGCAAATACCTACGGTTTACGTACCTACGCAATAATACAATGGAGCGACCTTCAACGCGCGGCACCCCGCACCTCCCGCGCACCCGCACAATCGCTAGGGTCGCCTAGCCCATGTTTGGAAATGTTTTATAGTTAAGGACGGTGTTTTGGATTGATTCAGTGTTTAAGTGGTTCGCATGGTGCATAACAATTAGAGTTACATGAGTAATATTGATTGATATTTTGTTGCCGCGATGAGAGTATGATTAATCTTGACAGATTTGCCACACACTGTCAAAATTAATATGGATTGACAGCTATATCAATCTTATTCTAATCGCCTTTTAGCAATATCATCATAGTCATTTGAGAGATTAATAAAGATACCATGTCTATTTTTATTATAACATAAGGAGGATTCCTTTTTTGTAAAGCGTCGGCAACGCGTGACTCCTTTGGAGTTGCAGGCGACCATAGGTTACGGTAGCTGCTTACCATCAGTCGGGCCGTATGCTTGTTTGCCACCAGCGTGGTGTTAAAAAAAGGTTTGTACCTTTCCCCATCCGTCGGCAGAGCGAAAAACGATAAGTTTTTATTAGCTTTGCTATTTTTACATCCAATCACATCGCAATAATTTTTTTTTTTTCGTGATGACACATTGTTCCGAGTTCCGAGTAGCATCGCGCGCGGTACGACGTGCGTTCAGTGAGCGCGTTGGTAGCCCACTGACTTTAGCTCCCTCGAGGGAGGCGCAAAACGTAGGTATATAACTCGCTCGCGCGGGCATGATTCATAGGCCTGACTTGACTGCATAGACGTTTGGACACGACTGTCGGGGGAGCGGCTCATTATTGCTGTGCGTATGTGTGTGTAGTGCGTAACCACGAGGACACTGGCTCATTATGAAATCACAATATGTTGTTAGCAGAACTCCATCTGAAAAATTATATAAATCTATGGTACTAGGTACACAATGTGTACTACACGTCTCGAAAATGAGTACTCATAAGTAGTGTCTCATCATAAAGCGCAGATAAAAACCCCAATTGGTATTTCGTTAGGTTGTAAATATTTAAAATAGCCTTTAAATTCTTGTGCAAAATTATTGAAATAAATCGCGAAAACATATTTCGCAGCCTCAATTCAAAGAATTGTTTTTACGCTTACAAAGTTGGACTGGTATGTAGTTTAGATAATTAATTAATTTGTGATGGTATTTCAAATACTGGGATTTCATTCCACGGTAGCATTCTTAGAGTGTGTCGATTGTGATCTGATATTTGGAGACCGGTTGGTTTGTTTCCATACTATTACGGCAGCGTATTAGAATTTTTGATTTAGTTTTACAGTGGTCGTATCGGTTTGTATTATAGGTAACCCTAAGGCATGTTAAAATAGGTCGACAGTGATAGCGAATAGTGGCTAGTACCGTAGTAGTATATATCGTTTTACATTAATAAAAATCCTCAACTAAAGTTTATTTCGGAAGTCAAATTTGCTCAAATAAAACGTCAGAAAAAAAATGACTCAGGATATAATGGAAACTTAGAGAATTCAACTAACCGGAGCGGCCGGTGACAGGCGTTTCCCTCCGCCGAAAACATATGACCAGTGGTCATATTTATTGTTTGGACTAACGTTTACCTGACGTGGCTATTTGTACGTTACGTACGAATAGCCATTTGACGTTCCCCTCCCCGCAAAAATCGGCAGACTTTTTTTGTATAGAAAATGACAGCCATGGGTTGGTTGGATTCTTTAAGAATGGAAACGTTCTCACGATTCATGAAAGAATGTATCGAAACAAATATATGGAATACTAGCTGTGCCCGCGGCTCCGCCCGCGTGGAATTCGGTCTGTGTCAGTAAGCGGCTAATTCACCCCTAATTTCTCTCCCGCTACCCTGGAGGCGGAACTTGAAGTAAAGTTGACAGATGGATACGCTAGAGGACAGTAGTCCTAATAAAATATTTTACAATTACCACTAAATGCAACTACACTCATAAATGTATACTTTTTTTTATTATATTTGTTTTTGGCATGATTTAAACGACATAGAGAGTAGTAGGTGTATATCGGACGATACAGGACCACTTTTGTATTTATACGTTCATGTCCACGGCAAATATCATCCAGGGGGGTGTGTCACAAATGCAGAAATGATTTTTTTCTATTTTAGGTGCACTTGGCGGGGGGGGGGGGGGTCCATGACCCAAGCAAATTTAACTCAATCGAGTGTACCCCCCCCCCCCTTTGACGTTGAATTTTTATAGGCTACGTATAACCTGGCTGGGGATTTTCTAGAATTGGAATTAGTAATCCTTAATTGGGTGATTTCCGGGATAACAATGAAAAAAAAACCGGCCAAGAGCATGTCGGGCGATGCTCAGTGTAGAGTTTCGTAGATGCTGCCTACAAAACATCCGTTCTAAAGGTCGTTTATTTGGCGGCGCTTACGTCAGTTTACTATTCGGCACTTCCTTTCACTATGCGTTTTTGACTAATAATTCAAAAACGGCTGAACCGATTTTATTCAATATAGTTTTTATTGAAAGTTCTTATCAGGCCTCACCAAATTTCAGCTTTCTAGTGCGAACGGTAACTGAGCTAGACCGCGGACAGACGGACTGACATGGCGATGTAACTGTTACGTAATAAGGCCTAATTATGTACAGAAGCATACACTGCTTTACCTACACACATATTAAAAATTCATTGAAACCATTAGAATGACCACCATTACACCACCATGACCAACATTATTGCGCCGGCGGTCGGGGGGGCGGATTTTCATTACGTTACCGTAGGTAATGAATTTTCATGAGTTTTTACCACACTGTCACAGATAATACACTGATGTTACGTTATTGGTTGCAATAATGTTGGTAATTAATTACATACGGTTCCGAACGCGGAATAGAGGATTTATGATAGTGGTGTAGATCAAGATTCTTATTCGTCAATGTAAGCACATTACAATGCACTAATGAACGTCAGAGAAAAATAAAATACGTGAGTGTCGTGGAAAGTGTGTGAATCAAGTGCGATTGGAACGAAGTTATGTTATTTAATTTTATTTCATTTTTTACTTTTTCGTATTTGTAGTTTTAATTTTTTTTGCATTTTTTAAAAAATTTGGAAATTTTGGAAATAGTGGAAATTTTGGAAATTTTGGAAATTTTGGAAATTTTGGAAATTTTGGAAATATTGGAAATATTGGAAATTTAGAAATTTTAAATTTTTGACATTTTCGACATTTTTAAAATTCTCGACTTTTGAGGTTCTCGACTTTTTTCACTTTTATCACTTTGCCACTTCTCAGTTTCACTACACTTCACTTCACTTTATTCTATTTTATATATTTTTTATTTCATTCCATTTTACATGTTTCTCAATCGTATGGGTGTCGCGTTTTCGTGACGTGACGCTTTTTCGTAACGGTCACGTGACTTTTTTTCGCCTAGGCCCCCATCCGCGAACCGTCCGATAAGGAACTTCGATCCAAAACTCCACCGGTTCTAACCCTGTAGGTGTACCTCTGGCCCAAGAAGTATTATGACCGAAAAGAAATTCGACGGGACTTATTTTTTTCAAAACAGTAATACATTATTAGATCTTAAAGATACAAAATAATGCGTAGTTCTTCAAGAAGACGTATCAAAACTGCTTGAGAGACAGATAATGTACCTATTGTTTAATTATAAAGAAAAATAAATCCTAATCTGACTGCTTCACAAAACGTTTGATATGTTTTCCTACCTAAACGGTGTCCTATAAATGTTAGATGATTTTGTAGTAGTTTTTTGGTTTGCTGCAATAACCCTTTGACATTCATGACATTTTCAAATATTTCTTAAGAGCGGGTAAAGGTAAATTTAAAGCATCGACGGGTAACATGTTATAAATATGAACACCTTGATCAAAAAATTACAAATTATTTCAATACCAACTTTCAACATACAAACTTTCAACCCCCTTTTCACCCCTTCCAGGGTTGATTTTCGGGATGAAAACTGTTCATTGTCCTTTCCCGGGACTCAAACTATCTCGACACAAAATTTCATCATTATCCGTTCAGCCGTTAACTAATTAAAAATACTTGGAACGTGTTCTGTTATCGATTCTAAGTATCTCCAGCCAACTTTTTTTCGAATATATTCCATGAACAGACTTTCGACCCTCTTCAGCTTTATTATATGTATAGATAGTTTTTATTGAAAGTACCTGTCAGGCGTCACTTCCATTATTTTTTTCAAATTTTTTGGACCTACGGTTCTAAAGTAAGATGGGGGGGGGGGGGGGGGTTTGAAGAAGAAACTATCCTTTGTCATTTCTCGAGACCCATACTATCTCTATACCAATTTTCATCTAAATCAGTTCAGCGGTACAAAAATCCTCATACCACCTTCCAACCCCCTTTTCACCCCCACAAGGGTTTGAAAACTACCCTATGATGTTTCTCGAGACTCAAATTATCTCCATACTCATTTCTATCTAAATCGTTTCAGCGGTTAAAAATTCTCCATACAAACTTTCAACCCCATTTTCACCCCCACCAGGGTTGATTTTCGGGATTAAAACTATATATTATCCTTTCCCAGAACTCAAACTATATCTATCCAAAATTTCCTCAAAATCCGTTCAGCCGTTTTCACGTGATGCGCGGTCAAATAAACAGACAAACAGATAAACAGATAAACAGATAAACAGACAAACAGATAAACAGACAAAAATTCTAAAAATTGTTGGAACGTGTTCTGTTATCGTTTCTAAGTATCCCCGATTATCTTCCATGCACAGACTTTCGACCCTCTTCAGCTTTATTATATGTATAGAAGATATCACGACAACATTATCTAAATTCCGAGATAACGTTCGGTAGTATCCGACATGCTTTGAACTGAGTTCTCCGTTCGATTTATCGACGTTTAAAATCTATTAATTCGATATCTATTATTTTAATACGTTTTATAAGTATTTGCTTTTTATCTATTTGTATTTTTTAACAGTTTTGCTGATGTGAGCTGTGGTGGTCGTAAGATGTAATTTGTAAATAAACAAATGGAATCCAGGGCCACCAAGGAACTATGTAGCTGGGACATTAAATCAAATCGTAAGGAATTCTTAACATTTTGTTTTGACATGATTCTGTGGTAGCATATTCGAAGCACAAGGCGTTATAATCATAAGCTAAAGAAACAACGGACAAACCACTGATCGAAAAAAAGATTTCCTAACTAAATTTAATAGTTTTAGACTTACAACGTAGAAAAAAATATGAAATTGAGTGTTTCTCTAAAAATATTGCCACTTTTCGAAATTGAATAATTATTCTGAACAGTTTATGTAATTCCTACTCAGAATTACGAGCTCCTTCCAACGCAAAACAAAGAAAATGTACCAATAACTCCATACATTTTTGAGACTTTCTGTGGCCGCCAGGCTACTCTCTGGCGTCAGTCTGCATCAGCGACAGCACAGTCTAAATATTTATTTATGCGGATACAGAGCATTCGCTGGTTCGGGATCCAATTCCTCCCACTGTGGAACGGGACTCTCAGTAATAACACTCACTGCACTTGGATTCTTATTTATTACTAAAACACAATCACTCGGTACACTTGGCTAACTATGGCTATTTACACTATTTACAACTTATATCCTAGAACAGGTACATATACCCTGTCCGAGGATAGGCACATTTACCCTACTTCGCACTGTCACTAACTTTACTTGAACTACTTAGTCCACGAACAGGTACATATACCCTGCCCGAGTACTGGCACGTTTACCCTAAGAGCACTAGGTACAAACTGAGACACTAACACTTTACTTATAACGCTTAGTCCATAAACAGGTACATATACCCTGTCATATGAACCCTAGGTACGCTAGGCACTAAACTTTAACACTAGGCACATAGAAAGCCGGTACGCACACTGATATACTGATACTGTCGACTACTGGTCACTATTATCTCTTCTTCTTCTTATTTTTCTTGCTGGAACTGCTTGCTGAACTGAACTGAACTGAACTGAACTACGGCGGTGCGTGCCGGCTTTTATATGATTCGAAAATAGCGAGGGTGGAAATATCTAGAACAATCTGAAAGAGAGATCTATCTTCATCTCTTTTACGCTATGGAAAAATCTAGATATTTTAGACAAGGATATCTCTATCTTTTTTACGCATTCGATAAATCTAGAAGTTTTAGACAGAGAAGTCCTTTGTTTACATTGCTATCTCTTTCTTGCACTCGACTTAGGATATTTGCGTATTTATTTACATTTTTGCTTATATCTCGAAAACTACTGGACGGATTTCGATGATCCATACCTTGTTAGAAAGGTCTTTGCAAGATCTGTCTATCTAGGACAATATCTTTACAGAATTTCAATAAACTAAAAAGTTGCTTTTTCTTAATAGTAAATTTTGTATGGGAGTGAGCTTCTATCTACTCTAACTCCGGTATCCTAAGTCCGAGGCTTACAAAACTATTTTTACTAGATAGTTTACTAAAAAACCTATCTCTAGAGGTATGTATGACCTATGTGGGATGCGGCATTTTCCGGGAAAATCAAAATGTTTTCGCGGCTCTCGCTTCGGTCAAGCTTTGCCACCTCAGTCGGGGCCCGCGGTCGTCGTTTGGTAATTACGGCTGCTTGGGTCAACATTCAGTCAAATACGCCGCTCCCCCTCTGCCCGCCCTCAGTCGGGCGCGTACCATCACAGAGGGCACACATACTGCTTTTCAGCGGTACAAACAAGTCTTGTTTCTGCACAGACATTAATCAATCTAGTTTTACTTTAATAAAGTTGACCTGTGTGTACCACTTATTTATCACCTTACCTAGACACCTTATTACTAACTAGGTAGAATACAATTTATTTAGGTAGGGATCTAGGCTGTCCGTAACAGTTCTGCCCCCGCTGACGCTCCTGCGGCTGCTCCTGTTGCAACGGTAGGACAGCCAGCTTCGTGACGGGTCTCCGGAACACGCCTCCCTTGGTCTGGACGTCGGCTGATCGGACTGCGCCATCTGGTCCCTGGTACACCTTCGTGACGATCCCTCGCGGCCATACGTTGCGTGGTAAATTCCCATCCACGATGATCACGTAGTCGCCCTCCTGGATCGATCTCCTTTGGCCATTCGTTTTCCGGTCTCTTCAGGAAGTCTGGTCCTTGATACCATCGGCTGTCGAAGGTGACTTGTCTTCTGTTATCCGGCCGCGTAGCTTCGTCTGCCGGATTCTCCTTTGTAGGTATCCAGCGCCATTGACTTGGCTTTGTTAGCTCCGCTATCTCTCCTAAGCGGTTGGCTACGTAGGCGCTGTAGCGTTTGGCGTCGTTGCGAATCCAGTGGAGTACTGTTCCACTATCAGTCCACATAACGACTCGTGCTGGCGTCAGACGGTGCTCTTCTCGGATGGTCTGCTGCAATCTCGATCCGATGAGCGCTGACTGTAGCTCCATGCGTGGCACGCTGAGTTGTCTCGTTGGCCCCACCTTACTTTTGGCGGCGACCATGCTGACCAGGGACGTCCCATCTTCTTGGACGACTCTCCAATATGCCACGCATGCGTACGCCTTGGTGCTGGCGTCCACGAAGACGTGTAGTTCCTTGCTCGCCGCTGCCCCCGTTGACAAGTAGCATCTGGGAATTCGAAGTGCTGCAACGCTGTCCAAAGCCCGTAGCCATTCTTCGAAGTCGTGCTTGTCCTCTTCTGGCAGTGGTGAGTCCCAGTCCAGTTTCTTGGCCCACAAGTTTTGTAACTGGACTTTGGCCGTTATTGTGTAGTGACTTAACAGCCCCAGTGGGTCGTACACGGACATCACGGCCGATAGCATTTGCCTCTTCGTCGGCGTAGTCTTCATGTCTCGTACCTCGGCCGGTACCCTCATCATGGCCGTGTTAAACCCGAGCTCGTCCGTTTCAGGGTTCCAGTACATGCCAAGGATCTTGTTTTCCTTTTTCCCTAGCTGCGCCGGTGCGCTTGCGTGCAGCTCTTGTGGGATACCTTGCAGTAACTTCTTACTGTTGGATGTCCATCCACGAAGCTTGAACCCTCCTTTAGCGTGCGACGATGTTACTTGCGTGGCACGATGTACGAGCTCTTCCTCGTCCGGATAGCTTGCCACGTAGTCGTCCATGTAGTGGTTACGGACGATGTCCTCTACAGCATCCGGGAATTCTTCGGCGTTGTCCTGGGCGTTCCTGTTGCGAACGCTGTGCGCCAGGAAAGGCGAGCTCGCTGCGCCGAACAGCATGCTCGTCATCTTGTAGAACTGCGGGTTTCCGGTTCGGCGGTCTCCTCTCCAGACGAAAGTTTGTGAGGGCTGGTCCTCACTCCTCATCTTGATCTGGAGGAACATCTCCTGTAGGTCCGCCACCACGGCGAACTTCCCTTCGCGGAACCGGAACAGTATCCCGATCAGTGATTGTAGTAAGTCCGGTCCTTCCAAAAGAAAATCGTTGAGGCACTTCCCTTGGCTGCGACACGCTGCATCGAAGACTAATCTGATCTTTCCCGGCTTGTTGGGGTTGGTCACAGCGAAGTGCGGTAGAACCCAGGCTACGTTGCTATCTGGCGGCTCCTCCAGCGGCTCAGCATACTTCTTAGCAAGCAAGTTATTTACTTGCTCGGTGTAGCTCGCTGCGAATGCCGGGTCACGGTCCATCTTGCGCTCGATGCTATGCAGTCGATTCAATGCCGTGTGCAGGCTCGGCGGCATTCGTGGCTCCTCGTCCCGCCATAGCTGTCCCACCTCGTAGCGTGGTCCGTCGATTTTCTTGACCGACTTCTCGAAGATATCCAGGGCCCTCTGTGTCCCTGGATCTACCTTCTTGACATTCTTGATGCCGAGCGAGTCTATGTTGAAATATTCCCGCAACATAGAGTCCAGGTGCTCGTCATCCTCTTGGCGGCAGTGTAGCGTCACGTGCTTCTCGGGTGGGTTGACTATACGTGGCTTACCTCCGAAGACCACCCAACCTAACCCTGTCAGTACTGCTGCCGGCTCGTCCAGTCCCCGTATTCTCGCCTCCTGAGGTAGCAACACTGGCCATTGGTCTGTCCCCACAAGTAGTCGCGGTACGGCCTCGTCGTAGCAGGCAGTCTGGATATCCTTGAAGTGCTCCATCTCCATGACCTGCTTGCTCATCCTTTGCGTTCGTAGTCCTAGTCTCTTCACTGTGGTGAAGACTAAGTTATACGCGGTCTCTAGGCCCTTTCCTTGTACGCGAACTCTGACTTGTCTGCTTACTTCTGGCACAGCTTCCATGTTGCTTACCCCTGCCAGGCGCAGCGGCGTCTCGGGTCCCGTGGCTCCTATGGCTTCGGCCAAGTCTGCTTGGATCAGACTCACTGTGCTGCCATCGTCAAGCATAGCGTAGGTATCCACCTTCCCTTTTGGACCCTCTACGGTAACAGGTACCATCTTCAAAAATACGCTGGACGTGCTGTTCACTTGTTCCACCGTCGTGTTCGACGTGATCTCCGGCTCTGTTGGTTTGGCCGCCTGCGGATGTCCGGACCCGTCGCGGGCGGCAGGTTGCGGGGCAGGTGAGGCCGCGCGGGGTGGCGGCCGGCGTACACGCGCTTCTCTCTGCGTGCTGCCCTCGCTGTGCAGTAATCGGTGATGCCATCTGGTGCATCCGTTGGAACCGCATGCCTTTGCGTGACATTTCAACTTGGAGTGTTTACCGTTCAGGCATTTGTAGCATATGCGGTTGCTTTTGGCCCAGTCCCATCTCGCGCCTGTGTCCATGACCAGGACTCGCTTACATTCCGTAGTCCTGTGTTCACCGCCGCAGCACAAGCAAGGCTCCCGAATGCCCACGGTGTTCCCTGTTGTGTACGTCTGCTCGGCGTGGTACTGCGCTTGCGTCCTACGCGCGCCTCTTCCCTGGACTGCGCGACTCGGTGATGGTCGAGCTACCTCCTTAGTCGCCGCTTCCCTCCTTTTATTGGTGCCAGGCATGCGAGCGTGCGAGAATTCTAACTCTGCGTCGCTCTCTTCCATTAAGAAGTCAGCCATCAGCATCAGCTCACACTTGCCGCCCTTTATGTGCTCCTTTGCGTAGGCGCACCATCGACTTCTGAGGTGTGGACTCAGTCTGTCTGTTATCTCTCGAACTAACAACGGGTTGTTGCTATAGTTCCTGCTGTCGAGCTCGCAAAGTGTACTTACAATGTTTACAATCTTCGTTGCGAATTCGTTGAGGTCGATGGCACTGGGTCCCAACGGCGGTAGCCGCTTGAGCTCGTCCAGCGCTTTGTCCACCAGTAAGTCGATGCGCCCGAAATTCTTCTTAAGGAGCCTTATTATTAGCTCTGGCTGTGTCGATGTGGATAACAGATGCTGCACACACTGCCGTGCCTCCCCACGTAGACAGTTCCTCAGCCGAGCCATGTTCTCGAACGCACTGAAGTTGTACCGTAGGGTTGACTCCGTGTAGGCGTTGAAGAACAGAAGCCATTCGTTAGGATTGCCCGTGAATGGCGGCAACTCGTAACACTGCTTCGGCGGTGTGGTCCTGACGGCGTCCCGTAGCTGGTCGGCGAGCCTGTTGAACGCTGTCGCTGCATCACTCGGCAGCGGCTCTACCGACGACCTTAATCTGGCGTTTTCGGAATACGGCGTCCATTCATGTCGTCCTGGTGGCTGATCACGCGGTTCCACGGGTGGCGGCGCTCGTGCCTCAATACGCGGCCCACGCGGCGGCGATTGGGCGCGCCTGACCCGTGACGGTACGGGCGGCGACTCTACGCGCACTCGATGACGCGGCGTGTCTTCAATGGTGCGCAGCCACTCGTGCACTCGACTATCGGGTTCAGCCGGTCGTTCCCTGGCCGGGCTGATTGTGCGCGATGACCCCACGGACGATGAGTCAGTTCCAGTTCCAGTTCCAGAGCTCGTTTCTTCGAGTACCTCGTCCCTCTTGAGCTCGTACTCCTTCCTTAGCAGCTCTCGTTCCAACTCGATCTCTCGCCGTTTTAGCTCTACCTCTTTCCTCATTTGCTCGAGTTCGAGCTCTCTTAATTTGGCTGATCGGAGGCTGCTTACGTGTGATGCGTGCGATTTCCTCGACGGATGAGACTTGACCGTCGGTACCTTGCCTGGTGATGGAGTCGGTAACTTCTGTGTCTCCGTGGCCTTAGGGTGGCCCTCTGACTGGGCCTCCTTACTCCCTCTTTCCGAAACCGGAGACAGGTTCTGCGCGCGCCCACTCAGGTGCTCGCGCTCAACTCGGCGTTGCTCCGCCTTTTCCTTATGTCGCAGCTGCTTCTTGATCGCTTGCTCGATCCTTCGCCGCTCCAGTGTCGACGGCGAACGTGGTGGTCCCTTATGGACAACCTTCGCGGGCCCAGACGATACCATGGCTCCAGCTCTTACAGGTACCCCCGCAGAAGATTCTTGACACGGCTTCCCGGCCTTGCCCGTGACCCCATCCTGTGGGGTGCGCACGGTACCGGGTGCCCCTGCCACGTTCGCAGATACGCCTTCCGCAGTATCTTCTAGTCGGCCTTCTTCCTCTCCGGTGCGGCGGCCAGACTGCGACCTCGTTTTTATTCCTGAAGATTCCATCTCGGCACTTTATAGCACTATTTCACAACACAATGTCACAAATAACACACACGCAAAGTGTCAGTAGTCACTATAAGAATCCACTTTTCACTAGTCCAAGTTCCACTGAATCCCCTGATCCGGTTCGAAGGACCATAGAACTGTGGCCGCCAGGCTACTCTCTGGCGTCAGTCTGCATCAGCGACAGCACAGTCTAAATATTTATTTATGCGGATACAGAGCATTCGCTGGTTCGGGATCCAATTCCTCCCACTGTGGAACGGGACTCTCAGTAATAACACTCACTGCACTTGGATTCTTATTTATTACTAAAACACAATCACTCGGTACACTTGGCTAACTATGGCTATTTACACTATTTACAACTTATATCCTAGAACAGGTACATATACCCTGTCCGAGGATAGGCACATTTACCCTACTTCGCACTGTCACTAACTTTACTTGAACTACTTAGTCCACGAACAGGTACATATACCCTGCCCGAGTACTGGCACGTTTACCCTAAGAGCACTAGGTACAAACTGAGACACTAACACTTTACTTATAACGCTTAGTCCATAAACAGGTACATATACCCTGTCATATGAACCCTAGGTACGCTAGGCACTAAACTTTAACACTAGGCACATAGAAAGCCGGTACGCACACTGATATACTGATACTGTCGACTACTGGTCACTATTATCTCTTCTTCTTCTTATTTTTCTTGCTGGAACTGCTTGCTGAACTGAACTGAACTGAACTGAACTACGGCGGTGCGTGCCGGCTTTTATATGATTCGAAAATAGCGAGGGTGGAAATATCTAGAACAATCTGAAAGAGAGATCTATCTTCATCTCTTTTACGCTATGGAAAAATCTAGATATTTTAGACAAGGATATCTCTATCTTTTTCACGCATTCGATAAATCTAGAAGTTTTAGACAGAGAAGTCCTTTGTTTACATTGCTATCTCTTTCTTGCACTCGACTTAGGATATTTGCGTATTTATTTACATTTTTGCTTATATCTCGAAAACTACTGGACGGATTTCGATGATCCATACCTTGTTAGAAAGGTCTTTGCAAGATCTGTCTATCTAGGACAATATCTTTACAGAATTTCAATAAACTAAAAAGTTGCTTTTTCTTAATAGTAAATTTTGTATGGGAGTGAGCTTCTATCTACTCTAACTCCGGTATCCTAAGTCCGAGGCTTACAAAACTATTTTTACTAGATAGTTTACTAAAAAACCTATCTCTAGAGGTATGTATGACCTATGTGGGATGCGGCATTTTCCGGGAAAATCAAAATGTTTTCGCGGCTCTCGCTTCGGTCAAGCTTTGCCACCTCAGTCGGGGCCCGCGGTCGTCGTTTGGTAATTACGGCTGCTTGGGTCAACATTCAGTCAAATACGCCGCTCCCCCTCTGCCCGCCCTCAGTCGGGCGCGTACCATCACAGAGGGCACACATACTGCTTTTCAGCGGTACAAACAAGTCTTGTTTCTGCACAGACATTAATCAATCTAGTTTTACTTTAATAAAGTTGACCTGTGTGTACCACTTATTTATCACCTTACCTAGACACCTTATTACTAACTAGGTAGAATACAATTTATTTAGGTAGGGATCTAGGCTGTCCGTAACACTTTCCTTTGTATTACCGCCATACAATGTACATATACCTAAGTACGGGAAATGGTAACACGATAGGAAATAAAGTTCTAGGACATGTTTTTTTATTTTACTGTAATCAAAAGAACTCGTGATTATCAGTCGAAAAAACATTCAATTTACAGAAAATTACTCAATTTTAAAAAGTGGCATTTTTTTGAGAAACTCAATTGAGTACATGCATGAATTAATTTTATTTTTTTATTTAACTGTTTACATTGTTTTAACACTAGGAAAAACAAAAATTCGTTCAAAAAGCTTTTCGTTATTTAATAAAAAAATATTGAAAATCTTAAAAAAGTATGAGCGGTTGAAACGCTCATAATTTTTGGCGCGAAAATGACAGATTGTGATGACGTCACATCTCACAAAATTTTATAGGTTAGTATCAAGTTAGTATGAGATTAGTTCCTACTTCAGTTGGTGTGTCAAATATATCAAAGTTATTTTCGCTTAAACCATGGATGAAACTAAAAAACCCTTATATACGGGTATTACCTACCTAGTGCCAAAGTGCATGAACAATATAATAAGTGCACCCAATAAGGTGTTTTTTATCTGCCGAAAGACGTGAAAACTTGTAAACCATGGTGCAAAATGATGAGAAGACTACTTTTTATTGCTGTGAAGATCGCTTCAACGTAAGTAAATACCTATTTATCTTGTATTCAAATATATTTATACCTAGTTAGAGTAATGTTGTGTCTACAATTATACATATACCTTAATAACGTTACTTGCAGTGTGTAGGTGCACTGGGAACGGTGCGTACCTTAAGAAATAATTATATAATGTCTGCTGCGAATGCAGAAGACGCTGGTTCGATCTCAGCCTTGGGTACCGGAGGCCTAGGTCACATTTTTCCTTTGTAAATTCGCCATCAGGTATATCGGTGTGGTCAAGGTGGTCACAAATATCTGAACAACGCCTATATTGTCAAGGTGATAAAGTGCATATATGTAGAATGATGGCGACTGTATATGACATACCTATATAAGTTTATAATTTATATTCTATGTACTGCTGCATTTTTTTTATACCTAGTTAAGGATTACCAACAATGGAGCCAATTTTGGAACAATGTAGGACCATATTATTACGATATTGTACCAACTACTAACATTAACAAAGGTTTTCTTTTAAGACTTATTTTCTTGTACAGATTTGTAAAATAAAAATATGTATTCATTTCAGGTCGAAGAGGATACAGAAATTGACATTCAACATAAAATAATGAAGGAAAGTGTGGTATAAGTTCCACTTCGATT
The DNA here is from genome assembly GCA_947086415.1 of Pammene aurita. NCBI lineage: Eukaryota > Metazoa > Arthropoda > Insecta > Lepidoptera > Tortricidae > Pammene > Pammene aurita. The sequence continues at coordinate 19,024,200 of OX352305.1, read as the reverse complement.
AAAGAAAGGAGTTTTACTATACTTAAATGCTATAAGCTCCGAGAGCTCCACATGTTGAAGCCCCACGCTACAGTAGACCATATTTTAATATCTGTATTAGACAAGGTAATAATGGTAGGCTGGTAAGTTAAGGTAAGTACGGGTGTTAACCGTGGTACCACGGCTTTTGTACCACAGGGGGACCACGGATAATTTTTTTCCCCATAGACCCACTGCACCAAAATGGGTTTATCTTTACGTCAGCAATGTCGACGGAGCCCCGCTGCCGCGGGGCTCCTGTTTCTGTGCGGTTTGGCCTTCAGCCATTAGAAGATAACTAACGAACCTAACCTACCTATAACCGTTCTAGACCTTACTGGGAAAATAGGGGTGGGTCCACGGGGAAAATAATTACCCGTGGTCCCCCTGTGGTACAAAAGCTGTGGTACTACGGTTAATAACCTGATAAGTAAACATGCAGGTTGTGTTTAATAATAAAAAGATTTCTATTTTACATGTTTTATTTTTATTCAATAATAAGGGTAGTAGGTAGGTACATGAAAGCAGCTATAAAGATAGTGTTAGAAATAGTTAAGTACTGCACATAAATCTTAATTAACATAGAATAGAGTCTTAATTAACTAGTCTCTGCTAGTATCTGCAAATAATTTATAAAACTAACAATGTCCATTCAATAACTTGCTTGCTCTTGCTTCAGACTTGGCACCTAGGAGCCTTCAAATTTTCTTAGACATTGCATCTCTATTTAATACATATACTCTGTAATAGTACTACATATATCTTTGACCTTAATCAATTTAAGGCTAGTACCAACTGATGATAGTTTGGATTTCTTGCATTAATATTTGATGCTAGTTGTTGGTTGGTCCGCTGCACTGGTGTAGCCATGCCATCTTTCTAAAACAATATAATAAACTAATTAATATCTTTCTGTGGGGCTAGTGTATAAAATTTTCGATAACTTTCACTATATTGTTGTACAGTTATTATCAAATATACCAGAGCGACCAAGGTACTTAAAAATATCTTATCATGGACTTTATCACCGTGACAGGCGTTGTTCAGATATTTGTGACCATCTTGGGTGCTCCAATAAATCTGATACTGTACTAGAGTCATAGATTTATTATAAACACTGCCATATGGATGTATATAGCATCAGTAATGCAGACATAAATGGGATTGGACATTTGGCATGTTTAAAACAAAAAAATCAACTATGCCCTGACAAATCAGTTCACATGACAATTATATAATAGCTCTAACCATTAGACCATTCATATATCCTTGTTATGTCACTTATGTCTAAGGCTAGAATGGACACAAGCGCACAAGCAGCAGCGGTGGGTGACTCCATCAAAATTTAGATTTTAATTAATCTATCTCGGGTAACCTAACCACATTTGCTCACAACACTAAGCCGAGCTCCTACTATAAGATGGCTCTAGCCAGTCACTCTCCTTACAGAAATGAAAATCAAATATGTATCCTTACCCAAGTGTGTTGCACAATGTTTTCACTGTTAACAGATTTAACTTTTCCTTCTGTGTTGTTACAGTACAATTTTAGATTTGGTAGCTCCGGGGTGACTTTTACATATCACCATCTCAGCATACTTGCACATAGCCAATGGTCATGTTGTCTATTGTAACATAATTTCAAGTACCTGTGATTCACAAAGAAAATAATGATTATAATTATGAAATAACTCTTCACATCTAAGATCACATCACATGCCTGTTACGGTTTTTGGAGTAGGTAAGTAATTTATATAAACGTAGGACAACAGTTTAAGTAGCAGTTTCAAAATAAAGACACTTATAGGTTATTGTTTTGGATTTCCAGTTTAAATCATTACACATAAGTAAGTAATAGATTAAAATTTATAATTACCTTGCAGTTTTCGCTCCTTTCATCTTGGCAGGCATTAACATTGTTTTTATTGGTGAAATACGACGACATCATAAATGCATTATATTCGGCAAATTGTCCAGTTGCGTCTTTAGAAATCCGCTATCCGTCATTGTACCTGCGTTGTTGTGTATTATATTATTATAAATGAGAAATGGCAGTGCTGCAGTATCTGGGTGACATAGTTGAGTTGAGGATAATGACATTGACTTGACATCAGCTCAGCACAACTGAAACTGACTTTACTGACTAGAGCAGAGCGAGCGAGCGTTCATTCAGATACTAAGCTTTAATCTAGTTATTACAGTGTATAATGCATATTCTAATCATCGGATTACATAATATACCATTTACCAAACACATTAAAAAGTATAGTATCATCTTACTTATGCAAACTAGGTTAGTTCTAAATAAAACTAGCTTGACGTATTTGTAAGGAACCAATGGAGGACATTTATTTAAGAGCAAACTTATTGAAACCCAATAGAAACCCAGCATAATGCTTACCTCAAATTCGTCTTTAAGTGCCGATATTTGAATTATAACCGGAAAAAGCTGCTAAATCACCACAGAAACAATTTTTAATCAGTTTTCGTCTAAATTCAGTGTCTGCCACGAACAAAATATCAAATCTGTCGAGTATGTGACGTCACGAGTACGTTCAACCAATAGCGTTGCGTTTAGATTATTAGGTTTTTGCGCGAAATTTTTACACTTTAAGTATTATTTTAAGCAAATAAATGTTAACTTAATTAAAAAAATGTGTTTGTAGCATAATATTATGGCAATAACCATCGTAATAAAAAATATTTCGTTAAAATTTAAACTTCATGCATGTACCTATATAATTGTATCGCAAATTTTATCAAAGGACACAGTAACCTCATATGGTAACATATGTGGTGTAATTACCTATTTTATTTAAAATGCACCTAATTATAAACTTTACACGTGTCTAATACACATAGTGTACCCTACTCATAGTGTTGTGTTCCTGCTGGTGAGTTAGGTTGCCAAAGAGCTCAAAGAGGGCCCAGTGTGTTGACGATCAGGGACCTTCTTGTTCCTTTAGCCATCAACACAGTTAATCCTCCTTTTTGCAAAGGGTAGGCAACGCGCATGTGACTGCTTAGGAGTTGCAGGCGTCCATAGGTTACGGTAGCTGCTTCTTACCAGGCAGGCCGTATGCTTGTTTGCCACCGTCGTGGTATATATATATAAAAAAAAAGGCTAAGCTAACCTCTAAATGAGAATACTCGGTTTAAAGGTTAAAAAGTTGTGGAAAATCAAAGATAGTTTGTTTCAAATTAATGTCATCTAAATCCTACTTAATGATGGACTTTGAACGTTAAACTAAATTTATTACCGGAGATTATGTTATAAATATGGGCTTAGGGATTTTTGCAAAAATCATACCGTGCTTAAATTCTATTAAATGTTTTATTAATGTTATTAAGTTTGATTGATGGAACTGGTGATAATATTTTAGAATTATGAACTTCATATATTTATGAAGGTTTAGTATTAGAATCTTGAATATCTTAAAACGGTATTTTAGATATATAATTTAATAATAAATTCCGCTCATTCACTGCTTTTTTGGCATTGAAAGAAATGTTTAAAATTGTTATAAGTACGTAACCGACATTCTCTCTTCTAACCTTAGTAGTCTCGTGACATGTCTACCTCTTTTCACTTCTTCTCTCATCTACTCAAAGGTTAACTGGAAGAGATCCATTAAAGGGATAAGTTCGCCTCTGTACTTACGTTTTCCTATTATTGTATTGTTTTTGACTGGTTTTTGTACAATAAAGAGTTTTTACATTACATTACTTTACGTTTCATAGTACAATAGGACATCGTCGTAGCCGAGTTTGGGTTCAAATCCTGGTAAGAACATTAATTTGTGTCGTTATAGACAAAAGATGAATGGTCCTTAACAATGTACTGAAACTATATGCAGTCAGAGGGCTTTTCTTAGGGAAATTTCTTCCCTATCGCTTTATGCTATAGCATTGTAATTTTAGAGTATTTCGGAGATCTGAGAATTTCCTTTGGGGACCAATTCGAGAAGAAACAGTGAGTCATTTTCGCCAAAAAAAAACCAATTCCTTCCATACAAATGTAGCTTTTGTTCCTAATTTTCGTTTTATTCGTGAGTCGGTATGCATTTATTTAAAAAAACCGGCCAAGAGCGTGTCGGGCCACGCTCAGTGTAGGGTTCCGTAGTTTTCCGTCCGTCACAGTAAGTGTCCCCACTTAAGAGTTAATAACACCGCCATGTAGGATATGATATGAGAGTTCCACGTACAGCGACATCTATCGGCAAATTAAGTAAACTATTGCGCGCGAGCTTAAAGTTTGGAAGATGATTTTTATGGAATAATTCTTTATTGCGTGAACCGATTTTCACCGTTTTTACTTTATTTGAAAGCACGTCATTTCACTGTAATTTTGTAGAAATTACAGGTACAATACTCGTAAACACCTGCTTATACGGTTAAATTACAAACTTAGTTCAGAAATTATTTTGTAATTTTTGTTCAAAAACTATTCATCCTATCAAGTTCAAAATAATTTTCCGAGAAAGTTTTTATAAAGTTCTACTTTTGAGATTTTTTTCATATTTTTAAAACTTATGGTTCAAAAGTTAGAGGGGGGGGACGCATATTTTTTTACTTCTGGAGCGATTATTTCCGAAAATATTTACATTATCGAAAAATGATTTTAGTAAACCCCTATTCATTTTTAAATACCTATCCAACAATATATCACACGTTAGGGTTGAAATGAAAAAAAAATCACTCCCCACTTTACGTATAGGGGAGGTACCATAATAAAAAATAAAAAAACACTTTTTATTTTACCACTTTGTCGGCGTGATTGATATACATATTAGTACCAAATTTCAGCTTTCTAGTGCTAACGGTCACTGAGATTATCCGCGGACGGACGGACGGACGGACGGGCAGACATGGCGAAACTATAAGGGTTCCTAGTTGACTACGGAACCCTAAAAATGGTGTATATCTTAGCCGAGTAAGCTTTGCTTAGTTTAGGGCCTAGCCTCAATCAATCAATCTGTTTAAAATTTACACAAATATTTATTCATTTTTAAAGCTGCATCTCAATTTTTATCCACCTTTCAGCCGTTTTTGCATAATTAAGTACACACTTTTACAATTATAATTGTATAGTCAGATTCACACAAGTTTACAGGTTCATAAAGCTTCTAGATGTATCTTTTAACGCACTATGTTATTTATTTTAAATATCTCCCGGGTAGCCATTTGCATCTGCTTTCAAGTCTCGCGTGAATGCAACCAGTAGTTCGAACCCGAACTGGTTAAAGAAGCTTAATGTATGGGAAAAACAGGTGTTAAATACTTAAGTTTTGTCACAGGCATCCGTTATCTTAAATGTTATTTTTATAACAGGTAGTGGAGTCGGTTATGGATCGATTTCGTGAAAACTAGTGCTTACGCCGAGCCGATACTCGATCCTTTATGGTAGAGCCCGAGTTACGTAACCTATGTCCGAGTAAAGTATAGAAAAGTATTTTTTCTACTCGTCGACTGTAATGCTTGAATTGTGATTGTGTAGACCGAACTACTAGCGCATACTTCCCGATAGAGTTTTTATGGTCGCGTATTGTGACATCGCCAACGATGGTACAAAGGATTTAATATAAAATACTATTATACAATCGTGACATAATTAAGAGCTTTTCAGTCGAGTACCGTGTTTAGGCCACGAAGCTTGCTGAGTGGCCTAAGGTACGATATTGAAAAGCTTGATTATGTCACTATTTTATACAATACTTTTTCTACGAGTGCTCAATATAGGCAAGCTGGTAAGAATTGAGTTCGACGAAAGACCTGCTGCCTCTATACAATAGAGTAACTTCAATCTCCCGGCAGATCGTGCCCGTCTCCCCGCGGCGACGGCGGCGTGGCCGCGCGGGCTCGTGCAACAGTGTTACAATATTGTATGAAAATCCTTTGTACCATCGTTGGCGATGTCACAATATGCGACCATAAAAGCTCTATCGGAAAGTATACGCTAGTAGTTCGGTCTACACGATCTCAATTCAAGCATTACAGTCGATGAGTAGAAAAAGATTTTTAAGACACTTTAATAGGTTATGTCGATTTTTTTAATAGCCTATCCCACCAAAAACATAAATGTAAAAAAAGAGAGCCAAGTTCAATACAAAAATTATGCTTGGCTGTGGGCTTCGCCGAAAAAAGAATGGAGATCTAAATGAGTGCCAAGTTCTATGCAAAATCCAAATATGTATTTATAGGAACAAAGTAACATTATGAACAAGTATTAAACTCTATTTCTTTGCTTTATTGGATACCTATAACAATTGCTGTTATTTAAAAATGTGAGATTTTAAAGTAGGTTAGATTTGACTTGGCCAGTTTTCATTACATCAGTCATTTCATAAAGTTATTCAACATATATATATATATATTTTTTTTTAATTCTGATAAAAACTGGCCAAGTCAAATCTAACCTACTTTAAGATCTCACATTTTTAAATAACAGCAATTGTTATAGGTATCCAATAAAGCAAAGAAATAGAGTTTAATACTTGTTCATAATGTTATTTTGTTCCTATAAATACATATTTGGATTTTGCATAGAACTTGGCACTCATCTAGATCTCCATTCTTTTTGCGGCGAAGCCCACAGCCGAGCATAATTTTTGTGTTGAACTTGGCTCTCTTTTTTTACATTTATGTTTTTGGTGGGATATCATTACTTTTTGTAAAGAAAACTAGGCAGGTATTGAGATTTAAAGTTTTTTCTTGCGTTTCCGCTGCATGGTTTTCTTTTTTATGCTATTGTCTACATTCTCTTTATTTCTGTTCTGTGTATAATTATGTGGTGCAGCGCGCCGCCGACGACACACCATTGGCCGGTCGTTTAGCGTGTATTACAAGTTTTTTTGTATGGGGACACCACTTATTTTTTGACTCAACTTTATTTTTATATTTCTGTTATATAGCAAATATAATAATACATATATTGGGATAGTTTCAAATATCTGCTTGTAACGGTTCCAAAGATACAATTAAAAAAAAATTGTATGGGGACCCCCCCTATTTTTTAACTTTTTTTTATTTTTAGATTTTTTCCTACGCTTACACACAATTACCGAGCTGGATTCCAAATTTCATCCTTCTAGGTCATCTGGAAGTAGGTTAAGTTTAGGTACTATATGTCAGTCAGTCAGTGCTAAAATTTACGACGTTTTGACCTTCATATCTTTATAACCGTTTGAGCTAGCTTCATGAAATTTGGGCTTCTAGATGTCCTTATGGATATAATTAAACACACGTAGTTTTATGTGTTTACGTTAAAGAGGTTTTGAGTTATAGAAGGGTCAAAAGTGGCACCAAATATACACTTGGCGCTGGCTAGCCAGTTCCTTTGCTTGAACTTGGCTTGACACGCTGCCGCGTGTCTAGATATTGTGTCCCACTGCTGGGCAAAGGCCTCCCCTCTTACGCCACTATGTAGAATAGTGACTTTGTGACTTAACAGATTATGAGCTATGAAACTTGAAGTTACAGGAGATGGCATACTTTGAGAAATTCTTTGTGTAAAGAGAAATACTTTGTGTAAGAAATTCTTTGTCCCTAAAGTTTTAGTGAAAATCACTAAAAGTCTATATACTCGTACTACTCTTTGATTCTGTTATAGCTGAAAACAGCCAAACATGGTGCACAAAGTTTGTTTTAGATGTCACATCTAGTAGAATACATAATAAATCAATGCTTTAATGAGCATTAAAAATCATCAGACTATCTTTGGAAAACGTGCCTAAATACTTATTAATGGTTTACCTACCTTAGTGGGATAAAAGAGTAAGTAAATAATAGTAAATATACAATCAGAAATCTATATTCGCTCAAACAAAAAGCAATAAAATGTTACCGAACAACTTTTTTCAATAATACACCTCATTTCATTCATAGAACCTATCAGCACTGCCTTGAGGCGTAAAAATATCGTTCATAAACACCTCAGTTTACGACCACTAGAGGTCGTTAATTACACTTCGGGTGAAAGTTAATTCGATACAGCGATACCACTATCTATCAAAAGAAGAACAGCTTAAGCGGTTGTCTTTTTAATACTTTTTTTGCCTTTTTTATTTGTTGTTAGGATAGTACTTTTATGTCTTTAAGATAAAAATGAGCGTAGAATTCGAGTAACACGTAAAAAGACTTCAACGGGTTAATGAACTGTGTTGACTTGTTTTTGGTTAGAAAATAACGTAACGTATTTCTTCTTTAATGTTAAGTAACATAAAATAATAAAGACGTTAAAAGTAGTACAGTTAGGAGCACACTCTTATTCTCTTAACAATAAAGTCGTGTCAAGCTCATTTTGAACACTTCACCCGCGTAGCTACTTCTGCTGCTGACTGTACCATCCATCATCGTTTTGGGTGTATTGTCGTAATGAATTAACAAAAGTAAACGTCCTAGTGCTCGACACACTAATGCCCAATAGCTGACACCCTGCTATCACCTTTATTGCGAATAACTTAAGTTATGACGTAGGTACACTCAGACGTTTAGATACCTTTACTTTTATTGAGTTTAATAAGTTTTCGTTTTATCTTAGTTATATTATTATTGAGTAAGTATGTAGTAATATTAAAAAAAAACTGGCCACGTGCGTGTCGGGCCAAGCATAATGTAGGCTTCCGTACCTACTATCGAAAAAACGAATATTAAAAGGTCCAATCTGCCTATGAAATAAGTTTTTTGAAGGTTAATATTCGAAAACGAGTTAACCGATAATATTTGAAACAATTTCAGTTGAAAGAATGTACAATAATGTATCTTCTCAATTTTTTTAAATATGTTTTGAATGGAAATATTTTTTTTATTTTTTCATTTCATATTATAAAAGTTACAGGGACACAAGTTTTTTGACTTTCGGGATGATTATTTCTGAACATATTTACTAAATCAAAAATATGGTCAGTCAAACCTCAATGTTATTTTTAAAGACCTATTGATTGATATGCATTGATATTTTTTGACAATTCGGAACTATGTATGAGCGCCTCCTAAAAATATTATTTTCAGCAATTTTACTACAAAACTAAGTAGTAGCATACAAAATACACCGGGTAAATTGACTGTGATATATGGACGGACGAACGGACGGACGAACGTCACGGACATGAAGAAACTATAAGGGTTCCGTTTTTACGATTTTCGAATCGAGCCGATGTGTTCGAGTCGCATATTCGGAAACTCTGATTTGACGCACCTTTAAAAGAAAAAGAACAAAACTTTGGCCAAATTCTACAAATATTATAACCCAAAAATACATACCGAATGAAGACAGTACTAAGAAAGATAGCCATCGAACTGTCAATGCAATTAAAATACCCATCAAATAGCTGCCTCCATAACCAGATATGTTTTTATGATGTTGTCACTATGTCAGTATCATAATGATGTCGATTTTTGGAAAGAGGAATTCTATATTACTATTTGAAAAAACTTTGACATAGGTATTTAGCATATAGCGAAATTTAGACGACGAACTGTCCCCTAAATTTGGAATTTTATTATTTCTGTCTATGCCGTAAATTTTGGTATGATATTCGTTAATAGGATCATTAGTCTACTATGTTTGGGCAAAGGCTAAAGCTACGCAAATATTTTTTTCTTATGTAAAGTTTGAATATTCCTACAGTATAATGTAGTACCTATTCTTTAATTGTTAAATTATATATATCAATGTATAGTAGGCTAGACCTATAAAAAAAACCGGCCAAGTGCGAGTCGGACTCGCGCACCGAGGATTCCGTACAAACCTATAACAAGCAAAAATTGTAGTATGTTTATTACTAATTTCAATTTAATACCTCTACGCGTTTACGAGGAAAATGGTAGTAAGTTTAAAATAAAAAAAAATATTTCTTGTATCATTTTACTAAACATGTCTACTTTTCGTAATTTTTCCTTTGTCTGTGCTATATGAAGTTTCTTCGTGCCAAGTTTCAAGTTTCTGAGTTTACGGGAAGTACCCTTTAGGTTTTGAGTTTCTTGCGAGTACTCAGTTTCAAAATATGCGACTTAAATTGCTATTTATTTTGATTTTTTGACATAAAAGTTTCGTTTTGCTACATCTGAAAGGTCCTATCGCCCTGAGTATTTGACATGAATTTCAATTTAATACCTCCACGCGTTTACGAGGAAAAAGGTAGTAAGTTTAAAATTAAAAAAATATTTTTTTGTATGATTTTACTAAAAATGTCTACTTTTTGTAATTTTTCCATTGTCTATGTTATATGACAATGCTTCGTGCCAAATTTCAACTTTCTGAGTTCACGGGAAGTACCCCGTAGGTTTTGCGAGTGCCGAAAAACTCTAAAATTTGCAGCATAAACGACTGTATCTTTTGATTGCGTTGGCTTTTAAGTTTGATTTTTTTACAGCTCCAAGAGACAATAGACTTGAGTATTTGATATAAATTTCAGCTTGATACCTCCATGCGTTCCTGAGAAAAATGGTCTTGACATACAGACAGACAGACAGACACACGGACAACAAAGTGATCCTATAAGGGTTCCGTTTTTTCCTTTCGAGGTACGGAACCCTAAAAAGTGCTTGTGGCCTGGCGGTAAGACATCAGACTTTCAATCCGAAGGACGCGGGTTCAAACCCCGGCTCGTACCACTGAGTTTTCCAGAACTTACCTGTGGCCGCCAGGCTACTCTCTGGCGTCAGTCTGCATCAGCGACAGCACAGTCTAAATATTTATTTATGCGGATACAGAGCATTCGCTGATTCGGGATCCAATTCCTCCCACTGTGGAACGGGACTCTCAGTAATAACACTCACTGCACTTGGATTCTTATTTATTACTAAAAACACAATCACTCGGTACACTTGGCTAACTATGGCTATTTACACTATTTACAACTTATATCCTAGAACAGGTACATATACCCTGTCCGAGGATAGGCACATTTACCCTACTTCGCACTGTCACTAACTTTACTTGAACTACTTAGTCCACGAACAGGTACATATACCCTGCCCGAGTACTGGCACGTTTACCCTAAGAGCACTAGGTACAAACTGAGACACTAACACTTTACTTATAACGCTTAGTCCATAAACAGGTACATATACCCTGTCATATGAACCCTAGGTACGCTAGGCACTAAACTTTAACACTAGGCACATAGAAAGCCGGTACGCACACTGATATACTGATACTGTCGACTACTGGTCACTATTATCTCTTCTTCTTCTTATTTTTCTTGCTGGAACTGCTTGCTGAACTGAACTGAACTGTACTACGGCGGTGCGTGCCGGCTTTTATATGATTCGAAAATAGCGAGGGTGGAAATATCTAGAACAATCTGAAAGAGAGATCTATCTTCATCTCTTTTACGCTATGGAAAAATCTAGATATTTTAGACAAGGATATCTCTATCTTTTTCATACATTCGAAGACTCTAGAAGTTTTAGACAGAGAAGTCCTTTGTTTACATTGCTATCTCTTTCTTGCACTCGACTTAGGATATTTGCGTATTTATTTACATTTTTGCTTATATCTCGAAAACTACTGGACGGATTTTGATGATTTATACCTTGTTAGAAAGGTCTTTGCAAGATCTGTCTATCTAGGATATTATCTTTACATAATATCAATAAACTAAAAAGTTGCTTTTTCTTATTAGTTAATTTTGTATGGGAGTGAGCTTCTATCTACTCTAACTCCGGTATCCTAAGTCCGAGGCTTACAAAACTATTTCTACTGGATAGTTTACTAGAAAACCTATCTCTAGAGGTATGTATGACCTATGTGGGCTGCGGCATTTTCCGGAAAAATCAAAATGTTTTCGCGGCTCTCGCTTCGGTCAAGCTTTGCCACCTCAGTCGGGGCCCGCGGTCGTCGTTTGGTAATTACGGCTGCTTGGGTCAACATTCAGTCAAATACGCCGCTCCCCCTCTGCCCGCCCTCAGTCGGGCGCGTACCATCACAGAGGGCACACATACTGCTTTTCAGCGGTACAAACAAGTCTTGTTTCTGCACAGACATCAATCAATCTAGTTTTACTTTAATAAAGTTGACCTGTGTGTACCACTTATTTATCACCTTACCTAGAAACCTTATAACTAACTAGGTAGAATACAATTTATTTAGGTAGGGATTTAGGCTGTCCGTAACAGTTCTGCCCCCGCTGACGCCCCTGCGGCTGCTCCTGTTGCAACGGTAGGACAGCCAGCTTCGTGACGGGCCTCCGGAACACGCCTCCCTTGGTCTGGACGTCGGCTGATCGGACTGCGCCATCTGGTCCCTGGTACACCTTCGTGACGATCCCTCGCGGCCATACGTTGCGTGGTAAATTTCCATCCACGATAATAACGTAGTCGCCCTCCTGGATCGGTCTCACTCCGTTAGCCGCTGACTGTCGTGGTGCAAGTGTGGGTAGGTACTCGCGCACCCACCGCCTCCAAAAATGGTCCGCTAGAGCTTGGCTGGCGCGCCAAGTTCTTCGGTCGGCTTCCTCGCATGGTCCTGTCGGTGGAACCCCCGTCGATCCGCCCAGTAGAAAGTGTGCTGGTGTCAGAGCTTCTTCATCTTTAGGGTCCACCGAAACGTGGGTCAGCGGTCTTGCGTTGACGGTGTTTTCTGCTTCGGCTAATACGGTCATCAGTAATTCTTCTCTCGGCGCCTTTGTGTGCAGAGTGGCTGTTAATGCGCTCTTTACGGAGCGCACCAGTCGCTCCCAGGCTCCGCCTTGATTTGGTGCACCGGGTGGGATAAACCTCCACGAAATGTTCTTCTGCACGCCGAACTCTTGAAGTGCAGGTATCCATTCTTTGTACGCGTTGCGTAGCTCGATGTCCGATCCCCGGAAATTGGTTGCATTGTCACTGTATATGACCGCAGGCCATCCTCGTCGTGCCGCCAGTCGTCGTAGAGCCATTATCGCTGAGTCTGTCGATAGGCTGTGGACGACCTCCAGATGCACAGCTCGCGTAGTTAGACAGGTGAACAATGCAACCCACCTTTTTTCGTGTCTTCGTCCGATGGTTACCATGAGTGGCCCAAACAGGTCCACGGCTGTGTTCGTGAACGGTCTCTTATACGGCTCGATTCTTGCCAGTGGCAAGTCTCCCATTGCTGGCACCTTTGGCTGTGTCTTTCGAAGAATGCACAGGCGGCACTTGCCAGCCACTTGTCGCACCGTCGGCCGTAGGTGAATGATCCAGTGGAGCTGACGCAGATCATTCACAACCCGTTCGTTGTTGGCGTGTCCAGCTTCCCGATGTGCTCGAGCGATCATTAGTTTGATCACCCGATGCCTGCCGTCCAGGATTACAGGTCTCTTTTCCAGTCCTTGCACTGGCGCTGCGTTGATCCGTCCCCGCATCCTTATTAGACCATCTTCATCTATTACTGGGTCTAATTCGAAGATCCGACTCTTCCGGTTCACTGGCTCCTGCTTAACCAGACTTCGGTATTCCTCCGGGAAACTCGTCCGCTGCACGTACTGGAAGAGTAAGTGTTCCGCTTTCTTCCGATGTCTCACTTGCAGCGGCATTCGTTGTCGGGTCTTAAGGCACTCGACGAACTGGTAAACGCGTGCTGTCGCGTTTAGCAGTCTGTTGTAGTCGGAGAATCGATCGATGTCGGGAATAGGCTCCTTGTTTACCTTTGGTTCTTCTGTCGCAGCGCAAATTATTTCTTCCCTCTCGGCTGGATCCGTAGTCTCCTGGGACATCTTCTCCTTTGGCCATTCGTTTTCTGGTCTCTTCAGGAAGTCTGGTCCTTGATACCATCGGCTGTCGAAGGTGACTTGTCTTCTGTTATCCGGCCGCGTAGCTTCGTCTGCCGGATTCTCCTTTGTAGGTACCCAGCGCCATTGACTTGGCTTCGTTAGCTCCGCTATCTCTCCTAAGCGGTTGGCTACGTAGGCGCTGTAGCGTTTGGCGTCGTTGCGAATCCAGTGGAGTATTGTTCCACTATCAGTCCACAAAACGACTCGTGCTGGCGTCAGACGGTGCTCTTCTCGGATGGTCTGCTGCAGTCTCGATCCGATGAGCGCTGACTGAAGCTCCATGCGTGGCACGCTGAGTTGTCTCGTTGGCCCCACCTTACTTTTGGCGGCGACCATGCTGACCAGGGCCGTCCCATCTTCTTGGACGACTCTCCAATATGCCACGCATGCGTACGCCTTGGTGCTGGCGTCCACGAAGACGTGTAGTTCCTTGCTCGCCGCTGCCCCCGTTGACAAGTAGCATCTGGGAATTCGAAGCGCTGCAACGCTGTCCAAAGCCCGTAGCCATTCTTTGAAGTCGCGCTTGTCCTCTTCTGGCAGTGGTGAGTCCCAGTCCAGTTTCTCGGCCCACAAGTTTTGTAACTGGACTTTGGCCGTTATTGTGTAGTGACTTAACAGCCCCAGTGGGTCGTACACGGACATCACGGCCGATAGCATTTGCCTCTTCGTCGGCGTAGTCTTCATGTCTCGTACCTCGGCCGGTACCCTCATCATGGCCGTGTTAAACCCGAGCTCGTCCGTTTCAGGGTTCCAGTACATGCCAAGGATCTTGTTTTCCTTCTTCCCTAGCTGCGCCGGTGCGCTTGCGTGCAGCTCTTGTGGGATACCTTGCAGTAACTTCTTACTGTTGGACGTCCATCCACGAAGCTTGAACCCTCCTTTAGCGTGCGACGATGTTACTTGCGTGGCACGATGTACGAGCTCTTCCTCGTCCGGATAGCTTGCCACGTAGTCGTCCATGTAGTGGTTACGGACGATGTCCTCTACAGCATCCGGGAATTCTTCGGCGTTGTCCTGGGCGTTCCTGTTGCGAACGCTGTGCGCCAGGAAAGGCGAGCTCGCTGCGCCGAACAGCATGCTCGTCATCTTGTAGAACTGCGGGTTTCCGGTTCGGCGGTCTCCTCTCCAGACGAAAGTTTGTGAGGGCTGGTCCTCACTCCTCATCTTGATCTGGAGGAACATCTCCTGTAGGTCCGCCACCACGGCGAACTGCCCTTCGCGGAACCGGAACAGTATCCCGATCAGTGATTGTAGTAAGTCCGGTCCCTCCAGAAGAAAATCGTTGAGGGACTTCCCTTGGCTGCGACACGCTGCATCGAAGACTAATCTGATCTTTCCCGGCTTGTTGGGGTTGGTCACAGCGAAGTGCGGTAGAACCCAGGCTACGTTGCTATCTGGCGGCTCCTCCAGCGGCTCAGCATACTTCTTAGCAAGCAAGTTATTTACTTGCTCGGTGTAGCTCGCTGCGAATGCCGGGTCACGGTCCATCTTGCGCTCGATGCTATGCAGTCGATTCAATGCCGTGTGCAGGCTCGGCGGCATTCGTGGCTCCTCGTCCCGCCATAGCTGTCCCACCTCGTAGCGTGGTCCGTCGATTTTCTTGACCGACTTCTCGAAGATATCCAGGGCCCTCTGTGTCCCTGGATCTACCTTCTTGACATTCTTGATGCCGAGCGAGTCTATGTTGAAATATTCCCGCAACATAGAGTCCAGGTGCTCGTCATCCTCTTGGCGGCAGTGTAGCGTCACGTGCTTCTCGGGTGGGTTGACTATACGTGGCTTACCTCCGAAGACCACCCAACCTAACCCTGTCAGTACTGCTGCCGGCTCGTCCAGTCCCCGTATTCTCGCCTCCTGAGGTAGCAACACTGGCCATTGGTCTGTCCCCACAAGTAGTCGCGGTACGGCCTCGTCGTAGCAGGCAGTCTGGATATCCTTGAAGTGTTCCATCTCCATGACCTGCTTGCTCATCCTTTGCGTTCGTAGTCCTAGTCTCTTCACTGTGGTGAAGACTAAGTTATACGCGGTCTCTAGGCCCTTTCCTTGTACGCGAACTCTGACTTGTCTGCTTACTTCTGGCACAGCTTCCATGTTGCTTACCCCTGCCAGGCGCAGCGGCGTCTCGGGTCCCGTGGCTCCTATGGCTTCGGCCAAGTCTGCTTGGATCAGACTCACTGTGCTTCCATCGTCAAGCATAGCGTAGGTATCCACCTTCCCTTTTGGACCCTCTACGGTAACAGGTACCATCTTCAAAAATACGCTGGACGTGCTGTTCACTTGTTCCACCGTCGTGTTCGACGTGATCTCCGGCTCTGTTGGTTTGGCCGCCTGCGGATGTCCGGACCCGTCGCGGGCGGCAGGTTGCGGGGCAGGTGAGGCCGCGCGGGGTGGCGGCCGGCGTACACGCGCTTCTCTCTGCGTGCTGCCCTCGCTGTGCAGTAATCGGTGATGCCATCTGGTGCATCCGTTGGAACCGCATGCCTTTGCGTGACATTTCAACTTGGAGTGTTTACCGTTCAGGCATTTGTAGCATATGCGGTTGCTTTTGGCCCAGTCCCATCTCGCGCCCGTGTCCATGACCAGGACTCGCTTGCATTCCGTAGTCCTGTGTTCACCGCCGCAGCACAAGCAAGGCTCCCGAATGCCCACGGTGTTCCCTGTTGTGTACGTCTGCTCGGCGTGGTACTGCGCTTGCGTCCTACGCGCGCCTCTTCCCTGGACTGCGCGACTCGGTGATGGTCGAGCTACCTCCTTAGTAGCCGCTTCCCTCCTTTTATTGGTGCCAGGCATGCGAGCGTGCGAGAATTCTAACTCTGCGTCGCTCTCTTCCATTAAGAAGTCAGCCATCAGCATCAGCTCACACTTGCCGCCCTTTATGTGCTCCTTTGCGTAGGCGCACCATCGACTTCTGAGGTGTGGACTCAGTCTGTCTGTTATCTCTCGAACTAACAACGGGTTGTTGCTATAGTTCCTGCTGTCGAGCTCGCAAAGTGTACTTACAATGTTTACAATCTTCGTTGCGAATTCGTTGAGGTCGATGGCACTGGGTCCCAACGGCGGTAGCCGCTTGAGCTCGTCCAGCGCCTTGTCCACCAGTAAGTCGATGCGCCCGAAATTCTTCTTAAGGAGCCTTATTATTAGCTCTGGCTGTGTCGATGTGGATAACAGATGCTGCACACACTGCCGTGCATCGCCACGTAGACAGTTCCTCAGCCGAGCCATGTTCTCGAACGCACTGAAGTTGTACCGTAGGGTTGACTCCGTGTAGGCGTTGAAGAACAGTAGCCATTCGTTAGGGTTGCCCGTGAATGGCGGCAACTCGTAACATTGCTTCGGCGGTGTGGTCCTGACGGCGTCCCGTAGCTGGTCGGCGAGCCTGTTGAACGCTGTCGCTGCATCACTCGGCAGCGGCTCTACCGACGACCTTAGTCTGGCGTTTTCGGAATACGGCGTCCATTCATGTCGTCCTGGTGGCTGATCACGCGGTTCCACGGGCGGCGGCGCTCGTGCCTTAATACGCGGCCCACGCGGCGGCGATTGGGCGCGCCTGACCCGTGACGGTACGGGCGGCGACTCTACGCGCACTCGATGACGCGGCGTGTCTTCAATAGTGCGCAGCCACTCGTGCACTCGACTATCGGGTTCAGCCGGTCGTTCCCTGGCCGGGCTGATTGTGTGCGATGACCCCACGGACGATGAGTCAGTTCCACTTCCAGTTCCAGAGCTCGTTTCTTCGAGTACCTCGTCCCTCTTGAGCTCGTACTCCTTCCTTAGCAGCTCTCGTTCCAACTCGATCTCTCGCCGTTTTAGCTCGACCTCTTTCCTCATTTGCTCGAGTTCGAGCTCTCTTAATTTGGCTGATCGGAGGCTGCTTACGTGTGATGCGTGCGATTTCCTCGACGGATGAGACTTGACCGTCGGTACCTTGCCTGGTGATGGAGTCGGTAACTTCTGTGTCTCCGTGGCCTTAGGGTGGCCCTCTGACTGGGCCTCCTTACTCCCTCTTTCCGAAACCGGAGACAGGTTCTGCGCGCGCCCACTCAGTTGCTCGCGCTCAACTCGGCGTTGCTCCGCCTTTTCCTTGTGTCGCAGCTGCTTCTTGATCGCTTGCTCGATCCTTCGCCGCTCCAGTGTCGACGGGGAACGTGGTGGTCCCTTATGGACAACCTTCGCGGGCCCAGACGGTACCATGGCTCCGGCCCTTACAGGTACCCCCGCAGAAGATTCTTGACACGGCTTCCCGGCCTTGCCCGTGACCCCATCCTGTGGGGTGCGCACGGTATCGGGTGCCCCTGCCACGTTCGCAGATACGCCTTCCGCAGTATCTTCTAGTCGGCCTTCTTCCTCTCCGGTGCGGCGGCCAGACTGCGACCTCGTTTTTATTCCTGAAGATTCCATCTCGGCACTTTATAGCACTATTTCACAACACAATGTCACAAATAACACACATGCAAAGTATCAGTAGTCACTATAAGAATCCACTTTTCACTAGTCCAAGTTCCACTGAATCCCCTGATCCGGTTCGAAGGACCATAGAACTGTGGCCGCCAGGCTACTCTCTGGCGTCAGTCTGCATCAGCGACAGCACAGTCTAAATATTTATTTATGCGGATACAGAGCATTCGCTGGTTCGGGATCCAATTCCTCCCACTGTGGAACGGGACTCTCAGTAATAACACTCACTGCACTTGGATTCTTATTTATTACTAAAAACACAATCACTCGGTACACTTGGCTAACTATGGCTATTTACACTATTTACAACTTATATCCTAGAACAGGTACATATACCCTGTCCGAGGATAGGCACATTTACCCTACTTCGCACTGTCACTAACTTTACTTGAACTACTTAGTCCACGAACAGGTACATATACCCTGCCCGAGTACTGGCACGTTTACCCTAAGAGCACTAGGTACAAACTGAGACACTAACACTTTACTTATAACGCTTAGTCCATAAACAGGTACATATACCCTGTCATATGAACCCTAGGTACGCTAGGCACTAAACTTTAACACTAGGCACATAGAAAGCCGGTACGCACACTGATATACTGATACTGTCGACTACTGGTCACTATTATCTCTTCTTCTTCTTATTTTTCTTGCTGGAACTGCTTGCTGAACTGAACTGAACTGTACTACGGCGGTGCGTGCCGGCTTTTATATGATTCGAAAATAGCGAGGGTGGAAATATCTAGAACAATCTGAAAGAGAGATCTATCTTCATCTCTTTTACGCTATGGAAAAATCTAGATATTTTAGACAAGGATATCTCTATCTTTTTCATACATTCGAAGACTCTAGAAGTTTTAGACAGAGAAGTCCTTTGTTTACATTGCTATCTCTTTCTTGCACTCGACTTAGGATATTTGCGTATTTATTTACATTTTTGCTTATATCTCGAAAACTACTGGACGGATTTTGATGATTTATACCTTGTTAGAAAGGTCTTTGCAAGATCTGTCTATCTAGGATATTATCTTTACATAATATCAATAAACTAAAAAGTTGCTTTTTCTTATTAGTTAATTTTGTATGGGAGTGAGCTTCTATCTACTCTAACTCCGGTATCCTAAGTCCGAGGCTTACAAAACTATTTCTACTGGATAGTTTACTAGAAAACCTATCTCTAGAGGTATGTATGACCTATGTGGGCTGCGGCATTTTCCGGAAAAATCAAAATGTTTTCGCGGCTCTCGCTTCGGTCAAGCTTTGCCACCTCAGTCGGGGCCCGCGGTCGTCGTTTGGTAATTACGGCTGCTTGGGTCAACATTCAGTCAAATACGCCGCTCCCCCTCTGCCCGCCCTCAGTCGGGCGCGTACCATCACAGAGGGCACACATACTGCTTTTCAGCGGTACAAACAAGTCTTGTTTCTGCACAGACATCAATCAATCTAGTTTTACTTTAATAAAGTTGACCTGTGTGTACCACTTATTTATCACCTTACCTAGAAACCTTATAACTAACTAGGTAGAATACAATTTATTTAGGTAGGGATTTAGGCTGTCCGTAACATTACCTATATGTACGAAATATCATTTGATATTTACCAGTCTATTTCGGTGAAGGAAAACATCGCGAGGAAACCGGATCTAATCCCAGCAAGGCTTAGTTTCCCCTCTGGGTTGAAAGGTCAGATAGCAGTCGCTTTCTTAAAAACTAGCGCCTACCCCAATCCTGCGATCAGGTTGCGGAGGGGAAACCATGCTTAAAAGAGCAAAAAATAAAACTGGGACAAACGCTAGGAAGAAGATGTGTAGGCTAGAACTATGAATTATTTCAAGAATGATTTAAGTAGCTTATCCTCTGGCAACATTCTAGTCTGAGGATATATCGACGACATTTTGATATTCCTAGGTCATGATGTAAGGACAATAGGTGTAGCATTCACTACGTCATCAGGGAGTCACAGACACCACTTTGATTCTCAAACTTTAAATTTTGGGGTAATTTGAGCTTAGCGGATGTGGCTTGGTAGATCTGCATACTAAGGTGAATTTATACTTAGCTCTGCACGGAAAAAGGCGCGGGTGACAGCTGTCATCTCTATAAATAAATAACAGCACTTTATAATTATGACACATAAAGTATTAAGAAACATTTTACTTTAGTGCATTGTACCAGTATTTGAACCTCACGTTCTACCTGACCCGAGAGATTTCAAAGTTAATGCGTTGTTAGCAGAGCTTGAAATTGAAATAATTGTGCCGTTTGAGAAAAAGTTGCGAATTTTTGAAAATGGATAGAGTGCTCCACGATGAATATTTTTAGTATATGGGACAGTGCAGCTGCCAAGTTTGTTTCCTTAATTAATTGTTTGATACAATAAAGAGGCAACTCGAAACGAAAGTGGTGTCTAGCTCTTAACGGTCACACCTATTGTCCTTACATCATAACCTAGGCAATGAATCTTCAAATATTTGATATAACGTTATGAAAAAGCTGCTGAAATAATAGTTTTAAATAAAAACACAATTTAATCATCGGATGCTTACTGTATAAGACATTGAGTAACAGGAGATGACATCCTTAAGAAATTCTTTGTCCAAAAAGTTGTAGTGAAAATCACTACAAGTCTACACTACTCTTTGATTCAGACATAGATGTCAACCATCAAAAATGGTGCACAAATTTTGTTCTAGATGTCACATCTAGTAGAATACATGATAAATCAATGGTATAAACATGAAAGAAATATAGCATTAAATCCATCATTCATTGATTTTTCCCACGCTGCTGGCTGAGAGGAAGACATCCAGTCCAACCACTTCTACCTGCACAAAGCTATTACAAACAGTGGTAAACCAGTGATCTGTATGTCACTTTAACCGTGTACAACCGTATTAACATAAAGTTACCACAAGTTAAACCACTCGTAAATTACCCAATGCAAACAATCCAAACATTTCAATTTCCGTGACAAAATTCAATACGTTTACAGACCAAATATTTACCTTAAGTACTTTCTCTTCCTACCGATAGTTCTAATGTCAGTCAATAGTATGCTAATATATTCAGTGGCTCCACCTATAGGTAGTTTAAAGTGACGTAGATCGTAGTGGTAAGACAGTGGACCGGACTGTGTATTTCCACCATATTCCCACTTATTACGCGAGCGCTGGTAACTAGTTTCTGGTATAAACTAGTTTAATTAGAGCTCGATATATGCTACAAGTAAGCTTTATCGAAGACCGAAAATAAATTTGTTTACCTTAGTCTTTGAACAAACATGTTTGAGAAACTGTTGGAATCTTAGAAGACTGAAGGTTAACCGTTGAATGGATGGTCGGTCAGCTGTGTCAGCCAATGGTCGCAGCTTATGTTAAAGGCGTCATTATTGTCTCGAATGACAATATTCGATTGGCTTCCATGTAACCGACGCGGTCATTAAGTTAACTATAATTTAATGGCGCGCCGACACCATATTTTACTGAACGCCAGAAGCAGTGGTTCTCATGTTACGCAGTTGGATGATTAATGATCTAGGATTGAAAATTATTTGTATAATACTATATGGAATGAATAAACTTAAATTTCTTTATTATTGCTTCTGAGATAACCTCTTGTATTTTTGTGTTGAAGTATATGATGTTTAACTTATTTATTAAATTTATAAATCGTAAGTAACCCTTTTGCCTTTGTATCTGTACCAAACTTAACCACACCCTAAAATCTTGTCACTAATTTTGTCGTATGGCGACTTCACCTTATGGAACGTAATTTGAACTTTGACATGATTTGATACGGATTTGTTATCAATTTGATTGTTTCAAAATGATATCTAAATAAAATAAGTCATAATTAAATGATCCTGACAATCAAGACCACTAAAAGTGAAGCTTGGCGTATTGATGTTAAGTTAAGTCTTAACTGTTAAGCAATCTCATTTGGATACCAATATATTTTCTTTTTTTTCAGGCAATACAATAATATCTTATTCCTAGTAAGTAACACCGTATTTAGCATGAACTCGACAACAAGAAAATGACCTAAAAGCACAAACTTCACTTCTGACAGGTTCAGTCTTGTTTTATGTCAAACTAAAATCAAACGAATGACAAATTTTATTCCTCAAACAGGCCTCCAGAGTCATGTTTTATAAATCCACAAATTACAACTCTTTAAAAGGTTTATACATACGACCCTGTGTCGTATTATAACTTTAAAATACATAAACAATACACTGTAAACACAATTTATCCCCAACACGACTCTAATGCTGCAACCACACTTCGCCTATGCGGACGAATATTCGTGTTGCGTCTCTTTCTTATTCTATACAATAATAGGCGAAGTGTGGGTTCACCATAACACACAATAAATAACATATACAACCAATATTGGAGTTATATTGGAGTTACAACGGATTTATCAAGCAAATTCTGATTCAGACGATTAGGCGTTAGCTGTATTGCGTTGTTAATGCTTTGGTGTTGTATTGGAGTTGGTTAGTGTCTTGGCATATTTTAAAGTTAGAATACATTTTGTTTTAATAAATGTGTTTTATTATAATTCACCAGTGGGTCAACTTGCTAATTCATATCTTTATCAGCGATAGTTAATAATTCCCACTTTTAGAAAACCTATTTCTATTGGATAAATGAATATTGGATGTTGGATTTCCAAATGGATAGTTGAATAGTGAATGTGAGTAAGTTATTTTAACTATTTTTAACTGGCTTCAATAAAAGGAGGCGTTCTCAGATCGTCTGTTAATCTATTCCAATAAAAGTATGGTACAATTTACAAAAATATCAGTTTCGGCAAACATTAAAGTTTATCGGCGATGGTAACACTCACTTCCAGTTTTTGTACCAGGTTTTTTTATCCTATGACCTAAGTACCAGCTATAGTATCTCTCGGATCTTGCAAATTAAATTATTCCTTTACAAATGAGGTGATCCTTTACGCATTTCGTCGTGCTAAATATTATTGCAAGTGGCCATACCAGTCGAATATCCAATTTGTTTAAGTTGATATTGCAATCGTATGCAATACCTAAGCTTATGATAATTGGTATAATTACTTAGTGCTAGATTAGGTCAAACGAGTAATCGCCTTAACTTAACGTCACAAGCTTAAAATAATAAAGCAGTTAGTTTTATGTGAAACACATGCTAATTGGCTATGTGCAAACTTATGTTAAATTATGAGAAGCATTTTATGTTTGGATATACGGACACTTTGAACCCTGAGCGGCGTGTCACACTTAAATAAGTAAAAACTTACAAATCCGTCAGTACTTTTATTGCAAAAGTCGTCTAATGGGGCCGTATTCTAACTTTAAAACACGTTTAGACACCATCCAACTCCAATGAAACGAAATACATACAGCTAGCGCCTGAACGTCTGAATCAGAGTTGTCAGAATTTGCTTGAAAATTATTCCGGTGCAACTAGTTACAATACAACTGCAATATTGGTTGATTAAATGTTGAGTGTTGGAGTTATGTTTAAGATAGATGGTGTATTTAATGTATTGTTTGTGTATTTTAAAATTAGAATACCTACGGTACCTGCTCAATAAGATGATTCGGAGCAAAAACAGCTTCCAATGTTTTATCACAGAGTATGACCACTTTCAGTCTCTATCATTAGATCATTAGAAATAAAGGAAAAGTAGAAAAGTCCTCTGCCTCAGGCGAGACTCCCGGCCGGTCGAGAAGTGTAAGACTTCTTTAGCTGATATCGCTGGGCGTCCCCTAAGACGCATATAAAATAAAGGATATGGTGGGAAAATTTGCAGCCATCAGGTAAGTCTGAGTAGCTCAGTATGCCAGAGCGACGGGCAGGGCATGTATCGCATATCAGGAACTGGGTCAAATCTGCCTTTCAAGATTCTACCTAAACAAAAAAATATTTTACTGACAAATACTGTAAGTAGGAAATGCATTGCCGGTATTTTTTGTATGGGAAATTCCGGTGGACCGGTATTGGGGATTAAATATTGCAGCACTACTTACGAAATAAATGAAACATTTGAAACAATGTAATTTTGCTCATTTCTAAACCACGAAGCAAACATAACGTTCGGCCTAGCTTTTAGTTAAGAGGAATACATTACTGTGTTAGTTTTATTGCAACTAAAGTCAGCCCTGAAAGAGAAGTGTTGTACTATGTATGAGCTCCCATAGAAACATTTTGCTTCACTGCACTCGCTTCGGCGTGTCCAGAATTTCCTTCCGTTTCATACAAAAGTGGTCCTTGCCCGTTCTCTTCTGGTTCCTCTCCTAGACTACGCAGACGTCGCTTTCCTGGACCTCACCCAGAATCTGCTTGACAAGCTTGAACGGCTACATAATGTATGTATAAGGTATGTCTTTGGCTTGCGTAAGTTCAACCACATTTCAGCGTTCCGTTCCCAACTAAAGTGGCTAACTATTCGTCGCCGTAGAGACGTGCACATTCTTTGTCTTCTCTTCAAAGTATTGTTTCTTTCATCTTCTCCACCCTACCTGTCAGAGAGATTTAGGTTTCTAGCGGACGGCAGTGGTCACCGGCTACGCTCCAGTGCTGATTTATCTCTTTCTATCCCAATGCACAGTAACCATTCATATGATATGTCTTTTACAGTTTATTCTGTGAAATTATGGAATTCGTTGCCACCATCTTTCCGGCAGTGTAAATCGGTTGCATCGCTAAAGGCTAATTTAAACAAGTTGTGGCTTTCAAACGAATCCTAACAGTAAGATATATGCGGTAATATTTTTTCATATTATTTATTTTTATTTTATGTAGGTAGTATGTATTTATAGTATGTATGTATTTATGTATAGTATAGTATATATTTTGTATTTATGTAAGAAGTTTATTTATATTTATGTATGATACCGAACTGAGTATCTACCTAATTAGATCATAAATTATAATACAACTCATCTTATCGTATCGTACAGTATCTAAGTCTGCCTAGCACTTCCAACTTTCTCTCTCAATTGCTCAAAGGTTAACAAGAAGAAATCCCTTAAAGGGATAAGTTCGCCTCTGTACGTATATGTTGTGTTACATGTATTTCGTTGTGTTTTCTTGTACAATACAGTGGTCTAAGAGCTGGCCACGTCAGATGTGACACAATAATGAGAGCAATGAAAACTGTCTAGTTAGACTGCTTTACTATCCTTATTGCTAGATCCGGGCATCTGGCAGCTTTTAATGGGTGTATGTCAGAGTGACAGACCAACAAAGTTTTTAAGTTGGAAAAAAGTAATACCAAAATAGGTAAAAAATGCCAAAGTTGTGTAATTTATAGAGGACAGGGCCTATATTTTAACATTAGATTAAAAACCATTGTCTATTATTGCGGAAACAAAAACAGTAGGCGACTAACTAAAAATTGCATTTTACATCATTTGGCACTACTTTCCCCCAACAGAACCTTCTGGATATGATATAACCTAATTAATTACATAATTTCCCATAATATTTCATTAAACCCAGAACTCTAGGATTTGTTTTCTTCGAGTTATTAGCATTCTTTGACCTCCACCACTTTACAGCTGCCAGATGTCAGGATCTAGAAATAAGCATAGTATAGCAAACTAACTACATGGATTTCGTTGCTCTCATTATTGTGTCATATCTGACGTGGCCAGCTCTCCGTCTACAGTGTTTTACTACTACTACTACTACTAAACCACGACACTTCTCTTTCCGGACAAACTCTACTGTCAAGTTTTAGGTACACCACTCAGCGGGGTATCCGATCCTCTTATCTGTGGCTCTTCCAAAGCAGCAATACGGGTATTGATTTAATCGATCATCAAATAATTATGAAGTCGATGACCTAATTAATAAGATTGGCCACTAGAATGCCACCAAAATTGTATTACTAAATAATATCAAAACTATTACCAAAAAATTACTTTAAATTGCCGGAAAATTAGCGGCATTTAGGTATCAGATATATTATTATGTAGTATTATGTATCAGATATATTATTATGTATCACCAAAATAATATATCTTATACCAAAATCTGATATCCAGAAAATAATGAAAACGATTATCTAAAAAAAGGTTAGTCACTAAAAATAAATTTGCTCAATTTTTAGAAGTCGGTTCTGGCCCTTGCCGGCCGCTGTAGCAGCACGCTTGCTTCGCTTGCTCGGCTTCGCGCACTGTTTTTCGCAGTTCACCTAGCACACTCCAGCTCGCTTCGCTCATCGTCGCACATATCTTGACTCCGTCAAAACTTTTTTTTTGTATTTTTCCATGTGTGTTTTATTATTATGTGTTTGTTTTTACCATATCTCGGGTCCCGGACCTTTGGAAGGCATGCGTGGAGCCGAAGCCAACAGCGCATAGGCCCTTTAAAACAATATAATTTAAAAGTCAGGAATTATTATTTGGTGGTAGATCTACTATTCTCGTAATACAAAGGTGATCAAAGTTTTATATTGGATAGCAATATTCATTAATTTGGTGTTTCAAAGTTGGTGACCGTTTCGATTAAAATGGTCACAAATATATTTGTTGGAGACAGATATTAAAATTGGTGGCAGAAAATATAGTTGCCATTATCTTACTCAACACATGTATAGTATAGTCTATAATTTTAAACAAAAAAGAACCGACTTCACTTAGCATCCACTTTTCCAACAGTAAATGCTCGAGCTGCTGTAAAAAATACTCAAATCACTATAGGTGTGCCTATAATAGAGATTCCTCCTAATTAGAGTTCCCTCGATTTCTCCAGGATCCCATCATCAGACCCTGACATGGTTATAATGGGACCAACTGTGAAGTATACGCTTTCAAACAAAAAAATAATTTTCCAAACCGGGCTAGTCGTTTTCGAATAATCGGTGAACATACATAAAAAATAAATAAAAGCAAAAAACAAAGATCCCGACGAATTGATAACCTCCTCCTTCGAAATCTTGAAGTCGGTTGAAAACTGTGCAACAGCACCTTACCAATTCGTGGTCTGAACTCAAAATCATATGTATTTTCTAATCACGGGACGGGACAAATCGATCACTTTTTTGAACTGCATTTGCATTACCCTTAACATAAGTTCGCTGGCAACCCGTATTATGCATCGAAGTACCTACACAGTCGCACTTTCCCAAACAATGCAATGAGACACAAATGTATTTTAGATACAATACGAAATAGTAACGGTTTTGCATATTAATGAAGTTTATGAAATCGAGGCACCTAATGTTGCTTATGCTTCCTGGGGCTTATTTAGAACTTGCATAATTATTTCTTTCAAAATCACATTAAATTAACGCCAATTAATGCATAGCAGGTGAATATTAATAGTTTGATTATTCCTGACGACACAGTGTGATTTTGGTACCGTAAAAGTTATAAGTTTAGTCACCGTCACAAAATCGATAGAAATGTTGAAAAGTTTACAATACGGACTTGGTCGTAAACGTTTTTACTATAGTTTTATTATTTCTTTTTTATGATTTCCATACCCAAAGAGGCCATAATAATTCTATTAAATGCAACAGAATTGAATTTCATCGCTAGTTGTATGGAATGGACTCATGGCGCTCTTTAGTTGAATATACTGCTAAGTGCAAGAGAGTCGAACAATTTGAGAAACCAGTGAATGAACGAAGTACCTAGCCGTGAACATACTTGACGCGTACGTTTTGTGTCCGTAGGTATGGATCATTCAGCTTGTATTTTAAGTCCAGGGTAAAGGCCGGAACCCAATAAAGGGGTACCAATAAAGGGGTATATTAGGTCAGGAATTTGATAGAGTTGCACTATGCGCACCAGTCACACCACCTACATAAGCTGATTCACCCATTTTCATTTTTGTATATAGCAATTATGTGTCAGAAATATTTGAATATATCTCTTTATTTGCACAAACGTTTTGTGAAGCAGTCAGATTTGGATTTTATTATATATTTTTTCTTCTTAATTACACAATAGGTACATTGTCTGTCTCTCAAGCTGTTTTGATATGTCTTCTTGAAGAACTACGCGTTAATGTGTATCTTTAAGATTACTGTTTTGAATAAATAAGTCCGCCCAGTTTTTTCCGGTCATAATACTTCTCGGGTCAGAGGTGTCGTAGTGTTAGAACCGGTGGTAGTTTTTTTCTCTCTCTGACGTTAATATGTGCATTGTAATGTGCCTAAATTGAAGAATAAATATGTTTTATCTTTTTTTATCAAATGTCAAATAACTAACATTCCGGTGGTGCGTGTTTAGCCGTCCACACGTGGTTGGCTCAAGAGAGTTATTTGGCACATTGACGCGTACATGCCGCATTGTATTCGTTTCGACTGGCCGGTCTGATAGCAATTGGAACATTGCATCTCGACTCGACTCAATATGATAATGAGAGCGTGCGACCGTCGATTGAGTCGTCACTATCCGATTACTCAGTAGGTAACCGATTGTACAATAACGACTCATCGCACCGTTTCATGTTTTCTGAATCGATTGCGTTTATGAATCGATAACTAAATACTATTGTTATGCGTTCAATTGACTGTGAAATTAGTTCTGAGAATCTTACTTTTATTGCACGATTTTTGTATTGTCTTCATTAGTACGCAAGTACATAATATTTTTGAAAATCCCAATTTCTGCATATACATACCCCGTTAACAGAGCAATCCAATTAGTAATTACGTACTTAATTTCTTTGGTGAATTCTAAATTTGTTGTTTATAGAAAACCTAATCGTGTTACAAATTGAAATAAAACTTAAACTTTACAATTTTTTAAAGGCCATTTAAATCATCAGATAATAATGCGATTTTATAAATGAAAATAGCTTAAATGAAATGCATTTAAATCAGATGTGTATGTTGTTACAACTTTCAAACCAAAATATTCGACCAGACATACGCACTTTCCATTGCAATCCTTATTTTGCCTTTAGAAACCCGAAGCCAACTTCTTGGTCTTACTCTGAAACAATGGGTAATGTTTATAAATGGCATTTTAAAAGGTCCCATGTATGTGTACGTTACCTAAAGTTAAACCTAATGTCACAGGGAATAAGAGTGATTTTCGGATTTTTTAGGAATAGAAATAATGACAAATCACTCGTCATGTTATGAGGTGGGGAACAATGAACGTGGAGTAGTTTAAAATCGGACAGGACTTAATGGGTTTGCTCCTATTTTGCTTATTTTAATCTAGACTATGTAGCAAATTTCTTACACGTGAGAAAGTGGATTGTTTAGCTTTTTAAAATTAACAGGAGCTATGGCTACATTTTTTTAGCGGACGGTGTGTTGATTAAAGACCTAACCTGGCACTTGACTTGACGATCCCGGGCATTTACTTTGAAACTTCTTATCTATTATATCTCTTAATACTTACATATGGTCCAAAACCATGGCGGCAAACAAGCACAGGTACGGCCAGCCTCATTAACATTGTTATAGTGGAGTCAAAACCAACGTGCCGGCCGGGCAATAAAACGAGCTGTCAGCAAGGATGCGGCTAAAGTCGATATTTCTTATCGATGAATCACGCTTGTTCTATGAAAAGTACTATGCATGTGCATGGTAGTTATAAGTAAAATCGATTCCATTATCTATAAATAAATATATTTACCTCGTTAGGTTTTAGTGATATCTAAATGGTTAATTATAAATAGCAGTCATTAATATCATGGCATTTTGTTACTGTTGCAATATAATTAGTGTACCTATTAGGGTAATTACGAGTATTATAATGACCTAACAATGTGACAGTAGTTATAGATTATTATAGCGGTCATTATTAAGTCCTAAACGTTAATTAGTAATATGTTATCGTGCTATTTTCTCATTGGTTCTTAAAATCAATATAATTAGTGTCCACATATATAAATATTGTAAAATGTCTCACGGATATCATAAGTGCCAACCAGTTGAGCAATGGAGACCATATTTTCTAACGTGCAGTTGTTGAAGTTGAAGGGCCATATTAACTCGCAAACTCGGTGCGTTATCTATAACGTTCTATCAATTTTTGACGAATTAAAATGTGATCCGACAAAACTTCATCGGTTCAATCTTAATACGCCTCAAGATATTACGGCGTATATATGTGGAGTAGGAGTGAGGACCGTCGGAAAAATAAAGAGAGAAGTTTTACAAGACGGAGTACCTTCTACACCAAGGAAGACGTTCACGGCTCCAGCAAAAGTCACAAATTTGGACGACTTCGACGTCGATGTGCTGAAACGCATCGTTTCGTCATTTTATGACAATGGAGAATATCCAACCGTCAAACAAGTACTGGAGAAATTCAAGGAAGCTATACCTGGAGTAAAATGCGGGACCAGGTATTTTAAAGAAAATTGGCTACAAATACAAGAAGGGCGATGAAGGACGCAAATATTTAATGGAAAGGGGTGATATTGTGTGTGCCAGGATGGATTTTTTAAGGAAGATGGACAATTTAATACGGAATAATGATTCTCGACCGCGATTTTACCTTGACGAGACCTGGGTTAATCAAAACCATTCGAGAAAAAGAATGTGGCTTGACGAAAATGACGTCGGAGGTTTAAAAAATCAAAAAACTGGAAAGGGAGCCCGACTTATCCTTTGCCATGCTGGATCTGCAAGAACTGGATTTGTACCTGAAGCCAAATTATTATTCAGAGCAGTAAAATCGAAGAACGAGGACTACCATACGGAGATGAATGGTGAAACTTATATGGAGTGGTTTGAAAACTTTTTGAAATTACTTGAAGAACCGTCCGTGATTGTCGTTGACAATGCAAGTTACCACTCAGTTCAACTGGAAAAAATACCGAATACCAACACAAAAAAGGCAGAAATTCAAGAATGGCTCCGAAAAAAAAATATCCCATTTGGCAGAACGGACGTTATAGAGGAGTTGCTTCGAAAAGTAAACGCCAGCAATCCATCGAAAGTGTATGCGTTGGACCAATTGGCAAACGAATTAGGCCATGAAGTGATACGCTTACCTCCTTACCACTGTCAATACAACCCTATTGAATTAATCTGGGCTCAAATAAAAGGAGAGGTCGCAGCAAAGAATAATACATTCCGTTTAGCAGATGTAGAAGTTTTATTTCACCAAGCCGTCGACAATGTTTCTCAAGAAGACTGGGCCAAGTGTGTTCGACACGCAGAAGATCTACGATTAGCTGATCTACAAAAATATATTGTCAGAGACCAGAATCGTGTGGTAATAAATCTACAAGACGACAGTGATACCGACACCGACAGTTCTGACAGTGAAACTTAGAGCTTTTTATTGAGTATAACTTATTATAATATTTAAATTAAAATTATTCAATATGTTTTTATATATTTTATAATTTATTTTGTCTACCTAAATATAAAAATAAACCTTTGTTACGAAATTTTCTTCTATATTCATATTACACTTAAATAAAACCTTATTATTATAAATAAATCCATTGATAATGTGCGAAGGTTGCGGCACGCATCCCTACAAGCAGGTAGAAAAGGGCACGTGGCCGGCCCGGAGATTTATGGCCCCGCCGGCACGATGGTTTTGACTCCACTATAGCAGCTACCGCTGCCTACGAACTCCTGCAACTTCAGAGGTGTCTGTGTCACATGCGCATTGCCGACCCTAAAAATACAATCGAATCCCAGGAAAAAATAAGATGGTTGATCATATGACCTATCGTGTCACTTTGTGACGTATCACTTTCGCCCTGCAGACAATAAATAGCACCATCTTAGGCTAACAGGAAAAATTCGGAAACTCGGAAAAACAAATAGACATGGTAAATACCCCGTTATAAATTGTTTTTATAATAACAGGAAAAGTATACATTTCTGAATTTGTAGGGTTATGTATAGGTACAAGGTGAAATAATAACCACCGTTCATATTCAGCGAGGTGATTAAGTAGGCCTTACCGATCAACTTTTATTATCGGACCAACTCCGAAATCGCGATTTTTTTTTATTATACCACGACGGTGGCAAACAAGCATAAGGCCCGCCTGATGGTAAGCAGCTACCGTAGCCTATGGACGCCTGCAACTCCAGAGGATTCACATGCGCGTTGATGATGACGGCTAAAGGAATAAAAGGGGTCCCTCATCGTCAACACACTGGGCTCTCATCTTTGAGCTCTTTGGCAACCTTACTCACCAGCAGGAACACAACACTATGAGTAGGGTCTAGTGTTATTAATTTTTTGGCTGTTTCATACATTTCGGCCGATCACATGTTGTCTTTTCTATGGGGAACCCAACAATTTTTTCGCGATTTCGGTGTGAGTCCCATAGTAAAAGTTGTTCAGTATAGCCTACCTAATCACCTCGTTCCATATGAACGGTGATTAATATTTCAACCTGTATAAGTACCGCTACCGATATCCGGTAGTTAGGACAAAGCGTCGTCAAGCTATACCTATTGTTTTTAATTTTATCATTGGTGCAATGTCTTACCAACCATCCAACGGCACCGAGTAGTGTGGGAAATCTACCGGGTCGTTGTATGGAGACCTCGCATTAATTCCTCAGTCGATAATTCTTTTGCTGGGATGTAGTATAGGTCATAACAACTACAAAAAACAATTTTTTCAAAAAAAAAGTATGTCAGTTTTGGTATTTTTACCAAAATGTACGAAAACCTTAATACTTTGTACTGGAATTTTCCTCAGGGTATGTTTTTTCCACTAAACAAATTATTTTGATTCCTGACAGATACTGTCAAAAGTTCAAAAAAATATTCCAAATAAAACTGTCACTTTTATACAAAAATAATTGGTTCCACTCGTCATTTTGTTTGGAAAATTTCTTAGTCAAGTTTGTAACAGTGGGTGTTATGTTAATCTTATTTTAGCATAATATTCACGAATTTCCAAAAAAAAACCTTAAAGAAAAATTGTTATTACAGTATATTTAATATACTTCATGGAAAATTGCTCAGCCCAGTTTTGTTTTTTATTCATGTTAAGTAGTCAATTAAACAGCCAAAACTAAAATTTCCAAAAAATAATCCACATACAATACGTCAAATCTTGAAATTTTAAATTTGTCAAGCCTTTTAAAGCGAGTGAACATGCAGTAATATGTCGTCGTACGTCAGCTATTGAGTCCAGTTTAGCATGCGCAACTACGACTCAGCTATGCTTGTGCTAAAAGTGCTAGTGCTAGTGAAAAAAGTGGAGTAAGTTACTTCAATTATAGAATTTTCTATTTTGATATTTGTATTTAACTCGTATCATTATAATTTTAATAAATATTGTGATGGCGTATTATTAAGTAACCATTTTAGTATTTAATTGAAGCACCAGAGTATTACCTTACTACCATTACCTTACTAAATAGAACACCATCACCACTGCTCGCCGACAGATCACGCTTGTAGTGTCATAATCATAATGCACACAATCCGCATCACCGCGCAGCCGCACGCACCGATACAACTACGCTTCACACGAGTCAAGCCGCCTACCAACAGATGGCGCAGTGATTAAGTTGGATGCCACTAACGTTTGTTCAACGCAGAAACATGACCCTCGGCGCCTTGCCGTGGAATATTTGAGAATCGCGATAGGGTCTAAAGGCACGCATGCTATATGCCTCAACCAAGTTTCAGCATTTTAGTGTTGTGACACTAACCCACTAGGCCAGTAATATATCCTTACGACAAATTACTGGCCTAGTACTCATCTACCTAGCTGGGTAATACTCGACAAGTAAGCACTAGAGAGACGACAGAGTACATGTAAATCTCTAAAACAATAAATTTGGCATGTATTTAACCAGGCTGCTAAATAATTGAATTTGGGTAGCTATAAAAATAAAAATGGGTACCAAAATGAATAGGTTGGCGACTAATTTGGGGCCGTACATTATTTCAATATGGGCTGGTTTTTAATGTCTTAATAGCCATTGTTTAACTATAGGTAGGTATCGAATAATTATATTGAAAACTGAATTTATAACTGGGAAGCATTTTAAGAAGCCTTTTTTTAATCGAAAACGATTACCTATTAAATAAAAAATAAGGTACTTTTAAAATATTTAGGAAGCAATTAAAGTGAATTACATATTCAATATCAGTACAACGGGCAACTTTACACGAGCTGTAATTATAAGATAAAATGGATTCTTAAAAAGTTACTAGGGTCTATGAATATTGGTAGGTAAGTATCTATAGTCAGATATCTAGAACCAAAATTCATATGCCACATATGGTTTAGAAAAAATTAAAGGTGCCTTTTGTATAGTATTACTAAAATACCAATCTAGTTAATAGAGCATAATGAATGGTGCATTTTGTGTAAGTATTACCTAAATACCTAGTGAATAGAAAATATGAAAATATGAGGTATAGTCGCCTACCTTACTTCTACACAGACCACACCTTCTTAAGTTTTAAAGAAAAAAGAAAAAAACATATTGCAGTTTATAATAATCATTACCTGTTGTTTATTGACATTAAAAGAAAACAAATTGTGTAATGTATATGTAGTATTGTTTCTACTAAAAAATAAATGACTCAAAAATATTCAATGAAATTATTTGATTATACCTAGATAGTAGTCATGTACCTACCTTTTGGAAGTAGGTATCACCTAAAGCTCAAGTGCTCAATGTATACATTCAAAATACGTAATAGAGAGAGGGAAAATTGCATACTACGGGTTCCATACAGATCAAAATTATTATTGTATATTTTTGTTAGCAATATTTTATGACAAGTTAAGCTCCTTGTTCCTTTGCTCGTCTTCGCATCTAAATCTTCCTAGGCTTATTTAAAAATACAAATTACTCACAATTTTAAATCATTTAAATATTTATTGCCATGAAAGATTCATGTGGGAAACGACCATTACCTAACCAACATGTAAACCGGTTGAGTAATTTGTATTTTTAAATAAGCCTAGGAAGATTTAGATGCGAAGACGAGCAAAGGAGCTCGTCTTCGCATCTAAATCTTCCTAGGCTTATTTAAAAATACAAATTACTCACAATTTTAAATCATTTAAATATTTATTGCCATGAAAGATTCATGTGGGAAACGACCATTACCTAACCAACATGTAAACCGGTTGCGAAATTACAAAATTTCAGCTCAACCGATCTAGCAATTTCGGAGCAAATAGACATTGTGACAAGACAGAGTAGTACATGCTTCCTTTTAAACCATTTTGGTACGTAACCTTAAAAATATTCAATTTTCCTGAAATATTAGTGCTCCCGTAATTAAAATGATACCAGCAATTGATACACAAAAAATGGTTAATTAGGTAGACAAAAATAGCTGGCAACAAGTATTTAAACAAATCCTGCTTTGAATAATAGATGCCAAGTTAATATTTTTGTTGCAAACCTATTATTTCAAGTTCCCGGTTAATGTTTTGGTCAGCTATATATTGCTGCCGTTTTTCAATAATATGATGCCACATGTTTCAGGCTTATAAAAAAATATTGTCACTAAAATATTAATTCACGGCCAATTTATATTATTATATGCCTTAGAAAAGTTGCCGATTCATGTTTTAGATACCCGGAAAATTATAAGCCAATAAATTTTATCAGCTACACGCGACTCTTTGTCTTCGCCCCCCACCACCCCGCTCTACAACTATAGATTTCTTCATAATGGATATATCAAGGTATATGCGAAACAGCGCATTTGCCAGATGACTTATGTAGACTCTTTATTTCCCCGAATTTAAATATATTTATATAACATAAGTTGTATTTATAAATGACTCTTAAATAAGATGTACTTTAATGTTATGAACATTTAGTAAATGTAATTATATAATATTAGATATAGAACAGACAATACCTTTGTCTGTTCTATTGTCTATTTCACCTGTGACAACTGTATGTTTTTCTCTGTGTGTAATATTTAATTGTTTTTTTGTTATAAGTAAACTGAAATAGATGTCATATGCTTCAGAAAAAATGACCAAGTCCTCCGGTGTCCGAGGCCAGCAGGCAGCACTATCTCTCTTGTTTCTTTTGTTGTTTTAAATAATTTCTATCATATTACATATATTTCAGTTTACTTATAACAAAGAAACAATTAAATATTACACACAGAGAAAATTTTTTACAGTTATCACAGGTGAAATAGACAATAGAGACATACATTAATATTGTATAATCAACCACCATTTTGTTCCCGTGAAAAAAAATATTTCCTTAGTTTTTCTTAAATATGAAAAACTGGAAAAAAATGGTTTTGTATAGAGCGTTGGCCGGTCGAAACGACATGCCCCATCAAAAAAAAAAATTTTTCGCAATAAAAAAAAAATTCTCCTACTTTTCTTAGTCGCAATACAATATCAATGGTGCCCTTAAACGGACCACCAGTATTTTATTACAACCTGTATGATTTTTTAAATTCATTTTCTTTGCATATAACTTAAACATTATTAGACATTAATAGTAGTTTATGTAACTGTTTCATAATAAGATCACACGAGTGTTTTAAGGTTAATTACGTACGGTTGCATACACTGCTTTATCTACACACATATTATAAATCCGAAATGATGTGTTCGGAAACTAGTAGAATGACCGCCATTGCACCGCCATGACCAACTCTATTGTGTCGGCGGTCACGCGGGCGCTTGCCTGCGCTCGGGGAGAGGGCGGATCTTGGTAACGTTACCGTGAGTAATGAATTTTCATACGTTTTTACCACACTGTCAGAGATGTAACGTTACTGGTTGAAATAATGGTGGTACGGTTTCCGAACGCGGAATAGAGGATTTATGATATTGGTGTAGATAAAGCAGTGTATGCAATAGAATCAACATTATTATATGTACGCCAAACACTGGCTATTGTCATGTACTTTGTGTAACATGTCACATCATTGATAATACTCACTATCGTAGGTACAGCCACCGGCTCTCTCTCGGCTTTCTCGGCTGGAAAGACCTAGAAGTTTCCATTTAAGATCGTTGACAAGTGAAAAACTTTTATGCGAGATTATTTTATGGGACAACAGGAACATATTTTCGTCACCACAGTTACATTAGTGACCGATTTAACATCTTTGTTTGTTAAAAAAAAACGTTTTTTTTTTAATTTACTTTGCCAGTTCGTTTCCTTCATCGTACCATATGATAAAACTAACGTAAATAAAAAAACTGGCCAAATGCGAGTCGGACTCGCACACGAATGGTTGCGTACCATTATCTATAAAAACGGCAAAAAAAGCATGTTGTATGGGAGCCCCCTGAAATATTTATTTTATTCTGTTTTTTTTAGTATTTATTGTTATAGCGGCAACAGAAATACATTATCTGTGAAAATTTCAAGTGTCTAACTATCACGTTTCATGTGATACAGCCTGGTGACAGACGGACAGATTAATTAATTAGATTAATTCCACTGATTTCCACTCAATTCCCGTCACTTTTAATGAGATCCGCTCAAATTCCGCCAGTTTCACTCCACTGCCACCCAGTTCTGCTCCACTTTTACTGACTTCCAGTCAATTTCCGCCACTTTTACTGACTTCTACTCCAATTCCACCAGTTCCGCTCTAAATATCCCAGTTCCGCTCCATTTCCGCCAGTTTTCCTCCACTTCCGACCAGTTCCGCTTCACTTTCGCTCTACTTCCACTTCAGAATCAGAATCACTGTTATTGAGCATCAAAGAACCCTTGTTCGAGCTGCTGAGGTGAAAAAGGTACTTTCAAACACCAGAACCTAACCACAGATAATTTTCCACATTTCTGAATTTTGTCTATGGTTGGGGGAAATTAGTAAAATGAGAAAAATTTTGGAACAATACAAAATGGTGGCAGACACGGACGAAACCATTTCCAAGTAATTTAAGCGATCCCGACGGGCGAGCTTCAGACTGGAAGGCCAAAGGCCGACCCCGCTTGGGCTTCCCGGAGCCCGGAGCTTCACTCAGAGCGTCCAAGGCCGTTCAATCCACCAGCAATTCTGGGCAAGGCCGTAGGCCGAGCCACGGTAAGGACGAACTAAGCGGAAACCGATATAAATCCATGTTATGCAAGCCCGAAGGGCGAGCTTCAGGCTGGGAGATCGAAAGCTGACCTCAGCGGAGGGCCGAAAGTCCGAAGCCTTCACCCAGAGCCTCCAATCGTTCATACCCGAATAATTTAATTCGAGGCAGTAGGCCGAGCTGGGGGCATTTCGAGCGTCCGAGCATTTTATTAAGGTAAAGTCTCTAAATAAGCGTAGAACGAATGACGAAACGAGCGAAGGCCGAAGGCCGAGCTCCGCGTCGGGCCGAAGGCCCTAAGCGACTACGAGAGGCGCACCAGCATCCGAGGCCGAAGGCTGAGCTGCAGAAAGATATGCTCGCACGCGGAGCACTTAACACAATCACAGAAGACAAATTCCTTCTAAAGCTTTTAGGCAAACCCAAAAATGCACACCAAGACTTTAAACACAAAACCATAACAAACACATAAATAAAACTCAATACAAAAGACAAGCACACAATAGAAACACACAAGATAAACATCAAGACAAGCATAAAGACAAACACAGACACAAAAACAAAAGCCAACACCACCACCGTGGGGTCCTCGGGCCCCGCGCACCCGCCCTGCATACTAGTTCCTTTTCCTTTTGAGGTACGGAATCCAAAAATTTTAAGTACAACCCTATACGCAGTTGGTAAACTAATCGCGATTTATATCGCTGTTTGGAGGCAACAGATTTCAAGGGAAAGTCAAAGTTTGTCCTTAATCCAATTTTTCTATTCGTAACAGCAATGTTCAGGGATTGTTAAAATTGTGAGATGTACGGAACTATCAGGATGCGAGTCCGACTCGCACTTGGCCGGTTTTTTTATAATTACAACATTCCATCATCAATTCCCCTAGCGTTTGTCTCGGCTTTTACCACGGTTCAATTGAGCATAGACTGCTAAAATCATAACCCTTCCTTTTATCTTCGCCGTAGTCAAAAGTGAAATGTATTACAACTGGCGTACTTTTTTATTTACTCTGTGACTAGGCGTTTAGCACCACTGCGAATTATATCAAATCAAGATAAAATTGCTAACAGTATGGGTGTATTCATGTAGTGTTAATATATATTTTAGTAACGTGCAAAAGCATAAATGGAAACTGTTTGTTTGAGTTTATTAAAGAGGATCATTAAAAAAGTGTATAAGGAAGTCACACGCTTTGAGCGAAAGTAGTTAGAGCAACATTGTTTAGTCAAAGTGCTTACACACGCTGTGCATGGCCCCTCGCGCGAGGCATCCCCGCTCCCGCGTCCCGCGTCCCGCACGTGCGCATTCCACTAACGAGTGAAATAATAGAAATCTTTATTTGTCACATGATTTAACTTTTTAATACGCAGGATATTGTTTTTGATTTCTTTACAGTCGAAAGAAAAGTCTTAAAGGAAATATAATTTAAAAAAAATATTGACGGAGCAATATTCTACTGCGAGTAATAAGCTAATTTTTATACTGAAAAAGTTTGATAATGAAATTTTTGGCAATTGTTTGTCTTAAGTAGAAAACGTACATTTAATGTCACTTCAGTAAAGAAAAGTGACGGAGCAAATTTCCGATGTGAGTTACACAAAAATAATATATTTTATAAAAAAAATATAGTCTGTTATGGATTTTTTTTTTGAGATTTTAAATATTGATTACATACTTCAAGTCAATATTTCTGGTGAAATAAAATTAGACTGAGCATTTTTCCAAACGTAAATATAGACGATATAAGAGTTTAGGTAAAAAACCCAACTAGGACAATTGTTTTTTTTTGGAAAAATAATTATATACCATCTACTCCTGACACTTTATCATGCTGTAAAGATTTTTTGGACTGAGGAGTTAATGCGAGGTCAAACCCTCTATTGCCTGGCCTAGAGTGAGTACACGCGATG
Organism: Pammene aurita; assembly: GCA_947086415.1. Taxonomy (NCBI): domain Eukaryota; kingdom Metazoa; phylum Arthropoda; class Insecta; order Lepidoptera; family Tortricidae; genus Pammene; species Pammene aurita. Next base: position 18,984,148 of record OX352305.1, on the reverse strand, counting down.
AGAGCGATTTTTAATCAATAATTTCGTAGAGAACTATAAATTACTTTTATTTATGGCTGTCGGGTCTAGCTTGAGGTCCTGCTCCTTGTGGGGCCTGATTTGTGTTTCCAGAGCACGCGACGTCCTGATATATTTGCAATATTACTTGTGTTCGTGTAATGAGGATTTTGCTTTTCTGTAAATGTCAAAAGTTTGTGTAAAAGGAAAGGATCCCGCAGCAAACATAGGGAAAAAGTGGTTTCAGTCAAATCTCACGAAATTTTAGTACAATGTAGATTCGAGTCTCCTGATTATTTTTTTATAAGGGTACAACTCGCTCAGAAGTATACTTTCAGAAATAATCAATAAGTATTGTTTCATACAAAACATATGTAACATACCAATTTTTCGTAAAATCTTTCTCTTTGATTTTGCATAATATAAATAACTAACAAAATGTGATTTCATCGTGACAGAAACGTTATTAAGATCATATTTAACGCCAGTAAGTATCAGTGTGGGTCATTTCAAAGTATCGATTTTTAGAAACACGTCATAGAAAAACAATAATATAAACTTGATTATTTCTGACAGTGTACTTCTGAGGGAGTTGCGCCCTTATAAAAGAATAATAAGGAGACCTGAATCTACATCATACTAAAATTTCATGCGATTTGACTGAAACCACTTTTCCCTATGTTTGCTGCGGGTGCGGGGTCATTTATTCACAAAGAAACGGATAATACTGATCGCAGTAAAATGGCAGCAAGACGGGTGCCGTAAAATTTTCATACAAAAGAAACATATTTTCGGTTAGCATACGTTTGAAAAGCATAATAAAAGCTTTTCATAACAGCAAAATTCCTATTTTATTTTATTTATTTGGAAATCCAACAACTATGACATAAACATTATACATTGTGGTAAATACAGGAAACCAATTGTAAGAACTCACAGGTAGTGACAATAAATGCAATTGAAGATTATGCATAATGAATGTTATGATTTATAAAAATATGAACAAAAGTTGTTATGAATTTAGTTTTATGCTATGTAATTCATTATAAAAATTAAAATTATGCTATTCGTTATTATTAAAAATGAAATTGTACTATTTGTTTGTATACAAAACACTACACACCTGCACGAAATGACATCATTTTAACACAAAGGCCTCCATAATAACCGTAGACCGTAGGTATGTTGTCCCCTTTCAACAGCTGCCGGATTCTAATTTAAAAATACATTAACAATACAATAAAAATACAACCTATCTCAAACATAACTCCAACACACAACAAACATTCAACCAATATTGAAGTTGTATTGGAGTTGAGTTGGAATATTTCTCAAGCAAATTCTGATATTTCTGATTCAGATGTTTATGCCGTAGCTGTATGGCTTTGGAGTTGTATTGAAGTTGGATCGTGTCTATACGTGTTTTAAAGTTAGAATACGGCCCCTGGTCCTCGTCCTCACATCACCGTTCGACGAATGATACATAGGCCGCGATTCGAAAAATAAACACACACACTGGACAGACACAGCTCCAACCCAACTTAACCCAACTCAACTCAACGCTATATCGACATTGTCATTTGTTATTCGAACAGATTTTAATTCAACATTGGTCTCACATTGGCTACACATTGGTCACATATTGGTCTCACGTTGGTACAACATTGGTACAACATTTGTACAATGTGTGACCAAAGTGAGACCAATGTTGAATGAAAATCTGTTCGAATAGCAAATGTCAATGTCGTTATAGCGTTGAGTTGAGTTGGGTTGAGTTGGGTTGGAGCTGTGTCTGTCCAGTGTTTGTGTTTATTTTTCGAATCGCGACCATATTCTGCGGGCAGAATGTTACTAATTTCGATTGGCTACCGTGAGTAATAGTATAAACATAGAAAATTAAAAGCATTACATAAGCAGTAGACATTATATCACCACACACTTAACAAATACTGGACTAGTGTTATTTAATGATACTAATAATGAATAGCAAAACTAATCCCACTGTACGATAGTTTATCATAAAACCATTCGCAAGATCGTAACCCAAATGTGAGTCTAGACAGTCTAAACTCTTAAGTCAGTAATAAATTGATGTTAAACGGGATTTATCCCATCAATAATAGATTATGACAACTAGGGAAGCTATACAACGATGCAAGGTAATTCTTACATGATTTGTAAAAGTGCTAGGGGCTGTTGTGGATGCATTTTCGTGTGCCAGTATCGCTTTATCTCAGGAAATACCACCTTCCTCAGATTGTGGCTAAGGCAATTAACTTTTCAAGACAAATTTTATCAAGGTTCTACAAGTATTGCACTAGTAGTTTTATTCTGCGCCAGGTTCTTGAAATTTTGAACTTTAGCGCAAGTAGGTTAGGTACAGATTTCTTGCTTTAGTTGCTCTGAGACGACATCTAACTCCAGAAAAATATTGCTAGAGCCATATCTTTTAGTAATACTCATAGCTATGCGGGCTATAGAATAAAGTGCTATGGTGGGTCTGTTTACTAGTACCTAGTCATTGACAATTTAGACAAGCATGTACAAAGGCGCGTTCTAAAAGTTGACATCACGGTCTGGGGTGTCATAATAATAAACTTCCCTAGCCAAGGTAGTCAGGAAAACCAGGATAAGAGCCATCTTTGATTACGCACATCTCTTACGGACACGTAATACTGTTTAAGTCTGATACTCGACTCTGTTGCTTTGGATCAGCCACGGGAACACAGTCTAGTCCATGTAGTCTAGCCACTGTTATCAAGACGTCGCGGCTAACGACGTCGTAAAGTGTCTGGTTCGACGCTTGCCAAAACGTGCGTGACGTGTCGGGACGTGTTTAGAGCACTGTAGGTCGTGGATGCGATGAAAAATTAACGGTTTTATTAGACATTGCAATTTGTAGGGCCCAATCTGTTGTGTACCCTGCCTCTCCCAAACCCTCCTTCAGCTCCCTAAGGGCCCTAACTCTTACATCTCCTAACCTGACAGATTGGGCCCTGCAAATTGCAATGTCTGATACCGGTTTAATTACTTATTTAATACGTTTTGACGCTGTGTGATCTAAAGAAGCAATGCGAGTGTTGCGGAGACGATTTGGGCCTTTCACTGTCTATTAAGCTTATAAACTTAGGGCCTGTTTCACAATCTCCAGATAAACTTATCTGCCAGTTAAAATTATTGCTATCCTTTTCTCCAGTCATATAAAAGAAAAGGACAGCAAACATTTATCTGACAGATATGCTTTAACTGGAGATTGTGAAACAGGCCATTAGTGAAGTATATTCTGAAACGAAACTTCATAAAGGTTAGCTGAGCTGTATAGGTGAACAAGTTTTTACGTAGTTATCCATTATTAGCAATATAAAATACAGACTTATTTGAGAACTAACTACTGTAAAGTAGGTTAGACACTCCTAACCTACTTGTCGGTCTACTACTTATCTATCTACTTATATTAAAAAAAGCGGCCAAGAGCAAGTCGGGCGATGCTCAGTGTAGGGTTCCGTAGGTGCCGGCTTGTTAAAAACATCAGTTAAAAAGTTCGTTTATTAAGGGATATTTTGCGGCACATACGTAATTTAGTAAAATTTAGTAAAATTACGTATGTGTACCGCATAGTAATGCGGTAGTTACGTCTGTTTACTATGCGTGGTTGAGTTATAACTCGAAAACGGCTTAACTGATTTTATTCAATATAGTTTTCATTGCAATACTTATTACCACTCCATGATTTTTTCCAAATCCATATTTTGGACCCACGGTTCAAAAGTATAAGGGAGTAACGCAATTTTTTAAACTTCTGTAGCTATTATATACGAAAGTATTAGTTTTATCCAAAAATTGATTTAGAAGACCCTTAATCCTTAATCTTATTGAAATACCTATCTAACAATACCCCAGACGATAGGGTTGGAGCGAAAAAAATTCACCCCCCACTTCATGTGTATGTGTACCCTAAAAAAAATATTTTGTTTTACCACTTTGTCGGCGTGATTAAAACATACTCATACCAAATACGGGCTACGGAACCCCAATAACCCAAAAAGCGCTTCTAAAGGCAATGCAAAAGTGGCATAGAAACAAAAACAAGCTCGATCACGGCAAATTACTTGTTTATATTAATGCAGGGCACGCTTACCGATCGTGACTTTTTTCTTTTAATCCTTGACGCCGTTAACATGGTCAATTGCCAATCAATTTAGCACCTAATTCCAGAGTGTTAAGGAAAAAAACAACGTTTCTGTGATCGTAACATCAAAGTTGGCAGACATTTATAAAGCTGTCAACAGTTTGTTCCGTGGGAAAATCATATTATCCGCTTCGTCCGCTCTGCTGCCGGTTTTTGTGTCTGGAGGACTTTTACCTGATAAATTAGTCGCTATTCGATGTTTTCACAGCTTGTTATGTCTAACAAAATGTCACATTTATCATTGTTGTCTGGCGGAAAAATAATATTTGTCGAGGTAATTTACGCTAGGCGTAAAAACTTGTGTGTGCGTGTGTGTGAATGTGTTTGCTGGTTGTTTTATTCAATCATTACTTTGGCTATTACTAAATCATTAAGATTAAGAGATTAATAGGTACTCACTATCTTATTTATGTCACTAGCAAATGATAGATTTGGTTCTGTGAATCTTAGGAGCTTCTCCCCTAAAATAACTTAAAAACTGCTATCAAATTCATTGACTTAATTAGAATTATTGTTGCTGTTAATTTACAGTTATTTCCTCCCATCCCATGAGATGAGACAAGTCTCACACTATTACCACTTAAGCCGGCAAACACATAAAGTAACGCGATACGACTGTCAAATTACAATAATTGACTCCAAATCCGAACTTATTCTAATTTCAAATTATTTATCGTTATTCATTTCAAATCCGATGCAAATTAAATTATTATCATTGGATTAAAAGCCGCCTGGCAACAGTAAAAGGTTATAGAGCAATTTATAATTTAAAAGATTAAAAAAATATTTAGAATGTGTTTTGTATGGTGGGTAGATTCTGAAATAGCGATCGTACTGAGGCGTCTCTTTTACGGAGGATTTGGCAGACGACGGTGACTATGACATGTGTTGACTGTTGTCTGACCTTTGAACAACGGCGCCAGTGCATTTCATTTTAAATATTGGGCCTCATTGCGTGTATCGTTGTTTCAAATGAATGTACATGTATGCCTTTAATATATTTAGTATTTAATTTTTAATTTCAAAATTGTACTAACATAGTAATAAGCTAATTTTGTTTTTAATTGGCCATTGGGCACAATGATCTATACATTGTTGTCTGCAATAAAGTTACAAAATAAATTTTAAAAATTAAAAAATTAGAGGTCTCTCAGGCGGTTGTTATTTATTAAATAGTTAAAATTAAATGTTTTTGGATGTCCTCCTCAAGTTTAAACCTTAAACCTCTGACTAAGCATACACTTTTTAAAATTAGGTTCGTTGTTGCGAGTTCGGTTTCGAAATGATTGGTCTAGACCCTAATACCCTAGGGTATTTTCGCCGAAAATTGTGCTGCCGAATTTCATTTGCCAACCAACTTTACATAATACAACCTAACCTAACCCAACCTAGTAAGTAATTTTCATTTCCCAACTACGGGGTTGGGAAATGAAATGGTTGCGAAATAATTATTTGGTAAAAGTTATTCGGCCAAATGAAACGTCTGCGAAAAGTTGGTAAGCAAAATTAAATTCGGCAATACAATTTTCAGCAAAAAGGCAGGATACCGATATGATTATTATCGACATTGAGTAACAGGAAAGGACATCCCTAAGAAATTATTTGCGCCCAAAGTTATAGTTAAAATCACTGAAACTTTTGAGTTTCAGAAACTGCTCTTTGATTCAGTGATAGATGTCAACCGCCAAACATGGCGCTCAATTTTAGATGGATCATCTAGTAAAATGCATAATAAATCAATGATTACGATTATGAATCACAAAGTGCTTGTGTAGGTACTTAATTTGTGTGGCCCAAAAACGTCGAGATATCAAAATAAGTTTTTTTTAAATTATCAAGCAATGTATCAATCAAGTTTACCTAATTCCTTGCTTTATTTAATTATTTGCCACAAGATATTCAAAAGTTCCGTACAAAATGTAGCGAATAATAGTTTTCCATCGTATTTTCTCGGAAAAAATCGTTTTTATCGTGCTCAGCAGCAGTCTTCTTCGCTAGATTAGCTTCAGTAGATTCACCCAACCAACGAGAATTTCGGTGTAGTTGTAGGTATTTTTTTGGTTTTTCGTAAATAACTCAGAAACGTTTGCCCATATGGAAAAGGTTCTACTTAATTAATTTGCATTGAATTTTCTACAAAAAAGATTCTATTCACTTTTTTTGCTGGGATCAATGTTTAATGTCATTATCAAGAGAATAAATCAAGAACAATATAGACACTTTTTGAAACTTTCGGAGCTAATATTTATGAAAGTGTTAGTCTTATGCAAAAAAACAATTTTTTTAGACCCTTCGTCTTTTTACAACACCTATCCAACGATACCCCACACATCAGGGTTGGAGTAAAAAGAAAAATTCACCCCTCATTCATGTGTACGGGGGAGGTACCCAAAAAAATATTTTTTTTCAGATTTAGTTTCACAACTTTTTCGGCGTGATTAAAACACAAACATACTCATAGGAAATTTCAGTTTTCTAGTTAATACTATAATATGACGTAGTTTGACTGTATTAGTGACACAACATTATTGCATGGAACCCTAAAAAATTCCCAGACGGCGCTTGGAACCAAATAATGAGACATAAATCGCATTTTGCACTGCATCAAGGCGGATTTTCACTTCAGACTAATTAGAATAAACTGCTCGTGAGAATTATTTGACATTGCCCAGGCAATACTGCGAGAATTCACTTTAGGGTTTATAAAATGAAATTGAATAGGTACCTACAAATATTAAATTATTATATAAAAATAAATTTCGCTTTACGCTTTCTGTGTTTATTTCAGAAGAAAAATATTTATTTTATTCTGTTTTTTAGTATTTGTTGTTATAGCGGCAACAGAAATGCACCATCTGCAAAAATTTCGACTGTCTAACTATCACGGTTCATGGGATACAGCCTGGTGACAGACGGACAGCGGAGTCTTAATAACGGGTCTCAAAGGGGGTACGGAACCCTAAAAAGCAACAAAAATAGTTACCGTAAATCCACCCAATTAGTCCAGTACTGCAACTAAATATGGTCTACAACTTTAATAAGTAATTAATTAAGATTAATTCTAATCTTCCTTTTGCTTTAATCTAAGTTTTTCCACTTAGTTATAACATATATGTTGTAACAAAAATATTGGTGATCCGTTTATGGACATAATTGGTACCATATTGCGACTAAGAAAAAGTAAATGCACAAAATATTGGCCGCGAAAAAAAAGAAAGTATGGGACATGTCATCCCAGCCGGTCATCCCTCCACACAAAACCAATTATTTTTGTCACGTGAAAAAATTTTTTTTTTACTTTTTCATAATTTGATTACGATACCAATTAATATTCTTAAACGGATCACCGCTATTTTTGTTATACCTTGTATTATGAAAATGAAATGCATCATTTAAATAAAAGTCACACCTAAACGAAGATATCCGAGTCTGTTTTGGACCATAGTTGGGAGCTTTTGGCCTATACTTGGGTTATACGGTAGCCATTTTTTAAGGATTGTATTAGGAATAAATATAGACCAAAACCAGTCTATTAGAGCTAAAAATACAATTAAGTAATTGAATTCCAAAAGTATAAAAACATTCACAAGTTTTTAAACATCTTTAAATATGCGTCGTCAATCTTCTCAGTAAATTAGTTTCAAGTGTACATAGAATAAAATAATGCTTGAATATCAGACTAGTGAAAGCTCTGCGAAGGGGCGAAATGAAAGAGTTGTGCGCCTAGTTTGGAACCGACGGATATTCACCTCATCGTAATATTTCTGATACGCGGAGATAAAAAAAATTGTAAAATTGGGATTACTTGCTAATTGTTAATATATAAAAGAAGAAACTGACTGACTGACTGACATATCAACGCACAGCCCAAACCGCTGGTTCTAGAGATTCCAAATTTGGCACGTAGGTTCCTTATAAGGTCTAGGGGTGCACTAAGAAAGGATTTTTCAAAATTCACCCCCTAAGGGGGTAAAATGGAGGTCCAAAGTTTGTATGGGGAAACAAGATTAGTTAGACTAATTTATTCGAAACTTCACAGGAGTATTCCTAACGATAAATAAGTAAACACGTGTTTCAGGTTTTTTGAAAATTCAACCCCTAAAAGGGGAAAATGTGGTACATACAAACATACCAGTCTAACTGAGAACCTCCTTTTTGAGTACTTATATGTAGTACGCGGGCGAAGCCGCGGGAAAAAGCTAGTTGTTAATATTGTGGATCGAGGACAGTGTCGTAATAAAGAAGATGGGCGGTGGGCTGATAGATAGATAGAAATGCTTACATATTGTGGGTTAAATTTTATTTATAAATACACATAAAGTTATGAATGTTTAGTATAGGTAGTCGTATTGAAAGTAAATATAATTATTAACAATCAGCAGCTTATTGCAAAATGGATATAAAAACTAAATCGCAAGCTTATTTAAGTAGGTTCGGTAGGGTAGTTTTATATTATTCTAAATGCGCAAACAACGAGCAGATAACTCAGCAATTATTTAATAAAAACCCATATGTTGTATTTTAGACATTAAAAAAATTCTTACACCATAGTCAAGAAGGAACAGTAGTCCCATTGGAATCTTCTTAACAATTAGACTCTTAAAATACTGTCGCGTCTATATCTTACTAATCTGTCGAGTGTGATCCCGCGTTTCAATCACTCCGGTTATTTACACGTCTACCCGCGTCTATTTTTGACCGGCGTATTTTCGGATGTTGTTGTTGATCGGACTACGGTGATTTGTTGCAGTTGCATCTTGCATGGACTGTTTAGGATTGGTTTTTAATTAGTAAGAGTATGGATGGGAAAAGGCAATGATTTTGCATTTAATTTGAGTAGCGTCATATCTCAATATTAAGCAAAGCCCTGTACCTCTAAAGGAGATCGTCAATTCTGGGCCACCTGATATAAACCGTATACAGTTTGTACTGCAATGTAAAATAAATACTCATTTTATTACTAAAATAGACAAAATATTGCGAAAAAATGAAACGGGAATTAGAAATACTAAATAAATAAACATTATGTTGATTTTTCCGCGATTAAAATACGGCAAGACAAGTCGTTAACGTCCTTATGGCACTGACATAATGTTTAACTTCACCCTGGCCTGAAACGGGATTGTTTTTTGGTATGACACTGTCTATGTATACCGTTACATAATATGCGTTTTGATACTGTTCGGTAAGTTAGAACATTGTAATATTAAAATAGTATCTATGCCTACGAATACGAAAGTTTAAATTAGAAATCGACTGTGTTAAAACGCCTAAAGATTGAAAATGCGTATTTTTGGACTTTTGATCGGAGTTTGAATATTAAAAGTGGGTTTCATAATGGCATTGCATATTGTCTTTGTCATGCTTCTTCGATAACGAAACGCATCTTTTTGTCAATATTGCAATGTCAGATACTAGTGCCATCGAACTTAACGGTGGTAAACCTTATCCCTTCGCAATAGGTGTTAGGAATGTTCAGTTAATAGTATCAACGATGGTTTGACAGTCGTCTTTGTTTACCGAAATACAGGAACTATAAATACTATCAAAATATGACTTTTTATTATTTCATCATAATTCCCGTTTTGTTTTCAAATCCGCTTTTGTACATTATCTTTACAAAATCGGTACTTTGTTTACATTAATATATAAATCATAGGCAAGCACGCTTTCAAATATTGTCTTTGTCATATTCAAGTTTTAAATGCATGATTTTTCAATTTTCCCATTTGATTTCGCAATATTTTTACCACCATCCTGATCTAGAAATTATGACGATTCTTCAAAGGTAAGAACCATTCCTAAAAGGTCCTAAATAAGCTGGGCCAGATCACTTAACAAAAATTGACGATCTCCTTTACCTACTTAAATTACTCTAATGAATTGAAATATTTAATTAGCTTTTAAATTGTATAGGGATTAGGGAATTTAACATTGAGAAACGAGCGCGATATTCATGTAATCGAATTTTTTTAAATTCAAGGTAAGGTTTGATACTGCGTACCAAAAACCGTTTCCTGTAGCCTTCTTGTACTTGTAAAACCGGGTACATTTCTTGATGGTTGTGTCGAGCAAGGTTGTTTATCTGTACCTATGAGCGATTTTTACAAATCGTGCTCCAAATACATATTATTCGTTAAAATAATTAAAATAAAAGAGGAGAAAGTTTTTGGTACTGCGAAATAAACATGGGCTCTGAAACCCAAAAAAAAAAGCTGTGAGCTTGTTCTTTAAAAAATATAATAGCTATATAAATATAAAAAGATATGAACGCGGAACGGTGGCCATTACACAACGAAAATAGGTTTTAATTACAGGAAATCGACAAACGACAGATTGATGGAGTGTATTGTGTTTTGATAAGAGATAAGTACTTGAGGATATGTTAGCCATAAGATGATCCCAAAGAGCAACGTATAACTTCACGCGGAAAAGTACCACATTAATCGAAATTATGAGGCTGATTTTTTACCTTGTAGGTAAAGTACGCTACGTATCCTTAGATAACTGATATTACCGATATTTCGATATGAGGATATATACAGAGATTCATTAAGATGACAGTGAGATGACATAAGGCTAATTTAAAGTATGTAATACTAGCTTTTGCCCGCGGCTTCGCTCGCGTTAAATTCGGGGTAACACGGTTCCCCTTTCCTGATTTAAAACACAGAAGAGAACTCGGAACAGAATATGATTTTAATACGCTACTGTAGACGATATTATATGTCTTTCCATTTGGGAATAGAATGTAAAGATTCTGGGCATTGGACACACACGAACATCCATACTAATATTATAAATGATCGAAGTTGCGGAATGCTCCATACAAACTTCCACCCCCCATTTTAGGGAAGTGGGGGGTTAGAAAGAGACAAAAAGTAGCCTATGTCACTCTCCATCCCTTAAACTATCTCCACTTGAAAAATCACGTCAATTCGTCGCCCCTTTTGCCGTGAAAGACGGACAAACAAACAAACAAACATACACATACACTTTCCCATTTATAATATTAGTATGGATTGAATAAATAAAATATGATATGATGATGTTTAGTTATGTTTTATAATGTGACCGATTTTAGTTGTTAAGCGTGACCTGTAATGAGTTATTACCAATAAATGATGTCTATGTCTATGTCTAGTTCTTGTGTTTATTCTAGGGTCGGGTAGTCAAATATGGGACGACATGGCAAATGAGGTTGTGCGTACCGCATGAAATTCCTTATATGGCAAGACGTTTGAAATTATACAAGATACAAGCTAAGGAAGAAAGAATAAAATGTATTAATTAATGTGAAATATATAGAGTGTGATTAATATAATTAACAACCTAATAATAATATATTTTTTTTTCTTTCATACAACTCTTAAAATAGGACAGTTTATCTGTGAAACCCTGTATAATATAAAAACGTTGAAAGGTCCTAGGTCGTTTTTTAGGGTTCCGTAGTCAACTAGGAACCCTTATAGTTTCGCCATGTCTGCCCGTCCGTCCGTCCGTCCGTCCGCGGATAATCTCAGTGACCGTTAGCACTAGAAAGCTGAAATTTGGTACTAATATGTATATCAATCACGCCGACAAAGTGGTAAAATAAAAAGGGGATTTTTTTTTTATTAGGGTACCTCCCCTATACGTAAAGTGGGGAGTGATTTTTTTTTTTCATTTCAACCCTAACGTGTGATATATTGTTAGATAGGTATTTAAAAATGAATAGGGGTTTACTAAAATCATTTTTCGATAATGTAAATATTTTCGGAAATAATCGCTCCAGAAGTAAAAAAATATGCGTCCCCCCCCCTCTAACTTTTGAACCATAAGTTTTAAAAATATGAAAAAAATCTCAAAAGTAGAACTTTATAAAAACTTTCTAGGAAAATTATTTTGAACTTGATAGGATGAACAGTTTTTGAAAAAAAATTACAAAATAATTTCTGAATTAAGTTTGTAATTTAACCGTATAAGCAGGTGTTTATTGTACCTGTGATTTCTACAAAATTACAATGAAATGACGTGCTTTCAAATAAAGTAAAAACGGTGAAAATCGGTTCACGCAATAAAGAATTATTCCATAAAAATCATCTCCCATACTTTAAGCTCGCGCGCAATAGTTTACTTAATTTGCCGATAGATGTCGCTGTACGTGGAACTCTCATATCATATCCTACATGGCGGTGTTATTAACTCTTAAGTGGGGACACTTACTGTGACGGACGGAAAACTACGGAACCCTACACTGAGCGTGGCCCGACACGCTCTTGGCCGGTTTTTTTATTATTCGGTTAAATTGTAAAAGTGTAAAAGAATATCTACTTAAAAGCTTTATTCCTTTGGCAAAAACGTAGTTTCTCAATAAATTGCGAAACCATAATTTAAACACGGAAGCCAGACATACAAACAGCAACACACTTACTTAACTGACCATCGGTAGACCTTATACCGTTGCAATAAGGATTACAAATGGGCAGTTAACAGTGTTGGCGATGGTACAAATAAACTAACTGCACACACATCGGCCCTCAAAAAGTCATATAACTAAGTTCTTTTGATCTTTTGACAGGTCTGACGTTTTCATATTCTACTGTACAGTAATATCAGAAAAGAGTTTAGGTCAAGAGTTGGGAACCATACACACTGGTACTCAAAAATTTTGTTTTAGTTTGGTCCAACATTTTCATTCGAGGACGAGGACGGGACGACGATATTAAAAAGATTGCAGGCCCACTCTGGAGGACAGTAACGGCGAACCGGGCTTATTGGAGAGGCGTATGCCCAACAGTGGGCGCATCCTCGCTGAAGAAGAAGAGAAGGAGAAGAAGAGAAGAAGAAGAAGATTTTGATTCGGCATCGTTGCTGTAGGGTCGGGTCGGTTTTGATATTTTATGAATTTTATAATAAATTACAAGTCTTTTATCTAAGTCTTTTAAAACGTGGCTATTTGAATATGAATCATATTTCAAGTACCTACTTAAGGATTTCGAAAAACACCCTCGTAAAATCGTTTAATATCACGTACCATAGTTGGGAGCTTTTGGACTAAAACTGGTTGGTTTTACGGTAATAAATTCTATACACTAATTAACGTTCCATATTTACATCTGGAGTGCGATTTTTGAATCTCACCAAGTGACTAATTCTCACCGATGTAAGTAATTTACTTTCGGAAATCACTCACATCGGTGAGAATTAGTCACTTGGTGAGATTCAAAAATCGCACTCCTGGATGTATTTTCTATTAGTTGCGTACACAAACTATTAGACTTTTTTCCAGGTAACTTTAGTGTGTAAGCGCCTTTAGGAACAATTGGGTCAACTTCAATGCACTTTATTCTTAGAAAGGAGTTAATAAATAATTCCGATGCAATCCGATGCAAATGAAAGAGAAGAGTTGCGAAGTTTATTTCTATGGAAAGTTTATTTAACACGGAGTGTTATATTTGAGCACTTTATCATAATAACACACATGAACGTTTAAACACACGTGTTTGAGAAGATACTGCGTATATAACATTACGATATAGGCCACATGTGACTTTATGTTTGATATATTTCTAATAGTAAACTTGACAGTTTGCCATTTAACCTCGAGGATGAAATCACATTTCATTATTCCACCCGATGCCAGCAATTTGTGAAAAAAATCTTTGTACTTATAATTTAATGAAAAACTTCATTCATTCATTCATTTCAGCCAAAAGACGTCCACTGCTGGACAAAAGCCTCCCCCAAGGATCTCCACAACGATCGGTCACTCGCCGCCCTTAACCAGCTTTTTCCCGCGACTCTAACCAGATCGTCGGTCCACCTAGTCTGGGGCCTTCCCACACTGCGTCTTCCGGTACGCGGTCGCCACTCAAGAACCTTTCTGCCCCATCGGCCATCGGTTCTGCGAGCAATGTGGCCCGCCCACTGCCACTTAAGCCTGGCAACTCTCTGAGCTATGTCGACAACCTTGGTTCTCCTGCGGATCTCTTCGTTTCTGATGCGATCACGCAGGGAAACACTTACCTACTCGTAATTATATTTTATAGTACATTACTGCAGAGACCAGTAAGTAAGCTTTCCTGGCTGAGTATTTAGTAGCCGTCCGAGTCGAAGACGAGGACGGCTATAATACGAAGCCAGGAAAGCTGATTACGGTCGAAGCATGTATAGTGCTTTTCTCAAACATGTAAGGAAATAAAATAAAATAAAACACAGGGGTATATGGGTATAAAAATTTATTTTATCATATTAGGTATATCGCTAAAATTAACACAGGGTTATTTACATTACATACAAAATAGTTGCAGAGACAAGTCTTTATATAAACTCAAGAGCAAAAATATTAGGTCACTTTGTATGAGAAATCAGTACAAAGTGACCCGTTACTTTTGCTCTTGAGTGTAGATATATAGTTATTGTATTAGATATATCAGCCCATTATAGTTACTATAATAGTTCATAATTATACTAAACTATTTAAGGGCTCACACACACACAAGAGACTTTTCTCGGCTACTATTTTGCCCTTCATACCTAGGAAGAGTTGTGAAATGTATGGTGCCCCATACATTTCACGACTCTTCTCTTTGTATGCGCATAAAGTGTAGCAAACAGCGACAAAGAGAAATAAATCGCTCTGAAAATAAGTTGATCGTGCATACGCCCCCTAAAAGTTTTAATTATAAATCATTTCAAAAGGTTGGCTGCTATTGCCAGTTTCGATTCAATAGACACTGCAACATGGTACACCGTCATATCTTTCAGCTCAACCTTTAATACAAAATATAATTTAGAAAATCATTATACTAGTTTCTGAACGATATGTCACAACGAGAACGACCCAACGACCCAATGGAAATTGACATTTATAATAACCTTAAATATTTTTTCAACATATCGGAACTCGGACGTCGCAATATTCGTTGGTAATAAGGGAACAAACAAACATAAAGTGGCTACCTATTTACATTAACTGTACAACATTCATAAAAATGAAATCATGAGGGGACTACCTACAGGTAAGATTGAAATGCAAAGTCTTACTAATACTCACTAAACATTCTTAGTGTCTAAGATATGACCACTTACTTATATTACGTACTTTATCATACATTTAGAATCAATCATAACGTGAAAACTTTGTCAAAGTTATTATTAATTTATGTTGAATGTGATATTGGACATGTTAGGACAGTTACTTATAGATATTTTTATTGTTTTTCCAGGAACAGAAATGTTGGTTTGTTGTATATCTGTTGAAGAACCTGCTTGTGATCGTACGATATGTGCGGTGGACTGCTCGCTATTTCCAACATCTTGATGAGAAGGCGGTGGCTGGGGATTTGATTCATGCAGTGATGGTTGTGGACAATCTGTCAAATTTTGAACCTGGCAATATGTACTTGAAGATGAAGGTTGAACTTGAATGGATGGAGGTTGTTTTACATTTTGCCGAATGAAACCTGGAGGATCTTTGGAGCAGCCTGGTTGTGGATTTTCATACAAAGATTCATAATTCTGATGCGAAGAGTTGTATTGATTTTCTGTGTTTGTGCTACTTCTTAATTTTATGTTTTCTGTAATGTTTTTTGATATTTTGTCCTTGTTTCCTATGGAGTCTTCAATGTAACCTTCTGCAACCTTATCCGACTTCCAGCCACCATGCCTTTTAAGAGCTAGAAGGTCGGCTCCAGAGTCTGCCAGAAGTGTTGCTGAACTACGTCGGAAACTATGTCCAGTATATAAGTGCGGGTCATCTAAATTTAAAAAAGTTGCAATTTTCTTAGGCATTGAAGCTATGGTATGCCGTCCAATTACTTGTTTAGTGCATTTGGAATTCTTGTAATTGAGAAACAATCTATCAGTAATTGTGTCCTTGGGCCGCAAGTCATAATATTTTTGAAAAATATTTTTAAATTTCGTCCCGGACCACAAATGATCTATCTATTTTTGTCTTAGTGTCTCTCAATTGGATTACGATTATATCGCCTTGAAATTCAATGTCTTTGGTAGTAATCATACTTAATTCCAATCCTCTGCATGCTCCTGTTATGCCCAAGATCATGGCTACCTGTAATAGATAATAGTAGATATATATTTCATTACCTAGGCTTTTTTATTAAATGAATTAAGACTTTTTTGTAAATATTCAGTCATAGAATTAATATGTAGAATATGTTATTGGTGTCCTGATTAGTTTTAGTTAAGTTTTTTGTTAGGTAGGTACATTCATTATTATTTATTAAATTATAGTCAGACCAAAACTTTTTTTGTTATTTTTTGTATCTTATTAGCAGAGCTCGGATTTTTCACGGCAAAACAAAACACTAGCGTAATTTAGCCAGTGCTTGAAATATTATTTTATCGATATCGATAATTCAGAACTAGAAGAAATAAAAGTCACCAAATAAAATTAATATGTAATAAAACTAATAAAAACATTTGTATAAAGTTACTATATATTAGAAACAGACGCAATTTCTTCTTCAAAATCTACGTCAGTACACACAGCAGCACAAGACATTTTATTTGGGTAATAGTGATAGGAGTAGATGATCATTATCTTTTCAACATTCTCTGGGATTAAACAGTTGCGTTTATCACTATAAATCCATTTATGTACACTAAATGTACGTTCAACTTCAGTTGACGTCAAGGGAGCAAATTTATAGAATTCATTATCAGTTCGGGTAATATTTTCAGATATGTCTCTTAAAATTTCGTAATCAGGATTTCGTTCGAGCACGGCTTCAAATTTACGTATCACTGGTAAAAGTTTACTCCAGTTTACGTAGCAACGAACAGTATCCAGAATGAGGAAGGATTCCGCAATGGATAAAGTCGAACATTGCAATTGTTCTATTGAAGAGGCTATTACTTCGTAGTTGTCGCGAATGAAATTTAACTCCGGTCGTAGTTTGGGTGTTTGAAAACATTTTTTTGCAGCTCTTATAGCTGCCGAGTCATTAGCAAGTATGGAGACGACATCACGTATTTGCTCATAGTATTGAGCGTAATATACCGCAGCAGATATCCAAGTTCCCCATCTGGTGATAATTGGCTCGGGAGGTAGGGGAATGGACGGATATTTTGCCTTAAAAAGGCGTACACGCTCTGGAGATTTTAGGAATATCTTTTTGACATTCGATATCAACCCATCCACACCTTTGAAATTATCTCGCACTTCTTCGGCAACCCGGTGCAGACCATGAGCTAAACACGTAATGTGTTTCATACGAGGAAACGTTGCTTTTAAAATACGACCGGCTTTAAGCATATATGCGGCACTATCTGTGCAAAGTAAAAGCAAATTGTTTACGTTATCATTGAAAGAATTTTGAAACAAAAATTTTAATTGGTTTGTTATTAGGTTTGCTATTGTTTCCCCATTTACCTTCTCTAAAACCTTCGACCCCAAAAGATAAAATTGCTTAGAACAATTTTTTTGCAAAGACCGAATCACCACGTTTGTCACACATTTTCCCATGAAATCTGGTGTTTCGTCTATAGATATCCACAAATAATTGGTTTTGTTTACCTCTCTTATACCCTGTATAGTTTTTTTGTACACGAGATTTAAATACATTTTTCGCAGGGTCGATTCGTCCGGTAAAGAAGTCATAGAGCAGTCGCAACATAAATACTTGTTAAAAAAATGACGAAAATTATTGTTGTTGACTGTTGCCCATGGTATGTTGCATGAAATAAGAAAAATAATTAAATCGAAATAAAATTGATGTTTCCTATTTGGTTGCCCCGAACGGTAATTGTGGCGGTTGCTTTTCACATGATTCTCAATATTGCATTTCTTCAGTTTTAGATGCATATCGCACATAGAGCAGTATATAGTGGAGGTCACTTCATTATAGACTAACTCAGGGTGATTTTCAATCCACGTTTTGATCCGATCTTGTACATTACTCATTTTTGTATTAATTGATACCTTGCAATATTAAGTTATTATACGTATATCCAACACGTCGGATTCAATGCGTTGCGAAATAAATAATACCTAGATGCAATTTACGTTTTATACGTAATGAAATGACAGTTAAAGTGTGAATGTCATATGTCATGTGAGATGAAATTTGCAGTCGTTTCTATCATTTTAAATGAGGTGGTATAGTTACTTCGTTCTAAGTTGTACATGCAGACCTACCTCTTTGTTGCTCGACTATGGCAAAGCTAAAATGAAAAGTTATTTTATTACTTATACAGGATGTCCCGTAATTAATGCACAACCTTCTAACCCCCAGTAGGTCACCTTAGACTGGTCAAAAATATTGATTTTGAGCTCTAGTAAGTCTCCTGTTTTTCGAAATTTTCGCACGTTTGTTAGTTTTTAAATTTTGACATTCACACTGATAGGTGTACCATCGAATAAAAACAGAAAAAATGTACTGAGGCAATACCTGTCATATACTCTAGTAAGACTCGATAGGTGTCGATAAAATAATATTTCAAGCACTGGCTAAATTACGCTAGTGTTTTGTTTTGCCGTGAAAAATCCGAGCTCTGCTTATTAGTGCAAATGTGGTTTTGCTAGGACACTGGACAGAGCAGTAAATTATCAAGATTATGTAGTTACTTCATTTTTATGCAAGTAGGTATGTAAAATATGATTAAATAGTCAGATTTGCTTACCTTTATAGCAAGATATGTATCATCAGGTGCGCAGTTGAGGAAGGTTTCTATGTTTTCACTGCTAAATATTCTTGCTTTCTTGGCCTTGTACCCAGCTGAATTCCTTTTTAACCAAGCACGTAAGTTTGAAAAACTCTGCATGTCAATATTATGTTTCAGCTGCATTGTAGCCTTCATCATGGAATACATTGCCCATAATGATGATGGCTTTTTCGATTGAGCCATTTCTGTGAAATAGGCCAGGAAAACTGTTTCCGAAAAGCTATGTGCATTTTTATCTGCCCTCCATTTAAGGAAACTTTCGTAACATGTGATATACCTCTCTTTTGATTTAGCTGGCAGCAAATTGTTTAAAGCTAATTGCGCCTCGGCTCGTAGTTCCGGAGGGGTCCCATCAATTTCCATGTCGCTTTCGTTAGAAGTCATTTTATTAAAAATTTTAATACTATCCAAGTATCCAAGCAAGATAAAATTATTCGTTATCGATGAAAGAAAACGATGCAATAAAATATTAGTATTTTCCCTCCAATTTTTTTTTTTTATGTTCGTATTTTTCTTTCAACTTGTTACCGGTTATTCGAGATTAAACTGTCTTTGTCGATTTATTGTAACATATTCGGTTTTAAAATAAAGTTTTTGGTGTGTTAATAATAGTTTTATTTATAAGTATTACTTTTTGTACCTACATAAAAACCGGAAAACACAGAAAAATATTGCTGACCTTTTTTTTCTGGCAGAATGACTCGAGCCTTTGGCATAGTAAGATTGATCAAAAATTTAAAACAACTTCAGTTACTGGCTGAGTGATTTAATGTTGTATGAAAATCCTTTACGTACGTCGCGCTGAACCTGCCTTGGAATAGAGTCCCTACTGGTCTCTAATTACTAACGTAACAGGAACATTTCCGAGCATGTTTGAGAAAAGATAATTAAGTGCTTAAGTTTAAACACTAAAAGTTAAGCACAAAATAAATGCTTTAAAAAATATTTATTTATTATGACATTTGTTTAATTATTTATTAAAATAACTAGAATTAGTTTAATTTTCGTGAACTTGACCAAACATAAAAGACGCGCACAAATTATAAAGATACAATTAGTCAATGTATCGAAGATCAAGAAATTAAAACAGATTTTTCCCGTCAAGTATCCATTTAATTAACGCATAGTTAATCAATATGAATAAAGACGAGTGCGTGCCTTCACACTGTTAACACCTGTCTTGCACAACTCGTACTCACGGCGTATGGCCATATGGGCACGTTCATAAAAATTATTTGATTTTTAAGAGGTACTAATTAATTTGATCTTCCGAAATGCCGCTGCGTCAGTTGAAGGGTTACGCAGGAATGCCATACAGATAAAAATCATATCATTATCTAATCACGTTAACATTAAAAAAATCTGATAGTCAGGTAAAGGAAGAGGATGATCGAATCTCGCATTTCTAATATACTACAGTTCTAGCTCTACGATTAATCCAGCAGTTATGTCGAATAAAGGTAAGGGTAGCTGGAAAGTAGTCCGAACTCAATGCAACTTTAACGGGTAGTTTGGGGGTATACCCCCCTCGTACTATACTACGAAGACTCTCCTAAGTCTTCGTCCTCGAGAATCTTGTGCTAACTTGGAGGGTGGTAAAATACTCAAAATTATCTTTTTTGCCCCCGCTCTAAGTTAGCACAGGGTCCTCAAGGTCGACAACTTAGGAGAGTCTTCCTAGCAGTCCCCCAAACAACCTGTTAAAGTTCCGCCGAGTTCGGACTACTTTCCAGGTGAAATATATATGACTTCTGGATTCGATAGCAGTAGTTATTGTGTGTCTCAGCCTCAGGAGTAGCATTTTTTGATATAGTTTTAATTTTTTATAATATAATATATAAATCCTAACCACCCTTATTTATATTCATTAAACGAGTGCCTTTTAGCGCTCTCTTGTCTAAGAGTCTTTACATATTTAGTAACATTATAACCAGTCCTATTTTGCTCTTGATAGGTGTTTTAATGTTGTACTATGAGACCTTGCCTAGGAACTCGGTAATTCTGGAGGGCAGTTTGTACAGTCGACGTAAAGGAGTAAGATGCAAGAGTGTAAACATATTTTTGACGTCGACTGTACGATGGGTCGATGCATTGCCAAAGTGGCTGGAAAGGACTGGGTACAAAAAGCCCAAAATCGTGGAAAATAGCGGGTTAAATACTCAACAAGGGTGAAAGAGGGTTGAAGAAGAAGAAGAAGGATGTTATAGGGTTGCTGATGGCATTACTAATCGTGTCGCGTTGCGTTGAGAAATATGTTGAATGGCGGATTCTTATTTCGGACCACTTTAATTTTATTGTGATCGATTCGTTGCACTAATGACATGGTGGTCTCATTTGGGTAAAGTATGCACGCATTGAATTGCTATTAGAAAATTTCATGCAATAAAAAACATTTATATGTTTGGAAACCCCTATTTTACTTAAAACCTTTCGCGCTTGCCCTGTATATTTCATTACTGTAAACATTACGACATAACCTATTGGCACGTCGTCTTTATAACCATGAAATTGATATCAACCACAACCTTTATGACGAAGTACCAAGGTCCATAATAGCTTTTAGAAATATGGGTGCGTAAAACTTTAATGGGTACATATTGACCTTATATCTCTTAATGAAGTCGAAGTTGGCTTTGTCATGTCTGTGTGCCTTACTATTTATCCTTCAGATAATCTATACAGACAAATCAACTTAACTGTGCGGTCATTGAAAAAATTGTGATTCTTACTCCAAAACTATAAAGTCGAATTTTGTATGTCTCGTTTTAACACAAAAATATGGATGTGTTAAAAGGCAATAAAAAATTGTTAGTTCGGAAGTATTTTATGATTTGCCGATACAATGGTGCAATACATTCGACGTGTTTTGATTTGAAGTGATGTTGAGCAACTGTTCAAGTTCAAATTGTAATCCAGTCATCTAAAACAAGTACATACAATCTTTCTACACTTGAGAATATTAAACAATATGAAACCAAAAAAAAATGCTCTTGTGACAGAAAAATATGAAAAGATTGTTATGCAGCTATCTTTTTACGGTGCCGTTCCTACCTTAAGGGTGATAATGATATGATAACACTTATAAGTAATAAAAAATCTTAACTGTCACTACAATGAAATTTAAGAATATGACATGACACTAAAATATTGTTGCATTTTTTATTATGCATTTTAGGTAGGTAGTATTTGCAAAACCGTATTGAAACAGATAGAACAGTGAATCAACCGACAGCTATTTCACCATAGAAGCCCGGATGTGCCCGTATTAATGTGAGATGGGTAGTACAAACACGCAATAATAACATATTTAGTGTTGGAGCAAACTAAACACAGGCTTAGTGCTGAGCTGGGTAAAGTTCGGTGAAGGCGGCGATGGTTATAGAACATGGTTTACTGATGTTTGTGCAAATTGTGAAACAGATTGAGTTATGTTCATTAGATCTATGATAAGATAAACTATTTTTTTGTATATTCCAACACTAGTGTGATAATGTCACGCTAACGTCGGTCTTGACATTGGAATTTACCTAATCTAGATTAAATGTCAATGTCATAAATATAAAGGATGTGGCCTGTATTAGTAAGGGAGCCCATGACACTAAACCTAGTTCGATAAGTCTCCGAGATGAGATATATACAATTAGACGCGTCTTTAATGGGGGAACAAGAAATGCTGATGCTGCAATGCAAAAAAAGTGGTGGCGTATATTATTATTTTTTTTGAAAAATTAAAAAAAATCGGTTTCTAGTACGATAAGTCTCCTAGATTTCCTTTGTTCCTTGAAGCAGGGGAGGGGTAGGGCTACACGATAATGCAGTGCTGCATGCCCCCGTGCGTGGCCTTGTCAGTGGCAGCAGCATCAAAAGATTGTAAATGTATGCATAAATAAAGCGCCTTACTAGTAATTCGAGCAAAAAATTAAAACTTAGATTCCGCTCCTCAAGCTATAAAACTTTTGTTCATCAATTTAAAACAAAAACTGAGTCGTTACAGGCCACACCAAGTATAGTCTGTAAACCAAATTTGTCATTTATAGTAAAACAAAATAAAAAATTTGGGGCGTTTGAGGCTTTGAGGTGATAGTACAGTCACCGGCAATAGTATCTTCCTACACACTTCCTACAGGCCGCAAACATATGTGACACGCTCGTATGGCCCTAGAATTAACAGCGTGTCACCTATTATTGCGGCCTTCGTGTAGGAAGATACTATTGCCGGTGACTGTACCCACTAGCGTTAGAGGCTTTGAGGTAGACTCACTAACGTAATAAGTAGTCAGTATAAGTAAGTCTCTTACCATCTCAGTCCTAGAATTATAACTTTTTAATACCACGACGGTGGCAAACAAGTGTACGGCCCGCCTGATGGTAAGCAGCTACCATAGCCTATGGACGCCTGCAACTCCGGAAGTGTCACATGCGCGTTGCCGACCAATTGAAGGAGGATTCACTGTGTTGATGGTTAAAGGGACAAGAGGTTCCCCCGTCAACACACTGCGATTGAGATTCTCATTTCAAGATTACTAAATCTTAGTTAGTTAGTTAGTTAGTTATCCTGATGGGCGTTTTTCCGCAAGTCGACATCCAGTGTGCCTATTTTGCGTGAAACTGGAATACCACCATTATTCCAACCACCCCAGCTCCTCTACGAAGCCCAGCAGAGCTTTCAGGTTGCCTGCCGCCTCGCGCAAGGTACCTGGGGTCCCTAGGTGTTTAGTTCTGTATACTTCTACCTGTTTGCAGTCTAGCAGAATGTGTTTTGTTGTTTCATCCGCCTCCATGCATGCTCTGCACATGGGGCTGTCTGTCCTACCTATTGTGAAGAGGTGTTTGTTTAGTGAGTTGTGTCCTGTTATCAGTCCCACTAATTTGCGTAGTTGGGGTCTTCTTGTCCTCAAAAGTGTAAGTAAGTCTGTGGTTGTATTCCGTTACTATTTCTTTGGTTTGTCTGCAGGTGTCCATTTCTTTCCAGTATGTTTGATGCAGTTGTTTGTAGTGGTGGTCAAGTTCGTTGTTTGTGTGCGAGTATGGTAAGGGTACGATGGGTTCGGGTTCATGTGCCGGTGTATCTGAGCCCTTACGGGCTAGTTCATCCGCAGCATCGTTCCCTCTCGAGTAACTGTGTCCCTTGATCCATTGCAATGTCACCTTATTGCCTTCTTCGCATACCCCTGAGAGGCTTTGATGGCATTCGTATATGAGTCCAGATGTAATTCTGTCGCAACCTAGTGCTTGTAGTACTGAATTGCTGTCTGATAGTATACATAAGTTTTCTTTTTTAACTGTCGTCGTTTTACTGCATTGCAAGCTTCTATTATTCCCACACATTCAGCTTGGAATACTGTGTTATGTGCTCCGAGTGGTTTAGAGATGTGAATATTCAGGTCCTCTGAGAAGACACCACATCCTGTACCTACGTTGGTTTTTGATCCATCCGTAAAGATTCTTAGTTCTGTTTGATTTAGTGCTTCCTTTGAGTCTTCTGTTATTGAACTTTCTAGGAAAATTATTTTGAACTTGATAGGTTGAATAGTTTTTGAAAAAAAATCCAAAATAATTTCGGAACTAAGTTTGTAATTTAACCGTATAAGCAGGTGTTTATTGTACCTGTAATTTCTACAAAATCACAATGAAATGACGTAAAAATAAAATTTTTCAAATAAAGTAAAAACGGTGAAAATCGGTTCACGCAATAAAGAATTATCCCATAAAAATCATCTTCCATACTTTAAGCTCGCGCGCAATAGTTTACTTAATTTGCCGATAGATGTCGCTGTACGTGGAACGCGCATATCATATCCTACATGGCGGTGTTATTTTAACTCTTAAGTGGGGACACTTACTGTGACGGACGGAGAACTACGGAAACCTACACTGAGCGTGGCCCGACACGCTCTTGGCTGGTTTTTTCTTTTAACTTGCCTGTTTGTAGCACCGCCCATAATCTCTCTGCTTCGCCTTAAGGTTGACTGGTAGAGAATGCCTTATGGCATTAAGTCCGCCTTTTGTACGATAAGGTTTCTTTTGTGCAATAAAGTTTAAATAAATAAATAAATAAATATGGCATACTCTTTCCAGAAGATCGTATTTTTGGGTATGCTGTCAATTGCCGCATCGAGCATTGGAAATCTCGACAGTATGTTATCATATATCCTCGTGTGCGGCGTTTTATGTTTGGTCCACAAGTTTTGATTTTTTAGGCGAGTAGCCGTTGCGGCTGCTTCTTTTTGTATGTATAGGTGTAGTGGTAGAAGCCCTAGCATGATTTCCAGCGCCGCTGTCGGAGTTGTTTTCATGCAGCCGGTCGCTGCTATGCATGCTAGCCTTTGCGTTTTCTGTAATTTGTTGATTGAGGTGATAAGTTGGGTTCGGGGCCACCATACTACAGCTCCGTAGCTTATCATTGGCATTATTATCATTTTGTACAGCCACAGTATAATGTGGGGGGCTAGACCCCATTTCTTGCCCACCATTCTTCGGCATTGCCAGAAGGCAACTGTCGCTTTTTTTAGTTTGTTGTGCAGGTGTTTATTCCAGTTCAGTTTTTCGTCCAATGTTATTCCTAGGTACTTTACTTCTTTTGAAAGTGTTAGTCTAGTTCCAAACAAGGTTGGCATTTCGTATGCGCCAAATTTCCGTTTATGAGTGAAGAGAATTGTGTCGGTCTTTTTTGGGTTTACCGATAGGTCATTCTCCTTGCACCATTTCTCTACTATTTTCAGTGCTGTTTGTGTGAGGTCACACAGTGTTCTTGTCACTGGTCCATTGATCATTATTACTAGATCATCTGCGTACCCTATTGTCAGAAATAGATTGTTGTTCAGCTTTGTTATCAGGTCATTTACTACCAGGTTCCATAGAAGTGGCGAGAGTACACCTCCTTGGGGGCATCCTCTCATGACGAGCGCCTGGTGATTTTGGTTTTCAGATAGTCTGATGATTCTCTTTCTTAGCATGCATTTCAAGATTTAACTAGAGAACGTAGATTGTCCTTGCCTGTAATTTATATCCAATAATGCAATTAAACTTGACACAAGTTTTGTATTGAAATCCCCTAGGGATGATGACACATGTTGAATTTTGTAATAAAATTAAGTTGGATGGATGCAAAATGATAAATATATCCTAATAAAGTAAAATTCACTTCAAAATTCTAATATTTTACGATTTAAAAAAAGCATGAAATTAAAAAAAAATGACACCGTTCGATTTGTTACATTTTATCGTAAAATAATTTGTATTGCAACCATATACATAAACGCAATATTTTACCGTCAAAATAGCAATATCATAATTTTTCCATACTAATAAACAGGGCGCCTATGCAACCGGACGTCACTGTTGCATATAATTTTGTTAGGAGCATAGATATAAAATGGCGCTTGTCGCTAAAAGATAAACGAAGTGCGCAAAAAGAGAAACCAACACGTATATGAACATTCCACGAGTGCAAAAGAGACACACGATCATTTTGAAGGAGTGACAGCTTTTGAATTTGGGTAGTCAGCTTACGTATCCACGTCGTGACAGCTCATATTTTAGCGTGGAAAATATAAAACAATCGTGAATAAAATAACTTGGGATGAAAAAGGAGAAACATGGTGTCGTGTTGTGTTGCAGATTGGACTATTACTCATAGGAAAAACCCAAGTAATTACTCATTTCACAGGTTTACATGATATTCCGATCGATGTCTTTGAAACAATATTTTGTCATATTAGCAAAATAAATCGTGTAAGTATTTACTAGATACTATTAATTATTAGTGTTTCGTATACTGTGTGCTAATATTTTATCATAATAGTTGATATTCATGATTATTTTGTGTAAAAACCGAAACATTTATTCTACGCTAGGGATTGACAAAACGTTTTAGGGACTTATATCGATAACTGTTCGATATGAAAATTATAATTATTGCTTCAAAAAAATCCAATGAATAAATTAATATTATATTCACATTACGCCATTACGTAAGTCGATTAAATTAGAACCTTATTATATCCGGTTTTAAACGGGTATTTTTATTATTAAAGATTTTTTTATAATTATTTTACATGTTTTTTTAAAGTGGGGCATTCCACTCATACAATAGTATGTTATTCAATCAAATACAAACACTGAAAACATTGAAAAAATAATCAACCCAGCAGGATTTGAACCTCGCATCAATACGCCTTACCGGGGCTCGATCGCTTTACCAATTAAGCTATGGGTTCAGTTACTGAGTTGACGAAATTCTCAATGCCTTCAATCATCTTTTTGCATTTATTTTTATATCGACTTTATAGCAGCCGTAAGCGACATCTAGGTGCTAACTACTAGAGTTAGATACCCTTCCCGCCGACCCTTTTACAAGTGTCACAACGGAAATAATAGATGGCGCTGCTATCAACTCATAATTATTTTACATGTTTTTTTAAAGTGGGGCATTCCACTCATACAATAGTATGTTATTCAATCAAATACAAACACTGAAAACATTGAAAAAATGATCAACCCAGCAGGATTTGAACCTCGCATCAATACGCCTTACCGGGGCTCGATCGCTTTACCAATTAAGCTATGGGTTCAGTTACTGAGTTGACGAAATTCTCAATGCCTTCAATCATCTTTTTGCATTTATTTTTATATCGACTTTATAGCAGCCGTAAGCGACATCTAGGTGCTAACTACTAGAGTTAGATACCCTTCCCGCTGACCCTTTTACAAGTGTCACAACGGAAATAATAGATGGCGCTGCTATCAACTCATAATTATTTTACATGTTTTTTTAAAGTGGGGCATTCCACTCATACAATAGTATGTTATTCAATCAAATACAAACACTGAAAACATTGAAAAAATAATCAACCCAGCAGGATTTGAACCTCGCATCAATACGCCTTACCGGGGCTCGATCGCTTTACCAATTAAGCTATGGGTTCAGTTACTGAGTTGACGAAATTCTCAATGCCTTCAATCATCTTTTTGCATTTATTTTTATATCGACTTTATAGCAGCCGTAAGCGACATCTAGGTGCTAACTACTAGAGTTAGATACCCTTCCCGCCGACCCTTTTACAAGTGTCACAACGGAAATAATAGATGGCGCTGCTATCAACTCATAATTATTTTACATGTTTTTTTAAAGTGGGGCATTCCACTCATACAATAGTATGTTATTCAATCAAATACAAACACTGAAAACATTGAAAAAATAATCAACCCAGCAGGATTTGAACCTCGCATCAATACGCCTTACCGGGGCTCGATCGCTTTACCAATTAAGCTATGGGTTCAGTTACTGAGTTGACGAAATTCTCAATGCCTTCAATCATCTTTTTGCATTTATTTTTATATCGACTTTATAGCAGCCGTAAACGACATCTAGGTGCTAACTACTAGAGTTAGATACCCTTCCCGCCGACCCTTTTACAAGTGTCACAACGGAAATAATAGATGGCGCTGCTATCAACTCATAATTATTTTACATGTTTTTTTAAAGTGGGGCATTCCACTCATACAATAGTATGTTATTCAATCAAATACAAACACTGAAAACATTTTTTTCAATGTTTTCAGTGTTTGTATTTGATTGAATAAGATTTTTTTACCTTGCAGTATTATTTCATTCAAATATGGCGCTCAACACATTTAGCGGAATTCGCTACCATAGTCAAAAAGCAGCGGAAACGGAAATCGGGCTGAATATTGTATATGGGCTCCATACAAAAATTCAGCTCCCGTAAAGAAATTTCCGACTTTTATGCTGCGGCTGATTTTTATTTATGATAGCTGGATTCCGCTCAAGTGTGTGCCGCGCCTAAAAGCGACTAGTCAAACGATTAGAACGAGATAAAAATATAGTTGGAATGAGAGGTCAGCTGTCAAAATGGTCGTGCGATCAATCGAATGCGCTTTCGACCGGCGACTTGAAATTCCGTTTTCCGTTGTATTAAATATTTGAAATTATTTTAGGAAATAATCTTGTTCACTTAATATTTTTAATTTAATAATAAATAATTTTGTTTATTTTATTTTTTTAATACTAAAGAATATATTATTTGCTTAGAAAAAGCATACTAGTTATTAACTATTTCATTAGGTAATCTATATATATAAAAGAAGAAACTGACTGACTGACTGACTGACTGATTGACTGACATATCAACGCACAGCCCAAACCGCTGAGTCTAGAGATTTCATATTTGGCACATAGGTTCCTTATAAGGTCTAGGGGAGCACTAAGAAAGTATTTTTTTAAATTCACCCCCTAAGGGGGTAAAATGGGGGTCCACAGTTTGTATGGCGAAACAAGATTTGTTAGACTGTTTTATTCGAAACTTCACAAGAGTATTCCTAACGATAAATGAGTAAACACGTGTTTCAGGTTTTTTGAATTTCAACCCCCAAAAGGGGCAAATGTGGTCACAAAGTCTGAAAATCAACATGGGTATCGTATCCTTTTTGAGTACTTATAGTACGCGGGCGAAGCCGCGGGAAAAGGCTAGTGTAATAATATTAGTCGAACGTCGGTCTGTAGTGTGAGAGAGCCAACTGGCGGAAAAATATTCGGAGGGCCGACCGAATGGGAAGAGGCACGGAGAAAGAAGAATAATATTAGTCGAAAATGTACGTGAAATTAAACATCAAGTTGGTAGTGGAGATGTCAACTGACGTCATAGTGTAAACAGCTATTAGACATGGCAATTTGTAGGGCCCAACCTGTTGTGTACCCTGCCTCTCCCTCACCCTCCTTCAGCTCCCAACGGGCCCTACCTCCTATTACACCTCCCAACACAACAGGTTGGGCCCTACAAATTGCCATGTCTAATAGCCGTTTTACTACTTTGACTAAGGTAGAATCTATAATTCAGCGGAGTGATTTGACAGAACTTTACATACATTTGACAACCGCTTTGTATGCAGAGAGCTGTCAAATCACTCCACTGAATTATTAATTCTACCTTAGTCGCTTACGTCTGTAGAGGCCTTTAGAACGTTTCGATAAGAAAGTCAAATACCGATAGATAATTAACCTATTGTATTTGGCATCTCTATTTTACGCTCACATAGACAATTTAGACACATACATGGATTTCATTTTTTTGCCACACTTTTGATCGTTGACAAGCATTCTTTGTCATCCCATTTCTCTGGTTAGGAGCGTTTTGAGAAACAAAAGCGAGTGACAGATTTTGAATCTTATTTCTGACTTTTGTGTTGCTTTGACGCAAATAGCCGCATATAGACATTTGACCCTTACAACAAAACGAATCGATTGATACCATACATGCAATAAATTCATCATGCCTACAATAGGCATGGAAGGATTTGAAAGAAAACTTGTGTCAAGTTTGTTTACATTATTTCCGTAAAATTTGAAATGCGAGTTTACTTATAGTCCAGCAGTTATGTACATTTCACCTGGAAAGTAATCCAAACTCAATGGAACTTTAACGGGTAGTTTGGGGGTATGCCAGGAAGACATTCATAAGTTTTCGACCTCGAGGACCTTGTGGAATTTGGAGGGGGGCCAAAAAACTTTTTTTTTTGTTTTTTGCTTATATATCATAAACTAAGCACTTCTTGTATAGGTACACCTTGTATGGCAAAGTTAAAGAGCAATAAATTTCCTGAAAGTTAGCTGTCATACCAGAGTATCAGGCCAAATATTAACGAAGATACTGCCAATTTATTGTTGAGATTCCAATATGGCGGCGGAACCATAATTTTTTTAGCAATTCTGAAAAGTTATGACTTTTCAAGTGTTATAACACTTGACAGCTTAACGAAAAATAATACATCTAAAGGTTGTCTGGAAGAGATCGCTTATTAGCAATAAGGCCGCCTGTTGTTTGCCTCTTCATATGTGCATAGGTGCTGTTTTCTTATTCTGAGGTGTGCAGTAGAGAGGATTTAACTTTACTTTTACTTGATATCCACAGAATATCATACATTAATTGCTATTAATGTATGATGACACTTGACAGCATCACAAAAAAAAATATTCACAAAGTTCCGATATTATAGGTTTTCAAAGACGGTAATATTGATGATTGATCGACATAATTAACATAGCAATGATGAAAAAACAGATAAGCACCTTTTTAAATTTTAATAACCTATTCTCGACTGTATCTTCGTTAATATTTGGCCTGAAAATCTGGTATGACAGCTTACTTTCAGGAATTTTATTGCTCTTTAACTTTGCCTTACAAGGTGTACACAAAAAGTGCTTAGTTTATGAGATATAAGCGTAAAACTGAAAAAAAAAATAGTTTTTTGCCCCCCTATAAATTCCACAAGGTCTGCGAGGTTGAAAACTTATGAGTGTCTTCCTTGCATGTCCCCAAACTACCCGTTAAAGTTCCATTGAGTTTGGATTACTTTCCAGCTACCCTTAACTTCATTCGACATAACTGCTGGATTATTACTCGTATGTTCTAACTTAATTTGTTCAAGTTAAGAGTCCGCTAAAGTTTTTTATCGATTTCGCTCAACTTTTCAATACTATTTTACAGTAACTAATAAGACTAATTTTAGTTCGTATACATATTTTGAAAGATAGTTCCTTTTTAAACTGTATAAATTAAAGCCTTTTTGATTTGGTTTCATTTATAAATAATTCACCGTAATCTAACAGCTGTTTCGCAATTTTTTCTTGGAGAGGTGAAAACAGTAAGATTTTTATTGATTAAAATGATGTTAATCTAGTATGTGTAATCGTTTATGCAATTAGTGTAACAGTTTTTTTCATTATGTTTACCTAGAACGATTTTAGGAAAAATTGCCGAAGTTTAGGTGGTATTTATGGGAATTTATTTATTTATAAATGTCGAAATAAACTTGGCTTCATGCTTTGATCAGGTAATATAAAACATATTGGAGGTCCATAACAAATAATAATAAAAAATCAAGCGACAAGTTTGCACGAATCAACGTCCTCACTAAATAAGCTCTGCAAGAATTGAGTTTTCGGGTAAGTATTAAATAATAAAAAATGTGTACCAAAAGTATTTTTTTACAATAACAAGACTTCAAACGATCTTATCAATTACAATTCATGTTCGTTATTTCATTATTAGCGATTTTCGTTTTCAAATCATTACCGGACTCTTAACCTAAAAATTTCACAGTTACTAGCCATCATTTTGATCGACTGGGTGTGGGCAGACGCAATGTGACACTTCGCATCACTTTACAGCCGTGTGTAATGGCTTTGCGGAACTGAATTCCAAACAAAGATGGTATGATATAGTTGGAAGCCAAACTTCTGCTAATCGTGTCTTTTTGCGTTGCTACTTCCTAACGGATTTTGACCTCTGACGAACCTTAGTTTAGTGCTTTTACCGAGAACTTGCCAAAAAGCTTAATGTGACCAAATAATGTAATTAAGGTAAACGTCCCCTGTTTCGGCAGGTTAAGGCTGTTAAGAACATTTTGAGAATTCTTCATTTTTTTTAAATATAACTATGCATACCTAATAATATTTTTTAAGCTTTTGAGGGAGTTATATTGATTCTTTGGGAGTATTTTTTTGTATAAACTATGTAGTTTTGGTTAAAACTTTTTTTTATATGAATTTATTCGTGAACCTCTTATTTGAGTCCTATTTCGTGTCAAACATTTAGCTCAGCTCCTAAGTTCGTGAGCTCGTGGCCCCTGTTTCGGTATAAAGTATTCCAGAGTAGAACATGATAAATTGTTGATAATAATCTTAAATATTTATCGGGTAAGTGATTGGGTTGGTTAGGTGTGATAAATTATGGGAAATAGTATGTAAATGGCGTAGAAAACTCCCTCGTTTATTTCCTCGCAGTAGTCATAAAAAGCACTATGAATGTCTTGGCCGAAAGCTCTATAGATGGACTGAATCTTCGAGGGTCTCCCCTGACGGGCCAACCCTCGAACTAACTCGTCACCCATAGTTTAATAGCCTTTACAATAATGTACTATTTTTTCCACCTCCGTAAGAACGGTCGCATTAAAAGGATTGTCTATTTTTTTTCCAATAAAATTTGATATAGTGTTTGTTCCAGACTCTGTGTGGGGATCTGCTCCAGTTTCACGAGTTAAGATTCCTACCTTCTTAAGGGTCCGGTAATGCTTTCAAATCGAGCAAAGATACGAGTTTTACACAGTAACCGAACGCTTCCAGGTACCACCGGCGCGTGCACGTGCACGGCCGCAATGAACAATATTGATACTTTAGGCGCTCTTGAGTAATATCAGAAATTTTGTTAGGTAAAATAAAACTAAAGATAAATCTAGTAACCATTTAATACACCATGTTATTTATTATAACTTGTTATGCACTAAAGCTATGTCTATATCTTTAGTGCATAATAACTTGTTATGCACTAAAGCTATATCTATATATATACATACATACATAATATAGGCGTACGTAAATGGTTGATTGACTGATCAATGCAGAGCCACAACCTACAGCAGATCGTAAATTTTTAATGTGTACAAGTAATTCGAAGTATTTTGAAAAATTCAATCCCAAAAAGGGTTGAAAGATTGTATGGGTAGATTTCAAAAAATATATTCAGTGACTTTACTGGTGTGAGAGGCTAGAGTATCTTTACTGGTACTGGGTTTGTCTTGGAGTTCAAGGCCCATTTCACACAGCATTTTCTAAAAAAACGTAAAAGTATATTTCAATCTACCTTGGGATGAAAATTATATTTTCAATCTATCTTGTAAAGGTAAAGTCAGATAAATTACTTATAATCGATTTATAAACCTTGTCTGTCTTTGTAGTTTTACTGCCATCGTTGCTGTTTTTATTTGGTTTTCTTACGCCATGGAATATGTTTTTTCTTTTTACTGAGCCAAACGCGCGCTTTTTGTACCAACCATAATGAAACCTAGAATAGTAACATTATTATTTAGTAAAAAATATGAAGCGTCTTATCAATAAAAAGCCACAAAGATTAGTTTAAGTTCTAAACATATTTTGTATGCAGCGTGATTTGAGTGCTGTTAGTAGGATTCTGCAGAAACAAAGCTGCAACGGACAAAGAAATGGAAATAAATATGGTCCTGTTGTAGTTTTGCGTAAACACACATACAAGAATTCGAGTAGCTCAATACCATAGTTGTAGATTATTTTAAAGGCAAGTTCATGGACTATGCCTTGAAATATTAGTGTGCGTTGTATTGCACGGCTGTGTACTTGCATATCAAGCAAAGTCTTCGATGATATCTGCATTCTTAAGGCTCTCAGCTAAAAACCACCTGTGACAAAAATATCATGGCAATAAGGTCGTGTAGGGTCATATGTATGTTTTAATATTGTAAGGCTGGATTGACACTAAACTTGTAAGTTTCGCTTTTGTAAGGCACGAAGCTATTTTCTACAATGAGAAAACAATATCTTTCTCTCATTCTGACCTACAACAGCGTCCCTTCGTACGTAAACAAAACTTAGAAGTTTAAATCTGGCTTAAGAACAACGTTAAAACAATCGTATATAATTAAACTAATTAAAAATTACCTAGTGAAACATCCAAATGAAACATGAGGATATGTTGTGTGTTAGACCAAGCTGTGGGGCATTTTATAGGGCTTTATAATATTAATACAGACTAGACTTTCCAATGGGCTTAGGACCTTTCATAACTTTTTGACTAACGGCGATTGACATTTACAGATTAAAGTAAATTTAGTGTTTATTTTGATGTCAATCAATCAGTTTTCTACCAGTTATCAAACACAATAGTCCAGTTTAACACACTTGAAAAGTCACAAATGAATAATTACGATTTCCATACAGTTTCGCGTAGTAAATGTTTGAAGAAAGCATTTTTTTATTTGTGGCTTTTCTATTGCCCTAAACTGCGTTGGCAAGTAAAAAACTTATCATCACTTCAACTTGGAAAGGCGCTCTTTATCCCTTAAAAGCGGAGGAGAAAAACGCATTTTATCCACATCTGGCCACATGGACTTTAAACAGTTGAATTACAAAATTTTGAAAGCATTAATTTTTAATACTCTATAACTGGTATTTTTCCTCGCGGCGTTGTAGTGAAAAATGTTGAATTATGCTCGGCAGCAAAGTTCGTTCGTGGCTAAATTTTGGAATCTTTTGCTTACTCTCAAATATAATCTCACTATAAGCACGCGAGGTTAAACAACAACTTTGCTCCTTTGTGTAATAAATAACTATTTTCACATCACCTATTCGTACACCGGCTTTTTCTTCCCTGCTAGGAGGGAACCAAGTGGCGCTTTTCTGTCATAGGACATTAGTTTTTTTTTCAGCCAGTCCGTCATTACAAAAAAAACTTATTAAATTAATAAAAATCTAAATTAATAAATATTTTTAAAATCTGAAATATTTTTTTTTTAAATCGATTAATTACAACCAGGAAGCACACTAAGGACATATAAAGTTAAAATAAATATCATCATCTCAGCCATAAGACGTCCATTGCTGAACATAGGCCTCCCCCTTGTAGCTCACCAAACGAAGACGCTTAACTGCCTGATAGGGGAAATAATTCGTGTAAAGCTGAATTTCGGTGTAGTTGTAGATAAAGGTATCTTACACAACATACTAAAAGTACCGGTGGATGGGGGCGCCGCTAACGGGGGGAACCAAAAAAAAGGCCCTTTACACCCCGTAAAGGGCCTTTTTTTTGGTTATTCGTAAATAAATCAGTAACGGTGGCTCATAAACGATATTCCACACATTAGGGTTGGAGTAAAAAAAAAATTTACCCCCCTCCACCCACTTCATGTGTACGGGAGGTACCCGAAAAAATAATATTTGTTCAGATTTTATTTTAAAACATTGACGGCCTGATTAAAACACATACTCATACGATTTTTTTCTTTTCTAGTACTAACTCAGCACCATGCTTACTCTGCTTAGTGATGGCTAGTACTAGACAAGTCATATTTCGTATGAGTATGTGTTTTAATTACGCCGACAAAGTTTTACAACAAAATCTGAAAAACTATCATTTTTGCGGGTACCTCCTGTACACATGAAGTAAGGGGTAAATATTTTTTTTAATCCAACCCTAATGTGTGGGATATCGTTGGATAGGTATTGTTTTTTTAAATAAGAGTGTTCTACAACAATTTTTGGAAAACACTAATACTTTCGTAAATAATAGCTCCAAAAGTTTAAAAAAGTGTTTATCGTATTTCCTCGATATCTCACTAAACATTGATCACAGCAAAAAAGTGCAAAGAATCTTTTTTATAGAAAATGATATGTGGATGAATTAAGCAACAGAACATTTTTTCGTATGAGCCACCGTTACTGAGTTTTTTACGAAAAACCAAAATAAGGGACCTTTACACCCCCCTCACCCCGTTAGCGGCGCCCCCACCCATCGGTACTTTTAGTATGTTATGTAAGGTACCTTTGCCTACAACTAAACCAAAATTTGGCTATACACGAATTATTTCCTCTAAGTTTTCCTTCGTTGGGTGGGCTATTGGACCTCCACACGTACCGGTTGGAAGCGATCCGCATCCAGCGTCTTCCGACGACCTTAACAAGATCGTCTGTCCAACTTGTGGGTGGACGTCCTAGCTTCGTGGTCTCCACTCGAGCATTTTTCGGCCCCATCGGCCATCTTCTCTTCGTGCAATGTGGCCTGCCCATTGCCACTTCAGCTTGCTAATCCGGTGGGCTATGTCGGTGACTTTAGTTCGTCTACGAATCTCCTCATTTCTGATTGGATCACGTAGAGAAACCCCGAGCATCGCCCTCTCCATAGCTCGTTGAGCGACTTTGAGTTTTCAGATGAGGCCGATAGTGAAAGACCACGTTTCGGAGCCGTAAGTCATCACTGGTAACACACATTAATCGTCTTGTCCATGTTCATTTTCAAGCCCACCCGTTGTGAAACTCGGTTGAGGTCATCGAGCATCATGCTGTACTCAGCATGATGCTGCAACGACGAGTCGATGGAGGTACTCCTCCATCGACTTTGCCATGACTACGATATCGTCGGCAAACCGAAGGTGAGTGATGTATTAGCATTCCAGGAGCTTGAAGGCGTCTTCCATTACGGCAGTAAACAGTTTTGGAGAGATAACGTCTCCCTGCCTTACGCCTCTTCGCAATGGAATCGCCTTCGTACTCTGCTCCTGCACTCGGACCGACGTGGTGGCGTTACTGTACAAACACTTCAACACTTCGATGTACCGATAGTTAATATGGCATCGCTGAAGGGACTCAAGCACCGCACATGTTTCCACCGAATCGAAGGCTTTCTCATAGTCCACAAACGCTAAGCATAATGGCAAGTTATACTCTTCGGTCTTCTGTATAACTTGCCGCAGCGTATGGATGTGGTCTATGGTACTATAGCCTTTTCGGAAGCCAGCTTGTTCGGGAGGCTGGAAGTCATCAAGTCTGTGTTCGAGACGGTTCGTGATGACCCTTGAAAACAGCTTATAGACATGGCTCAAAAGCGTGATGGGTCTGTAGTTCTTCAATAGGCTGTTATCACCTTTTTTGAAGAACAGCACCACCTCGCCTCTATTCCATGTTTCAGGCGTTATGCCCTCGGACAAGACGGAATTAAAGAGCTTCTGGAGGACTTTAAGTACCGGTGTTCCACCCATTCTCAGAAGCTCTGAAGTGATTCCGTCTTTGCCCGGCGCCTTGTAGTTCTTAAGCTACTTCAGGGCCATCCTAATCTCGTACAAACTGATGTCCGGGATATCTTCGGTATAATGTCGGGACAGCTTGGCTCTTGGGTCTCCTCCCAAGCTGTCAATAAATATGATTCTACTAAAATATTTTTTATTTTCCTCTAAGGTGGTGTTGAAAGCAGTGTGTCACATAGAAGCAAAACTATTTTCACCTTGGGCGTTAACACTTGAACCCCTCACTACACTCAGTAGTCTGCTTTAGAATCCCTTGCTACGCTCGGGATTCTATGATGGAGTCAGTCGCATGTTTTTGGGATTTACTATACGCCCTCACCGTAAATATTTCATTTTCTCCCTTGTTACACAGTCTACTACTTATTGATTTCTGTTCGAAACGGATTCAATTGGCATCTAAAATATAATGCAATTTACTCGCTCGCGTAAATTTTTCATAAATTTGTATGTTGATCGCCCTTACGTCCTTAATTAAAATGTAGCGTCGTGAGATCTAGTATCTGCCCTCACTGGCCGATTTGGAAAATTCACCCTGTATAGGACCATTCAACTATTCTTACACCGTTTGTGTATGTTTCTGTTTGGCTAAGTTAGGTTCTAACTCAAAAATTATATGAAAATCGCAAAATATTTAATAAAAATTAACGTACGTAGGTAACGTACCTAAGATCAAGACTATTTGGAGTGGAGCGCGTTATATTTACGAGGCGAATAAGGTAAATGATATAATTTCATAAGTTTCATAACAATTACGAAATAACTTAATAAAAATTTACCTATCAAGTGTTACAAAGGTCCCCAGATGTCAACGACTGGGTGATAACAATTTTTTCCCAATTTACGGGTGCCTTTGCACTTTTCGAATTCACGCTAGCGTTCTAGCGGGGAGCGACACACACAGTGATCTCAGCGAGCGTACTAAATCGCCCGGCCTTACTTCGTATAATTAATTGTAAATTTATAGTTAATTTGAAGTGCTTTATTTACGAATATTTACTATCAAATGGTATATATATTTTATATTATTTGGGTTCATAATAAGCTGAAGTTTATGTTTGTATTCATTTTTTTCATAACTAATCATGTATGTAGTCAGAAACTGCGGTTATTCTTTGTGTATTTTTTCCGAAAGTTGACTGATTTAATTTTGTTTTTTCTCAGTAATTTTGTATGACATTGGTAGAATTTTTTATATTTATTCCATAGAAGACTATAAACTCAATATTACAAAAAAAACTGTAGCAATACGACATCAATAAAATCCCCAAATTGATATCTGTCCGAACCTCCCCGAGCTAAAATTGGTAAAACACTTGTTGGGAATAGGTCAATTATTCAAAATACAATAATAATGTAGATAATGTTTTGTACTTATACAGTCCCTATTGAAATGATCTTTCAATTTATGCTTAAAAATTTGTTGATTTAGTACTCTTTAATGGCTAAATTATATCAAATAGTTGAGTGAAATTGTAAAAAGACTTTACCGGACTCTTAATTAACACAAGGAATTACCAATTCTGTATCGTAATCGTACCGATTCTAAGTCTATTGAGTCACTTATTTGTGTCTGTGTTACCTATCAATATAGATTTATCTGTCACGAACTTGGGGAAAAGTAACAAAAACCCAGTTCCTTACTTCGTGATACAGATTTTTTTGAAATTCACGGACTTCATTTAGTAGATCATATTTAAAGTACGTATATTAATCACTAACCATCGTATATGTAATACACATACACAAAAATAAATAAAATAAATCGAATTATAAGCAAAATTGTGCTGGTAGTTAATACGCGAATTTATCTTAAAAATGTAAAATCGGGTCACATTCAAACTCGATTTATGAGAATTCTAGTGAGAAAAACATATACCGAACTAGCTTTTCCCGCGGCTTCGCCCGCGTACTATAAGTACTCAAAAAGGATACGATACCCATGTTGATTTTCAGTCTTTGTGACCACATTTGCCCCTTTTAGGAGTTGAATTTTCAAAAAACCTGAAACACGTGTTAAACTACGTATAAAATCTACGTATCGTTAGGAATACTCCTGTGAAGTTTCGAATAAAATAATCTAACAAATCTTGATTCGCCATACAAACTTTGGACCCCCATTTTACCCCCTTAGGGGGTGAATTTTGAAAAATCCTTTCTTAGTGCACCCCTAGACCTTATAAGGAACCTACGTACCAAATTTGGCATCTCTAGAACCAGCGGTTTGGGCTGTGCGTTGATATGTCAGTCAGTCAGTTTCTTCTTTTATATATTTAAAGATTTAGCTCATACGAAACTTCATGACATACACTACTTGTTTTCTAATTCATATTTAGATTATGTTCGTTGTTAAATATATACACAAGCAACCAAAATATATCTAGAAAATCCTTATTTCGGCAGTGACACGAAACAAGAGACACAGAAAATAAGATGACAGCTATTTCGTGAGTCGATTGATTGCACTTTTAAGGGACTTCTATCCTTAAATTTAATCCTTTTATATGTCAAATCAATTACTAGGGAACCCACAGAGACACTCTCAAAACTATTATTCAATTGGACTTACCTTTACCTTTCCATAAGCTTAAGAAGTGAGAGCGCGCACCTTACGGTTAAAAGAAGTTCACGCATACCGCACAGCGGTTCGCGGTCAGCTGACAGTTTCGAGCTTCATAATTACTCTTAGTTTATTCACAAAAATATTAGTACTTGGTTTTTTTAACAGATTAAATAATAGAGATTTTTGTCTTATCCATAATTTAAATAAAAAATGTTTAGATTGATTATTATTTGCGCCAGAAATAAACTAACGAAATTTCGTACTATCACGAAACAGGGGCCCTTTACCTTATTTAGTTTAGAGATAAACAGTTTATAATATAGGGTTTTCTCCTAGTTCTGGTTTTGTGTGGAAGAACCGGGATTGAATATGAAATTGGAACCAGTAGCATTTCCTAGCACAATAGTTTACAATCTCTTGTAATGTTTATTGAATTATCATTATCGATCATCTAAATGTCGTACTTATAGAATTTATATTCCTTCCAAACCAGAAATATAAACTAAATTAAACTACTCAATACCAATTATTGTGAATAACGTCTACATAACTTTTTTTTCCACCCATGATAATAAAATCTACGGACAGAAATACGTTATCACATGCATTTTAATGACATTATTTTGTAGGATTAAACTCATTTAATAAGAGTCGTGTTAAGGTAAAAATATTTGGTCGGCGCACCAAAGGCGGATCATACAAGTAATCATACAAGTTATTAGTGACATTTTGCTGATTTCTTGATAAGTGCCACACAAAAAGTGACAGAATCTAAGATAAGGCTTTATTTAGCACCATAAGTAATAAATAATCCACTTTATGAGGTTGATAGACCAAATCGAAGTAAATCTGATATTTTTGTAAAGGGCATTGGGGTAATAGTGGTGATACTATGTCGATTAATCCTGATATATGACGTCTGAGAGTTTAATCCAGCTAACATACTGGTAATATAAGGTCATGTGTTAAAGCTGCTTAGCAAATTTTATATTTCGTACCATACCCACGCAAAGAAATCATATCACGAAGCAAATGTTTACCTACTAAGATCCACTTTAGTCTACTTCATTCTTTAAAAACGGGTTTTCTACTCTTTTACAAATATACATATTATCGGTACCTCTGTAACATTAACTTTGCTGGGCTTGAAAAACATAGTGTTCATCACAAAACAGATGTTTGTATATTATTCCTGACATGGGAGAATGGCGGCCATTATTAAGAATTAAATGTATGTTTAGTAGAGATAGAGAATCATTGTTTTTCAAACCCGGCATAGTTAAGCATCGTATAGGCAATATTGCTGATATTGCTGTTGACGATACCTAAGTTTATGCCTGTTATGCCTAGTTAATATCTTTATTGTTTTTTTTTTGAGTTTTATTGATTACATTAAAACTAGCATTCATACTTCCCACATAATCATGTTATTTACAAAGTATTAACTTTATTTGTTTACTCTATTTGTTTATTTGTAAAAATAAATCTTACAGGCTTACAGTTGACACCAAAACGCTTGTAAGATACTCAAAAGCATAACTGATAATCAATTATTCTATCAAATAACTACCACTCGATATCGATTAGTATTCTTTACCATGCGCAAGGGAAATTTGCAAAACTTAATCCGAACCATCCCGTAAATGACAAACAGGCCGGAATGACAAATGTAAAAAGGAAAGGCGACGTTTAAACAACACTTAATATGCAATTTGTATGAGGAGGCTGGCTTCGAAATGAGCCAATACATTGATACTGTTTGCATCGGAGTCGCCTCGCGTAGAACTTTGCAAACTCATTTATCGTTTATAAGTGCACATGTCAATCAATTTTAGTCCTTAATCCCACAACTTATGGAGTCGAAACAAAATTATGATTTTTGCCAATTGTGGTTTTTACAGTGGCATATCGCGAAGGTGGCGCCACGATAGAAGACAAAGTGATATACACATTCGTCGGTCGATATAAGCGTATGCTGTCATTAAGGAAACACGGATATAAGTTATGTGACTGGCAGACTTATGGTCAATAATTTCCTTATTGTGTGACAGGGAATTTATGCGCCCATCCAGATTTCCGAGTAGGTGCACTAGGGTACGGTGATTCCAAATTTCAACCACTTCCTTTTCGACATTTAGGATATTTACCTACCAAAATGTACCTATACTAAAAATTAAAGTAATTATTTAATTTTGGAGTGACAGGGTCGCCATATGGAGTGGAGTATAAGAAAACTTACGACTGAAACAACTCCAGCATTGCATGAATAGTATGAATTTTGCAATTCATTCATACACAAAGTATTTGACTACGTCGTTTGTTGCCTAGATTATTAATGCTGTTTAACCATTTGTATATGTACTGATTTTGATTCCTTTTTAGGGTTACGTAGTCAACTAGCTTTGCTATTTGTCCGTTCGTCTGTCGTTGGATAATTCTAATAGTTTCGTAAATAATAGCTTTGAAAGTTCAAAAATCCAAAAAACCGTGAATCCAAAAAAATCTTGAAATTGAGGCCTAGTTGAACCGTTTTTGATTTATTACGCAAAAACGCACAGTGAAAGGACGTAAGTGCCGCATAATAAAATGACGTAAGCGCCGCCCGACAAACTCTTGGCCGGTTTTTTCTACAAGTTACATTCTGTGTAACTTTAAAATAAAGTCATTCAATCCTAAAACATACAGCACACGTTCCGCAACGTATAAACGTCTACGCGGGCGTCTGTCGGCTTACCTAATAAAAAAAAACCCTAAACTATATAAGGAATACATAAGCAGTTACACCCTTTGTCGTTTCAAGAGCAATGCTATCATATGTATGCAACCGGTTGTAACAGTTACCAACTTGTTAAGCCAATCAAGGTAAATTGCACCTTGGCTCAATGTGATAAGGAGTTTGATATGCCATATAGATAAGTTTGCGATATGGACGATCGTCCATATTGGACCACCGCTGCGTGGCACGCTCCGGTTTCCTTGCACTATTCACTAAGCATTATATATTCGACTGTCAGCTTTTTCCTAGAAAAGCTAGGTGTAGGTAGTACTTAGTATACCTAGGCGTGACTGGAGATCTAAATTATTTTGGCTATGTGTGGTCAATTATTATCTAAAGCTTTGTGAATAATGGTACCGTTAGCGTATTAGGTCCTTTATTTTGATGCAATTAAATTTGATTTGCGAGAATAAAACTGGATAGTCGTAGGTTAGTGTTTTAGTCTTGTGCTAGAACTGGTATACATGTTAGGTAACTAACCCCTTTCATTGGCAATCACAGAACCCTAACATGTAGATGATGTTCGAATAAATTTTTTGAAAT
The DNA here is from genome assembly GCA_947086415.1 of Pammene aurita. Classification (NCBI taxonomy): domain Eukaryota; kingdom Metazoa; phylum Arthropoda; class Insecta; order Lepidoptera; family Tortricidae; genus Pammene; species Pammene aurita. Next base: position 18,940,786 of record OX352305.1, on the reverse strand, counting down.
TTTATATCACATTAACAACGATTTCTTTGATCTCTTCATGTTTACGATATTCAACTTCATTTTGTCTTTGAAATCGTCAGTGTCATTGTTCCACTTCTTTCCAAAAACTTGATACCCTTTACAGTATTGATATTTGTTCGAAAGAATACTAGTTTTTAGTAATTTTCTACAAAATCATTGTAATCCATTAACAGTTTTTACAAAAAAAAAATACTTTCAAACCTTTACTATACAGCTGTCAATCAAAAGACCCGGAATAAATATCTTTGTACGAATTTATTAAGGTTTGAAATGAAACGGTACCTATATATAAATAGTCAGATATTACCTGTTTATTAGGTAGGTAACCAATATCATAAAATATATTAATAGGCTAAAGTCCAATCATAGTCCAACACTTTTATTGAATGAACATCAAGAATGGACACTGATTAACTTGTCCTAAAGAGGACAAAATAATCGTAATTAATGTCATATTGTGGCGGTGTAACCGACCGTTGCATTATAAAACCGTTTGTCCAATGTAATGGCGCATGACAGCCTGATTGATTGGCTCGTAATTCGTATATTTTACGACTAATTAATGTCGTAATGTAGAGCTGTAAGTATAAAGAAATAAAAGGCTATTAGGAAATGGTTTCCATTGGGAGTCAATGGCAGCGCGCCAAAGGATTAAAGCACTGTGAAGTAGGTACTGCTTTCAAACATCTAATTATAATCACATCACTATTCTAATAAAATGAATTCATTCACTTCCGTTCGTGAGTTAATACATAAACAATACATTAAAACCACAATATATCTCAAACATAACTCCAACACAACAAATAATCAAACAATCTTGGAGTTGAATTGGAGTTGCATCTGAATTATTTACAAGCAAATTCTGATATTTCTGATTCAGACGTTTAGGCGCTAGCTGTATTGCGTAGTTAATGCATTGGAGTTGTATTTGTTGGATTGTGTCTAAACTAAACGTGTTCTAAAGTTAGAATACGGCCTATTTTATAGATCAGAAAGTTTTAAAAATATGTGTTCATATAAGGATAAAAAAGAAGAGAAGTTTGTAAATGAACGATAGATAATAGGAGAAGAAAGATGCTTGGACATCTGCTGTGAATTAATATAAAATTTATCGAAAACATATAACAGGGAGAAATTAATCAAAAAGGGAGTCAGTAGAGCGTACATGGATAGAGTACAAGAAAGCAAATGTTGAAGTTTCGTATCAAACTGTCAAGGGGAAAAGGAGAAGAAGGTAGAGGTCACAAGGAAATTATACTCTAGCAACAAGATCCCAGTTTTTAAAGATATATAAATCATGATGATGTCAGTTCACTTAGTTATCAATCAAAATATCTCTACTTGTAAGTCCTTATGCCATTATTGTCAATTCAAAATTAGTGTCCATTTTGTAGGCTCACCAACAATGGCCGGGTAATGTTTTCCAGAGTTTACTTAACAATTGTGAAATTGTAAGTAGGTAAGTAAAACCTATGTAATTGTAATGTCGATTAGACTACTCATTGTAAATACTCGTAATCTTTAGTACCACAAAGTCAGAGCAAGCTAAATATAAAACACGAATCCAAAATGAACAAGTACCTACTTTAACACACGTTTAATAACTTGTTTAGATGTTTACTTAAAAACCAACGTTTTATGTTTCAGATCAAAGTTAAGCTGAGATGAAGGAGAGAATAATACGTAAGTGCAAAACGGCCAATCGTCAAAATCCGGCTCCACCCGGAGATTTAGACAAAAAGCATTCCACATGCATTCCACAGTTTACGACTATTCAATGGTTTGTCTGAAAAACACATTCTCAAAATGTCTGAACTGAAGATTGACTACTTTCCCCGAATAAGTAGTACAATCAACTTTGATAATATACTTTGTAGAGCATGTAATAAGGTTTGCTATTGTTTGAAAGTGATGATACTGATGATAAACGAAGAAAAATCGCTTGGCTCAGAATTGTGTCAAAGTTTTGTTTATCTTTGGACTAATTTGGGCTTTTGATAGTCTTTGATGGGTTCGAAGCATTGAACGGAGCTTTTTCAGGCTTGTGGTTTTACGTATGAAGGTAATAATTAGCATTCCTTTGTTCTAAGTTTAGTTTGGACTTGACGAGTGCTTCATTCTTGCATTTGATTCTAGTATAAGTTAGCTCGTTTGGCTGATCAGCTGAAAGACGAACAGCCGGTGAATTGCCTAAATATTAAGTTACATTTGCTGCTACCTGTGCATATATATATATATATATATATAGTCTGGATAACCTTCAATGCAGTAACAGTTAAAAGGTAAAAGTCATAACTGTATAGGTTATGCCTTTTTAGTGGTGAGGATATAGCGTAAGAAAAATAAGTATGATTCTCTCTGTCTATGCTTGAAGTGAGGTGAGACAAACCTTAAGCAGAGAATTATGCCAGTTCCTGGTATAATATTATTATAATCTAGATATTCATCTACTTGAGTTACAAGTCCACAATTCAGGCTACTCAGTCAACAAAACGCTCTGGTATGTCACTGTACCCAGGGCTCACTAATGTGTGCACTTCTAAAGGAATGAAATACGAGTAGTTCTCACAGTTAACCGTACCACGACACTCTTCACATTCCGAGGTCGCTGCCGCTGTCTGTATAAATTTGGCAAGAGTATCTCCGTCACATAAGATCAAAATCATCATGCAAATGGGCCACATTTGTAATTCCTGTCTGGGCAAGTAATATAATTTTTACGTCTATGAGATCTGGGGTGATCTTGTGACAGATTATGGAACCAGTTTACAAGTTGATGTCACTATAAAGTGTTAATTATCGTCACATGTAACTTCATAAACTACATATATACTCCCAAGTGAATAGCTAATGTACAAAGATATAATTTGAAATAGTGCGGTTTAGAAGTATGTTTGCGAGCGCAAGTATTTTGAATTGCGGTTAGTCTCTGAAGAAACACCTCCAGATTGTTACATATTTATACTTAATTATTAACCATATTTTTTTAAACATGCTTTTTTGTGATTTAAAAAAAAACAATGTAAGCGAGTGAACGCACTGCGGGTTACAGATCTTCTCCGCGGAACCGACACCGCGGCACCGCTGCACAAATTTTCCGAGGTGTCCGTAAAATGGAGTGCGTAAACAATAGCGAATGCGGCTTCTCTAACGCGCATATGTAATTACAATCGCGTTTATCGGTCACGCGCGATTTCGCGAACGGTCCACTAGTCCGCATTCATATCTCCGCATTCATATCTCCGCATTCACATCTCCGCACTCTTTCCGTCTTCGCGGTACAATGGCGAAAACAGCGAGGACATGTATTGTGAACGCAGAGCAGACTAGCAGACTGAATGCGAAACCGTGTGTGACAGAGATAGTGCGAAGCTAGCGAAGCGAAGAGATAATGCGCGCGAAGCAGTCGGATTCGCTACGTATTCGTTTCGGCTTCATATAACGAACAACTCGGAGAAAATATGCAACTAAGTCGATTGCATACAAAAGGTCTGCACCGTTTATTTTTCTAAAAGGTGGCGGTAGCGTAGCAGTCCAGTTATATTGGTAATTACATGGGTAAAGTAATTTACATTAATACGTAGGCTAACCAGTAAAAAAAATCATTATCTCTCATATACTGCATATAAATATCTTATGTTAAAGAAGAGCGAAAGCGTAGCTGCTACAAATAAAAAAACCACACTTAATAATTTTAAGCCGTACCTAACTCGTTAACTGCACGTAGGTACAATACGTACACAATTGTCGACATACTTATACACAGTTACTAATATTTTATCGCAGCAAAACGTAAGTTATATTCATAGACCAAACCAAACAGCAGCTTCGTGGGCAATTTCTATTCCCAATCAATTATAAATGAAAAAAAAACTTATAAATGATAATTGACGTTTAGGTAATATTCCAATCCAACCTAAATTGAGATAATATTTTGCAAACAGGAAAAATAAATAGTGTTGGCGCCAAGCAGAGACATCTTGAATGGAGGCGACAAACAATATAAATGTTAATTAATGTTAATAACCTTATTAATTGTCTAGAAACAGGATTATCTTAGCGGTCAGTCATTTAAAAAAGCAGTCGATTGACGCGATTTTATGAACACGTTTGACTTTCTGAATGAAACGTGAGAATTGTTCATAGCATTTGGTCAAACGAGATTTACAAGTTGTGACGTTTAAGCCAGACTACAATAACTCTATACGGCAAATGATTTGACAGTCACTAAAAAAAATGGCAACGCCAGGCTACCAGCGCTCTTATTTTCCTAATTCATATCATCTAGCGATGTTAAAACACTTTATAATAAATCATAAATAATAGCTCACTTTATACAAAAACACTCACATTATTCCAATTTACAGCCTGGAAAAGAAAAATAAAACACTAGTGCGCAAAATAAAACTTTCCGCACGTAGAGATAATCATGATGTATCTGTAGTTTTTCATGTTTTGCCCTAGCTAACAAACTGTAGTAGTTTTTTTTTTGTATGTTTAGGTAGGTAATATAAGCTTAATTTATAAGGCATACAGAGATGCCCATTAAGTGCTTTATTTTAATTTTAATATATCTATGCCTATATATAATATTGTAAGATGAACGCCTGCAAGTATAATGTTAATATAAATTGTTGTTTGGGGTGAACTGAAAACCAGCGCTGTAGTTGCTAGTCTGCGCCACAGCAAACGCTGAGTACATCCCTTTTGTCACACTGTCTGTTTCTTTTAATTTTGTATAGATTAAGAAAATATCATATTTTTATTTTATTTTGTTGCTTCTTGTATGGTATGTTTTAAGTGACAATAAACCTTTATTCTATTCTATTCTATTCTATCATAGTTTGTATGTGTTATTTGCTATTAAAGCTAGAACTAGACCACGTTAACTCTATTTTCCAAGCGCAATGTGCGTACGAGTTAACACAAAGTTTGTGTTAACTCGTACGCAGATTGCGCTTGCGCGCGTCACAAACGTCTAATTTATGTAAAAACTAGCGACCCGCCCCGGCATCGCACGGGATAAAAAATGGTTATTGTGGGTTATCCCTAAGAGATAGACATATACCGTCACGGACTTTTTTGTAGACATTTTTAAGATGTACAATACTGTAGTACATTATTTTTATCTATCTCAGCGTTTGCAATGTAAGCGCAAAAAATGAGTTTTATTTACGACATCACATTAGAAACCTCTAATGTCATCAGTGTTTCTCTACTATATTATGCTTGTATTATACATATAAACCTTCCTCTTGAATCACTCTATCTATTTATAAACCGCATCAAAATCAGTTGCTTAGTTTTAAAGATCTAAGCATACATAGGGACAAACAGCTAAGGACAAACAAAAGGGACAAACAGGAAAGCGACTTTGTTTTATACTATTTATGTAATGATTGATTGAATTATGAAAAGATGTACATTATAAAAGTAAATTTTTGCCACCTTTGGGCATTTAACTTTAAATAAACATTAATTTAATTTTTTGCCAATACGACTCATGTTACATGAACATAAACGTTATTTTTGTGTCATAAAACTTGTACGTTGTGTAAAATTAACAAATCATGAATAAACAATTGAATTAATAAAAAAATTTTTTTGTAACTTTTTCTGCTTCAATAAGTACAAATATTATGTACCGCAAAATCATTTACATGTGCCCGTGAGAACTCGGAATCCACGAATACCTCCGAACTCTATATATTGGCGTGTTCATGAAGTCCAATACTATTATATAATCTGTGCCAATAGTATTAATCGTTATTAGAGTATCAAATGCGAAACTTTATATTATGTCGAGGACAGATGTCGGAATAGAGTACGAGTATACCTTCAATATACCACATAGAAATGCTTTAACCACCGTGTTCAATTAACAGAATAACTGCAAAGTCATGTTGTGGTGAAAACTTAAATTAAATAATAATCACTCTCCTTCCTTAACAAACGTCCTTAACATACGTCCTTAGCTGAGGTACCTACTCGTAAACTGACAGAGAGGTATACAAATATGAACTTTTTCTACTCGTCGACTATAATGCTAGAATTGAAACTTTGTAGATTGAACTTTTCGATGGAGCTTTTATGGTCGCATATTTTAGCATCATCGATGATGCTGAAATGGATTTTCATATAGTATGTATTGTAACATGGTCGTGGAGGAGACCACGTCAGAGGGAGCAGGTTGTAAGGCACTCGTCGAAATTAATTCTTACTAGCTTGCCTATTTAGAGCACTCGTAGAATAAGTATACAACAGTGACATAATTAAGCTTTTCAATCTCGTACCGTACCTAGGCCACTTAGCAAGCTTCGTGGCCTAAACACGATACGAGTATTCGTCTGAAAAGCTCATAATGTGACAATGGTATAAGATCTATATTACGTATTTTAACACGCTGTCATCAAATGATCTAAAAAATGTTTATTCATGTTTTAAGTGATACAAATATTTTAATACAAATGTTATATTTGTCCTCGTTTGGATCTTTGTGGTATTAAAAATTATACTTAATTATATAATTTTATGCAATATGATGGCCATTACAGTCGCAATATCGGTATTATTAATTATACATAATCGTAACCGCGTCATTTGCATTACTAATATCTACTGCAGTGATATAAAGGAACAGAGGTGGGAAAAATCCCTCTCCATAAAGCGTTGTGCAAGCTTTTTTGTTTTTTTTTATACCACGACGCTGGCAAACAAGCATACGACCCACCTGATGGTAAGCAGCTAACGTAGCCTATGGACACCTGCAACACCAGAGGTGTCACATGCGCGTTGCCGACCCTTTACAAAAAGGAGGATTTACTGTGTTGACGGCTAAAGGAACAAGAGGGTCCCTCATCAAACATCATCAACACACTGGGTCCTCGTTTTGCTTCGTTCCTATTTTAACTGTCAGCAACAGAATTATTTAAACGGGCTAGGTGCTCAAAACGAGCTTGAAATGATTTACTGTAAAAAAATGCGAGCCTCAAATATTTCCTTCAGTCTTGTATAAATCAGCGGTAGAGGAGATTTTTTCAATATTATCAGCAGCCTCTTATGAAAACGAATGGCAGCTCTTCAAAACCGAGCGCATTCTCCCCAGCGCCGCACTAATCGTGCTCTAATCTCACTAATCACTTACTAATCGGCGACTAATCACTCACTAACCGCTTACTAATCCGCGCTCACTCTGATTTATACTAATTGTGGCCCGCGCGTTTGAAACAATTTAGGAATAGGATAAAATACTGTCAAGCGGTGAGTATCGGTAAACTAGCCGGTTCAAATTTGCATTTTGTCGGTATATTTAGGTGTTTATTATACTACACTGTGTAGTTAAGTAAAGTGTCATGACATTTAATTACCTAGAAACCTAGAGAAACAGTTCATTCATCCGCAAATAACATGTGTGTACTTACCCGTAACAGGACTATTGGTGATTATTTTTCTTCAACAAAAAGTTATTAGTAAATATCCAACTATGTTTCTTATTAAGTTCATGACAACGCATTAGTATGATTTGGGATTTAAATGCTTATAATTCACAAAAAAATCGCTTCAGATAAATTATTTAACGTCCTATGGAAACAAAAGTTAACGGGGCTCTATTATTTCAACACTTACTTCGAAATTTGATTTGAAAACACAAAAATTTAGCACCTAACGTTGCTCAAAAGAAATATTGACTGTATGGAAAGCACTGAGAAACGAAAACTATATAATATATGTATGTATATGTACTATACTCGTATTATATTGATGCATCTCGTCTCAGCGCTGTCTGTTGTCTTGCGACTTTTGACTTTCTGCCAAAACATAAAAAAAACTTTACGAGTTAATGACCCATGTGATACCGCGAAAATAATGTGGTTTCTGAGAAAATGGCATGGATAATGGAGATAAATTTTCTCTTACTGTAGGTACCTAATGTAGTTCTCTACAATTTTATATGAATTTAAAAAATCATGAAGAACGGGCGTTGGGCGAAATTCAGTTGCCAAGTTGTTAATTGTACCCACGTAAAAAATATACAGTGCGCAAAACATATTTAAATTTTATCAGTGGTGCTGGTGGTCTAAGATTTTGCAGACACAAGCGAGGCAGACGCATTAATTTTAATTATTGGCAGCCAAATTGCTCATAACAAACAAGACCAATATTGACCAAAGAAAAGTGGTTCCGAATAATCCACGCCGATCAAATACTAAACTTCTAATGAAGCACACAGACTTTTAACAAACACCGATCACAGTTATTACACGGCCATAAATCCATAAACATAATCGATATCAATTGAGACATCAAATTTTGGGAGGTTTTTCGCAAAACGATCAAAGCAATTTAAACTCTAATCTTTATTTTATTAGTTGCAAATTAACTTGCTATTTAATCTTAATTGTCGCGGCAATCATTTTTATTGGCCACTAGTCAATATTAAGCAAAATAAGGTTTGTTTAATAGAGTTAAGATGCTATTTACGCTAGCAATGTGTTCGATTTATCCACAAGGCGGTCTCACACGTTCCTCCGGGACCCGGTAACCATAAATTGAGATGCACTAATGGTAACCTTGCTTTGCCTGGGGGTAAAACAGAGTCAATGAACCTTTAAAGTCGCTAGCTTTGCTCCCTTTCGAACGTTTGTCCGTCTCACATTCGCTTTCTTTCGGCTAAACGGCGAGTAATTTTCAAATGATTTATCTTGAATGAATCATGCGAATTTTAGGAAACAATTTATTTTAAGTGTCAGGAATATTGGTAAATTACTTTTGAAAACAAAATTTTATCAGAGATATATCACTGTTAGATATATTATGATTTCTACATAAAGCAGATAATTATGCAAGTTGTATTTTATGTAGATTGTGTACGATTATTATATTGAAGCACCATAAAATAATCAGGTTAAGTGCTGCTTAATAGTTTCATTTAATTATAATAATACATATATTACTGGTCTTTAGATAAGCGTTTATGGGTACACCCGGAATGAGTGGGTGGTATAAATTGTAACAATAACATTTATTTAAACTTAAATGTCCTATACAAAGGAAAAAGTGACCTAGGTCTCCGGTGCCCAGGGCTGGAATTCAACCGGCGTCTTCTGCATTCGCGGCAGTATTTATTTAGAAGTTACCTATACGCACAAACATGCTGCTGCAGAAACACTTTCCGTTGCGCTGACACGCTAGCGGCGTTCGGCCCTCTGTTCGAAGCATGTTCTGCTGCAGGAACTGGTCATTGGCTCTGACCTTTAGTCCTTTGTAAATTCCTTCCTACTACGTTACGGATTATCGATATAGTAATGAAAATACGTACTTACAATATTACCTACGACCACAGATTAGATAATTATTATTATAAATCTGTATGATATAATGCTGGTCATAACGGCCACTTTCTGATCGCATTTCAGCGGGTTTATGGTCTGTGTAGATAAAGTAACAAATGAAACCGGCTTTTTATTGTTATTAAATTATTCTAATATCTAAAGCAGTCATGTTAGAGACTGACAGACAACACAGACGTTGAAGGAAGAACTTTGAAATTAGGAGCAAGTATTGTTTAAATGTGTGTGAGCAAGTATTGTTTAAATTTGTCGATATGCAGCTATCGCTACTTCCTAACTACACAATATACGCTCCACTACACAATTATTGAAATAATGAAGTGTCCTTGTAAATCGACAAAGTGAGCCCTTTCGCTAAATTCACCCACAAATATTATGCAGCTCGACTGAGAAAGTAACAAGGAAATCTCTAAGGGTTAAAATCTCAAGCGTCTAAAAAAATCTTAACTGATACTTAATTATAAAATTAATAATTAAATGATGACATCCAATGTCAATCGCTATTTCATCATCCGGCTAATACAAGTTCAACTGGACCACATCCCATTAATATAATATTAACAGATCTTCAATATCAGACAATTTGTACGAGGGGTTATCGAGATCGTAAAAACGCCGTAAAACTCGACACTTGCGTCCACACGTGTGAACTGGGCGTGTGTTAGGATGCGCAAGCGCAGGCGAGTCGAGTTCTCAAGTCAACCATTGTATCGTTACGCTTAGATCTGCTACCAAAATAACCGTTAAAACTATTAAGTAAGTAGGTTGTGTGTGAAGTTTGGAGCGCATTATTAAATGTACAGTCGATGCCAAAAATATGTTTACACTTTTACACCCAGTAGGGTGCACCCAGTAAGGAGTACCTTTGTAATACAAGCAAAATGTAAACATCTTTGACGTCGACTGTAGGCTATTACTATAGGCATGAAAAGTTAACGTAAATGTAAGCTGCATGTAAAACTCTTCGTTACGTAATTTTCTCATAAAAAACCGTTTTGTCCACCTCCGCTGGCAAATTATATCTAACTAGCTTTTGCCCGCGGCTTCGCTCGCGTTAAATTCGGGTTAACACGGTTCCCCTTTCCTGATTGCCCCCCGGAATGCTCCATACAAACTTCCACTCCCCATTTTATGGAAGTGGGGGGTTAGAAAGAGACAAAAAGTAGCCTATGTCACTCTCCATCCCTTCAACTATCTCCACTTAAAAAATCACGTCAATTAGTCGCCCCGTTTTGCCGTGAAAGACGGACAAACAAACAAACACAAACATACACTTTCTCATTTATAATATTAGTATGGATTATGATAATTTTGAACTATTCTTGGTACCTTTTTTGGCTGAATTCATTCACCCGCTTCTGAATAGACAGCGTTTAATACATTGATCACGAGCGATCGGAAATAACCCGAAAACTGGTTAATCGAAGAGTCGACGACTCACTCGGAAAATCGTTTGGAATAATAATATTTTGACTCGCTTTTCCATTCATATTTGCCAGATACCGTCTACACGATGGAACCGACATAAATTTACCTTCGATAGTATACAGACTTTATAAGCTTTTTGGTCTACTTATGATAGAGATAAGCTCACAGTAGTTTCGTTTTTGTGAATAGACGTAATGACATTATATTTTTTCGTTTTGTTATAATTACCGATTATTTTTAATATCCCGCGATTAATGGACTAAAATGAACCAGTTTATAGAATGTGAATGAAGTTGACGTAATTCATTACTAAATATCAGTGACGTGATTTTTTCTCTAATGTGCTGACATTACTAGAATAGCGTATGTTTTTTTTACTTTTCGACATAATAGAGCACTAGGTATCTGCTGCTGTTGTCTTTTGTTTCTTAAAAAAGAAGAGAAAAGTTTATGTTACATATGTGTCCCTTTCGTTGGGTAGACGACATTTGGAAGGTCGCGGGTCACTTCTGGATGAAATTGGCACAAGACCGGGACAAGTGGCGTACACGAAGGGAGACCTATGCTCTGCAGTGGGCGATAAAGGTATCGCTATACGATAAGTAATGCCTGTGTACTCTTACATTATGTATGAAAATTGTATTTAAGAGATAATAAAAAATAACCTAAACTAAGTAATCTGAACTTAGAATACCGTTATGATATACTCGGGACAACATGCAATATAGCCCCAAACGGGGAGTCGTATACTGCCAAACTCCGGTTTCCCACACATGATGGCATCTTAAAACGCAGATAAGTAGGTAAACATCTGTGCACTGCCTAGAGAACAGCATAGAGGTGTCTAATATTACTTAATGTTGGTAAAATGTCAACATCTAAGATATGTATACAATTTTTCAAGCTAATCTTGTTTTTTTTTTGCCAAACCAAAATATTTATTCGTCGTGTATTATTGTGTTAATACTTAATTGACGTTGTAATGGATGCGACCGATGAGAGTGTCGTAATAAAGAAGATACCTATGCTCACTATACTACACTTTTTTTACATAGCAGTGGTACCTATGGGGATACGGGCTGAGTAAATAGATATTCAAGTCAAGTTACAAGTCCTAAGACTAAAACGTAGCTTTCAATTGACAGCTTGACAAGTTTGCGCTGTACAGGCTCCTAGACAATATCCCGTCGTCTCTATCTCTAGTTGTAAAATGTTACCATTTGACAATTTCGTTATAAAACATAGTAGCTGTTCGAAAGCGCTTTCTAGTTAAACTTTCAAATTCGCGGCACAATTATGTCTTACAGTTTACGCCTATTATCTTCTCTATACTCTATCTATTATCTTTGCTGTTTGCTAATAAAGTTAGATGTCAATAAAACATTATCACACAAAACTGCAATGTGTTGTAATTATACTTTGTTGTCATTGCTACATAATGCTTGTCATTATGTAGACTATTATGAATAATAGTCCATACATATACTTATTGTAGACTATTTTCATAACAAGTCAAATCAGCTACTCTTTATGAAATGTCGAAATGATTTAAGTATATTATATATATACCTAACCTAACTACGTTTTTATCGGTGTAACTGGTAATTTTCATTTAATATTGTGATGAATGAGTTTTTGCTGATTTAATATGATTAAAACCGCTAAAACATGTTAGACCTATTTATTCCGTGTTTTTCCCTAAAACCAATTTGATAAGTTCTATGAAACAATTCAATTTAAAATAGCATATACTCTACTCTATTCTGTCGCATCTCATTTCATTTCATCCGTTACTCCAAGTCTTCATACATACGGAACTCTAAAACGTGTCTAGTGACCAGAGGAAAGGTGTAAATCATTCAAGTAGTTAAACGTTTAAGTATCCAAGTCATAAAAGAAAACAATTTGTAACGGACAACTGTTTTAACTGAAATTAACTGGTGTCAAAATTGCCACCGGGTGGGGACTTCCGCTTGTTGATGTACTCTTTTAATGGGCTTTTAGTGGATTTTTTAAGAGGCTATAAATTATATGTGTCGCATATGATTTAGTTCGTAACCCATTAGCCGATTTGATTTTAATGTTTACAAACAGCAGTAGGAGTTATCAAAATTATCCGTACAATTGAATAAATAAAAAAAAAAATACACATGCCACCCTTTTCATTAAGGTTAATTTTATTACAGAGTGCACCTTATGTACTTAAGTTATATCATAATTTATTCCCGCTATAAGCGAAAATAAACTTTAATGTGATTGCCGAAGTGCCGATACATACATTGTTAAAATTTATTGTTAATACGCCTGAGGTGTTATAATATATGAACATATCGCAGTCACATTTAGAGATTCATTGCCGTGGCGGGTATTTTATTAACACTTCCTAGTGTACAGTCGCCAGCAGATATTAGGGAGCGGCCAAGGTGGTCACAAATATCTGAACAACGCCTCTATTAGCAAGGCAATAAAGTGTACGTTCAGATATTTAAGAGTATCTTGCTCTTACTGTTCAGATATATTTGATGGCGACTGTACTAATCATACATTCTTTAATCATACCTTGTCTCCTATAATACAACTATAATTACAATGGGACTTAGTTTAAATCAGTACCTACTTATTAGTTTCGTATTATATTAAATTGTATGGATAATTTTTAGTAGACACATTCAAACGAAATACGATTTTGTAATTTTACGAGTATGAAGGTACGTAAGCTGCAGAAATAACCAAGCAGACCAGGGGCTGATTGCATAACAATTTGTAACTAATAATATAAGCGGAACTCTCTTTCTAATATAATAAAAAGAATTGGAAAGAGACCTCCGCTAATACAAATACAAAACGTTTTTTTGTCGAAAAGTGGGTAATGTTACAAACAGGTGTTACAAAGGGTAAGTGCTCCACTTTGTGCCGTATGGGGTATACAAATTTGCAGTGAGCGGGTGTGGTTTAATAACATTTCATGCTAATATTCTGATTGGTCAAAAAAATATTGATTAATATCAACTTATTTTAAATTAATTCTTCATTTCCTGCTACCCAAAGGTTGTCTGGGAGAGATCGCTTTTTAGCGATAAGACCGCCTGTTGTTACCTTATTTTAAGTTTATTGTAATAATATTTTTATTATTCTTGTATTTTTTTGGTGCAATAAAGAATATTTATTTACTTACTTTACTTACTTACATTGTATCTACAATTATATCTTACATTTCAAGTATAAATAAAATAATAAATTTAAAAGTTTGCTGTCATTACACCTATTATCACATACATATTACTTTTGATGTATGTCATAATAGCATTTTGCTTTTAAGAGAGACTTTATTTGGACAAGAAGCAGTTGTGTTCTACGTAATCGAAAGCCTTAATCAGCAATTTTTATGGATACGAGTACATAAAAATTGCTGCTACAGGCTTTTTTCGTTTATGCTATTCCTGACATGATTAAGGCAATCAAACATAGCTAATTGAGTAGATTTGATTTTCCTAAAACCATTTTGTTCATCTGCAAGAACGTTACATTTTTCTAGGAAAATTTACATACGATCATATATCAGTCGTTCAGCTAGCTTAGCAAACATTGACAGTAGGGGCTATAGGCCGATAATTAGGTCATTCTTGTCATCCCTTTTGTGAATGGGTTTAATTAAAGATATTTTAAAGTGGTCCCGAAATATTGCTTGGTCAAACATAAGGATAAATATATGGGCTAGTGGTTTTGCGGTAAAACAAATACAAGATTTAATAACCTTTGTACACACGCGGTCATTTTAAAGTTATTTATTGCCCTCAATATTATTTGTTACAAGTTGTTATAGACCTCTGGTGCTGAATATGATTTTGGCATGCTCTTAACTATAGAAAAAATAAGCATTAAAGACGTGTCAAGCTAATTTAGAACACACAGCGATTAGCTACTGCTAACTTTACAGTGTCAAACGACCGCAATGAGTTGAAAATGATTTACAAATAACGAAAATGTTATGCACTATACATAAAAATGACACAGATTCGTTCACGATCGAAGTTGGTTGACCTAAACCACAGGAGGTCTTATCGCTTAGAAGCGATATATTGGAAGAATCTCTCTAATTTATAGCCTTACGATAAGTAGGAAGCAATTTCATCTTTAATATTTACAGCTTCATATCATCCGCCAATCGTAAAAAAATATACGAAATCTTGTTTCATTAACAATCGAAATAGAACTTAAAATAAAAATATTAAAAACAAAGATTTTAGTATTTCAATCGTTCTGTTTATAGCCCTCCTCATTTAAAAGTCGTAAAAAACTTTTTATTTGGTTTTATAGTACTTGTATCTGAAGATCGTAAGTGTGTATGAGACTCTTAGATGCTTCCGACGTTATTTCCGACATGAAATGCACGGGTTTATCAGGGCTTATCACTGCGTTTTATGTGTTCGCGTGATTTGTGACACTTGCAGCTACAAACACCGTGGGCCTTATAAACCTGACAAACTTTTAGTCATTTACATTGGAGAAAAATTGGTTTATGGGCACAAACATCACAATTACAAATGTTTTAAAGAGTGCTACTCCTATAAAAAATATTTCAATGTCCAAGTGGACATTGAAATATTTTTTTACTAGCTATTTATAGCTAGATGAGGCATTTTAAGGACAACTAGGTACCTAACTACTAAATTAATTATCGCCAGAAATAGATATTTAAAGTTTGTTGGTTTATTATTGCCCACGATGTAATAAAATATTGATGATGATGCAATTGAATCAAGCGTTGTGATAACTATGATAGCAGTCGGTTTATTTATTATTGAGTCAGTCGACACTGTTGCTTACTTACTTTGTATAACATATGTTAATTGATATATGATTTGAAAAAGGGGAAATTGTCTTTGAAAGGTGAGCTTGGTACGGACATGTGATGTGGCAAGATGAAAGCTATATGTGATGAGAAAGGTAGGTTTTAGGAATTAATATGGAGGGATGCAAGAGAAGAGCTTTCACCTTGGAAATATGGATGGACTGCGTGTGACACGACATGAAAAGGTAGGGATAAATGTGATGACGGGTGAAAGAGATATGGAATAGGAAAACATGCTACGCTGACCCCAAATAAATGGGATAAGGGCTTAAGGGCAAGCCAAGGTTTGTAAAATCGAATGTCGCCGGAATGAATAGTTAATATTTATCAATCTTTGAATTACTTAAAAATATAATTAGGTATGTATTGTATTTCAATCAGATATGTCTCTCGTGGTAATTTTGGCGATCTCATCAAGCACGAATAGTTAGGTTTCTGTAGGTATGTAGTTACCAAATTAATTACACTAATTTTCAAGAAACAACGTCCGTTATAAAGTTATGTATTTTCTTTAGAAGGACTTAAGGTAATATGTATCTTTAAACTGTTAGATTAAAAGTACTTATCATTCAATAAAAAAAGAACAACAAAACTGCTTTTAAATTAGTTTTTACGAGGCGTTTATGAAGCATAAAAAGACGTAGAAAAGATACGAGATAGTAAAAGTTTTAATGTCTGTTAATACTCCTAATAAATTAGTGGTGACACATTTTGGAAACCTAAATCATGAATATCATAATTTACAGTTACACGTTACGAAAATGATAAATTATAGATTTTTGAAACAAGTGAATACTGGATTGATGCGTAAAATCATAACATAATTATACATTTCTAAATGCAACAAAAAACATAAAATACAAATTGCAAGTGCAAATCATCATTAACTATTACCTACATTTCAAATAAGATATGAACTTTATTACTTTAGAAATTATAAGTCGATATAATTTATTATAACAAAAAAAAACTGTGTGCCTTGCTAGTTCATAATAACACCTTCGTTCATAGGTAAACTAACAAAAATGGATCTCTTGTTATCTAGAAAATAAATAAATTAAATTATAAAAAATGTGGTCACGTGTCGGTCTTGATTAATCAAGGTTGTAAAAATGTTAATATCGATGTGTAATCGATTTACCGTACACAAGTATTGCAAGAAATTTCACTTAAGTGTATTTTCGTCATCAGTATTCAAATAAAGAACGGTTTTACAAAGTACAAGTGCCATATGAAGGTTCCGTCATATTAAGCTTATCTTTTATAGCTTGTTTTGATGACGTTTTGTGCAATCCGATTTAGTATAATATGGATTTGTCAGTTCCAAGTGTTTTAGCGGTTTTATAAGTGACGTAATAGAAGCGTTTCGTTGTAAACAGAATGATACAAAATGAGGTCATGAAACTAGCACCGACGATAAAATTCACTTATTGCTCAATACTTCGTCTACGTGTAGAACTTCTCTTATAGTATAAGCTAATACTTCTCAGATCAGTAGTCCATTTGAAAAATTCTTCTTTTGATCTTTCTATACCACGACTGTGGCAAACAAGTATACGGCCCGCCTGATGGTCAGCAGTTACCTTTGCCTATGGACGCTTGTAACTCCAGAGGATTCACATGCGCGTTGCCTACCCTTTAAGAACCTATACACTCCTTTTTCGAAAAACCTCATACTGTAGACCTCTGGGAAAACCTCGACAGGGAGTTCATTCCAAAGCCAGAGCGTTCGCAGGAGGAAATTTCGGTCATTTTAAAGTTATTTATTGCCCTCAATATTATTTGTTACAAGTTGTTATGCAATAGACCTCTGGTGCTGAATATGATTTTGGCATGCTCTTAACTATAGAAAAAATAAGCATTAAAGACGTGTCAAGCTAATTTAGAACACACAGCGATTAGCTACTGCTAACTTTACAGTGTCAAACGACCGCAATGAGTTGAAAATGATTTACAAATAACGAAAATGTTATGCACTATACATAAAAATGACACAGATTCGTTCACGATCGAAGTTGGTTGAACTATTGGAAGAATCTCTCTAATTTATAGCCTTACGATAAGTAGGAAGTAATTTCATCTTTAATATTTACAGCTTCATATCATCCGCCAATCGTAAAAAAATATACGAAATCTTGTTTCATTAACAATCGAAATAGAACTTAAAATAAAAATATTAAAAACAAAGATTTAGTATTTCAATCGTTCTGTTTATAGCCCTCCTCATTTAAAAGTCGTAAAAAACTTTTTATTTGGTTTTATAGTACTTGTATCTGAAGATCGTAAGTGTGTATGAGACTCTTAGATGCTTCCGACGTTATTTCCGACATGAAATGCACGGGTTTATCAGGGCTTATCACTGCGTTTTATGTGTTCGCGTGATTTGTGACACTTGCAGCTACAAACACCGTGGGCCTTATAAACCTGACAAACTTTTAGTCATTTACATTGGAGAAAAATTGGTTTATGGGCACAAACATCACAATTACAAATGTTTTAAAGAGTACTACTACTATAAAAAATATTTCAATGTCCAAGTGGACATTGAAATATTTTTTTACTATATATATAAAAAAAAAAAAAAAAAAAAAAAAAAAAAAAAAAAAAAAAAAAAAAAAAAAAAAAAAGTGGAATGCTAGGGCGTCCCCCCCAAGCGACGGTCATGTGAATAAACGAAATTTGGATGCGAATACAGAAGAATATGCTAGGGCGTCCCCCGGAAGCGACGGACACGACAAGAGCACATCGCACCAAATAAATGACACCTTGAGGTTCGTAACATGGAATTTGGGCTCCCTCACAGGACGAAGCAGTGAACTGAGCGAAATCCTCAACAAGCGAAATATCAATGCATGCTGTATTCAAGAAACGAAGTGGAAGGGCTCCAAATCACGAGACCTTAGCCTAGGCTATAAGTTGATTTACCACGGGACTGATACCAGACGCAACGGAGTGGCTATTGTCTTAGATAAACATCTTAAAGATAGAATAGTGAACATAGAAAGAAAGTCAGACCGACTCATAGCAGTCAAATTAGCTCTATGCAATCAACCGCCTATAAACATAATTTCGGCCTATGCACCCCAGTCAGGGTGCACCAACGAGGAAAAATCCAGTTTCTGGGAGGATTTCGACGATCTCTTAATAGCAATACCAGATGGAGAACAAAAGCTAATTGGCGGCGATCTAAATGGGCATGTAGGACATGCAGCTACAAGCTACGCGAACGTTCATGGCGGGTATGGTTTCGGAAACCAAAATGAGCAGGGTAGAGACATATTAGATTTCGCAACGAGACATAACTTAAAGTTAGTAAATACATTTTTCAAAAAAAAAGATGAACATTTAATTACCTATAAAAGCGGTGGTAAAGCATCACAAATTGATTTCATTTTAACCGATAGCCGACTGATGAAACGGTTTAAGGACTGCAAAGTCATCCCAGGCGAGTCCTTAACGTCACAGCATAGATTATTGGTAACAAAGTTTAAATTGCTCAGGCCAATAAAGATTAAATTGAAATTTTCCCCAAAGATTAAATGGTGCCATCTAAATAGTTCAAAGGGCGTAACATTAACAGAGTCACTTAGAGAATTCTTAGTAGCCGACCTAAAAGTTTACCATAATAGTAGTGAAAAAATGTGGTCCAAATTTGAGCAAAAGTGCAACCAAAGTGCAAAAAACATCCTCGGAGTATCGAAAGGTATCATTCAGGCGAAGGACCCGACTTGGTGGAACGATAAAGTTAAACAAGCTGTTGCATCAAAGAAGGAACATTTTAAGCACTGGCAAAGCACCCAACTAGATAATGATCGCCAAATCTACAAAGAGAAAAAGATCCAAGTCAAAAGAGTGGCTGCGCAGGAAAGAGCAGCATCAAGAAAAGACTTCTATGAACATCTTGAGAACGCAAAAGATAGCGCCGATATCTTTAAATTAGCCAAACATCGGCACAGGAGCGCTATGGACATCAGGTTAAATAAATATATCAAAAACAAAACCGGACAACTATTGACATCAGATAAAACCATAAATGCTAGATGGAAAGAGTACTTCGAAGAACTGTCAAATATGGAATTCCCAAGTGATGCTCTGCCACATATTGAAGCCACGTGTGGACCTATACCGGCGATACCTGTGAGCGAAGTAGAAACTGCAGTGAAAAGGATGAAGAACCGCAAAGCAGTTGGACCAGATGAAGTACCGGCCGAACTTTGGAAAATGCTTGGAGAGCCCGGCATCAATTGGCTCACAAAACTTTTTAACGTTATCCTCATTACCGGCAAAATACCAAACTCCTGGAGACGCAGCTACCTAACACCTTTCTATAAAAATAAAGGTGACGTAGGTGAATGTGGCAACTACAGGGGGATAAAGCTGACTTCTCACACCCTCAAAATTTGGGAACGAATCATAAATCGCCGGCTGCTAGACCAAACATATATTACGAAAAACCAGTTTGGCTTTACTCCAGGAAGATCGACAACGCTATACAAACTATCAGAATCATTATGGAGAAGCATAGATCAAACAAAGAGGACCTACATCTAACCTTTATCGACCTGGAAAAGGCTTTTGACAGAGTCCCGAGAAAACTGGTTTGGAATGCAATTAGGGCACAAAACGTTCCTGAACACTACGTAGAGCTGATTAAGGATATGTACCGGCATATCACCACACAGGTGAGATCTCCAGCAGGTTTGAGTGAGCCATTTGAAGTCAAAGTTGGTGTGCACCAAGGATCGGCACTGAGCCCCCTCCTTTTTAATTTGGTGATGGACTACCTCACGAGACATATGCAGGTGCCATTGCCATGGTGTCTGTTATATGCGGACGATATCGTACTAACAGCTAAAACTACAGAAGAGATGCAGGAAACCCTGACCAAATGGACAACAGCCCTTGAACGAGCAGGGTTGCGAGTTAGTAGAACCAAGACAGAACATATGTATTGCCAATTTGCCACTATTTCTTGCGACTCTACCGAAATATATATAAATGAAGTCCCTGTTCCCAAAGTAACTAAATTCCGATACCTTGGTTCTGTACTCACACCCGATGCAAACGTTGATGGAGATGTAGTCCATAGAGTAAACGCGGCATGGTTGAAGTGGAGAAGCCTCTCAGGTGTTCTTTGTGATGCAAATATGCCTGTAAAGGTAAAAGGCAAAATCTACAAGACAGCTGTTAGACCCGCATTGTTGTATGGTACCGAGTGTTGGACCACAAAGAAACCTCATGAGCAACGTCTTCATGTAAATGAAATGAAAATGCTTCGTTGGGCGGGTGGCGTTTCTAGAATAGACAGAATCTACAATAAACATATCCGCGGAAGCTTCAAAGTGGCTCCTATCACAGAAAAACTGCTGGAACGAAGACTACAATGGTATGGCCACGTCATGAGGAGGGATGACGACTTTGCAGTAAAAGTAGCGCTCCGTTTGCCTGAAATCCCCCGAAGAAGAGGGCGACCAAAAGCTACGTGGTGGTCAAACATCTGTAAAGATTTGGAGGCCACATCACTTCAAAATACGACAACCCAGAACAGAGTAGTCTGGCGCACTCGATCAAGGAGACCCGACCCCAAGTAGATGGGATAAGGGAAAGAAAAAGAAGAAGATTTATAGCTAGATGAGGCATTTTAAGAACAACTAGGTACCTAACTACTAAATTAATTATCGCCAGAAATAGATATTTAAAGTTTGTTGGTTTATTATTGCCCACGATGTAATAAAATATTGATGATGATGCAATTGAATCAAGCGTTGTGATAACTATGATAGCAGTCGGTTTATTTATTATTTAGTCAGTCGACACTGTTGCTTACTTACTTTGTATAACATATGTTAATTGATATATGATTTGAAAAAGGGGAAATTGTCTTTGAAAGGTGAGCTTGGTACGGGCATGTGATGTGGCAAGATGAAAGCCATATGTGATGAGAAAGGTAGGTTTTAGGAATTAATATGGAGGGATGCAAGAGAAGAGGTAAACCTTGGAAATATGGATGGACTGCGTGTGACACGACATGAAAAGGTAGGGATAAATGTGATGACGGGTGAAAGAGATATGGAATAGGAAAACATGCTACGCTGACCCCAAATAAATGGGATAAGGGCTTAAGGGCAAGCCAAGGTTTGTAAAATCGAATGTCGCCGGAATGAATAGTTAATATTTATCAACCTTTGAATTACTTAAAAATATAATTAGGTATATATTGTATTTCAATCAGATATGTCTCTCGTGGTAATTTTGGCGATCTCATCAAGCACGAATAGTTAGGTTTCTGTAGGTATGTAGTTACCAAATTAATTACACTAATTTTCAAGAAACAACGTCCGTTATAAAGTTACGTATTTTCTTTAGAAGGACTTAAGGTAATATGTATCTTTAAACTGTTAGATTAAAAGTACTTATCATTCAATAAAAAAAGAACAACAAAACTGCTTTTAAATTAGTTTTTACGAGGCGTTTATGAAGCATAAAAAGACGTAGAAAAGATACGAGATAGTAAAAGTTTTAATGTCTGTTAATACTCCTAATAAATTAGTGGTGACACATTTTGGAAACCTAAATCATGAATATCATAATTTACAGTTAGGTACACGTTACGAAAATGATAAATTATAGATTTTTGAAACAAGTGAATACTGGATTGATGCGTAAAATCATAACATAATTATACATTTCTAAATGCAACAAAAAACATAAAATACAAATTGCAATTGCAAAACATCATTAACTATTACCTACATTTCAAATAAGATATGAACTTTATTACTTTAGAAATTATAAGTCGATATAATTTATTATAACAAAAAAAAACTGTGTGCCTTGCTAGTTCATAATAACACCTTCGTTCATAGGTAAACTAACAAAAATGGATCTCTTGTTATCTAGAAAATAAATTAATTAAATTATAAAAAATGTGGTCACGTGTCGGTCTTGATTAATCAAGGTTGTAAAAATGTTAATATCGATGTGTAATCGATTTACCGTACACAAGTATTGCAAGAAATTTCACTATAAGTGTATTTTCGTCATCAGTATTCAAATAAAGAACGGTTTTACAAAGTACAAGTGCCATATGAAGGTTCCGTCATATTAAGCTTATCTTTTATAGCTTGTTTTGATGACGTTTTGTGCAATCCGATTTAGTATAATATGGATTTGTCAGTTCCAAGTGTTTTAGCGGTTTTATAAGTGACGTAATAGAAGCGTTTCGTTGTAAACAGAATGATACAAAATGAGGTCTTGAAACTAGCACCGACGATAAAATTCACTTATTGCTCAATACTTCGTCTACGTGTAGAACTTCTCTTATAGTATAAGCTAATACTTCTCAGATCAGTAGTCCATTTGAAAAATTCTTCTTTTGATCTTTCTATACCACGAATGTGGCAAACAAGTATACGGCCCGCCTGATGGTCAGCAGTTACCTTTGCCTATGGACGCTTGTAACTCCAGAGGATTCACATGCGCGTTGCCTACCCTTTAAGAACCTATACACTCCTTTTTTGAAAAACCTCATACTGTAGACCTCTGGGAAAACCTCGACAGGGAGTTCATTCCAAAACCAGAGCGTTCGCAGGAGGAAATTTCTCTTTAACCGCACAGTGCGCGACCCTTTAGGCTCCAGGGTGAGAGGATGAATTGGAAATGGAAATGAAATGCCCAATTATAAGAAGATACCTTCAAGGTCTACATAGGATTGTAGCTGACTAACAAAAGAAATTTTGCAGGCGAGGCCATCACACACACACATATACGAGATCTTGGAACTAGGTTAAAAACAGACCAAGTTTCCCGCTAAAAATATACATCATGCGGTCGTTTTTAACCTGCGATACAATGGCATTAAGATAATTTTCAAAATTTAATAGAACCAATGTCAAGTAATCTCACGATAAAAATGCTTTTTGAAAGATCAGAGAGATCAGTTGTATTTTTTTTGTTTGAGAGACGGGACTAACTTACTTTTACAGTATACTGACTGTTGATAGAAATCAGCGAGTCTTGTAGGCGATTAAGTTTTCTCTCCATCAAAATGAACGCAAAATTTAGCACCCGCCTATTGTTGAACACGATTAAATTTAGCACCAATTAAAGTCCCATTTTGTCCAATAACGATGTACTTGGACAGCTAGAGCAAGATAAGTAGACAGACATACGACTGCGAACAATAAAGATGCTAAATGGTCCATCAGATTTATGATCTTGAGACTTACTTACTCAGACGATAAAATTACGATAAAGAAAAAGCTTTGTTCCATATGAGAGGACTCTAAAAGTTATGGGAAGTGTAGTACTTAGTAAAGCTTTGTTAAAATTGGTCTCTTTTGAACAAACACAAATGGCAAATACAGATAAGGACATACTATCAAAGGCATTTTAGATTTGAAAGATGTTTATGAGTAACACCATAATCTTGCTTGCAATTATTACCTAAATAGATAGGTTGTTTCACATGAGTATCAATTTTACGTTCTTGTTGTACTAAACAAGACATGAGATAGACAGTTCAATAAAACTTTAATCTAGTCAACAGTGATAAAAACAATCCAACAAATAAATTACCTAGTAAGATTTTTTCTTAAATATATTTAAATCATGATAAACTTACTGTTAAACTGCTGTATTAAGACAATCTTCTCCAAAATCTTAATAATCAACAAAATGATCTCGTCAAATCAAAATCGCCGCTAATCTTATCACGAAATTAATTTAACGAGTTAATTCGACGATTATCTCTATTGTAGACCACACGCAGATTAGAGTAGGCTGTCCTCCCGCGCAAATGATCTATAGCCCAATGTTGGGATAAGTAAATCAGCCGTATGAAGAGTGTGGGCGAGTATGCTGCCTTGCGGGACGCCCGGCGGTAGCCTCTGAGTCACCCTAATGAGAAATACGGAAGAAAGTTAATCAAAGGCATTTTCAGATAAAAGTAACGGTCGAAACAGAAGTGTCGTTCATTAACATAATTATATTCAATACCGTCACTTATCATTAAAAATTTAGATCATTTATAGACGATCTTATCGAAAGCTTACGTATACGTGAATAGATCGTAAAATTTTGGCTATTTAACTATAGACTTTTATATGGCTGATACAGATATCGAGCGTTGACACGTCGTACAAATTTGAAATATCTACTTTTATTAATGTATAATAAATTATAGATAAATATTATAATTACCACATCTGTAATTTATGATTTTGCATCACATGAATATCATATTATAGCAACACATTCTATGGACCTAGGTAATATTATAATATTTTAGCAGAATACTTTAGTACCATGGACCAAATATCCTTGTTTAGTACAAAGCACTCAGATAAATGTAAATTACCGTGACGACAACCTCTACCTTGTTGAAATTATGCCTGTTTTTGTTTACTGAAAAGATGAAACTTAACCTCCATTCCCTTCCATTTGACTAACTCAAATACAGTGACATGAGTAATACTGACAATATTACTAAAATCTACGGAAACATATGAAGATTACCATTACCACAAAGTTCATGTATTTAGAAGCCGGCGTGGATCCAAGCTTGGCCATTAGGTACTTTATGGTCTCGACAAGCATTTGCGTTTAGACGACAAACTTGCGTGGGAGCAACAGTATATTATTTTATCGCGATTGTACTCTTGGTGTTTGCTGTCGGGTTAAGTGCTGTAGCTTTATATAATGGTTTACTGGTTTGGCGCCAAAGTGTTGATTATGCTGGAGTTATGTTAATGGTGATCTGGATATGGAACTATGAGGACGCTGCTCTGGTTGTATCGTGTGTACGGTTGGATGTGTGTTATCCCTAGGGCCTAAGTCTTTAAAACTATTCATAAGAAGATACCACTACTACAAAAAATATTTTCTTCGGCTCTTTCAGGGAAATCTTGACAGCCTTTGTCTTACGCCTATAAATCTAGCGTTCCGCGATAAATACTTCTTTTAACATTACACTGTCAGTAAATACCGATATTAAAAAAGTGTAGGTAGTGTGTATTAAATTTAGTAACTTCGAGTAAATTAATGTAAACATAACCACTGATTTGACTAAAACTAGCGTAAAGCCACAGAATTATGCAGTGACTGTCGTTAAGTAAGTTATTACCCACTCATAAGGTACAATTTCTGCTTAAATCTTATAGGTAGCTTTTATTTGAATTGTGCATTTCATAGCACTAATAATATAAATGAGAAAATAACAATGTAACGATTGTGTTCAACTTGTGTCTTTGAATTCGTGAAATGCTATCATCTTAAATATCAAATTAACGGCCTCCTAGCCTAGCCGGTAGTGACCCTGCCTAAGAAGCAGGAAGTCCTGAGTTCGAATCCTGCATGATCAGGGCATTTATATGTATGTTTATCACGGATATTTGTTCCTGAGTTATGGATGTTTTCTATACTTACCTATCTATTATACTGTATATATCGTCGCCTAGTAACCACAACACAAGCCCTATTGAGCTTACTGTGGGACTAGGTTGATTTGTGTAAGATTGTCCCATAATATTTATTTATTTAAATTTAAACTTTTAAAGATATTTTCAATGGTTATTTGACATTGCCTACGAAGCAGGAGATCGCGGGCTCGAATCCTGGTCAGGAAGTATTTATGTATATCTGTCTATTTAAGTATACAGTTATATCGTTGTCTAGTACCCACAACACAAGCCTTATTGAGCTGACTGTGGGACTAGGTCAGTTTGTGTAAGATTATCGTATAATATTTATTCATTTGTATTTATTTTCACCTTGTTGAAATAAATTTTGCGAAACCGCAACCTCTATTATCGAACATCTCTATAATTGAAACAACAGTTTTTAGGATGTGAATATTTAGTACGACCTGCTTAAATTAAAACCATTCAGATTTCAACTATCCACATTTCACTGTAGCTATTTAATCTTAGTTTGAAATCATTACATCTTTGTCACTCTCGTTGCGTACGAGTACATGGTGATTATTTGCGAACGCTTAGGAGAAATGGAAAGTTCACGGGCGCCCACGCTTCCGATCTGCATTTTGATGAGGGTCATTAGTCAGTTTGTCTTATTGATGATAATGCGCAGTTGAAGCTGCCACGTGGTGAATACAATGATAGTGATTCATGGTATCGAGGAGTTGGGTCAAGTTTTTGCTTAAGTATAACCGGCGGTACTTGCTAGGTAAGTACAAAATCGCTAACTAGGTAAAATATACCTACCCACTACCCAGGATTTAAAATGTAAATATTAAAAATTATACCTTGGCATTCATTTTATTTGCACACACGTTAAGAATATTAAAAAACCTTAATTTTTAGGGATTTCGTTTGTCATTTGACCAAAAACACTCTTTTGAAGGGTTATTATTTTAGGTTATTCCGTTCTGATCCCCTGAGGACCTTTTTTTTTTAGTATGCTCTGATCCCCGCAAAATAAAATGTACCTATTGTAGTGTTTGTCTATGCCTTGATATAGTTGACAGCTGTCACGCTGTCTCGAGCACGCGGATGTGGGTAGGCAGTCCGGTGACGGTCACGGTCAGGGACGGACGTCTGCCTGACATTGGTGTGGTATCGAGCCAGTGAGAGTGATACATATTGTGCCTGGGGAGTACTACAAGTGGCGACGAGGGTAAAGGTTAGTGTAAAATCAATTACAACTATAGTTGGCACCAAGCCTAATATACATTTAAGAAAAAACATGAATATGGCAGGTAGTTAAGTTCAAGAGTAATTAAAACAATAAACTTAATCGTACGAATCTTGAAGCAAATCAAATTATTTAATTCAATTTTTTTTTTTGATTTGCAATTTTTAAGTAGTTACACTACTATATATATATCTATTTTCAGTTAATGGTACGACTTAATTGAAGGAAGTGCTTGCTACTTCACAGATTAGGTTATTCAAAGAAAACATGAAACAACCGCAGTAGGTACAGTAGTCGTAAACAGGTTTACCGTTGTCGAACATCAAAGAAGTCGTATTTACCAAAATGATAATGTTACCCGCTACAAATAGGTAACTTTAGTTAAATACATCTTATTATTAATGACATGTGAATTCTTGAGAATGCTGCACAATAAAACACAGAAGCAGACAAACGAAGGTTTAGTTTTAGACGTACCTTAATTTTTCGTATATGGCCGGTCTCAAACGTGATAATCAAAACGAAATTGTAATGTTTGTGATTATTTTTGTTTTTATTATTGAGCCTGTAATTGTAGTTTTTATTTACAAAATGAACTATCGAGTACCACCATCGAGTTAACCGTTGGTGGTTTGCGTACGGTGGGTATAAACTGAACGTTCAAAGGACTGGTTGGCGACTGCTGCTTCTATGTTTGCCGTGGATCACGAACTATAATTGAAAACATTACCTACCAATAATCGTTCACACTTCTAATCTAAGGCTGGGTAAACAAATATGGAAGTATAAAACCCGTGGAAGAATAAACTACCTGTAAACACAATGCATTTCGAACTTAAAATTGTTGATGTAAACATACTACAAAAAATAAAAATAAAAATTAACAAGCAAGTAGGTATCTACCTAAACCGAACGCGTAAAGCTTATGAATGGTAGATTCGTAGTAACAACAATGTTAATTGCGACTAATTAACTTATCAAATTTACCAAGAGTAGTCAATCAACATATATAATTTTTGTAAAAAATAAAAATGAAAGTCAATTATTGCAGTGGGAAATAGCGTCACGTATGTACAGAAGACTGATTCTGATTCTTGTACATATGTGTACAGCACGGAAAAACTTAGAACTTGCGTTATGTATAAATGAGGTATTTGTAGTTTTGTTTCGATCCAGTAGATAATAAATGAGGTTCATGCAAATAATCTTTCGCTTTGTCTCTACAAAAACCTCACCTCACCTCTTGCACCTCTCTTGCTTGGAAAAAAAAAAAAAATGTGCGGCCAGTATGAGCCTACATTGTTCAGTCATGTGAATCATACCAGTCGATGTTGTGGCAGTATGAGCCTACATTACATGTGAATCATACGTTTGTGTGTTGCGGCATTATGGGCCTACATTACATGTGAACCATATGGGAATGTTTTGCGGCAGTATGAGCCTACATTACATGTGAATCATACATTGTGTTTTGCGGCAGTATGAGCCTACATTACATGTGAATCATACGTTAGTGTGTTGCGGCATTATGGGCCTACATTACATGTGAACCATACGTGAATGTTTTGCGGCAGTATGGGCCTACATTGTTCAGTCATGTGAATCATACCAGTCGATGTTGTGGCAGTATGAGCCTAAAATACATGTGAATCATACGTTATGTGTTGCGGCAGTATGAGCCTACATTACATGTGAATCATACGTTCAGTGTTGCGGCAGTATGAGCCTACATTACATGTGAATCATACGTTTGTGTGTTGCGGCATTATGGGCCTACATTACATGTGAACCATATGGGAATGTTTTGCGGCAGTATGAGCCTACATTACATGTGAATCATACATTGTGTTTTGCGGCAGTATGAGCCTACATTACATGTGAATCATACGTTAGTGTGTTGCGGCATTATGGGCCTACATTACATGTGAACCATACGTGAATGTTTTGCGGCAGTATGGGCCTACATTGCATGTGAACCATACGTGAATGTTTTGCGGCAGTATGGGCCTACATTACATGTGAACCATACGTGAATGTTTGCGGCAGTATGGGCCTACATTACATGTGAACCATACGTGAATGTTTTGCGGCAGTATGGGCCTACATTATATGTGAACCATACGTGAATGTTTCCGGCAGTATGGGCCTACATTACATGTGAACCATACGTGAATGTTTTGCGGCAGTATGGGCCTACATTACATGTGAACCATACGTGAATGTTTGCGGCGGTATGGGCCTACATTACATGTGAACCATACTTGAATGTTTGTGACAGTATGCTGGGCCTACATTAACGACAGTACGAAAGATCGTTAGGCTGCTTTGTACTAGGCATAAAAAGAGTGGTTGTTTCCAGGTCGCCCCGATTCGACTCCACCATGGCGAACCTTCTACCTCCACCTGAAAAACTTGATCTCGAAGGGGATACGCCACCGTAGCGGTTCGTTGGGAAAAGTGGAAGAGGTCATTGAATATATACCTGGAAGCTTCAGCTATTACGGACAATGGGAGAAAAAGAGCAACTTTGCTACTACTCGGGGGCTCCAGGCTGCAGGAAGTTATTTATAATATTCCTGGAGCAATGGCAAACCAAGCTGAAGGGGTGGACGT
Source organism: Pammene aurita (assembly GCA_947086415.1). Classification (NCBI taxonomy): domain Eukaryota; kingdom Metazoa; phylum Arthropoda; class Insecta; order Lepidoptera; family Tortricidae; genus Pammene; species Pammene aurita. The sequence goes on along the minus strand of OX352305.1, from coordinate 18,910,867 downwards.
TTATGAGGTAGCCATGAACAAATTGGAAGGCTACTTCAAACCAAAGCAGAACAAAATCTACGAAAGATACATCTTCCGCCAAATTAAACAAGAAGGGGAGCGATTTGAAGACTTTGTTATAAAGTTAAGAAATCAGGCAGATAAATGTAACTTTTCGAGTCCCGACGAGCATTTAATTGATCAGATTGTAGAGAAGTGCTCGGCGTCCGAACTTAGAAAAAAAATATTAACCTTAGGGGACGACGTGACATTGGACAAGATTATTACAGAAGCTAACACGTTAGAAGTAGTAGGACAGCAATTGAACAGATACGAACAGAAAAAAGAAATGACTGAAATCAATAAAATTAATCATTTTAATCAAGGCTCAAGTTCAAGGCAGATAATACGAGGAAAAAGAGGCTGGAAAAAAACCCAAGACAAAAAATGTGACCGATGTGGTTACCGGCTGCTTCCAGGGGCGGCTCATGAGTGTGCTGCAAAAGGGAAAGATTGCTTTACATGCGGAAAGGTTGGACATTTTAGTGCGCTTTGTAGAGGTGAAGATAGAAAACGGAAATTTGAAAATAATCAAAACGATAAAAAGTATAACAAACGGAAAAGAACTGGGAAAGAAGTAAATCAGATAGCATTAAGAGAGGAGTCTGACGAATCAGAGGAAGTACATTATGTATTTAACGTAAATGATGATGCGACTGTTGAGGACGATGCAACCGTTGAGTGTGATTTAGGAAGAGTAAAATGGAAAATGCTTATAGATTCTGGATGTAAAATAAATCTGATAACTGAAAAATCGTGGGAAAGTCTAAAGAAACAGATGAGATTATGTGTCAACTATACAACCGAAACCAATAAAAACTTATACGCATACGGATGTGAAACCCCATTAAAGGTGGACGGTTCTTTTGAAACCACAATAAAAGTAAATGGAAAGGCAGAACGAGCCACTATATTTATCATTGCTGGAGGCTCGAGAGATTTATTAGGAAAAGACACAGCTATCAAATTAGGGGTTTTAAAACTAGGTATTGGAGTAAACAAAGTTGAGGAATCAAATAAACCTTTTCCAAAGTTTAAAAATGTGTTAGTGGAGATTCCAATTGATGAGACAATTAAGCCGGTGTCACAACCACATCGAAGAATTCCAATTCCAATCGAGAAAAAGGTTCAGGAAAAAATTTGCGAGTTACTGGAGAGCGACATTATAGAAAAAGTGCACGGGCCTTCCCGGTGGGTTTCACCAATTGTTCCGATACTAAAGGACGACAATGACCTGCGTCTGTGCGTCGATATGCGACGTGCAAATTCTGCAATCATGAGAGAAAACCACCCAATACCCTGCATGGATAACTTGTTACCGAAAATTAAAAAAGCTGCATATTTTTCCAAATTGGACATAAAAAACGCATTCCATCAAGTGGAAATACATCCGGACTCTCGACATATTACTACTTTTATTACATCTGAAGGATTATACAGGTACAAACGCCTGATGTTCGGCGTATCGTGCGCACCGGAACTATTCCAGAAAATCTTAGAAAACATGCTAACTGGCTTACAGGGTGTCATCAATTTTATTCATGACATCTTGATCTACGGCGAAAACGAAGAGCAGCATGATCTTAGATTGTCCAAAGTAAAAGAAGTCCTGGAAAATAACAATGTGATGTTGAACGAATCGAAATGCGTGTACAAGGTCCAGAAAATTAGTTTTTTGGGGCATGAATTGACACCCAAAGGGGTCAAACCTTTAGGAAAATACATATCAAGTATAGCTGAGTTTCGACCACCAAAAACAATTGAAGAGCTTCAAAGCTTTTTGGAATTGGTTAATTATATTAACAAGTGGATCCCACACCTAGCTACTAAAACAGAGACGCTGAAAGCATTATTGAGGATGAAGATTGGAAAAAAAGCTAGCATTGAAATTTTTTGGAAAGAAGAACAAGAGCAAGCCTTCAAAGACTTAAAAAAAGCTCTCGCGACCGTTGATACATTAGGATACTACGATGTGAATGACGAGACACGAGTGATAGCCGACGCCAGCCCAGTTGGCTTGGGAGCTGTATTAATTCAGAGCGATAAAAGAGGATCCAGAATAATAGCTTACGGTAATCGAACACTAACACAACTTGAACGTAAATACAGTCAAACAGAAAAAGAAGCCCTTGCTTTGGTCTGGGCAGTTGAGCATTTCAACATATTTCTGTTTGGGAAAAAAATTGACCTCATTACGGATCATAAGCCGTTAGAGTTTCTTTTTGGGAAAAAATCAAAGCCTTGCGCCCGGGTAGAGAGATGGGTGCTCAGACTGCAATCTTACCATTATAATGTTATTCACTGGCCAGGAAAAGCAAATATTGCAGATCCTTTATCCCGATTATGCAATTATGTGTTGCACCACCAGGTCATTTTGACGATTACGTGAATCAGATTGTAGAACAGGCTCGACCTTGCGCATTACCAATGAAAGAGATCATAACCCATTCCAAAAATGATCAGGAATTAATTAAAGTCAAAAGGGGTATTTATTGTAACGAGTGGGACGATTCAGTCAAAGAAATAAGATCGTTATACCTCGCGAACTCCGAAAACGAGTTCTGGACGCAGCACACGAAGGCCATCCTGGCATAGTTGCCATGAAAGGTAGGCTAAGGTTGAAAGTTTGGTGGCCTAAAATCGATAAAGATGCTGAGAAGATGGTCAAAGCATGCAAAGCATGTACTTTGGTAGGATTACCAAGTGCCCCGGCACCCATGAAACGACGCGAAATGCCAGAAGAGGCCTGGATAGACGTTGCCCTTGATCTGTTAGGTCCTCTGCCAAACAATGAATACTTGTTAGTAGTGGTCGACTACTACAGTCGGTATAAGGAAATAAAATTCACCAAAAGTACAACTAGCACTCAAATGATAACTACTGAAGGAAATTTTTAGCCGTACCGGTTTCCCTAAGTCAATTACGGTGGATAATGGTCCTCAGTTTGTTAGCGCGGAATTCAAGGAGTATTGTCGAGGGTGTGAAATAACACTATTTAACTCTATTCCTTACTGGCCCCAGCAGAATGGTGAAGTGGAGAGACAAAACAGAGACATCTTAAAAAGATTAAAGATAAGTCAAATCGAGAAGAGAGACCCAAAAGAAAGTGTTTGGGAATACCTCATGATGTATAATTCCACACCACACTCGGTAACTGGGAAAACACCTGCTGAACTATTTTATAACCGACAAAATAGAGACAAAATCCCATCATATAGGGATCTAACCAATCACAAAGACGATTCAGAAACCAGGGATAGAGACAGAATACAAAAAGAGAAAGAAAAGGAATATGGAGATAAGAAAAGAGGTGCACAGGAAAATACATTAGTAGAGGGAGAAAAAGTTTATATAAAAGAAATGGAAAAGGGAAACAAATTAACTCCGAATTATAAACCCACACCTCATGTAGTGGAACAATTAGGAGGTGGGGATGTAATGGTCAGAAATGAAGAAACAGGACAAGTACGTAGAAGGAATGTAGTACACTTAAAGAAAGTCGAAGGCAAATGGGCAGTCCAAAACGATAAGGATGATTGTTATACAAGTGAGGATGAACAAAGTGAATAAAGTAGAGGTGTAATTTATAACCAGGTTGATTTAAATAAATGAATTGTAAAAAGGAAGGGATGTAGTGTTTGTCTATGCCTTGATATAGTTGACAGCTGTCACGCTGTCTCGAGCACGCGGATGTGGGAAGGCAGTCCGGTGACGGTCACGGTCAGGGAAGGACGTCTGCCTGACATTGGTGTGGTATCGAGCCAGTGAGAGTGATACATATTGTGCCTGGGGAGTACTACACCTATATTCGTACTTTTTTAGCTTAAAATCATTAATTGTTTATTGTATTCTCGGAAAACAAATTCCAAATTTAAGTTGGTTTTCCAATCTACATATCCAACGTGCTCACGAAAAACCCAAAAGATTTTAACCAGATTTAAAAGATTTTCCGAGGCTAAAAGAAGTAAAAATACTCATTTTGGCTATTCGTTACTGATCCCCTGGTCAAAATGTTTACTAAAGTAAAATTTTTAGAATTTAATATATCTATTTTTATTATTCGAGCTCTACTAGCATGTTCATACAGTCAACTGCTACAACTTTGTCTACGATACTCAACTTTGCCTGGCTTGAAAGACATGGTTTACTTCACCAAACAGCTATTTATATCTTATTCCTGAGATGAGAGAAAGGCGGCAGTTGACGGTATTCAACAAACTTAATTCATATAGGTACATGATGATAGCGTAAGTAAAAAAAATATCCCGGTTATTTATTTATATTGTACTGTAAACCCACGCCTTTTCTGCTGTTTTATTGTGGATTTTGTGGCAGTTTTATACATTTTTTGTAAGTTAAGTCACATTGTTTATTTGACAAAATAAAAGGACAATACCCTGTACCAATTTTTCTCTCAACATCCTATGCCTTTTACAATGTTGCGGGGGATCCGAATTTCAAGGAATTAAAATGAAATAACCCCTTTCAAAAAGACCATAATACTCTAGAGGTATAAAAAACCTATGTAGGTACTTCATAAAATACGACATATTAAATTATCCCACACACAGTAACAGAATTAGTAACTGAAATAAATAATGCTTTACATTAATAGTGGTAACCATAACTTTTATTAGGCAAACATAACATTCGAATACCGACTGCAGTATATTATCGTATCCAAAATGTAACATTAGTTAATATTCAGGCGCTCACACTTCAAATTATGATCCATAAAACTGTCCTCAACAATCGCCAACGATTTGTTTATTAAACCCTAATCTGTCCATAATTACTACGTGTTTAGGCTATAAAGTAACATAATTACAATACGGAAAGGCAAGTACCATTATAGGATTATAGCTTTGGGTATAAAATTCAAATTTAGCAAAAGATATGAGCTTTCGGATGAAAAGGTTAATCTTTATATTTACAGACACTACAAATAGACAGTAAGGCATATTTCAAGATGAGAAACAGGATTTAGTGAAAGGGTTTGATTATGACTATTCGTCTCTGTATCGTTAATCGTTACAATTAGCAACAGCGTAAGAGAAGCATTCAGGTAATCTATTTTAGAATTTAGATATTTGCGACAGCGTGTTTGTTGTGTTTAAGTACGCGATTTATCTTAATAAACACGAGTTGCGTTTTATAAAGCTGCAAATTGAGATATCGTTGAAAACTTGATAAGATAAGATAAATTTTATCGTAAAGCCAATTTACATGTCAAATTAAAACACTTAAAGTTAAAATTCACATTATTAAAATTATTAATAAAAATACACAATATTTAAAATACGCATTATTAAACGGTACAAATTCTTTGTCGCTGTTTTCCCCTCTTTCTATCAAATACGATTGTCACTGATTCGGCCATCCGTTACTGCAGAAGTTTGAGCTTAAATTTCAAACTTTGTTTCAAAAAATGTTTAATTTTAAAGTAGGGTTAGGACTTTTAAGGCTATAATTCTACTTATTAAAAGTAGAGCTGTTAACCTAGTCCTAAATAAACATTAAGTTGTTTCATATAATAACACTAACATCGTGATGAGTTTTAGTTTTAAAATACATAAACAATACATTAAAAACACAATGTATCTCCAACACACAACGAATAATTAACAAATTTCGGAGTTGTATCGAGTTGCTTCGGAACCAGGGAAGTAATAATATTTCTGATTCAGACGATTATGTGTTAGCTGTATTGCGTACTTAATGCAATGGAGTTGGATCGTTTCTAAACGTGTTTTAAAGTTAGAATACGGCCCATGGTCTTTTGTATATGCACTCGTACAAATTAAATGTAAAACAGAATCAAACAATTTAAGCTGCAAAGGTTTGTATATTTTAGAAACAAACAATAGAAGTAAATGAGACCGATATATCGTAAATATTTTAAGTTTCGTTATGGATATAAAGATGCCACTCGCACTATGTTCAAGTTTGACTACGTAAATAAGTGACAAGCGAATAGCGGGCTATTTAAAAGTGGTTAAACGTAAAGTAGTAGCATTTTATCGTATTTTTAACATTCATTTTATAATATTGTTGCAGAAAACAAATAAATATTTGTGTACCAATGTTTAGCGTCAGGCAGTCAAGCAATTTAAGAAGCAATATTAAGTACCTGCTCAGTGCATTCAACGCATTATACGCCAGTTTATAAAAAAAACACACAAATTAATTCATGCTTCTTAAAATTTTATGTGTTAACCCAAACTATTTACCTATTTGCATGCAAATTTAAACCTTAAGATCAAATAATAATAAATTTAAACTCACTCGATTTTCACTCATTATTTTGACAAAAACGGGACTTAAGTGTACGTGATTGAGTCCCGTTTTCGTCAAAATAATGAATAAGAAATTAGTTATAATCAAACCATTTACCTCTACTTGTCTCAACATGCATACTTACTTTTTTTTTTTTGTTTTTTCAATTTATTTGGGACAAAAAACAGTAACACACGAGATTATGGCTAATAGTAACAATACAAAAATTACAAAGTGTGAGACCAACGACATTGTCCACAGATTACTAGATTATGAATCTATAATATTTTGCGCTTGGTAACAATGCAAATAGTATTCTGTTGTATTTTTCATTGTTGTACAATAAAGTACACAGGACATTTTTTATTGATTTCGGTGTAGTATTTTATGCACGTTTTTTTTATACACATTCTCAGACATCATAAACATATCAATATCGTTAAAGAGCATATTGTATGATTTAACCAGCCTATACAGTGGGTCACGTTTCCCGGCGTGCGTGCGGCAGCCCGCACACGCGAACAGCTGGTGCTGGCGCGCGGCGCGCTGCAGCACGCGCGTCGGCACGCGGTAGCAGAGCGCCCCGCTCAGGCGGGGGCAGTCGAACTTGCTATGACACAGGTTATATAAGACCATAGCATCCAGAAGGACGCGCCGGTTTTGTAAATTAAGTAAATTGTACTTTTCAAGAAGTTGCTAGTAACTTGAACGCCAACGGTAACATCTGAAATGCATGGCACGCAAGTACTTTTTCTGAACAGTCTCTATTGAATTTTTGTACTTGTTATAGAAAGGATTCCATATCGACACAGCATATTCGAGTTGCGACCTGACCAGCGCCTTATATAAATAGAGATATGTTGAAGGTTGCTTGAAATCCATACCGAGACGCATGATAAAACCGTACATTTGGTAAGCTTTGCCGATAATATGACTGATGTGAGTATCTAAATGAAGTTTTGAGTCCAAGTTTACACCAAGATCTCTTATTACCGAGACTTTTTCTAGTATCGATCCGCTGAGGAAGTAGGATGTATGAAAAACGTGGAGTTTCTTAGTGAAGGTTATTTATTTACATTTGTTCAAACTAAAACTAAATTTATTTTTATGACAGTACTCACTAAGGCGGTTAAAGTCACTTTGAAACTTGGTGCGATCCTCTTCGTTTTCAACGGTATGGTAAATTTTGAGATCATCGGCATAAAGTAAAAAGTTACAATATTTGAAACAACTATTAATATCATTAATAAATATTACGAATAACAAGGGCCCGAGTATGGAGCCCTGTGGGACCCTAGAGGTTACACGAACACAATTGGACTCATATCCATTTACTACAACCTTTTGTGTACGATTTGTAATGTAAGATCTAAACCATCTCCATAAGTTTCCGCGTATGCCATTAAAGTATATTTTTTCTAAAAGAATTTGGTGATCTACTCTATCGAACGCCTTGCAAAAATCTGTGTATATACTGTCCACCCGTTGTTTCGCATCTATACTTCTCTAAAAAGGTAGGACGTATAAAGAAGGAGATTTGTTGTCGTGGACCTTTTTTTAACAAAACCGTGTTGTTGGGGTAAGATTATGTTGTGTAGACTTGGATAGAGTGAATCATGAACTAGCATCTCGAACAATTTTCATAATATGGGAAGAAGGGAAATAGGCCGGTAATTTTTGACATCCGTTTTGGAACCACCCTTGTGGACGGGAACAACTCTTGCGAGTTTCCAGATTGCGGGAAAGGTGCCTTCTCTGAGACAGCTATTAAAGATTAGGTACAGAGGCAGAGAAATAGTGTCGGCAACGTTCTTAATGAAAATTGGTGGAATATTATCCGATCCCGAACCCTTTGCTGTGTCAACTGTTTTCAGTGCCCGTTTAACAAGGTAGATTGGTATATGAATATCACTGACGTGTACATTTGATGTAGTGTTTTCTGTTCCATGAAGGTCAAAGTCAGGTGCGTCAGGAGAAATATTGGACGGCGCAAAAACAGATTGAAAGAAATCAGAAAATAAAATACATACCTCAGAGGGTTTAGTGGTTGTAGTGTCGTTATACGAAATAGTGCTTGGGATACTAGCGGTACCACGCTTATTAGCAACAAATGTCCAGAAATATTTAATGTTACTTTGAATACTAGTTTCCACTGATGCTAAATAGGCATTGTAACACACAGCAGACTGCCTTTTGAATCTTTCCCTGTAAAGGGAGAATATTTCGTAGTCGCTATGATTTTTATATTTTTTCCACTTTAGCCACGCCTTTTTCTTGTTTTTAAAAATATGTTTTAAAGCTGGAGTGAACCAGACAGCGAAACGTGAAGAAGGAGGGGCTTTTAGAGGCACAAACCTTTTTATAGCTTTGTATATTTCTTCATAGAATACCTGAACCGCCTCTTCCGCCGCAAGTCCCAATAATGTACTGTTCCAATCAATATTAGATAACTCAAAATTAATGGCATCATAGTTTGCTTTACGGAAAATTTATTTAGGTTATCTTATTACTATTTCTTACGTTATTTTTAGAATTGAAAGGGCCTAATATGGTCAGTGGTGGATGATGCGGATCGACTGGCACAAGTGGTGCGGGTGCAATCGCGCACTTACAATCGGCTTCATTAGTGAAAAACAAATCCAATATACGCCCGTTCAGGTTTCTATGAGTGTTTATTTGAAACGAGTTAGTAATAGACATAAAATCCCGAACACAATCATTCTGTGGGACAGATAAACAACAGGTGTCTGGCACACAACACAAGCCCAGTGGAATCCAGTTCATTGTAGGCAAATTATAATCCCCTACCACCCAGTACCCTCTTACTGTGGGCGATAGCAACATAGTTGTTAAATACTCAAAGTGTGTGATATACGTATCTATTTTTTCATTAGGTGGTATGTAAGTAGCACTGACGACATATTTATGATTCCGGTCTACGGGTAATTCGAGTAAAACGTGATCAATAATAGGGCAGGTCGGCAAAACCACCGGGCGCGCGGCGCCGGCGGGCGCGGTGTACGGCGCCGCGCCGAGCTCGCGGCGCACCGCCACCAGCACGCCGCCGCCGTCGCGCCGGCCGGTGCCGAGGCGGTCCCTGTCTAAATACTCTCCTAAAGACTAAATATCGCGGATCTGCTTCGCTGTCGGCAATACCAGAATGTAGCCAAGTCTCAGTAAGGATCACAACGTCATAGCAAAGGGATAGGATATTCATATACAAGGAATGTAGTTTCGATCTTAACCCTCTACAGTTATGGTAATAAATAGATACTTAACTTGTTTGTTAAGGTATTTAAAGTCAGTTGAGTATTGAATCTGACATTGACTCAATACGATGCCGCTGCTTCTTTTTGCCTTTTCGCTTTCAATCGCTTACGCTTATAACTTGCACCTTTAAACACTGCCCTATCCAAGGTTCCGAATCTTCTTATTGTTGCATCATTCCCAATAGCTGAAACAGACGTTTAGTAGTAATTAATTAACTTAATTGCATCGTTTTCCGCCTCATTAATACAGTGTTCGGTATCTTTTATTGCATCCGAATGTCTTTTGTACCGACTCCCACGTCCCACGTATTTAATGGGAAGTGTTGTATAAAGGATCGTTTGATTGATTGGCTGCGGTTGTAGGACTTCACGAATAGCGCTTATAGACGGAGAGCTAGCCACGTCAGATATGACACAATAATGAGAGCCACGAAACCACTCTAGTCAGTTTGCTATACTATGCTTATTTCTAGATCTGGACATCTGGCAGCTGTAAAGTGGTGGAGGTCAAATAATGCAAACCACTTCAAGAAAATAAATCCTAGAGTTCTGGGTTTAATGTATTTTTATGAGAATTTATATAAATAATTAGATTATATCATTGCCAAAAGTTGCTGATGGGGGAAAGTATTACCAAACGACGTATAATGTAATTCATAGTTTGTCGCCTACTGTTTTTGTTTCCGTAATAGTACGCAATGTTTTTTGTTCTAATGTTAAAATATATGCCCAGTCCTTTATAACTGAGACAAATTCGGCAATTTTTACCTATTTTGGTATTACTATTTTCCAATACAAAAATTTTTTTAGTCTGTCACTCTGACCTCCACCCATTAAAACCTGCCAGATACCCGGATCTAGCAATAAGGATTTAGTATAGCAATCTAACGTGACGGGTTTTGTTGCTTTCATAATTGTGTCATATCTGACGTGGCCAGCTCTTAGTCCATTATCATGTCGAGTAGGGGTCCTGATAAAAACGTTGCATTTAGGTTGTATATTAGTTACAATAAACAATACGCCACATACGATTCCGGGCGGCGTAGTCGGACACGTCTTTGCTTGTCATCGTTTTGTGTCTCGTTTATTTCTGGACACATACGAGTCGCTTGTCCACGCCTGATCTAAACAATTTGTTTAGCATGATACGTTTATATGGTACGAATACAAATACAATACAATACAAATATTCTTTACTAGCTTTTGCCCGCGGCTTCGCTCGCGTTAAATTCGGGGTAACACGGTTCCCCTTTGCCCCCCGGAATGCTCCATACAAACTTCCACCCCCCATTTTAGGGAAGTGGGGGGTTAGAAAGAGACAAAAAAGTAGCCTATGTCACTCTCTATCCCTTCAACTATCTCCACTTAAAAAATCACGTCAATTCGTCGCCCCGTTTTGCCGTGAAAGACGGACAAACAAACAAACAAACACATACACTTTCCCATTTATAATATTAGTATGGATTGCACACCTCAATAAAATAGAACAGTACATAGATTAAAAGTAGTCAGTCAACAGGCGGTCTTATCGCTAGAGAGCGATCTCTTCCAGACAACCTTGGTAGCGGAAATCTAGTCGAAAATTATCGTATGAGTAGGTGCAAGGCAAAAGAAACAGTGAAAGTCAGTAAACAATAACAAAAAACATAAAAAACAATGGCTTAATTATACATAAATTACACAGAGTAAATAAAAACAATATAATAAAAATACAATCTGCCAACATTTGTGTTAAGAGACATAGGTTAATACTCCTTAAGGTGGATTACTATCATTTCTGGCTGATTGAATCAAAGAAAAATGTGACTTCCTTAATTGCTGCTAATCAGCACGAAGTACACACCTTACCACATGACAAAAAAAATAGTTCCTGAACTTTGAAACTCGTCAACATATTTGAAAATGTTAACGGCCATACAGGCTGTCCATGAAATCAACGTCAAGACGTAATGGCCCGATAGAACAGCTGATGGTCTATCAGATTCACCCTTTGACCGCCAAGCATCGGACGGAAAAATCGTGCCCTTATTATAGCTAACGCGCGCTGGCAACTCGCTTATATTTTGGACGTGTTATCACGCGCTGGCGCTGATTCCAGACTTTCCGTGTGCGTGATTTGACGTCTTTGGCGGTCAAAGGGTTAAGGAAAAAATAAATTTTGCCTTCCTTTTGCTGTATATGAAGACGAATAAATAGCATTAAAATTAATAATTTTATTTTTATTTATATAAAAAATAATTTATTCAAATATAAATCGTCAACAGCAACACACAGAAAAAACAATAAACAAAACTCTTACATATGACTAATCTACTCAAAAAGTCCCCCACGAGTTGTCCCCGGTGCAAAAAGTCCCATCACACTAGCCGCGTTACCACGTTGAATGGCTATGGACAACCTTTGCACCAGGTACGAACCCGCACGGTCGTCAGACCCTCTCTCCTTGATTTCTTGATTTTCTTTTTTTATTTAAATAGGTTTTCTCACCGCAGCCATACGCAATATGTAACACCTTACCTACCAAAGGTAATTTTCTGATAAGTGACCCTTTGTAATTGTATGGCGGTCGTACACTATTTAACATAATCGTTACGAACCCGTACCGTCCCCTGAAAATCCATTGACGCTCAAGCTCGGCAACACAATTTTTTCCTTTTGTCTACTTTTGCTGTTTTGTTTATGCAATATGTTACATAATTTTCAATCACTAGGACATTTATTTTAAAGGATATTCTGCATTATAGTGAATTCATCTTTACTTGTCTGATAATGTAAACATACGTCTGTCAATCTTGATATCGTAATGTCACATATTTTTCAGGAATCCTGTTCGTTACTTCGGTTATTGAAGAAAATTGTATTAGAAATGATATTTTTAGTGGTTGAATTCAATACCTTGTATATAACAACATTTTATGTGATAATCAGAGAAAAGTGTGATAATATCTTTTAGACTACAAACTCACGCGTTGAGTTGATGACATACATAAATAGACCAATGAAATTCGCGTGTAGTATTGATGCATTAGAGTAGGTACCTGTATTTGATGTTGTTTAGTATTAATACTTCTACTTTAAGTATCTTTTACATTTTTTTAATACCACGACGGTGGCAAACAGGCATACGGCCCGCCTGATGGTAAGCAGTTACCGTAGCCTATGGACGCCTGTAACTCCAGAGGATCCACATGCGCGTATACTCTCTTTTTTTGAAGAAAGACATTTTAAATAGCACTATCAATAAGTCTGATTCTTTTTTGTCTTCTCAAAGACGATACTCATGTATGTGTACTTTATTAGCAGAAGTAGCTAAGTTTATAAGATGTTAAGAATAATATTGACACACACTCTCTATTAAAAATATAGTCGTCAAGCTCATTTTGAATACCTCACCCCCCTAGCTACTGTTGCTACGTGTACCGAATGTACCTAAATACTTAAGAAGAAGTAGGTACAAATCTAAAGTGTGTTAGATATTAATCGATAGCATTTATCTCGATTACTTCACTTAGAACTGATTGCAAATCATCGATCAATATTATCCTGTCTGTTTTATTATTTCAAGTGTCCTAGACCTACTTGCAATATCAATAGGACTCAACTGTTTATGTACGTCTAAGGTTCTTAGGATGTTTTAGTTTAATAGAATAGGTTTAGTGCGAATCTTTTAATGCCCTTGGCTTTGTGATGGCTAAATCTAGACTCTTGAATGGATAAATAAACAAAATTGTGTAGGAACTAGATAAGTACCTAAACAAAATTCATCCTTAAACAAATATTGAGATTCTCAGGTAAAATGTGTTTATCTACTCAAAGGTTAACTGGGAGAGATCCCTTAAAGGGATAAGTTCACCTTGGTACTTACGTTTTTCTAGTATTGTAATGTTTATGACTGGTTTTTGTATAATAAAGAGTTTTTACATTACATTATATACTTAAAGGTAGGTTTTTTTTTCATTCACATAGACGTTCATATCATAAGTGCATTGTAATGTGCCTAAATTAAAGAATAATAGTATTTTATCTACACTCACATTGTCTTCTAAAACGTGTTCAAAAACGGTAGGCAATACCACAACCGATTTTACTATGATAAGCTTTTTGCCTGTGGCAGTAACGTAATTTTAACTTTACATGCTCATATATTGATACGTTATGAGTTTAAAATTCCGAACATCGAATTTGATAACATAATGTAAATCCTGTCCTCCTTACTGACCAACGGTATGCGCCCGCGCGACCTCCGGCACAATCGAGTTGGCTTTGGCGGTGCAATGGCGGTCATTCTATGGTTTCCGAACACTTCATTTAGGATATATAATATGAGTGTAGATAAAGCAGTGTATGCAACTGTACGTAATTAGGCCTTAAAACACTCGTGTGAATTATCAAACTCGCCTGCGGCTCGTTTCATAAAACCACACTCGTATTATAAGGACCCTTATTACGTAACAGTTACATAATAGTAGTTTATGCAACAGTTGTATAAGAGGGGTCAAAAAAGGTAAGTGGCGTGGGTAACAATTAGAGCCGTAGGCGCAGCCGGAGGCGAAAATTGTTAAGAAAAACGCCACGAACATTTTTTTACCTACTTATACGACGTTGCATACAATACTTTTTCTACGACTATAATTACTTTTACATAAAATGCGAAATTGAAAACTTCATGGATATCGCAGTTATTTTGTCAACATAATCAACAATCATTTAAGTTTTACGTTTTAAAACACTATTTTTCAAGAATACTAACATCACTAACACAAATACACACCGTCGTTATTTGATCAATTATCAAAGAGCTACAGAGATTAGTAAAAATACCTGAATTACTTTCAAAGTTTGCAATTTGCCCCTACATACGAACGGTAAACGTAAAAAACTACGAAGTAGGTCTGTGGTTCTTTTATTTTTTCCTTTTTTAAAGGTTTTTTTTTTCTAAAAACGCTGCGTTTATTTAGGTTTCTTAGGTTGGCAGTAATTTATTTTATATTAATAGTCGTGTTTGCACGCCATTACGCGATACTATTTTGGCGCTTTTATAGAACAAGTGTTATTTTGGGAAGTAGACTAGATAGACTTTTCATCGAGTATATTATCTATGTTCTTATAAAGGTGTTGACGAATGTATAAATGACAGATAAAAGTACAGGAGTAGAAAAACTACTATTATGAAACAGTTGTATTTTAAGAGGGGTCAAAAAAGGTGAGTGGCGTGGGTAACAATTTGAGCCGTAGGCGCAGCCGGAGGCGAAAATTGTTTGTCAACATAATCAACAATAATTTAAGTTTCACCGTTTAAAACACTGTATTTCAAGAATACTAACACAAACACACACCGTCGTTATTAAATCAATTATCAAAGAGTGACAGAGATTAGTAAAAATATATTATTTTCAAAGTTTGCAGTTTGCCATCACAAACGAATGGCAAACGTAAAATCTACAAAGTATGTCTGTGGTTCTTTTCATTTTTTCTTTATTAAGGTTTTTTTTCTAAAAACGCTAAGTTTATTTAGGTTTCTTAGGTTGGCAGTAATGTATTTCCTTGTAAAGTCCTGACTGCACACGATTCTATTTTGGCGCTTTTATTTAACAGTTGTTTTTTTGGGGAATAGACTAGATAGACTTTTCTTCGAGTATATTATCTTTGTGTTTCTTCGAGTATATAGATGATGACGAATGTATAAATGATAGATAAACGAGAGTAAGAAAAAAAATATTTGTTGGGTTCACAGGGCACCTCTGTTAGCAGTTGCATTATATCACAAAATAACCCTAGGGTCTTTATGAAGAATAGACTAGATAGACTTTTTTGAAATTGCATAAGACATGCTTTTATATTCGTTAGCGGGATCATATAATTGACAGATAAAAGTACCGGAGTAGAAAAAATCTTTTATCTTTGAAAGAAACTCACCTGGTAGCGAATTCAACCAAGTAATCACTGAAAAATATCATCACTATCTACATAGTATAAAACAAAGTCGCTTTCCGCTGTTTGTCCCTATGTAAGCTTAGATCTTTAAAGCTAAGCAACGGATTTTGATGCGATTTTTTTTATTAAATTAGAGTGATTAAAGAGGAAGGTATGTATAATACATGCATAATATAGTAGAGAAACACTGATGATTTTAGAGGTTTCTAATGTGGTGTCATAAATAAATCCATTTTTTGCGCTTACATTGCAAACACTGGCTGAGTCCTAAGAGATAGATCAAAATAATGTACTACAGTATTGTACATCTTAAAAAGGTCTACAAAAAAGTCCGCGATGGTATATGTCTATTTCTTAGGGATAACCCACAATAACCATTTTTTATTCCGTGCGAAGCCGGGGCGGGTCGCTAGTTTCTGATAACATTTTCTTCGCCAATCGAAGTAACGAACGAAGAACCTCAAAAATAAATGACATTACTACTTCTAGATTGACATTTTGTTTGTTTACATGATAAAACAAGTAAGGGTGAATTCTGTATATTAGGCAATATACTTATACAATATAATATACTTACTTAAAGCCTGACCAGAAATATATGATCATGCGCCATGTTGCGGAATTTCATTGGAACTAATTTCTTACACTGGCAATCATTTTAATGACAGAATGATATGTATGTGTGAGTGCATGTGATAGGCTGTCATTGTCATTGAGGCGGTTTACTTAAATGATAATAAAGTGTTCAATATTAAATAATAAACGACAGAAAATTCCCAAAATTATCCATAGTCAAGAGCGGAACATTGTAGATAGTGTATATAATAAACTGCTGTAAGTAATACGCTCGGGAAATGAAACTTTTTCGCTGTGAAACATTTTCAAATTAACATCAAAGCTGACAGGTAAACAAATTAAGATGTCACCATACCATAGAGAACTGAACTGTTGCCATATAAATGAAAATAATAGCGCCCTCTTGACAATAATCATATATTTCTGGTCAGGCTTTAATAGACTAATTAGTCCTAATTGGAAAACAAATAATATTAATTTTATTATCCATAATTGCAGCTTTTCAACTAGTTCGTGATTGTAAGGCTGATGATGTCCTGCTGGGTTGAATAGGATAATAGATAACGTTCAATACTGTACAATTTGGAAATAAAAACTTGTACTTGCTCATACGAGTATGAGGTTCCATATTAAGTTTACTTATATACTAGTTTTCCGCCCGCGACTTCGTCCGCGTATAATATGTATATAATACTGACACTACTGACAAAGGGTTTTTGCTAATTTACTACTCTTACTATCTCTTTATAACTCTTTAAAATAAGCTTTGGTACTAAGCAATGTTGCTAAATAGCAGTTATGCCTAGAGTTTTATAGTCAATCTAAAAGTCATATAAAAAAACAGAATGGGACCTTTTTCACTTTAAAGTTTGTCCAACTGTCCATAAATGCGAAATATTACTTCCATGCCGACCGATTGAGCCACTAGTGCCTAATCCACTATTGCCCTATTTCACAGAACATTTACGGTTATCTAAACTATTACGCTTCTATTTTGCAAAAGGGCACATCTACATATAAACCTAATACAGATATGCCTTTTAGGAAAGTAAAGATTCGAGTAAATCGAGGCGACAATATTTTACTAGGTCTTAAATTGCAACAACCGCTAAACCTTACCTACGTGCCTCTAGTACTGGTGGCTCCGATGAGGTCCTAGTTTTAGTATTATTGGAGACCTGCGAAAATTTAGCGGTTAAATCGCTCACTTAAATTTTGCTGGGTTCTATATGAGTTATATATCGGTATACAGAGTGCATAAAATAATGAGTCAAGAAGAGAAAACCAGTAAAAAACTAAACTCATTAGAAGATTGTTTGTCAAAGCTAACCGCTATAATCTAACACAGTTATAAACAAATTGGAACAATGTACTTTTTGTCCTTCAAAAATATTAGGTACTATATTTATTTGTTTCATGCTTTAGCTAGAATATCAAATTTGGTAAGTACAGACCTTTGGTATCTACTACTAAAACGGCTTTAGTTCTTTTTATTGTATTTATCTACATATACCTATTATATATATCGTCGCCTAGTACCCACAACACTAGACTAGGTTGATTTGTGTAAGATTGTCCCATAATATTTATTTATTTATTGGTGTCTAGTTCTCGCCGTGTAATCATTAAATTCAGTCTCCGTGAATATATGAAAAGTAAACATTTAGCTCTTTATTTCGGTATTTTTATAAGTATTATTTTACGTCATTTAGATCGTTCACCCTGGATAGCTCCAGCAATCTTCCGCTGAAGTCCAGTAGTTTATGACCTGTCGAAGTAATATTAGGTTAATACTTTGATTGGTTACAAAGACTAATGTTATGAGATTATTCATAGTAAATGGTACTAATAGACTTATGGCCTGTTTCACAATCTCCAGTTAAAGCATATCTGTCAGATAAATGTTTGCTGTCCTTTTCTTTTATATGACTGGAGAAAAGGATAGCAATAATTTTAACTGGCAGATAAGTATATCTGGAGATTGTGAAACAGGCCCTAAGCCTATCTTAGAGTAAGTAGTATTAACTACAAAAGTCCTAAACCACATATTGTAACTTATATCAAGCGTTTTTAACTTTTTTCCATATAGAGAAGTACTTATATAAATTATTTAAAATTATTATATTTATAAGTAATTTATGGTAATAAGTAAAAGCAAAAGTAATTAACCCAATGTTTGTAACTCTATAATTAAAATTTTTTTTAGTCCAAACTCAAACTCAAACTCAAACTCAAACATTTATTCAGTAAGTAGGCCACAAGGGCACTTTTACACGTCAAAGTAAAAGAGAGAGAAAAAAAATCAAACTACACCGGTTCTAACCCTACACCTCTGACCCGAGAAGAATTATGTCCGGCAAGAAACTCGGCGGGACTTATTTTTTCAAAACAACAGTACATCAAAACTAAACAATACATATAAGTGCGTTGTTCTATAAGAAAACATATCAAACCAAGGTTAGATTAACCAACAATAGGTTATAGTTTAAGAAAAATACCAAAGAAAAAAGATGAGTCCAAATCTGACTATTGAAAATAAATTACATACAAGTTTGATATACTTTCTTACCTGAACTGTGTCTTCTACATAAATTTCCAAATTATAATAATCCATCATCAACAGTTAGAAATAAACTTTGAATTTAAATAATATAAAAAAAAGTACTTAAGTGATTCTAGTATACAATAAACATACTATTTCTAAATTATACTTAGAGATGTATAAGGTCTCCAAGTGTCTTGATCTATATATTCTATATAATATAATAAAAAATATGGATAATCAAGCACCGAATGTTGTGTCTAAAGCCAATTAAACTAAAATTAAATATGATTAATAAAAAGTATTAATTAATAAAAACTAGCCATGTTTAGTCTGGTGAGAAACAATATTCTGTGCTCGTATTTTACATGCGTGAACTAAATTACAATATAAAAGTGACATAGAGATGTACATGTCTCTAAGCGTCAGGATCATTAAATATATATCTATACATATAAATATTTGCGAATGCAAGACTTAGAGATGTATAACGTCTCTAAGTGTCCAAATACTAAATAAAAACAAAATAAAATAAAAATGAAAAACAGGTAATACTGGACACTAGTAAAGCTGCTTCATAGAGTAATGTACCTAATAATTTCTCAATTTGTATTGTACTAACTATATCAAGCTACAGGCTTAAAGGCATCGTTATCCTCAATGAATTCCTTTAAAGTATAGTACTCTCTCCTCAACAAATAGCGCTTAACATAAGACTTGAATTTATTTAGTGGCAAATTCACTACATCAGCGGGGACTTTGTTATAAAAACGTGTACAGTTCCCAGTAAAAGACGTACGAACCTTACCGAGGCGGTGGCCAGGCTCAGCAATCTTATCTTTATTTCTAGTGTTATAGTTATGGATATCACTGTTGAGCTTGAATTTATGGATGTTTTTCCGCACATACATAATGTTTTCAAGTACGTATTGAGATGCTACGGTAAGAATATTTGCCTCTTCAAATTTTCCTCTTACGGATGCTCGACCGCGCATTTTATAAATGCCACGTACAGCTCGTTTTTGTAGCACAAATATGGTCCCAATATCAGCTGCTTTACCCCACAACAAAATTCCATACGACATAACACTGTGAAAGTAACTGAAGTATACCAGCCTGGCAGTTTCACTGTTTGTTAGATGGCTGATTCGCCTCACGGCATAGGCTGCAGAGCTAAGTTTCCCAGCTAGGGTAGCTATATGTGGATGCCATTGTAATTTCGAGTCTAAAGTGACTCCTAAGAAAACAGTTTGATTTTCGAATTCCATTATTTCATCATTTATTATAATCTTGCTGCTGTTAATCTGCTTGACGTTGGGAAGTGTAAATTTGATGCACTTCGTTTTCTTGGCGTTCAAAAGTAGGTTATTAGCCGTAAACCAATTTACTACTTTGGAGAGTGCACTGTTAATACTATCGAAGCTGTTTTCTTTTCTGTCCACTTTAAATATCAGAGATGTGTCATCAGCAAATAACACTATATCATGTTTATCTTGCACAATTTTAGGTAGGTCATTAATGTACACCAAAAACAGGAAAGGACCAAGTATTGAGCCTTGAGGCACTCCGAGTGCCACAGGGGACCCAGAAGATTGAGTTCCATTAATAACCACTCGTTGTGTTCTATCCGATAGGTATGATGAGACGAGGTTAAGGGCACCAGCTTTGATCCCGTAATGGCTTAGTTTTCTCTTTAGATTTTCGTGATCAACGCAATCAAATGCCTTCGATAGGTCACAGAATATTCCAACAGCATCTTGTTTTTTTTCCCAAGCGGCAAAGATGTGCTCAAGAAGAACAGCACCTGCGTCAGTAGTCGAGCGACCTCTGGTAAAACCAAATTGATTTCTGGCGAACAATTCGTTTCGGTTAAAATGTGACACAAGTTGATTTAGAATTAGTTTCTCGAAAACTTTGCTCAGTGCCGGCAGTATTGAAATTGGTCTGAAATTGCTTGGTTCTGTTCTCGATCCTGATTTGAACAAGGGGATGACTTTGCTGTGCTTCATTATGTCTGGAAATATTCCTGTATCAATACATTTGTTAAATATATCAGCTAAATGTGGTGCAATCGATTCAACAATGGAATGTAGAACTTTAACAGATAGGCCCCAAAGATCTTCAGTTTTCTTTAAATTTAGGGATTTAAATGTTTTAATAACTAAGTTCGGAGTAACATATGAAAATTTAAAGAAATCTGTACACTCTGCTATGTTTGTTTTCAGTATTGCCTCAGCGACGTCAGGCGATGAATGAAGAGACTTTGTTGTTTCTACCGGTATATTAGAGAAGAACTGCTCAAAATGATCCGCGACTTCAAGGTCCGAACTCACTAAATTATTATTAATACGTAGGTTGTAGTGCGGATCTTTGATTTTACGTTTCCCAGTTTCATCGTTGATTACTTGCCAAACAGTTTTTACTTTATCCTTGGAATTTTGGATCTTTCTGGACAGATAATCAGCTTTAGCAGCGGCACACATCATCTTAAAAGATTTAGAAAAGTTCCTGACATAATCTAGGAATTCCGGACTTTTATTAATTCTTCTCAAGTCATATAAATCATAGAGCCGTCGTCTTTTCTCATGAATATCCGGCGTAGCCCAGTCGCTAAATTTCGTCTTGACCTTGCCTTGCACCTTCTTCGGAATGAAACAGGCATCAAATTCCCTTTTAATACAGTTAAACAACTCAATACTCATACGGTTAGGGTTTTCCTGGGTAAATGGAACATAACATAATTGTTTCGTGATATTCCGACTGAATAAATCTAATCGTCTTTCGGAAATTGGTCTGCACATAGTGACTTGTGGAATATCCTTAGTTTTTCCGCTAAAAGAGGCTTTTTGTCCACAGTGGTCAGAACTTAAGTTGTTTATTATAGATTTACTAGTCGCATCCTTGTTACTGAAAATGTTATCTATACATGTAGCACTGGTTGCTGTGATTCGTGTAGGCTCACAAAATAAATTTACTAAATTGTAGGATTTGAAAGTACTAAGTAACCTTACACACATGGATGAATCTTCAAGTAAGTTGATATTAAAATCACCACACACAATAACACTTTTATTACTACAAAAAACACTTGTAAGAACTTCATCTATCACTGACTCAAATGTGTTATAGTTTGCCAATGGAGGCCTGTACACGCATATAATTATAAATTCTTCTAACTCGACACAAGAAAGTTCAATATGGCGTTCCACAGACAATTCAACAATGTCTTTCCGCTCCTTACTTTTTATATCATGTTTTACCATTATTAATGACCCGCCGCGAATGCAGGATTTTCTAAAAAATTTACTTACTACACTATGATTGTGGAAATTAAACATAAATTCATGACCTTTTAGCCAGTGCTCCGTTATACAGAGGATATCAATGTTCGAGTGTTGTACAAATAAATCAATTTCCAGTTGTTTACTGGTAAACCCTTGAATATTTTGGTGAACTAAGTACAATACATCAGTTTTACTACTTATGCTAGCATCACAGTTATGTTTAGGAACGGAGCCGGCTGGTGCACTCGTTGTCGTAGCAGTCAGTTTAAATTGATATCACCAGACGGCTGCCTCTCTAAATCTGAGCAAATTCGTTGAACATATACAGGGTGGAAATAGATTTTGGGTCAGTGAGGGCAGCTACCAGGTCCCGTGTTGCTAGGCGAAAATGGTCTTAGGAGACCTTCCTTCGATTTCAAATTAATGAAGATTGGCGTTTACAGATTTTGGTAAAAACATACAGGGTGCGAGAAAATGGTAATTTTTGACAAACTTTTTTTTTATGCCAATCGATCCCATTCCCGTCCAGGATCAAAAGCTTGTATGGGACCAAAAAGAAATTTCCGGCTAGGAAAGCCATAAATCGAGAAAAACTTTCACCGTACAATTTGTATGAAAGTGAAAAAAGTTTTTTTTTACATGTATTTTTTTTATGTCAATCGATGCCTTTTCTATCCAGTATCAATAGTTTCCTTGGGGTCAACTTTCGGTAATGTACAAAAAATCCAGAAATTAAAGAAAACTGTTTTCATACATTTCGTATGGAGAAAAAGTAAAACTATATTCTTATTTATCTGTCACCCTAATTCGTCCTCCTATGCTGAATGACTGTATGAAAACACTAGAGTGCTAAAATTTTAAATAACTATAAAAGGGAATTTTAAGTTATTTCTCTTGGTTCGGTTACATTTTTAACAACAAACATGCTGGAAAGCTTGAAGCCAATTCATCATCATCATCATATCAGCCGCAAGACGTCCACTGCTGGACATAGGCCTCCCCCAAAGAGTGCCACAATGACCGGTCCTGCGCCACCCGCATCCAGCGGACTCCCGCGACCTTCACCAGGTCATCAGTCTACCTTGCGGGGGGTCTACCCACGCTGCGCCTTCCGGTTCGTGGTCGCCACTCGAGAACCTTTGCGCCCCAACGGCCATCGGTTCTACGAGTAATGTGCCCCGCCCACTGCCACTTTAGTTTAGCGATTCGGAGGGCTATATCGGTTATTTTGGTTCTGCTGCGGATTGCCTCATATCTGATGCGATTACGCAGAGAGAAGCCAATTCACCTTAAATTAAAAAAAAACAGAATCGAGCAGGGTATTTTGAATTTAGAACAAATCGCTCGTTTATGCTAGAGCCTTTGTAAAGTGTTATAAAAATGACGTCGAATCAAGAAAGGTTAGAGTTGTTAGAAGCCTATTTCGTAAATAATAAAAACTTTACGGCTGCTGTGGAGTGGTACAGAGTAAAATACCAATTAAGAGTGACTCCAACAAGGAAAGTTATAAAAACCCTACTGAATAATCTCCTACAAGGTGGTAGTTTCAAAAAGAAAACTAGGTACCCAAAGATCTTTGCTGAAGACTTAGAATTAGCTGTATTGACACTCGTCGAAGCTTATCCTGAGATCTCTTCGAGAGAAGTTGGAATAAGTCATACGTCGGTTTTGAAAATATGGATTAAGTTCGGGTACAAATGTTACCGAAATGGTCGAATAGTTCAATCTTTACATGGCGGAGATAACAATCGACGAGGAATTTTTTGTAATTGGCTTAGAGCAAGGGCGTTAGCCGATCGTCATTTCTTGTGCCTTATTTTATGGTCAGACGAAACCAATTTTTCAAATAACGGCATGCATGTACAACAGACGAAACCGTCATTATTGGGCAACAGAAAATACCCTTCGTACTTTCGACAGCCATAACCAGGTTAGGTTTTCTTTTAACTGCTGGTGTGGATTAATGGGCAATCGCGTGGTTATGGTAAAATGTTATCAAGGCACACTACACTCTGAAATTTATAACAGAGTCGTGTTGGAAAGTCTTGAAGAACAGTTGGACGAAATGCCACTTGCTCTTCGAAGAAAATTGTTCTTTCAGCAAGATGGAGCACCTCCACATAACAACCGCAATACTCGAATGAATTTAAACCAAACATGCGGCACTCAGTGGATAGGGACACATGGACCCATAAAATGGCCACCTCGAAGCCCTGATCTAACACCTCTCGATTTTTTTCTTTGGGGCTACCTGAAAAACGAAGTGTACAAGAAGAAATACGCCAATATCGAAGAATTGCTATATGCAATTCATACCATTTTGACAGACATTCATCCTAATACACTGTTAGCCGCAACAACGAAGGAAGTGAAAAAGAGGGCTGATCTGTGTGTTCAACAAGACGGCCTCCATTTTGAACACTTAATTTCGTAAAAAGGTTAGTTGTTAGTCTTGTGTTGTTGATATTTAATGCTCATAAAATATTTGTCTTAACAAATAAAATCATGTTTCACCAGGGACCTGACGTTATGATAGACAGCTAGGGCAGGCAGTTATTTTACCAAGATTACCAATTGCTTGTACGGTTACAATGTATTTTAGATATGCCGTTTTACATTTTAATTATTTTATTTGCTATAAAAAATTCAGATACCACGAGTATACGCAACTGCGACGTTCACATGGCCACGTATTAACATCGCTTCGAGCTACTAGCAGTTCAATGGGGCACGACGATGTTGTACTGCAGTCTTACTCCAACAGACCATACTAGCGAAAACAAATCTGTTTTCTGAAACTTAATGGTTTAGATAAACGACAGGTATTATCGTTCGTACTTTCAGGTTAAACGTACATTAAACACTATTTCTACAGACTCAAACTTTTACATCCCACTGTATTTTGATTGCAATTATTACTGTGATTTTCATACCCTATTATGATCCTTCAATGAAACAGAACTGATTAGCGTGACAGAAAAATGTAAATAAAGTTCACTTTTTCTCCATAGTAAATGTATG
This sequence comes from Pammene aurita, assembly GCA_947086415.1. Classification (NCBI taxonomy): domain Eukaryota; kingdom Metazoa; phylum Arthropoda; class Insecta; order Lepidoptera; family Tortricidae; genus Pammene; species Pammene aurita. The sequence continues at coordinate 18,885,926 of OX352305.1, read as the reverse complement.
AAAACAGTTTTCTTTAATTTCTGGCTTTTTTTTACAATAACGAAAGTTGACGCCAAGGAAACTATTGATACTGGATAGAAATGGAATCGATTGATATAAAAAAAATACATGTAAAAAAAAACTTTTTTCATTTTCATACAAATTGTATAGGGAAAGTTTTTCTCGATTTATGGCTTTTCTAGCCGGAAATTTCTCTTTGGTCCCATACAAGCTTTTGATCCTGGACAGGAATGGGATCGATTGGCACCAAAAAAAAGTTTGTCAAAAATTACCATTTTCTCGCATCCTGTATGTTTTTTCCAAAATCTGTAAACGCCAATCTCCATTAATTTGAAATTGAAGGAAGGTCTCCTAAGACCATTTTCGCCTAGCAACACGGGATCTGGTAGCTGCCTTCACTGACCCAAAATCTATTTCCACCCTGTATACGAACATCGCTAAAGTAATTAATGGAATCAGGCGTTACTTTGCGGAAGTCCATAATATCAACTACAATAATATTGCTTTGCTATTCCGCGGTATAATAACGTGCTAGTTGATTAGTGACTACCCGTTATACTTATTTGCGTATTTTTTGCATGCATTAATGTTCCCACCCTCCCGCCGCAAAAACAAATACGCAAACAAATACAACAAACCACCACCAATAATACAAAAACTCGACACGTGTTTCGCCTCTCTACGAGGCATCCTCAGGAGCTGCTGGAGATGTTGTCGGTCTGACGTCCGTCCTTTATTATCCTTTTTCACAAACATATATTATGTTTGAATCTTGAAGCAAATCAAATTATTTTGTTCAATATTTTTTGATTTGCAATTTTTAAGTAGTCCCACAAGCAGTCACTAGACCGGGTGGTCTAGTGGTCAGGACGTCAGCCGCGAAAGCTGAAGACGCCAGTTCAAATCTGGCCTCGGACACCGGAGGGTTTGGTCACTTTTTCTGAAGTATATGGCTGCCGTTTTCTGAAAGTGATAGCACATTAGCAGCACGACTGGAGCCCATGTGTACTATAGCAGCCACAGTCGGGACAAGTCCTAATTTTATTAATTAAAATTTAATTAAAACAGTAAAATTATGAAGGCGCATTGTCAAATTTGAAATCAGCATAATGATTTTGTCAATACAATTATTTTCGCAAGTGCAAGTACCGGCAGAATTACGGTTCACGAATGTTTTTTAGTATGTAACTTTATATGTCACTTTAAGGAACTAAAGGGACATGGCGAATGACTTACAAATATATTTGTTTAATTTCTTGTGAAATAACCTCACGACAACGACAGCACACAACACGAGGCTTTTGGTGATAAAAAAGATCACTGGAATCGTTTACGGCGCAAATTAGCACTATAAACATGTTTTGGTTACTTTAATAGTTCCTAATTGTGACATAAACATTGCAGACAATTAGGTACAACAATAGGGGAATAATTATTAACGAACAGTTGAATTTTGCGTCATCGCCGTTACTTCGAATTTTTGCATCTCACTCGCACTTGCACGGTAGGGGTGGTAGTAATGCTATAAATATGGCCGACCATTCTGGACACGTCATTCCGTTGCCGGACGTCAGACCGACAACATCTCCAGCAGCTCCTGAGGATGCCTCGTAGAGAGGCGAATCACTTGTCGAGTTTTAGTATTATTGGTGGTGGTTTGTTGTATTTGTTTGCGTATTTGTTTTTGCGGCGGGAGGGTGGGAACATTAATGCATGCAAAAAATACGCAAATAAGTATAACGGGTAGTCACTAATCAACTAGCACGTTATTATACCGCGGAATAGCAAAGCAATATTATTGTAGTTGACATCGCTAAAGGATTTTACCAATGGTTGTAAATAATTTAATGTTTAATAATATAAAGTAATTACTACAACAACGGCGCCAAAGCAAAATTAATCAACGTAATTAACATACTAGTCGCAATCGGTTAATCGTTTCGATTGTACAGAATCGGTTCGCGGTCGTAACATGACTATTACTTACGGGTCAGTGCTGTTCGACAATCGATAGTGTCGATAAGAACTCGGTAGAGTTGTTGATGGTGTTTAATGGGGAAGGACGGTGAAAACTTTTCAGAGGGCGCTGTTCCAGTAGGCCTAGCACATGAGTGTAGCGACAGTATCTCGCGGTCGAGATAGACATCTGTCAAAGTGTATTCAACAGAAAGTGACAGATGTCTATCTCGACCGCGAGATACTGTCGCTACACTCATGTGCTAGGCCTACAGATTCCATACAACGAGAGAAACAGACGAAATATGAATGGTCCTTAACAAATGTACTAAACTATTTAAACTCGGAAGGCTTTACTTAGGGAAAATTCTTCCCTGTAGCTTTATTCAACAGAATTTTAATTTAAGAATAATTCGGAAACCTGAAAATTTATTTTAGGGACCAATTCGAGACGAAACAGTGAGTCATTTTCGCTAAATTAAATAAAAACTACTTCCCACCACACAAGATTAGCTTTCTAAGGACCATTGAAGAAAACGTCATTGTTGCAGTTACCTTTTTTTTTAATACCACGACGGTGGCAACAAACATACGGCCCGCCTGATGGTAAGCAGCTACCTGCTAGCCTATGGACGCCTGCAACTCCAGAGGTGTCACATGCGCCCCCATTCCCCATTGATGCGTTGGGAAGTAAAAACCATTCTTAGTTCCTTACAAGGATAAGCAATGGAGGATTTTATGTAGAGTAGAAGCAAAGTTTTAAGTGAGAAATGCGACAATTAGAATTTCACGACATCACTTCAGAACGAGCGGTGTGATGCCTATTTCAAGTCAAAAAAACGCTCCGAGCGATATAGCGCGGATTTTGATGTTCCCGTCGCGTCGTATGAGCTCGCTTGTCACGTTCACTAAAAAACGCTCCAATTTGAAACGTCTACGAAAAATCTTAAAGAAGGCATTTGGAGCGCTTTTTCGTGAAACAGACATAGATAACAACATAACATACAAGTATAGATTAGTGTAGTCGCGCAAGTACTCACGCACTAGGTACCTATGGGTACTATTTGGTACGACGGGGTTGGGTTTTCTGACGCAGCGTTTTTTTTTTACTTTCATCTAGTTTAAGACTTGGCTCCTTCTTTAGACTTCATTCTCATGTTTTATTTTTATTTCAACCTTGACTTGTAAAACCATATAATAAATTAATTATAACAGAGTTTAATTTATTGTTTTACTACCTTGGCACGATTTGTATTGAGAGACTTGCTAACTTCGCCTTACCGATTAAATGGCACAACACCATTGTCTTGTCACTATAACTAGTTGGTATGGTCATTGCTACTCCGCAATAATTAAAATACTGGCCAAGGACGTTCCACATGTTAAATTGTTGATAGCTTGTTAGATCAGACCTACTCAGTGTTTACTATCTTGATCAGAAATTATAGTTCTATATTCCTTTATATCTTTATTATTTACTAGCTGTGCCCGCGGCTCCGCCCGCGTGGAATTCGGTCTGTGTCAGTAAGCGGCTAATTCAACCCTAATTTCTCTCCCGCTACCCTGGAGGCGGAACTTGAAGTAAAGTTGACAGATGGATACGCTAGAGGACAGTAGTCCTAATAAAATATTTTACGATTACCACTAAATGAAACTACACTCAAAAATGAATACCTTTTTTTATCATTTTTTTTTTTTGCATGATTTAAACGACATAGAGAGTAGTAGGTGTATATCGGACGATACAGGACCACTTTTGTATTTACACGTTCATGTCCACGGCAAATATCATCCAAATCGATCCTCCCTCCTCCCTCCTCCCTCCATTTAACTCCATTGAGTGTAGTGGCTACCCCCACCCCCTTTTAGACGTTGAATTTTTATATACTACGTATAACCTGGCTGGGGATTTTCTTGACTTGGAATTAGTAATCCTTAAGGGGTGATTTCCAGGATAACAATGCAAAAAAAACCGGCCAAGAGCATGTCGGGCGATGCTCAGTGTAGAGTTTCGTAGAAGCCGCCCTGTTACAAAACATCCGTTCAAAAGGTCGTTTATTAAGGGATATTTGGCGGCGCTTACGTCATTTTACTATTCGGCACTTCCTTTCACTATGCGTTTTTGACTGATAATTCAAAAACGGCTGAACCGATTTTATTCAATTGTTTTTATTGAAAGTTCTTATCAGGCCTCACCAGATTTCAGCTTTCTAGTGCGAACGGTAACTGAGCTAGACCGCGGACAGACGGACGGACATGACGAAACTATAAGGGTTCCTAGTTGACTACGGAACCCTAAAAAGAGATAAATAGTAGTTTATGTAACTGATACGTAATAAGGCCTAATTATGTACAGAAGCATACACTGCTTTACCTACACACATATTAAAAATCCATTGAAACCATTAGAATGACCGCCATTACACCGCCATGACCAACCTTATTGCGCCGGCGGTCGGGGGCGGGGGGGGGGGGCGGGGGCAGAGTTTCATTCATTTTCATACGTTTTTACCACACTGTTACCACACAGATAATACACTGATGTTACGTTACTGGTTGTAATAATGGTGGTAATTACATACGGTTCCGAACGCGGAATAGAGGATTTATGATATTGGTGTAGATCAAGATATTTATTCTTCAATGTAAGCACATTACAATGCACTAATGAACGTCAGAGAAAAATAAAATGCGTGAGTGTCGTGGAACACTCGATTGGAACGAAGTTATGTTATTTAATTTAATTTAATTTTTGACTTTTTCGTAAATTTTGTGATTTTAATTTTTTTTGTATATTTTTGAAATTTTGGTAATATTGGTAATTTTGGAAATTTTGGAAATTTTGGAAATTTTGGAAATTTTGGAAATTTTGGAAATTTTGGAAATTTTGGAAATTTTGGAAATTTTGGAAATTTTGGTAATTTTTGAAGTTTTTGAAATTCATAATTATTTTACATGTTTTTTAAAGTGGGTATTCCACTCATCACTCATACAATAGTATGTTATTCAATCAAATACAAACACTGAAAACATTGAAAAAATAATCAACACAGCAGCATTTGAACCTCGCATCGATACGCCTTACCGGGGCTCGATCGCTTTACCAATTAAGCTATGGGTTCAGTTACTGAGTTGACGAAATTCTCAATGCCTTCAATCATCTTTTTGCATTTATTTTTACATCGACTTTATAGCAGCCGTAAGCGACATCTAGGTACTAACCACTAGAGTTAGATACCCTTCCCGCCGACCCTTTTACAAGTGTCACAACGGAAATAATAGATGGCGCTGCTATCAACTCATAATTATTTTACATGTTTTTTAAAGTGGGCATTCCACTCATCACTCATACAATAGTATGTTATTCAATCAAATACAAACACTGAAAACATTGAAAAAATAATCAACCCAGCAGGATTTGAACCTCGCATCGATACGCCTTACCGCCTTTTTGAAATTTTTGAAATTTAGCCATTTTTGACATTTTCGACATTTTTGACTTTTTTTTACTTTTAGGTTATCGACTTTTTTCACTTTGTCACTTCTCACTTTCACTTTTCACTACACTTCACTTTATTCTATTTTATATATTTTTTATTTCATTCCATTTTACATGTTTCTCAATCGTATGGGTGTCGCGTTTTCGTGACGTGACGCATTTTCGTGACGGTCACGTGACTTTTTTTCGCCTAGCCATCCGCGAACCGTCCGAGAAGGAACTTCGTTCCAAAACTACCACCGGTTCTAACCCTACACCTCTGGCCCAAGAAGTATTATGACCGAAAAGAAACTCGACGGGACTTATTTTTTTCACAACAGTAATACATTAAGTATTAGATCTTAAAGATACAAAATAATGTGTAGTTCTTCAAGAAGACATATCAGAACAGCTTGAGAGACAGATAATGTACCTATTGTTTAATTATAAGGAAAAATAAACCCTAATCTGACTGCTTCACAAAACGTTTGATATGTTTTCCTACCTAAACGGTGTCCTATAAATGTTAGATAATTTTGTAGTAGTTCTTTGGTTTGGGCCATGCAACTTTGTCCGTCATATATAGTCCTCGAACCTGCAATAACCCTTTGACATTCATGACATTTTCAAATATTTCTTAAGAGCGGGTAAAGGTAAATTTAAAGCATCGACGGGTAACATGTTATAAATATGAACACCTTGACCAAAAAATTACAAATGGTTTCAATACTAAATTTCATCTAAATACGTACAGCGGTTATTGGTTGTTTCTTCCCCATGTAAACTTCCACCCCTTTTGCACCCGCTTAAGGGATAATTTCCGAGATAAACAGATAAACAGACAAAAATTCTAAAAATTGTTGGAACGTGTTCTGTTATCGATTCTAAGTATCCCCAGCCAACTTTTTTTCGAATATATTCCATGAACAGACGTTCGACCCTCTTCAGTTTTATTATATGTATAGATAGTTTTTATTGAAAGTACCTTTCAGGCTTCACTTCCATTATTTTTTTCAAGTTTTTTGGACCTACGGTTCTAATTTAAGGTGGGGGGGGGAGCTTTTTTGAAGATGAAACTATCCTTTGTCCTTTCTCGCGACCCATACTATCTCTATACCAATTTTCATCTAAATCAGTTCAGCGGTAAAAAATTCCTCATACCAACTTCCAACCCCCTTTTCACCCCCACAAGGGTTTGAAAACTATCCTATGACGTTTCTCGAGACTCAAATTATCTCCATACTCATTTCTATCTAAATCGTTTCAGCGGTTAAAAATTCTCCATACAAACTTTTAACCCCATTTTCACCCCCACCAGGGTTGATTTTCGGGATTTAAACTATATATTATCCTTTCCCGGGACTCAAACTATCTCTATACAAAATTTCATCAAAATCCGTTTAGCCGTTTTCACGTGATGCGCGGTCAAATAAACAGACAAACAGATAAACAGATAAACAGACAAACAGATAAACAGACAAAAATTCTAAAAATTTTTGGAACGTGATCTGTTATCGATTCTAAGTATCCCCAGCCAACTTTTTTTCGATTATCTTTTCCACCCTCTTCAGCTTTATTATATGTATATAGACTATATGCTCGTTACATACGTATTTGAACGATTATCTTTTTTTTATACCACGACGCTGGCAAACAAGCATACATCCCGCCTTATGGTAAGCAGTTACCGTAGCCTATGGACGCCTGCAACCCCAGAGGATTCACATGCGCGTTGCCTACCCTTTGAGAACCTATACACTACTTTTTTGAAGAACCTCTGTAGCGACTGTGTCCTACATTCGCCCAAACTAAGATGCTATTATGTATTTTAAATATGTATTTTAAATATGCACGTGCAACATGTGCACGATTTTAGCAATCAACGTAAAAGCTGTATGGTCTTTTCTAGGTATCACCTTAGGATACATCTGTTGCATTGAACATGCCGGCACACTATTATTTTGTATTGTGTGTTATTGTTTTGTCGGTACGCTCAGACAAAACTATGGATAAATTCTTTTGAAATAATTATCTGGTTTATTACCCTAGGATTTAGCAATTTCACTTTGTTTCTTTGTCGGTACTTCTACTTCTACTTCTACTTCTGTTGTATTGTTTACTAATACTGTCTAATTTAGGATAACAAAGATATTTGCTTGTAGGGTGAGAACATCTCGCCATCTGGCTGGCCATTATCGGCCCTGTACTTCGATGCCCCCTGAGCTCGCCAGGTAACGAGCCAGAGGGATCGCAAGACATTAATTAGTTAGTACCCAACTGTCGAACCGACAAGTCATCCTGGACTGGACTCACTGGTCCAGCTCGTGTAGTACCGATACTCCGAGTAACTTGTAATAATTACTGACTCCGCGTTAAGTTTCAGTCGAGTTTCATGATAGTTAGTATCTCTCCTGACTTACGTGTTAATTTATAAGTGCTCGTTTAGATAAGTTAATTAAAGTTGTGTAGATTTAATATAGACTATTTAACTTCGTGTGTGAACTTTTATTTACGACCACAATCCCAACACAGTTGTACCTATAATATACCAATCATACCCTAATTGCCAAACCTCATACCGTAGCCCGCTGGGAAAACCTAGGCCGGGAGTTCCACAGCAGCCGCAGCGTTCGTTCTGTTCAGCAGGCCTTTGATGGCAGATTTTATCAGCGGATAAGTTGATATAAACCTGATAAAATGACAAACAATGGCGGCAACTGTCATTTTATCAGGTTTATATCAACTTATCCGCTGAAAAAATTTGCCATCATAGGCCTACTGTTCAAACGTTCTCAATTATTTTAAGAAACCGGCTTAGTAACGCAGTCAACGAAGTTATTATGAATCTGTAAATCTTAAATATTATTCAAAGTCATAAAACATCTCCTAAGCTTACTCCAAACACAAACACGAAATTATAGAGGGTAAAACAACAATTTTCTGGACAAAGTTCAACTAGTCTTTACAGACAAATCAATCACGAATAATTTAGACAGAATAGATTTATATTAGAGGTAGAAATAAAATTCTGGTACGAAATTTGACAGTAAGCTCTTGGATGACTATAAAATTATGAGTTACTCGGTCATAAACCCGTCTGGGTGAGGTTTAGGCCGCTGCGAATAGGGAAATAAACTCGATCTTGGTTTTCATTGCCAGAGTTAATGTGGGGTGTTTGGTACGAACTAGTTTTAGACTGACTAGTATATATTTGAGGTCATTCTGATCATTGATGTAGGTATACAGCATGATTCGGAGACGTGAGCAGGAGCAATCATATACCCGCACTACCCATAGTTAATTTTAACAGATAATTTAAGTCAGTGAACAATAAAATTTTCGAGATCGGCTACTAATGTCAAATCCATACTAATATTATAAATGGGAAAGTGTATGTGTTTGTTTGTTTGTCCGTCTTTCACGGCAAAACGGGGCGACGAATTGACGTGATTTTTTAAGTGGAGATAGTTGAAGAGATGGAGAGTGACATAGGCTACTTTTTGTCTCTTTCTAACCCCCCACTTCCCTAAAATGGGGGGTGGAAGTTTGTATGGAGCATTCCGGGGGCCAAAGGGGAACCGTGTTACCCCGAATTTAACGCGAGCGAAGCCGCGGGCAAAAGCTAGTATTATATAATTATGTAGTGTAAAAAAGCTAAAATTATAGCAAAAGAAAAAAATACTTTGTTATTGCATGTGGGATTACAATGTTAACCGTGCGGTTTGTAAAACTATACAACCCGACTGATATTGAGTTATGTTTTAATTTTCAGTGGCTTTATAGCCTAAACCCTAGAACTATTAAAAATTTGGAGCTTATGGGACTCCTAGAAGTACCTTAGATACATCATGATCGTAAATCAGTGAGTCAGTGACAAAATTAAGGAACTTTGACTTACAATATGTCTGAAGTATATGATGAAATTCAATGATATTGTGAATATATGAAGGGTACACGGAAAGAACATGTCTAGTCACTTTGACAACATTTTGAGTTACAACGCTTTTAAAGTTTGGAACGATTCAAATAATCTAGATGGTTTTTACGAGTTAAAAAGTGGACTTACGTTAAAATTTACAGCTGAAACAGAAGTTGTTAATAATAGTTCATTTCAAGCTCTACATTTTGATATAAAAATCTAAATTTAAGTGACTAGACATGTTCTTTCCGTGTACCCTTCATATATTCCTTGTGCTATGGCCTCTAGTTCACAGAAATTATAGACTTCTAGCTTTATCGTCAACAAAATTAGAGGGGGGTCGAAAATGGTCTGAATGGCTTCGGGAAAAGGATGGTACGGCCGTGCTTTTGTTGTTTGTTTTGCTTGACTTGGCGGGGGCACGGTAGTGCAGATATTCTGTCACTAATAAAAATAAAAATAAACTAGCAATGCCTAATTTGATGTAAGGCAACACAACACCCCTTAACAATTACGACTACCATAAACCAATGTTGTATTGAACTATTTATTTGTGTAGACGTTTATTAGACACTGATTACGCGCCCGGCGTTGAGAATCAGGTTATTTCGCGGGAAGACTGTGATTTTAAGAATAATAAATCTTAGAGTAATCCCATTTGTTTTGCGGATTAACTGTGATCTGATTTGCGTCAATGGCGGCAAGGGCTGTGTAGTCAAGCTAGTGGGATATATATTTACGTTCCACGGGCTCTATATTAACCGATTCGACGCAACAGTGATGCGTTTATATATTATTACATATAATAATTAATGGTGAATATGTCAAAGAACAAATTCATGAACAACAGCATTAAACGGAGAATGGAAATTGATGGCGGAAGAATGCAATATGTCGATGAGTATTACATATACCTGGGCCAATTAGTCTCCTTCCAGGCTCAACAGGTGAAAGAGGTCGCAAGACGTACCGAAAATACCTGGAGGAGCTACTGGTCCATGAAGGAGTACATTAAGCTCATGGACATATGCATTATTCCGATCCTGACTTATGGGGCACAACCTTGGTCTTTGACAAAGATTGAGAAGTCTAGCTTCAAGGTTTGCCAAAGAGCTATTGAACGTAGTATTTTGGGCGTGAAAGTAAACGATCGCATTAGAAATACAATACTACGTTTTAAAACAAAGACAGCTGATGTAGCCTAAACAGCGGGAAATTTTAAATGAGACTGGGTTGGATACGTCTGCTGTAAGCCGGAAGACTTATGGGCTAAAATCAGTTGGGTCTCACAAGACAGAACCCGGCGTCAGGGCAAACCAAGGAAACGCTGGAGAGCCGAACTTGATACCTTTCGTGCTGATTGGTGGGAGACTGCTCAAGGCCGGGATACGTGGAAAAAGGAGAGTGAGGCCTTTACCCAGCAATGGGACATTCTTGTCTCTTAAATAAATAAATATACAATGAATTCGTGACGAGCTGAATATCAGTTTGATGAACTCTGCGTACCTACATGAAGTCGCGGGTAAATGCTAGCTAAGTCATAAATATCATGCAAAAGAACTAATAAGTATTCTTTTCGTTACAAGCTTTTATTTTTGGCTGCACATACATATTTTTCCAGTGACTAATTTTCCAGAAATTGATGATGATGACCAACATAATAATATCAAAACAATGCTATGAATATACTTAAATAATTCCCTATAGGTAATGCTTGTAATTAGTTTGATAAATAATAACGACCTTAATACTGGCAATTTAAGACTATATTCCTGTGGCATGAGATTCGGCTTTACCCAGCGCGTGCGATCTGACGGTGAAGATCTTAATGATTTATTGTCTGGCGCTTAAAGTGATATATTTGTTGACTCGTGCCAAAATTTACTAATGTATTTAACATTTAATGTTTCCTTGTTACCTTGAGAATACTTATGTTATTAAATTATGATTTATTATAATTTCAAAAAAGATGCATGCACTTATTTTCTGTTATAATTTGCAGAGGTAGAATATAATAGAATATTTGGAGGTATATTCTTCAGTAGACTTTTTTTCTTCTTAAATTAGACAAAAAAAATTGAGTTAATTTTTAAAATTTCTAGTTCTTATTTAATTAACAAACACGGGTGTCTTTGTTTTTAAATATTACGTTTTTATTAAAAAATATTATCATCGAAAGCTAAATATAAATATTTCTGTTTACAAGTCTTGGAACTCGTTCGTTCAAAGTTTAAGTAACAAACCGTTTTTAAATAATATATCAATCGTGCTGGTCATTCAACTTGTAGCCTGATTTCAGCCAGCTACACACGGGCGATAAAATCGCTGTTTTAGGTCACACCGTGATCGTTATCAGCTAACCTAGGAGCAGGAAAGTTTTGAACTTAAATCTTATAAGGCTACCAGCTAACACGACCACAATAATCGCTTACAAAGTTTTCCCGTGCCGCCTTTCAAAGTTTTCAAACTATTTGCTTACCTAAATTGGTTTTCTTTTTCATCAGTTTGTCTGTAAATGTGTCTGTCTCTCTGTTAACTATTAACGACCGCCTCGTAACAGATATGTTTGGTGATGAAAGTAGTTTTGGCCCCTTCAGTTTTGGAAGTGCAGAAAAACAGCGTGGGTGGCATTCACAATAATCTCGGCTCAAGGTGAAGATCTCAGCAAGTCTAGAGGCCAGCTAGAAGGCAAAAGCTTTGAAAATCCGCTTTCATTTTCAGGTCCAAACCAGGATTTATCAACTTACGCCCTTACCCTCTGATTCAGTCAATGAATGATTTGGCAGATATTGATATCTGAAATATTGTCTGTAGGGCTAGCATATATTACGTTTTTCTCGGTTGTGGTTACGGAGAAAGTGTAAGAATTAGATCCACTTCATATAAATCCATGTACTGTATTCAAGCAACAAAAGCGTAGGCCTCGAATGCCAAATGGTACCATTTGGTGTAGATAGGCACATATATAGTTACAATATAAATATTTAACAAAGACCATGATAGAAAAAAAAAAGATATCACTATCACTGCGTCAAAGACACCACTTTGATTGTAAAACTTTAAATTTTGCGGTAATTTTAGCTAACTTAGTGGAAGTGGCCACCTTGCGGAGTACAGGACCAATTTGATTCACTATAGTTGCAGAGTACGTATGTAGAATCCACCAACCTACATCCACTAATTTACTTAAAATTAACCCAAAATTTTAAGTTTAAGAATCAAAGTGGTGTCGGTGACGTAGTGATGGGGATACCTTGTTTTCTTCTACCAAGACTAATCTGAGTAACCATAAGGAGGATTAATACTTGTCGTTCTACCACCAATGTGCCTCTAGCTTTACATCGTATGCGCAGACGGATCGCGTGAGAACTAATTTGACATAATTTGCCACAAATGGACCAAATTGCCGGCGGCTTTCACTTTTTTGAATGTCAAGCCTTTGCCAATTATTTAGAACAAGGTTTGGTACAGTCGAACGCATAAATGTACGTTTCGCATTTCCTTCTCAGGTTCGATTCAATCATTAATTATTGCAATCATTTTTTAGCGTCTATTAAACATATAATTACACGTACGTTAATGCGTTACGTATTTATTAACACTAGGTACGTATCTAGGTTCAGTAACTTCTCTGTAGTTTTGCCGTCGTGTACAAGTAATACTCGTATACAAATACCTTGTCTGACCGATTTCTCTCAGTTGCTTAAAGGTTAGCTGGAAGAGATCCCTTAAAGGGATAAGTTCGCCTTTGTACACACTCACTATATTTTTGTTGGTCATGTATTTGATTTGTGCAATAAAGTGTTTTACTACTACTACTACTAGTTATAATTAAATGGAATATCTGCAATAATAACCTGCTGCGGTTTCGATAATCCCCTTATCAATGTCTCGCAAATACCTAAGCGAAAATGTTGTGCTATTTATGCCTATGCCAATGCAGCCAATGTATAAAAACTTTGTGAGCATATGTTTGTAGGTATATCATATATGTACCTAAGTACTTATATGACTGATATGATGCTCTGCTAGTCAAATCCTGTTAGATATTTTATACTATATTCCTTTTGCAGAACATTATTATAAATGACTGTACCTAAAAGTGTTTGTGTCAAGACATTAATCTTTTTGTTGATAATGTAAAAGTCAAAAGCTAAGCCGTTTTCTAGATAATTTTGTAACAGCATTTAAGTTTTATTCGGTTTTAATGCTAATATGCGGATTGGATTAAGATAATAGACGATTTTGATTTACGGATGGAGAATGGAGTTCCAATTAAAATAAGTAGGTACCTATATAATTTATTTAAGTAAAGTGTAAATATGGAATAGAGCAGAAAAAGTCTACAAATAACTTAAAAAAGGACAATTATTTCTGATCATGTTTAATTTTTTTTACAAAGGTGAGCATTCCTTAGAGATAATACAAATTTATTAAGTTGCTGATATATTTTATGCAAATATGGTAAAAAATAAATCTCGCCAAGGACCACCAACTAAATGTGACACCTTTTTAGGAAAGGTACCATTTGCCGGAAAGCGCTTATTGCTCTTAAATCTGGACTTTCAAAAATGCCTAAATTCAATGTCAATAGAAAAATTAAATAAGGTAAACAAATATACCTGCGTCTAGGCAAAGAAAAGCATATGACAAAGTATTGTTAATGAAATTGGTTATATTTTTCTAATACCATAACGGTGGCAAACAAGCATACGGCCAGCCTGATGGTAAGCAGCTACCGTAGCCTATGGACACCTGCAACTCCATAGGTGTCAAATGCGCGTTACCGACCCTTTACAAAAAGGAGGATTCACTGCAGTGTTGACGGCTAAAGGAACAAGAGGGTCCCTCATCGTCAATACACTGGGTCCTCTTTGAGCTCTTTGGCAACCTTACTCACCAGCAGGAACACAACACTATGAGTAGGGTCTAGTGTCCACATAGCTGTGGTTTTCAGTAAGGTGGAGGTACTTCCCCAGTCGGGCTCTGCTCCAGATTTAAGCGAGTTGACATTTGCTGTGCTGAGCCCTACCACACATAGCGAGATGACATTCGCAGTACCCTTACCTCTATTTTGAAAATATTAGTAATTAACGTACATTTTTACTAAAACTTAATATAAATAACAAGTTTATGTGTATAAGCTGACAATTACATAACGGATGCTCTTTATAAGTGCGTGATTGGGAAGCAATTAAGGTAAATTGGTTTCTTTACATTATTTTATATTCTATTGACGCCCAATATAAATATGAACAGTAAAAGTATCAAGTGGTTGTCAAAGATCGCAATACATACACAAAAACACACCTACATACAAATTTTACTTTCATTGTATACTCAGTTAAGCAGATAAATCAAAACATGTCCAAATAACACGGATTTCTTGACACATTCCCTGGCCGCGATTCGAAAAATAAACACACACACTGGACAGACAGCTCCAACCCAACTCAACCCAACTCAACTCAACGTTATACCGACATTGACATTTGCTATTCGAACAGATTTTCATTCAACATTGATCTCACATTGGTCACACATTGGTCACACATTGTACCAATGTAGTACCAATGTAGTACCAATGTTGTACCAATGTGTGACCAATGTAGTACCAATGTTGTACCAATGTGTGACCAATGTGTGACCAATGTGAGACCAATGTTGAATGAAAATCTGTTCGAATAGCAAATGTCAATGTTGTTATAGCGTTGAGTTGAGTTGGGTTGGAGCTGTGTCTGTCCAGTGTGTGTGTTTATTTTTCGAATCGCGGCCCCTGAATTCTTAGTTAATTGTCTGGATGTTACTAAACAAATGTTTTTTTTTACCTTTTGAGAACACGATAAGGCCGCCTTTTCGTCCTAATACTTATTTATTGTAAGTCGTTTAAATCATTCCTGTACCGGAGACAGTTAAAATAATAGATTGTCAATCCTTATACCACACTAAAATACAATGTGTACTTATACATTTAATACGAGCAAGGAATTAAATCAGATATAGGATTAAATACTTTATTTATTAATTAAGAGGTTTTTTAAACACTTATTTATGACCACGTAATATATATTTTTTTAATTTTACGAGCAGCAATGTTCTACAAACTTTATTGAAGTAAAGTAACTGTCTGTTCTTCATCTACAATACCAGGACAACAAAAACTAGTAACTTATAGAAATTTCTATAAATGGCGACTCGTTTTTACTATGCTTTGGTATACATGGAATGCTAGCTTCTATGGATAATAAATGTATAAAAATATAGTCAAACTATCTATCTGTTGTGTAAATTGCCGCTAGTGTAGTTGTTATTTTTGACTGGTCTGCGTGTTGTACGTACAAACACGGGCATAAATAAAGGCTACCGCTTACTGGCACTAAATGTCGAATCACGCGGTCGTCACGTATTAGATGCCTTGTTTAGACGAGGCGAGTGCACAAGCAACAACTTAACTTTTATGTTTTTCAATATTTACCAACTTGAGCATCATCAGCAAAACAAGCAAAACAACAAATAATACAAAACTTAAAAAGCCAGTAATAGATGACCACAAAAGTATTTTTATTTAATTTAATTTCGACTTAATAAATTTTAAGTATTTATTTTCACAAAATCGATATCTTCGTCTCCGTCATAGTTACATCATTCGAGTGTTAGATATACATCTATACTAATACTCGTAATCCGTTTAAGGACATAATTGGTGAAATAGAAATTGAAACTTTTTATGGACGCAATTTTTTTTGTATGGGAGAGATCGCTCCAGCAGGCCAACCCTCAATATAAAATCATTTTTATTTGTTTATTGTATATTTTCCTATTTAGAATACGATATCAATTATGTCTTTAAACGAATCACCAGCATTTTAATAACACCTTGTAGATGATCTTCCAATTTCTATTCGAGCCCCTGGTTTCATTACTCGGGATGTTGTGTTTCGCCGGTTCCAGGGGACGCTGCCAAATACTACACCAGAGCAGGAAGCGCAGAAAATTGTGGTGTCACCAAAACAATAGTTTTAATTTATATTATGTATGATACAAAGGAGCAAAGGCCCGTATGGCTCCTAGTTCTCCGAAAATAACTTTTTACATTTCATTGCCAGTACAGTACTTGCCCAACCACTTATCCGGTGTAAATGGACTGAATCCTAGATGCCGCCGAAACCTTCTGATCCTTTGATCTCCGCCGGTGGCGCTCGTTAATCCCTCGCAGCGACAAATCACAGAATACCGAACTTTTTTGTTTTAAATTGATTTCAAGTAGCCAGCAATAAATAATTTGTCGTACACATAGGGCGATTGGGGCACCATCACATTATTAGTTTTAAGCAGGTTAAACACATGTCAAACATGTGATAAATAAGCAAGTACGTTTACTTTTTTCTCTATGGTAAAACCAAATATTAATTTCAATTAAGTAATAATATTGACACTATACAAAAGTATCGTAAACTGTGAGTAAACTAATAAATCTAGAGTCAATTCTAAAACTTGTCATTTAGAACATTTTGCAACGTATAAATTACTTTAAAATAACAATACCTATGTAAAAAAATATGTGTCAACATTACAAGTAAGTGACCGTAATAAATTGACCTTCTGGATAGAAAATATTTCGAATTTATTGCTCTCTAAATTTACTCTTAAGCAGCGTAAGACTGATAAGTTTTGTTTAGATAAGAACACTAGAGGGGAGAGTTTTGCCCAACTGTGGGACACTAACAGTAGGTTAAAGCCTGACCAGAAATATATGATCGTGCGCCATGTTGCGGAATTTCATTGGAACTAATTTCTTTCACTGGTAATAATTTTAATGACAGGATGATATGCATGTGTGAGGGCATGTGATACTCTGTCAGTTGTCAGTGTCATTGTGGCGGTTTATTTGAACAATAGTAAAGTATTGAATATTAAATACTAAACAACAACAAAAAGTCCCAAAATTATTCCTAGTCAACAGCGAAACATTGTAAATAGTGTATATAATAAACTGCTGTAAATAATAAGCTTGGTAATATAAACTATTTTGCTATAAAACATTTTCAAATTAACATCAGAGCTGACAGGTAAACAAATTAAGATGTCACCATACTATAGAGAATAATACGCTCTATTTTCTTTTATATCACGACGGTGGCAAACAAGCATACGGCCCGCCTGATGCTAAGCAGCTACCGTTACCTATAGACGCCTGCAACTCCAAAGGAGTCACATGCGTGTTGCCGACCCTTTACAAAAAGGAGGATTCACTGTGTTGACGGCTAAAGGAACAAGAAGGTCCCTCATCGTCAACACACTGGGTCCTCTTTGAGCTCTTTGACAACCTTACTCACCAGCAGGAACACAACACTATGAGTAGGGTCTAGTGCTATTTGGCTGTGGTTTTCTGTAAGGTGCAGGTACTTCCCCAGTCAGGCTCTGCTCCAGATTTGAGCGAGATGCCATTCGCTGAACGTTCCCTACCACACTTAGCGAGATGCCATTCGCAGTGCCCATACCTCTCTTTTTGGCGTAGTTTAAGGACATACCCAAGTCCGGACGTAGTTTAAGGACATGCCCCGGGTCCAGACTCTATGACTATACTGAACTATTGCCATATAAATGAGAATAATAGCGCCCTCTTGACAATAATCATATATTTCGGGTCAGGCTTTAGCAACATCTCGTATCATATAAAATCAGTTTAACCCAATCAAAGGCACACACTACGATCATATTATAAATCGAAGAAACCACAAATCTACAGACACAGCAGTGCGTCCAGCCAAGTTCAATCTATATTAACTTACCGTATGCAGACAATCGTTAGGTATACCTACATCGTTACATACAATGTGAAAGTGAATAGACCCATAGTAGATTTTAACAATACATGTAAACAACAAGATTCCGAACAAAATTAGCTTGCTTTGTGGTGTTGTTTTGACTTCAAATATGTTTTAATGTTTTCTGCAAAATAAATGAAACGGTTAAAATTGTTTTCATAACATACTGAAACCTAAGGGTCAGTAACTTTTAAGCTCAGTGTTAGAAATAAAATAATTATCGTTCAGGGAATGGCAACAATTTCTGGAAATTTAATTTAATTAATCGAGTTCTACATTAAAATGCAAATGTAAATCACAAAAAAAAACAATTATCTATTACAGCAACGTTAGGCTCCGGTTCAAAGAATTTAGTGTCTCAAGAAATTACAGACTTTCACTTATAAGACAATCTATATCTATATATTATATGTACTAATTTAAACTTACACGATTTTCACTCATTATTATGACAAAGAGGTCCTTAGGAGGAATGGGTACAGGGTGGACAGTAGGCAACCCAGACGGAAACCGGGAAGGAAGCATCCGGATGTTGAAAGACGACCGGAATTTTTCCCTTATGTCAAAGGAGTGACGGACAAAGTAGGTACAGTACTAAGGAAGTACTCTATACAAACCGTATACATGCCGTTATCCAGGGTGTCGGGGCATTTAAGGTCGGCTAAGGATGTTATCCCTTATCAAACACCGGACGTTTATAAGATTGATTGTAGCTGTGGTAGTTCCTATATTGGGGAAACCAAACGCACAATAGCGGAAAGGGTCAGGGAACATATCACAGCAGTCAAAAATCGGCAAATAAACAAGTCTGCTGTGGCCGAACATTTGTTAGAATCTGGACCAAACCACTGGATTGAGCTCCATAATCCAAAAGTCCTCTCTACAGAACGTCTTCGTTATAGCAGGAAACTACGAGAGGCTATTGAAACAAACCACCAGATGTCGTGAGTGTTGTGTGTAGGCAAAGTGACAACCCTAGCGTGAATGTGCATAATCGAGACCAAGTGCGGGTATTTCGAAAAACCCGCGCAGCTAGGAGATGTTGATACAATTCCTCGCCAGTCTGCCTGCGACCACGAGCATTACGGCACGCTCGAAACGTCAGGAAAATAATAAAAATAAGTGTACGCGATTATATATTATATCTTAAATAGCAAGCATGCAGACATTTGTAACAATAGATAACTTAATAACTAATATGCAATTATTTATAAGTGCAAGGAGTACTAGAAAGTTAACCCATTATAGACTGGGTTTTTTGAGGTGTCCAATTTTTGTATTTTTTTATATATTCTTTATTAGAGCTTATGTAACGAAGTTTTAGTAATAAAAAATTTGTGAGACCTTTGGTTTTGAAAAAAAAAACGCTGGTACCATATGGGACCGCTAGGCACCTACAGGTAAAAATTTGGAAATGCTATGAAATTAATAAGAGTACCAATATGTTTATATTATTTATTTAATAAATCAGCCTCTTCGGTTGCAAGTTAATAAGATACAGTACGTATGTTTTACTATATTTATTTAATAAGTGAGCTTCCGAGACGTTACAAAAAAATAGTTTAGGTACTTTACATGAAATTGGTAGTTGCATGCAGCACATAATCCACATCACATTTCGAGCATTCCAATCTCGACCGAGCCTGACAGTTCTCGTACGCACGTCTTCGTCGCTTCTGAGAAGGAATGAGAAGGTGGTTTTGACCATCGTACCTTATGGCGACCCTGACACGGCTGTCAGTTCGGGAATATTTAGATGTTGGCGGACGTCCACCAGTGACCACAGTGACATATGACCAAACTTTATAAAAAACGATAAAATATGATTATTAAATAATACTTCATTTGATCTTTCGATAAAACGTCAAATCACTATCGTGTATTACTAAAAACAATAAAACTACTTAACACATAAAAAACGAAAGGTTGATGAAAAAATGGCACGAGAATCGCCTAGCGATCCCGTACGGTACCAGTAACTTTAACACGCGGTAATTATAATATTTATACCTACCGGCACTACTTAACACGTTCGCTGCGATATAAGGCCTAAAGGCCCGATGCTTGTACTTGCACTCTGTACGGCAGCGAGAAACGATGAATTCCCTGTGGTGCGGCGGCTGAATTATGAGTATTTCTGCATGTACAAAAGAGACAAGTATAGGCTTGAGTTTAGGACCTTAAGGGCAACTCGATAAAGCATTAAAAATTTTCTAAGGTTTTATGGCCCGATAACGCACTGATTCATATTTTTTTTGTTTCCTTGCGGGTATTGGGTCATAAGGCCCGACATAGATCACAAGGTCAGTCCACCCCCTCCAGCACTGTTGTAGGCGACTATATTGTTTACTTCCGATTAGTGTTGTGGCGTAATTAGCGGGAATGAACGTATATTACGATAGTGCATAATTCAAGAGTTTCGGTATTAGAGGTTTCGGTATCTGTGTACGTTTTTGTGGTGCAACCCGTTAATCATTCCGCAGCCAAATAAACGATGTCGAAAAATGCTTGAATTATCGATTCAGCTAGACAAAAATAGTGCAAGTGAAAATACAAATAAAGAAAAATCGAAGTGGAGAAAAGTTCTAGTGAAAAAAGTTGTAAAAAATAATGACACGTAGCCAAACTGCTCTGGTGTTATAAATAGTATTGTGAAAAATATATCGATAACTTATTTCCCATCACTAATAATTCATCTACAAAACCTGTTATCCAGTGCGTTTTCGGGTTATTAGACCTTATATTTATTTTTGCATATAACTCTTATATAAATATCAGAATCCCAGGGCGGCTCAAATACTATGACAACCAACTCTTCTTCTACCAATTTTGATAGGTAAGTATCCAAAATTTATCGTTTTCGGATAGTTACAGCCATTTATATCCATTCATACCTTACTAGGCTTATTAGCCCCATAGCGCAAAGTTGGAGAGTTTAAGTAACAGGCCAAGCGACCTTCTAACGCACCGTACAAAAAAACGCCTGTTTTGGTGCCGCAGCGAACGTGTTAAATAAATTAAACTAAAGCAATGTTACTAAATTAAACGATTTTGCAATAACCTTCGTTATTTATCTGTTAGTAAACCAAATATTGTAACTTACTTGAACGGCGTAAACACTTTTCCGCGAAATTTGAGATGCACCTACTTTGACCTTCAATCACACGCAACTGATGTAAATAAGTACAGTTTTAGGTTAACAATCGGCAGCGTTATGTCTCCTAGATTTTTTTTTTTTTTTTTTTATACCACGACGGTGGCAAACAAGCATACGGCCCGCCTGGTGGTAAGCAGTTACCGTAGCCTATGGACGCCTGCAACCCCAGAGGATTTACATGCGCGTTGCCTACCCTTTAGGAACCTATACACTCCTTTTTTGAAGAACCTCATACTGTAGCCCACTGGGAAAACCTCGGCAGGGAGTTCATTCCACAGCCGCAGCGTTCGTGGGAGGAAATTCCTCTTAAATCGTACTGTGCGCGACCCATTGGGCTCCAGGGTGTGGGGATGAACACCCTGCCGGCGGCGAGCGGTGCGGTGATAAAAAGCTGATAGATCAACTTTCACCAATAAGAGCCCATCTTACGCGTCACAATTTGGCCAATCACGCGAAAATAAAAGTAGTAAATGAATGGTACAGTCGAGGTCAAAGATATGTTTACACTTTTTCATTTCTCATACTCTGAAAGTGGGTCATTGTTCATCGAAGTGGCCTGCTGAAAGTGGCACATTTCTGCTTTAGAGCAGAAAAGTATTTAAAAAAAATTGTATCGTTAATCCAAGTCATATTGGGCAACGGCCGTAACCTATACAGCCATAGTACGATTAATTTAAAATTTATTACTATAATGTTTAATATAATAAACATAAATTATTTATGACTCGCTTTCAAGACAGAGGCAAAACTTTGAGAAAAAAGTAAAAATGTTGTTTAAGACACAGATTAAACTACCAGGAATTCGTGAAAAAAAAAATGGCTTACATTATGGCGTAAAAAAAGTAAACTGGCGGGAAACCTAAAATAAATAAGTGCAAATCTTTCTTTGGAAGTTCTATTAGCTCTGTTAAATTTCGAAATTAATTTTAATAAGATGAGTTCTAGCGGTTCTGAAATGGATTTAACACCTGATTTTATAAAAGAAGAGGCTCAAGCTGTCGTGGAGAACCTTTTACCGACAGTGTCAAAGCAACGATATATGAAATCGTATAACAATTTCATGAAGTGGCGGGGTGAAAAGCGAGTGAAATCCTTATCGGAAAGTGTGTTCCTTACTTATTTCAACGAATTATCAAAGAACCTTCAGCCTTCAACTCTATGGAGCATATTTTCATTGTTAAGAAGGGTCATAAGTACAAAACACGACATCAATATAAAGAACTACACCATATCATTTTTGAAGAGGCAGTCAGATGGTTTTAAATGCAAAAAGTCGAAGGTTTTTACTGCGCAAGAAGTAGAAACCTTCTTGAATCAAGCCCTTGATGAAATATATTTGGCAACAAAGGTATGGGAAATCATTACAACTATTATTTAACTTAACGTACACTCAACATAATCTCATCGAGTTTAGGCTCGTTATAATCGTCTTGGTGTAGGTATATTTAATGAACGACACAGTCTGTGAAAAAGCTTGTAGGTATCCACAATTTTAATTTAGACAGACATTTCTTAATAGTTATAGGTGTTGTTTAAAAAAGTCTGCAACGGTAACAAAGTGTGTTAATAACATTATTATATTGCAGGTGGCACTAATTTTGGGCATAAGCGGCGCATGACACGAAAAGAAAAACACGACCAATTACATGAAGAGCGAAATAATTCACTACATACGTCTACGAACGAAAGTATGCCTTCTCCGACATTTAGAGGCCTGCCTATAAATGATACCCAAATATCACAACAAGTATCGAATGTTAATATCCCGGGAAAGAATCTTTCTCTAACGTTCAATAATTGTACGAACGTTACTATTAATTTTGAGTAGGCAACTTCATTGCACATTTTTTATTAAATATTTTTATCATACCTTTCTTGTGTTTACTTTCCTCATATTCGAAATGAAAAGTAGAGTGTTTAACTTGGGTGAAATCACCCATTTCTGCCTCGAACTATTGGCGCTCTCACTTCGTTCGAGCGCCAAAATACATCGACAGAAATGGGTGCCTTTCAGACAATCTACTATTGCACCCTATTACAAAGGAATAAGGTGCAAAAGTGTAAACATATCTTTGACCTCGACTGTACCATGTGGTACCGCTAGTCTATAATGGGTATATAACTTAGAGTAAGTAATGGTTTTTAATTTATAATTTTAGTACCTAACTAGGATAATTATTAAGAATTAACATATTAATAAATGAATTAACATATTTTTTCACCACACCCACTCGGAAAAGCTCACTTTATCCATTAATAAGTGTGTGGAAAGTAATTTGGTACACGTTTTGACTTGGTTTCATGTGTTAGCATGTTGAATACACCTACTTTTATGAGATGTTTTTCGCTCGTGGTATTTTACGGCTTGTATTTTCCTCATATTGGTGTGGTAAAAAATGTGTTATTATACACTCGGTAGCCTCTCGTGCCTTGAGGCCCTCGCACGCTTAAGATTTCACTTTTTGTACCACTGGCTACGCTTGTCGCTCAATTTGGGAATCTTTTGCTGGCTCAGGTCTTAATATAAGCACAAGAGGTTAAACAAAAACTTTGCTCCTTTGTATAATAACTAACTATTCTTCTATTCTAACCCGCAGCAACTTAATGGTGTATGACGCAGAATCGTCTTTTAGCTTTGTGAATAATAATGCAGTCATACTCGTATTGTCTAAAGCAACTACTGTCGTGATGTGTTGCTAATCAGTATGTCTAACTTAAAAAGCTCTAAAACTGGAGTTGAATGACTTAAAACGCTTAAAGCACTAAACAGTGAACCATTTGTGCCAATAGTGCTATATACTATAAAAGTAAAACCGCTCTATGTGGGTGTTCATACTGTTCCTTTGTAATCTTAGAACTATATCCGCTGAGACAATCACTTGTAAAGACAATACTTTACTGCCCTTCAATTACCATTTCTAAAAGCTTTGAAACCTGAACAGCTTGCAGTAATTGCGTAATCTGAATAAGGAAGTTACAGTCGTGGAATAACATTTTAACCATCTATTGTAATTTCAGTATTTTATAGAAATTGTAACGAAATACATTTGAAATAGAATAATCTTTAAGATCTATTACACATATATCTAATTAAAAATAATTTCGTGTTTATTGATAATATTCTGAAATTCACCAGGAATGACGAAAGTGTTGGTATAGAATAAATCAATTATACTTTTTTGTGTGAATAGGCCAACATAATTGTAGATATTTTACGAATCTTATTTTTCAAAAGAATATTAAATATTTACCCGTAAGTTTTTTAAGAGTCTAGTCTAGGTTTAAGCAACTTACACTAAAATGTAAAATAAAACAATAGCTTCACAAGCTAAAATAAAGCATTAATAAACGCGCACCAATTGTTCACAACCACTGGTGCGTTTGGCGCCGAGTTATTGTAGATTTGCAAATGGCTTCAGAAGTAAATACCGACGGTTGTTTTTACTTGTGATCCGCAAACGTTAACCCGAGCTTAAATTACTTCCTGGAGTTCCTAGAGTAACGATTGGTTTTGAGTAATCCTTCAGGCATGTTCAAAATCTTAATATCTAGTCGTACAATTTAAAAAAAATTGTGAAAACCGCAGGATTCAAATCTGCCTCCAATGGATTACCTGTCCAGCGTGCTCCCAATTATACCAGGGGGGTTACCCAAGATGACAATCGTTTGCAGAAAACGAATCGAAACGCTATCTGTCTCTCTGTCGCTGTAAGGAAGAGTGAGCGTGTAGCGTTTCGTTACGTTTTCTGCAAACGATTGTCATCTTGGCTACAGGGCCCTTCCACAATCCAACCAAGCTAAAGTAGTCATCGTAATGGTGACATTAGTCACTAGCGACATGCTCTGTCGCCGTCATGTCATCATTCACATTTTTTTCGTTTGAAGTAACTATATAAGTTAATCTGAGCGATATCGAAAACTTATTAGTATTTATGGTCTAGGGTATTTTCGCCAAAAATTTTATTGCCGAATATCACTTGCTAACCAACCTTCGCAGAAGTTTCATTTGGCAGCATTTTATTTTCCAGCTTTATATAATCCAACTTAACCTAACCCGAACTAGTCGGTAATTTTCATTTCCCAACTATAGGGTTGCGAAATAATTATTTGGTAAAAGTTATTCGGTCAAATGTTCTACAAAAAGTTGGTTGGCAAATGAAATTCGGCAATACAGTTTTCGGCGAAAAGGCAGGACACCTTAGTATATACCTATTGTGTGGCTCCAGTGTGGACCATGTATTAGAACAGTCCATGTTTATATGTTCCAGGCCTAGTACCACAAGGCGTACACGTCATACTACTAAACTCGTTTGATTGCCTTTGTGACCTTTGTGTGCACGACACATCTGTACATGCTTTAATGTGTGCGTGCATCTTAGGGCGCTGTTTCCGCTGTCGTAAATTACGTTTGACAATACACCTCCACTTTGCTTTTTACCGATGCGCTGCCAACCTGATGGATAAGCCTACTAATTCCCTACCAATCGGCCGCCACGGGGTGAGGTAATTCCGATCGGGGCGGTGAGGAGCGTCGCCATTTTGTATGAAATACCATTGCTTATTCTGTGCAAGTACTTCACTATTTATTACTAAGTACAGACGTTTACCCTGTATTTTATCTAATAATAGAATCGGTGTTAATAGTATCAATCACAGTTTAGAGAACTGACTCTAGTCATAACAATGATCTTCCTACACATAACAAATATGTCATCAACCATTTTGGAGTGTTTAATACTGGACTTTGTGTTTATCTTGACAACAATTGAGGGGTTTATGGTATTATTAGTAGAGGATGAAATGGTTATACGAGGGTTTGTAAATATGACGAATGTCAATAAAAGGACTACCTACGTGATGTTATCATTGGAGTATACTCATCGGTCACAAAGTGAGGTCGAAAGGAAGGGGACTGTGTCAAATGTGACAATTTTGTAACGAGTGCGAGGAGACACCGCCCCCTACATTATGCTCTATCGGACCGTTTTTACTGCTTTCCACTAGTCACCTATGAACGACTGTTTTGCTCGGTAATGGTTCAACTGTGGTTAGGATAATAGAGTAAGAGTAATGTCCGGTTTCTCTCTTGGTCCGTGACCTATAGCTATACATAAATGGACCTATAGATAAATGGCACTAGTCCTTTATTTAAACTTGGCGGAGGCAAGGTCATGCTCCTAGCTTTTTATTCAAAGGTGTATTTTTTTTTGTAAAGGAATTATAGTGATCATTTGTGAGCGTGCCTTTGGTAACAAATGGGAACAAACGGCTAGCACCGGACACAGTACGGTACAGTTTACGCAGTCTCTGGTTGTTGACAGTGAAGAATAAATATTATGGCAGAGTCATAGGCGCCTCACGTCTGCGTCTTAGTGAGAAAAGAATAATTACTTCTATGCAATAGTTAACTTGAAGAAAGAAATGGTTTTATACAATAACATTACTAATCGAGTGAGCGAAGTGTTTCCGTTTCAACATGGCAAAAATAGCTTTCGTATGTCTGATGGATGTCCTGAATATCCTCGTGTTTGTGAGCAGGTTCAGTAGTCAAAAAGTGTTGTAATAAGAACCTTGTGTTGTCAGCATGTGTGTTAAAAACAAGATTTAAAGTAGGTCACTCATATCGTCCGAATTTTGACCAATATTATGTGAGCGACAATCGTCTTTTTTTATACCACGACGGTGGCAAACAAGCATAGGGGAAGCCCGGGCAATACGCATATGTTAAGGGAATGATGAAAAAAAAACACCCTAATTGTTAATCAAAATAACACTTTATATTTTTAATTTGTACAATGTACAGTTAACTTTGGAAAATGCTATCACAAATCCTTATACTTAAATAACTTAATAGTGTTATTATTTTTTAAACAAATAGTTCCAATTATCCGTTTTGCCCGACCACCTCGGGCAAAAGGGATATACCTCAAGGGCAAAAAGGATACATGTATGACAAATGTATGAATTAGGCATCGCATTCATAAAAAAAATAGCTGTCTACCCTTGAATAAGAAGTACAACCCTAATGGGCCTATTTTTGCACTGGTTACACTGAGTCTGTCTTCGGTGGGTGGGTCAATTGCATCTTTCAGCGCATACCAAAAAGAACACTATACATTATTCTCTCGTTTTTTTTGTTTTAAGAGAAGTTTTTGTTTGTTAGTTTTGCTGGGGCCTAGAAATTAGAAATCTTAAGTTATTTTTATATTTAGTACCTTTTTGGTGTTTTCCATACACGCATAGCTATCCGTTTTTCCCATATCCGTCTTGCCCGAAGTACTAAATATTTCGAATTGTTTATGCCAAGAATACGTTTAACAGAAGGATAAAAAGTTATAGTCACAATTTAAGCCAAAGTTAATATACTATAGTTTTAACTAACCGTATTCGTAAAGATACGAAACGTAATACAAAAAGTTGATAGACTTGCTTTTACAAAAATCACAACAAAACAGTCAAAAACTTTGTACAGACGTTGTCTGCTTTGATTGAACAGTCATGGCGTTCTCGTATCGCTACTTTACCGACTTCAGCAAGCCTAGATACGCTATATGTTGTATAGCTTTGGTAAAATCAGATATTCTTCTTACCCACACTATGCGTATTGCCCGGGCTTCCCCTACGTCCCGCCTGATGGTAACCAGCTACCAGACGTGACTCATGAGCATTGGCGACTCTTTACAAAAAGGAGGATTCACTGTGTTGACGACTAAAGGAACAAGAGGGTACCTCGTCGTCAACACAATGGCCCTCTTCCTCTCCTCCTCTCCTCTTCCTCATCTTTGAGCTACTTATTATTTAAAACAATAATATTTTTTTTACTAAAAGTAAATAGTTGTTACAAGAAATCAGACCAGTATCAATAGCGAAACATTATTGACATTATTGTTACCGGTCTTCTAATATAAATCAATCAGAATACAATATAATGAATTAATCAATACTATTATATTATCTTCGGAATGCTAGGCTCAATACTATTTAAGATAAAGGAGTTGTTTCACAGCTACTGTTAATAACGAGCCAATACTTCACACCTTATACCAGAGATCAGTAAATTTACTTAAAACTTTCACGATTTTCATTCAAGCCTAATCTTACGTCTAAAATATCCAAAATTGGCTGATTTGGTAATAAAATGCTTGCTAAATGGCGTTATCGTATCAATCAGTACAAAGTGTAGCACATTTTTTGACTCAGAATAACCAGCTTTTTCGATCCCATTAGGATCTAAAATACATACAATTTTCCAAATACCGTCAACTGCTACAACTTTGCCTACGATGCCTATATAGCCGCCTTTCTTCCATCTCAGGAATAAGATATAAATAACTGTTTGTTGAAGAAAACTATGTTTTTCAAGCTAGGCAAAGTTGAGCATCGTAGGTAGGTAAAGTTGTAGCAGTTGACGGTATAAATAAAGTGGTGTAGACCATAGCCTAATTATACAGGTCAGTTAAATTTTTGACACCTCGTGACGTCAGTGACCACACTGACGTCATCAGGGAACGATGCGGTTCTCAAACTTTTAAAATAGGAAAAATTATTTAATAGAGGATTACCTCTATTATTAGTAAAATAATTATACTAGACATTATAATGAGAATGCAAATTAAATGCCGTGCCATTAAAAAACAAATCATTGGGTATATCTAAACAATGGGTGTGCAAGTGTGCATCTCTGTCAAAAAAATTGAGTTTGACATTTAGTATCCGATACGTCCCTAAGTGAGAAAGAGAACTAGTCATGCGTTAAGAAGGGACAACATGATTCGTAACGTCAAAGAAGGAGCTCTGTATCAGGGATATTACGGATACTGATTTTTTGACATCCGCGGATGCGGATATTAAAAGGCTCACATCCGTGGAATACGGATGCGAATGTAAGATAAGTACACAAAAAAAAAACAAATAAGTATTAAAGTTTTGTACTACTCACATCATACAAAGCCCTTCGCCATACTAGCATTTCAACACTAAAATCAAAACAAAACAAACTCCTCATTTCTTGACGCTATCCGTCAAGGATATAGAGCTCGATGGATGAATCACGAAAATGTAACAATATTCCGATTGGGTAATGGTGAAATTACCTACGTTACTTTACCTAGCACGTGCGCCGTCGCAGAACGTTCCTGTACCGACTTGTTCCACATCTGCATCCGCATGAGCTCTGCATCGATTTGATGCGGAGGCGGATGCGGATTTTGAAAATGATGCGGAAGACCCGCGGGTTCCACAAACCACAATTTCCACAAACCATAGACAATTTTCCGCACAGTATTGAATATTATCTACTTATGGTGTCCCTATGACGGAATTCATAGCAGG
This sequence comes from Pammene aurita, assembly GCA_947086415.1. NCBI lineage: Eukaryota > Metazoa > Arthropoda > Insecta > Lepidoptera > Tortricidae > Pammene > Pammene aurita. Next base: position 18,856,257 of record OX352305.1, on the reverse strand, counting down.
CCATAAACTGTTATAGTTTTTAAGGGGCACCACACATTAGAGCGGAATTTAGCTATTCGTAAACAAAAGCGGAGATTGGGCTATGGTAGCGGAAATTTGTCTATGGCCTCCATACAAAAATTCAGCCTACCATAGACAAATTTCCGCTTTTGTCTATGAATAGCTTAATTCCGCTCTAATGTGTGGTGCGGTGCGCCTATGGGATATTTTTCATTAATAGGTCAATCCAAAAAAAAAATTATCATTATTCTATGTAAGTACAATATTACCAACGTTTGATTTATTCCTATTACTTATAGTTTCCCCGTTATACAAAGTTAACGACATGCCGTTATACTGTTGAATTTGCGTATTGATTTCTACTAAACGGCTTAGTCGATTGAAAAAAGAAATTAAACTCATAAATATGTTACTAAAGATTACAATGTAATTCCATTACAATTACAACGTAAATTTATAAAATATTTTAGCGTAATTCCACATTCAGTGCGTTGGTATGAAGTTTTACACGCAGTTACACTACCTACACCAATATTTATTACGAGCAACTATTATTATATATGTATATACATTATACAGGGTGTTTCCTGTAATAAGAGCAATAAATTAAAACGTAGATTCTACTCCTCAAACAATGAAACGTTTGTTCTACAATTAAAAAAATAAATGAAGTTTTTATATTGTCTCTTTTTCATACATACTAAATAGTATTTTCAATGTACGTTTAAATCCGTCTATTTGACATTGCTTTTCACTCTTGTCACCCAACAGAAATAATCAATTTCGCAATACATTGCGTGTTCGAATAAACTTTAAAGTGAAATAAAAATCAAATAATAAGTTATTTTTAAAAGTCGCTGAACTAATATTGTCCAGTTTGAGGAGTAGAATCTATGGTTTAATTTATTGCCCCTATTACAGGAAACACCCGGTATATCTATCAAATATTTGGGAATCTCAGAAAAAAATGAAATGGCGTGATAAGTTTAAAAGAAACAGACCTAATACAATATGACCGTAATACTCGCCGAATAGGTAGTTGTATTGCCACAATGTTAAAAAAAAGTCCTCATTAAATTATATGTCGTAAATGAATTGCTAACTAAAAGTATTATATTAAATTACCTAAAATTATATGTAGCTTATTTTAGGTATAAAATAATTAAAAAACACAAAATAAACTTAATAACGGCACGCTAACATTTTTGAACATGAATTAGTGTATTAATTAAACTCCCTGACTGAATTGAAGATGTCAACGAATGGCATCATTATGGTACGTAGGTGAGGTCTTTTCGGACGAGCTGTCAAAAATTTAAATGACCTTTATAATTAGGCTATGGTGTAGACAACTTTCATTAAAGTGGCCCAATTATATATAGGTCTCGAAGCCCATTCTAGCGCATGGCCGGACCACAACAATGACTCGTAATAGTCGTAATGCATCTTTGTATAGAAATTTTCAGGCTTTATTATTATTATTAACCTGTCTTTTACCAATGCATATTTCATATGAACTTGTAATTGTCATTACTATTCATCTCGTACCTTTCCTTTAAAATCAATAGTATTCAATGCTGATAGAGTTCAAATTTCAGTGTATACCTGAACTATGATAAGATATTTTTAAAATTACAGTGTGAAATAGAATAGCGTGTTCGTTATCTCACAGATAGTGTCAATTCATTGAATAGCCGTCAAAACAGCAAAGGTATATTACAGTCACCGGCAATAGTATCTCCCTACACGAAGGCCGCAAAAATATGTGACACGCTCGTACGGCCCTACTAATAAGAGCGTGTCACGTATATTTGCGGCCTTAGTGTAGGGAGAAACTATTGCGGGGGACTGTACAACCTAGTGTACAGTTACCCGCAATAGTAGCTTCCTCAACCAAGCCCACAAAAATATGTAACACGCTCTTATTTCCCATAAATAAATAAATAAATAAAAAAGCCTTTTATTTCCCAACACAATGCAGGAAATTAATACAATAAATAATGAAACTAAGGAGAAAAATAATAAAATAATAAGTTTGAAATTGATTACATGAATAGATTTAACAGTTTTTTTTATTTAATCAATTAAACTTAGATAAGTTTACAATTTAAAGTAGACTTAGCTAGATAATAAGTGTACGATAGCTAAATAGTGATGAGAACCCCTTTATAGAGTAAATACCTCCTCCAAAGTTTTCCAGAGCTCCCTGTCTGATGCAGTCGTTATCCAGTCAGGGCCCGCTACTGCCGCGCTTCCCTTTAGGCCCATACTGTCACTTCCTTCGTCCAACAGCCGTCCTGCAGTCTTGCTACGTGGCCGGCCCATTTCCATTTTAGTTTTAATATTTGAGCTAAGAAATCGAGAAACTTAGTTTTTTCCTTAATCGTTACGTTGCGCACTTTGTCCGATATTTTAATGTTTAGGACCGACTATTTAGCGGCCCAGATTTCCCATAAGATATAATAAAGAGGGCTCAAAGTATGTGAGTAAGAAACGAGAGGTGGGTTTATCAATTTAGAAGCTAGTGTATGTATTTATCGGAAAACTATGTACATCAACAGTTAAGCAATAAACTAAAATATGAAAGAAAGATAATCTTCAAAAAATACGTAATTTTAAAACAACCAATCTCCCGCTGAATGTTGCCGTAGCCTAGATGCTGGCAGCATTTCCCCTCTGCATTTAGCATACTCACTGCATTCTTTCAGCATACCAATACGTTGGGCGGGGAAGCTGCCAGCTCTACGGTCAGATAGTTAGATAGGCCGTTCTCCTTTTTCAGCGACAATTTGATGAAATCTTAGGGATTTTCTAGCATTATTAAAAATGGAGTGGTAATTTTTTTAATAAACATAAATATAGTTTTTGAAAAGAACTAATAAATGTTTCTTTTCACGTCGGTAATTTTTTTTGTGCAGTGGGTTTTGAGAAAACATTGTGATAGAGTGGCCTTATTTAGCAAGGAAAGCGTTAAATGTTACCACTCTGTCACGGTATTTTGAATATACATATATATAGTGCCTGAGGAATTGACAGCTAGTTTTGGACACTTGTTTAAAATAAACATTTCCAAACCGCACCAATATCGGAATGTAGAAAAAAATCATTATCGCTAAAAAAACAGAAAACTACAACAGACGACATACGAGTATCTTTATTAAGAGAAGAGTAATTCCCACCTCACACAACTGCTCGTACACCTGCTAATATTAGATTTGTCCTCTCATAAATTTAAATTAATCAATACTAAATCATAATCGAGATATGTAATTAAACGGATGAATAAATGCCTTAATATGGATTAATGGTTGCTGATGATAATCTTTCCGAGACTTCATTAATAATATACCAATTAGCCACCCACTTATAAACCGACAAGATTCTCACTATTAAATAGCGAGATTAAAATCAAAAACTCATGTTTTGGCAAGCATTAGACGTATAAGGTATACATGTTAATTAAAAAGAACACACTGACACAAAAACATTAATTTTGGTTTTTTAGTGTGACTTAGTACTAAAACAGTTTTTGGCGCCTAGTAGGTACAAAATTGGACAATAGGGGCCACCATTAAATCTGGAACTGTCAATTTTAGTCTAGACATACGGAATTTTGGCCAAGTTCAAAGAAAAAAGCCAAGAGATACCGTTTAAAATGCTCTTAGGCAAGTTTAATGAAGCTCTTTTTTTAACTGAAGAACAAATCGCATTATTTTAATAAATAATGTGATTTGTTTTTTTTTTAAGTAGATTCACTACTGTACCCTTGAGCACTGGAGGCCTAGGTCACTTTTTACATTGTATATGACATCTATGTAAGTTTATAAGCTCTATTTTCTTGAAAACGGGTATTTTGATGACAATATTTCCACGTAGAACAAAATAATATAATGGTAGAACAAAACGGGGTATCGCACTCACTACGGCACAGACAAACCAATTTGATTGTCAAACTTTATAAAGATAATTTTAACTAAATTAGTCGATGAGGCTTAATAGATTTTGCCTAATATACGCAACTCTGGTGAACTTTCATTAAGTTAGTTAAAATTAATCTTGAAGCAAATCAAATTATTTTGTTCAATATTTTTTGATTTGCAATTTTTTTTAAGTAGTTACACTACTATATATAAACCAAAAATAGATGTCATATAATTCAGAAAAAGTGAACAAACCCACCGGTGTCGGTGGCCAGATTTGAACTGGCGCCTTTAGCTTTCGCGGCTGACGTCCTGACCACTAGACCACCCGGTCACGGCGGAACTTGACAAATTTTCTCATGTATATGCAATCTCTGAATTTGAAACGGCTAGGCGCCGTTGACCATACTCTAAGGGCATGCGCAGTACGTGCTTGCACCTCCTATCCGAATCACTTACGTGATTCTGGTATAGCGAGAGAGATGGTGCTGCCATCTATGAATCTTGAAGCAAATCAAATTATTTTGTTCAATATGTTTTGATTTGCAATTTTTTTTTCTGAAGTATATGACATCTATTTTTAGTTTATATATAGTAGTGTAACTACTTAAAAAACAATGTAACATGCACAAATGTAAGTTTGGCACGATTTCGAACGATGGATAAAGAAAGTAGAAAAGGATGGGGATGTAGCCGCTGTGTATCTGAAAAAATAAAAAAAACACCAGCACCTTCTGCATCACCAGTTACGCCTGCACCGGTGCCATTATCGCGACTTTTACCATCTCCAATGACGCCTTCACCGGTACCATTGTCAAGAGCTTTAACATCACCAGTTTCGCTACCATCATCGTCGCCGGTATTATCTTCATCAAACCTGCAGCAATCGACACCGGCGCCATCAACGTCCCCTGTGCCATCAACGTCACCGGTGACACCTATACCATCATCGTCACCAGTACAATCATCGTCACCTGTGCCATCAACGTCACCTGTGCCATCAGAGTCACCTGTGACATCAACGTCACTTGTGCAATCATCGTCACCGGTGTCATCATCGTCGCCGGTGCCTTCAATGTCGCCTGTGCCATCTTCAAGAGTGGCACGATCACCAACACCACCATCACTAGAGGCATCATCACCAGCGTTTCCACGATCAGGGTCACCATCATCAGCTGCTTCGTCGCCAAAACCAGAGAGGCAGCACATATGGCATCACGAATTGACCAATAACAAGTCGAACATCAGCCATCAAATATATGTTAAAAATGCTGCAAGTTTGTCAACTTTATCTGTACGTAGCGCTAAAGTAAGTTTAGACATTATAGGCAGTGCGGCGCCTGAAGCTTCCACTGCTGCAGAGGAAGGGAAAAGTGCTCCAAATTCGCCTCTGATGTCGGGTCAATCCTACCCCGATCGGAATAAACCCAGAATTTACAAATACCAGTCCACTACAAGAAAGAATAAAATCTAAAAATAGTGAATCATTAATAATGACTGATTTTATAGATAAAAATGATTCATTCCAAGATATTGACGATAGTTTGACTAAAAGTTTAGAGCTACACTGTGAATCTAGCCTTGAAACTGAATTGAAAGGCGAAATTCAAAGGTTGAAAGTTGAATTATCCAGCACGGAAAATGAACTCCATAATATCATAATAGAAAAAAATTAACTTTCTCGTGTAAATGAAAAACTTATGACGGAAATATCCGATCTTAAAAATATATGCTAATCTCCGACACCGACGAGAAAAGATCGCAAAAGCCTGGGGAGCAGTACCGCAAACTCCACTCCATACTCTAAAAGCTCTTTGGGCATTATTGCTTTGGAGCGTCAGGTAAGGGATTTACAAAGTGAGTTACTAAGTGCCCAACAAGAAGGGCGGCGTCTAAGAGATAGGATTATAGAATTAGAACAACAGGTACTAGGTCCCATCATGGAAAGGCAATATCATCCTAAAAACGTATCCTATGCTAGCGCAGTAAAAGGCTCGAATAAACAAATAGAAACGCTGTGTAGGCTAGGTGTGGCAAATACTCCAGAATCAAACGAAATAATTGATCGAGGGCTAGAAGGTAAATGTACACAAATGAAGAGGTTACTTTTGTTAAGTAATAACAATAAAAATAGGATATTGCCTATATTAAAACGACAAAACCGGTTAGAGAACTGTGACTATTGCCATCATATTGTACCAGGAGGAGGCATTAAGGAATTGGTAACGGACCTAAATATGAAATTGAAACATTTTACGAAGGAGGACTACTGCATTATTCTGGTGGGTGAAGCCGACTTTTGTAAAACTAATGACTACAATAAACTGGTCCAATATGTCAAGGAAAGCTTAGAAGGGATTAATAACACAAATATAATAATTGCATGCCCAACCTACAAATGTGGAAGTCCTCTCTACAATACCAGGGTAGAGACTTTTAATATCCTGCTAGGAAAAGATATCGATATTAATAAGTATTCAATATGGTTTGATTCTAATCAAGACTTGGAATATGAACTGTTTTCTGAGTGGTCAGGAATAATAAACAATCGTGGTATGGAACGATTGATTCAAAATGTTTTAAACATATGTGAATCTAATGAAAATCTCAGCCAAAACGTTGAGGGTCGATCTCCGCTCATAGAATCGTTACAGTTTTTTCGTGAAGAAGCCAAGTGAAAGCTGCGAGGTAGCACTTTCAGACGTAAGGGCGAAAACAAAGTCTAGGGCTAAGACAAAATCTATTCAAGTCTATTATCAAAACGCTCGAGGATTAAGAACTAAATTGAATAGGTTTTTTAACAATGTTCTAGCGTCCACAAGCGATTTAATAGCTATTACGGAGTCAGGAATAAATGAAAGCATTTCCGATGGAGAGCTAGTTCCCCAAGGATTCACAGTGTTGCGCTGCGATCGCATGGATGGTCGTAAGCACGGCGGTGTCATGCTGAGTGCCGCTCCACGGGCCGGCCTCAGCCTGCAGCCGGTAGTACTACCAGGACACGATATAAACTCCGCGGTATATGAACTCGTCTCGGCGGTAGTGAAAGTGGGAAAAAACTATTCTTTTCTTTGCTGTGTCGTGTACATTCCACCTAAAAGTGCTGAAAGGGATTATATGCAGTTATTTCACAATTTGGAAATGTTTTTCTCTAAATACTAATGTAAATGTACTAATAATTGGTGACTTTAACTTGTATTCAGCTCCGTAAGACATACAAAGTTATTTTGAATTTTTTGTGACCTTCTGTGGACTAAGTCAGAGAAACCGGGTTAGTAATGCCAATGGTAGATTCTTAGATTTAGTATTGACGACTGGGCGAGAGGGATATCTGTCGGTAAGAACAGCCCTTGATGTTTTGGTTCCGGTGGACGAGCATCACCCGCCTTTGGAAATTAGCATAGAGGGTGCGCGTATGTTCCAGTCAGGCCTGTGACAGAAAAGACACAGCACGACGTACTGAAAGATGCCAAGGTCCAGCCATACCCAAAATGGAACTTTCATAAGTGCAATTTTATGCAATTGTATTCGGATATGGCACTCATAGACTGGTCTTCATTGTACGCAATACACGAGGTTGAGGCAGCTGTTCAATGTCTTTGTATAAAGTTTTATAGTGTGATAAATAGTAGCGTACCTACCAAAAAGGAAAAAAATATGAGTAATGATAAATTCTGCTACCCGGAATGGTATACGGTAGATATAATACGAGATATAAAAGTAAAGTCATATTGGCACAAGCTATATAAATCAAGTGGAGCAGATGCACATTACAAAATGTTTCCCATTATAGATCCCTGATTAAGAAAAACATTTGTTCATCATTTAAAATATACCAAGAACGCCTACAGGAACAATTTTTAAGGGATCCGGCATCGTTCTGGGGGTTTGTCGAAGCACAGCGCGCCAGTCGTAATAAAGGCAATGTGTCTAAAAACGGCCAGACACTAGTACCGGAAGAATGCGCAGGTGAATTTGCTAAATATTTTCAATCTGTATATAGCAAAGTTGAACCTCGTCTCGATGCAGAGGCTGCGGTGGAGGCATCAGCGGCGGACAGAGCAGGCCTAAGCTCTCGAGTCCATGTAGCGAGCTTGCAACCGTCAGACGTGCAAACTTCCCTGCGCCGCCTCAAGCCCAAGCGGTCTGCCGGACCCGACGGAATTCCACCATATTTGGTTAAGGATTGCCGGTTCTTACTCGCAGAGCCTTTGTTGCACGTTTTTAATCTGTGCTTGGACCAAAATACGTACCCGGAATGTTGGAAGACAACTCGAGTTACACCAGTCCCAAAGGGCTGCGCGGGAACTGATGTGAGTGGATTCCGACCCGTGGCAGTCCGTGTTACACGCTGCTATACTTTGTCAGGTAAACGCGAGTTTAAGTGACGCCCAACATGGGTTTCGATCGGGCCGCAGTACGGAGAGCAATCTCCTATGCTTTATGATCTACGCGACACCTGAAGTAGATCGTTTGGGCGGCCAGGTTGATGTCGCATACTTCGATTTTCAGAAGGCGTTCGACACCGTGGATAACGACATCTTGTTGAGAAAGCTAGCGAATGTAGGGTTTACGCCGCGTCTTCTTGGTTTTTTTGCAAGTTACCTAAGGAACCGTAAACAATATGTAGAGTACAATGGTCACGTTTCGGAATGTTATCGGACGCTTTCGGGTGTAAGTCAGGGCAGCAACTTGGGACCCCTAAACTTCACTCTCATGATCAATGATCTTCCAAGCGTGGTTGAACATGCTGCCTGTCTGCTGTTTGCAGACGACCTTAAACTACTGTTAAAAGTAAAGGATGGTCGGGACTGTGAGCTATTGCAGAGCGATATTGATAGGGTTGTGAGCTGGAGTCACATTAACAAACTGCCTTTTAAGGTGTAAATGCAATATAATGTCTTGCAGCAAATCTCACTCTCCCGTGCTCTATCCATACAGTGTAGGAGGAAAATCAGTTTCGCGCGTGTCGTCAGTGCGGGACCTGGGTTTGCATGTTGAGTCTGATCTGTCCTTTAGAAAACATATAGTGGATACATGTAAGAAAGCTTTTAGAAACTTGGGCTTCATATTGCGTCAGACAAAGAATTTTTCTAACACTGCAGCAGTCAAGGCACTCTATAATGCGTTAGTTAGAAGTAGGCTAGAAAGTGGTGCGATCATATGGAACCCTCACGAAGCAAAATACGCAGCGATGGTTGAAAAAATACAAAACAAGTTTACGAGGTATCTGTATTTGAAAGAGTACGGAGTATATCCATTTTACCCGTTAATGTACCCGACTCTTTTCGTTCTGGGCATGGTTGGCTATACCAAGTTAGAGGTTAGGCGTAATTTGGCGTTAGCGACGTATGTGTTTAAAGTGTTAAGGGGTAAATTGCATAATCCGCAAGTGCTGAGCTCCCTGGGGCTGGTGGTGCCGCGGCGGCCGCGGCGCGGCACGCCGCGCCTGCTCGTGAGCCCGATCGCACGCACCAACTTGCTTGCTAGAGCTCCGCTTGTCACGGCAATTCTGCCAAAACGGACTTATTTAACTGTTCTCTGACGGAGTTTACTGAAGTCACCAGTAGGCAGCTATCCTTATAATTGATTATGTTTTTGTTATTTAATTTTAATTGTGTCTTATTTAGTACGATATATCCGGAAACAAAAAAACAAACAAACGTACACGGCTGAAAATGGTTTTACTGTTTTTCAAAGTATTCCCCTTGATGATCTATGCACTTTTGCATTCGCGTGAACCAATTTTTAAAGCACTTCTGCCACTCCGCCTGAGGTACCTCCATAACGTGTAGTTTGAATGCGTCGACAGCATCTTCAGCGGTCGAAAATCGTTGACCGCGTAATTTATTCTTTATATTTGGAAATAAATAAAAATCGTTGGGTGCCAAGTCAGGGCTGTACGGCGGATGACCCGTTAATTCCACATTTTGACCCTCCAAAAATAGAGTTGTTTCGCGTGACGTATGACAGCTGGCATTGTCATGATGAAGAATGATTCTTCGTCGCTGGTTAGTTTTACGAATTTGTTCAAATACTTCCGGTAAGCAAATGGTCGTGTACCACTCTAAATTAACCGTTCTACGGTTTTCTAGTGGCACTGTAGCTACATAGCCATTAATACCGAAGAAGCAGGCCACCATTTGTTTCAATGTACTTTTTGCACGAGTAACTTTCGTAGGGTTCGGCTCATTTTGAAACACCCATACCGTTGATTGTTGCTTCGTTTCGGGATCGTATGCATAGATCCAGGATTCGTCACCTGTATAGATGTTATAAACGGCTTTTGAGTCACCACGGTTATATTTTTTTAACATTTTATTGCACCATTCGACGCGAGCATCTTTTTGCTCTTTTGTTAAGTTGTGGGGTATCCAACGCGAACAAATTTTTTTTACAGCCAAATAATTATGTAATATGCTATTAATGCTGGTCATAGAAATACCCAGAGTCGCCTCTATCTCGCAGTACGTAACATGTCGGTCGTCCATTATAAGTTTTCGCACAGCCTCGATATTTTGTTGTACAACGACCGATTTCGGGCGACCTGCCTTAACTTCGTCCGTAAGCATACTACGTCCACGATTGAACTCACTAAACCAGTGATACACAGTAGTTTTAGATGGGGCTTCATCACCAAAAGTTGAAGTTAGTTGATCTATGCACTGTTGTTGCGTTAAACCACGCCGAAAATAATAATAAATCATAGCACGAATATTTTCACGAGTGAGTTCCATTCTTGCTGCGAGATGACATTTAAAACCCGTCAAAAACAAAACACGAGCGTTAATAAGAAAGAAAAAATATACCGGCCAGTACTTAAAAAAGTTCAAATTTTACCATGGAGGTCAAATATGCTATTTAAGAAGATTGTAATCCCGGTTTCCGGATATATAAATAGCAGCCTATGTATGACTTTGTGTGTTTTTTATTGATTATATTTTTGAATGGTGACATTGTAAATTATTAAAATAAATTAATTTGGTGTATGTAAGTTAAATTTAATTCAATGTGTATGTGTTCATTCAATTTGTGCTTTAGCATAATTGTAAAATATTTTCTTGCAATTATTTCAATGTACATATTTTTATTTAGGGTTAAGATAATATTTTGACTAGTAGGTATATAAGCGTATTGGTGTAAACTGTCATGCTTATGTATGTAAAATAAATACAATACAATACAAAAGTTTAGTTTTGCTACATCTGAAAGGTCCTATAGCCCTGAGTATTTGACATGAATTTAAATTTAATACCTCCACGCGTTTCCGAGTAAAAAGGTAGTAAGTTAAAAATTTAAAAAAATATTTTTTTGTATTATTTTACTAAAAATGTCTACTTTTTGTAATTTTTCCATTGTCTATGCTATATGACGTTGCTTCGTGCCAAATTTCAAGTTTCTGAGTTCACGGGAAGTACCCCGTGGGTTTTGCTAGTGCCGAAAAACCCTAAAATTTGCAGCATAAACGACTGTATCTTTTGATTGCGTTGGCTTATAAGTTTGATTTTTCCACAGCTCCAAGGGACAATAGACCTGAGTATTTGATATAAATTTCAGCTTGATACCTCCACGCGTTCCTCAGAAAAATGGTCTTGACAGACAGACAGACAGACAGACGGACAACAAAGTGATCCTATAAGGGTTCCGTTTTTTTCTTTCGAGTTACGGAACCCTAAAAACTTGAATGGCAAAGTCATTTTAATAACGGTATGAAAAACTGTATCGCTTAGCAGTTAACCTGCATGTCTCGTTGTCCTGTTACTCCGTTATTGAAACGTTCAGAACTAGGTTTATGAGTCATACGGTTCGTATGTACTAGGGAACATTCTAATCTCACCTCACTGTGTTATCGTGTGGTTTCTTAGATGCGACTTTGACTGTCTCGAAATGAAATAGTGTAAGAAGTTGTCTTACGCGAACTATTTCTGTCGGCAAAAATACAAAAATAGTAAAGACTGATCTTTTAAGCAAAGTAACATTCACTCAAAGCAAGAATTTAACTAGGGACCGCTCACGCGTACTACCGTAAGGGATAGACATAGATGACGATAAAATCACTTCTACAGCACAAATCAAAACAATTTACCATTGTTTTCCTTAACTTTCTAAGAAAAATATCAGGTTTTCTCGTAGTAAACACAGAAATCTTGAAGAAATCGCGAATTATATCTGTTTGTAACCTTCCACTGCTATAAGTAATGGCGTGGAGGGTGATAAAAAACAGATGAGACTATGACAAGGACGAACGATAATAGCACCTTCTCTGTCGTACCTGTTGAAAGTGTAATAAGACCATTCTGCCCCAAAAACGGTTCTGCCTCGGCACCTCTCGTTAAGCTTAGAATTTATCCACAGAAAATGTTACACAACTGTAATTCGATCCATTTCCTAATGTTCCGGTTCCGGTAGCATTTATTTGACTTGTCTGACGAATTCGTATGAATTGAGATTATTTTTATATAGACTCTACAACAGTACAGTGATGTCAGTGAATGTGTAAATAAAAATAGAATAGGTATAGATAGATTATTAGATAGATAGATTAACTGTCAAACTAGAAGGGTTCGTTCAGAAACTTAGTTTGCGTGCGTTTGCGAAGATACATATAAACGAAAGAAATGTCAAGCCCACAGAAAAAGAGTCTCTGCTCCAAATGCACACAACAAATAAAATCAAAAACATTTCTAAAATGTTGTGATTGTAATGACATTTTTCACCTAAATTGTACTACAAATGTAACATTTAGCAGATTCAGGCTTAGGTATGACAAAAACTAATAAAAATAACTGGAAATGCGGGAAATGCTGCGTACACGTTCAAAGTCCGATGGAAACTACCACCAATAAAAAAAATATAAAGGGAACCCCCCGGAAACAAATTTTTCCGCATTCACTTACCCCTGGAAAAGAATGCAATCCATCTCAAGAACCAGCTAATAATCAAATAGATAATATTACAAAACGAAAGAAGCAGTTAGAAATACTTCGTGACACACCACTTAAAACTCCGAGTAGCTCATTGAACAATTCTACAAGAACACATTATAGTAGTAGCGGAAGTAGTACACATAGTTTACCGAATCTCACTGAAAATGCGCAGATTTCTGATCTAAAGGACGAAATAGAGATTTTGAATACCCAATTAGAAAGTGCACACGAAGAGATAGTAAATTTAAATTTAGAAGTTAATCGATTAGGAAAAAGTCATGCGGAACTAGAACGACAAATTGAAGCATTAAAAATACTACTCGGCGAGGAAAAACTTGTAGCTGGGAAAAAAATGACCCCAAAAATTGGTAAGAAAAAGGGAAAAGTCGTCAGTTCCCCACACAGTCAGTGTGTCAGGTCGGTAGTCGTCGGTATACCGTCTGATAACAAAGGAAACACCTCTACAGATAACAATTATGATGGTAAAACAGTCATCGAACCAGAAGATACACCGGTGACAACTACAACAACTGCACAAGATGACTTGCAGCAATCAAATCCCGGATCATTATTGCCATTACATACAAATCAAAGTAAGCTGGAAAATGACTCTACCGACAAGATGACTGATACAATTTTTATATTTGGAGGGCGTCAGTGTGTCGGGATAGCCTCCAAGCTCACACAACTGCGGGAAGAAAGTGAATATAAAAAGTACAAAGTTTTTTCAGTCATCAAACCACAGTCGACTACAAAATTAATTATGGAAGAAGTATCAAAATATGATTTTGTTGAAGGAGATAAAATAGTACTATCTGTAAGTGAATGTGACGGAAATGTTATAGACACTATTTATGAACTTAATGCTTTAACTCATTTAGGCAAATACACAGTGTTAGTTTTAAGTTGAAGGCAAAGTGAAAATGAACATTGTGATCTTGTAAACTATTTAATTTACCAGTGTTGCTTGACTAAATCGAATTGCAAATTCATCGACGTGTCCAAACACAAAAATAAAAACAAAATAAAATATCAAAGAGAGCTATGCAATAAAGTTAGTAACGTGGTGGATCAACAAGATTATAAGGACAGCTATTATAGATTCGTTCGAAAGGAAGCCAACGTTGAGCTCCCCAAAGTATATAGTCAAAATTACAAACAAAAAAAAATCACACAGTACTTTGAAACAAAAAATATTAAAAAAAGAGAGGATGCCAGACAAGATGATATTGCTTCTGAACCCGGTTCAATGCAAAATCATAAAAATGTAAACTCTCTTTTTCGTCCGAAACAGGAATCTACCAATTTAGAATAATGCATCAGAACATTGCTAGTGTATTATTTAAAAAAGATATTTTAGGAGTAACTGTTCATGGCTTAGCGCAAGATGATAAAAACCCGAATGTTATATGCTTAACGGAAACCTTTATAAAAGCCGGATCGGAAAATCACATTAAACTGAAAAATTACATTTTGGCTGCGGCTTTTTCACGACAAACAAAAAGAGGAGGAGTGTGTATTTTAATACAAAGAGGTATAAAGTTTTGTGTTTTGGAGGATCTTAAAAAACTTACGATAGAAAAAGTTTTCGAATGTTGTGGGATACAAGTACCCGAACATAATATTGTCATTATCTGTCTTTATAGGACTCCGAACTCCAATACTCAAATCTTCTTTCAAAAACTTAACATAATGCTTCATAACTTGAGTAAAAAGTTTAAACAAATCATTATTTGTGGAGATTTTAATATTAATATTCTTATAAAAAATAAAATTAGTACAGAGTTCATGGATATCGCAAGAAACTATAATCTTGCATTGCATATAACATGCCCCACTAGAAATAAAACGTGCATAGATAATATATTGAGTAATATCAAAAATGCCTCTGCGGCAGTTTTACCCTTAGGTCTGTCTGATCATGACACAGCTCAAATGTTAAGCTTTAAAGTAAATTAAAAAGGAACAGAGTCAAAACATTACTATAAATTCAAGCGGGACTACTGTGAATAAAATATGCTCTTATTCCAAAAATGTCTCGCAAAACTGTCGTTTTCCGAGGTGTACATCGAAAGTGATTTTAATGCTGCGTTTCATAAGTTCCATGAGTTGTTATCAATATTTTATAAACTGTGCTTTCCTGTTCGGCGAATTAAGGTAAAGTATATAACACAGCGAGCTCCTAAATGGATTTCAAAAGGGATCAAGATTAGTTGTAATACAAAGAGGCAGTTAAGAATAAATTACTACAAAAATAAACAAACCATAGAAAAGAAACAACAATACTATAACTATACCAAACTATTAAAAAAATGTATTTACAAATCGAGACATCTTACAAACACCAAATACATATTAGAATGCAAAAATAAATGCAAAGCATCATGGCAGGTAATAAAAAATGAGACCGAAACTTCACAGCCACTGCCCTACATCGACAAAATAATAGTAAACAATAAGATTATTACAAACCCTTTAGAAATAGCAACAAACTTCAATAATTACTATATAGAGTTAGCAAATAAAACTTCAACACACACTAGTCGCCGAACAAAAGTCCAAGCAATGAAAAATAGCATATTCTTAAAACCATTTACTGAAATTGAAATTGGAAATATAATCATGTCTTTAAACAATACAAATGCTGTAGGCTTTGATGAAATAAGTACAGAGGTTATTAAAAAATGTAAATCCTATCTGGTAACAATAATCGCATATTTAGTAAATCTATCGATCGAAGCGGGCTGTTTTCCGGAACTGCTTAAGACTTCAGTAGTAAAGCCGATATTCAAAAATAAAGACAAAATGGACATGGCAAATTACCGTCCCATAACCCTGATACCTATCCTTTCAAAAATATTCGAAAAATGCATGCATAAACGAATAATGGATTTTTTAGACAAGTAGAAAGTCATAAGGCAGGAACAAAACGGTTTTCAAAAAAATAAATCTACTACACTTGCTGGTTTTAACCTGGTCCATTACATTGCGAAAAGCTTAGATGAGAAGAAATATATAACAGCAGTATTTTTAGATATGTCAAAAGCCTTCGATTTTGTTGACCATTCCTTACTACTGAAAAAACTAGACAAATATGGTATAAGGGGACCTGCACTAAATTGGCTTCAAACGTATCTATCTGGAAGAAAGCAACATGTAGATATTGTTACAATAAATGATGAAAATGAGGAGACCCACTACAAATCTCCACCTCTACAAAACAACTTCGGAGTCCCTCAAGGTAGTGTACTGGGTCCTTTAATATTTATTGTTTATATAAACGATATATGTGAGGCAATTAAATATAAATCCATCCTTTTTGCTGATGACATTTCAATTGTTGTTACATCAAACAAGGACGATAGTTCTGAAAAGCATGAAAAAAAATTAAATGAAATGTTGGACTTCGTGATTAAATGGCTAAGTGAGCATAACTTGCAGATCAATGTTGTAAAAACGAACTATGTGCATTTCAAGAATAAAATGGCACAAACTCCCGAAATAAATTTGAATATAAATTATAAAACTACAACTATAGATAAAATGGATATTGTGACTTTCTTAGGTATAAAATTAGATAAACACCTGGATTGGAAAGAACAGATTGATTATGTTTGTTCTAAGATAAATAGATTTGTTTATGTATTACGAAGACTAAGACGTATTTCAGGTTTACACGCCTCTTTAGCTACTTATCACGGTTATGTTGCTTCAAACCTAAGGTACGGCCTAATTCTTTGGGGGGGGGGGGCAGCTCATACCTTGAAAGAGCCTTTATTGCGCAGAAAGACTGTGTCCGAGCGATTTGCAATAAACCCCCTTATGCGCCATGTGGAAAACTGTTCACGCGTTTAAAGATCCTGACACTTCCCTGCTTGTATATCTTTGAGTCATGTGTTTTCGTAAAGAATCATATGGACCTGTTCAAAACGGCTAGAACAGTTTTTCCGAGAGGCACGAGAAATAAAGGGCGTCTTGTAGATGATATTATTCCCAATACTTCATTATACCATAATCAGTGTTTCGCAATATACATAAATATGTATAATAAGCTACCAAATAAAATAAAGGACCTTCCGATTAATAAATTTAAAAGTAGTCTGTCACGTTACTTATTACCTTATTAGATAAGAATTATATGTACTATCGTACAAAAGATTTTTTCTCTCAGAACACTGAAGAATGGAATGTATAGTAAATTAATAATATGACAAAATATGTAATGACATTAATAATTAATTATATGAAATAATATGTAATTAAATTAATAATTAATAATATGACATACCTAATAGGGTAAACGCACCAGTGCTCAGCCATGCACCAGTGGTCAGCCTTTCTTACATATTTTTGACTGTAATTAGTAAAGTTTTTCTAATTTTCATGTCAAAAATATGCAATATTATAAATTAATGAACTGTTAATTGAAAAATAGCTTAACTCTTTAAAAAAATCTCTAGCATGAACTACAATAATACTATTTCAAAGAAGTGGTGTCGTCTGACATGACGGCTTATGTTAAATGCGCCATTTTTTATCGAGTGTCACATGGTATTTTGGTAAGACGATAGCAGCCGAATTGTGATTTCTTGTTGAAAGAATGTGGATGGCTGCACTTAATTATTACTTAAACTATCTGAAAAACGTAAAAAATATGTATAAATCCATATGAAAGTAACATTTTTAAGGCGGCTGACTATTGGGAACTACTTTATGTACAAAATCCAATACCCAGACTCCCCTGGCTGACTATTGGGTTTGAAGCAGTAATTTTAAAAAGGTCGTAAACCCAGAGGTCAGCCGGGGGAGGCTGACTATAGGATTTAAGACTTTTTTTTATCATCAAATGAAGTGTAAGTCGTTAAATCAAGCCCCTTTAAATATTTACGTTATTACGACTTTATTTGATTGAAATACATTAAATACCCAGTAGTCAGCCTGTGGCTGACCACTTGACAATAAGATCGCTCAACTCGAACCTACTAATCAGCCGTTAAAATGGGATGGCTGGGCACTGGATTCTTAAAGGCTGTGTATTGGTACACAGAGGGCTGATTACTGGCAAAAATGCCCTTTCATTATATTTAATAAAATAATTTCAAAAGCAAGATTTAATTAAGTTTTATTCTTTACAAACATTAAACTAGATTAAATTATTGAACAATAGAAACATTGATAACTCTTATTGGTCAATAAGTGGGCAAATTATACGATATTGAACATAGACATTTCGTTAAAAGGCTGACTACTGGTGCTTTTACCCTATGTAATGAAATTAACAATCAATAATATGTGACATTAGAATTGTATATAGTTTTTGCATGCTAGTATAATTAAATACATATAGCAGAATAAGCCACAAATGTCTGTACTACACCTGTTGACACTATATCTGTACTTATTCTATGCAAATAAAGATTATGATTATGATTATGATTAATTAGGCTCATATAAATAGTAATATTCACTCATACAAACACATTATTAGTAAAACTCGAAGCAAATCAAATTATTTTTCATCACACTTGCTCGTCAATAGTGATATTACACGCAGGCTTACAGAGCAGTTATGGCCGATTTACCTCCCACGGGCGGAAAAGTTTAGTTTTCAAATATACATAGAAACTTCACGTCAGTTGCGACTAAGGAGGTTTCATTCCCGCCAAGGTTTATATCCTATCTTGAAAATTTTGCTACAAACCATTTTTACTGGATATTAAACTTATACGGTAAGTACATTTAATTGCATTATATTTAAAATGTTCTTTTTCTTCAGTGACTTTACAATTATTTTAACAAATTTAATTTTGAAAATCGATAGATACAATCTGTTAGTGTAGATTTGAAAACTAAACGCAGTTCTTGGCATTATCTGTGGAAAAGTTTGTTGAAAAAAGTTGACAATCACTTTTAGCGCAAACTATTCATTTTATTGTTGTTTTCAAAGCATATTTCGTTGCTTAGGCACAAAAAAATAACTAATCATGACTTCCTCGTCAGAATCAGACTTAGATGGATGTGCATTAAAATCAACACCACCGGAATTGTTAAGTGCGGCTCAAGTGATCCTGATCAACGACAATTTGCTTCCAGAAAAGTCAAAAGAAAAGTATAATCAAGCTTACGAAAACTTATTGAAATAGAAAATCGAAAAAAGGCCACTTCATTTTCGGAAAACGTTTTAATGGCTTACTTTTAATATTGAACAGTATTAATAAGTACTAATTGTACGATTACTTTGAACTTTAATAAATGATTTTTTTTTTTACATTTTTTATTTCCTCGCAAATGTGATAAAAAAACATTGTGTGTATCTCGGGCAGGAAGGGAATTACAAACTCGAGTCATCAAAAACCCTCCGCCTTCGGCGTCGGGCTTCTAATAAACTCTCGTTAGTAATTTCCTTCTTCCCACCCTTGGTGCACAATTTACTATTGTTGAATATTGTTTTGATTTGCAGTTTTCTTACATTATAAACTGAAATAGATGTCATATATTTCAGAAAAAAGTGACCTAGGCCTCCGGTGTCCGAAACCGATGTACGCCGTGTACGGTGACCGGGTGGTCTAGTGGTCAGGGCGTCAGCCGCGAAAGCTAAAGAGGTCTCAAATCTGGTCTCAGATATCAATATTAGTACTTAACCTACGTTAAAACATATTTTAGGAAGTAGGTACCTTAGCCGGTACTTACTTTGCCTATCCTAACCCTTTAAAAAATCCCACGCGCCAAGCTAAACCCTCCTGCTATAATCCCTGCCACGTGTTACTGATAAGTTGATAACGTCATTTCTTTTAGGGTTTTTGGCCTTTGTTTACCGAAACACCTTTTTTAAATTGTTTTAGCACAATGGTAGGCTACCTACTTAAAAATCGTATATTTGTCTATTTTACTTGAAAAATACGACACTGGGCGTGTACCGACGACGACCGGGCCGGACGACAGTGTAGTGTGTGTTACTAAACAAGATGTCTACATTTTTGAGCTGTCCCAACCTTTTGACCGCCAAGCATCGGAAGGAAAAATCTCGCGAGCGCGCAATGCAAACCGGTTATATTTTGGACGTGATATCACGTGCTGGCGCTGAGGGCACGACTTTCCGTGCGCGTGATTTGACGTCTTTGGCGGTCAAAATGTTGAGTTGAGTCTATGGCCGTTATTTGTGTCCTGTTAAAAAATAAGTTTATTCACTGATGTTTTAAAGCGAATTAACAATAACTGTAACAAGGTTTTTTAGTTTCAAATTAGTTACGGAACCCTTAACAAACTCAACTCACTTGTAAAGTGTAAGACAACAATGAGTGCAATTACTACGCGCAGGTAGGAATGAAACAATACCTCACAAAACCGCCACGATAACTTAGCACACTATTCAGTCAATAACAGGCTTTATTACTAGTATCTTAAGGTACTCGGGGACGATGGTATCTTCATAGTCTGTGTGAAACATAGTGACGTTCATTTGTTTTTGAGGTTAGTCTTGAGGAAGTTACTCGTTGTGGTTTCTAAAGGTGTATGAATTTTTGTGGTAGTATGAATATAAGTTTTAATTAATTTCATTTTAAGTGCCTAGTTGTTATAGTTGCTGAGTAGGGTAACATGTGCTATTTCTGTATTTACTGTAAAGGAGTGTTTATTTTCATTATTTGTGTAATAAAACGTAGGTCTCATATTATGAGCTTTAGCCTGGCGCCAGTCATAAAATGTCACATTTAATAAAGTTGTTACTTTCTTGGTTCTTCGCGTAATAAAATAATAATATTATCATTAAATATAAATACTTAGATTCTCCCTGACCAGTTTCATTTAATGCCATTGTTGCTTTTTTTAATCAAGGCAGCATACTTTTCCAAATTATGTTTAATTGAATATATGTTTGTAACATAAAAAGACTCTACTAAGACCAAAAACCTCATTAATCAAGAATAGGCATCTTGAGGCCTAGTCATGTGACCATCGTCTATCCAGGACTCAAATCAAACCCAAATAATATACCTAGGTACATTACCTACTTATATGTAATTGATCACGACAAGACTTTTCATTCTTATGTGTCATTCCGGTGAGTACATTTTTTTTTTGCAATTCTCCATTTCAATCATCGTACAAGTCGTAAAACTGACCCAAATAAAAATTTAAAACTTTACAAATTCGGCACATCCCTAAACCCTAATCTTCTAAGCCTGCAAAGCTCGGCATTGCCAAGTTCAATAGGCACTGCGCGGGCGCACGCTACAGTGCAGGCCATACTCGCCCCCCGTCAACACGCATCGAGCATCGATGCCATCGATTCGATACCGATATCGATTTCCGTGTATGTTTTGATTTCCGGATTAGTCCATATCGTTTTTTAGGACTTAGTGATGTGCTTAAACGATTAACTGTGTGGTGATTTTGATGGTGGTTGTGTATGTTTGTGATGATTGTTTGTTCTTGTGAGGTGTTTCTGGCAGGTAAGTAAGGAGTGTTTTTTTAATGCGATAAGGGCCATTATTTACTTTTAGGAGTACATATTCTGTTTTTGACTGTGTTAGAAAGACCAAAAAAAAGAACAATCAAAAGATTTTATTCTGTAAGTAGGTAATTATTTTTAGTTATTTTAAGACAACATAATTAAAGCTAAAACTGCATTAACTAGGTATAATTTGGCAAGTATGGCAAAAAAACTCAACATAGGATAAGTTAAGCTTTTCTACACATATCTGTATAGTATATAGTTCACACAGAATCTCAGTACATTTAGTATGCATTACAGTACTATTGGCCTACAATTTAACTTACCAATGCTACATACAAAAATCTAGAGTTTTCTTGCATTTGCGCGCATTTTCCATAAATTCAAATTTAACTGATAACCATTAAGGGTAAATAGTCTACAGCTTCACTTAGGTACTTAACTACACGTTTATATGTATCTACATGTAGTAGGTAGTTCATATTACGTAAACTCTAGTTATTAACTACTTCGGTAGTCTAGTTAAAAAAACATATCCTTAATTTTCATATAATATGTTCTTTGAAAGTTGTTACAATGGAAATAACTAAGATTGTTATCAAACCCATTTGTGTTTTTTGAAGCCTGAAATTTCTATGGAAATTTGTAACTCTTA
This sequence comes from Pammene aurita, assembly GCA_947086415.1. Lineage (NCBI taxonomy): Eukaryota > Metazoa > Arthropoda > Insecta > Lepidoptera > Tortricidae > Pammene > Pammene aurita. The sequence continues at coordinate 18,834,303 of OX352305.1, read as the reverse complement.
TACCTACATTTTTAAACATACAATACACTAAAGTACAAATACTCTTTATTGCACACCTCAATAAAATAGAACAGTACACAGAACTGTTACAGATCTATAAACTTTAATTTATATTTAAAATGATGTAAAATAACTATGAAAATATTTTAACTATGTTTTATAATATAACCAGTGATCGTAAATTTTTCAGTAAAACCGGTGAAATTACGTTTTTTTTGGTGAAATTGTTATTTAATTACCAACCGTCTCTACATTATTACTTAGTTCTATATGGCTTTGATTTTATTTGATTCTTGGTTTCATAAAATTAATACCCTCAAAATAATAATAACCCTAGCACTGCACCAAAAATGCCGGAAAATCTACGATCACTGTTTAACATTAAGTATAACGAAGGGCACGAAGGCTGCAAAAAAATGTGACATATTTTTTTTCTCTACAAATGAGATATTGATATAAGTTTTTTTTTTATGTGAAAAAATTGCATGTGACTGTAGATTGATTAATTTATTTTTAACTTTCTTGCATAAGAAATATAAAACGTTATTTTTTTGCTAAAGTGGCTTCTGGCAGAAAAATCTTGCTGTTAAAGTAAATACAAATTTATTGATAGGACATTAATAAAACAACATACTCGTACAAAAAATTGTGGAGAGCCATTAATTTATACTCGTATATATGATTAACATAATTCGCTAAAAGTGCTAAATGGAGTTAGCATCAGTACAAATCATGTCACTTTTTTAATTGACTATAACCATATTTTATATTTTTTTCGAAGCTGGCACACCTATGATTTGCTGATAAGTGTATAATATATTAGACTGAGAGCTAGCCACGTCATATATAACACAATAATGAGAGCGACAAAACCCCATTTGCCATACTATGCTTATTTCTAGATCCGGACATCTGGCAGCTATAAAGTGGTGGAGGTCAAATAATGCAAATACCTTGAAGGAAACAAATCCCAGAGTTCTGATTTTAATGCAGTATTATGAGAAATTATATAATATCATTTCCAAGACTTTCTGACGGGGGAAAGTTGTCCATAACGACGTAAAATGTTATTCATAGTTTATCGCCCACTGTTTGTTTCTGAAATAATACGCAATGTTTTTTGTTCAAATGTTAAAATATAGGCCCTATCCTTTATATCTGAGACAACTTCGGCAGTTTTTACCTATTTTGGTATAACTATTTTCCAATTCAAAAAAATTGCTAGTCTCTTACTCGGACCTCCACCCATTAAAAGATGCCCGGATCTAGCAATAAGGATAGTATAGCAATCGAACCAGGTTTTATTGCTCTCATTATTGTGTCATATCTGACGTGGCCAGCTCTTAGTCCATATGAAGCCTGTTGTGTCGCACTGCTGAGCAAAGACAAACCCATTTTTCCACTGATCCTGATCCTGTGCTGTGTTTTGCTAGTCCTCCATAAAAGGACAGACGGAAGGAGAAGAAAGGAAAAGTCCTCCATCGCCTGCGGAGTTTGCCACGTCCCCAATTTGAATGGGTACCTATTCCGACTGATCTATTAAACTTGCTCTGTATTTAGCATAACTTAAAATTATTGATCGTAGATTTATTTATTATCATACATTATCGTTTTTATAATGTATTGACAGCAGGAGATTAAAATAAAATAGGTCTAATTTTGAGGAAAAAAGGTCAAACAGTGTTTTTAGAAATCTTCAATTCGTTTTTTTTTTCTCTACATAATGGGGTCAATTTTACTAAACTCAGCAGTGTTCGGAAATCCCAGAGTTTACTCATGTGTGTACACTGTACAGCCTCAAACACAAATGTTAGAACGTTTCAAGAGCAACGCGTGGATAAATCAAGGAGCGCGGGCGCAGCCGCCCCGCGTTGAAATGTTGATTGCCGCGCTGTACTGGGTGCGCAAGCGACGCGCTTTTGATGTTTTTGAGCTTTCTTTTTATGATTGGGAATTGAATTTATGATAATCTGTATTCTCAAAAGCCTTGGCCGTACACAGTTCGTGTCCAATGTTTAATCTCATACTTACAAATTTTCTTTAAAATAGCATACTTATAAACATTCTTAAATTTAAAACGAACAAATTAGGAAGTAATTTACAACCATAATGTTTTATATTGGTTATTTTAAAAGTCTTAAATTTGAATTGTCAACAATGTAGTTGCCTTAACATTAAAATTTAAATAGTAGGCACAATATTTTGTTAAAATGTTCCTTTTTAATATAGGAAATTCTGAAATAAACATAACATAAAACGGCATAACATACAGAGCATAAAACAAACCTTCACTCGTAGTGGCACTTTCAACTGTTTTTAATTTTAAAATACTCATTTTTTATGCTTCTAAATATATTTGGGAAATAAGTACTTAGTAAGTACATACATAAGAATAATAAGATTAATAAGTGTCGTGACGTCCAAGTCGGTTCCCTGATTAAGGTAGAATTTATAATTGAGTGCAGTAAATTGATAGCTCCTGGCTGACACAGGTGTTTGCAAATGCCGGTTAAAGTGCCGTCAAAATGAGTCCACTCAATTATAAATTCCACCTTGTGGAGTTTTACCACTTTTCCTTCAAAGAAATCTATTGAAATTTTGAAATGTAGGTACGTATGAAAACGGAGTCTTGGCAATCTTGCACGAAAGCGACGATATTTCGACCGGCTTTAGGCTTATTTGTGTATCTTCTGTACACAGTAGGTACATAGTTATTGCATTTTAATTTACCGACATTTGTCGCTTGAGCTTTCAACTTGCGCCCACTTTCTCTCGTAAAATCCCGTGGACGCAACGACAAAATTATGTACTCTTTGACAAATTGTAAGAACAAACGTGGAAAAACAGCTTAAGTAAGTTGGTAGCATAAACACTCTTAATCTCTTTTTACTACGATTTTTGTGTTTCATTGGGCGTTACGGAGTATTAATAGCTTTATTATCGTTTATTTTCGTACGTACCCCTTTCGTTAACACTTGTGTTATGGAGTGTCAACTAGAATTGGAGCCTATAGTGTGCTTATTTTGCTGTCTAGACTTAGCGCCAGATGTTTATTACAATTTAAAATTATAGGTGTAAAAGCAGGAAATTAAATCTCGTAACTTCCAGAAATTCTATAAATTATTATAAGTTGTCTAAACATTAAATAGGGACCTAGGTACTGTGCATAGTAGATAAACTAAATAAAATTAAGACGTTTCAGATTTTCTTTGTCAGTTTTTGAGATTTACATAGACCAGACTTGTCCTTAGAACGACGTCGATGTGTGTCTTAAAACATCCAAAAGAAAAAACCTGGATTTAAGTGTCGATTTATGTTACACAACTTTCACATATCAATCTGCTCTATAATTCTCAATAAAATAAAAACTTAAAATCCCTTTCTTTAAAGAGGCTTAATTTATTTTGAATAAACTGGCTTTTAAGCCTTTTTAAGAAAGTAGTGTAGTAGATTTCTTCTTTCCTCATAATGTCGTAAGTGACATACGTTTTTTACTAGTAACTGCCGTTTCGGAAATAAGTGTAATAATTCAAAATAAACACTTATCCCTTAATATAATTTATGGCACGCTTGAAAGAGTAATGGGGATGTGAACTTGACCTATCCCAGCATGTGTAGTGTTGATGACTGTGCCATACGGTAGCCCTTTACGAGTGATTTATTGAATAATTTATTGGGGGCAATAATTTTATGCTGTTAGTCGATGATTGTCACACTGAAATGTATGAAAGGAAAGGACAAATAGAAATCTCCTACGATAATCAGATCAGCAATAAGGTAAAATATGAAGAATACTATAATAATAGAGTCAAAAATGCAATCAAATCGCTTACTTAGAATAGCACATTTTGAATATTTAGGCCCCAATTAGCATGTGATTTTTTTTTAAATTATCTGGTAGCTTGGGTCTCGATTGGATAATAAGTATTTAAGTTTCAATAGGATAAAATAGGTACCTATCTTCCTAACCATTTAGCAATTTTACGTAGTCTACTATTTATGAAATTTTATTTATTTCTGTGAACACCTAAGGTTGTGGTAAATTTGTCATAAAATACAATTTTACTAAATTACACGAAGTAACATTGCTCTTTATAGCGCGGAAAACATGTTTTGTCTCTTTAAATTTCATTTGATAAAAGAAAGATGGGAGATTCCACAGAGCGTGACAGGTGAACTAAAGAACTATGCAAGCGATGTTAGATTAAAACACTTTATTCGTCACAAACCTGTAACTCGTAAAAAAAAATTGGAATGGAACTCGCCACACCTGATTAGACATATCAAGTCACTTGGAAATGATTGACCTTATATTTTTAATAGTCTTCTTTTCCGCTATAATGAAAAATTACCATATCAAGAAGCGCGTGAAACCTCGTCACATCTGCTTGGCCACATGCGGCGATTTGGATACGACTGACGCATGTAAGGTTGTGGCCATAAAAGTCAGCGAGAGCGATTTCAGTCAGTTGTTTTCTGGGAAATTTGACTAGGTAACAACTTAATGTCTGTGTAATTGAAGTATGTGGTGAAAGAACTGAAAGCAGTTATTCGCTTGGCGCGACAAAAATATGGAAATAGTTACGATTTCTTTAAAAGCTAATGGCCACAAGTTAGCAAATTACGGTAGTTTGCCAAACATCTCCGGTAAGCGGTTCTTTAAAAGAGCTAGATCATTTCATTTGTTGTTATTTTTTAAATCAGATAGTTTTCTAAAATAAAATAAATACTACTATTCGACCAAACACTTAAATAACCTATTAATATGTATGTATAGCATTCTAAACATTACTAGTGCACTTAATTTAAATATAAAACAATAACGTGCAAGTACCGTAAATATCTTGCACTATAATGCGTCCCAAAGCTGCTAGATGGGTGTGATAGTTACTCACATAGCAATTACTGTCAAATTTGACACCATAGCAGTAACCAGCGAATCGCTGATCGCTTGCTATTTGAATGTAGACTTACCTAAGTACGCAAAGATGTATCGAATCGACTGGTTTACTCACGAGTGGTTGAGCAACGTTGACAAAGGAAATCGGATCGGAAACTGACTGATCCAATGGATTATGTTGATTAAAAAGTAGGTATTTATATAGTCATTTTATATAGCGAGTAATCGATTAGTCGTTGACTTCCTCTAAATGTAAAATTTTTATAAGAACATGGTGTAGTCAACGATATAAGTATGGATCCAAAAAAAAGATCTCATATTATTGTGGGTATGCATATGTTATGTCATATCGGAGACGGGGCACATACGCTATGACAGCAAGCTCTTTTCAATGAGGGTTTCCGCGATTGAGATTTTCACTAGATGGCAGCACCGTGACGACAGGTCTTTTTGGCAGTAGCTGTCAAAATCCACCAATCAAAAAATATATGGTTAAACATGATTGGTGGATTGTGACAGCTAGACCTGTCGCCACGGTGCTGCCATCTAGTGAAAAACTCGATCGCGGAAACCCTCATTATAACCGCGCAAGAGGTTTGATCTACAACATTTTTTTTTAGCCAACGAAAATTTTGTTTGAATAATCACAACTTTTTTTAATATCAGGAAATTGCGTATCGGGTCATATTCAAAGCCGGGTAAGAGGCTAGGTGGGATTACTGATAGGGGAATATCAGTATCATTTTTGGTAGCCATTATTGTACTGAGGATGCCGTTTATGATGGTTACAAATGTTACAATGTAGTTAACTGACGGTCCATCTGATGTTAATCGTGTACCATTGCTTATGCATGCTTGCAACTCCTGATAAATCTCTCTGGCAACCGGCATCATATATTGTAGGGTATGTATCCCTAATTAAATTGTGATAACTTTTATTAAATTATTATTTATATTGATATGATATGATATGAAATTATTATTAAGATATTCTTAAATTAAATTTGATAGCGTTAAATTTAACCTGGCAAATTTAGACATCCGTTTGTTATGTTGTAAAAATAGGTGTAAAAATACAATCTTTAAAGCAAAATGTACCTATAATAAAATACTGGAATATTAGGGCTTGTTGTTACTTTTGACATAGGTAAACATATTTTGTTCTAAATTTAACTTAAAAAAATAACTGATGACTAATGTCTGGAGGGATGGATGAATGATGATGATGGATGCTGAGGACAGAATCGGGAGGACTGGAAAAACCGGGGGGAGGCCTTTGCCCAGCAGTGGGACATTACAGGCTCCTAATAATAATAATAATGTTTGTCATACTGTATAATAGTAATAGAAGCTCATTTCCGTCGTTTTAACCGAATCGTAAATAAAACAATCTCAAGAGAAACTAAATGTATCAACCTGTTATCGACAACAAGTCTAGAATTGATGATATTTTTAGGTCTTCCTACCGAGTGATGACACATATTATGACCTTTCTCAAATCTACTATCTCCTTCCGCTAACATCGAATCCAACCAATTGAACAAAACCAGCTGCAATCTCATTTCCAAGTGACTAACGTAAGTTAAAGCCTATTACAACGTTCATCCAATTCCGATTTTATCTTTCCTATTTAAATAAGTAGAAAGATATAATTTATCATTCAATCAACACCTCATGTCGACTACCCGGTATCAGTTCATCTGATTTCTATCAATACGAGTGTTGAAATGAATTGTGGGACCCGTTTTGTCGTAAAGTCGTTTAGGGTAAGAGCGCCATTATGAGACTAATTATAGCCATTTTGTATGAAATTATTGTTAATGTAATATAGTAATCAATTAATCATCAAGAACAGAATTTAACGGTATTATATTTTTAATCATTCCCATATTCCTGTATCTATCATATTTTAAAATCATCTGTTACTTGAGAAAGAACACAATGTGATGGGCAATATAAGTGTGGCTTAAACTTAGTGCTTATTTTTTAATTCGATTTGTTATAATTTATTTACCTTTAGTTCAACACTTTTGTGAATTAAAAAATCTTGAGTCTCATTTTGAGTCTGTGTACAATTGTGTACAATTTGGGTCTCTTCAAAGTGAGAGTAAATAGGTATCTCATAGGTAAGCGTGCTCCACCATAGACCGCATCATCCCTTACCATTAGGTGAGATCGTGGTCAAAAGCCTGCCAATGCTAAAAAAAATATTGACACAACAGAATTAAGAGCTTTTAACTGCATACCAACTGATCAAAGCTATAGTATATGCGAGAGTTCAATTGTACTAGGCCAGTGAATGGTCGTTTTACCCTACGCATCATGTTCCTCGTTCTATTACCCGATTTACGGTAATGGGTCTGGTCCACGCGCGGAAACAATTGCCCATTAGTGTTTGACCGGCAGCCATTTGCACTTTGTATATGATTGGTTTAGTATAGGACAGTAGAACATTGAGAAAAGGTGAATGAAATGAGATAAACACTTAAGGAATTTAAAGTTAAATTACGATCTTTATATCGAACATGTTTCGTTAATAACATTTTTGTCTTGAAACGATTGAGCGTTTTATGAAAGGAATTTCAAAGGTATATACAACCGCTAATAAATGACCGACTTGTCCCAACAAATTGTCCAAAAATGCGTTTTATTATTAATATCTCTTCATATTGGCTATTGATAATGACTCGAAACCAGATCTTGCTTTTTTAGTTATTCAAACTGTAAGAAGTGCCTTTAATCTGCCCGGAACAATAAATTAGCTTATTTCTTAGCGATTGTTTACTTAGTACAGACACTACCGGCATGTGTGAGGTCTCTTTTATGCCCAAAGATAGAAGATATGTCTCTGTGATCTACTGCCCTTTTCTTTCAAAATTTTGTGAATTTGCATGCATTTTGCTGTTTTTGTAATGATTGTTTTGGCATTTTATGGGTTTTAAACATTTAAGCCAGATGTCGACCGGTTACGACAAGTAAACATAATAGTTTAAAAAATCAGTGGAACTCATGCCAATTCTCTGAAATATGTTACAAAAATTAGACAAAATCAGAGTCTGACTGAAATCCGAGATAGTGTCAGATCAGAATTTCGGTAACATAAACGTTTGAATCAGAAATACCAGACAACGCATAAACGTTTGAATCAGAAATACCAGAATTTGCTTGAAAATTATTCCAAAGCAACTCCAATACAACTTCAATAATGGTTGATTATTTGTTGTGTGCTGGAGTTATGTTGGGGATAGTTTGTGTTTTTAAAGTATTGTATATGTATTTTAGAATTAGAATGCAGCACCTTTAGGGAATCAGTAGCATCATGAGTCATGACTAATGCGATGTCAATGTTTTATCTCAATGGGTTTGGAGCTTGGACCTACACTTGACCGCCCTTAATACGTTTCTTACACGTGTCGTTATCTGGGCTATTATTTCCATCATTCACCGACCATTGGGTTCATGTGACCCAGTATAATTGGGACTTCGAGTATTAACAAGTTATAAATATATGGAGATCACTTTAAAAGGCCAACATTCTCCTAATTCTAAATTATAGTAATATAGGATCTGGTATTCTTAGTAAGTAACTGATATGTTATTCTATTAACAAATAGTTTTACAATTAACAAATAATTAATATTTGTACAAGTATAAGGACAAAAGAAAATAAAAGTAAATGAATGGGATTAATATTGAATTAAAACCAGTGCGGATTTTCAATCAATAGGTATGCAGATATAGAAGTAATTCCTATTATGATAAGAAACATTGATACAAAACAATGCTGGTATCGATGGAAGTTCCAAGAATCTTGATGTTTCGCGTCGGGCTTTTGTTTTCTTAGAAAAGGGACATCGGTTACGGTTTGAAATACCCTTTTAGGGTCCGCAGCGCGTCGTAAATAGATGTATCATTTTTAGGGTTCCGTAGTCAAATTGACAAGAAAAGGAACCCTTACAGTGTCACGTTACGTGCTCTTCCAACTAGATAGGTGGAAGAACACGCAACGGATAAGGTGAAGAAAGTAAATAATAAAAAGGAAATTTAGGTAATGGGTTCTGTAATTCACAATATTTTTTTCAGTTGTAAGAGGTAAGTCAATATGGCCTTGATAAGATAAAAAGGTAAAGCCGGAGGTTCTTCACGAGCTCGCCCTCAAAGGCAAACGTAGTAGAGGCACGGAGGCTCGCCCCAAGAGGCGAACGGAGTAGAGGACCGCCCTCAGCGGCGGATGGAGTAGAGGCTCGCCCTCAGCGGCGGATGGAGTAGAGGCTCGCCCTCAGAGGGGCAACCGGAGTAGAGGCTCGCCCTCAGAGGCGAACGAAGTGGCTGGAGGCTCGCCCACGCTAGGCGAACGTAGTAGGTGACTCGCCCACACTGGGCGAACGTAGTAGGTGGCTCGCCCACACTAGGCGAACGTAGTAGGTGGAGGCTCAACCTCAGAGGCGAACGTAGTAGCTGGGAGGCTCGCCCAGACTAGGCGAACGCAGTAGATAGCTCGCCCTCAGAGGCGAAAGGAGTTGCTGGAGGCTCGCCCTCAGAGGCGAACGTAGTGGCTGAAGACTCGCCCTCAGATGCGAACGTAGAAGCTGGAGACTCAGAAATTAGTAACCCGGAGAGTTTATGTCAGGAGAGAGAGAGGTCGCTTCAAGTGCGGGGCCACTTCGGCCCCGCACAGACCTTTAGTTTGGAAAATAACTTCTTCGAAGCTAACCAGAAAGTGATTGACGTTTGTCAGTGACAGGCTTATATAGGGGCAGCCAGCGAATACAGAGTTCTTACAATAGAATTTTGAAATTTTATAAAAGGCCAGGACAACATGAGTACAAATATTTAACAAACTTAGCCAAAAGTATACAACCTAACTACATGGTTATACAAATTAACAGAATTGACAAACTAGACAGAGTACGTCACTATGGAGAAGTCTATAAACATTTCAAAATAGTATAAAAATGTATAATAACGTGAATAAAACGAGGAGATTAATAGCCAAATAAGTAAAACTAAGAAAAGGTGAGAAATCTAGGTTTCGAAAGTCGCTTGAGGCTGTAGGTCAAAGATCCGCGACAAGGAAGTGTAAAAAAGTATTCATGTTTTAATATCCACATTCTGCGTATTTCAGAGCATGAAAATTGAGTTTCTAAGATGAAGATAAGGTTAGAAGAATAGCGCACGATGTTTGAGAGCGCCACGGGATTTTCGTATGGGTGCGTGTGTTGAACAAGGATTGCATAATAACTAGGAAAGTGCAACACAAATAAGATAAATGCTCAGCCCAGCATTGCAGCGAATCAATCCTGAGGTATGTAAGGGATATGCTACGTTACCCCAAAAACCTCGGAAAAAAAAAACGTTTTCGTGCTTATGAAAACAGTTTTTTTTTTAATAGAGGAAGAAAGAGGGAGAGATCTGAGAAAGAAGAGAAAAATTATTAGTTTATGAAGTAAGAAATTTGGAGTATTAATTAGTAGAGAAAGCTAGAGAGGAAAAAGCTCGCAAAAGACGAAGAGATGAGAAGGTTTAATGAGGGTGGAGAAGAAAGATGACAGATCGAGGAACTTCTACGCAGGCGTACATCATCTGTCAAAAGTCACTCAGTCATACTTCTCTATCAGGGTAAGGGGATGTGGTTCACACTCAATGACGCACGCTCCTAAGAAGACCTCGCTATGACCTAAGATTTTTTTATAGAAGGGAGTAGTCAGCCGCTCCGCTACAAAAACGATAGAGATGAAAGACTTATTTTATCATCGTATTAATCTGAACCTTGTTTTTATGCTATAGAGCGCATAGATTGTACTAATTGCTCACTAGTTTGGTAAATCTAAGCATGTTTTGTTATTATTTTTCTCACATAAGTGAATTACTGTTATTCTTTTGAGGAAATAAAGATCTTTAAACCGAAGGCTTATTAAAAGAGTTACTCTAACCGCTCTAGAAAGTTAGTACTTACAAGACTGTGGTAGGGGTAGACCTACCACAACGTAGAGAGAGAGAGAGAGAAGAAAAGTTTGACCATAAGGCTTATTTTTAGAGTTGGCCGACCGCTCTGTAAAAGAAAAATAAAAATGATTAAATGAAGGCACGTTAGCCACAAAAGAATGAGGATATATACAAGATGAAGAGATATATCTACAAGTGAGTAAAGGGATGGAGTTTAATGAAAGGTGAAGATAATGAAACGAGCTTGAAAAGAGAAGAGAAAGTGAAGTGAACAAAATATAAGAGCAAGGGCTGAGCTATAAAAAACAAAGACATACATATAGTAGAAAAATAAAATATAAAAAAAAAGTTTCTAGTTTCTAGAAGTTTCTAGATGTATCATTTTTAGGGTTCCGTAGTCAAATTGACAAGAAAAGGAACCCTTACAGTGTCACGTGCTCTTCCAACTAGATAGGTGGAAGAACACGCAACGGATAAGGTTAAGAAAGTAAATAATAAAAAGGAAATTCAGGTAATGGGTTCTTTATTTCACAATATTTTTTTCAGTTGTAAGAGGTAAGACAATATGGCCTTGATAAGATAAAAAGGTAAAGCCGGAGGTTCTTCACGGGCTCGCCCTCAAAGGCGAACGTAGTAGAGGTACGGAGGCTCGCCCCAAGAGGCGAACGGAGTAGAGGACCGCCCTCAGCGGCGGATGGAGTAGAGGCTCGCCCTCAGAGGGGCGACCGGAGTAGAGGCTCGCCCTCAGAGGCGAACGAAGTGGCTGGAGGCTCGCCCACACTAGGCGAACGTAGTAGGTGACTCGCCCACACTGGGCGAACGTAGTAGGTGGCTCGCCCACACTAGGCGAACGTAGTAGGTGGAGGCTCGCCCTCAGAGGCGAACGTAGTAGCTGGGAGGCTCGCCCAGACTAGGCGAACGCAGTAGATAGCTCGCCCTCAGAGGCGAAAGGAGTTGCTGGAGGCTCGCCCTCAGAGGCGAACGTAGTGGCTGAAGACTCGCCCTCAGATGCGAACGTAGAAGCTGGAGACTCAGGAATTAGTAACCCGGAGAGTTTATGTCAGGAGAGAGAGAGGTCGCTTCAAGTGCGGGGCCACTTCGGCCCCGCACAGACCTTTAGTTTGGAAAATAACTTCTTCGAAGCTAACCAGAAAGTGATTGACGTTTGTCAGTGACAGGCTTATATAGGGGCAGCCAGCGAATACAGAGTTCTTACAATAAAATTTTGAAATTTTATAAAAGGCCAGGACAACATGAGTACAAATATTTAACAAACTTAGCCAAAAGCATACAACCTAACTACATGGTTATACAAATTAACAGAATTGACAAACTAGACAGAGTACGTCACTATGGAGAAGTCTATAAACATTTCAAAATAGTATAAAAATGTTCAATAACGTGAATAAAACGAGGAGATTAATAGCCAAATAAGTAAAACTAAGAAAAGGTGAGAAATCTAGGTTTCGAAAGTCGCTTGAGGCTGTAGGTCAAAGATCCGCGACAAGGAAGTGTAAAAAAGTATTCATGTTTTAATATCCACATTCTGCGTATTTCAGAGCATGAAAATTGAGTTTCTAAGATGAAGACAAGGTTAGAAGAATAGCGCACGATGTTTGAGAGCGCCACGGGATTTTCGTATGGGTGCGTGTGTTGAACAAGGATTGCAGAATAACTAGGAAAGTGCAACACAAATAAGATAAATGCTCAGCCCAGCATTGCAGCGAATCAACCTGAGGTATGTAAGGGATATGCTACAACAGTCCCCCATGTCCATCCGTCCGTCCGTATGTCACAGCCATTTTATTCGTGAACTATAAAACACATTGCTAAAATTTAATCGAGATGGTGTCTACTTAGTTTTGTCGTTAAATTGCTTGAAAAATGGGCACTCCATACATGTAAATAAATATCAAAAATATTTTTTCGCAAATATCAACATGTTGCACATCAATATGATACCTAGTATATTTTATTGATTTAGTCCATATTTTCAGAAATAAGTAATTTATTACTATAACAAAATATGTCCCCGCTCCCGCCCCACTAACTTTTGAATCGTAAGTAAACTGTTTTGAACTAAGTAGGTATATCAGTTGAGCCGTTTTTCAGTTATCTCCAAAAAACTTCTTCCATAGGCAGATACGACCTTTTGGTATTTATTAGTTTTTCTTATTCCATTGATGCTACGGAACAACAAATTTGCTATTTTCTTAGCGATTGTTTACTTAGTACAAACATTATGCGTGGTGCAGTGACAACTGGAGGTCTGAAACGCAATTGACCGGTTTAAAAAAATGTAAGAAGTGTCATTAAGCCAAAGTAAAGGTGGTCTAGCAAAACAGTTCAGGTGTACATATTAGATTCCAAGGAGGTCGCGAACTCCCATTGCAGAACACCACTATATAATCTGGTACAAGATCTACATGTTTGTAACTTCAACCCGCCGACAAACTTCTGATCTTGATTTATTGGTACACAATCCTCGCATTCGACACGCACTAACGTTCTCACAAGAAAAGTCATACGTCCCATTGTATCTTTAAGACTTACGACATTTTATGAAACCGGTCGATTTGTGTCCATTTGTAAGACTACGCCTTCACATGTGTTTCGGGGAGGCGTATTTTGGGCGGTCGAAGTTGATTGAAAGATCGGTTAAATAAATCTTTACCTCGTTTAGTTGATGCGGGGAAATAAATCAGTATACCAAAAGCTTCTACTGGTTGGACTTATCATTAAAATACTTCAACTTTATCCTCTTTTATGTAATTGACTTTTTGTTGCTCTTCAAATATCTTGTCGCCAGAAGTATGTCAAAGCAGCACTAAGGAATCTTCCAACGTTTTTTACATCAATAAGGGTTTTAATAGAGTTTTACTATATCTGATCTACTACTAATTAAGTTTTAGGATATTAAATAATAATAAATGTGGACCTAAAGTATTTTTTTGCAATAACAAGACTTCAAGCTACCTTATTAAATGCAATTCATGTTATTTCATTATTAGCGATTTTCATTTTCAAATCGTTACCGGACACTTACGACTTTTAAAGCTTCATGAACAATACTCGTACTAACATATTACCTACGTCTATTGAATATGTTTTTAAGCCCGCTTTTCCTCATTAATACTTCTATACGTAAATTGTTTAGTTAGGTATACCTAAATATCCTTTATATCCTTCTATTGCTGTAGGTACAAAGTTGCACAGTATTGTCTAAATTGTTTTTGTCTTCTCACTCTATTAAAATATCGTAAGTTCACTTTTTTTCGTCAATCTTATCCGGACAAGGAGCAGGAAAACCCCGACCTCAAAAGTATCAATTTCGATGGCGCCGCCGTGAAATTGGATCCTTTCTTATGATCCACTTGTCCTATCTGTTTACTCAGGCGCAGTCAAGAGCTCTCGTATTCTATTGTTTGATCTACACTGTGACTTAATTGCGTCACAACTAATTGTTTCCGTTTGTTCTATAGTTCACGGAAATAATGTACATAAGAAGGGAGAAGCGTAAAAGAACGGTAAGCGAGGTAGTCTTTTTTTTTCAATACGTACTTTTTATCTGAGTACCTTAATAGTAGTTGCTATTATTTTTTAGATAATGCAAAATGCATTATAAAAACCACTAAACAAATGTATTTACTTATAAATAACATAATAGTAAAAACACCTAATGACTCTCCAAAAGGTACCGACATTATTTTCATGGAATATGAACTGTTAGTATTACAATCAGCTGCAGAGAAAAAGACTCTCCTACATACAAACTCCTTACGAGTAGCAAATTTAAAAAATGTTTTTAGTGGAAGTAATTAAATCATAAACTTAGATTTTTTTTGTTGGTCATTTACAGATCTGCTCTTTTATTAAGAGAAACCTACCCAAGATTGAATTTCACAAGAATATAGGAGAATAAAAACCACTGCAGCAAAGAATGCAGATTTAGTTGACCGATAATTAGTACAAAACACAATTTGCACAGCGATAAAAAAATTATGTAATCATAATTAAGTATTTATTTTATATATACCTTATTATTACTAGACCATTCCAAAAAGTGAACGATCAATAAAATAAAACAAAATCAACCCATAAGAAAGCTACAATAATAAACGTAAGTGCAATTGCAATTTTGTAACCACTTGAGATCAAATAAATCCAAAACAAGTAGAAACAAACATTTACACCGCAGGAATGCTTAATTCATTATTATCAATGCCTCTTCCATAGCACTTGAAGCATTATTGAAACATTCGCTTCTTTGTCGTCGCCCGTTACTGTGGTACGTTTATCTGTGATGACATTTAAAGTGTTTTTCTCGTTTCCACTTGCAGGCACGCCGACTACAAAAGTGCTTTAAACATCTGATAAGCCCATTAAAATGTTAACCTTGACTGATTACATTTACAGTCTAAAATTAAATGTATCTCTTGTTCAATTTGTCTCACTCTTTTTTAATACTGGCCGATCTTCCACTTGAAGTTCCACTGAAGTTTTTAGTGGCCTCAATACATCATTTTTTCATTAAGCCTCTTAGTTGCATATCTCCTTACGCGACGCAAAAATTTACCACCATGAATTTGACCTACTACCAACAAATCTAGTAAGATCGAAACAAAACGTTCTCTTTGTGTTCGTGTTAAAGTTCAAAATGAGCTGCAGTTTTCTAAAGACGTAAATTAAAAGCCAAATTAAATGGTATTGTATCAGTAGTGACATCGATTGAGTGATCACTTTGGAGAAATGATACTTGAAAGTGATGGATGAATCAGAGTATTCCAGGGCATATTGAGTGGTTTCGTTTAAGTAATTATTCTCTGTCAAAGTTCATATTGCGTTATCTTCTAAAGTAAGTTTGTCACTTGACCAGACTTCTTCATTAGGTCAAGAATGCTGTGAAAATAATCTCAGGATCTTTTGTAGAGAGTCAATAGTGTTAATGTACTCAACACCTTTTTATTTGCGAAGTTCGGAGCGCTGAGCGGTTGCAAATAATTCCGAATATTTTTAGTGTTTACAATTCGCTAATGGGTTTTAAACTGTGTAACCGGTAAACTACATCTTACAAATGTGTATAATTATTTTGAGAATACCTACGAGGAAAAATTCATAAAAATAATAAAATATATGGCAGTAAAACTTGTGCAGCGTGAGTAGCATACATACATATATTACATACCAATTTAAACGGCTATATGTATTTCCAGAGAGCAAACAAAAAGTTATAGATACCTGTATTCTCCCGTCATTGATCTATGCAAGCCAAATATGGAAATTCACACACCATATAGCAAAACCAAAATTAGATCATGTCAAAGATAGATTACTGATGCTCTATATCACTGCAGGAAACTGAAGTGGAGTTGGGCGTAATAGCTAGGATGACGGACAACCGATGGACTATCAGACTCACAACTTGGAAAGGGCCATCAGAGATGATATACTGATGATATAGTTTAACTGGATGGTGTTATATGGCTGATCAAAGCGAAGAATAGAGACAAGTGGAAATTATCTTCGAATAGCGAGGGGTTGTTACAAAATTAAAATTCCTAAATATTAACTTATTACTTAGAATAGTTTAATACTAATATTTGTTGTTGTAAAATGTATTATTTAAATCTGCATGTTTAGTAAGAAATGTAAGGCTTTTTTTTCTTATTATTATTTATTTATATATTTCCAATTAAGTGTCAAATGACGAATTTTGAAGTTCTATAAAGATAAATACATTTCTGTGGGCCGTTACAATTTGTTTACCTATTTCGGAATGAGCTACCTATTTATATAATTAATTATAGGTTACAATATGTAGGTCTTATTTTCCTAAATATCAAACGTGAAAATAATCATAGTATTTGTGCGAAGCTGTAGCAATTCCCAAGGTTTTTCATGGCGCCTTCAAGGGTCCTCAGACATCACTTAAAACACTCAGCCAGCAAAGGGTCACTTGTCTTCTTCATGGACAGTGAAACCGATAGGTTGAAGAATGGCATACAACCATTATGAAAAAAACGTCTGTGATAAACGGTAAGACAAACATAATATAGTTATCCCACCAAAAACATAAATGTAAAAAAGGAGAGCCAAGTTCAATACAAAAATTATGCTTGGCTGTGGGCTTCGCCGCAAAAAGAATGGAGATCTAAATGAGTGCCAAGTTCTATGCAAAATCCAAATATGTATTGGAACAAAATAACATTATGAACAAGTATTAAACTCTATTTCTTTGCTTTATTGGATACCTATAACAATAGCTGTTATTTAAAAATGTGAGATCTTAAAGTAGATTAGATTTGACTTGGCCAGTTTTCATTACATCAGTCATATTGCGTTCAGGGTGCTGTTGCGGCTGCCGCGTCACTGCAGTGCATCGGGCATGTTCGCAGAGGCGCGCACCGATTGCTTCTACGCTACTCTGCGCAAGCGGTGCGCGGCGATGCTCTGCAGAGTGCGTGCCAGCCCCAACAGCGTCCTGGCCTTGATCGCGGACCGGCTGGATTGCCCCTATGTGAACCACTGCATCTCTGTTCACATGCGGCCGCCAATAGCTTAGTTTTTATTTGTTTGTTTATTTATATTTAGTGTACTTATATTAATTTAGATAGAATTATACTTGACATTTCACTTAACATTTAATTTGATTGTATAGGTTTTATTATGTAATGTGTGGACCATGTTGTCTGTCAATAAATGATTTGAATTTGAATTGAATAAAGTTATTCAACATATATATATATATATTTAATTCTGATAAAAACTCAGTCGAATCTAACCCACTTTGAGATCTCACATTTTTAAATAACAGCAATTGTTATAGGTATCCAATAAAGCAAAGAAATAGAGTTTAATACTTCTTCATAATGTTAATTTGTTCCTATAAATACATATTTGGATTTTGCATAGAACTTGGCACTCATTTAGATCTCCATTCTTTTTGCGGCGAAGCCCACAGACAAGCATAATTTTTGTATTGAACTTGGCTCTCCTTTTTTACATTTATGTTTTTGGTGGGATATCATTACTTTTTGTAAATAAAACTAGGCAGGTATTGAGATTAAATGTTTTTTCTTGCGTTTCCGCTGCATGGTTTTCTTTTTAGGGTTCCGTACCTCGAAAGGAAAAAAACGGAACCATTATAGGATCACTTTGTTGTCCGTCTGTCTGTCTGTCTGTCTGTCAAGACCATTTTTCTCAGGAACGCGTAGAGGTATCAAGCTGAAATTTATATCAAATACTCAGGTCTACTGTCCCTTGGAGCTGTGAAAAAATCAGACTTCTAAGCCAACGCAATAAAAAGATACAGCCGTTTATACCGCAAATTTCCGCAAATTTTCGCTCGCAAGGGAATCAAAACCTACAGGGTACTTCCCGTGAACTCAGAATTTTAAAATTTGGTACGACGCAACGTCTTATAGGACAGATAAAGGAAAAATTGCGAAAACGGTAAATTTTTAGTTACATCATATAATAAAAATATTTTAAAGTTACTACCCCTATATACCTACAGGTTTGTAAGGAACCCTCGGTGCGCGAGTCCGACTCGCACTTGGCCGGTTTTTTATTTATGCTATTGTCTACATTCTCTTTATTTCTGTTCTGTGTATAATTATGTGGAGCAGCGCGCCGCCGACGACACACCGTTGGCCGGTCGTTTAGCGTGTATTAAAATTTTTTGGTATGGGGACACCACTTATTTTTTGACTCAACTTAATTTTTATATTTCTGTTATATAACAAATATAATAATACATATATTGGGATAGTTTCAAATATCTGCTTGTAACGGTTCCAACGATACAATTAAATTTTATTTTTTTTGTATGGGGACCCCCCCTATTTTTTAACTTTTTTTTCTTTTTAGATTTTTTCCTACGCTTACACGCAATTACCGAGCTGGATTCCAAATTTCATCCTTCTAGGTCATCTGGAAGTAGGTTAGGTTTAGGTACTATATGTCAGTCAGTCAGTCACTGCTAAAATTTACGACTTTTTGACCTTCATATCTTTATAACCGTTTGAGCTAGCTTCATGAAATTTGGGCTTCTAGATGTCCTTATGAGTATAATTAAACACACGTAGTTTTATGTGTTTACGTTAAAGAGGTTTTGAGTTATATAAGGGTCAAAAGTGGCACCAAGTGGTTCGTGTAAATATACACTTGGCGCTGGCTAGCCAGTTCCTTTGCTTGAACTTGGCTTGACACGCTGCCGCGTGTCTAGATAGGTGATTCCATAAGTTGCAGATTTGGTTAAGGGCAGGGCTTTTATTATAGTTAGATGTGTTAGATTCTCCTAGATGAGATATATAATTAGTCGCGTCTTTAATGGGGGAACACGAAATGCCGATGCTGCAATGCAAAAAATGTGGTGGCATATTAAAATTTTTTTTTATAGAAAAAAAAATAAAAAACCGGTTTCTAGTACGATGAGTCTCCTGGATTTCCTTCGTTCCTCGAAGCAGGGGAGGGGTAGGGCTACACGATAATGCGGTGCTGCAAGCCCCTGTGCGTGGCCTTGTCAGTGGCAGCAGCATCAAAAGATTGTAGATGTATGAAAAAACAAAGCGCCTGATCTTTTAAAATATACGAGTAAAATCATTTTAATAACGTAACATCTTGTTGCAGTTCAGGCGCTAAGTTTAGGTTACGTAACATCTTGTTTTTATAATAAAAAGATCAGGCGTTTTGTTTTTTCATAAATCTACAATCCTTTGAAGCTGCTGCCACTGACAAGGCCACGCATGGGCGCCCCGTCCCTACCCTGCTTCGAGGAACAAAGGAAATCTAGGAGACTTATCGTACTACAAACCGGATTTTTTATTTTTATTTTAAAAAAAAAAATACGCCACCAGTTTTTTTGCATTGCAGCATCGGCATTTCGTGTTCCCCCATTAAAGACGCAACTAATTATATATATCTCATCTAGGAGACTTATCGAACTAGGTTCAGTGTCGTGGGCTCTCTAACTATTAAGGAAATTACAGCCGTCAAAGTTAGTGCTGATGTCGAAAAAAATTTCGTACATAAATTCGAATAACTCTGAAATATTGTGATAATACTTTATTTTATTTTTTGTATTCTATTATAAATTAAGTTTATCTCTAATTTACTTTTAACCTTCACACATTTCAACAATACTTTAACATTGGTAAGTTTCAAAAACGAAATATTTAAGTATTATGCAACCCAATCAAAGAAACTTAATGTCACCAATATGTGAATTGTATCGTATTCTTGAGAGGTTACCAATATCCAGCTGAACTAGACCTCTTTATGCTCAACCTGCCATATAATCATGGACGTTGAGAAAAGTTCAGTCAGGTGAAGTTAGACTGGTGTTAGATGAGGAATTTGCGTGGGAGCCATGTTTGTTTTCTTTGACTTTTCGCCTCATTAAGTGTTTGTAGACACGCATTGGACAAGGGCCTTATCTCGATATTAAAATTATATCAAAAACATATTGGATGCATCTCATGCGTGCCCATTATTCCTGTGTATACATATTGTACGAGCGAGCAATAATATGTATCATATATTGTATTGGAATTCAATTGCTATACAACATTTCTTATCTAAATACGTCCCCTGGTATCTGCAACAAAACATCAGTCAGTTCTTGACTATTGGTTCCTTTTGAATTGAAGCTTATGCTATAGTTCTTAAAGTGGAATTTACAGTAATTCCGCCTAGTAAGATACGAGGTTATAAAATAAAATAAACAGATGAATTACTTACCTAATATTAAACTATAAGTACATGTGTTATAAGAAAATTGTGTTATTATTTACTTGCGGGTACGTACGACTATAGTGTTTGGTTTGTGAATAAACCAACGTTTTTTTGCGGTGTGTCTCTAGTATTTGTTTACTTGTAATAATATGTGTAGTATTCATCTGTAATGTCGCAATTATAGTGACGTATATTTAAGTATTTATATGTAAAACGTGGCCACGTGTACACATAAGGCTTTTAAAAAATTCTTGGATCAATTCTACTGCACAAATTGATATATGTAATACTTTTGACCATGGAGAAATATGTAAGCTACTTACTTATTTATATATGCTATAATCTACATTGACTACCATGATTATATCTACAAAATGTGCTATATTTAGAAGACGCTAATGAAAAAAGGTGGAAATGGTCATTTTGTTTGTAAAATCGTAGCATAACACACAAATGGGACAAATATTGTCGCTCATTCGATCAGTTTACGCTAGTTTTGGTACATCGACTCAACTTCAACTTAGTAACTTCACATAGGTACTAATTATATAAGTAGATTTCAATACCATTGGTAGTGTTGACATTTTCGCAACCCAGAGATATTATCGATATTTACGATATTCCGGTATCGATATTTTGTTACAAAACTAGTAACATGATCGGAGTCGTTAGATCGATAAGCCCTATAGAACTGTCGACATAGCGTTATGCTTGGTTATTATTTATTACTACCATAATGTGCAGTATGAATCTACAAATGCAAAAGCGTAAAGACGTAAATTATCTTATAAATCGAATGTAAGTAGATTTAGTTATGAAAATTTATATCTAAATATTTTAGTTTTAGAGCCTCTTGTATCCAATCTGCTAACATCCCTCTCTTTTTCTCCTCCTAGCGATGCCTGAACCATTGCTGAAGCTATAATAATATCCTGCCTAAAAATCAGACTCGGTTTGTAAAGACGTACTTCTTAAAGTTTATTAATTTGTATATCGAAATGCTAGGCTAGCATGGCTGGCGAGCCGTTTACAGCTCTATAACGGTGTTTTTAACTATTTTTTTCTGGCTTTTGAATATGTAGAAATCAGTGGCTTTTGCATGTAGTTAAATCAAATTAGAAAATTGCATGGACATTTTATTGTGACTGAATTCATTGATAATGTGTTTATGCAATATTGCAGCTCTTTGTACTGACTCACTGATGAGAAGTCTACCCAGGTACTAGGCTCAAGTACAAGCAGTTTACTACCTGCCCAATTTTTGTTACAATTTCGATTGCCAGCTTTTTATACGGTCTACGTACGAAATACAAAGTGACTGGCCGTTAAACGCAACAATGAACCATTATGTAGGCTACTAAACGCCAGTCACATGCAAAACTTTGCTCAATTGATCTTGGAAATTATTTTTGTTTTGGCTACAGTTTTCAAAGGACCTACAACTTATTTTGACAGATACGTCTCTGCCGGATGTATCTAACGGGCAAATCTGTCAATATGCGGTGAAAATTGTGCGCGTATATTAGTGTATGTCCTGTGTGCGCCGGGGACAGACGGGAATAGGGTTATTCATAGTAACCATTCCTATTTGTCCCCGTCATCGACATACTATTCGCGATCGAGGCGGAGATAAATGGGAAAACACCCTTATCGTCGTATACAGTTGATAAACACGAGCCAAATCCCGCAAGTTTCAGCAAGAAGGAGTAAGTAATATACATATATTCATTATTCTGATTATATATGAAAATATTTGCCTTGACTCGTTTTTTTATGGTTCATATATTTAATATAATGACAAACTGCTGTAGCTTTAATATTACAATCTGTATAGTCTGTGCATGATAGGATAGATAAGTAAATACCTTATTCTTTAGGATTAAGTTCATATTTTTTTGTACGCCTGATGGCAAAATATAGTGAAACTGTATAAATAAATTTACCACCACTGTAACTACCTATATTTACAAAAAAATCTTACTTACTTACTTACTATTTTGTGACCCAAATTTTCGTGTCATGATCGTTTTTGCGTTCTTATATGTAAAGAAATCCTTTTTAATTTGCAAACAAAGGATTGAGTTGTTGGCGGCCAAACATATAGTACTTAAAATCCCGGTAATTTTTGAAGGACAAACGAAGAAATTAAAATAATCGATACCTACATGAAAAGAAAACTTTCACCAATGGCAAGGTTATACACATTTTTAGAGAGTCTAAATACACTAATAATTTTAAACAAAAAAGAACCGACTTCACTTAGCATCCACCTTTGCAACAGCAAATGCTCGAGCTGCTGTAAAAAATACTCAAATCATTGAAGAGTTCCCTCGATTTCTCCAGGACCCTATCATCAGATCCAGACCTAGTTACAATGGGACCAACTGTGTCTTTCAAACAAAAAAGAATTTTCCAAATCGGTCCAGCCGTCTTCGAATAATCGGTGAACATACATTAAAAAAATAGCAAATAAAACAAAGATCCCGACGTATTGATAACCTCCTCCTTCGAAATCTTGAAGTCGGTTGAAAACATCCAAACATGTTGAAAAAGCATCAGAACTAAAAGGCAAAAAGTTTTTAAGAAACTAATGTCGCAGTACTTTTTTTAAGTGAGACGTGATGGCAAATAAAAGTACTTTAACAATGGTCGGTACGCGAACCCGAGAACGCCAGTTCTAAGAAGATTGTGACCCAAGCACTAACCTTGGTACATGTAGTCTTCGGAAATCAGTTAAACAATACAATACAATTACTCTTTATTGAACACCTCAAAAATAAAACCAGTATAGAAAATGCATAAAGTCAGAATAGTGGTAAAAAACAGGCGGTACTATCGCTAATAATTTTAAACAAAAAAGAACCGACTTCACTTAGCATCCACCTTTCCAAAAGCAAATGCTCGAGATGCTGTAAATAATACTCAAATCACAATAGGTGTGCCTATAATAGTTGAAGAGTTCCCTCGATTTCTATAGGATCCTATCATCAGATTCTGACCTGGTTACAATGGGACCAACTGTGAAGTATACTCTTTCAAACAAAAAAATAATTTTCCAAATCGGTCCAGCCGTCTTCGAATAATCGGTGAACATACATTAAAAAAAATAGCAAAAAAACAAAGATCCCGACGTATTAATAACCTCCTCCTTCGAAATCTTGAAGTAGGTTGAAAACATCCAAACACGTGGAAAAAGCATCAGAACTAAAAGGCAAAAAGTTTTTAAGAAACTAATGTCGCATCTACTTTTTTTAAGTGAGACATGATGGCAAATAAAAGTACTTTAACAATGGTCGGTATGCGAACCCGAGAACGCCAGTTCTAAGAAGATTGTGACCCAAGCACTAACCTTGGTACATGTAGTCTTCGGAAATCAGTTAAACAATACAATACAATATAAATACTCTTTATTGAACACCTCAAAAAGAAAACCAGTACAGAAAATGCTTAAAGTCAGAATAGAGGTAAAAAACAGGCGGTACTATCGCTAATAATTTTAAACAAAAAAGAACCGACTTCACTTAGCATCCACCTTTCCAAAAGCAAATGCTTGAGATGCTGTAAAAAATACTGAAATCACTATAGGTGTGCCTATAATAGTTGAAGAGTTCCCTCGATTTCTCCAGGATCCCATCATCAGATCCTGACCTGGTTACAATGGGACCAACTGTGAAGTATACTCTATCAAACAAAAAAGAATTTTCCGAATCGGTCCAGTCGTCTTCGAATAATCGGTGAACATACATAAAAAAAAATAGCAAAAACAAAGATGCCGACGAATTGATAACCTCCTCCTTCGAAATCTTGAAGTCGGTTGAAAAGCAGTTTCTGCCAGACAACCTTTAGGTAGGTTATATTATGTTATATAACTAAGTGCGTTTGAAGCTTATTCATCATTATCTTTTCTCTTGTTAGGGCTTTTAATTAAGGCTCGATGGAGCCTCTGGGGTTCGCTTGAAAACCTAATCCCAAGAATTGACGTAGACAGCTTTTACGAAAGCGACTGCCATCTGACCGCAACGCTTATTACTAAGTAGGTATGTAAATTCAAGGTACACTATCATACTACTACTACTAGTTGCCTCTAACCTTAGGCAATCGCAGTTTGTTGCATCGCTTAAGGAACAATTAAAGATATTATGGCTATCTGATGGAAGGTAACCTGTTTGTTGCTGTATTTAATATATTACTATACTTATTGATTAATCTACTATTTATTGATTTCAACTGTTTTCTTTTACTTTTACTTATTTATTGTTTTTTTTTTACTTTCCTACTACTCAAAGGGTAGCTGGAAGAGATTCCTTAGAGGGATAAGTTCGCCTTTGTACTACTTTTGATTTATCGTGTTGTTTTTACGTGTTTTTTGTCCAATAAAGGGTTTATACATACATACATACTGGGTATCTTTGACTTTTAGGCTTGAATGGTAAAGATCTAATCAGTAATTACATTTTGTATTAGCAAACTTATTTGAATGACCTTATCAATCATGTCATGTAAAGTTTACTTTAATTATGACATGACAACTTTAAAAAAAAGTTTGTCATGTCGCAAACTGTCATTAAGAAACGTTGAAATTCCCTTAAAGCCGTAATCTAATTACATAGTTATTAACACATCGAAAGATCATATATCTGATAAACATTTTGCAAGGGAGAGAGGTTAGGAAGTGAATATACTTTATAAATCACACATTCCTTATATCCAAACGCCAGGATATAAAAATTAAAAATCGAAGTATTCCTAAGTAAAGAAACGTAACAAAAAATAATTCTCAGAATCCTCAACCCGGTTCGCATGCCACCCTGTTAGCGTGCTCTTGATAATTCCTCCTTGTTCTAAGTATAAAATCCCGATGTGTGTTTACTTCTTAAGACATTCTTGAAAACTATCAAAAAACGTAAGTCGGTTAAAATGTGAAGACGTGTCATTGAGGGTAAACCGCTGGTTTTTAGTGGGTAGTCTGGCTTGACCAGGTCACATGACCGCCCCCTGCCCCCGAACTGGGTGGTTTTCCATCGAAAAGAAAAAGGTCGGTTAAAATAGTACTAAGAGTTATCCATTTTATTAATTAAAATATTGATGGTGAAGCAATGGCACACCCCGATGTTGTTTTTTTTTTAATTTTGACTAGTAAACATATGGTGTATAATCAACGTTAACATGCTAAAACTTTTGCACCTCCTACAGTCGTATTTCAAATCTCACGGAAAGAATGTAAACAAACTTGACTAAAGTTTTGTATTGAAATCCCCTTAATTTCAAATAGTCATGGAAGGATTTCAAAGAAAACTTGCGTGAATTTAAAATATGAGTAATAAGGCTGCGTTTCCACCAGAAATGAGCAAGGATGCGTTGCGAGGAATGCGTTTGTTAAGCACCAATAGAATTACTTCATTTGTTTATCCTCGCACAGCGGAGCTCTGGGATTGGTTCTTAAAAAACACATTCCTCGCAACGCATCCTCGCTAATCTCTGGTAGAAACGCAGCCTTACAAAGGTGCTTTTGCAAAAGTGTAAATAGTGTAAACATTTATCTATATGATGTCGAATGTAGGTGGGCATTTTCACTTAACTCTGTACCATTAACGGCCGGTTAGCAATAGTCACAAAACTGATGGTCAATGTCAAATCCCATACATTTTGTCAGGAATGTGACGGTTAGACGTTACTGAAACACGACGTAAGTCGTGCTTTAAAGTGCAAGTTAAAATAAAAATCCCAGGTATGTGTGGTGTTGGCGATGAGGCTATGTAAACCTACTGATAATTGAAATAAAAAAAAATTGTATTAGCTTTTAGTGTTTACAAGTAATAATTCCCTGTTGAATTAAAATGGGGGTGAAAATGTATGAAAAACGGGGAAGGTACGTACCTCACTACCAAAAATCTTTTTGAGTAGTATCTAAAGTTTTTTCTTTCTGCTGCGCTGAGAATCTATGAAGTACCTAACTATTACATTTTCTTATTACTTACTGCTTTGCGCTGTGCTCTCTTACTTATTTACCAATAATTGAACTATGCAAATATTTATAAACTGATATCACTTCTGTTTGGTATACTGCCATTTCGCAGAAAATCCTTTAACCTAATCTCATTACCCAAACAGCTTATCGCATTACTTTTAGTTAGCATAGCAACGTTTAACAAATGAATTGTTTCGCGTAGTTTTATTTGGGCGAATTTTGATTTGGCATAGGTTAGGTTAGGTTAGTATGCAAAATAAAAATATGCGAAACGATATTATGCCATCTGATGATTATGCCAAATGAAACTATGGGAAAATAGTTTGGGAAGTGATAATTTGCCATACAATTTTCGGCCAAACATTAGTAAACCCTTCTGTTCATTCTATTCTTTGACCCATTTCACCTACATCATACTTGACCCCACAGGGTCACAACTTGTTCCCACGTCATTAACATGCGGGATAACAGAATAGTTAAATTTACACTCGTCCGCAAACAGGTGGAGTCACGTCTCGTTGACAGTTGTCAGGCTGTTTGTCACGCCAACAGTGGCAAAGGGCGACATAGCTGTGCTAGGCACAGATTGTGCATAGAGGACGTAAGCCGTCTGGGTAATTCTTTGAGCGTTTTAGCGGCTTGGATCAATTTTATCGTGCTTCGACAATTTTGTTGTTACCGCAATGTCCAACGGCCTCCTAGCCTAGTCGGTAGTGACCCTGCCTATGAAGCAGGAGGTCCTGAGTTCGAATCCTGGTCAGAGCATTTATTTGTGTGTTTATCACGGATATTTGTTCCTGAGTTATGGATGTTTGCTATGTATTTAAGTACTTATCTATATCTATCTATTATATATATCGTCGCTTAGTACTCAACACAAGCCTTATTGAGCTTACTGTGGGACTAGGTTGATTTGTGTAAGATTGTCCCATAATATTTATTTATTTATTTAATGTAAGAATTGCTGAATTCTGACTGTAAAATTAGCTTGATTAAGCTATAATTTCAAACAGTTTTGTTAAGCATGTAAGTACTGTAAGAACCTAAAAATTGAGTAGCTCAGTGGTCGTTGCTGCTGTCCTTTGTCCGAAGAAAACGGTAAGTAGGTACCACTACGTCATCGGATATTAAAAAATGTTAATTACTGCGTGTTTTACTAAAAGATTCCTACTAAATACTTCAAATATGTACTTTATTATTTGCCTTGCTAGGTAAGTGTTGTGAATTGTCAATAAAAACGATAATGTCAATATATGAGCTTTCGTCGTTGTTCCTATTGAACGCAGTCAAAACAAATCCAAAAGTGAACCAATTATGCGCGCTCTAATTTTGGGGCATTATACTATTTGTCAGGTACGGCTTTTATCAGTGTTTGTCTAGTTTGCCTGATTTATATACGCTCATCGAGCGAGTACACATAAAAGTATCAGTGCTTGTTATTTTATTACAATTAAGACGTTTAAATTGGAAGTGACTTTTCTATCAACAATATTATATGTGACGGTATTAGTTTAAGAGTGACAATGACGAATGCAATTCTATTCCTCACTGTTGGCATTTCAAAATGTTGTATGTACATATAAGCTAAATACCAACATAAGCTCTTTTAAGATCTTGATATTATTTATCATGTTGCATTTAGGGCTGGGTATACTAATGTAACTGATAATTTCACGAATAATGCGCAAACTGTCCAATGAAGTGTTCCATTCACTTTGGGTTTGGCATTCTGTTTATGTTTTATGTCAACACTCGATCTTCGTTGACACTTTAACTGCTACGAGACAGAAATTCATTTGAATAATCTTGACTCTAGTATAATCATCTTTTCAGCTATCAGCCAAATAACATACTAGGTATACTTACTCTATCTATTACACACAATAAATGCGTAAGGAGAAAATCTGTTCGTTCGCGAACTATGCAAAAAATACTGCTCAGAATTTCATGTAGTTTTGTACATTACGAGTAGTAACTGTTTATGCCCCGGAGCAACAGTTAGAGTAGTAATTAGTTTGAGGATGATTGATAGCGTAAACATTATTTATATTCGCATCAAAAAATGTTTTTTGTAGTTTTTCCTAATCAGAATGGTAGGTATACCACCGATGACCTTCAACGGATTACCACCATATTTCTTACACCTTGCTAAATATAATAAATATTTAAAAAACGGATAACCTAAAACAGACAGATGGAACCTTGAAATTTAAAAAATATATGATTTTTCATAATCATACAGCTCCAATATCATCGAGTTTGTAAACTGCTAATAAAAATGAGGATAATAGTATATGACAGCAGAGGCTGGGAAAATAGGGATTTTCGTACAAGTAGGCATATATGACCGAGCGTAGCGAGGCCGGATAGGGATACGAGGCCGGGTATCCGTATTCATGCACTTTTCTCAAAAAAAAAATGCGTAGAAATAAGACCTAAAACCCAATACTTAATAAAGTTGATCGCACTCGAGATCTCTCGGTATAATGCAGGTACCGTGTCGCGGCGGGCGCAGGGTATGAAATCCCATTTCATATCATGTGTCACTAAGGGCACCCGAAACGTTATGCTTCCGAGTCTATTTTCACGAACGTAATGACAACATTTCCGCGCATGTTTGAGAAAAAGTTTTTTACGGGCACAAACGGCCTGTGCCCGTGCCTTGCCGTCCCATAGCCTGAGCCTCATTCATTATACAACAATAATACGCTTTGTCCATCTTAAACAGCAAGAACACTTTATACAAACACGTCAAGTTAAATAAACTGTAATATATTTGTTCATTCGTTCAATTTAAACACCTTGTTACAACCAGACATTTGACGCCAACTGTACCTTTTCAAAGCCGAGAATTAGCAACTTCCCGACGGGTTATGTAATGTTAATATTACCGTCTGTCAGTTGTCTGGTTTGCATTTAAATTGCCGTCATGTGTGGGTGGTTTGTTTGAGGAGCTCTTGTTTGGATGTTCAAATGTATATGAGACAAGTTGAAACATGAAGCAATTATAATCATGTCAAAAATAGTTTAAAGGCTCTTCTACTCCATGGGCCATTTAAGGGACACAGCTATACGATGAAAGGAGATCGCAATATCGTTTGCTCCCTCTAACGCATATATAGCTGTGTCCCTATGGTGGCCCATGGTGTAGAGGAGCCATAAAACACTCAATGAAGTTCTAGTTGTAAGTCAAGAGTCTCACACGTGTTTAGTTAAAGTCGATGAGAAGAATTCAATACAATATTCTCATTCTTCACCAATAATATACCGATAATTTAAAGAAAAAGAAAACAAGGGCATTTTTAGGGTTCCGTAGTCAACTAGGAACCCTTATAGTTTCGCCATGTCTGCCCGTCCGTCCGTCCGTCCGCGGATAATCTCAGTGACCGTTAGTACTAGAAAGCTGAAATTTGGTACTAATATGTATATCAATCACGCCGACAAAGTGGAAAAAAATGTTTTATTATGGTATTTATGGTACCTCCCCTATACGTAAAGTGGGGAGTGATTTTTTTTTTTCATTTCAACCCTAACGTGTGATATATTGTTGGATAGGTATGGTATTTAAAAATGAATAGGGGTTTACTAAAATCATTTTTTGATAATGTAAATATTTTCGGAAATAATCGCTCCAGAAGTAAAAAAAAATGTGTCCCCCCCCGTCTAACTTTTGAACCATAAGTTTTAAAAATATGAAAAAATCTCAAAAGTAGAACTTTATAAAACCTTTCTAGGAAAATTATTTTGAACTTGATAGGTTGAATAGTTTTTGAGAAAAAATTACAAAATAATTTCTGAACTAAGTTTGTAATTTAACCGTATAAGCAGGTGTTTATTGTACCTGTAATTTCTACAAAATCACAATGAAATGACGTGCTTTCAAATAAAGTTTTGAAAAAAAACCCATTTTTTTAACTCTTAAGTGGGGACACTTACTGTGACGGGCGGAAAACTACGGAACCCTACGCTGAGCGTGGCCCGACGCGCTCTTGGCCGGTTTTTCTGTTATGTTATGACATTTGTAAATTTACTTGACTTGGTTTGGTGGTAGATCGCGGCAAAATATTTTTATTAAATACATGTGTATAAGTTGTTTTGTGGAAAGAGGAGATTGCATTGGTAAATAGAAAAATATATTTCTAAAAACTAAATATGTTATTAAGTATACGAAATACCCATAACAGTACCCATTTCAAAATCTGTTATTCAACTGCGATGCACCACACTACATTGTAGATTGGTACTTGTATAGTATTGTAACGAGACGAACGTGTAGAATTGTCTCACCTGACGCAAGGTGGTTTACGTCTGGTTGCAACTGGACCAGGGCAATGACCCTCACCTTGCGATGACGGATGGGGACAGTCGAACTGCATTTTTCGCAGTTGTAGGGTTTTCTTTATCTCACTTCAGTGAAGCAACTGTAAAAACAATCTATATATTTTGAATATATATATTTTATAGAACTAAAGTTTGTGAAAAAAAAAATATTATATTATTTACTAGCTTTTGCCCGCGGCCTCGCTCGCGTTTAATTTGGGGTAACACGGTTCCCCTTTCCTGATTTAAAACACAGAAGAGAACTCGGAACAGAATAAACCGCACACAAATAGTCCGCATACCAATTTTTAGCTATCTACCTTGAAAATTTTAAATCGGATTGATGCTATTGACAAAATATCGATGAAATAAATATTTTCTAAGCAAAATTAAAACTTAATAATATCAGGTTAGGGTTTGCAATCCGGATCCAAAATGGACATTTAAGATACATATTATATCCACACATTTCAGATCCATCGTGCGAACCCTATATGGAGTCCACTAGGCAGTTTGATCAATATTGTCAACACATTTAATATTTGTTATTTATTAAACAACATGCAATATCGAAGTTTATGAGGTTGTTCAAAGCGAACAATATTCACCGTAGCGCTGTTTAGATGGTATCTGCCTTAATTTGCAACCAAAGTGCAAAAGATTCTTATTCAGACACGACAGATAAAATAACAATATGCTTTCAATGTTGTTGCCTCCCGTCCGTACACATCTATAGCGAGCAAGACGAGCCGATATTGATATCTTATCGGTATTAAATATTAAGTTGCTGCATGTACCTCAAGGTAAACTAGGATATAAATCTCACTTCGGTCAATAATTATGTCCGTTATGACGTTAAATATTGAATTTGTTACTGACATTTTCACGACAACCATTCCCAGAGTTTGCAGGTCAGTAGTGACCAGGATTCCTACAAACGCAGTTAATTTTTAACTGTCATCTGTCATATTGACATATTATAAAATATTTAAAATAATACGGTTACACTTAAACTCACAAACAGAGACGGAGTATTTAAGAACATTAATTTATCTGTAATATGAAATATTACTTAAAATTCATATAGCATTTTTAGTACTAAGTACAGCTCATATTTTAGGCCGAAATTATTGTTAACCTGTATTTTTACCTATTTAATTCCGTCTAGAAAATCTCAATAAGTCAATCCAGGTGCACATAATATTAAATATGTACTTATCACGGTAATCTGAAACTGATATATCCGCTATTCGAGGACAGTTTTATGGATGTCTGCCTTTTTGCGGGATATCCGTTCGGGTCACCCACATGATTTACAACTTTGACTGATTACAGGCAATAAGTTGTAGCTTGCGCTACAGGATGGCTACAGGTTTTATGACAGTACGGCCTGCCTATACAGGACTTCCGGTCTTATTATACGGAAGCGAGACGTGGTCGGTTCTTGGAAGGCATATTCAGGAGCTTCGCGTTACAGAAATGAAGATGCTGCGGTGGATGTGCGGCGTTACACGTGCTGATCGCATTCGTAATGAGTACATCCCTGGCAGCCTCGCAGTTTGTGACGTAGCGGAGTAGCTCTAAGAATGTTGCCTTCGTTGGTTCGGTCACATGTCTCGCAGGCCACCAGACTACATAGGGAACATATGCCTTGATCTAGCCCTCGACGGTCCTCGAACCGGTCGCGGAAGACCAAAGAAGCGATGGCTGAATGTCGTGGAGGTTGACATGAGCGAAAACGGGCTCGTAAAAGAAGACCGCGCAAAGTGGAGGAAAGCGAGCAGGAAAGCGGACCCTGGCAATAGCCGGGATAAAGCTAGGTAGAAGAAGACTCGATGAACTTGATTTGACAGGTTTAAAATATATTTGCTATTCATTGAGCGCGGGCGCTTAAATAAAACAGTGGTTAAACACTATAGCCAGTTTTTTTAATGTACCTATACGTAAACTTTTGATAATACCTGCTTAAGAAAAACTACTTTTTATCGACATAATTTTCTTAAGTGGTACCACGCTAAATCCTAGGCGAGTGGAATTGAATAATAATATAAAAGAAAATAATTACATAATAAAATATAACTAAATAAATGTAAAATACATTTTTTATGCTAACACATATTTGTCAATGACTGTATGGCTCACTTATTTAATAAAAAAAGACGCATGATAAGTCAATATAAGGATCTCGTGGTGAAACATGTGCATTGCCGGCAGAATCGCGCTGAACGTCCAATGCAGTGCAGTGTAGACCGACGCATTCCAATCGCGCACCAGGCACGCCAAGTCTCATTCTCAGTTAGACCAGTACGTTGCTCTCCAGTGATGAATTATTTGCCCAATCGAATAATGAGCGATTACTAATATGAATATTCGAATAAAAAATTAGTAGGTAATACACTAATGTTGCTAATTGAATCCCATCAAAAACATAAATGTGAAATGAGAGCCAAGTTCAATATAATATAATATATGCCTTGGTTGTTGACTTCAACGACAAAAGAAGTGAGATCTAAATGGGTGCCAATTTCAATGGTCAGTCCTGAAATTGATAAAATGAATTGAAATAACAACATTAAAAAAATATAAATATCATTTCTTCTCAAAACTTAGGATAATATATTGAAGCCTAAGGTTTGACTTGTCTAGTTCTCATATTATTAAGTACCTACTAAAACAGTAATGGAAGAGCCCTATATTCGATTGTTAGTTTCTACCAACAAGCCAAATAAAATAGAAACTTACAGCTTTAGAACTTGCAAAGGCTATAATATAATTCGTATATGAGAACTAGCCAAGTCAAACCTTAGGCTTAGCGAGGCATGGCCATATTAAATGCATGATTGTACATAATGACTAAATAAAACATTCCTAAAATTAAAAGAACTCTATACAATAATAATATCTACATGGGGCTTTTAAGGGAACTACTGTGAAGGGAGAACGTGGAGTAAGTACTACACGTGTTCGTGTACGACAGTAACTAAATCAAAAACACAGAAGTTTGGGCGTGAGGGTTTTCATATATTTTAATATACATATTTTATTTAGGATTGAGACGCGCATGGCTATGTTGCCGAAACCTCGATATTAGCAACTGATTTTAATGTATTATTGACTCTTTAGTTTAAATTTTTTTTTTTTTAGTCTAGGTAGCTAGATGTACCCGCAAATTTGCACTTGGCTAAGTTGGGTCGAAACTCAATGACCCAAAGTTTTTGTTTAGTTTTGCTATCATCTTGATACTACCCAAGTTATGAAAAAACGAAGCCTCAAGTTTCATCGATACGCGAAAAATTCAAGT
Organism: Pammene aurita; assembly: GCA_947086415.1. Taxonomy (NCBI): domain Eukaryota; kingdom Metazoa; phylum Arthropoda; class Insecta; order Lepidoptera; family Tortricidae; genus Pammene; species Pammene aurita. Next base: position 18,800,133 of record OX352305.1, on the reverse strand, counting down.
TAACATTTTTCTGCTGTTTGATATATTTGTTTCGTTACTTTTTATTTAATGTGTAAAATTCACAATTCAAATTCATGTTAGTTATTAAAATTTTAACTTAAAATGTCAACAAAATATCGAAATTTATTTAATAATAGCACTTATATAACTGATATCACCTCTTGAGACTGTTCTCACCTCTATTAATGGAACCCTATGTAAATGAGACAGATATTTATTTAAACCTGGGTATCTGAGACACTGGATATGTAGAACACCTCTTTGAATGAGACAAATTTGCGGGTCCCTTGAAGTCTCAGTTATCCAGGTTTCACAGATTGGTTTATTTTAAATAGTCTAATCGGCACTTTTCATTAAAACTCAATACTTTTTCCTATTTAGTTTGTTTAAGACCTAGTTTAAGAAGATCCTGCCTACTTATACATTTTTATCGTAAAAGTTTGATACCAAAACTTACTCAGTGAGTAGTAAAACCGACCCGATCATTTAACCCTTAAGATCGGATACACCCTGTAGAACAAACTTACCAAGCCTCTGAGTTGGTTGACAGCACCTTGTTGATTAAAACTCATTGTAAAACTTCAAACCAGACCACATTTACGAGTAAACGACAATTTATAGCATTAGTAGAGGAAATTAACTCTAATCTCGATTGCTCAATGACACGAAGTTTAAATTCTAGTTTTATTTAAATAAACGCTAGTTTTTACGATCTATCTCTGGTTATCTAAAGTGAAATATGGCCGCCTTTTAACTTTTGTTAATTAATGACTTGAAGTGTTAACTGCTGTTAAGTTTTGTCGCACTAACTGACTACTTAAGTTTTTTTTTTTTTTAATTTATTCTAATTTTAATATTCTTAAGTAATTATGATGATTGAGTCTTGACATTTAGGTAATTATTCTATTTGTAATTTATTTTAGCATCCAATTCTAGTGTTAGTCCTATTTTATGTTGATGTTGTGTACTAACAAATAATTATTAAGATGTGTAATTACTAACAGCTTATGGATTTGACATCTGAAATAAACAATATAGAATACAATACAATTAAGTGTTGGGACTACAGCACAAACCCTCTTATATGCATACATATTGGTCATCCAGGGAGTTCGTCGCTTAGAGCCATAAAGCTCTATAAATGGAGTACGCTTCGCCTCATCTTTCCAAACACAAAAGTCTGCCGAAATCTGAGGGGGGCGAGGTAGCAGGCATGTGATGTTTTCTAGTCAAAGGTACATCATTGTCGGTTGTTAATACAGTTTATATCTAAATTATTTTTTATGGCAACAACGCTTTATTGACAACCGACAAAGATGTACCTTTGACTTAAAAACACCAAACATATTTGACATATTCTTTTTATACTTCATAACACTAAATGGAGCAATAGATAGTCGACTGTACATACGTTAACATATGGTTCATTATTGGATGCAGTCTTTGCAAATGTCAAACAAAAAAGCCAAGGATCATTTTTGATTGTATTTTCAAACAAAATATAGAAGACAGCAATCCTTAAGCGCGTTAAATATGGAGAAATGTCAAACGTCAAATAGAGACTGCCCGCCAGAAAGAAAACGATTGTCTTTGAATCGATTCTGTAAACGAAGCTTGATTTTCGATTTAGGTTAAATATTTTATTACGAAAGTAATGATAAATAAAGTAAAATTTTACTTACATCTGAATTGGTATTTCATCTTTTTATTAACTAGACGAAATACAACATTTTTTACATCCAAAAACAGCGCATAAGGGCATTTTCACGGAGCTTGTTATCCATCGACAGCGATGGCGAAAGTGCGTGACATCGATTATTGAAATAGTTTTTATGGATGTACTAGATTTTCCGCCAATACTTTTGACAGAGGGGAAATGATACCTAAGGCCTCTCCTGGTTTAGAACTCTCTGCTTAGAGCATATCCAGGGAGAATCATACATTTTCATACGCTAGTATCATCACCACTAAAAAGAGATGAATATAGTTTATTATTACTTCTACTGTTACTGCGGCTTTTGGTTTGCCAGTTATCAAATTGATGCGGATTAACTGCGATCCGGTGAGTGAGCGAGATATACTAATATCTCTCTCGCGCACCGGAGCGGCGTGCGAGTCCACACTCCATATCCAACCTGAAGACCGCCATACCATACAGTGAAGAAACATAAACAAAAAAGGTTTATTCAGACGTCCCTTTTAAAAATTAAAAAATTATAAAACTCCGAAACGGCTGAACCTGCTTACAAAACAAGCGTTATACGCTCCAGTGTCACAGACATATACACAGACAGACGCACAAAATCAAAAACATTACATTAAAATGCAGTAAACAAACCGTTAGGTTAACCACTCGGGTAAAATAAAACTTCCCGATTTTACAACCGCTATTAATAAGTTATTTTGTTCAGTCGTAAATTAACAAATTACTTAATATCGGGATCATAATTAAAACATGATTGTGGACTAATTTTATGATCTAGTTTTAATATAGCGGTTTAATTTGTGTAGGATAAAATTTTAATATCGGTATGCCAAACATCCTAACCAAAGCGTTTGTTTTTTTTTTTACTTTCTTTCTCCTAGCGTTTGTCCCTGCTTTTTGCTCTATTAAGCCTGGGGTCCTCTCGGTAACCTAATACCCGGAATTGGCGTAGGCACACGTTTTTACGAAAGCGACTGCCATCTGACCTTTCAACCCAGAGGTTGAAAGGTTTCCTCATGATGTTTTTTCCTTCACAGAAAAGCGACTGGTAAATATCAAATGATATTCAGTACATAAGTTCCGAAAAACTCAGTGGTACGAGCCGGGGTTTGAACCCGAGACCTCCGGATTGAAAGTCTGACGTCTTACCGCCAGGCCACCAGCGCTTCTTTATATTAATATTTTCTGGAAAAAGGAAAATAACTTAATTATACTTACGTTATCCCCTATCCCGCTACCTGCCTGATAAGGTGCCCTTATGGTTAGGTAGCTGCATTACCTCGCTGAACAGCAATAGGAATAGGAACAATAACTTTAAAAATCTTATGAATTGGAAATTATGGGCTAAAACTCCAAAACGGTTTCTCCAAGTCTGTTGCTGTCGCTTAAGTGTCCGGTGATGAGTCCTCTATAAAACAGAACATTATACGATCACAAATCACCCAAAAAGAGCAAGACATTAACAAACGTGTGAGCAATTAGAAGTTTATGAGCGAGTTTATGGAGGCGGCGCCTCTGGCGGGCTGTAAACTGAACGATCATTAACACTGAGCGATATAGGTCAGGGAGGGAGTTCAAGTGTAATCCTGAGGACACAGTAAAACGCCCCGAGCGAATCCGTTCGGCGCTTTCTGATGGTTTTCCATAGCCGACGGCTGCAGTTATAACAGGGGGGTTTCACTATGTTTCTCTCACCGCGAGGGTTAATGAGGGAACGGTTGGCACATAGCTTATGGGTTCGTTTGAGAATATGTGACGTTTTCAAGTCTTAGGCACATCATTGTCGGTTGTTAATAGAGTTTATTTCTAAATGATTTTTATGGTTGTAAACGTCTTAATGACAACCGACGATGATGTGTACTTTTGATTGAACATGTCACATATTATAATTTCAGCCAGTTTTTATGGCATGTCTCCAACCTGCATGGATATATGAATCACGTAGAAAACCCTATTTTACACACAGCACAGCTAAAGTTTTCATCTCTGTAGCTAAATGTCAAATTGAGGAAGGTGAATCTTCTGTACTTGTACTATTACTCGTACTTATTCTGTGGTAATAATATGATTGTTGTAAACAACAAAATAATGTATAGTACTACTAGTACATATATAGTAGTACTAATAGTAGTAAATGTACAGTGCTAGTAGTAAGTGTAGTACTCGTAGTAGCACTATACATTTGTTGTGTGACGCTAGTAGCGTCCGCGGAGAGAGAAACCGCTCGGTTCGGCTTTATTTAAGATCTTCGGGTGAAAGCAAAGATGTAATGGCTATCTTTGCTTTCACCCGAAGATGCCTAAAATTAGCAGTATCTCTTGATATCTCAAACTATCTCTTGATATCTCAAAAATAAAGTTGCTCAGATAATTTAGAGCTCTTTGCCCGCTAACTCTGATGCTGACTGAACGAGCCCCATTTCCAATTTCACTTTAATAACTGGTAGTTCCTGACAGATAGGAAGAGGATAAAAATACATGGAACTGAACCATTGTTATCAATTTGAAGGCGGAATTTTCACCCCTTTTAGACAAATCCCATATCCAAAGGTGAATACCGTGATATTTCTATGAGAACCTTGGTAATTATCCCTTGCCGGAGGAGTGTGAAACGTGATAATTAGGCGAGAAGTTTATTGGTATCCACATTATACGGGTATTTGATTACCGCGTCCAGTCGACAAATCCTTGTGAAGATGCCGTTTACATACAACAATATTTCCATTGTAGTTGTGTTGAAAAAAAAACCGGCCAAGTGCGAGTCGGACTCGCGCACCGAGGGTTCCGTACAAACCTGTGGGGTAGTAACTTTAAAATTATTAAAAATAGTTTTTATATGATGTAACAAAAAATGTACGGTTTTCGCAATTTTTCCTTTATCCGTGCTATATGATGTTGCTTCGTAGGTACCAAATTTTAAGATTCTGAGTTCATGGAAAGTACCCTGTAGGTTTTGATTCCCTTGCAAGGTTCGAAAATTTGCGGCATAAACGGCTGTATCTTTTGATTACGTTGGCTTAGAAGATTGGTTTTTTCACAGCTCTAGGGGACAGTAGACCTGAGTATTTGATATAAATTTCATCTTTATACCTCCACGTGTTCCTGAGAAAAAGGTCTTGACAGACAGACAGACGGACGGACGCACGGACAACAAAGTGATCCTATAAGGGTTCCGTTTTTTCCTTTCGAGGTACGGAACCCTAAAAACTAAAACTTATAAGAGAATTGAGGCACAAACGACTTGAGGCTTGATGTTGATCTCTGCCATATGAACACTCACAAAAGAGGGGTCACTTTTCAGAGCTAGTACGCTTTCCATGTTTATTACCGTTCACTACCTACGTTAAGGAAGTTTACACCCAATGATTACTTGCCTTAATTGAAGGACAAGTATACATTTCCACTACGCGCTAGTATTTTCTCAAGTCGGGCGGACCTAATGCGATCACCTCAACGAATCAATCTTTATGGATGCATATTCGATTTCTGAAAATATGATACCAATATGATATCAACTTTTTAGCATATCGAACTCGCTCATGTAAATATGTTGGTGCAATAGGATGCCCGAAGATAATCATGTTAGTATCACAATAATAAAATATGAATAAGCTTCATGGCTGAAGTAAATTTCCGAGTTATCGTAGTCATATTAAATCTGTTCAGTTCTAGTATTTTTATCAACAATTCTAATAATTTTACACTAGAATTGTAGGTACAGTTACTTTTACTAATATGTAGTGGTTTATAAATAAATTCGTATCGTATTAGGGTAAGAATCAAAATTACGTACGTACGACTTATTTTCATATCAGTAAATAACGCCACTTTAAATATTTTGTTGACACTGATTATTTAATATTATTAAATATTTTTTGGGTAGGCAATGCACATGTGAATCCTCTGGGGTTGCAGGAGTCCGTAGGCTACGGTAACTGCTTACCATCAGGCGGGCCGTATGCTGGTTTGACACCATCGTGGTATTAACACGTAAAAGAGCCCTTAAAGTCTACACACAAAGTAAATAATTGGATTTGTACTTAATTCAATGGGTGCGTACGCGCCTGCATAACATTGCCTACTATTTATTTGACTATTCAATTTAAGTATTAAACTAACATACACAGTGTTAATACTAAATCACTTATATGCTAATATCAATTTTACTATGATTTTACCCAGTCGGTAGTGACACTGCCTACGAAGCAGAAGGTCCCGGGTTCGAATCCTGGTCAGGGCATTTCCCAAGTAGCAAAATTTGGCACTATAAAAGTCCTGAGAACATTTTAGAACGTGCTAATTAGTGTTCATGATTAGCACTATAATAGTGTCGTAAACCTTTACCTAACCCCAAATAGGCCCTAGTTTTATCACTGATTTAGTCTATAAACATTACATAAAGGCTCTCACTGTGATAAATCAGCTCTATAATTGAAATGTCTGCAATGTTTATGTCACAATTAGGAACTATTAAAGTAACCAAAACATGTTTATAGTGCTAATTTGCGCCGTAAACGATTCCAGTGTGCTTTTTTATCACCAAAAGCCTCGTGTTGTGTGCTGTCGTCGTCGTGAGTTTATTTCACAAGAAATTAAACAAATATATTTGTAAGTCATTCGTCATGTCCCTTTAGTTCCTTAAAGTGACATATAAAGGTACATACTAAAAAACATTCGTGAACCGTAATTCTGCCGGTACTTGCACTTGCGAAAATAATTGTATTGACAAAATCATTATACTGATTTCAAATTTGACAATGCGCCTTCATAATTTTACTGTTTTAATTAAATTTTAATTAATAAAATTAGGACTTGTCCCGACTGTGGCTGCTATAGTACACATGGGCTCCAGTCATGCTGCTAATGTGCTATCACTTTCAGAAAACGGCAGCCATATTTTAATGGATTTGGGTAGCCCTATAGCGATGTTGAGGGAGCATTTAAAAAGCTAAAACGTTATGTAATGGTCGTGCAAAGTCCTTCTATAGTGCAGATTGATCCTGTAATAGTGTTTGCGATACTGCTACAATACTAGTACTATAAAAGTTAATTCGACGCATTATTAGTGCATAATAGGTACATAAAAGTGTCAGTAAAGTGTCTATAGTATTAAATAGTACTATAATCGCTTTTTGCAAATCTATTACAGTGCAACACTTTAGAGATTCTTTTTTATGGTCCTTTAAGTGTTCTAAGAGCTAATTTATAGAACTAAATTGCTCTTTAATTTATAGAACCAAAACGCTCTATTAAAAACCTTTATAGTACAAGCAGTCACAATGGTTACCATTATAGGCCTACTATATCACTGATTGGAGATAAAAGGCCTTAGTTATAGAAACTTTTGTTACTTGGGTTATTTGTGTGTGTATCACAGATATTTGTACCTGAGTTATGGATGTTTCCTATGTATTTAAGTATTCATCTATATCTATCTATGATATATATCGTCGTCTAGTACCCACAACACAAGCCTTATTGAGCTTACTGTGGGACTAGGTCGGTTTGTGTAAGCTTGTCCTATAATATTTATTTATTTATTTACGATGCCCGTGTTACAACTAAGTTAACCTAGTAGTAGTACCTGAAAGACCCGAATAAATTTTCACGAATAATAAGAATAATTTTTTTGGTCTTCTTCTTCTCGTGTCGATGGTTTCGGACTGTGCGGGACGCTTAGCGCCCTGGCCTGGTAAAGGTTAATCCAAGTTCAACACAATAATACTGGTCCAAAATCTGGTCCATGCCGGTTTAAGGTCATGATTTAATAAATCATACTATCGTCACATCAATCTTCATAAAATATGAGAAATTATTCATTGATGGGTGTATTGTGTTAACATCTGTGGGAATTTTTTTACAGCGTGCATCTGAACATGGGGGTTTAAATGCAAGGATCGATTTTCGTCATAAAACTGAACTACAATTAAACTAAAGCCTGACCAGAAATATATGATCATGCGCCATGTTGCGGAATTTCAATGACATTACATTTCTCACAACTAATTTCTTACACTGGCAATAATTTTAATGACAGGATGATTATGCATGTGTGAGTTCATAATAGGTTGTCACTGTCATTGAGGCAGTTTACTTGAATAATAATAAAGTGTTGAATATTAAATAATAAACGACAAAAAATCCCAAAATTATCCATACTCAAGAGCGAAACATTGTAAATACTGTATATAATAAACTGCTGTAAATAATACATGAAATCGGGGATGAAAAAACATGAATGTGATAAGGACAATATTTAAAAGCGTACATGTTTATGATTTACAGTATAACACAAAATCACTACCGGTTTTTTAAAGAATATCTACAAAATCTGACATGATAATGAAACGAAAATCATAATAAAAGAATAAAAAGTCATATTTTGATCCTGCCGCAGATTTCTTGTATTTGGGTAAACAAAGATAATGGCTGTCAAACCATCATTACTACTATTAACTAAACAATCGTAGAACTTATTACAAAGAGATAAGGTTTAGCTCTGTTAGTGCGCTACTACAAGTATCCATGAAGTTGTCATTTTAAACTGGAGTATACTCTTGGGCCACAAAGTGATGCCGAAAGAGAGAGTAATACAGGGAGTCAAGTCAAAACGAGACGCAGCTCCCTTTCTTTCGGCCCCACTTTGTGGCCGAAGAGTATACTCCAGTTTAAAATTATAACTTCATGCGGCAGACTTGGATGACGGTGACGTCATACATTGACAGTGTCAAACTAGAATAATAAACTAGATTAGCAAAGTAAACGTAACTCCTAAAAATGTCTGTTTCGTCTCAGTCCAGGTAAAGTTAACCTTATGTCAATGCTGTAAAGACGTTAACAACTTATTAAGCACTATTTGGATCGCGGAAGGATCAACGAAATTACTTTTTATTTTGTATTTCTAATTCCCGTTTCATTTTCATGAAATATTTTGTCTAGTTTCGTAATAAAATGGGTATTTGCTTAAAATCGGAGAACAAACCTTATACGAGACCATTATCGCTAGTGGGCATGAAATTGACGGTCTCCTTTATTATTCAAATAGTTGAAACTAAAAGTAGTTCAGTTTTATTAGGAAAATCAAGCCTTACATTTAAAGCCCCATGATTAGAGGCACGCTGTAGAATACTTCCATTCACTTTTTTTACTTTCCCAGGGAGTGGATGTTCAAAAACTAAACGGATTAGTGATATACTATGATAATTATCATAAATAAATAAATATAAATAAATATTATAGGACAATCTTACACAAATCGACCTAGGCCTACGGTAAGCTCAATAAGGCTTGTGGTATGGGTACTAGACGATGATATATATAATTGATAAATATGGATAAATACTTAAATACATAGAAAACATCCATAACTCAGGAACAAATATCTGTGATAAACACAAAAATAAATGCCCTGACCAGGATTCGAACCCGGGACCTCCTGCTTCGTAGGCAGGATCACTACCGACTAGGCTAGGAGGCCGTTAAATTATCATGATTTTAAACCTAAAGATCCGACTTCACTAAGCCTCCACCTTTCCAAAGGCAAATGCCTGAGCGTCTGTAAAAATACTCAAATCAGTAATACTTAGGTGTGCCTATAATATTTGAAGAGTTTCCTCGAAATCTCCAGGGTCCCATCATCAGATGACCTGGTGACAATGGGAACAACTGAGAAGCATACTCTTTCAAACAATAAAAGAATTTCCTAAATCGGCCCCGCCGTCTTCGTATGATCGGTGTACATATCTACATTTAAAAAAATGAAGTCGGTTGAAAATCATTATATTCGGTTCAGATATTATGTTGCAAAAACATAGACTGGCATACATACTTCAGCATTTATACTTAGTATTATTAATTATTACAGTATCATCAACGTTCTTTTCACGTTTTTCGCGGGTTTTTAAGGCGAATCATACATAGAACACAATCAACAAATAACATAAAATGTGTGAATTTGTAATGTCTAATTTTATAATAATTAAAATTCCATTCTTTGTACTTAGTCTTATTCCTTTATATTTTATGGCGTATACTGAAAAGAAGTAAGCCCCAACTTTGGCTTTTTTTTTCGGTCGAGAAAATTTTAAGCAAATTTTTCGATGTAGTCACATCACTTACGCTGCCAGGAACGCTCTAAATATGTGGGTTCATCTTGTATAAGATTTAGGGTACAGACCACTCAAAGTGTTAATAAGTAAACAATTAAAAGTAACTCCTACAAAACATCAAGACTCTCACGATGTTAAAACGAAACACTAGAATCAATTAGAAAATCACTCTGCCTTTTGACAGATAAATTGCATTGTGCCTGCCATCCGACCCTTTACTTTAGGCCTTCAAGTTTAGCATCCAGATTATTTATATTAGTCGTACTGTAATTAATTTATGACTAACACTTCTTAGTTACATTGATAATAATCTAAAAGGTACAATAAATATAAGTTCCAGCAAGTTCTATTGCTAAATAGCCAAGGCACAGATAAATAAGTATAGTCAATAAAGTCTGAAATAGGTACGTGTGGTGTATTATATTGAGACGGTACAAAAGCACGCGGAGTTTTAGAAAAAGAAAATTGCAATGTGCAATCAAAAGTATACAGTATTTTTTGTAAAGGCAATCCCGGTATACCGGTATTGGGGCATATAAAATTATCGGTATTGCATTTCTCTTATTGTCTTAACAATACAGTTAATACCTAAGACCGCCAATTGTTTTGCCTCTCCTTTTTTGTTTGTGACTTGTGTATACTTTGTGTCCATTATTTGAGGTGTGCAATAAAGAGTATTTACGTTATGTTATCATGATTATTTGGAACACGTCACCTGCTGAACTACTTCTGCTGTTGTCGGTACATCAGTCACATGAAAAGTTTTGCTAAACCCTTGAAAATAACCGTGTAACTAACTATGTTTAACCCCTTAACCGCATATGAATCCATATATGTCCGTTAACATTTTCAACTTTATTAACATGTGTCAGTTCAAATTTGAACAAAAAATTTTGATATTCATATGGTTAGGGAGTATCTAAAATGCGCATTGCTGACGTAGGCAGAAAAGTCATCACCACGAACAACGCATGCTTCCAGAGAGGTGGACTAGCCACCAAGTGGCTACCGAAAGAGGGGGGGGGGGGGGGCGCGGGCGGGGTAGGCCTAAATGGAGATTACTGGTTACGTCTTTAACAAGTATTAAAGAGGTCAGTCGTTGCGTTGTTGGCCGTGATTAGAACTGAAGTAGGAGTCATTGAGATCCTAGGAGGGAAGAGGCCTTTGCCCACCAGTGGGGCACTCTAATAGGCTAGTTAGGTATATAAAACGGTAACATGCATTGTCAAAGTGCGAAACATTTTCAGAATAATATAAGCATAAACAACAACATTTATCTATCTATCTATACATATAATAAAGCTGAAGAGGGTCGAAAGTCTGTACATGGAATATATTCGAAAAAAAGTTGCCTGGGGATACTTAGAATCGATAACGGAACACGTTCCAACAATTTTTAGAATTTTTGTCTGTTTGTCTGTTTATCTGTTTATCTGTTTGTCTGTTTATTTGACCGCGCATCACGTGAAAACGGCTGAACGGATTTTGATGAAATTTTGTATAGAGATAGTTTGAGTCCCGGGAAAGGATAATGAATAGTTTTCATCCCGAAAATCAACCCTGGAGGGGGTGAAAAAGGGGTTAAAAGTTTGCGTGGAGAATTTTTAATAGAAATTAGTATATGGAGATAATTTGAGTCCTAAGAAACGGCAGAATAGTTTTAATCCCGAAAATAAACCCTTGTGGGGGTGAAAAGGGAGTTGAAAGTTGGTATGAGGATTTTTTTTACCGCTGAACTGATAAAGATGAAATTTGGTATAGAGATAGTATGGGTCTCAAGAAAGGACAAAGGATAGTTTTCACCCCGAAAATTAACCCTAAAGGGGTGAAAAGGGAGTTGTAAATTTGTATAGGGAATTATTAACCGCAGAATTGATTTAGATAAAATTTGGTATGGAGATAATTTGAGCTCTGAGAAAAGAAATAAAATAGTTTTATCTCAGAAATTATACCTTAAGCGGATGCAAAAGGGGTGGAAGTTTACATGGGGAAGAAACAACCAATAACCGCTGGACGTATTTAGATGAAATTTGGTATTGACATACAAGTGGAATAGTAACCCAGTGTCCTAAAAATAGTACATCATATTTTAAAATTTCGACGTTCATTAGTGCATTGTAATGTGCTTATATTGAAGAATAAATATCTTGATCTAACCGAAACCGTATGTAATTACCACCATTATTGCAACCAGTAACGTAACATCAGTATATTATCTGTGACAGTGTGGTGAAAACGTATAAAAATTAATTACCTACGATAATTAAAATCCTCCCTCCCCGCCTCCCCGACCGCCGGCACGCCCTCCCCCTCCCTTTCTCCCGACCACCGGCACAATAAGGTTGGTCTTGGCGGTGTAATGGCGGTCATTCTAATGGTTTCCGAACACGTCATTTAGGATTTTTAATATGTGTGTAGATAAAGCATTGTATGCTTCTGTACGTAATTAGGCCTTATTACGTAACAGTTACATAAACTACTATTTATCTCTTTTTAGGGTTCCGTAGTCAACTAGGAACCCTTATAGTTTCGCCATGTCCGTCCGTTTATCTGTCCGTCTGTCCGCGGTCTAGCTCAGTGACCATCGCACTAGAAAGCTGAAATTTGGTATCAGTATATGCATCAATCACGCCGCCAAAGTAATAAAATTAAAATTAAAAAAATATTTTTATTAGGGTGCACATAAAATGGGGGTGAATTTTTCTTTCGCTCCAACCCTATCGTGTTGGGTATTATTGAATAGGTCTTTCAAAAAGAATAGAGGTCTTCTAATACATTTTTTGGGTGGTTTCGTAAATATTAGATCTGTAAGTTCAAAAAAGGGCGTCTCCTCCATCTAACTTTTGAACCGTGGGTCCAAAAAAATAGAAAACAATAATGGAAGTGACGCCTAATAAGAACTTTCAATGAAATCTATCCATCCATACTAATATTATAAATGGGAAAGTGTGTGTGTTTGTTTGTTTGTCCGTCTTTCACGGCAAAACGGGGCGACGAATTGACGTGATTTTTTAAGTGGAGACAGTTGAAGGGATGGAGAGTGACATAGGCTACTTTTTGTCTCTTTCTAACCCCCCACTTCCCTAAAATGGGGGGTGGAAGTTTGTATGGAGCATTCCGGGGGGCAAAGGGGAACCGTGTTACCCCGAATTGAACGCGAGCGAAGCCGCGGGCAAAAGCTAGTAAAATAATAAGTCGAAGAAATAAATTACTAAAGGCTTATTTTACACATGGCTTTCACGTTTATTTTGGAATTATCTGCACTTGCAGGGTTTTACATTACTGGTACTCGATGACTGATACATTTATCGGATATCGTAAAACCATATTCATCCAGCACGATGCAATAAACAATAATAGATAAAACACAAACGTTTAAATGCACGCATATCGTGAGAAATACAACGTATAACACATCAGTTCCATTACTGTAGGAAAACAACGTTATTTCATTGAAGCAACCGTCGACTGCCACCCATGACGAATTCCGGACTCCCAGTCATAAAAATGACCCACAACAATGCATTATTTACCATTATATATCGGCAACGCGACAGAACAACTAATTGCAAACACAAACATCTGAGAACGTAGGTGTAAAAGGTACGGTCGGGCTGAAGAGTTGTTTGACGGTATCTCCGAAAACTAACTCCGAGTGCAACAATCAAATTGTGTGAACCAATATTGACCCTTGCGTAAGCCCCGCTTTCCCACGGTGTCCTGACGAATCTTCTCAGAGAAATAAAACCACGTTGTCGAATATAACACTACAGGGCGCCTGCCTTACACAAACAAATTGAAGCACAAATATTGATACTGATTATTCAGTTACTCGACGTAACCCTTGGAGTACAATGGCGGCTTTTAGGCCACAAAAGACGTGGTAATTGGATTGGATTTTTGTGTAATCGCTGTTCACTTTTGATCCTTGTCTAACGACTTAACAAACTATGCCTTACTTGCCGTAGTCAAATCGTAGTCGTTCTGGCATTGGATCGCTGTTCAGTTTGAGTGGCTCCTACGTCTTTGTAATGGTGTCAACATAATGATGCTCATATGAAATGTGTAGTACCAACAATGTTGGGAGTCTAAACCTATCCTCAGATTTATGAATGCATTACACTCGACGTTAGTATTAAGTGTAATTATCACAAATCATAATGTTTGGTTTGTATTTACGGCCGCGTTTGCTCAGTCAAGGAGTGGTATTTCGTGAATGGAGACGCTCGAGTATTTGCAAACTAATTTCAATTCATTGCGTTTGATAATACTATCGGAAATTCTGCGTGCATATTCTGCATAATCCTACACGTGTTGGAGCTGATTATTGGATTATGCACTTAATTTTAATGGATATAAAGTTAAAAATATAACTACATTTGTACGTTGGATTATGAGTGAAGTTATGAGCGCTCCTGCTGTGTTGTTTGTTAGGGTTGTCAGCGAAATCATTTGAATTGATCAGAATATGGTAAGAAGCAGGCGTTTCTGCAAGTGTTCACAGTTCTCATTGAGAACGCGGCTTGCTTGTTTAGACAAGGACCTTATTAACATTGTGTAACTTACTCAACTTTCTTGTTGACGGGGCTTTGCCTTTGCTAATTTGGCATAAGGCGCGTTGAGTACAGTTGATCTAAAAGTAAGGTGTCTATTCCCAGTAAGCTGCAAAATAATGATAAGACTGCAACTCTTAATTGTAATTTCAACTTTACCGAAAATTTTCCAACTGCAAACAATATACACTATAATAATACTCTGAGTCGCTTGTTTGTTCACTTCATTACCTTTGCTATTGTATTATAACCCAATTAAATTTATATTTTCTTTCTGTTTCAGATACGTCTCATACGCTTGACCCCTTAAGGAGTTCAAAATTGTCAAGGTATTTAATATGTGAAACAATAACAATGATTACAACGTTACTAGATAAAGTGAGAAAACAAACAAATAAATACAAAACAAAAGAATTCGCTCACGATTAATACCTTACTTTAATTAGCTACAAGCAAAGCTTTAAGTAGCACCATCTAAGTTGGTTTGCAAGCGACTAACGTTAGAATCACAGTAGGCTACAGGTGGCGGTTTTTAAGTCCAGTAACTTTTTTTCTGATTACTATCTTAAATAAATTTTGCGTGCCGGTTGTCTCTTTTGCAAATGTATCGAACTGAGTTTATTAAAAGGCAGAGGTACAGCGACAATTCGCACGACAAATACCAGTAAGCGTGTAAGGGGTTATAAGCTCAGTACGGCTTTATTGTTAAGAAGACGAGAACAGGGCCGCGATTTGAAAAATAAACACACACACTGGACAGACACAGCTCCAACCCAACTCATCTCAACGCTATAACGCCATTAACATTTGCTATTCGAACAGATTTTCATTCAACATTGATCTCACATTGGTCAGACATTGGTCACACATTGGTCACACATTGGACATTGGTCTCACATTGGTCCAATGTGTGACCAATGTCTGACCAATGTGAGACCAATGTTGAATGAAAATCTGTTCGAATAGCAAATGTCAATGTCATTATAGCGTTAAGTTGAGTTGGGTTGAGTTGGGTTGGAGCCGTGTCTGTCCAGTGTGTGTGTTTATTTTTCAAATCGCGGCCCTTGTAAAGATCAATTTGAACAACTCGACCACTTAGCTGAATCTGCTGCTGACTGTACGTACGGCTTTGCTTAACACATACTTAATATATTTGCGTACCTTCTCGAACCTTTTCGATTTTACTTTTAGATGTAAAATAATATTTCAACAATTGGTCCGTTACTGTACTCGCCGTTAGCTTGACGCGTCGAACTGATAATAATGACATTTTGATGAACATAGTCTATTTATGCTCAATAAAACTGATTTAAAAGCCATAAAATCTGTTTAGATAATGTATTTCTTATTTGAAATCGTTAATATTTGCAATTGGTTGTTTGGTCATTGACATGTCTCGCCATACTAAATCACACTTGCATCTGTTACTCTATTCATAAAAAAATTAAAGCTCTATAACAAAGAAACCTTGGTCTACGTAGTAGTAGTAACTTATATTTATCTACACTCATATTGTAAGTTCTCTAAAACGTGTTCGAAAACGGTAGGCAATGGCTAGCATTACCACGACCGATTTTACTATGATAAGCTTTTTATCCGTGGCAGTAACGTAATTTTAACTTTTCATGCTCAACTATTGATGTGATATGAGTTTTGATAACATAATGTACACCTGCGCATCCGCCGACAGCCCGACACGCGCCCGCGCGACCGCCGGCACAATCGAGTTGGCTATGGCGGTGCAATGGCAGCCATTCTATGGTTTCCGAATACGGCATTTAGAATAAATAATATGAGTGTAGATAAAGCAGTGTATGCAACTGTACGTAATTAGGCCTTATTACGTAACAGTTACATAAACTACTATTTTAGGGGAGCCCATTATGTTAAATTTGGAGTCACTCGAGCGTCGTCAGGACCTAGACCATTTTGAAGACTACATTGTAAAGAGCAATAAAGTTATACAGGAAGTAAAAAGAAACTGGTGACCCGTTTAAGGGCATAATTGGTATCGTATTGCGATATTTGCGACTATGTAATAAAAAGGAGGAGAAAAATTTTTGGACGCATAAAAAAAGGTATGGGCACTCCGCCCCAGCCGGCCAACTGTCCATACAAATCCATTTTTTTTAGGTTGAATTTTTTTTTTCTTTTTTTTTTCATAATTAGAATACGATACCAAATTACGCCCTTAAACGGATCACCAGCATGTTACGCCTTGTATAATTTATATTCTTTGGTCGTTGGGGGTAGCTTCTATAGGCTTTCAAAGGTTTTAAACAAACAAAAGGTCACATGTACTGGAGGATTCCCATATCACCCATGTGTCACTGATGACGCAGTATGTTAAGGGGCGGATATATGACAACATCGTTTTAGACCTCACTTAGAACAAGGAATTTGTATAGTTAATGCTACGTATTCGCAATAATATGAATGTCTACGTATTCATAAAGAAGCCGTACAGAGGCTCCAATTGATATTTTATTTTTTATTAGCTTTGATTATCTATAAACCGACTCCAAAAGTACCAAAAAATCAAAAAATGGCGTTCCGTTAGAACACGTCGCAATACAATTTTGTCTTCGACAGTGGTTCAATGGTTATGTTATTTTGAAAGCCAGATAACTAGACTAGTGCATCAGGGCATATTCATATTTTTCATCATTAAGACAACAAAGAAATTGAAACGTAAATATAAACTTTTGAAAAATTCCCATACATTCGCCATATCAGTCAAATTGTCATTGTGACTCAGATGCCCGACGGGCCTCGTCGCAGGCGGACGTCTTGTTGGATGAGCAGCCATGACGTTTCATTTTGGCATTTATTTTGACAGAAAATCGTATACGTACACAAAAAAGGATACCAGTAGCTAAATTGTATTCAAAATAAATAGGGAAAACAAATAAAGACCGTAAGTCCTTTAAATTAGATTTTTTTATATTTACACGTCGTAATACTACAAAAATACAACTAACGATTGAATATAAGACACTTTTCTACCGAATCCTCATAATTAATTGCTTGAAAACCTGTTTAAAATTAAAAGAGTTTTTGGATTCGTTTTGAATTACTGGACTTTATTTTTATTACGCTGGTCACAATATTACGACATTTTAACATGACTTTTAACGTCAAAATACTTGAATGACAATATTATTATAACTCCAATCTCTATTTACTTAATATTAAAAGACTTGATTCTTTAACTTATACGAAAGATATAATCAAATATTTAATGCAATATACGATAATCTGGCAAGGAGAGCAATCAAGCCAGTTTTTTTGGTGATGGGCATTGGCACAACGCACGCATACCTATGAAGAACGTCGAACGACTCCGTCTGCAGACTATAGTCACTATAGGTACAAATTGATACGCGCATTCATCTGTTGTCGTATATACATTATGTTATGGTACCCCAGAGTTAGAAAGGGGCATTGCGAGATCATTATACGCCTCTTGATTCGAGCTCGGCTACTAACGTCACTTCAACACATCATCTGAACAGCATCCAACTCCTACCCAACAGAGCCATTGAAAGCACGAGAGGACCCAACCTACATTCGCCTCTTAGCGATTTCCAGGCAGATTGTGTGCCTGAACCTTCCATACGAGTATGTTTGCTTTACGTTAATCTATCGTTGCACAAATGTACTCTGATCAAATAAATGACTTACTTATAAACAATGTTGTTTACCGACTTAAACTTACACAATTTTCACTCCTCATCCTCCTAGCGGCTTTGTGCCACGGCTCAATTAAACCTGTAGGCCTTATTGGAGATAGATATGGTTTCCTCAAGTTGTTTTCCTTCATCGAAAAGCGACTGGTAAAATATGAAACCATATTTAGTGCATGTGATATAATTTTCATAACTGGTACGAGCCGGGGTTTGAATCCGAGACCTCCGGATTGAAAATCGGACGTCATACCAGGCTACCAGCTCTTTTAACTCATTGTTTACATTTAAACGGGACTTTTGAGTCATACCTACCTGGGACCAAGAACATAAGAACATAACATAATAGACGGAGAGCTAGCCACGTCAGATATGACACAATAATGAGAGCGACGAAACGTTAGTTCGCTATACTAAGCTTATTAGATCCGGACATCTGGCAGCTGTAAAGTAGTGGAGGTCAAAGAATGCAAACCACTTTAAGAATACAAATCCTAGAGTTCTGTGTTAGTAGTCTGGTAGTGCGGTATTATGAGAAATTGTATAAATAAATAGATTATATGTATATCATTGCGAAAACTTTCTGATGGGAGAAAATAGTCCAAAATGACGTACTTATAATGTAATTCATAGTTTGTCGCCTACTGTTTCTGTTTCCGAAATAATACACAATATTTTTTGTTCTAATGTTAAAATATAGGCCCCGTCCTCTATAAATGAGACAACTTCGGCAGTTTTACTTAACGAAGCATGTAAATAACTATAATTTTAAATCAAAATGTACTACCTAAATATGGTATCCAGTATCTACATGTATTGGAGCCACGGGTGTTAAAATTATCTAATTCCCTATCAATCGGCTTCCATATTTTTAGTGTCGTAGGAAGCGTTCTATTCATGAACACATTTTCTCATAAAGGTCTTGAAGACTCTAATCCACCGAAACCATCCTTAAGGTACGTAATAATACCTACATAGCTAATTTAAGTCCATTTTAGTAGCCGGCTTGGATTTAAGACTAATATCATATTTTTAATTCAAGACAGTAATCTGAAAGCTGCTGCCCCACATTGTAAATTACTTTGTATGGAGACAACTGTCAGATAACTGTCTTGAATTAAAAATACGATATTAGTAAAAAAAAAATCCTCAATTTATTTTTGAGCCTACCATTTATAAATGGTTACAGTACTATTTAAAATATACTAAACGAACATTATAATCCTGTAAAAAAATAAGACCCTTTTCTGCGGCTGGTTTTGATTATAAGACCATCGATTTTTGTGTGTTTATCACAGATATTTCCCGAGTTCTGGAGGTTTTCTATGAATTTAAGTATTTATCTATGTCTAACTATATATATATATATATAATCTCGTCGTGTAGTACCCACATCATAAGCCTTATTGAGCTTACTCATGGACCAGGTCGATTTGTGTAAGATTATTTAAGACCATTTTTTTTTAAACGGTTTGATTATTCTGAAAATACCAACATATTATTAATTCCTTAAATAAAATTATTTTAATGGCAAATACATATTTAGATATTAATATTTAAAGTCTTAAATTCTAAGTCCTAAAGATTTGTATTAAGTCATAATTATTTTTACATGTTTTTAAAGTGGGGCATTCCACTCATACAATACAAACATTGAAAACATTGAAAAAATAATCAACCCAACAGGACTTGAACCTGCATCGATACGACTTGCCGGGGCTCGATCCCTTTACCAATTAAGCTATGGGTCGAGTTATGGGTTGATAAGTGATGGGGCCCTCTATATTTCCGTTGTGACACTTGCGATAGTGTCGGCGGGAAGGGTATCTAACTCTACTAGTTAGTACCTAGATGTCGCTTACGGCTGCTGTAAAGCCGAAGTAGATCTAAATAAATGAAAAAAGATGATTGAAGGCATTGACAATTTCCTCAACTTAGTAACTTGACCCATAGCCTAATTGGTAAAGCGATCGAGCCCCGGCAAGGCGTATCGATACAGGTTGAAGTCCTGTAGGGTTGATTATTTTTGCAATGTTTTCAATGTTTGTATTTGATTTAATAACAATGTATTGTATTAAGTCGTTAAATTGATAAAATTTTCGTAAAAGTATTGCGGTAGTGGGAGTCCTACAGCACATTTTACTTTATTTTAAGCTGTATTGCACAAAATACTTCCTACTGGGTAAAACAAATATGCGTCTAAGGTGGTTTAAGTGCTTTATGTAAAAATACGGCTTTTCGTGAACAAGAGATTTCCTTCAGCATGATTATTCGTTAGGACCCAAGGGTAGATTTGAGAAGTGGAGTCACCAAGATTTTTGATGTAAAATCTTAGGAGGGGGGGGGGGAGGCTCTCAACTATATCTTGATATCTACATCAGTGAAGCTACTAGGCCAAGTTTGGTGTCGTTTTCGTATAAATCAGGGATGCCCAATTCATTTATGGTATAATTTTGACACCATTCCGAAGCAAAAACATGTAAAATAAAAAAATACTTATTTTGAAATTCCCTATTTCACAAGGAAAACATCCATAATTTATAAATAATTATGAATCTTGAAAAAATAAAAGCAAATCCTAAGCGCCTACCGGGTGTTTAATTTGCTATTTGAAGTGCACCATACCGTGTGGCAAGTATTTGGAGCGGTAGGTAGGCTTAAAGATAAATTACATAATGTAATTTTAGTGTATTTTCAAATTGACGCAATATATCAACTTTAAGAAAAGTATTTTTTTTTTCAAAACGTATAGATTGTTTACAATTCGGCTAAGTTCATGTTTATTAAGTAAACAATCAAGCCAACGTTCAATACAAATACAAAAACAAAATTATTTATTTGCATGAACACGGTACAATAAAATGTACAAGTTCAATGTACAAGTTTACCAAAATATATATTTTTATTTTTGTGTCGTAACCTAGCAAAGCGCGTTGCCCCAGGTTTTGTTTTGGAAGTCTTATTATAACGCTTCATAATTAGTATCATACTAAAGTCATCTGCTAAGTTTTCCTATCGTAAAAGATAATAAGTGTCCTAAAAGTTGATTCACGCACATACCTACTAGCGACCATTTGGGACCTTTAAGATTTATGTTTTCTCGATCTCCAAGATATCCTCTACAAAGCTAAATGGAAGCCAACGGGTAGGAATTTTGATAAATTTATAGTATGGCCGGCTCCAGTACAAAAACAAAATTCACACGAAAGTATGCGAAACTTAATTAGTAAATAACATTAATTTATTTATTAATAGAATAACATTTAGATTTATTTGCACGGGTAATTGATTATATATATACATATATACTCGTACCTACCTAATCTACAATCCATCGAAACAACTCTTAAGAAGTTATTCAGACATATTTCCTTTCATTTCTACCTATATAAATAAGTGATTTCTAGTCTACAACAGGCCAACCGCGAATTTCGAATATCAACATTTCGTTATGTCCGTTTTCATCGCTCTTGCATATTCGAAAGAGAGTGATGCAAATAGTCGATTCGACGAACGAAGTGCTTCGCGGTTTGTTCGGCTAGCTAACTTTCCAAAACACGTATCTCGATAACTCAATTCAAAAATCATTTAATCTTTTATAATCAAACATAATTCATCATGTGACATAAACAGGATAGACAAGGAAAGCAATATAAAATATGTTATTTCTCTGTCTTCTTACAAAGGAAAACATTACAGTTTAAATTTCTCAAAGGAGGTGTGATTATTATGAAACTAATAATGGCAACCTGAATGAAGCAAATCAAATTATTTTTGTTCAATATTTTTTTGATTTGCAATTTTTTTTTCTATTTTCAATGGCAACCTGTAAAAAAGTATATGCGGTCAACGACCTGTCCCCCAAAAGTGTGCGTGTGCGTGAAGTCTGGTTGTGTGTGAATCAGGGTATTTTGACAGAATCTGAAAATTCTCCCACCTATACCCGGCCCTTAATCTGACAAAATGGATGATGGGATTGAAATGTATGATGGCCTCCATAAAATAATATCAAAATTTAAATGATATCCGTCAGATTAAGAAAATCCCTAAAGACAAATGTCAGATTAGGTATACAGGGTGGAAAGATAAATCGGGCCCTGGAGGGAAACTACCTTAAAAAGTTGAGGTAGCTCAATTCATTGAAAGGAAACATTCTTTATTTTTTTTTAAAGGACATAACTGCATTTACAAATTTTTGGAACAGAGTACAGTTTACAAAAAAACTATTTATTTTGTAATTTTTGCCATAAATATTTTTTATGACAATTGATACTAAAATCCTATTTCCAACAAGGAAAAAAACTTCTTAATACCAACCAAGTTTAGGGCACAAGAGAACCCATAAATAATAATAAAATATATTCCATACAATTAGTATGGAAAAAAGTGAAAATTAAGAAAAAAACTGTGAATGCAGTTTTAGTTTTTAGGAAAAATAAAAGAATGTTTCCTTTCAGCGAATTTGCTATCTCAACGTTTTAAGGTAGTTTCCCTCCAGGGCCCGACTTATCTTTCCACACTGTATATTAGCACAATTAAAGCATCAACTTGGAACAAAATTACCGAATCCACAATCCAGCAATCAATTTTAAAACTGCCCACCAACCCCCCACCAACCAACTCAACTCACCTAAGGCGCCGGCTAAAAGTGGTTGAGGGAGATCTCCACGGGTTGAACGATATTCCTCATATTTTAATCTGACACACTCGAGTGACTCCAAAAATCCCCTCTTGGGTTCCCCTACTATATAACATGCAAGTATGCCTAAATTGACAGTCCTTACAGATCGTGCGTCAAATGTAGGTGGCAGCAGCACAAGACTATCCTGGTTATTTGTGCTAAGTCTCTACGATGTGCTGAATAAGGCCCCTATAGCTGTCTATAGGGGCCTAATTCAGCTGTAACGGACAAATGTTCGTGTGTCAACTGTAGAGACCAGAATGCAAATGAAAGCTGCGATGATCCTTACCGTCAACCTTTACGAATTTACGTGGTCCATAACCTAGACATATTTACATACATCACTACATAACATACCGAACTCAATTATAGTATTTAGTTATACCGCTCCAGTTTCTTTGTCGCTTCCTAATTGTTTCATGCCTGCTTAACAAGATTTATAATCAAAACTGACATCTTTCAAGTCTTGGACGCCTCAATTATCCTCATACTGAGCGTGACCATTCAGAGACAAATGACACACACACCAACTATCAAAACGGTTCCAATTTACGACCTAACAAATGAAAAATCAACCTTACCACATGATACACAAAGTCCTTTTTAAAAATTCTCAATGACTACTTAAGCCGTATTTGTTTGAACGGGTGAAATGACAACTCACACGCGTTCGCGTTAATTCATCATTCTTTTGTTTTCACCGGATCCATTATCAAAGAATGAAAACTGACAGAAATCTTACAGCCATCGGTTTAAGGTCCATTTTCGCACGACTTTATGAATAGGTAATTCGGTTTAGATGAGCTTTCGTTACATTTCAATAAAGAAGTTTCAACGTCACTCGCTGTGTTGTGATGATCGTGTCACTCAACATTTAAGACGGGATTGTTCATTCATAAAAACTGGTGTTGAACATGACGGGAGCTTTTGTTGGGGTTCGTTTGATGTTCCGAAATAACTGATTAATTTCAAATTCTAGTGGGTGGTCAATTTGCATTTTTGTCCTGGACATTTTTTAAACAAGTTCATTAGCTTTAAAGTCGTGTTAGATGCTTGTTATAGTTATAGAGCTGCCGTGAATTACTCTGTTCGTTTTTAAAATGCGTAGGCACCCGCTGAATGTAATCTCCGCGTCTATAGAGTATTCCATATTAATTTTTATGAAAACCAAGTGATAGTAATTTGGTTTCAATGTATGGAATTATTTCATTGTCTGAACGGTCAAGCCACGTTGTTTTTTGCTTTCATTCTTTAAAAATGCATATTATTTGGAGTATAACTTTATCAAAATTAAGATAATTTTGAATACCTTACCCACCTGTCCTAGTCCGTTTGTCTGCTAACTGTAGAATCCGACAAAATCGACCAGCGAGCAATCGTAACAAAATCTTCGTCTTAATACTACTAGCAACTATATTAACTTAGCCAAACCTTATAAGGCACCGTCTGAAGTTAATTGAAGTGACCAAAAGATCATGTAAAATATTTGTTATTTTATATACTCGTAGTCATAAAAGATTCTATGCACTCTAGAATTGTATTAACTTGTAACATTTGAGAAGTGAGTAGTGTGATTAATACTAGTTAGATTTACATTTCGTTTGATACGATCTTGAGCTATTATGGAAAGATTTGTCAGTGATATTAAATGCGGTAATCAATACCCCACCAAAAACATAAATCTCCAGATGGATTGTGGGCTACGTTATGAAAAGCATATTGGTGAAGCTGTCACAAATTGCTTCTATAAGCTTAGAGTTCTATACAAAGTTAGGCCTTTTATTAGTGAAACACTGCGTGTTAGGCTGGTAGAGTCATTAGTATAGTCCAAGCTTAACTACGCAGATTCGGTGTTTAGTCCACGTCTTCTTTCTAAAACCAAACGACTCATACAACGTGTACAAAACGCCTGTGCACGTTTCTGCTTTGATATTCCCTTGAGAGCCCATGTCACTCCATTTCTTAATAAGTACCAAATTCTCAAAATGCACCACCGCCGTAAGCTTCACCTTGCTTCTTTGCTTTTTGGTATAATTAACTATAAATCCCCAATATATCTGTATGAAAAGCTTTCTATAACCAGGTCGCGTGGGGGTCGCCGGTGTGTAACTTTCCTTGTAACCAATCGACACGCATCTGCAGCCTTCCGAGGTAGTTTCCGTTATGCTGCCACCAAATGTTGGAACAATTTACCTCCCCCCATTAAAGACCTGAAAACCATGCATAGTTTGAGAAAGTTAAAAAAATTAGGTTAAGAAAGTTTATGCTCGAACATCAAGGGAACGAGGAAAATCTCAGACTTGAAACAAGCTGCATTTAGGTAGTTTAATTAATATTTTGTTTTACACTCTGTACATTTACTTACTGTCATGTAATGTCCTATCTGCATTGCCATGCATACCCAGACTGTCTCTTTTTCTCGTTTTGTATTATGTTAGCGTAATGTAATTTATATGATTTGTATCCACGTCAAAAGTTTCTCATTCTCGTTTATTGTTTTTAAACTATCGATTAACTTCTTGTAATTAGTTTCTGCACAAGTTCATGTTGTTTTTGCTCCTAAAAGCAAGAATTTAACTACTATTTTGTTTTATTTTGGCTAGTATGAGATATGTTTTGCTCGCTGTGACGTGTCCAAAGAGAATATAATATCCTTGACGCTGTCAACAATGTCAACGATAAATGTTGCCAACAATCGCGGTAGCGTTCATGATAAAAAATAAAAAAAAATTGCACCCAAATTATTGCGCAAACTGTGCTTTTTTTTCTATCGTTATTTAATTTTTATGCTCTTCCTGTTTACATATTTAATTATTTTTATTGTAATTGTCATGTAATTGTGATTTGTCATTGTTATGTCATGCTCCGTGACATCACTCACGTGTGGCCCCGGCGGAAGACCAGCGCTGGCCTACCAGGCTAGCACCATCCTGAGTCGGGGCCATTTCGTGGCAACCATATAATTAGTCCTTAGATTAAATATGTTTGTATGCATGTTGTTGCTGTCGCGAATAAATGTTTTTCTTTCTTCTTTCTTTCTTAAATGTAAAAAAGGAGAGCCAAGTTCAATACAAAAATTATGCTTGGCTGTGGGCTTCGCCGCAAAAAGAATGGAGATCTAAATGAGTGCCAAGTTCTATGCAAAATCCAAATATGTATTTATAGGAACAAAATAACATTATGAACAAGTATTAAACTCTATTTCTTTGCTTTATTGGATTAAAATGTGAGTAGGTTAGATGACTTGGCCAGTTTTTATCAGAATTTAAAAAAAAATATGTTAAATAACTTTATAAAATGACTGATGTAATGAAAACTGGCCAAGTCAAATCTAACCTACTTTAAGATCTCACATTTTTAAATAACAGCAATTGTTATAGGTATCCAATAAAGCAAAGAAATAGAGTTAAATACTTGTTCATAATGTTATTTGGTTCTTATAAATACATATTTGGATTTTGCATAGAACTTGGCACTCATTTAGATCTCCATTATTTTCGCGGCGAAGCCCACAGCCAAGCATAATTTTTGTATTGAACTTGGCTCTCCTTTTTAGCATTTATGTTTTTGGTGGTATATCATTACTTTTTGTAAAGAAAACTAGACAGGTATTGAGATTTAATGTTTTTTCTTGCGTTTTCGCTGCATGGTTTTCTTTTTTATGCTATTGTCTACATTCTTTTGAATGTTAGAGATAATAGTGCGCATTGGCCATTCATTATCTGCTACCTATAATAATACATATATTGGGATAGTTTCAAATATCTGCTTGTAACGGTTCCAACGATACAATTAAAAAAAAAATGTATGGGGACCCCCCCAATTTTTAAACTTTTTTTTTTTAGATTTTTTCCTACGCTTACACACAATTACCGAGCTGGATTCCAAATTTCATCCTTCTAGGTCATGTGGAAGTAGGTTAGATTTAGGTACAGTCAGTCAGTCAGTGCTAAAATTTACGACTTTTTGACCTTCATATCTTTATAACCGTTTGAGCTAGCTTCATGAAATTGGGGCTTCTAGATATCCTTATGGATATAATTAAACACACGTAGTTTTATCTGTTTACGTTAAAGAAGTTTTGCGTTAAAGAAGGGTCAAAAATGGCACCAAGTGGTTCGTGTAATATACACTTGGCGCTTACTAGCCAGTTCCTTTGCTTGAACTTGGCTTGACACGCTACCGCGTGTCTAGATTTATTAAAACGGTTGTCGACGATATGTAAACTCACAAATTATGGGTTTGTACTTATATTGTCAAGCGGAGATGAAGTTTTTAGTGCCGGATTCTAATTTAAAAATACAACCTATCTCAAACATAACTCCAACACACAACAAACATTCAACCAATATTGAAGTTGTATTGGAGTTGCGTTGGAATATTTCTCAAGCAAATTCTGCTATTTCTGATTCAGATGTTTATGCCGTAGCTGTATTGCGTTGTTAATGCATTGGAGTTGTATTGAAGTTGGATCGTGTCTATACGTGTTTTAAAGTTAGAATACGGCCCCTAGAGTGTAAAGTACGTTTGCAGATATAGGAAATGGAGAAATTGAGTAACTAACACATTTCGACTCAATATAATAAATGGATTTGTCAAGATTTTTTTTTATTAAAAGAGCAATCAGTAAGTACAGTCAGCAGCTGAAGTACCTAGCTTTGTTTAAAAGGAGCTTAACACACTCTTGCTCGATTAGTAATAAAGTCGTTTTAATATTATTTGAACAACTCGCCCGCTTAGCCACCGTTGCTGCTGACTGTACTATTAATAAAATTTTATGTGCTCCTATCGCACAGAAAAGGCGTTATCATCAAATTAAAATGTTTGTAAATTGAAACGCATGTGTGCAAATTTGTTACGTCAGCATTTCTTTAAGTTTAACGCTCCTATCAGAGCAAATTGGTCATAATGTTTCCACTGCTCTCTCTTAATTAAACAAAGTTAGCTATGCGGTTGAAAATCAGTTCTGTCTTTTATTTTGACCCTTGTAGCTCATAATGTTAAGATTGCGAGTGAATTTTGCGGTAGTACCTAAATTTTGTATGGGCTTTCATGTTCACTGTCACTGACGTTTGTGACAATGCGGTCATCAATTGCCAATGTCACGGCGTTGACTAGGAACGTTGTTAGATGTTGTTTATGGGTTATGATACTTATGATATTTAGACGCTCTCTAGACATTGTAAGAGTATTGAAGCATTGACACATATTTTAGCATAGATATGCTACAGATATGTACAATCGTAATAAATTACTATAACGTTAACTACGTATGTAGCTTGAAAAGAGTCGCATTGCAGTGGAGCGTCTCTACCTGCGACTACGACTCTCTCGTCGTACTGCCTTTTTCTCACTTTAGTATTCTCACCCAAAAAAAGGGATTTGTACTTACTTATATTTAGCTTCACTACGTATATTAGTTGTTGATGTCGTGATGTCATTGCTGTTAATTCAAATCTTGTAATAGACGGAGCTAGCCACGTCAGATATGACACAATGAGAGCGACGAAACCCCTCCAGTCAGTTTGCTATACTATGCTTATTTCTAGATCTGAACATCTGGCAGCTGTATAGTGGTGGAGGTCAAAGAACGCAAAAAAAACTTCAAGAAAACAAATCCTATAATTCTGGATTTGATGCAAAATTATGAGAAATGATATGAATATTTAATTAGATTATATCATTGCCAAAAGTTTCTGTTGGGGGTAAGTAGTGCCAAACGACGTATAATCAGGGGGGTTTCACTACGCAGTTTAGGTACATTTGGCCGGCGCGCCTCCCGGGCAGGCGTATGGCAGTGGGCTGCCGCTCGGCTCGCATGATAGTCGTGTCACGTGGCGCGAGCGCAAAATTGAAAATACACAATGGCTTCGAAACCTAAATCTCGATCTAATCCGTGTAAAAGATGTCTTTATGGATGTCTGAATAAATGGAAGAACAAGGAAGCAGAATAACCATTTTTAAATTCCGGACGGTATTGAAAGGTCCCGAAGTAGGTACTTAGTAATAGTTAAAATAAACATCATTAATTTATTGAATATTGGTTGCCCATAAACAATATTAGGAACTGACCGTTACGTGAGAATTAGACATAATCTCTATAAAAATTTATATCTCCGGATAAAAAATTCATGTTTACAGAATCAACGTTTGTAATTCCTACATATTTATCTTAAAAATAATAAATCAGTAGGTATAGGTACAAAAACTTGTCAAGTGTCAGCCCCGTGCCGACGCTCACAGCTCGGTCATAAAACTGCGGCGCGCAAAGAAGATTCACGGTTCGTGCGCGGTTACAAGTTTCAATTTTGCTTGCAGGCGGCGAGTATAAGTATAATTTTATACCTAAATCTGACTTTTGTGAAGGAGTGAATTTTCTGTACGGTAGTACTATTAGTTATTCTGTGGTATAATGTAATTTATAGTTTGTCGCCTACTGTTTTTGTTTCCGTAATTATACGCAATGTTCTAATGTTAAAATATAGGCCCTGTCTGCCTTTAAAACTGAGACAACTTCGGCAGTTTTTACCTATTTTGGTATTACTATTTTCCAATTCCATAATTTTGCTAGTCCCTCACTCTGACTGCCACCCATTAAAAGCTGCCAGATGCCCGGAACTTGCAATAAGGATAGTATAGCAATCTAACCAGATGGGTTTTGTTGCTCTCATTATTGTATTCTCAGTATCTGAGCTCTTAGTCCATAATTTGGTATAGGTACTTCCTTAATTTAAGTACATGATCATGCAATAATAAACTAAACGGAGCTGATCTGATGACTCAGTCGTAAGGTCCGAAGGAACTCCTCAAGGTAGGAATGCAACCTTATACCGAGTTAGGGCTCGTTAGAAAGGTCGCGAGAAGCAATTGATTGATGTACAAAGAACAGCCATAAAAGTGTGTACAACAAAGTATATTTTATAATAAACAAGTACCTACTTACATAGCTAAGTAGGTACTTGTTTATTCCACTTTTAATGTGTTGACAACTGGACATACGGACGAGAGACGTGCAGAACGCGACGTCACCGCCGCGGACCGCGAGTGACCGGCGGACGGCGGACGACACTTGGCTTCACCTACGCCGTCGGCAACGGACGACATCAAAAATTAGCTTTTATAATTGTTTGGCCGGGATTCCCACTGTAATTAAGGTGAAAAAACCTGTCTATTTTGATACAGTCCCTTTTAATTTCAACGTTCCAGTAGGACCCTAACAAATGACTTACATTTTGGTCTGAACCTAACCGATGTGTGAACTAATTAATGGTTAATAAGGGATTAAGAATCATAGCATTTCCACCACAGGCAGTTGTCCGATCAGCATCGGTAGCGAGAACGCGAGTAGCATTCGACTTTGTAAGAAATTGCGTAAGAAATTGAATTAAACAGGATGCAAAGTACGTTGGAGCAATGATTTTTATTTTTAATTTGTTTGTGATGAACTACTCAGGCTTATGAATTAATAAATTGCAACAACTTTTTTTCGTATTGGTTTATATATGATACTGGGTTTTTCCTGATTTAACGTTATGCATTATATAAATTTCATTATTTGGAAATTGTTCCAAATAATGAAATTCCAAATGACGAAAATTATTTCGTATCTGATTAATTTAAGTACATTAAAGTTGCGACCAGCAGTAAATAAAATCTGATATTAAATTTGAAGCTCTTGGGGCAGTAGGAGGGCGGTATCATTCGTTTACCTATGGCTATGGCAACCACTCGCCACCACCACCACCGCACGAAATCGTGGCCGAACACTGACTCATATTTCTTTCATGTCACTAGAATCATTGAGTTCATGTCTTAATTTCTAAGCATTATCCAACTGTACAACGAACATTGTGCAAGTAATCCTATTTTATACTAATACAACACAGCAGACGTTTATAAACGTGGCGCCTTCATATGATAAAAGGCAATAGACATCGTTTACTTAGCCTCTACACCGCTAATTTAATAATAAAAAGTCCTAAGAACCTTAGGAATTCAAATACAGTAACTCCCTTTTTCTATTCAATACGGGCATACTAATAAACGTGATTTTGAACCGATAACCACCGTCTGCGCAATTATACGTTACATTCTGAAATGGCACAAGTGTTTTAGGAATATATAAAGTAGATACGCCTTTTATAGCTTAAACAGTTAATATCACAGCGTAATGGCTCTAGAAAACTAATAGTAGCCTAGAATTGCTACGTGTCGACAATTTAAATGTTAAACGCAGATTTTTATCAGCTTGAAAGGTACTTAGTTGATAAACTGGTGGTTTTTCATGGGATTTTAATTACGACGTTCGCCAATTAACTAGCTTTTTATTTATTGGCTATGTGCTATATGACAAATGTGATAATTTATGTGTTTTGACTATACACCCCGGATGGTTCATTCATACTACCGAAACGGTTAGAAAAGTTGCCACCGCGTCTCGGATGGTACTAGTAAAAATCTCGGTAGTCAAAACGGCCACGACCAGTCTGGCAAGATTTTTTTTTATAGCCTATGTTGTGTCCCACTGCTAGGCAAAGGCCTCCGCTTTATTCCGCCACTCGTTACGGCCAGGTGCATGTTCCCGCCAGTCACTACAAAAGGCATCCAGGTCGTCCCGCCATTTCTTTATCGGTCTGCCTCTGTTCCGGCCATCCTCCGGCGCCCATTCAGTAGCCATTTTGGCCCACCGTTCCGAGTGCATTCGGCAGACGTGTCCAGCCTAGTCCCACTTGAGCTGGCAAGATTATGATAACGAAAAACCAAGATACAGTAGTAGTATAGGATAGTTTTTTTTTCTTGAATCAGTTATCGATCAATTTGACGATCTACAAATAAACAAGAACTCATCGTCCTAAAATATAAAGTATGTTGGAATTATGTTTTGCGTGCCTAAATGCGATACCTGCCCAAGTAACACAGGAAGCATTATAACATATGAATAGTTAACTTATTTCGAACTTAAGGACCGTATAAACTCTTATATACGTTCACCGAGCAACTTGTCGCATTATATGATGCTTTGAGCTGTGTAACGGTTGTATAATGGCATATCTAAATGCTTTTGTAAAGCCTTTAGCTTTAGTGCAGCAAACCACAACGCAACTGTACAGCTTTCGACTGTTTAAAAGCACTTAAGTGCTTTAGGTTTACAATAGCATTATATAATGCTTTAAGCTGTATAACGGTTGTATAATGGCATGAATAAATGCTTTTTTAAAGCCTTTAGTTTTAGTGCAGCGAACCAAAATGCAACTGTACAGCTGAATGCTGCACAGTTGCGTTTTGGTTTGCTACACTAATGCTTCGGTGTGGTTTAGTGCCTTAGGTTCTACAATAGCATAAATAAATGCTTAATGCTGTTTATGAGCATGAATATTAGCCATTATAATGCCACGTAAATCCGGTATACAGCTTTCAGCTGTTTTTAGTGCTTTAGGTTCTACAATAGCATTTTATGATGCTTTACGCTGTATAACGGTTGTATAATGGCATATGTAAATGCTTTTGTTTAGCCATTAGTTTTAGTGCAGCGAACAACATGCAACTGTACAGCTGAATGCTGTACAGTTGCGTTTTGGTTTGCTACACTAATGCTTCGGTTTGGTTTAGTGCCTTAGGTTCTACAATAGCATAAATAAATGCTTAATGCTATTTAAGAGCATGAATATTAGCCATTATAATGCCACGTAAATTCGCTATACAGCTTTCAGCTATTTTTAATGCCTTAGGGTGTACAATAGCATTTATAAGTAGGTAATACGTTCCTAATGCAGTATAATAGCAATAATATAAACCATTATAAAGCCAAGTAATTCACTATAAGGGGCAGTTCATAAATTACGTCATTTCAAATGGGGGGGGGGGTCTGGACATCGGATGATGGTAGCATGACGTAGGAGGGGGGGGGGGGGCGGTCATTCCGAAGATCACATCATCAATGTGTAAAAAAAGGAATGAAAGTCGTGTTTCTATTAACTTTTAATGCTATAAAATATTATCTACTAAATAGTTTTTTATTTTACAATTAAGCTTAAAACGCATTTTTTTTTAAGGACGTCACTTTATTGTGATTTTAGGGGGGGGGGGGGGGGGGGGGGGTAAAAATCATCAAAAATTTATGACGTAATTTATGAACAGTCCCTATACAGCTTTTAGCGGTTTTAGTGCCTTAGGTTCTACAATAGCATAAATAAATGCTTAATGTTGTTTAATAGCATAATTATTCACGTGTAATGCTGTAGGCATAAATAAGGCATTTTTTAAGGGTCACTGAGCTGCTATTGGACTAAGAGCTAGCCACGTCAGATATGACACAATAATGAGAGCAACAAAACCCGTCTGGTTAGATTGCTATACTATTCTTATTGCTAGATCCTGGCATCTGGCAGCTTTTAATGGGTAGAGGTCACAGTGACAGACTAGCAAAATGTTTTAATTGGAAAATAGTAATACCAAACTAGGTAAAAATTGCCGAAGTTGTCTCAGTTATAAAGGACAGGGCCTATATTTTAAGGGGCTCCCTGGCGCCAACGACCTTAGATCTGATTCCCTTAGTTTTCTAATGATTTATATAGCTTATCATATTATCAGTAACGGCTTTAAACAATATAGTATCCTATATTTACTTCAATATTCATTGTCTTCACGATATTTGACATCAAAGTCCAACCGGTTTAGGCTAAAAAAGTGGTTTTATGGTCATACATTTTGTTTTAATTAGTTAAAAATTAAAATCTCTACAGTTTTTAGAGACATCAAAGAGGAACCCTAATATGTAGATTACGTATATGTAAGATTCTTTACACCATTCGAATATCGATAAAAGTGTTTTATAGACCATATTTTAAAAATATCATAAAAAAATAACGGCTCATTTATTTCAAGATCCGGCTCTACAGAATGGAGATAAAAGATTCAAAAACCGATAGTCGTTTGCCTTATAATTCTATCTATAGTGAATATGTTGGAATATCAAAACTGGTCAAAAATCGATAAAAAAAAACGTTAGACCAAAAAATATTGTGTATTACCATACATCGGGGTTTTCGGTGCGGGAATGTTTGACATTAGCCAAAGAGTAGGCATTAACTTAAAAAACAGAATATACTCTAGCACGTTTCTACCTAATGAATAATTGATCGAAAAAATCATAGGTATATACAATTTATTTGTAATAGCTGACTATTATGTATATATATTGTAGGTACATATACCTATGATTTTTTCAAGTATTTTTTTATTAATTCATGTAATGACTGATCATGGTCAACCTCTTCAGTTAATCAAAGAGTTCATAAATATCGGACGTCAAGATTAATATTTGACACTTATTATACCGTGTCTTTGTCTTAGGTAGATCTAGTTAATAAATTTAGGATATGCAATTGCATTTTTAAAACACTAAGTATATAATAGTCAATACAAACATGCCTCTAAGAAAAAAAGCTCGTATCATAGTGTGTAAGCTATTCACAGAGAGGTAGTTATTCATTAGGCATAATATGATATTTTCTCAGACTAACTCTCAACCTATCTGTTTATCTCTACTCTTTCTCAAATCGTTCCCGCACCGAAAACCCCGATGTATGATTATTACGGAAACAAAAACAGTAGGCGACTAACTATTAACTATATTTTATTATACATCGTTTGGCACTACTTTCTCCCAACATAAACTTTTGTATAATTTCTCTTAATATTGTATAGTATTTGTATAGTTTCTCATAATGGTGCATCAAACCCAGATCTCTAGGATTTATTTTCTTGAAATGGTTTGCATTCTTTGACCTCCACCACTTTAAAGCTGCCAGATGTCCAGATCTAGAAATAAGCATAGTATACCAAACTGACTAGAGGGGTTTGGTTGCTCTCATTATTGTGTCATATCCGACGTGGCTAGCTCTCCGTCTATATAGACCAACGCCATTTTGTAAATAATTTAAGACTGCTCAACCAACACTATTATGTTAATAATGCAAAACTCGTTCTATACGAGGATTACACAATTGTTTTGTTTATTTGACGCATATCTTTTTATAATATTTTATAGCAAAACCACAGTAAATCAAAGGCGCGTGAAAATTTTCAATGAAACTTATATACACATTTACAGTAAACTACATTGCGCAGTAATATTTGAAGGATATAATAACGTAAAAGAGTCAAAAACTTTTATAAATTTTGTTAGGATGCAAACAAATATGACGTGTCACTCATTCAGTTTTTTGTACCGTCTTCGTCCATTTTATATTGCGAGACAAAGTAGTTAAATCACAACGTTCATTGTATTATAACATTTGTTCCGTCGGTGTTAGAGACGTTTTTGCATTGACGTAAGGTTTATTTTACTACACTCTTATGCTAGTATAATGCTTTTGTATTGCGATTGGCAAGTTAATCGAGAGTACTTATGCTTCTTTACTGCGATTAGCAAGTTTTTTGGCCGTATTAATGCTTCTTTAATGCAGTTGGCAACTTAATAGAACGTACTAATGATTCTTTAATGCGATTGGCACTTTCCATGACAACGATAATGCTAATAGCGCAGATATATTGCGCCTATAATGCTATTAAATGACCTGTATAGGACCTCAAGCTGGGTAATTCGTGCCCATTTAAGACCTATATCAGCACTATAAACGTTTATAATGCTACTATAAAACGAACTGAAAATGCTAAAAGCATACAGATATGCTGTAAGACGGCCGTTATACTGCTTTGATGTGTTACTTGGGTGAAAACCGTATCGTATCGTATCGTATCGATACAGTAGTAGTGTAGGATAGTTTTTTTTTCTTGAATCAGTTATCGATCAATTTGACGACCTACAAATAAACAAGAACTCATCGTCCTAAAATATTAAGTATGTTGGAATTATGTTTTGCGTGCCTAAATGCGATATCTGAAAACCGGCAGCCAGATGGCTTATAAAACATGTGCCAATCCTTAAAATCGATATGGACGAAAGCAATAAATACTAGTTGTTGATTGATTACCACATAAACTGATTAAGTGATTAACCTGTAACACTTGAATCATTATTTTCTGTGTGTGGTCAGTTTACATGGCCGCCATGATTAATGATCAATAAACGGGCGGAATCTTAATCACGCTTGCTAATTTAAGCAATTGACCAACTGTGAGTTGCTATTAGATTAAGCGATTCTTTAGATAATTTTATTTATCGAATTTTATTTATTTTACGTGTTTGTATTTATGGAACGTTATTAATATAGCCACGGTGCTTTTTAGGGTCCCGTAGTCAAAATGGCAAAACGCAACCCTTATAGTTTCGTCATGTCCGTCTGTCCGTCCGCCCGTCCGTCCGTTCGTATGTCACAGCCATTTTACTCGGAAACTATAAGACGTATTTTAATAAAATTTTGACATGAGGTGTATTTTGTATGCCGCTATTTAGTTATGTAGTGAAATGGCTGAAAAAAATATTTTCAGTGGGGGCGCTCCATACATGTACTCGTAACTAAATTCCAAAATTTTTTTTTACCAAATATCAACATGTTGCACATCAATCGATAGGTCTTTAAAAATAACATTAAGGTTTCTATATTTTCAGAAATAATCGCTTCGAAAGTCATAAAAATAGCGTCCGCCCCCCCCCCTGTAACTTTTGAAGTGGTAGTCCAAAAAATACGAAAAAATTTGAGAAGATGCGCGTTATCACATACTTTCTACGAAAATTGTTTTTAACATTATCGGTTAAGCGATTTTTGAGTTATTTACAAAAAACTTCTTCAATAGCCATCAGATACGACCTTTTGGCATTAGTTTGGTTATTATTCCATTGAAGCTACGGAACCCTCCATTATGCGTGGCCCGACACGCACTTGGCCGGTTTTTTAAATAAAAATATTGTATTCAAATCGGTTCATCCGCCTAAGACCTACGGTGCCACAGATAGTGTCTATCTATACACATAGCGGTCAAACTTATATGAACTGCGTCGGTTGTTATAAAAACCGGCCAAGAGCATGCCGGGCCATGCTCAGTGTAGGGTACCAAATTTCAGCTTCCTAATATTAACGATCACTGAGCTAGACCACGGACAGACGGATGGACGGACGGAAGGACGGACAGACGGACATGGCAAAACTATAAGGGTTTCTAGTTGACGACGGAACCCTAAAAGGGAAATATGCTGAACTTACGTCACGTTCGTATGTGGAAAATCGTTCACCGTAATATTTTAAACTCTTTAGCCCCAATCAAAGCAAATTATTCATTAACTAATAAACTAGAAGTCATTAGTAGAAAACTAATTTAGAAATGCTAATTTTATTGTTTAACCGACGTGTTTATGGCGTCATACTGAGTACATTAAGGTATAAAAGGGTATGTGCCAACTGCCAATCCTCTCGTAAGTTGTGTAATTGGCTCTAAAATTACGATCTAATGACATAGCAACCCAGTCGGTAACCCTGTTCAGAAGCTAGGTCCTGATGAGCTTATTTGGTTTAAGCAAAATTGGATGGGATACAGCGGTATGCATCTATATAACTTACATATTTGTTTGATTTAATACAGCATAACATAAGATATTTCCTAACAATCCAAAATGGCACTTGGAACTATTACGAGTAGTAAGTATATGAGTACATACAGTGACTACCCAAGTAACAAAAGCTTCTATAACTAAGGCCTTTTATCACCAATCAGTGATATAGTAGGTCTATAATGGTAACCATTGTGACTGCTTGTACTATAAAGGTTTTTAATAGAGCGTTTTGGTTCTATAAATTAAAGAGCAATTTAGTTCTATAAGTTAGCTCTTAGAACGCTTAAAGGACCATAAAAAAGAATCTTTAAAGTGTTGCACTGTAATAGATTTGCAAAAAGCGATTATAGTACTATTTAATACTATAGACACTTTACTGACACTTTTATGTACCTATTATGCACTAATAATGCGTCGAATTAACTTTTATAGTACTAGTATTGTAACAGTATCGCAAACACTATTACAGGATCAATCTGCACTATAAAAGGACTTTGCACGACCATTACATAACGTTTTAGCTTTTTAAATGCTCCCTCAACATCGCTATAGGGCTACCCAAATCCATTAAAATATGGCTGCCGTTTTCTGAAAGTGATAGCACATTAGCAGCACTACTAGAGCCCACGTGTACTATAGCAGCCACAGTCGGGACAAGTCCTAATTTTATTAATTAAAATTTAATTAAAACAGTAAAATTATGAAGGCGCATTGTCAAATTTGAAATCAGCATAATGATTTTGTCAATACAATTATTTTCGCAAGTGCAAGTACCGGCAGAATTACGGTTCACGAATGTTTTTTAGTATGTACCTTTATATGTCACTTTAAGGAACTAAAGGGACATGGCGAATGACTTACAAATATATTTGTTTAATTTCTTGTGAAATAACCTCACGACGACGACAGCAAACAACACGAGGCTCTTGGTGATAAAAAAGATCACTGGAATTGTTTACGGCGCAAATTAGCACTATAAACATGTTTTGGTTACTTTAATAGTTCCTAATTGTGACATAAACATTGCAGACATTTCAATTATAGAGCTGATTTATCACAGTGAGAGCCTTTATGTAATGTTTATAGAATAAATCAGTGATAAAACTAGGGCCTATTTGGGGTTAGGTAAAGGTTTACGACACCATTATAGTGCTAATCATGAACACTAATTAGCACGTTCTAAAATGTTCTCAGGACTTTTATAGTGCCAAATTTTGCTACTTGGGTAGTCATAACCGTATCTTACCACTTCCGGTGCAAATGTGCCCATAACGCTCGCATCATTACCGCATTAGATTCTATGATTCATGCATGATTATTACTTCACTTAGAACTCCATCTTTCCAAAAGGAAATGCCCGAGCTACCGTAAAAAATAATTATAAATATGCTATAATATTTAAACTATAAGTGTGCTTATAATATTTGAAGAGTTCCCTCGATTTCTCCAGGATCTCTTCATCAGATTCTGATCTGGTTACACTGGGATCAACTACAAAGTAAGAAGAAGAAGTAGTAGTGAAGTATCTAAACACACGGCAGTGTGTCCGCCAAGTTCGAGCAAAAAAAAGCGACACACCGGCCGTGGGTTATATTACACGAACCATTTCGGGCCAATTTCGACCACCCTATAACTCAAAACATATTTTATCTACGCATATGAAATTTCGAGTGTCTGTTGAAATCCCCTTAATTGTCTAGAATACAAAATTTCATTATTCTACCTATAGCAGTTCTTGAGATATTGACGTCAGAAAATCGCTATTTTTACTATACACTCACTGAGTCACTGACTCACTGACTCATCAAAAACCTAGACCACTTCCAATGGTCGTACTGACTTGAAATTTGGCATGGAGATAGGTCTTAAGGTCAAAGTAAAGGGAAAAATCTGAAAACGGCCAAGTGTGAGTCAGTTTTAAAAATAGCGAAGGTGTAACTTTGTTCTACTATGAAGTCATAATGAACTAAATGGGTATATCTTCCAATGGTCGTACCGACCTGAAATTTGGCTCGAAGGTTTGTCTTTAGGTCTAAATAAAGTAAAAATCTGAAAACGGCCAAGTGTGAGTCAGTTTCGAAAACAACGAATGTGTAATTTTGTTCTACTATAAGTAGGTATGGAGTGGAAATGAGATAAGACTTATTTAAATTTAGATACATACCAATTTAAGACAATACATGTTTGTCTTAAAGACAAGAACAATAAAATTGTTCACCACTCTGTGTGTGTCTGTTGCGGGAACCGAACCCACGATTTACGAAGTGCAAAGCAGGTCACTAGGTACACTAGGTGCACTAAATCAGTCAAACAAAAATGAAAAGACTATTTTTTCTCGCATAGTCTAAATAATTTCTAATTTTACAACTAATAAAATCGCAGATTCAAGAACATGGAAATCATATATACTCTAAGATGGAATTATATATACTACTGCCCATCTCACCTTCCGATACGCCACGGGATGACATGGGATGGTGCAATTCTAGGGCTACATAATAGGCCACCAATTATAATACCTACTGGTAGGTAGGTATTACCAAGTTATTAATTATCTATGTAGGTAGCGTACTTACAAACAGAATAAAATACGTTATTGATGTATGTAATTATATGTAAGTAGGTACATTTTATAGGTGTAGGGAGCCAGTTTATTTGTAAAAATCACCTATAAATAAATAGTAAAATAGGATTTATCATAGATTATAGGTACTCGTGCTGCCCGATCGATCCCGAAATCCCGATATATGTATGTATAGTGATACTAGATAAAAATTCCGTTCCCCGCCTCGCGCACCCACCGTCGCTGCCTACACTCGTCCGCCGCGCTCGCGCCGTCCGCCAGCTCATGCCATCCGTTCGCCCGCTCATGCTGCCGGGGGGATGCGTACGCGCGGGAGGCGGGGAGTCGACGAACCAAAGCGTTCGGCAGCCGCGCGTCTTACGCGAGACATTTCCTAAAGCAAAAGTGATAAAAAAATAATAAAGAACCTACACCTAACAAAAATAAATGAAATCCCATCAAAAACATAAATGTGAAAGGCTGCCAAGTTCGATACTATGAGAATGCTTTGCCTATAAAAGAAGTGAGATCTGAATAAGTACCAAGTTCCCTAAAAATACCAAATCATAAATAGTTATAGGAATGCACACTTGATTTCCAGCAGTTTTTAAGGAACATTTTGAATAAGTATCACGTTACATAGAAATACCTAAAATTATAATAGTCAGAGAAACGCACACCGGTTTTTTTAGCAGTTTCCTGATAACATTTATTATTTTCAGTACTTTTTAATGATGTAACTTGGCAAGTTTTAATAGAAAATTATATACTTGAGACATTGCAGTCCAAAGGTGTCGATTCATTGCATTGAAAAGGTGTGTGGTGTGTGAAAACTTGCCAAGTAACATCATTAAAAAGTACTGAAAATAATAAATGTTATCAGGAAACTGCTAAAAAAACCGGTGTGCGTTTCTCTGACTATTATAATTTTAGGTATTTCCATAGACATATAAAATAAGGAGACGGAATCCCACGAAGATAAAACTGTGATTCCATAATAAGCCGCGGTCTCGTGCACACACACTCACTTTTGACGTTTGAACCAATCACCGCTCGTCTACGAGTTGTATATGTGTGCGTGTCGCGCGTAAACACGAAGAAATCGGCTTATTATGGAATCACAGTTTTGTCTTTACGGCGCTACGTCTTCTTATTTTATATGTCTATGGGTTTTTCTATGTAACGTGATACTTATTCAAAATGTACCTTAAAAACTGCTGGAAATCAAGTGTGCATTCCTATAACTATTTATGATTTGAGGTATTTTTATGGAACTTGGTACTTATTCAGATCTCACTTCTTTTATAGGCGAAGCATTCCCATAGTATCGAACTTGGCAGCCTTTCACATTTATGTTTTTGATGGGATTCTCTTCACTGTATGCCGTCTGGCCCCAACTTTATTATGACAACAATTACCTAGGTAAAGTTGGGGCCAGACGGCATTCAGCCACAGCCCTCTGCCACGAGACCTTGGCAGAAAACAGAGATTTTAAACCATGTAGCCAGTGGTTGGTGCCAAATTCTACATGACCTTTAAACGCCCTTGGTGGCTAGGTGTGCTCTGCCAACCATTGGCAGAAGCGGTTGGTTGGTTGTCAGCCATGTAACCGCTCGTTTCAACAACTCGCTCCAACCAAGGTCACGTGGCAGAATCTACGGCTAGGAATCAAATTGGTTAACTGTAGGTACAGTCAACAGAAAAAGTAGGTGAGCGGGTGAGGTGTTCAGAATGACTTCGGCACGACTTTATTTCTAAGAAAATAAGAGCTTGTGGAAATAATTTTGAGCACGTAGCGTAAGCTACTTCTGCAGCTGACTGTATTTTTTATCATACCGCACGAAGCTCACGCAACCACATATTCAATTTCACGAACTCTCAATTTTATGTCGGCTCCCGATAAAAACAAATCGGTTTATTACCGACCGGGGGCGACGACATAATTTATGGACCGACCACCAGCGGCGCTAATATATCGGTTATTTTTGTGCCGACAATATAGTATTATATGTTTAAGCCGTGAATTTGGGTGAAAAATTACGGGGGGTTGCATGCGAATGATGTTTATGAGCTTGCGTTCGGATGAAATCACGAAAATAAAAAAATACTCAAATCTGTACTGAACGATCTAGTTTTAAGCTAAGAAACTATAAAGACCTATACAGGATTGCACTTGACAATGGCCACGATTCGAAAAATAAACACACACACTGGACAGACACAGCTCCAACCCAACTCAACCCAATTCAACTCAACGCTATAACAAAATTGACATTTGCTATTCGAACAGATTTTCATTCAACATTGGTCTCACATTGGTCTCACATTGGTCCAATATGAGACCAATGTGTAACCAATGTCTGACTAATGTGAGACCAA
Organism: Pammene aurita; assembly: GCA_947086415.1. NCBI lineage: Eukaryota > Metazoa > Arthropoda > Insecta > Lepidoptera > Tortricidae > Pammene > Pammene aurita. The sequence continues at coordinate 18,757,947 of OX352305.1, read as the reverse complement.
TGTGAGACCAATGTGAGACCAATGTTGAATGAAAATCTGTTCGAATAGCAAATGATGTCGTTATAGCGTTGAGTTGGGTTGGAGCTGTGTCTGTCCAGTGTCATTGCACCCTAGATTGCTATTACATTTTTTATAATACGATCGTATATGGCCAGCCTTATGGAAAGCGGCTTAGATATTTATTTATCTATTTAAGTAAGTCATTATTTATCTATGAAAGCGGTGACCATAGCCTATTGACGTATGCAGCAACAGCCGATTTTTCCAGTATACAAGGATATGCTGTTTTTGTATTTTAAGATAAATATGATACTAGCCCTCCTCACCCAACACAAGCTTAATAAGCAAACTGTCTCAGTTAAGCGGTAGACCTATTAGAAGAAGCTTGCACTTGACAATGGCATTGCGCCTGCACTCGGTTCGCTCGCACCCTACATTGTAGTATAAAGGCCATTGCCATACCTCCCACAAACCACGACTCCAATATACGCACGCTAGAGTGTTCTAATACAATAACTCATACGCTAAACTACCGAGTACCGAATGTAGATTACCGCCAACTAGATCACATACTACCTACGTACCTACTGGCGATAACGCGAGCAATTACAATGTATTGTTAATAGTGTCCTCATCAACGTTCCATTCTGTATCTTAAATGAGCTCGGCGTTCGCTTTGGCAATCTAATCTCACGAATTAGCACAGGTTTTACCTAGTTTTCACGAAAGTAACTACTAGGGCCTTTTTCTCTACGGTAGATCAAAAACTTTCAAATCTTATAGGATTCCATGACAACCCGCTAATAATACAAGTCAAATATCGTTCCAGAAATTGGTCCGTATTCTGACTCCAACCCAAACTGGGCTTTATTGGAATAGAATAGGTCTTATGCTACAATATGCTACATCTAGTAATAAGTGAGGAACCTCGCAACCTTAATTCTAAGACAGCATAAGTCAGAAACACTTTCTTTAACACACCGTCGTTCTTAAATCAAACAGTAACGCCATAAATTCTTCAAGCTCGCTTGCATTTAAAAATAGACCTTGCACCCAAGATTTTGGAGTTTAAAATTGAAAGCGTAGCACTTTGCGAAACTTTACTGGTCTGATGACGCGAATCACTTTGAGTTGATGACGAGGAAGCAATTTGTTTTAAGATTCTACGCGTGATTGGCTGACTATATTTGCTATATATTTGTCAGCTCGTTGACTTGTCCATATGTAAAATTTACGACCGATACCCACTTTTCTTAAAAGGTAGGTATAGTTTAGGAAAAAATATTTATACGATTCGCATTTGAAATATTTTTGTAGAAAGCTAATCTTCCTAGAGTCAGGGCAATGGTCGCCATGACGTTAATATTTGAACCCTGATGAACTGATTTTTTTAAAGCAATAATTAAAAAATTTGCAAGCACGTACGGTACGATAGATGATTTTTTTTTTTACTTTAAGCGAGAATTATTTTTTCCATCTGTTGTCATTTTCAAGATATAAGACGGCAATATGTTTGCCATTATCGGTCAATGAATGTCATAAAGTACCAATTTTCATAGTGCCACGGAAATATTGTAGGGAAAATTAAATTTTATACAAAATAAGTTATTTTAATGTTTAAAAGCATTAAAAGACATGGAATAACTTTTATCAGCTTTCCTTTTTTTTCGTAGATTGGTACGAGTATATTCTCCAATACGAACTAATGAAACTTATATGAATTAACAACGCGTTTATTGAGAAAACAAATTAAATGTCTGAGTTGTATGACGGCAAATATCTTGCCGTTACCCACTAAAGGTTAACTTAGACGGTTACAGAACGTTGAAGGTTCTAAGGTGACAGTACCAAACTACTATTTATTAGATAGATATCTTTATCTTGTTCGATATACTTAGTCAAGATGAAAAAACCTTTTTAGTGCTTACGTTACGCTTGTGGAGAATGCAGCGTTTTATAAGCATGTACGATGAAAAATATCATCTTCACAAATCCGTTAAAAAGTCCTTAACTTAAAACAAAAGCTAACTATTTAATAGGCAGTTAAAACCGTGAAATATGACGTATTTATAACTTGTAACACAGTTTAATACATGTACAGTCAGGCTCGTAATTCACTGCACTTGCAGACACTCGTAATCTTTGCGATATGCATCGGGGAGTGGCGCGGCCGATGTATGGGGCGATTGTACAGTTACAAGCAAAAGTGTAAGGCTAATTATACAAACTGCAATATTATAAAAAAGTGTACTACTTTTTTTGATATGTGCGCAAAAATTACGTTGGTAGTAAATTACTACAGTCTGTTATACTACCTTGCCATCTATAACAAAGGTACCTATTATAGATAGAACGTTTTTCTGAACTCAAAATACTCAAATTGAGATTTGATAAAGCACAACAGGTGTGTGTGGCGTTTTCTTTAGACAATCACCTATCAGAATGTCAGTTACAAATTAAAAAAGCCCTGTAGTCATTTTACTAGGTACATTGGTTACTTTTCGATTGGCGTTAACTATCAACGATTGTCACCTTGCATACGCAGACAGGTAAGGCCCTATCCCACTATGTAAACGTGCAAACTTATGCGTCAACTAGTAATAATATAAACTGCAATTAGTAAAAAACTTGTTGTTTATGCTTTGCATACATTTTATGGTAAAATGTCTCTAAACATATTTAAAGGGGCCAAAAAACCACATGTGATTCATTTTACGATATGTATTTTTTTTAATCATTAACTTAGCACTTGTCCACACAACGTTACACCGGTTAAGCCAAGATTTGATCTTGGCTCATTGGTCCCGATGTCTCAATTAAGGCGGCTCGGCCAATTTGTAACACAATAAAACAAATGAGAATCACACTCGACGAGCCTTAATAACGAGTTAGTTTTAAATTAAGTGGTTTATTTAAAATTCGCAACTAGCACCTTAATTTCTTAATGAAAAGGTTTAATTTTTTTCGTTTTTACTAGGATAAAAACCAGAAAATAAACTTTATGGAATCACAATTTTAGACAAAATAATATATATAATATATTTGTACCATTTAATGTATTTGAACTATCGTATACTTATTTGATACTCTCTGGCTACGGCCACATTATCGGGGTTTCGGCCGAATATTCGTGTTATATCTCTCTCTCTTTACTATAAAATAAAAAAGAGACGCAACACGAATATTCGGCCGAATGCGCGAAGTGTGGTCCCAGGGTCTCAATTATAACTATATGATTCAAGTGCAAGGAAAGTTAAATCTAGTTTTAACGCTTAGGGTTCCATTTAATTCCCTTTGTTTTGTGTTTCTCGAGTTTCGTTATGGTGTTTGTTTATTTTTATTGCTCTATAAAAGAGCTTTCTTCCTGAATGGACCTACACTTCAGTACAAATAAATAAATACCTCCGTGTATTTTTGAAGTGTATGTATTAAAAGTAAAATTTTTCAAGATGTGCGAATATCACTAAAGTACAGTTCTTACCATTCGGCCATTTGCATTAAATCTAGCTTTGTCAGTGACAAAATGTTCACTGGGATAGGATGCCGGGACTTAATTAGCTTCCCTCGTCTCCATGAGCTACCTAGTTAAAATAATCATCAGCAACCGGCTGAAAATTAGGCTAGCCAGTGGTAATGGAGTTTTATGGACGCTCCGCGATTAATTTGTAAACAAAATGGTATTAATATATATTTATCTACACCACTATCATAAATCCTCTATTCCGCGTTCGGAAACCGTATGTAATTACCACCATTATTGCAACCAGTAACGTAACATCTGTGACAGTGTGGTAAAAACGTATGAAAATGCATTACCTACGGTAACGTACCTAATGAAAATCTGCCCTCCTCTCCGACCGCCGGCACGCGCCCGCCCGACCGCCGGCACAATCGAGTTGGTCATGGCGGTGCAATGGCGGTCATTCTAATGGTTTCCGAACACTTCATTTAGGATTTATAATATGTGTGTAGATAAAGCAGTGTATGCAACTGTACGTAATTGGGCCTTATTACGTAACAGTTACATAAACTACTATTGTTTACTGTTTAGAGTCACTGACCGCCGGTGCTAAAAACCTGCACTTTATTGACAAAGCGACAAAATAAAACCGTGAAACATATTTTTTTTTACTTTAACCCTATTGTGGGGTGTAGAGTTTGTCCGGAAAGTGAAGTGTCGAGGTTTATATGGGAGCTCATACATTCTACGACACTTCTGTTTCCGGGCAGACTCTAGTTGGTTTTATCTGTGAAAATGTTATTCGATTTCTTCTCATTTATAAGAGGAGGTACACCTATAGCAAGAGTTATAAAATAAACTGATGACGACTGGTATTTTTGTAAACATGTAAAATTAAAAATAAACAGTTAAAATTTTAAATTTTTTTTTTTCTTGTCTCCAAGTGTATGGATATGAAGTTTTCCGCACAGCTTGACCAAATGACCGAGCTATGAAGTTGTTAGACTTGGTATTGCTTGTTTTACAATCTTTTTATTAGTTTCGCATTATTAGCATACGTCCGTACCATACACCTATATAGTTATGTGCCGAGAATAAAAAGAAATGTGAAAAAAAGCAATGATATGGGTACTATAGGCTCTTTACAATCTTGATCTTCACGAATCAGGTTGTGCCTAGTTTAAGGATCACTGCATTACTTCTACTGTACTTACCTATAAGTTTTTCTTGCTTGATAAACATACTTTGTTTTTTTTTTATATATAGGTATACTTACTAATTGCGTAAAATGATTTTAAAACCTCTGAATCCTGTTTTTGTATTTTCCAATCCGAAAACATTTCAAGCTGGCTGGTTTACTGCGTAAAAATAATTAAATATCCATATTTGCAATTATAATTATCTCCAATTTTTTTGGATTTAATAAAATCGTAAATTACTATGTAGATAGGTAGGCATCTGTGTAATTCTTCTCTCTTAAGCAGTTCAAGAGAATATTGAGAAATTTATCATAAAAATCTGGCTGCATTTTATTTTCATTCGGTTTTAATGCTTATACGATCAAAGTTTTCATTTCATCGTGTGTAGATATGTATCATAAACCAAAATTCATCAAGTACCCATTACAAATAGTGCTTAATGCCTAAGAAAAAGACACTAAGATTATCTCTGTAAACCAAAATTCATCAAGTACCCATTACAAATAGTGCTTAATGCCTAAGAAAAAGACACTAAGATTATCTCTGCCTATGTCCTAAGTTATAAATTATCTGGCCAAACTAAATATAACTTGTATTAACGGTCTTATACAAATAAGGTACCGTTCTCTTTTCAAAACGCCCTGTCACCGTTCTATCGCGTCGTAACTAGCGTATCTAATGACATCTGCATCGAATCCTGCCAGTTACATGACAGGAGGGCATGTATATTGATTGTCCATGCGAGTCAACTTGTGTAAACCAGCCTAACGTGACCTGTAGATCCATAACGACTATAAGTAATTAAAGAGCGTACGTACTCGAACACACGATACAAGTGTTATCATGCAGACCACCTCGTGTGGCTAGGCTTTACTATTTACTGGCTAGTAAAGTAAACTTTATGGTTAGGGTAGGTCGCATCGCAACCATGTTACCGTAAATTGATAGTAAAAAACAACCATATAACTGCCTCCAGGTAAACAGCGCGGTGTAAACTTTGTAGGTAGGTACTTATAATATTTCGGCTATTAAGCAAGCTTGGGATGGAACCTACATAAATATTAAATATTTACCGTGAACTGCGAGTCAAAAGCCAGAAAACTCCAAAGTTCTGACTGACTCCTTCTACAAAGACATGAGGACAGCTATAGCAAATTTTATGTTATCAAGATAAAGACTGAGTGGACTAACACATGAATAAGAAACAATAGACGAAACATAGTTTTATTTTACAATTTTTTGGTGCAAAAAGTACTATAAGCTTTCGCAGTGTGGGTGTCCATTTCTGTGAAAATGGTTATACAATTAAGTCTTAATCAAAGTCGAAGTCAGAGTACAACTTGCTGTTAACCAACTACGACTACTTATAATTATTTGAAGGGGCAGAGAGAAGAATCCATTCAATGAAATAGCGAAACGGGCGGGTATGATATTAAATCCCAAGAGAATCGAGTTTAACGCGTGAATTCAAAGAAATAATCATGTTTCGAGACTTCCGAGTTTCACAGCTTAACTAGATGTAGCCATATAATCAAGTTTTTATTTCCTCTTCCCCTTATTCATAAACATTTCTCAGAGACCTGAGAGACATTTATGAATAAGGCGGTTAGACTTTACAGATTTTTAAAAATCATCAATAACTCTTTAATTAAAATTTACTATGTATGTACCTCACAAAAGTTTCAAAAAGTAGGTACCAACCTACTTTTTCAGACACAGTTTATGTTTATATTAAAAGTGTCCTACTTATATTAATGACATAAGGCCCACAACCTGTGAATAAAAACTTTACTGTATTCTGAATAGCAGGAGCAAAATTAAAAATATACCTTTACTAGCTTTTGCCCGCGGCTTCGCTCGCGTTAAATTCGGGGTAACACGGTTCCCCTTTGCCCCCCGTAAAGCTCCATACAAACTTCCACCCCCCATTTTAGGGAAGTGGGGGGTTAGAAAGAGACAAAAAGTAGCCTATGTCACTCTCCATCCCTTCAACTATCTCCACTTAAAAAATCACGTCAATTCGTCGCCCCGTTTTGCCGTGAAAGACGGACAAACAAACAAACAAACACACACACTTTCCCATTTATAATATTAGTATGGATAGTTTGCCTTATAGATTCAATAGTAAAGATACGTACATTTTGTCGATAGTGAAAAGGCTCTTATCTTATTGCTACCTTTGATATATTTAAGCGTTTTTTTCTCCTGACTGGGCTGCCCTATCTAACCCGCTCTCCTATAATTTGCACAAATAACACGCTGTTAGCTAAGATGCCGCTAAATACCTATAATTAGGGCTTTTTTCCCGCCGCGAAACATCGCGTGTTGTTTGTTAAGTTATTAGTTTCTTATTACCAATGCTGTCCATATCAAAAAGGTGACAAGAGCATATAAGAATCGTGTGAAGTTACAGCATTTTTCCTTTCTTTAAGATGGCGCTTTGAGCGGGACCGGATCACTGATCTAGTTTACAAGCTTTTATGTAATCTCGCTATTATGTAGCCTGTTTCCTGCTCCTTGCAACTTAATGCGTCCATTCTTATTTAAAGGTTTGAGCTTTTGAAAAACACCGAAGGATAAATACACTGATCAGTAATCACTAATTCTAGGTAATTCGTATTATCTTAGCGACGAACTCGACCCGTAAGATTACGCGAAGTGATGTGAGGTGACTCGTCTCATAGCACAGGCGCGCCACATCAACGAAAGACGAGTGTCGATTCTGAAGTACGGTAGTACTATTAGTTATTCTGTGTCTGAAGTATCGGAGCTATCAACATGGCGGTTGTAGTGTATAGGTTTTGACGTCCTCAGATCTTAATATGGCGGATTTTCGGCCGCATTGGGTTTTACGTATATACTGGACTCGTCATCTCTTTTTGCTTATGAATATGGCGCTGAGTTAAAACGAGGCGAATATATTTTTATGTGTTTTGATTTACATATGTCGGATCCCCTATAAGTACCTACATCCATGACTCAGTCAGAACTGATGGCACTATTTATGTACTCATCCTTCTCATCCTTTATATACATAGAAAAGAACGGGTACAGAAATAATGACGTTATTACTATATTGTCTAGTCAGCTATTGAGTATGGGCGGGTTGCATCACGCACTATTAACGAACTAATCAACGTTAAAGGCCGAGCCACACCGGCTGCGTGTGCGTAGCCGTGCACGTAGACTTGCACTTCCACTGCGTTGTAAACACCGATATGTAATAAAACTAATAAAGAACGGGATACACGGTCAGCCCAAAATAATTTAAGAACAACTCGTATAGCACTTTCTCGGTCAGCTTTATTAGACATATCTATTTGTAATAACGGGACTTAACCGCGTATATATTTCTAAAAATTACCTTTCGACGGTTAGAGACCTATAGGGGACGACATTGTCCCCGTGGTCCCGAAGAAAGACTGCAAAAGCCCCGTTATTACAAATAGATATGTGTAAAAACCGTAAATGTTTAAATCAGAGCTTTATTAGACTTTAGTCAGTGATAAGACGTGCAGGTAACAAATTGTCAAGTGCCATGTTTTCGGTAAATCTTGTTTAAAACTGTACCTCTACTAGGTATAGTCTAACTCAATGGTTGTACAAAAAGAAATCTTATATGACCTGTCACACCGCACACACACGAGCACGTCACACACGTCACGCAAGCGGTGTGACATGTCTTATGAGAATTCTTATTTTACAACGCAGTGGAACGTGCACGTCTACGCACATGCAACCAGTGTGGCTCGGCCTTCAATATAGCGGTGCAGCTGTCATCCCAAAGAGAACTGTCAAACTAAGACATGCAAATTTTAACCATGGCGATGACGTTAACAGACGGCATGTTGTTACCGGCCCTTTGGCTCTATCTCTCTGCGCGGCGACGCGAGCTTGATATGACTCTTTTGTTAAGAATATAAGCATGTGTTAAGATAATTTTGAACGTTTTGCGCACTTGGACAGCTGCAGCTGTCTGTACTATCAACATTTCTCTTAGGTAAGTCGCTGAGTTGTCGCTTCATTGAAAAAATATCCGACTCCAATAATATTTTATTGCTTATTAAACTGCAATGAAAATGTTAATGCTTATGCGGGCTGTTACTTTTGCTTTCAAATCCCACATGCGTAGAACCAGACCTTGTTTTCAGTCTGAGCGAGCAAAAGTTGATTGCGAAGTTGAAGTGCGTTTGAACACAAAAGTACAAAAATATTTTCCGAAACAGTGGCGAAGTGAAGACTCCCATATACACTAAGAGCTAGGTCAATGATCTATGAACTTTTGCTAAATGCCCAGATCTATACCTACTTTGTGTTTTTTTAGATTAATATATAGAAAAATCGTGCGATTGTCGTAGTGCGATTTTAAGGTAAACGATTTTAAAATTTGCCATTAATGGAAAAATAAAATAAATAAATATTGTAGGACAATCTTACACAAATCGACCTAGGCACAGGAAGCTCAAGATGGCTTGTGTTATGGGTACTAGACGACGATATATATAAATATATATAATAGATAAATATGGATAAACACTTAAAGTACATAGAATACATCATAACTCAGGTACAAATATCTGTGATAAACACACAAATAAATGCCCTGACCGGAGGCCGTTGAAAAAAAGGTCTCATTTAATTTTTTTCCTGATATGGCTGAAAAAGATAAAAACACATTGGCGAAATCGACCGCTGTTATTCTAATCTGAAAAAAAAATCGGCCAAGAGCGTGTCGGGCCACGCTCAGTGTAGGGTTACGTAGTTTTCCGTCCGGCACAGTAAGTGTCCCCACTTAAGAGTTAAAATAACACCGCCATGTAGGATATGATATGAGCGTTCCACGTACAGCGACATCTATCGGCAAATTAAGTAGGTAAACTATTGCGCGCGAGCTTAAAGTATGGAAGATGATTTTTATGGGATAAGTAATTCTTTATTGCGTGAACCGATTTTCACCGTTTTTACTTTATTTGAAAGCACGTCATTTCATTGTGATTTTGGTAGAAATTACAGGTACAATAAACACCAGCTTATACGGTTAAATTACAAACTTAGTTCAGAAATTATTTTGTATTTTTTTTTTCAAAAACTATTCAAACCTATCAAGTTCAAAATAATTTTCCTAGAAAGTTTTTATAAAGTTCTACCTTTGAGATTTTTTTCATATTTTTAAAACTTATGGTTCATAAGAGGGGGGGGGACACATTTTTTTTTACTTCTGGAGCGATTATTTCCGAAAATATTTACATTATCAAAAAATGATTTTAGCAAACCCCTATTCATTTTTAAATACCTATCGAACAATATATCACACGTTAGGGTTGAAATGAAAAAAAAAATAACTCCCCACTTTACGTATACTCTAATAAAACATTTTTTTCCATTTTTTATTTTACCACTTTGTCGGCGTGATTGATATACATATTAGTACCAAATTTCAGCTTTCTAGTGCTAACGATCACTGAGATTATCCGCGGACGGACGGACGGACGGACGGACAGACATGGCGAAACTATAAGGGTTCTAAGTTGATTACGGAACCCTAAAAATAGGTATAGTAATGACACTAATGACAGTATAATAATAGTAAACTAACTACAACATTTCCGTTGCTTCCGTTGCTCTCAGAATCGTATAAGTACAATGTTCAATTTGAGTCATACCGCACTGCAATATGACTCAAATGATACATTTCGACTTCGAGACTGACATATTATATAGAGCAACTTATGATTAAGATTTTCGACTTGCCTAATATAAGGTTTTGACGAAAAATAAGAGAGGAAAAGACCAAACCTACGTAAAATGTACGTACGTATACTGATGGTCATTGAAATAGCAAATAACGTAAACAACCCAATTTACCTTAATTGCTTCGCATTCACTCACTTTTAGAACAACCATGACTTCATCATTAATATAACACATAAACATGTTTATCTTTATCGAGACATATCATGAACCCTCTATAATGCGTTCAAAAATCGCCAATTACGACCAGCATAATGATAAATTTTATAGTTTTTTATTTTAAAAAATCTTATCTGTCAAAGTGTTATTTATAATAGCTTTGTAATTTGTAATACCTACTAATAATATCGAATTCGATTTTAACGTTACATTCAAATATCAAACCTCTCTATAAAGTAAAAATAAAGTAATTTGATTAGACCTCAATTCTAGTCATAGATATGTGTCGAGGTGACGTTTTATTCCAAACAACTTCCCGCCTTACTTTATAACGAACGATCGAGAGTTGGGTACAAATCTAATTTGAAAGAAAGAAAGAAAGAAAGAAAGAAAAAACGTTTATTCGTGACGTAATATATGGTACACATGTACTTAGTGATTAAAATTAAATGATTAATTTGTCACGAAATGGTCCCGACTCAGCGTGGTGCTAGCCTGGAGGGCCAGCGCTGGTCTTCCGTCGGGGCCACATGTGGGTGAGGTCACGGAGACAACACATTAAATTATAGTAACAAATAGTAATATTAAAACTAAAAAATTAAAACACGACAGTTATAAAAGAAATACAAAAACAAAATAAAAATAAAAATCAAAGAAAGTAACACAGAAAATTGGGCAATAGAATTAACTGTCAATAAAAGCTTGTTTCTGAACGCGACCATTCATCATTTCATGTCATAATTGATTGACTGACAGTGACAGCGAACAGAACATTCCGACTTTTAGTGCTACTGAAAAAACATAAAATTAGATCTAAGATTAAACTATCTTGAAAACCACAACAACAGAGGGAGTTAACATACTTAAAAACAACTCGTAAAACTATCAGTTCACATAAATACTAATAAGGAAATTCACAAAATTATGGGAAACAGTGAGGTTATGCATGGCATAGCGGATGAATGGGACATAACATGACAGTGAGTACAATATACTACAAATGCTGGAAAATTTAACGAATATAATATAATATAAATAATATACTACTTAGACTACCTATATGCAGCTCGTCTCGAGCCTGAGGGTTTCCTCGCTTACCTGATGATCAAGCATGAACTTTCGTAACCTAATTCTGAAACTATTAATGTTTTTCAGGTCTCTTATAGGGGGTGGTATATTGTTCCAACACTTAGTGGCTGCATATCGGAAACTGCCTCGGAAGGCTGCAGATGCGTGTCGTGAGGTGAATAAAACAATCTCACACCGCCGACCTCCACGAGACCTGGTTAAAGAGAGCTTCTCAAATAAATATATTGGGGCTTTATAGTTTACAATACCGAAAAGTAAAGAAGCAAGGTGAAGCTTACGGCGATGGTGCATTTTGAGAATAAGGTGCTTATTTAGAAATGGAGTGACATGGGCTCTCAAAGGAATACTGAAGCAGAAACGGGCACAAGCGTTTTGTACACGTTGAATGAGACGTTTGGTTCTAGAAAGTAGACGTGGACTGAAAACCGAATCTGCATAATTGAGTTTTGATAATACTAGTGACTCTACCAACCTAACACGCAGTGTTTCATTAATAAAAGGCCTTACTTTGTATAACACCCTGAGCCTATAGAAGCAATTCCTGACAGCATCAGCTACATGCTTCTCATACCGAAGGCCACAGTCTATCTGGAGACCCAAATTCCTAGCCTCATAAACACGGTCAATAGGCTCATCCAACAGCATGACTACCTTTGTGGGAGTAATACCAGCCAACTGATGCATGCTGCCAAATACCAGATATTTGGTTTTGTTTGGGTTAAGTAGCAAGCAGTTTTCAGTAGCCCAAGATGCGATGCTATTGAGATCAAAGTTAAGTTTAACAATGGCTTCATCAATTTCAGACGGCTTGCAAGAAATATATACTTGGATGTCATCTGCATAGATGTGGTACTTGCAGTGTGTGATGCGTGACCTAATGTCGGCAGAATACAGAATGATTAAAAATTTCCCTCTGAATTAAAAAAAAACTACGGTTTAATAGGTAAGGTTATAAGGTAGGTAAGGGTATAATTTCAAATCTGCATTCATGTCACGATCCAAGCTTATTCTTAAAATATGCATAACAAATAACATATCTATGTTATTTGTTATGCATATTTTAAGAATTTATCTATCTAGATAGATTGCTTTATTATTCAAAAAGTATACATAAATTTATACAGTGCCCTGCAAAACTGTTTCCACAGTTTGTCTGCAAGTGAGATAGTTAATAACTAACACAACATGTTTACGTACTTTCAAGTTAAAATTTTCAATTCACACAACTCATTTCAAGCAAGATAGCACTAATCAAAACTTATGCTAAATAGACCAAAACAAACCATTTTACTACTCCACGCGCCCGTGATATCCCACGTCTCGCCATAAAAACGGGCCGTTAAGCAGAAATATTAATATTCAGACCCAATAATAAAACTCGCACTGCTCTGGTAGCGGCAATTACATTTTACCGCCCTTTCTTTCAAACGCAATAAAGGTAACTTTACTAATATTACCTTCGTTACCCGGTTTTGTCCTCAAAAACCGTGGTACAAAAGGGTGCAAGCGACGTGGTTTTCTTTGAAGCTTTAGATCTTTTACTTACGCAACTGGTGGACAAAACAACGCAATTTAAGTATAAACTGGAATTCACCTAGAAACCTATTAGTTTCCCGTCGGCAACCGTTCCTTTAAAAGTCAAGCGGCCGTAAAATAAGAAATAATTGGACAGTAGGTGTCGTTTGATGAGAATTGCAATAAAAATGTACGCGAAGAATATCCTTGAAGTGTCTTAGTAATTTGATAGCTGGTATAGTATTTCTACTATTTCTTCTTCAACTACTAAACTACACTAGACCTATAAAATATATTTCTACTAAATCGATATTCTTTCTTATAAATCATTGGCTCTAGTGCCACCTATAGTGCATAGCTGGCACTGTAGTTAATTAATTTATACAAAACTCGGAAGATATTTCAATGATATGTATGTAGTTGATATACCCGCATTCGAGATTACCCTGCTGTAGTTGGGTTGGGTTATTCTGATCTGATCCCCTAAAAATCCGTCTTACTTTTAATATTGTTTTATTCCGATGTGTAATCTAATATGCTATTTTTATTTAATGGTTTTTAGAACTTTTTTTCATCGAAGTAACAATTATTCAATTTTAACAGTTAAAGTCGTAGGATCAACATAGCAGATATTTGGTTAAGTAGCGTCCGGCACCCGCCAGCTATGGACGCTGATATGATAAACGCAAGCAATCAACAAACTGGTCACTACGCATTATACATATAGTTACAGTAGATTATCTTAGACAGCGCAACCTTTTAAAAGCTCCGATTGATATCTAGGTGTCTTGGGGTAACTAGGACCGTGCGGGAGAAAGAGAGGGAAATTCAACTGACTATCGCGCATTCCATACTTTCATATTTCTTGCGTCGATTCTAACATTTATGGATGTTAAATCAACATGGCAGATATTTGGTAAAATAGCAAACCGCCATCGAGATTATTGCCCTGTTCAACAATGCCACGACATATATTATTTCCAGAACAGAATTATCGATGTCTCCGTCGAGTATCTAGAACTAAGATAAGTTTATCCCAATTTCCACGATTACGACAAAAGAAATGAAATTAAATGAAATATTTTATTAATAACAAGGTCTTGTACAAGGGCTTGTAGTCAAGAAAATACAATATAAAGCCTGACCAGAAATATATGATTATTGTCAAGAGGGCGCTATTATTCTCATTTATATGGCAACAGTCATAGAGCGTATAATGTCTATTGTAGGTATAGTAACATCTTGATTTGTTTACCTGTCAGCTCTGATGTTAGTTTGAAAATGTTTCACAGCGAAATAGTTTCATTTCCCGAGTGTATTATTTACAGGAGTTTATTATATACACTATTTATTATGTTTCGCTCTTGAATATGGATAATTTTGGAATTTTTTTGTCGTTTATTATTTCATATTCAACAATTTATTATTATTCAAGTAAACCGTCTCAATGACACTTGACAACAGTGACAGCCTATCACATGCACTCACACATGCATATCGTTGTGTCATTAAAATTATTGCCAGTGTAAGAAATTAGTTCCAATGAAATTCCGCAACATGGCGCATGATCATATATTTCTGGTCAGGCTTTACAACAATATGTATAATTTTATATTACAATGTACTTACAGTTTTGATTTGTAAATTATTAATAAATAATAATTAAAACATTTATATTATATAAATTATATTAAAAGATGAATGTTCGGTACATGTACTTAAAAGCTTTAATTTAGACATTCTACAAAAGCAGATCTAGAAATTCTAAATGGCAACCATTAAGTACTTTGGCATTTGACTATGAAGTCCGACAACCAGTTCACACATTACAACACAGCTGTGAGTAACCAAGAACATAATATTGTCTTCGGTTGCCGCGATAGTTATTCATGAAATAAAACAATTAAAAACGGATTTTATCGCGTGTATTGAGCTTAAAAATTATTATGTAATTTAAGCTCAATACACGCGATAAAATCCGTTTTTGATTGTTTTATTTCATAACCAAGAACAATCAAAAGTTCATAACATTAAAAGACAATCGATGAAAGTTTTATACTTACAGCTTTTTAAGTTTCTCTGCTCGCCTACTGATATTGTCTCCATTGTGACCATATCGCCCTAAAGCTGTTCGCACCATACAAATAAAACTCATAAACACTTTGCTTACCAGTTTTATAAAAAATGCACGCGTATCAATTACTGCTGGTGCTATTATCGAGGTATTTCAATATGCAAATATCAACGTCAACAGGAGCGCTGACAGAAGTGCACGAAAGCGTTTACAAAAATAATTATACAACTTATCTTTTTGACGAAGTTTAGGTTGTCCTCAAATGTATTTTCAACGTATTTGGTGACACATGACCCTGTGCCGTATTCTAATTTTAAAATACAAAAACAATACTTTAATGAAATATGACAATTAACCATTTAAGTAAGATTTTTTATTATTATTATAATTATATAAAAAATATTTGCCTTGACACCTGTTTTAAGGTTCAATCATTTAGTGTAATGTCGAACTGATGTAGCTTTAATTATTAAAATCTGTATAGTCTGTGCATGATAGGATAGCTAAGTAGGTGTATCTTAATGGCAAAATATAGTGAAACTATGTGTAGGGGTTGAGCCATGGTGAGTAAAAGTGAACCTTTTGATGCTAGACTTGGCTAGGCCAGATGCACCAACCACTTTTGACCGACTCATCAGCGTCGTCCGGCAGCGTACTATGAAAATTTCCATACAATAAAATTTAGCAAACAGATGTGTAGTGCAGACGTGTGAGGTCTTATCATTACGTTCTATACTATTTTAATCTTTACTGGATATTATCGATCTTACGTGGAGACCGCCACAGTAGCCCCTGCCCCTTACCGCCCAGTAAACTGACACGGTTGACTACCAGCTTTATTGCCGAATTTATAGTTTTATACTCAACAGGCCAATATTGAAGTTGTATTGGAGTTGCATCGGAATAATTTTCAAGCAAATTCTTATATCTCTGATTCAGACGTTTAGGCGCCAGCTCAGTTTGAACATTTTTAAAGTTAGAATACGGCCCGCTGATTTGAATTAATAATAATATCAAAATATGTTACCCTATATACGTCCCACTGCTGGACACAGGCCTCCTCTCCCCAAGTCCCCAAGCACAGCCCAAAGCGAGTTAAGGACAAAGCTAGGTACTAAATCTATATATTCTTCGTGTCCGAATACCTACTGTATTTATTGCTATAAGCTCATTACAATAATTAAACAAACAAAGCATTACCGACAAGCACGCAGTAATAAATAAGCGATTTCGCACGCGATGATACGCCTCGCCATGCGGCATGCGCAGGGGCACGATTGTACACGCTTTCGCGCGGTTGTGACAGGCCTGTCATGGATCGCAATTATTTTTTATGTCGGCCGTATGTCTTTTGGACACGTATTTAATGGAACAGTTATCTTTTGAAAAATTACTTTCAAGCTTATACTTCATTTTTTGTTTTTACGTATTAGTATTTTTCACGTAAAACTATTCAGATTTCATAAAATAAGGGATAAGTTCGCCTTTTGTACTTTCTTTGTCCTGTTTATTTCCTTATTTCAATGAAATAAAGCGTTTATTATTTACGTACTCAAACCAATTCACGTTTGCTCTAGTTTGATAAAACTACCCTTGTACCTTATTTGTGATTCGTGATAAAACTACCTTTGTATTTCACGACAAAACTACCCTTGTACTTACCTTACCTATTCGTGATTCGTGATAAAACTACCTTTGTATTTCACGACAAAACTTTTAAAGAACTTTAAATAAATTTAATAGTAAAATAATAGTATACACAGTGCTGCCAGATAAAATGTTTCTAGCCAAAAAATAGTAATTGATTCAATTAAAAGCTTTTGCTAATTTCTTGACATCTTGGAAATAACACCTTCAAATCTTGTTAGTCATTCAGTGGGTATAACTCGATTTATAACATACAAATCAATGTTACGCATCTTTGTTGAATTTTATTGTTTGTAATACAAATCTATTCTCTATTAGTACAAAGTAATTACAAACAAATAGTATCAATTACACACCATTAACTACGTATTTAACTTCAGTTATTACAAATTGTACGGCATTATGCAAAACAGAAAATTACCGTTCTAATATCTTAAAAGGTAAACACCGTTTGAATTACAATATAACGTGGGTTTTGTAATCCTGTTCGATAGTTAATATGTACCTGTCTTATGTAATTAAGTGAGGCATCGACAGGTTGACGAAGTGGACGCAGGTCTATGGATTAAAGGGCATTTTACACTAGCTTTTGCTGAAGTAACGACCAAACCAACTTAGTAGTTTTTATTTTATTTTTTATCCGAGCAAGCTCGCCTAAACGGAAATACAACGGGATATTATCTATTAAAAATATTTATAGCGAGTTACTCACGTAATTTAAGTCCATCGTTCATCCAAGTTCAGTCCAAGTTTCATCGTAAATTGATCGAAACAGCAAAAATCATCTTAAATTGCGTGAGTAACCCGCTATAAATATTTTTAATATGTTAGAGTCTCACGAAAGTTTTATAGTGGGATATTATCTGGATAATCGTTTAAATGACAACTTTGTAATAAAATCTTTCAAATAAAATAAAAAATACAGGCAGTATATGACGGCTTGATTACAGTCTTAGTGAACTCAAGCAATTCTTAAAAAAAGGACTAGGATAAAACTTATTTTAGGTTTGTGTTCGATATGAAATGGCTTTGAATCGTCTAATCGCAGTATAACATCCGGCGTACCCCAGGGCTCGCATTTAGGTCCAATGTAGGATGTAACTGAATGCTTTCACCATTCTAAGGTGTATATGTATGCTGATGACTTAAAGTTTGCACGGGTTATTAACACATCTGAGGACGTCGCTCTTCTTCAAAGCGATATTGGTAGACTGAGCAGTTGGTGCAGCCATAACCTAATGCACCTGAACATAAAAAAATGCGTCCACATGAAATTAACGCGTAAGCTAAACATAACGCAATCAGATTATAATATAAACGGTTATATAATAAAACTCCTTACTTCAAAACAGTAACTATATTTCGTAATCACAATAATCAGAACATAGGATGATAGGCCCACACTTTTTACATTAACTCTCCAAACACCCTTACTCCATCGCTGCGCATAACTGAATGCCCGTTATTCGTCATGCCAGTCTAGTTTTTTCATTCCCACCGAATACCCTCCATTTTCCAGTAGTCACTACGCTGACTTTACTTTAACATTTATGATTATACATATTTAGAAAGATAATTTAAATTATTTCCTTTTCTAAAATCTTTTTTAAAATAGTTGTCAATTTTAATGAATTTACACTCGTCCATCCTGACTTTGTGCATGTCCCCATGCACAGCCATAATAAACACGTATATAATTTAATCTTACACTCGGCATGTCGAATCACCGGATATTCAGCTATTTAGATAACATAAAGATTACACTCTATTACCTACCTATTATACATATTTTTTTTTATTACTCTTAACAATATTATTTCGTATGATTTTTTTTTTTAATCCTTAGCTTACAATTTTTTTAATCTACTCCTCTATTCTTTATTACTATAATTATTTCATTATGAATGTTTTTTTTCTTTAATCCAAATACTTTTTTTTATATTCCATCTCCATATTTTACGTCTCTTATATGATACAAAACTAAACTATGTACAATATATTTGCGCATATCATATCATGTATAAATATGTCCAATCCGTTTTTTGTTTCTCTTCCTCTTCTATTTTTTTATACATAACATGAAATACACCACATACAAAGCACATCTAAATATATAAAAGAAGAAACTGACTGACTGACTGACTGACTGACTGACTGACTGACTGACATATCAACGCACAGCCCAAACCGCTGGTTCTAGAGATTCCAAATTTGGCACGCAGGTTCCTTATAAGGTCTAGGGGTGCACTGAGAAAGTATTTTTCAAAATTCACCCCCTAAAGGGATAAAATAGGGGTTCAAAGTTTGTATGGCGAAACAAGATTAGTTAGACTATTTTATTCCAAACTTCACAGGGGTATTGCTAACAATAAATATGTTAACACGTGTTTCAGGTTTTTTGAAAATTCAACCCCTAAATAGGGGAAATGTGGTCACAAATACCGAAAATCAACATGGGTATTGTTTCTATGGTTTCTCGGGTCGTTGATTACGAAAACAATAACGATTTTAAAATCCAACGTGGCGCACGTGAAATACCATCTCTCCTGTTGGGGTGCAATGGGGTTGAAATGTCAAATTATCAATATGGGTGTCGTTTTTGTGTTTTTTTTTGGACGTTAATTATGAAAATGGCATCGATTTGGAAATATAATACTGTGTAGGTACATGAACATTCTTGAAAGTATTTGTGCCAAATTGCAATCTAATCTAAATATATAAAAGAAGAAACTGACTGACTGACTGACATATCATGACTGACAAATAGTTATAAAATATATAATAGTTGTTATCCCAGATGTCATTCCTTAAGCGGGTAAAGAGGAGGGTGGATTACTAATTCCACGCAAACGAAGTCGCGGGGAAAAGTATACAGACAGTTTGAAGGAACATAAATTGTTTATATCCCAAAAAATCAATCCTTATGGGGGTGAAGTTTGTATGGAGAATTTTTAACCGCGAACCGATTAAGATAAAATTGGTTGTGGATATAGTTTGAGTCCCGGAAAATAAAGGACAATTTTTGACCCGAAAATCAATCCTAGAGGGGTAGAAAAGGGGTTGGTACGAGTAGTGTGTATGGCGAATTATTAACCGCTGAACCTATTTAGATGATTTGGTATGGAGACAGTTTGAATTCTAGGGAAAGATATAGAATAACTGTTATCCCAGAAGTCTTTCCTTAAGCGGGTAAAAAAGAGGGTGGATTACTAATTCCACGCAGACGAAGTTGCGGGGAAAAGCTTCTATTCAAGAGTAGAAATCTGCATTAATAATAATCTCTTCTGGTGTAACAATTCAACAATTATTGCAATCATTTCTTTAAAAAAATAAGGGAAACGCCTTCATCAACACGTGTTACACCGAAACCTCCAGAATGTAACAAATGCTTTTCTAAAAACTGCATCTAAACATGTTTAGCCAAACGCGAGATAATAGCGGACAAACACATACATACGTACATACAAACATACGGGTCAAACTGAGAACCTCATTTTTAATACTTTTAATACGCGGGCGAAGCCGCGGGAAAAAGCTAGTGTAATATATATTTTTTTAATGTAGCCAATCTCTCCTTTTTTTTGATTCCTTGTTTTGCTTCTTAATATCTCAAATCCGTTTATTTTTTCAGTTTATTGTATCATTTTGTCATACATAATGTGAATTTTTTTTTACGTCTCTCATATGATACAAAACTAAACTAGGTACAATATATTTGCGCATATCATATCATGTATAAATATTTCAAATCCGTTTTTTATTTCTCTTCCTCTTCTATTTTTTTTATACATAACATGAAATACACCACATACAAAGCACATGTAATATATATTTTTTTAATGTAGCCAATCTCTCCTTTTTTTTTGCTACTTAATATCTCAAATCCTTTTTTTTTTTTAGTTCATACATAATGTGAAAAAATTTTTTACGTCTCTCATATGATACAAAACTAAACTATGTACAATATATTTGCGCATATCATATCATGTATAAATATTTCAAATCCGTTTTTTGTTTCTCTTCCTCTTCTATTTTTTTTATACATAACATGAAATACACCACATACAAAGCACGTGTAATATATATTTTTAATGTAGCCAAACTTTTTTTTTGTTTCCTTTTTTTGCTACTTAGTATTTCAAATCCGTTTTTTTTAGTTTAGTAATATTTTGTCATACATAATGTGAAAAGGCACATATAATATCATGCTTCTTTTTTTAATTTCTTTTTTATTTATGTGCTACTTAATCATGACTTCCATTATAATCCCGTTTTTATCATTACAAAAATAAACGAACGAATCCATATTCGTTCATTTTCATCTCGATACTAATTCTATCAACAGTGACATCAATTCTAATCAACCTCAGTCAAAAATTAACATGCCTTCAATTCTCCTATTATTTCCTAAATATAAACAAGCATTTCATTATCATTTTCAGCATTTATTAACTCATAATCTAACTATGTCCACTCTAAAGCTGCTTTCTGCTACTTGTACCTAGTAGGTGACATACGGCTACAATAGTAAATCGTTTACTCTTCGGCACTAGAAAGTAGGCTAGCGTACTCTGACCCAGACCTGCGTATTACCCCAGCCTCAAGCATTTTATTGACCATATTTCTTAACTTTTCTCTCTTTTTATATGACAATCGGTACGATCTAAATAGTAGTTCGGTCGGCTACTATTAACTTCGACATTTTGCCCTTACCGGTAGAATCCAAATCTTTAAACGACGATGCAAAGCAATGCTTGTATTAATTAAGCAACTGACTGCAGTCTCTCCTTGTCATTATCAATGACAATGACGGCTATACATCCCCCGAGAGTTAGAATTAGTCACAGAACCAGATAAACAAAACCTATAAAAACTGGCCCAAAGTCAACAAACGCCTTTTCTGTGCTACCGTTAATTTTGTTATCTTTATAATATTTTGGATTCGGCTTTGATTTATCTAATATGATTTATTTCACAGTGTCTCATTTGTTGTCTTTGGTGTCCCATTTAAGGGCACAATTTTCTACGTCATGACCTGTTCTGTGGCACCGAGTGCATTTTATAAGGGGTTTGGTACATTTTGAGTAAGGGTGTCCTTTTTCTCTAAAATTGAAGCAAAACAAAGGTCCACCTTGATCATTTGCCCCGGCTTTATCTACCCCTTTAGTAGCAAAGTTACCGTTCTGATGCCTATTCCTAAAATTCGGTCGTTAGTCGTCGTAGAAGTTGGTCAGGATTTGAGCAGCGCAACGCCCGCGCGCTTGACCTAGTAGTCTTGTCACTTAACCCATGTATTATACACTCAGCAGCTCGCTTACCACGTATTTCACACTGGTTTAACAAAGCCAATTTTTCATAAAAATATGTTTCAATAGGCTCGTTGAATCTACTTCTACGTTTTATCATGTCCTCCAGGGTTTGGCCATAACTCTGTTCGTAGGGAAACGCGCTCGTTAATTTCTCTTGCCATTCAGTCCAGCTGTAGAGTATGCTAGGTAAACTCTCGTACCAGGTTTTTGCCAAACCCTGGAGTTTCTGCATCGCGAAATGAATTCTAGTTTTATCGTCCTAACCGTAAACGGTAGCGCACTCATTCACTTTCTTCAACCATGTATCTATACGGTGATTTTTAGAAAATGGGTCAAATTCGGGCAAGATATACTTGTGGTTATTACTAGATTGAATGGGTTGCGCTGACGTTGATGGCTGGGACTGCAGATTACCTTTAATTGACTTAAGTAAGTTTGCTACCTCATCAGCTGTAAATAGAGTACCAGTCTTAGTAGACGATGTGTGTACATGATTTTCAGGATGCTCCTGAGAAAGCTCACGACGTCGTTTCCTTGTAGGGGTTCCTTCATCTCTAGGACTCTCATCCCGACAACGAGACAATGACACAACGTCCCTAGTGCCTTGGGAAGCTGTCGCAAGTCATAAACGTACGCTTTCTTCATCTAGTTGATGTTCACGATCTCGAAGACGTCGTCGCTCTCATTCCAGTTGCCTCTCCTTTTCGTCCAAACGCTCTTGGCGAATGCTAATTGGGTCACACAAACGGCTGAAGCTCCGTCTGCTATAGCTTTTTCCGCTGCGACGGCTGCGTTGGTTGCGGCTTCGTCTGATGTACACGGGGATTTCGCGGCGCCCATGACACCGGCTACGACGACCGTGACTATCATCTGATTCGGATGTACAGGCATGCTCAGGAGTTTCCAAGCGCCGCCTGTTTACATCTTCCTCATGCTCCATTAATCTGGAACTCTAAAACGACAGCGGCAATTAAAATGTTCTACTTCCTACGTTTCGTATATGAAAAAAATTGTTCCCGTACAGCGAAAACGATTTTTCTTTTCTTTTGGCTCAAAAAATTGAATCGCATCCGGAGTACAAAAATAAAAAATGACTTCGCATTGCCTTTTGTAACCGTCGAAACATTTGAAACCCTCGAAACTGTCGAAACCTTTGTATTTTATTTTTAACCTTTAAAACTTTAGAAACTTTGAAACACTTGACTTTCGACTGAGACTTTCGAAATTTACTGAAACTTACGAAACTTTTAGAACTAAAACTTTGAAACTTTTGACTTTTGAAACTTTTGAAAATTTGAAACTTTTGAAACTTTTGAAACTTTTGAAACTTTTGAAACTTTTGAAACTTTTGAAACTTTTGAAACTTTTGCAACTTTTGAAACTTCAAACTCTTCAAGCTTTTAAACTTTTGAAACTTTCGAAACTTGAAACTTTTGAAACTTTTGAAATTTTTGTAACTTGAAACTATTGAAATTTTTGAAACTTTTGAAACTTGAAACTTTTGAAACTTTTGAAACTTTTGAAACCATTGAAACTTTTGAAACATTTGCAACTTTTGCAACATTCGCAACTTTTGCAACTTTTGAATGAAACTGACTCGGATCTATTGTCCGTCGAATGCATTTCAATCACACACAAGACACACAAAATACTTTTTAATTTAATCCCTACCGTGGAAACTCGACCCAAAAAAAAAACAGAAACCAATCCCCATTAACTAAGGTCTATTTTATTAACCAAAAATAAATCATAAATCATAACTGCAGTTTAGAACACTTAAAATTTTGATTTTTCAAAAGAATTCGATAACTATTATTATCTTATCCACTACAACTAAATAAATATCAATTGAACCAAAGGACTTCAAATGTTTTACCGGCAATTTTGTTTAAACGTGGTGTTAAAATTATGAAGTAAACCATGATGCCTTGAGTGCCGGACAACCGTTAAAAAAAAAGAACAAGTCAATTATCTGTAACGTAAGTGTGCGGTACCAATTGTGCTACAATTGCTACATTCAAACAAATAAGGTGTTTTGCAATAAAACAGCTCTAGTTATTGTTACACTGTAACGAACTAATAAAGTAGATAATTAACGACCGAAAGACTTTTACAACAACTAAATCAAAGAAAGGATTTAACGAAAATTATGGGTACTTACCACTTCTGATATATAATAAAACTCCTTACTTCAAAACAGTAACTATATTTCGTAATCACAATAATCAGAACACAGGATGATAGGCACACACTTTTTACATTAACTCTCCAAACACCCTTACTCCATCGCTGCGCATAACTGAATGCCCGTTATTCGTCATGCCAGTCTAGTTTTTTCATTCCCACCGAATACCCTCCATTTTCCAGTAGTCACTACGCTGACTTTACTTTAACATTTATGATTATACATATTTAGAAAGATAATTTAAATCGTCTCCTTTTCTAAAATCTTTTTTAAAATGGTTGTCAATTTCAATGAATCTTACAGTTGCATACTAGAGGAAGTTAAAAGCATTCGTGATCTTGGAGTCTTCTTCGACAGTAAATTAACTTTCATCCCTCACATAGAAAATGTTGTCAAAAAAGCATCGATGACCTTAGGTTTTGTTATGCGAAACAGTAAATCTTTCAAGCACAGTGCAACCAAAATACTACTCTTTAAGAATTTGGTAAGAAGCATTCTAGAATACTGCAGTGTTGTCTGGCGGCCACATTATGCTACTCATTCTTTACGGTTGGAGCGGATACAAAAAAGGTTTACCCGTCATTTAGCTTTTCATGCTCGTGTTGTAGCCAAAAGATCGATATCCTATACAAGAAAACTGCGACACTTTAAAATGGATTCACTGGAAAACCGACATATAATCCTGGATGCAACTTTCCTGCACAAATTAGTCAACCATGTTATAAATTGTTCACCACTACTATCACTGCACAACTTTCGCGCTCCTTCTCGTTATCCAAGACATCCTATCACCCCTCTATGCCCACCTCTCAGAGGATCAAAATCAGGCGCCAACTGCCCAATACGCAGACTATGTAAAATTGCCAACGGTTGCAGTGACATGGCGGATATGCACTTTGATTCGCTTAAAACATTTATAAAAAGTGTGCGAAAATGTTTTTTACAACATTAAGCCAAGTTACCATTTACTGGTGTTTAAAATAAATAAATGAATAGATATATTATTATCCTTAAGTAAAAACTAAAAATATACTTTTTTGTTTTGTTTGTTTTTTATGTTACGCATAGTTGTTTATATCCAAATTATTTTGCATGCGGTGCTATAAGTAATTGTGACATTATTCTTTAAGTAGGTAAGCTTTAAAAATGTAAACATGTATCGATGTCAACAATTGTTGGTGAACCTTAATAAAAAATAAATTAAAAAAATATATATCTAGTCTAAAAGTAGGTACTTGAAGTCTAGCTACATGCACATGCACAATGTGTATATTGTGTACGTTCGTCCTTTTATTCACACCGTAATATAAACTCTATTGCAAGTAACATACGGGGTTAAGCAAGCAGACAAATGTAAATGTCGCATTAGGTATAACATTAAATTAAATAGCACCGCGAAGAATAACTTAATATTCACTGAATATTTGCACTTAATCGCCTTCTCAGTTTGCATTTAAGAAGTAGACTGAATAGTTTAATTTATAATTCATATATAATGAACAAGAACTATGACGCCTGGTACACAACAAGAACGTTTCATATACAGCGTGGTACATGTTAAGAGCCTCCAAAGCATCATTGGAGGTCCTCCAGAGGAACTACCATAAAAGGTACAGATCAGGGCTTGTAACCGGTTTTTGCAAAAAGCCTCGAAATAACCCAATATGTTTACATATTTTATGGTTTTTACGTAGAACTCAATATTGTTTTTAGGTTATGACTTTATATTGTAAGATTTTTCGATTAAATATGAAATAGTAAACGAAAGAACGAAAAAAAACCCGGTATTTTAGTATGGAGCAAAATATCGGTTACAAGCCTGATAGCTCAATTTGCTGCAACGAAACATTCTTTATGAAATAGTAAACGAAAGAACGAAAAAAAACCCGGTATTTTAGTATGGAGCAAAATATCGGTTACAAGCCTGATAGCTCAATTTGCTGCAACGAAACATTCTTTGATTTTTTCACTTCTCATGCTTAAACGTGAGTCATACTATGCTTACCAAGACGGACTAAAGTAGTAAATTTAGCCCATAGAGAAAATATGTATACATATGGTTTACAAAACATTTTAATTTAAATTGACCAATCAGAACACTTCGCCATATTAAATCCACCAATCACTTCGTTCGGGAAAATAACCACCTCGTGGTAATATGGCCTACTTTAGTTAGACCCTTCTCAAACTATCTACTATTTCTTTCAGAGTGAAAATGTATTTTGAAAACTGACAGAATTTTTTAAAACCTTGAAATATAGTTATTTTATCTAGTGGTGCGTTGTACGAAAAGTGAATAAAAGAAAAAGTTGCTCGAAGAGAAAACGATTTCACTTGCCGATCTAAATCAGAAAAACATAAAAGAAAAGAAGAAGTTATGTTACTACTCGGACTCGACTTGACTCATATGCCTACACCCAGGGTTGGGCAGTATTTCAAATACATGTATTTGAAATACAAATACGTATTTTGTATTTGTATTTCAAATACTGTCTTCGAAAAGTATTTGTATTTTGTATTTTAAATACTACACGTACATGTATTTAGTATTTTGTATTTCAAAAACTTTAAGCTTTAAAATACCTTAACATATATGTAAAATACATTATCTTAATTCCATAATCAGAATATGGACCGATTTTTAACTATAGTTAGTTGGCCATTAGGCCTGTGGCAACACTGAGTATAAGTGTCAACGCGAAACTTTAAGTATTATGTCAATAGTGAAAATAGATGTCATATACTTCAGAAAAAGTGACCAAACCCTCCGGTGTCCGAAGCCAGATTTGAACTGGCGTCTTCAGCTTTCGCGGCTGACGTCCTGACCACTAGACCACCCGGTCACGGCGGAACTTGACAAATTTTCTCATGTATATGCAATCTCTGAATTTGAAACGGCTAGGCGCCGTTGACCATACTCTAAGGGCATGCGCAGTACGGCGTGCTTGCACCTCCTATCCGAATCTCTTACGTGATTCTGGTATAGCGAGAGAGATGGTGCTGCCATCTATGAATCTTGAAGCAAATCAAATTATTTTGTTCAATATTTTTTGATTTGCAAAATTTTTTTTTTTTTTTTTTTTAAGTAGTTACACTACTATATATAAACTGAAAATAGATGTCATATACTTCAGAAAAAGTGACCAAACCCTCCGGTGTCCGAAGCCAGATTTGAACTGGCGTCTTCAGCTTTCGCGGCTGACGTCCTGACCACTAGACCACCCGGTCACGGCGGAACTTGACAAATTTTCTCATGTATATGCAATCTCTGAATTTGAAACGGCTAGGCGCCGTTGACCATACTCTAAGGGCATGCGCAGTACGGCGTGCTTGCACCTCCTATCCGAATCTCTTACGTGATTCTGGTATAGCGAGAGAGATGGTGCTGCCATCTATGAATCTTGAAGCAAATCAAATTATTTTGTTCAATATTTTTTGATTTGCAAAATTTTTTTTTTTTTTTTTTAAGTAGTTACACTACTATATATAAACTGAAAATAGATGTCATATACTTCAGAAAAAGTGACCAAACCCTCCGGTGTCCGAAGCCAGATTTGAACTGGCGTCTTCAGCTTTCGCGGCTGACGTCCTGACCACTAGACCACCCGGTCACGGTGGAACTTGACAAATTTTCTCATGTACTTGCAATCTCTGAATTTGAAACGGCTAGGCGCCGTTGACCATACTCTAAGGGCATGCGCAGTACGGCGTGCTTGCACCTCCTATCCGAATCTCTTACGTGATTCTGGTATAGCGAGAGAGATGGTGCTGCCATCTATGAATCTTGAAGCAAATCAAATTATTTTGTTCAATATTTTTTGATTTGCAAAATTTTTTTTTTTTTTTTTTTTTAAGTAGTTACACTACTATATATAAACTGAAAATAGATGTCATATACTTCAGAAAAAGTGACCAAACCCTCCGGTGTCAAAAAAAAAAAAAAAAAATTTTGCAAATCAAAAAAAAAAAAAAAATATTGAACAAAATAATTTGATTTGCTTCAAGATTTATTATGTCAATAGTTTAGTTCGTTACGCGTTACGCGCATAGACATATTAGCCATAGACCTGTCATGGTAATAATAATACCAAGATCCCAGAAGTAGAAGTACGAGTAGTACTAGTTTGAGCAAGAATGGTGACAATGACTTCATCGTCTTTGCTGACTCTACGCATGTCAGGCCCGCGACAGCTAGGATGGAATTAGAAATCTTTAAGTGACAACGGGAAAGAACTAAAAGTGTGCTTGAACGCAACCCAAATATTAGGAAAGTATTCATAAAATGTTATTCTAGCCTGTGACCTTCTGTGCCAGTCGACACTCGACAGACTGTTTTCATTGGCTGGTTACATTCGGTGATCTACGAGAGGCTTATCCGACAATACTTTTAGGAATTAAGTTTTTATAAAATTCCCTCTACAATGAGGATAAACGCGCAAAAATATGCACAAATTTTGTTTTAAAAACTAGTGCCTATGCCAATTCCTGGGATTAGGTTGCCGAGCGGACCCCAGGCTCAATAGAGCAAAAAGCTGGGACAAACGCTAGGAGGAAGAAGGAGGTTTGTTTTAAATTCCAAGATGGCGGAAATACACTTTTTCGTATAAATGGTCATGGTAGCCATTTTCAACTATTTAGGGTGTGTAGATTTCGAAAATGATGTCTGTTTTAAAATCCAAGATGACGGTTATATACTTTATTCTGAAAAAATGTCATGGTACTCCTTTTCGGCTAATTAGGAGGTGTATGTAGATTTCGAAAACTATGTTTGGTTTAAAATCCAAGATGGAAATACACTTTTTTGTATAAATTGTCATGGTAGTCATTTTCTACTATTTTGGGTGTGAAGATTTCTAAAATGATGTCTGTTTAAAAAAAAAGATGGCGAATATATTTTTTTTCTGAAAAATCGTAATGGTAGTCGTGTTCGGCTAATTATGGGGTGTAGATTTCGAATGTTATGTTTGTTTTAAAACCCAAGATGGCGGTAATACACTTTATTCTGAAAAATTGTCATGGTAGTCGTTTTCGGTTAATTAGGGGTGTAGGTTTCAAAAATTATGTTTGTATGTATTCATTGTAATGGTGCCTTTACGACTACTTCGAGTGTGTAGATTTCAATTTTTTTTAATACCACGATGGTGGCAAATAAGCATAAGGCCCGCCTGATGGTAAGCAGTTACCGTACCGGATTCACATGCGCGTTGCCTTCCCTTTAGGAACCTATACACTCCGTTTTTGAAGAACCTCAACCTCGGCAGGAAGGTCATTCCACAACCGCAGCGTTCGTGGTAAATTATGTCTGTTTTAAGTAGTCATTTTCGGCTAATTACGGGGTGTAGATTTCGAAAATTTAACTCCTCACAAGACCCCGGATTTTATCTCAAGCTGTCTAATGAGCCCAAACACGATGAAGTTACGATGAGTAGATAGGGAGTGCTGGTGACCGACTCCTGACTCCATCATGAGACCCTGGACCTCATCTCAAGCGGAAGTGCTCGTCAAGGTAAGTCTAATGAGCCCAAACACGATGGAGTTGTTATGAGTAGGTAGGGAGTTCTGGTAGCCAACTCCTGACTCCATCATGAGACCCTGGACCTCATCTCAAACGGATGTGCTCGTCAAGCAAAGTCTAATGAGCCCAAACACGATGGAGTTGTGATGAGTAGATAGGGAGTGCTGGTGACCGACTCCTGACTCCATCATGAGACCCTGGACCTCATCTCAAGCGGAAGTGCTCGTCAAGGTAAGTCTAATGAGCCCAAACACGATGGAGCTGTTATGAGTAGGTAGGGAGTTCTGGTGGCCAACTCCTGACTCCATCATGAGACCCTGGACCTCATCTCAAATGGATGTGCTCGTCAAGCAAAGTCTAATGAGGCCAAACACGATGGAGTTGTGATGAGTAGATAGGGAGTGCTGGTGACTGACTCCTGACTCCTTCATGAGACCCTGGACCTCATCTCAAGTAGAAGTGCTAGTCAAGGTAAGTCTAATGAGCTCAAACACGATGAAGTTGTGACAAGTAGATAAGGAGTTCTGGTAACCAACTCCTGATGGGAGCCTGGAACTCATCTCAAGAGAGCACTCACCAAGGTAAGTTTAATGAGCCCAAACACTATGGAGCTGTGATGAGTAGATAGGAAGTCCAAACACGATGAAGTTGTGACAAGTAGATAAGGAGTTATAGCCAACTCCTGACTCCATCATGAGACCCTGGACCTCATCTCAAACGGATGTGCTCGTCAAGCAAAGTCTAATGAGCCCAAACACGATGGAGTTGTGATGAGTAGATAGGGAGTGCTGGTGACCGACTCCTGACTCCATCATGAGACCCTGGACCTCATCTCAAGCGGAAGTGCTCGTCAAGGTAAGTCTAATGAGCCCAAACACGATGGAGCTGTTATGAGTAGGTAGGGAGTTCTGGTGGCCAACTCCTGACTCCATCATGAGACCCTGGACCTCATCTCAAATGGATGTGCTCGTCAAGCAAAGTCTAATGAGGCCAAACACGATGGAGTTGTGATGAGTAGATAGGGAGTGCTGGTGACTGACTCCTGACTCCTTCATGAGACCCTGGACCTCATCTCAAGTAGAAGTGCTAGTCAAGGTAAGTCTAATGAGCTCAAACACGATGAAGTTGTGACAAGTAGATAAGGAGTTCTGGTAACCAACTCCTGATGGGAGCCTGGAACTCATCTCAAGAGAGCACTCACCAAGGTAAGTCTAATGAGCCCAAACACGATGGAGTTGTGATGAGTAGATAGGGAGTGCTGGTGACCAACTTCTGACTCCATCATGATCCCTGAACCTCATCTCAAGCGGAAGTGCTCGTCAAGGTAAGTCTTATGAGCCCAAACACGATGGAGCTGTGATGAGTAGGTAGGGAGTTCTGGGCTGAATTCCGCTAAATGTATGTCCCGCCTAAAAAGTATTTCATAAAATGTATTTTGTATTTGAAATACATCATCTTGAAAACTGTATTTCGTATTTCAAATACCTGTCGCCAAAGTAGTTTGTATTTTGTATTTCAAATACCTGTGGCCAGAGTAGTTAGTATTTTGTATTTCAAATACAATGAACCCAGTATTTTGCCCAACACTGCCTACACCAAAAATATTAAACCCTACAGAAAATGCATCTCGTTTGCTTGGTTTCAACAAAAAATTTACTTATTTTCACCTGTGCTTTGATCCTCGTCTTTTTCTACAGGTTATTGTAATGAAGTATCATTAATAGCCACATTTAGTGCCTCAAATTTTGTTTCTACATAGGCTCCATAGATTTTCATCTTTTTCGCTTCCACTAAGACACAAAAATCACGAGCGGCCAACAGAGTTTTTGATTAGAGTGGTCCACTGTAGATAGATCCTTGACACATTAGGTGATACCACAATTCAAGCAACATTGTTGTACCGCCCGCCCCATTAATCTCAGACCTATTTGAAACTGCTAAAGCAACATTGTTGCCAAGTTATAGCTCTTTAAATTGAGATATCATGCCACTTGCAGTAGGTGCAGTAGGTTAGTAATGGTAACTCCGAGCTCCAGTGACCTGTAAGTGACGACCATGACTTTGAGCAGATATCAGGTGCCCGCTTTATGTGACCCGTCAATACATAAACTACCCGCTTCCGCGTACTCGGCAACTTCTTCGCGCCAAAAAACGGATAGAAATGGCATCATTTTTCATTAATCTTCCATTCATATAGTCTCTTGGCTTTGAGAGATGCAGTTCTTTAATATAACTACTTTTGAAACCAGTCCAGCTGAGTCTTATTTGCATCTCTGTGCTATCATATCTACATTTCTCATTACTCTTAATTGTATATTTGGTACACTCCCCCATCACAAACAACCACTTTGTTGAACCAAAAAGACGTCCAAAACATCATGTCTCAATTACCTATTACTAAAAATATTTAAGTATCTACTTGATATTAAAATTTCATAAATAAAACATGGATAGGTACCTACACCGTTTAAGAGACAGAATAGTAGGAAGTAAGTGTCACACTCTAGGGTCGATAAACTCCGGTCTGGGTTCGATTGTTCGGGGTGATTTGAACCCTTATGAAATCCTTATAAATAGGAGTTAGTTTTTGAATGAAAAATAGCACCTTCTTACCTGAGAAATACCATCAATAATGATATTAAAGCAATGATGCTTTGAAGTCTTACAGGCTTTCAAGGATTTTAGTAACAGTTGACTTAGAATTTGGTTTCAGGTAGATGAAGGATACGTTACGTTAGAGGATAGGCAGGCGTTTGACCACGATCTCACCTAATGGTAAGTGATGCTGCAGTCTACGGTGGAGCACGCTTACCTATTAGATACCTATTTACTCTTGCTTTGAAGAGACCCAGATTGAAGTCATGCGGAAACATAGCGTCAACATCAAACGTACATGGCCTTTCCTCTGGCGCATCTCATAGATTACTAAGTCTATCACAGACATCACCGTAACACCGCGTAGGGATAGGACCGGACTAGGCCAGATCTGTCGGGTTTGGACCAACACTGACCGACCTCCACTAAGTTCAAGACACGAGGCCTTGATCTTCGCTATGATACAATCAGAGTAACCCGAATCATTGCTGACCGCGTTGCGATCACTAACAGTAAAATATGAAAAAGTTACCTATCTACATTCATAACATTTTAGGTTGACTTATAATTTATAATCCCAAATCTTGTTACATACAAGATAACACACTTAAATGATATAATAAATTTAAGCAATTATGACATTCAGCATAAATAATTTGGATTCAATTTGTGTTCTTCTGAATGCTTGACGACTATATTTATTTATATGAGCTTAATAGTGTGTCTGTCATTGTTTGACAAAGGCTTCCCTCATCTATTTCCAAGTATCCCTGTCTTCGAGTTCATTCGTCTCCCACCAGGCCTTACCAAAAGCTTGATTAAACCCGAATGAATACATTTAATAAGATTTTATTGTGGCCCCAAATTTAACCTCCTATTTTAATCCTCCTCTTCCTTTAATTTATCTTCGGTGCATTTCACTGTTACGTATAATAATATTTTTTTACAATGTTTTAAGAAATCACAGTAAAACAATTTTTAATTTAACTGTTTTCAGTACCATTAACAGGGTTTTAAATTTGGCGAATTTCAAACGGATCAGGCCTTACATTAAACATAACCATTCAGAATAACTCAAAATTGACTAGGTATATAGGTACGCGACAAATTGGGAGCTTTAGCTTATAATAATAGGTTTAACAACAAATCATACAATGTAAAACATAATCCATTGAATTTATCGCATAATTTCAGTCGTCAGTAGATAAATAAGGTTTAAACATAAAAGGTTGCGCGGCGACCCAAATGCTTACAAAACCGAATACCTAAACCCTTGTATGGTCTACTGCAACAGTACAAGTATAATGCAGTATTTTGAACTCGACTGATTTCTACTTCTACCATAGTCAGCGATGTTAACGTTAACGTCGAAGTTAGTTGCCTAGTAAAAATATGTTTAGCTTATCTAGCCTTAGTTTAGCAATCAGTGGATACGAAATAATTTATAAGGTTTTTACAAAATTTTGCTCCAAATATCTACATCTCAATAAATTAAATAATATCGTTAAGTGTTATAATTCGGCTAAGTATGTAACTACTTATTTAATAATAAAAACTTACTAATATAATAATTATCACATAATTACAAGTCAGTAAACACAGATTACATTTGAAACAGAAGCCTTTAAAAAATATCTAATAAGCACATATCCGCAGCGCAGGCTTCGTCAGGTATAGTATAAATGCATAAATCTTTTATATTTTTAAGTTCTACATAAATGGATGTTCGTAGGTTTTACCAAACAATTTATGTGGCCCATGGGTCCCTCGACAACATTTTACAACTTCTAAAGGTACTGGGTGCTAACCTGTAGAGACTACTACTGTCCTGTCACCGACACTGGCCGGTGTTCACGAATTCACAATACGATCTTTCGCTTCGTTTTCGGGAACCTTGAATTAAATGTGTTTGTATCAGAATGTTTATGTGGTGAGTTACATATTAGTAACTTATTTAGTAACATTTTCGGCAAAGATACTACCCAACTAGCAAAAATAAGTACTATAAAAGTTCCTAGAACGTTTTCAGAAACACCAATAAGTGTTTCATACATGTCCTATAACATTGATGTAAACGTTAACAAAGGCAGGTTTTGGCACAATTATATCGCAATTCCGTGACATAACGATGTTATTGCGGCTCCATAGATCACATATTAGTACTATAGTCGTACTATAACAGTTACTGTAACACTTTTCAAGGTTTTAACAGTGATTTTCGTGCCGCTTACATCACAAAAATGCTACAAAAATGTAATCACAGTGCTGTTAATGGACTTTTTAGACCTGTAATGAAGATCAAGGAGCTACTATAGTTCATCAGTAAGCTTAATGTGAGTTGTTGTGACAGTGAGTGGTACTCCCAACATAATAAAAATAAAAACAAGTTTCTGTGGTAAGTAAAGTGATTGAATTATTTAAAACATGATGGCCGCTCACTGTTTGTGAAGTTGTAGTGTTAATGTTCTACACAGCTGTTTTTACTTGCGATTGAAGTTCTATTGAAAAAGTATACTAGTATAATTAACAAAATTTTCATGCGCTCCCTTAATTATTAATATTTATTAAATTAGAACAATTAAAATTTATAAATGTCTCATTCGCTGGTAAACAAGTGTTTTCGTCCTTATTATAGGCTTAGTATATGACTATCTGTCAGGTCAGCCATTTGCCGCCATGACAAAAATAGGGTTCCTTAACACCGGATAAACCGTATGAGAAACCTTTGATGTCATAGTTACAAACGTGTGCTTTTTTTTAAATTGGTGTCGGTGAGTGAACTGTTATACTACATGAAGAGCAATCATCACGTAATTATGGTATAAATTGGAAGTACGGTTCCTACTCGTATTTATTCATCTAATTTGAAATGTATGTAATTCTATGCTATCGCTTTTCACAAGTCATTGTGACATTGAAAAACTGGCTAAGAGCATGTCGGATTATGCTCAATGTAAGGTGCCATGGTTGTCGGCCCGTCACAAGATACTCTGTCAAAAGGTTGCTTTTTATAAGATATTTTACGGCACTTACGTCCCTTTACTATAAAATGACAACTCTTTGCGACAACTAAAAAATGGCTCAACCGATTTTATTAAGTATGGTTTTTATTGAATGTATTTATTAGTCGTCACTTCATGAATTTTCCCATATTTTTTCGACCCGCGATTCAAAAGTTAGATACACTCATTTTTTTGAATTTTGGGAGCCATTACATATTTCCAAAACAATTGGATTTATTTAAATAATGTTATTGAAGCCTTCTATTCTTTTGGAAATAAGGTTGAAGCGAAAAAAACATAACCCCCACTTCACTTGTACGGGAGGCACTCCAAAAAATATTTTATTTTATTTTACCGTTTTCTCGGCGTGATTAATATACGTACTCATACCAAATTTTAGATTTCTAGCGCTAACGGTCACCGAGCTAGGCTGCGGACAGACAGACAGACAGACATGCTGGAATAATCGAACTATTATTTTGTACGGAACCCAGCCTTGCTGCGCTCTTACCATCTTGTTATATAAAAGATTTCAAAATATCCGCTATTGGACATTTCGGTTGATTATAAGTAGTGAAATGCTACTTTTATGTATCAGAAAAGCTCATTAAAAGTAATACAAACTCTATAACTCAACTATGAGACATACTAGTCACCAAATAACCCATTTTAGAACCATTCAGTGTTAAAATAGTATTCTCAGGGCTACTATAGCAATCGTCCTATAGTAGCGATTAGGGAATACTTATAACGCAAATTTGAAACATAACAGTGTTGCAAAAATCAACAATAGGGCATTATTATCCTATAACTGAGTTTATGTAACAATTTTGACACTGTTTGCACTATAATATTCATTTGGAAGCGACAATAACACAAGTGTGTCCTAAAGCGGTACTATCTAGAACTTTAATAGGACCAGGAAGCTCTATAGTGGTAAAACAGTATCTCTTATAGTGCTGCGTTAAAGGTGTGATTTAGGCATGTCATGTAAACGTTTACATCACTACTTAATAGTACTAAAGTGCTGTATAAAATTATACAGCTGAATAGTGATAAAAGATACTTTTATAGAACACATGGTCATAACGAATACCTTTATAACGCTTTAAAATGACTTTTTAGTGATAAGCTGCTAAGTTAATGGACTATTTTGCTAGTTGGGTACCCAACTGGTTCTTAAGAGAAGAACTGACCCTACTTATACTGTGTGCTAACTCGTAGAGACTACTACTGTCCTGTCACCAGCCCGCGTTCATGATATGTATTACACGATCTTTCACAATACAACTCCTTTTTGGGCATCGTGAATGGAAAGTGTTTGAATCGGAATTGTTTCTACGTTGCGTTACCTATTGGCGACCATATTATTATTATTTATGTTAATCGTTACTTCGTTAGTTTATATCAATTTCGGTGAACATAATATTTACTTTAATAAGTGTTTCGATAAACCAAGAATTGGTACAAAATACTAAAAATTACCAATAAATTAAATTGAATGTACTAATACATATTTTAAATTTCGCAATCCAAATAAACAGACAAAAAGATAAGAGTTCATATTCTTATTTGTCAATTCTTCTTCTTTTTATCCTTTTACCTACTGCTGGGGTGTAGGGCTCGAATTATTTTTTTTCACTGACTTCGGTCCTGTGCGGCCTGGGTCACCTCCTCCTATCCCATCCCCAATACACCCATCTCTTACTCAACGGTACGGCGCCACGTAGATTTGGGGTGGCGCTTATTCCGTTTACCGAGCATCTTCCAGGTCAGGGCAATCCTGGATAAGTGAGTGTCAGGTTTCCTGAGGATATGCCCAATCCATTGCTATTTCCGTACTTGTATCTCCTTGTGTACGGGTGTTTGCCCGGTAATACTCCATAGATGAGCGTTTGTAATCCAGTTAAGTTAAGCCAAAAGATTCGCAGGGTTTACCACTTGGAGTCGTTTTCATCGTCCATGTCGCCCTTGTCCCATTTACTTGGGGTCGGCGCAGCATGTCTTTTTCTTCCACACATCTCTAGCACCCGTCATCTCATTACTCACATCCTTTCTTTTCATATCGTCTCTCACACAGTCCATCCACCTTTTCCTAGGTTTGCCTCTTCTCCTACATCCCTCCACATTCATTCTTAATACCGTTCTCGTAAATTTATTAAAAAGTATACGACTTCAAAATTAAATCACAGATACAATATATTATATTAATATTACCTAAAGTAATATTTTTTCAAAAACATAAAACCTTTTTTTGTAATGGAAGTATTTCTAACAATATTTGATAGGTATTCCTTAAAATTTCCAGTTCAACACCGCTAACCAATGTTATTTTTTTTACTTTTCAACTAACTTAGTCGCGCTTAGTTCTAAGTGTTCTAACAGGTTAGAAACAAATCGGCTTCGATTATCTGCAGCCATTACTCTATCTTAAGCTGACACGTTGGCCAATTCGGACCGTGGTTTGCCTTTAAGGTCGTTTAGTTATCGCGGATCTCAACCCGGCTAGTTGTCGCCTGATTAGTGGTCGTATTACTATATGACTGTTAAAGCACTCGGTTTTGATATTCGGTGGTATTTTAACTATTTTACCTGCTGTCCAGATTGAGGCTTTACGCATTCAGTCAAGCCCCTCATTGATCGTAAAGTTTCACTTGTTACTACTGCACATAGATAAATTAGATAATAGAGGCATCTTGCGTAAATATTTTGCCAATTGGCTGTAAAATTGGTACATATCATGGGTTAGTAATCTAATAATTAGTTTTAGATTTTTACGCCATTTGGCTTTTGACACTAGTTAAAGTTAAATTTTCATATTTAATTATCCTGGATACTTTAGTCGTTAATGTAAATAGAGTCCCAGTACGAGTATTCTACATTTGCATATAGTGTTCATGTTATACCATAAATGTGAAATTGCTTTGAAAATAAGATGTGCCTAAATTAAATTGCAAAATAAACCGATAATATTACAACATCGCCATATAGTTTGCGAGTTATAGAAACACACTTATAACACTTCTTTCAGACGAAGAGCTAATCCTAAAAAGTTGCAAACAATTTAAGAGAGCAACGAATCCTCATAGCTAGTTAGACACGGTTCACGAGTGAGTATCTTTTGAATCAACTCACTCACTCTTCAACTCACTGAAGATTTAACTCGCTCAGTAACTCATCTATCTCAGTGATTACAGTATTACTTGCTCGCTCTTTCTCACTCACGATTCGAATGACCCGGCCGAGTCAAACGAGTGATACGATGCGATTGAGGTGAATATGCGAACTGATCCACTGAGCGAAATAAGCGAAAAGAGTGATTCATATCTCCGCGAGCGAAAGATATGAATCAATCTTTTGAATTCAGTGAAGCGTGTTGCGCATCTCTAGCTAGCAGTGTTGGCCGTTACTTTCAATTAGAATTGAAAATTGATCAATAAGATTGAAGATTAATTCCGTAACTAATCAACTACACTAACATCAATTTTTACTAACGTTAGTTCGCATTAATTTTGTGACGTCGTTAATTACACTAACCGTCAATAAGAATTAACCTATTACTTACACTAACGTCTCGAAAATTTAATAAGATTAACAGTTAATTAGATTAACGTTAGTGTAACTAAATTAATCCTGTCTTACTCTAATAATTAATGTTAAAACTGCATCTCGGGTTTGGAAGTTGGGACCACTATCACAAGATGGAGCTCATGCTGGACCCTAGGGCTACCTACTGGATCTCGGGTTTGGCGCATCATAAACTCATGCTGTTTGGGCTCATTCGACTTGTACTGATGAGCAGATGGTACCGGTATCAAAATCTGGAGCTCATGCTGGACCCTGGGGATCCCTACTGGATCCCTGGTTTGGCGCATCATAGACACATGATGTTTGGGCTCATTCGACTTGTACTGATGAGCAGATGGTACCGGTATCAAAATTTGGAGCTCATGCTGGACCCTGGGGATCCCTACTGGATCTCGGGTTTGGCGCATCATAAACTCATGCTGTTTGGGCTCATTCGACTTCTACTGATGAGCAGATGGTACCGGTATCAAAATCTGGAGCTCATGCTAGACCCTGGAGATCCCTACTGGATCTCGGGTTTGGCGCATCATAAACTCATGCCGTTTGGGCTCATTCGACTTGTACTGATGAGCAGATGGTACCGGTATCAAAATCTGGAGCTCATGCTGGACCCTGGGGATCCCTACTAGATCCCTGGTTTGGCGCATCATAGACATATGCTGTTTGGGCTCATTCGACTTGTACTGATGAGCAGATGGTACCGGTATCAAAATCTGGAGCTCATGCTGGACCCTGGGGATCCCTACTGGATCTCGGGTTTGGCGCATCATAAACTCATGCTGTTTGGGCTCATTCGACTTCTACTGATGAGCAGATGGTACCGGTATCAAAATCTGGAGCTCATGCTGGACCCTGGAGATCCCTACTGGATCTCGGGTTTGGCGCATCATAAACTCATGCCGTTTGGGCTCATTCGACTTGTACTGATGAGCAGATGGTACCGGTATCAAAATCTGGAGCTCATGCTGGACCCTGGGGATTCCTACTGGATCCCTGGTTTGGCGCATCATAAACTCATGCTGTTTGGGCTCATTCTGCTTGTACTGATGAGCAGATGGTACCGGTATCAAAATCTGGAGCTCATGCTGGACCCTGAGGATCCCTGCTGGATCTCGGGTTTGGTGCATATATAATGGCGCGCGAAAGACTAAAACTTAAGTTATTCGCAAAGGATTAACACGTTAGTTACAATTAATTTCAATTCTAATTGAAATCAATTTGCATTAAACTATTAGTGTTCAATTTTAACTAACGTGTTTCAATCTTCAATTTTTAATTTTCAATTACAATAACGTTCGGCCAACACTGCTAGCTAGTTCGCTATCAAGTACTATTTTTATT
Source organism: Pammene aurita (assembly GCA_947086415.1). NCBI lineage: Eukaryota > Metazoa > Arthropoda > Insecta > Lepidoptera > Tortricidae > Pammene > Pammene aurita. The sequence goes on along the minus strand of OX352305.1, from coordinate 18,717,518 downwards.
CCTAGAACCGAGCGTCTGTCAACTGTCATCGATGAGTTTGCATTACTCGCAAAACTGTTTATCATATTACGTGGCTACGAATATGTCTCCCTCTCCTCTATGTATTTTCGTTGGGGTTGCATCGTACTAAACGCTAAGCTTGGCGCCTGGTCCGATACATTTAAGTACTTTGCTGGAACTTATCGTGTATATCTAATAACCTCTGACATCCAGTCACATTCAAAGACACCTCATTTATATATTCCTCCATGATTTTCCCGTATAATCAGCCATTAGGTAAATTGCTGCAGTTACTCATGGTACTCGGAGGCGTTAATCAGACGAGGTTGTGCAATTTAACCGATAGTAGTTATGAGGTTATAATTACTGTCTTATCATTTCTTAACAAGATATAAGCTTAGACTACAGCGGCTAAGACCTTGTCAATTTATTTATTGCAAAAGACATATCTTTGATAATCATTTTTCTTCGTCCTTCTAACCTACAAATCTCATCAACTTTAAATACTCGGTCGCAAACCTAAATTAAAATTGTATACCTAATTCCAGAAACAAAATGACTGGGCCATTAATTGAGTTCAAACTAGGGCTTGCAATTCCGGTATTTTTGTATGGCCAATTCCAGAATTCCGGAATTGGATTTACAAAAAATACCGGAATTGCAAGCCCTAGGGGCTGTTCATAAATTACGTCATTTCAAATTTAGGGGGGTCTGGACATCGGATGATGGTAGCATGACGTAGGAGGGGTGGGGGGGGGGGGTCATTCCAACGATGACATGATCTCTCGCATCTTTAAAAAGTGCTTTAATGAGTAAATAAGGAATAAAATTCGTGTTTTTATATACTTAATGCTATAAAATATTATCTACTAAATAATGTTTTATTGTACAATTAAGCTAAAAACGCATTTTTTGGAATAAGCTACGGCCAGTTCTGTCAGGTGAAAAATATAATCCATTTGTATAACCAGCAGTCTAAAGAAGCAATTTAATTATTGTCCTCGAGGCAGCACTGATATAGCTTAAACGCTCAAAGCTATAGAACTCGCAAGTAGCAACTGCTGCAACTCTACAAAGTCGCGCGGCGCCTGTCGGCGCGTGACGGACGGCGTCTACGCAGCTTGCGTTGCGCCGGCGCTTCGCTGGATTGGATTATATGAATATATTTATTGCAGCGTTATTTCAAGTATTTTACTTATCATCACTGAATTAGGGTGATAGCGGAATTAAGTAAGTGTTATCACATATTTTACGATTGATTATATAAGATACTTATGTATTAATAGGGAATGCAAACCGGTTATAACCGAAACCGAAATAATCGGTTTTAATCGTTTATTTCGTCAAAATTAAGTAACCGGCTTTTTGAAAATTCTAATAACCGGGTTCGGTTTTTTATGCAATGCAATTTTTACCTAAAATTGTAATCATAAAAGGTTGTGAAATTTTTTTTTTTTACTCTGGAACTATATATAGTATCAGGTTTCTCTCCTATTAATTTTGGCGAGCGATTGGCAGCAAATGTGTAATTCTGGTGAATTACACATTTGCTGGTGCTTAGGTGGTCCTAAGTAATTCTTACGGCTGACCTTGAACCATACAATTTCCACTTTTTTCTAATTAAAGACGCATTCTAGCTGTCCTTGCATTTCACAATTATCTTATTGAATTTATTTTATGAAATAAAACTTATCTATTTGACAAGTAGGTATCTTAATTAAAACGACGATGGACATGTACATAATCAGTATAAGGGGCACCACAGATACATATTATTGAATTTATTTTATGGAATTTATTTTAATTTTATTTTATCAAATTTCAACAAAAATAACCGAGACCGGTTATAACCGGTTATCGGTTATTTTTCGGCCATAACCGATAGCATAACCGTGTATAAAACTTCATCGGTTATTGCATTCCGTAGTATTAACTATTATTTAAGGATAATATTACAAGGTACCTTATTAAACCATTTTAACCGTGAGGTGAGTGTATAGGTAACTCTATAGATATGGGACGGCAAAATTTTGATAGTCATAATTTTGGGGTTCAACTTGCGTTCTTTCTGTATGGTGACGATGATAATTCACTTCCCTTAGCATAGCTAGCAGTTGAACATGACCCTATAAAACCTAAGTCAAACTTTGTATATTAAAAATTAACCTATATATAATCTTTGTCTTTTTCACATAGACTTTTCGTTTCACGTCCAGCGTCTAGATATTTGTAAAATATAACAAGCAAACAGGGGCCCATTTCTCAAAACATTGTAACTTGTAATACAAGCGGAAGTCCCTTTCTAGCAAAAGATGTCGAAAAGTGACATCCGCTTGTATTACAAGTCACAAGCTTTTGAGTAAATGTAATTCCTCCGAAAGTCACAAAATTTTCCCGTCTAAGCGCAATTAAGCTTTCAAATTCAATTCGCAATCAATTATTTAGGCCTTGAGACCTTGTTCCTCAAAGTAAGCAGCCCTACCCTACTCTACATTAGCAAACAAGTGGAATTCTCAACGTAATCGGCTGTGAGATCTCGATTGAGATCGATCGGATATCGGTGGCGAGATCATTAACGGTGTTAATACCTTGGTCCTACTCACTTATCAGCTAGGCTATTATAGCCTTTATGTAGTTGTCTTAAGATCTAATCTAACCTATTATAGTCGCGTGGCTTGAGCTATAAAACTTAATTGGTTTTAGTAATTACGAGGTGTTATAATTTAATATTTTCTTATTGTTTAGATGTTTGTGTAAATAAATAAATCCTCTTAATATTGACTCATGTAATTTTAATTTTAACACAGATTGATCCCTGTGTTTTAGTGTTCTATTTGATCCTTAAAAAAGAGTAGGTATACTTCTTAAATTAATGTTTGGTCATAAATTTATTTTAAAACAAAAAGGAAATAACACGTGACAATACAATAAAAAATATTATAAATAACTATAAACTAGAGACTACCTACAAATAAAAAATGTCCTCCAAATCGCTGCCAATGGGCAGGGTGCCCAGAAGGCTGGCCGCATTGCCACGTTGTATAGCGATGCTTATACGTTGTGCAAAGTATTGGCCAGCCCTCTGGTCACCCGTCGTTTCAATTAAACGCGCCGCTAAGTCTTCGTAGATGCGGCGCGCGCTCGGCCCCCATGGCCCCAACGTTTCGACCCCAAACGCCACAAATATATAATTAATGTTTTGATATAAAATGCATTTTGTTTTTCCGAACCATCCAAAACAGAACTCATTATCATATGAACTGTAAAAAATTGCGCTTTCCTTCTTTTAAATACTAAGCACTCACGGCCCCAATAGATACGTGTTCCAGACTCGATGGAATTACATTGCAAAAGTGACCTAAAATAGCTATAAGTAATCACAATAATTAAAATCACGTAAGCGTTAAGTCTACGTTCAATTACGATTATGATATCAATGTACGTAAGGGCTAACTCATGCCCAGTGCACCGGCAATGAGATTAGCCAATATCAATATGCAATTATAAGGCCTCGAGGCGGCGTACGAGTAGGTCTCTATCCGATATGTGCAAAGTTGTATAAATAATCGTGTTAACGTTCAAAAGACGCCGATCTAAAAGTCAATTACCTGAAATGCTTGCATTGAGACTTTGTAGACGGAGCCCGCATAAATAATTTTCTATGCAGCTTCCGATGGAATCACTTCTTTCGTACTCTATAACTGAATGAAAGTAATCGCTCGCTACAAGATATGCTGTCAGAAAAAACGGATATTAGTAAAATAAAAAAATAGATGTACAAAAATATTCACAAAGGCATGGACACTTATTTAATTGATTCATTCATAAATTGTCCATGCAATTTTTTATCTGGGTGTATCTACTTACCTACGAATTATAATAGATGTTATTTTGCAAAACATCTAACACCTCGTTGCTACTTACGTACCACATGGTGATATTGATATGATATAAGAGCCATTACAGTATAAAATATTAAGTTAAATATAGAACGTACGTAAATACGTAAATAGCGTTGCATATATGTGTATATGATAGGTCTTTTCGCGTTCACTTGCTGATTGCGTTTTGACTAATCTACTCGTTAACGATCGGGTGAGGGTCCCGACATCAGTTAGGATCAGGCTAACCATTTATGATTTAGCCGTCATTTTATTATTTTTAAGGTAAGATCAACTTCTTAATAACATAAATTGTGCCAAAAATATAATTAAACTACCTCTTCTAAGTTCCGGTTTTTACCGGGTTTTCCCTTTTGGGAATACGTTAAAGGACTCCATTCCATTTTATGTATAGTCACCGGCAATCTTCCTACACGACGGCCGCAAAAATATGTGACACGCTCTTTTGACCCCAAGACCTCTTTTGACCATAAGAGTCAATAGTACATCTTATACATCTTATACCTGCTATTGCTGGTTTTTGGAGTGCCAAAAAGACTCGATGGATTTAACTCACGACTCGAACGACTCTAACCCGAAGTATTACCCGCTAATATTAATACTCTCAACTCTAGTTTCGATCAAAAAAAATTAGTTAAAAATGTATATGTACTTAGATAACTCAGATCAGATCTCCAATATTTTTAGAGCTCGAAAACAAAAAAAGACTGTCAGCATGAACCTACATTTTGGTCGCACAGATATAAATCATAAACACACTTCATGTAATTATAATCCCATCAAAAACATAAATGTGAAAGGCTGCCAAGTTCGATACTATGGGAATGCTTCGCCTATAAAAGAAGTGAGATCTGAATAAGTACCAAGTTCCATAAAAATACCTCAAATCATAAATAGTTATAGGAATGCACACTTTATTTCCAGCAGTTTTTAAGGTACACTTTGAATAAGTATCACGTTACATAGAAATACCTAAAATTATAATAGTCAGAGAAACGCACACCGGTTTTTTTAGCAGTTTCCTGATAACATTTATTATTTTCAGTACTTTTTAATGATGTTACTTGGCAAGTTTTCACACACCACACACCTTTTCAATGCAATGAATCGACACCTTTGGACTGCAATGTGTCAAGTATATAATTTTCTATTAAAACTTGCCAAGTTACATCATTAAAAAGTACTGAAAATAATAAATGTTATCAGGAAACTGCTAAAAAAACCGGTGTGCGTTTCTCTGACTATTATAATTTTAGGTATTTCTATGTAACGTGATACTTATTCAAAATGTACCTTAAAAACTGCTGGAAATCAAGTGTGCATTCCTATAACTATTTATGATTTGAGGTATTTTTATGGAACTTGGTACTTATTCAGATCTCACTTCTTTTATAGGCGAAGCATTCCCATAGTATCGAACTTGGCAGCCTTTCACATTTATGTTTTTGATGGGATTTCTTTATTTTTTGTTAGGTGTAGGTTCTTTATTATTTTTTTATCACTTTTGCTTTAGGAAATGTCTCATTCCACTTAGGTATGTACTTTATACTATAACCCTTTATACTAAGCGTCTAATTCTATTTTACTATTTATTTATAGGTGATTTTTAGGGTTCCGTACCTCAAAAGGAAAAAACGGAACCCTTATAGGATCACTTTGTTGTCCGTCTGTCTGTCTGTCTGTCTGTCTGTCTGTCTGTCTGTCTGTCTGTCTGTCAAGACCATTTTTCTCAGGAACGCGTGGAGGTATCAAGCTGAAATTTATACCAAATACTCAGGTCTATTGTCCCTTGGAGCTGTGAAAAAATCAAACTTAAAAGCCAACGCAATCAAAAGATACAGTCGTTTATGCTGCAAATTTTAGTTTTTCGGCACTCGCAAAACCTACGGGGTACTTCCCGTGAACTCAGAAACTTGAAATTTGGCACGAAGCAACGTCATATAGCATAGACAATGGAAAAATTACAAAAAGTAGACATTTTTAATAAAATCATACAAAAAAACATTTTTTTAAATTTTAAATTTAATTTTTTTTTCTCGTAAACGCGTGGAGATATTAAATTGAAATTCATGTCAAATACTCAGGGCTATAGGACCTTTCAGATGTAGCAAAACCAAACTTTTATGTCAACGCAATCAAAAGAAATAGCAATTTAAGTCGCATATTTTGAAACTGAGTACTCGCAAGAAACTCAAAACCCACAGGGTACTTCCCGTAAACTCAGAAACTTGAAACTTGGCACGAAGAAACTTCATATAGTACAGACAAAGAAAAAATTACGAAAAGTAGACATTTTTAGTAAAATCATACAATAAATATTTTTTTAAATTTTAAACTTACAACCTTTTTCCTCGTAAACACGTAGAGGTATTAAATTGAAATTCATATCAAAAACTCAGGTCTATTGTCCCTTGGAGCTGTGAAAAAATCAAACTTAAAAGCCAACGCAATCAAAAGATACAGTAGTTTATGCTGCAAATTTTAGTTTTTCTGCTCTCGCAAAACCTACGGGGTACTTCCCGTGAACTCAGAAACTTGAAATTTGGCACAAAGCAACGTCATATAGCATAGACAATGGAAAAATTACAAAAAGTAGACATTTTTAATAAAATCATACAAAAAACCATTTTTTTAAATTTTAAACTTACATTTTTTTTCTCGTAAACGCGTGGAGATATTAAATTGAATTTCTTGTCAAATACTCAGGGCTATAGGACCTTTCAGATGTAGCAAAACCAAACTTTTATGTCAACGCAATCAAAAGAAATAGCAATTTAAGTCGCATATTTTGAAACTGAGTACTCGCAAGAAACTCAAAACCTACAGGGTACTTCCCGTAAACTCAGAAACTTGAAACTTGGCACGAAGAAACTTCATATAGTACAGACAAAGGAAAAATTACGAAAAGTAGACATTTTTAGTAAAATCATACAATAAATATTTTTTTAAATTTTTAAATTACTACCTTTTTCCTCGTAAACGCGTAGAGGTATTAAATTGAAATTCATATCAAATACTCAGGTCTATAATACCTTTAAGTTGTAAAGGTTTGTACGGAACCCTCGGTGCGCGAGTCCGACTCGCACTTGGCCGGTTTTTACAAATAGACTGGCTCCCTACACCTATAAAATGTACCTACTTACATATAATTACATACATCAATAACGTACTTTATTCTGTTTGTAAGTACGCTACCTACATAGATAATTAATAACTTGGTAATACCTACCTACCAGTAGGTATTATAATTGGTGGCCTATTATGTAGCCCTAGAAGTGCACCATCCCATCTCATCCCGTGGCGTATCGGAGGGTGAGATGGGCAGTAGTATATATAATTCCATCTTAGAGTATATATGATTTCCATGTTCTTGAATCTGCGGTTTTATTAGTTGTAAAATTAGAAATTATTTAGACTATGCGAGAAAAAATTGTCTTTTCATTTTTGTTTGACTGATTTAGCGCACCTAGTGTACCTAGTGACCTGCTTTGCACTTCGTAAATCGTGGGTTCGGTTCCCGCAATAGACACACACAGAGTGGTGAACAATTTTATTGTTCTTGTCTTTAAGACAAACATGTATTGTCTTAAATTGGTATGTATCTAAATTTAAATAAGTCTTATCTCATTTCCACTCCATACCTACTTATAGTAGAACAAAATTACACATTCGTTGTTTTCGAAACTGACTTACACTTGGCCGTTTTCAGATTTTTACTTTATTTCGACCTAAAGACAAACTTTTGAGCCAAATTTCAGGTCGGTACGACCATTGGAAGATAGACCCATTTAGTTCATTATGACTTCATAGTAGAACAAAGTTACACCTTCGCTATTTTTAAAACTGACTCACACTTGGCCGTTTTCAGATTTTTCCCTTTACTTTGACCTTAAGACCTATCTCCATGCCAAATTTCAAGTCAGTACGACCATTGGAAGTGGTCTAGGTTTTTGATGAGTGAGTGAGTCAGTGAGTGAGTGTATAGTAAAAATAGCGATTTTCTGACGTCAATATCTCAAGAACTGCTATAGGTAGGATAATGAAATTTTGTATTCTAGACAATTAAGGGGATGTCAACAGACACTCGAAATTTCATATGCGTAGATAAAATATGTTTTGAGTTATAGGGTGGTCGAAATTGGCCCGAAATGGTTCGTGTAATATAACCCACGGCCGGTGTGTCGCTTTTTTTTGCTCGAACTTGGCGGACACACTGCCGTGTGTCTAGATATTGGCACAACAAGGCCATTTTGCGGTTTTTTACCTAGCGGTAATAGTAGTCTCGGTAAAACTGTTGACACCTGCATTACCTGTAATTTACTACTTTTGATTAATAGCTCAATGGGTAGTCAAGCAGAAATAGTTTATTGACAGTGAGTGACATGGTTGTAATACGATCTTTCCCAAAAGTGACGAAATCTACACCGAACTGCCAAGTTTTACTATTGAAATGTTAAAGTTGGCATACCTAACGTGGTGATATGGAGGTAATATATCACAAACATTATGTGTTGTGTCACCAGCTATCAAAAAAATAATGTATAATTGCGCCCTAAATCATTTTAAACAAGTTATATAAGGAAGTAGTTTGATCGTGGTTTCATATGGATATTCTAGGGTTTAACGGCCTCCTAGCCTAGTCGGTAGTGACCCTGCCTATGAAGTAGGAGGTCCCGAGTTCGAATCCCGGTCAGGGCATATATTTGTGTGTTTATCATGAATAAGTATATATCTATGTATATCTATCTATTATATATATCGTCGCCTAGTACCCACAACACAAGCCTTATTGTGGGACTAGGTTGATTTTTGTAAGATTGTCCTATAATATTTATTTATTAAACAACAAATTAAATTATCTACCTCTACCTATACAATACAAACCTAAATACGATTCCCACAATATACATTTAAAGAATGTATATTTTATTGCTATCTACCTACATACCTACCAAAAAACGTTTCGAAAAATAAAAATTTAAACAATATACAATCAAACTCTTGAATTATTCCAGTGGCAAATTTATGAACTGCTAACATTTCAAATCCAACCTTCGCGACCCTCGTTCCATTGCGTCTGATTTGTCTTGACGCGCGCTCCTTATTAGGCCAGTAACAAACTAGTGCACTAACAAACCACCTCGTTAACCTGCTACTACGCATAATGACTCCTACGCATCGCATGCGAAAGTGCGTTCAATCACGTGATGCGACCGTGCGACAAAATCGCAGTGCGTAGATTAACTTATTGTGTTTTCTTGTAAAATTTAAAAAGGCAGAAAAAAAATTTGCTTTTTTATTTTGTCGTTTTGTAAGAGTTATTAATACGTATGAGAACTCAATATTAATACCTAATTTCAGCTTTCTAGTACTAAAGATCACTGAGCTACGTCGCGGGCGAAAAGACGGATATGCCAAAACTATAAGGATTCCTAGTTGACTATGGAACCCTTAAAATGGAAATCGATAATTAGTCTTTCTTTCTCTTCCTCCTACCGTTTGTCCCAGCTTTTTGCTCTATTGACCCTGGGGTCCGCTCGGCAACTTAATCCCGGGAATTGGCGTAGGCACTAATTTTACGAAAGCAACTTGACTGATTAGATGTCAGGTCCTCACGATGTTTTCCTTCATTGAATAGCGAGTGGTAAATATCAAATGATATTTCGTACATAAGTTCCGAAAAACTCAGTGGTACGAGCCGGGGTTTGAACCCGCGACCTTCGGATTGAAAGTCTGACGTCTTACCGCCAGACCACCTGCGCTTTTTCGAAATCGATAATTAGTCTATTTCCAATTTAAACAGAACAGACAAACTAGCTCTTTGTCACCTCGGTAGACTGATTTGCGTATTATCTTAAACATTTGTAAACGCTCTACATTGCGCCACTAATTGATAGAGCTGAACTAAATCAACTCTAACTAATTCTAAATTGCTCTAATTGGCTTCGATGGCTACGAATTTAATTTAATTTTCTCATTAATCCGGATTTCCAATTTAACTTCTTGACATCAAATTGAATCAGTTTCGTTTTCTAGACACTTTATTTGATAAATATAAATTTCAACTTCCTACATAATAATTTTATATTTATTACAAGCGTGGTTCTCGTAGGTATCTTTTATGAAACAGCTCATAAAAATTTCCACTTTCGCTGAATTAGTTAACAGTACTTTAGTAATAAACATAGCAAATAGTCTGAAACGACTTATCTATTTGACAAGTAGGTATCTTAATTAAAACGACATGTACATATGTACATATGGACATGTACATAATCAGTATAAGGGGCACCACAGATACATTTTTCTATGGTAGCTGAAGTTTGTATGGGGGCCATAGACATTTTTCCGCTACCATAGACAAAATTCCGTGCTGAATTCCGATCTAATATGTGATGCCCCTTATACCTTGATCACTTTACTTTCTATTACATATAATCCAACAATCGGGTAATCATCTCCATACATTGCCTTACAAGTGGTGTAGATAATGTTTGAATGGGTTTGGTAGGGTTCCGTAGCCGATAGAAAAAAGCTTTATGTCTACGCAATACGAGTGAAAAAGACGTCGACGCGTCGGCAGGCGTCGGCCGAGCCGATCCGAGCCGAACCGTGACTTGTTAGCTCTTAGTGCGTGGACATAAAGCTTTTTCCCACCGGATTTTGCCGAATCCGCGTCGATAGATGTGGGGAGACCCTTATAGTTTCGTCATGTTCATGGCCCGTAATTTTCATGCCGATGACATCAATTTGACGTCACGCTCCATATAGGATGATCCCAAATAGTTTTATTGTAAATTATTAATCATTAGTCGTCAATCATTTTAATCATGTACAAACTTCGAAAGTACTCTATTTACACATGGAATAAATAATACCTACATGATACGTGAAACGTAACGTAAATAAAACTATTTGATTTGTTTTTATACATACATTTTATTAAGTGGTATTGTTAACAACACATGACAATTCATTCGAAAACAGAATTCCTCTCTAACGTAAAGCACGCCATCCTTCTTGCATTAATTCCCATGCAAAGAAAATCTAAGTCATCTTCGCTTTCATACGTAATGTAATATTCATAAAAATATTTTTTTTTGTAGTCGTTTTTTGTTTGTTGTGTCACACATTTGGTTAATTATTCCAAATTCTCTGCTAAAAGGAAAATGTATAATTGATGGACACATTTTTTATGATTTTAACAACTAATACAATTAGGAAATCAGTATTTTTATTTCTCACTGGCACTTGTAACATTTTTGACAGAACGTTTTTTTAATGAGAACGAATAAAAAAGGTTACATTTAAAAAGGTTTTATTACATATTGATTTATAAACAGTCAAGGAAATTGATTTGTGTAACATTACATACTTTGTCATAGTGACAATCAACATCTAGACGCTAGAGATTTCATATTATTGTCACTGTGACAAGGTTCTAAATGGTATGCAAATCAAAGTCCTGGGCCGTACCTACACGAATAACTAGATACTTAATGATATTATTTACAAACGAGGTTTTGTACAGTAATATATACAGCCTTGGCCAGAAGTGTTGAGCACCCTTGCGATTTTCATACAAAACTCGAAAATTTAGACCAGCGTTTCTATCTTTTTTGAAGTTATTTTATCAATTAATTTAAACTGAACAGGCATGTTTTTTTGAAATGAGTAGTAACTGCATTGAATATTTGCAATTTTTCGTACCGACCTAAATTCCCATTTTTGTGAGCTCCACTTTTCATATTTGATAGGTACCTTGAAAGTGTTATTAAGTGAAGTTTTCTAGATATATCAATAAAATATAACATTTTACGTCATCGTACATTGATATGATAGGGAATTAATACTTAACATCAAAATTGTAAGCAAAAAAGAGCTATGCTCAACACTCCTGGCCAAGGCTGTACAAGTTAGTTTTGTACATAATTATTTACAAATTAATTTGAAACATATTTACATTTCTCCTTTTTTGTCCCTTATATTTAGATTCGAAATTTTTAATTAGAATTTGCTCAAGGTTTTTAAGGGTCATAACCAGGGCCCGTAATTTTCATGCCGATGACATCAATTTGACGTCACGCTCCATATAGGATGATCCCAAATAGTTTTATTGTAAATTATTAATCATTATCATTTTAATCATGTACAAATGACTTCGAAAGTACTATATTTACACGTGGAATAAATTATACCTACTTGATTCGTGAAACGTAACGTAAATAAAACTATTTGATTTGTTTTTATACATACATTTTATTAAATGGTGTTGTTAACAACACATTACAATTCATTAGAAAACAGAATTCCTCTCTAACGTAAAGCACGCCATCCTTCTTGCATTAATTCCCATGCAAAGAAAATCTAAGTCATCTTCGCGTTCATACGTAATGCAATATTCATAAAAAAAAAATTTTTGTAATCGTTTTTTTGTTTGTTGTGTCACACATTTGGTTAATTATTCCAACTTCTCTGCTAAAATGAAAATGTATATATGATGGACACATTTTTTCTGATTTTAACAACTAATACAATTAGGAAGTCAGTATTTTTATTTCTCAGTGGCACTTGTAACATTTTTGACAGAACGTTTTTTAATGAGAACGAATAAAAAACCGGCCAAGAGCGTGTCGGGCCACGATCAGTGTAGGGTTCCGTAGTTTTCCGTCCGTCACAGTAAGTGTCCGCTCTTAAGAGTTAAAATAACACCGCCATGTAGGATATGATATGAGCGTTCCACGTACAGCGACATCTATCGGCAAATTAAGTAAACTATTGCGCGCGAGCTTAAAGTATGGAAGATGATTTTTATGGGATAATTCTTTCTTGCGTGAACCGATTTGCACCGTTTTTACTTTATTTGAAAGCACGTCATTTCATTGTGATTTTGTAGAAATTACAGGTACAATAAACATCTGCTTATACGGTTAAATTCCAAACTTAGTTCAGAAATTATTTTGTAATTTTTTTCAAGAACTATTCAACATATCAAGTTCAAAATAATTTTCCTACAAAGTTTTTATAAAGTTCTACTTTTGATATTTTTTTCATATTTTTGAAACTTATGGTTCAAAAGTTAGAGGGGGGGGGGGGGCATATTTTTTTTTACTTCTGGAGCGATTATTTCCGAAACTATTTACATTATCAAAAAATGATTTTAGTAAACCCCTATTCATTTTTAAATACCTATCTAACAATATATCACACCTTAGGGTTGAAATGAAAAAAAAAAAACACTCCCCATTTTACGTATAGGGGAGGTACTCGTACCCTAAGAAAAAAAAATTTTCCACTTTTTATTTCACTACTTTGTCGGCGTGATTGATATACATATTAGTACCAAATTTCAGCTTTCTAGTGCTAACGGTCACTGAGATTATCCGCGGACGGACGGACGGACGGGCAGACATGGCGAAACTATAAGGGTATAAGGGTAGTTGACTATGGAACCCTAAAAAAGGTTACATTTTAAAAGGTTTTATTACATATTGATTTACAAACAGTCAAGGAAATTGATTTGTGTAACATTACGTACTTTGTCATAGTGACAATCAACATGTAGACGCTAGAGATTTCATATTATTGTCGCTGTGATAAGGTTCTAAATGGTATGTAAATCAAAGTCCTGGGTCGTACCTACACAAATAACCAGATACTTAATGATATTATTTACAAACGAGGTTTTGTACGAGGTGTAAGTGCCACTGAGAAATAAAAATACTGATTTCCTAATTGTATTAGTTGTTAAAATCAGAAAAAATGTGTCCATCAATTATACATTTTCTTTTTAGCAGAGAATCTGGAATAATTAACCAAATGTGTGACACAACAAACAAAAATACGATTACAAAACAAAATGATTTTTATGAATATTGCATTACGTATGAAAGCGAAGATGACTTAGATTTTCTTTGCATGGGAATTAATGGAAGAAGGATGGCGTGCTTTACGTTAGAGGGGAATTCTGTTTTCTAAGTAACAATTGTAATGTGTTGTTAAATACTATTGTGTATAAAAACAAATCAAATAGTTTTATTTACGTTTCACGTATCAAGTAGGTATTATTTATTCCATGTGTAAATAGAGTACTTTTGAAGTCATTTGTACATGATTAAAATGATTGACGACTAATGATTAATAATTTACTATAAAACTATATGGGATCATCCTATATGGAGCGTGACGTCAAATTGATGTCATCGGCATGAAAATTACGGGCCCTGGGTGGACGCATGGACGGACAGGCGGAAGGATGGGCGGGCAGACGAACATGACTCATGTTCGTCTGCCCGCCCATCCTTCCGCCTGTCCGTCCATGCGTCCACCCGTCCGTCCCTCAATCCTTATATATATATGGTACACCCTATAGTATAGGTATAGGTATATGATACACCCTCAAATGATACTTTTTTCACTCCTGTATCCTTTTGTATCTGTATGTAAAGACTTATAGATCTATTGTGTATAGAAAAATTGTAGACAATTTTATCTTCTTTATATGGTCCATAGACACTTTAGTGATAATGATAACCTTTTAAGCGTCAAGGTTAAAAAACCGAATTTTGACACTTAACAGTAACCCAAGATGGCGGCCAACGCTCCGACGCCTCAAGGTCGAAAATCTAGATTTTTAATAACCATCCTGTTTCTACACCACCCTTTGCAAGGCAAAATGCTCCAATTACTGATCGAGTATTAGGCTTCTTCCTATATGTATAATAAATTGCAAAGGAACTAATTTTTCTTGCCCTATTCCTTTAGATTGTATAACGTAAATTTATCTTTGAATATGTCATAAAATCACAACATTACAAAGTGATTTTGCAGACTTAATAATTATTCTGACGCCAATACAACGTCAACCATATTAAACAAGTATAGACGTAACGTTTTGATTTATAGTGTCTTTGCAACAAATAGTCCATAATATCTTATGCACAATATGGGTCTTAGATTTGTTTAATTAAGAGCTACATTTGAGTAACTAAGGTCAATAAATAAAGATAATTATTTACATGAACACTGCAAGGAACCGACCAATCATAAATCAGCTTTTCAGACAAGTACACGTCAAATGTGAAACGACCAATCAGGATGCAGTATTTAATATTGATTCCATAATTGAATTAATTCATATTGCGCTTAACGTAGCAAAGTCCTATCTCGTTTATAGTGTTATTGCAATATTGAACTTCACGTTAATATTTTTAGAGTTTAAATTGAGAATTTAGTGCATAGCTGTTGTCTATACAATTGTGTTTTAACGTGTTGGGCTTGGGACAGTAGTTAGGCGTTATTTGTTGTTATTAATTAGTGTTGTTTAATTAGTTTTGAGACCGTTGTTGGTTAGAGATTAGTGGTAAGAAATACATGTGTGGGCAAAGGATATCACTTAATGTACCTAGTTGTCATTATTTTGTTGAAGGTACCAGCGCGGTGGGAACCGGCGCTAACGCCTTCATTTCTCAAATGCAATATTAAATCTGTAACAAAATAGCTTTACCAAAATAATGAAATAATGGCACATTTTGTGTGGAAGCAGAAGTAAAGGAAAAAGTCCGAAAATGGTTAATTTGATGTTCCATCACAAGAAAAAAAAAATGTTGCGATTACAAACTTACAAAACCTATAGGGTACTTCCCATAGACCTAGAATAATGAAATTTTGCAAGGAGGAAGGCCTTACAGCATAAGTTAAGCAAAAAGTCCGAAAATGGTTAATTTGTTGTTCCATCACAAGAAAAAAAAAATGTTGAGATTATACTTGTAAAACATATAGGGTACCTACTTCCAATAGATCTAGAATCATGAAAATTGGCAAAAAGGTAGGTCTTACAGCGTAAGTAAAAAAAAGTTCAAAAATCGATTATTTGTTGTTCCATCACAAAAAAAATATTCTTGCGTAAAAAAAGTTTGACCCTCAATCCAATTTTTCTTTTCGTTATGGTGGCACCACACTTCGCCTATGCGGACAAATATTCGTGTTGCGTCTCTTTCCTATTCTATACAATAAGAAAGAGACGCAACACGAATATTTGTCCGCATAGGCGAAGTGTGGTTGCAGCGCATTACATACAGCAATGTTCGATTAAATCAGAGCTCGGATTTTTCACGGCAAAACAAAACACTAGCGTAATTTAGCCAGTGCTTGAAATATTATTTTATCGATATCGATAATTCAGAACTAGAAGAAATAAAAGTCACCAAATAAAATTAATATGTAATAAAACTAATAAAAACATTTGTATAAAGTTACTATATATTAGAAACAGACGCAATTTCTTCTTCAAAATCTACGTCAGTACACACAGCAGCACAAGACATTTTATTTGGGTAATAGTGATAGGAGTAGATGATCATTATGTTTTCAACATTCTCTGGGAGTAAACAGTTGCGTTTATCACTATAAATCCATTTATGTACACTAAATGTACGTTCAACTTCAGTTGACGTCAAGGGAGCAAATTTATAGAATTCATTATCAGTTCGGGTAATATTTTCAGATATGTCTCTTAAAATTTCGTAATCAGGATTTCGTTCGAGCACGGCTTCAAATTTACGTATCA
Source organism: Pammene aurita (assembly GCA_947086415.1). Taxonomy (NCBI): domain Eukaryota; kingdom Metazoa; phylum Arthropoda; class Insecta; order Lepidoptera; family Tortricidae; genus Pammene; species Pammene aurita. Next base: position 18,701,048 of record OX352305.1, on the reverse strand, counting down.
CTGGTAAAAGTTTACTCCAGTTTACGTAGCAACGAACAGTATCCAGAATGAGGAAGGATTCTGCAATGGATAAAGTCGAACATTGCAATTGTTCTATTGAAGAGGCTATTACTTCGTAGTTGTCGCGAATGAAATTTAACTCCGGTCGTAGTTTGCGTGTTTGAAAACATTTTTTTGCAGCTCTTATAGCTGCCGAGTCATTAGCAAGTATGGAGACGACATCACGTATTTGCTCATAGTATTGAGCGTAATATACCGCAGCAGATATCCAAGTTCCCCATCTGGTGTTAATTGGCTCGGGAGGTAGGGGAATGGACGGATATTTTGCCTTAAAAAGGCGTACACGCTCTGGAGATTTTAGGAATATCTTTTTGACATTCGATATCAACCCATCGACACCTTTGAAATTATCTCGCACTTCTTCGGCAACCCGGTGCAGACCATGAGCTAAACACGTAATGTGTTTCATACGAGGAAACGTTGCTTTTAAAATACGACCGGCTTTAAGCATATATGCGGCACTATCTGTGCAAAGTAAAAGCAAATTGTTTACGTTATCATTGAAAGAATTTTGAAACAAAAATTTTAATTGGTTTATTATTAGGTTTGCTATTGTTTCCCCATTTACCTTCTCTAAAACCTTCGACCCCAAAAGATAAAATTGCTTAGAACAATTTTTTTGCAAAGACCGAATCACCACGTTTGTCACACATTTTCCCATGAAATCTGGTGTTTCGTCTATAGATATCCACAAATAATTGGTTTTGTTTACCTCTCTTATACCCTGTATAGTTTTTTTGTACACGAGATTTAAATAAATTTTTCGCAGGGTCGATTCGTCCGGTAAAGAAGTCATAGAGCAGTCGCAACATAAATACTTGTTAAAAAAATGACGAAAATTATTGTTGTTGACTGTTGCCCATGGTATGTTGCATGAAATAAGAAAAATAATTAAATCGAAATAAAATTGATGTTTCCTATTTGGTTGCCCCGAACGGTAATTGTGGCGGTTGCTTTTCACATGATTCTCAATATTGCATATCTTCAGTTTTAGATGCATATCGCACATAGAGCAGTATATAGTGGAGGTCACTTCATTATAGACTAACTCAGGGTGATTTTCAATCCACGTTTTGATCCGATCTTGTACATTACTCATTTTTGTATTAATTGATACCTTGCAATATTAAGTTATTATACGTATATCCAACACGTCGGATTCAATGCGTTGCGAAATAAATAATACCTAGATGCAATTTACGTTTTATACGTAATGAAATGACAGTTAAAGTGTGAATGTCATATGTCATGTGAGATGAAATTTGCAGTCGTTTCTATCATTTTAAATGAGGTGGTATAGTTACTTCGTTCTAAGTTGTACATGCAGACCTACCTCTTTGTTGCTCGACTATGGCAAAGCTAAAATGAAAAGTTATTTTATTACTTATACAGGTTGTCCGGTAATTAATGCACAACCTTCTAACCCCCAGTAGGTCACCTTAGACTGGTCAAAAATATTGATTTTGAGCTCTAGTAGGTCTCCTGTTTTTCGAAATTTTCGCACGTTTGTTAGTTTTTAAATTTTGACATTCACACTGATAGGTGTACCATCGAATAAAAAAAGAAAAAATGTACTGAGGCAATACCTGTCATATACTCTAGTAAGACTCGATAGGTGTCGATAAAATAATATTTCAAGCACTGGCTAAATTACGCTAGTGTTTTGTTTTGCCGTGAAAAATCCGAGCTCTGTCGATTATTGTTAAAATAGTGTGATGTACGGAACCCTCAGGGCGCGAGTCCAACTCGACATTAGCGGTCGTGTTCCCATACTAGATTAGTAAAGAGAGCGCTCATTGTGCGACGTGACAGACTCACACAGATCAGAGTCAACTCACTCAGTTTAAGTTGTACTCATTCAGATCAGGTTAAACTCGCTCCATACTCACTCAGATAAGGTTGAACTCGCTTCAACTGATCTTGCCGGGAAGTTCTATCCAGTATAGTAAATCAACTCTGGTGCGGAAGGGTTCTGGATTTTTTCCCGGTTACCTTTCACAGCCCGATACAGAGCAGCTCTGCATGTAGCCTGTCAGGATCAAAACAAAATGAGGGTTTTCGCCGTCGAGATTTTCACTAGACGGCAGTACCGTGGCAAGAGGTCTAGCTGTCATAATCCACCAATCATGTTTAATCATATACATTTTTTTTTTAATTAATGGCTTTTACTCCTCGCCTACTTTAGCGAGGTGAATTCTACCAATGTCAAGGTACACTTATGATTTTATTCATTTTTGTAAAATAAAATAAAAGAAATTGTTCGGTTAAGGCCTAGTTGATTGTAAAGTGATAGCCTCCTTACAAACACGTGGGTGGCCGGGACCCCGGATAACCGTTTGTTCAACTAAAGGGAGGTTACGCGCGTTTTGAAACTAATTTTTCATTAGCTGCACACTTGTTCGTTAGTTCACCGTACAATAAGCTATCAATATTACACACTGAACTACGTAAATGAGCAAAAAACAAAAAACTATTCCAAAGACGACGTAGATATCTTGAAGCTCAAACGGAAATCCGTTTAATCATTTTTTTTTTGGTTGGTGGTTTTTTTTTTTGACAGCTTCTGTCAAAAAGACCTCTCGCCACGGCACCTCGATCGTGGAAACCCTTATTGAGAAATAAGGATTATCAAAGACATTTTACACATGGCAGATGTTTATACATGACGTCATACGAATATCCTGCACTATATCCGGTATAGACCTTTCAAACTGTAACATAGTGACATCACACTTAGCGATCATGTCACTACGCAAATAATTACGAATTGACCAAACTTTATTGCCTATTCAGTGATTTCTGAATACTAAAATTTCGCACCTACGATTACGTGTTTGCTATCGTGTAATTTGTTATTTATAAAGGTTTTAATTGAATGTAGTATTACGAGTATAAAGAACGACTGTACATGTTTCGCCATACGATTCAATAAATAAAGGTTTTTACGTATATAGTATTTGGGCCGTATTCTAACTTTAAAACACGTATAAACACGATCCAACTTCAATACAACTCCAATGCATTAACAACGCAATACAGCTACGGCATAAACATCTGAATCAGAAATATAAGAATTTGCTTGAGAAATATTCCAACGCAACTCCAATACAACTTCAATATTGCTTGATTGTTTGTTGTGTGTTGGAGTTATGTTTGAGATAGGTTGTGTTGTTAATGTATTTTAAAATTTGAATCCGGCACTTTGTTTATTTATTTATTCTATTTGGTAGCACACTAGCCATTCATGTGCCAAAAGAAAATCAATTACACATTAACAATAAACTAATGAACTATGAATAAAAAAACTATTACAACTAAGAAACTACAGTAATAAAACTAAAATATGTTATTTTGTAATATATCTCCAACACATTACACGTACAAAAATGCCAGCCTCGCAACGCAGTTCTCCTACTGCAAAAAGTATTGAAATCTAATGTAAAACCAAGCCGGTGTACCGGAGTTTACTATCAACATGTCATTGTGATCCTTTGAACATTAGATGTCTATATTTTTATAATAAATGGAATGACCTGGCCATCGCACGGCTAAACATACTCGTACGCTATGCACAAGCCGGCCTATCAATGTGTACATATTATATTATATAATGTAATATTATTAGATAATTGATTTACGAGTATCTAGCTTTACCCACAACAGTATTAGAGGGGAGTCTAAAATGGTCTGAATGGCTTCGGGAAAAGGATGGCACGGCCGTGCCTTTGTTGTTTGTTTTGCTCGACTTGGCGGGGGCACTACGGTGCCCCCAGACTTCGGGTAAAGGATGGTACGGTACGGCCGTGCCTTTGTTGTTTGTTTTGCTCGACTTGGCGGGGGCACTACCGTGCCACCAGACTTCGGGAAATGCATGGTACGGTACGGTACGGCCTTGCCTTTGTTGTTTGTTTTGCTCGCTGCTTTGCCCCCAGATCTTGGGCCCTTCCGAGATGGTGCCGAAGATGTTATTTCCTTGGTGAATTCCAATACTATAGCGTTGTGCGAGAAAACTGCTCCCACAGGAGTCTACTAGCTTTTGGTTAATCTAATATTTCGTTAATCTAAGGCAGCTTTCACAGTGCTGCGCTTTTTGCATATGGCGCCGGTGCGCGAGCGAGACAGCGCTCTGTATGTGTATAGCGCTGTCACGCTTGCACACCGTCGCCGCATCCATCCGGCGCTAGTGTGTTAATCACCTATTCACACAGAACAGTACACAACACAGTTCATGAATACTGTACATGAATATCTTTTTGAAAGGTATGTTTTCGAGATTGTTTTGAAATCGTATTTTTTTTGCATTTTACATAAAATAGGTATGTGATACTTTTTTATTACTAAGTATATAGGTATTGCACATCGATTTAATCTGAACAACTGTACCTCTACCACGAGTCATGCAAATAAGCCCAATTCGAGATTCGTTCACGAATTCGTAAATTATTTGTATGGAGAATTTGTGCAGAGCCTCTAGCGGTCACTTATAGAACTAAAAATTACTGCCATACCATAAGTTAAATTAGCGTTTATGCAATTCGCTCACGAACGTTCGATTGCTTGTTTCGTTTGTGTAGATTTCAATACTTTACAAAGTGACGTGACGTGACAAACGTCACATCCTTCACACCAACCGAAACAGATTGTAGGTACGCCAAAAAGGTTTTACTTCCTAAGTACATTTTATCTGAAGGTTTAGAACTGTGTAGACAATTATATGAGCAGTGATCAATAATAAGCATAGAAACCGTACTAGCTCTGAAAAAATACCCTACTTTTTGTGGGTGTTTAATATGCTTAAAAATAAATGCTTGCTAGTCCGTAAACCAGGAATAATTTCCGTTGGTCATCGTGTCCCAAGCGGTAAATTTTAAGTGGTTAAGGGCGGTAAATAATCAAGCTTCGTGATGGTCAGCTGCCGTTCCTTGAGTGGGTTCCTCAGAACGGCAGCCATTTTCTCACATAAAATATATATAAAATAAAATGACCATCGCGTCCCAGTTGAAACAGGTGATAATTTATATGCTATTACAAATAAAATAAAAATCATCAGCCGACTGTATAGCACTGAAAAAACCGTAAACTAGTCACATGAATATATGGTATTTAGGGTATCAGCAGACGGTTTTTCTACCTCAAATCAGCCGGCTGACGATTTTCCTGATAATAAGAGCATCAAATACTGACGTTCCGCAACCCACCAACGGAGCGACAGCTGACCTACGCGAGTCATCATTATACTTCGTCCTTAACCACTTCAAAAATTATAATCGCCTGGGACGCCTTGCGATTGTTCATGAAATTTGTTTCTGGCTTACTGAAATACAAGCTATGACAGTAAGCCTTTTTTTTACCTGATTTAAACGCGCGTGACTTTTAACGCATAAAATGTTATCAACCGACTTCAAGATTTCGAAGGAGGAGGTTCTCAATTCGTCAGGATCTTTATTTTTACTATTTTTTCATAACGTTCACCGATTGCAACTTTTTTTTAAACAGGGAAATTACGTATTTCGTCATACATATTCAAAGCTAGGAAAAGGGGTGAAAACTGTCAGTACTTCATCCATCCATCCATATATTTATTTCGTCGTAGGATATAGGATTACCTAAGAAAACCAAATTGATGAAATGTCAAATGTACAAATAACACTACTAGTTTAAAACGTCCTAGAACTACGACCAAATGTAGTGTTAGGTGATTCTTAATTTATTTGGTTATTTTGTCAACATGACAGTTCGACTTTTAGTGATCAAGATCATAGTGGATCATAGGTTTATTTCTTATTATTTAGGTCTATTGTATAATCACAAAAGGATAAGTACCCTTTCAGGATGTTGTTGATTCTCTAAAGTATAGGCAGTTCGCTATTGTTACACATCCCACCTGCGTCGACGCCGACACGTTGGCCAAGTCCTTTAATTTATTTACCAGCGAACAAGCCGGAGCGGCGCCCGACATCCGAAATCACTACAAGACTATTACATATAGTTGTCGTTCGTCTAACTATTGTTGGTGTCGAGGCAATCGATCCGTGGAGCAAGGGGCACGGAGCCTCACGACCTAACAAACGCACAAGGGAAGCTAAAGATGCTCCAGCAAGCCGCCGGTTTTCATACATAACAACGCAGGATTGCGGCTTTGCCGCTTCTTGCATAATGATAGTTTTATTTCTATTTATAAGTTACACGTACGAGTAATTGTTAGTAGTACTTATAAGTTTCTAGTTTGTGACAATGTTACTTTAAAAGGCTATTTCGCAATAAATAAATCTTTAATATAATTATGTACATTATCATTTCAAAGTGCCCTGTATAAATCTGGATGTCTTTTAAGTAAGCACTACTTTATAGTACTTGGATGCAATAATTCGAAGATGCCGGCCTGAAACGCAGTTGTTACTTCTTGAATATAAAATAATACACCTTCCTGGGATAAATAGTTTGCCTTGCCGGTGATAAGTTAGCTGCTACAGCAATCAATCAGAAATGAATGATGCACAAGAACCTGTAAAAGATGTTTCAATATTATTTGTTATTTTTCACAGTTTCATTGTAATTATTATGATTGAAAATGAAAGTGTTTATAACTATCATATCAAATTTCAACTACTTACCATTCATTTTAGGTTAGAGTTGGTATTTTTGTGTCGATTTAAAATCAGATTATTTGACTATTAATACATAAATCTCACAAATATTCAGCAGTTCTTGGGTCTAGATTTCTTTTTTTAAATTATTCTTATTGAAGTGTTGATGTGGATATTTCTATTTCTCATATCGGCTTGAAATTTACCGTTTCGTTTTCCAGTTCCAGTTATCATACTATGCAGTCTTCTTAACAAATTATGCTTAATATAACGCTTTGTCGATATTATTTCATCAACTAATAATATATAAATATAACACAATAAATACGAATGGTTTTCACTTTCACCATGTTTTGACATCTCACCCTACAATTTGATAGTGAAAGAGTTTTCTACAGTCGATACGGTATTTTTCGGTGACGTATGTCAAATTAGTGTCTTATGGTAGCGTTTTAATAAAACCTATCGATAACAAACTGCACTGACTACATCCGTCTCGTTCTACCTATGAGACGGATGTATGTCAGCATAGAGATTTCGAATTTCTTGCTGTCGATACCGAAGGAAAACTATTCGAAGCCCGTTGATTCGTTAACGACTGCAGAAAGGTTTCAGAATTTTCTGTAATGACTCGTGGTAGAGGTACTGATATTAAAATCATAATATAGCAGCCAGTATGACCACAGCATCTATTAATTATTCTAAAAAAATCTAATTTAAAGCAGATCTTAAAATGACGCAGATGAAATGAAGCTCCTGATTTTTTTTAATCATTAAGAGAAGGAACAGAATTAAGCATACCAGTGAAATTATCAAAAATAAAATAGCATAGTTATGAAAACAAAAATCGACATATTCCGCGATAACGTTGTCATGCTGTATCGCTGTTGTAGTACTTAGTAATTGAAATACAATTTAAGACCGTACTATAGTATAGTATCAATTTGAGTGAATCTTATATTTAGCACCTAAATAGGCCGGTGGGGTCTCAACATCCTCTGACCTGATTTGTTTATTGCCTCACTTGGAGTCTGAGGGCCAGACCTATCTGGCACCCTAAGCAGAATAATATTATACGTCTCTGAACTTTCAAACGGCCTTAATCGTTTTTAGGGTTCCGTAGTCAACTAGGAACCCTTATAGTTTCGCCATGCCTGCCCGTCCGTCCGTCCGTCCGCGGAGATAATCTCAGTGACCGTTAGCACTAGAAAGCTGAAATTTGGTACTAATATGTATATCAATCACGCAGACAAAGTGGTAAAATAAAAAGTGGATTTTTTTTTTATTAGGGTACCTCCCCTATACGTAAAGTGGGAAGTGATTTTTTTTTTCATTTCAACCCTAACGTGTGATATATTATTGGATAGGTATTTAAAAATGAATAGGGGTTTCCTAAAATCATTTTTCGATAATGTAAATATTTTCGGAAATAATCGCTCCAGAAATAAAAAATATGCGTCCCCCCACCCCCTCTAACTTTTGAACCATAAGTTTTAAAACTATGAAAAAAATCTCAAAAGTAGAACTTTATACTTTCTAGGAAAATTATTTTGAACTTGATAGGATGAATAGTTTTTGAAAAAAAAAATACAAAATAATTTCTGAACTAAGTTTGTAATTTAACCGTATAAGCAGGTGTTTATTGTACCTGTAATTTCTACAAAATTACAATGAAATGACGTGCTTTCAAATAAAGTAAAAACGGTGAAAATCGGTTCACGCAATAAAGAATTATCCCATAAAAATCATCTTCCATACTTTATGCTCGCGCGCAATAGTTTACTTAATTTGCCGATAGATGTCGCTGTACGTGGAACTCTCATATCATATCCTACATGGCGGTGTTATTAACTCTTAAGTGGGGACACTTACTGTGACGGACGGAAAACTACGGAACCCTACAGTGAGCGTGGCCCGACACGCTCTTGGCCGGTTTTTTTATAAATAATACAAATAGTTAATTTGATTCGTCCCTAAATGTTTATTTCACAGAGATATTTATAAAATCGGTTAATCGTGTCCAATGACGCAATTTTTCTTGAACATAATGTTGGTAGTTAACAATATAATAAGAGTTACTGAAATAACATAACGAGAAATAGCAATGGAAAAAGTTTAAAAATTTTTACTATATTAATTACTAGCTTTTGCCCGCGGCTTCGCTCGCGTTAAATTCGGGGTAACACGGTTCCCCTTTGCCCCCCGTAATGCTCCATACAAACTTCCACCCCCCATTTTACGGAAGTGGGGGGGTTAGAAAGAGACAAAAAGTAGCCTATGTCACTCTCCATCCCTTCAACTATCTCCACTTAAATAATCATGTCAATTCGTCGCCCCGTTTTGCCGTGAAAGACGGACAAACAAACAAACAGATTCACTTTCCCATTTATAATATAAGTATGGATGGATGTACTATTTAGTATAACTTTACTTGTCATTTCGACGAGTTCAACGAGTGTACAATTTATAACTTTTATTCTTTATTTTAATTTCTCGATTTTCTTTCGAAGAAATTTAGTTACCAAGACACTTAAAATGGCAATCAAAGAAATTCCCAAAACGATTGCCTATACTAATCTAGCCTTAGTCACTTCGGGTAATACCTGTGTATTACCAAAACACTTTATACCTATGTATTACCCGAAGTGACTAAGGCTAGATTAGTATAGGCAATCGTTTTCGGAATTTCTTTGATTGTCATTTTAAGTGTATTGGCAACTATTTTTCTTCGAAATAAAATCGAGAAATTAAAATATGCATATCCTTTTTACATTTCCGTTACTGTTACGAGTATTAAGAAAAGTTCATACTTATGTAAGTATCATGACTCAACGGCAATATCGTTTCTTAAGCAAACAGATTTCAGTTTTCACTACAAAAAAATCTAATGACAGTGACATTACAGTTATGGATAAAAATAAACTGAATCATGAACAAAGTATTTACCCTAATCAGATAAAAGGCAAGTCAATCGATTATCTTATTGATAAGAAACAATTTCGCAGTTTATGACGTAGTAGTAGGTGTGAGCGGCGCCAGTGATGTCATCGAACATAAGGATAATGAAATAATATTCATTATGTCAGAAGTAAAGGTAATAGATGAAAACGACGTAGTATTCATAAAATATGATAATTGAGATATAATACAGACAATGGCTGTTAAAGATAATGATTTTAGGAGTAATGAAACTAATGTTGTTTGAATTCATGAGGTAATAAGATAAATTTTGAATATAGTGAGAAAGTATTAGCAAAATATATACAAGTACACGACAAGCTCGAAACGTCAGGAAAATAATAAAAGTAAGTTTACGCGATTAAATCCCGTTTTTTTTTCAAAATAATTAGTGAAAATCGTATAAGTTTAAATAAGTACATGTTGCTGTTAATGCAGATATACTATAAAATTACATTCATTATGTCTTATATTTTCATTAGAAATATATAATATATCACAGCAAAACCGAATCCTTTTAATTTTTATTGTGAAATTCCAATACATACGATTATGATTTTGTTATTTGTAGTAAATTTATGTTTTTTTTATATTTATCATAGCATCCTTGTTGCTATCGTATTTCTCTTTCTCATTGTATTAATACTTTTATCTTAATTCTACTTTATTTTTCCCTGTGATATCCCTTCACCGTGTAGACTCCACCTCTCTGCCAATTCTGTCCAACCAATCTCCATTTACCCAAATTCGTATTGCCACTATTGCCCTCTAAATACGAAGGGCGCGGCCAATTTTCTATTAGTCCGATTTGCACATGCGCAGTCCACATTTTGACGCCATCTTCTTTCCTATCAGCTCCATGTCTTGAAACTTAAATACCTACCTTGCGAACTTGTTTTACAGTAAATTAAATACATATAAACTATTTACTCCCTCACCTTTAAAAACCGGCCAAGTGCGTATCGGACCACTCATACTAGAGGGTTCCGTACCTGCACTGGAATAAGAACCAAACTAATACCAAAAGGTCGTATCTGATGCCGATGGAAGAAGTTTTTTGGAAATAACTCAGAAGTGGTCAGCCACTTCTGAGTTAGTCACACACTGATAATGTTCAAAACAATTTCCTTAGAAAGTATGACATAAATTCTAAGAAAATTGTATAATAATAATAAATTGATGAGGCGCATCTTAAACAAGAAACATATTTTTTAACTTACGATTCAAAAGTTACAGGGGGGAACACAATTTTTCTGACTTTCGAAGCGATTATTTCTGAAAATATCCAATTAATCACAAAATATTTAAAAAAACTCGATGTTATTTTTAAAGACCTATCGATTGATATGCATCATATTGATATTAGGTTAATAAAAAAAATTGTGACATGTATGGAACGCCCCCCCGAAATATTTTTTTTGCAATTTAACTACAAAACTAAATAGCGGCATAAAAAATACACCTTAATTCTAAATTTTATTAACATACGTCTTATAGTTTCCAAGTCAAATGTCTGTGATATACGGACGGACGGACGGACATGACGAAACTACAAGGGTTTCGTTTTTGCCATTTTGGCTACGGGACCCTAAAAACGAATATAAATGTAATACAGCTTACCACTAACTAAAAAGCTGTACACATTTACAAACTGAATACTTAAATGTAGTCCAAGTTCTACATCAAGTATATGGCACGGCTATATCTTGTCACTGACAAGCCGGTGCATTTCAGTGTTAAATCTGATTTAATCACATCCGTTGTCAGTCTATGTGGAATTTGAAATAGGTTCTGAGAATGACAACTCTACTTAGTTTGACTGCCGACTGCGATAGGGAACCATACGTGTAGTTATTTCACTCTAAAAGAAAATACTTCCCCGAACAATTCACGCATGCAATTCATCCTTTGAAAAGTCTGCAACCAGGAACTAGTTCATCAACATAAACTTAACATTACGTACTCCACCTTACGTAAAATCACAGGCAAATATCATTAGACCCTACTCATAGTGTTGTATTCTTCATAGTAAGGTTGCCAGAGAGCTCAATGCGGATTAAGTGTGATGACGACGGGAGACCCTTTTATCCCTTTAGCGGTCTCCACGGTGAATCCTTCTCTATATAAAAGGGTCGGTAACGTGCATGTGACACCTTTGGAGTTTCAGGCGTTCACCGGTTACTGTAGCTGCTTATTTCAGGCGGGTCGCATGCTTATTTACCTCGTCGTGTTATAAAAAATAGGGTAGTTCTGAGCTGACCCCTACCGACCCTATACAGTATATACACGCATGGTCCCTATTTAATTAAGTATCAACATTGCTATAACGTTTTAGTTTATTTCATAATGCGACATCCGACCTAGTGTAAACTTGCCCTTAGTTTCTCCAGTCACAAGTAATTTTACCTACCCGAGATTGATGTACTTTGATCGCATTCCTTAGACAGCTTATCAGTTTCAAAAGAATTCACAATATCCGTTAATGTTTCAGAAGCATGACATTGATTTAGTTACACACGTCATAGATTACTTTGGCATAATGAATGTTCCTTATAGAGCAATTTGTATGCAATGGAAAAAAAAATTAGGCAATTTTTTTTTTAATTGTCTCCTACTTATGTTACCTAGGTACTACACTTGTAGACATTTTTACAAGAAAAATGACAACGTAGTGACTTCTGACTCTTGAGTTGATTTTTCGGCTATTCAGTCTGGTTATAAAAGAAAACAGAAGCCAAAGGTCAAAAATTTTATGCATAATGTAGGGGGCACTACATAGTTAAATCTAGTCAATGAGATACGTAGAATAATTGCTTCTGATTGCATAATATGTAGGAGACAGGTGGTTTATTGGCGGTTCAGACATAAGTACAAATAAGTAATAGAGTAGGTATTACCTACTGCAGGTGTACATTATGGTGTCTGCAGTTTTCGACGTGATTGCCTGATAAGGATAGTGTCTTCTCTTTTGCTCTAAGTATATCAAGTTGCCCCATCACACATAACAACCGTAACAGCCATTGGAAGACTCATTCAATTGTTTATCGTATCCTCCCGGAAAAAATCGAACTTCAGGCTGATTTTCCAGGTACCTAAATATGTAATAGTGGTTCTAAAGCGGGTTGACGCAGAACAGATTTTATCATAATTATGTTCACTCACAAGTCAGTTCCAAAAAAACATCAATATATATATATTTTTTATAAACCCATTGATTTATTATCAAGGATCGGACAAACGCCCGTCATTTTGAAAATATAACCCTGTTCCGTACAGCAGAGACTTCCTTATGTTAATTAAAAAAATAGTATTTAATGGATTTATTGGACCATAATTTATATCCAGTCACAAATTAATTAATGATTGACATTCCGAAAATTACTTTCGCCAATAAAATAGAATGACCAAATTTTTTTCTAAATTTTCACTTGTGAGCCTATAACGATGTCAATTTAGGACCCATTTATGCGTTGAAAAAGTCCGTTCACAGTCTACGGACCTCATAGGGGCATATGTAATCGTTGACATTGGTATACTGTTCTTCCAATATGCTTGTGCCCCGGAGTTAATTTTTTCATGTATTTCTTTCACGGTGACGTAATCAGGTAATATTCCTATTAAAAATTGCTTGAAATTTTGATATAGCTCTAGATCTAAAACTCCCGGGAATATTTTGTAAAACAGTATGTATGTCCTCAACAATTTTAAATGATTATTTTATGTGTAACTTCGTCTTTTCGTCTTGTCTTTTAGATCTAGAGCACAGATTATATAATAGTTCTTTAGAGCTATATCAAAATTTCAAGCAATTTTTAATAGGAATCCTGATTACGTCACCGTGAAAGAAATACATGAAAAAATTAACTCCGAGGCACAAGCATATTGGAAGAACAGTATACCCATTTCAACGATTACATATGGCCCTATGACGTCCGTAGACTGTGAATGGACTTTTTCAACGCATAAATGGGTCCTAAAATCACATCGTTATAGGCTCACAAGTGAAAATTTAAAAAAAAATTTGGTCATTCTATTTTATTGGCGATAGTAATTTTCGGAATGTCAATCATTAATTAATTTGTCACTGGATATAAATTATGGTCCAATCAATCCATAAAATACTATTTTTTTAATTAACATAAGGAAGTCTCTGCTGTACGGAACAGGGTTATATTTTCGAAATGACGGGCGTTTGTCCGATCCTTGTTTATTATGTATTCTACTAGATGTGACATCTAGAACAAATTTTGTGCGCCATGTTTGCTGGTTGACAGCTGTGACTGAATCAAAGAGTATTATAGACTTGTAGTGATTTTCTCTACAACTTTTGGGACAAAGAATTTCTTAGGGATATCATCTCTTGTTACTCAATGTTACTCTGCGTCCGTAGGAAACTCCTTAGACAACCCTACACGTGATCCCTGGGTGGTGCTAAAAGTGGCAGCTGCACTGTCCCATCTGGACCTCGCAGCACTCACTGGATTTTCTTCATCATCTGCTCTCCCACTATTTCTACTACAGAGAAGAAATGCCTATCTATATCCAGTGATATGTAGCCATACGATAAATAAAAAAATTCTCAATGTATAAACCTGTATTTATATTTGCAGGACGGCGATGAGCGCGCGGCGGCCGCGGTAAGCGGCGGCGGGCCGGCGGGCGGATGTGCCCGCGCGGCCGGCCGGCGCCGCGAGCACACGGCCGGCGCCGACCCGCGCCGCTACTATGCGCATGCCGAGTGCCCTCACCACTCTGCTCGCGGTATGTTATTCTTTTAGTCCATAAATTAATCTACTTCATTGTAGCAGATCTAGGTTCTTTACTATCTAGATAATGCTAGAAGCATCATGTAAAAATTGGTACGCGAAAATATACGCGACCACGCTAATTAGGATCTATAAGTATATTTAGGGGGCATGTTTAATATATGTATACTAGTAGTGGGGAATAGGCAGATAAACTCTTCGTCCCATCTTATATACTGCCAGGCTACCAGCGAGGCAGTCGTCGAGGTAGACTTCTATATGAAAACATGACGTTTATGACAGTAATAAATAAATAAATAAAATAAATAAATACTAACTAAAGTTTGGTCAATTGGTAATTATTTGCGTAGTGACATGATCGCTAAGTGTGATGACACTATGTTACAGTTTGAAAGGTCTATACCGGATATAGTGCAGGATATTCGTATGACGTCATGTATAAACATCTGCCATGTGTAAAATGTCTTTGATAATCCTTATTTCTCAATAAGGGTTTCCACGATCGAGGCGCCGTGGCGAGAGGTCTTTTTGACAGAAGCTGTCAAAAAAAAACCACCAACCAAAAAAAAATGATTAAACGGATTTCCGTTTGAGCTTCAAGATATAATAATAATAATAAATACTCTTTATTGCACACCTCATACAGTTACAAGCACAAATTTTACAATTAGATAAATTTAGGTAGAGGTAACAATAGGCGGTCTTATCGCTAATGAGCGATTTCTTCCAGACAACCTTTGGGTAGTGGAGACTAGAGAAAAACAATAAGCAGTAGGTGGTGCATAGAAACAAAAGAGACGAAATAGATAACACAGCACATTCATATGAATATACATACTTAAATAAATACTAAATAAACATACATATACGTACATATATACATATATAATACACACAATAAGAAACAACAGTGTCAACTTAAAAACCTAAGGAAGAGATAAATAGTATTCCTTAAGTTGCGATTTAAAGCTACCAATAGATTGCGCGCGTTTTATGTTGAGAGGGAGAGAATTCCACAAACGAACGGCCTGGAACGTAAATGAGCAATTATAAAATTTGGAAGATGAAGATGGCACTTTAGGAGCAATTTTTGAGAGGATCTAATAGAATTAAGATAAGAGAAACGCTCTTTGAGGTAGCGGGGAGTTGCAGGGTTAAAAAGTATAGAAAAGAGTAAAGAAAGTATGTGAGAGTTACGGCGGTGACGGATAGGGAGCCATTTGAGTTGAGAACGAAAACTAGAAACATGGTCGAATTTGCGTAATCCGAAAATGAACCGAATGCAGGCATTTTGAATACGCTCAAGCTTATTAAGTTGCTCCTCGGTTAGGTCTAAATAGGAGATATCTGCATAATCAAGAATGGGGAGAAGTAACGACTGAGCAAGCGCAATTTTAGTAGCAATTGGCAGGAAATTCCGGAGCCGTCTGAGAGACCCTATGGCAGCAAACATCTTCCTGCTCACTTCACTCACCTGAGGCACCCATGATAGACAACGATCCATGATTACGCCAAGATTTTTCACTTCGTTGGAAAAAGGAATTTGGATACCATCGAAGACTATCGGAGGGAGCCTGAGAAAGTCAATTTTGGAGATTTGTTTAGCGCTACCCATCACAATTACCTGTGACTTTAGGGGGTTCACTTTTAAACCGTAATTTTGACTCCAATTTGATATGCGGAGCAGATCAAGATTCGTGGCTTCTATAACTAAATTGAGATCGCTATGCATACCCTGCGAATATATTTGAAGGTCGTCGGCATAGAGGTGATACGAAGAGGAGAGATCAAGAGTTATGGAATTAATGAAGATAGAAAATAAAAGAGGAGACAGCACACCACCCTGTGGAACACCAGCTGATGTGCTGCACCAGGAAGAACACGAAGAATCTAGTTTTATTCTTTGCCGACGACCAACCAAATAGCTGCGGAACCAGTCAATCGCTGCAGCCGATATGTTAAGAGACTGTAAGAACGCGAGCAAAATGTCAAAATCGACCGTGTTAAAGGCATTACTGAAATCTAGAAGTGCAAGAACTGTAAGCTTCTGGTCATTTATACCCAAACGGATGTAACCATCGGTAACCTTGACAAGAGCCGAGGTAGTACTATGGCCCGGACGAAAACCAGATTGAAATGGGTTTAGGAGGTCATTTCTATTCAGGAAGGAAGTTAGTTGCTGATGCACTAGCCGTTCGAGGACTTTGGATAGGAAAGGAAGAATGGAGATGGGGCGATAGTCAGAGAAGGAACTGGGGTTGGATTTTTTGGGTAAAGGAATAATATTGGCATCCTTCCACAGACTGGGAAAAGTACTTGATGAAATGGAAAAATTCAGAATACCGGTGATAATAGGAACAAACAAATCAAGGAGAGGGAGTATCATATTTCGGCTAACACAGTCAACACCAACGGCGTTAGAAGTGATATTCAATATACCCTTCCTAACATCACTCTCACAGAAATGGCTAAAATAGAAAGAAGAGAAATCTAAGGCAGGAAGTGATGAAAGATGATGAAGTGAGTTAGATTTCTTAGGACCACTGAAACAGGTGGACGATGAAAAATGCTGGTTAAGCTGGTCAACGCTAATATTATTTAAATTGGTTGCCTGTTGAGATTTGCCAACTCCGAGACCTTTCAAAAATTTCCACACTTTGGCTGGATTTCCATCTTCAACAGAACTGTGAATATGACGCCTCTGAGCATCTCGACATATAGTGCTACAGCGATTGCGCAGGGTATGATATTTAAGTTTATTTTTCTCAGAGTTGTTAGCCTTATACTTAGATTTAGATTGATTCTTCCTCTCTATAAGGGCTTTAATATCCTCAGTGAGCCAAGGAGCAGGGAGATGCTTGACTTTTATTGCACGAACAGGAGCATGAGCGTCATAAAGTTGTATGAGGAGCGAATTAAAGAGAGAAACTTGATCGTCTACCGAACCCGCTCGAGCGATACCAGATACAGTACCAATTTTTTGTTATACAAATTTCACGCAAGTTAGCGTGGTTAAATTCTAGCAGATTAAGAAATCTGAATAATGCGACATCAGGAAAATTCTAGGATAAAAATCCGTTAATGCGACAATCGATTAATGTTAAAAGACAAAGCAATTACATTCGACATGATACAATTCCTTAATAATTTTCACGATTATTACGTCAATGTCACATAACGACTTAGTTGGTGTTTATCGCACGTACTATGTTACGAACATGTGGAATAAATATGTATTTACTCATTTATATTTTACCTATTACATACAATAAACACCGTGTACCTAAGAAAAATTACATTATTTTCTTGACACATTTCGTTATAACATACCAATTTACGTCTGCTAGCCTAATATGGTCGTATTTTTATCACCTGTCATCATAGCTGTCACGTTCTAACAAGAATATACGTGCGAAAGTGATGCATGACGTGATAGGCGATAAAATGACAACCATGCATGATACGCGTTCTGAAGAAGCAACATAATCAGACTTGAATTATCGCAATTTGGGTTTCTTGAACATGCCAATATGACGTCTTCAAGTTAAACGTTCTCGTACATCCATAGTATATGCGTACATTTAGTATATGCGTACATCATTGTCAGTTGTTATTGTTAATGGAGTTTATTTCTAAATGATTTTTTATGGCGGACGAAACAAAGTAAATTTACTATGTTACACACTAGAAACACAGAAAAGGTAAAGAAAATGCATATTTTATATTAAATTTATTTAAGCTAAAAGACAGAAAACTAAAAAATAACGAATATTATTTACAAAATTTACACGAACAGCTCGCTCCCAGCCGCTCCCGGCACGAAGGTGCCCATACTTGCGGCATTACCACGTTGGATTATTATGGACAGCCTTCGTGTATATTACATTAGTGGTGGTACTATTTTAATATAAATATACTCTAAAGCCTAATAAATTCACAGAACTGCCACCAAGGGTCGCTGTGACAGTTGTTTTATTTGTAGAAAACATTTTTTTTAGCCAGAACTTCGTTTAAAAATACCATTTCATCGCTTCTGACAATTTCAAGTGGCAACTTCGATTGATCAAAACTCAAATACCTACCACCCCTAGTTGCTAAAGTAAGTTTATTACGTAGGATCATCGTGTATCTACCATATAACTAACACGTCAGCTGCAGTCTGAATAATTGAATTGATGATGTCAATAAATACTTATTCAATGCTGTTTGACATCTAATCTGCATTCTTGCGCGGTGACGTACAGAAAAAACGATTTTATCACAGTATTCACGGTCCTAGTACATTAAAATATATTAACTAGCTATTAATTAACTTCGTCTTACTCTTTCTTAGTATTCCTCGTGTTGACTCAATTGTACTTTGCCTTTTCACTTATTAGCCTGAACTTTATTTGTAATTAGGTAGTACTTTGCACTATATTTTTATTCATGTTAATAAACATCACACATTAACAATACAATTTCTACTAAACAATTACAAAAAACACCGAAAATCTATAAAAAGCTCTTATCAAAGTTAATAACTTAACACTAAATTAAAAAAAAAAGCTTTTTTCAAATGTAAACATTTTGCACATCAATCGATAGGTATTTAAAAATAATATCAATGTTTCTGTAAACATTTTATGATTAAGTGAATATTTTCCGAAATAGTCGCTTTGAAAGTTAGAAAAATTGTGTGTCCCTCCTGTAACTTTCCTAAAAATATCCAAGTCCAAAATATCCAAGTCCAAAATTATGCAAAAATTTAAAAAGATGCGCCTTATCACATACTTTTCACGAAAATTGTTTTGAACATTATCGGTTCAGCCATTTTTGAGTTAAGTATCTTCAAACAATGTCTACCATAGGCATCGGATACAACCTTTTGGTATTCGTTTGGTTCTTATTCCATTGAAGGTACGGAACCCTCCATTATGCATGGTCCGACACGCCCTTGGCCGGTTTTTTATTAGTTACATTCACAAAATATGCAACAACGATAAAAAAGCATAAAGAAGATTATGCGGGAGTTATTCAATTCGAATGTCTGGCAGCTCACGTTAACAAGTTTTTTTCTTACACTTAGAACAATAAAAATATATATTTGATAAAAATACGAGCAAAGTATTACATTAAGTCAACATCTATTAACCTACTGACTGAGACACGATAACACTAAAAAACGGTAACGCCATTTAAATTTTCTAAGCGGCTTGACCAACATGACGACAACAATCGTATGATGATCCGGAAACATTTTTATCAGACTAGTATTGGCACGGCGGTGCTCACCGGTGGCATTTCCAATTCCAATAAGGCCGGTCAAATCGTCTACATTTTATTCCTCCGGCCCAGACTATCGTGGCAGTATGCTACGCGCGCTGATCTACGCTAGTCGTCTTAGAAGAAGTTACGCTACGCTGACATCTGTAGCCGCGCGGCGGTACTGAAAATTCGAAAATGGAATTTTCTCAAATTTAACGAACTTTTATTTATTTTCAATTGTGGTTGTAAACGTTTCAATATTAAATAATAAGTGTTTAAAATATGTCAAAAAGGACGTTAAGAGGGCTCGCGAGTGGTTAAAATATAATTTCTCAAATGAACGGAAGTGTTGACCTCAAATTTTATGTATGATTTATTCAAGACCTTGGACAAATTTAATTTTGCTAATAGCAATTAAAATGGTAAGTGAATTAATCTTTGAACGTCTTAATTCAATTTTAGTGTCAATATTTCAATTACGATTGCTTGCTTATAATCATAGGGTTAATTTACAATTCAAGGCTACATAATTTATAGTTGTTTACACTTGATATAACTCCCTTGAGCTACTATTGGAAACGTTACAGACGTATTAAACGAACCGCGTAGCTACGAACCTAATAAAACTTAGATATTGTATTTCAATAGATCGTAAAGTATCACGAAATGGAACTCTGTTAACATAACAAACACCTAACAATCGCATCGTGGAAGCGAATGAAACTATAGCTCTTGTGTAAGTTGCAATGCTAAACTACATAATAATTCAACGCTAACTTCATGTAACCGTCTGGCCAGCAGAAATCGTAAACATAGCGACATATAGTAAATGTTTGCACTAGGTACACTAGGAAATTTAATTAAAATATAAACTTTCTTACAGCTATATCTAACTTTCTTATCAAGGTAATACTATAAACGGAAACATGTACTTCATTGTTAATGCTAATGCTTATTTTGAAATATACATTTATTTTAATATTCTTGCGGTATAATAGCTAATTTAGTGCCTACTTAGTTCACAGTTACGTTTTTGTGACCACAAGCAACTGCAAGCAACATTATATCTATAAGTAGCCTAGGAATCATATTGATTGACTGTTACTAAACCACTATAAGAATATTAAGCTCTAGTATACCTATATTTCCCAAAGGTCAACGCTTCATTCCGATAATCTAGAATCAGAGCATTCGTTACACCGTCCATTAACTGTTTTACGACTAAATAATAGCTAGTAATCGACACTTCGGCTTCAACTTTTATTAGAGAAATACATTTTATTAGTTATTTGGTGTTCACTATTCAATTATTTATATTGACTACGGATCATTTTAATGTTGTTCAATGATAAGAAATAGAAGGTCTCTAATTTTGGAATACCATCAAATATGAACCTACAAAAATTAAAGTTAGATAGTTTTGGAGAAAAGGGGGGGCAGGCCTTTGCCCAAAAGTGGGACACTAAATCAGGCTAAGGAAAAAAAGGTTTTGGAGACCTCTATTATTATTGACCTAGACTTACTGTTACGATGTATCTAACCGATAAATTCACTTGTATTAATGTCAAACACATCGAAATACG
Organism: Pammene aurita; assembly: GCA_947086415.1. Classification (NCBI taxonomy): domain Eukaryota; kingdom Metazoa; phylum Arthropoda; class Insecta; order Lepidoptera; family Tortricidae; genus Pammene; species Pammene aurita. The sequence continues at coordinate 18,679,847 of OX352305.1, read as the reverse complement.
CAAAAATGTCTGCAACAATAACATTTTTGCACCAATAAGACCCTGTCACATATTTTTGCGGCTTTATATTGCTAAATATTATTGCAGATGACTACTACGCCGCGTGCCGTATCGCTGCAAATTTGTTATGTCAAAATATTAAGCCACCTACCGATCAAGTATTTGAAAGATCAGACAGACAGACTGCTTAGGTTTTGTATTAGTATTCCGGTGGCATTAGGACCCTTTGGATAAGGAATCCTTATAGTTGGCAAATAACATAACATAACATAAAACCATACTCTTTATTGCACACCTCAAATTAAAGAAACAAAGTATACACAAGTTACAAACAGAAAAGTAGAGGTCCATTGGCGGTCTTATCGCTAAAAAGCGAATGCCAATGGCGTGGCCAATATTAGAATGTTTCTGATTTTATTTAATTAATTAATACAATAATAAAGTTAATTGCTATTGCCTCATAATACTGCAAGTATAGTTATTGATGACGGACGATGCGCAATGATGAAAAAACAATTGGATGTGAAATGAGGGTTCAAAATACGGGATCACTAAAGAGGGGATTTGGCAATTTTATGAATTCTATGCGGACCAAGTGCCGGATTCTAATTTTATCTACACTCATTTTGTAAGTTCTCTAAAACGTGTTCGAAAACGGTAAGCAATGGCTAGCATTACCACGACCGATTTTACTATGATAAGCTTTTTATCCGTGGCAGTAACGTAATTTTAACTTTTCATTTGATGTGCTATGAGTTTTGATAACATAATGTACACCTGCCTCCCGGGGATCCGCCGACAGCCCGACACGCGCCCGCGCGACCGCCGGCACAATCGAGTTGGCCATGGTGGCGGTGCAATGGCGGCCATTCTATGGTTTCCAAATAAGGCATTTAGAATAAATAATATGAGTGTAGATAAAGCAGTGTATCCAACTGTACGTAATTAGGCCTTAAAACACTCGTGTGATCTTATTATGAAATTCGCCTGCGGCTCATTTCATAAAACCACACTCATGTTTTAAGGACCCTTATTACGTAACAGTTACATAAACTACTATTAAAATACAATAAGAACACAACCTATCTCAAACAGAACTCCAACACACAGCAAACAATAAATCAATATTGAAGTTGTATTGGAGTTGCGTTGGAATATTTCTCAAGCAAATTCTGATATGTCTGATTCAGATGTTTATGCCGTAGCTGTATTGCGTTGTTAATGCATTGGAGTTGTATTGAAGTTGGATCGTGTCTATACGTGTTTTAAAGTTACAATACGGCCCCAAGTCGCGGGTGGTAGCTAGTTACAAAATACGATTTCACTTTAACGTTAAGAAATGGGGTATTCAACTGTTTTCAACGTTTACCATGTAGGATTTATTTTATCGAGTTTCAGATATTTACCCAGACTTACTGGCGCATGTAACTGTGCCAAAATTTCGAAAACATGACAAAATAATTTATACATAATAAATACCCGTATTCTAACAGTAGCTATACATAGATACAAAATAATTACTCGATTACTTGAATAAAAGCGCGGTGCAATAGCAGGCACAGGTACTTGGTTCTAAATGCATAGGTCTTCTTTTAACAAATTATGTATCTACAAGTAGTAGTATTATGAAGTCTTGTAGCTATGAACATGGCCCGACCATCTTATGCATAAAATTTGCATAAACGAAACGGTATTGGCGGAAAAATTGATTTCATAACAGACGAGAACGCCCATAAAGCTGTGTTATGTATAGTTTAGCAGTATAGCGGCTGATTAATATGCTAGGTTAGGTATAGTATATGAAACCGGTTGCCATGTTAGTTATAATATAAATTCGACCTAGTAACGTTTCGCATAATGCTTCGTTTCTCAAATTCATAACCCCACATACCGCTATATTTGCAGCAAAACCCTTTTTCGACATTTTTTTGACTAAACTGAAGAACAAATGTGACTATATTTTGATTAAAGGAGTTTATTTAAGTAAATAACATCTTTTCATTGCATACAACACCTAGATGGGTACTTTATTTACTTGTACCAGTATTTTTTTCCTGTCATACACATCAATACGTTTTTGGTATTAATAAAATACGATAACAATTGTCACGGCATTCTACGACGGCAATCAACTGATAATATTACCAATTTATTTTGGTATGCGATTTAATTCGTATCTCTTAACCTTAGACACACCCACGGGAAATTCGCGGGATTTTTTTTACAAATCTGCCATCAATTTTAGCAATAAACTGGGAAAAGCAAACCTGTTAAAAAATGTGCTTCTATCCGTATGGTGGCTTACAACCAATTTAGTCGAAAACTATAGGAAATTACATTTCAACAGGAAGTGTATATGCCGCTACTTAGTTTTGCAGTTAAATAGCAACAAAAGGTACTATAATATACCTGTCATATGACGGTACTGTTCATAATGCCTCTTCCGATGCGGTTTTTTTTTAATTACATGAAATGTTTTGCTCAAAAGTAAAAAAAAAGATACTTTTAATATCTTATCTTTCTATCGAATGCCCCCCAAATTTTTGAGTAAAAATTTAATACGCCTACATTGTGGAAAAATCTTTTTTTTTTTTTTTATACCACGACGGTGGCAAACAAGCATACGGCCCGCCTGATGGTAAGCAGCTACCGTAACCTATGGACGCCTGCAACTCCAAAGGAGTCACATGCGCGTTGCCGACCCTTTACAAAAAGGAGGATTCACGGATCTATAAAAATAGCATTTATTTAGATCTTTAAAAGCTCATGTCACACCAGATTACATGAAAATCGGCTCTATGCGATTACCTGCTTGCTACGAAACTATAGTTATTTGGCGATTATCTATATTTATCACCTTTTATCTACTTATTTTTATGATGCTGATAATTATTGATCGATTATTTAGATGTATCTGCATAATAAATACTTTTAGCGTGTCTGTACTCTGTATTGTTTGAGATAAAGCCCAGGTTTTAACTTTTTATTGACTTGAGTCCGTGTTTTTAATCTTTATTGGATTCGATCACCTGATTGTTTGTAAATTTTCCATTTGATAGAATATCTTTCTGAATAATTTGCTTTGATCAGATTAGATGTAATTTAACTATAACTACTCATATTTTGTTTTTGTATTTTACTTACTTATTTGGCGCAACGACCCAAAATGAGTCCTGGCCTCCGACACAAGAGCAATGACTTAATTTTAAATAAAAAAGAACCGACTTCACTTAGACTCCACCTTTCCAAACGGAAATGCTCGAGCCACTGTAAAAAATCACTATAGGTGTGCCTATAATATTTGAAGAGTTCCCTCGATTTCTCCAGGATCCCATCATCAGATCCTGACTTTGTTACAATGGAACCAACTGTGAGGTAGGTATACTTTCAAACAAAAAAAAAATCCAAATCGGTCTAGCCGTCTTCGAATAATCGGTGATGAATACACTTACCTTATGTCTGCGGTATAGTATGAATGCGAGTGCGCTTGCACCGGATAGCGTAAGTATGTAAAACGGTATCGATGTATGATAAAAATTTGTTGCTTGAATTCGGTCAATTTCCACAGGCTTTTCTATGGCCAATTGTTGTTCAATTTTCTCGAGGTTGTCCAAATTAATAGAGTTCATTTTCAGTATGCTAGTTCGATCTTCTCTAATGTAATTAGGCGTTTTCTGGGGTACGTACATAATCTTCAGGGGTTGACCTCGGACTTTATTGTTGGTATTAATTATGGTAAATTGCGATGTCTTCATGGAGCAATGCTGGGGTATAAGAGCGACATAGCTTCCTGTTAACATGACGTGTTGTTCTTGTTGACAATTTAGTTGTACTTTCGTTGGTTTCGGGAAACTGACGGCATAGTGTTGATCATCCAGCTCCAATAGAGCTTCCTTGGACAGTGAGATAGGCGTGGATTTACACGTTTCATCTACCTCCTGTGTATGTATGAGTTTATGTATACAGTCTTGATCCGTGCGTATCTGATGACTCAGTTTTTGCTCGCAAATGTACCAATCTCCGGACTTCGGGCATTCTGCCTCCATGTACACATGTTCTAGAGTATTGGTTGCAATTAACGGATAAGGGGGAATTAGGATTTCGTGGTATTTATTAGGTAAAGGACACAACTTATATAGTTCAAAGGTGCTTTCATAGATAATGGGTACTCTTAATACAATTACTAATTTATTTCCTGAGAAATATGAGCCTATCCTAATGCAAGTATAATAATCCCTTATGTCTAGACTAAGAATTTGTTTGCTATCGTATATTTTGTGCAAATTTATAATTATGTCTCTTATTGAGGTGATACTTAAAATAGAATGGTGCACGTTACTTATTTTACTGTACGCTAAGATGTTTTCTAGGCGTAACATCTCAGAATACAAATCATTAGCATTGTCCGCTATGATATTAAAAAGCTGATTAAGATGTGCGTATTGAATCAACTTGTCAGTATTCGTCTTAATACATTTAAAAAAAAATGCAAAAACAAAGATCCCGACGAATTGATAACTTCCTCCTTCGAAATCTTGAAGTCGGTTGAAAATGTATTAAGTATACTTATTTGTAGGCAAACGTAATTGATTTCTTTTGATGCTCTTAAAATATCTTAAATAAAACAAAACTAGAGCCACCCAAAACTCCAACCTTCCTGACCCGCAACTCAATAGACAAACACGAAAAAAAAAGAATTGTTCAAATTATCCGCGTGAACGGTGTCCTAACCCCCATGTTGAACATTCCACAACATGTTTGAACATCATCCCTTATCTTGAACAAACAGGAAATGGATCTCCAATGGCCGGAGGCGTCGGGATGACCAAAACTATTTGGTGTCCAATTGTTTGCCCAAAATGTTTACCAAATATTGGCCCTCCACGGAACCCTTTGATGGGACCTGTCTCTTTAAACATTGAGAAATGGAGTCAATATTAAGATGAAAGTGAATTTTAAATAATATACCAGTCTAGTTCGCGCGGGCCGAAGCAAATATTTTGTTATTAAAATATTCGCCTCGCCTCTGTTTATTATTTAATTAATAAAAAGAAAAAGAAACAGAATTTTGACTATTAATTATGTGTGCGATTATTTTCGACTTTAATTTCTCTGATTTTGAATGCTTTAAATTCAAAAATACCACTCTCAACCTTTCGCCGTATGTGACATGTTAGGCATCGTTTTCACAATGGCGCCCAAATGGTTAATTTTGGTATGTTTGGTTAATATGGAATGTCGATGTCTAGACTAAGCTTGGCGGAAATCCTAGAAGTCAGACTAAACACGGTAATTATAATTAGCACCCGGAATTGACATCATTACGATTCGTAACTGATACAGCAACAAACATAGGGATTATTCTGGCTCACTGAATTTGTATACCAATGAGGGTATCCGCGATAGAGTTTTTAACTAGATGGCAGCACCGTGGCGAGAGGTCTTTTTGACAGCAGCTGTCAAAATCCACCAATTTTTTTTTATTAAACATGATTGGTGGATTATGTATGACAGCTAGACCTCTCGTCACTAGTGAAAAACTCGATCGCGGAAACCCTCATTGTGACAAAAACGGCTCTCGGCGCTATTTTTTAATCGTGAACCTTACATAACTGTAACCTTTATTTTGACTACAGCAAACATAGGGAAAAAGTGGTTTCAGTCAAATCTCACGAAAGTTTACTACGATGTAGATTCGAGTCTCCTCATTATCTAAATATATAAAAGAAGAAACTGACTGACTGACTGACTGACTGACTGACTGATTGACTGACTGACTGACTGACTGACTGACTGACTGACATATCAAAGCACAGCCCAAACCGCTGGTCCTAGAGATTCCAAATTTGGCACGTAGGTTCCTTATAAGGGCTAGGGATGCACTAAGAAAGGATTTTTCAAAATTTATCCCCTAAGGGGGTAAAATGGGGGTCCAAAGTTTGTATGGCGAATCAAGATTTGTTAGACTATTTTATTCGAAACTTCACATGAGTATTCCTAACGATAAATGAGTAAATACGTGTTTCAGGTTTTTTTTGAAAATTCAACCCCTAAAAGGGGCAAACAGACCACATGTTCACAAAGTCTGAAAATCAACATGGGTAGGTATCGTATCCTTTTTGAGTAGTCATAGTACGCGGGCGAAGCCGCGGGAAAAGGCTAGTTTTTTTATAAGGGCACAACTAGCTCAGAAGTATACTTTTGAAGAAGTATACCTGAATCTACATCATACTAAAAAATTTTGCGATTTGACTGAAACCATTTTTTCCCTATGTTTGCTGCGGGGTCCTTTGGATAAAGCCTAGTCCTAAAGCATATTAACGTTAGCGTAGTTCAACAACGTGACATACGAGTAGTAACAGCGGCAATATCAAAGAAAGCTCCAATTGTCTTTTGTTTCTTTGCATATAAACCGTAAATCATCAAGAATCAGGTTAATAAACTTTATTTTTCGAAATAAAATAGGTATTACAAATTCACGTAAATGGGTACACGTATTTCTAAATAGAGCCTTTAACTTTAACTTACATAAAGAAGATTAATGTAGGTACAACGTCCAATGCATTCCCAATGTAAACTTCCAACTGATATATTTCCACAAATCAGCTTTCAATTAAGATTCCAGGAAACATTACAAGTCAGATCTGTCTAAACATGTCTTAACTGTGCCGCAGTATTTACTCCCTTTACGAAATCTAAATGCCTTTATTCTGTTTCTTAATTTAATTCAAATCTATTTCAATTTAAGCTTATTATTTATTGCAAGAGATTAAGAATTATAAATTACAAATATGTAGGTAAATAGGTTATGTATATCTCATTAATTATTAATGTTCACTTTTTTGCCTGCTTTATCATCAAGACCATCAAGAAAATCCATGCCAAAAAAACTACATTATCAACTAAATCGTAAAAATTAAACTAAATCGTAAAAAAAACTAACTGTCGAAGCTACTAACAAAATATCAAGCGAATCTTATGACAAATGCGAACTGTAGAGAAGAACAACCACAGGCAATTAGACATCCACCGGACATACGAAAGCATCTTTGCCAAAGCTAAAATGTAAACACTTCGCTCAGGTCAAAACGCTCAGTCAATAAAAAATATAGTGAGCAACAAATGTGATTTCAAACTAAAACCGATGTGTTAAATTTTATCTGAGAATTGACGTTTTAATGTTTGCAGTATTTAGTAATCTATGGTCGCTAATCAATACGATACATTCTGAATCTGTACACTGGTCACTGGATGGTGAAATTTTAACTCAAATCTTTTAGTGGCAGCAAAATAAATCTGCGCAAAGAATATGCTTCTGATATCGATAGAAACAACATTGAGTTGTCAAGAATACATTTAGCTGTCAAGCCCTAAGTTATGGCACTGTTGGCTTATCATTCAAGTTGATACGCTGAAATGGCTCAATATTTCTATATTTATAGAACTATGCTAAATGCAAAACTATATTTGTAGTAACACGAATGTAGACCTACAGTTTTTGCTCAGTTATAAATGCATGTTAAGCAGGTTATTACGACCTTTCATAGTAAACGGAACCCTAAAGCGCCATACTACAGATATTATTTATTGTGAAGACTGTCGCCTGTCGCTTAGGGCATCAAGAAAGAAAGTGATGATTGTTTTTGAAATAAATTTAAATTAGTTATAACGTTTCTATGTGCTGATAAACCGTTTAATCTACCTAACCGGTTAGTCAAGTTAATATAAAAGAAATTAAGAAGTGAATATGAGTCAAAGTTTTCGTAATCATTGCACGTAAAAATTGAATTTTTCGTAAAGTAATCAAGTGGTAATAATGAAATTGAAATAGAATTGCGTATAGGAAAGACAAAATATGGGGACTTATAGCTATTTCTTTTTGATTTTATAATCTATGAAAGTACGGGTACATGTTATATGACTGATGTGAACGAAACCCCCACTCCAGTCGGTTCCGTAGTAATTTGGCAAATAAAACCCTTAAATTATTTAATACATCTACACTATCTACTTCATTTTCCAACTCTTGTTAAGTGACAGGTCTAAGCGACATAATACTCGTGTTTGTGGCAAGTTTAAGCTGTAAGTAATCTTACAATGTAAGGAAATTGATTTATATGAAGTGTCGGGTTCGGGTGCAGCATGTCGGCTTACAATGCACTGGGGGTCAATTCAAAATTCACAATTTTAAAGTTGATTTGATATTGAGTTAGTTAATCACAGTGACATTTGGATACACACTAAAAGCGTGAATGTCATGCAATATATCAAATCAATATTAAGTATGCATGGAATCTTTATTGTTAATCTAAATCATCCCATTTTTAATAAATTGTAGTGTTTCAAGTCATGTTGCGTAAAATTTGCCATACATATACCGGGTGTTGCCTGTAACACGAGCAATAAATTAAAACATAGATTCTACTCCTCAAACAATAAAACTTTTGTTCAACACCTTTTAAAAAATATGTAGGATTTAGATTGTCTCTTTTTCAAACAAACTAAATAGTATTTTCAATGTACGTTAATATCCTTCTAATTGACATTGCTTGTCAGTTTTGTCACCCTACAGACAAAATCCATTTCGCATTACATTGCGTGTTCGAATAAATTTTAAAGTATACTAAGAATTAAACCACAAGTTATTTTTAAACGTCGCTGAACAAACAATGTATGCTTTGAATCTACGTTTTAATTTTTAGCTCGTTTTACAGCCCACACCCGGTATTATAGAATGTAAAAAATGCAATTAACTTTAAAAAACGGTTAAACTTAAGTTTTTTACTTAATTGTTGCAAAGATACTGGTGCATGGATTTTAAGGTACATACATAGGTACTTAATAATTTCAAAAATATATATTTAAAAAAAAATTAAAACATCAATGAAGTCTTTATTGGCAGGATATAAAAGAATACAAATTAGACTTACAAATAAAACATAATCTAGTTTTCATAATAAGCTGTTACGAAAGATTAAGATAAAAAAGTGGTTACGAAATATAATACTAAAAGAAATGTTTATATCAAATGTACAATGTATTATAAGAAAGTTTTTAAACTACTTGGACGTGAAAGCGTTAATACAATATTGTACTCGTTCTATCGTTAAGGCGCCATTTAAAACGGAGCTGTTATGGAACAACGATTTATGTATCCCAAATTGTACAATTTAAAATATGGGTCATCCAATTTCTAAATCAATTACCGATCTTTCTAAACCAGGTCACGTGACATAAAAGTGTTTAGAGAAACGAAATTTATGTGGTGTCTAAGTAAACTAAAGGATTAAGTCTAATGGAAATAAATAATAACACGAAAGCTTCCAAACAGTATTATTATTCAAGCTGTAGGCTTAAAACAGGTACTCGCTTTTTAAACTGATTTGGGTCACTGTTGATACAGTTGGAGTTGATTACAATTCCTACTGGGTATCGTAATAGAGACGTAATTTATATATAAGTTATTTAAGTTAAGTTTTATAAGTTGCTTTCTAATTGTTTGACCAACTGTCATTCCTACAAGTTAATAGCGATAGTCAATTGTCGCGCACTTGGTTCGGAGACATAATTTTAAGGTGTATACAGATAAATCACGTAGATTGGTTGTTAATAATATGTTGTAAGCAAAGTGATGTAACATTACACTTTACAGCATATTGGTTTATTTCTAGGCACCTAATAGTTATTCTTAATGGGCGCAAAGTTGCTGTTTATTTTTTGCTTATATGTATATATTGAGACCGGAGCATGCAAAATATCCCAAAATTGTGCCACGAGTGTTTTTTGCTATTATGTCATGATTTTTTAAATAATTTAACCAATATTTGTGGGTTAGGTTTTCATAAATATACTTTACTATCTGGCTATTAAAAGGCACTTCAACAATTGTTATGTTTCATGAATAATAATGTTAGTGTTTTGGTGTTGAACTTTCTAAGACACAATATTTTAAAATAAAAAACTTCGAATATGCAAATGAAAGAAACAAGAACAAGTTGGGACTTTTGATGGGTACCTTACAAATTGTTATCCGTATGTTTTTAAACCCTGATATCAAAGTCCTTAATCCCAGACCTCATTATAGCTAAATCTCTGTTTGACATATTGATTGGTCACGCTAACCGACAAGGAGACGTAAGTCGATTACGGCTACTCAAAATGATATTAAAATAACATATTTATATTATTGCTGATTTTGCTCCAAGTATCGCATATTGTGGTTATAAAGGAAATTCACTTAATTAATTTTACCGTCATATTCTAGGAGAATTGATTCTGCGGTTCTTTTTTAACTCTTATATAGGTACATAAAGGCACATTTTTCTATAAAAGAATTATTTCCAGTGCATGCAATAAAATTACAAAAAAACCCTAAACTAATTCAAAAAAAGTTTTTTATTTTCGAGATTAAATTTTAGCTGGAACTAATTTAATAATATCTTACAATTTTTTCTTAGTGTGCAACCAAGCGTCCCATTTAACAAGCATAATAAAATACGGGAGAACAACCACCTCTTGCCTTAAACAAACATAAATTGTCCATTATGTCAGAAATATCTATATTGGGTGTCACAGTCGTATCATGCCAAATATCATTCCTTGGTCTTAATGCGTTTTTAATGCAACTAATCTGAGCGGTGATTCATTCTCATCGATGAGTGTTATTAGTGTTATAAGTGTTATTTAAGAGTTGTAAGGCTTATGCGAAGTGTTATCTGACCATTCCGAACCAAAGATACGCTAAAAGCAGCGGCGAGGACTTTGATATATCGTGTTTAGGATTGTACAAAAACAATATAAATTATATTTAAGTTCGATTTATTTATAGCCCACAAATGGGTGGTCCTGAGTTAGGGTTTAGAATTTTATAGGACTTCGCGTGATGAGATAAAATTATCTGTCGGACATAATAAAATAAATTTGAAATTTAATACCGATAAATAGCGATCGGGTTTGATAACTTTTATTGTTAGAGCTAGAGATAATAAAGTACTAGAAGGTAAGTTACTGGTATAACCTAATACTAGGACGTATCAATACAAACACACAATATGGGAAATGTACTTATGTGTAGGTGTGTATTTTCGATTGCACTAGGTTATTAATTCTCAAGCCCATGCCAGAAGAATAATAATTTTGATACCTGTCTCTCGTTTTATAGTGCTAGTTACAGTTTCCGTGTTAGTGTCTTTTTTATAGCAAATGTAGTTTTTGTTTCTAACTGAGACCAATATTCGTTTCTTTTCGTATCGATGTACGAATAAGGTCCATGGTAGTAAAATGACTGTATTTCGCACGTCAGTAATTTAACTCCAAAATGATCAGCCTTAGCCAGTAATATTTGGTCCTCATTTACTGTAAACAACATTCCTTAGTGTCAGATTTGAGTCATGAGCGACCAAAGACGTGGAAGCCGATTTCACGCGCCTCAAGCAGCATTGCTGAACGCGCACGGACGCCGGGCACCGATCGACAATCAATTGAATACACCACTACCACTGGTATTACAGAATACGTAATCTAAATATATAAATGAAGAAACTGACTGACTGACTGACTGACTGACTGACTGACTGACTGACTGACTGACTGACTGACTGACTGACTGACTGACTGACTGACTGACTGACTGACTGACCGACCGACCGACCGACCGACCGACCGACCGACCGACCGACCGACCGACCGACCGACCGACCGACCGACCGACCGACCGACCGACCGACCGACCGACCGACACGACATATCAACGCACAGCCCAAACCGCTGGTTCTAGAGATTCCAAATTTGGCATGTAGGTTCCTTATAAGGTCTAGGGATGCACTAAGAAAGGATTTTTCAAAATTTACCCCCTAAGGGGGTAAAATGGGGGTCCAAAGTTTGTATGGCGAATCAAGATTTGTTAGACTATTTTATTCGAAACTTCACACGAGTATTCCTAACAATAAACACGTGTTTCAGGTTTTTGTAAATTCAACCCCTAAAAGGGGCGAATGTGGTCACAAAGTCTGAAAATCAACATGGATATCGTATCATTTTTGAGTACTTATAGTACGCGGGCGAAGCCGCGGGAAAAGGCTAGTATAATATAATTTTAAACAAAAAAGAACCAACTTCACTTAGCCTCCACCTTTCCAAAAGCAAATGGTCGCAGAGTTCCCTCGATTTCTCCAGGATCCCATTATCAGATCCACGGACCAACTGTGAAGTATACTCTTTCAAACAAAAAATAGTATTCCAAATCGGTCCAACCGTCTTCAAATAATCGGTGAACATACATTAATACATACATAAAGCAAAAATCAAGATCCCGACGAATTGATAACCTCCTCCTTCGAAATCTCGAAGTCGGTTGAAAATAGCTATTTGGGTATGACAAACATGCCTTAACGTGGCCGTATCCCTCAGTCACACTATAACTCCATACTTCGGCCTGGATCTTTAATGAAATAGGTCTGGTCTGGATCCTAAAAGCCAATTTATTTGTTAGCTTATTGCAGTGCGTAGGTACTAAGACTAAGAAATCAAAACACCCCTAAGTTAGTTCGTTTTCGTTACATAATTTTAAATCTGAAGCTTCATATCCAACGCAGACGCAAAGCGCGCTAGTTGGCGCTTAAGTGTATACTCTTAAGTGACATACACATATACATATATACGATATCATATCGTTTTTATATTTTTTCCAAATAATTTCAAATAACATCATATGAAAAAAACTGTTTATGGGGTTTAAAGTCAAAATAAGACATTAATCATTCCTTTATCCTACATATATGTGCAATGTAAATACAATGGATATTAACTATGAATAATTATCAATGTAGACTAAAGGCTCAGATAGAAAACTCCACAACAGCAGCTCTTAAAAACAGGAGTCAATTAATTTTAAATCTTAAACCTGTAGCATTAAATACACTGTTAACATCGTATTCTAAAACGGATGTTTAGATATATTTGTCAGTTTGATTTATAAACCGCGATATGATTTCCACGTTCATGATTTGTATTGTGTTTAAAACTATTAGTTATTATGGTCTGACAAGCTTATTACACGATATTTCTGATTGAATACGCCGCAAGATCCATGGCTGTAAATGTTTATTATTTCTGTATCGGCAGGTTAATAAAAAAAAATCTACAAGAAGAATATTCAAGAATTAATAAATGTACGCTAAAATATTTTAATAAAAACAATACAAAACTAAACTTACTTAAATAATAAATAATATGAAGTTTATGAATTACTCAAGCTTTACACAAATACTTAGATATATAGATAAGGTAGTTCAAACTGTTAGCACTAGGAAAACAGATTTTAACTTTAGGTGTAATAAGTGAATAATGTCGGACTAAAGAGGTAAAGCTCAGTAAAACATTTTGTAATAAAATCAGTAGGTAAAATTAATTAACTTTTTGACCGAGATTAGTAAATCACCTCTGAATGAACTCCTACGACTATCTATAATATGATAATGAGCTTTAATAATAAATTACAATGCAATGCAGCATGTTGATTAAATATTAGATGCTACATTTGGTAACCATATAAAAAAAAACAGTGAACGTATATTTAAAGATTTAGGAATAATTTCCATATTTCGAATATCATCATAGTTTAGCAATAAAACTGCAGAAAACCTAAAAACGTTAAAGCAGTAAATTTAATTTGCACTAATGTCATACACAATTAGCAGAGATGCACGATTTTTTTACTGTGCGCTCTTAAATGCACTTATGCTTACATCCAAAGATTGAACGCACATATTTCTTTGCGTACTGTGGTTCCGTCTATTAACAGTATTAACTGTGCTTATAATGATCGCATTTCAAATAATGTATATCTCTACGTTCCCAAAAATGTTACCAATGAAACAACAAATACCACACCTCGCCAAGGAGAGAAATGTATAATGATCCCTAATATTACACAATAAGTTTTACAAGTGATGATTGGTTTCGCAGCCAACTGTCATTCCCACAGCCTCCGGTCTGTCGCTCCGTCCGAATCCTCATTATCACGTTATTACGGTTCTGCGTCAGATTTCACGTGCTATCACCGAATTCCATTAAGACTGCCTCACGCTGTGTCCGTTAAGTGTTAAAACTGCCTATGTCGTTTAACAGTGGGGAATATTTTCTAAACAAATTCTTTCATTTATAATTAAAAGTTTTGTCATTTTAGTATAAGCTAGCTGGCGGAAAAAAAAGAAAAGAAATATTCTACGTCGATTTTATTTTATTTTAAATAATTATACTTGTGAAAAAACGCTTGAAAGATAAATAACACCAGATAGTTACATATTTTCTCATCTTAAATAAATACATAATTAACCTTTTGCCAACATTATTGCACAACTGAAATCCGTTTAATTTTAAATTCGTTTTATTATAGGTATTTAGATTGTCCATGGCATATTTGCATAAGAGTAAAAATTCACAAAAATGTCAGTTACTAGGTTAGGCTAGCGTAATTCACCATTCACATGCGTGCCCACAATCTGCATTTTTACGACATCTAGTGTCGGAATTCCAATCACTAGTTGATTGCTATATCAATAAATTAACAAAATACCGCTTCCCACTAATTACGAACTGACTATTTTAAATCTAAACCAAACACAAAGAAGCCACGCCAAAATGGGCATTCAGCCCTCAGTTTTAGAGTTCACAATTTCTAACGCAAATTTGAGAAATACTAATGAGCTTGTATTCTTTAAATGTGTAGCATGATTCCCTATTCAATCGAATATAGCTCTTAAAATCAAGTTGTTAAAGTCTGCGTCCTTAATCATAGTATACTTTATGAATTAGCGTCTGAAATCGAATTCATAATGATTTCCCAGAATTCTGTCATGTTTTACAATGCTTATCTTCATCTAGTTCATATTCATATTATGCCTCGTCTTTATTGATTTTATTGATACTTGGTTTTGTTAACTTATGTTCTTTTAATAAAAAATCGATCGTTTTCAATTATTTATGGCAGTGATTATTAATATGCTTATTATTAAAGGCTTTGGGGGAATAAAGCCGCATGTGTATAGGAATTTACCAGTCTCATGTGACATGTCTACCGAGCAGTTGCAAAAACGGAAGTCGTATTTGTGTGAATCTATACATTTAATAAACGCGTTAAGGAGAAATCAGTTTGTTCGCGAAAATTTCATATTTATTTTCTTTACTAACAGTTAGTTTTTTAATTTTATTTGACATTAACTTGATGTGATTCTGAGTTCGGAAACGCGCGTCTAATATAAGTACGGTATACTTTCACTCTTAACGTATAAGTACGTACCATGCCTGCTTTGATGTAAGGCAACACCCCGTAACAACTACCATTTTCATGAGCTAAGTAAATACAAAAAGTTCATACATACATGCGCATAAAAGTCATTAAAAAACTTTCAATCTCTTTTTTACCCCCTAAGGGGTTGATTGACCAAATATCGTTACTTGGTGGGGTGGAGATCCATGGCATTTGAAAAATACCATTTTTAATTCCAAGTTTTAATGAAGATCGGTTTAGTCTGTGCGTTGCCTGTCATTCTCAGGTAACACAACTAATGTCATGAATCTCCACTCCACCAAGTAACGATTTTTGGTAATTCAACCCCTTAGGGGGTTAAAGAGATTGAAAGTTTTTTTTATTAATTTTATGCATTGTGGCTGTGGCGTGTGGATGAAGTTGTGGGATGTTGCTCGTTTCTGTTTAGAATTTAGATTTTAATCTCAACAGTAAAAACCGCTTACATTATTTAATAATAATTAATAAAGTACCTACTAATACCTAGTTTATTAATATTTAACGACTATTTAGTTAGCTAATCGTATGAAAATCGGTAATAACTGTTGTTGTTGTTAGTCCGTGAGCCAACAGGTCGTAATCATAAAACTAAACATAACTTAATACTCAGCATAATGAAGACTTGCACAGTTTTAGTTGCAATAATTAAAATTATTTATAGGTTTATGACTTCTTGGTAGGTCGTCTTAAGTACAATGGTTTAGTTAAGTATCCAGTTTTTTGCCATTACAGAATTACAAGAAAGTCATTTTATTTTAATGACAGAATATTGAAAAGAATATCATCGTTAAGCCTCGTTATTCTAGAAATAAGTTATATTGTACATTGTGTTTGAAATAAATCATATTTTGTAAGAATAACAATAAGTACCTACACTCAGCAACGAAAGTTGCCGAACGAAACGAAATTACAAAAGTAACTAGACTAGACACATACAACCATACTAATATTATAAATGGGAAAGTGTATGTGTGTGTTTATTTGTTTGTCCGTCTTTCACGGCAAAACGGGGCGACGAATTGACGTGATTTTTTAAGTGGAGATAGTTGAAGGGATGGAGAGTGACATAGGCTACTATTTGTCTCTTTCTAACCCCCCACTTCCCTAAAATGGGGGGTGGAAGTTGGTATGGAGCATTTCGGGGGGCAATCAGGAAAGGGGAACCGTGTTATCCCGAATTTAACGCGAGCGAAGCCGCGGGCAAAAGCTAGTATTATATAAGTCTTACAAATTCATATAGATAATACACTCAGTCAAACACAACTTAACTAAAATAATTGCTACCGTTCGTAGTCGTTTCCAGTGCAAAAGTGCCCATAACGCTTGCGGCATTACCACGCTGGATAGCCATGGACAGTCTATATAAGTTACTAAACTTGCGTGTAGTTTTGTACGGCAACTTTAATAAAAACTTTTTACAAAAAAAGATAAACCGACTTCAAAAAGGACAAAATAAAATATTATATTATGTATATGAGTTACAAACTGATATGTTTGAAGTCGGTGCCAAGCCAAATTTGGAAGAGTTAATACGAACGAGGCTATGTGTTCAGTGAATTGTTCTTCATACTATAGAACTGTTTTAATACGGTATTGATTGCATGTAGGTATTAATTCAATTACAGAAAGAAAGTATAATCATGCGTCTTATGATGTTTGTTAATTTAATACTGATCTTTCTATACTCAGACACACTGGGTGTGTGGGGCCCACCTTGTCAGTAGAAAAAGGCGTATTATTTAAATTTTCTATGGAATGTCAACCCTACGCCTTTTACATTTTATTAAATTTGCCGCCTCTGATTTTTAACAAAGTAGACGTGCATCAGAGTATATATACATAGGTAACACATTTCAACAAAATTGGATTGAAGTTTAGACGTGAAAATGTAACAGATCCAATCACATTCACCTTTGCAATATAAGTATGTATAGATGTTTTGTGATTTTCAGACTTGAAGCTGATTTGACCGGTATTGTAACTTTTTGGCTTGGCACCGACTTCAAACATATCAGTTTGTAACTCATATAAATAATATAATATTTTATTTTGTCCTTTTTGAAGTCGGTTTATCTTTTTTTGTAAAAAGTTTTTATTTTTCCATTTTTAGAAGTTATATAAGTATCATAATCGGATAACGGTTCTCGGAATAATCGGTCAAGATATATAAGAAAAAGTTCATAATACGGACTCAATCTAAGGAAAGTTCCACATATCATATGTGGTCTTCATCATTAGGTCCACTCCATCCAATTGATGGTTTTTGAGAGGAAATGCCTGAGTTGCTTAAAAAACTACCAAATCATCATGTGCCTTTAAAAATTAAAGAGTTCCCTCAATTCCTCATGGATCCCATAATCAGAACAGCGCCAGATTAATGTGTGACCATCTTCGAAGTAGTTCCTTTCAACCAATAAAATAATTGCTCAAATCGGACAATGGGTTTCGGAGTGATCGCTGAACATCCTACATAAAAAAAACATCAGTATCTTTAAAACAATCATAATCTTCATCATCCGGTCCACTCTATCAAATTGGTGGTTTTTCGAGAGGAAATGCTTGAGTTGCTTAAGAAAACAAATCGCCATACATGTGCCTTTAAATATTGAGGAGTTCCCTCAATTCCTCATGGATTCCATCATCAGAACAGCACCAGATTAATTTGGGACCACCTTGGAAGTACATCCTTTCAAACATAAAAAGAATTATTCAAATCGGACCAAGGGTCTCGGAGAAATCGCTGAACATCCTACACTAAAAAAATCATCATCATTATCATCAAAACAATCATCATTATCAGGTCCACTTCATCAAATTGGTGGTTTTCGAGAGAAAACTCTCGAGTTGCTTAAGAAAACACCCAAATCACCATACATGTGCCTTTAAAAATTGAGGAGTTCCCTCAATTCCTCATAGATCCCATCATCAGAACAGCACCAGATTAATTTGGGACCACCTGTGAAGTACATCCTTTCAAACATAAAAATAATTATTCAAATCGGACCACGGGTCTTGGAGTAATCGCTGAACATCCTACATTTAAAAAAATCATCATCATTATCATCAAAACAATCATCATTATCAGGTCCACTTCATCAAATTGGTGGTTTTCGAGAGAAAACTCTCGAGTTGCTTAAGAAAACACCCAAATCACCATACATGTGCCTTTAAAAATTGAGGAGTTCCCTCAATTCCTCATAGATCCCATCATCAGAACAGCACCAGATTAATATGGGACCACCTTGGAAGTATATCCTTTTAAACAAAAAAATAATTATTCAAATCGGACCACGCGTCTCGGAGTAATCGGTGAACATACATAAAAAAAAAAGCCCAAACCGAATACAGAACCTTCTCCTTCTATGAAATTGAAGTCGGTTAAAAATAGTCCCTACCTACCACATTAAATTGCTCAAAAGTTTTTTTTTTATAGAACAACGCATTTGTATTTATTTTTAAGCTTTGATGTACTGTTTTTTTGAAAATATAAGTCCCGTCGAGTTTCTTGCTTTTAGAGTTTAAGTTATCTCAACCCTGTAGCATAAACATTTGAACCTGCCAACATTTCGCGCGCTGTAAGTTTTTTTATGACATAGGAGGCAAACGAGCAGACGAATCTCCTGATGGTAAGCAATTACCGCCGCCCATAGACGATCGCAACGTTTTTTTTTTCCTCCCGCAAAAGATCTGGCCTCTGGCTACAGTATGGTGTTCACCAAAACAGGAGTATACACCCCTGTAATGTGGTGCCATGTTTTTTATCTGATTGTGTATCCCGTTCTTTGTTACATATCGGTGATTCAATTACTAAACTCTGTTCCGAGGATCATTATGATGGAAGGATGTAGGTCGCATGAAATCAACTGCCGCTACACGAGTTAATGTCATAACAATTTTGACATTTCTTCTCTTTCTACACTATAATATAAAGAAGAGAATACAAGTCAAACATTCAGACGAACCAGCACGGTTAGCACAAAAGTGAAGCGACAGTATCTCGCGGTCGAGATATACATCTGTCACTTTTTTTTATTTTTAATGGCTTTTACTCCTCACCGGTTTTAGCGAGGTGAATTCTGCCAATGTCAGGGTGTACTTATGACTTTATTCAGTTGTAATAAAATAAAATAAAAGCAACGTTGTTCGGTTGAGGCCTTGATGTATGTAAAGCGATAGCCTCCTTACAAACACGTGGGTGGCCAAGACCCTGGATTACCGTTTTTTCGACTAACTAAAAGGGTGGTTACGCGCGTTTTGTAACTAATTTTTCATTAGCTGCACACTTGTTCGTTAGGTCACCGCACAATAAGCTATCAAAAACTACACACTGAACTACGCAAATGAGCAAAAAACAAAAACTATTCTAAAGACGCCGCAGCCATCTTAAGCTCAAACGATTACTCCATCTGTCACTTTCTGATGAATACAGTTAGACAGATGTCTATCTCGACCACGAGATACTGTCGCTTCACTCTTGTGCTAACCGTCCAGAGATCCAATTCGACAACCAAAAACTGACAGACGTTAGTGAGACCCATGTGAGACCAGTTAGAACCACTCAGTAATGTGTCAAACAAGTAGAGAACTCGTATGTCACAGTTTGGCATGTGTGTGCCACCGTCTAATTTTGTATTCAGGTAATTTCAAAACAAAAAAGTTGGGGATGATTCCAAAGTGGATTTTTATAATGGTGGAATGTGCAATAGATATGAGCCCTTTTCAAATGATTTTCGGAATTACCCTCATACACCTTCCACTTAACAGCTGTTTTTGTGCAAAGAAGGAACATCCAAATACCCAAACATCTAAACATACCAACTTTTTTTAGACTTGGATGTCATTCTCAGTCGTAATAAACGTTTCTTTTTTTTCTTTTTTTATTTGAGGTTTATAATTATTAAAAAAATATGTACACCTACCACTTAAGTTTTCTCTTGAAAAAAATATAAAAATAAAATAATTTTAAACAAAAATACACCAACTTCACTTAGCCTCCACCTTTCCAAAAGCAAATGCTCGAGCTGCTGTAAAAAATAGTCAACACTATAGGTGTGCCTATAATAGTTGAAGAGTTCCTTCGATTTCTCCAAGATCCCATCATCAGATCCTGACCTGGTGACATTGGGACCAACTGTGAAATATACTCTTTCAAACAAAAAAAGAATTTTCCAAAATAGTCCAGCCGTCTTCGAATAATCGGTGAACATACACAAAAAAGCAAGCACCAACAAAGATCCCGACGAATTGATAACCTCCTTCTTCGAAATCTTGAAGTCGGTTGATAATAAATACAGTAAATGCCAATTACATAAACACGATGCAGCTTAAAACCTTAATAGTCACCACACTAAATATTAAAAATAAATATGAATAACCTGACTAAATATAAAAAACCTCCCCCAAATCCTCTACTTCTGGAATGGACCCCAGAATGCATCGTCCCTCTGAACCGCCAAACTCAACCTTAAAACCTCTCAAGTTTGAAGTTGCACAATTTGATATGTAAAGTGTTACCGGTTTACAAAACAAAACCGCGTGACTTCAATGTTTCAAATCGCCTGTCAGTCATACGACTCACCGAACAGAAATGTTTACAAAACATGGATACCTTTGTTTCTGAAGAAAGTAGGTTGCGGTGACGGTGGACGATACTTTATCAAGTAATAACTACTTTTATACTGACTATCGAAATAAAATAATAATCCATGTAAGTACTTACCTATTAATATTGAAATTCAAAGGCCGACTCTGCACTGCATAGGTAATTAGGTAGTAACATTGTTAAAATATCCACTGTATCTTTAGCATCATAAACGTAGTGGTACTCTCAACTAGAACATTTCAAATAGTAACTTGTATGGAAATTATTTGAAATATTTGTATTATCCGGATAAATGCAAGCCTTACTCTCAACCGATAAAGAGAGATCGTTCACTGTTTTGCTTTCTGTATTGTGGTATGCAATAAAAGGGCCGCGATTCGAAAAATAAACACACACACTGGACAGACACAGCTCCAACCCAACTCAACTCAACGCTATAACGACATTGACATTTGCTATTCGAACAGATTTTCATTCCACATTGGTCTCACATTGGTCTCACATTGGTCACACATTGTACCAATGTGAGACAAATGTGTGACCAATGTGAAACCAATGTGTGACCATTGTACCAATGTGAGACAAATGTGTGACCAATGTGAGACCAATGTGTGACCAATGTGTGACCAATGTGAGACCAATGTTGAATGAAAATCTGTTCGAATAGCAAATGTTAATGTCGTTCTAGCGTTAAGTTGAGATGGGTTGAGTTGGGTTGGAGCTGTGTCTGTCCAGTGTGTGTGTTCATTTTTCGAATCGCGGCCCAGGTAGATGGTATTGTATTATACACAGAAGTATAAGTACATACATACTACTCGTAGATTTTATCATTCAAGAGGTGTGATATTTAAAATTTTATTTTGTCCAATCAAAACTTTTTTAATAGCGGGAAATTGCGTAAGGTATTGGGTCGTATTCAAAGCCCGAGAAGGTGGAGAGGGGATAACTGTGAGAATATCAGAAACGTTTTTTGAAGCCATATTTGTACTGAGGGCGCCGTCCATATCTATTTCGTCGTAGGTACCATGGGGGACATTATGTTGATATTATATGCATGTATTTAGTACCTCTTCCTGTAATCAGTGGTAATAAATCAAGCACACTGATTCAACCAAACGATATTATCATATCATTAATTGCTTAAGTGCTTTGAATTTATAAGATAATTACGACAAATCATAATCCTAGAAAGGATTTCGGATTAATCGAAAACTCCATTTTTACACAATGGAAAGTTTATCTGGAATATTATTCATAAATCAAGTATTCGTTTCGGCCAATCGTAGCCTGATCGTACAATATTTTACACTGGACTGTAATTTGAGTTGTATTGTATCTCGAGTATTAATGTTCGAAATTACCTTGACATGTCATAATTTTAAATTGTTTGGTTGAGTTAATCAGTGACCGATACAACAACATGAAAAAAAAAGAATTTTTAAAAACTAATTATTCCAATTCGTTTCCTTAATCGTACCTAATATGTTGAAATTAACGGAAAAATAAAAAAACGGCGTATTATTAACAAGTGCATTTCCTGGTTCCAGGTGCTGTGTGGGGCAGTGGCGGGCGACGTGTTGACGAACGCGAGTCGCGTGCGCCGGACGCCTCGACAGCATCACCGCGCGCCGTAAGTACCTACTATTTATGACAGTTTTTTGGAAAAGGTATCATTAGGTGGAAGGCGCTTACGTTGTGCCGTGTACAACAACATTATATATTATTTATCGTATGGCTACATATCACTGCATATAGGTAGGCATTTCTTCTCTGGGCTAGAACTGGTAGAAGTAGTGTGTACAACAACATTGTAGTCGAGCAATAGAAGCGTAAGCCCCGGTCGCCAAATGGTATATTTTGATCTCGACTATCAACTTTTACTACCTAATGATCCTCGGTGTACCTACTCATTGATCATCCCAACTGCTGGCGACGTGTTCCAAGACGCTTTCAAGATGTCTAGCAAGTGAACGAAATTATATTCCAATTTGATCAAGGCAATTTTAATATAAGTACCTTCTGTAAACCTGACAAATATAAACTACTAAATCAGACTGCCTAGTATCATCGTTGTCTGTAATATCTATCAACGAATATATTACAGTAGTTTTATTCTTAAATTTTGATTTACAGGATCGACGAAGAGTGGAAAAGATCGCACTGGCGCGAGATGCAGCAGATCGTGGGGCATGAGGTCAGGAACGCCAACGGCGGCTTGGACTGCTGCCCCACCGTGCGCGAGATGACCAGGCCTCTAGGCGGCCGCACCCCCGACGGCCTCTACGTAGATCTCTACCAGGACGGCGAAAACAACATGCAGCTCTACGAAGTCTCTTGTGCGCCGGGAGTCGTCGATAAACCCTGCCGGTTCATCGACGCGCGACTCTACAACGAGTCTCGATGTGTCCAAAAATACTCCTATTCGTACGCCTTAGTGCGGTACCCAGCCGCTGCCACGGAAACTCCGCATCGCCACAGAATTTCCTTCAAAGACGGCGAAATCACCGTCTCGGGCGGCTGGTCCCTGGACTACGTCCAAGTCCGCTCCGGCTGCGAATGCGAAATCATCCCCACGATCAAGCCGAGGAAGAGAAACCAGCACAAAAACAAACTCGCACAAGAACGAGAACGGCACAACTGGCACAAGCAGGGTAAAAGAATGAAAGAACCTATAACAGAAAGAAGAAAATACGAAAAAGGCGACGAAACCTGATTGTGGGACTCAGTGCTAGTGTAATCCAGTGGGACTTTGAACAAATTAACGAGGAATTATCTCGACTTAGTATTACGGAAGTGTCTTCGCATCTGGTTTCCGTGATTTACCCTGCCGTAATATTGGTGGGCCCAAGGACAGTTTAGGTTTAAGTTAATTAGATGCGGAGACATTTGAACTAGATTACCAGACGACGTGACACAGATATTTCAAAATCCAAAGCCTAAGCTAAATCTATTAGGTACAAAAATAATGGCGTTTGAGACTATAAACCAGGGGTCACTTTCACATTACGAAGTAGCAGTTATTATTAGGTATGCAGTAGCTACTATACGACGACCCATCTAACCACTACACAATTTATAGTCTTGCTAACCCTAACTCCAAGGCATCTTATCACGCCTAGAGTTCAATGACATGCTAGTACGTACTCGTACGTACAGCCCTGTCTTTAGCAATCCCGTAACAACTTATGAGATGACCTCTAGCTATAAGTCAAATAATAATAAATTAAGTATCATAAAAGTCGGTACCATTTCTCGCAAATGTACCTAATTTATTTACTCCATGCTACAGAAAATTATAATCGCGTTTTTATCGATTAGGTATATGAACAAGGCAAACGTCACGTTATGAGAAGTATTTCTAGATTAAAAATAAATATTGTCCACATCGATAAATGATAAAACCATGATCATAATGATGGAATCTGTGTTACTTCGTCTCGTAAAGTACGTTATGTTACCGATGCAACAAGTCAGATGTATGCTTGGTTGTAAGAGCCTATCGGTTGATTGTATCTTTTGTATTTATTTTCGGAATTTCGTCTAGTATTGTATAGTTATGCTTCTTGTTAGTATTGTATAGTTGGTCTTGAAAGAAAACGGGACGATCTGCGGTGCCTTGTGGAATGTATGTGCCTTATACCACTGTTACACAGGTGTTTTTTTAATTAGTGGAATTATACATTTGACATACATTATAAATTCAGATGACGCCTTTGTATTTTAACTGATAAGAAACTAATATTTTATATTGAATATATTACAGGAGATCCCCTTGGGCGGAATAAAGCTACCCATAGAGATTAATTAAAAAATCACATTGGATCTTTCCGTAAAAACCCAGTTTGGTACTCTTGCATCTCCCGGCAGATATGTTCCGCTGAATATTACGCTCTCTTCTCTTAAAATTAAGAATATTTATTCAAAGTTAACATTTTAGATTTTTTGTTATCATTGTAACGGTACTTACTATGTTTAGGCATAAGTGCGAGTCAAAGATCTGTATTATTTTTATTTTGTAATACTTTTATTGTATTTAAAACGTAGTTGTTTAAGGATATTCATTTATTTATACTGTTTAATACGAGGTATTCCGATTTTCAGTATGAATGTTGAATGTGTGTTGAAATCACTTCCATATAATGTTATGATTGTAAATAAATAACACAATAGTATTGTTGACTGAGATTATTTTGTGCATTTAGATGTGTAATTTAGCAAGACAGATATTTTAACAATAATTTAAAATACAATAGCAGTGGTGGTCAAGTCAACGTACAGCTTTAAATGTTTGCATCACTTTAAAACGGACATTCGCGCCATCTATTGACGAGTAGCGATAAAGTTTACACATTGGAAAACAGAAATTAAAAGTGCTTATATCGTTTAAATTTAAGACCCACGTAAGATAAAATATTATTCCGCTTTTAGTGCAGTACACAGTCGAGTTTGTATTGTTAATTACTTAGTATCACAAAACAGTGCCATGTTCGTAATTAGTGTAAGCCATTTTTCATTTAACTGTGAATTTGTCATTCGTGTAGTTTCATGTAGTCAGTTTTGTAATTAGATTTTTATACGTACATCTACTCTGCCACCGAATTTTAATAGATTTTAAATAAAAATTAATTACTTACAATGCTTAAATAAATAAAAATAAGTTCAAACATACCTCAGTCAAATTTTGTAAATAAATAAAAATATCAGTATATTGTCCAGCATTAATAACTTCACAATTTATTGTTGCCGTCAAAATGAAATTTTAAAAGAAATAAAAAAACTGAAACAGACAATTGTTTTATTTTTTGTACTTAAAGTATAGTACAAAGTCAACTTAAGTACTTATTACTTTACTTTAAGAAATGCGTCATTGTACTACCTACCTTAACTTAGTTTTGTTCTTACAACACACACAGAGATCTACATTATTATGTAACTGAAACACTGAGTGCATATTCTAAATTAAATTATGCCTATTTTTTTTACTTAGATCCACTAAGCTCAGTCCTGATCTGAAACAAAAAGACGCAATGGATACATTAGAGTTAAATGTGTTCTTTAGTTAACAATGACAAATAACAGAATTTTACAAATCACAGAGAGATCGATACCAAATATGTATTAACATATTTACAAAATAAAATACCATTTTATTAATTTAAGTATCATTTGACCATCCTACGTTGGTAAAAGCAGCGCCACCTGTCGGTGAGTAGTCTTTCTATTTAACACAAAGACACCTACAAAGACTTGCGTTTACTGGCAACACCATGTAGCCAACTTTTTCCAACGTAACGTAACAGATGGCGCTGATAGAGCTGTTTAAGTTATAGGCACAGACTTTATATATAATATACTAATGTTATGTTATAGGTAACGCGCAACATACACTTGAGCGGAATTTAACTAAATATCAGCTGGAAGACGGCAAAATCCAACTTTCGACACATTTTTTATGTGGGTTCGTGGGATTGAATTCCGCTCAAGTGTGTTTTGCGCCTAAGACAAACTTGTAATTACTGTAGGTACCAATTTTGGTTGCACCTGTTGAAATAGATAGGCAAGTAATTCTGCTCCACCAAGTAGGTACAAAAGCCATAACAGCCATGTAAAAAGTCTGAATTTGATACTTATTCCGCGTGAATACGGCGAACAATTTCTATGAGTTAATTATTTTTACGGCTGCTATACGTGGTGTGGTATTCACACACACATTGTCACATAAAAAACATTTACGTCACACCTGGCCATAATGTCAGTTTTACCGCACGCTAAGCGTACGGTAAAACTCACGTTATGGCCAGATGGAGACGTAAAATTGTGTACTCACCACGGGCAGTAAAAAAGAAAGCCCTCTATCGCATATTTACAACCCTCGCCTGCGGCTCGGGTCACAAATACCTGCGATTTCGGGCTTTCTTTTTTTTACAGTCCTTGGTAAGTAATGTACTATTAGGTAAGTGAATTGGTAACGTATTCTAATAATGAAAACCTAAGAAAAAAATATTCTCGCGAAAAAAAATTGGTTTTGTATGGAGGGTTGGCCAGCCGGGACGACTTGTCCCATACAAAAAAAGTTTTTCTTGCCCAAAAAAAATGTTTCTCTTATTTTTTCTTACTCGCATTACGATACCAATTATGCCCTTAAAGGATCACCAGTATTTTTGTTACATCCTGTAGGTTATGTAGTAATTTAGGTACCATCGGGTTCAAAATTGCATGGTCAATTTATCAATGAATTCATTCATAAATTGGCCATGCAATTCTGAACCCGATAGTACATTGTGCCGAGATACGTTTCCGAAGCCTACAAAAACTGCTGCCACCTACGCTATGCCACTCCAGCCCTTTAGCCCGTCGAAGTTCGCGAGACAACACTTCACTGTCAAGTGGAGTACAGGCTTAGCAACTTACCCAGGTATCTCGTGGCGAGATACATGACCGTAAAGCCGGGTATCACGGGCGCTAGCTGTGCCATGCTACTCCAGCGCTTTTGTTCGTGGAAGCAAGCTCCTTCGTGAGGCAACACTTCAATGTCACGTGTACTAGACTTAGTGACTCACCCAGGTATCTCGTGCTAGGTATACATGCCCGTGA
Source organism: Pammene aurita (assembly GCA_947086415.1). NCBI lineage: Eukaryota > Metazoa > Arthropoda > Insecta > Lepidoptera > Tortricidae > Pammene > Pammene aurita. The sequence goes on along the minus strand of OX352305.1, from coordinate 18,652,344 downwards.
AGCCGGCTAGCACGGGGGCTAACTGTACCATGCTACTCCAGCGCTTTTGTTCGTGGAAGCAAACTCGTTCGTGAGGCAACACTTCACTGTTACGTGGACTAAACTTAGCAATTCACCAAGGTATCTCGTGCTGAGATACATGCCCGCGAAGCCGACTAGCACGGCCGCTAGCTGTGCCTTGCTACTTCAGCGCTTTCATTCGTGGAAGCAAGCTCGTTCGTGAGGCATCACTTTACAGTCACGTGGACTAGACTTAGCAACTCACCCAAGTATCTCGTGCTGAGATACATGCCCGCGAAGCCGACTAGCACGGCCGCTAGCTGCGCCATGCCACTCCAGCGTTTTTGTTCGTGGAAACGGGCTCGTTCGCGAGGCAACACTTCGCTAACTGTAACGTAGAGGAGAGTGCCCGCTGCTAATGCCTGCAATCGAAATAGTTTGGGCCAATAAACAAATATTGTCTTCATATAACTAAATACGTATCTAAAAAAATTGGGGAAATCTGGTTAAGCATGCGTTAGGCCTAGGTAATCAAATCAATTACATATTTATTTAATGCACTCATGTTGGACATTTTCTTGTGTTTCGTACCTATTAGGCTTAAAAGTGACAAGAACGTAATCTCGTCCAAACCACAGACGGTTTGGACGAGATTACGTTCTTGTCACTTTCGTTCACTAAATTGTAGTGTATCTATTGCACAGAGAACCTTCTCCTTATCTGTGTATCTATGAGAAGTCTGCAGAGTAACGTTTATAAGTTCGTTTTTTTTGTAGTTGGTGCAACGGGTCTTATATATACATATCTCACTTAAACGCAATATCAGTTCTAAACTAACCAGAGCATTATTACACACCTGCATAATAGGCACAGCTACAGAATTCTGAATAGCCTGCACAGCCTCCAATCCCGCACCGAGGGCGATGCCGGCCACCGAACCACCAGCAAAGAGTGCCACGCAGGCGATATGGGCGCACAGCGCGCGACCAGCCGCACATAGCTCTGCACCCAAGCAGAAGCCGACAACGAACTTGTGGGATGCCACTGCGCCGAGGAGTAGCAGCACCTGGAAATATGGGGATCAATGTTACTCTGCGTCCGTAGGGAACACCTTAGACAACCCTACACGTGATCCCTGGGTGGTGCTAAAAGAGTAACAAACTTGGCAGCTGCACTGTCCCATCTGGACCTCGCAGCACTCACTGGGTTTTCATTATCATCTGCTTTCCCATTACTACTACCCTAGGGAAGAAATACCTATCTATATCCAGTGACATGTAGCCATCCGATAAAAAAAAACCTGGAAATATGATTAAAAAATTAGTCTGCAATACGATTAATAAAATAAAAATAATAAAATAAAAAGCATTTATTTCGGACAAAGAAATCCATATAGTGTTAGTATTACAATAGAACTTAAATAACTATGTTAGTACCTAAACTTAAGTGTTGGGAGATCCAGTGCCTGATTAGGGCGCTATCCCATCTCTCTGCCACGACGGCCAGGAGACTGTTGCGGCTGCCGCGCACTCTGCGGAGCGTCGCGGCGCAGCGCTTACGCAGCGTGGCATGAAAGCCGTCCACATGTGCATCGGCGAACATGCCCGACGCACTGCAGTACCGAGGCAGCCTCAACAGTACCCTGAACGCGTCATTGTATTGTACACGCATAGCATACATGGTACGCTGCGTGTACCTCGTCCACAGGCAACAGGCGTACAGCGAAGTACAGTACGCTCGAAAGAGTGTTACTTTAACCTGCGCTGTACACCTGCTGAACCTCCGGGCTATCATGTTGGCCCTCACGGCCAGTGCCCTACGCTCGCGTTCTATATCCGCGTCGTCACGCAGGTCATCGGTGACCAAGTGCCCAAGATATTTAAACGTGTAAACCCTTTTTAGTTGTACGCCATTCAGACGAATGGGTGGGACATGAGATGGGCACTTGTTCCCCGCCTTAAATACCATGTACTCACTTTTGAGCACATTGTATCTCAGACCGTGACTCAAAGCATAAGATTCACACTTTTCAATCAGTACACGCAAACCACCAACTGAGGGGCTCAGCAGTACCATGTCGTCAGCATAACTTATGTTATTACCCCTAATCCCTGTTGATCTCAATGTTAGAGTGCGTAGTATATTAAATAGGTAGGTAATTAAAACTATTAAAAGCGTGAGAAACAAGCTTTTTGCCCAATGTTTCAACTGGCTTTCAATTTTTACATTGTTGCAGGGTCATTTAAAACAAATAAGTGACGCATCTCCAATTCCACAAAGTTTTCCAGAAAACTAAATGCAAAGTATGACTTGAGTATTACATGTTATGAATAACTAATTTGTCTCCGTGTAAGTGACTCATAGAAAACCATTTAACTCTACTTTTAAGCAAATATCTACTAATATGTATCTATTATCTTGGTACAAAATAACCGTAAAAATATAGGCGGGGGGAGATGTATACAGGGTGTCTCATTCAAATCGGTCAGTATGGGAAAGTCTGTAATTATATGACATACGAAGATCTGTTCTGAGGAACCATGTCATCGATTTTAAAAACAAGAAAAACTGCATTCATACATTTTAAAAAACATCTGTACTCCGTTCGGGAATCGAACCCGGTTGTTTTGAAAAAAAAAACCTACACTATTTCTATTTAGATATCGATTGTGTAGGTCTTAAGCAGTAAATGTCTGTATGAAACATGATGTCTAAAATGAATAAAATGCATTTTATTATATGAAGATACAAAATGCAATTGTAAGATCGTTACCTAAACGTGTTGAATATTGTATTGAAAAGGGCGGTGGTCACTTCGACCACCTACTAAAATAAATTAAAGTATGTGGAAACAATGCATTTTATTCATTTTAGACATCATGTTTCATACAGACATTTACTGCTTAGGACCTACACAATCGATATCTAAATAGAAATAGTGTAGGTTTTTTTTTTCAAAACAACCGGGTTCGATTCCCGAACGGAGTACAGATGTTTTTTAAAATGTATGAATGCAGTTTTTCTTGTTATTAAAATCGATGACATGGTTCCTCAGAACAGATCTTCGTATGTCTTATAGTTTCAGACTTTCCCATACTGACCGATTTGAATGAGACACCCAGTATACTCGTATTCATTGCATCGATACTTATGTTCCTTATGGTTTCGTCAGTGTTTTTTTACCCATACACTTAGACTAATTGCAGTTAATTATCAGGTACCTACAGTCGAGATCTCCAATATCTATACGACTAACACATTCAGTGCCACCTAGTGCTACGTGCTACGCTCGTAGCCCGTAGCCACGTATTCGTCGTATGTAGCGCGTAGTAGCTACGAACTTCTCAGCCCTGTGTGTTAAGGTTATCTGGAAGAGATCGCTTTTTAGCGATAATATTGCCAATTGTTTTACCTCTACATTTACTGTTTGTGGCTTGTATTTTATGTGTTTCTTTATTTTGAGGTGTGCAATAGAGAGTATTTATGTTATGTTATGTTGTGTTATTAATTGTAAAAAAATATATGAAACAAACTTATTGATATGTCTTTAAGGCAAGGTTTAAGGTCCAATTAATTGTATAAGATATCGAATCACTGGTAGTCGGTGGTGCACACGACAACAAAGGGCATTATACGGATTTTAGTGATGATGGGATCTCCTTTTGCATAGTGAGACTTAAGGACCCATAGGCCATTTTAGTAAGCAGAGCCACCTAAATTTATGGTGCAGTGGGGGTAAAAAGGGGGGGTTAAAATTTTCGCGACACATAGATTGAAAACTATAGTCTTAGCAACATACTTCAAAGGCAAGAATTGTAGAGAACTTCATGGAGAATATTTCCTTCATTGAAAGTTTTGTGGTAACTTCAACCGTTTTTGTAAAAAATATATAAATGTTCCTACTTTTGTGGGCAGTGGGGAAAATAATTTTTATACTTAACACATTACAGTGTAGAGTTTAGATTTGGCTTGAAAGTCTCGTATCCAGGCCATAAATAAAATAATTATTTTCTGTTTTGACTAGATACTATTAAAATATTATTATTGCTATGGTATTTATGGTATACCATGTATAATTGAGTTAGGTAAACACCCTGTTTCTAATAGTAGTTAAATTAGAATGTTATATGTCGTATATTAAACGGTTTAATTGAAAATAATGATGCAGGTAATGTACTCAAGGCTAAAATAATCGATAGGTCCTAGGTACCATTCATCACACCACTAGCGTAGCGTACCTAACCTAAGTTCATTTATACATATAATAATATATAATATAATGATATTAGGCGTTGTCCGTTGATAAAAGATTCAAGCGCCCCACGATTTTAGTTTTTTGTCTTTTCAATGCTCTAGCTACATTGATGAGAAGAGTGGTGTGATGTCTGGTACCTAGAACCTACTGAATTATATTTATAGCTTTTTGTACATTATCTATAGCATTTAATAAAAGCTTTTGAATTTACCTAAACATTACTTATTTTCTTTTCAAGTGGTTATGTTACTAAAACTGTCTAAACTCCGCTTACTTTATGATCCGCAATGCACTGTGTTCTACTAGTAAATCCCTTTCATTTTGTACTTGATTGAGGTGGTTGTTAAGAAATATGTAATACGTGGCATTCTGTAGCGACAGCCATCTTGGATTTACAATGATACTGAATCTATTAAAATGTAATTTTCATCAGAACTTAAGGTGTGCACCAGATATCGGATCAATTTGTCAACAGGACGAGGGTAAAATTTCAACCACAAAATTATGGAGATGTGGGATGAAGCATGTAGATATGCAGACTTGCATTTAGTTATATAAATATTAGTTATAATAAATTAACCAATTTTCAAAAAAGTTTGTGTAATGTCTAAGTAGGTATAATACAAAATTGTTATTTTTATTTTAGAGTGCACTATTCGCCAACAGACTGTGTCAGTTGAAGATGTATACCTAGCACTTAAGTTTTCTCTCTAAAAAAATTAACGGGCCCTTATTGATAATCCCCAATGATGTACCTTTCACTTGAAAACGTCACTAGATAACAGGGACCGGAGAACTCCTCAATTTGATAACTCTTTTCGATAGGGTAACCCTATTATTTGGTTACAAAATTATATGGTTACCCTATATTCAATGTTATGTCCCTGTCTAATGTCTTAGCAGTAGAGATGAAATTAGCTTGATAGATAAACGTCATTTTGGATTTTCATTTTGGTAAGTATTATCATTATTAGCAGCAGCAGTAGCAGCCAGTATCAGTCCACTGCTGGACTGATACTGGCTAATAGGCCTCTCCCATGGCACGCCACTGTGCTCGATCTTCTGCTCTCCTCCTCCAATCCGTACCCGACAAGCGCTTACCTTTGTGTAACGCAATGATGTGCGTACTAAATTGAAAGTTTTTAAAAACAACCCTACCAAATACTCATCGATCTAATACCCCTTTAATGGTAACCGGTTCCGGTATCTTCTAAACGATCTCTTTATTTCACTTACGGATTATAACAAGGATACTAAGGCAAGGTAAATAATAGCGTTTAAAATGGTAGACGTCCATTTAGTTGTGAAAGATATAATTAGCAGTGATCGGAATTGGTAGTGCCATTTCTCGGGACATCGGTGCGTAAGCTTAGTATGGATATAGTTTTTAACCCCGGGATTTTGATATGAAAATTTTTAAAGTTTGTGTTTGGTTTAAAAAATGTTTTAAAGAACCGCGGGCCTAACGTAAGTATGAAAAATGTGGTTTCAGTTAGATATCGGACGTCAAAAGAAATAGATTGACAGTAGAAAATATTGATAAAAAATATGGTTTGCTACTATAATTTCAAAGAAAGTAATTATTTAATTATGTTAAATTAATATAATGATATTGATATTTCGTGTTTTATTTTATGATTGTATTATTGTTAATTGTAACTGTTAAACGAAAGTAATTTTAAATGAATGATGTATTTATAGTGACTTTTTTTTTTACTTTTGCGTTTGGAAGAAAATTTTCTGTGAGAAATACGAGTAAAAGAATCTCAAGACTTATCCATGTTATTTACAATGTTTAAGGTCATTCACCCGAAATGGCACTACCTATTCCGATCACTGATAATTAGGCAAGCATTAGAGCTCAAACCACATCGTTTTTCCTACATAATTAGATTGTGGTTGATAACAGGCCTAGTAATATTATTTTTTTTCGTTAAAGATATTATAACCAATATAGTATTTATATACTTTTTATAAAGGGGAATAACAGGGCTTTATCATGAAAATATATTTTTCATGTTACGACCATAAAAAAAAAATATAGGCATTTATTCAAAAAAATATCAAACATTGATTTCATATTTTTTTATGTTTTCTCAGTTTTATTATATGGAAAGGTATGAATAAAATACCAAAAATGAATTCGGCATCCTTGTTTTACACGAAAATGATATCAAACTTGACTATATAGCTCTATTTTATTTTTAATTAATTATGGGGGGCACCCCCTACTTCGTCAAAAATTTGCATCAGAAATTTGATTGGCTCCCCTTCTTAAATTAATCTTAGAGCCTAAAGGATTAGCTCTGCAAATGGAAATTCCATCATCATCATTTTCCGTATAAATAAGTGTACACCACCGACTATGGTGTATTCAAAATATTCACGATGATACATAATCGGTGATCAGGAACCAATTTCTCTAATTCAGTTATCGATAGCGATCACATTTATATAGCAGTTGGGCCATTTTATATATTTAAAGTTGTATATTCCACTTTTTTATGGAAATTTTAGGTGATTTAGACTCAGACGAGCTCTTTCGATCCTAGTAGAAAAAAAACCGGCCAAGTGCGAGTCGGACTCGCGCACCAAGGGTTCCGTACAAACCTGTAAGTATATAAGTAAAAGTTCACCTATCACGACAATCGACTCATAGCCACGCGTTCATGAGGAAAGGGGTAGTAACTTTAAAATTATTAATAATTTTAAACAAAAAAGAACCGACTTCACTTAGCATCCACCTTTCGAACAGGAAATTCTCGAGCTGCTGTAAAAAATACTCTAATCACTATAGGTGTGCCTATAATAGTTGACCTGGTTACAATGGGACCAACCGTGAAGTATACTCTTTCAAACAAAATAATAATTTTAAAAATCGGTCCAGCCGTCTTCGAATAATCGGTGTACCTGAACATACATAAAAAAAGATAGCAACAAAAAAAACAAAGAGAAGAAGAGAAACGAATTGATAACCTCCTCCTTCGAAATCTTGAAGTCGGTAGAAAATATTTGAGTCGCTTAACTTCAAACTCGGGTAAATCCATCTGTCAGATCATGCGATTATAGTATTAAGAAAAGGTATAGGTAACTAAGGGGGCGTCCATTAATCGCGTCATACGTTTTTGGCTTGTTTTAGACCCCCCCCCTCCCCCATGGTGATCTTTGGTGATATTTTCAGGACCCCTCCCCCCCTATCCAATATGACGTGTAATTTTTTGCTAACTAAAGTAAGTAAGTACAGTTTTCTAACACGTGAACCTACTTACGTAACGTACGTACGTACACGTAAAGGGTAAAAAACCGGCCAAGTGCGTGTCGGACCACGCATAGGAGGGTTCCGTACCTTCAATGGAATAAGAACCAAACTAATAACAAAAGGTCGTATCTGATGCCTATGAAAGAAGTTTTTTGGAGATAACTCAAAAATGGCTGAACCGATAATGTTCAAAACAATTTTCGTTGAAAGTATATAATAAGGCGCATCTCTTCAAATTTTTTCATATTTTTTTAACTTACGGTTCAAAAGTTACGGGGGGGGCTACACAACTTTTCTGAGTTTCGAAGCGATTATTTCAGAAAATATTCACTTAATCACAAAATAGTAAAAGAAACCTCAATGTTATTTTGAAAGACCTATCGATTGATGTGTCACATGTTGATATTTGGTTAATTTTTTTTTTTTAATTTAGTTACGTGTATGGAGCCCCCCTAAAAATATTTTTTTTTTCAAATTTAACTACATAACTGAGTAGCTGCATACAAAATACACCTTATGTGTTAATTTTATTCAGATAAGTCGTATAGTTTCCGAGTAAAATGCCTGTGACATACGGACGGACAGACAGACAGACATGACGAATCCATAAGGGTTCCTTTTTTGCCATTTGGCTACGGAACCCTAAAAATGAAACTACATGTATACATATAAAAAAAAATATCTTTTATAGAAAAAAACCGGCCAATTGCATGTCGGACCACGCGGTTTCGTACCTACTATCGAAAGGTCAATATCAAAGTAATATCAAAAGGTCGTATCTGCGTATGAAATGAGTTTTTAGGAGATAACTCAATAATTCCTAAACCGATAATGTTCTCAATTTTTTTCATATTATTTGGATCTCCGGTTCAAACGTGACAGGGCTCAATTTTTTTCCTATTATTTGGATCTCCGGTTCAAACGTGACAGGGGACACAAGTTTTTTAGACTTACGGGGTGATTTTTCCTTAAAATATTCACTAAATAGAAAAAAAAAACAAAAAGTCCTCAATGTTATTTTGAAAGACCTATCGAGTGATGTGCATCATGTCGATATTTGGTAAAAAAAAAATTTTTTTTGACAAATAATTACATGCAGTAAGGAGGGGTCCTTAAAATATCTTTTTCAGCAATTTTACTACAAAACTAAGTAGCGGCATACAAAAACACACCTTATATTTAAATATTTATTAAGATACGTTTTATAGTTTCCGAGTAAAATAGCTGTGACATACGGACGGACGGACATAACGAAACTATAAGGGTTACGTTTTTGCCACTTTGGCTACGGAACCCTGAAAACCTACTTCACAAAATAATATGTCAAATGCCATTAAAAATTATTTACACTCATAGTGCTAGTGCAATTTTACTCTGCTTTTGACAGATTGATTCATTTATAAGTTGATAATTTTTATTTTATTGACCATAATACACTATACAGTATAGCACAAAGAACAAAAAAATTACACGTGATATGTGTCCAGACCCCCCTCCCCCCTGTGGTGATCTTTCGTGATTTTTTCTTGACCCCCTCGCCCCCCTATACAATATGACGCGATTAATGGACGCCCCCTAATAGGATAGATGCTGGGAGGGTCGAATGGATTTACCTGAGTTTGAAGTTAAGCGACACATTTTTATTATATGATGTAACTAAAAATTTACTGTTTTCGCAATTTTTCCTTTATCTATGCTATAAGACGTTGCTTTGTACCAAATTTCAAGATTCGGAGTTCACGGGAAGTACCCTGTAGGTTTTGATTCCCTTGCGAGTTTCGAAAATTTGCGGAAATTTGCGGCATAAACGGCTGTATCTTTTGATTGCGTTGGCTTAGAAGTTTGATTTTTTTCACAGCTCCAAGGGACAATAGACCTGAGTATTTGATATAAATTTCAGCTTGATACCTCCACGCGTTCCTGAGAAAAAGGGGCTTGACAGACGGACGGACGGACAACAAAGTGATCCTATAAGGGTTCCGTTTTTTCCTTTCGAGGTACGGAACCCTAAAAATGTGTCACGAGTTTTTGTTCTACTAGGATCGAAAGAGCTCGTGATTCTAAGTCGAATTCATCTAAGATTTTCCTCTTGTATAGTTTTGAATAATATTGTTAGTAAAGTCATGTGCATTTAAATAAGTATCTTGACTTTACGTGCGTGCAAACCGAAACTAATTCTATTAAAATATTTTCCTTGTATTTTTCTAGTACGAATAGAAGTCCGAAATACATCTGAGTGCTCGTTATTGTACCAGTGCATGACATGGCGTCTTTAAACTTAAGTCATTCGCAATAAAGGAGACAGCATGCTGTCAACTATTGGGCAATAACGTGTCGAGAACTACTTAGGACGTTTACCTTACCTGGTTTAACTTGTATATGCATAGCAGTAAGGTACTTGTATATGCATAGCAGTAAGGTATTAAAGTTACTCTGTATTCCTAACACATTTCTTTTACGTCATTGCCTTAGAAATCCGACCTCATAATGCAGATTCTGGTTGACTTGAACCTTAACACATAACTCAAAGCTGTACCGTTCGGTACTTGAATAAGGTATACTCGTAGTCTAGAAACTAACTCAGCATCGATTTTGCAAGTGACAAAGTGTTTACGGTCGATGGCGGTACACATTTTACCACTGCTGTTTTAATTTATTTAACGTGCTACGTAGACGACGTATTTAGACCCGGCAGACCAAATATTACAAAGTGACACAGTTCTACTTCAGACCGCGTATCGTGGTTATCATTTTATCGCCTATCACGTCATGCATCACTTTCGCACTTACATACTTGTTAGAACGTGACAGCTATGGTGACCGGCGATAAAAATCCGACCATTATTATGGTCGCCTAGCGCACATATTTTACGAGACTTATGTTATGGTATATTAATTGTTAGGTACAATTAATATACCATAACATTTCACGCGTTCCCGCAGAAAATTTATAAGTAAAAAAATACTAATTTATATTATTTTAAAAATTGCTTTCTTGGGATTAAATATGAGGATATTACGTATCATTTGTGGTATATTGTACAAAAAAAAATCAGCCAAATCGCATCAGGAGGAGCCCAAACTTGATATGTTTTGAAAATTATTTTTGTTTTAAGTAATTTAAAAAAATGCTTCAAATATAATGATGTGGTATTTTTAGAATCGTCTTAAAAAGTACTTTCATATGATGCCACACGCGAAAGGTAACTGAAAAAAAATGTTTTTATCATAAAAAAAAATTACTCAGCTATCCCTCCTAAGGGGTTTTTTTAAAGAACTGTGGGTCAAAAAATTCTCCTAAGGAATATTTTTTTAAAGAACTGTGGGTCAAAAATTCTCCTAAGGAATATTTTTTAAGAACTGTGGGTCAAAAAAATGTTTTGGTCTCTAGTCTTATGCGTGTGCCAAATGGCTAAACTGTACATCGATTTGCGGTTTTTCTTTGAAGTTGGGCTCGTACACCGTCCACATGCTTGTTTAAGGTACCTTCTCCCTATATTTATAAATAAATGCCTAGTTTCCTAGCTATTTCATTTAATTTACTTATTACTCTTTACATGAATTTCATAACGGTAGTCAAATAAAATTTTAATAGGATATAATAGTAACGAAATGACTAAGAATTGTATTCTGACCTTCGCAATACGTTATCATGCGTTATCACCGCAGCTTAGCATCTGACCTATATGGGAGGGACATGATAATGATAATATTAATGATACGAAATGTTAACACTAGATTTAGTCATTACTGTTACGCGGTTATCCGAACATTTCCTTATTAAAATAATTTTAAACACAAAAGAACCGACTTTACTTAGCCTCCACCTTTCCACAAGCAAATACTCGAACTGCTGTAGACTCAAATCACTATTGGTGTGCCTATAATAGTTGAAGAGTTCCCTCGATTTCTCCAGGATCCCATCATCAGATCCTGACCTGATTACAATGGGACCAACTGTGAATACTCTTTCAGACAAAAAAAGAATTTTCCAAATCGGTCCAGCCGTCTTTGAATAATCGGTGAACATACATTAAAAAAAAATATAGTAAAATTACCAACACCATTAACAATTTAGATTAAAAGTTACTGACGAATCTGAAGATACAACAAACCTTAAAAGTGAGGAGTGAAACGTTGACATAAAATTTTGGTATAGTAATTGTTAAACTTAAGCAATTACTTACTTTATTAGTTTTAATAACTTCAGCTGCGGGAAACAATAAGACAGATAATGGTCATGGTGAAATACTAACACAGTTGCGCATAAAACAATGCCTTGATATCTACTTTGTCAAACACCAATGAACCACGTTCCATTTTAATAATACATAATTGTTTCAATGATTGAGAAGCGTAGTTACCTAACGAAAGGTCTATACTCTATAATATATTTGACCAAATGGCGTCCTTTCGTTCGTGTAACATTTTAGGGTTCCGTACCTCGAAAGGAAAAAAACGGAATTGTTGTCCGTCTGTCTGTCTGTCTGTCAACCCCATTTTTCTCAGGAACGCGTGGAGGTATCAAGCTGAAATTTATATCAAATACTGAAGTCTATTGTCCCTTGGAGATGTAAAAAAATCAAACTTAAAATCCAACGCAATCAAAAGATACAGTCGTGTATGCTGCAAATTTTAGAGTTTTTCGGCACTCTCAAAACCTACGGGGTACTTCCCGTGAACTCAGAAACTTAAAATTTGGCACGAAGCAACGTCATATAGCTTAGACAATGGAAAAATTACAAAAGTAGACATTTTTAGTAAACCCATACAAAACAATATTTTTTTAAATTTTAAATTTAGTAGGTACCTTTTTCCTCGTAAACGCGTGGAGGTATTAAATTGAAATTCATATCAAATACTCAGGTCTATATTACCTTTAAGCTGTAAAGGTTTAGACGGACTTGGCCGGTTTTTTAGATTGGGATTTGAATTGTGGTGTGACAGTTTTAAGGATTTATATTCGCTTATTTTGTTTACTAAAATAGACGCATTGCAAACAATGTCTTACTGTCTTTAATTATGATTTTTATACATCTTACGACATGAAGCTATTGATACCAAATAGTACCGTATTAAATAATGTTACGGACTTAATCAAAGTGTTTGTTCATTTTTAACTGAGATCGGCACCATTACAAAATGGGATATTATTTATGATCGCAATACTGCATGCAATCAATAAAACATATCGCATTAGCCGAAAAGCTATAATACCAAACGTGCAAACGCTTACGGCTCCTTATTCCCTAAAAGGTCGAAAAACTGTATTTATGGAAAAAGCCGCATAAAATGCTATTTATGAGATAGTTTGAAGTATTAGTAATACGAAAAAATACTTTAGAACCATATTTATTATTATTAAGTACCCAAAAATACGAATCTTACAAAGAGTGTCCTGTGAAGTGTGATTTATAGGTCATATTTAAAAATTCATATTATTTTTAAATTGACCACTATAGTAATGATATTTTTTTAGCGTGATAGAAATATAGTCTAACTTTGTTATGGTAATATTTTTAGGGCTAAATATTTATAGGGTTTTGGTGGAAAAAATTAAATGTAACCGTGTTTTCATAAAAAAACTGGCATATAATCAGAAGGTATTTTGTCTATTATCCAAGCTGAATCTTCGATTTTTGTTTCGATGGCCGTCTCAGACATGATATACTCAATTGAATTTTATTCAAATTAAATAAGAATTGTTACCCTTTTTTGCGTAGTTTGGAAATAAACGGTCCGTCTAACTGGAAAATGCGGAAAGGTCTTCAAAGACAACCAATTTTTTTCATATTTTTATTTTTAAAATGTAATTTTTGCTCCGATGGCCGTCTAGATAAAGAAATGAACTATTATATGCATCAATAGTTGATTTAAAAAATCTAAGAATTTTCGCCATAGCTTTCGAAGAAAATAAAGCATTTCGTGAAATTCGCGCGTTTTGGGAATAAGGCCTCTTACCTGTGCCGAACTTTTTTGCAAGCCAATCGCTAGCCCTTCTAGTAAACTATGCACAAATAACGCGCACAATAACCCAACAAATCCCGAAGAAGTCTTATTACACGGTTCAGTGTGGCTGACATGACACATCCTCGGGTTCTCCGTCTCCCCACAACACTTTCTAGGGTCCATCTCTCCATCAGCTCCTCTCAAATCGTCATGATGCCGCAGCAAACTCGTCTGTTCAGTCCCATAACTCTGTCTTTGGTGCCCAGGGCTGTCTTTATTTCCATAGAAAATATGCACTATTTCATCTACACAGTAAACTATGAAGAACCCAACACAAAGCAGAAGTTCTGAAAACTGTGGAAGATCCTCTCTTGCTTCTGGAAGCATGTGTACGAGTGATGTCGCTAGAAGAACGCCAGCACCGAAGCAGAGTAGGCAGGAGATGGTCAAAGGATGCCGTTGTCTTGTACTCTCTGATATTCCAGCTGGTACCATGCCCGTAAGAAAGGATCCTATGCCCAACGCCAAGCAGGCGACAATTTTCGCCGTTGTTATCTCCATTTTTTAGGACACACGGTGACTACAATGACACTGTTGGTTTACCTATTTTTAGAAACACTTGGCACTCACAAAAATTTTGTGTTGTTCTTATTAAACACACGTGCACACGTAATAATCTAAATAATTCTAAATGAGTTCAACATGTCTTCCGTTACGTCGTATAAACGTGTCTGCCGTTTCAACAGAGCCCTATCTGTACTATTTGTACACACCGTTATCACAATCAAAACACAAATGTTCTCACGTGCCCGCATGTATTTATTAAAAGCTATCGTAATGTAACATATTCCATGTCTAACCGCCGGCGCGACTGATTCTTAATGGAGCGAAATTATCCAAAACATACCGCTCGCAAAACTTCACTTGAAAAACCACAATTCATAAGCGTTCTTGTGGGTAAATAATAAGATTCATAATCGCATAATTTGCCAGAGCCAACAGAATCATGAGCGTATGAGAAAGAACATCCAGGTACACTTGATCCCTTCAATTTTGCACTACTGTTTTGGCAGAACTAATGCGTAATGAAGGATCAGAGGTCAAGGAGGAGTGGTTTATAGACAAAGAGGAAATAAGTAGGCGCTCTTTGTGGTCGCACTGTTAGAATAATTTATTTATTTTCATGAGGTTTATCTCATTGTGTACGTAATTTGTTCAATATAATGACATTACGATCAATTACTACCTTGTTAGGTTAATGATAGAAACTACCCGTTATACTGATTCAACAATGTATGTACCTACAATCTCACAATGTTACGGTGTATGATTTAATAATGTTAGTGATATTATAGGTAATCGTTTTCCAACATTAAATGAAAGAAAGGCCTAAACCATATTAAATAATTAGTTAATTTCATACCGGTGCCACTTGTTAAATAGTATATAATTTAGTGTAGGCCAAACATATTAGCATTCAATAGATATTTGCTTCACTTAAACAAATATAAGTAGTTGACTTAGATTTGATATATGTAGCACATTGCACAATAGCTACTCCCAGAACGTCAATGTCCTCGTAAGTCCTACCTAAGTTAATTAAATATATGGTGATGTAAAATAAAATCAAACATTAGGTACCTATGTGGTAGGTGGTTGATCTGCCTCGTAAGACGTAACTAGTTCCAGTTGAACTAGCAATAGTAGGGAGCACTTGTAAACAATGTTGATTCACACTTTGTGAGTCACTTCAATTGATTCTGTTTCAAGTAGGTACTTAAAGTAGCTCATTGCTGTACTGTTTCTACAAGGAAGAGGTTGACAAATAAGTACAACACTGGCTATAAGTACCTACATATTAATCATCATATATTAACTTATTTACTTGCCCAAATTAACGCATGTGTGTACATTAGATACTCGTACACTGGCGTATTTAATTGCAACTCATCTCATTAAGGCCAGCGTGGACTGTTTTTACACCATCGTGAGGAAACGCTGTACATCCCTGATGCGCAGGGTTCGGGCTAGCTCCAACGGCATCAGTGTTGCCAGGTGCGTCCAAGTGGATTATCGTACCAACCTTTAAAAATTATCGTACCAGACGCAAAATTATCGTACATCTATAAAAGTGACACTATCGCTTATTTTTCATTGGAAATGAGCTGAAATATGAAAAGAACACACGCCCTTTACATACTACAAGGTTATTTTAACTTAAATTTTGTGAATGACGGGGATTTTTTTCTGACAATCAATGGCATGAATGGCAAAACTCAGATTTTCTTAAGCCCTAAAAAGCCACATGCTGTCCCTTTCCTTAGGGTCACTAAAAAGAGATGGCAGTTGGGACATGCGAATGTCATTTCTGCTCTAGTCCGTCATATTTCTTAGTGAACGATAAATGTCAAAATGGACCAAATGGACCAATAGCATATCAGCCTGGTACACGATGCCATAGAAAGGATAGTTTTTTTTAAAGTGTAGTAGACTACACTGAAACCTTAAAATTATCGTACTTTTGCGTACGATAATCAACATTGGAACGTACATCGTACGGAGGTGCAAATTATCGTACATGTACGACAATTATCGTACGCCTGGCAACGCTGAACGGCATCCTGAGGGCATTGGCGGAGAGATTCGACTGTCAGTACCTGAACCATTGTCATATGATTCATGTGCTGACATCGAATAAAAGACAATTTTATTGTTCTTGACTATGTTACCAATCATTGGTTTATTAATCTTAATATGGTTATTAATTTGTATAATTTTCTTTTTTTTTTCTAATTGTAATTAAGTTTTTTTTTTATGTAGGTACTTGTAGATATAATGCATTGAATTACCCACGCTGGTTGACAAATAAAAGAAATTGACATTACAGCTGACATTAACGAGATCTACAACAAACCCTGGCATATATATCATACCCCGGAATATTACCTCTATCTAATTAGGTATTTTTAGCAACCTTTAAGTATTTTATAATTCCTAATACTAAGCTAATTACATCAATACAAAACTAACAAACCTGCCTAACTTCGCCTATGGCCTTAAATGAAAATCGCAGATATCGCCATCTGGCTGCCACCTGAAAGGAATAATGTACAGGCTGTAATAAAAATAGTGGTGATCAGTTTAATGCCATAATTAGTATCGTACTCTAATTATGAAAACATAAGAAAAAGAATTGTCACGAGAAAAAATACTGATTTTGTATGGAGGGTCGGCCGGCTGGACAGACGTGTCTCATACAAAAAAAAAATTATTTTCACGTCCAAAAAAAATATCTTCTACTTTTTCTTTGTCTGAATACGATACCAATTATACCCTTAAACGGATCACCACTATTTTTATTACACTCTGTATATTATATCCCCGTAAAGTAATAATGTTAAAATTATTTTATTGTCTAACACGTATTTTGTTTCCAACCTACCTAAGATACCATTCGCGAACCCTTTAAAACAATAGTTAATGATATTATTAATGGATTTAACGATATCTTTTACTACTGTTCTTTTGCACAACAACATTTTCAATGTTATCTAAACCAAATCTGGAAACTACTAGTAAAATTTTATTTAAATTGTATTCTTCAAAATTACCGTTGACACCTCGTTAGTGCAACGAGCTGCAAAATTGTATTCCCCCATTATTTATTAATTTACTCATAAATTGATTAGACAAATCTGCAACTGGGCCATTTTATTTAAATAAAAGTTGTACATTCCACATTTTTTAATTTGGATAATTTTAGGTCATTTCGCCGCAGAATCACGAGCTGTTTCGATTTTATTAGGACAAAAAATGTCTCCCAAGTTATTTTTTTTTAAATTCCGTTAACATTTTCCCATATCCTTCTTATGGCGGTAATGGAATGGAAGTACCATCGGCCACACTGTTAACTGCCCATCAGTGGACCTTATGCCTTTTGTAATAAGGTCCACCGATGTACAGTTAAGAGTGTTGCTGTTACTATAAAATATAACGGTTACACTCACGTCACTTTAGTTTAGTCACTTCGTGACGTGAGTGTAACCGTTATATTTTATAGTGATAGTATGTCTCACGAAAGTTTAAATTTAATAGTGTTGCTGTTTGTACCAAATAATGTATGAAATTTTTGGGACACGTTTTGTGTCCCTACTAAGATCGAAAGAGCTCGTGATTCTGAGTTGAAATCAAAACTTTTAAAATAAAATAAAAACCGGCCAAGTGCGTGTCAGACCTCGCATAATGGAAGGTTGCGTACCTTCAATGGAATAAGAAGCAAACTTATACCAAAAGGTCGTATCTGATGCCATGGAAGAAGTTTTTTGGAAATGACTCAAAAATGGCTAAACCGATAATGTTCAAAACAATTTTCGTAGAAAGTTTGTGATAAGGCGCATCTTCTCAATTTTTTTAATATTTTTGGACTTACGGTTCAAAAGTTACAGGGGGCGGGACACAATATTTCTGCTTTCGAAGAGATTATTTCGGAAAATAAACACTTAATCGCAAAATGATCAAAGAAACCTCAACTTGTTGATATTTGGTTATTTTTTTTTTAATTTAGTTACATGTATGGAGTGCCCCCCTAAAAATATTTTTTTCTGCAATTTAAGTACATACATACTTACATTCCGAATTAAATAAATATTTAATTTAAAATAAAAATTACTAAGTAGCGGCATACAAAATACACTTTATGTTTACATTTTATTCAGATACGTCATAAGACGTATCTGAATAAAACTAAACTAAACTATAAAGTTTCCGAGTAAAATGGCTGTGACATACGGACGGACAGACGGACGGACAGATGGACATGACGAAACTATAAGGGTTCCGTTTTTGCCATTGCCACTTTTTAGGGTTCCGTAGCCACCCTAAAAAGTGGATGGTACAAAGGAGATCGTCAATTTTTGTTAGGCGATTTGCCCCAGATCATAAAGGTGCGTATAATTATGAAATAGATATCAAAACATTCGCTTTAATTTCTAGATCAGGGTGGTCATAAAATAATCATGAAATGTAACGGGAAAATTGAGAAATCGGGATGTAAAAACATGAATGTGACAAGGACAATATTTTAAAGCGTACGTGTTTATGATTTAAAGTATAGCACAAAATAAATACCTGTTTTTTAAAGAATTTCTACAAAATCTGACATGATAATGAAACGTAAATCATAATAAAATAATAAAACGTCATATTTTGATCCTGTCGCTGATTTCTTGTATTTGGGTAAACAAAGATAGTGGCTGTCAAACCATTATTGCTACTATTAACTAAACAATCGTAGTACTTATTACAAAGAGATAAGGTTTATCCTTGGAAGAATAATACCAACCAAAAAAATAAATACAAGAAATACTTGGACGATATCAAAAAGGCAATTCAGTGATAAAAATATTCAAAATTACAAGTCCGAATTAAGTAAAATAGACCTTTGTACTATAATAAATAGGGATAAAAATGTTAACGAAAACTATAAGGATTTAAATATTCTTTTAACTAATCTACTTAACTTGTGTATACCAAAAACTAATAAAAAAATTAAAATAAGTACAAAAAAGGCATAGTTAACAAAGGGTATAAAAATATCCTGCAGACACAAAAGACTATTAAAAGTAATAACGTCCCAAGTAAATAACCCCATACTAAATAATCATTATAAGCAATACGATAAGTTACTAAAAAAAACAGTCACAGCATCAAAAAAACTTCAAAATATTAAACGTTTTGAAAAAACCGACAACGTAGTTAAAACAATGTGGCATATAGTTAAAGAACAAACCAATAAAGTCTCACAAAAAAATAGAAATAATATTAAATTAAAACTTAACAATAAATTAACCGAAAACCCTATAATAGTCGCTAACTCGTTCAACAATTTCTTTTCTTCAGTAGGCGCAGTAAATGACAATTCTGTGCCTCCGCGTGGAAGACCCGTTATTTCACCATCAGAAAAATCAATGTATGTCAAACCAGTCACCCCACAAGAAATTTTTAAAATAATTAAAGGTTTAAAGAATAAAAGAAGTTGTGGCCAAGACGAGCTACCACCCTGTCTAGTTAAAAAATGTGCTAAGGAGCTAACTCCTCCTTTAACGCTCCTTATTAATCAGTCATTCACGGAGGGCATTTTCCCAGACTTACTTAAGTTATCTGTTATAAGACCGGTTTACAAAAAAGGAGATCAATATGACTGTAGTAATTATAGACCCATAGCCCTCTTACCTACATTTTCCAAAATTTTTGAAACCGCAATGTCAAACCGATTACATTCCTTCTGTGAAAAGTTTAAAATATTCAGTGATTCTCAAAATGGTTTCAGAAAAGGTCGATCAACAACATCAGCTGTATTTAAATTCATCAACGAATCATTAACCATAATAAACAACAAACAATACGCAGTTGGTGTATTTTTAGACATGAGTAAAGCTTATGACCGAGTTTTGTATAATATTTTATTACAAAAGTTATTTGACATTGGTATTAGAGGTGTAGTACACGATTGGTTCACTTCATATCTAACAGGTCGATCCCAATATGTAGAAGTAGAACACTATAATTATATAACAGGTAACATAGACAAATTTCTTTCAAAACAAACTAATATTACACGATCAATACCTCAAGGCAGCGTTCTCGGCTGTATTTTATTTTTAATATATATTAATGACCTACCCAAAATTATAGATACATTTTGCATTCTTTTCGCTGATGATATATCCTTAATTATACCTTGCCATGATGAAATAAATTTGAATAATAACTTGAATAAAACCCTTCTTAAAATAGTAACCTGGTTAGATGAACATAATTTACAACTCAATTTTAATAAAACTAAACTTATGGAATTTAAACCCTATCAGAAACGTAGTTTAAATATAGATTTTTCATTTCAGAACAACACATTAGAATGCGTTCAAGCCTTTCCATTGCTAGGTATACACCTTGATTCAACAATTAATTGGAAAGAACACATAAATGCAATATCTTTAAAGTTAAGCCGATTTACCTATGCCTTATACGAGCTAAAGAAGTGTACTGACGTAAAAACAGCCTTATGTGCCTATTACGCATATGCACATGCGTGGCTACAGTATGCCACAGTACTATGGGGAAATAGTTCTGATTTAACCAAACTTTTCATTTTGCAAAAACGGTGCCTTAGAACCATTGTTAATGTACATTTTATGACAAACTGTAAACCGCATTTTATTCAACATAACATTTTAACTTTACCCTCTATGTATATTTTAGAAGCAAGTAATTTTGTTAAAAATAATATATCCCTCTTTCCGCAATATTCCCGCCCATCAAACTTAAGACCCAAAACTAGATTAGCTCGACCTGACTCAAGTATGAAAATGGTAGACTCTGGTCCGTTTGCCATGTGTGTTAATATATTTAATAAGTTACCAAAGTCAATCCAGGAAGAAACTAACATACATACATTTAAAATAAAGTTAAAACGATATTTAATTAGTAAAGCATACTATTCTATAGAGGAATTTCTAAGTGAGTAAGTTAAGCTGTTTGTAGATTACTAAAATATTTAGTAGTCTCATTTATTGTTATAAATTAATAGATGTATAAGTTTTATTATGTTGCTATACCCTTGCAGGGTTCATGTGGATACCGAAACTAGCCTTTAAGATCCTTTGTACACATGAAACGCAATAAAGAATATGAATATGAATATGAATAATAAGTAAGGAAGCGTAATCAACGCTCAAAATGTGCTCCACTTTCCTGGTGCCAAAGTGGGCGGAGCTTGTGACAGCGGTGCCCTAATGTCAAGTCAAACATTTTGAAATTGTCATGTCGTCAAAATATTGGTTTTTTCGGTCCATGAAATTTCGATAATATATCGGTATTAAAATGCCAGCTTGTGCCTTGAATTGGTGCAGGAGCCACACAGGCGCCAAAGATGGTGATATTTATTTTCATCGGTATGTAAATCAGGCATAGATATTCTCATACATTACGGACTTGGTCGATGTTATGCAATATAAGTTTTGGAAAAGTAAACAGAACTCATTTGAGGAAAAGTATAATGAATGTTCATTTATAAGTATTACCTAGTAGTAATAAATCGACAAAACAAAACCCTTCGAAGTAGTACCTACTATACTTACTCTGGTAAAATCATACCATTCTGGCCGTGCCATTTCTAGTACAACTGACTAAAAGGTATGACTCTTATTTTTCATTAATAATGAATGCTATAACTTCATAGCATAGTCTTTAATTATCAAATCTAGAGCAGAGCCCGACTGGGGAACTACCTCTACCTTACAGAAAACCACAGCCAATCAGCACGAAACCCTATTCATAGTGTTGTGTTCCTGCCGGTGAGTAAGGTTGCCAGAGAGCTCAGAGGATGCAGTGTGTTGACGAGGGGGGATCCTCTTGTCCCTTTAGCTGTCAACACAGTGAATCCTCTTTTATATGAAAGCGTCGGCAAAGCACATGAGACACCTCTGGAGTTACAGGCGTCCATAGGCTACGGTAGCTGCTTACCATCAGGTGAGCCGTATGCCTGTTTTCTACCGTTGTAGTATAAAAAAATGGATACAAAATGTAAATTTATCTTTGTATTTCCCTAAGCCTGCTAAAATAAATAGTACACATAAACGAACTCATCCGTTATTTATTTAGTTCTAAAAAACGAGGAAGCAAAGAGAATTTTAACTATTTATATTGAAGGTATGCTATTATTTTCTAGTCTGGTCATAAATAACGTAAAAAAATAATCGTTTTTCTTTTGTCATAATCAACCATAATTGCTTAACATTATGTTGCTTGAGACCAAGAGGGTCTTCCTATGTAACGGATTTATAAAATTGTAAAAAAATTATGTTAATTTATGCTTATTTTGTAGTATGTAAGTCCCTATATTGTAATTAAGCACTTTAATTAAATAAATGAAAGATGAATAGAAGGCTTTCATATTCCTTATTCCAAGAACGATTAAATTTAGGTAGGTACGTATATTACATAAGTAATGAAAAATGCACTAAAAATAAATTGTTAATTGATTGCATTAAGTATTATTTATTACGTGAACACATCCACGTCAAACTAAGGCGTATTTATTATACGTTAACTTGACATTTTCAGTCATTTGATTTGAGTGTCTCCTGTCCAATTAAACTTCATTGTTAAATTGATTTTGACCACTCACAACACGGCAACTTTTCTTATTGGTGAAATGGCATGAAACCTTTGCAGAATTAAGGTTAACACGAAAAAATATGCTTAAAGAATGAGTACTTGATTGGTTAACAAGACATAAGACATTTTAGTTTTGTAAACATGAAAATGGGTCGTGTTTTCACATGAACTTTGCTTGCCTTTACTCGTCTTGATATTATATGTCGATGGGTTTATCACTGTTAGTGCGCTCCTACTAGTACCCATGAAGTTATAATTTTAAACCGGAGCACACTCTTGGGCCAAAAAGCGAGGCCGAAAGAGAGAGTTATTTAGGGAGCCGCGTCCCGCTTCGACTTAGGGAGTTATGACGTCATTAGACAATAATGCCAGCATGACAACAAGCCAAAATGTCAATGTATGTCAATTTTGTAACGAGTTCGAGTGAAACACCGCCCCCCATATTATGCCCTCTATCGGATCGTTTTTTTTAGTCACCTATGAACGACTGTTTTCCACGGTAATAAAATAAGGTTCATCAGATGAACCTTATAATCTGTGGTTAGGGAAAAAATAAATCCATGGTAGTATCAGACATTACTTAATAGAAAAATAGTCAAAACGAGACGCATCTCGTAATAAAATTGCATTCAAAGTTTTACTAAAATATTTCCCGCTTTCCGGAAAAACGACCAAAAGTAAAAAATGTTGCTTGAGTCGATTTTTTTGATCGCGAGTGTATTTGGATCGCGGAAGGATCAACGAAATTACTTTTTATTTTTCATTTCTAATTCCCGTTTTATTTTCATGCAATATTTTGCCTAGTATCGTAATAAAATGGGTTGCTTAACACGTTCGCTGCGGCACCAAAACAGGCGTTTTTTTGTACGGTGCGTTAGAAGGTCGCTTGGCCTGTTACTTAAACTCTCCAACTTTGCGCTATGGGGCTAATAAGCCTAGTAAGGTATGAATGGATATAAATGGCTGTAACTATCCGAAAACGATAAATTTTGGATACTTACCTATCAAAATTGGTAGAAGAAGAGTTGGTTGTCATAGTATTTGAGCCGCCCCGGGATTCTGATATTTATATAAGAGCTATATGCAAAAATAAATATAAGGTCTAATAACCCGAAAACGCACTGGATAACAGGTTTTGTAGATGAATTATTAGTGATGGGAAATAAGTTATCGATATATTTTTTCACAATACTATTTATAACACCAGAGCAGTTTGGCTGCGTGTCATTATTTTTTACAACTTTTTTCACTAGAACTTTTCTCCACTTAGATTTTTCTTTATTTGTATTTTCACTTGCACTATTTTTGTCTAGCTGAATCGATAATTCAAGCATTTTTCGACATCGTTTATTTGGCCGCGGAATGATTAACGGGTTGCACCACAAAAACGTACACAGATACCGAAACCTCTAATACCGAAACTCTTGAATTATGCACTATCGTAATATACGTTCCTTCCCGCTAATTACGCCACAACACTAATCGGAAGTAAACAATATAGTCGCCTACAACAGTGCTGGAGGGGGTGGACTGACCTTGTGATCTATATCGGGCCTTATGACCCAATACCCGCAAGGAAACGAAAAAAATATGAATCAGTGCGTTATCGGGCCATAAAACCTTAGCAAAATTTTAATGCTTTATCGAGTTGCCCTTAAGGTCCTAAACTCAAACCTATACTTGTCTCTTTTGTTCATGCAGAAATACTCATAATTCAGCCGCCGCACCACAGGGAATTCATCGTTTCTCGCTTCCGCACAGAGTGTAAGTACAAGCATCGGGCCTTTAGGCCTTATATCGCAGCGAACGTGTTAAAATTGAAGAACAAACCTTATACGAGACCATATCGCGAGTGGGCCCGGAATTGACGATCTCCTTTAAATAAAATGGCCCAGCTGAAAGTACATACGTGTCAAAAGATACGTCGTTATTGTTGTTAACTAATTGAGTATACTTTCCACAAGTAATGGGTTGGGCTTTCCTCACAGAGAACCTCCTATAGAGTAATAATGTTGCTCATTTTGTTCGCGCCGCGAGTCACCAAATCTTGCGGAAGACGTGAGGGGCGGGTGGGTGATAGCGGCGCTGCAATTGGTCGATTCAAGGACCGCGCGCTATCTCCACGCTATCACGTGGTTGCGTAGTGCTGGGACATGTGTA
This sequence comes from Pammene aurita, assembly GCA_947086415.1. Classification (NCBI taxonomy): domain Eukaryota; kingdom Metazoa; phylum Arthropoda; class Insecta; order Lepidoptera; family Tortricidae; genus Pammene; species Pammene aurita. The sequence continues at coordinate 18,627,544 of OX352305.1, read as the reverse complement.
CTACAAGTAAACAGTACTGTACCGTACCGTACCGTAATATGTTGTTGTTGATTGTTTACTGTTTACTAAATTGATAAAAAATAACAATAATGCAATATGTATATGCCTACTTTAAAATCGTATTACCAATAAATTTTACCTAGTCGCCTTATAGACTAATCTAAAATTACCTTATCCGTGCATTGAAAGTACTTTTAGAAGCGACTCCCATGTGACACCCAATTCAAGGTGTCTTCGAGAAGCAACGCTCATGTGACACCCATTAATAGTTGCTTAAAGCCACTCCTATGTGACACCTATTGAAAGCGCCTTATAGAAGAAACGCTCGTGTGACACCCATTGAAAGCGTCTTATAGAAGCAACGCTCATGTGACACTCATTAAAACCGTTTTATAAAAGCAACGCCCATGTGACACCCATTGAAAGCGTCTTATAGAAGCAACACTCATATAACACCCATTGAAAGCGTCTTATAGAAGCAACGCACATGTGACACCTATTGAACTTGTCTCATAGCAGTAACGCTCATGTGACACCAATTAAAAGTTCCTTAAAACAACTCTCATAAGACACCATTTGAAAATGTCTCATAGAAGCAACGCTCATGTGACACCAATTAAAAGTTACTTAAAACAACTCTCATGTGACACCCATTGAAAGTATCTTATCGAAGCAACGCTCATGTGGCACCCTTAATACCCATATTTATTATAACTACGTATATGAAAAGAAAAACTACCGACAGAATAAATCTTTAAATTCTACCAACTACTCAAACTAAAAGAAAAGAAAACAAAGATCTTCTGTTTTCTATTGTAGTTACTTCGTATATTTGTTAGAGTGTGACTATTCAAATATTACCCAAATATTTGGCGGGAAATTCAAAAAATCATGGGCTGGTCACACCTTGTGTAGCAGGAATAATAGTATCGATACTAGAAAATAATTTTGACTTCTGTGCACACGTAAGGTAGGTAGGTAGGTAGGTTTAGGTAAACAGGCAGAAATCAACGAAATAAACAAGCTTCACAGGGTGTTAGAAAGATCTTTAACCGACTGCAACAAGAGAAATACATTCAGAAATTAAATTCCCCAAAACATGCTCAGAAGCAATTAAAAACAATCTAATAACTATGTACTTGAGTTCCCTATTCACTTGTTTTAAGGGATGGTTTTAGTTGGTTTACGTACTGTATAGACATGTTTTGCGAAAATATTTTTATTTTTACATAAAATTACTACTGACCAGTCAGTCCACAGATTTCTCCTAAATATTGGTTTTCAGTAAGTAACTTCTTACGTTCCAATGTTTTGATTGTATTGATATTTTCCAGAACTTCTAGTTTATCCGTTTCTTTACACACTTGTCCTGTTTATGAGATTCAGGTATTAATCAAGTCACGTACTTAATCAAAGTTATAGGCAAATGTTAGAACTAGTACTTAAAGTATCAAAATATTAATAGAGCTCCAACCTACAAAATTGTTGACGACTTGTAAACATTGCAGTATTTCGTTGTACAATACACACGCTTCACGTCAACTTCGCACATCGTCGTCATTATTTACGAGCCTAAATAATAGTTTGCGGACCACTCGGTACAGTGATTGTTAATATTATTTGAAATAAACCCTTTATAAACCGTGAACAATTTGAAATAATGACATAAATTGACAACAGACTTTTAGCTTTTTTTTAATCATAGACAATTGGTGATACAACAAGGAAATATCTGTCAACAATATTTGGCTAGTCAGACTCTAAGTCGAAAGTACGTGGTGCCGGTATATAAGTCCGGTACACATCATCCGCACATCACTATCCTACACGTGCTTCCGTAAGAAACACATTGCATTATTAACATGATAAAAAGAGACGGGCATACTAACTACTTCTCAATTGACTAATTCAAAATGAACTCCGCTGGCTAGAAACATATTAAAGTAAAAAAAATATTTTGAAGTAAAAGTGAAAAGTAACTCCAACTCTTTTGATTCTTAACGTTTAAAAACAATTGCCACACCACCTTACACTACAATATGCCAGAATTTTGAATAGTTTACATACGTATTTTTAAAAAAAACTTGCATACACGCACACTACGTGCAGGTCTAAAACATGGTCGCAACTGAAAGGCACGGCGGACGCCCGCGCAATTTATTAGTCGTTTTACTCCAACGAGTGGTGACCCCAAGTCGCCTTGTAAGGCTTATCTAGTGGTTACCTTATCTGTGGCTTTCCTTTAACACAAATAATAAACTCAAACTCCGGACAGTCTTTACTCAAATAACCAATGTGTGATCAAAGAAATTTTACCTGGTGGAAAAACCATCTCCTTACCTAAAGGTACTTACCTTATTGAAGAGTTTATTCACCTGTGGTGCAATGTGCTTTGTCTCTTTATTGCAGTGATTTTATTGTAAATGGCGATGTAATGTTGAATTTGCTTTAGGGCTGTTTACACATTGATTAGTGTTTAGTAACAAATGTATAAACTCATACTAAACACTAATCAATGTGTAAATGGGCCTTAATATCAGCTGTTGAACTACTTCCAAGACAGTCAGCTTGAAGTAAGGGACGGCAATATAAATGTGACATCATTGAATAGCGATAAATGACCCGTAAAAGCAATGCTCTTAGCGAGGGATAAAATTAGAAGGCTATGGAAGGACCTTGTCTTCACCAAAAGGATATAATGTCACGATCCTCAGCAATGAAGGAACAACTGAAGATGAGGATGATGAGCCTCAAATTTGCTTCTGCGTGCAGACTTTAGGCACATAAAATAAATACGGTGAAAATTTGGTAGACAGTGACCCACCCACAAGAACGTCACTATGTCTACCTATGTTGCGTCACTTACTATATGACGTGGGGACAAGCCCATTTCGGATTGTGCTATTATGCTAAATACGATGACGTTGACTGTGGAATCTGAATAAAAATATCTCCAAATTTTCCTTATGGGTGTGGTAGACGCGCAGGAAAGGTCCCACCTGTCGGTACAAGGAAAAAACAACTTTCGGGAGATACCAACCAAATTGATACTTACTGGCAAGCAAAAATATACCTTACCAAAAATACATTTTATGTCTTTTAGCTGTAAATTAACACTGATGTAAGATGTGAGAGTAATTTCTCGCCAGACTAGACGAACTTTGACCATCCACAATGCAACTTGAGGTTAAGTGATAGTATGTCACGATCATCAGTGTTGTGTGGTTAGATAAACATGGTGAAATTTCTGTGGTCTAACTTAGCATTAGAAATTACGAGGTTGAGTGCTATGCGAGGCTGATTGATGGTATTTAATTAAACTAACTTTATAAGTATCTACTGCAAAGGCAATCATCAAATTTGAAGATCGCCTAATCTCACCCATGTCCCTTGAATTTAGAAATTATGTAACTATTATACACTACCTTTATACATTTATCGTTCTAATAGATATTTGTGTTTTAACGGACCGAGGCCTCCGGCACCATCGAGTGCTCATGACTAGAATCGAACCAGTGTCTTCTGCATTTGCGGCAGATCATATAACATAATTTTAAACAAAAAATTACCGACTTCACTTAGCCTCCACCTTTCCAAAAGCAAATACCCGAGCTACTGTAAAAAATACTCAAATCACTATAGGTGTGCCTATAATATTTGAAGGGTTCCTCCGATTTCTCCAGGATCCCATTATCAGATCCTGATTTGGTGTCAATGGGACCAACTGTGAAGTATACTCTTTCAAACAAAAAATAATTTTCCAAATCGGTTCCGCGGTTCGAATATTCGGTGAACATACATTAAAAAATTGCAAAAACAAAGATCCCGGCGAATAGAAAACCTCCTCCTTCGGAATCTTGAAGTCGGTTGAAAATGAGGTAGGTTTATTATCTGGTTACTTTCAGTCATCATCTATTAATAAACTACATATTTCTTCCAATGATTCAATTTCTGCTATATCTTGGCCAAACACGTCGAAGGCTTGTCTCTCCATCCGTCACAGCCGCTCTCTTTCTATTGTCTATATTACTCAGACAAGGTCTTTCACATCACGACCGTGTAATAACCCGATACTTATGTTCCGTAGCTGAATACTTGATTAGCCACCATTTCATTCATAAACCATGAGTGACGTATACCTACCTACCTACCAATCCATAATATGCTGCCGTGGATCAAGGGCTTCATTGCCTTGAATGCTTTAACGAAATGCTACAGCTATATACAGTAAAGTTCAAGTTCGTAATATACGACTTCATAGCGTTTAACACAACATCTAGATATATCTTTTTGGTTGGCTTTAACTTGTGCAAAATTCAACTGTCTTGTTTTGAAACCCTGGTTAGGTTCACAAATGGTTTTCATATGGTTTACATACATTCTCTTCTATGTATTAAATCCTCTTGCATTGATATATGACATATTGTCTCTAAAATCCTGTCAAAGTGACAAAAATAAAAGTGTAATATTTCATGTTGCGTCAATATTGAGAAATAAAATAATAATATGAACGAATTACTACAAAAACATGGTTGTGCAAACGTATTTACTGTTCCAGAAGGACTCAAGGAACTTATAGCTGATATCACCCGTGAGGTACATGTATAAGTATCTACTAAAATAACAGAAAATATGACTGACTTTTTTACCTACCCGCGAAAATTACTTATGGTGTAATCATAGACATATAAAATAAGAAGACGTAGCGCCGTGAAGACAAAACTGTGATTCAATAATAAGCAGAGTTCTTCGTGCTTACGCGCGACTCGCACACATATACAACTCGTGGACGAGCGGTGATTGGTTCAAACGTCAAAAGTGAGTGTGTGTGCACGAGATCGCGGCTTATTATGGAATCACAGTTTTATCTTCGTGGGATTCCGTCTCCTTATTTTATATGTCTATGGGTGTAATGTAATGTAACTGATTGAACTAGGTGAAAGATGGGTGAAAGATAGTGATGCGTTGGTAGATATGTATGCATGCGAGAACTGCAAGTGTTTAGGGCTTTTCTAATTGTTTTTACCATTTACATATTGTTGGCTAGTTCTGAAGTGCAATCAAGTATACATGGACATCTTAGGGTCGGTTGCACCAAACCGTCTGTCACTGTTAAAACGTTCCCTACATTTTATTGGATGGAAATCTTCATAGTACCACGCCGCCCGCTGATGAGTCCGTCATAAGTGGTTGGTGGAAATGGCCCTAAATCTTCTTCGGTGACTTATAACTTCCATCTTCAGGTACTCCGTGCACAACCAGATAAAATATTCGACTTCATAGCGAACTACCTGTCAGTGCTCATGATCACACGCGAGCATGGCATTATGGCAGTGAGGATATTGGAGGACCTGTGCGACTGCCGACCCTCGGTGACGGAGCACTTGGAGGCTGCAGGGTTTCCACTGTTGCAGGCATCCACCATCGCTGCGATTATACATGAGGAGATTGAGAAGAATGAGCCAGATGAGGGGAATGGTAGGGATTTAATAAGCTTTTTTTCTATTGCAGGATTATAATGTCAATTAAATGGCTGGCAAGTATATTTTTTTTATTTTATTATAAACGTTTTTTCATGGTATTCAATATGAACATCGCTAACGATGGTATTATTGATTTTGGACTTTTCTTTTCGGACAGACTCTAGTGTTGTTTAGTTTAAAATATCTGCTTAAAATTAATATTTAGTGCTTCATTATATTAAAAATGTATTTAACGATTATCGAAAATACGGCACTTCAGTATTTTTATTGCGGTTTACATGTTGCTTTACGCTTTTTTACGGAGTATATTGATATGTTGACTGTTTCATGGCTGAAAGATGACTGAGTAGTTTAGTAAGCGTCATTTAAGCACTACTTTTTGGAACATATTTTGGGTGCTTGTAGTGTATCTAGTTAATAATAATTAATAATATCGTTGCCGATAATGCTAAAAAGTTGTCCATTGTTTTAATGGCACTAACTACCCATTGAGTCGTGTGATGTCGATTGCGGAAATAAATAGAATAAAAACAAAAGTTGAATATTTTTTTTTATTTAACTCAAATAATATCTTAAAACATAATACATAAATAAATTTTTTTAAAGCGAAAGCTGAAGACGCCAGTTCAAATCTGGCCTCGGACACCGGAGGGTTTGGTCACTTTTTCTGAAGTATATGACATCTATTTTCAATAATACATAAATAGTTAGTACAATTATGAATCGTAACTAGTACCAGAAAACCTACAAACTCGACCTTTTTTCATTTGCTTCAACGCACGCGCACTTGCGTGCACCGAGCGACATTCTTGGCCTCGACCTTTTCTTTTCCTGTTTTATTTTTGTATTCTACACCATTTCCATTCACAAACCCTTTCACTGTCGACTGTAAGCCCGTCCCTAGAATAATTTATCTTGAGGTTCGTAACAACTAATCGTATTCGAAGGTCAGTCTTATATTGGTCTGTACCTAACCGGTGGTTAAGCGTTATTTTTAGCAACACGGATTTGACATTGTACGGATATGGATACGTATAGTATGTATTTAGAGACGCTAAATCTAAAGTGCATTAAGTGCAAGCCCAAACCCATTCTAAATTGACATTTAACTCGTCTCAATTGTGCCCGAAATTAAATGGTAGGTTAGCTGGTGACTTAATACCATGGACGAATAATCAAACCGGCTGCTTCGAGGGTTCTTTCTTACCTAATGTGTTGTTTTATGTTGGTTTATAAACAAACACCGTATCGGTTGGCTGTTCGTAAATGACCCAGACAGGCATGTTAGGTATTAATCAAAGAGGATAACTATCCTCTTTGGTATTAATTAAGTAGATTGAAAAAAAAGTTGTAATTGGATATTTACAAGACTGGATATATTTACATAGTAACATTCAAAAATCTTTAAAATCTTATTATTAAATACAACATTTTACATGATTTATCAATAACTTGTTACGTTGATACCTATTTTACAATCATACAACAAAGCACGATTTGACCTTTTCCCAACTTTAAAATTCATAATTTAAAATTAATAACGGCCTCCTAGCCTAGTTGGTAGTGACCCTGCCTATGAAGCAGGAGGTCCCGGGTTCGAATCCTGGTCAGGGCATTTATTTGTGTGTTTATCACAGATATTTGTTCCTGAGTTATGGATGTTTTCTATGTATTTAAGTATTAATCTATATATATCTATTATATATATCGTCGTGTAGTACCCACAACACAAGCCTTATTGAGCTTACTGTGGGACTAGGTTGATTTGTGTAAAATTGTCCCATAATATTTATTTATTTATAATTTACTATATCATGACTAATATTATTAAGCCATAATATTTATTTATTTATTTATTTTTAATTTACTATATCATAATTTCAGAGAATGTAAAAGAGACTCATATCCTGAAGAGAATCTTGCAAAGGAATCCTATAGACGAGACCAAGACCGCCAAAGTGTGCCAGATTGCAAGGAATGCTTACCGCGAATATTGGTACAGGAAGCAACTGCTAGCTAAGGTTTGCTAAAGGCCCATTTACACATTGATTACAATGATTACATTCCATACATTTTCTACTTGTGTTTAGTAACAAATGTATGAACTCGCACTTAACACTAATCAATGTGTAAATGGGCCTTAAGACTATAATAGTGTTAGGTACAGTCACGGTCACGGGACAATTTGTTGGGACAACGTTGTTGAACAATTTACGGCTCAAGCTGTTTTCTTTTGTTTAATGCTTACTCTATGAAATGTCCAATATAAAGTAAACCCTAAATGGCTAGTTATTACAAAAGCATAAAGAAATGGCAGCCGAGTGCTCAGTGCAACAGGCGTACCTACTTACCTACGAGTTTCAATCCGAAGGTCGCTCGTTGAATTCTGGTGGACTGTAAATAAATTTATCGTGAGTCGTATTATTAAAATTATTCATAATTTGATATCAATTACTCATCAGTATTTTAACCGTGTCAAATAATCTACGACGTCCCTTTGATTGAAAGGTAACATTAACCTTTTGAACGCTTTCTCTCTCGCATCAAAATGTGGCATACACGCCAACATCTCAACTAGTGAGATAAGAATTTAAAACTTATCTGTCAACAGTAAAATTGCTTTGACAGCGTCTGCCGTGAACACTTTAGTGGTCGTTGGCGTAGTAGGCACGACAGCACACGACCAATTTAGTGGCTCTGGGTGTTCAAAAGTTTAATAAGACCCTTTTGTCTTGCGCGGATCAAACTGTTGGCCTGTAAGGACGAGAATCGTAAAACGCCGTCCCCTTTTGATGACACTGGAATAATAAAGTTGAGCCAGTAAATGTCAAAATTGTATGTATGCTATCGTGTATTTGACCAACCAGAAATTGGTTGGAACCTGGTCATATATTACGATAGAATAGTATTTAAGATTTTCTAATTAAATTATTTGTTTTAGACTTTATCGAAACAGCCTGAAGAGCCGTGGGAGGTGGCTGCGGCGCATACCCTCGAGATCTACAAGAAAACCAACCCGACATTCAGCGAGCTACACAGGGCTACGGTGAAGATACAGGTCAGAGGCACTAATTTAAAGCAGGGACAGAAAAACCCCTCTATTTGATTAATCTCTTCGATAGGGTAACCCTATTAAATTGTTACCCAATGATATAGTATCCCTATCATTGAGTAACCCTAATGATCGGGTAACCCTATCATTGGGTAACCCTAATGATCGGGTAACCCTATCATTGGGTAACCCTAATGATAGGGTACCATTTTGAACAAGGTCAAGCATATTCTATGTGGTTTCAGGGAATATCTTAGCAATATCGATTAAAATAGCTTGAATGCGAATTCTAAAAACACTTGTCATTCGGGGTTTTTGATTTCGATAAGCACTTACCTTTGGGTAAGTCAACGATGTGCTTACGAAATGTATAGGGTTTTTAAAAACAACCCGATCTAATACGTACACCCTTATTGGTAACGGTCCCTAATAGTTAACATCATCGGCATTATCATTATAAAGTATGGGTATATCCCCATCTGTGCCTGGCGGAGATACATACGAATGAGGTTTTTCATAGGAATCATTCCCATGTGTCCCCTCCATCACCATTACCCACGATTGAGGTGGGGACGGATAGGATTACAGTAATGTGATATTGGTAATGTAGTTATTTGATTTATAGATATCATCAATATCATGATCGTTAAGGGGTGTTGCCTTACCTCAAACCAGGTATGGCTATGTTATTTGGGATGAAATACTTATTGTGGACTCGCGTTTGCGACCTCGAGATCGACCCGAGTCATTTTCAAATTATCGAAAAACATTCCATTGTTTCGGTGATTCATTTAATCATTTAAATAAAATAACAAACAGAGTCTTTGCAGGCAGCGTACAGAGGCTACCACGTCCGCAGAAACTTGCTAACATTCAAGGAAAAGCAAAAGTTGGGGCCAAAGAAGAATCTGTCTGGTCCGCCGATCGATATTGCGGGCTCCAGGGAGGTCGATCTCGGACGCGTTATTGTAAGCCCTTTTAGACTCTACTGGGTAAGGTAAACGTCCTACTTCTTGATACGCAAATGTCCAATCGTTGGCACCCTGCTGTAATTTTTTTAGCGGACGATTGTTTAAAGATGATTTTTACTGGGACAGGAACGAGGATCCCGACGTTTACCTTCCTTACTAAGTTCTCTTCTCTCTACCGTTAGCAGCAGCACTACTTAAGACAGAAAGCTTCCTACATTTAATGCTAGGTTTACACGGGCTTAGTAGCTAATGCTTAGTACTTGTCACTTACACTTGTCACAGGTGTGTAAACATGTTGTATAAGTGCTTAGTATTAGTGCAACTGCAAGTGCAAGTAATTAGAAGCCGGTCCTATTTACTAAGCGACAAGCACCTACCCGCAGCTAAAAATCTACTAATACTTGTCACTTGTCGAGTGGTGTAAACATTTAATGACAAGCGAAATTTGATTAGTGATTAGTTGATTACCTACTCAAAGCTGCCGGAGTGTTTTGTTTTAAATAAACATTTGATTTACATTGTGTTTTTACTTACTTTTATCAAATCTGAAAGTTGATCATAAATTGCATCCAACACTTCAGGAATGAATCTCGAAATTACAGGCTTAGATACTCTGAAGAAATTAGATAAACTGCGGTAGCTGTTTCCAGTTGCCAAAAAGGACAAAGTAACTTGTAATTTTAATTTGTCTGGTATAGTTTGTCTCATGTTTGTATTTTTTCGTTGAATCGCTGGTGTAACTTTCTGTAACAAATCATTAAAATGATTTGTCGACATTCTCATAATTTTTTTGTACTCTCTTTGATCTTCGTTTTCTAGCTCCTTTAACAGATTTGTTGTCCATAAACCACTGTCTTGTCCATAAACGCTTATTTTTTAACGCTTCTGCTTGCAGATCTTGTATCATAGCCATTAAAATAATATTAGTGTAATGCCTAAAAATATTTCGCAAAACTAGTCGGCGGCGGTAATCCATGGCGAGATCTTGTAAACTAATACCATTCTCTAACACCAATGTGTAGACGGTTACTTGCCACTTGTCACTGTGCATATAAGTCCCTAAGCACCTACACTAATGACAAGTGCTAATCCCGTGTAAACCTAGCACAACTCTAAAATTTTAAAAGTTCGTGTAATCAAATTTTGTTTGAATACAGCAACAAACACAATACACGAACCTTATCAACGGCTTGTAGTTTACGGCAGATACCACGTGCTATCTAAAGAACGGAAATGTTCCGTTATTGAATCAATAAGCAACGAAACTTGTGACGATTTTTTAGAAAAGGTACCTACCAATTTGCGGAAGGTGCTCACATTGTACACAGATTTAATATTGCATTCGAGGAATAAAAGCGTAAATGCCAGCCACTTACTGGTACCTTTTAATGTAGACTACCACAATTAGGCGGCTGAACTAAGAGACACCACACATTAGACCGGAATTCAGCTAATCACAGACAAAAGCGGAGAAAAATAATCCTCCATACAAAAAATCTGCTACCATATAGACAATTTTCCGCTTTTGTCCATTGTACAGCTGAACTCCGCTCTAATGTGTAGTGCCCTTAACATTGCTACTCATGCTACGACACCAGGGTGCCTAGCCAACGTGCCAATCGTTAACGCTTCGTAGCGAACGAAACGCAACTGTCACTGTCGCACTAATACGGAAGAGCGATAGAGAGAGATAACTACGATAAGCTTTTTTTTTATACTACGACGGTGGCAAACAAGCATACGGCCTGCCTGATGGTAAGCAGCTACCGTAACCTATGGACGCCTGTAACTCCACAGGAGTCACATGCGCGTTGCCGACCCCTTACAAAAAGGAGGATTCACTGTGTTGACGGCTAAAGGAACAAGAGGGTCCCTCATTGTCAACACACTGGGTCCTCTTTGAGCCCTTTGGCAACCTTACTCACCAGCAGGAACACAACACTATGAGTAGGGTCTAGTGCTATTTGGCTGTGGTTTTCTGTAAGGTGGAGGTACTTCCCCAGTCGGGCTCTGCTCCAGATTTGAGCGAGATGACATTCACTGAACGTGCCCTACCACACTAAGCGAGATGCCATTCGCAGTGCCCATACCTCTCTTTTTGGCATAGTTTAAAGACATACCCAAGTCCGGACGTAGTTTAAGGACATACCCCGGGTCGGGTAAGCTACGGAGCGTTAACGATTGCTAGGTTAGCTACGCACCCGAAAACTGTTCGATAATATTGTACACGTTATGTTTGCAGAGTTTAAAAGTGGGACAAGACGACGTAAGTAAGATGTTCGAGGTGGACGTCAGGAACCGGCTGGGTCTGCCATATGACACCACTCACATGCTTACGTACGCTCCCGACGACGGGAACGAGTGCAACTGCGAATCCATAATCTTAGGTGCGTTGTGTACAGTCGCCATCAAATATATCGGAGCGGCCAAGGTACTCAAAACTATCTGAACATGCACTTTTTAGGTTTCCGTACCTCGAAAGGAAAAAACGGAACCCTTATAGGACAACTTTGTTGTCTGTCTGTCTGTCTGTCAAGAGCATTTTTCTCAGGAACGCGTGGAGGTATCAAGGTGAAATTTATATCAAATACTCAGGTCTATTGTCCCTTGAAGCTGTGAAAAAATCAAACTTAAAAGCCAACGCAATCAAAGGATACAGTCGTTTATGCTGCAAACTTTAGAGTTTTTCGGCACTCGCAAAACCTACGGGGTACTTCCCGTGAACTCAGAATCTTGAAATTTGGTACAAAGCAACGTCTTATAGCACATATAAAGGAAAAATTGCGTAAACCGTAAACTTTTAGTTACGTCATATAATAAAAATATTTTTAATAATTTTAAAGTTACTACCCCTATATACCTACAGGTACAGGTTTGTACGGAGCCCTCGGTACGCGAGTCCGACTCGCACTTGGCCGGTTTTTTTCTTTATCGATTGGCACTGTCGTTGGATTGGCTGTGGATGGATGGATTGTAATGTTAGTTACGGGCGGTATGTTATGATAATATACACTATACCGAGGGTTTCTGAGGCGCCTTCAAGTTTTTAATTACCTGATGTACGAATATCGCAGTCGCTGCTGATCTGATGTATAAGAATAACGTTACATTTCAAAAATTATGTTTATTCAGTAGAGAGGTTTGAAAAAACACTAAAAAGTAATTTGTTATAACTTATAACTCTTACATGGAGAAACATTTGTTGAATTTTCTTTTTGTCATAGCTACGGTATTTACTGAAGTATACGGTAAATTAAAGCAACAATAGAAAACAACATTAAGTATATTAATAGTAGATTGTACACCAAGGGGATAAAGCATTGTTTTATGTCACGGGCGCAATATTGAATCCTGAACGTAACGAAGGACTCCAGATTTTAATCCCGAGCGCAGCGAGGGGTTTATGAGTTAATTCCCGAGCGAAGCGAGGGAATTAAGACTGAGTCCTGAGTGCAGTGAGGGGTTCAAGCGCGCCCGTGACAAAAACAGCTTTATTCCCGAGGAGTATACTCTACTTTTCTCACCTCTTGCGAGACAATAAAATAGCTAAGGCTACTAGAAACGGATTTCTATTAAAGTAAATCAAAAGTAAAAACCGGCCAAGTGCGTGTCGGACCACACATAGGAGGGTTCCGTACCTTCAATGGAACCAAACTAATACCAAAAGGTCGTATCTGGTGCCTATGGTTTTTTGGAGATAACTCAAAAATAGCTAAACCGATAATGTTCAAAAGAATTTGCGTAGAAAGTATATGGTAAGACGCATCTCCTCAATTTTTTTTCATATTTTTGAACTTACGGTTCAAAAGTTACAGGGGGGGGGCACAATTTTTCTGACTTTCGAAGCGATTATTTCAGAAAATATTCACTTTATCACAAAATGGTCAAAGAAACCTCAATGTTATTTTTAAAAACCTATCATTGATGTGTCACATGTTGATATTTAGTTAAAAAAAATAGTTACATGTATGGAGCGCCCCCCCCCTAATTTTTTTTTTTTTCAAATCTACATAACTAAGTAGCGGCATACAAAATACACCTTATGTGTAAATTTTATTCAGATACGTCGTATAGTTTCCGAGTCAAATGGCTGTGACATACGGATGGACAGACATACAGACAGACATGACGAATCCATAAGGGTTCCGTTTTTTGCCATTTGGCTACGGAACCCTAAAAATTGATTCTTGATACATTAGTCCATTTTATTCAAATTTTATCTTCAATTTTTATAGAACCTGCAGTTTTACTCCGTATACTGCAGCGTCTTATGACACTCGCGGCATTTGTTTTAGGTATTTAAAAAAGGTGGCCAGCACGATTTTCCGAATAAATTCGATTTTCAAATCAGTTCGACACGGGGGCGCGGGCCCCGGCTGGCGTCGCGGGGCTGTGCACCGTGCGGACTTTACCAAATTAGACTTTAAGCACATAACAATAAGAACTATGGGAAGTGAAATCACATTATTAACCAGCGGGTTATAATGAGATTTAGTACAACATTATAACCCGGCTAAAGCCAAGGGCTATAATGATTTGCTTTCGGTGAGGTTTGCATGATATATAATTTGGCATTGTCGAGCAGGTGGTGTGAAAAAATATTAAGATACTTTGACTTGTGACTTCGCATTTTGCAGTATCAATCGGGTTTTATGGGCAACATCGTCGTAACACAAATTAATTAAAAATATACTTGAATTGTATGATCAATAACGGCATATTTGCAAATAGTTTAGGGGTTTTTTGTAAATAGTTTAGGAATATGACTCTGTTGTAGAAAAAGATAAACGTGTATCTGCAGATTATTTTGCGATGGGCCTGTATTTATCAAATAATATGGTAAACAGACGGTAACTCATAAGATTGTGTCGGAAACAGTCGAAATCAACCAATGGCAAAACGGCACAATGCTGTCATCTGGCCATTTTTTATCGTAAACCCATGGATGTTTTATTCACGATAAACTTTGACGTGAGGCGCGTCTAGTTTTATACTTGCGAAACGGAGTACTTCGAAATGTAACGTTACTCCAGATAAGCAGCGATATGTAATCGTGAACATTCGATGCTACTAATACATTCGTTACTAATAATACTTCTGCACTCCCATGAACTTTAAGGGTAAGTTGTGCATGTAGTAGGCATTTGGAGTAAACGCCAGCTTTGAACAAAGATCGAGAGAGATTACTCTCCTCCATAGGTACAATAAATACAGCATGATTCAGCAGACGTGAGCAGGATTAACACTACGAATTCAGTTAATAATAACAAGCTATTGTTTAATACCAGTATTAGTGTGATTAGTGCTGAAAAAAAGAGGTTTTATCTTTATTGATTTGTTTATGTAGGGTGACCATGATTAGTTGATTACAGAGAATAAAATTTCTACATAACACAAGGGTAAAAAAAATTAGAAAGGCGTTATTGTTTCACTTAAACATGATGGGGGCCGATTATTTATCGCTAACTAAGTAGGGTTGTTCCTGCTCAGGTCTCCTGAATCACCTGTATAGTATATATATATATATAATATAGGAATAAAAAATGTCTAAATAACAATTCTTTATGAATACAATTTCCAGCTCATCAAGGTGCACCTCGGACGCCGAATCCGAGTGTAATGATAAATTCTTTGCGCTCAGAAAAAAGTGAGAGCATTCCTACCCTTCCTGTTGGTCCCAGAATCTCATTTTCACCGGTATGTGTCATTGCTTTGTTAATTATACAATACAACTCACCAAAGACAAACCTCAAACGTGTTCATTTTGAAATCCTAGACTTTTCGCATCAGTTGCCGCAAAATACGCCTGGTCCACTGACAGTGCCTCTTTTTCTTCTTATAACCTTCTGTCCTTTGTACAGCTACGTATACACGGCGTTTGATAATATAATATGCTGCAGACGCCACCGATGATCATTAGCGAGCGAATGAGGCTGTCGTTCAAAGTGCCCGAGGAACCATCTCTAGCCCCAGCGCAAGATACCGACACAGAAGCTGAAGAGGTCATCGAGGATCTAACAATAGGTCAGTGATAAATAAACCGACGGCCCGCCTCATGGTGGTCTACGGTAGTCTATGGACGCTTGCACTTCCAGAGGTGTCACATGTGCGTTGCCGATACTTTAATATAAAGGAGGATTCACTGTGTTGACGGCTAAAGGGATAACAGGGTTCCCCATCGTCAACAGACTGTGTCCTCTTTGAAATCTCTGGCTACCTTAGTCACCATTATAAGTAGTCTAGTCCTATTTGGCTGTGGTTTTCGGTAAGTTGGAGGTATTTCACCAGTTGGGTTCTGCTCCAGATCTGAGCGAGATGAAATTCGCAGTGCCCATCCCTCTTTTGGACGAAGTTTAAGGACATACTCGGGTCCTCATGTGTGTGACATACGGCTGACCCAACCGTGCCGGAAAATTTATTACGAAATAATTTTTTATATTTGCCAAAGAGCTGGCAGTAAGGGTCAATTCTTATGCTTAAATAGTGATTTCTGCGCATTGTTCAAGCGTCGCTGAATTCATTTCACTCTAATTTTGTTCTAATAATTTGTAGAGCATTATTCAGACTATTTAATAGTTATGTCTAAAGTTTCGTTGTATTTCTGACTGCTGCAGAAACTACCGCCCGAACGGAGGTTGAAGAGAGCGTCATTTCAGACGCCACGACTGTACCGGACGCCACAACCACGGACGCCGCGGAAGCCACGGATGAAGATGTGCAAGAGGGCGAAGAGGAATAATCACTATGGTCCATTCCAATGAATATCTTACCCTTATTAACACGGCGTAAACTGACATCCATCGAAGTAGATTTGATTTCTGTTTTTATTGTTCATTACAATGATCCCTAGTGTTACCTACTTGTTTCCTGGCACAGCTAAATATTGGCATCCTTTGAAGTTCATTTGATGTTTTATTTCTATGATTGATCAGAAAATATCATTTATTTCATACGTATAGTTACGAGTATAGTTTGTTTTAAATAATAATAACAATTTGATGTGTAGGTAATACGAGATGAAAGATACCACACGCAACGCAACAACGATACTAAAATATTACGATAAGGGCGGTATGCAGCATGCACCACGCACTTTTAACATAAGTACTAATCAATGTTCAGCTATTGTTCCTATAGTAAAGACTGTATTGACAAATATAAGGACAACAGCAACAAGCCGTCATTCTTGTTTTATTTGCTTTAAAAACATAAATTATTTATTATGTTGTAGATGATATGATGTTAAATCAATTACTACAATTTTTTTTTCGGATCACTTTTGATTTCATAAACTGAGAGGCCATACACAGGAGCAACGAAAAATACTCTTGGACAAATACATACGAGAAAACGGTATGTCCATGAGAAAGATCGCTAAAATCGTGAGGGTGTGTGTTTCTGCGATTTAAATTACATTAAAAAGTTTGGGTAAGACTTCTCTTTTAATGACAAGTCGAAAAATCGTCGAAAAACTGGCTCGAATAATCCCAATATCGACTCAAAGATACATCGAAAAATCAAAACCTCACTCAGTGCTTCAATAAGATATGTGGAAAAAAGTAGAGAACTTCTGTAGGAATGGTTCAAAGGGCCAAGAATCGCAACGACTGGGTAGCCCTCGGAAGCAACGGAAGCCAAACCTACTCCAAAATAGGCTGCAAAAGTTAAACACCGTCTTCGAAATTTATATGACACAGTTTTACTTAAAAATGAACAGTGCATAATTCTAAGCGACGAAAACCCCTTCAAACTGGATTTTTTGTACTACCGGGCCTGTAGTACTCTACTATATTCGCAAAGGAGAACACCTGAATGAGAACAAAACATCAGTTTTTTCCGAAAATTTTGGATCTAAGACAATGTGTGGTAGGTAATATGCGAATGCAGTATGAAATCTACGGCGTTCGTCACTACTTCCACGATGACTGCCAATCTTTACATAAAGAAGTGTGGACAAAATGAATTTTGTCACTGATTAGACGCCACAGGGGCTCTATTTTATTTTGGCCCGATTTGGCTAGTTGCCACTGTGTCCCCTGCATCAGAGAGTGGATGGAAACCCACGACGTGCGTCATGCTGCTAAGAATATGAATCCGCCAAATTACCCTCGAGGACGTGATGGGCAATCATGAAGAGAAAACTTCGGCAAAGCTTCACGGAAGCGGATTCCGTAAAAAAATAAAAAAAAACTTGGCTCAAGCGTCGAAACTGGTCACAGTAAACGTTGTCCGAATCTGATGAGAAACGTCCGAAGCAAACGATGAAAAGTCGCCCGAAAGCAAAGGTTACAGGTGTCTTAGTCAACACTAAAACGTTTAAAAAGGCCTTCCAACCAAATGCCCAAAACATACTTACGCAAAATAATAAACTTTTAAAAAGTTATTACACATTTCACTTGTCCTTATAATTGTCAATACACTCTTTAAGCTGTCCAAAATGTTCATGCAAGAAAATTTTAACGATGTCGATGCCGTTAATGGGCGGTTTGATGCAACTGTACCTATTCTCAACTTCTTATTTTTTAACATATCCAGAATTGTTAGAAAATTTACCTATTTAAAAACATTATTTTATGTAACTTCCAGCCATGGCTGACTTGATTTTTCGCTTACAATAATTTAATGTCAATAATTATCTTGTTCAACTACTAAATATTCAATGAATAATGGAGGATCTAGTGCAATCCCAAATACGAGATAGTTGCAGGCTCGCCCTGCCCGAGGGACTAAAGGACTTGATGGCTGATATTTCTCGAGAGGTATGAATTTTCACTTTTGCTGTTCTATCGCTGTGTAACATTTTCAAACGCAAACAACGCGTAAAGACGTCGGGAGTTAGCGTAATGATAATGACGTACAAAGACGAAGTAGCTTTCATGGTTACAGGTAAAAAAAAATACCTTGTGCACTGGCAAAATATGTTAGTATTATACACGGTGCCCGTGAGCATTGCGAGAGACTTTAACAGTGTATTCATTATCATTATCATATTTAGAGAACAAAATGTCCTTTAAACTTTTTCGAAATTCGCCATAGTTTCAGAGTAAATACTACTTACAAAAAATTGCATTTTGAATTGTTTCTCAGTGTAAAATGATTTTTTGATGGCGATCTCACCGGTATGGGGCATAGTCTAGACATCTCTTATTGACTGATATCAGTGATATCAAAGACCTAAGAAACACTTTGCATGGACTAGTTTTTACGAGAAAAAATGTAGCAATTTACTTTTTCCGTTACTTTTTTCTAATGACATTTACTTTTTATGTAGAACAGCATTCAAAAAAAGTGAAAAAAAAAGTAAAAAAAAAAATTTTTTTTTGGCGTTTTACAACAAAAGTCATATAATGTTTTTTCATTCTTTTGACCTCAGAAATGCGTGGTTAAAATCTCTCGCAATGCTCACGGGCACCGTGTATAGAGACGTCGAAATTTTTTACATTTATTTTGTAGGTACTACGTGCCCAACCACAAAACCTATACCAATTCATCGCCGAATACCTCTCCTCGCTGCTAGTCGCGCGCGAGCACTTGTTC
Source organism: Pammene aurita (assembly GCA_947086415.1). Classification (NCBI taxonomy): domain Eukaryota; kingdom Metazoa; phylum Arthropoda; class Insecta; order Lepidoptera; family Tortricidae; genus Pammene; species Pammene aurita. The sequence continues at coordinate 18,608,501 of OX352305.1, read as the reverse complement.
ATTGCGGCGCGCGTATGCGATGACGTCTGCCAGAACCGTTGCTGTGCGGACTTGAAAGATGAACTGCGCGCGTTGTCGCTGAGTCAAGAAGATGTGCAGGAGAGTTTGAAAATTATCTCGAAGTATTTTTCGAGTGGTGAAGGTATGTGAAAAGGTCTCTGTATATTTATTTAATTTTAATAATATATTTTTGATCGCAAGCGGTCTGACACTACGTCTACTCGACTCGACTGATTTAATTTTACTTGAAAAAGTTTACTTTGAAAGTAGAATATAATTATTTAGACACAAAAAAAAGCTACACGAATTCTCATTTTCAGTAAAAGAGGGAAATTTGCTACAGAAGTTAGTGCAAGAAACAGGCATTGATCCAAAGTACCTTCCTGCCGTCCAAGATGCGGTGCGGCGCGCTTTTCTGTGTCACCAACTCAACAAATCTACTCAAGTCGAGGTATGTAAAGGGAACATACCAAAAATAAATATTAAGTTCTTAGAAGAAGCAAGCACTCTCAATAGTATGAAACCGCGCGTGCCGATTTCTTTATACTAACTTGACACGTATTTTTAAAATGATAAGGATGCATCACCAGTATAACCGTATAAATAAATACTCAGCCAATATTTCTGGATGATTGCAATTTTTTCGGTGTAATAGACCATACTTTATTTTAGAGAGCAATGCCTGGCAGTTGGAATGTTGACCCGCAGAGTACGAGCATTTGTGGCTTCTAGCTTAAAGTATTTTCTATGATTTAGTAATAGAGAGCACAATATCCCGGCCAAATTATCAATGATATCCGAATTAATGGATATTTTTCAGTAGTGGTCAGTGCAAGAATCCCACCCGAAGGCAAATATCCTATCTGCCTTTCAGGATCGTGACTCCACTGGGAAATTTTTGATTCAACCTGTCCGCTGATTTGTAGATAGCGTTATAAAATGGTTAACGTTATAAACATACTTTTGGAACATTGAACAACAGTGGACTGATTCGTAATTTCGCTGGGTTAATCTTTTCTTTGCATTAGGTTAATTACTCAGTATGTGTAAAAAAATGGTAGCCAAGTATTCTGAGGATTGTCGAAACCGGTCAGGAGAAGCACTGAGAAGACTATTGGTAGTATTGGTGTTGTGATACTTGTGAGTATAACAATAATTATGTTTACAGTCACAGTCGACAGACAGCGAGTTGGATGAGACGACATTAGCGGTCAACCACACGCTCAGAATATACAAACAAGTCACTGAAAGTCCTGATATTAACTACGACTGCGTGGCGACCAAAATACAGGTGACATGCTGAATTATTACCTAAAGCAGGCCATGCCTTTCCACTGCCAATAGTGCCAAGCTGGTGCAATCTTAGCATGTTCTTTCAATCATCAAGCTAACGATTAGTAGTGTCCGACCGAAGTTTCGGTTTCGGCCAGTTTCGGCAAAAAAAACGTGTTTCGGCCCAAGGTTCGGTTTCGGCCGAAAAACGGCCGAACCTTTCGGCCGCGCCGTAACTTTTAACATTATAGTTACTTAGTCTGACCATAAGTTCTGTCACAACGTTTTTAACTGATTAAATCGCCGTTGTACAGTCACGATCAAATATAAGGAACTCAAAAATATCTGAACAAGACGATAAAGTGCCTTTACAATAGGGGCGTTGTTGAGATATTTGTGACCAACTTAGCCGCTCCGATATATCTGATGGTGACCGTATAACGACTTACTGACAAAACTGACATGTAACTGAAATAAATATGGACTATTTTAACACGTCTATCAAAGTTTCAGTTTCGGTTTCGGTCGGAGACTACTAACGATTACTTATGTTGGTACACCGAATCGTATGAAAGACACACAACACAAAAGAACAATTTAGGCTCTCAATGTATCTAACTAGATAAATACCAAAAACCCGATCAGTATAATTAATCCAGTTCTTTGCAGGCAGCATATCGGGCATATAACGTTCGGCGTGTACGCAAGGCTTCCCACAAATCGCGCTCCAAAGAGACTGAAGACGGTACTGAAAAGGTTCGATTTCAAGAAAAGGTCAGAGCTATTATAAAACATTACTTCTTCAGTATTTTTTTATAATGTTTGTTTATAAAGATCTGACTGTGTCCAGTCGTCTCATTTCATTTCAGTCCACTAAATTCTTACATATTCTAGTGATTCTCTTTTTCCGTTCCCAGGACGGTAAACCTCACCATGTCACAAATACAAAAATACAAATACAAAATTTTTAATTAAAACAGGTTAGGTACAGACGAAATACAAAACATTAGTTAGTGACAGTAAAATTAGAGTTTAGTAAAATAGAAGTTACAATTTTAACTGGCGTCTCTATTTGACAACTAGAACAAATCAAACTAATAAAGGACCATTTTGTCAGCAGACGGAGCAGCTTGTGGCAGATTTGATTAAGCCAAAGAGATGTGAGTAAGCAAAAATACAAAATAATTTGTTTTTAATCTATTTCGATAAAGTCATGATTAAGTGAAAGTATAATTGTGAGCAATATATAAACGTTTTTATCTACACCAATATCATAAATCCTCTATTCCGCGTTAGGGAACCATATGTAATTACCACCATTATTGCAACCAGTAACGTAACATCTCTGACAGTGTGGTAAAAACGTATGAAAATTCATTACCTACGGTAACGTTACGAAGATCCGCGCTCTCCCCGACCGCCACCACGCGCCCGCGCAATCGAGTTGGTCATGGTGGTGCAATGGCGGTCATTCTATTAAAAAAAATAAAAAAATAAAAAATAAAAATAAAATATTTATTTCACATACAAACAAGGCTTAAAAATATTATTAGTAAAATTAACACAAACACTAACTTATAATTATAATTACACAAACTTAAAAGCTAAATAAATAAAATAAAACATTAATCAATAGCCCGTTTGAATTGTGGCACTGGCGCATGGAGGCGGAGCCAATGCCTTATCAGTGGACTGTCCCACCTCTATGATACAATGCCCAGTATTCTATTGGGGCTGTCCCTGGTCCTACTGAGGGTCGAGGCACACCTCTTTCGCATGATGGCCTGGAAGCCATCAATGCTGGCTTCAGCAAACATTCCAGACGCACTACAGTACCGAGGCAGCCCCATCAGAACCATGTAAGCATTGTTATATTGTACACGTAGAGCGTTGTAAGTCTTTTGCGTATAATTGACCCATAGGCTGCAGGTGTAGAAAGATTGGCAGTACGCCGTGAATAGCGTCGCCTTGACTTGCTTCGTACACCGTGCAAACCTACGAGCCAACATGTTGCACCTGACTGACAACGCTCTACGCTCACGCTCCATGTCCAAGTTGTCACTCAGATCTTCCGTGACCCAGTGACCCAGTTACTTAAATTTTGCAATTTTGTTCAGAGGAGCCCCGCAAAGTTTAAGGTGTGGTACATCTGGATAAAATTTGGAACCTGCCTTAAACACAAGCCACTCACTCTTTTTCACATTGTATCTGAGCCCATGGGTCTCGGCATACTTCTCACAAATACGGAGAAGACTCATCATCGCATTGATTGATGGAGTCAGCAGCACCACATCATCAGCATAACTTATGTTATTTACGCATACTCCGCCGATATGGCAACCTAGATATGCGCTGCTGAGTTCAACAATCAAGCGATTAATGTATAAGTTGAAGAGACGGGGCGAGGTCAAGCCCCCCTGCCGCACCCCGCACTCCAACCCATACATATCAGAAAATGAACCTGCCCATCGTACATGATTCGTTTGCTTCGTGTACCAATATTTAAGCATCGAAACAACCTCGCTCGCCACATCAGTTTCCTCTGTCAACTTTTGCCACAAAATATCATATGACACAAGATCAAATGCTCTAGACAAGTCTAGAAAGCATGCATTGACAGGTGTTTTTCTAGATGTATAGTATGAGACAGTGTGCTTGAGAGCCAGGATAGCGCTTTCGGTTGAAAGACCTGGCCGGAAGCCGAACTGCGCATCGTGTAAATGTATGCGACTAGCCATATGCCTATCAAACAAACTATCCAACACTTTTGCTACTACTGTGGCGAGCGAAATTGGCCGATAATTAGAGACCTCCGAAATGTCACCTGTCTTATCTTTCACAATTGGTACCACTATGGTTTTCATTAACCCATCAGGCAAGTGAGAATGGCTCAGACATAAATTAAAAAACATAGCCAAGACAAGACAAATGCACCCCAGCGTACTTTAGATGCTCAATACTAAGCTGATCATGCCCCGGGGATTTGCCTCTTTCCATTCCACTTATAACTAACGCCACGTCCTTGGCAGTGAAGTGCACACTCAAATCCCCGGACTGTCCACCAGCATTAAGCACCCTAGAATCTTGCATTAAGGGAGCATTAACCTTAAAATGGTCTTTAAAGAGGTTGGCTATGGCGGTGGGGTCACTTTGCCCCGCTACACTCACGGGTACCCTCGGCTTGGGATTCAACTTATTTGTATTTTTCCAAAAACTTTTGAAATCCCTTACTTTATGATTTTGTGCCAAAATATCCATTTTTATTTGAGTTTGGTTATTTTGGCACCATTTTAATGAGGATTTAAAAAGTCTGCGCGTGTTGCACATATTTTCATAAAAAGGACCTGAACGCGGTTTATTATACATACACCATTGTTGAAAAGCAAGCCGAGCCTCACCATGTGAGCGCTTAACATGCTTGTTCCACCCAACTATACGTTTAAAACTTGTCCTACGGTTCCGACTAGTCATCTGTGACGCCTCCGTAACTTTACAAATCATGTCATTGTACATGTTGTTCAAAACATCCTTATGACTCGGATCTGAACATACTCTACCCGCACATTTAGTAAAATCAAAAGGGAAATCGATATCTTTTAACTTATTTAGCGTTACATAGTTCTGTATACATAGATATTTGCATAGAATCTCGCTCTCCCCATTTGATATTATTGTTCCTTAGTGGGTTTGACAATTGAACAGATGGCTTAGTCAAGGTCAAGTTAAGTTTAATCTGTAAAGGCATATGATCCGACCAATATGTATCATACAATACTCCAGCCGCCTCAACAAGGCCCCGCGCGGCCTCCGTGACTACACAGTGGTCGAGCCACCGCTGGCATCCGTGCGCGTCACTAATATAGGTATAGGTATCTGACGGCAATAAGTCCAAGTCTACACATGTCCACTGTTGCTATGCACAGAAAGTTGACAGCTTAACACCGAACAAAGTACCGGGATGAGCATTAAAATCCCCTAGCACGAATACGGATTGCACATTATTACCGCCTACTATGGCATTTATTTCACTTAAGCAGTCGGTGAATTCAACAATATTATCCAACGAGTCCGTGGGCATGTACACTGAAAATAATAACATAGCGCAGTTCTGGTATCCTATTTTAATAGCAGCAAGCCGAACACTACTACACTTTATCACTGTCACGTCGGTGAAAAGTGACAGTGGGTGGTGAAAGTGTCGGTGTATTGGTTTCCGAACACATCATTTAGGATTTATAATATATGTGTAGATAAAGCAGTGTATGCAACTGTACGTAATTAGGCCTTATTACGTAGCAGTTACATAAACTACTATAGTAGCTACCACGTTAACGTTAGTTTAGTAGCTTCCACGTTAGCGTTAGTTATATTTGCATGGATTTATAACACAAAAGTGCTACTAAGTTTGGACCTGCCATTATGGTAATCGCCATATTGGCTCGTTCACACTTCACTCTTGTAAAGTCGGTGTAGAATGAATATGGTCGGACTGTACTGTCAAATAATAATAGTTTTCAGAAGTTGCCTTTAGAGTTGCTCAAGGTTGTAAACCTTCAGAACATCTGGGAGCCGTTTCTCAAAAGCTTAAACTTGTAAAATAAACGAAAATCCCTTTCATGCAAAAGGTCTCAAAAAATCACTTCCGCTAGTATTACAGGATACAATATTTTGAGAAACGGGCCTTAGGTAGGTACTGTACCTTGCACACATGAAGTGGGGGTGACATTTTTTTTCGCTTCAACCCTATCATCGGGTGCGGTGTCGTTGGATAGGTTTTTCAAAATTAAGAGGGGTCTTTTAAAACAATTTTGGATAAATCAAATACTTTCGTAAATAAAAATATACGCCCCCCCCCCCCCCTCTAACTTTGAAAAAAATTGGAAAATATCATAAAAGTGAGGCCTAATAATTATTTTGTATGAAAACTATTTTGAATAAAATCGGTTGAGTAAAAAGTACTTAAGTGCCGCATATACACATTGCTCGCGAGGAAACCGCATAATTTTAACAGCGTTATCCCGACCTTATTTAGAGACTAAAATGTCAAATAAACTTTTCTGAAATTCATCTTGTTTCGGAGTTATAACCAATTTAAAAAAAATATTTTGATTATAACTCGGGACTGAACGCTTTCTTAACGGCAATTTTACCACTATGGAACTCATTATAGGCGGGATGCCTATAATGAGTTCCATAGTGGTAAAATTGTTGACAGACATCAAAGTGACAGGAAACAGTTTGCTTTAACTTTGATTTTAAGAAAAAAAAGTAGTTTTATTTGTTTTTAGGGATAGTTTTGTCATTAACATTTATTTTTAATTTAAGAATACGTTCAGAAAACAAGAAAAAAAAAAATTATTTTTTTTGGCGGAATTGTCCAAAACTCATGATATTTTTTACTTCTTTTGGCCTCAGGAGTACGCTGTTAAGATTATGCGGTTTCCTCGCGAGCACCTTGTATAGGTGTCGCAAAAGATCCCTTTTCTTTTTGAAAAACCTATGTATAACCTTTTGAACGGATGTATTGTAACAGGCCGGAAACTACGGAACCCTACACTGAGCATGGCCCGACATGCTCTTGACATCAGTTTCCCATTTGTGGTATGTTTATCAGTTAACGTTGATCATTCTGTGCAGGCGCAAGTAAATGCTCATCCGTCTCCCTGGCCGGTTCGTTCCTCGACCTCCCCCTGTACAAGCCCTACTCCATCGGGCAACGCTCGGATATCACGGAGGTCGACGAGGTATGCGAGAATGAGAAGGAAAATGCCAATTTCGACTACGTGACGAATGAACTCAGCAATCCGAGGGAGAACCAGTTGCGTGTAAGGGATTATTTTGAAGCGCTTGTCTATGATATTGCAAATGAATAAGAACGTTACATTTTTTTCTTTTTTTTTGTAACCCTAAGAGTGTTTTGACACTGTCCGATCCGATATCGGATGTCGGATGGCCCAAGGAAAAAAGAAGCTGCTGGAGAGTACCCTATGACATTGAGTCCGCATTTTTTGCGTTAGTGTTTTCTTTTGAGCAATGGACATTTGGTCCATTGATGGAGAATGATGGAGAAAAAATATAGAAATACACAAAATTTAAATTTGTCTTCTTCGTGTTCCTATCCGACATCCGATATCGGATCGGACAATGTGAAAGCGCACTAACTAATGACTGGGCTGATCATTCATTGCGAGTTTTGAATCATTTCATGTTTTAATTAAGCACTTAATAAGAAACTGTAATATTTTTATGAGGACGCTTGGGGTTAATGACAGCAATGGACTTGGCCCATGAGTGCTTTGTGGTTTCTGTTTTATTGGAGTTTTTATTATTCTATATTTTTATAGATTTTTGGATATTTTTACAACGTAGGTCTCTTTTATTGTCGAACATTTGTTTAATCTCATATTTTTGGTGATTTTTATTGGAACGAAACTATTTCCAAATGGTTAATAAAAGCTTAAACCAGATTGAAATATTTAATTTACGAAAAAATTACCCGAATATAATCAAGCAATTTTATAATACGTTTGACCAAACTTAGGTACGTTATTAGGTTTCGCAGATTCGATGAAATGGCGTACCTAGTGTCTGAGAAATAATTGTGATCCAATTTTGACAGCTTTACGAGATGGCGCTGTAATGTGCTTACGAGTGACATATATTTTATGTACTTACTTAACCTTCATTGCACAATAAGAGAAAGTACAATGCCTTAATGTATGGGGCCATACAGTACTATCAAAATGAACTCGTCGTCGTTAAAATATAAAAAATATATGTTTATTAATATATAATTTAGTCATCTTTTAATCATTCACTGACTTAGTTGTTTTAAGTTACTTTACAAAAATAGAACTTCTTCGCTTTGCTTACCAGGGACCCCAAATTACCCAGGACAATAAAGAACCCGAAAACAAAGGAAAGAAGACCATCAGTTTCCACAATATGACTCACGTTGTGGAGCTTGAAGACAATGAAGTCTTAGATGAAGCGGACGAAGCAAGTTATGAATCTGAAGAGGTTGCAGAAGATATGCTTAATGAACAGTTCGCTGAAGAAGAGAATGTTGATGATGTTGTCACAGAGCTACCAAATGATGATGATGAGGTCACTACGCTTGAAACAAAAGTTGTTAGTGAATTTAAAGAAGATTCGAGCGAGAGCTGGGAAGAAGATAACGTAGACGATGCTCAAATGGATGAGATGGAAACACATCCCGGAAATTGGGATGGTGATGACATTGCTGTGACAGAAGAAGATAATCTGAGAGATTTTGATGACAATAAAGACGAGGTAGACAGAACTAGCGCTGAGATGCAAAAAGATGTGAAAGATGCTTCTGTGAACCTTCAGTTAGGTACAGAAAATGAAAATGAGGTTGAGAATTTGGCGAATGAAGATTACGAAAACGTCTAAACAACCAAACGAGGGCGCTATGTCTACACAATTTTAATTTATAAGATTTTATATTGCTTTTACGTTTGTTAACGTGACAGGTAAAAGAAGTAAAAATGTTATGTTATCCTTTATCATTTTTATTATTTACGTTCTTTATAAAAGAGCACTTACAACTAATGAAGGACAATTCAATTATTTATATTTTTTAATGTTTTTGGTCATCATTTTTATTTATAAAGCCAATCCGAAATACTATACATATATCTTATATTCTATACGTGTGTCGGACAAACAGTGCTTTCAAATATTATACATAATTAATTATATTAAAATAAAATAAATGCCTTGATATCAAAAATAAATCTCCTGGATATTTTATTTAGCTGCGATTTATAACAAACTTAAAAATATCAATTTAACAACAAATTTTAACAATTATTTATATCGATGTAGAGAAAAACTATGCACAAAAGAAAACAGCACTGAGATAGTGAATTTAAAGTCATACATTAAGGAACGTATGTTTTAAGAAAATACTCCAATTATTTCCAAGTATCTATTTAAAAACATTATTTTAGAGTATTAATAATTGCGTCATAGTAATAGGACATAAATATGCTTACTTATAAATACTTCAAAATAAAGCGCTCATTACTTAGAAAGTAGGTATACTTATTACAAGGATAGGTACTACAAAGCTAGATGTATATAAAAGAATATCTTAGAAACAAACAGAAATCACATCAGATTTCAATAATCACTACGCATTGTAAATTATTATGTCATTTATATTTTTTTGTGATTAAATTATGCGTTTTGAAAATAAATCGTATTTTTTAAACATTTTTGGCAAATATGTACTTAAAAAATAAATTAGACTAGTGGAATGAACTTCAATGTAAGTAAAAATAAATTGTTCGAATCATCAGTATCTGTACAAGTATACAATCATCTCATAATATCAAAACACTTAACCACCAACAAAACCAAAAACCGTGTAACTTTGCCAGTGTCAACATAGGAACGTAAAGGAATCCCAACAATAAAATAACTTATTTATAATTTAGTTTATGACCTTATTTCGGTCACATATTATTGACGCTAATGTACTCGCCATTACTTGATTGTATCATATCATAAAGATCCTATTTCCATCTTAAGAAAGCAAATAAAGTTAACAAATACAACAGTCACATCTATACAATTGTCTTAAATTCTGGTACATTAACATCGAAAGGTAAACATCAGTATATTTGAGCGATCAAATTTTATAGAGATCTCGTAACTTACACTTTGGTATATTCCCAATAGTTTTCTCACTTTTGACTTATGTCAATACCCTGAAGTAGGTATCTATTAATTCTTTAAAAAGCATTTAAAAATGTAATGTAGAAAACTAACTTGCCAAAAACACTTAGCAGCAAACTGACATTTTACTTAAAATGTAAATTATTACTTTTTGTAGAATACGTTAGAATGAGTCTTCCTATAGATAGTGGAATCATGCAAAATTCTTTTTAATACCTATTCCGTCGTCTTGCATCGATATTTGTTAGAATTTGAATTAATTTAGAGACATGTTACATACAGTCGCAATCAAATATATCGAAGCGACCAAGGTACTTAAAAAAATATCTGAACATGCACTTTTTCGCCTCGACAATAGAACCGTTGTTCAGATATTTGTGACCACCTTTACCGCTCCGATATATCTGATGGCGACTGTACTATAATACCAATTTATTCGTGCCACTTGTCGTCATGTACAGTCGCCATCAGATATATCGAGCGGCCAAGGTGGTCACAAATATCTGAACAATGCCTCTATTCAAGTCGATAGTCAAGGCGATAAAGTGCATGTTCAGATATTTTAAGTAGCTTGGCCGCTCCGATATATTTGATGGCGACTGGACAATAGGATATTGACATAAGTCGTTACTTATCTAAGTATGAATGTCATGGAGAGAAATAAGCATTGGTGGAGCTTATATCGTGTCGACGCCTCCGCCGTTCAGCTTGTTGCCGTATTCGCTTAGCACCTAGAATTTAAAGTAATAACGTTAATAATTATAGACTAAGAGCTGACCACGTCAGATATGACAAAATAATGACAGAAATAAAACCCGGTTAGTTAGTTTTCTATACATCTGGCAGCTTTTAATGGGTCAGAGTGACAGACCAACAAAATCTAAAGTTTGAAAAAGTAACGCCAAGTAGGTAATAACTTTCGAAGTGAACATTTTAACATGAGAACAAAAAACGGAAATAAAAACAGTAGGCGACAAACTATGAATTAAATTTTACGTCAATTGGCACTACTTTCCCCCAACATAAACTCTTGGCAATGATTTAAGCTATAATTATTTGCATAATTTCTTGTCATACTGCATTAAACCCAGAACTCTAGAATTTGTATTCTAGAAGTAGTTTGCATTCTTTGATCTGCACCACTTTACAGCTGCCAGATATCCAGAAATAAGCATAGTATAGTAAACTGCCTTGAGGGGTTTCGTTGCTCTCATTACTGTGTCATATCTGACGTGGCGAATTTTTACTACACAACTGTATATTATATTATATGTGTAAATTAAAGACTGAAAAACAATGTTTACTTAAAAAAGTGACCAAAGCCAGAGTAGGCCGGGTTCGTACTGGCGTCTTCAGTTTTGCAGGTCACGGTGGATTCCGTCGTATTATTTCAAATATGAAATCTCAGAACGGCTAGTAACTGCCGTACACACCTACACGGTAGTTTAACGGCGAGCAGTACGTGCTTGCTTTAAGTTATCAATATTGTGACTTGACCTGGATATTTCCTATCCTTTGACGTTTTTTTTATACCACGACGGTGGCAAACAAGCATACGGCCCGCCTGATGGTAAGCAGTTACCGTAGTAGGCTACGGTAACTGCTTACCATCCCTTTAAGAACCTATACACTCCTTTTTGAAGAACCTCATACGTAGCCCGCTGGTGCCGCTGGTGGTGGTGGTGTTTATTTTTGATACATTATTACCTGCTTCTAAAATACTCGAGTCTGAAGACACTTGGTTGGTATTGGTATGTATTAACCTTGTATAGGAAGATATAGTGGTGCCGGTTGGACAGCGAGTGCGGGCGCTGCGCGCGCAGCTCGCGCACGACGCGCGGCACGTCGGCCGCGTGCGCCGACAGCGCGCGCGCGCAGATGTCCAGCGCGATCAGCGCGCACGAGCGCCCCGCGCCGCTCGCGCACACCACCGTGCATGGCCGGACTCCTGGAAGTATAATGGACGTTTTAGTGATATTTACGAAGGATTATGTCGCCTGATTTGTATGAGAATAAGCTCGATTTACGATATTCAGTTGCAGATGCAAGAAGAAGAATTATGATCGAAGATTTCGATTCTTCTTAGTTGTATACTCTTGCCGGACTATAGTCTGCCATTCTCCTATCTATTTTTACCGTTTCGCACGCACCTATTTATATTTAGATCGTTATAAGCTGGTTTAAACGCCCTTGGGTTTGATTCAAATTTAGATTGCTAAGGTATGCCAATTAGCAGCATTGTTGACACCACACTATCAAATCCCCTAGAGCCAACATACCGTTAAAACCACTAAAATTTGGGAGTTCAAATCCAACCATAGTGGCCAGTAGTGGTAGACTTTAGACAAAATAACGAACCATCGTTGCTGCTGGTTGTTGGACCTTACCTTCAGACGCGGCCTTCATCCTACTGAGCGTGCCGTTTGTGGCTTGGCCTCGCCGCATTATATCTTCGGCATTCACAAGCAAGTACACGTTCACGCTGTTGAACTACCCTGACTGCAGTCACTACTGGTTGTTGAACCTTACTTTCTGCCCCAAACGCGGCCTTCATCCTGCTGAGTGTGCCGTTGATGGCCTGGCCTCGCCGCGTTATCTCCGGACTTGGTAGGCGAATACACGTTCACGCCGTTGAAATACCCTATCTGCGGTCACTACTGGTGGTTGAACCTTACCTTCCACTTCAGACGCGGCCTTCATCCTACTGAGCGTGCCGTTTGTGGCCTGGCCTCGCCGCATCATCTCCTCGGCCTGTGCGGGCGAGTACACGTTAACGCCGTTGCCCGGACTGCCCTCTTCGCGAAGCTTGGACAGGTTTCCGTAAGAGGCACGGCTGCCATCGCCGTAAATTACTTCTACACCTGGAAAGTTAAGTTGGAGATGATTATTGATATGAAACGGCTTTAAACTAATAATACATTAAAGAATCTTGCCAAAACCAAATAAAAGCAAAAGTGTTGTGTTGTATTCTTATACTGTAACTATAATTTGTATAATTGCCACCTGATGTGTTACTTTGGTACTGTTATTTAGAATACTCGAAACTTGGCATAGGTGCTTAAAGGTACAACAGTTAACTCACCTTCTTCATCATACTCTTTGGCTGACTGCGAAACTTTCATATAGCTCCTCATTTCCGACAAGAAATCCAGCACCGAGTCGTAATCGTCAGGCACTCCCTTCGCCGGCCAGAAGTACCACAGGTGCGTCACCTCCCTCCAGGTCCTCGTTGTCAGATTGATGAGCTGGACGCTGGAGACAGCGTACTTATCGCGTTGTTCGCGTTTTTTGAGCATGATCTGGAACTCGCCGAAAGTTCGCTTGTTGTCTGAGACTTCTGACGGGGGAAGATATTCGTAGCATTTTTCCTGTAATTACAAAATGAGAACAATCAATCATTTACTCGTATACCCATTACCCAAAAAATAAAGGTTATAAAAATAATGAAACCAAGGAGATATTTGTGGGAACTGCCTATATTTATATAAATAAATACATGTCCAAAAAATCCATTTATGAAAGCAAGAATTAATGACAGTTCACATAGTAGACAACATGGTCGAAATGTGTGTAAGTTCAAGAGGTATTGCAAGGGTGTCCTCAGTGCGTAGACATATCAACAGACCTTGAGCCTTCAATGCTCCAATATCACTTCAAGAATCCAAGATTCACTAAATAATACTTACAACGCCATTCTCCATGTACTCTGTAAGCATGACGATGGTCCGCGAGTTCTGCTCCCACACCATGCGCCAGAAGTCCGCCACGGTGTTGGGGAGCGGTGCCTGGCACGCGATGTAGTAATTCTTGATGTTGCCGGGACCCTAGAATTGATACAATATCGAGTTTATAAACAATTTATGTTTCAAACTTGGTTAAGTTGGAAACTTAAATTGTCTCCTTCTTTGGTCTAGACGGTTATCTAGCGCAATGAAAGAGTCCAAAAAAAAGATGACATACAAACAACTCACCACAATTCATGCCTTGTACTGTTGTAATTCATGAGCTTCTACATTACATTACCATTATGCAATCTATACATGGGAGAGGCCTATGTCCAGCAGTGGTCTGATACAGGCTGATGATGATGAATCTATACAGTATGATCTGGTCATTCATCATTTTAGACTTAGGGTGGCCTATCCTATCTATGTATCAACCTGACACTGAAGAAGTCGCTTGGGCGCTGCGTGCACTACGTGGTCATCAGGACTTATAGATGACCACACCTAATACAGGCAGATTTCTCACTTCCCAGCAAAATTTTGCAAAGAACAAATAAGGAGCATGCATTTACTTACCGTTATATAATTAGCATTGATATACTCCGACGTGGGATCATTCCCGACTCTCTTGAGCGGCACCCTGGTCTCCGGCAGCGGCAGTACGTTGGAGTATCTGTTCTTGTCTTCGCACCCTGGAGGCACTTCATCAGGCCGGACGGTCACGGAGGGGATCTCGGCGAATTCGGTGCTCATGGATTCCATGTCCAGGGCGAAGTTAGCCAGCGCCGCGTAGTTCATAGGGTGGGATGTCACCTAGAATTACAACAATAAATATTAGTTACAAGCTCAACTTATATAACCCTTAGGCGAGATCTTCAAAACTATCTGTACCTATACATAGGAACAGCTTTAAAAAAAGTAGTTAGTCCAGTCCTAATTTCTCTTCCATCTTAACATATAAAGACACAACACGAATAAGTAATTTACAAAGGTACTGAACTGCTGTGCTAACCTTATCATTATAATGTTGGGTTCCGTAGCTCGTAGATTCCGGTTACATTACACCAACGATATTTAATTCTGACTTTGCAACGACGACGCTATACAAGATAGCATTACCACACAAATGCAACATAATTCGACGAGGACTACCTTATCATAATACGCCGGGCTGCCATAGCTCCGGGTCCGCTAACTAGCTCATAGCCGCTGGTTTCCGTTCCGATGTCCAACACTGACGCTGTCCAAACTATACGCGTCCAAAGATCACAGCATCTCACCTCGTCATCATACGCCGGATTGCCGTAGCTCCTCTTACTGGTGCGTAGCCGCTGGTTGCCCTTCCGATGTCCAACAATGACGCTGTCCATACTATACGCGTCCAAAGATCACAGCATCTCACCTCATCATCATACGCCGGATTGCCGTAGCTCCTCTTACTGGCCCGTAGCCGCTGGTTGCCCTTCCGATGCCCAACGCTGACGCTGTCCAGACTATACGCGTCCAAAGACACCGGCGTACATCGCTGCGCGTACACCCCGCGCCGCCCGCGCCGACGGACCACCAGCTGGAAATAGGGTACCTGATATTATGCCTCATTATAAATTCAGGGTACAGTTGCCATCAAATATTTTACAACACAGAAGGCGAACCCCCAGAGTCTCGTTTTATTAAAGCAACAAGTGCCAATTTTGCTGGTTTCCTCTCTTTCTGGTAACCAAATTCCTTAGAACTGAACTGTCGGTAGCCGCAGTGCACAGATTTATCTAAATTTTTATTTCTCTTGTTGTTGTAATAATGTTGAATGGCAAATGTACAAGAACTGGAATTACCAAACACCACGAAAAGAAAAGGAAAGCTACATGGCTAATGAGTGCATCCCAAGACGGATACAGGGAAGCTTACAAAGGGTAAGGGTTAAAAAGTCTGAAAACGATTTAAGTACCTATTATACCTATCAGCTTCCTACTCGTATTTTCTAAACATTTAACATCTAAAAGTATTTTTCTAATCCTGCATTATAATTTTTCAATAACATGACTGACAGGTATATTCAAAACGTATACTTTATAATTATAAACGTTATCTATAGGTATAGCATTCCTTATGATGGTCGCTAAACGATGTTCTTAGGGATTTTCATACAATGTTATAACATTGCTGTCACGTACGGCCCGCCCGGCGCCGCCGCCGGCGTCGGGAGAGACCAGCACCATAAAAATAAAAATAGGCATCTATTTCTAGATAACAACGATCCATATCATTTTAGTTTTACACACATTAAATTAAAACAAAATTAAAATTTTAAATGTTGTGAATGCTCCCAATCCGCCGGGAGATTGAAGTTACTAAATTGTATAGAGGCAGCAGGTTGTAAGTCATTTTCAATGACTTACAACCTCTATTCACCTCACTCAGCAAGCTTCGTGGCCTTAACACAGTACTCGAATGAAAAACTCGTCATTATGTCACTATTGTATAATTATAAATAAATACAATTTTCATATTTTTTTTAGTATATAAATTTTCATATTGTATAATTATAAATAAATACAATTTTTAACGGCCTCCTAGCCTAGTCGGTAGTGACCCTGCCTACGAAGCAGGAGGTCCCGGGTTCGAATCCTGGTCAGGGCATTTATTTGTGTGTTTATCACGGATATTTGTTCCTGACTTATGGATGTTTTCTATATATTTAAGTATTTATATGTATATATCTATTATATATATCGTCGCCTAGTACCCACAACACAAGCCTTATTGAGCTTACTGTGGGACTAGGTGGATTTGTGTAAGATTGTCCCATAATATTTATTTATTTATTTATATAGTGACATTTTATTATTATTTGCTTTTTTTCTTTCTCTTTGAGTCCAACAAAATAGAGCGGGTCAAATCAAAATCAAGATAACGCAACTCTTAATTACATAAGTCATCACATACCCCTAGATCGACAGCCCTCCTGAATCCGGCCGGGCGCCTCTACACTATATGTATCTACATCTACCACTATCATACCCGTAGTCTGGATGGGGATTGATAAAATTTAGATACCCATACATTTGTAGGTACATATCTGATTACAAATGCGAAGCAATGTCTGCGATTTGTGCTGTATTATACTAACATAATTATCAATTAGGTACTTGTAGTAGGGGAGCCCATGATGCTAAATTTGCAGTGACTCGAGCGTCGTTAGGACCTAGACCATTTTGAAGACTAGATCGTAAAATGAAAAAAAATTATGTAATGTATATACTTTCATCGGTGGGGGAGCTGCGCTGGGGCTTTCAAAGATTTTAAACAAACAAAAGGTCTCATGTATTTACTTGCTCGGGCGCGTCAGATATTGAAACGGGAAGCTTATTCTGACGTGTCACTAATAAGATAATGCAGTATGATAATCTGACAAAATGGATGATGGGATTGAGATTTACGGTGGTCTTCATACAATTACCTCAAAATTCAAATGGAATCCGTCAGATTAAGAAAATTCTTAAAGAAAAATGTCACTATGTAATAGCACAATCAAAGTAACAACTTTGAACAAAATAACCGAATCCACAATCCACCAATCAATTCTTTAACTGCCCACCAACCAACCCACCAAAGGCACCGGCTTAAAGTGGTTGAGGGGAATTCTGCATGTTATCTTAATCTGACGTGCTCGAGTAACTCCAAAAATCCCCTCTTGGGGGAGCCCAAGTACCATTAATGAAACTATTCAATACTTTGTTGCAATGTTTTGGGACCAAATATTTACTCCAGATAAAAAGAGAACAACGAACGTTTGTACGAAGCGGATACAAATTCATTAAGTATTTAGCTGTTAAATTACAGCAACGTGGCTTTCTGTATACAGGGTGAGCAATAAATAGGCCAAAAATGTGAGCAAAAATGTTTCACAAGAAATACATCAATTGGATATGTTTAGATACAATTACGTAGTTAAGTGTGTCGAATTGTGCTAAGGGCGTCCAAAAATGTTATTTAGACAGTCACCATCATATACATGAGAATAGACAAAGTGCTTACAAATATCTGGACACATCTCAATCGTCAAGGCTTATGTTTATAGTTATTATTGAGCACACAAATGTATATCGACTGCTCCGATTAGAGATGGGTAACTGTCCGGGTAAATACCCGAGGGCAGGTACCTAAATACCCGGTATTTACCCGGTATCTAACTACCCACGGGTAGATACGCAGGTATTTTCGTTATTCTTTTAACTTTATCTCTTAAGTGATCTCTGAATTAAAATAATAATGATTTTAGTTCATCATCATCATCATCATCATATCAGCCGAAAGACGTCCACTGCTGGACATAGGCCTCCCCCAAAGAGTGCCACAATGACCGGTCCTGCGCCACCCGCATCCAGCGGACTCCCGCGACCTTCACCAGGTCATCAGTCCACCTTGCGGGGGGTCTACCCACGCTGCGCCTTCCGGTTTGTGGTCGCCACTCGAGAACCTTTCCGCCCCAACGGCCATCGGTTCTACGAGCAATGTGCCCCGCCCACTGCCACTTTAGTTTAGCGATTCGGAGGGCTATATCGGTTACTTTGGTTCTGCTGCGGATGGACTCATTTCTGATTGACTCTGACTGAGAGAGACTCCAACCATAGCCCTCTCCATTGCCCTTTGGGTGACTTTGAGCTTTCTTATGAGGCCCATTGTAAGCGACCACGTTTCAGTACCATATGTCATCACTGTCAACACACACTGGTCAAAGACTTTCGTCTTGATTTTAGTTAATCTTTTGAATATTACATAGAAAATTTTAATTAAATTGATTTTAAAGGTATCCTATGAGCAAAAATAAGATTTTGACGAACGGCTCGCAGGAGTCAAATTATGAAAATCGAATATAAAATATTTCCCGAGGCTTAAAAAAAGATTAGGTAAATACCTGCGACCCATCTCTAGCTCCGATATATCAACTGTAATTCAGCAAGGTAACGTAGCCAGCCTTATCGGCACCCGACCAGGTGGCAGCGGGATAGGGAATATTTGTGATTTTTATTCAGGGCCCATTGGTTAGGTTAGTTTGTTAGTTTTTAGGGTTCCGTAGTCAACTAGGAACCCTTATAGTTTCGCCATGTCTGCCCGTCCGTCCGTCCGTCCGTCCGCGGATAATCTCAGTGACCGTTAGCACTAGAAAGCTGAAATTTGGTACTAACATGTATATCAATCACGCCGACAAAGTGGTAAAATAAAAAGTGGAAAAAAATGTTTTATTAGGGTACCTCCCCTATACGTAAAGTGGGGAGTGATTTTTTTTTTTTCATTTCAACCCTAACGTGTGATATATTGTTGGATAGGTATTTAAAAATGAATAGGGGTTTACTAAAATAATTTTTTGATAATGTAAATATTTTCGGAAATATTCGCTCCAGAAGTAAAGAAAATGTGTCCCACCCCCCCCTCTAACTTTTGAACCATAAGTTTAAAAAATATGGAAAAAATGTCAAAAGTAGAACTTTATAAAAACTTTCTAGGAAAATTATTTTCAACTTGATAGGTTGAATAGTTTTTGAAAAAAAATTACATAATAATTTCTGAAATAAGTTTGTGATTTAACCGTATAAGCAGGTGTTTATTGTACCTGTAAATTCTACAAAATCACAATGAAATGATGTGCTTTCAAATAAAGTAAAAACGGTGAAAATCGGTTCACGCAATAAAGAATTATCCCATAAAAATCATCTTCCATACTTTAAGCTCGCGCGCTATTGTTTACTTAATTTGCCGATAGATGTCGCTGTACGTGGAACGCTCATATCATATCCTACATGCGGTGTTATTTTCACTCCTAAGTGGGGACACTTACTGTGACGGACGGAAAACTACGGAACCCTACACTGAGCGTGGCCCGACACGCTCTTGGCCGGTTTTTATTTATTTAATTTATTATGTTCTAGTTTTTAGTATGTATAAACATTGTTGTTATAAAATAAACAGTACTGTAAGGCTTGTATATAAAATGTTATAAAGAATTAAAGGATTGCAAACACCCTGGAATGGATTGGATTATAACAAATCCTTGGACTAATCGTTAATTATTAGAGCTGTCAACAAATTCTTAAAAATGCTTACGAACGTCTACCTCCTTGAGCGGGGCGTGAGAAGCCATCGGAGACTCAGCGCTAGTACCACTTAGAACTAATTTATGAAGTGCCCTATAATGGGTGGTTTTCCATTGTTGCGTACGACACGTCATATCGGTTATATCTAGTCACAGCTGTTTTATGTTAGTATCTTCTGATTAATATTTTATAGAACCGGGTTAAGTAACTTTCACGTCGAATGCTGACTTAGTTTGAAATACTCATTAATCCAGATGTGGCCAGATGATTCGGCCCCACAGACCAGCAATGCGCATGTGCGAGCGGTAGAACTAGACGTGATGTTTGAGTCATAGACATAAAATAAGGAGACGGAATCCCACGAAGATAAAACTGTGATTCCATAATAAGCCGCGATCTCGTGCACACGCACTCACTTTTGACGTTTGAACCAATCACCGCTCGTCCACGAGTTTTATATGTGTGCGTGTCGCGCGTAAGCACGAAGAACTCGGCTCATTATGGAATCACAGTTTTGTCTTCACGGCACTACGTTTTCTTATTTTATATGTCTATGGTTTGAGCTAAGAATCTTGTATCACTCTTGCGATTTGCGCACGGCGACTTTGCGCCCCGTTAGCGCCAGTGTCAATTTGACATTTGCGGAGTTAACATTATCACATAATGGGTTCGAAACACCATTTTGTACCATAAATTGGTTCAATTATTAAAGCTAAGAGATTATTAATTATTTAAGAGGTTCTCGAGTGGCGACCGCGAACCGGAAGGCGCAGCGTGGGTAGACCCCACACAAGGTGGACTGATGACCTGGTAAAGGTCGCAGGAGTCCGCTGGATGCAGGTGGCGCAGGACCGGTTATTGTGGCACTCTTTGGGGGAGGCCTATGTTCAGCAGTCGACGTCTTTCGGCTGATATGATGATGATGATGATGATGATGATGATGATGATGATTAAAGAAAATACAGAATAGTAACATAACGAGCGTATTATACCAAAAATAATTAGCTAGAATAATATTAAGAATTATTCAAAAATGCTGTACAAAGGGGGCAGTGATGTAAAACATTGATTGGCTTTTGAAACTTACTGTGACGGACGGAAAACTACGGAACCCTACACTGAGCGTGGCCCGACACGCTCTTGGCCGGTTTTTATTTATTTAATTTATTATGTTCTAGTTTTTAGTATGTATAAACATTGTTGTTATAAAATAAACAGTACTGTAAGGCTTGTATATAAAATGTTATAAAGAATTAAAGGATTGCAAACACCCTGGAATGGATTGGATTATAACAAATCCTTGGACTAATCGTTAATTATTAGAGCTGTCAACAAATTCTTAAAAATGCTTACGAACGTCTACCTCCTTGAGCGGGGCGTGAGAAGCCATCGGAGACTCAGCGCTAGTACCACTTAGAACTAATTTATGAAGTGCCCTATAATGGGTGGTTTTCCATTGTTGCGTACGACACGTCATATCGGTTATATCTAGTCACAGCTGTTTTATGTTAGTATCTTCTGATTAATATTTATTTTATAGAACCGGGTTAAGTAACTTTCACGTCGAATGCTGACTTAGTTTGAAATACTCATTAATCCAGATGTGGCCAGATGATTCGGCCCCACAGACCAGCAATGCGCATGTGCGAGCGGTAGAACTAGACGTGATGTTTGAGTCATAGACATAAAATAAGGAGACGGAATCCCACGAAGATAAAACTGTGATTCCATAATAAGCCGCGATCCCGTGCACACGCACTCACTTTTGACGTTTGAACCAATCACCGCTCGTCCACGAGTTTTATATGTGTGCGTGTCGCGCGTAAGCACGAAGAACTCGGCTCATTATGGAATCACAGTTTTGTCTTCACGGCACTACGTTTTCTTATTTTATATGTCTATGGTTTGAGCTAAGAATCTTGTATCACTCTTGCGATTTGCGCACGGCGACTTTGCGCCCCGTTAGCGCCAGTGTCAATTTGACATTTGCGGAGTTAACATTATCACATAATGGGTTCGAAACACCATTTTGTACCATAAATTGGTTCAATTATTAAAGCTAAGAGATTATTAATTATTTAAGAGGTTCTCGAGTGGCGACCGCAAACCGGAAGGCGCAGCGTGGGTAGACCCCACACAAGGTGGACTGATGACCTGGTAAAGGTCGCAGGAGTCCGCTGGATGCAGGTGGCGCAGGACCGGTTATTGTGGCACTCTTTGGGGGAGGCCTATGTTCAGCAGTCGACGTCTTTCGGCTGATATGATGATGATGATGATGATGATGATGATGATTAAAGAAAATACGGAATAGTAACATAACGAGCGTATTATACCAAAAATAACTAGCTAGAATAATATTAAGAATTATTCAAAAATGCTGTACAAAGGGGGCAGTGATGTAAAACATTGATTGGCGGCATGTCGATATGAGATTGACGATTCAGAGACGAATTCTATGAAACTGTGTCATATTTCTCGGTCTTATTTTCGGTTTAAGCTGCTACGACACTTCCGACATTTCATTTTGTATAGATGTGACGTGACATCACGTGATCTCCGAGGATCAAGTGACGCTTTGTAAACAAAATGAAGTGTTCGAAGTGTCGTGTAGGACGAGGAACGCAACAGCGTGAATCATCCTTTATTGTCAAAAAAATAAATTTTAATACAATTTTTAACGCCCACGGTACACTATTCTTATTAACGTCATCTACTGCTTAACGAGATGATTCTAACAAACCAACATAACAAAAATACAATAAGGCCTTCAATCTGAGTAGATCAGCTCGATGGTACAGTCATCGGCAATAGGCTACACGAAGGTCGCAAAAATATGTGACACGCTCTTATGGCCCTACAAATAAAAGCGTGTCACCAGTGACTGTACCAACAATAGATTGTACAACAAGTGCATAAAACGCACCATTTTACGCGAGGCGTTTATCCATCCGAGCGAGCATGCGAGCGAGGATTGATATAAATTCGAGTGTAAAATGGGTTTTATGGACGAGTTTTACACTCTAATTTTCACTTCAATTGCGAGGAAATGATTTATTTGCGGTAATCGTAAAACAATTTCATTTTGTAATAAAAATATAACAATGAAAATAAATATGGTTCCCGCCAATTAATTTTTTATGTTTTTTTTTTTCAACATGTGAATTTAGACATAGATACTTATTCTCTGCCAAGTCATAAAAACATTTTGGGGCATTTTTAAACTATTATCAACTCCTATTTCATCTGATTTCATTAAATTAATGATAGAAAACATGGAATTCAAATAATTATAGCAAGAATAAAAAAAAACAATAAGAAACAGTATTCTACAAAATTTTACTTTTCAATTAAACTGTGCAATAATATATATTTAGACTGTGTTTGGCCTCGTTATCCTCGTTGAGCCTCGTTATCTTAGTCTTAGAAATATAATATATATAAAAAAAGAAGAAGTAAATTTTACTAGAGCTTAAAAAACGATTTTATGTCGTCCACGCACTACTTAAAGTCGAACTTTACGAGCATGAGAAATGAAAATTATATTGTCATTCCAGTTACGCAGATATGCTAAATGCCAGCTCAATCGGAGAAAGGAACTGGTTCAAATTTTACCGAAACAACAAACTGTGACAGTCAAAAGCTTGTAAAAATTAATTAAATTAATAAGTTCGAATAGGCCTCAAGTAAGGTTACAATGGAAACGCATCCGCAGTCCGTCATCGGGCTTTGTTTATAATTCGCGTTGTAAAAACATCCTCTGAGCGATACGGCGACACTTACGCTTAGCGAAATAACGAGCATAGCCTGACGAAATTACAGGCGAGTTAGGGATGTGGTCAATGAACATTTTTGTATCGCACACGCCTAAAGCGGGCTCTACACATTGGGCCAACATTGGCCAATCTAAAGGACGCAGTTATGCGTTAGAGGGAGCAAGAGGTATCGCGATCTCGTTCTGCCGTATAGCTGCGTCCCTTAGATTGGCCAACGTTGGCCCAATGTGTAGAGCGGGAGCTCATCCGCTTAGCTACTTCGACTGCTGACTGTACCTACTTTGTTTAAACTTTCTTCGTTCCGTTTTAACTTAATTCACTTGAGGTTTCATTTTAAATTCGTTACAAGCCTACCCTTTACAGTAACTGAAGTATAATTATTCTAACCTGTTTTCGGGGAAATTTTATGTGAAAGTTGTTTTGTGTACCTAACCGACTTTGAAGCCTACGTATCGATTATTAAATTTACAAAAAATATGAATCGCGTCCGAATAAGTTGCAGCACTATTAATACTAACCGCGCTTTAATTAGTCGCTTTGTCAAGAAAACTAAGAAAAGTCCGGAACAAAACCGTTTTAAATCTTGAAGCAAATCAAATATTTTTGTTCAATATTTTTTGATTTGCAATTTTTTAAGTAGTTACACTACTATATATAAACTGAAAATAGATGTCATATACTTCAGAAAAAGTGACCAAACCCTCCGGTGTCCGTTTTATTTCAAGTTTTATTCATGCACAACTTACATATGTAATGGTCGCTCTCTTTTGATTTCTAAAAAGCATAATTGAAAAACCTTTCCCGAATAATTTCATCGTATTATACATATAATTTTTCTAAGTGTCCATCCCTATCATAAACCTAAGCCAGCACTTTCTTGCCGCCATACATGCGCGTGCGCTGCCCTAACACCGCCCAACGCCCTGCGCACAGCGCGCACATCCACGTAACGTACCGCGCAGTTTAGACCGCTCACAAAACAATGCTTTCCGCACTTGTATATTTTTATGTTAATTTTATTCCAAAATTCTGAAAAGTTTATTGTTTTTTTACTATTTTATTATGAGCATAATTGGGTTCCATTCTTATTTTTTTTTCATATTTTATAAAACAAATCGATTACTTTTATATAAATACAACATAAATTGTTTTCAGAGCGATCTATGATTTTTTTCTTTTTTTAATATCAGTGTTAAATAAGTGTCGGCAGAGAAGAGGTAGACGGTAAGTTTCTTTACTTATGTTTTCTTGTTTTTCAACTATAATAGCTTTTGTTATACTTATACTTTCTCTGGACAAATATTATTTATCCAATGGTTCAATAGACAAACTTATGGGACATAGACATATAAGCCCACAAATCGTACCTAAAAAGTATTTCTTTTTAAATTTCTTGACACACTCAATAATCTAACCAATCACAACATGACACAGTTTCATTCAAAGATATATTACGAATCATATTATTACATTTTCCTCATTGTCCTAAAGAATAATATCATAATTCCATTCATAATAAAATTAACTGCTTACATGATTACATTATACCTACTCACTTGTAACTTAAATCACATTATGAATAGGTTACTTTGTCAATTTAATATCTGAGGATTATATTTTTAACAATATATGGGTGTGGGTGTGTGTTCTACTGCAACTGAGCCGATTATGATGAATGGGGTGAATTAATCGATTTTTCCGGGCCCAAATGATATAGTCACAGACTCCCAAAGATAATGGATTACTTATTAATACGACACGTAATTAAATTGTTAAACTTAAGGTAGTGTCCAAATTCACTGTAACACACGATGCGGCACACACTTTTTTTAAGTGGTTTTTTTTTTATACTACGACGGTGGCAAACAAGCATACGGCCTGCCTGATGGTAAGCAGCTACCGTAACCTATGGACGCCTGTAACTCCACAGGAGTCACATGCGCGTTGCCGACCCTTTGCAAAAAGGAGGATTCACTGTGTTGACGGCTAAAGGAACAAGAGGGTCCCTCATCGTCAACACACTGGGTCCTCTTTGAGCTCTTTGGCAACCTTACTCACCAGCAGAAACACAACACTATGAGTTAAAACTGAAATGATTACTTATAGTAAAAAATATTTTCTAATAGTTTTTGACGTCGCGCTACGTATTTTATAGATATTTGTTAATAACAACAAGAAAAGATTATACAAGATATATTTTCCTTTACCATATTATTGCAATCAACTATTTCAACATAATCTGTCATTTTATAACAGTTTGGTCAATAGATTATGTGAGCATAATCGAAAACGATTTGTCAAAATTTAAGCGACCTTGAATTCTAAACGAATTACAAATGGCTAAGACGACATATGCTCTTGACAAAACCGTTATAATATGTGAAGTAATGTTGCAATAGTAAAAAGCGATAGCTTGGTGGAGAAAACTAAAACTTACACAATCTTTTCTATCTGTAGCAAAGAAATACATGTATTTTACCTAGCGCAATGCTAACAATTGTTAGAAAATATTTTTTATTATTAGTACTTAACGTATTCTAACAGGTCACAAAATAAAATCGGACTTGTGATTTATGTCATTTTTATAGGTTAAAAAGGCGTTCCCGTACTCCACTAGTGTATTTGTGGTGCATCTTAAAATTTACTTTACATAATCGATGGCCGATACTTTAATTACATTCAAATTTCGAACGTCTGCTGGTATACCGATTCCAGTAGATGTTCGAAATTTGAATGTAATTAAAGTATTGGTACTTACTTATGCATAAATAGCTGTTTGGTGAAGAAAACCATGTTTTCCAAGGCAGAGTTGAGCATCTTAGGCAAAGTTGTAGCAGTTGATGGTATTTACTAGTTACAGTGTGGATGGTAGACCTATCCATAGTTACTAATTAGGTGCTAAACAAATTTGTATCTGGACCTTTGTACATGAATCAATAAGCCCGGTAATAGTTATATTATCTTTGCTTTAAAATGCTTTTCAAAAATTTACAAAACTTGTCTCGTATGTTACAGTATAAAATGTTACATTTTCAAATTAGATTATTTACGAAGAGTGTTTTCGTTTTTTTTTAACTAAAATTATGTTAGCCATAGGAATGATGTTTTTTTTTCATGTATTATGGTATCAATCGTTTAGTTTTGTTATGATGATCAAATGTCTATATGGGGCAAATTACGTTAAAGCAAGGCAAAAGTCTGAAATGAGACTTATGGCCTGTTTCACAATCTCTAGTTAAAGCATATCTGTCAGATAAATGTTTGCTGTTCTTTTCTTTTATATGACTGGAGAAAACGATAGCAATAATTTGAACTGGCAGATAAGTTTATCTGGAGATTGTGAAACAAGCCCTTAAAGTCTGAGATTTGCATTTGTTTCTCAAAACGCTCCTAACAAAATGACGTGCAAAAGTGACGTCACGATCAAATACTTAGTCGCCCTGTTTAAATTATGGAAAAATCCTGAAATTGCAATTTTTACAGTGAAATGTTGCGTTTATTTATTTGGTTTGCTATACAATTTATTTTACAGTAAAATGTTAGAAATCGAATGATATATCATTGTTTTTTGTTTCGTACTTTTAAAAAACGTAAAATTTGTAGATGTTGAAGCCTAACTAACTAAGAAATATCTTAAATTTTGTTGCATAATTCAACATGTCTCATCATCCCTATTGTAACGTACCTTACGTACCTCATGACCGACATTCGCGATCGCCCACCGGTTCCCACTAATCATAAACTTATCTGACGTGTCAAATGTCTTCACTTGCAGCTTCGGGTAGCCCGCGGAATTTTTATAGGCAGATAAACTTCGACCACCACACCATCGCAAACTCAGTTTTAATTCCTACACTGCAGAACTCATATTTGCTTGCAACCGTTGGAGTACCTCTTTGAGTTAGCTAGTAAGAAGTTTGAATTTGAACCGTATTATTTTGTATTAGAGTCGATATTCGATGTCGTCGATAGTCGATGTCTTGAACTGCGTCCAGGTTATGTCATTCGTTATCTAACGAGCTTTTAGCAGAATGCCCTTGTGCAGATTGAGTTACTTCTGATTATGGCGACATTCTAGCGTACATGCTGTTTTTAACCGTAATCATTAATTTAAGTATGATGTTTGTTTCATAAACTATCTTGCCAAGCCCTATAAAATTCAAAAAGATTAAGAAATTTTAATGAATGTGAAATCAAGAACCATGTGGATTGACGATGCCAATTTTTAATATAACGATGCCAATTTTAACTACGCAAGACACTAAAAATAATAATAATGTAATTACTAGGTGCAACCCTAAATTTCATGGTTACCATTTTGAACTAGTTCTAATGTAAGTAACACTAAAATGAGTTCAAAGTTGTTCTTTATTGCATTGTACTTTATTACATGGTAACCATGTAAAATTTTATAGTTTAATTACTAGGTGCAACCCTAAATTACATGGTTACCATTTTGAACTAGTTCTAGTGTAACTTACACTAGAAGTAGTTCAAAATTGTTCTTTATTGCACTGTACTTTATTACATGTCAACCATGTAATTTTGGGTTGCACTAGTAATTAAATTATTAAATTTTGTAACATGAGGTTGCCATGCGTAGTTTAGAATAAAGCCAAAGCTTATACTTTCTTTACTATCTATTTCAGAAATGACCAACGCAGGCGCGGATCCAGGATTTCGTTCAGGGGGGGCACTTTCCTTCACAAAAAGTCTCGCGGTCCGCACCTATGGGCCCGTAGTATACGAGGTTTGCGTTCCAGCCCTGTATCCGCGCCTGGACCAACGAGCTGAGCAGTTTCCTAGATCAAGAATTGAGAGAAAATGTAACTATAGCGTACTTTTTACATTGAAATTTCATAACAACAGACCAAACTATACAACGTGTTACACCCTATGGTTAACATGCGTATACCTTTTCTTTAATTTTCATTTTTTTTACGTGTCGAGTCTAAAATTTCGAATACTACAGTTTACCATTCTATCGAGAGGTTAGGAGATAGAGGTTGAATATTTAAAAATGGCTGGCAGGCTTCACTGTAAGTCATGTCATACAAATTGACAAAGTAGATTGACATGACATGACACATGAAGAGATGTGACAACAACGCAACAAATGTAGAGTTAACAATTGAATAGAATTGCAAGGAAAACTAAACATACGAATTTCTTTCGAAATAATTAACTGATTGAATAATAAATACTCTAGATTAATTAGCAATAATAAACATCATTTAGGGTGTCTGGGGTTTTAAGTGGCTCAAGTAACACGTTGTATACTTCTATATACCGTAAGTACTTACCGATCCGTTTTCAAGTTACAAAAAAAAATCTAGCCTGGCGGTAAGACATCCGACTTTCAAACTGGTGGTCTCGGGTTCAAACCCTTCGGCTCGTACCACAAACTTTAGGGAACGTATTTAATAGTCGCTTTTAGTTTAGGTAAAGTAAACCCCTTGTGATGAAACCGGACCTAATTTCCAGACCATTTCTGGGTTGGAAGGTCAGATGACAGCCAATTTAGTAAAAACTGCCTACGCCGCCACCTGGGATTAGATTGTGGAGCGAGCCCCAGGAGCCGTGACAAAAAAACGGGACAAAAACGTTAAGTAGGAGGATAAACATTTTACGGTCTAGTATTAGACAATCCATACTAATATTGTAAATGCGAAAGTGTATCTGTCTGTATGTCTGTCTGAAACCGCTAAACCGATTTAGATGACATTTGGTATGAAGATAGTTTTTATCCCAGAAATCATCCCATAAGGGGGTGAAAATGGGAGTGGAATTTTGTGTGAAATTGTTGTTCACTGTTGACTTAAAATAGCATATGTATGCGCTAAATTACTCTTTGCTATTCGATTTTGCTAGGCGTTTTATTAATTCCTTATGGCGAATGTTAATCCCACGCAGACGAAGTCGCGGGCAAAAATAATAAATTATTTATCATAACTTTATAAAATTTCAGTTTGTGGCCGACTTGAAACTTGAAACTAAATAGTCTGCAATGGTCTCCAAAGTAGTGAACGTAATTTATCGTGAGGCAGACCTATAGATATTATGCTCATTACTTTGGATATCTTGTACGAATTAACACCGAAACCATGCTGCAGAGAACTTAAGAAGAGATTCAGAAAGCGAGAAAAGAGAAGAGAACACAAACAAGGGATGCTGCGAAAATAAAAAGAACGGAAGTGGCTTCGATCAGGTAACAATTTTGTATTGTATCCTGTTTAATGTCTGTTTTAACCAAATTGAATCTGAAACTATTCTCCAACGGGCGATATCCTACTGTCTTATTTTCAGGCTAATACTTTATTACTTGCTTTACTAAAACGACCCTTATAACAGTTAAAACATTTCCTAGAAGTATGTAACATATAATTATTGTACATTATCGTTACTGCTGTGTAATTTGAATATTTTGTTTTTATAAGTTTTGTGTTTTATGGATTGTTTTTTTTTTGATTGCACAACGAAGATAAACTATAGCTGAATAACCTAAGAAGTACTCTCCATCTTTGTAAAATTGACGCGTAGGTACTTTTACGCACGCTGACGTGTAAATAAATATATGCATTTTATGGGACAATCTTATAGATATAGATAGATAAATACTTGTATACATAGCAAACATTCATAACTATTAACTCGAGTATAAACTCTCTGATACTCAAACAAATTAATGGCTTTACCGGCATTCGAACCTGGGACCTCCTGCTTCGTAGGCAGGGTCACTAACGACTATTAGAAGGCCGTATACGTATGCATCTATGTGATTTTTAAATAAGATATATATGACTCGTAGAGAGATATTTATTACTTTTCAGTTGCGTACATGTTATTGAGAGGTTTGCTCAGATTTATGTGTACATATTTTTGATAAACAAATTTGTTCCGATGTATATGTACTTTTCTATGTATATATATATATATTTAAAGCCTTGGGAATGCCCATATACATATATATGAATTCGACTGTTCATTAGATTTGATAAGAAAATCTAACGATTGGATTAAAACGCGTTGGTACATATATAATTGCATATCCTTCCTAGTCTGTCATTGTTTAGTCTAGCAAACTGTTATTTTATGAATCAAGGATGACTCACGAGTTTCACGACTCATTCACAATGAGTATTTGCACTAGCGATAGACAGCCTGACCCAAAGGCCTGGCCTAATTAGCTGACAGCCATAAATAGGTTATACAAGGTGCCCGCCAGGAAAGGGAAAAAACCGGCCAAGAGTGTGTCGGACCACGCTCAGTGTAGGGTTCCGTAGTTTTCCGTCCGTCACAGTAAGTGTCCCCACTTAAGAGTTAAAATAACACCGCCATGTAGGATATGATAAGAGCGTTCCACGTACAGCGACATCTATCGGCAAATTAAGTAAACTATAGCACGCGAGCTTAAAGTATGGAAGATGATTTTTATGGGATAATTATTTATTGCGTGAACCGATTTTCACCGTTTTTAGGGTTCCGTAGTCAACTAGGAACCCTTATAGTTTCGCCATGTCTGCCCGTCCGTCCGTCCGTCCGTCCGCGGATAATCTCAGTGACAGTTAGCACTAGAAAGCTGAAATTTGGTACTAATATGTATATCAATCACGCCGACAAAGTGGTAAAATAAAAAGTGGAAATTATTTTTTATTAGGGTACCTCCCCTATACGTAAAGTGGGGAGTGATTTTTTTTTTCATTTCAACCCTAACGTGTGATATATTATTGGATAGGTATTTAAAAATGAATAGGGGTTTCCTAAAATCATTTTTCGATAATGTAAATATTTTCGGAAATAATCGCTCCAGAAGTAAAAAAATATGCGTCCCCCCCCCCCCCTCTAACTTTTGAACCATAAGTTTTAAAAATATGAAAAAAATCTCAAAAGTAGAACTTTATAAAAACTTTCTAGGAAAATTATTTTGAACTTGATAGGTTGAATAGTTTTTGAAAAAAAAATACAAAATAATTTCTGAACTAAGTTTGTAATTTAACCGTATAAGCAGGTGTTTATTGTACCTGTAATTTCTACAAAATTACAATGAAATGACGTGCTTTCAAATAAAGTAAAAACGGTGAAAATCGGTTCACGCAATAAAGAATTATCCCATAAAAATCATCTTCCATACTTTATGCTCGCGCGCTAGTTTACTTAATTTGCCGATAGATGTCGCTGTACGTGGAACGCTCATATCATATCCTACATGGCGGTGTTATTTTAACTCTTAAGTGGGGACACTTACTGTGACGGACGGAAAACTACGGAACCCTACAGTGAGCGTGGCCCGACACGCTCTTGGCCGGTTTTTTTACTTTATTTGAAAGCACGTCATTTCATTGTGATTTTGTAGAAATTACAGGTACAGTCAGCGTCAGAGAAACGTGACCCCCCTGGTTTTAAAACTATAGCTCGCAAGGCAACGCCGAATCATTAGTTCAACATCGGCAAAGCTATATCGAGCATCATATTATTTCAAAAAGTCAATTTTCCCTATTTGCTCCGGACTGTTATCGGGAATCGATCCTCGGGACTTCGCGGCTGTTATCAAGACTTCATGTTCTTACATTAGTCCGTCACTTATACCATTGAGCCACCGATGACATATTATTACTTGCGAAAATATGAATCACTATCGTCAAATCGTAAAGATGGAGGTTACTTACATATGTCTATGCGTCCTTGTCTAACCGGTCTGTATGGATAATGATAATATAGTATTGTCTTTGTTTATTATTATTTCTCTACCCCCATTATATATCCGAAAGTGAGTAATAACGTCTTTAACTAAACGTGTTTAGGCTGAATTTAGTATGATTTTACCGTTTCGCATTTTTATAATTACAATTGAGTTTTGGGGTAACTTTGTAAATAATAATTCACATCCGCCGCAAATCATTACCGTCATCGTTACGTCTATTCTTGGTTGTTCCGAAGTAGTAACGTTATTTTATTTTATTCTCGACTTGTCCGAAAACTTGTGTAACAACTGAGTTTTAAAATGGTTCGATTAAACTCTTGTATGAGATCGAATATTGTAGTGCTTCGGGAACAAAACCAGAATATGAAAAAACACAAGAAATGAATATAACGGTGAGTTACTTAGAGTTTACTCCATTTCATTGAGCTATGTTTTGTTGATAGACCTACTAAGTTCAAATTGTGTTTTTTATTTGCAGACGAACACGGTTCGCAAATGGCTAAGGCGGTATGAAAAACCGGGTGACGTTAAAGATGATCGGCAAGGCCCTCGTCCTTCTGCCTACACAGAGGAATCTCAGCGGCACCGGAATATTGTGCTACTGAATACCGACGCTTTATTTACTCGCTCAACAGCTGAAACATTTGGGGTATCTCTTAGCACTGTCAGAAGACATTTGCACGCTGCCCAGATACACCGTTATAAACCAACGAAAAAAATAAGTTTGTCAACTAGCATCGCTACGATCGCCTTAGTTTTGCCAAAAAATATGAAGATTTCGACTGAGAAAACCAGATCGTAATTTTTTCGGATGAAAAATGCTTCAAATCCGATAAAGATGGACGAAGGTAGATGGGGTCAAATGGTGCTCAACTGGGACCCCGATCAGGTTAAATCAAAACAAAACCTTGATGATGAAGACTATAGAACCTGGGAACTTATGAGGAATACTGACATATGCTGAAATTTGGTAGCTAGCATGAAAAGTAGGCTGAAACAAATAGAGGAGAATGAGGTTTACCAAGGGTTTACCCTCTCCGGCAATCTCCGGTATTAGAAAAAAAAATACAGCTAGTGAAATATTATATTATATTCTTATTTGATGGGCATACAAAAGTTGTAAGTGATATTGTTTCAGATTATACCTTTTTTTTTAGCATTACAAAAAGGGTAAGGAAGCTTAATAACGTGTCTTTTCATTGAAAAACACTTTTGAAAAATAAGATATAGAAAATATGTAACAATTATGTTTTACA
This sequence comes from Pammene aurita, assembly GCA_947086415.1. Taxonomy (NCBI): domain Eukaryota; kingdom Metazoa; phylum Arthropoda; class Insecta; order Lepidoptera; family Tortricidae; genus Pammene; species Pammene aurita. The sequence goes on along the minus strand of OX352305.1, from coordinate 18,574,976 downwards.
AGGACATATATTTACATTATTTTGATTTCATAAGTAATAGTTATACTTTAGAAGCTTCGCTTCTCTAAAAGCCTTATTTCATAAAAAGGCTTGTCAAGATTGTTAACCCTTTTTCTAATGCTAAAAAAACGAGGTCTAGGTAGTGAGTGTTGTGTTTCCTAAAATTGTAGTAACGTGACAGGAGATGAATATTGTTATCGCTGGCCGATAACATGCTGTTTCTCTCTGAAACGTAGTGGCTCGCAAGGTTAGAATATCTTCCCGTTTTATACACAATCATTATTTATCAAACCCAATATTTATATATAGTATCTGTTATGCAGTTATTAATCACGCGGTAGATTCGACATTTAAAATGTGATGTATTCAGCGTAGTATAGAAATATCCTGTCTGCACTCTCATGACTTAGTCATTCTGATGTTGTAAGGAAAAGACAACCTGCTAGCTTATATTCAATAGACAATATCCTGGGGATTTCCCTTCCGGTTCCTTTCCTATTATTAAGACAGCTATAATCGCAGCCCAGGAAACATAACACAATTTTAATTTACTCACACTATAATATTGTTGTTTATTTCCCATAAAAGATATTTAAATATGCTTACAATGCAACTGTTACCTTGATAGTTAAGCAACAAAAATGTTCAATTTATATAATGTAAACTAGAAATATCATATAAATATCTGCCAAACTAAACGCATATCGGTATAGGGATTTTGACTATATTTAAAATATTTTTAGGCGTTAAGCGTTAATAAAATACCAATAAAATAATGTGTTTTTAAGATTGTTTTTATTTTAATTTTCCTTGTTTATTTCTTCTATAATATTTGATATTACCCGTATCTATTTTTCAATCATTCTGAACTTAATAATATACGTATGCTAACAAAAAGATTGAAAATGCTTTTGACGGTCTCGAACGCGATCTCTTAGGATCACTTGTCCGCATATGAAACCAAACCGCTACGCAATCATTACGTATGTTGACGAAATGATTGTACAGTTTCTATACTGCTATTAGGGGGGGTCACGTCTCTCTGACGCTGACTGTACAATAAACACCTGCCTATACGGTTAAATTACAAACTTAGTTCAGAAATTATTTTGTAATTTTTTTTCAAAAACTATTCAACCTATCAAGTTCAAAATAATTTTCCTATAAAGTTTTTGTAAAGTTCTACTTTTGAGATTTTTTTCATATTTTTAAAACATATGGTTCAAAAGTTAGAGGGGGGGGGAGACATTTTTTTACTTCTGGAGCGATTATTTCCGAAAATATTTACATTATCAAAAAATGATTTTACTAAACCCCTATTCATTTTTAAATACCTATCCAACAATATATCACACGTTAGGGTTGAAATGAAAAAAAAAACACTCCCCACTTTACGTATAGGGGAGGTACCCTAATAAAACATTTTTTTCCACTTTTTATTTTACCACTTTGTTGGCGTGATTGATATACATATTAGTACCAAATTTCAGCTTTCTAGTGCTAAAGGTAACTGAAATTATCCGCGGACGGACGGACGGACGGGCAGACATGGCGAAACTATAAGGGTTCCTAGTTGACTACGGAACCCTAAAAAATTAACCACGCATTCCTGAGACCAAAGGAAGAAAAAAATATTATGTGACTTTAGGTCAATTTCGCCAAAAAAAAATTTTTTTTCATTTTTTTTTTTCAATTTTTTTAATGTTTCTTGCACATGAAAAGTAAATGTTATTAATAAATTTATCGTCTAAAAGAAATTGGTAAATTGATTTTTGGAAAAATTTAGTAGCTGCATATTAGTTTTCCTTGTCACTTTGATATCTGTCAATAAAGACGTGTAAACTATGCCCAATAGTGGCAACAACGCCATCAGAAAGGCGTTTTGTGCACGGATCAGAAGACAATCGAAGACAATCCGGATAGTACTTTTACTATATTTCCCTAACCACAGTTGAACCTTATTACCGAGCAAAACAGTCGTTCATAGGTCACTAGTAAAAGTAATAAAAACGGTCCGATAGAGAGCATAATGTAGGGGGCGGTGTCTCACTCGCACAATGCATCGCACAACTTATGAAACTTACCAATGTGGTTTTATTTATCTACATTTATTTTAGTAACACACTAGAAGTTACTTCCTTCTTATAATAATTTATTGCAAGATTTGAATTAATACTTTGTTCCCTTTTAGCTGCTTTGATTTTTTTTACGACGTAAATATTATTCATTCATTAAATTAAAGAAAGAATTGCAATTAATATTGCAGACAGTAGTAAGTTTTGTAATATTTAAAATACGGTCTGCCCCCCATACCCCGTACCCCATCAGTCCCATCACTGACATAATATGTCACTGATATTATTTCAAATGACGCGGCTCAGCTCAACAACATTTCGTAACAACATTTTTAAGTAGAAATGGTCAAGATATGTTGCGTAAAAGGGTGCAGGGGTGAGACTTTACAATAAAGTAGACTTTCCTTTCACCGGTAATCCACAATCATTCAATTTTACGATTTCACAACAAGTTAAGATTGTCAAACAATAGGGTGACTATGATGTCGGCAAGCTGCGGGTCGGTTTTGTTGTTTTTACAGAAATGTGTACCTGGTCTGTTCCTAAGTATTACTTACACAGGACAGGAGTGGCCCGCGGGTCTTTTTAGGCCCTTTCGAAAAGGTCCTAAAATGGCACAAGGCCAAACAAAAAAATTAGGCAGAATAATAAATAAATATTAAATAAATATTATGGGACAATCTTACACAAATCAACCTAGTCCCACTGTAAGCTCAATAAGGCTTGGGTTGTGGGTACTAGACGACGATATATGTAATAGATATGTACATATAAATACTTAAATACATAGAAAACATCCATAACTCAGGAACAAATATCCGTGATAACCACACAAATAAATGCCCTGACCAGGATTCGAACCCGGGACCTCCTGCTTCATAGGCAGGGTCACTACCGACTAGGCTAGGAGGCCGTTAAAATATATTGAGCCACGAACCCTTACTTACTTAGTTTTAGTTTGCTACACTAAATATCCCCTATTTTAAGACGCGGACATCTGGCAATTGTTCATCGGTGTTATGCAAACGAGTTGTAAGAAATTAATATCTTAGGTTTGATGCAGTGCAGTATCATGTAATTAATAAGATTATATCATTTTCAGGAGTTTCTGTTGGGGGAAAATAGTGCAAAATGACGTTACGTTAATGTATTGTTTGTCGCCTACCTACTGTTTTCCGTAGCGATACGCAATGTTTTTCCTTTTTTGTTATTATATTAACGATAGGCTTCGACAGTTTTTACCTATTAACTAAAATATTTTGATGGTCTGCCACTCTGACGTCCTCCGATAAATAGCTGCCAGATGCCTGGATCTAGCAATAAGTTTAAAATAGTAAACTAATTAGAGGGGTTCTCTGATCTCATTATTGCGTCAACGTATCTGAAGTGGCCAGCTCCTTAAGTCAGTAGAATGTATAAATTCCCATATGAACTATGAGACTTCTCTTTCTGGACAATACTTACTAGACGACAAGCATATTTAATTTTATATTTATCTTCATACTATCCCAATCCCACATACATCATAGTACATATGGTCACTCTACTTAGAATGAGATGCAGCCCCCTACATTACCCTCTCTTTCGGCCTCACTTTGTGGTCGAAGTATGACCTCCAGATTGTATTTAACTTCATGGTTTTGTGCTGAGTTATAATAAAAAGTGTATTTTTTATAAATTGGTATTAACTCTGAAACTAGGCGAATTTCAGAAAAGATTACATGACATTTTTGTCTCTAAATAGGATCTAGAATATACTGTTAAAATCTTTCCCTTTCCTCGTGGGCACCGTGTACTATTTAAGGCATAAGAAATCCTCTTTAAAGATACGAGTAGGATAGTTTAAGAAGACAACGCTATTCATAAAATTCTCACCAAGAAAGAAATATGGAAAATGCACCGTGTAGAGCAAGATTCGAACTTGTGACCTTTCGTAACACCGGTCCGATCGCTCTAGCTAACGGAGCTATCGATGCTTACTCAACCTCGGTGAATTTCTCCAT